>CM060934.1:535528826-540528826 GCA_030765085.1 Allium cepa | reverse complement strand
CCGTAGCTACTCGGTGCAAAGACAATCGACGAGTTGTCCTTTCGCTTTCAAAAAGATCCGGTCTTCAACACCGGTCTTCAAATGCAATTCATAACGATGTATCACATATTCGGAATGGGTTATACGACCCCATGGTCCTTTTCCGGTTAACCCGAATAGTGAGCGCTTATTCAAAAATAAGTGTGGCATTCAAATTCAAACAAATCACATCAATTACCCATTCAAAGGAAAATATTGATAGTCGGTTATTGAACTATCAATGGATATGCACACATCACCAGATTCCAAATAATTTTCCAAATTATTTATTTTCCAAAAATATCTTTACTAGATATATAATTTCACACTTCAAAAATAAATCAATATTTATTTTTAAACAAATTCTCCTTTTAATTCATAAATTCCATATTGAATTTATATTTCAAAATATCCATGCATATACGATTTCAATTATTCATTTTCAATTTATCTTCAAAAAGATAAATTCTCTAATATTCACTTTATATTGGAAAATATTTCCATACTTACTTATTAAGTAATTCACAAATCCATTTATTTTCAACACTTGGAAAATATTCAATATACTTAAATCGAGATTAAGTATATATTTCATTCTTTAAGGAAATCATTCTCTTAAACATATTTATTTGGGCCAAAACGAATGTTACGTAAAACATCGTTACGACAACCCAAAATCACTAGTATGGGGATTCGAAATTAAAATAGATATATAAATCCCAATACTATACAAAACATTTCCTTTCGGAAATCATTTACTATAACAACAGTGTTATAGTCCACCATTTCCTTCTATTTCTCGAAAACGTCTATTTCAACAACAAATGTTGAAATCTATGGTTTCGAATCTTAACACATTTTAAAACATCATTAGATTGTTTTAATTATATTTAAAACATCAAATCTAAACATTTTCTTTAACATATTATTCACTATTCAAAAACGTGAATATACTACGTTAACAAGTTACATCAATTTACTTATCAAAATAAGTCGTTTGCGAATTTATAAAACAACGTTTATAAATTCCATTTCTATTTATTTTATAACCACTTTCTTTTTATAAATCTCCTTTATTAACCTATTCAATTTATAACTAAATTATAAACTAAAGGTTCATATTATAAGTCAAATACTTATAATTTATTTGTTTACAGAATCGTTCCTTTAAACTTCACAATTATAAATCTTATAACTTATAAGATTCATTTATTCACCCAAATCTATTCTTTTAATATCCTTACAAATTTTATAAACCTACTGTTTATAAAATTCCATTTATAACTTCACCGTTTATAATTCTATAAATTTCATTCATTTATGGAATTCATTTTCACTTCATTCAAACACTTATAAAAACTCGTTTTATAACTCAAATATTTTCATTTATAAATTATCAATTTATAAATCTTTTTATATAAATCAATTTATATTATTCTTTTAAAACATCTTTAATCTCCTTTATAATTTCATCATTCTGATTTATAAAATAATTAAATTTCATAAATCCTATATTTAAACTTTTCACAATAATTTCAAAAATCCCGATTTAACTATTTTATAAAATCATTAGCCTCATATTTTCAAAAATCAGTTTTTTTAACTGTATTTCTCAAAAATATAATTTTTATAACATTAAAAATTATATCGTTTATTTATTTAAAATGAATCGAACTTATAGTATATTTTCAAAAATCACTTTAAAAATCATTTTAAAGTTCCAAATTTGGTCCAATGATGCTACATACCAAATAGTCAATCACGACAACAACGATATCAAATATTGATATGATAATCCATCAAATATCAAAATATCTAAATTCAAATAAATACTGTTGAGGAATCCAGTTGGATCCCTCCAACCTGTTTTCCTGCATCCACAAACATTAGCACAATACCAATTTCGCTCCAGTACGAAATTATCGTGGTATATGGGATTTAAAATATTATCCGCTTAATAGACGGCGCAATAGGGTCTCATCCGCTATACAAATGCGGGAAATCAATAACTCCAATATATACATATGCCAATATATATATATTGCTATTATATATAATACCAATTTCACTGTTTATGAAATATTCGCAGTATATGTTTTTAATAAATAACTTCCGCTTACTAACGGCGCATAATGTCTATTTTAACAACCAATAGATAACAATCATCATTCAAACATGCATTCAAATATTTTAAATCTAACTATTAAAATAAAATCGAAACTGATTCGATTGAGTGAGAAGTTCTCACCTTGATTTCAATTTCGTTTTAGCGATTTATTTCGAATAAAATTAAACGGACGTTTAATTTTACCCGAAATTCTCACTAACTCCAAACGACTCCAATCCAATTCCATCGCGTAGTGCTCGTCCATACGATTCCAACGCAACTAGTTTCGTGCGTTTTCGACCTCGTATGACAAAGTTATAACATTTTAAAGTCTGAACGATTTAAATATAACTAATATTTTATAGTTTCCTTTATTATTTTTTTACCCTAAACAATCAGGGCCGCACGTTGCAAGCCCTAAGATCTTGGCCATCCCTCCTTTCTTCTACTCTAGGCATCGCGTGAACCATGAAACCCACGGCCGCCCAACATTCATTGAATTAATCTCCTCCCCTGACGACTTTGAAGACAATCAACCTACGCCACTACGAAGGCCTCGACGAACATCACCTCCACCCTAGACAACGTGCAGCTCGGCCATCACCCCTACGAGAAAATCGATAATGAGCGGCCACGAATGGAAGCCCCTATCTCCCTCTACATCGCGAATCAGACGATCACCACCGTTGGATTGCTAGCCCTCGCAGCGCTCTTCATTTTTGTAGTTGGCACTTTCCTCTAATTGTTAACGGATCATGAGATAATAGAGGAGAAAGAATGGAAGCATTTCGGCCGTTGAAGCCAGAGGTGGCGGCTGCAACGTTTTAGGGTTTATTTTTTTTCTTCTCAAATTTTGTGAATAATGGGCCTATTTATAGAGAATTTGTGAACACTATTCATCCGGGTTTTCAAAACTCCGAATTACGCGCCGAAACTGACGTTCCTAGGGTTTATCCCACGTTCCGGACACAATGGAACAGGTGTCGAAAGCTAATTCGAAAGTATGTGCGAGTTATGGCAATAAACGTTCAATTTGAATTAAACCGATTTAAACGATTTTCTAGGCGTTTTAATTTGTACCGGACAAACGGTAAATCCAATTGACACGAAATTTGAAACCTTAAATTAATATCACATTACGGATCCGATGAATCTAGTTTCATTGAAATCCGAGACTTTTTGAAAAATGGCTATTTTAACTCGCCAAATTAATATTAAAAACAATTCTATGCGTTTCGAGCTGCTACGATCAAACGATAACTCCGATTGACACGAAAATTGAAATCCGGTAATAACTAACTATTACGGATCCAATGGAACTAGTTTCGTCCAATTCTGAGACTGTTCAAAAATTGACTATTTTCACTAGTCGATTTAATTATTAAAATATTCAATTTTCACAAATAAACTTTTAATTCGATTTTAAAAGTTCTAAAATATCGTTCTAACTCCCATATGATAAAATAAAATTTTACAAATCATTTTCAATCATATTTAACTCAATTTTCAATTATTTCCATAATTTAACATATTAAATTATCGATTTAATTATTCAATTAAATCCAATTATTCGAAATAAAATTTATTCGACTTATAAATTCACTTATTAATATTTAAAATTAATTAAATATTCAAATTTAAATTAATAAAAATTCTGGGTCGTTACAATCTTCCCCCCTTAAAAGAATTTCGTCCTCGAAATTATTAAGTAAGAAAAATTACAGAATCTATTAATTTTCCCAAATTCATAGTTTAAACTTCATATATTAACTTTACTAAGTTTTCAAATCATACTTAGTTATCTTTTCAAAACAACTACTATTGTTTAACTTTCAATTCCAAATCAAAGTTAAAGTTTTCAAAATTTTCCAATTTTCTCAAAATTTTCTAACGCCTTAAATTTTCGGAAAAATTCGCCATAGTCTCCTTTGCACGGCTCGATCCGAAAAAAAATGACAGTATATATATCACAAATATACATCTCATCAAGTAATGAGGCATCCCGAAGGGAAAAAATGTAAAAGTACGGTATGTAATCCGAGATATGTACCTTATATTTTATTAGCAAGCATATACGGCTAATATAGCGCGAAAGCGAGCTCCAAATGCGAAGCAAACGCGATCCGCTCCTACTAAACACTCAACAAACAACATGAGAATCATGTATATAGACAATATTATCAATATACAACATATAGTAACATAATAACTATACATGCCAACATAGCAAATGCAATAAAAGTAACAAATGCAAACATCAACCATCATCCATAACCAATAAATATTCATTTATATTCTCATTAATATTCCATGAATTGGTTTTCAAGTTAATCACATTTGATTCATTAACAGTGGATGTTTTTACTAACATTCATTTTCAATTAGTTTATGTTCACTAATTCATATTCAAGTTGGTTCACTTCCAAATCAAATACAATTCTATTCAAGTTTCACTTAACTTCCAATTGAATTTCAATTACTTTAGCTTCCAATTTCATTAATGCTTAATGAATTATATACAATCAACTAACAATCATATAATAACCAATGTATATTAATTACAACCAAATTCCTTTGCTTATATTCATTCAATTTGGTTTAACACCTTTTCTTTCAATTGGTTTAATTAAATTGATTTTCATTCAATCTTTCAACTTCCAATAACATTAAATTTTAATGAATTAACACTTATATTCATTATTCCATATCAACTTTATTCACATTAAATTGATTAACATTCAATCCATTTATTCAATTCAATTTCCAATTCATTTTCATTTACAACTCATATTCATAAATATATTCATATAGTTTCACTTCTTATATATATAAGTTTATTCAAAATTGTAAATCACTTTAATTATAATTCAATTCTTATAATTCTTTTGCTTATACAATTATTCTTCAATTTAGATTATTCAAGCAACCTAACAATCAACATATATACACTTTAATAATTCTGAAAAATTATTCTTTATATATAAAATATAATCAACGTAAAATTATTTCATTTACCCAATTTAAAAAAATATTGTGTCGAATTGTTCTATTCAAGTGTTTATAAAACCCCTTCGGCATAGTTGTCCAGACCATGCTGACGAAGGTTCGTATGCCACTCAATAAACCAATCATCACAATATAAAACAATTTTATATATTCACTAACAAATACGCACTCATAGCTATTATTACTCTCAAACTCATTCTAGAGTACTACTGACTCTATCTCTAATGAGTAATACCCAACAGAACCATGGTTGTCGCTTAACCATAAGCTCCGATACCAAATGTAACGTCCCGAAAATTTTCGACTTTCGAAAATTCAACATCGATACTCAATTTATCGACTGCCGAGAAATCGAAGGCCGGAAACCCGAAATGTTATGGTTTAAGAAAAAGAAAGAGAGAGAAGAAGAGATAAGAAGGATAGAAAATGGAGAGAAGAAAGAAAATAGAAAATAGAACGGAACAGAAAACAACTGAACAATAGCAGAATCTCACAATCGCAGCGGAACAACATATAATAAATAAATGAATAATCTTTAAACAAAGAACTATATCAGTTATTACATTTTATACATTTTCTTTCATTACATCAAATCATCAGAGTGTACAACAACATACAACATCAAACAGTGCAGCGGAAAAGAAATACTATATACTAGTAATACGCCATGCCATCCAGCTTGCCTCCTGCAACTCCTGAATATCCAGAATATCCTGATAAACCTAACTCTTAACTGCCCGTGTGGAAATTGGTGGGCACCCAGAGTTTAGGAAGGAAAACAATAAACTCCGAGTCAGTCATGTGACTGGTGTGAGAACTCAAAACAGTTTATTTAACTTTAAAATCAAAATAGAGGAATATTTTTAAAGTCAATTCGCAATGCTTTTTAAAAATGAGACTACCATAAGGCCTCCCGCACACACACACAATGCAAACGCAGAATCGGAGGAGATTTCTCCTTATGATAGTCAAAGATGCTTGATACGCATTAAAAAGAACATTTGATATTATTACTAGTGCATAGTGTAGGAAAAATTTATTTCGAAAGTAGAATATAAATCTTAGCCAACATATGACCATTATTATATGCCTACTATAGCTAACTATGTTCAATAGCAGGTTACCGCCACATTCCATAGCATGTTATACAACTAAAACCGTACAAGTCTCGTATTGTTTCTTTGGATTTCCAACGAATGATCAGGCCAAGGAACTTCCCATTGCCACATGAGAATGCCTCTGGATGGACATCCCCGAGAACCAAACCGGATCTCTACCAACACAAGGCCGGGTTACCCCTAACTGAGTAACAACTGACCGAATATGCCATCCCCCGGTCCTTTGGGACCTTTCACCGAGCGCTCGTAATCAATTCACACAATCATAAAGTGTTTTCAACATGAGTAAGTATCTGGGCTCCATACCATGATACCACCCTTTTCCAGAAGGAAATGCACATATCCTAAAGGGCGCTACCCCTCATAACCTTGCTGCATCTTTCCTGTTTTGACCATTCACGGGGTGTGAGGCTCGACGAAGTCACGTCCACAAAAACATACTTTATACAAAAGCCATGCTTTGGGTCAACAAATGATCATAGAAATGATCACCAGGAGAGACGATCAAATAAACGATCCTATCACAAATAATCAACACAATGATCATTTCACAGCAACACTCAGCATGTCACATTACCAAATTGGGAATATATCGCTGATAACCTTCAACTACATAACCTCTGAGCTCGTACGTCTCAGAGAAGGGTGTTAAGCTAAGAGAATAAATTCTCCGTCACCAACAGAAATATATTTGAAAGAAATCGGTTTTATATCTCAATTTGTAATGTCAGACATACAATCCATACAAGTCTGTTCCGGGCTCGAACAGAACCGAAGGCACTTACAAAGAAGTCCTTGCAATCCGGATAATCTCTAATCACGTCCGGACTTCCCATCACATAGGGAGTCTCTATACCGTAGCTACTCGGTGCAAAGACAATCGACGAGTTGTCCTTTCGCTTTCAAAAAGATCCGGTCTTCAACACCGGTCTTCAAATGCAATTCATAACGACGTATCACATATTCGGAATGGGTTATACGACCCCATGGTCCTTTCCCGGTTAACCCGAATAGTGAGCGCTTATTCAAAAATAAGTGTGGCATTCAAATTCAAACAAATCACATCAATTACCCATTCAAAGGAAAATATTGATAGTCGGTTATTGAACTATCAATGGATATGCACACATCACCAGATTCCAAATAATTTTCCAAATTATTTATTTTCCAAAAATATCTTTACTAGATATATAATTTCACACTTCAAAAATAAATCAATATTTATTTTTAAACAAATTCTCCTTTTAATTCATAAATTCCATATTGAATTTATATTTCAAAATATCCATGCATATACGATTTCAATTATTCATTTTCAATTTATCTTCAAAAAGATAAATTCTCTAATATTCACTTTATATTGGAAAACATTTCCATACTTACTTATTAAGTAATTCACAAATCCATTTATTTTCAACACTTGGAAAATATTCAATATACTTAAATCGAGATTAAGTATATATTTCATTCTTTAAGGAAATCATTCTCTTAAACATATTTATTTGGGCCAAAACGAATGTTACGTAAAACATCGTTACGACAACCCAAAATCACTAGTATGGGGATTCGAAATTAAAATAGATATATAAATCCCAATAATATACAAAACATTTCCTTTCGGAAATCATTTACTATAACAACAGTGTTATAGTCCACCATTTCCTTCTATTTCTCGAAAACGTCTATTTCAACAACAAATGTTGAAATCTATGGTTTCGAATCTTAACACATTTTAAAACATCATTAGATTGTTTTAATTATATTTAAAACATCAAATCTAAACATTTTCTTTAACATATTATTCACTATTCAAAAACGTGAATATACTACGTTAACAAGTTACATCAATTTACTTATCAAAATAAGTCGTTTGCGAATTTATAAAACAACGTTTATAAATTCCATTTCTATTTATTTTATAACCACTTTCTTTTTATAAATCTCCTTTATTAACCTATTCAATTTATAACTAAATTATAAACTAAAGGTTCATATTATAAGTCAAATACTTATAATTTATTTGTTTACAGAATCGTTCCTTTAAACTTCACAATTATAAATCTTATAACTTATAAGATTCATTTATTCACCCAAATCTATTCTTTTAATATCCTTACAAATTTTATAAACCTACTGTTTATAAAATTCCATTTATAACTTCACCGTTTATAATTCTATAAATTTCATTCATTTATGGAATTCATTTTCACTTCATTCAAACACTTATAAAAACTCGTTTTATAACTCAAATATTTTCATTTATAAATTATCAATTTATAAATCTTTTTATATAAATCAATTTATATTATTCTTTTAAAACATCTTTAATCTCCTTTATAATTTCATCATTCTGATTTATAAAATAATTAAATTTCATAAATCCTATATTTAAACTTTTCACAATAATTTCAAAAATCCCGATTTAACTATTTTATAAAATCATTAGCCTCATATTTTCAAAAATCAGTTTTTTTAACTGTATTTCTCAAAAATATAATTTTTATAACATTAAAAATTATATCTTTTATTTATTTAAAATGAATCGAACTTATAGTATATTTTCAAAAATCACTTTAAAAATCATTTTAAAGTTCCAAATTTGGTCCAATGATGCTACATACCAAATAGTCAATCACGACAACAACGATATCATATATTGATATGATAATCCATCAAATATCAAAATATCTAAAGTCAAATAAATACTGTTGAGGAATCCAGTTGGATCCCTCCGACCTGTTTTCCTGCATCCACAAACATTAGCACAATACCAATTTCGCTCCAGTACGGAATTATCGTGGTATATGGGATTTAAAATATTATCCGCTTAATAGA
This sequence comes from Allium cepa, assembly GCA_030765085.1. NCBI lineage: Eukaryota > Viridiplantae > Streptophyta > Magnoliopsida > Asparagales > Amaryllidaceae > Allium > Allium cepa. The sequence continues at coordinate 540,519,742 of CM060934.1, read as the reverse complement.
CGGCGCAATAGGGTCTCATCCGCTATACAAATGCGGGAAATCAATAACTCCAATATATACATATGCCAATATATATATATATATATATATATATATATATTGCTATTATATATAATACCAATTTCACTGTTTATGAAATATTCGCAGTATATGTTTTTAATAAATAACTTCCGCTTACTAACGGCGCATAATGTCTATTTTAACAACCAATAGATAACAATCATCATTCAAACATGCATTCAAATATTTTAAATCTAACTATTTAAAATAAAATCGAAACTGATTCGATTGAGTGAGAAGTTCTCACCTTGATTTCAATTTCGTTTTAGCGATTTATTTCGAATAAAATTAAACGGACGTTTAATTTTACCTGAAATTCTCACTAACTCCAAACGACTCCAATCCAATTCCATCGCGTAGTGCTCGTCCATACGATTCCAACGCAACTAGTTTCGTGCGTTTTCGACCTCGTATGACAAAGTTATAACATTTTAAAGTCTGAACGATTTAAATATAACTAATATTTTATAATTTCCTTTATTATTTTTTTACCCTAAACAATCAGGGCCGCACGTTGCAAGCCCTAAGATCTTGGCCATCCCTCCTTTCTTCTACTCTAGGCATCGCGTGAACCATGAAACCCACGGTCGCCCAACATTCATTGAATTAATCTCCTCCCCTGACGACTTTGAAGACAATCAACCTACGCCACTACGAAGGCCTCGACGAACATCACCTCCACCCTAGACAACGTGCAGCTCGGCCATCACCCCTACGAGAAAATCGATAATGAGCGGCCACGAATGGAAGCCCCTATCTCCCTCTACATCGCGAATCAGACGATCACCACCGTTGGATTGCTAGCCCTCGCAACGCTCTTCATTTTTGTAGTTGGCACTTTCCTCTAATTGTTAATGGATCATGAGATAATAGAGGAGAAAGAATGGAAGCATTTCGGCCGTTGAAGCCAGAGGTGGCGGCTGCAACGTTTTAGGGTTTATTTTTTTTCTTCTCAAATTTTGTGAATAATGGGCCTATTTATAGAGAATTTGTGAACACTATTCATCCGGGTTTTCAAAACTCCGAATTACGCGCCGAAACTGACGTTCCTAGGGTTTATCCCACGTTCCGGACACAATGGAACAGGTGTCGAAAGCTAATTCGAAAGTATGTGCGAGTTATGGCAATAAACGTTCAATTTGAATTAAACCGATTTAAACGATTTTCTAGGCGTTTTAATTTGTACCGGACAAACGGTAAATCCAATTGACACGAAATTTGAAACCTTAAATTAATATCACATTACGGATCCGATGAATCTAGTTTCATTGAAATCCGAGACTTTTTGAAAAATGGCTATTTTAACTCGCCAAATTAATATTAAAAACAATTCGATGCGTTTCGAGCTGCTACGATCAAACGATAACTCCGATTGACACGAAAATTGAAATCCGGTAATAACTAACTATTACGGATCCAATGGAACTAGTTTCGTCCAATTCTGAGACTGTTCAAAAATTGACTATTTTCACTAGTCGATTTAATTATTAAAATATTCAATTTTCACAAATAAACTTTTAATTCGATTTTAAAAGTTCTAAAATATCGTTCTAACTCCCATATGATAAAATAAAATTTTACAAATCATTTTCAATCATATTTAACTCAATTTTCAATTATTTCCATAATTTAACATATTAAATTATCGATTTAATTATTCAATTAAATCCAATTATTTGAAATAAAATTTATTCGACTTATAAATTCACTTATTAATATTTAAAATTAATTAAATATTCAAGTTTAAATTAATAAAAATCCTGGGTCGTTACAATCTTCCCCCCTTAAAAGAATTTCGTCTTCGAAATTATTAAGTAAGAAAAATTACAGAATCTATTAATTTTCCCAAATTCATAGTTTAAACTTCATATATTAACTTTACTAAGTTTTCAAATCATACTTAGTTATCTTTTCAAAACAACTACTATTGTTTAACTTTCAATTCCAAATCAAAGTTAAAGTTTTCAAAATTTTCCAATTTTCTCAAATTTTTCTAACGCCTTAAATTTTCGGAAAAATTCGCCATAGTCTCCTTTGCACGGCTCGATCCGAAAAAAAATGACAGTATATATATCACAAATATACATCTCATCAAGTAATGAGGCATCCCGAAAGGAAAAAATGTAAAAGTACGGTATGTAATCCGAGATATGTACCTTATATTTTATTAGCAAGCATATACGGCTAATATAGAGCGAAAGCGAGCTTCAAATGCGAAGCAAACGCGATCCGCACCTACTAAACACTCAACAAACAACATGAGAATCATGTATATAGACAATATTATCAATATACAACATATAGTAACATAATAACTATACATGCCAACATAGCAAATGCAATAAAAGTAACAAATGCAAACATCAACCATCATCCATAACCAATAAATATTCATTTATATTCTCATTAATATTCCATGAATTGGTTTTCAAGTTAATCACATTTGATTCATTAACAGTGGATGTTTTTACTAACATTCATTTTCAATTAGTTTATATTCACTAATTCATATTCAAGTTGGTTCACTTCCAAATCAAATACAATTCTATTCAAGTTTCACTTAACTTCCAATTGAATTTCAATTACTTTAGCTTCCAATTTCATTAATGCTTAATGAATTATATACAATCAACTAACAATCATATAACAACCAATGTATATTAATTACAACCAAATTCCTTTGCTTATATTCATTCAATTTGGTTTAACACCTTTTCTTTCAATTGGTTTAATTAAATTGATTTTCATTCAATCTTTCAACTTCCAATAACATTAAATTTTAATGAATTAACACTTATATTCATTATTCCATATCAACTTTATTCACATTAAATTGATTAACATTCAATCCATTTATTCAATTCAATTTCCAATTCATTTTCATTTACAACTCATATTCATGAATATATTCATATAGTTTCACTTCTTATATATATAAGTTTATTCAAAATTGTAAATCACTTTAATTATAATTCAATTCTTATAATTCTTTTGCTTATACAATTATTCTTCAATTTAGATTATTCAAGCAACCTAACAATCAACATATATACACTTTAATAATTCTGAAAAATTATTCTTTATATATAAAATATAATCAAGGTAAAATTATTTCATTTACCCAATTTAAAAAAATATTGTGTCGAATTGTTCTATTCAAGTGTTTATAAAACCCCTTCGGCATAGTTGTCCAGACCATGCTGACGAAGGTTCATATGCCACTCAATAAACCAATCATCACAATATAAAACAATTTTATATATTCGCTAACAAATACGCACTCATAGCTATTATTACTCTCAAACTCATTCTAGAGTACTACTGACTCTATCTCTAATGAGTAATACCCAACAGAACCATGGTTGTCGCTTAACCATAAGCTCCGATACTAAATGTAACGTCTCGAAAATTTTCGACTTTCGAAAATTCAACATCGATACTCAATTTATCGACTGTCGAGAAATCGAAGGCCGGAAACCCGAAATGTTATGGTTTAAGAAAAAGAAAGAGAGAGAAGAAGAGATAAGAAGGATAGAAAATGGAAAGAAGAAAGAAAATAGAAAATAGAACGGAACAGAAAACAACTGAACAATAGCAGAATCTCACAATCGCAGCGGAACAACATATAATAAATAAATGAATAATCTTTAAATAAAGAACTATATCAGTTATTACATTTTATACATTTTCTTTCATTACATCAAATCATCAGAGTGTACAACAACATAAACATCAAACAGTGCAGCGGAAAAGAAATACTATATACTAGTAATACGCCATGCCATCCAGCTTGCCTCCTGCAACTCCTGAATATCCAGAATATCCTGATAAACCTAACTCTTAACTGCCCGTGTGGAAATTGGTGGGCACCCAGAGTTTAGGAAGGAAAACAATAAACTCCGAGTCAGTCATGTGACTGGTGTGAGAACTCAAAACAGTTTATTTAACTTTAAAATCAAAATAGAGGAATATTTTTAAAGTCAATTCGCAATGCTTTTTAAAAATGAGACTACCATAAGGCCTCCCGCACACATACACAATGCAAACGCAGAATCGGAGGAGATTTCTCCTTATGATAGTAAAAGATGCTTGATACGCATTAAAAAGAACATTTGATATTATTACTACTGCATAGTGTAGGAAAAATTTATTTCGAAAGTAGAATATAAATCTTAGCCAACATACGACCATTATCATATGCCTACTATAGCTAACTATGTTCAATAGCAGGTTACCGCCACATTCCATAGCAGGTTATACAACTAAAACCGTACAAGTCTCGTATTGTTTCTTTGGATTTCCAACGAATGATCAGGACAAGGAACTTCCCATTGCCACATGAGAATGCCTCTGGATGGACATCCCCGAGAACCAAACCGGATCTCTACCAACACAAGGCCGGGTTACCCCTAACTGAGTAACAACTGACCGAATATGCCATCCCCCGGTCCTTTGGGACCTTTCACCGAGCGCTCGTAATCAATTCACACAATCATAAAGTGTTTTCAACATGAGTAAGTATCTGGGCTCCATACCATGATACCACCCTTTTCCAGAAGGAAATGCACATATCCTAAAGGGCGCTACCCCTCATAACCTTGCTGCATCTTTCCTGTTTTGACCATTCACGGGGTGTGAGGCTCGACGAAGTCACGTCCACAAAAACATACTTTATACAAAAGCCATGCTTTGGGTCAACAAATGATCATAGAAATGATCACCAGGAGAGACGATCAAATAAACGATCCTATCACAAATAATCAACACAATGATCATTTCAAAGCAACACTCAGCATGTCACATTACCAAATTGGGAATATATCGCTGATAACCTTCAACTACATAACCTCTGAGCTCGTACGTCTCAGAGAAGGGTGTTAAGCTAAGAGAATAAATTCTCCGTCACCAACAGAAATATATTTGAAAGAAATCGGTTTTATATCTCAATTTGTAATGTCAGACATACAATCCATACAAGTCTGTTCCGGGCTCGAACAGAACCGAAGGCACTTACAAAGAAGTCCTTGCAATCCGGATAATCTCTAATCACGTCCGGACTTCCCATCACATAGGGAGTCTCTATACCGTAGCTACTCGGTGCAAAGACAATCGACGAGTTGTCCTTTCGCTTTCAAAAAGATCCGGTCTTCAACACCGGTCTTCAAATGCAATTCATAACGACGTATCACATATTCGGAATGGGTTATACGACCCCATGGTCCTTTCCCGGTTAACCCGAATAGTGAGCGCTTATTCAAAAATAAGTGTGGCATTCAAATTCAAACAAATCACATCAATTACCCATTCAAAGGAAAATATTGATAGTCGGTTATTGAACTATCAATGGATATGCACACATCACCAGATTCCAAATAATTTTCCAAATTATTTATTTTCCAAAAACATCTTTACTAGATATATAATTTCACACTTCAAAAATAAATCAATATTTATTTTTAAACAAATTCTCCTTTTCATTCATAAATTCCATATTGAATTTATATTTCAAAATATCCATACATATACGATTTCAATTATTCATTTTCAATTTATCTTCAAAAAGATAAATTCTCTAATATTCACTTTATATTGGAAAACATTTCCATACTTACTTATTAAGTAATTCACAAATCCATTTATTTTCAACACTTGGAAAATATTCAATATACTTAAATCGAGATTAAGTATATATTTCATTCTTTAAGGAAATCATTCTCTTAAACATATTTATTTGGGCCAAAACGAATGTTACGTAAAACATCGTTACGACAACCCAAAATCACTAGTATGGGGATTCGAAATTAAAATAGATATATAAATCCCAATACTATACAAAACATTTCCTTTCGGAAATCATTTACTATAACAACAGTGTTATAGTCCACCATTTCCTTCTATTTCTCGAAAACGCCTATTTCAACAACAAATGTTGAAATCTATGGTTTCGAATCTTAACACATTTTAAAACATCATTAGATTGTTTTAATTATATTTAAAACATCAAATCTAAACATTTTCTTTAACATATTATTCACTATTCAAAAACGTGAATATACTACGTTAACAAGTTACATCAATTTACTTATCAAAATAAGTCGTTTGCGAATTTATAAAACAACGTTTATAAATTCCATTTCTATTTATTTTATAACCACTTTCTTTTTATAAATCTCCTTTATTAACCTATTCAATTTATAACTAAATTATAAACTAAAGGTTCATATTATAAGTCAAATACTTATAATTTATTTGTTTACAGAATCGTTCCTTTAAACTTCACAATTATAAATCTTATAACTTATAAGATTCATTTATTCACCCAAATCTATTCTTTTAATATCCTTACAAATTTTATAAACCTACTGTTTATAAAATTCCATTTATAACTTCACCGTTTATAATTCTATAAATTTCATTCATTTATGGAATTCATTTTCACTTCATTCAAACACTTATAAAAACTCGTTTTATAACTCAAATATTTTCATTTATAAATTATCAATTTATAAATCTTTTTATATAAATCAATTTATATTATTCTTTTAAAACATCTTTAATCTCCTTTATAATTTCATCATTCTGATTTATAAAATAATTAAATTTCATAAATCCTATATTTAAACTTTTCACAATAATTTCAAAAATCCCGATTTAACTATTTTATAAAATCATTAGCCTCATATTTTCAAAAATCAGTTTTTTTAACTGTATTTCTCAAAAATATAATTTTTATAACATTAAAAATTATATCTTTTATTTATTTAAAATGAATCGAACTTATAGTATATTTTCAAAAATCACTTTAAAAATCATTTTAAAGTTCCAAATTTGGTCCAATGATGCTACATACCAAATAGTCAATCACGACAACAACGATATCATATATCGATATGATAATCCATCAAATATCAAAATATCTGAATTCAAATAAATACTGTTGAGGAATCCAGTTGGATCCCTCCAACCTGTTTTCCTACATCCACAAACATTAGCACAATACCAATTTCGCTCCAGTACGGAATTATCGCGGTATATGGGATTTGAAATATTATCCGCTTAATAGACGGCGCAATAGGGTCTCATCCGCTATACAAATGCGGGAAATCAATAACTCCAATATATACATATGCCAATATATATATATTGTTATTATATATAATACCAATTTCACTGTTTATGAAATATTCGCGGTATATGTTTTTAATAAATAACTTCCGCTTACTAACGGCGCATAATGTCTATTTTAACAATCAATAGATAACAATCATCATTCAAACATGCATTCAAATATTTTAAATCTAACTATTTAAAATAAAATCGAAACTGATTCGATTGAGTGAGAAGTTCTCACCTTGATTTCAATTTCGTTTTAGCGATTTATTTCGAATAAAATTAAACGGACGTTTAATTTTACCCGAAATTCTCACTAACTCCAAACGACTCCAATCCAATTCCATCGCGTAGTTCTCGTCCATACGATTCCAACGCAACTGGTTTCGCGCGTTTTCGACCTCGTATGACAAAGTTATAACATTTTAAAGTCTGAACGATTTAAATATACCTAATATTTTATAATTTCCTTTATTATTTTTTTACCCTAAACAATCAGGGCCGCACGTTGCAAGCCCTAAGATCTTGGCCATCCCTCCTTTCTTCTACTCCAGGCATCGCGTGAACCATGAAACCCACGGCCGCCCAACATTCATTGAATTAATCTCCTCCCCTGACGACTTTGAAGACAATCAACCTACGCCACTACGAAGGCCTCGACGAACGTCACCTCCACCCTAGACAACGTGCAGCTCGGCCATCACCCCTACGAGAAAATCGATAATGAGCGGCCACGAATGGAAGCCCCTATCTCCCTCTACATCGTGAATCAGACGATCACCACCGTTAGATTGCTAGCCCTCGCAACGCTCTTCATTTTTGTAGTTGGCACTTTCCTCTAATTGTTAACGGATCATGAGATAATAGAGGAGAAAGAATGGAAGCATTTCGGCCGTTGAAGCCAGAGTTGGCGGCTGCAACGTTTTAGGATTTTATTTTTTTTTTCTCAAATTTTGTGAATAATGGGCCTATTTATAGAGAATTTGTGAACACTATTCATCCGGGTTTTCAAAACTCCGAATTACGCACCGAAACTGACGTTCCTAGGGTTTATCCCGCATTCCGGACACAATGGAACAGGTTTCAAAAGCTAATTCGAAAGTATGTGTGAGTTATGGCAATAAACGTTCAATTTGAATTAAACCGATTTAAACGATTTTCTAGGCGTTTTAATTTGTACCGGACAAACGGTAAATCCAATTGACACGAAATTTGAAACCTTACAATAATATCACATTACGGATCCGATGAAACTAGTTTCGTCAAAATCCGAGACTTTTTGAAAAATGGCTATTTTAACTCGCCAAATTAATATTAAAAACAATTCGATGCGTTTCGAGCTGCTACGATCAAACGATAACTCCGATTGACACGAAAATTGAAATCCGGTAATAACTAACTATTACGGATCCAATCGAACTAGTTTCGTCCAATTCTGAGACTGTTCAAAAATTGACTATTTTCACTAGTCGATTTAATTATTAAAATATTCAATTTTCACAAATAAACTTTTAATTCGATTTTAAAAGTTCTAAAATATCGTTTTAACTCCCATATGATAAAATAAAATTTTACAAATCATTTTCAATCATATTTAACTCAATTTTCAATTATTTCCATAATTTAACATATTAAATTATCGATTTAATTATTCAATTAAATCCAATTATTCGAAATAAAATTTATTCGACTTATAAATTCACTTATTAATATTTAAAATTAATTAAATATTCAAATTTAAATTAATAAAAATCCTGGGTCGTTACAAAAAATATTCATACATTATTGGATACAAACAGGAGTTATACATTTCTTACTAAATAATAGTTTCTTATCCCTATAATTAATCTATAAGCTAAAATATATTTCAAACAAATAAACATATGTTCACTCCTTTACTAAACTTATTCATTTTATTCCTTAAAATTTACACTTATTCATAATAATTGATTTCTTATTTATATAATAAATCTTTCAGCTATCAAACATTCCAAATATATAACATATGATATTTTTTTTAATAAAGGATCATTTATCATATTTTATTAATATTTATTATTGCATTCAATTGAAAATTAACGTTCATATGGTAATTTATTTCATTTAAACCAATTTCATTAAAATACTAATTAACATATGTTATTATTCCTACCGTATTGCAAAGCATATCTCACTAATTGAAATTCAAATTAAGTTCATATCTTATATTGTAATTTAACTTGTATCAATACAATCTTAAATTTTTTTTATTATAACAACTTTATTCAAAAGCTTATTTAATTTAATATTTTTAAACTGTTACAAATACGGGTCGTTACAATTCGTGATAGCTCATGTTTTTCATACGACTATGAATATGCATGTTAACAGGCTGGCACTATAAGGGGAAATCCATTTTCCGACGGCTGGAAACCGTCAGCGGCTGTCGGAAGCCGTCAGAAAAAGCCATCGGAAATTACGGCATCGGGGAGCAGTGTTTCCGACGGCTTTCGACGAACCTCGCTGTTCGTATTTCCGACGGCTTCCGACGGGTTTCGACGGATTTCGACTGTTGTCGGAAGCCGTCGGAATCCATTGGAAAGAATGACCTGAAAGCCATCAGAAGCCGTCGGAAATATAAAACTTGATAGCCGTCAGAAGCCATCGGAAATCTGCTGAATTTTTTTTGTATTTCTGCTGCAATACAGCCTTCCATCCACATTTTCCATACAAACACTATTCCACCAATACTGCAGAATCCAATACATAATATTCCAACCAAATATCAAAACCAAACTACACACAAATCACCAAACAAAAAAATACATAAAATTAAGTCAATACACATAATCATCACCCAAACTAATGTACAATACATAATAATATCCACAACACCAAATGTTCTATCAATACATACATCCCCAACATCCACATAATTTTAAGTGTATCATAACAGTACACAAAACCAACAAGTACCTCTACCATCTACCAAATCATACAAAACAGAAAAAAACTTATCGACCAAAGCAATCAATCAATCTCCTCCAGAACCTGAGCCAGCAGAGGAAGGGAAGCGGCCACCATACTGCTGCATGTACTAGGCAATACGCTGGTCTAGCAATTGTGTAGTCTCTATGGCACGCCGACGGTTCTTCTCCTCCAGCTGCTCCACTCTAGCCCGCAAATCTTCGATCTCTGCTAGATCGATCTGAGCTCAAGTCTGCATACCCTGTCTCTGACTGCTAGCTTGTAATAAATATTTAATTTAGCTGTGTGATCTTTGTAAGTGTATGTGCATGTATGTGAATGATTAGCAGTGTGATAATGTTATTTAATTTAGTTTATGATGTTTATGTATGTGTATATGCAAGTTGATAACATTTTAGATTGTGGTACCACCAAATAACTATAGTGACAAGATTGTTGATTTATATTTTGAATTACTATAAAGGAACATTTTAGCATAAGTAAAGTAACTATAGGGAAGGATGAGAGCAATAAATTTGAAATTACTCCTTGATTGCCAATTATTTACTTACCACTTGATTGTCAAATCTGTATCGTCTTCCATGCTCCGATGGATCCATAACTGACTCAAAAATAGCATCCTCCTCATCCATTGTCAACTGACCCATATCAGCAAGGAGTTTCTGGCGCTGCTCCATAAACTTTTCCTGCATTAATACATTAATATCATCATATTTTATTTCATCATATTTTAACAAGTAGAACAATTACTAATACTGCATAAAATGAAATATGCTTACATGGCTCTTGCTGGATTTATCGTCATGCCATGTATACGAAACGGTCCCATCTGGATTTACATGCTCGATAGCATGCATACGAGTAAATACGTCCATATAGCCCACGGGACCAAGCACCTCAGCTTCCTGAAATTGATTTTTACATACAATTATTGTACATTTAAAAATTATATAGCACAAACTATTTACAATTTGCATTCAGTAAATTTACCAACTCCTGTTAATACTGCTAAAATGACTTCGACCCTCCGTGATGAGTGACGGGATTTTTATTTCTGTTTGCGGAGTTTCTTTCCGACTCTGCCTGTACATTCAAAAGTTGATACATTATTATCGATCATGTATTTTTTGATATTTACTACCAATCGAATAATTTAAAAAAAATTAGTGTACTTGCCTTCGTTGTGTCAGTTTCCCAGTATCCCAACCATGTTTTCCATGCACTCTCCCCCATCCAACGTGGTTTCTTACCTGATTTCTTGATTTTGGATATCGAGTCCCTATAATTTTTACGCATCTTCTTCAGCCAATATTCTCGAGCCAACTGCATATCGTCCGTCTGAATAACTATCTCTGTCCGTGTTTCACGATAAAAAGCAAAGAGAATATTAAACTGTAAACGATAAATGGTAAAAAAATGACAAAAATGAATAAAAAATGAAAAATAGAAAAATATGCTTACTAGGACATCCTGCCAAATACACTCTACTATGTGGGAAGGGATGTTATCCCACTTCGGCCAACAAGCACGCATCCTACTCTGGTAAGAAGCTGTAGAAACATCCAACACAACCTTCGAGGAAAGTAGGTCGAACCCCCTGTTTTTAAATATGATACAAATAAGTACGTACGTATATAAAAAAATAAGAGGCTGAATAAAATTTAATTCATACCCCTCTACTCTAGGTACTAAAGAAACGACCAGACGCTGTGATGCTTGCGATGGACCACTGCCATCGCCTCCTGAAGATCGGGAAGAGCTCCTACCTCTAGATGACATTACTATAAACTTGTATATATACATATCATTTCAAAAGAGAATAATAACATGATAATGAAATATATTTCATAAGTAAATTAATACAACAATGGTATAAATTGCTAAACTAATGATTGAAATGGAAATAGAAATGAAAGTGTGTTATACCCGATTCATAATGCGTCTCATGTTCCGACGATAAGTAGATTACATTGCATTTTTAATAATAATTTCTAAATAAATGATAAATGGAAATGACATAAAACATGTAAACAATGACAAACGTATAGATTTGGTTTCATAGTTACATCAATTTCAATAATGTGACGACCCACATTTCGGAAGGTTTAAATCGACAATAATCCACACATGTCTGACTTAAACAATCCGGAACATAGATAATCAATGAGGTTAAATAAAAAAATAAGAAGAGAATAAGAAAACAAACACAAAATCTCACAGCGGAAACTATAAAATATAATAATCAAATACCAGTTCATGAAGCTGTTTACTATTCATTGGTTAAATCTATACACATTTATCAAAGTTATAAATATACATCACAAATAAATAATTAATGTAGCAGAATAGCATGATGTATAACATAATAATAATAGTAATATACCACAACTTCGTCTTCGTCCTCCAAAGTATAGTCTCCAATACACTGAAAAGACTCAGGACTGACTCGAGCGTAATGAAAAGACAAAACACTCGAGTTAGGACTAGAATACTCTTATATAAGTCAAATCAATATCATAGAATATGAGTGCAATAACTTAAGAGATGTTACGCGATTTTCCATCTCTTAAGGATCCGTTAAACTATTTATATATAATAGTTTACGCTATAATAGATAATGTCTATCAGTAAAATAAATATCAAAATAGCATTGAGGCTTTACATTGATCCACCTTAACACATTTTACAGTTTTAAACAAAAATTGCAATGGGATCGTATAGGGATAAATATGACAAGGCACGTGAGGCAATGCCCAAGGTAGGATTCTACCAGTTTACCCTTTCTGACTAGTTTAACCCATCCGTGGCCGACCGCGACAATCAATCCAAATGACAAATAAGATGCACCCGTCGAATCCAAAATCATAATAATAATATGATGGATCAGCGTCGCTAAAGGTAGCTAACCTCGATGGCCAGACACAGGCTCACGTTTTAGTCATTTTAATTATGACACGAATGTCAAGGCTATCCATCATCGTTCTCCTACTTCATTCCAGTGCCAATTCAACCACTACATTCTAGATATCATCCACCACGCACACGGTTGTCAAAGTGGTTCCAATATTGAAAGAGCGTATTTTAATAAGAGGCTCTGGTCTCTTTAACAACCAATTGTCATTTTACACACCGGTTGGTATTTTTACATTTTGAAAACAATTCGTATTTGATAACAAAATATGATATTCGTTTCAAAATCAAATTCATTTTGAAATCATCATACTTACTCAAAAATCATATCCATTTCGAGATCATCATATTTACTCAAAATCATATCCATTTCGAAATCATCGAATTTACTCAAAAATATCAACTCAACTCGATATATCAATTTCAAATCAAAACTTGATTCGAATTACAGTTTTGGTTATAATTCACTTTAACCTAATTCGCATTTAAATCCAAGATTTAAATACAAACAATTTACCCTTTAACTAGTTCGAATTTTAGAAAATAGCTTAAATAATTAAAAATAGTTTAATAGAAAATGTTTAAATAGTTTAATCGAAAATAAGTTGACTATAAAAATGGTTTATAGAGTACAATAGTTTAAAAAAATCAAAGTAATATGAATATTTAAAAAATATAGATTTTAAATCATTTATACTAAAATATTCATTTAAAAAAATTCCAATGTCAAACCGGTCAACTTCCCAATTTCCTACCCAAATAAATTCCAAATTCCAGTTCGATTTAATCGACCCAATTTCGATTCCAACTCCAATAATTTTGATTCCATATAAATTTCGATTTCAATTCTAATTTCCATTTTTAAATTAATTTAGATCTCAATTTCAAATTAATTTCCAATTCCAATTCCAAATTAATTTAAATTCCAATTTCAAATTAATTTTAATTTTAATTTCAAATTAATTTAAATTTTAATTTCAAATTAATTGAAATTCCAATTTCAAATTAATTTCAATTCCAATTTCAATTCCAAATTAATTTAAATTCCAATTTCAAATTAATTTCAATTTCAATTTCAAATATCGATTTAAATACTTAAATCAAATTTACCTTCAATACAAAATTTCAATTATAATTCAATTCCAAACTAAAATTTTAAATATCATTTCATATCACTTTTTGTTAGAAATATTCTAAGTTCGAATAAAAGTCCAATCTTTTAAAACAAATCCATTTCTGAAATTTACGACGTATTTCGTTTATAACGTAAAAGTTTAAACTTCCATTAATTAAACAATTTCGTTTATCAAGTTTAAATTCCAACATTTCGAGCTCTAATTCATAATAATTCAATTTCTATAAATTTTATTTTATTCTAAAAATCAATTCATTCAAATAATTTCAAAATAATTTTTAAAATCATTTAATTTAACCAACCCGGTGTCTGTATATAATTCTCTACCCTATGGCCAAGTAAATAATTATTTCAATTTAATTTCAAGAATGGATATATATTATTTCAATCCAAATAAATGTCATAGTTATATATCATTTCAACATATTTATTAATTTATTCGAAATAATTCAGTTTACCATTTTATACACAATAAATAATATACAAGATGATAGCATGATATATCAAAATAAATAAACAAACAATATCGACCAGTAGCATCCATCACAACCAATCAACCATAAAGCCAATAACCTTCACAAATTTCAATTCTTACCGTATCGGGTAATATGCTGCCAATCAAATTTAAATTTATTTAACGGTCAATTTAAATTCTATCAATTAATTCATATACCAATTTAAATGACAATTACCTACCAAACAGCAGCCAATCAAATTTATATCACTTCAGAATATAAATATAACTAACATAAAATTATTTGAGTCAATGATGAGCGTATAGACACTCACCTTTGATTTATCAACGATTTAAAATCTAAATAAAGGCCCAAATTTGAACAGTCTCAGAATGCAGCCAAACTAGTTCTGTATTGTTCGGAACTTCGATACGAACGCAACGAAGAAAACTGCATATCGATCGGGGCTAGTATGAAAAAGTTATTCGAGTTAGAACATTTGAATTTTAATATAAAATAATTAATAAATAAATAAAACAAAATACGTACATCTTCTTCAACTTGTTCACCAGCACGCACCCATCCCACACAAACCATAGCTACACACGCACGCCACACTGGTCGATCAGATCACGATCAAGATGCATCACTTCGAGCGCTGTCGTCCCCTCCACTAACGCCAGAAGTTGCGCATCACCAGTCGCCGCTGTTTGCATGCAATCCGAGAAAATTCTTCCATGCTTCCACGCCAGATTCTGGCGGATCCATGGTATAATAGCATAGATCTACCGTATGGACTTGAAGAACTCGTCGAGATCTACAACTTTGCTTTTGGAATTTTTTGATTTCGTTGAAAAGACTGAGAGATATTGAAGAGGGAAGTTAGTGAATTTTCAGCCATTAAACGAAAGTGACGACTAGGGTTTCAAAAATTAAAATAATAATAAAACTGTCTCGATTTGCTTGCGTATTTATATAGTTAGGTCCAAAATCGTCCGAACTACAATCAGACGTGCCGTCGGGCATTTATAATGTTGTACCCCCATTCTGAACGCAATGGAACTAGTTTCGAGGCCTAATTCGATCGTATGTGGAAAATAGCTTTTCAAAGTCAATTTATTTTATCGTATTCCTTTAAATTGATTTCTACGCGTTTTAAGCTCGCACGGCCAAACAACAAGTTCGATCGTTATGAAACTTGAAATCCTACAATAATTCACTGTGATGACCCGCAAATCCGTACTCCTTGAATATACACTAATCTCCATAGATTAACTCAAGATGAACAGAAATACGAATTCTCAATGTTTAAGAAAAAGAAAAAGATAGAAGAAGAGGTAGAAGAAGAGAGAAAAGATAGAAAATAGAACAGAAGAAATGTAACAACCCGATATTTTCAGTCATTCGCATCAGCACATGTCGGACTTGAATTGCTCAAAATACCGCGTTGTAAATAAATTTGGAGCAAATGAAATACAATCACAGAATCACAGACACAGAAATATCAGAATAACTCGCAGCGGAAATAAAAATACCATAGTAGTTCATGAAGCTACTATAACAAACTTTCAAAACATAATACATAATATTAGTCTGAAACATATACAATAGAAATCTCAAATACATAGAAGTTTATAAATACCAGAGCTGAAATAGAACAACAGAAACTGAAAGGAAATAGATAACTAGACAAGCAGAATCTCCAGCGATTCCTAGCTCCAGAAAAGAAATCCAAAGCTAAGCTATAAATACTCAGGCTGACCCGAGCGTAAAGTAAAACACAAAACACTCGAGTCAGGACAATATATACTTATATAATGTAAACCAACTCAAGTGAACTGTAGTAGAAATGCACAATAACTTAAAGGATGCTTGGGATCGCCCATCCTTTAAGAATCAGTTAAACTATAAATTAATTACATCCCGTGGTTAAAATTTCAAAATGGTATTTTATACTTCAAAATCAAATATCATTTCAAAATTCAATATCATTCAAAATATCATATCTTTCAAACTACATTCATTTTTATTTAATTTAAATACCATTACAAAACACATTTCAAAATAGTTTATATTTCGAAACAAATTACTTCATTTTAAATCATAAAATGAAATTATTATATTTAATAATTAAATTATTAAATTTCCAAAATTTTAGTCTTTCAAAATTCATTTATTCACTTAATTTATTAAAACAGATGAAAATTCAACTTTCGCAGCATTTAGAAATTGCTACGGAAAGTTACATTCAAAACAGTTCAATTTAACAAAAGATAGCATTTAAAAATGTTGTAATAGGGTTACATTAGTTTCAAATAAAACTTAGTTAAATTCAACAATTATAGCATTTACAAAATGCTATAATAACCTTTAATTAAACTTAGCCATTTGGTTCATTATTATCAACTACAGCATTTACAAATGCTGTATTGTCATTTACATTAGAATTAATAGCATTTCAAAAATGCAGTTAATTAACTTCAAGTATTCAATATAATTTCACAAACAATCATATTTTTATTTAAATTATTTTTAGCTTATAAAACCATATAATTTCACTTTTAAAACAGTCATTCAAATACCCTTAAATTCATGATTTTATAAAGTTAAATCTCCATTCACAAAAATCAAAATTTAATAATAATTCACTTATTAAATTCCAACATTAATTTTTAAATTCATTAAATTAAATTTAACTTAACATTTAAGTTTAAAATTTTCAAATATAACTTAATTTCATTTTTATTTACTTAACTTAAAATTCACTTTTAAGCCAAATTCACAAATTTCCAATTTTAGTTATATTTCCAAATTTCAACCTAAATATTCATTCATTTCACATTTTAACTTTATTCAAAAATCATTAATATATTATAAAAATCATTTTTAATTCATTTAATTCAAAATATCATAAATTTATCATATTTTAATATTTAATTTAAATTCTATTCATCACAAAATTATAATTTCTAAAATAACTTACATTTCAGATTTCCTAACTTTACCATTTATTTATTTCACTTATAAATTTTCAGAAAATCAATAATGCTTTACAAAAATCATTTTTAATCAAATTTAAATCAAAATATTATAATATTTACATTTCTAATATAATTTAAAAATTTTAGAAAAACATATTTTAACAACGGGTCTGTATTTCATTTTCTAGCCTAGGTAAAGTGATACGGGTAATATATCATTTCAACCCGTAATTTACAAAGAAAACCCGGTTTTGATCATTTCAAACCCGCAATCCCAAGTAAAAGAAAATAATTGAAAATCATTCAGGCCTATCATTTCAGCCCATAACGATTTTCTCCTATTCTAAAGTCCGTTCGGGTATGTATCATTTCAACCCATAGTGATTCTAGTCTAAAGGGAACTTGCAGTGTGATAAACTGATGAAAATAACAGAATAGCATGAAATAACAGTAACATATGGTATAACAAGTGTAAATATAGGTGTGAACTTCATATGAATATAATATAGCAGTTATAACAGGATGATATGCATTTACAGATTCAGGTGATGCCAGTTATCACTGTACATATTAGTCTGGTGAGATTTACTCACTGTTTTGAGATGATGACACAACGACGAATTGCACAACGGGATCTACACAAGCACAAAAGCATGATACAGATACGAAATGGAGGAGCCAAGGATATGTATGGCTAAGGGGTGTTGCACTTGCTTTCAACCACCTATGGTTCAGCTACAGGAATGAAATGTATGGCTAAGGACTGCATAAAAAGAATCCAAGGCTATTGCACTTGCTTTCAACCACCTATGGTTCAGCTACAGGACTAAAATGTATGGCTAAGGGGTGTGTTTGGATCTGGTTTTGGGTTCATAGGTCGGCCATTGCATGGATATAAAGGAGTAGAGAGATATGTGCAAAGGTATGAGCATGACACTACACTCCAAGGCAACAAAAAAGTGGTTTCAAGGCAAAACAAGCCACGGC
This sequence comes from Allium cepa, assembly GCA_030765085.1. Classification (NCBI taxonomy): domain Eukaryota; kingdom Viridiplantae; phylum Streptophyta; class Magnoliopsida; order Asparagales; family Amaryllidaceae; genus Allium; species Allium cepa. Next base: position 540,501,137 of record CM060934.1, on the reverse strand, counting down.
CAAAGGAAAGTGGTCACGGCCAGGTCTGGTGTGGTTAGTAGGAGGACATGGCAGTGGTGTCAGGTCAGGAATTTGCTGGAGATGGTGGTGCAAGTGGCGGCCAAGGTGATGGTTTGAGTGGTGGAACAAGATTGGCGCTCGGCTAGGTTGAACAAGTGGAGTGTTTGCATAAACTTTGGTAGATCTATTCATAGATGACCACGACATGGCTTGGTCAGTGGGCTGGAGGAGATGGTGACCTGATGTGGTGATGGTGGAGGCGGCTATGGTGGTGGAGGAGCAAGGGCCGAACCATGGAAGGTAGAAGGCATGCTCAAAAATCAAACAACAAGTAGAAAAAATGGAAAAAGAAGATGAAAGTTTACCAAATTTTATTTGTTCAGATGGAGGCCGAAAATTTTGAGGTGAGAAGTGTTTCTATACGTGAAAAATGAATAGAAATGCAGCTGAAAGAATGAGATATGGTCAGCCCCAAAATGAATGCAAGTGTTATTGAATTTGAAAAGACAAAAGGAGGTGAAAAGACAATGGTATGTTAAAGGTCAAAACTCTTCATATTTCTCTAATTTCTTTTGCAAATTTTAATAAATTAAAAATTACTTATAATTACAGATAAAAACACGAAAATATAGTAAATAAACAAAAATAAATAAATAAATATTAATTATATATAATTTAATTAATAAAAACAGCAAAAATTGCGAACTAGTCATGAAAATATGAAAATAAATGCAATGAAGTTTGGAAAATTTTTATGTACTTGAAAAATATTATAAATAAAGATAAGAACAAAAAATAAAAATGAATTCACAAAATACATAAATAAATATTAATTTAATATAATTTAATGAAGAAAATGGCAGAAAAATGAAAACAGCCTTTAAAAATAGAAAATAAATGCAATAGACTTTGGGAAAATTTAAACACCACTTTAATAAAATTTAAAAGACAAAATATATATAAAATATAATATTGACACATTTTAAAATAAAATATGACAATAAAAATATAGTTTATATTATTTAAAATAAACAGAATTGCTATATAAAGCAGATTACACTCAATATTGGAATATACATAACTTTCACAATTTAAATCCGTTTTCAACGAAACGAAAAGCAGTATTCAAGTTATTAAGTCTATTTTCATAATAAAAGATAAAATTTAAGAATCTATATATTTAAATTTGAAATTTAAAAATCAAAGTTTGACCCAAATTTACCGAAATCAACATTTCAGGAAAATATTCAATTTATACCATTTTGGAATTATAAATCACATAATAATCAAAGTTTATATTTAAAAATGAAAAGTTTGAAATGGAACCAGTTAAAAAAATTTAAAAATGAAATAAAGTCAAAATTAAAATATACATAAAAATTTAAGATTGTTACAATCTCCCCCACTCAAATCTTTTCGTCCTCGAAAAGGAAGGAAGTGGAGAAACAACTAGAAAGAGAAATAGGTTGGAAGACATTCGAAAGAAAGTAGGGAGAAAGTAGCTAGGAGGGGAAGCAGGTTGAAAGACAAGGATGAACCATTATTTAAACCATTATACATTTCAATTAAAATTTCATAATATTTTAAACATTTTATAATATGATGAATAGTCATTTGATTCAAATCTGATGGTTCAAAGTAAACAATTTTTAAACATTTTAAAATCTTTAGAAGGGAAAATAACTGATCAAAATATTCTTTATATAGTAATTTATCAAGATACTTTTATCAAAATACTTTTATAACTCGATGTCTTAACAAGTTTACTTTCGTTCCTGCAGACTCTGGCTATGCGTTGATCAGGCGCAAAGCTAGAATTCTCCAGGTACTTGGTAGACTTGTTTCAACACCTAGTGAAAATAATGAAAACAATTTTAAAAACAGATATGGAAAGTACAATCCAAACAAATCAACCAAACCGAAACAGTTGTCTAACCATGGATCGCAGATACACAATGGTTATGCCTGGATCTCCCAGGAAACAATCCGTATCCGTAAGCTTTCTCAGCCCTGCGAGTTACGCCATGATGACGAGTAGAATGCAGGATACACAATGGTTACGCCTGGATCCCCCAGGAAACAATCCGTACCCTCAGGCCAGCTCAGCCAGGCATTTGCGCTACTAATGTGACCTACATAGAGTGCAGGATACACAATGGTTACGCCTGGATCCCCCAGGAAACAATCCGTACCCCTAGGAAAGACTCAGCCAGGCAGTTGCGCTATGTAGTCGCGATCATAAGACCATGGAGATCACCATGGAATTCGATGGACACTCAAGTATCATATCCGGAAAACCCAAATCAAAGAGAGAGAATAATATCGATAGAATGAATCCACAGTGTGGCCACAAAGCGGATATCAAGCAGAAGGCACTTTCCATATCTTTACTTCGAAAATATGTATCATATAGTACCTTTCAAAATCACTTTCAAATATCATACTTATATAAAGTCCATTTTACATAAGATTTCATTTCAAATCAAATACTTTTCAAAATTCTAGTATATCAAATCACACTTTTATAGATTTCGATTATATAAGATTTCACTTTTCAAAATTGGGTACCTTTTCAAATCAACAGTTTTCAAATCAATAGTTTTCAAATCTACTACATACTTATACAAATCAATTTTATATAAGTTCGATAACTCCCAAATCAAAGTATTTTTAAAAAAAAAGGTTCTCAATTTTAATTCATTTCAATAGTATTTCAGTTTAAAAATCATATATGATTTCACCAAATCATTTCTTCCAAATTACATATATTCGGTTTCAAAGTTTCTTAAATCAATAGATTTAGAAAATCCACATTTCCAAATCTACAAAATTTAAGTCAAACAAATTCATTTCCATTTCAAACATATATTCACTTCAAAAGTCATAATACTTTCAAAGTTATGAATCTTTCGAAACCAAAATACTTGAAATCATTTCACTTTGAAAATCATAACATTTTGAAATCATACATTTGGAATCATGAAACATTCCCTTAATTCTTTACATTTCAAAAATTTATTCAATTAAACCAAAATCTAAAATTTTCGATTTTAATTCAATTCAATTTAGTTTTCCAACGAACCATTTCAAATATTATCAAATTTCAAATATAGATTTGATTTACAAAATATACTATTAAATTTTAAATATGTTTCAAGGCTTAAATATACCATATTTCAAAACTAAATTTCATAATTTCATATATCTCAAATTTTACTTCATTATTACTTAGTGTTGAAATATTTATTTCATAAATCCATTATTTGTAAATAAACTCAAATTACGGGTAAACAAAATATCCTTTCATACTAATATAAGCTTCAATTATTCATTTATCAAAATCAATGGTTTTCAAAATCATTTTATACTTACATAAAGTTTATCTTATATAAGGATCAAAATTTTCAAAAAAATAAATTTCGCTGCATGAAAAGCCATATGGGATTGAACATCTTTGCTTACTAATAGATTTTTAATTAAGAATAGTTTTGTATATAAATAGTTTGTATGAAAAATAGAATAAAACAGTTAGTTTAAGAAGAATAAAAGAAAAATGGTTTTGAAAAATGGTTTTAAATTTGATAGTAGTTTTTCATAAAAGAAAAATTCCAATTAAATTACAAAGATATCCAACCCAACAACTTTCAATTTCAGCATCAAGTATACCAATGATATTAGGATATAAGATGTACATATGTCATCATTTCGCAATATTACATTCGATCGCTCGATCACACAAGTTCGCTTTCGAACTAGTATTGTCCATTCGACTTCCCTAATGCGGACTTCGATATGGTTTCTTGACTAGGAGCCGTTAGTCTCCTTGCATAGCCATATACTATGATAGAGAATCAAATGAAAAATCGTAACACGAGATGGTGCAATTCACCTCGAACTTGTGTACTCAAACTTGGATCAGATTAATTATGCGAATAAAACAGCATACGTACAACTTATGTACCTATTCCAACTTGTTAAATAAATAGTTTCATAAAGATGTTACTAAGTTAAAACATTTAAAACCAAATTTTTCTCAAACATTTGAAGACTAATTTTTAACCAAAACATTTCAAAACTAAATTTCATATTAGTATAATTCAAAATAGTCTTATTTATTTACTTAACAAAACAGTTTCAACTTATACAAATCATATTATTTCATACTTGAAACATACAAACTAAACTTATATTCTTTATCAAATAACTTATTCCTTTCAAATATATTAGCTTTGAAAAGTTAACCCTGATTTGGAAGTGCTCGAATCTTAAAAATAGTTGAAGAAATCATATTTTCAAATCCAAGAGTTGGAAATTAACACTAAATCAGTGAACCAATTTCAAAAGATAGTGTTATACCAAAACAAATCTGAATCTCGAGGACTGAACACCGGCTTACTTTAAATCATTTCAAATGTGTGTATATATATCTTTCGAATATCAAACCATACTTCAAAATCAAAAATCAAAGTTGGTTTCACAAAATCACTCGCATAGCAAAGCTACTAGAGTGGCCTCTCCCCACTCAGAAACTCGAAAATCAATGCCGATGATGCATGCATTCATCACCGAAATTATCTTCCAGCGACATAAGTGGGTTCTGGACTTTTACTTTCTTGAAACTTCTTTAAAATCTCTTCAAAATCTTTGGAATTCATTCAAATACATTTGAAATATTTCTTATTCAGAAAATATCTTTAAATCATATTATTATTATATATTTTCCAAAATCATAAAACCGATTTCAAAACACCAGAGTTCGATTCCTCGAAATTCAAAATTCAAAACCCTTCAGTTATAAATTATTTTATATAAGTCAAATTCTAATAGATTTCAAAATTTCAAATCCTTTCAAAGCTTCAAATTTTCATTTTAAAAGGTATATAATCCTTATCGAAAACATTTCACTTTTATATACAAAATATGGTCATCCTTAATAATTTCGATGTATGCACAATATCAAAATACAACCAAACACAAATTTCCAAAGGATGATTCAAGGAAGGATTTCAAACAAACAAAGATTCAAAATTAGAGGAACTCTAATTAAATAGAATTCTAGTTCGAAGATAAACTCAAACGAAGATGAGATAATTTAATTACCAAATAGAAGAGGAGATAGATAGCATCGACATCCGAGGATGCAGAAATCTCCGGTGAATCAATGCCAATTATAAAGGAATTTCACCCCTTTATAAATCATTCAAAGATTTACAGAATCACCGCTCTGTAGAGAGGTCATTCCAAAGTGGGGTTACAGAATGCCAAAATCAAATGGGTAAAATAGGGAAGACAAGACTGGATTTCAGAACAAGTGGGAGCGTTCCAAAGTTCAAGGAATCTTAATCAATAAGAATCCTAACCAAGAGATTTCTAACAAGGTGGATACAGAAGGAATGAAGTTCAGAAAATCTTGATTCCAAAATAAGAAAATTTTTCTACCAAAATAATCTTTGAAAATCCTTAAAAAATCATTTGGAAATCATTTTATATTTCAAAAATACATTCTCTCACAAAGAAAGGATTCTGAGATTGATTTCACTCATTCTACGGTATTTCTACCCTATCTCTAATGAGTTTTTGCTCCGCAGGCTAAGGTTTGCCTAAAACCAAAGCTCTGATACAAACTGTAACAACCCGATATTTTCAGTCATTCGCATCCGCACGTGTCGGACTTGAATTGCTCAAAATACCGCGTTGTAAATAAATTTGGAGCAAATGAAATACAATCACAGAATCACAGACACAGAAATATCAGAATAACTCGCAGCGGAAATAAAAATACCATAGTAGTTCATGAAGCTACTATAGCAAGCTCTCAAAACATAATACATAATATTAGTCTGAAACATATACAATAGAAATCTCAAATACATAGAAGTTTATAAATACCAGAGCTGAAATAGAACAACAGAAACTGAAAGGAAATAGATAACTAGACAAGCAGAATCTCCAGCGATTCCTAGCTCCAGAAAAGAAATCCAAAGCTAAGCTGTAAATACTCAGGCTGACCTGAGCGTAAAGTAAAACACAAAACACTCGAGTCAGGACAATATATACTTATATAATGTAAACCAACTCAAGAGAACTGTAGTAGAAATGCACAATAACTTAAAGGATGCTTGGGATCGCCCATCCTTTAAGAATCAGTTAAACTATAAATTAATTACATCCCGTGGTTAAAATTTCAAAATGGTATTTTATACTTCAAAATCAAATATCATTCAAAATATCATATCTTCCAAACTACATTCATTTTTATTTAATTTAAATACCATTACAAAACACATTTCAAAATAGTTTATATTTCGAAACAAATTACTTCATTTTAAATCATAAAATGAAGTTATTATATTTAATAAAGAAATTATTAAATTTCCAAAATTTTAGTCTTTCAAAATTCATTTATTCACTTAATTTATTAAAACAGACGAAAATTCAACTTTCGCAGCATTTAGAAATTGCTACGGAAAGTTACATTCAAAACAGTTCAATTTAACAAAAGATAGCATTTAAAAATATTGTAATAGGGTTACATTAGTTTCAAATAAAACTTAGTTAAATTCAAAAATTATAGCATTTACAAAATGCTATAATAACCTTTAATTAAACTTAGCCATTTGGTTCATTATTATCAACTACAGCATTTACAAATGCTGTATTATCATTTACATTAGAATTAATAGCATTTCAAAAATGCAGTTAATTAACTTCAAGTATTCAATATAATTTCACAAACAATCATATTTTTATTTAAATTATTTTTAGCTTATAAAACCATATAATTTCACTTTTAAAACAGTCATTCAAATACCCTTATATTCATGATTTTATAAAGTTAAATCTCCATTCACAAAAATCAAAATTTAATAATAATTCACTTATTAAATTCCAACATTAATTTTTAAATTCATTAAATTAAATTTAACTTAAAATTTAAGTTTAAAATTTTCAAATATAACTTAATTTCATTTTTATTTACTTAACTTAAAATTCACTTTTAAGCCAAATTCACAAATTTTCAATTTTAGTTATATTTTCAAATTTCAACCTAAATATTCATTCATTTCACATTTTAACTTTATTCAAAAATCATTAATATATTATAAAAATCATTTTTAATTCATTTAATTCAAAATATCATAAATTTATCATATTTTAATATTTAGTTTAAATTCTATCCATCACAAAATTATAATTTCCAAAATAACTTACATTTCAGATTTCCTAACTTTGACATTTATTTATTTCACTTATAAATTTTCAGAAAATCAATAATGCTTTACAAAAATCATTTTTAATCAAATTTAAATCAAAATATTATAATATTTACATTTCTAAAATAATTTAAAAATTTTAGAAAAACATATTTTAACAACGGGTCTGTATTTCATTTTCTAGCCTAGGTAAAGTGATACGGGTAATATATCATTTCAACCCGTAATTTACAAAGAAAACCCGGTTTTGATCATTTCAAATCCGCAATCCCAAGTAAAAGAAAATAATTGAAAATCATCCAGGCCTATCATTTCAGCCCATAACGATTTTCTCCTATTCTAAAGTCCGTTCGGGTATGTATCATTTCAACCCATAGTGATTCTAGTCTAAAGGGAACTTGCAGTGTGATAAACTGATGAAAATAATAGAATAGCATGAAATAACAGTAACATATGGTATAACAAGTGTAAATATAGGTGTGAACTTCATATGAATATAATATAGCAGTTATAACATGATGATATGCATTTACAGATTCAGGTGATGCCAGTTATCACTATATAAGTACATATTAGTCTGGTGAGATTTACTCACTGTTTTGAGCTGATGACACAACGACGAATTGCACAACGGGATCTACACAAGCAAAAAAGCACGATACAGATACGAAATGGAGGAGCCAAGGATATGTATGGCTAAGGGGTGTTGCACTTGCTTTCAACCACCTATGGTTCAGCTACAGGACTAAAATGTATGGCTAAGGACTGCATAAAAAGAATCCAAGGCTATTGCACTTGCTTTCAACCACCTATGGTTCAGATACAGGACTAAAATATATGGCTAAGGGGTGTGTTTGGATCTGGTTTTGGGTTCATAGGTCGGCCATTGCATGGATATAAAGGAGTAGAGAGATATGTGCAAAGGTATGAGCATGACACTACACTCCAAGGCAACAAAAAAAGTGGTTTCAAGGCAAAACAAGCCACGGCCAAAGGAAAGTGGTCACGGCCAGGTCTGGTGTGGTTAGTAGGAGGACATGGCAGTGGTGTCAGGTCAGGAATTTACTGGAGATGGTGGTGCAAGTGGCGGCCAAGGTGATGGTTTGAGTGGTGGAACAAGATTGGCGCTCGGCTAGGTTGAACAAGTGGAGTGTTTGCATAAACTTTGGTGGATCTAGTCATAGATGACCACGACATGGCTTGGTCAGTGGGCTGGAGGAGATGGTGACCTGATGTGGTGATGGTGGAGGCGGCTATGGTGGTGGAGGAGCAAGGGCCGAACCATGGAAGGTAGAAGGCATGCTCAAAAATCAAACAACAAGTAGAAAAAATGGAAAAAGAAGATGAAAGTTTACCAAATTTTCTTTGTTCAGATGGAGGCCGAAAATTTTGAGGTGAGAAGTGTTTCTATACGTGAAAAATGAATAGAAATGCAGCTGAAAGAATGAGATATGGTCAGCCCCAAAATGAATGCAAGTGTTATTGAATTTGAAAAGACAAAAGGAGGTGAAAAGACAATGGTATGTTAAAGGTCAAAACTCTTCATATTTCTCTAATTTCTTTTGCAAATTTTAATAAATGAAAAATTACTTATAATTACAGATAAAAAAACGAAAATATAGTAAATAAACAAAAATAAATAAATAAATATTAATTATATATAATTTAATTAATAAAAACAGCAAAAATTGCAAACTAGTCATGAAAATATGAAAATAAATGCAATGAAGTTTGGAAAAATTTTATGTACTTGAAAAATATTTATAAATAAAGATAAGAACACAAAATAAAAATGAATTCACAAAATACATAAATAAATATTAATTTAATATAATTTAATGAAGAAAATAGCAGAAAATGGAAACAGCCTTTAAAAATAGAAAATAAATGCAATAGACTTTGGGAAAATTTAAACACCACTTTAATAAAATTTAAAAGACAAAATATATATAAAATATAATATTGACACATTTTAAAATAAAATATGACAATAAAAATATAGTTTATATTATTTAAAATAAACAGAATTGCTATATAAAGCAGATTACACTCAATATGGGAATATACATAACTTTCACAATTTAAATCCGTTTTCAACGAAACGAAAAGCAGTATTCAAGTTATTAAGTCTATTTTCATAATAAAAGATAAAATTTAAGAATCTATATATTTAAATTTGAAATTTAAAAATCAAAGTTTGACCCAAATTTACCGAAATCAACATTTCAGGAAAATATTCAATTTATACCATTATGGAATTATAAATCACATAATAATCAAAGTTTATATTTAAAAATGAAAAGTTTGAAATGGAACCAGTTAAAAAAATTTAAAAATGAAATAAAGTCAAAATTAAACTATACATAAAAATTTAAGGTTGTTACAAGAAAACAATAAAACAATATCAGAATCTCACAATCGCAGCGGAATAACATATAATAAATAAATGAATAATCTTTAAACAAAGAACTATATCAGTTTATTACATTACATCACATTACATTTCATTACATCATCAGAGTGTACAACATCAAACAACAACAAAAAGCGGAAAATAAATACTATATACAAGTAATACGCCATGCCATCGATCTTGCCTCCAGCAACTCCTGAATTCCAGAATATCCTGATAAACCTTAACTCTTGACTGCCCGTGTGGAAATTGGTGGGCAACCAGAGTTTAGGAAGGAAAACAATAAACTCCGAGTCAGTCATGTGACTGGTGTGAGAACTCAAAACAGTTTATTTATCTTAAAAATCAAAATAGAGGAATATTTTTAAAGTCAATTCGCAATGCTTTTAAAAATGAGACTACCATAAGACCTCCCACCACACACACAATGCAAACGCAGACTTGGAGGAGATTTCTCCTTATGATAGTCAAAGATGCTTGATACGCATTAAAAAGAACATTTGATATTATTACTAGTGCATAGTGTAGGAGAAAAAATCATTTCGAAAGTAAAGATATAAATCTTAGCCAGCATAGGCATTCCGCACTTATGCCTACTATAGCTACCATGTTCAATAGCAGGTTACCGCCACATTCCATGGCAGGTTATACAACTAAAACCGTACAAGATCGTATTGTTTCTTTGGATTTCCAACGAATGGTCAGGCCAAGGAACTTCCCATTGCCACATGAGAACGCCTCTGGAAGGACATCCCCGAGAACCTAACCGGATCTCTGCCAACACAAGGCCGGGTTACCTTTCAAACTAGGTAACAACTGACACGAGTATGCCATCCCTCGGTCCTTTGGGACCTTTAACCGAGCGCTCGTAATTAACATCACACCATAATAATAAGTGTTTCAACATGAGTAAGTATCTAGGATCCATACCATGATACCACCCTTTTCCAGAAGGAAATGCACATACCCTAAAGGGAGCTACCCCTCATAACCTTGCTGCATCTTTCCTGTTTTGACCATTCCGGGGTGTGAGGTTCGACGAAGTCTCGTCCACAAAGCCACGCTTTATACAAAAGCTGTGCTTTGGGTCAACAAATGATCATAGAAATGATCACAAAGATAAATGATCAAACAAATGATCATATCACAAATGATCAAACAATGATCATTTCACAGCAACACTCAGCATGTCACATTACCAAATTGGGAATATATCGCTGTTAACCTTCAACTACATAACCTCTGAGCTCGTATGTCTCAGAGAAGGGTGTTAAGCTAAGAGAATAAATTCTCCGCCACCAACAGAAATATATTTGAAAGAAATCAGCTTTATATCTCAACTTGTAATGTCAGACATACAATCCATACAAGTCTGTTCTGGGTTCGAACAGAACCTAAGGTACTTACAAAGAAGTCCTTACAATCCGGATATCCACAATCCTGATCGGATTCCCCATCACATATGGAGAACTCTATACCGGAGCAACTCGGTGCAGAGTCAATCGACAGGTCATCCTATCGCTCTCGCAAATATCCAGTCTTCAACACCGGTCATCAAATGCAATTTATAACGACGTATCACATATTCGGAATGGGTTATACGACCCCAAGGTCCTTTCCCGGCTAACCCGAATATTGAGCGCTTATTCAAAAATAAGTGTGGCATTCAAATTCAAACAAATCACAACAAATACCTTTCAAAGGTAAATATTGATAGTCGGCTATTGAACTATCAATGGATATGCACAACATCACCAGATTCCAAATAATTTTTCAAATTATTTATTTCCCAAAAATATCTTTACTAGATATATAATTTTCACACTTCAACCATTTGAAAACAAATTTCAAATCACTTTTCATCCTTACCACTTTTGAAAACAATTTCAATCATTTTCCTTACGCGGAAATACTTTCATTTCCACATGGTTCATTTAAACCAATTAAATAAGTCCTTAACGATTTACTTTATGTTTACGTTCCAAATCCGTAAATTAATTTCCACACTTCAAAAATAAATCAACGTTTATTTTTAAACAAATTCCCCTTTCCATTTATAAATTCCATACTGAATTTATATTCCAAAATATTTATGAATATACAATTTCAATTATTCGTTTTCAATTTATCTTCAAAAAGATAAATTCTCAAAAATGTTTTATTTCACATTGGAAAAAAATATTTCCATACTTATTTAATAAGTAATTCACAAATCTTTTTATTTTCTATACTTGGAAAATATTCAATATACTTAAATCGAAATTAAGTATATATTTCATTCTTTAAGGAAATCATTCTCTTAAACATATTTATTTGGGCCAAAACAAATGTTGCGTAAAACATCGTTATAACAACCCAAAATCACTAGTATAGGGATTCGAAATTAAAATAGATATATAAATCCCAATACTATACAAAACATTTCCTCTCGGAAATCATTTACTATAACAATAGTGTTATAGCCCATCATTTCCTTCTATTTCTCGAAAACGTCTATTTCAACAATGAATGTTGAAATCGATGGTTTCGAATCGTAACACATTTAAAACATCGTTAGATCGTTTTAATTCTATTTAAAACATCACATCCAAAACATTTTCTTTAACATATTATTCACTATTCAAAAACGTGAATATACTTCGTTAACCAATTTCATCATTTCTATTCATTTTATTTTAAAGGATTATTCACTGTCTAAAACGTGAATATAACTCCATTGATAAGTTATAACAATTTACTTATCAAAATATGTCGTTTGCGGATTTATAAAACAACGTTTATAAATTCCTTTATTAACCTATTCAATTCATAACTCAATTATAAGCCAAAAGTTCATATTGTAAGTTAAATACTTATAATTTATTTATTTACAAAATCCTTCGTTTTAAACTTCCCAAATTATAAATCTTATAACTTATAAGATTCACTTATCTACCGAAATCTATTCTTTTAATAACTTTACAAATTTTATAAACCTACTGCTTATAAAATTCCATTTATAACTTTACCGTTTATAATTCTATAAATTTCATTCATTTACGAAATTCATTCACAATTCATTCTAACACTTATAAAAACTCGTTTTATAATTCAAATATTTTAATTTATAAATATCAGTTTTACAAATCTTTTATATAAATCAATTTATATTATTCTTTTAAAACGTCTTTAAACTCCTTTATAATTTCATCATTTTTATTCATAAAATAATCAAAATTTATAAATCCTATATTTAAACTTTTCATAATAAATTCAAAAATCCCAATTTAACTATTTTATAAAATCATTAACCCCATATTTTCAAAAATCAACCTTTAACCGTATTTCTCAAAATTATAATTTTTTATAACTTTAAAAGTATAACGTTTATTTATATAAAATGAATCAATTCCAAAAATATTTTATAAACATATACTTTCAAAAACCACTTTAAAAATCCTTTTAAAATTCCAAAATTTGGCCAAATGATGCTACATACCAAATAGTCAATCACGACAACAACGACATCATATATCGATATGATAATCCATCAAATATCAAAATATCTAAAATCAAATAAATACTGTTGAGGAATCCAGTTGGATCCCTCCAACCTGTTTTCCTGCATTCAAAGATATTAGCACAATACCAATTCCGTTCCAGTACGAAATTATCGCGGTATATGGGATTTAAAATATTATCCGCTTAATAGACGGCGCAATAGGGTCTCATCCGCTATATACTGTGGGAATTCAAATCCAAGTACACAAATAATACCAATTTCACTGTTTATGAAATATTCACGGTATATGTTTTTAATAAATAACATCCGCTTACTAACGGCGTATAATGTCTATTTTAACAGTCAATAGATAACAATCATCATTCAAACATGCATCCAAATATTTTAAATATAACTATTTAAAATAAAAATCGAAACGGATTCGATTGAGTGAGAAGTTCTCACCTTGATTTCAATTTCGTTTTAGCGATTTATTTCGAATAAAATTAAACGGACGTTTAATTTTACCCGAAATTCTCACTAACTCCAAACGACTCCAATCCAATTCCATAGCGTAGTGCTCGTCCATACGATTCCAACACAACTGGTTTCGCGCGTTTTCGACCTCGTATGAAAAAGATATGATTTTTACAAGTTTACACGATTTTATATAAACTAATTACAACAGTTTATTTTAATTTTATAACCTAAACGAAATCATAGCCGTTGATTCCTGCATCTCCACATCAGGCCGTCCCCTTCATTCCTCCGTCTTCACGCACGCACGTTACTCCCAGTAAACTACACGCATGAGAACCCATATAGCTTCAAATTAGGGTTCCAAATCGCGACATCAACAAGCCTTTCCAACTCGATCAGCAAGCGCCAAACGAACGAGCATCTCCTACTCCATGCTCGGCCAAAACCCCTCGACAGTCGGCCCTCTCATCACCTCGAAAAACATGCCCAAACGTTGAACGAACGCGGCCAATTTCCCACCAATCCGTAGCACCATTCGCGATCTCCACCGTTGATCTTGTAGTTCTCGTTGGTCTCTTCGATATTGTAGTTGGAACTTTTTCGATTCGATGGGTGGATTTGAAGAAATATTGGGAAGAAGATCATTGTTTTCTGGCCATTCATTGCTAAGGGTGGCGGCTGCAGAAATTGACCTAGGGTTTTAATATTTTTGCAAAAATGAAGAGGGGGGAGGGGGGCTTTTATAGAAAATTTTCCAATTTACTATTCACCCGGAATTTCCGAACTCCAAACGAAGCGTGCCGGTTGGCGTTTCTAAGGTTTACCCCGCGTTCCGAACACAATGGAACATGTTTCGGGAGCTAATTCGGTCATCTGTGCGAGTTATGGCAATAAACGTTCAATTTAAAATTAAACCGATTAAACGATTTTCTAGGCGTTTTAACTTGCACCGGACAAACGATAAATCCAATTGACACGAAATTTGAAACCATACAATAATATCACATTACGAATCCGATGAAACCAGTTTCGTCGAAATCCGAGACTTTTTGAAAAATGGCTATTTTAACTCGCCAAATTAATATTAAAACAATTTCGATGCGTTTCGAGCTGCCACGATCAAACGATAACTCCGATTGCTACAAAAATTGAAATCCGACAATAAAAAACTATTACAGATCCAATGGAACTAGTTTCGTCCAATTATGAGACTGTTCGAAAAATGGCTAATTTCACTAGTCGATTAAATATTAAAATATTCAATTTTCACTAATAAACTTTTAATTCGATTTTAAAAGTTCTATAACATCATTATAACTCCAATATGATATAATAAAATTTTACGAATCATTTTAAATCATATTTAACCCAATTTTCAATCATTTCTGTATTTTCAACTATTAAATTATTGATTAAATTATTCAATTAAATCCAAGTATTCGAAATAAAATTTATTCGACTTACAAATTTCACTTATTAATATTTAAAATTAATTAAATATTCAAATTTTAATTAAATAAAATTCTGGGTCGTTACATACTTCCCCGCTTAAAAGAATTTCGTACTCGAAATTACCAAGTAAGAAAAGTTACAGAATCCATTAACTTTCCCAAAATTCATAGTTAAACTTCTTACAACACTTTACTAAGCTTTCCAAATCATACTTAGTTATCTTTTCAAAAACAACTATCTTGTTTGACTTTCAACTCCAAATCAAAATCATAGTTTTCAAAATTTTCTCATTTTTCTCAAAAATATTCCAACGCCTTAAATTTTCAAAAAAATTCGCCAGAGTCTCCTTTGCGCGGCTCGATCGGAAAAAAAATGACAGTATATATATCACAAATATACATCTCATCAAGTAATGAGGCATCCCGTAGGGAAAAAAGTGTAAAAGTACGATATTTAATCCTAGATATGTACCTTATATTTTATTAGCGAGCATATACAGCTAATATAGCGCGAAAGCGAGCTCCAAATGCGAAGCAAACGCGATCCCCACCTACTAAACACTCAACAAACAACATGAGAACAAGCATATAGACAATAGTATCGATATACAACATATAGCAACATAATAACCATATATGTCAACATAGCAGATGCAGTAAAAGCAATATGTTCAACCATCAACCAACTATCATTCATAACCAATAAATATTCATTCATATTCTCATTAATATTCAATGAAATGGGTTTTCATTTTAATCATATTTGATTCATTAACAGTGGATGTTCTTACTAACATTCATTTCCAATTAGTTTATATTCACTAATTCATATTTAAGTTGGTTATCTTCCAAATCAAATTCAATTCTATTTAAGATTCACTTAACTTCCAATTGAATTTCAATTACTTTGGCTTCCAATTTCATTAACACTTAATGAATTATATACAATCAACTAACAACCATATATCAACCAATGTATATTAATTACAACCAAATTTATTTGCTTATATTCATTCAATTTGGTTTAACACCATCACTTTCAATTGGTTTAATTAAATTGATTTTCATTCAATTATTCAACTTCCAATAACATTAGATTTTTAATGAATTAACTCCTACATCCATTATTTCATATCAACTTAATTTACATTCAATTGATTAACATTTAATCCATTCATTCAATTCAATTACAAAAGTTGAATTTCATTTATATAACTCAAGTTCACATTTATCACTTAACTTTAATAATTTACTTTGATACCGAAATCAACTTCATTCAACATCACTTAAGTTATACTTCCATTTTACAAACATCACTTGGTTTTACATAACTTAAATTCCCACTTATAAATAAATTCAGATTCCAATTCTAAAGTAAATTTCATTTAACTTTAAATTCATTTTTATTTACAACTCATATTCATAAATATATTCATATAGTTTCACTTCTTATATATATAAGTTTATTTTACAATTGTAAATCACTTTAATTATAATTTCAATTCTTATAATTCATTTTACTTATACAATTATTCTTTTATTTAGATTATTCAAACAACTTATTCAATAACCAAACAATCAACTTATATACACTTTAATAATTCTGAAAAATTATTCCTTTATATATAAAATACAATCAAGGTAAAATTATTTCATTTACCCAATTTAAAACAATATTATGCCGAATTGTTCTATTCAAGTGTTTATAAACCCCTTCGGCATAGTTGTGCATACCGTGCTGACGAAGGTTCATATGCCACTCAATAAACCAATCATCACAATATAAAACAATTTTATATTCACTAATAAATACGCTCTCATAGTTATTATTACACTCAAACTCATTCTAGAGTACTACTGACTCTATCTCTAATGAGTAATACCCAACAGAACCATGGTTGTCGCTTAACCATATGCTCTGATACCACCTGTGATGACCCGCAAATCCGTACTCCTTGAATATACACTAATCTCCATAGATTAACTCAAGATGAACAGAAATACGAATTCTCAATGTTTAAGAAAAAGAAAAAGATAGAAGAAGAGGTAGAAGAAGAGAGAAAAGATAGAACATAGAACAAAAGAAAACAGCAAAACAATATCAGAATCTCACAATCGCAGCGGAACAACATATAATAAATAAATGAATAATCTTTAAACAAAGAACTATATCAGTTTATTACATTACATCACATTACATTTCATTACATCATCAGAGTGTACAACATCAAACAACAACAAACAGCGGAAAAGAAATACTATATACAAGTAATACGCCATGTCATCCATCTTGCCTCCAGCAACTCCTGAATTCCAGAATATCCTGATAAACCTTAACTCTTGACTGCCCGTGTGGAAATTGGTGGGCACCCAGAGTTTAGGAAGGAAAACAATAAACTCCGAGTCAGTCATGTGACTGGTGTGAGAACTCAAAACAGTTTATTTATCTTAAAAATCAAAATAGAGGAATATTTTTAAAGTCAATTCGCAATGCTTTTAAAAATGAGACTACCATAAGACCTCCCACCACACACACAATGCAAACGCAGACTTGGAGGAGATTTCTCCTTATGATAGTCAAAGATGCTTGATACGCATTAAAAAGAACATTTGATATTATTACTAGTGCATAGTGTAGGGAAAAAAATCATTTCGAAAGTAAAGATATAAATCTTAGCCAGCATAGGCATTCCGCACTTATGCCTACTATAGCTACCATGTTCAATAGCAGGTTACCGCCACATTCCATGGCAGGTTATACAACTAAAACCGTACAAGATCGTATTGTTTCTTTGGATTTCCAACGAATGGTCAGGCCAAGGAACTTCCCATTGCCACACGAGAACGCCTGTGGAAGGACGTCCCCGAGAACCTAACCGGATCTCTGCCAACACAAGGCCGGGTTACCTTTCAAACTAGGTAACAACTGAAACGAGTATGCCATCCCCCGGTCCTTTGGGACCTTTAACCGAGCGCTCGTAATCAACATCACACCATAATAATAAGTGTTTCAACATGAGTAAGTATCTGGGCTCCATACCATGATACCACCCTTTTCCAGAAGGAAACGCACATACCCTAAAGGGAGCTACCCCTCATAACCTTGCTGCATCTTTCCTGTTTTGACCATTCCGGGGTGTGAGGTTTGACGAAGTCTCGTCCACAAAGCCACGCTTTATACAAAAGCTGTGCTTTGGGTCAACAAATGATCATAGAAATGATCACAAAGATAAATGATCAAACAAATGATCATATCACAAATGATCAAACAATGATCATTTCACAGCAACACTCAGCATGTCACATTACCAAATTGGGAATATATCGCTGATAACCTTCAACTACATAACCTCTGAGCTCGTATGTCTCAGAGAAGGGTGTTAAGCTAAGAGAATAAATTCTCCGCCACCAACAGAAATATATTTGAAAGAAATCAGCTTTATATCTCAACTTGTAATGTCAGACATACAATCCATACAAGTCTGTTCTGGGTTCGAACAGAACCGAAGGCACTTACAAAGAAGTCCTTGCAATCCGGATATCCACAATCCTGATCGGATTCCCCATCACATATGGAGAACTCTATACCGGAGCAACTCGGTGCAGAGTTAATCGACAGGTCATCCTATCGCTCTTGCAAATATCCAGTCTTCAACACCGGTCATCAAATGCAATTTATAACGACGTATCACATATTCGGAATGGGTTATACGACCCCAAGGTCCTTTCCCGGTTAACCCGTATAGTGAGCGCTTATTCAAAAATAAGTGTGGCATTCAAATTCAAACAAATCACAACAAATACCTTTCAAAGGTAAATATTGATAGTCGGTTATTGAACTATCAATGGATATGCACAACATCACCAGATTCCAAATAATTTTCCAAATTATTTATTTCCCAAAAATATCTTTACTAGATATATAATTTTCACACTTCAACCATTTGAAAACAAATTTCAAATCACTTTTCATCCTTATCACTTTTGAAAACAATTTCAATCATTTTCCTTACGCGGAAATACTTTCATTTCCACATGGTTCATTTAAAC
Source organism: Allium cepa (assembly GCA_030765085.1). Classification (NCBI taxonomy): domain Eukaryota; kingdom Viridiplantae; phylum Streptophyta; class Magnoliopsida; order Asparagales; family Amaryllidaceae; genus Allium; species Allium cepa. The sequence goes on along the minus strand of CM060934.1, from coordinate 540,482,048 downwards.
CAATTAAATAAATCCTTAACGATTTACTTTATATTTACGTTCCAAATCCGTAAATTAATTTCCACACTTCAAAAATAAATCAACATTTATTTTTAAACAAATTCCCCTTTCCTTTTATAAATTCCATAGTGAATTTATATTCCAAAATATTTATGAATATACAATTTCAATTATTCGTTTTCAATTTATCTTCAAAAAGATAAATTCTCAAAAATGTTTTATTTCACATTGGAAAAAAACATTTCCATACTTATTTAATAAGTAATTCACAAATCTTTTTATTTTCTATACTTGGAAAATATTCAATATACTTAAATCGAAATTAAGTATATATTTCATTCTTTAAGGAAATCATTCTCTTAAACATATTTATTTGGGCCAAAACGAATGTTGCGTAAAACATCGTTACAACAACCCAAAATCACTAGTATAGGGATTCGAAATTAAAATAGATATATAAATCCCAATACTATACAAAACATTTCCTCTCGGAAATCATTTACTATAACAATAGTGTTATAGCCCATCATTTCCTTCTATTTCTCGAAAACGTCTATTTCAACAATGAATGTTGAAATCTATGGTTTCGAATCTTAACACATTTAAAACATCGTTAGATCGTTTTAATTCTATTTAAAACATCACATCCAAAACATTTTCTTTAACATACTATTCACTATTCAAAAACGTGAATATATTTCGTTAACCAATTTCATCATTTCTATTCATTTTATTTTAAAGGATTATTCACTGTCTAAAACGTGAATATAACTCCATTGATAAGTTATAACAATTTACTTATCAAAATAAGTCGTTTGCGGATTTATAAAACAACGTTTATAAATTCCTTTATTAACCTATTCAATTCATAACTCAATTATAAACCAAAAGTTCATATTGTAAGTTAAATACTTATAATTTATTTATTTACAAAATCCTTCTTTTTAAACTTCCCAAATTATAAATCTTATAACTTATAAGATTCACTTATTTACCCAAATCTATTCTTTTAATAACTTTACAAATTTTATAAACCTACTGCTTATAAAATTCCATTTATAACTTTACCGTTTATAATTCTATAAATTTCATTCATTTACGAAATTCATTTACAATTCATTCTAACACTTATAAAAACTCGTTTTATAATTCAAATATTTTAATTTATAAATATCAGTTTTATAAATCTTTTATATAAATCAATTTGTATTATTCTTTTAAAACGTCTTTAAACTCCTTTATAATTTCATCATTTTTATTCATAAAATAATCAAATTTTATAAATCCTATATTTAAACTTTTCACAATAAATTCAAAAATCCCAATTTAACTATTTTATAAAATCATTAACCCCATATTTTCAAAAATCAACCTTTAACCGTATTTCTCAAAAATATAATTTTTTATAACTTTAAAAGTATAACGTTTATTTATTTAAAATGAATCAATTCCAAAAATATTTATAAACATATACTTTCAAAAACCACTTTAAAAATCCTCTTAAAATTCCAAAATTTGGCCAAATGATGCTACATACCAAATAGTCAATCACGACAACAAAGACATCATATATCGATATGATAATCCATCAAATATCAAAATATCTGAAATCAAATAAATACTGTTGAGGAATCCAGTTGGATCCCTCCAACCTGTTTTCCTGCATCCAAAGATATTAGCACAATACCAATTCCGTTCCAGTACGAAATTATCGCGGTATATGAGATTTAAAATATTATCCGCTTAATAGACGGCGCAATAGGGTCTCATCCGCTATATACTACGGGAAATCAAATCCAAGTACATAAATAATACCAATTTCACTGTTTATGAAATATTCGCGGTATATGTTTTTAATAAATAACATCCGCTTACTAACGGCGTATAATGTCTATTTTAATAGTCAATAGATAACAATCATCATTCAAACATGCATTCAAATATTTTAAATATAACTATTTAAAATAAAAATATAAACCGATTCGATTGAGTGAGAAGTTCTCACCTTGATTTCAATTTCGTTTTAGCGATTTATTTCGAATAAAATTAAACGGACGTTTAATTTTACCCGAAATTCTCACTAACTCCAAACGACTCCAATCCAATTCCATAGCATAGTGCTCGTCCATACGATTCCAACACTACTGGTTTCGCGCGTTTTCGACCTCGTATGAAAAAGATATGATTTTTACAAGTTTACACGATTTTATATAAACTAATTACAACAGTTTATTTTAATTTTATAACCTAAACGAAATCATAGCCGTTGATTCCTGCATCTCCACATCAGGTCGTCCCTTTCACTCCTCCATCTTCACGCACGCACGTTACTCCCAGTAAACTACGCGCATGAGAACCCATATAGCTCCAAATTAGGGTTCCAAATCGCGACATCAACAAGCCTTTCCAACTCGATCAGCAAGCGCCAAACGAACGAGCATCTCCTACTCCATGCTCGGCCAAAACCCCTCGACACTCGGCCCTCCCATCACCTCGAAAAACACGCCCAAACGTTGAACGAACGCGGACAATTTCCCACCAATCCGTAGCACCATTCGCGATCTCCACCGTTGATCTTGTAGTTCTCGTTGGTCTCTTCGATATTGTAGTTGGAACTTTTTCGATTCGATGCGTGGATATAAAGAAATATTGGGAAGAAGATCATTGTTTTCTGGCCATTCATTGCTAAGGGTGGCGGCTGCAGAAATTGACCTAGGGTTTTAATATTTTTGCAAAAATGAAGGAGGGGGAGGGGGCTTTTATAGAAAATTTTCCAATTTACTATTCACCCGGAATTTCCGAACTCCAAACGAAGCGTGCCGGTTGACGTTTCTAAGGTTTATCCCGCGTTCCGAACACAATGGAACATGTTTTGGGAGCTAATTCGGTCATCTGTGCGAGTTATGGCAATAAACGTTCAATTTAAAATTAAACCGATTAAACGATTTTCTAGGCGTTTTAACTTGCACCGGACAAACGATAAATCCAATTGACACGAAATTTGAAACCATATAATAATATCACATTACGGATCCGATGAAACCGGTTTCGTCGAAATCCGAGACTTTTTGAAAAATGGCTATTTTAACTCGCCAAATTAATATTAAAACAATTTCGATGCGTTTCGAGCTGCCACGATCAAACGATAACTCCGATTGCAACGAAAATTGAAATCCGATAATAACAAACTATTATGGATCTAATGGAACTAGTTTCGTCCAATTCTGAGACTATTCGAAAAATGGCTAATTTCACTAGTCGATTAAATATTAAAATATTCAATTTTCACAAATAAACTTTTAATTCGATTTTAAAAGTTCTATAACATCATTATAACTCCAATATGATATAATAAAATTTTACGAATCATTTTAAATCATATTTAACCCAATTTTCAATTATTTCTGTATTTTCAACTATTAAATTATTGATTTAATTATTCAATTAAATCCAATTATTCGAAATAAAATTTATTCGACTTATAAATTTCACTTATTAATATTTAAAATTAATTAAATATTCAAATTTTAATTAAATAAAATTTTGGGTCGTTACATTCACTGTTACGGATCCGATGAAATTGGTTTTTTCAAAATTCGAGAAAGTCGTCAAACTGGCTATTTTTACTCGTAATTTAAAATATAAAATATTTAATTTTAATAATTCACATTTAAATCCAATTTTAAATATTAATAATATTAATTTTTATTTGTATAAAATTTTAAATCAATTTATGACATCATTTTCTATCATATTAAATGTAGAATTTAATTATTCATATAATTTCAAATATTAAATTATTCAACAAATTACATTAATAATCATTTTCATTCAATAATCACCTTAAATTTAATACTTAATAATAGCTAAAAATATGGATCGTTACATACTCCCTCACTCAAAACTTTTCGTCCTCGAAAATGCGTTAAGTATGAAATTTAACATACAATATATTTTCACAAAATAATTAACTTATAAAACATAAGCATTTTATTTGCAAACTATTACTATGCTTCTACTGCGCCATTCTACTATTGGTTTATGGAAAATATAGATTATATAGAAAAACAATATTATAATTCTTTTAAAACTCCAAAAATTTTCTAAAACTCCAAAAAAATTCTAACTCGCGGATTTACGGAAAATTTCGGCAGAGTCTCCTTTGCGTGGCTTGATCAAAATTTTTTTACAATTCAATATATAACACAAATATAACCAATATATATCAAATATACATCTCATCTCAATGATGAGGCATTCCGGAAGGCAAAAATAAAAAGGTATGTAATCTGAGATACGTACCTTATTATTAATAATACGAGCGAGTTCGCTCGTATCAAGCAGGCAAAAGCATATAAATCCCCGTATACACCCAAACGATCTTCATATGTACCTATCTCACTCAATTCAAAATGTTAGTCACTTATAATGATACAAGAACATGTATAAGTCTAACATAAGAATTTAACATGGATTTTGAATCCAAACAACACAAACAATCACAAATATATAACATACAACAATCATATGCAATCAAAACAGTAATAACAATGGTTTGCAACACAAGAAACCATCCAACTATCAATATCCGTCCAACTAATCCAATTTAATTTATAACCATGTGAATAGTATTATCCAATGTCAACTTTTAATTTATTCCACTCATTCCTTGTTAACATTCATTTCATTAACATTTTAATTGATTCATTTCAATTTATTTGCATTCAATCAACTTTTATTCAATTAGATTCACATTCAATTGATTTTTCATTCAATTCATTTACTTCTAATTGATAGCATGCACTTATCAACGTTAATTAATTCACATTCTATTGATTTACACTAGTTGATAGTTATATTCATTTTTTCTTTCTTCACTTTCATTATTTCATTTCAATAATTCAAATAATTAATTACACTTAGGTAATTTAATCCATACCACATTCCATATATTTAAAATTGATTCATATTCACTTATTAATACTCAATCGTTAATCATACAAGGGATTTGTAATCAATTAATTTTCTTTTAATTGATCAACATTCAACTAATCTAATTTCAACCCATTTTCTTCCAATTTATCAACATTCGTTACAAACTCATTATATTCAATTTTTATTCAATTCAATTTGTGAAATTCCAATTTGTTTCACTTTTTTTTAACCCATTTTATATAAATTTATTTATGAATCATTTATAAAATTTTATTCCACTTAGTATATCCCTTTTAGTTAATACTATCATCGTTTATAGATTATCTACGTTTATTACAAATGTGTTATACAACAACACTCACTTACATTATTATTACTTCATATCTTAAGTTATTATTAATTCATCAATTCACTTCATTTATTCAAATTCATATTATTAATTTGCTAAAGTAAATTTTATTTTATATCTCAAAATAATTCACAATCAATTCATTTAACCTCTCTTAAGTTAACTTCAATTTATAATTTATTCCATATTATATTAGTTAACATTCAATTTTTTTTATTTAATCTACTCCATTTGCAATTAAATTTTTCTTCTTCAATTTACCATATTAAATTTACATACATTCATTTATTCTTATTCAATTTCTTACATTCTTAAAACATATTTCATTTTAAATTCAAGTTCATATCCATTTGATTAATTCATTTTATAGCTTGAGTGGAATTCAATTCACTTTACTAATTTATCTAGCGTCATTTAATATCCATTTCAACTTATTTAATATTAAGTTAAACTTAATTTCCAATGCAATTCAATTTTTTTAAGCTTTCACGAGGTAAAATATAGTTTATTTATTTCATTTCACTAACTCAATCAATTCAATATTTCTTAAGTCAATTATTTTGCTTAACTAAAAAATTTAACCATTTTAAATTTGGTTTTTATTTTCTTATTCAAATTTATAAGTTATAACTTATTTCTTATATACTATTTTCAATTATAATTTCAAATAATTTTCATATATTTATTATCATACTTAGAATATATTCTTCTTTCATAATCAAAACCTGTTTTAATCGAAAATAAGTTCTTTTGGTAGCAGTTCTCACCTAGAAACCCGGAAATGAATATTGGCGATGCTGCAGTCATCCTCATAATTATTTCCCAGCGACCAAGCGAGTTTAGTGCTTTATTTCTTTCAAAAACATTTTCAAAATATCTTTCTAGTCAAAAGTATTTCAAATAATACTATTTATTAATATTTAAGGCTTTGAATAACAGTTTTGAAAATAAAAAGGATTTTAAATTCTCAAATTCTCAAATTTTGTTAAAATCACTTCTATTCATATGCTATATTTAAATATACACATAAAATTTCATTACTTCATTATGAAAATATTTCGTTAACATACAAATTTTTTATTCCAAACAAACATTTATTTTAATTTGATTTCAATTCAAATTATCAATGCTTCATAAAATAAAATCCATTAAATATTCATTTTTTTTAATTCCACCAATAATCGGTGATAACTAAATATTATCATTTCCTAACAATAATTTCATTAATAACCATTATATATAATATTAAAATTTTAGGAAAAATTTATTTCATTTACCAGATTTTAAAATAAAATTATGTCCACTTGCCTCGTTTAAGTGTTTAGAAACCCCTATCGAAGACACGGCGTCCCGCACATCGACTAGAATTCATAAACAACTCAACGGATAAGTAAACAAAATACAAAACAATATATATAACACTAACCAGTACGCTCTCTCATACATATACACTCAAACAGACTCATTCTTGGGTATTAATACCCTATCTCTAATGAGTCAAACTCCACAAAGACAAGGTTATCGCCAAACCTCGCTCTGATACCAACTGTGACGGCCCACATTTCGGAAGGTTTAAATCGACAATAATCCACACATGTCTGACTTAAACAATCCGGAACGTAGATAATCAATGGGGTTAAATAAGAAAAATAAGAAGATAAGAAGAAAACAAACACAGAATCTCACAGCGGAAACGATATAATATAATAATCAAATAACAGTTCATGAAGCTGTTTACTATACATTGATTAAAATCTATACACATTTATCAGAGTTATAAATATACATCACGATTAAATAATCAATGCAGCAGAAAAGCATGATGCATGACATAATAATAATAGTAATATACCACAACTTTATCTTCGTCCTCCAAAGAATAGTCTCCAATACACTGAAAAGCCTCAAGATTGACCCGAGCGTAATGAAAAGACAAAACACTTAAGTCAAGACTAAAATACTCTTATGTAAGTCAAATCAATATCATAGAATATGAGCGCAATATCTTAAGAGATATTACGGGATTTTCCATCTTCTAAGGATCCGTTAAACTAATTATATATAATAGTTTACGCTATAGTAGATAATGTCCATCAATAAAATAAATATCAAAATAGCGTTAAGGTTTTACATTGATCCACCTTAACACATTTTACAGTTTTAAACAAAAATCGTAATGGGCTCGTATAGGGATAAATATGACAAGGCACGTGAGGCAATGCCCAAGGTAGGATTCTACAAGTTTACCCTTTCTGGTTGGTCGTAACCCATCCGTGGCCGACCGTGACAATCAATCCAAACGACAAATAAGGTGCACCCATCTAATCCAAAATCACAATAATGATACGAGGGATCAATGTCGCTAGAGGTAGCAGACCTCAATGGCCAGACATAGGCTCCTGTTTTAGTTATTTTAATTATGACACGAATGTCAAGGCTATCCATCATGGTTCTCTTACTTCATTCCAGTAAACGTCGCCAATTCAACCACTACATTCTGGATATCATCCACCGCGCACACGGTTGTCAAAGTGGTTCCAATATTGAAAGAGAGTACTTCAATAAAAGGCTACGGTCTTCTTAACAACCAATTGTCATTTTACACACCGGTTGATATTTTTACATTTTTAAAACAATTTGTATTTGATAACAAAATATCATATTCGTTTCAAAATCAAATTCATTTCGAAATCATCATATTTACTCAAAAATATATCCATTTCGAGATCATCATATTTACTCAAAATCATATCCATTTCGAAATCATCGAATTTACTCAAAATATCAACTCAACTCGATATATCGAATTCACTTCAAAACTTGATTCGAATCACAGTTTTGGTTATAATTCACTTTAACCCAATTCACATTTAAATCCAAGATTTAAATATAAATAATTTACCCTTTAACCAGTTCGAATTTTAGAAAATAGCTTAAATAGTTAAAAATAGTTTAATAGAAATTTTTAAATTTTTTTAATTGAAAATAAGTTGAATACAAAATTGGTTTATGGAGTAAAATAGTTTAAAAAAATCAAAATAATTTGAATATTTAAAGAATATAGATTTTAAATCATTTATACTAAAATATTCATTTAAAAAAAATTCCAAAGTCAAACCGGTCAACTTCCCAATTTCCTACCCAAATAAATTCCAAATTCCAGTTCGATTTAATAGATTCAAATCCAATTCCAACTCGAATAATTTCGATTCCACATAAATTTTGATTTCAATTCCAATTTCCATTTTAAATTAATTTAGATCTCATTTCAAATTAATTTCCAATTCCAAATTAATTTTCTATTCCAATTCCAAATTAATTTAAATTTCAATTTCAATTTCAAATTAATTTAAATTCTAATTTCAAATTAATTTAAATTCCAATTTCAAATTAATTTCAATTCCAATTTCAATTCCAAATTAATTTAAATTCCAATTTCAAATTAATTTCAATTTCAATTTCAAATATCGGTTTAAATACTTAATCAAATTTACCTTCAATACAAACTTAGATCCAAAATTTCAGTTATAATTCAATTCCAAACTAAAATTCGAAATATCATTTCATATCACTTTTTGTTAAAAATATTCAAAGTTTGAATAAAAGTCCAATCGTTTAAAACAAATCCATTTCTGAAATTTACGACGTATTTCATTTATAACTTAAATTTTAAACTTCGATTAATTAAACAATCTCGTTTACCAAGTTTAAATTCCAACATTTCGATCTCTAATTCAAAATAATTCAATTTCCATAAATTTGATTTTATTCTAAAAATCAATTCATTTAAATAATTTCAAAACAATTTTTAAAATCATTTAATTTAACCAACCCGGTATCCGCATATAATTCTCTACCATATGGCCAAGTGGATAATTATTTCAATTTAATTTCAAGAATGGATATATATTATTTCAATCCAAATAGATGTCATAAGTATATATATCATTTCAACCTATTTCTTAATTTATTCGAAATAATTCAGTTTACCGTTTTATATGCAATAAACAATATACAAGATGATAACATGATATATCAAGATAAATAAACAACCAATATCGACCAGTAGCATCCATCACAACCAATCAACCATAAAGCCAATAACCTTCACAAATTTCAATTTTTGCCATATTGGGTAATATACTGCCAATCAAATTTAAATTTATTTAACGGTCAATTTAAATTCAATCAATCAATTCATATACCAATTTAAATGACAATTAAACCTACCAAACAACACCAATCAAATTTATATCACTTCAGAATATAAATATAACTAACATAAAATTATTTAGTCAATTGTGAGCTTATAAACACTCATCTTTGATTTATCGACGATTTAAAATCCAAATAAAGGCCCAAATTTGAACAGTCTCAGAATGCAGCCAAATAAGTACCATATTGTCCGGAATTTCGATATGAACGCAACGAAGAAAACTGCACGTCGATCGGAGCTCGTATGCAAAAGTTATTCGAGTTAGAACATTTGAATTTTAGTATAAAATAATTAATAAATAAATGAAACAAAATACGCACATCTTCTTCAACTCGTTCACCAACACGCACCCATCCCACGTGAACCATAGCTACACACACGCGCCACATCGGTCGAACAGACCCTCAAGATGCATCACTTCGAGCGCTGCCGTCCCCTCCACTAACGCCAGAAATTGCGCATCACCAGTCGCCGCATTTTGCACGCAATCCAAGAAAATTCTTCCATGCTTCCAAGCCAGATTCTGGCGAATCCATGGCATAATAGCATAGATCAACCATATGGATTTGAAGAGCTCGCCGAGATCAACAACTTTGCTTTTGGAATTTTTCAATTTCGTTAAACAGGTTGAGAGATATTGAGGAGGGAAGTTGGCGAATTTTATCCATTAAAAGAAAGTGACGGCTAGGGTTTCAGAAATTAAAATAATAATAAAACTGTCTCGATTTTCTTGTGTATTTATATAGTTAGGTCCAAATCGTCCGAACTCCAATCGAGACGTGCCGCCAAGCATTTATAATGTTTTACCCCCATTTCGAGTGCATTGGAACTAGTCTCGAGGCCTAATTCGATCGTATGTGGAAGATAGCTTTTCAAAGTCAATTTATTTTATCGTATTCCTTTAAATTGATTTCTATGCGTTTTAAGCTCGCACGGCCAAACGACAAGTCCAATCGCTATGAAACTTGAAATCCTATAATAAATCACTATTACGGATCTGATGAAACTGGTTTTGTCGAAATCCGAGACTGTCGCCAAAATGGCTATTTTTACTCGTAATATAAAATATAAAATTTTCAATTTTAATAATTCACATATAAATCCGATTTTAAATATTAATAATCTTAATTATTATTTATATAAAATTTTAAATCAATTTACGACATCAGTTTCTATCATATTAAATGTAGAATTTAATTATTCAAATAATTTCAAATATTAAATTATTCAACAAATTACATTAATAATCATTTTCATTCAATAATCTCCTTAAATTTAATAATTGAAAGTAGCTAAAAATACGAATCGTTACACATAATACATCAAGAATTCAACATAGTTACATCAACTACAAAAAAATCAGATTCGGATTTTTATCAATCATCATCGTCTTCTGATTTAGATTCGGTCTCTTTTTCTACGATATTTTCCTCTGCACTCTCAAACGCTTCTACCAAAACATTTGATTCATCGATCAAAGGACCACAATCTATATGATCATCTGTAATTATTATTTCGTTATTTTCCTCAAGATCTGCCTGATAAGCTTGTTCGTCTGGAATATTCTTCCTATCGAATGTAAATCTGGTCTTTGTTTTAAAAACTACAGACCAATCTGTTTTATCTCTTTTCAGAGATGGATAAGGAGCGTAATACACTTGCAATGCGTGTTTGGCTAGTACAAAAGGATCGTACATGTGATAGTGCGATGTATGCTTTATTTCGATAAGATTATAATCCTTGTGCACATTAATTTCAGAACTTGAAACATTACTAAACCAATTGCATCTAAATAGAAACACCTCATCCGCGGGTTGTGAGAAATATGTCAGTTGCAAAATTTGTGTTAGAACGCCATAAAAATCATTTATGTGATTTTTTGGATCGTCGCTACCTTTAACAAATACACTAGTATTATTCGTTATTTTTTCTACACCGTATTCTTTGGTGTTAAATTTATACCCATTGACAAAATATATTGGATATGACTTGACCACTCTTTTTGGTCCCATCGCAAGATGTTTCAACCCTTCGTCAACAACACAATTTCTCAGTTCATAAACGTAATTTGAAAACCAACCCGAAAATTCTTTACTAAGATCTCCGTTCGGATGTTCACGTTCATAAACACTATATATATAAACAAATCATTAAATTAGGTTATACACGCGCATGCATTATAGAAAAGAATAAAAAACAAATTATTATTTCAGATTACCTAACAAACGGTGTAACCTCAGCACAATTTAGAAGAATATAAGTGTGTGATACATGAAGATCTCTATCATCTAGCCATATTTCTTCACATTTTCCAGAAGGCCGACCATGTTGTCTAAAAATAGATAACATTGCTTGAGAGAACTCTTGTTTGTCGCCTTCATTATTATGAGCAACACTTTCAAATGATATATTCACATGGTCACTGAAATAGTGAGAGAAAAAGAACGAAGCTTATTCTTAGATGTAAGATTTACATATCGAACCTTCAACTCGTGTTTTTTGCCTCACTTTTTTCTTCAGATGATTTAGATATCCATGCAAAATTAGTTTACATTAACTTCATCTTTCAAATGCAATTAAATTACGTGATAAGATATTGCATACCTCTCAAATGAATACATCCATCCATATTGGATAGGACCTCGAAATCGTGCTTCAGATGGAAGATGAATAGGTAAATGTTCCATTACATTAAAAAAAACCTGGCGGAAATATTTACATGGAGAAAATATCGATGATAGTCAAACCATGAAATTTTCTTATCATGAGGTAAAGAAAACGCTCGTGTTTCATCCATGCAATATGGACATGCTAGACGACCGGTAGTACTCCATCCTGAAAGCATTCCATAGGCAGGAAAATCACTTATAGTCCACAACAAAGAAGCAAACATATGAAAAAATTTCTTCTTGGACACATCGTATGTTTCTACTTCTTCGTTCCATAGTATTTTTAACTCCTAAATCAAGGTTGTAAATATACATCGACTCCTTGTGTCGGATCGTCGGGGCTAGAAACGACAACAGTAAGAAACATATATTGCGTTTTCATACACATCCATAGAGTTAAATTATACGGTGTGACGATAATGGGTCAGGATGAATATTTAGAACCAAAATGAGAAAATGGCAAAAAACCATCCGTACATAATGCTAATCTAACATTTCGACTCCCCGCTGCAAAATTTGGATACGTTTTATCGAAATACTTCCATGCTTCTCCATCGGTCGGATGTGTCAACGTACCCTCTTCCTCCGTTCTCAACTATGTCATCTCGTATTAGATGCAGTTACAGAAGATGCATATAATCTTTGAAGCCTTGGAGTGATCGGTAAGTAATGCATACCTTGTACGGAACTTCCTTCACCTTCTTTTTTCTAGGTTTGTATCTCTCCTGGTTATAAATTTTACAATTTTTAAGGTTTGTGTCTTCTTTCCAAAACAACATGCAGCCTTTTAAACATATATCTATTTTATGATAAGGTAAACCAAAAGCCGACATAAGTTTTTCAACTCCATAGTGATTTTCACACATTAGATTATCGGACGACATATGTCTTTTTGCAGCTTGTACAACAGCCGTAAACCCAGCTTCAGTGATGTTGTATTTTAACTTCATCGCAATGTTTTCGCGATTACTGACAGCTGAGTGTCGCTTTTACAACCATTTCAAATAGGTTTCTTAGCAGCATCTAGTAAATCATAAAAAAATTTGCTGCAATATTCCCATTACAAACATATTAAGCATTTACATTTCGTATACTATTTCGTCTCAAACGATTCAACAAAATTTCGACAGCATTTCCCTTTTGTTCCCTGCATTGTACACAAATGCGTGTATGCAAGAAACAAAAAAGAAAAGTTAGGCCGAAATTTTATGAACCGTTTGAGACGGTAGTATACAAAATGTAAATGCTTACTGTGTTCATAACTTGTCCAATACAGGGACAAATCCAACAAATATTACACCAGATTAATATAAATGGTCGTTTTTTGAAAAAAAAAAGACTATTTATATAATGATCATGTACAACACTCATCAGACCGGGCCAAAAACTCTCTAAGAGACATTAAATGTGCGCATTTTACGAAAAAATATAGCTCTACTAACTGTTCACATTTACAAAAATATATTTTAATTTAACACATTTATTCGACGTATTACATCAACTTAAGGTTGATGTAACATTTTTGTCATTTTTAAATACACACAGTTATAATTTAGACTCATGCATTTTTTTGTTGCATTAGTCAATACGTGCACAATATAATACTCCTAGCTCGTTCATTCATTTTATCTTATTTCAACTAACACAATACAATGATAGCAGCCCTACACACATGTACAATCGTAGAATTAAGGCATACACAATGATTTATATATACACGAACAACCATAAATTATACATGTTTTTCACAATTTCGCGATAAAAGATGAAATAGGCATACCATGGAATGCTAGAAACTATTATCACACTATTGAAAACAATTTCAATCACCATTTAGCGATATTTATCATCTTATGCAAATCTAGAAATATGGTAAAAATTGAATTTTTCGCGAAAATAAGAGATTATACCTGAGTTAGAAAGCAAGAGATGTTGAATTCGTAGCCGGGGAGGATGCAAAAACACGGAATTAGTGACTGGAGGCTTGGGAAGTGAATTTGGAATTTTAGAAATGTAAATTAGGTTTTGCTGAAATGAGGAAGAAAGGCTCAGCTGAAGCCTGTAATTCGCGATTGTCCGACGGCTTCCGACAGGCCGTCGGTAGCCGTCGAAAAAAAGTCATCGGGAGCCGTTGCCCTCCTCTGTTGCTTTTTAAGAATTTTCTAGTAGTGTGAGCTCTGTCCAGGTATCTTAAATCCCAGACCTGAGTCTGGTTGCAACAATCAAAACTCGAGCCTGACTTGGACCCGTAGGGCATTTCAAAACCAATACATGAGCCCGACCCATCGGGCTTTTCAAGTCCATTGGATAATGCACATATACCTAACTCATAATATTTATATTAAAACCATATTTTTAAGTTAGCAATTTTGTAATGATTATGCAAAAACAACGTTAACATGCAAATTGGATGGTGATGTAGTAAAATTCACAATACAAGCATGCAAAAACATCTGCATATAGACAAACAAAATGATAAATAAATAACATACGTACTCATGTTTCGCTGCTATGAAAAACTGACAATCAGGTCGAGCCTAGACCAAACCGGGTTTTAATCAACCATACTCGACCTTAGTAGTAACCGGGTCGGGCCTGGATAGTTAGAGTAAAATCGATACCTTCGTTAGCAGGGAGGGTTCAGGTTGGGTTCGGACCAAAACCCGTACCATTGACGGGCCTAATTACGAAGGCCTTCATATAGTTGAAGCATGCATGTGACAACATGGAAAGTAAAGTAATTGGGAGAATATATATATATTCATTATATAAAATGAAAAAATAGAAGTGCTAAACAAACCTATTTATTTGCACTTTTTTCCAATGCGACGGCCTCAAATACATTTTTATGCAAAAGTAAATTAAATGAAATATTATCATGCAAAGATAAAATGCGGACAAATGTTTATATATGAAAGCTTAGATGAAAACATTTCTCTATATGCATAAATTATTTACGAAAGCTTGGATTAAATTATAACATAAAGGAAAATTAATGAAATCAAATTACATGCAATGACTCCGGATGAATAATGCGCGATGGCTTTGAATGAAACACGGTAACAACACATGATAGCTTGGATTTGCATGCGATCGTTAATAATATTTTTAATTAAGTGCAATGGCTAAGGTATAGCCAATGTACAACGAGTAAAATTCAACTTGTAATAGCTTAGAAAACTATATTTTTCTAAGTAAAAATGCGGATACTTAGGGCACTTCGAAAGATAGTTTTCAAGTGCTATTGAACAATTTAAAAGGTGTGAAATAAAAGAGAGATTTTGTACGTTCAAATTGTGTAAACATATTTTTGAAATGAATGAATCTTAGAGAAGCTAATAAATGATAGCGTATCATTTAAATAACTAATAAAAATATTTTATCTAAGAAATGTGTAGGGTACACAACTAACAAATGAAAGAAAAGAATTGAACCACGATCGTAAATTTATATCGACTCATAGAGTTATTGAATGATTAGGTGTTGTGACTATTAGTCTAAAATCAAACAGTATATCGCTAGATGCCACGATAGAGTTCAACCTAAGGACATGTTAAAACTCTACAAAGAAGTTAAGGCATGGTCATAAAACATCAGGGTGATGTTACAATTAAAAATAACTGGCAGGGTGCCAAAACATCATGTTGATGTTATAAATTATTTCGACAACCTAAACGACAATTTAGGGACTAAAATGGGGGTATTGACCCTTAGTAAGGACATTTACTATAATGTATTCATGGTGCTTACATTCAACCTCTTAAGAGAGTCAGGGTGAGTCTAGTCGGGTGGCTCCCATGAGAAAATGAGTCGACATTTTCACCAGGTGACATTGTTCGAATAAAAGATTAAATTAGTGATAGACAGACCAAGAAGGTAACCACTAATAATAGTTAATGGTAACCAATGAAGAAAGCCTAAAACAAGAGATTGGGTGGTGCATGAATGAATGATAGATGATTATATGACTTAATATATATTTGGATGACAAGTATACGGTATACTTAGCTTGAATTCATATGATATGGTTCATTATTGGATGACAAGTGTAGGGTAATACTTGTTAACTGAATATATGTATACGGTTAATTTCTGTGATACATATATTGTTGTTGTTATACATATACATATACATACATATATGCATATACATTCATACATACACCCCCCCCCCACACACACACATATATATTGTGATTTGTATTACGCTGTGATGAGAAGTGAGGGAAAAACTCATTCCATGTTAGCGGTGTGGTCTCACCGTGGATGACTAAGGTAAAGGTTTTACTCATACCAGACTTATTGTCAGACATGTTTTATTATTTTCCATAAATTCAAGGGTATTCATTCGAGTTGGCTGAGTTTATGCTCTATATATGTATACTTTGAAGGACGAATAAAGATTTCAATGATGAAGCAGGATGCTTACTATTTAAATAAAAGTATTTTGAAATTCCACTTTGTAAAACCAAGAATTATAATCGGATAGGTGCAGCGTGGACATCTTCATATATCAAACACACGCTACTTTTATTTTCTTATTATATATTTACCCCTGCATAAGAACGATTTGAGTTTAATGATGCAATGAATCATTTAATTCAAATTGATGTGATAAAAAAGATATCTAGCTGCTCTGTTTACTTATGTTGTGGAAGAAAATACCGAACTCACTTTTGTTGCTGGAAAATGATTTTGGTAATAACTGCAGTACCATCGGTGTCTATATTCGAGTCCCGAAGTAGGGTATGTTACAAAACCCTTGTCCTCAGAAGACTACACGCTCAACAAAGCACACGACATGACCAACCAACCATAACATCCATAAGGTTTTATCCACTTTGTTTATAAGTTATTTTTTAACTTACCACAAGACATCTCGATGGTTCAATTTTAAACTTTCAAACTAGGTTTGTTATTTTCTTTCTACCTAGAAACCGAATAAACAAAAACCAATACCTAAAAAAATTTAATATGTATTAAATTTTTCGGTAGATAAGGTAAATGAAAAAACTAAGTGCATTTTTGATTTGTAAAAATCAATATAACAAATGCTATTTTATTATGAGAAAATACACAAAGGTAAGATATCAAATATAACTAGATCTGCCTTAAATTCAATCTTTAATGGATCCGTCTACCAAAATCTAGTGTGTATTTCACATTTTATATTTTATCAAGTGGCCCAATATCTTTCCGTTATATCCGTCAACTGCACCTCCTCTTCCCTTTCGATAAGAAGATAAACCTCTTAAAATCACAAACTCCTTTTCCCTCTCTTAAATTTTCTGTCTCACTAGCTCGCCATGGCAGCAACTTCAGCTTCTTTTTCACCTGCTTTATCTCTTCTCTCTCTTTCCAATTCTTCTCCTAATAAAACCAACTCTTCTCTCTCATTCTCTCTCCTCAATTCTAAACATTTTCCTTCTCGCGTTTCGTTTAACTTATTTAAAGTATGTGCTGCTCCAGAAGCTATCGAGGCTCAACAAACCATTGAGCCTCCTCCCGAAACCCTAGAATCTGCATTTCAGGTTTCATTGTTATCTTAATCTGTGTTTTTTTTTTGTTTTTTTTTTTTTTACATCGGACACCCCAAAACTTTCTAAATTCGATTTTGGCCCATCAAAAACACAGTTCTGCGATTTTTGTTATAATACATTGATAACTCATAAGGGAAATAATGTTAACCATTAAGTCATTCAGTGTTATAACTGTAGAAGCAATATTATGCTAGAACTTAGCAACAGAATGCCCATGTTCATAACATTTTCCCGCGCGGTTTTTACCTTATTCCTTCATAGGTTTCGGGTGAAAATGTCTATGAAAAAACGACTTCATTTCTGCTTGACACCTTTTACTGTGAAGTTAAAATTATCTAGATTTCTTATTGTAGGGCTCTGAGGTTTCTACTCTCTCTGTTGGAACAGATGCTGAAAAGGTACATAAAAAAAAAAATTCTGACTAAGTTTTTATTTGTTTCTAGAGTTATGTTTATCTGTGATACTATAAATCTATTATGTGGTATCTGTAAAGAAACGTGATAGTTTGAGCTCTTGGCTGTACAATTGTATCCCTGGATACAAGAAGCGGTTTCATATGAAAGCCCAGTATATGTTGTTATATTGATACGGCGTGTGTTTCGTGATCATGTAAAAAGGCATGGGTCTAATTAATCATACAAATAGAGGTTGCGAAATTCTTCCATTTAACACAAATTTTGTGTATTTGGATGGTGCTACAGACAATATTCCTTCATGTTTTTCATCAACAAAAATAGGCATTTGTTACATGCTATCAGAATCATCTGGTATTCTATAGTAATGTTGTGGAATTGTTGCAAAATGCTTGTATGGTACTGTCCTACGGTGAAAATCGCAATAGGGGATCACTGTTTTGATTGTGTGTATCCACAAATTCAGCCCTAATCATTTCTATAATCCAAAACATGGGTTCCTCTTTGATTGTACACGTTCAAACTTTTTGTGTGCATAGGTCAATCTTCATACTTTCACATGTCTTTTGTACCAATAGTCCACATACTAGTTATCTAGGGAGCCTATTATATTGGCGTCCAAAATTTTACTTAGTTCAGTTTGTGCATATATCTCTGGTTTTATATCACATGTTAGATAGAAAGAAACCAACCTTTTGAAACTTATGTATCATTAGTGTTGTGTAAAAATTACACAAATGCGGAAAGACAATAAACAGGATCTAGATTTGCCAATTTGAACATCACTCAATCTAGCAGCAATTATTCCATTACTCCAAATAAATAGCAAATAACTATAAAAAAGAAAGAAAAGAGACACACAATATTTATACTGGTTCCACTATCATCTAGATACTGTACGTCCAGTCCAAAAGAGAGAGATTTTATTACACTTGAGAGAATTACAAGAGATTACAAGATAAGCGTTTACATACCAAAGCCCTAAATTAGGGATAACAAGAAGAGACACACCATTTGAGGATCACTGGCTGAATACCAGGATGGGTTTACAATGAAGTCTACCCTCATTATATAGCCAACATAAATTCATGTGAATCATCAATCAAATTACCAAAATATGGTAAGAAGATAAAGGAGGCAAATTAAAACGGTAACAAATTGCGCAAACATAGCAAGTAATTCACTCGTTCCAAAGATGGAAGAAAATAATTCCAAAGCAATGCGATTACGAAGAAAGAAATAATATGCATATCTTTTTGCATATATATTATTCCATAATATACACATGCATATATTTTCTTGTCATCTCATTCAAATGCAATCCAATTATTTATGCATTTCCATAATGAACAAACGTGATTACTTTTCCTTTGCATATTTATTTCCTCCTATTTGTGATTTTGTATCACCAAAATTTAACAATTAGCTCCTTTTGATTGCTCGACTGAAACAGTTCATACAATTGACTCAACATATATGTGATTCATACGTGAACAGTTAGCACCAAAGCAGAAAATAAGAATAAAGCTGAGATCGTTCTGGGTGCCATTAATAGAAGATTCATGCAAGCAGATAATGGATGCTGCCAGGAACACAAATGCTAAAACCATGGGTCCAGTTCCTCTTCCCACCAAAAAAAGAGTTTACTGCGTCCTCAAATCTCCTCACGTGCACAAAGATGCACGTTTCCATTTTGAGATCAGAACTCATCAGCGCCTCATTGATATTTTGTATCCGACTGCTCAGACTATTGACTCTCTTATGCAGCTTGACCTTCCAGCTGGTGTTGATGTCGAGGTCAAACTTTGATGTTAATCAAGTTTTATATTTACGTCTTTTTTGTCATATTTTTTCCCCTTTTTTCAATGTACACATTGTTCCTAATGTAAGGTAAGATTTTGCATACGGTTTATGTCTGTAATGGAATGTAAGAATCAGCTAAAAATACACATCAAGGCAAGTATCGTTCAGTTACTTCTTTTCTAAATATGTACTGCATTGTCCTTTATGTTAAGCTCACGTATATTGCTTATAAAGCACACGTACAGTACGGAATATGATTCACAAAATGAGAGAAAAATATATTATGATCTCTCCTGTTATTACAATAGCAAAATTAAGCTTGAAACTGATAGGTCATACAACTTGTTGAACACCGTAACTTAAGAGCTTCCTTGAACACAAATCCACTGGCCTACGAACATTTTGTTGCAACCAATATTTGAATTTATAGCAAGGAAAGCTTCAGGGCTAAGCACGAATTGTTGCTGGATGGAAAAGCAGGTGTCTCCAACTTGAACTCCTTGCACAACTTCACAGCTCAGTGTGTCAGGAATTGCTGCATTTTCATAATCATCGGTTTAAGAAGAATAAAAATATGATTAGCTAATGTTTAATAATGCCTTTTTCTTGGTTGAACATGAAATCAAAAGCACTTAAACTCACAAGCAAAAAGCCTTCTGTTGTGGAGATAAAGAGAATGAAAGAGAGCACTATGGCTAAGTTAAACAACATGAAAGCTGCTTTGGACATACTTAAGTAAACGACTTCATTTCTGGAGTTCATTTTAATACTAGAACAATAAATAACGACGGAAGCTTCCGACGCCACCGACAGTATTTTTCGACAGCTGACGATCTCCGTATCGTTTTCGTAAATAAAATATAGTGTCCGTCGCAAGCCGTTGAAAACCGACGTAAACTAGCCGTCGACGGCCATAGAAAGCCGTCAGAAAAATGCGTGCATACAGGCTACAGACCGGAAGTCATCTTCATTATCTCATTTTCTCCAAAATTAAAAAAATCCCTAACTTCACCACCTCCTTCCCGTCGTCAGTCAGCCCCCGCGCCTTCCTGATTATCTCCAATAGCCGTATTCTCACTCTCGACAAGGCTAGGCCATTCATCAATCTCCAATCAGGTTTTATTCTTAAACCCTAATTAATTTTGATTTGTTAAATTAGGTTTAATTTGTTGTTATAATCGTATAATAGCCTATTGATTATTTGTTATACCTTATCAAATGCTAATTAGGCAGTTATTATAATTGTTTATCATTTAAACGTTGAGAAGTTTTTTTTATTGTATATGTACGTTAATTGGTGTATATGTGTTGACTAATCAGTGCAAACGCACATTAAGGCTAGTTTGGATTAATTAGAGTCGATGATCAGGATTTAGTATATGTGTTTTAAGATGACTAATATATGCGTTTCTTAGAATGTAAATACATTTTTGTAAAATTTGTTGTATAATAGATTTTACTTTTTATAAATCCGTTAGAGAGTTTTTGACCCCCTCTGACAAGTACTGTATATGATCGATGTATAGATATTCGTTTTAATCACAGAACGAACATTTAAATTCACCCGATACAATATTTATCGAATTTGCCCCTGTATTGGACAAGTTACAAACACAAAAAGTAATTATATTTTGCAATGCATTTTATTTTAAACGGTTCACAA
Source organism: Allium cepa (assembly GCA_030765085.1). Taxonomy (NCBI): domain Eukaryota; kingdom Viridiplantae; phylum Streptophyta; class Magnoliopsida; order Asparagales; family Amaryllidaceae; genus Allium; species Allium cepa. The sequence goes on along the minus strand of CM060934.1, from coordinate 540,460,460 downwards.
AATTTCGACAACACTTTATTTTTATTCCCCGTAGACACGTATATGTGTACGACACATGGAATAAAGGGGAAGTGCTGCCGAAATTGTTGAATCGTTTAAAATGAAATTATTTACAAAATATAATTACTACAGTGTTTGTGACGGAAAGTAGGATGACCAACCATGAAAGTGTAAAACAATAATCTAAAAATTATAGATTATATTCATATAATATTTTGTGTAAATCCGTGTGAAAATAAAATTAAATAGAATAATATTATATATTTACGAAAATTTAAATGTATGATTTAATTGAAAAATAAAATGTCAATACGTAAATGATTAATACGTTTTTATGTTTTAAATTAGGAAAAATTGTCAATTATTTTATCGACCGGAGTTGGATGTACCAACAAAGAAGAGAATTTGAAGGCTCAATAGGTAAACATTTTCAAAATGGTGTACACGTCTTCATTGAGTTTGCTTTAAGTAATAATGAGAAATAATGGGAACAACGAAGAAATTCATTGTTCATGTAGTAGAAATAAATTATTGAAGCATTTGATACCGGCTATGTTAATAGTTCATTTGCGTCAATATAGTTTCGTGTCAAATTATTTGGTGTGGGATCGTCGCGGAGAACTTATAGCACCTAATCCCGTACATTCGGAGGAGAAGGTGGATACTAAAATTATTTCGACGAATCTCATAGAAGACATGGTTGAAGATGCAGCATGTTCAATGTTCCTTACTATTGAAGTTGATGGTAACGATGTTAATGTTGAAGAAAATCCAAGTATCGGAGCAATTTTTTTTTTATGATTTATTGGATGCTGCTCTGAAACCCCTTTGAAATGGTTGTACAAGCAGTATCAGTAACTGCAGAATATATTGCAGTGAAATCAAAATACAACTTCACAGAAGCTATGTTTACAACTATAGTACAAGCTGCAAAACAACATATACCACCCGATAATTTAATGTGCGAAAATCATTAAGAAGTGAGAAAACTTATGTCTGCTTTTGATTTGCCGTATCAAAAAATAGATATACGTTTAAATGGTTGCATGTTGTTGACATCAGTCTTAGGAATTGTAAAATATGCAATCAGGAAAGATACAAAGTAAGAAAAAAGAAAGGAAAGAAAGTTTCGTACAAGCGTATGCATTAGTTACCCATCACTCCTAGGCTTCAAAGATTATATGCATCTTCTGTAACTGCGCATCATATACAATTACACTACGTGAGAACACAAGAAGAAGGCATGTTAACACACCCAGTTGATGGAGAAGCATGAAAGCATTTTGATAGGACATACCCCGCTTTCGCAGCGGAGAGCCGTAATATTAGACTTGGTTTATGTACGGATGAATTTTCACCGTTCTCTCAATTTGATTCAAAATACTCAACTTGGCTTATAATCTTACACCTTACAATTTACCTTCGTGAATGTGTATGAAAAGTCTGTATATGTTTCTCACTATTTTCATCCTTGGCCCTGATGATCCGACGCAAGAAATCAACATATATTTACAATCGTTGATTGAGGAGTTGAAAACACTGTGGTATGAAGGTGTTGAAACATACGACATTTCAAAAAAAAATTCGTATGAGCGATTTCCTACGTATGCAATACTATCGGGTTGAAGCACGGCTGGTAATCTAACTTGCACTTATTGCATGAAAGAAACACGAGCATTTTATTTACCGTATGGGGAGAAATTTTTGTGGTTTGACTGTCATCGGTATTTTCTCCATATTAATCATCCTTTTAGAAAAGCTAATTTTTTTTTATAAGTAATAGAGTTGAGACTTTGTGACCACAAACGATTTGGTCAAGCGAATATATTTATGACCTTGTAAAGGATTATCCACAGATACATGAAACCGACGAACAAATTGAAATTCAAGGTAAATCGACAATTCACAATTAGTGCAATCAAAGTATATTTTGGGAGTATATGCAGTATTTACGAATCATAGCATCCAAGTGGGGATGTCAGCAAAAAATTTGCTGCTTGGTTTTCGAACCACGTATATGATCCGGTAAATTGTGTGGTCGACGAAGAGTTGAAACATCTTGCGATGAGACCAAAAAGAAAAGTCAAGACATATCCAACATTCTTTGTCAATGGATACAAATTCAACATTAAAGAATATGAGGCTGAAAAATTAACTAACAATGTCGTGTATATGTTAAAGGTAGCGATGATCCAAATGGTCACTGTAACGACCCGTAAATTTTCGATAATTAAAATAGCTAATTTAAAAGATTTCTTGATTTAGTGTTAGAAAAAAATTTGTAAGTCGTTTGGAATAATAATAACTAGAATGAAATGCAACAAATTTTATCTAAGTTAATTATTTATGAATTGAATGGAATCCCAAATCAATTGAAATAATATGTAGTCAAAGGTAATTGAATGAATTTGTATTGTATAGGTAATTGTGACACTTGTTTGTAAATAATAAACTTATAAGTAATTAAAAGTTGACGGTGATAATTATTTAAGTTACCTATTCATTTAGTTAGTCGAATTGAATTTGTGAACCAATTACAATTGAAATGAAAGTTTATATATTAGTTGAGTGCATTATCTCTAGCTGTAGTTAAATAATAATGTGGAATTCATTTGATGTAATATAGTAAATCGACTGATAATGAAAGTTTATTTAAAAATCTAATATTGAAATCCGTCAAATATTGAACAATTAAATTGTTTGAATTTAATATTTGGAATTTATTGAATAATTGAATAACGAGAATTGAATAATTGTTTTAATGAAAATGGTTGTTCTATAATTTGAATTTGTTAAATTTTATAAGTTCGTTTTGAATATTTCAAAAGATAGTGATTTAAGAATAATCAAATTTAACTAAATTTAATATTACGAATGTTTGAATAATTAAATTTCGAATTTGATATGATTAATTTGATATTGAAATTTAATATATGAAAATAGAGTGAATAATTGAAATTTTATTTAATATGATTCGAATTGGTTTCCAAAGTGAATGTAAGTTATATTGGGATTATAATAGAATTAATAAGATTTTAAAATTGGAATTTATTGGATAATTGAATAACGGGTTTAATATGATTAAAAATGATTTGTAAAATTTTATTTTATCATATTAAAGTTAGAATGATGTTGTAGAACTTTTAAAATCTAATTAAAAGTAAATTTGTGAAAATTGAATATTTTAATATTTAATTGACGAGTTAAAATACTTATTTTTCAAACAGTCTCGGATTTCGACGAAACTAGTTTTATCGGATCCGTAACGTGATATTATTGTAAGATTTAAAATTTCATGTCAATCGGATTTACCGTTTGTTCGGGACGAGTCAAAACGCATAGAAATTTGTTTAATCGGTTTAATTTAAAATTGATCGTTTATTGCCGTAACTCGCACATACGACCGAATTAGCTTCCGAAACCTGTTCCATTGTGTCCGGAACGTGGGATAAACCCTAGAAACGCCGGTCACCGCGCGTAAATCGGAGTTCGAAAATTTGGAGCGAATAGTGTTTTTCGTTGAAATTCTATAAAAGGAACCCTTCACCATTCATTTCTCAAACCCTAATCTCTAATGCCCTAGCCGCCACTATTGAAACCCACGGCCAGAATTTAGTCTCGTTCTTTCCCTCCGATCTCCTCATCCACAAAACGATTCGCGAAACTCCCAACATGGAAATTGTAGAACACGCTGAGATGCTTAAATCCAACGGTTGTGATTTGATTTCATGTGGTAGATTGTCTGAAATGCGAGCTTATACGCACACGGGTCGAGCACGTTTTTGCACGAGTGGGGACCACCGAGCTGGCCATGGGTTCAGGCGTGGGTAGAGTGGGGGTAGAGCTTCCAAATGGAGGTGCTTGATCATTCTCTCGTGCGTTGTGGAGGTGGATATGTAAAACCCTAGATGGGTTCGGCTTCGTGGTTTATTGAAGCAAGAACGCGACCAGGAGAGGGAGCACGTGCGTGAGAAGAAGAAGCTAGTGGCCAGATCTCCATCAAGCAGAACGTGCGGCCGAGATGTCTTGGGTATAATAATAGAAATAATTGTTGAAAATTTATTATATTATAAATTGTGAAATGTTTAAAATACGATATCTTGTTGATACGAGGCCGGATTGTGACGAAACGAATTGCGTTAGGTTCGTATTGTCGAATACTACGCTATGGAGCAGGATTGGAATCGTTTGGAGCTAGAGAAAATTTCGAGTAAAATTAAACGCTCGTTTAATTTTATTCGAAATAAAACGCTGTAACTACATTGAAATCAAGGTGAGTGTTTTATAACGCTCACAACGTACTAAATATCTTTATGCTAGTTAAATTTGATATTATGAAGTGTTATGATTTTATTTGCCGTTGTTTGATAAATTTAATTGTCATATAGATTGTCATTTGAATTAACCGTTGAAAATTTAACTGAACAGTTAAATTGAAATTAAAATTGAATTGCGATTAAATTACCTGACGTTGATAACTATGAAATTGCCATGAATTGTATTGTTTATTGGATGATGTATTTCGATGGATGTTATTGGTTGATATTTAAATGTTTGGATGTTTATTTGCTTATATATATACTGTTATGCATACAGATGAAACTGTGATTTGATTTAAGTGATATATATTCATCCCTGACATTTAATTGAAATAAATAATCACTTGGCCATAGGATAGAAAATTATATACGAACACCGGATTGGCTAAATTAATAATTTTTGAAATCGTCGATTTGAAATTTATTTAAATGTTTGGATTTAAAAGTTATAAATAGAAATCAATTTATAGAAAATCGAATTTGTCGAAAAATTGAGTTTGGAATGCTGAAATAAATTTTGGTTAAAAGAAATTGTTAAATAATTAAAGTGGAGACTTTGGAATTTAAAAATGGGGATATGATTGAATTTCGAAAATTGATTTGTTTAAAGATTTAACCTTAATTCGAGCTTTGAATATTACTAAGTAAAAGCGATATAAAATGATATTTTGAAATTGAGCTTGAAATTAAATCATATTTGTAATTGGGATTTAAATTTGAATATTGAAGGATAATTTTGTTAAGTGTTAAAAATTGATATTTTGAAAAATCAAGCTAAAAATCGATATAAATTGAAATTGAATAAATTGAAGGTGAATGTAAAATTGAATTAATTTGAAGTCAAAGTTGACATTGATTTGAATTGAAATCGAAATTGAATCGGTAGAATGGAAATTGAAATTGATTTGAATTGGGAAGTTATAATTGAAATGGTTTGGTTTTGAAGTTGTTTTATTTTGTTTTCCAAATTACTCAGTTATATAAACCACTTTTGAATACTTAAACTATTTTAATCTATTTTAATCTACTTAGCCCAATTTAAATTATTTTAAACTAATTTATCTATTTGAAATCCATTTAAAGATTTTAAGTATTTTTAACTACTTTAATTATTTAAACTACTTTTAAACTACTTAAAAATATTTTCTAAAATTCCAAGCTGGTTAATAAGGTGAAATGTTATGTTTAAATCTTGAATTTAAATACGAATTGGGTTAAGTGAAGCTGCAACCTAAATTGAATTTCGAAATTATTTTGAAATCGAAATGAGATATTGATGCGAAAAATGATTTTTGAAACGGAATTTTACATTTGAATAGATACGATGATATTTGAAATGGATTTGATTTTTGAAGCGAATATGATATTTTGATATCAATTATGAATCGATTTGAAATGTAAAAGAGCCACCGGTGTAATAATACGTAGTTATTAAAGAGACCGGGATTGGATATGGACATACTCTCTGCCGATACCGAAAACCACTTTAATAACTATTATACGCGGAGTGTTGATCCAGAATGAAGTGGATGGTTTGGTGAACGCGTTGACTGAAGAAAGAGAACAATATTGGATGACCCCTGACATGACTAAAACAGGAGCCGCGTCGGGCCATTGAGGTTCGCCATCTCTAGCGGACACACTTCTTCGATACCATATCTATTACATTTGTGATTCGATTTGGGTGCACCCCTTGATTTGGGAGTGTTGTTTCGTGGTGTTGGGGTAGCTGCTGGCTATGCTCAACATCAGTCCGGATCACGCAACTACCAGTATCCTAGTTGGTATCGCCTCATGTACCTTGTCATACTGATTATCCTATTCGCGACCACTACGTTATGTTTTGTGTTATACCTATGGGGTACCCTCTGATAACCACCAGTTTACGGTGGGGCTTACGGTGCTGTATAGACTATGACATTATAAAAATGTGTTAAGGGGGATTATGGTAACGCTTTAACGCTATTTTGATACTTTATATTACTGATAGGCATTATCTACTTAGCGTACATTACTACATAGTAGATAGTTTAACGGATCCTTAAGAGATGGAAAATCCCGTAACATCTCTTGAGTTATTGCACGCACGTTGACACTGGATATGAGATGTCAAACCCCGTAAACATCTCTGACGCTGTTACACTCATATTTATTTACGATTGATTTAACTTTCAGAAGGATATTTTAGTCCTAACTCGAGTGTTTTGTCTTTTCATTACGCTCGGGTCAGTCCTGAGTTTTACAGATTTTTGAAGATCTATTCTGGAGGATGAAGACGAAGATTTGGTATACTATTACTATTATTACCCTTGCATCATGCTATCTGCTGCATTATTTAATTGTTCTGTTGTATATGTATAACTTTGATAAATATTGTATAAATAATTGTCAAAGTATAGTAAACAGCTTCATGAACTGTTTATTTGACTATTATATTTTATCGTTCCGCTGCGAGATTCTGTGTTGTTTCATTTCCCTTATTTCTCTTTCTTTTCTTTTCTTATTTACCCCAATAACCATCTGCCCTTTTGAATGGTTTGGAATTGACATGTGTATTTGATCGTCGGTTTAAACTGTCCAATAAGGCGGGTCGTTACAGTCACAAAAATGATTTTTATGGCGTGTTAAATCAGATTTTACAATTAACATATTTCACCAGATCCACGGAAAAAATTTATTTGTTTAGGTGCAACTGTTTCAGTAGTGTTTCAGGTTCTGGAATCACCTTGCATCAAAAATATAGTATTATTGAAATAAAGCATACGTCACGTTATAATAAGTACGATCCATTTATACTAGCTAAACATGCCATACAAGTTTATTATACTTCTTATCCATCTATAAAAAGAGATAAAGCAGATTGGTCGACGGTTTTTAAAACGAATGCAAGATTTACGTTCGATGGAAAGAATATTCTGGACGAACAAGCGTACCAAGTGAATATGGAGTAAAATGACGAATTCGCAATAACAGATGATCAAACCGATTTAGGACCTCTAAATGATGAATCAAATGTATTAGTAGAAGTATTTGACAAGATCCCTACAAAAGAAATGACAATTTTCCAAGGAATTCCCTACACCGCGTAGGCGCAGTGTAGAAAAACTGTAACAGTGGGGGAGGCTTAGGGAAACTGTTACTTCGTATCGTTTCCAGACATAGAGAGAGAAAAAACCCTAGATCGATAAATTTCTAATCCTCCTGCCTTTCATCCGCGCCGTAGTTGCGCCGCACTGCCGCCAGTAGCTGCCTCCGCGGGAGCGCCGCCGCCAGTAGCTATTCCCAACTCTTGTACGTACCCTTTTGATTGGTTATTTCTCATTTTGTACAGATATTACTGCTATGTAATATCGATATTTTCATAGATGTTTTTGGCCCTTCGTAGATTTTTGGTTACATGCACCAACTGCTGCTAGATCACTGTAATTGTATTTTTGGGCTTGTGAGCTGAATTGAGATAGGGCCATTATGTAATTGTGATTTTCCTTCTTTCCTTTTTTTTATAAAGAAAACTAAACTTTGAGATACATACGAGGAATGTTTTGACAGGATGTACCATCTCTTCACTTCGAATTATCATCATATTCGAGGTTTAAATTTGTGACATACACAAAGTAGACATGAAACTTTACCTAAAACTCAAATTTAAATTTGTGATGTAATATTTATATTGAAGATGTCTGTGTTCATGGTCTATAATAGTTAACTTTGGAGGATTTTAGCTAATGGCGTTGAAGCTAGTGAGCTGGTTACCGTGTAATAAATGTTGGTTTTTAGCGTTATGCATAACCAATTTGTATTATGTGTCCTGTTGTATAATGCACAACATATATTTGTTATTTTTGTGGATTACAAACAAAGAATGTAAGAGCATCTCCTCCTTAAATATTCACATTGTAGGAGACAATATAAAAATTGTAATAGTATATGAAGTCTAATGTATTAAGAAACTTCATAGGTTGTAAGTAGAAAAACATAGGCAATACAGTATATGAAAGCTTCAAAATAGAAAAATAAAACGCACCATCATAAGTAGGAAAAAATCTTAAGAATTCTAATGAATTTTAGCTAGTTGTCCGTTAAAAGCACTAAACACCTTCAATTTTTGCTATCACAATTTCACCCATTTGAAAATGGCAAGTGTTGTCAACAAGTGCAGGTGTAATGCAACAAATAAACTGACTAAACTAGGAGAAATCTAAGCAAGATTTATTTACACTAGACTATTATAAGGGACGGAAACATCCTCAAACAAATTGGGGTTAACTCGTAGTGCATGATAATGCAGACCAACTTATACATGAAAGAACAATAAACTTCATTCTAACTAAAAGCAGTATGATAACAGTTGAACAAAATTTTAACATTATTAGTAATTTCAATATGAGTAATTAGCACTCTATTCTATTTTCAATTTCTGAAAATAGCTCATAATATCTTCAGTTGAAGTAACCAACTTAATTTATACACTAACTGTAGGGAAAAAATTGCTAAAATATTCAGGTTATATGAGATGTAATAACTCATACTAAATATGAGAATCAAATTTATTTGGTCTCATTATTTTCTAAATAAGAAACAATTGGACGTATCCACATCTATAGCTACAATTGTATGCAATATTAGGAAGTTCCATGCTAGTGCTATTTGTAAAATCACGATCAAGCAAGAAGAAAAATCAATTGTCAACTTATCAACAAAATCCATTCAAAGGAACAAGAAAATGCAAGCAATGAAAAACATATGGAAATTGTTGCTAATAATAACAAAAAGGAGGCATATAAGCTGTTAGCAGCAACTCGGAGCGGGCAACAAGTCAAACTAAAACCAAACCAAAAATTCTTTACGTAGTTTCTAAAACCAACATTAGTAGAATCAGAAAGAGCGAAGAACAAGAACCATTCATTTGACCAAATCAAAAGTAATTGCAAACCAACCGGTATGAAATGACTGTTTCATAGTAATTTTACAGAGGTAACTTTGATGTAGCTTAAACATGATAACGTATAAGCATAATAATGTCCTCGTGTAATTTTTCTCTATATTTCAAATATTTGTACTATATTTATACCCTCTATCTGAAATAAGATTTTCCATAGAGACTCAAGTTTTGCATTGAAAATGGAAACTTTGACAATCATGGAATGGGCATGAAAAAATAACTGATTGTTGGAAAGAGAATTGTTTTTGAATATAAGGCCATCATCATACATGTGAAATATGTATATCCAAATCGTTAGTGACATTCAGGTTGTGCCAACCTTTTAACCACTCATAAAATTAGCAAATCTTATGTCCGCGGGTGTGGCGCAGTGGAAAGGAGGCTTGGATTCTGCTAAAAAGACACAGGTTCGATTCCTACCATGCGTTTTCCTATCCTATATAAACTTACCCGGAGGTATAGGGCTTGGATCAGCGGACGGCTTTACTATACCCTCCTCAGAAGTCTAACGGGCCGCCGGATTCTCTTGGGTTTTCAAAAAAAAAAAGTAAAATAAAATTAGCAAATCTCAAACTTTGTAGAGAATTCCAAACTTATCCACTCATAAATTTGCTTAATGATCCAAAAATTAATACTTGTCAAATAGATAAGTATTTACATATATATAATAATTTGAATGTTTTATAAATAGCTCAACAAATTAATTTACACTTCTTTCAAATATATCCTTGGACATCTATAAGTTATACCTAAATCTCATATTAATCCATCATTCACGTTTTAATCGTTTGTCAAATATTCTTTAATTAAAGTTACACAGTCAAAAAATGACAGCAAACCCTACCTCTTTATTGCGTTTTTGGCATTAACCACACATAATTAATTACACTCCTTGTTCCACACATAATTTAGATAAGTATTTCTCTCTCTCTTTCTTTCCCATTTCAGGTTACCACCCTCTATTTGAGTTCCTTCTTCTTCCTTTCATTCCAAATTTTCATTTTCATTGTTTTTCCCTGCCAGCGATTATAATTTTCTTACACCATTTTTTTGTTAAACTTGACTATCATGTATGCCATGGTTTAGATTCTCGATTTTATATTACACAAGTCTATAGGCAACACATAGAGTATTTAGATAATTTATTTGGAATAGAAGTTCATATTTTTGAACAATTTATAACAAAATTTTGACTGTTTATAATACAAAAGAGCTCACAAAAAGAAGCTGCAGGAGTCGAATATCAATGATAACAATACATTTCTCTACTAGTTATCGGAATTATGTGTCATGATATGTAGATGCATATTACTTAGAAATTCACATAAGAAGGGGGGTTTATTTTTTAAGATGTAAAATATATTATTTATATAAATATATAACATATTTTTTTTTCAACACACATATATATATATATATATATATATATATATATATATATATATATATATATATATATGGGTAGTAGATTTACAAGAGGAGGACGTTGTTGAATCATGGTTTTGATTCAATACGAAGAACTTCAATAAGTATATATGTTCCTGAAGTATATCTGCATATTTTTTCAGTAGATTTAGAATCATTTTTGTATTCTTTACTTAATAATATTCCTCCACATATTAAAGAAGAACCGTCTGTTTCTATAATTATATAGTCTGTAGCCAATGGTAATGTTAGTGGTTTTAGGGTTTTTGCTAATTCTTTAATTTTTTGGACTTGTTTTATGTCCTCATTATTGAATTCTTTTTTACCTTTGGGACTTGCTTTGTTATATAAAGGTCCAGTATATTTGGATAAATTTTGTATAAAGGGTCTTGCATAATTTATAAGTCCAAGAAATGATTGTAATTGATTTAAATTTTGTATTTTATCTGGAAATTCTACTATTTTTCTGGATATATGGGGCTGGAGTTCAATTTGTCATTTTCCTATTTTTACTTCTAGGAAATCTATGGAATTTTTGAATAATTCAATTTTCGTTTTCGAAATTATTAGCTCATGTGCTTCAAAGAGCTTAAATATTGTATATAAATGTAATACATGTTCCTTTTTTGTTTTTTAAAAAACTAGTATGTCGTCTATATACACACATGTAAACTTACTACAAGTTTCAATATGTCATCCATTTTCCTTTGAAATATTTGTGGAGCGTTTTCTAATCTAAAGGGCATTACAAGCCATTCATAATGTCCTTCTGAACAGGTGAAAGTGTACATGGTATAGAACCTGGGTGCATCTTGACTTGCCAAAATCCATATTTTAAATCAAATTTAGAATGCCAGTAATTATTTTGTATTTTGTTAATTAATACATCTTTATCGGGAATACAGTATCCATCTTTATTTGTATTATCGTTAAATCTAGTATAATCCATGACCATTCTACTTTGTCTTCTTTACCTTTCAGATTCTTTTTGTATTATAAAGGCCGCAGTTCTATGTTTAGAGTCTGTTTTCCTTATAATTCTTAGGTTATTTAGAATGTCTATGTGCATTTTAAATTCATCGATCATCCAGTTATCATATTTGGGTGATCTGGTTTTAATAGTAATGTCTGGATTAATTATGTATAGTTTACAATAAATAGAATCTTTTCCCAATATTTTAATGGTTTTTCTCCTATTATTTCTATTTTTTCAAGTTTACTTATAATTTTGTTTATATCATCAGTTGTTAAAAGAATATTACTTATTTTATTTGGCTGGATCAAATCTATTTCTATATCTTGTATATCTTCATAACAATATAATTGTTGTGTTGTTATTTTATTAGTTTCTTGTTGTTGACACTGGCCAGGAATGTCACAAGTACATTCTAATTTGGATTTTTGGATTGTATTACTTTTATTAATGTCACAAGTACATTCTAATTTGGATTTTTGGGTTATATTACTTTTATTATCTGTATCTCCACCACGCTTCTTAGGCAGAAACTCTGATATAAGAGGTATTAATGTTATCTTTTTGGCTATTTGTAAATAGTCTTTATTAAAGAAAAAGCTTCCATTGTCACTTAAGAGAAAATCTAATCCAAGAATTAGATTTATATTTCCTAGATTCAATTTGGTAACCCATAATTGTTTTAGGTGATAATGTTGTGACCAGTTATCACAAGTGGTATGAAACCTTAGTTGCACGTTAGTAGTTACATCTGTTATGATATTAGTTGTTCCATCAAACTGGGTACACTGTTTTGGTTTATTAGCTTTTGTGATTAAATATTGAGGTATTAGTTCAGTTATTGTTGAACTTGTTGCTCCTGTTGTTATCCCGCTTTTTGGCAAAGCCGTGATACCAAAAGATCGGTCGAAAACCAAAGACAGTTCTTCCCCATGATTGGTTATGCACTGCTTCACTATAGATACCGATGAATTTTGTCCGATCCCAGATCAGGCTACAATTGATAGGACATGACAGGCAAAGCCATGAGAGTCAGTGTTCCAAATTTCAGGTTAATTGGAGTTCGTATGAACGAGATATGGTCGATGCAAGTTAGCCAAAGTATGTCGTTCGAACCCATCAAAAAGTTGAGAAGATGCTCATTTCGAACCCATATGATTCGTATCCATCACTGTCTGTCAAGTTCGAATCCATCAGGCTCCATGTACTTCGAATCGATCACGTTCGAATCAATCAACAAGATATTGATCACTTCGAATCGATCGGTTTCGAACCGATCAGACGGACATCCACTCAGCACGTTCGTATCCATGAAGACCAGAGCAGTTCGAATCCATCATGCGTATCCATCGGCATACCCTACTTCGAATCGATCGGCCTCGTGCCCGAGCGCTACTTCGTATCGATCGTCCTCGCATCCATCAAGAGTGCCAGATCATTACTTCGTATCCATAAATTCTTCCATATTCGAATCCACTTGGCTCGTCTCGATCCCCTTCGTATCGATCCATGATTCGAATCCATTGATGCGAACTGGGTCGTGGCACACGATGCGAACGAGGCGAAATTCATGGATGCGAAGCGGTCAACTCGGAGAAAAAATAGGATCGATGCGAGGAGTGCGCGCCATGTCACCAAAGAACCACGTGACAAGGTCGATTCGAAGGTATCGGTTCGAACTGATGGGTTCGAACCAAGCAGCCAACCGAAACATATCAACTCGAATCGATCGTATCTCTCAAACCATAAGGCCAAATGCAATGAAATTTTCACTGTAGCTTCCATACAAGGTAAAGTTTGTTCCTGCCAAGTTTCAGCACGATTGGGTCATTTTTTGATCGATTCGAATGGAGTTCGAATCGATCTCAGATCGAGTCGAAACTTGGTGGGGTCGATCGCGTGGGCCCACTCACGTGCCAGAAAAAGTCTTCCGAAGTTTGAGCAAGATCTGAGACTTCTACGCCTATAAATAGCACCCTGAAGCCTTCAGAAAAGGGGATTTTTGGGCCATTCAACGTCCAGACTCTGCCGGATTCAATTCTACTCTTCAATACCGCTGTTGTAATCAAGTATCAGAGCTATAACTTGCTGTAATTCGCTATAATCGATTGAAATCATCAAGTGAATCAATAAAGACATAAGCTTCAAAGTGGACGTAGGCAAGATCTCCGAACCACTATAAATCCTGTGTTTGTGATTGTTATTTGTGAATTGCTTGTGATTGTTATTGCTTAGATCTGAATTCTATATTGGTTGTTGCTGATTTGTGTTCATAAACGAGTGCTTTCGCGATATCGGGTGTTTGTGGTCAATTTTGACGCAAACACCTGTATCTATAAATGCTAATAATTTAATTTCTAATCCTTTAATATTTATTAATGTTAGTATTCGAAGTTCTCTTAGACAATCAGGATTGCATATTAAAGGAATTTGTATTATGTCATCTGCATGGGTAAGGCTATTTTCAATAATATTTTACCCTTTATTCTGCTTGTCTGTCCCTGCTATTATTTTTCTTATTTCATCTATTTCAATTTCAAAGTTGTTTATTCTATCTTCTAGGGTTTTTAACCTATCTTCAGTGATTTTTTTTTATTAGTATATCGTAGTTTATGTTGGTTAGGAGTTTCTAGGTTAAAATATGTTTTAGCACATTTATAACATATCTCTGTGGTGCATCTTAGGGGAAAAGTAACATTTTGTAGTATCAGTTCCCATTTTGTATTTGAAATCATGTATACATTCTTCAAAATTCATTAGGTTTAGGAATGTTCAATTGGGAAATCCGTATAATCTGTTAGTTTTGCTTGTTCGTTTGTTGGTTCTTCTATTAGGGAGTAATTTGAATTAGAAGTGTCTTCTTGCTCTTCTAGTCCTTCTAATGATACGATGGAATATATAGTAGAAGTTTCAGATACGTCTGAAGCTACTTCAAGTAGATCTTCTTTGACAGAGTCAGCCGGATTAGATTCTCTAGTATATAAGTTGTGTTTTTTAGGACATGTTGAAGACAAATGTCCGTTCTCATTACATGCGAAACATGTAATAGTACTTGCATATGTTTTCTTTGGATTATATTTTCTAACATGTTTTTCTTTGTTTAAGTATGGTTTTCTCGCATTTGATTTTCTAAGATAATATTTCTTAGTATATTGTTTCTTAGGCTTATGTCATTTGACAGGTTTTTAGATCCATTCTGTTGAGGAGTATATATTTGTGAACAAAATCCATAATTCTTTTGTTTTAGTTCGCTCTGGATTTGTATATATGTACATTTCTTTTTTAATTCGGAAATGATGTTAGTTATTCTAATTCCTATGTTATCATATGTTTTAGGAATATTAGCATATGTCTCATTCCAAGATTTATGTATTTCTTTTCCTAAATCACCAGGTAGCTTAGAGAATAATCTATCTCCTATTTCTTTTAAATAATATTTGCCGGAGATTGTGGCATAATATGAAAATTCATTTAAGAATTTTATTATATGTATCCAGTCTAACAATTGTATTTGTTCTAGAATCAAGGAATTGCTTATGTTCTTTTGATAATTGCACTACTTTTGTATCTCGTACATTCAACAATTCATTTTACACCTTGAGATTAAAGATTTTTCACATGATTACCAATCAATAAGCTAGTTCATTAGTATCCTGCGTTACAATATCTCTGTACGCCAAGTTTTCGTCAACCGAGTATAAATAACATGATACGCTTTTTACAAGTTCGTATTATTAGGAGAAGTTCACTATTCATGACATTGCAGGTGCAATTTTGTAAATTATTGATTTTTTTAGAAAAGATAATGCATGTGGAATAAAAATGTTAAACATAATTATATAGAGATGGATCAGGTTACGTTCCAGCCAATATATAATGTTTAGACTACAGGGACAAAAGGCAAACATAATTTTATAGGAAGGGTATAATGCTTCCAACTCCACTTATAAAGCGCACAGCACATTGAATTAAAATCCAATAAATTATACATTAACCACATTAATTAAGAAATAAAAATTCCAATTTTTATATCTGTTAAAAGGTTGGCACAGCCTGTGCAACGTTATTTCTTCATTTCCTTCTGTAAATAGCCTTCGTTTCCCTCTGCAAATAGCATTCGGTTGATCTTGACAATTTGAAATACCTGTGATTGCTTTGAATGAAAGAGATAAATTACCTAGTACAGATGATTTTTAGTAGAGGATGATCAAATACATGTTGTTTCTCTTGCCTACACTAGGCTCAACTACACTTTTTTGCTTTGAATAATGTGATTTGGGCCATTTGGCTGAACAACTTGTGATATTGCAGTCACATTATCCTCATAAATTTATTCTTGCGTATGATTTTCATTTTTGTACTACAACTTTAGAAGTTGACTCTATGGTTGCTAAGAATATTATGTGCCATGGACTATTAGATTTTTACACATTGTTTTACAGGTAGATCTGCTATACCCTACTTATCCAGCTGTTATTAACTGTCAAGTTGTGACACAAAAAGCAGCAGAATTGCTATTGAGAGTAGGTGTGCTGTTGCCCCGCCTTTGGAAAGGCAGTGCACACCTGCCTTTGCAAAGGCAACGCACAACCGCCAAAGGCAAAGGCAGTGCAACGGCACTGCCAAAGGCAGTGGTTGCACAAGGCGAAGGCATTGCGCCAGCACCGCCGTCCCTTTGCAAAGGTAGTACACAGCAAATTTGTAAGCATTTAAATTGTAATCCTGCTTTTTTAGGTGTAATTTATAACGGAACCATGAAAATTTGTTCTTAGGCAATGAACAGTCGTATAGTTATACATTTTGCTAATTTGATTAAATAATTTATATGCAGATATACATAGATAATACATATACTGCTAGGCTTGGAGTTTCACATGACAGAGAGAAACTTGAGTAGAAAGTAGAAGAGCTAAGGAGTAAAAATCAAGAAATGAGTGCCATGATTAACAAACTACAAGGGGATTTATGTTCCATGCAGGAGGAGATGAGTTATGTGCAGGAGTTTATACGGAGGTTGAGGGAGGAGCAAGGACCAGAGATATGACCAACTTCGTGAGTTATTCATATTTTGGTTGTGGGTTTGATATTCTATTTTTATAAGCATTGTATGATGTTTGAATTAGATGAAACAACTATATTGGAGTTATGTAGCAACTTTATTTTATTGTTTGTTGGACATGATGTGTTTTAAACACATTCTATAACAAGTTTACGGTAATTTGACTATTATACGCATTCTACATTAATGTCTTTAATGAGATATATATAGTTACGATTTGTGCATATGGTTATATAATATATTTAATGTTTTCTGTTGTTGATGTTCGATTTTATTGTGATATGTGAGGTAAATGAAATGTGAATACAACATGATATATTGAATTTTGGTGTACAGTGGCGTAGTGAAGGCGTATGGAGCTCGTAAGAAAAATCCAATTTTTGTACAAGTAAAAGAAGAAGGGCAGACATAGGAAATGCGTAAGGATCAGAGTGTATGGAAGGCGTGGAAACGGACGTAGGGAATGCGCATAGAATTAGGTATAGGAAAAACGTATGGAATGTGGTGTACGTAATGCGTATAGAATCCGGCATAGGGAAACGGCGTAGGGAGGCCGTAGAGAATTTTTACGACGCATTTCCGACTTCTTTTTAGCGTAGGGATGACGTAGGGAAATTTGTTTCCCTACGCCAAAGCGTAGGAAATCCATAATTCTTTGGTAGTGAATATAGAGTACGAAATAGAGTCATAGAATCAGTAAATTACGAGGACTAATTTAATAGTATACATGAAAATGTCATTTATGGGAGTATTGATGTTACACTTTTGTTGTATGTTGCATGGGATTATTGATGTTAAATCTTGATATGTTTACTCATAATTGAATGATATATTCTGCCGTAATAAAATGATATGTATGTGACAAGTATTACAGATGTCCTTCTTTAGGCGGCAGAGTTCTTCACGGCCAGATTCCCCCTCTCGGTTTCAGAGAGGGACAAGTCACAACGGTGGTGATGGCAACGGCTCTTCGCAGGAGACGCCGCGTACGGTAGTTAGATTACTACCGAAAGCTGATGGATCGTAAGTATTAAATTTACTTCGGCATTGTAAATATTTTGTATAATATATCAGTCACGATTTGTCTGTATCATATTTAATGCAGGGTTTTTGAGTTTTAGCCTTCTAACATTGTGCTCAACATATCGAAGCAGGCATACATAAGCCGTATGACTGCATGCTGGTCGAAGTGGAGTAGGATCCCGAGTCATGTACGGAAGAGCATGTGGAAGGACTTCCTGGTAAGTGTAAAATTATATACCATTATATATAATCACTTTACAATTTACCGATAAGTATAAATATATAACTTATTTTTTTTTCAACATATATATAAGGGCAGTAGATTTACAAGAGGAGGACGTTGTTCAATCATTGTTTTGATTCAATACGAAGAACTTCAATAAGTATATATGTTCTTGAAGTATATCTGCATATTTTTTTTGTAGATTTAGGATCATTTTTGTGTTTTTTACTTAATAATATTCCTCCCCATCCTAAAGAAGAACTGTCTGTTTCTATAATTATATAGTCTGTAGCCAATGGCAACGTCAGTGGTTTTAGGTTTTTTGCTAATTGTTTAATTTTTTGGACTTGTTTTATGTCCTCATTATTGAATTCTTTTTTACCTTTGGGACTTGCTTTGTTATATAAAGGTCCAGTATATTTGGATAAATTTTGTATAAAGGGTCTTGCATAATTTATGAGTCCAAGAAATGATTGTAATTGATTTAAATTTTCTATTTTATCTGGAAATTCTAGTATTTTTCTGGATATATGGGGCTGGAGTTCTATTTTTCCTTTTTCTATTTTTACTCCTAGGAAATCTATGGAATTTTGAATAATTCAATTTTCTTTTTAGAAATTATTATCCCATGTGCTTCAAAGAGCTTAAATATTGTATATAAGTGTGATATATGTTCCTTTTTTGTTTTTAAAATAACTAGTACGTCGTCTATATATACACATATAAACTTACTACAGTGTTTAAATATGTCATCCATTTTCCTTTGAAATATTTGTGGACCGTTTTTTAATCCAAAGGGCATTACAAGCCATTTATAGTGTCCTTCTGAACAGGTGAAAGCTGTCCATGGTATAGAATCATGGGGCATCTTGACTTGCCAAAATTCAAATTTTAAACCAAATTTAGAATACCAGTAATTATTTTGTATTTTGTTAATTAATTCATCTTTATCGGGAATACAATATCCATCTTCATTTGTATTATCGTTAAGTCTAGTATAATCCATGACCATTCTACTTTGTCTTCTTTTTCTTTCAGATTCTTTTTGTACTACGAAGGCTGCAGTTCTATGTCTAGGGTCTGTTTTCCTTATAATTCCTAGGTTATTTAGAATGTCTATGTGCATTTTAAATTCATCGATCATCCAGTTATCATATTTGGGTGATCTGGTTTTAATAGTAATGTCTGGATTAATTATGACTAGTTTACAACAAATAGAATCTTTTCCCAATATTTCAATGGTTTTTCTCCTATTATTTCTATTTTTTTAAGTTTACTTATAATTTGGTTTATATCATCAGTTGTTAAAAGAATATTACTTATTTTATTTGGTTGGATCAAATCTATTTCTATATCTTGTATATCTTCATAATAATATAATTGTTCTGTTATTATTTTATTAGTTTCTTATTGTTGACACTGGCCAGGAATGTCACAAGTACATTTTAATTTGGATTTTTGGATTGTATTACTTTGATTAATGTCACAAGTATATTCTAATTTGGATTTTTGGGTTGTATTACTTTTATTATCTGTATCTCCACCACGCTTCTCAGGCAGAAACTCTGATATAAGAGGTGTTAATGTTATCTTTTTGGCTATTTGTAAATAGTCTTTATTAAAGAAAAAGCTTCCATTGTCACTTAGGATAAAATCTAATCCAAGAATTAGATTTATATTTCCTGGATTTAATTTGGTAACCCATAATTGTTTTAGGTGATAATGTTGTGACCAATTATCACAAGTGGTATGAAACCTTAGTTGCACGTTAGTAATTATATCTATTATGATATTAGTTGTTCCATCAACCTGGGTACTCTGTTTTGGTTTATTAGCTTTTGTGATTAAATATTGAGGTATTAGTTCATAATTTATTGTTGAACTTGTTGCTCCTGTATCTATAAATGCTAATAATTTAATTTCTAGTCCTTTAATATTTATTAATGTTAGTATTCGATGTTCTCTTAGACAATCAGGATTGCATATTAAAGGAATTTGTATTATGTCATCTGGATGGGTAAGGCTGTTTTCAATAATATTTTCCCCTTTATTCTGCTTGTCTATCCCTGCTATTATTTTTCTTATTTCATCAATTTCAAGTTCAAAGTTGTTTATTCTATCTTCTAGGATTTTTAACCTATCTTCAGTGATTTTTTTTCTATCAGTATATTGTAGTTTATGTTGGTTAGGAGTTTCTAGGTTAAAATATGTTTTAGCACATTTATAACATATCTCTGTGGTGCATCTTATGCATTTGAATCTTTTGTCAAAGGCTGGATACCAAGGGCAAAAGTAGTATTTTGTAGTATCGGTTTCCATTTTGTATTTGAAATCATGTATACATTCTTTATAATTCATTAGGTTTAGGTAATGTTCAATTGGGAAATCCGTATAATCTGTTAGTTTTGCTTGTCCATTTGTTGGTTCTTCTATTAGGGAGTAATTTGAATTAGAAGTACCTTCTTGCTCTTTCAGTCCTTCTAATGATACGATGGAATATATAGTAGAGGTTTCAGATACGTCTGAAGCTACTTCAAGTATATCTTCTTTGACAGAGTCAACCAGATTAGATTCTCTAGTATATAAGTTGTGTTTTTTAGGACATGTTGAAGACAAATGTCCTTTCTCATTACATGCGAAACATGTAATAGTACTTGCATATGTTTTCTTTGGATTATATTTTCTAACGTGTTTTTATTTGTTTAAGTATGGTTTTCTAACAGTAAAATAATGTTTCTTAGGCTTATGTCTTTTGACAGTAGGGTTTTTAGATCCTTACGGTTGAGGAGTATATATTTGTGAACAAAATTCATAATTCTTTTGTTTTAGTTCCCTCTGGATTTGTATAAATGTAATTCGGAAATGATGTGATTTATTCTAATTCCTATGTTATTATATGTTTTAGGAATGTTAGCATATGTCTCATTCCAAGATTTATGTATTTCTTTTCCTAAATAACCAGGTAGTTTAGAGAATAATCTATCTCCTATTTCTTTAGAATAATAGTTGCCAGAGGTTGTGGCACAGTATAAAAATTCATTTAAGAATTTTATTATATGTTTCCAGTCTAACAATTGTATTTGTTCTAGAATCAAGGAATTGCTTATGTTATTTTGATAATTGCACTACTTGTTCCGTATCTCTTACATTCAACAATTCATTTTACACCTTGAGATTAAAGTTTTTTTTAACATGATTACCAATCAATAAGCTAGTTCATTAGTATCCTGCGTTACAATCTCTCTGTACGCCAAGTTTTCGTCAACCGAATATAAATAACATGACATGCTTTTTACAAGTTCGTATTATTAGGAGAAGTTCACTATTCATGATATTGCAGGTGCAATTTTGTAAATTATTGATTTTTTTTGAATAGATAATGCGTGTGGAATAAAAATGCTAAACATAATTATATAGAGATGGATCAGGTTACGTTCCAGCCAATATATAATGTTTAGACTACAGGGACAAAAGGCAAACATAATTTTATAGGAAGGGTTTAATGCTTCCAACTCCACTTATAAAGTGCACAACACATTGAATTAAAATCCAATAAATTATACATTAACCACATTAATTAAGAAATAAAAATTCCAATTTTTATTGCTGTTAAAAGGTTGGCACAGCCTGCGCAACATTATTTCTTCGTTTCCTTCTATAAGTAGCCTTTGTTACCTTCTGCAAATAACATTCGGTTGAGCTTTACAATTTGAAATACCTGTGATTGCTTTGAATGAGAGGGATAAATTACCTAGTCCAGACGATTTTGCAGCAGAGGGTGATCAAATACATGTTGTTTCTCTTGCCTACACTAGGCTCAAGTACACTTTTTTGCTTTGAATAATGTGGTTTGGGCCATTTGGCTGAACAACTTGTGATATTGCAGTCACATTATCCTCATAAATTTATTCTTGCGTATGATTTTCATTTTTGTACTACAACTTTAGAAGTTAACTCTGTGGTTGCTAAGAATATTATGTGCCATGGACTGTTAGATTTTTACACATAGTTTTACAGGTAGATCTGTTATACCCTGCTTATCCAGCTGTTATTAACTGTCAAGTTGTGACACAAAAAGCCGTAGAATTGCTATTGAGAGTAGGTGTGCAGTTGCTCCGCCTTTGGAAAGGCAACGCACGCCTGCCTTTGCAAAGTCAGCGCACAACTTCCAAAGGCAAAGGCAGTGCAACAACACTGCCAAAGGCAGTGGTTGCACAAGGCAAAGGCATTGCGCCAGCACTGCCGTCCCTTTGCAAAGGCAGTGCATAGCAAATTTATAAGCAATTAAAATTGTAATCCTGCTTTTTTAGGTGTAATTTGTAACGGAACCACGCAAACTTGTTCTTAGGCAATGAACAGTCGTATAGAAATATATTTTGCTAATTTGATTAAATAATTTATATGCAGATATACAGAGACAATACATATACTGCAAGGTTTGAAGTTTCACATGACAGAGAGAAACTTGAGGAGAAAGTAGAAGAGTTAAGGAGTAAAAATCAAGAAATGAGTGCGACGATTAACAAACTACAAGGGGATTTATGTTCCATGCAGGAGGAGATGAGTTCTGTGCAGGAGTTTATACGTAGGTTGAGGCGGAAGCAAGGGCCAGAGATATGACCAACTTCTTGAGTTATTCATATTTTGGTTGTGGGGTTGATATTCTATTTTTATAAGCATTGTATGATGTTTGAATTAGATGAAACAACTATGTTGGAGTTATATAGCAACTTTGTCTTATTGTTTGTTGGACATGATGTGTTTTAAACACATTCTGTAACAAGTTTATGGTAATTTGATCATTATATGCGTTCTACATTAATGTTTTTAATGAGATATATATAGTTACGATTTGTGCATATGGTTATATAATATATTTAATATTTTCTGTTGTTGATGTTCGATTTTATTGTGATATGTGAGGTAAATGAAATGTGAATACAACATGATATATTGAATTTTGGTGTACAGTGGCATAGTGAATGCTATGGAGCTCGTAAGAAAAATCCAATTTTTGCACAAGTAAAAGAAGAATGGAAGACGTAGGAAATGCGTAAGGATCAGAGCGTAGGGAAGACGTGGAAACAGACGTAGGGAATGCACATAGAATTAGGTGTAAGAAAAACGTATGGAATGTGGCATACGTAATGCGTATAGAATCCGGCATAGGGAAATGGCGTAGGGAAGCCGTAGGGAATTTTTATGATGCGTTTCCGACTTCCTTTTGGCGTAGGGATGGCGTGGGGAAATTTGTTTCCCTACGCCAAAGCGTGGGGAATCCATAATTCTTTTGTAGTGAATATAGAGTACGAAATAGAGTCATAGAATCAGTAAATTACGAGGACTAATTTAATAGTATACATGTTGAAAAAATGTAATTTATGGGAGTATTGATGTTACACTTTTGTTGTATGTTACATGGGATTATTGATGTTAAATCTTGATATGTTTACTCATAATTGAATGATATATTCCGCCATAATAAAATGATATGTATGTGAAAAGTATTACAGATGTCGTTCTTTAGGCGGCAGAGTTCTTCACGGCCAGATTCCCCCTCTCGGTTTCAGAGAGGGACAAGTCACAACGATGGTGATGGCAGCGGCCCTTCGCAGGAGATGCCGCGTACGGTAGTTAGATTACTACCGAAAGTTGATGGCTCGTAAGTATTAAATTTATCTCAGCATTGTAAATATTTTAGTATAATATATTAGTCATGAATTGTCTGTATCATATTTAATGCAGGGGTTTTGAGTTTTAGCCTTCTAACATTGTGCTCAACATATCGAAGCAGGCATACATAAGCCGTATGACTGCATGCTGGTCGAAGTGAAGTAGGATCCCGAGTCATTTACGGAAAAGCATATGGAAGGACTTCCTGGTAAGTGTAAAATTATATACCAATATATATAATCACTTTACAATTTACCGACTAAGTATAAATATATAACTTATATTTTTTTCAACATAGATATAGGGGCAGTAGATTTACAAGAGGAGGACGTTGTTGAATCATAGTTTTGATTCAATACGAAGAACTTCAATAAGTATATATATTCCTGAAGTATATCTGCATACTTTTTCAGTAGATTTAGGATCATTTTTGTATTTTTTACTTAATAATATTCCTCCCCATCCTAAAGAAGAACCGTCTGTTTCTATAATTATATAGTCTGTAGCCAAGGGAACGTCGGTGGTTTTAGGTTTTTTGCTAATTCTTTTATTTTTTGGACTTATTTTACGTCCTTATTATTGAATTTATTTTTACCATTGGGACTTGCTTTGTTATATAAAAGTCCGGTATATTTGGATAAATTTTGTATAAAGGGTCTTGCATAATTTATGAGTCCAAGAAATGATTGTACTTGATTTAAATTTTCTATTTTATCTCGAAATTCTAGTATTTTTCTGGATATATGGGGCTGGAGTTCTATTTTTCCTTTTTCTATTTTTACTCCTAGGAAATCTATGGAATTTTGAATAATTCAATTTTCTTTTTAGAAATTATTATCCCATGTGCTTCAAAGAGCTTAAATATTGTATATAGTGTGATATATGTTCCTTTTTTGTTTTTAAAATAACTAGTACGTCGTCTATATATACACATATAAACTTACTACAGTGTTTAAATATGTCATCCATTTTCCTTTGAAATATTCGTGGAGCGTTTTTTAATCCAAAGGGCATTACAGGCCATTCATAATGTCCTTCTGAACAGGTGAAAGCTGTCCATGGTATAGAATCTGGGTGCATCTTGACTTGCCAAAATCTAGATTTTAAATCAAATTTAGAATACCAGTAATTATTTTTTATTTTGTTAATTAATACATCTTTGTTGGGAATACAATAACCATCTTCATTTGTATTATCGTTAAGTCTAGTATAATACATGACCATTCTACTTTGTTTTCTTTTTCTTTCAGATTCCTTTTGTACTATAAAGGCTGCAGTTCTATGTCTAGAGTCTGTTTTCCTTATAATTCCTAGGTTATTTAGAATGTCTATGTGCATTTTAAATTCATCGACATCCAGTTATCATATTCAGATGATCTGATTTTAATAGTAATGTCTGGATTAATTATGTCTAGTTTACAACAAATAGAATCTTTTCTCAATATTTTAATGGTTTTTCTCCTATTTTTTCCACTTTACTTATAATTTGGTTTATATCATCAGTTGTTAAAAGAATATTACTTATTTTATTTGGTTGGATCAAATCTATTTCTATATCTTGTATATCTTCATGACAATATAATTTTCTATTGTTATTTTATTAGTTTCTTGTTGTCGACATTGGCCAGGAAGGTCACAAGTACATTCTAATTGGATTTTTGGATTGTATTACTTTTATTAATGTCACAAGTACATTCTAATTTGGATTTTTGGGTTGTATTACTTTTATTATCATTATCTCCACCACGCTTCTTAGGCAGAAACTATGATATAAGAGGTGTTAATGTTATCTTTTTGGCTATTTGTAAATAGTCTTTATTAAAGGAAAAGCTTCCATTGTCACTTCGGAGAATACCTAATCCAAGAATTAGATTTATATTTCCTAGATTCAATTTGGTAACCCATAATTGTTTTAGGTGATAATGTTGTGACCAATTATCACAAGTGGAATGAAATCTTAGTTGCACGTTAGTAATTTCATATGTTATGATCTGTGTAGTTAATTCCCCGCTATTACCCCGCTATATCTCATAGCGGATTTCTACCGCTACGATTTTTCCACTTAGCCCCAAAATATAGCCTTTCCGCTTTAAGCCCCGCTATTTTCGCTATATCCCGTTATTTCCGCTATAATCCGCAATTTCCGCTATATCTTATTTAATAAAATGAATTGAAAAATTGTATTTACACATTATAAAAATTATGAAACTAATTTATTTGATTTAATTTTTAATATATTTTCAGAAATGAAAATACTCTAATATTCTACTAAATTCAATTATGTTATATATAATAGTTTTACGTTTATTTAAAGTATATTCGCATATGTTTTTATTTAAAACTATTTATGTATTAATTATAATTAAATTGAATGATAATTTTTCATTTAATTACCATTTATATATTTGTAAAAACATTAAGTACGTGTTTTACATGCTATTTTAGGGCCATCCGCTATATCCCGCTATAACCTCGCTGTATCCCCGCTTTGACTTTTTGCACCTCCACCGCTTTGAATCTACCGAGCGCATTAACCGTACAGGTTATGATATTAGTTGTTCCATCAAACTGGGTACACTGTTTTGGTTTATTAGCTTTTGTGATTAAATATTGAGGTATTAGTTCAGAATTTATTTTTGAACTTGTTGCTCATGTATCTATAAATGCTAATAATTTAATTTCTAATCCTTTAATATTTATTAATGTTGGTATTCGAAGTTCTCTTAGACAATCAAGATTGCATATTAAAGGAATTTGTATTATGTCATCTGTATGGGTAAGGCTGTTTTTAATAATATTTTTCCCTTTATTCTGCTTGTCTATCCTTGCTATTATTTTTCTTATTTCATCTATTTCAATTTCAAAGTTGTTTATTCTATCTTCTAGGGTTTTTAACCTATCTTCAGTGATTGTTTCTATCAGTATATTGTAGTTTATGTTGGTTAGGAGTTTCTAGGTTAAAATATGTTTTAGCACATTTATAACATATCTCTGTGGTGCATCTTATGCATTTGAATCTTTTGTCAAATTCTGGGTGCCAAGCGCAAAAGTACCATTTTGTAGCATCAGTTTCCATTTTGTATTTGAAATCATGTATACATTCTTTATAATTCATTAGATTTAGGAAATGTTCAATTGGGAAATCCGTATAATCTGTTAGTTTTTCTTGTTCATTTGTTAGTTCTTCTATTAAGGAGTAATTTGAATTAGAAGTGCCTTCTTGCTCTTCTAGTCCTTCTAATGATACGATGGAATATATAGTAGAGGTTTCAGATACGTCTGAAGCTACTTCAAGTAGATCTTCTTTGACAGAGTCAACCAGATTAGATTCTCTAGTATATAAGTTGTGTTTTTTAGGACATGTTGAAGACAAATGTCCTTTCTCATTACATGCGAAACATGTAATAGTACTTGCATATGTTTTCTTTGGATTATATTTTCTAACGTGTTTTTATTTGTTTAAGTATGGTTTTCTCGCATTTGATTTTCTAAGATAATATTTCTTAGTATATTGTTTCTTAGGCTTATGTCTTTTGACAGTAGGGTTTTTAGATCCTTACGGTTGAGGAGTATATATTTGTGAACAAAATCCATAATTCTTTTGTTTTAATTCCCTCTGGATTTGAATATATGTACATTTCTTTTTTAATTCAGAAATGATGTGAGTTATTCTAATTCCTATGTTATCATATATTTTAGGAATATTAGCATGTGTCTCATTCCAAGATTTATGTGTTTCTTTTCCTAAATCACCCGGTAGTTTAGAGAATAATCTATCTCCTATTTCTTTATAATAATAGTTGCCGGAGGTTGTGGCATAATATAAAAATTCATTTAAGAATTTTATAATATGTTTCTAGTCTAACAATTGTATTTGTTCTAGAATCAAGGAATTGCTTATGTTCTTTTGATAATTGCACTACTTGTTCTGTATCTCGTACATTCAACAATTCATTTTACACCTTGAGATTTAAGTTTTTTAACATTATTACCAATCAATAAGCTAGTTCATTAGTATCCTGCGTTACAATCTCTCTGTACGCCAAGTTTTCGTCAACCGAATATAACTAACATGACATGCTTTTTACAAGTTCGTATTATTAGGAGAAGTTCACTATTCACGATATTGCGGGTGCAATTTTGTAAATAATTGATTTTTTTTGAATAGATAATGCGTGTGGAATAAAAATGTTAAACATAATTATATAGAGATGGATCAGGTTACGTTCCAGCCAATATATAATGTTTAGACTACAGTGACAAAAGGCAAACATAATTTTATAGGAAGGGTTTAATGCTTCCAACTCCACTTATAAAGTGCACAGCACATTGAATTAAAATCCAATAAATTATACATTAACCACATTAATTAAGAAATAAAAATTCCAATTTTTATAGCTGTTAAAAGGTTGGCACGGCCTACACAACGTTATTTCTTCGTTTCCTTCTGTAAATAGCCTTCGTTTCCTTCTGCAAATAGCATTCGGATGATCTTGACAATTTGAAATACCTATGATTGCTTTGAATGAGAGAGATAAATTAACTAGCCCAGATGATTTTTCAGCATAGGTTGATCAAATACATGTTGTTTCTCTTGCCTACACTAGGCTCAACTACACTTTTTTGCTTTGAATAATGTGATTTGGGCCATTTGGCTGAACAACTTGTGATATTGCAGTCACATTATCCTCATAAATTTATTCTTGCGTATGATTTTCTTTTTTGTACTAAAAAAAAGAAGTTGACTCTGTGGTTGCTAAGAATATTATGTGCCATGGAATGTTAGATTTTTACACATTGTTTACAGGTAGATTTGTTATACCCTGCTTATCCAGCTGTTATTAACTGTCAAGTTGTGACACAAAAAGCAGCAGAATTGCTATTGAGAGTAGGTGTGCTGTTGCCCCGCCTTTGGAAAGGCAGAGCCCACATGCCTTTGCAAAGGCAGTGCACAACTGCCAAAGGAAAAGGCAGTGCAACAGCACTGCCAAAGGCAGTGGTTGCACAAGGCGAAGGCATTGCCCCAGCACTGCCGTCCCTTTGCAAAGGCAGTGCACAGCAAATTTGTAAGCAATTAAAATTGTAACCCTGCTTTTTTAGGTGTAATTTGTAACGGAACCACGCAAATATGTTTTTAGGAAATGAACAGTCGTATAGTTATACATTTTGCTAATTTGATTAAATAATTTATATGCAGATATACAAAGACAATACATATACTGCTAGGTTTGGAGTTTCTAATGACAGAGAGAAACTTGAGGAGAAAGTAGAAGAGCTAAGAAGTAAAAATCAAGAAATGAGTGACACGATTAACAAACTACCAAGGGATTTATGTTCCATGCATGACAAGATGAGTTCTGTGCAGGAGTTTATACGGAGGTTGAGGCGGGAGCAAGGACCAGAGATATAACCAACTTCGTGAGTTATTCATATTTTGGTTGTGGGTTCGATATTCTATTTCTATAAGCATTGTATGATGTTTGAATTAGATGAAACAACTATGTTGGAGTTATGTAGCAACTTTATTTTATTGTTCGTTGGACATGATGTGTTTTAAACACATTTTGTAACAAGTTTATGGTAATTTGACTATTATATGCATTCTACATTAATGTTTTTAATCAGATATATATAGTTACGATTTGTGCATATGGTTATATAATATATTTAATGTTTTCTGTTGTTGATGTTCGATTTTATTGTGATATGTGAGGTAAATGAAATGTGAATAAAACATGATATATTGAATTTTGGTGTACAGTGGCGTAGTGAAGGCGTATGGAGCTCGTAAGACAAATCTAATTTTTGCACAAGTAAAAGAAGAATGGCAGACGTTGGAAATGCGTAAGGATCAGAGCGTAGCGAAGGCGTCGAAACGGACATAGGGAATGCGCATAGAATTAAGTGTACGAAACACGTATGGAATGTGGCGTGCATAATGCGTATAGAATCCGACATAGGGAAACGACGTAGGGAAGTCGTAGGGAATCCATAATTCTTTTGTAGTGAATATAGAGTACGAAATAGAGTCATAGAATCAATAAATTACGAGGATTAATTTAATAGTATACATGTTGAAAAAATGTAATTTATGGGAGTATTGATGTTACTCTTTTGTTGTATGTTACACGGGATTATTGATGTTAAATCTTGATATGTTTACTCATAATTGAATGATATATTCTGCCATAATCAAGTGATATGTATGTGACAAGTATTACAGATGTCCTTCTTTAGGCGGCAGAGTTCTTCACTGCCAGATTCCCCCTCTCGGTTTCAGAGAGGGACAAGTCACAACGGTGGTGATGGCAGCGGCCCTTCGCAGGAGACGCCGCGTACGGTAGTTAGATTACTACCGAAAGCTGATGGCTCGTAAGTATTAAATTTACTTCTGCATTGTAAATATTTTGTATAATATACGAGTCATGATTTGTTTGTATCATATTTAATGTAGGGGTTTTGAGTTTTAGCCTTCTAACATTGTGCTCAACATATCAAAGTAGGCATACATAAGCCGTATGACTGCATGCTGGTCGAAGTGGAGTAGGATCCCGAGTCATGTATGGAAGAGCATATGGAAGGACTTCCTGGTAAGTGTAAAATTATATACCATTATTTATGATCACTTTACAATTTATTGACTAAGTTTAAATATAAAACTTATATTTTTTCAACACACACACACACACACACACATATATATAGGGGTAGTAGATTTACAAGAGGAGTACGTTGTTGAATCATGGTTTTGATTCAATACGAAGAACTTCAATGACTATTGACAAACATAGATTACAAGGTGGTGTAACGTGACGATAAAAAGAGAATGAAACTACAAACATGACAAGATTTTAATTCAGAATATAGTACGTATGTTTATCATGATTTTAAGTCTTTTTTTGGCAAGACCTGCCGGTTTAATAGTGGACCGTCCTTTTTTATTACGAACGTAAAAAAACTTGAAGTACAGGAGTAAGGTAGAAGCACCTTAACTACTAAGAAAAAGGAAAACAAAGCATAGGAATGTGACCGACATGCCACAGTTACTAAAAATATCACTAAGACTATGACTCCTCTGAAGAGGAAGAATCACCATCTTCTGCAGACACCTGGGAAGAAACCAAAGGGACATTCCCACAAAGACCAGCATAGGGGCGGAAAAGGATAGCAAGACAAGTATCATAACCCATAGCTTCAGAAGAGTATATAAAAGAACGATCTCATGTAGTATCAGCTAGCATGACAGAATTCGATCTCGCATACATACCGTCCAAATCGAGAACTAAGGAATCACCAGACGATCTGTAATGAAGGCATCTAAGGTCCAGATGATCATCGGAAACAAATCTAAAAAAAGAATCATCCACGGGATTAAATATCATATCGGATTTGAGATTAGCCCAACACCTCTCGGAGTCAACCCAAAAAACAGGCATAAGTGGCAAAGCTGGATCAGGAGCAGCTAAAGGAATTGCTGAGGCATCACAAGGGACCACATTATCAGAAGGAGAGGCAGGCCTTGCAACAGAAAAAGAAGGCTGACCCTGGCCAGATAATGGAACTGCTGGTGGAGGGGCCATCTAAGAATCAGAGGAGGAAACCTTAGGAACCCATTTCCTGAGCGGGGGCAAGGTAGGGGGATCTTTGGAGCAGCCACAGAGATTTTAAGTCTTAGTTATGTGAAAATATTGTTAAAATCATTCCTCACGTAGTCACACATACACAAATGGTTTTAAACTCAAATATAAATTTTTAAGTGTGATATGTACAATATAGCATAGGTCAGTCGACTGATTCAGATCAGCCAGTCGACTTACCTGTGCCAGTGCACAGATATTTGCACAAACATACACATATTTGAAATTCAGTCGACTGCCACTTCTGAGCCAGTTTACTGACCGAAAAATAATGGCTATTTGACTGAAAGGACACGATCATTCGCGAAGGGTTTTCAATCCAATTTCAAGAGGAACGGATGCAACTTTTGATTGAGATCCTTCATGAATAATTGCATCTATATATCTTCTATATAAACATGTTTTGATCCATTACACAAACAACGAATTCTTGCTTTATTCTCTAAATCTATTCTTGCTCTATATTCTTTTGCAAGTCAAAGCAATCATGAATTCTATCTCGCTTGAATCTTCGAGTTAATCTATATATACTTCGATTCTAAGTGATTATCTTCCTTTCAATCAATATACACACAAATACTCTTGAGGATTTGATTATAGGAAGGGGTACTTTCAAGACATATCTGTGTTATCAAGAACATACTAGTCAACAAAGTTTTCTATATCAAGTAGAAGTCCTGTTCGGTTGCTCAGGTAGAAAGTCCTTTTTGGCTGCTGAGGCGGAAAAATCCTGTTCGGCTGTTTAGGTGTTGTTTTACCTGTTCCTCCGGGTCAAGTGAGGGTTATTTTTTTAGTGAAATTTTAGAAGGAGTCTGGGACTGGACGTAGGACGGAGCTCCGAACCAGTATAAAATCTCTGGTGTCATTTCTATTATACTGGTTTTATATTTCGTACTATTTACTGTATAACTATCATTACTATACTCTGTATTATCATATATCCATATTACACTATCCATAACACACTTCCATTTGGTATTGGAGCATTAGGTCATCCTATAACCATCACATAATTATTTGATATCTTAATTATATGGATAGTAACACTAACACCAATTTTGTAGAAGGTCAATCCACTGCACGACCTCCATTGTTTAATGGAACGAATTATAACTATTGGGCTACAAGAATGCGTGTGTGTATATATATATATATATATATATATATATATATATGCAAGCAAATAATTTTGATTCATGGAAAATTACACAATTAGTGTATCACATACCCACAACTGAATATTCAACATGATCAAACACACAAAAACAAGGTGCTGCTTCAAATGCCAAAGCCATGAACATGTTATTTTGTACTTTAGATAAAAATGAGTTTAATCGTGTTAATATATGCAACACTGCCTATGAAATATGGAGAACACTAAAAGTCACCCATGAAGGTACTAACAAGGTTAAACAAAGTAAAATACCCATGCTTAAGAATCAATTTCAAAATTTTAGGCTGAAGCAAGATGAATCTATAAATGATATGTACCTCAGATTTCAAGATATTCATCATTCTTTATTAGGACCAGGAGAAATATATTCCGACTTTGATATTGTTTCAAAAATCCTTAACTCTTTAACGGATGAATGGGAGAGAAAAGTCTTAACTATTATAGAAGCTAATGATCTTTCTACCATGAAACTAGAAGAGTTAATAGAAAATCTAATATCGTATGAAGTAAATTTGCAGGCTAAAAGGATACTCACAAGACAAGAAGAACATAACTTTTCATACTGAAGAAGAAGACTCAGATTCAGATGAGGAAGATCTAGCATTTATTGCCAAAAACTTTAAAAAGTTTTTTGAAATATATAAAAGGAACAAGTGTAATAGAAAACGAAGCTTCAACAACAATTCCAACAAACCATCAACCTAAGCAATAGAATGTTTCAACTGCCACAAAAAGGGACACATATAAAAAGATTGTCCAGAACAGAAGAAAACATGCAACAATAAAAATAAGAAGGATAAGTTCAAGAGAAAAGCTTTTTCAGTAACATAGGATGACTCAGATTCTTCATCTTCTGAAAGAGAAAACGATAGTGATAATGAACAAGCAAACATATGCTTCATGAAAAAAGATAATGAGGTTAGTGATCTAATTTTTGATGATATGATAGAAATAAATTCAGAACTTCTAGATTAAAAAGTCTCAAACGAAAATATAAGGAAGCTTTGGAAAATTAGAAGAAAGCAGAATTCAAAAGAGATATTCTTAAAGACGAGAAGAAAATATTGGAAGAAGAATTTGAGAAAATTCAAGATTCACTCTCTGACAAATCTCAACTCACTATATTAAGTCATGAAATAGAAGCTCAAAAAGAAAAGAATAATGATCTACCTTTTGAGAATCATGAGCTAAAAGCAAAAATTAAAATTGTTGAGTTAGATAACACTAGTCTCAAAACTAAGCTTGATGACATTACTAAAAATATTTCCAATTTTAATAAAGGGAGAGAAAATTTATCCATGATTATTGAAAATTCTCAACCTGCTTCAAATAAGAAGGGATTAGGTTATGTTAAGAAATCAGAAGCTCTACCTAAAAATGAAAATAAAAGGAGAAATAATTCAAAACCTAAGGCTACAAAAGAACTTTTAAAAGGGAAGTCGAATCTGAAAACTATAAAAATATGGATTCCTAAAACAAACAATAGTTTGATTAAGAAAAAATATATAAATTCATTTTTTGAATCTGTGCATAAAAATAAGAATTATATTTTCAAAAGGGATACTAAACCCTCTTGGATTTGGCTTCCCAAGACCTAATTCTTAAGACCCTATTAAAAAGTGGGTACCAATGTTATTCTTTATTTTCTTGCAGGTCCGACTTAAAAAGAGAGAAAAATGGATAATCGATAGCAGTTGCTCAAAACATATGACTGGTGGCAAACATATGCTATCAAACATTACTTATTCAGATGAAGGCTATGTCGCTTTTGGCTATCTCTAGGTATTCCTTTTTGTTGACAAAGGGAGAGAAATTATTGTGTTTACTAACATTTTTTTTTGCAAATTTAAATCATTGCCATATATTCAGGGGGAGAAAACTAATATTATAAACTCGTAATATATATCATGTTATATATTATTATTTTTGCTTCGTCAAATATATATATTGTCATCAATCAAAAAGGGCGAGAATGTTGAATCATGGTTTTGATTCATGACGAAGAACTTCAACGGCTATTGACGAACATAGATTACAAGATGGTTTAACATGGCGACAAAAAGAGAATGGAACTACAAACAAGACAAGATTTCAATTCAAAGTATAGTATGTATATTTATCACGATTTTGAGTCTTAGTTATGTGAAAATATTGTTAAAATCATTTCTCAAGTAGTCACACACACAAAAATGGTTTTAAATTCAAATATAAATTTTTAAGTGTGATCTGTGCAATATAGCACATGTCAGTCGACTGACTCGGATCAGCCAGTCGACTGACCTGTACTAGTGCACAAATATTTACACAAGCATACACATTTTTGAAATTCAGTCGACTGGCACTTCTGAGTCAGTTGACCGATCGAAAAATAATGGCTATTTCACCGAAAGGACACGATCATTCGTGAAGGGTTTTCAATCCAATTTCAAGAGAAACGGATGCAACTTTTGATTAAGATCCTTCACGAATAATTGCATCTATATATCCTCTATATAAATATGTTTTGATCCATTACACAAACAATGAATTCTTGCTTTATTCTCTAAATCTATTCTTGATCTATATTCTTTTGCAATTCAAAGCCATCACAAACTTTATATCGCTTGAATCTTCGAGTTAATCTATACATACTTCAATTCTAAGTGATTATCTTCTGTTCAATCAATACACACATAAATACTCTTGAGGATTTGATTATAGGAAGGGTGTACTTTCAAGACATATTTGTGTTATCAAGAATATACTAGCCAATAAAGTTTTCTATATCAAGTAAGTCATGTTCGGTTGCTCAGGTAGAAAGCCCTCTTCGGCTGCATACACGGAAAAATCCTATTCGACTGTTCATGTGTTGTTTTACCTATTCCTCCGGGTTAAGTGAGGGTTATTGTTTTAGTGAAATTCTAGGAGTCTAAGACTGGACGTAGAACGGAGCTCCGAACCAGTATAAAATCTCTGGTGTCATTTTTTATACTGCCTTTATATTCCGCATTATTTACTGTATAATTATCATTACTATACTCTGTATTATCATATATCCATATTACACGACCCATAGCACACTTTCAGACGTGTCTTGGCCAGCGCCATTGAAACTCAAAAGTGAAAAAGAATTATAGGGATACGATGTCTACCATAAGAAAGTCTAGTAAGAAGCCACAATGGATGGGTGCCGGCGTTTGGAATGCTTGGGTCGCATGGTGGAGTAGCGACGATTTTAAGGTAAGTCTATCAGATATCACTTAATTTATTCAGTACATAATACATAATTTATACCTGTAAAATATAATCTTAATTTTTAATTTGCAGGCGGAGTCGGACATAAACTCTACGAACATGCAGAAAAATCCAGTCACACATGTGGTGGCTCAAAATCATTTCAGCACCATCGCGAGGACCTGGAAAATTAATTAATTGCAATTACGAACAAAGTTTACATTTTTAGCATAAATTTGTACGAACAATAATAAATACACCAATTATTGAAGGAAAGAGCGCGTGGGGGTCCCGTCTCGTATATGGACGTGTTTGAGCATACCCATGCCGTTAGGTAGACAGGCGGCGAGAGATCGGTGTCGTATGTCTGGTATGAGGTTGATAGAGCGTACGCTGCACATGTAAATATATTTTAAGCTATAAGTTATTAATAATGATTATTTTAATTAATTAGTTATAAAATATTATAATAATGTCATGTAATATTTATTTGTATTAAATTTTGCATTGCAGAAAAAATTTATACAGGCACGTGCGAAGATGCCTGAGCATTCTGGACGGAAGCAGTTGACCACTCACGAGGAGGACACGATCTTTGACTATGTTAACCCGATTGAGAGAAACAGACGCTATGACTACAACAATCAATCGGTAATTTATAAAAATTAACTATGTTGTAAAATTTGCTTAGTTTTTATAGAAATTACGTAATAACTTAAATATATTTCAACTTGTCTTGTAGGCTCGAACATCACAAATGTCTTACCGAAGGACTCAAGATAACACATAGATTAATGAACTTCGACAATGGATTGCACAACGGCAGGAGCTGGACCATCTTTGAGCAGTGCAAATGAAGCAACTCAGTTAGCGTTTGGTCGAGTATGCGGACATCATGGAGCATTCTCTTTGTCTCATGGTTCTGGAGTCAATGATGAGTCTTGAAGTACGATTTGCATTTTTTTTTGAAACCGATGTATATGAACATTGATTGATTGTGAGGTTAATTTATGGATATGTATTGCTTGACATTGATTTGTGTGATTAATTTGGTGGTTGATTTTTAGAGTTGATATGTGAGTTGGATGTTGGACGTATGTATTTACACTGATGTTGAATGTAAATATTGGTGTTGGATGTGTGAGACCGATGATGAAAGGTTTGTTTTGTATTAATTGAATATGTTTGCGTTTGATATGATGATGTTTGAGTTTTATATTAATATTAAATTCAACTTATATATCTGGCTTATATATTGATTTTGATGTGCCGTGTTATATATTGGTATGGAAGTGATGTTGTGCTGCGGAAGAAAAAAAAATTTATCTGGATTTCCGACGGCCTATTGTCAATTTTTTCGACGGCGAGCGACGGCTTCCCACGGTTTTCTGGATGAAAATTAGGACGGCTTAATGGAAATTTTTTATACCACGTGGTCGTCCTTGTTATCGGAAACGCCGTCGGTAGCTATCGCAATCCGTCGTCGAAATCGTCGGAAGTGAACGAAATGCGTGGTCCATATTCCGACGGCCCGCGACGGCCGCCGGTGGTTCGAGCTGTCGAAAATTCCCCCTATTCTTGTAGTGTTATCCCTGAGTATAGCTTGATAATGATCGGGTGGTTTTAAACACTTAATGCGGATTGATAAGGCATGACTTAACTTTAATAATGTGTTGTATATGTTCTAACTAATTCTGTATTATAGTTCACCACTAAAACAAGCCAAGTAATGTTAAGTGCTAAGCAAAAGTGATTCTTCATAGTCGTAATCCAGTCTCGTAGCCCACCAACAGACTTTCACTAGCTAACAAAACACTTTCACTTCACCTTTGAGTAAAAGTCTTCTGGTTGAGTTGAAAGCAATTTGATCTTTTAGAACTAAAGAGTGAGCAAAGAATGCAAGAGATATTAAGAAATCAAGTCCAAGTTCATTGTCGAAATCTTTTGCAAAACACTATATTTTATCAAATAAACCTTTGAGAAAAAGGCCATTTTTCATGAAAAACTATGATCAGGTGGTAAACAGTTATATCTTACCAAATTGTGAAATTTTTGGAAACCAACATAATTGTCACTTTTACGTCGACATAAGGAATGTTTATGCTAACATAAACTTGTCGATGTATTAATATATCCATTTATGTCCACATGAAGCGGATTTTCCAAAAAAGCATAGTTCGTTCATTTTAAACAAATTATATATGGACGAATAATGGGAACGTCCACATAACAATCACATGTCAACATATTTAAATGTTGTTTCAACATATACACAAGTTAGTGTCAGCAGCTCAATATCTTATGTTGACATATCGATATTTTACACTAATGAGTTTATGTATTACAGGAAGCTAAAACTCGAAAAATAGAAGATTTTTTCTTTCTTTCTCGCTATCAACATTCAATCCAAAAGAAGAGCTCATCTATCAAAACATTAAGATGTTATATGTCGGACGTAGAGATCAAATTCGTACAATGATGCAAGTAAAAATGTACGAGTAAAAGATTATAATATTAAGAGGGATGCATATAATATTGACCCATCATTTTCAACTATTTTGTCATTTTAGCTTCCAGCTTCTTAGCAAATAGTGCTTTTTAACAGTTCAGCATCCAAACCATGATCAAGGATAAGACTACCGAGAGAGAGAGAGAGAGAGAGAGTCAAACTCAAAACATAAAAAATACGAAATTGTAATTGGTGCATAATCGTATATCTTATCACCTTTAAAAATAAATTCACATACATTGCTTAAAAAGCATAAACACAATGCACACAAGGACAAAAGATCTATTGATATCTCACTTTATTCCAAAATACCAAAGTGTAAACTGATCGTATGAATGATTCAGCACAACTAATCAAGGGCTTCCTTGAATACAAATCCACTGTCCTACGAACATTTTATTGCAACCAATGTTAGGATTTATAGCCAGAAAAGCTTCGGGAGTAAGCTCAAACTGTTGCTGAATGGAAAAGCAGGTGTCTCCAACTTTAACTCCTTGCACAACTTCACAGCTCACTGTCTCCGGGGTTGCTGCATTTTCATATTCAACGATTGTCAGTTCAGACGAAAATAATAAAATTACTGTAAACATAATATCAGAAGTGCTTTAGTTGTAAACTCACAAGCAAAAAGTCTTCCTTCTGCTGTGGAGATGAAGAGAACTAAAGAGAGCACAATGGCTAAGTTGAAGAACATGGAAGCACCTTTTGTCATTTTACTTGTCTTTATTTACTCCTTGGTATTTGAGTGTATATTTTCTGGTAAGTTGGTCTATCTGTAACGTATATATAGCTGGTAGCATGGGATAGATGCCAAATCAAGATATATATCGTAAACAAGAGTCGTCGTTGGTAAATACGCTATAAGCTGGAAGAACCTCAGATAGGATAATTATATGCATGTCTTACATGGTATTAACTTGTGAAAATGTATATTCATGAAAGATCAAAATTTTCACTTTGAACGGTTAAACCAATGCTGGCTAAGCGTGGCTGTAATATAATGTTTATTTCCATGATGTAAAATAATGACAAATTACATTGAACCCAGGAAGAATGGCTAATCTCATCAGTGATCAATCTCCGTTGTCAATCAAATTAAGACTGAAAATAATGGTACCTAATATAAAATAAGCATGAATTCACCTTTTTCAGTTTATTTCAACGTGTGTCGCAGTTTGAATTTATATGGAATGGTAATAAAGATTATGATCGACATATAAATTTATGTCAGGTACCTCGTATCTGCGGTGAGTTTGTGGGTGTCAGTGCTTTTTTATAAGAATGCGCTAAGAGCAAACCAATAATTTCAAAATCTACTTAATTCAGTTTGTACATATATGTCTAGTATAATATCACATGTTGATAGAAGGAAACCAACATGTATCATTAGCCCCTTTTTGATTGCTTAACTGAAACTTTTCTGACTGAAGATCAAATCCTCTGCCGCAAGTTACATGTTTCCATGCGTACACTTGATTTCAGTTATTGATCAATAAATTATCCATCTTTCATGCGATGTAGTGGATCCCACGTGATAATAAAATTTGGACACATCAGATAGGGAATTTCTAGACATGCTCCAATTGACTTGATATCTTTAATAATAGTTGTAATAACTTTGTTGTCACACTTTTTTAGTATCAACGTGAACTATCAAAATGTCACTCTGTATATTATCAAATTTTAATCGTTTAAAAATATGACTAATATTGAACTTTTTTTACAAATTCAAACGCTTATAAAAGTAGGATTTAGTAATTAAACATGCTTTACAAATTTAAAACGCTTCTAAAAATAAGATCTAATCTATTCAAATCTTAATATAACCTGAAAATAAAAATCATTTTTTTAACTGATTTAAACATATGGAATTTATAAGAAAAATAACCCACGCGCGAAGAGCGTGCCATAACACTCGAATGTGTATATATACATATATGTGTGTGTGATTCAAACTTAAACAGTTAGCACCAAAGTAGAAAATAAGAATAAAACTGACATTGTTCTGGGTGCCGTTAATAGAAGACTCATACAAGCATATAATGGATGCTGCACAAGCATAAAATCTAAAACCATGGGTCCAGTTCCTTTTTCCATCAAAAAAAGAGTTTATTGCATCCTCAAATCTCCGCACCTGCACAAAGATGCGCGCTTCCATTTTGAGATCAGAATTCATCAGCGCCTTACTGATATTTTTTATCCAACTGCTCATACTATTGACTCCCTTATGCAGTAATAATGATACTGAAGAGAAGTTGCATACACTTATGTCAATTAAGCAATACAGGTTCAAGACTAAACTGCAGCACAAGGCCCAATATAAAGAATATTTACTCTCCGATCATTTTATTCATTTCTATATAAGGAAGCATGTAGTGTAACAAATGTAACTGAGAAATATTATTGCAATAATACAAATTTTCAAATATGGTATCAGACCTAATCGCCTAAAGGCAAGAAGAACTTCATCAAGATCCTCATCAGAAATTATATCATCATACGATGTGCAATTGCACAATTTTCATTAGATCATAGCATGATCATTTGAGGGGAATCATTTACCTAATCTTTGAATCATCAAGAACTCAACCATACTGTCTGCCTTGCCAAAATCATCCAGTTAGAGTGAGAGTCATCATTCTAGTGATTGGTTGCACATCAGAGATCATCATAAATATGTTCTTGAATTATTTCATCATTTAATTTTAATGTTGTTCACCGTTCTTGAATTTTGCATCATTTTAAGATCTTAGAGAATTTCTTCTCAGTGAATCATCATCATGCCTGAAGACAAAGATAATGATGCTTCATCAGCTTCATCCAAGACATAAGCAAATGGAACATCATCATCAACTGAATCGACTATTCTTTCATTAATCAAACCCAAAGGCTAAATTGTCACCATTCAACTTGATGAAAACAATTATTTACTATGGAAATTTCAAGTGGAAATTGCTGTAATAGGCTATGGACTTGAAAGTTTAATCAATAAAACAACCTCAATTCCAGCAAAGATGACTGTAGACGAAAAAGGGAAACTGATAAGCAACAAAGAGTATATCATGTATCAAAGACAAGATAGTTTACTGTCATCTTGGCTTTTGTCATCAGTCAATGTAAATTTGTTATCTCAAATAGTCAGTTGTCATTCCTCACATGAAATGTGGACTACTATTGAGCAAATCTTTAATTATAAATCTGCAGTAAGAATCATGCATTATAAAAGACAATTAAAAAATTTAGGGAAGGAAAATATGTCTATGAGAGACTATCTATCAAAGGTCAAAACATATTGTGATCCTTATGATACTGCTGGGCACAAAACATCTAAAATGGAGCAAATCTTAGCCATTATGAATGGTTTAAATCAATAATATGAGTCTGTTGTGGTTGATATATCTTCAAAAGAGACAGTACTAAACATACAATATGTTCATGCTACACTCTTAGCTCACGAAGGAAGGGTAAAACAAAGAAAATCAACTCAAACAGAATATGCAATCAACTATGCCTCCAAAAGCAAGAACCAAGAAAGACAAGAATGGAAAAATCAGGGAGAAAACCAAACACAGAGGGGCAGAGGAAGAAGTGGAAGATGGAATAATAACAACATAGTTAAATGTCAAATCTGTGAGAAATTTGGTTACATTGCAAGCAAGTGTTACTTTAGATTCAATGCAGATTTTAATGTGAATTAGTTAAATCAAAATGCACAAAGAAGCTATAATCCAAACATAAATACCGCCAAGTTGAATCAACAACCAAGAAGTCAAAAAGAATACTCAAGAATTCAGCAAGTAAATTCAGATAATCTCACTAGATCAGAAGATATACGTGGTGAATAATGGTATCCAGACTCAGGTGCTACCAATCATATTACTGGCTACATTTAGAATCTTAATCTTGGCGATAGGGATTATATATGTACGCAAACTGTACATATAGGTGATGGTGAAACTATAAGTATTTACACATGTTGAAAATGACGACATTAAAGGTAAAAGGAAACTCCATCTTAACAATCTACTAAGAGTTCCAAAAATAAAAAAGAATCTAATAAGTGCATCATAATTTACCAATGACAACAATGTATAATTTGAGTTTCACCCCAAATTCTATCTAGTTAGAGATTTACCGAATCAGGATGTACTATTACAGGGTTGGTTGGACATGCATATTCAATCCTACTAAATCAAGAAATAGTATTGATAAAAGAAAATGGTGCAACAACATGGATCTGATGTGACAAGTAGCAAGAATGTAATTTCAGTTTCACCCCCAAATTCTGTCTAGTTAGAGATTTACTGAATCAAGATGTACCGTTACAGGGCAGGTTGGACAATGGACTATGCAAATTCAATCCTGCTAACTCAAGAAATAGTATTGATAAGAGAAAATAGGGGCAACAACATGGATTCTAATGTGACAAGTAGCAAGAATGTACTTACCCGTGGCACTGTAAACTGGGACACCCCAGTATTAATGTTGTAAAACAGGTATTGGAAAACGATAATATTTCTTTTAAGAATTTAGCTACATCTTATGCATGCACATACTATCAACTTGGTAAAAGCCATAAATTACTATTTTCTGATTCTCTTACCAATTATAGTAGACTTCTTGAACTTGTAATAGCAGATCTATAAAAACCGACTCAAGTAAACTCTGATTACGAGTCTATATATTATCTCTCATTCGTAGATGCACACTCTAGATTCACCTGGATATACTTCCTCAGATCTATGTCAGAAACACACAATGCAGTAATCCATTTTATCATCTTAGCAAAAAAGAAAACAAATAGTAATCCAAAGATCATTCAAACAAATGGAGGCACAAAGTTTAAAATCCTAAAAGACTATTTTCACAAGAAAGGAATCATGTACAGAACGACACGGCCCCACACTTCTGAGCAGCATAGTAGAGAGAAAAAATAGGCGTATTATTGAAATAGGTTTAACTTTACTGGCACAGGGTTCCTTACCTATGAAATTCTGCTCAGATGCTTTTGCAACATCAGTGTACCTTATTAACACGGTACCAACCATGGTTTTAAAGCACAAAAGCCAAACTAAGGTACTGTTTAATGTAAAACCAGATTATAAAGGTCTAAAGACATTTGGATGGTTAACTTTCCCTTGTCTCAAACCCTACAATGTTCATAAACTAAGTCTCACGTCTGCTTCTTGCACTTTTTTAGGCTATGCTAATAATCAAAAGGGCTACAAATGTCTTACTAGCAATGGTAAGTTATTTATATCTAAACATGTTGTGTTTAATGAGAATGTCTTTCCTTTTGCAGATAAATGAATCAAAACTTCTCAAAAGATATACGATCCAAGAATATATGTTCCATCAATACCCATGCTTTCAGATTGGATCAATAAGGAGAATGATAAAGCAACTCAAGAGGCATTAGGACAGCAACTCACAATATATGGCTCAAGATCAGGTCATAGTTCAACTAACACCCCTGATCACTTTATCCAACCAACTCAAAGCTTTCCTAATCATGAAAGAGGTTCATAACATGATGAAAGTCAATTATCATGTTCTCAACCATCTAGAAACATTATCAGAGATCAACAGGAGACCCCTACAAAAGCAGAACACTATATGATTACAAGGGCCAAAAGTGGGATTTTTAAGCCAAAGGTATATACTGCATTGTTAGATCAATCAGAACCAAGTAGTTATGAAGAAGCAGTTAAACATGATAAATGGAAACATGCTATGGATGAAGAATACACTGCACTAATAAGAATGGAACATGGAGTCCAGTACCTCCACCAAGTCATAAAACATCATTGGTTACAACTGGACTTACAAAATCAAAAGAAATTCAGATGGAACCATATCAAAGTACAAAGCAAAGCTTGTCGCAAAAGGATACACTCAGTAATATGGATTTGATTTCTATAAGACATTCACTCTTGTTGTATAACCAACTACAAGAATTATATTAACAATATCATTGC
The DNA here is from genome assembly GCA_030765085.1 of Allium cepa. Taxonomy (NCBI): domain Eukaryota; kingdom Viridiplantae; phylum Streptophyta; class Magnoliopsida; order Asparagales; family Amaryllidaceae; genus Allium; species Allium cepa. The sequence goes on along the minus strand of CM060934.1, from coordinate 540,416,312 downwards.
ATAAACACTGGAAGATAAGGCAACTGGATGTCAATAATGCATATTTAAATGGTGAACTACAAGAACAGGTGTAGATGGAACAACCAAAATGATACAATCAAACAAAAGGCACTGATTTAGTGTGCAAACTTCACAAAGCTATTTATGGACTTAAACAAGCACCAAGGGTATGGTATGAAAAGCTCGAGCTAGCCTTAGTCAAATTGGGATACAAGCATACTAGATCTAAGAACTCATTGTATACAAAGATAAGTTAACACAAAACAACATACATACTCGTATATGTGGATGACATCATCATCACATGAAATAGCAACGAGGAAATCACCAATGCTATTCAATATCTAAATCAAATCTTTTTAATTATATATCTTGGCAATCTAAATAATTTCTTGGGGATTGCAGGACAAAATTAATCATGAGCCAAAGGAAATACATATCAGAAATTCTTATTAAAGCAACATGCATTTAGCCAAACCATTACCAACTCCTATAATTATCAATCTATAACTTTCAAAAGATAAAGGAGAGACGATAAGTAATGTCAAACAGTACAGAAGTATGGTGGGTGCATTACAGTGTGCAGCTATAACAAGATCATAAATATGCTTCAGTGTCAATAAGGCGTGTCTATATATGCAAAAGCCTATAGACGAACATTGGAAGGCTGTTAAATGCATACTAAGATATCTAAGAGGTATTCAGAATCATGGATTACTCCAAAAAAATCCTAAAGAATTAAATATTCGAGCTTACTCCGATGCCAATTGGGCTATAGACCTAGATCACCATAGATCAACATCTGGGTGCCTCTTAGTATTTACTTAGGGACAAATTTTATATTTTGGTGCTCCAAAAAGCAGCCGAGATCTCTCAATCTAGCTAGCATCAAGGTAGAGTACAGATCTGTAGCAAGCATCACCATTGGAATTATGTGGATCGAGTCACTTCTTCATGAAATAGAAACCAAATCCACTAGAAAGCCAACTATTTAGTCCGATAACCTCAGCATAATCGCTATATCTGCTAATCTAGATCTTCATTCACGTACAAAACAAATTGAAATAGATCTATATTTTGTACATGAACAGATCATTAAGGGAAAGCTTGAGGTGGATCATGTTCCTGCCATTTATCAAAGGGCGGATATATTAACCAAACATCTCTGAGCAAAAAAAATTCTCAAATTGAAGTCAGATTTGAGTATTGAATATGGCGGTAGAAAAGAGGAAAAATACAGGAAACTCTAGCTAATTTTGAGCAGGGGTAATAATGATACCGAAGAGAAGTTGCATACACTTATTTCAATCAAGCAATATTGGCTCAAGGCTAAAGTGCAACCCAAGGCCCAATATAAAGAATATTAACTCTCTGATCATTATATTCACTTCTATATAAGGAAGCACATAGTGTAACAAATGTAAATGAGAAATCTTATTGCAACGATAAAAAAATATTCTAATATGCTGCTTGACTTTCTCGCCTGTGTTAATGTTGAGTTCAAACTTTAATTTCAGTAAAGTTTTTTATTTGCATCTTTTTTGTAATATTTTTTCTTTTTTGTGTTGAGTGTGGCTCACATTGTAAACAAAGTGGATGCCACATAGACATTGTGAAGCGTACTCATAAGGAATGCAAGAATGTCAAAATGTAACATGGTATTAGAGATCCATAGTTCGAGGGACCGGTACGATGTAGCATGACCGATCATGACACCAAAGGGGCTTGAGAATGTAATGCTCGTCAAGGCGGAGATATGGTTAAGCAGTCTGCTTTCCCCCGCTTATGAGAACTCGGAGTAGCAGCTTGACATCACTGCAAAAGAGGACTCGGTATAACTCCAAAGAGACTTAAGAAATGCTAGCTAAGATGGATACTGTTAGGTGTAACCTGCATTGTAAATGGAGTGGGTGCATGAATTGAATGGTTTAAAGTCCCACATCGTTGGATATTTGGAATAATAGTGGCAAATATATGAGATTAGGGGTACGTAACATTGGAGATTCCTTCTGTTAAAATATGTTGTCAAGACCAGATTATATGCTCGATAGGAGATGATGTTGGGATGATCAATCGGGACGCCGACATAAGAGACTTTGACCGTTGATTCCGCCTAGACACGGTGAAGCATACGTGTTCGGAATATGGGAATGCTGAAACTCAACATGGTATCAAAGCTCCATGGTTTGAAGGACCAATATAATGTAGTGAGATCGAAGCATGGCTCCAAAGTAGCTTGAGCATGGGATGCTCGTCAAAGTAGAGGTATGGGTAAGCAACCTGGCTTCCCCTGCTTATGAGAACTCGGAGTAGCAGTTTGATCCCAATGCGAAGATGACTTGGTATAAGTCCAAAAGATGACTTGAGCAATGCTCGTCAAGGTGGAGATTGTTAAGTATGGCTTGGATTGTAAATAGAGCGGGTGTGTGGATTGGATGATTTAAAGTCCTACATCGTAGGATATTTGTAGAAACTGTGGTATATATGGGATTGATGGCACGTAACAATGAAGATTCCTTTTGTTACAACGTGTTGCTAAATCCAGATTATATGCTCGATAGGAGGCAGTGAAGGGATGTTCAATCAGGACGCTGACATAGGAGACTTCGACCGTTGACTTTGGTAAGACACAGTGAAACATATGCGTACGGAACACGAGAATGCTGAAACTTAACATTTTATATGTCTACTTTGTTTGTGATGTAAGCTAAGATTTTGCATACGGTTTATGTTTGTGATGTAAGGTAAGAATTAGCTGAAAATAGTAAAATACAAATCAAGGCAAGTATCATTCAATTTCTTTTAAAAAATGTATTACATTGTCCTTTATGTTAAGCTCATGTATATTGCTTATAGTTAAAAAACACAAGTATGATATGAAATAAAATCCACAAAACGAGAGAAAAATATATTATGATCTCTCCCTTTGTTACAATAGTGAACTTAAGCTTGAAACTGATTGATCATATAACTTATTGAACACCGTAACTTAACGGTTTCCTTGAACACAAATCCACTGGCCTACAAACATTTTGTTGCAACCAATGTTTGGATTTATAGTCAGAAAAGCTTCAGGACTAAGCTTGAATTGTTGTTGGATGGAAAAGCAGGTGTCTCCATCTTGAACTCCTTGCACGACTTCACAGCTCAATGTGTCGGGAATTGTTGTATTTTCATAATCGTCAGTTTAGAAGAATAAAAATATGATTATCTAATTTTAATAATGTTTTCTAATGGTTGAACATAAAGTCAAAAGAACTTCAACTCATATGCAAAAAGCCTTGTTTTTGTTATGGAAATAAAGAGAATGAAAGAGAGCACTATGGCTAAGTTAAGCAACACGAAAGCGGCTTCGGACATACTTAAGTATCCTTTACTTCTTAAGAGCCTGGAAGAGTATTGGATTATAAATGTCATATGAAGTTGGTTTATCTATATATAGTTATGTTGAAATATTAAACTTGATTTATTATGGTTAATTTCTAAAAGCTTCTTGTTATTATAGTTTTTAGAGTCTTCTTGCATTTACTGTAGTTTGTTGAGAGCTCTTGAATTTTCTAGTAGAAATAAGAATTATGTGTGGAGTCATGTTTCTAGATTTGTTTAGAGAGTCGTATTTCTAGAATAGTCTATGGAGTCCTATAAATAGAAGAGCTCTCTCATCATTTTGTATCAAGCAATCAAGCAAGAAATCTACCATCAATAAAAGAAAAGTTTTCAATAACGAAAAGGCCTCTTTCTTATATTCCCTCCTTCTTTCTCATAAAAAATATTCAACAAAGTGGTATCAGAGCTTTAAGATTCGTTCAAAAAAGATAGAGATGACAAATAACGGTGTTCTCTTACAAGTTCCAATGCTCTCCATGAACAATTATGACAATTGGAGCTAAAGGATGATGGATCACCTTGAAGCATATGACGTATGAGAAATAGTGCAGAAAGGCTATACTGAACAAGAAGTGATGGTATCTTATCTCAAACTCAAAGGGATAGTTTGAGAAACTCAAGGACGAGAGACAAGAAGGCTCTTTGTCTAATCTATCAAGCATTGGATGATGATATTTTTGAGAAGGTTTCAGGATTGATGTAACGACCCAGAATTTCTATTAATTAAAATTTGTACATTTAATTGATTTTAAATATTAATAAGTGAAATTAAACAGTCGAATAAATTTAAATTCGAATATCTGGATTTAATTGGATAATTAAATCGATAATTTAATATTTGAAATTACAGAAATAATTGAAAATTGGGTTTAATATGATTGAAAATGATTTGTAAAATTTTATTATATCATATTGAAGTTAGAATGATGTTATAAAACTTTTAAAATCGAATTTAAAGTTGATTTGTGAAATTTGAATATTTTAATAATTATTTGACGAGTTAAAATAGCCATTTTTCAAACAGTCTCGGATTTCGACGAAACTAGTTTCATCGGATCCATAATGTGATATTATTGTATAGTTTCAAATTTCGTGTCAATCAGATTTACCGTTTGTCCGAGGCAAGCCAAAACGCATAGAAATTTGTTTAAATCAGTTTAATTTAATTTGATCATTTATTGCCGTAACTCGCACAGATGATCGAATTAGCCTCCGAAACAAGTTCCATTGTGTTCGGAACGCGGGATAAACCTTAGAAACGCCAACCGGCACGCTTCGTTTGGAGTTCGGAATTTTTTTGATGAATAGTGTTTTTGGAAATTTTCTATATAAGCACCTCTAATTTCACAATTTGCAATAAAAAGAAACCCTAGGGTTTCAACAGAGCCAGCCACCATTTACTGAACCAATGGCCGAAATCTTCTTCTCTTCCTCCCTCATTTTCTTCAAATCAACAAACATTTAGTGAAAGTTGTCAGCTACAAAGTGGTAGATCTCAGCGAGATCTTTGATATCAACGGTGGTGATCGTTTTTGGAGGTGCTGATCGACGGTAATATGGGTTCGAAGGCACTGCGTTTCATGGCCGATAGGTGATGAACGGAGGCACTAGGGGGGTGCGGTCGGCCGACATGGGTGGTGCTAGGCTAGGCACGCGTAGTGGTGTATGCTGATCGTTCTGTAAGTCGATGGATTAGGTGCGACCATCTAGGGTTTAACGTGATATATGGGTTGTTCGGTCATGTGCAAAACCTGGAAGGGGAGAAGATGAAGCGCGTGCGGCCCTGATGAAGTCAACTGGAAATCAACGGCCACGATAGTTAGGTTTAAAAATTAAAATAAAACTTGTAAAATTATTAGATTATAATTCGTTCAAAGTTTAAATTGATGTAACTTCTTCATACGAGGTCGAAAAATTACGAAACAACTTGCGTTGGGTTCGTATGGACGAGCACTACGTAATGGAGCTGGATTGGAGTCGTTTGGAGCTAGTGAAAATTTCAAGAAAAATTAAACGCGTGTTTAATTTTATTCGAAATAAAACGCTGAAACTGAATTGAAAGCAAGGTGAGAACTTCTCACTCAATCGAAATTGTTTCGATTTAAAATTTAAATAGTTAGATTTAAAATTGTTGATTGTATGCCTGAATGATAAATTATTATCTATTGATTGTTGAAATAGACATTATACGTCGTTATTAAGCGGAGGTTATTTATTAAAAACATGTACCGCGAATATTTCACTGCAAAGTGAAATTGGTATTATTTATGTACTTGGAGTTGATTTCCCGCATTATGTAGCGGATGAGACCCTATTGCGCCGCATAATAGCGGATAATATTTTATAAATCTCATATACCACAATATTCCGTACTAGAACGGAATTGGTATTGTGCTAACATCTATGGATGCAGGGAAACAGGTTGGAGGGATCCAACTGGATTCCTCACCAGTATTTATTTGATTACAGATATTGTGACGTTTGTTGATTATCATATCGATATATGGTATTTGAATGTCGTGATTGACTATTTGGTGCTGTTGCATCATCGGATCCATTTTTGAAGTTTTAAAATAATGATTTTTGATTTTTAAAAAGAATTTTAAAGTGATTTTTGAAAGTATACGTTTTATTAAATTTTGAATTGTTAAAATAAATAAACATTATAATTTTATTGTTATAAAAGTTATATTTTTGGAAAATAGTACTTAAGTATGATTTTGGAGTTATATAAGTTTTAAATAACGTTTTGTAAATTATTAAATGGATTGGTTTATTTTTGAAGTGTAGGAATAAATTTACGGATTTGGAACGTAAATATAAAGTAAATCGGTAAGGATTTATTTAATTGGTTTAAATGAACCATTTTAAAATGAAAGTATTTCCGCGTAAGGAAAATGATTGCAATTTGTTTTCAAAAGTGGCAAAGGTGAAAAGTGATTTGAAAATTTGTTTTCAAATGGTTGAAGTGTGGAAATTATATATCCAGTAAAGATATTTTTGGAAAATAAATAATTTGGGAAATTATTTCGAAATTGGTGATGTTGTGCATGCCTATTGATAGTTAAATAACCGACTATCAATATTTACCTTTAAATGGGTATTTGTTGTGATTTGCTTGAATTTGAATGCCACACTTATTTTCAAAATAAGCGCTCACATCGTTGGATATTTGGAATAATAGTGGTAAATATATGAGATTAGGGGTACGTAACATTGGAGATTCCTTTTGTTAAAATATGTTGTCAAGACCAGATTATATGCTCGACAGGAGATGATGTTGGGATGATCAATCGGGACGCCGACATAAGAGACTTTGACCGTTGATTCCGCCTAGACACGGCGAAGCATACGCGTTCGGAATATGGGAATGCTGAAACTCAACATGGTATCAAAGCTCCATGGTTTGAAGGACCAATATAATGTAGCGTGATCGAAGCATGGCTCCAAAGTAGCTTGAGCATGGGATGCTCGTCAAAGTAGAGGTATGACGCAGCGGATTAATCAAACAAAACTTCAATCGATGAAATGTAGCAATCGGTGAGTTGAAGATACCAAAATGCCCAAGTTCGTTGATCCAAAGATACCGAACTCTAGCTATCTCAAACACGTTGATAGCGCACTATACCGTGTTCAAAGATCTACGATTCTTCGCACGTTGATCTAGCGCACTAGATTCCGTGAATCGGCTTCAACAAACGTGGATTCGAGCGCACTCGAATGACGTAAGTGGAGATAGGAGATTACACTCAACTACCAATTGGTATGAAAGCACAAAGCTAACAAAAGAGAAATTTTATTCAAAATCAACAACCTAAAAAATGTACAACACATACGCTATTTATAGACTTTTCTGACCCAGTGCCTTAAGTCGGCAAGCGACTTACGACTCAACTTAAGTCGTGACCGACTTAACACATGCGCCTCCACCCTTTTACAACAGACCGAACTACAAGCGACTCATACAAGGTCGGCACCGACTTAACTACACCACTCCGCTTACACGACTCAGCAAGCCCAACACCAATACAACTCCTCCGACTCAAGACCCGACGACTCAACACATTACAACACTGTACAAAGTGACCGACTCAACCAAGTACGACTCATCATACATGCCGACTTAAGAAACTCACTACATACGACTCAAGAAAAACATAACGACTCACGACTCAAACTACAGCAGTTAGGTCGTTGCCGACCTAACGACTCAAGGCCAACAACCATCTGCTTCTATGGCCGACTCATCTCCTTGCCGCTTCCTGTTAAGTCGTAGACGACTTATGCGAATGTCTTTAGGTCGTAGCATCTTCTCCTGATCTTGGTTAACTCGTATACGACTCAAGCCCTCTTCGTTAAGTCGTATACGACTCAAATCTGCCTCCTTTATACAGCTTGAATTGTTGTTAACTCGGACCTTGCTATCTCGTGCCCCATTAAGTCGTAGACGACTCAATCTCGATGCCTCATCTCCCCTTTTGTTAAGTCGTAGCTCGTTCCTCCAAGTTTCGTTAGGTCGGAAACGACTCATGCATCTATTAACCCGTGAACGACTCATCCAACTCGAACTCTTCCAAGCTTTGTTAAACCGGCTCCGACTCATGCTTCCTTTATCTCGTGTCCGACTCAACAAGCATGCCGACTCATGAGTTAAATCCGAAGCTCCTTGACTCGTGCACGATTGAATATGGTTTAACTTCTGAATTCCTATATGCCTTGCTGCATCATCCTCCCCTGGTTGAGAAAAATTCGACCTCGAATTTGCAAATTCTTTCTCATCAAAATGTTCATTTCTACGATACGGAATTAAATGTTTAACGTTAAACACATCAGAAGTATAAACATCATCTGGTAATTGTAATCGATAAGCATTCTCGTTAATCTTCTTCAAAACTTCAACTGGACCAATTTTTCGCGCTTTCAACTTGTTATAAGCACCCACTGGAAATCGATCCTTTGTTAACACAGCATAAACTAAATCACCTTCTTTAATTTCAACATTTCGTCGTTTCGAATCTGCAAACTTCTTATATTTCTCATTCGATTTCTCCAATCGTTCCTGAACGACTTTATGACATTCCGTCAGCTCATCAACAAAATCAGCAGCTCGTTTAACTGTTTTCTTTGACTGTGGTACAACTGCTAAATCCAACGGTCCCCTGGGTAAACATGAATAAACAATCTGAAACGGACTGAATCCTGTGCTTCGATTAACTGCATGATTGTGAGCAAATTCTGCCTGACATAGTTTCAGGTCCCAACTTCTCAAATTATCCTGTACAAGACAACGCAACAAATTTCCCAATGACCTGTTAACAACTTCTGTCTGTCCATCGGTTTGTGGATGATAAGCACTGCTGAAATTCAACTTCGTTCCCACCATTTTCCACAAACTCAACCAAAAGTGACTCAGAAAACGAGTATCTCGATCAGAAACAATAGATTCTGGTAAACCATGAAGTCGATAAATCTCCTTGAAAAATAACTGTGCTACTCGAACTGCATCTGCTGTCTTCTTGCAAGCAACAAAATGTGCCATCTTCGAAAACCTGTCCACCACAACAAATATCGAATCATTTCCCCTTTGAGTTCTCGGCAAACCCAAAACGAAATCCATGCTGATATCAACCCATGGCTTAGATGGTACTGGTAATGGCATATACAATCCTGCATTCGTCGCTGTTCCTTTTGAAACTTGGCAAATATGACATCGCTCCACGAATCTTTCAACCTCTTTCCTCATCGATGGCCAAAAATAAGATTGTGAAATCAACTGCAAAGTACGATCACGGCCCACATGCCCTTCTTCATGTAATTCCTTCACAATCTTCATCCTCAAACTACAGTCCGGTATGCATAAACGATTCCCTTTAAACAGAAAACCATCAACCAACATGAATTCATCGGTACTCCCATCCTTCACTTTCTCCACATATTTCACAAAGTAAGGATCTTCTTCAATAATTTCTGGCAACATTTCAAACCCGGTCACTCCAACCTTCATTGTCGTTAACAAATGACTCCTCCTACTTAAAGCATCAGCTACTCGATTCGTCACCCCAGATTTGTGCTTAACGACAAAAGTAAACTGCTGTAAATATGCAATCCACGATGCATGTCTTGCTGAAATTTTATCCTGTCCCTGTAAATGCTTCAATGCTTCATGATCAGTGTAAAGAACAAATTCCTTCTGAAATAAGTAATGTCTCCAATGCTTAACAGCCTGAACAACAGCATGAAATTCAACGTCATATGTACTGTATCTCATCTTTGCCCCTGACAGTTTCTCACTAAAATAAGCGACTGGCTTTCCATTCTGGCTCAGAACTCCTCCAATACCAACCTTCGAAGCATCAGTATGCAATTCAAACAATAACTGAAAATTCGGTAAAACAAGAATTTGTGCAGACGTCAACAATTCCTTGATCTTCTCAAAGGCAACCCCCGCTTCTTCTGACCACACAAATTGTTTCCCTTTCATGCAATCAGTCACTGGAGCCATCACGCTACTGAAGTGTGGGATGAATCTTCGGTAGAATGACGCTAGCCCATGAAAACTTCTCACTTCTGTAATTGTCTTTGGTTGTGGCCAATTCCTGACTGCTTCAACTTTGCTTTGGTCAACTTGAATACCTTTCCCTGAAACAACATAACCCAGGAATAAAACACTAGGTGTCATAAACACACATTTCTTTGTAGCAGCATAAAATTGTTCTTCACGAAGAATAAACAACACTTCTCTCAGATGTAGAACATGTTCCTCCGTACTCCTGCTATAAATCAAAATATCATCGAAATAAACCACGACGAACTTTCCAATGAATGGTCTAAAGATTTGATTCATCACCCGCATGAATGTACTAGGTGCATTAGACAAACCAAATGGCATAACCAACCATTCGTACAACCCCTCTCTAGTTTTGAAAGCTGTCTTCCATTCGTCTCCAGGTCTGATACGAATTTGATGATAACCACTCTTCAAATCAATTTTCGAGAATATAGTTGCCCCACTCAACTGATCCAACAAATCATCCAACCTCGGCATAGGAAATCTGTAACGAACAGTGATCTTATTCAAAGCTCTACTATCAGTGCACATTCTCCAAGTTCCGTCCTTCTTTGGTACTAACAATGCAGGTACAGCACACGGACTCAAACTTTCCTGAATACGACCCTGTTCAAGTAATTCTTCCACCTGCCTTCGTAACTCCTCATGTTCCTTCGGACTCATTCTGTAATGTGGTCGGTGTGGTAACACTGCTCCGGGAACAAGATCAATCTGATGTTGAATGTCTCTAAGTGGTGGTAACTCCTTCGGTAACTCCTCTGGAAAGACATCTTCAAACTCTTCCAAAACTGGCTTTGCTTCTTCGGGAATCTCAACTTCTTCACTACTCTCTCTCCCAATCAACAAAAACACTTCCGGTTCTTCCTCCACTTCTTTAACAAACTCCTTCAAAGTCAACAGAGTTTTCAATTCTTCAATCTCCTCCAGTTTGTTCTCCTTCTGCTGTTGCTTCTTAGGAACCAAAGTGATTTTAGTACCCTCGAACATGAAACTGTAACTGTTGGCACGACCGTCATGCTGAACTGCTCTATCAAACTGCCATGGCCTGCCCAATAACAAGTGACAAACATCCATGTCCACAACATCACACCAAATTTCATCTTTGTACTTCTTCCCAATCGAAAAATTCACACAAGCTCTTCGACACACTTTCACTTCACCTCCTTTTCTTAACCATGCTAGCTTGTATGGTTTAGGATGCTTCTCGGTCTTCAAATTCAGCTTTCTCACTGCTTCTGTAGAAATAATATTATCACAACTTCCTGCATCAATAACAAACTTGCAGACCTTTCCCAGAATAGTACATGTCGACTGAAAAATATTGCTTCTCAACCAACTACAATCCTCCTCTTGCTTTGGTGTAAGACATGACCTCCTTATCATAAGATTACAACCTTCATCTCCAAACAATTCTTCCTCCTCCTCAACATAAGGTGTATTTGAACACTCTGCTTCCTCACCATCATCCTCCTCAACTTCTGCAACCAATGCTCTCTTCTTCGGCTTCGGACATTCATTGCTCTTATGACCCAACTCCTGACAATTGTAACATTTGAACCCACTGCTAGCCTTCGCCTTCTCAGCCTCCTTCACAACTGGTTTTGAAACAGGTTTAGGAACATTAGAACTTCCACCAACACCCCTTGCTTGATTATTGGAATTAGTAAACACACCACCTCCACGCCTTCCTTGTTTCTCCCAAGCCAACGCTTTCTGATGTGCCTCCGCCACTGATCTAGGATCGAACATATTAACCATATCCTGGATCTGCATTCTTAGTCCCCCAATGAATCTAGCAGTTAGTTGTTCTTCCGTTTCCATAATATCATTCCTGGCAATGAGTTGGTAAAATTCATCAGCATAATCACTAACAGACTTTGTCCCTTGCCTCAGATTCTGCAACCTCTGGTACATAAGTGATTGGTAGTTATAAGGCAAAAATGTAGATCTCATCAACTTTTTCATCTTATCCCACGATTCTATCTTTGACTTCCCCATTCTCTCCCTTGTAAGTTTAGTTTGCTGCCACCACGCCAAAGCTCTCCCCCTCAACCTAGTAGCAACCAACTTTACTCTCCTATGCTCAGGAACCTCCTTGAAATCAAAGATCTCTTCAACATTTGATACCCAATCAAGAAATTCTTCAGCTGCCATCCCTCCTTTAAACTCCGGAATCTCCATCTTCATACCCGATTCCCAACGTCGATCATCATCAATAACCCGATACTGACGTTGTCCCTGATCTCGGTCTCTGAAATGAACACTTCCCCTATCACCGTCAAACTCCTCATCAAAGTCTGATGCATATCGTTGTCTTTCACGCCCTCCAACATCTCTACCACCACTCCTACAACCAACATCCCGTCTATCATGGTCATCAACATTCCTCCTACTTCGATTATCAACACTCCGTTGATCCTGACTTTCTCTCCTCTCCCGATCTGAATGATGTGAAACTCTACTTCCTCCATGAATGGATTCAGGTGAATTTCTTCTTCTACTTTGATTCATATCAATCATAAGCTTCTCCAACCTACCAATGCCTTCATCAATCTTCTCGTGCATACGTTGCTCCATTTGATCGGCCTCTTCTCTTCGATATAGTGCTTCAATGTTTTGATGACGATTGGCTCTCCTTGGTGGCATGATTGAAAAACTTCACAAACTTCAACAATTCAATCACAAGACTTCAACAAATCACGGCCCAACAATGTCTCGGCTATGACTTGATTCGGCTCAATGTGCAACGACTTATGGTTAAGTCGGCACGGCTCCACACTTCAAATCTTGGCGCGCAAAAATCTCCTCACAAATTCAATCACTCTCCAACACTTGATTCAAAATGCTATAGATCAAATACTCCAAGCTTGTTGCAACTTCAAGATGACCACAACGAACACAACTTCAAACTTCAACACTTGGCTCCAAGAATCAACTTAGCTATGATTGGCTAAGTATGGCTCTGATACCAAAACTGACGCAGCGGATTAATCAAACAAAACTTCAATCGATGAAATGTAGCAATCGGTGAGTTGAAGATACCAAAATGCCCAAGTTCGTTGATCCAAAGATACCGAACTCTAGCTATCTCAAACACGTTGATAGCGCACTATACCGTGTTCAAAGATCTACGATTCTTCGCACGTTGATCTAGCGCACTAGATTCCGTGAATCGGCTTCAACAAACGTGGATTCGAGCGCACTCGAATGACGTAAGTGGAGATAGGAGATTACACTCAACTACCAATTGGTATGAAAGCACAAAGCTAACAAAAGAGAAATTTTATTCAAAATCAACAACCTAAAAAATGTACAACACATACGCTATTTATAGACTTTTCTGACCCAGTGCCTTAAGTCGGCAAGCGACTTACGACTCAACTTAAGTCGTGACCGACTTAACACATGCGCCTCCACCCTTTTACAACAGACCGAACTACAAGCGACTCATACAAGGTCGGCACCGACTTAACTACACCACTCCGCTTACACGACTCAGCAAGCCCAACACCAATACAACTCCTCCGACTCAAGACCCGACGACTCAACACATTACAACACTGTACAAAGTGACCGACTCAACCAAGTACGACTCATCATACATGCCGACTTAAGAAACTCACTACATACGACTCAAGAAAAACATAACGACTCACGACTCAAACTACAGCAGTTAGGTCGTTGCCGACCTAACGACTCAAGGCCAACAACCATCTGCTTCTATGGCCGACTCATCTCCTTGCCGCTTCCTGTTAAGTCGTAGACGACTTATGCGAATGTCTTTAGGTCGTAGCATCTTCTCCTGATCTTGGTTAACTCGTATACGACTCAAGCCCTCTTCGTTAAGTCGTATACGACTCAAATCTGCCTCCTTTATACAGCTTGAATTGTTGTTAACTCGGACCTTGCTATCTCGTGCCCCATTAAGTCGTAGACGACTCAATCTCGATGCCTCATCTCCCCTTTTGTTAAGTCGTAGCTCGTTCCTCCAAGTTTCGTTAGGTCGGAAACGACTCATGCATCTATTAACCCGTGAACGACTCATCCAACTCGAACTCTTCCAAGCTTTGTTAAACCGGCTCCGACTCATGCTTCCTTTATCTCGTGTCCGACTCAACAAGCATGCCGACTCATGAGTTAAATCCGAAGCTCCTTGACTCGTGCACGATTGAATATGGTTTAACTTCTGAATTCCTATATGCCTTGCTGCATCAAGGTATGGGTAAGCAACCTGGCTTCCCCTGCTTATGAGAACTCGGAGTAGCAGTTTGATCCCAATGCGAAGATGACTTGGTATAAGTCCAAAAGATGACTTGAGCAATGCTCGTCAAGGTGGAGATTGTTAAGTATGGCTCGGATTGTAAATAGAGCGGGTGTGTGGATTGGATGATTTAAAGTCCTACATCGTAGGATATTTGTAGAAACTGTGGTATATATGGGATTGATGACACGTAACAATGAAGATTCCTTTTGTTACAACGTGTTGCTAAATCCATATTATATGCTCGATAGGAGGCAGTGAAGGGATGTTCAATCAGGACGCTGACATAGGAGACTTCGACCGTTGACTTTGGTAAGACACAGTGAAACATATGCGTACGGAACATGAGAATGCTGAAACTTAACATTTTATATGTCTACTTTGTTTGTGATGTAAGCTAAGATTTTGCATACGGTTTATGTTTGTGATGTAAGGTAAGAATTAGCTGAAAATAGTAAAATACAAATCAAGGCAAGTATCATTCAATTTCTTTTAAAAAATGTATTACATTGTCTTTATGTTAAGCTCATGTATATTGCTTATAGTTAAAAAACACAAGTATGATATGAAATAAAATCCACAAACGAGAGAAAAATATATTATGATCTCTCCCTTTGTTACAATAGTGAACTTAAACTTGAAACTGATTGATCATATAACTTATTGAACACCGTAACTTAACGGTTTCCTTGAACACAAATCCACTGGCCTACAAACATTTTGTTGCAACCAATGTTTGGATTTATAGTCAGAAAAGCTTCAGGACTAAGCTTGAATTGTTGTTGGATGGAAAAGCAGGTGTCTCCATCTTGAACTCCTTGCACGACTTCACAGCTCAATGTGTCGGGAATTGTTGTATTTTCATAATCGTCAGTTTAGAAGAATAAAAATATGATTAACTAATTTTAATAATGTTTTCTACATGGTTGAACATAAAGTCAAAAGAACTTCAACTCATATGAAAAAATCCTTGTTTTTTTATGGAAATAAAGAGAATGAAAGAGAGCACTATGGCTAAGTTAAGCAACATGAAAGCGGCTTCGGACATACTTAAGTATCCTTTACTTCTTTAGAGCCTGGAAGAGTATTGGATTATAAATGTCATATGAAGTTGGTTTATCTATATATAGTTATGTTGAAATATTAAACTTGATTTATTATGGTTAATTTCTAAAAGCTTCTTGTTATTATAGTTTTTAGAGTCTTCTTGCATTTACTGTAGTTTGTTGAGAGCTCTTGAATTTTCTAGTAGAAATAAGAATTATGTGTGGAGTCATGTTTCTAGATTTGTTTAGAGAGTCGTATTTCTAGAATAGTCTATGGAGTCCTATAAATAGAAGAGCTCTCTCACCAATTTGTATCAAGCAATCAAGCAAGAAATCTACCATCAATAAAAGAAAAGTTTTCAATAACAAAAAGGCCTCTTTCTTATATTCCCTCCTTCTTTCTCATAAAAAATATTCAACAAAGTGGTATCAGAGCTTTAAGATTCGTTCAAAAAAGATAGAGATGACAAATAACGGTGTTCTCTTACAAGTTCCAATGCTCTCCATGAACAATTATGACAATTGGAGCTAAAGGATGATGGATCACCTTGAAGCATATGACGTATGAGAAATAGTGCAGAAAGGCTATACTGAACAAGAAGTGATGGTATCTTATCTCAAACTCAAAGGGATAGTTTGAGAAACTCAAGGACGAGAGACAAGAAGGCTCTTTGTCTAATCTATCAAGCATTGGATGATGATATTTTTGAGAAGGTTTCAGGATCGATGTAACGACCCAGAATTTCTATTAATTAAAATTTGTATACTTAATTGATTTTAAATATTAATAAGTGAAATTAAACAGTCGAATAAATTTAAATTCGAATATCTGTATTTAATTGGATAATTAAATCGATAATTTAATATTTGAAATTACAGAAATAATTGAAAATTGGGTTTAATATGATTGAAAATGATTTGTAAAATTTTATTATATCATATTGAAGTTAGAATGATGTTATAAAACTTTTAAAATCGAATTTAAAGTTGATTTATGAAATTTGAATATTTTAATAATTATTTGACGAGTTAAAATAGCCATTTTTCAAATAGTCTCGGATTTCGACGAAACTAGTTTCATCGGATCCATAATGTGATATTATTGTATGGTTTCAAATTTCGTGTCAATCGGATTTACCGTTTGTCCGAGGCAAGCCAAAACGCATAGAAATTTGTTTAAATCAGTTTAATTTAATTTGATCGTTTATTGCCGTAACTCGCACAGATGATCGAATTAGCCTCCGAAACAAGTTCCATTGTGTTCGGAACGCGGGATAAACCTTAGAAACGTCAACCAACACGCTTCGTTTGGAGTTCGGAATTTTTTTGATGAATAGTGTTTTTGGAAATTTTCTATATAAGCACCTCTAATTTCACAATTTGCAATAAAAAGAAACCCTAGGGTTTCAACAGAGCCAGCCGCCATTTACTGAACCAATGGCTGAAATCTTCTTCTCTTCCTCCCTCTATTTCTTTCAAATCCACAAACATTTAGTGAAAGTTGTCAGCTACAAAGTGGTAGATCTCAGCGAGATCTTTGATATCAACGGTGGTGATCGTTTTTGGAGGTGCTGATCGACGGCAATATGGGTTCGAAGGCGCTGCGTTTCGTGGCCGATAGGTGATGAACGGAGGCACTAGGGGGGTGCGGTCGGCCGACATGGGTGGTGCTAGGCTAGGCGCGCGTAGTGGTGTATGCTGATCATTCTGTAAGTCGATGGATTAGGTGCGACCATCTAGGGTTTAACGTGATATATGGGTTGTTCGGTCATGTGCAAAACCTGGAAGGGGAGAAGATGAAGTGCGTGCGGCCCTGATGAAGTCAACTGGAAATCAACGGCCACGATAGTTAGGTTTAAAAATTAAAATAAAACTTGTAAAATTATTAGATTATAATTCGTTCAAAGTTTAAATTGATGTAACTTCTTCATACGAGGTCGAAAAATTACGAAACAACTTGCGTTGGGTTCGTATGGACGAGCACTACGCAATGGAGCTGGATTGGAGTCATTTGGAGCTAGTGAAAATTTCAAGAAAAATTAAACGCGTGTTTAATTTTATTCGAAATAAAACGCTGAAACTGAATTGAAAGCAAGGTGAGAACTTCTCACTCAATCGAAATTGTTTCGATTTAAAATTTAAATAGTTAGATTTAAAATTGTTAATTGTATGCCTGAATGATAAATTATTATCTATTGATTGTTGAAATAGACATTATACGCCGTTATTAAGCGGAGGTTATTTATTAAAAACATATACCGCGAATATTTCACTGCAAAGTGAAATTGGTATTATTTATGTACTTGGAGTTGATTTCCCGTATTATATAGCGGATGAGACCCTATTGCGCAGCATAATAGCGGATAATATTTTATAAATCTCATATACCACAATATTCCATACTGGAACGGAATTGGTATTGTGCTAACATCTATGGATGCAGGGAAACAGGTTGGAGGGATCCAACTGGATTCCTCACCAGTATTTATTTGATTACAGATATTGTGACGTTTGTTGATTATCATATCGATATATGGTATTTGAATGTCGTGATTGACTATTTGGTGCTGTTGCATCATCGGATCCATTTTTGAAGTTTTAAAATAATGATTTTTGATTTTTAAAAAGAATTTTAAAGTGAATTTTGAAAGTATACGTTTTATTAAATTTTGAATTGTTAAAATAAATAAACATTATAATTTTATTGTTATAAAAGTTATATTTTTGGAAAATAGTACTTAAGTTCGATTTTGGAGTTATATAAGTTTTAAATAACGTTTTGTAAATTATTAAAAGGATTGGTTTATTTTTGAAGTGTAGGAATAAATTTACGGATTTGGAACGTAAATATAAAGTAAATCGGTAAGGATTTATTTAATTGGTTTAAATGAACCATTTTAAAATGAAAGTATTTCCGCGTAAGGAAAATGATTGCAATTTGTTTTCAAAAGTGGCAAAGGTGAAAAGTGATTTGAATTTTTTTTTTCAAATGGTTGAAGTGTGGAAATTATATATCCAGTAAAGATATTTTTGGAAAATAAATAATTTGGGAAATTATTTCGAATCTGGTGATGTTGTGCATGCCTATTGATAGTTAAATAACCGACTATCAATATTTACCTTTAAATAGGTATTTGTTGTGATTTGCTTGAATTTGAATGCCACACTAATTTTTGAATAAGCGCTCACTATTCGGGTTAGCCGGTAAAGGACCTTGGGGTCGTATAACCCATTCTGAATATGTGATACGTCGTTATGGATTGCATTTAATGACCGGTGTTGAAGATCGGATATTTTTGAAAACAGAAGGATTACCGTCGAATGACTATGCATCGGATGATCTTCGATATAGAGGTTTTATCACCCTTAGTGACGGAAAGTCCGGACGTGATTAATGAATATCCGGATTGCAAGGGCTTCTTTGGAAGTGCCTTCGGTTCTGTTCGAGCCCGGAACAGACTTGTATGGATTGTATGTCTGACATTACAAATTGAGATATAAAGCTGTTTTCTTTCAAATATATTTTTGTTGGTGGCGGAGAATTTATTCTCTTAGCTTAACACTCATCTCTGAGACGTACGAGCTCAGAGGTTATGTAGTTAAAGGTTATTAGTGATACTCCCAATTTGGTAGTGTGATATGCTAAGTGCTGTTGAGCATTTGTTGAATCAAATTTGTGGATGAGACTTCGTCGGACCTCACACCCCGGAAATGGTCAAAACAGGAAGGATGCAGCAAGGTAATTAGGGGGTAGCGCCCCTTTAGTGTGTGTGTGTGTGTGTGTGTGTGTGTATATATGTCATTCCTTCTAGATAGAGGTGATATCATGGTATGGAGTCCAGATACTTAACCTATGTTGCAGCTGCAAATTTATTACTTTGTGGTTGTTGGAATCGAGGATCCTCGGATATAGATCGGTTACGATCGGGGAATGACATATTCATGTCAGTAGTTACCCAGTTTGAAGGGTAACCCGGCCTTGTGTTGGCAGAGATCTGACCGTAACGTTAGGTTCTCGGGTGGTCTTTCCAGAGACGTACCCATGTGGCAATGGGAAGTTCCTTGGCCTGACCATTTGTTGGAAATCCAAAGAAACAATACGATCTTGTACGGTTTTAGTTGTAGAACCTATCATTCACTTATGGTGGTCACCACTGTTTGGATAGTAGCTATAGTAGGCATAAGTGCGGAATGCCTATGCTGGCTAAGATTTATATCTTTACTTTCGAAATGTTTTCTACACTATGCACTAGTAATAATATCAAATGTTCTTTTTAATGTGTATCAAGCATCTTTGGCTATCATAAGGAGAAATCTCCTCCGATTCTGCGTTTGCATTGCGTGTGTGTGCGGGAGGCCTTATGGTAGTCCCATTTTCTAAAAAGCATTGCGAATCTATTTTAAAATTATCCTGCTCTTTGTTTTAAAGATAAACTGTTTTAAGTTCTCACACCAGTCCCATGACTGACTCAGAGTTTATTGTTTTCCTTCCTAAACTCTGGGTGCCCAGCAATTTCCACACGGGCAGTCTAGAGTCAAGTTATCAGGATATTCTAGAATTCAGGAGTTGCTGGAGGCAAGTTGGATGGCATGGCGTATTCACTAGTATATAGTATTTCTTTTCCGCTATTTGTTGTTGTTTGTTGTTGTACACTCTGATGATGTAATG
Source organism: Allium cepa (assembly GCA_030765085.1). Lineage (NCBI taxonomy): Eukaryota > Viridiplantae > Streptophyta > Magnoliopsida > Asparagales > Amaryllidaceae > Allium > Allium cepa. The sequence goes on along the minus strand of CM060934.1, from coordinate 540,396,381 downwards.
TAATGTAATATGATGTAATGTAATAAATGATATAGTTCTTTGTTTAAAGATTATTCATTTATCTATTATATGTTGTTCCGCTGCGATATGTGACATTCTGATATTGTTCTGTTATTTCTTTCTATTATGTTCTATCGTTTTCTCTCTTCTTCTATCTTTTTCTTCTTCTTTAACCTTAACGGTACGGTTTTCCGGCCTTCGATTGCTCGACAGTTGATACAGTGGATGTATTGATGTCGACCTTCGTGGACGAAAAGTCGCGTTCGTTACAATCGAAGTCAGCAAAAGAAGCATGGGAGAAGCTTCGGACATCTTACAAAGGAGCTGATCAAGTCAAAAAGGTTCGTCTTCAAACTTTAAGAGGAGAGTTTGAAACTTTGCATATAAAAGAAGGCGAACTTGTTTCCAATTACTTCTCAAGAGTTTTAGTGGTTAGTAATAATCTAAAAAGGAATAGTGAGAAGTTAGATGATGTAAATATTATGTAGAAGATTCTTAGATCATTAGATCCAAAGTTCAACTATATTGTCGCCATCATTAAAAAACCAAAAAACTTGAAGATCATGACAATAGAGGAACTTTTAGGCTCATTGAAAGCTCATGAAGAAAAGAAAAATGAAGAAGGAAGGGACCGTGGAGCAAGTTCTTAAGACACAGATTGATTCAAAAAAGTAAGAAAATAATTGAACCCAACAAATATCGAGTTGTGGCCAAGAAAGAGGACGAGGTCGTGAATATGGACATGGACGAGGTTGGAGGCCCAACAACGAAAACAACAACAGAAACAACAATAAAAGAGGAGAAACTCAACGAGAGGCCGTGGAAGAGGAAATTCAACGGATGATAAGTCACACGTTAAATACTAAAATTGTGAGAAATTTGGACATTATACTTTCGAATGTAAAGCTCCAAGAAACAATAAAGTCGAAGAGAAGACGAATTACGTTGAAGGAAAAAAATCAAGAGGATGATACATTACTACCGGCTCACAAAGAAAATGAAAAGGTAAGTGCAAACAACCATATGTGTGAAAGAAAAAACATGTTTGTGGATCTTGATAAATCGATGATGGGCAACGTCGCATTTGGAGATGAATCAAAGATAACAATGGAAAGTAAATGAAAGGTTCTTACTCGATTGAAGAATGGAGAACACCAATTCATTTCTACTGTTTATTATGTGTCAAACATGAAGAGTGGCATCTTGAGCCTAGGACAACTCTTAGAGAAAGGTTATGATATTCGATTAAAAGATAATAAACTGTCTATAAGAGAAGGTACAAGTAAATTCATTGCTAAGGTACCAATGTCAAGAAATAGAATGTTTGTGCTCAACGTTAAAAATGATGTCGCACATTGCCTTAAGGTGTGCTACAAAGATGTCTCTTGGCTTTTCCATCTTCGTTTTGGACATCTTAACTTTAGAGGACTAGACTTGCTCTCCAAAAAGGAAATGGTAAGAGGATTACCATGCATAAGCCATCCTAATCAAGTGTGTGAAGGATGTTTACTTGGAAAGCAATACAAAATGGGATTTTCGAAGGAATCATACTCAAGAGCTAAAAAGCCGTTGGAACTCATACATACGGATGTGTGTGGTCCGATCAAGCCAAGTTCACTTGGTAAGAGTAACTATTTCCTTTTCATCGATGAGTTTTTAAGAAAAACATGAGTGTATTTTTTGAAGGAGAAATCAAAGGTTTTTAATAACGTCAAGAAGTTCAAGGCCTAAGTTGAGAAGGAAAGTGGCCTTGTGATTAAAGCCATGAGATCTGACCATGAAGGAGAGTTCACATCAAAAGAATTCCAAAAGTATTATGAAAATAATGGAATTAAACGACAGCTGATAGTGCCTAGATTCCTCCAGCAAAATGGAGTAGCAGAGAGGAAGAATAGGACAATTCTTAAGATGACAAGGAGCATGCTTAAAAGTACAAGGCTGCAAAAGGAAATTTGGGTGGAAGCTGTGGCATGTGTGGTTTATCTATCAAACGATCTTGAACAAGAAGTGTGTGGAGAAAGACATCACAAGAAGCATAGAGTGGAAGGAAGCCTGGTATTTTGTATGATCGTTTTCACCTTAGAGGGGGGCGATCAGGGTGTACTAATCAAAATTAATGCGGAAATAAAAAAATAAACACAGAAAGTAATGCAGTATAGATCACACACAGATTTATCCAGCTTCGGCAAAAACTGCCTACGTGCTGCTTCCAAGGTTTATACTAGAAATTAAGTAATCAATCGCTTACAAACACACGTAAACTCGAGATACCCGCTAACTTGATTAACCTAACTCTAAGCTCAAAACCCTTCCATAACGCAGCCACTAAGTTGCAAACTCTCAACTGCTCCCCGTAGTTTGTACCTAGTTACACAACTAGAAATTTACAAAATTTAAAATAGAAAGTTACAAATATAAATAAACTAAATAAAACCCTATTTTTAAAATTGAAGCCCAATACAAATAAGCAAAAACCAGCCCAATTAAAATTAGAGAAAAAGACTCTCCCCTTTTCTTCAGTTCATATAATCACTTTGGCCACTTGTTTGTTTTGTAGTCTGGAAATAGGGTTTTCAAATTTAAAGATGCCGATACAAATCATTTGATTGAAGTGATGATTTTTCTTCGATTTGCTTAGTCAATCAACTTCCTGGCTTTGAGTGCTCATGGTCGCTTCAAATTTATTGAGCTCGAATGGTATGAAATTGGCATGTGATTTTTGCCCCTTTTCAATTTTTGATAATGCTCGACTTGATTCAACTTTTGGATTTGTTTGTGATTTTGTTCTAAGTACACTCTCTGAATTTTTGTCACGAACTCGAATGATTTGCCGATGATAATATGGGTTCAAATTACAGAGATCGAAACCCTATTTTATCGTTCGTATATTTTTGGTTTGAATTTGTCCATTTCTTTGCTCGGTCGTTTACGATTTTTGATTTAATGATTGTGATGAATTCTGACTTGTTCATTATATACACGTTACTCCATGAATTCGAATTTGCTCCGTCTTTTCTGCTATGACTCTAGTATTTGAATTTGAGATTGACTTGATGAAGTTTGACTTGTTCACTAATTCCATTCTCTGTTGGCAATTTTCAAATTTTTGAATAATGGTGTTTGATCATTTCTTTTTAAAACATAACCTTGACTTTGTTCGAACTCCGACTGTTTTTGTTGTAAACATGTAAACTGCTTCACTGTGTTCGAACTGCTATAGATACTATGCTTTGATTATGTCATATGCACTTGCATGTGTGTCACTATGTATATACATACATACATACATATATATATATATGTGTGTGTGTGTGTGTGTGTGTGTGTGTGTTGTGATTTGCTCGAGTTTAATTTGTCCCTTTGCATGTGCTAGTTGCTGTCATGTTTCATTTGAAGTCATGGCTGGTTAAATCTTCACGTGTACATTTCTGGTGATCTTTGGTATTGCAATCTTGTTCCATGTTTTCATAACGGTTCCTAAGTATGTCTGGAGTTTTCATTTCACTGATCCATTGCATTGTGGTCTGGTTCTGGTTGCTTTTGAATCTGGTTCCATTGTGCTTTGCACTTGAAGTCTTGTCTCATATCTTGCTTTGCATTTGTGTCTGTTTTCATATTGTTTTGTACATTTGTTGAATCTTCATGGGTATGTTCATGTAGTCTGGTGTGTGTTCTGGTCTCATTGAAGTGCTTGATTTCTTTGTATTGCTTTGTTATTGTTACCTGACCATGTCTTGTGCACTTTCATTCCTGAACTGATATATGTGTATGTATGTATGTATGTATATATATATATATATATATATATATATGCATATATGCATATACATGTACATGTGAGTGTACTGATCAGGTTGCAGCCCTTGTGTTCACTGGTCTTTTCTGGTTACATGTTGTATGTTGGTTTGTACTATGCTATTAGACTTGCTGTCTTGATTGTACGGTTCCATATAAGTCTGGACTGACCATGTGTACATTTGTTTGCATGCTCCATTGTGTACATATGCACTACATGTTGATTTTATTTTCTCCGTTCCAATCCCTTGTGCTAATTTTATTGTAGTCTTGCCTTTATTGCTCCTGACCATTGCATTGAACTTGTACATGTCTGGTGCCTTTGTTGTTGTAAGCATTCATGTCAAAACTGGTTGCATACGTGGTTCTACTTGTATTCTCTGTCCTTGAACGTGTCTGGTTTCATGTGACGTTTGATCTGAGTCTTCATGTCAACCCATTTGTTGTTGTTATCTACACTGGTCTGGTCTGGTTCTGACCTTGTGCTCACCGTCCCTACAATTTTAACAAGCAAGTGTATATCGTTGTGCATGACCTTGTGCATGCACAGTGATGCACTGTGCATGTCACAATTATTTATGTAAGATGAATTAACAAAAATGACGACGAACAACCCAAATAACTGAGGCAAATATTATTTTCAAAACACACACTTCATTGTGCACTGCAAAATATTTCTTTTTCAATTTTACTACGTCAGTGTTTATTTTGCAGATTGTTCAAATGTTGGATACAAACAGGAGCAAAGTTTAAGATCAAATACGAGTGATGAGTGAATATGTGGTGAGACGAAACTTGTATGAGTGAAAATTGTGTTGTAATTGAAACTTATATAGTGAGATCTTATATTTGTACTATTTGAATTTGTAATAAAATATTTGTTGGAATAAAGTATTTGTTTAAATAAGAATTCCGAGTTATTTATTTTATTCAACAAATATTTATTTAACTATGTAACAAAATATAATAGTACAATAACAAATACATTTAAACGATTATATATATGTTTATATATGTTTATTATCATCAAACAAAAATCGTAGGCTATTGTATTCTACAATCTCCCCCTTTTTATGATAACAAACATATATTATGATTTTGACACTATTAAATGTATGTGACCTTGATGAATTCTATTAGCTCCCCCTATTTGAATACCCCCCTGTAACAAAGCACCCCTTTCACATATGCATGAAAAATATGCAAATGGAATAAAAAACAAATGCATTGAGCATAGATGATAATATGCTACGCAAATAAAAAAAATGACTTATTTGCCAAAATCTTAACTTATCTCTCCCCCTTTTGTTATCAGCAAAAGAGTACCAGTGTTAGAAAAGAGTGTTAAAATGATGGACATTCATACCTAATTGAGTATAAATATTAAATTTCAAGGAAAATCAAACAAAAATCATAAATACTCTATTACGCGCATATTCCACTTTAAAGTGATAGGGGTGATGTTGGCATAGAAAGTCATCTCCATTTGTGGTATATTTATGACAGTAATTTGAATACATACCAACCATGCATAACCCTTAGGACTTTTAAATGAGATTAGTAGTATTCCTAATTTTTATTAAAAAATGAATTCAAGTATCTTCTAACCACGCATAACTGTGAGGACTTTTAAATAGGGTAAGAATCAACTCGCTTATTTAATAATCAATTTTGATATGTGTTTCATATATGCATAACCGTGAGGACTTTTAAATGAGCATGACAGCACATAATCAAGGATTCCAAGTAGTTCACTCATGCATAACCATGAGGACTTTTAAATAAGGGTGAGTACTTTTTGGATGATTTTATTGCTAATTTTAAAAAATAAATAATTTCTTGTTTAAATACCATATTTTGACATAATATATTGGATTTTGATGAGTGATTATCAAAGAAATATGATAGGAATAGAGATGGTCACGGAATTTTTACCAACTAAAGTTATTACAAATTTTGTTTAAAATTTTAAAGAAATTTTCTAAATATACTGTCTCAAGTCATGTTGTATGATTAATATCAACACTCATTGCTTTTTTGGTTACTATTTATCTTTTTGATAATCAACAAGGAGTCAAATTAGTTAACATAAGAATTTAAGATCAAATCCAAAAATATAAAATCAAATTTCTAAAATGCCTAAACCGAGACGAAGTCAATAAAAACTATTTTCTGGAAGGGGTTTTGTAAAAATGTCTAACAATTGAAAATCAGTTGAAATGAAATTTATGCAGATATTTTCTTTTGAAATGTGATGCAACTAACGAATGTCTCGTAAAACACATTCCACCCGTACTTTTTCTATCAACTAGACTACCGGCATAATCTGCATCTAAATACCCTTTTAACTCAAAGTTATCATTGGTTGGATACCATAGACAAAAGCATGAGGTGTGCAACAGATACCTTATAATCCTTTTTACATGTTTTCAATGAGATTCCTTTGGATTTGACTGAAACCATGAACATAAACAAACAGAGAACATAATGTCTGGTCTAGAAGTAGTATGATAAAGAAGTATACCCATATGTATCTAGAATAATCATCAACCAATGCAAAAAAATATCGATTAATACCTAGGCTTGCAATATCGTTAGGTCCAAATAGATTCATATGAACTAGTTCAAAGACTCTAGAAGCACTTACAGTGTTTTTCTCATGAAAAGAGTGATTTTTTTAAATTTTCCCAGTTGATCACCGGTTGATTGAAATAAGATTATGGTGCAGATTTTCAACATATAATGCATCGTTGTTTCCCATTTTGAATCTGCCACCTTTGTACTTCTCTAGGCTAAGGAACTTTGATTTGTCGCCCATCATGTGCCTGGAACAGCCAGAATTCTGGTAAAAATCTTGTTGTTCCTTAGCTTGCCAACACACCTACATAAGAAAAGAGTTCTATGACCTATTTGTTTTCATAGGTCCATGATTGTTAGTGACAAGAAATTTGAAAAACAAGTAGAACCAAGACAGTCTATGTTTGTTCTTTTTGGCACCCAGATTTGTTTGATTTTAAGAGAATTTATATTCGTTCCTTTAAGAACCCAAATTGTTATGGTTTCCGTGCATTTGGGTCTATACTAGCAATTGTTGTGCTTGTGTCCATTTTTTCCTATAAATCGTGCACTTGGAATTAACATGATTAGTTTCACTTCTATCTTTTTTAGAGTGAGTATACCCAAGTCCTTGTCTAATAGTATTAATAGTTTGTTTCTCTAATAGCATATTTAGTGATCTTTCTCCTTTGGAGAATTTTTCTAAAGTTGTAGACAGTTATTGGACTTGTGACTTGAGAGATTTATTTTCATTCAATAACAAAGTGCACTTTTTAATAGAATTTTCTCTCCTAGTATTTTCACTTTCTTTCAAATCAGACTTTCATTTTCAAGCAATTTAATTTTAGTTTATGATCTTTTTATTTCCTCTTCTAATGATGGATAATTATCAAAATTAGGGCTCTTATTTCTATATTTATGAACCATTTGATCAAGCTGCTTATTTAGTTCTATCAAACTATCTCTTTATGATTCAATTTTAGTGTACTTCTTCCTAAGTCTTTCAAAATGGTCATTTACTGTTAAAGTCGTCCATATATACATTTCTTTGACACTTTGGCAAGACGATATTCTTTAACTTGGGAGGTTCCTTCATGAGTCACTTCAAGCATGTGGCAAATTTCTCATGCAGTTAAACAATGTGAGACAGGTTAAATTCAATTTGATATAATGAACAAATAATAGAATTCATAACTTTAGCATTAGTAGTCTGCAGTTTCTTTTCAAGATCTATCTATTGATCCATAGGTTTTTCGACTTCTTGATTATCTACCAATACTGTTGGTGTACTATATCCCGTTCAAAAATATTCCATGCATCTATGGTTTTCATAAAAATTTTCATTCTAGTTTTCCAATATGCATATTCAACGTTGAACATTGGTGGTCTAGCTATGGACTAGCCTTCAGAAAAAGCATTATTAAAAGAAGCTATTGAAAGGAAAAATCAAATTTTTTAACAAAAATTGATTTTTGTCCTTAGCCCCGATACCACTTGTAGGATCGTTTTCACCTTAAAGAGGGGCTGAATAGGGTGTACTAATAAAAATTAATGCGGAAACAAAAAATAAACACAGGAAGTAATGCAGTATAGATCACACACAGATTTACCCAACTTCGGCAAAAACTGCCTACGTGCTGCTCCTAAAGTTCTACTAGAAATTAAGTAATCAGCCACTTACAGACACACGTGAACTCGCGATACCCACTAATTCGATTAACCTAACTCCAAGCTTAAAACTCTGCCACAACTCAGCGACTGAGTTGTGAATTCTCAAACTATGCCCCATAGTTTGTACCTAGTTACACAATTAAAAGTACAAATTATAAAACAAAAAGTTACAAATATAGATAAACTAAACAAACCCCTATTTTTAAAATTAAAGCCCAATACAAATAAGCAAAAACTAGCCCAATTAAAATTAGACAAAAAGACTCTACCCTTTTCTTCAGTTCGTATAATCACTCTGGCAGCTTGTTTCTTTTGCAATATGGAAATAGGGTTTTCAAATTTGAAGACAACGATACAAATCGTTTGATTGAAGTGATGATTTTTCTTCGATTTTCTTTGTCATTCAAATTCCTGGCTTTGAGTGCTCATGGGTATGTCGAGCTCGAATGGTATGAAATTGGTCTATGATTTTTGCCCCTTTTCAATTTTTGACAATGCTCGACTTGATTCAAGTTTTGGATTTGTTTGTGATTTTGTTCTAAGTATGCTCTCTAAAGTTTAGTCACGAACTCAAGTGATTTGCTAATGATGATATGGGTTCAATTTATTGAGATCAAAACCCTATTTTATCGAATGGTTTGCTGATGATGATATGGGTTCAATTTATAGGGATCAAAACCCTATTTTATCGAATGATTTGCTGCTGATGATATGGGTTCAATTTTGCTATTGTATTCTATATATTTCTCATCTAAGAGTCTTTGAAAGCATAGCTCATGTACATATATCGGACGAGAAGCGGAGCAAATTGGATGACAAAAGTGTGAAGTATATTTTCATTGGTTACGACACCAACTCCAAAGGCTATATGTTTAAAAATCCCGATTCAAGGAAAATAATGGCTGGTCCAGATATTTTGTTCGATGAAGAAGGAGAATAGGAACGAAGATTACATAATGACCATTACAACTTCTTTCCATACCTTGAAGGAGATGAAATTCAACAACCAAGGATCGAACAATCAAGCGAGAAGCCCAATTCCCCACTAACTTCACCAACCATAGGTTATTAATAAGATGAGAGCTCAAGTGAAAGGCCTCCACACTTTATAAGCCTTGAAGAAATTTATGAGGTAATAGAAAATCAAGACAATTTTACTGTCTTTTGTCTATTTTTGGATTATGAGCCTATAAACTTCCAAGAAGCTTTGCAAAAGAAGAATCGAAAAAATGCTATGGATGAAGAAATTAAGGCTATCAAGAAGAATGACACATGGGAGTTGGCTTCACTTCCAAAAGAACACAAGGAAATTGGCGTGAACTGGGTGTACAAAGCAAAGAAAAACACCTGAGGAGAAGTCGAAAAATATAAGGCGAGATTGGTGGTAAAAGGCTATAGTCAAAGAGCTGGCGTTGATTATGATGAAGTATTCGTTCCAGTTGCTCGACTAGAAACTGTTAGACTAGTAATTTCTTTAGCAACTCAAAAAAATTGGAAGATACATCAAACGGATGTGGAATCTGCCTTCCTAAAGAAGAAATTTATATCGAGCAACCACAAGGCTGCGAAATCAAAGGAGAAGAAGATAAGGTCTTTGTAACACCTCACACCCCTTAGTATACCCAAAGGTGCACACTAAAAGGCCTGGAGTGTTATTGGTATAATTAAAACTAGAGAGACTAAGATCCACAAGACAAAATAGATAAAAACAGCGAAAACAATTAAAATAATAATTTGCTAAAAGTCAAACTTCATAATATAGAATTATAAAACCAAATACATCATATATCTCAAAATACCAATATATGTCTCATGAAATCAAAATCTCGGTCTCATAAATATCAAAGTACAAAATATCCTTCATTAAGTGCCAGTACATGAAATAAGCCAAAAACTGAAAATAAAGAAGAGAAATACATAAGAAATCTCCGCCAAAGAAGTCTCCAAGTGTCTGCAATCTATCATCCTTGCTCTTGTTAGCCTTTGAGGAGGGGAGAATGGGGAAAATGAAGGAGTATGTCAGACCAAAAGTCTGGTGAATGATAGTAATTACTAGAATCTTTAAGCAAAGTAAAAATAATAGACTTCACAACAATTCTAGTATATAGAAAGAAACAAAGGAAATAGAGAAAAGCAATATGCTGGAAATAAATACGAATTAACCAGGTCAACATAATTGATTAACTTTAATTGTATGCACTTGTCCTTGATAGCTGCTTTGATTAGGCTGAATTCCTAATCCTATCTTAATTAGGCTAAAATTGTAATTCTACCATTTGATCGACCTGCTACATCATAGACCTTACTGCAGACTAGACGCTATATAACTCTCCACACATAAGGTAATGATATCTACGAAAGATGCACAAAGTACAATGGTGTCTATAAAATATGCACAAAGTATTTATTATGGACTAGACGTTATATAGCTCCCTACAAAGAAGGCAACGGTGCCTACGAAAGACACACATACTAGCGCTTGGAACTCATAGTGATACTGAGCACCAAAATGGACGTAACTACCATGCTCATGATACATGTTGCTCCACCTATTGGGTCTTCTTGTCACTTGTGCTCCAGCATAAGCGTTCCCCTCGTCTCACTTCAGGATTTGTGAGACACCGTATCCATAGAAAAATAAGGGGAATGATGTTGGTGTTGGCCCCTCATCCAAACAATATCTAGTTACCCCCCCTTGTCCAAATCCCCGTGATTTGGACTTCTATTTGATCAATGACTACCTTTATTAGTATAAGCATGCCCTCATCTCACTTTGGGCTAATGTGAGACCACCATTTTGTCAACTAGGGAATGGCACATGTCATACTTTCATCTTTGCTTATTAACTTAGATAAATTATTAAAATAAACCTTTATTATTATCTTCACTATCTTTGCTTATTAATTTATTATAAGTCTTAAAATAAGCCTCATTCCATTCTTTTTCTTATTATAACTTACTTTATAACCATGTTATTCATTAACCCAAGGTCTAAGTGTGAAAATAAGCCTCTTTTATCTTATACTCTTTTTAGTTATAATTCTAAGTTATAAGTAGGTCAATTATCTTTAATTAGTCCAATTCTAACATTAATATCATAATTAGGCTCAATTTCTGTCTGAATTCCATTTTTATTACGGTCTTTTTAATTTACATCACATCTTCCGTTATTTCAGTATTCTTATAATTTTAATTCATATTTGTATTTAATCTATTCTAATCCATATGCGATGAAGAAGGAAAAATAAAAGAAAACTGAAAATAGAAGAAAATCCAAAGCATGGGAGGAGATGTAAATAAAGCATAAATGACAATAAATAATTAAAAATACTGTAAATAACTGTAACTAAACGGAAAAGCTATAATTAAGGAAAATTATCCATGAATAACTGAACAGAATAGCTAATAGAAATAGACTGAAAATAATTCTAAAAACTGTTAATAAACTATTAAAAGATTATTTCAGAAATTGTAGTCAAACTACAACTATTGGAAACAAGATTATTTTAAATTATTTATAAATCTAAATAATTACAATCCACTTGTGGTCCTAAGATCTCGCCTTTAGGTATTGCCAGATCTACTTGGGGTTGTTAAAATAATTTTATTAAAAAGATTCTCTCATTGGAAAATTATTCCTTTTAGGGTCCTTCCTGAAAAGGTGAACACAATTGGAGAAAATCTTAGAGTGAGAAAAAGTGTTTGGTCTAGGGTTCTATTTATAGTGTATAAGTGGATCTCAGACCGGTGGATTTGGGGTTTGAATAAAATGCAACCATGTCATTGGCTGAATAGGAGCCATCGGATGGAAGCACGAAGGGACCAGATTGAGCAAAATAGGGAAATTGACATGTTAAAATTGCACAGGATGAAGGAGGAATTCCTTCGCTTCAAACCCTTAGGAGGGTTGACCTATAGGTCGATCTACCATAGTGCTAGGTTGACCGGCCGGTCGACCTAGGTCTTGGGATGGTCGACCTCTAGGTCGACCTCCGTGTATATTTTTTCCGTTGATTCTTGTTTGCTTTGTATCTCGCTCATATTAACTCGGATTCTGACGTTCTATGTATGAAAATTAACCAAAAAATTACCACAGACACATTGGTTCAACTCTTGTGCCTCAATTATGATAATTTCACAAAGTTATTTTATCATTTCATTTAATTCGTTAATTAATTATTATTGTTTAATTTTTCGAGTTGTTACGTTCTCCCCTCCTTAAGGGATTTCGTCCCCAAAATCTCTAAGGATAAAAGAATGAACCAAATGTTTTCATCCAATATCTACAACCAATTACTCAATCATCAACCATTCTTCCATTGTCCTTAAGTTTTCTAATGTGATTTATGACATTTATGCAATTAGTGTAGTGTTAATGTCCCCAATCTAATGCAAAAGATTAGGCGGTCCACTGATTCTGTTGACCTCCTTTTATGCAATCATATACGTGCTATATATCCAAATGAATGCAAAAATTCCTAGTGATAACTGATAATTCTATCCGCATGCTTCACTCATCATCCAAATGCAACAACCATGTGATAGACATCCATTTATAGCAATCATGAAAACTAAAAATGCAAATGCGCATACATCATATGCTTATGATCTTGTGTCCTAGTTAGGCCGATCCCTAAGAGATAATAATGCTTAGTGTAAGTATATGCGTCCATTAGCATCCACTAGAAAACACTCGCAACCACTTGCATCCATCATTCATAAAATGTTCTAGTAACACGTTTATATCAAATCCTACTATCCATAGGTTAACTCTAAAGTTCTACCCTCCCAAAGGATAATAAAGGAAAGAACCTATTCAAAACTAAAGATGAAAAATAGGAAATTTGGAAAAAATAAATGCGGTTATGCGATATGAATTTTCGCCAAGTCAATATTTAGGATCCCTCTGTAGACTCTATAAAACACTAAAGCGACTTGTGCGGTCTCCCATAAAGAGCTTTAAAAGGTGACACTCCAATGCTAACTTGAAAACTACTATCATATGGGAATTCAACTAAAGGAGGGTGCTTCTCCCAAATTCCTCAAAATTAAGAACACTCATTCTCAACAATGTTTTTCTTACTCTCTTACAATTTTCACTTTACTGCTCTCTTTTAGTCTGCACACATGAATCAACATTCCTAGGTCATTACTAGTGTCCCTGTAATAACCCGTAAATTTAACTGATTTTAATAAACTTTATTAAATGAAATTTCGTGAAATTATAAACAATAAAATTTTGAAAAATAGATTTGATATTTGGAATGCGTCTAGTTAAACATAGCAGATGGTAAACTTTCATCCGAAAATATGAAAGTTTATTTCGTGCGTAAATTTACTTCAATTTAATCAGTTAAAAAGCGATGAAAATAAAACGTTTTCGAAACCTAAATACTTTTACATAGAAAAATTCTAAATCATCTTCTGAGCAAGATGTCATTTTTCGTCTTTCAAAATTCGGACTTCTTTGTCTCTATCGATCTTATTTTATGCGTTTTTGCTGCATTTTCCGCTAGTATAAAATTCGAATTTTTATAATTCAATTGTACCGTTGATATTTGTATACCGTTTTGATCGTCTCGTCATGATGATCTCTACGGTATATTCATTCATGCGTTTCGGAGTCCAGTACGCGGTGGAATTTACGAAACGGAAACCGTATCGGTACGCGTTTCGTGTATTTTTAATTCTTGTGGCTATCCAATTCTGAACGTGTGTTGAACCAACGGTCATTAGCCTTTATTATTTTGAATTCTGGTCACTTTGGTTATTCCACGTTCACGTTTAATTGCAGTTGTCTTTTTATCCTCGGTCTCTAGTTCATTTTCTATCGATTTGCCTTTTCATTTTTGGTCTCTCCGCTCTCTCTCTCTTTGTTTTATTCTCTGCCTCCATATTTTGTCTTTCGTTGCTAAACTTTGAAAACATATATTTCACTTGTGCATGTTCTTCTCATCTCATTTTCTCTGAGCCTCCTCCTCACTTTCCCTCTCCAACCTCTTGCCTTAGCCTTGCTTCTCACGTCCGTCTCCCCCGCAACCATCGGCCTCCACGAGATCGGCAGCAACCACCATCGGCCTGTAGCTCCACCGCACTGCCCATCGGATCCACCTCCCCTTGCTCCGCCTATTTCTCGGCATCTTCAACTAGTCGACCCATTTCCTTATCGCTGGCTGAGCTCCGCCAGCAACCGAGCGGCTCACAAGCCCTCGCTTTCCTCTCCACTCCACAACGCGTTCCAGCCCCTTCGCCTACCTTAGCCTCCACCGTCGAGAGCAACCAAGCACCCACGTTCCGCCCTCAGCCCAAGTGCCTCCACATGTCGACCAACAACTCGAGCCTTCTCATCATTTCGCGCGAGCAACCAACCAACGCAGCCACCTGTTCTTCAACAACTCATGCTCGCCACCCCTCTTAACCGCTGTTCCACCCTCCGCAGCATCCACCTCCACGTGCGAAATTTTCTCTCCGCCCAGATCTGTCGAGACGTCGTCTATTATTTGTCTACCGTGATATATAAGGTACTATGTGTGTATATATATATATATATTATTTTAGTTATATAGGATATAATTGTTAGTATATATGTATAAAGGTGTACATCAATTTGTTTATATATACATAATATGTTGTTGACAGTATGTTTATATGTCAGTTTATACATGAAACGGTTAGGTGTATAATAATGTCATACAGATTAGTTTTGATTTGTCAAAGTGTAGATATATGTGTAATAGAGTTTTACATATTTTGATAGTAAGCTATGTTTTGAAGTAACTGCTGTGAAGTATGTATATATATGTAAGCTTTCTCGTTTTTAATAAGTATAAATATAATTATTTATTTCAAAATATTATAAGTTATGCTGCGTTATTCAATTTACATATCAGAGTTTGAATATTAAGATTTGTCGCTTATATATTTTTACATCGTTGATGGGTCTGCAGACCCTTTGATTTTTTATTTTTTTATTTATTATGTATATACATTATTTTAAGATGTGTGATGGTTTATAATATATTATATATATATATATATAGGTTAAAGTATTAACATTTATGTTGTTATATGTAAAGATATGCGGGTAGATTCTAGCCATGCTTCTAAAATCTTTGGTATATGTGTACAATAAGTAAAAATAGTTTACACATAATGTGCAGCTACTATGTAAGCTATATAGTATACACGTAGATTTTATATTCTAGTCTGTAATGATTTATGATCGGTCTGGGTTTGGAAACTGTATGTCTATATATATGTATATTTTATTTTATACATGAATATATTATTTTTATATGTTTATGAGTATTGTTCCAACAAAATATATTATCCGCCTATCAAGCTAATTCGTTTTGATTTCGTCAACTCCTATTTACCAGCTTATCCATCGAATTCGTGCCAATTCTTCTTTGCATTGGAATTCGTAGCTTGTTCTGTTGTCAAACTCTTCTATCCTCGAAAGGTGAGCAATCAGTCATGATTAATGTTCTTTTATTTATTAAATTTGATTTCAATTGAAACGACAATTGAAATATGCTGCTTTTAGTTCTTTATACTGTTAAATATATGCTATTACCTGTATCAGTTCACCTATGACATCTAACCCCATTATCTGTTATTTATACGATGATGATCTCGTTTGGTTGATAATTGATTGATTGTTTGTTGTTTATATTGGATGTTAAATTGTAATGTATAAAGTGATAAATATTATGCAATCGAATTTGACGTAGGATAGTTAAAATTGGAATCGACATATGCGTTGAATTTGATTAGTTAAATTTGTAAAATTATGACCCCTTAAATGTTTAATTATTTGACACGTAGAAATGGTTAATTACCCTTGAACCATTTGAATTTGTGGTATGAAATCGAATAATAAATGTCAAGTGTAGAACCGTGTAAAATAGTAATGTAATAATCTTTAATTTACATGAAATAATAGTGTAGATTCTAGGAATAATTACATTAATTTGCACAAATAACAAATGTAAATTAATACGATTATTTCGGGATTATTTGAATTAATTATTGGATTATTGATTCTTGTTATTGCTTGTTTATTTACTTTGACACCATCCCAATTATCACACTGCAAGTACCCATTGCTATGCTTTGATTTTTGAATTGAAATGGAATCGGGTTGATATGATAAATACCCAAATTAAACTTTAACCTAGGATAGAGAATTAAATATAAACCCGATTGGTCAATGATTTGTTTTAAAATAAAATAAAGATTTTATTCGAATAAACAATAAAATTTTGAAAGAAGTTGGAATTTGAAATTTTATGAAAAGTAAATGTTAATATTTAATAATCGGAAACAAAATATTAACATAGTAGTAAATGGAAGAATGTTGTTTAATTTATGGAATGATTGAATTAAGTTTTGAAATTATCTAATAATTAAGTTGAAATTACTTAATTAAGTTTGAAATTGTGTAATAATTAAATAAAATTTAATTACTGAGAATTAAATAAAAATTTGAATTCTTTGATAAGAGAAATCGAACTTTTGAATAAGTGAATTAAAACTTCGTTAATAAATAAAATTGGGTTCGTTATTTATTAAGTTTTGGAAAATTATTCAAGTAAGTTAATAAGCGAAATTGAACTTCTTAAATATGTGAAATTTAGTTTCTTTGTTAATTGAGTTTTGAAATTTGTAACGAAGGAAATAAATAAATGAAATTGAATTTCTTTAACAAGAAAAATAATGCGTTTATCGAAACAAATGAAAGACTTGTAATTTAAAGAATTGGATTCGACGAATTTAATTTAAATTATATTTGTAAGCTTGATATAGTAAGTTGAACTTAAGAAAGTAATGTAAGGAACTGGAAATTTAATTGAAATTGTTTTAAAGATAAATTAATTTAATGGATATCGAATGAAATCGATAAATGAGTTTAAATCAATTTGAACATTAAATTAAGTTAAATAATTATGGAATGAACTTATATACGAAATTAAAAGAATATTTGAATTGTTTTAAATTTAATCTTGAAATTGAATTATAAGGTTTGAAATGGTATTTTCGAAGTTTTGAAACGTAAATTACGGAAGTTGATTTAAGAAGACAAATGAAATGTCGAATTTAAAATTCTAATTGAATTGAAATTGATTTGGTTTCGAAATATATTTAAAACGACCAATCGGTGTAGTAATTATGAAAGTTATTAAAGAAACCGGAATCGGTTATGGACATACTCTCTGTCTAAACCGAAAACCACTTTAATAACTATACGCGGAGTGATGATCCAGATTGAAGTGGTTGGAATGATGTACGTGATGACTGAAGAAAGAGAACGATAATGGATAGACTTGACACTTGTGTCAAATTGAAAATGACTAAAACAGGAGCCGTGCCGGGCCAATGGGTTAGCCACCTCGAGTGAACACACTTCTTCGAATACTACACATTACCTGTTATTAATTGGTGCACGCTCGTACTTTTGGGAGTGTTGTTTCGCGGTGTTGCGATCGTTGCGGCGATGCATTTTCACCAGTCCGGATCAGGCAAACGGTAGTTTCACTACCTTGGGTATTGCCTCATGTGCCTTGTCATACTTTTATCCTTATATACGCGACCACTACGAATTTGTTTTGGATTATACCTATGGAGTACTCTCTGATATCCCACCACTTTATGGTGGAGTTTACAGTGCTGTATAGACTATAACGCTTACATAAAATGTGTTAAGGGGGATAATGGTAACGCCTTAACACTATTTTGATATTTTATATTACTGACAGACATTATCTATTTAGCGTATATTACTACATAGTAGATAGTTTAACGGATCCTTAGACGATGGTTATTCCAACATCCTTTGAGTTACTTGTATTTCAATTGTAATTTCACTTGAGTTGGATTTATTGATATAAGAATGTTAATCCTGACTCGAGTGTTTTATGTTTTGCTTTACGCTCGGGTCAGACTGAGTGATTCAGCTTTTGAGACTCGCCTTTGGAGTTGGAGCTTCGCCTGGAGATCCAGCTTTCTATCCGGCTTCCAGATATTCAGTTGATTTCAGTGATGTATTCTGATTCTTGTATTTGACTATTGTATTTGAGACTTCCGTTGTAACTTATTTAACTCTGTTATTTATATAGTAGCTTCATGAGCTGCTATCTTGTGCTTCCGCTGCATATTATTACTCTGTGTCTATGATATGTGATTATTTATTTACTGTATATGTTCAGTTTTGCCAAATTTAAATTAACAATTCGGTATTTTGAATTATACAAGTCCGACATGTGCGGATGCGAATAGTCCAAAATAGCGGGTCGTTACAGTTGGTATAGAGCTTTGGTAGCTCTAGGCAGAACTTAACATATAGGGTAAATGTATTTACAGAATCGCTCTCATTCGAGTTTCAATCTCTTCCTTTGACTCAATTCCTTTGAATTTTGGAATGTTCCTTGCGGTTTCAAAATCCATTATTGTCCTTCACTATTCGTCTCCTTTTGATTCTGGATTATCCCATAACTCCACTTCGAATGATCTCCATAATAAACCGGCGGTCTCGCCAATCTTCGAATGATTTGTAAATGGGTGAAACTCCTTTACAATAGACATCGATTTACTGGAGATTTCTATGTCCTTAGTTTACGATGCTATCTATTTCCTGTTATACTTGAATTCTTTTTCTTGAGGTCGAATGTCGATTTGCCTCAGAAATCTGCATCGATCTTATTCTTAAAGTCATGGTCGACCGATTAAGGTTGCCCGCGTTTTATATAAGTTATCCATCTCCCGATTTGTTATTTAAATCATCTTACTTTTGTTTTGAATCTACCTTCAAATCAAAATTCTCTTTAATTAGAGTCCATTAAATTTGAATCTCTGTCATTACTTTGAAAATCCATTGTTGTATCGTCGAGCGAGAAGGTGTATTTGTAAATTAATGTTCAAATATTTTATATATTGTGTTGTTGGGGTTGTTAATCTTGATTTGGGTTTTCGGTCGATTCATCTGATCAACGCTATCGATAGAATTTCCGAAACACTTAAACAGAGGAAACTAACATAGTAGTATTTTCGAATTTGGATAATAAAATAGTTTTGTATGATTATATTATATATAAATATGAATTTTTTTGAAATTAAACTGTTAATGAATTTGTTGTTAGAAATGATAATACTTGATTTTCATTTATTGTTTTTGTAAACCATTGATTTTACCAACTTATAATAAATGAATTTATAAAACTTGGTTATAATTTGATTTGGAATTTGGAATTTGAAATGAATTAAAATCAAGAATTTGTGAATTTAATTTCTGGTGATTTCAAACTTGGGCTTTTAAAGTTTTAAAATGTATATTATTTAAAATATTTTCAAATAGAAACGGTTTTCAAAGAGTTTTTAAATGTTTAAATAAGTGCTCTTCTCTTGTCGCTGGAAAATAATTTCGGTGATGACGGCCGCATCATCGACATTCATTTACGAGTTTCGAAGCGGAGAGACCATTTTGTAGCTTTGCGATAGTTTTTCTTTGAAAAATTCAATTGATTTGGATTTCTAAAAGTATGATTTGATTTATAAAATATAATGATATATGGTTTAAATTGATTTGATATCTATAGTATATATATATATATATATTTATTTATTTATTCCTAAATAGTTGAAGAGGATCGGGAATTTAATTCTTAAATTTTGTTGAGAGTAATCTCAAATATAAAATGAACCAAAATTTTGAATAAATATGTAAGCTCGAGATAACGGAATTAGTGAATTTTACTTGTATAATACCCAATTTCATTCTAATATAACTTACCTAAATTTTCAAAAGTTAACTATGTAATTGAATATTATACAGTATAAAATGATGTTAAGGGAATTTATTAATAAAATTTGAGTAGCTATAATAAATGTAAATATACATAATATATGTAATAAGATATATTAAGTAGAATAAATTTAATAATAATTTGGAATAAAAAAAGAATTAAATTTGTCGAATAAAATATGATTATAATAAATGACTATTCAAATTGACGACCTTTGAAATTGTTAATTTAGGATAATTGGATAATATACAATATAAATTGTCTTTATAAATAAAAGGTGAGTACGTATAATAAATGTTATTCACTTAAATTTAAAATTATAAAATGTTTATGGAGATAAATAGAATAATAAATTGAATAAATAATTGGTGTGATTAATAGAAGAAAATTTTTGTTTTGAAAGTTAATAGATTAAATTAAATCAACTTAAGGTAGTATCTTGAATTAGTTGAATTTCATTCGAAAGAAACCTTTTGTAACTAATACTAATGAATGTGAAATCAAACCAATTTAATGAAAATCTTGAATTTAAAAACAAATTGTTGAATATAAGTTATTTAAATTGAAATTCATATGTTTAGAATTAATTGTTTTACTCTGTTTTCAATCTATTTTCTTCTGGTTGTTTCTATTCTCCTGCTTCCTTTCTTTTCGGGGATGAAAAGTTTTGAGCGGGGAGAGTGTAACAACCCATAAATTTAACTGATTTTAATAACGTTATTAACAAAATTTCGTGAAATTATAAACAATAAAATTTTGAAAAATAGATTTGATATTTGGAATGCGTCTAGTTAAACATAGCAGATGGTAAACTTTCATCCGAAAATATGAAAGTTTATTTCGTGCGTAAATTTACTTCAATTTAATCAGTTAAAAAGCGATGAAAATAAAACGTTTTCGAAACCTAAATATTTTTACATAGAAAAATTCTAAATCATCTTCTGAGCAAGATGTCGTTTTTCGTTTTTCAAAATTCGGACTTCGTTGGCTCTGTCGATTTTATTTTATGCGTTTTTGCTGCATTTTTCGCTAGTATAAAATTCGAATTTTTATAATTCAATCGTACCGTTGATATCTGTATACCATTTTGATTGTCTCGTCGTGAAGATCTCTACGGTATATTCATTCATACGTTTCGGAGTCCAGTACGCGGTGTAATTTATGAAATGAAAACCGTATCGGTACGCGTTTCGTGCATTTTTAATTCTTATGGCTATCCAATTCTGAACGTGTGTTGACCCAACGGTCATTAGCTTTTATTATTTTGAATTATGGTCATTTTGGTTATTCCACGTTCACGTTTAATTGCAGTTGTCTTTTTATCCTCGGTCTCTGGTTCATTTTCTATCGGTTTGTCTTTTCATTTTTGGTCTCTCCGCTCTCTCTCTTTCTTTATTCTCTGCCTCCATAATTTGTCTTTCGTTGCTAAACTTTGAAAATATATATTTCACTTATGCATGTTCTTCTCATCCCATTTTCTCTGAGCCTCCTCCTCACTTTCCCTCTCCAACCTCTTGCCTTACCTTGCTTCTCACGCCCGGCTCCCGCGCAACCATCGGCCTCCACGAGATCGGCAACAACCACCATCGGCCTGTAGCTCCGTCGCACTGCCCATCGAATCCACCTCCCCTTGCTCCGCCTATTTCCCGGCGTCTTCAACTAGTCGACCTATTTCCTTATCACTGGCCAAGCTCCTCCAGCAACCGAGCGGCCCACAAGCCCTCGCTTTCCTCTGCACTCCACAACGCATTCCGGCCCCTCCGCCTACCCCAGCCTCCACCGCCGAGAGCAACGAAGCACCCACGTTCCGCTCTCAGCCCAAGTGCCTCCCCACGCCGACCAACAACTCGAGCCTTCTCATCATTTCGCGTGAGCAACCAACCAACGCAGCCACCTGTTCTCCAACAACTCCGCTCGCCACCCCTCTTAACCGCTGTTTCACCCTTCGCAGCATCCACCTCCACGTGCGAAATTTTCTCCCCGCCCAGATCTGCCAAGACGTCATCTATTATTTGTCTACCGTGTTATATAAGGTACTATGTGTGTGTGTGTATATATATATGTATATTATTTTAGTTATATAGGATATAGTTGTTAGTATATATGTATAAAGGTGTACATCAATTTGTTTATATGTACGTAATATGTTGTTGGCAATATGTTTATATGTCAGTTTATACATGAAACAGCTGGGTGTATAATATATGTTATACAGATTAGATTTGATTTGTCAAAGTGTAGATATATGTGTAATAGAGTTTTACATATTTTGATAGTAAGCTATGTTTTGAAGTAACTGCTGTGAAGTATGTGTAAGCTTTCTCGTTTTTAATAAGTATAAATATAATTATTTATTTCAAAATATTATAAGTTATGCTGCGTTATTCGATTTACATATCAGAGTTTGAATATTAAGATTTGTAGCTTATATATTTTTACATCGTTGATGGGTCTGCAGACCTTTTGATTGATTGATTTATTTATTATGTATATACGTTATTTTAAGATGTGTGATGGTTTATGATATATATTATATATATATAGGTTAAAGTATTAACATTTATGTTGTTATAGTATAGACATGCGGGTAGATTCTAGCCGTGCTCCTAAAATCTTTGGTATATGTGTACAATAAGTAAAAATAGTTTACACATAATGTGCAGCTACTATGCAAGCTATATAGTATACACGTAGATTTTAAATTCTAGTCTGTAATGATTTATGATCGGTCTGGGTTTGGAAACTGTATATATATGTGTGTGTGTGTATATTTTATTTTCTATATGAATATATTATTTTTATGTGTTTATGAGTATTGTTCCAACAAAATGTATTATCCGCCTATCAAGCTAATTCGTTTTGATTTTGTTAACTCCTATTTACCAGCTTGTCCGTCGAATTCGTGCCAATTCTTCTTTGCATTGGAATTTGTAGCTTGTTCTGTTGTCAAACTCTTCTATCCTCGAAAGGTGAGCAATCACTCACGATTAATGTTCTTTTATTTATTAATTTTGATTTCAATTGAAACGACAATTGAAATATGCTGCTGTTAGTTATTTATACTGTTAAATATATGCTATTATCTGTATCAGTTCACCTGTGACATCTGACCCCATTATCTGTTATTTATACGATGATAATCTCGTTTGGTTGATAATTGATTGATTGTTTGTTGTTTATAATGGATGTTAAATTGTAATGTATGAAGTGATAAATATTATGCAATCGAATTTGACATAGGATAGTCAAAATTTGAATCGACATATGCTTTGAATTTGATTAGTTAAATTTGTAAAAATATGACCCCTTAAATGTTTAATTATTTGACACGTAGAAATGGTTAATTGCCCTTGAACCATTTGAATTTGTGGTATGAAATCAAATAATAAATGTCAAGTGTAGAACCGTGTAAAATAATAATGTAATAATCTTTAATTTACATGAAATAATAGTGTAGATTCTAGGAATAATTACATTAATTTGCACAAATAACAAAGGTAAATTAATACGGTTATTTCGGGATTATTTGAATTAATTATTGGATTATTGATTGTTGTTATTGCTTGTTTATTTACTTTGACACCATCCCAGTTATCACACTGCAAGTACCCTTTGCTATGCTTTGATTTTTGAATTGAAATGGAATCGGGTTGAAATGATAAATACCCAAATTAAACTTTGACCTAGGATAGAGAATTAAATATAAACCCGATTGGTCAATGATTTATTTTAAAATAAAATATAGATTTTATTCGAATGAACAATAAAGTTTTGAAAGAAGTTGGAATTTGAATTTCATGAAAAGTAAATGTTAATATTTAATAATCGGAAACAAAATATTAACATAGTAGTTAATGGAAGAATGTTGTTTAATTTATGGAATGATTGAATTAAGTTTTGAAATTATCTAATACTTAAATTGAAATTATTTAATTAAGTTTGAAATTATGTAATAATTAAATAAAGTTTAAATATTGAGAATTAAATAAAAATTTGAATTCTTTGATAAGAGAAATCGAACTTTTGAATAAGTGAATTTAAACTTCGTTAATAAATAAAATTGGGTTCTTTATTTATTAAGTTTTGGAAAATTATCTAAGTTAATAAGAGAAATTGAACTTCTTAAATATTTGAAATTTAGTTTCTTTATTAATTGAGTTTTGAAATTTGTAACGAAGGAAATAAATAAATGAAATTGAATTTCTTTAACAAGAAAAATAATGCGTTTATCGAAACAAATGAAAGACTTGTAATTTAAAGAATTGGATTCGACAAATTTAATTTAAATTAAATTTGTAAGTTTGATATAGTAAGTTGAACTTAAGAAAGTAATGTGTGGAATTGGAAATTTAATTGAAATTGTTTTAATGACAAATTAATTTAATGGATATGGAATGAAATCGATAAATGAGTTTAAATCAATTTGAACATTAAATTAAGTTATATTATTATGGAATGAACTTATATACGAAATTAAAAGAATATTTGAATTGTTTTAAATTTAATCTTGAAATTGAATTATAAGATTTGAAATGGTATTTTGGAAGTTTTGAAACGTAAATTATGGAAATTGATTTAAGAAGGCAAATGAAATGTTGAATTTAAAATTCTAATTGAACTGAAATTGATTTGGTTTCGAAATATATTAAAAAACGACCAATCGGTGTAATAATTACGAAAGTTACTAAAGAAACCGGAATCGGTTATGGACATACTCTCTGTCTAAACCGAAAACCACTTTAATAACTATACGCGGAGTGATGATCCAGAATGAAGTGGTTGGAATGATGTACGTGATGACTGAAGAAAGAGAACGATAATGGATAGACTTGACACTTGTGTCGAATTGGAAATGACTAAAACAGGAGCGGTGTCGGGCCAATGGGGTTAGCCACCTCGAGTGAACACACTTCTTCGAATACTACTCATTACCTGTTATTGATTGGTGCACCCTCATACTTTTGGGAGTGTTGTTTCGCGGTGTTGCGATCATTGCGGCGATGCGTTTTCACCAGTCCGGATCATGCAAACGGTAGTTTCACTACCTTGGGTATTGCCTCATGTGCCTTGTAATACTTGTATCCCTATATACACGACCACTACGAATTGGTTTTGGGTTATACCTATGGAGTACTCCCTGATATCCCACAAGTTTACGGTGGAGTTTATAGTGCTGTATAGACTATAACGCTTATATAAATGTGTTAAGGGGGATAATGATAACGCCTTAACATTATTTTGATATTTTATATTACTGATAGACATTATCTATTTAGCGTATATTACTACATAGTAGATAGTTTAACGGATCCTTAGAGTTACTTGTATTTCAATTGTAATTTCACTTAAGTTGGATTTATTGATATAAGAATGTTAGTCCTGACTCGAGTGTTTTGTGTTTTGCTTTATGCTCGAGTCAGACTGAGTGGTTCATCTTTTGAGACTCACCTTTGGAGTTGGAGCTTCGCCTGGAGATCCAGCTATCTATCCATCTTCCAGATATTCAGTTGATTCTAGTGATGTATTCTGATTCTTGTATTTGACTTTTGTATTTGAGACTTTCGTTGTAACTTATTTAACTCTGTTATTTATATAGTAGCTTCATGAACTACTATCTTTTGCTTCCGCTGCATATTATTACTCTGTGTTTGTGATTTGTGATTATTTATTTACTGCATATGTTCAGTTTTGCCAAATTTAAATTAACAATTCGGTATTTTTGAATTATACAAGTCCGACATGTGCGGATGTGAATAGTCCAAAATAGCGGGTCGTTACTGTCCCACACACTCCATGGGAATTTTTGCCATTACTTTTAAAAGTAATCACTGCTATAGCCTTGCACTTTTTCCGTTACACCTAGGAAATGATTCCTATCTGCTCCACATTTAAGAGCTTAGTTTGGTATTTATCACTTTATTTTAAAAAAAACTAAGGCTTCAATTTTTAAAACATCAAATCCCAAAATCTTTGTCTTTAAAAATTGTTATTTTTAAGTTTCTATTAAATTCAAAAATACTAGCTCACATAAAATCTTATCTTTCTGGACTTGCATCTTCGCAGATTTTTTGAATTTACATTATTTCCCAAACCTAGAGAATTTTTTTTAAGTCCAAAACCTATTCCTCGTTTTCTTTTAAAGACTTCTACAGCTTTCGATAAAAATTTGGATTTTCAAATTTTACTATTATTATGTTTTTCATTTCCAAAAATTTATTTACTTTTTCACCAAACCATTATCCTTTAAAATATCTTTGAAATGTCCTTATGTGTCCGTTTTTGAAACATCTTCTTATTATACCTAACAGTTTTATACCTTAATGTAATGGAACTACTTCTCTGATGAGAAATTATTAATGGTAAAACCTTCTATGAATCCTTCAAAAGAGGATATTACGTTTATTTGAAATTACAAGGAACATTTTTTTTATACTTTTTTTAAATAGG
The DNA here is from genome assembly GCA_030765085.1 of Allium cepa. Classification (NCBI taxonomy): domain Eukaryota; kingdom Viridiplantae; phylum Streptophyta; class Magnoliopsida; order Asparagales; family Amaryllidaceae; genus Allium; species Allium cepa. The sequence continues at coordinate 540,370,111 of CM060934.1, read as the reverse complement.
CTATACAAAATATGGTGCTTCCCATACCTTGTATATCTTTTTCATGTATTCCTTATAACTTGCACAAAACATCTTTATTTATAATTTGGTTTCATAGAAAATTTTATCATTATTCATTTCATTCTAATAGATTAAACTATTTTTAATTTATATTCTTTACCATAGACAATTTCTATGAAATTTGCTAATTTTCTAATATTTAACTTACACTTTTCTTTACAGGAAAAATCATTTTCAAAACTGTTTTAATATATCCATAACTAGATAAAATTTCCTCATACTTATTTAAATATTTAGTGTGCTTACAAATCACTTTATTCCTATACTTGAAAATTTTCTTCAAAACATATTTTTATGTAGGTCAAAATAGCTGTTGCGTAAAACACTGTTGCTACAACCCAAAATTACTGATGTACGGATTCAATTAAAATAAATACTAATAAACCTCATGTACTATGTAAAAATATTTCTTTTGGAAGTCACCTACTATAAAAATAGTGTTATAGTCTATGCTCCCTTTACTTTTCACAAAACATCTATTACAACAATAAATGTTGTAATCTACGTTTTTGATACTTAATAACCTCTAGATTTTCATATTTAGAATCTTTGTTTATCTACAAAGAAACTAGCGAGCTATAATTCTTCAATTTTACATTTAACTAAATTTTTATCATATAAAAACCAATTTAAATTTCATACCATTTTTCAAAAATGCAATATTTATTTCTGATGAACGTATTTTATGCATTTAAACCGTTTGTTTCATATATTTTTATTTCAATAAAGCGGTATTATACGGGTATTTTGTTGTGGTTTTGCAGATTATAGATTCCAAAGTGCAACGTTGGAATTAATCGACTGTGCCGTCCAATGGTTCAAATGACGTGCAAAAAAAGAGTGCAACATTTTGAGTACCGAATAATTCGAAGAGAAAGTACATATCGTTCATGAAGAAATGCATCTCACGTCACGAGCATGTGTACTATTCATGCAAGAAATCAATTGCAAATATTGAAAATACACTTTCAAAGTTTAGCCTAAAAATCTCTCAAAGTAAGGCCACTTGTTAATCAAATAACAAAGCAAAGACCAATTCAAAGTGAGGTGGCCTTATTATTCTTCAAATATCAAGCACATGGACCTAAATAGTAGATTATTTTTGGAGGCTGAAGCCTTTAAATAGAGAGAGCAATGCAGTCGAAAAATCATCTTACACCTCATCACTCTTCTTCAAGTTTAATTTTAAATTCAGCAGTGTTTTTATTTTCGAACAGAATACGTAGGATTGTTGATTAGATTTAACAATTTATTTATTCTTGTTCTTAGTTATTTTTTGCACTCTTTTCAGTTAATAAATATTTTATTTGTTTGCTCTGTTATTTTCTTTTCCGCAATTTCAATTTCTGTTCTAGTTTTTACAATTTTATATTTTGGTTGCAATTTCGATTAGTTTTGGATTCGATTTGGAGTATATTATTGTTTTTATTTTCTGTTCAAATTCACCGTCGAATTCGTTTGACACGTCTAAGTTTTAACTGTGGATTTCAATTGTTTTAAAATACAATTCATGTGTTCGGCGTGCATACTACACGCATGTGTGCTTGCAGAATTAATTAAAATTTGTGCTTTCCTAATCAATAGAAAAGTCACAACAAGTTTTTGACGCCTTTGCCGGGGAATTTCTATTTTGAAATTTTTGATTTTTCGTTTTTTAAGTCTATTCGTGTTAATTTATTATTTTGCATTAGTTTTCAAAAAAAAAAAATCGCTGCATATTTGCGTTGTTTTAATTCCTTTCGTTGTTTCATATTTACTTTTCACACATGTTGTTTGGCATGTCATTCGGTTGCATTCTCGCATTATATTTTGCACTTACACTTTCCATTGTTTTCACGTTTGCATAGTCCTCACGTTTTCATAGTTATTCACGCGTGGCAGCGTTTCACATAATCCATACATAGCCCAGGTTGCATTTTCACGAATTAATATTCACCTGCAACCATTCACCCAAGTGGTTTCACGTAGCCACTTGCTTTTCAATTTATTTAGCATCCTTAGTGTTTTACGTTTCAAATAACTCCAACTAAAACATTCATTCACTTTGCTGTTACACAGTTCGTTTTGCACGTTCACTGTGTTTTCACTTTGCTTCCACGTTCATTCACTTTGCAATCATTTTCACCACATGACACGTTAGTTGTATTTTACTCACACATTTTTCGGTGATCACTGCTGTACACACTTTCATGTATCCTTATTTCATTCACACATAGTTTTTCACATAACCAAAGCATACTTCATTGCATTATTTCATCAAGTTACATTACATTTAGTTTATTTCAGTAACGTATCATTTATATATACACATGGTTGCAGTTTCATATTTTCTAAGCTTATCAGCTCTTAGATATCTGACAGGTAGCAACAACAACCGCAAACTTTGGAGTTTGATCCGCTAGCGCTACTCAGTTGCATTGGACGGACTGCCATACCCCTCTGCAAGTAATTTTCTACTCTACAGGTGCCCAACTGAAAGCTGTTTAAATTTACTTTTGGCTATTACACATTGATTTGTTTATGCGTGTTTAGGCAAGAAATAATTTTAACCGTTTAGAAAGCCAAAATATCTCATTAAACAAATCAACGGAAATTTCATATCAAAGAAATATGAGCAATCACGGTTCACAACACCGTGAAAATCATAGTTCACCAAAATCGTCGCCTAAATCATATGTTGGAGATCACGAATTTCATGAGAACCGACCATTATCCCTTAGAGACCTATGCTATCCAACTAGGACTGTTCAACCTTCGGTTATTTCATTTCCACCTGTGGAAGGAAATAATTTTGAGCTAAAACATTCTTTATCCAAAAGGTACCAAAATTCACTGGGTCTGAAAATACATATGAATTTCTTAGTGAATTTGAGTTATACGCTTCTACAACTAAAATGCAACAACATTCTAATGAATCCATCAAGCTAAGGCTTATCCCATTTGCACTTCTATAAAGTGCGAAAAGATGGATTAATTCTCTTCCTAAAAATTCAATTAAAAGTTGGGACAATTTCGTTACTATATTTTTGAAAAAGTTTTTTCCTTTCCACTAACTCTTAAAATTCGAAGTGAAATCAACTAATTCTCTCAGAATGAAGGAGAAGCTTTTTCAAAATATTTTGAAAGGTTCAATCAACTATTATATAGTTGCCCACGTCATGCAACCCCTAAACACGTTTTGTGCCAAATCGTTTATGAAGGGCTTAACTATCAAACAAGATCCTAACTCGAATCAATGTGCGGAGGAGAATTCATGGCAAAAACAGACGAGGAAGCTTGGGAATTTTTAGAAGATTATTCGAAAAAGGATATGCAATGGAAAACAATTCGTGTTCCAATTCGTACTCCAAACAGAGGAGTACATGCCATTGACCCATCACATCTACCTATAGATGCCCAAATTCCTCAAGAAGGAGAAGGACTACCTCATTACTACACACAAGACCAAATCAATGCTATAGCTCAAAACAGTCCTTATTCATCCACATACAACCCTAACTGGAAGCATCATCCAAACTTTTCATGGTCATATCCTAACAATGTGGCTAATCCATCGCATATGTATCCGATGGTACCAAATTCGAATTATCGAGCCCCAGCATCTAATGCTCAAAATTCACAACCAACTCCTCAAACAAAACCTTCGAATTAACCATACAGGCATCCTAATTTCAATCCATCACCCCAACCTTCTCAGCCTTCACAAGAAATTGCTCAACTGGAAAAACAATTCTCTAAAAAAAATGAACAAATCACTAACCAAGATGCAAGAATTGAGAAAATCACTAAACAAAATGAACAAATGTTGATAGTGATGAAGGATCCCATGAAAATCAATGAGAAAGTTAAATTGCCTAGTCAAACCGAAGTGAATCCAAAGTATAACTCTAGAGGAGTAAATCTTTATGAGGATGAAAATGTAAATCCGGTTAGTGCTGTCACCACATTAAGGTCTGGAAAGAAGGTAGATAACCACATCAGCAACCCCGACATCCTTCTTAAATCTTCCCACGTTCCAAGTTCTGAAACTCAGTCGACAACCACGGTTGTCAATCAAAACGACTTTAATTCTTCATCTAAGATTGGCAATCCCAACCACTCTTTACCTTCTGATGTTGGCAACCCCAACATTCCAGCTCCCTTATCTTCACCTCAAATATAACACCTTCTTCTTCAAATGAAAAAACTTTCGAACGAGTCTATAAACCCATTGCTCCATTTCCCCATAGACTCAACAAAAAGAAGAAGCTCGCTAATTTTGACCAAATTCTTGAAATCTTTAAACAAGTTCGAATCAATATTCCACTTCTTGATACCATCAAGCAAATTCCTCAATATGCCAAATGTCTGAAAGAGCTATGCACTCAAAAACATGCCACTAACGTTCCTAAGACTGCATTTCTAACAGCAAACATGAGCTCTGTTCTTTCAAATCCCTCCCCAATCAAGTATAAGGACCCCGGTTGTCCTACAATCGGTTGTAAAATCGGTAACACTCATATTAGTCATGCCTTACTCGATCTTGGAGAAAGTGTGAATCTTTTGCCTTTTACTGTGTACTGTCAACTTGGACTAGGGGAATTAAAACCTACAAACATCACAATTGAAAATGTTTTGATACAAATCGAGCAATTCTATTTCCCAGTCGATTTCATAGTCTTAGAGACTGCATCTGTCTTAAATCCCAATAGTCAGATTCCTTTGATATTAGGTCGTCCATTTTTAGCAACATCAAATGCTATCATAAATTATCGGAATGGTCAACTCCGACTTTCCTTTGGGCACCTAACTATTGAACTAAATATTTTCAATCTTAACAGACAACCAAGGGATCTTGAAACAGAAGAAGTTGACATGATCCAAACAATTATAGAAAATGATTTTAGTCACAGTCTCTTAACATGTGCCTAGATCATTTTAATTTCAACTTCCATGAAGATGAATACATTTATGAATCAAAAGATGTGCTCTGCTCTTCTCATAATTCACTAGAATTCAATCAGTTGACGTCTACTGAAGCCTCAAAAGAAGTACGCCCTAAATTAGACCTCAAACCTCTTCCAAATGATCTTAAGTATGCATACTTAGATTCTTCGAAAAATTTCCCTACAATCTTGGCATCCGATCTCATTAAGGACCAAGAAGAACAACTTTTGAAAATTTTAAGGGAAAATAAAGAGGCAATAGGATAGGTAATCGTTGACATTAAGGAAATTAGTCCATCAATCATTGAACATCGAATACATTTAGTCGACGAGGCTAAACCCACTTGCGAAGCTCAAAGGCGATTAAACCCAAATATGAGAGAAGTGGTAAAGGAAGAAATTGTGAAATGTGTAGACAATAACATTATCTACCCTATCTCTGATAGTACTTGGGTAAGTTCGGTACAAGTTTTTCCCAAGAAGTCTAGAATCACTGTGACCAAAAATGAGAATAGCGAACTTGTTTCGAAAAAACTCAAAACAAAATGGCGCGTTTGCATCGACTATCGAAAACTCAGTGCAGCAACAAGAAAAGATCATTTCCCCTCCCTTTCATTGATCAAATGCTCGAACGCTTAGCCGGTCATGAATATTATTGTTTTCTTGATGGTTACTCCGGCTATAATCAGATTTCCATTGCGCTAGAGGACCAACACAAAACAAAGTTCACATGTCCCTTCGGAACTTTCGCATATCGTCGCATGCCCTTCGGGGCTTTGTAATGCTCCCGTTACCTTTCCGAGATGTATGATGAGTATATTTTCTGATATGGTGGAGGATTTCTTAGAAATATTCATGGACGATTTTTCAATCTATGGGTCATCTTTTGATCAATGCCTCCTTCATTTAGAACGTGTCTTAAAGCGATGTAAGGAGAAATCTCTTGTTCTTAATTGGGAAAAATTTCATTTTATGGTTAAGCGAGGAATAGTCTTAGGTCATGTTGTCCCTAAAAATGGCCTAGAAGTTGACAAATCTAAGGTTGATCTTATTGTTGGCCTTCCTCCTCCATGGTCCGTAAAGGACATTCGCTCATTTCTCGGCCATGCAGGATTTTATAGGAGGTTCATTAAAGATTTTTCAAAAATTTCAAAACCTCTTTCGAATCTTCTGGATAAAGACATATAATTTGAATTTTCCAATGAATGTAAAACGTCTTTTGAAACCCTTAAATTGATCTTGACCACTGCACCTATCATCCAACCTCCAAATTGGACTTTGCCTTTCGAATTAATGTGTGATGCTTCTGATTATGCCATTGGAGCCATCTTAGGTCAACGAATCGATAAACTTCCTCGAGTCATCTATTATGCTAGCAAAACTCTTATCGTAGCTCAATTGAATTACTCAACCATAGAAAAAGAGTTTTTAGCGGTTATTTTTGCCCTCGATAAGTTTAGATCATATCTCGTAGGTTCTAAGGTCATAGTTTACACCGATCATGCCGCATTACGGTATTTACTCACAAAAAAGGATGCCAAACCCCGCTTAATCCGTTGGATTCTCCTTCTTCAAGAGTTTGACCTAGAAATACGAGATAAAAAGGGTTCTGAAAATGTCGTACCTAATCATCTTTCTCGTATTGTTCATGAAAACATCGATAATTCTCAAATCAATGATCATTTTCCCGATGAACAAATTCTTTCCCTCTTCAGTGCACCATGGTACGCGGACATCATAAATTATCTTGTCGCAAATGAAACACCTTCCCATTGGTCAAAACAAGATATAAAAAAAATTCTCTCCAATGTTCGAAAATTTTACTGGGACGATCCTTATCTCTTCAAATATTGCAACGATCAAATCATACGTAGATGTGTCCCTGAACATGAATTCCATAGCATCCTCTCTTTTTTATATAATCAAGCACGTGGAGGACATTTTGGAGCAAAGAAAACTGCTGCCAAGGTGTTACAATGCGGTTTTTATTGGCCTTCTCTTTTTCGTGATGCCCACGAGTTTTGCTCCAAATGCGCTAGATGTCAACAAACATGTCGTATTTTCAAACGTAACATGATGCCCCTAAACCCAATCCTTGTCATCAAAATTTTTGATGTTCGGGGCAGCGATTTCATGGGTTCTTTTCCTAATTCTTTTGGAAATCTCTACATCCTACTTGCAGTAGATTACGTGTCTAAATGGGTTGAGGCCATTCCCAGCAGAACGAATGACAATAAAGTTGTTGTCAAATTTTTGAAAGAAAACATATTTTCCCGTTTTGGCACACCTCGAGCCATTATAAGTGAGAACGATTCTCATTTTTGTAATCGTGCTTTTGAATCTCTTCTTAAGAAATACTCTATCACTCATAAACTATCTACTCCATATCATCCACAAACTAACAGTCAAGTTGAGCTTTCCAATAGACAAATTAAACAAATTCTTGAAAAGACAATTAACTCCAACAGAAAAGATTGGCCATCTAAATTGATAGACGCCCTTTGGGCATTTCGCACAGCTTATAAAACCAATCTAGGAAAGTCATCATACCGATTAGTCTTTGGAAAAGCATGCCACTTACCCATTGAGCTCAAGCGCCGCGCACTTTGGGCAATCAAATACCTTAATTTTGACATAGAAAAAGCCGGATTGCATCGTAAATTACAATTGTCAGAATTAAAAGAACTAAGAAATGAAGCATATGAAATGCAAATATTTATAAAGATAAAACTAAATTTTATCATGATAAATCCATACTTCGTAATACATTCGAAGTATGTCAGAAAGTTCTCTTATATAATTCCAGACTTCATTTATTTCTGGAAAAATTGAGATCCCGTTGGACAGGTCCATATATTGTGAAAACAGTATACCCTTATGGTGCAGTTGAAATTGAAAATCCTAGGGACAGTTCCATTTCAAAGGTCAATGGACAAAGCTTGAAGCCATTTCTAGAGTTTGAACAACACGGGGACAACGAGTTCATGGATCTCCATGAACCTAGCTACTCGGCATAAGCCACTCACTGTCTTGTACATATGAGGTTGTATATTTTTTATTTTACTTTTCTATTTTGCGTTTGCATTCTGTTCGACAGTCGGGACACTGTCTCATTCTAGTGTGGGGGGACGCATGTCTCATACTGTTTGTTCATATTTCACATTGTAGCATCATTTAAAAAAAAATCATCTCATTATTTGTTTTCAATTTTTTTTTTCATTTTTCAAGCTTCATCTCATTTTCCATTTTTTTAAGACTTTGATTTATTTTTAATTAGTTAAGACAAAGTAAGTAGACAGTTGAAGTCAATTGATGAAATTTTTTGTGAATCACTAATTTTAAATGTAAAATATAATGAAAAGTTGAATTACAAGCGATAATAGTGAGGTTAGTATATAGGGGGATTCGTAGGTGATGGTTATGAAATCCTTTCTAACCTATAGTCTTTGTTTAAAAAATGGCAGATTTAAAGTACATGCGTTGACATTTCAAATCATAAAAGTTAAGTGGTGCTAAGTTGATTTGCATAACTCTCTTTAGTTAATTTCCAAAAAAAAAATCTAATAAGAAACACCTAGAGTCAATAGGTGTGCACACTTATGAAAGTGTGTGCACTCGCCACGCTCTGTACTCTTCTCACATAAGCCCGCAAGGCAGTGCATGGATGGTATATCTGGCATCAGCATTCTGAGTTAGGTGTATAAGGAAAATAAATAAATAATCACCTAAGGATTACCGACCTTTTCTAACATAGTCAACATCGGTTCGCACAATCCTCCAAGCTATGTCCCAACTCTCACGTTAGCCCACAAGGCAGTGCATGGGTGGTATACTTTGGTCCAAAAGTTAGGTGCATAAAAAAATAAAAAAATAAATTAGTAAAGAGAGACTAAGCTTTGAAACCCAAATATTTCTTGACTTTATTGATTTGGCTTGTTATACAAATGAAAATGAAAAATACCATTTTGAAAAAAAAACCTGTGATTAACAGTGAAGAACTTATTTGATGGCTGCACTATGCTATCGACCGAAACAACTGGCCAAACTAGAATCTAACTTATGAAAAGTTGAGTTATATTGAAATTTGTGATTAGTGAGAAACCAAAAATTTGAAGAAGTTGACTACAACTGATATACATTATTTTTTTGCAACTATTATGAAGTAAATCGATTCTCCATTTTTTTAAAATTTTACATTCATGTAGTACATTAGAATCATCACATACTGCATTTGCATTTTGTGGGTAGTATTCGCTGAAAACCCTCACGAGACACCACTCGTCCTACTAGGGACACCTAGAGGTTTAACGGCTTGTTGCATACGCTCAATGCAATCGTGTTTCCTATGAAAAAGGATTTAGTTAGTGTTGAATATGCGCTTATATGATTTTTGTTTGAGGATAATAAACATATATACATTCATTTAAATGTATTTGTTAATGTACTATTTTATTTTTCATAGGTTAAATAAATATTTGCTGAATAAAATTAAATAATACAGAATTTGAATTCAAATAGAAATTTTATTCAAACAAATATTTATTACAATTTTTGAATAGTACAGATTCAAGCTCTCACTATACATATACAATTTCAATTATAATTCAATTTCTGATTAGATCACAATTCAATTTACAGTTGACCTCACTACATATCACTCACACTCGTATTTATCTTCAACTTCATTCCAGTTAGAATCCAACATTTGAGCAATCTGCAAAAATATATACTAACGCAGTAAAATTGTAAAGGAAATATTTTTTGCAATATAAAATAAAATATGGATTTTGAAAATATTATTTGCCTCAGTTATTTGGGTTGTTCATCATCATTTACATTTGAATTCATCACACACGAACAATGTGACATGCACAGTGTATCACTATACATGCCACAAGGCCATGCATACGGATATACACTTGATAATGTTACAGGGACAGGTAAGCACATGTCAAACCCAAATTATCGGATTCAACGCAAGTGCAATAAAATAAATGTCACAACTCTCAGCACAAGGTCAAATCCGAGCTTAAGATGGATTCAGCTCAGGTGAAATTTCAAAAAATAAACCAAATTCAAAGGTCAAGTCACTGCAATCATGACTCAACTCAATGCAACAACAAAGACCAAGGCTACACAATGAACAACTACCAGAAACCATCACACTTGTTACACATATATAAGCAATTGAAGTGCAGCCTCAAACCACTGACTCCATTGAACAAATCAATAATGATGCAAGCATGTACATGTGTGGTCAACAAACACAAAGCTAACAACACTCAGATGAAAACATGATCAGATCAAACTCAATTCAATACGACTGTAAATAGTGCCATAAGACCATCATGCAAAGACCACAAAGTCGGTGCACAAAAAACTTCAAATGACTCAAGTGAACATATCACAGTGAAGCTCAAAGTAACCAGAGGAAAATGGACAGAGACAATAACAATGAACCAGTGGCCATAAACAGAGTGCATGCTACAACAAAGTGACTCAAGCAACAACACAAACCAAGCTACAACCATCAAGTACATATGAACCCAAATCAAGCATGAAGTATACATATGCATAACAACCAGATCAGAACTTCAACCAGTACACAAGTAGAGGAAACCAGACTATATGCAAGCAAGGTTACGGATTCAAGTACAAATGCACATCAACACTTGTAACATGTATACGAATGTAAGTGATAATATGTGCACATGAATGCCATCAAGTCAGAGGCACAATATAGGCAGTAACGATATAAATGAATCAATGATAATATGGTTGAAGTGAGACTACCAAGCCTTTAATAGTTATAACAAATTCAAGTTGAAGCCGTACAAGTCCAGGATGACACAAATACAGACAGTGAAGAATCAAAGTCAAAGCTGACCAGAAATTCACGAAACAAATCTCAAGTCAAGGCCGAAGCAGTACAAGAAAATTAACGAAATCAAAAATTGGGCAAAGTCAAAGGAAATCAAAGCCGTGTTTCAAATCAAAATCAACACCGTGATGACCGAAATCAAAGTATGAACATGTCAAATTCAAAACCGTGGTAGCCAAGTAAACGAACAAAGTCAAATATAGTCAAGCCGTGGTCATCACGAAATGAATCAACACCGTGATTTACAAGCAATGAAAATATATACGCATATGAACAAGTCATAAATCATCATTAACATCCATACGGAAATCGAGAACCAAGCAAGAGATTTGACGAATTCAAATAAATCATCAACGTTCAACAAAAATCGAATGGCCGAAAGCATGATATTGAACAACTCCAGACGAACGCAAATACAGGGATTCAATCTATATAAATTGCAATAATCATCATCGACAATATCCATCGAATTCAAGCATACAAACAGAAAAACAAAAAGAGCAGAAAGTACATACCGAAGCCTTTTGAATTCGATCAATTCAAAGCAGTCGAAGTGCACCAAAGGAAACCATCGATTGACAAAGGAACGCTGAATCAATAATTCAATCGAGCATTTACAGTCACAAGCTTCGAATTTCAAAAACCCTAGTTTCTGAAGAGAAGGACGAAGTCCTAATTTAGCTGCAAAGAGGAACGACCACCATATTCACAGAAACGAACAAAACATATAAAAGCGGATCAGGCCGAATTATCAAAAGGGGACCGGCCTTTATTTTAAGGGCTTTTTAATTTTTAAATTGGGTTTTTGTTTTTTATTTGTTAAATTGATGTTTAAATTTGTTTTTAAATTTTAAACCGTTTAAATTTCTAGTCGTGTGACTAGGAGATAAACCACGTGACGTAGTTTGAGAATTCGCAACTCAGTGGCTGAGTTGTGGCAGGGTTTTGAGCGTAGAGTTAGGTTTAGTCGATAGCGGCTGTCGCGAGTTTACGTGTGTAAGCTTCTGACTATCTAATTTCTAGTAGAAACCTTGGGGGCAGCACGTAGGTAGGGTTTTGCCGAAGCTGGGTAAATTCTGTGTTGTTCTGTTTCTGTAATTTATATTCTGCGATATCTGTGCTGCTATTATTCTGCTGTGAACTGTGTTGAAATCTGAATTGAATATTTGATAAGCTTCTACAATAAATTTTTATAATTGATAGTATCACCCTATTCACCCCCCTCTAGGGTGAAATCGATCCTATTGTATCAAAGCTAGGAATAGAAGTCAACTTCTGTTTTAAAAAATTCGTTTTTCAAAAACCAATTTTTGTTTTAAAAATTTGAATTTTTAAAATGGCTTCTTTTAATACTGCTTTTGCTGAGGGTCAATCCATAGTTAGACCACCAATGTTCAATGGTGAATATGCTTATTGGAAAAATAGGATGGAAATCTTTCTGAAAACTATTGACGCTTGGAATATTGTTGAGAGAGGTTATAGAACACCGATTGTAACTGTAGATAATCAGGAAGTAGATAAACCAAAGGAACAATGGACAGAACTAGAAAACAAATTACAAAATACTAATGCTAAAGCTATGAATTCTATTATCTGTTCATTGAATCAATTTGAATTTAATCGTGTCTCACATTGTCTAACTGCGCAGGAAATACGACACACACTAGAAGTGACTCACGAAGGAACATCTCAAGTCAAAGAATCTCGCCTTGCCATGCTAAGCAGCGAATACGAGAACTTCACAATGACGAAGGAAGAAAATGTCAAAGAGATGCATGGATGACTTTCAAATATTGTTTACAAATCAAAAGCTCTTGGAAAATCATACACAGAGTTGGAGATAGTCCGAAAAATCCTCAGAGTCCTTCCACGAAAATTTGAAGCAAAGTAATGTAACGACCCAGAATTTTAAAAAATTTAATTTGGAAATATTTAATTAATTTTAAATATTTGAATGATGGTTTGACTTGAATTTCAAATTATCAGAATGATTTAGCGATTAAATTATAGAGTTTAATCTATAGAAAGTTGAATAATAATTTGAATCTTCAATTTTAAGCTGATTAAAAAATATTTCAAAGGGTTGTAAATTTCATATTGATAATACTGAAGATTTTAGAAGCTTCAGAATTGAAATTGAAAGTGAATCGTTCAGTTTTGAAATTTAATCGTTTGAATCGATATTGAAAAATAGCCGTCCGAGGCACAGTCTCGGAATTCGACGAAACCAGTTCCATTGGGTCCGTAATATTGAATTTTTACCGGATTTCAAATTTCGTATTTTTCGGAGTTTATATGTGAGCACACGAGATATAAACGCATTGAAATCGAATCGAATTCAATTTAAATTTAAATTTAAAATAAAAGACAGCATCCCTAGATTCTTGCCTAAAATCACGTTATCTCCTATAATCGTGCCTAAGATCATGGCAGTTGATCGTGCAGAGCATACTTCGTTCCATTTTAAAATCCCTCTCCCCCTTCACTCTCGTTCAAATCTCAAACGAAATTAAAATGGCCGAAGCCCTTCCCCCCTCTCGTTCAAACGAAACCATAAAACCCAAAAATTCGAATTCACATCTCTCCCTTCCTCCCCAGTTAATTTTCAAAGCCGATTCAAATAAAAAAAATAAAAAAAAATGGCAGAAGGCTTTCGAGTCGATCTCGATTTGGAATCGTGTGGGCCGCGTGGAGAGGGCGGCGACGATGAGGGCGGTGGCAAGTGCGACGGCGATGTCGTGGAGCTCGAGGCGCAGTATGTGGCGATGTCGAGCAGCGCGCGCTCGCGCGAGGCAATGGGCGGTGACGTCGCGATGAAGGCGAAGCATCGGCAACGATAGGCAGAGGATGTCAAAGTGAATCTAGGGCACGGCGACGCTAGGGTTTCGCGACAGTAAGGCACGGCGGCGGCAGCGCTGTTAAGTCGCGATGGAGGTTGGGGGTCGACGTCGAGTTTCTGATGATGGCAGGTAGCAGTTTCAATTATCTTCAATTCAATTTAAAAATGTATTATGGTATTTTAAATATTACAGTAAAGAAAAATTATGGGATTGAGGGATTTACAAATTTGTTTCCAGTTAATTTAAATATGAGAATATAAGTGCAGAAAAACAATAAGGTATGATTTTAACAGAAAAAAAAAAATATGTTTAATGCAGAAATCTTACAGTAAGTAAATTTGTGAAAACTTACTTGTTTAATTTATTTTTAGAAATGATTAAAGAAGAAAATTTAATTTTAAACTATAATTGTAGTTAAGAAAAAAAAATTATTAAAGGAGAAATTGGCTAATTAAATCTGTTAAAGGAAGATTAGTTTTGAATTTAATTTCTTGATTAAATAAAATTGTTAAAAGGAATTTGTTTAAAATAATAATAATAATAATAATAATAATAATTAAAAGCATTAGTTTTGAATAGAATAGTTGGTTAATTTAAATATCAAATAGAAGTTTGTTTAAATGTTAAGAAGTTGTTAAAAAATTAGATTTTCGAAATATATAAATTATTTTAGTTAAAATAATTTATTAAAAGGGAAAGTTAGTTTGAAAGTAAAATGTTTAGTTAAATAAATTTATTTAACAAAAATTTGATTGAAAGGAAAATAATTTTATTTAAGAAAAATTAGTTGATTTAAAATTTATAAAAAGGAAATTTAGTTCAATTAGAAATTTCTAGTTAGAATTATTTTAAAAGGAAAATTAGTTTAAATAAATTTATTAAAGAAAATTTAGTTGAAATTTAAATTGTATTAGATAAATTTGTTAAGAGTAATCTGTTTAAAATAAAAGGGGAATTTGTTTGGAATGAGTGATTAAGCCCAAATTAAATTATAAACTAGTTAAATTAAATGAAATTTATTATTCGATCTGTTCGAATATTAATAAATTGTGTATAATATTTATACAAGGTATAAATCAAGGAAACCAAGTCAAGATGGAAATGGATTGCTAATAAAAGCTAAGGTGAGAACTTCTCACTCTAAAGGATTTATTTAAATTTTAAATAGTTAGATTTAAAATTGTTAGTTGTGTTGATTGAATGCTTGAATGATGATTGTTATATATATATATATATATATATATATATATATATATATATTGGATGTGAATAGACCCTAAACGCCGTTAGTAAGCGGAGGTTATTTATTACACACATATACCACGATATTCCACCTCGAAGTGGAATTAGTATTATATTAGTATATAGCAATATATATATATATATATATATTGGCATATGTATATATTGCAGTTGATTGATTTCCCGCATTGTATAGCGGATGAGACCCTATTGCGCCGTTAGTAAGCGGATAATATTTTTATAAAATCTCATATACCGCGATATTCCGTCTTGAAACGGAATTGGTATTGTGCTAATGTCTGTGGATGCAGGAAACAGGTTGGAGGGATCCAACTGGATTCCTCACAAATATTTATTTGATTTTAGATATTGTGATATTTGATTGTTTATCATATCGATATATGATATTGGAAAGTCGTGATTGACTATTTGATGTGTTGCATCATCGGATCCAATTTTGAAGTTTAAAAATAACGATTTTGAGTTTTAAGGGATTTCTAAAGTGAATTTTGAAAGTATACGTTTATAAAATATTTTTTTGAATTGATTCATCTTAAATAAATAAACGTTATAGTTTTAATATTATAAAAATTATGATTTTTGAGAAATTCAGTTAAAAGTTAATTTTTGAAAATATGAGATTAATGATTTTATAAAATAGTTTAAACTGGGATTTCTGAATTTATTATAAAAGGTTTAAATATAGGATTTATGAAATTTGATTATTTTGTATATCTAAGAGAATGATGAAATTATAAAGGAGTTTAAAGACGTTTTAAAATAGTAATATAAATTGTTTTATATTAAAAGATTTATAAATTGATATTTATAAATTAAAAATATTAGAAGTGTAAAACGAGCTTTTATAAGTGTTAGAATGAATTGTGAAGGAATTTCATAAAATGAATGAAATCTATAGGATTATAACGGTGAAGTTATAAATGGAATTTTATAAATAAAATTTATAAAGTTATTTAGGGAATAGATGTGGATAAATAAATGAATCTTATAAGTTATAAGATTTATAATTTGAGAAGTTTAAAGGAATAATTTTGTAAATAAATTATAAGTATTTAACTTATAATATGGACTTTCGGTATATAATTGAATTATAAATCGAATAGGTTAATAAAGGAAATTTATAAAAGGAAGTGTTATAAAATAAATAGATATGGAATTTATAAACATTGTTTTATAAATTCGCAAACTACTTATTTTGATAAGTAAATTGTTGTAATTTATTTATGGAGTTATATTCACATTTTAGACAGTGAATAATCCTTTAAAATAAAGTGAATAGAAATGATAAAATTTGTTAACAAGTATATTCACGTTTTTTTTGAATAGTGAATAATATGTTAAAGAAATGTTTTGAATGTGATGTTTTAAGTAGAATTAAAACGATTTAAAGATGTTTTAAAATGTATTAACTATCGAAACCATTGATTTCAACATTCGTTGTTGAAATAGATGTTTTCGAGAAATAAAAGGAAATGGTAGATTATAACACTGTTGTTATAATAGATGATTTCCGAAAGGAAATGTTTTGTATAGTATTGGGATTTATATATCTATTTTAATTTCGAATCCCTATACTAGTGATTTTGGGTTGTCGTAACAATGTTTTACGCAACATTCGTTTTGGCCCAAATAAATATGTTTAAGAGAATGATTTCCTTGAAGAATAAAATATATACTTAATTTCGATTAGAGTATATTGAATATTTTCCAAGTATTGAAAATAAAAAAGATTTGTGAATTACTTATAAATGAATAAGTATGGAAATGTTTTTCCAATATTAAGTGAATATTTTGAATTTATCTTTTTGAAGATAAATTGAAAATGAATAATTGAAAACGTGTATTCATAGATATTTTAGAATATAAATTCAATATGGAATTTATAAATGGAATTGGGAAAATGAGTTTAAAAATAAATATTGATTTATTTTTAAAGTGTGGAAATTATGTATATATCTTGTAAAGATATTTTTGGGAAATAAATAATTTGGAAAATTATTTGGAATCTGGTGATGTTGTGCATACCCATAGATAGTTCAATAAACGACTATCGATATTTACCTTTGAATGGTATTTGTTGTGATTTGCTTGAAATTGAATGCCACACTTATTTTTTTTAAATAAGCGCTCACTATTCGGGTTAACCGGGAAAGGACCTTGGGGTCGTATAACCCATTCCGAATATGTGATACGTCGTTATGAATTGCATTCGAAGACCGGTGTTGAAGACCGGATATTTTCGAAAACGAAAGGGTTTCTTGTTGATTGTCTCTGCACTGGCTGATCCCCGGTATAGAGATCTCCATATGTGATGGGAAATTCGGACGTGATTAGAGATTATCCGGATTGCAAGGACTTCTTTGTAAGTGCCTTCGGTTGTGTTCGAGCCCGGAACAGACTTGTATGGATAGTATGTCTGACATTACAAATTGAGATATAAATCCGATTTCTTTCAAATATATTTCTGTTGGTGGCGGAGAATTTATTCTCTTAGCTTAACACCCTTCTCTGAGACGTACGAGCTCAGAGGTTATATAGTTGAAGGTTATTAGCAATATATTCCCAATTTGGTAATGTGACATACTGAGTGTTGCTGTGAAATGATCATTGTGTTGATTATTTGTGATAGGATCATTTATTTGATCGTCTATCTTGGTGATCATCTCTATGATCATTTGTTGACCCAAAGCATGACTTTTGTATAAAGTATGTTTTTGTGGACGAAACTTCGTCGAGCCTCACACCCCGGAATGGTCAAAACAGGAAAGATGCGGCAAGGTTATGAGGGTAGCGCCCTTTAGGATATGTGCATTTCCTTCTGGAAAAGGGTGGTATCATGGTATGGAGCCCAGATACTTACTCATGTTGAAAACACTTTATGATTGTGTGAATTGATTGCGAGCGCTCGGTTGAAAGGTCCCAAAGGACCGGGGGATGGCATGTTCGGTCAGTTGTTACTCAGTTAGGGGTAACCCGGCGTTGTGTTGGTAGAGATCCGGTTTGGTTCTCGGGGGCGTCCATCCAGAGGCGTTCTCATGTGGCAATGGGAAGTTCCTTGGCCTGATCATTCGTTGGAAATTCAAAGAAACAATATGAGACTTGTACGGTTTTAGTTGTAGAACCTGCCATTTAATATGGTAGCTATAGTAAGCATACTATAATGGTACCTATGCTGGCTAAGATTTATATTCTACTTTCGAAATATCTTCTACACTATGCACTAATAATAATATCAAAATTGATTTGTTTTTAATACGTATCAAGCATCTTTGACTAACATAAGAAGAAATCTCCTCCAAGTCTGCGTTTGCATTGTGTGTGTGGCAGGAGGTCTTATGGTAGTCTCATTTTTAAAAGCATTGCGAATTGACTTTAAAAATATTCCTCTATTTTTATTTTAAAGATAAATAAACTGTTTTTAGTTCTCGCACCAGTCACATGACTGACTCGGAGTTTATTGTTTTCCTTCCTAAACTCTGGGTGCCCACCAATTTCCACACGGGCAGTCAAGAGTTAAGGTTTATCAGGATATTCTGGAATTCAGGAATTGTTGGAGGCAAGCTGGATGGCATGGCGTATTACTAGTTTTTATAGTAGTTCTTTTTCCGCTGCATTTTTTGATGTTGTACACTCTGATGATATGATGTAATGAAATGTAATGTAATAACTGATATAGTTCTTTGTTTAAAGATTATTCATTTATCTATTATATGTTGTTCCGCTGCGAATTGCGAGATTCTGATGTTGTTCTGTTGTTCTGTTTTCTGTTTTCTTTTCTCTCTATTTTCTACTATCTTCTCTCTTCTTCTCTCTTTTTCTTCTTTCTTAAAACCCTAAGGGTTCGTATTTTCGTTCATCTTGAGTAAATCACTGGAGATTAGTGTCTATTCAAGGGGTACGGATTTGCGGGCCTTTACGTTTGGTATCAGAGCATATGGTTAAGCGACAACCATGGTTCTGTTGGGTATTACTCATTAGAGATAGAGTCAGCAGTACTCTAGAATGAGTTTGAGTTTAATAATAGATATGAGCGCGTATTTGTTAGTAAATATAAAATTGTTTTTGAATCGGGTAAATAATATAATTTTGCCCAAAACTATTTTTGATAGAGAAGAAATGATTTTCTATGAATTATTATAGTATATGGTTGCATGGTTGTTAATATTATTAAATTGTTATCATTATTATATGGAATTAAATCAGGAAATGAATTCATATGCAATTGGGATTCGTAAAATAAAATGAATTGGAATTTGAATTGGTTAAATTAAAGTTTAGTTGTGGGCTAAATTTGAAGATAAATTTGAATTTGTATATAAATTCAAGTAAGTAAAAGAAATAAATTGAAATTCCCTTTGTTAGTAATTAAGTAAATTCGAGATGAATTGAATATGAAAATTGAGAATTGAATTCGAATGAAATTTGAAATTGTGAATTGAATTGAAATGTAAATTGAATGAAAATAAATATGTAACTTCAATAGTGAAAGTGAAAAATGTATAAGAAACATATATTGGAAATTTTGTAATGAATTGGCAAAATGGTTTGAATGTTGGAATTGGATATTATGGATAACAGGATATACAGGTGTATAAAAGAATTGGGATTTTGATTTCAAAGATAAAATTGAATTGCTCGACAAAAAGGTACGTATTTCAATTTCAGTATGAAATTTGATGATTTTCTTCTCCAGCCACTTGGCTTTCTCTTTTCTTTTTGATTCTGAGGGGCCGTGGTGCCATTTTGTAGTCGTACCGAGCTAGCCGCGCAAAGGAGACGCTGGCGAAATTTTTCGAAAATTTAGGGTGTTAGAAAAAATTTTGAGAAATTTTGAAAGTTTGAAATTTAAATTTGAATTGTTAGGAGAACAATGTTGTTTGAAACTTATAATTGAAGTTGGAAAGCTAGTTGAAATGATAATGAATCTCTAATAAAAAGATTTAGGTTAGTAAGTTGATAAAACTATTTGGATTGTGAAAAATAGTAGACGGGATAAGGGCATTCTTCTTAACTTGTAATTTCGGGACGAAATTCTTTTAAGGGGGGAAGATTGTAACGACCCAGAATTTTAAAAAATTTAATTTGGAAATATTTAATTAATTTTAAATATTTGAATGATGGTTTGACTTGAATTTCAAATTATCAGAATGATTTAGCGATTAAATTATAGAGTTTAATCTATAGAAAGTTGAATAATAATTTGAATCTTCAATTTTAAGCTAATTAAAAAATATTTCAAAGGGTTGTAAATTTCATATTGATAATACTGAAGATTTTAGAAGCTTCAGAATTTAAATTGAAAGTGAATCGTTCAGTTTTGAAATTTAATCGTTTGAATCGATATTGAAAAATAGCCGTCCAAGGCACAGTCTCGAAATTCGACGAAACCAGTTCTATTGGGTCCGTAATATTGAATTATTGCCGGATTTCAAATTTCGTATTTTTCGGAGTTTATATGTGAGCACACGAGATATAAACGCATTGAAATCGAATCGAATTCAATTTAAATTTAAATTTAAAATAAAAGACAGCATCCCTAGATTCTTGCCTAAAATCACGTTATCTCCTATAATCGTGCCTAAGATCATGGCAGTTGATCGTGCAGAGCATACTTCGTTCCATTTTAAAATCCCTCTCCCCCTTCACTCTCGTTCAAATCTCAAACGAAATTAAAATGGCCGAAGCCCTTCCCCCCTCTCGTTCAAACGAAACCATAAAACCCAAAAATTCGAATTCACATCTCTCCCTTCCTCCCCAGTTAATTTTCAAAGCCGATTCAAATCATAAAAAGAAATGGCAGAAGGCTTTCGAGTCGATCTCGATTTGGAATCGCGTGGGCCGCGTGGAGACGGCGGCGACGATGAGGGTGGTGGCAAGTGCGACGGCGATGTCGTGGAGCTCGAGGCGCAGTAAGTGGCGATGTCGAGCAGCGCGCGCTCGCGCGAGGCAATGGGCGGTGATGTCGCGATGAAGGCGAAGCATCGGCAACGATAGGCAGAGGATGTCAAAGTGAATCTAGGGCACGACGACGCTAGGGTTTCGCGACAGTAAGGCACGGCGGCGGCAGCGCTGTTAAGTCGCGATGGAGGTTGGGGGTCGACGTCGAGTTTCTGATGATGGCAGGTAGCAGTTTCAATTATCTTCAATTCAATTTAAAAATGTATTATGGTATTTTAAATATTACAGT
The DNA here is from genome assembly GCA_030765085.1 of Allium cepa. Lineage (NCBI taxonomy): Eukaryota > Viridiplantae > Streptophyta > Magnoliopsida > Asparagales > Amaryllidaceae > Allium > Allium cepa. The sequence continues at coordinate 540,348,955 of CM060934.1, read as the reverse complement.
AAAGAAAAATTATGGGATTGAGGGATTTACAAATTTGTTTCCAGTTAATTTAAATATGAGAATATAAGTGCAGAAAAACAATAAGGTATGATTTTAAGAGAAAAAAAAATATATATGTTTAATGCAGAAATCTTACAGTAAGTAAATTTGTGAAAACTTACTTGTTTAATTTATTCTTAGAAATGATTAAAGAAGAAAATTTAATTTTAAACTAAAATTGTAGTTAAGAAAAAAAAATTATTAAAGGAGAAATTGGCTAATTAAATCTGTTAAAGGAAGATTAGTTTTGAATTTAATTTCTTGATTAAATAAAATTGTTAAAAGGAATTTGTTTAAAATAATAATAATAATAATAATAATTAAAAGCATTAGTTTTGAATAGAATAGTTGGTTAATTTAAATATCAAATAGAAGTTTGTTTAAATGTTAAGAAGTTGTTAAAAAATTAGATTTTTGAAATATATAAATTATTTTAGTTAACATAATTTATTAAAAAGGAAAGTTAGTTTGAAAGTAAAATGTTTAGTTAAATAAATTTATTTAACAGAAATTTGATTGAAAGGAAAATAATTTTATTTAAGAAAAATTAGTTGTTAAAATTTATAAAAAGGAAATTTAGTTCAATTAGAAATTTCTAGTTAGAATTATTTTAAAAGGAAAATTTGTTTAAATAAATTTATTAAAGAAAATTTAGTTGAAATTTAAATTTTATTAGATAAATTTGTTAAGAGTAATCTGTTTAAAATAAAAGGGGAATTTGTTTGGAATGAGTGATTAAGCCCAAATTAAATTATAAACTAGTTAAATTAAATGAAATTTATTATTCGATCTGTTCGAATATTAATAAATTGTGTATAATATTTATACAAGGTATAAATCAAGGAAACCAAGTCAAGATGGAAATGGATTGCTAATAAAAGCTAAGGTGAGAACTTCTCACTCTAAAGGATTTATTTAAATTTTAAATAGTTAGATTTAAAATTGTTAGTTGTGTTGATTGAATGCTTGAATGATGATTGTTATATATATATATATATATATATATATATATATATATATATATATATATTGGATGTGAATAGACCCTAAACGCCGTTAGTAAGCGGAGGTTATTTATTACACACATATACCGCGATATTCCACCTCGAAGTGGAATTGGTATTATATTAGTATATAGCAATATATATATATTGGCATATGTATATATTGCAGTTGATTGATTTCCCGCATTGTATAGCGGATGAGACCCTATTGCGCCGTTAGTAAGGGGATAATATTTTTATAAAATCCCATATACCGCGATATTCCGTCTTGAAACGGAATTGGTATTGTGCTAATGTCTGTGGATGCAGGAAACAGGTTGGAGGGATCCAACTGGATTCCTCACAAATATTATTTGATTTTAGATATTGTGATATTTGATTGTTTATCATATCGATATATGATATTGGAAAGTCGTGATTGACTATTTGATGTGTTGCATCATCGGATCCAATTTTGAAGTTTAAAAATAATGATTTTGATTTTTAAGGGATTTCTAAAGTGATTTTTGAAAGTATACGTTTATAAAATATTTTTTTGAATTGATTCATCTTAAATAAATAAACATTATAATTTTAATATTATAAAAATTATGATTTTTGAGAAATTCAGTTAAAAGTTAATTTTTGAAAATATGAGATTAATGATTTTATAAAATAGTTTAAACTGGGATTTCTGAATTTATTATAAAAGGTTTAAATATAGGATTTATGAAATTTGATTATTTTGTATATCTAAGAGAATGATGAAATTATAAAGGAGTTTAAAGACGTTTTAAAATAGTAATATAAATTGTTTTATATTAAAAGATTTATAAATTGATATTTATAAATTAAAAATATTAGAAGTGTAAAACGAGCTTTTATAAGTGTTAGAATGAATTGTGAAGGAATTTCATAAAATGAATGAAATCTATAGGATTATAACGGTGAAGTTATAAATGGAATTTTATAAATAAAATTTATAAAGTTATTTAGGAAATAGATGTGGATAAATAAATGAATCTTATAAGTTATAAGATTTATAATTTGAGAAGTTTAAAGGAATAATTTTGTAAATAAATTATAAGTATTTAACTTATAATATGGACTTTCGGTATATAATTGAATTATAAATCGAATAGGTTAATAAAGGAAATTTATAAAAGGAAGTGTTATAAAATAAATAGATATGGAATTTATAAACATTTTTTTATAAATTCGCAAACTACTTATTTTGATAAGTAAATTGTTGTAATTTATTTATGGAGTTATATTCACATTTTAGACAGTGAATAATCCTTTAAAATAAAGTGAATAGAAATGATAAAATTAGTTAACAAGTATATTCATGTTTTTTTTGAATAGTGAATAATATGTTAAAGAAATGTTTTGAATGTGATGTTTTAAATAGAATTAAAACGATTTAAAGATGTTTTAAAATGTATTAACTATCGAAACCATAGATTTCAACATTCGTTGTTGAAATAGATGCTTTCGAGAAATAAAAGGAAATGGTAGATTATAACACTGTTGTTATAATAGATGATTTCCAAAAGGAAATGTTTTGTATAGTATTGGGATTTATATATCTATTTTAATTTCGAATCCCTATACTAGTGATTTTGGGTTGTCGTAACAATGTTTTACGCAACATTCGTTTTGGCCCAAATAAATATGTTTAAGAGAATGATTTCCTTAAAGAATAAAATATATACTTAATTTCGAGTAGAGTATATTGAATATTTTCCAAGTATTGAAAATAAAAAAGATTTGTGAATTACTTATAAATGAATAAGTATGGAAATGTTTTTCCAATATTAAGTGAATATTTTGAATTTATCTTTTTGAAGATAAATTGAAATGAATAATTGAAACCGTGTATTCATAGATATTTTAGAATATAAATTCAATATGGAATTTATAAATGGAATTGGGAAAATGAGTTTAAAAATAAATATTGATTTATTTTTAAAGTATGGAAATTATGTATATATCTTGTAAAGATATTTTTGGGAAATAAATAATTTGGAAAATTATTTGGAATCTGGTGATGTTGTGCATACCCATAGATAGTTCAATAAACGACTATCGATATTTACCTTTGAATGGTATTTGTTATGATTTGCTTTAAATTGAATGCCACACTTATTTTTTTAAAATAAGAGCTCACTATTCGGGTTAACCGGGAATGGACCTTGGGGTCGTATAACCCATTCCGAATATGTGATACGTCGTTATGAATTGCATTCGAAGACCGGTGTTGAAGACCGGATATTTTCGAAAACGAAAGGGTTTCTTGTTGATTGTCTCTGCACTGGCTGATCCCCGGTATAGAGATCTCCATATGTGATGGGAAATTCGGACGTGATTAGAGATTATCCGGATTGCAAGGACTTCTTTGTAAGTGCCTTCGGTTCTGTTCGAGCCCGGAACAGACTTGTATGGATAGTATGTCTGACATTACAAATTGAGATATAAAGCCGATTTCTTTCAAATATATTTCTGTTGGTGGCGGAGAATTTATTCTCTTAGCTTAACACCCTTTCTGAGACGTACGAGCTCAGAGGTTATATAGTTGAAGGTTATTAGCAATATATTCCCAATTTGGTAATGTGACATACTGAGTGTTGCTGTGAAATGATCATTGTGTTGATTATTTGTGATAGGATCATTTGTTTGATCGTCTATCTTGGTGATCATCTCTATGATCATTTGTTGACCCAAAGCATGACTTTTGTATAAAGTATGTATTTGTGGACGAAACTTCGTCGAGCCTCACACCCCGGAATGGTCAAAACAGGAAAGATGTGGCAAGGTTATGAGGGGTAGCGCCCTTTAGGATATGTGCATTTCCTTCTGGAAAAGGGTGGTATCATGGTATGGAGCCCAGATACTCATGTTGAAAACACTTTATGATTGTGTGAATTGATTGCGAGCGCTCGGTTGAAAGGTCCCAAAGGACCGGGGGATGACATATTCGGTCAGTTGTTACTCAGTTAGGGGTAACCCGGCCTTGTGTTGGTAGAGATCCGGTTTGGTTCTCGGGGGCGTCCATCCAGAGGCGTTCTCATGTGGCAATGGGAAGTTCCTTGGCCTGATCATTCGTTGGAAATCCAAAGAAACAATACGAGACTTGTACGGTTTTAGTTGTAGAACCTTCCATTTAATATGGTAGCTATAGTAAGCATACTATAATGGTACCTATGCTGGCTAAGATTTATATTCTACTTTCGAAATATCTTCTACACTATGCACTAATAATAATATCAAAATTGATTTGTTTTTAATACGTATCAAGCATCTTTGACTAACATAAGAAGAAATCTCCTCCAAGTCTGCGTTTGCATTGTGTGTGTGGCAGGAGGTCTTATGGTAGTCTCATTTTTAAAAGCATTGCGAATTGACTTTAAAAATATTCCTCTATTTTTATTTTAAAGATAAATAAACTGTTTTTAGTTCTCGCACCAGTCACATGACTGACTCGGAGTTTATTGTTTTCCTTCCTAAACTCTGGGTGCCCACCAATTTCCACACGGGCAGTCAAGAGTTAAGGTTTATCAGGATATTCTAGAATTCAGGAATTGTTGGAGGCAAGCTGGATGGCATGGCGTATTACTAGTTTATATAGTAGTTCTTTTTCCGCTGCATTGTTTGATGTTGTACATTTTGATGATATGATGTAATGAAATGTAATGTAATAACTGATATAGTTCTTTGTTTAAAGATTATTCATTTATCTATTATATGTTGTTCCGCTGCGAATTGTGAGATTCTGATGTTGTTCTGTTGTTCTGTTTTCTGTTTTCTTTTCTCTCTATTTTCTACTATCTTCTCTCTTCTTCTCTCTTTTTCTTCTTTCTTAAAACCCTAAGGGTTCGTATTTTCGTTCATCTTGAGTAAATCACTGGAGATTAGTGTCTATTCGAGGGGTACAGATTTGCGGGTCTTTACAGGTAACTGCCATTCAAGAATCAAAAGACTTAAAACAAATGAAAGTTGAAGAACTCATCGGAAATCTCACCACTTATGAGCTAGAAATGAAATTCAAGGAAGAGCGTGAAGGAGGGATACTCGAAAGAAATCAATAGCGCTCAAAGGAACAATCGAAAGTGATGATGATAACGATGATGATGATGGAGCAGCAGAGCTGGCACTGCTAATAAAGAAATTCAAAAGGTGGAATCGCAAATACGGAAATCCAGCTCGAAATCAGGAATTGAAAAGCAGAATAGGTAAAGCACTAGACTACTCAGAAGAAAAGAAAATCATCTGTCACAAGTGCAACAAAATCGGTCATATCAAGCCAAATTGCCCATAGAATTAATTCAGCCATGGAAAGAAACAGAAAAGGAAAAGTTTTGCAGCCACTTGGGATGAAATGGATGAGGATGATAAAAGCACTGGCAGCGAGAGCGAAAAAGCAGATTTGGGCCTTCGAGGTGATATAACTGACAGTGATGATGATAACCCAAGCGAGGTATCAAAACTTACTCATTCAGAGTTGCTTATATATTTTCATGAAGTAAATGGCTGTTTTGAACGACTTCGGGAAAAATACGCTAAACTTGAATCACAAAAAGACACTTTGATAGAATTAAATGAACAACTTGACCAATTAGTTAAAACCTATCAAAGTAGGATCTCTAAGTGCGATAAGTGTCCAACATTTGATGAGGAAATTAAAAAATCAGAAATTAAAATGAAATCGCTTGAAAATGAAATTCTGATTTTAAAAGAGAATGAAAATACTAGAAGAGAGAATTCTACTAAAAAGTGCACATAATTGTTAAACGAAAATGAGTCTCTTAAAACACAAGTCCAACAATTATCAACGACTTTAGATAAATTTTCAAATAGTGAAAAATCGTTGAATATGCTATTAGGAAAGCAAACTGTTAATACGGTTAGACAAGAACTTGGATATAATAAAACGAAAATTGTTGAAAGCAATATTAATCAAGTCAACTCTATGTGCACAATTTGTAGAAAATATGGACACAATCACAATAATTGTTGGTATAGACCCAAACATGTGAAAACTATACCGATCTGGGTTCCAAAAGACACAAGTATAAAATCTCTCAAAGTTAAACAAATTTGGGTGCCGAAGGGAACAATTATAAATAGTTTTGGGTCTCCACAAAATTATTTTTCTAAATATTCTGCCACTAACAACCATGGACCTATAAAAACAAATAGGTCACATAAATCTTTTCCGGTGTAGGTGTGGTGGCAGGCTAAGGAACAACAACAGTGTTCTCTGGATTTTGGCTGTTCCAAGGACACAACGAGCAACAAAGCAAAGTTCCTTAGCCTAGTATAAAGGTGACAGAATCACAACGGACAACAACGAAAAATATCGTAAAGGTAAAACAGGTAAAGGTATATTTATTTGAACGATATATTAAATGTGATAATCTGCACCATATTCTGAATTAATTCAGCCAATAATGAGATGATGAAAAAATGATAATTTTGATTCTGACTTATTCAACATAGTTGGCCAAATTATATTCTTATGCCAAAAACACTATAAAATTCTCTAGATTCTTTGAATTACTTCATATATATTAGTTTGGATTAAAAATAGTGTTTTGTTGGATAATATATTTGGTTATAATACGGCTAACTCTATATTCACGGCTTTTGATTATTAACACAGATTCATTTCAAATTCAAGAGAATGTCATTTAAATTGCTGTTAAAATTGAGTTTGAAATTTTTGGTGCACACTTCATGGTTTGGTCAATCAAATTCAATTAATGATGATTTTGAGTGAAAAATAAATTCAGATACAGATTACACTGGTAATCTAGTTGATAGAAAAATTACTAGTTGAACGTGATTTTTGAGACATTTAGTAACTGCATCGTTTTTCAAAGAAAATATCTGCATATTTTTCATTTCAAATAATTTTAAAATAGTAGAAAATTTTCTTATAAAACCCCCTCGAAAAAATCATTTTTGACCATATTTTCAGATTAGTCATTTTGAAAAATTAATTTCATAATTATTTTTGAATTTGATTTTAAATGACTATTTTGACTAATCTGACTCCCTAATGATTATCGAAAAGAAAAATAGTGATTGAAAAATTGATGAGTGTTGATATTTATCATATATTATGACTCGAGACGGTATAATTAGTAAATTTCTTTAGAAATTTAAACAAGAGTTATAAAACTTTTGTTGGTAAATTCCATGACCATCTCTTTTTCTATCATATTTCTAACAACCATCACTCATCAAAAATCTATACAGTTTGTCGATATGTGGTACTTTAAACAGGAATCGTTCGTTTTTCATTTTACATTTTTTTCTTAAAAATAATAATGTAGTAATAATAAATAAATACCAATGTATTCACTCTCATTTAAAAGTCCTCACGGTTATGCATGGGTGAACTACTTGGAATTTGTTATATGCTTCCATGCTCATTTAAAAGTCCTCACGGTTATGCATGTATGGAACACATATCAAAAGTTGATTTTTAAATAAACAAGTTGATTCTTATCCCATTTAGCCGTCCTCACGGTTATGCGTGGTTAGAAGATACTTGAATTCATTTCTTTTAAAATAAAAACTAGAATACTAGTAATCTCATTTAAAAGTCCTAACGGTTATGCATGGTTAGTAGGTATTCAAATTCTTGATATAAATATACCACAAATAGACAAAGCTGTATGGTTTTATATGATGACATAATTCTCATCATTCTAAAAGTGGAATATGCGCCTAACAAAATATTTATGATTTTTGTTTGATTTTTTATGAAATTTAATATTTATATTCAATTGAGTTTTAATGTTGAATTAATATCGATCACCTTATCTCGATTTTCTCTAACACTGTAACGACCCGCCTTTTTGGACGGTTTAAACCGACGATCAAATACACATGTCGATTCCAAACCGTTCAAAATGGCAGATAGTTATTGGGGTAAATAAGAAAAGAAAAGAAAGAGAAATAAAGGAGATGAAACAACAGAATCTCGCAGCGGAACGATAAAATATAATAGTCAAATAAACAGTTCATGAAGCTGTTTACTATACTTTGACAATTATTTATACAACATTTATCAGAGTTACACATATACAACAGAACAATTTAAATAATGCAGCAGACAGCATGATGCACAGATAATAATAGTAATAGTATACCCAATCTTCGTCTTCATCCTCCAGAATAGATCTTCAAAATCTGAAACTCAGGACTGACCCGAGCGTAATGAAAAGACAAAACAAGAGTCAGGACTAAATACCCTTATGAAAGTTAAATCAATCGTAAATAAAAATGAGTGCAACGGCGTCGGAGATGTTTACGGGGTTTGACATCTCCTATCCAGTGTCAACGTGCGTGCAATAACTTAAGAGATGTTACGGGATTTTCCATCTCTCAAGGATCCGTTAAACTATCTACTATGTAGTAATATACGCTAAGTAGATAATGCTTATCAGTAATATAAAGTATCAAAATAGCGTTAAGGCGTTACCATAATCCCCCTTAACACATTTTATATTGCCAAAAGCATATACAAGACCGTAGTTTCCCCAAAATCGGAAGTCACCAGAGGGCAATCCATATACTCAAGGTACAAATCAAAACGTAGTGGTCGCGAATAGGATAATCAGTATGACAAGGTACATGAGGCGATACCAACTAGGATACTAGTAGTTGCGTGATCCGGACTGATGTTGGGTATAGCCAGCAGCTACCCCAACACCGCGAAACAACACTGCGAAATCAAGGGGTGCACCCAAATCGCATCACAAATGTAATAGAAATGGTATCGAAGGAGCGTGTCCGCTAGAGGTGGCGAACCTCAATGGCCCGTCGCGGCTCCTGTTTTAATCATGTCAGGGGTCATCCAATATCGTTCTCTTTCTTCAGTCAATGCGTTCACCAAACCATCCACTTCATTCTGGATCAACACTCCGCGTATAATAGTTATTAAAGTGGTTTTCGGTATCGACAGAGAGTATGTCCATATCCGATCTCGGTCTCTTTAATAACTACGTATTATTACACCGTTGGCTCTTTTACAATTTCAAATCGATTCATAATTGATATCAAAATATCATATTCGCTTCAAAGATCAAATCCATTTCAAATATCATCGTATCTATTCAAACGTAAAATTCCGTTTCAAAATCATTTTCCGCATCAATATCTCATTTCGATTTCAAAATCATTTCGGATTTCAATTTAGGTTGCAACTTCATTTAATCCAATTCGTATTCAAATTCAAGATTTAAACATAAACATTTCACCTTATTAACCAGTTTGGAATTTTAGAAAATAATTTTAAGTAGTTTAAAAGTAGTTTAAATAATTAAAATAGTTAAAATACTTTAAACCCTTGGAATGGATTTGAAATAGATAAATTTAGTTTAAAATAATTTGAATTGGGTTAAGTAGATTAAAAATAGATTAAAATAGTTTAAGTATTCAAAATGGTTTATATAACAGAGTAATTTGGAAAACAAATTTAAAACAGCTTCAAAATCAATCCAATTCAGTTTGTAACTTCCCAATTCAAATCAATTTCAATTTCCATTCTACCGATTCAATTTCGATTTCAGTTCAAATCAATTTCAACTTTGACTTCAGTTTATTCAATTTTATATTCACTTTCGATTTATTCAATTCCAATTTATATCGATTCGGAACTTGGTTTTTTCGAAATATCCATTTATAACATTTAACAAAATTATCCATAAATTTTCGAGTTTAAATCCAAATTTCAAATATGATTCCATTCCAAGCTCGACTTCAAAATATCATTTTTATATCACTTTTACTTAGTAATATTCAAAGCTCGAATTAAGGTTAAATCTTTAAACAAATCAATTTTCGACATTCAATCATATCCAATTTCAAATTTCAAAGTCTCAACTTAATTATTTAACAAAATTCCTTTAACCAAAATTTATTTCAACATTCCAACTCAGTTGTTTTTCGGTGAATCCAATTTCTATAACTCGATTTCTATTTATAACTTTTAAATCAAAACATTTAAATAAATTCCAAATCGACGATTTCAAAAATTATTAATTTAGCCAATTCAGTGTCCGTATATAATTTTCTATCCTATGGCCAAGTAATTACTTATTTCAATTAAATGTCAGGGATGAGTATATATTACTTAAATTTAATCACAGTATCATATGTATGCATAACAGGATCTATATAAGCAAACAAACATCTAAACATTCAATTATCAACCAATAGCATCCATCAAATACATCATCCAATAAACAATACAATTCATGGCAGTTTCATAGTTATCAATGTCAGGTAATTTAATCGCAATTCAATTTTAATTTCAATTTCAATTTAACTATCAATTTAATTTTTCAACAGTTAATTCAAATGACAAGCTATATCAAACAACGACAAATAAAATCATAACACTTCATAATATCAATTTTAACTAGCATAAAGATATTTAGTACGGTGTGAGCGTTATAAAACACTCACCTTGATTTCAATGCCGTTCCAGCGTTTTATTTCGAATAAAATTAAACGAGCATTTAATTTTACCCGAAATTTTTTACTAACTTCAATCGCTTCCAATCCAGCTCCATAACGAAGAGCTCGTCAATACGATTCCATCGCACCCTGTTTCATCCAATTCCGATAACGAGCGAAGAAGATACGATATTTACAAGTTTATACGATTAATATAAAAATTAAAACACTAGTATCTCAAATTTTACAACCTGAAACAATCTTAGCCGTTCATTTCTTGGCCTGTAAATCTCGGCCATGATTTCCTTTCCCCCCCTTCTTCGTTCCAGTTTTAACGCACGCGAAAAAAAAACCCAATGCCGCCGTTCATCATCCAATATACACGGCCTCCACGCCTGCCGATAGCACGATCAAGAGCCACCATCACGAAGCTCTCATCCATGAGCACCCTCGCCTTGAATGCCGCAGAGCTCGGTCGTTCCTTGGCCATGCAAAACGCGAACAACGGCCGGCGTTCGAGCCTCCAATTCTCCCTCCTCGCCACACTAAATACGATCGCCACCGTAGGATCTCTAGAGCTCATCGAGCTCCTCGTTTTCCTAGTTAGAACTTCGGCTCGAAAGTTGATGGATCGACCAGAATTTTGGGAAGAAAAAGGAACGCTTTCGGCCATTGGCTGTAGAGGAGGCGGCTAGGGTTTTCTTCTTTTTTTCTTTTTTCTTTTTAAAATGTGAACAAGGGGCTATTTATAGGAAACGACGAACTCTATTCAATCCGGATTTCCAAACTCCGATTTACGCGCGGTGACCGATGTTTCTAGGGTTTATCCCGCATTTCGGACACAATGGAACCAGTTTCGGAAGCTAATTCGATCATCTGTGCGAGTTACGGAAATAAACGATTGATTTTAAATTAAACCGACTAAACGAATTCTTATGCGTTTTGGCTCGCCCCGGACAAACAGTAAATCCGATTGACATGAAATTTGAAATCTTACAATAATATTACATTACGGATCCGATGAAACTAGTTTCGTCGAAATACGAGGCCGTTTGAAAAATGACTATTTTAACTCGTTAAATTAATATTAAAACAATTTCGATGCGTTTCGAGCTGCCACGGTCAAACGACAACTCCGATTGCTACGAAAATTGAAACCCAATAATAACTAACTATTACGGATCCAATGGAACTTGTTTCGTCCAATTCTGAGACTGTACGAAAATTGGCTATTTTCAGTCGATAATTAAATATTAAAATATTCAACTTTCACAAATAAATTTTAAATTCAGATTTAAAAGTTCTATAACATCACTATAACTCCAATATGATAAAATAAAATTTTACAAATCATTTTTAATCATATTAAACCCGTTATTCAATTTATCTAATAAATTCCAATTTTAAAATCTTATTAACTCTATTAAAATCCAAATATAACTTACATTCACTTTGGAAACCAATTTGAATCATATTAAATCAAATTTCAAATATTCACTCTATTCTCATATATTAAATTTCAATATCAAATTAATCGTATCAAATTCGAAATTTAATTTATTCAAACATTCGTAAAATTAAATTTAACAAATTTGATTATACTTAAATCTCTATCTTTTGAAATATTCAAAAAGAACTTAAAAATTTAACTTTTGAAATGAATTAAAATTATAGAACAACCATTTCCATTATACGGTTATTCAATTTCCGTTATTAATTATTCAATAAATTCCAAATATTAAATTTAAACAATTTCGATTATCCAATAATTCATTATCTTTTGAAATATTGAAATTAAACTTATAAGATTCAACTTTTAAAACCAATTCACAATTTAGAACACTATTTTCATTTTACAGTTATTCAATTATTCAATAAGTTTTAAATATTTAATTTAAACAATTTACCTTTCTATATTCAATATTTGATTTAAATAGATTTTACTTATCAATCAATTACTCTATTGTACCCAATGAAATTCAACATTTATTATCCTATTTTACTATTAATTTCAAAGGCATTCACTAAGTAGCATTCATTTTTCATTACTTGAATAATTATTGTTGCAATCCATTCCAGTTATTATTATTCTAAACGAATTACAATTTTTTTCTAACACTAAATCACGAAATCTTATTAAATTAGCTATTTTAATTATCGAAAATTTACGGGTCGTTACACTCTCCCCCACTCAAAACTTTTCGTCCCCGAAAAGGGAAAAGGAACTAAGTATAGAATTCAACATTAGATGTATTTTATCCAAAGTTACCAACTTTAAAATATAATAAAATTCCATTTATAAAGTCATAACTACGCTTCCACTAAGTTACTCCGAACGGCTTTCTAACTTTAAAAGTTAGTTATCAAAACAAGTAAAAAAAAAATTTAAAAACTTGAAATTTTTTCTAACACCCGGATTTTACGGAAAATTTCGGCATAGTCTCCTTTGCGCGGTTCGATCGGTACAACTACAAAACGCCTCTACGGGCCCCAAACCAACAAAAGAAAATCCAAAAGCCAAGTGGCTCACCAAAAATCACCAAATCCAATGATAAAATAAACATGTACCTTATATTTTTATTAGCGAGCATATACGAATAATATAGCGCGAAAGCGAGCTCCAAATTCGAAGCAAGCGCAATCTGCACCTACTAAACACTCAACAAACTATGAGAAACATGCATATACGAAAATAATATCAATATACATCATATAGCAACATAACAACTACATGTGCCAACATAGCAAATGCAACAAAACAACAATTGCAACCATCAATCAACTATCATCCAACAAATCCATAACCAATCAATATAAATTCACTTCTCATTAATATTTATTGACTTGGTTTTCAATTTTAATCAAAGTTGATTCATTAACGTTGGATTTTACTAACATTCATTCTCAATTCAATTAGTTAACATTCATTAATTTATATTTACATTAGTTCACTTCCAATTTGAATCAAATTAAATTCTATTTAAATTCATTTAACTTCCAATTTGATTTCAATGATTTATAGCTTCCAATGTCATTAACACTTAATGAATTATATACAATCAACTAACAATCATATAACAACAAAATCATACCCAACATAACCAAATTATTAATTTTACATTTGATTTGGTTTATCTCATTTATATATATATCCTGTTATATAATTTTAAAAGAATCATTTTTATATTTGGCATCATATATTTCCAATATTAACTTTAATTAAGTCCGTAAGCCGTACATATATCATCCATGAGCAATGTAAATCTAATCGCTTATTCGATCACACAATTTCACTTCCAAACTAGTATCGTTCACACGACTCTCTAGTGCGGACTCAGATTTGGTTCCTTGATTGGAACTGTAACTCTCCTTGCATAGCCATATACTATGATAGAGAATTCCAGAATCACATTAAAAATCCATATCTAGGGTTCGCCGTCGAAAATCGAGTGAAAAATCCTAACTTGGATCGATATAAATCATCTCGAAATTTTGTGCTCGAATTTGGATCAAATCATTATGCGAATAAAATAATATACGTACAATCTCACGTATTTCCTTCCAATGGATTTCTATCCAATTTATCTATATTAAATTATTTTATTGACTTCTATTTTTTTCACTTAATTACTCCCAATCCATTATTCAGTTAGTATATTCATTTCTTTACATAGCATATTCTTTGGCATTATCTTTTCTCAACATCATATCCAAGAATTTTCTTACTCAAGTTCATTTTAAACATTCCATGTGATTTAATTAAATTCAATTTCATTTCCAATTGATTCTTAGCTATAAGAAATTCCTTTGTTTACATTTATTTCATTTCATAATTTCAGTTAATAACGAATTCATTTGTGGAACATTTTATTAATCAACACTTTAGTTTATAGTCATTCCATAAAAGTCTAACTTCTCATATATATGACTTTTCTTAGTTTGCAGCTATCTTAAAGGTTACAAATTCAATTATTTTTGTTCAATCCCTTTGCAATTTATATTTTTTTTCTTTTCTATAACCAATTTACAAAGGTATAATACGATTCATTTCTTAAGTTCACTTACTTGTTCCATTTATCCATTCATCATTCACGTTATATTTAAGTATATATAATTTTTATCACAACCAAATTTTTATTTATATACATTAATTCCGTTTGAGTTTTCCTTATTTGTATACTTCAATTATTTTCAAGTTCTGTTTATTTGTACAACAGCTCATTACATATCCAAAACATCATTTCAACTTCTTAATATTTGGTAAGTCATATTATATTGTTACCAGAATGCAAATTTTGTATTATACAAATTTATAGAATTTCATTTTACTTAATTTGAATGTTCACAAATTTGGTTTATTTAAATCTTCTTTACCTTTCAACTTTAAAGTTTCCCAAAACATTAGCTTAGATATCTTAATCCCCTTATTTTATAAATTCTGATTATTCACAATTTATTCAAATAATTTGAAAATTATTAATCAACGGAACTTAGAAATTTAAATGCCCAGTTCTTTTCAAATCGTTTGAAATAAATATATACACTTATATCTTTCATATATTAAATCATTCCTTTGAAGTTTAAACCAGAACCCATTTACCCAAAATAATTTTGAAGATAAGCAAAGCTTCTTAGAATTCTCCCCCACTTTGAGACTCGAAAATGAACGTCGATGATGCTGCGCAGTCATCACCGAAATTATTTTCCAGCGACATAAGAGAGGAGTACTAAATTCATTCTTTCCTTTAAAATCCTTTCAAAATATTTCCATAAACAATTTCCAACTAATATTACTATATATTTCTTCAAAACTTTGAGAATCATTTTCCAAAATCTCCGGGTCTTAAATTCAATATTTTCCAATTTAAATCTATTTTAATTCATAAGTCACCTTTATAAAACAATCTTATAGGATTTTCTTTCTTAAAACATTCCACAAGTGTTTTATCATTTTCATTTTGTAATAAATCTTATTTATTGAATTACAATATCCCATTTGTGATAATAACCAATATTTTCATTCCTAACAACCAGGTAAGCTAGGTAAGTCACAATAATTTTTGAAAATTAATCCTTTATATACAAAATATAATTAGGGAAAATTATTTCATTTACCCTATTTTAAAACAATACTATGTCGAATTGTTCTGTTTAAGTGTTTAGAGATCCCTGTCAATGACGTTAATTACTCGTATTGACCAGAATCCATAAGCCACTCAACAAATCAACCGACACAATATAAAACATTTTATATCACTAACAAATACGCTCTCTCATATACACTCAACTCATTCATATAGTTTACCTCTATTTCAATGAGTTATTCCCCACTAGACCCAAGGTTTATCGCTAAACCAAAGCTCTGATACCAACTGTAACGACCCGCCTTTTTGGACAGTTTAAACTGACGATCAAATACACATGTCGATTCCAAACCGTTCAAAATGGCAGATAGTTATTGGGGTAAATAAGAAAAGAAAAGAAAGAGAAATAAAGGAGATGAAACAACACAGAATCTCGCAGCGGAACGATAAAATATAATAGTCAAATAAACAGTTCATGAAGCTGTTTACTATACTTTGACAATTATTTATACAACATTTATCAGAGTTATACATATACAACAGAACAATTTAAATAATGCAGCAGACAGCATGATGCACAGATAATAATAGTAATAGTATACCCAATCTTCGTCTTCATCCTCCAGAATAGATCTTCAAAATCTAAAACTCAGGACTGACCCGAGCGTAATGAAAAGACAAAACACTCGAGTCAGGACTAAATACCCTTATGAAAGTTAAATCAATCGTAAATAAAAATGAGTGCAACAGCGTCGGAGATGTTTACGGGGTTTGACATCTCCTATCCAGTGTCAACGTGCGTGCAATAACTTAAGAGATGTTACGGGATTTTCCATCTCTCAAGGATCCGTTAAACTATCTATTATGTAGTAATATACGTGTAACGACCCAGAATTTTTATTAATTTAAATTTGAATATTTAATTAATTTTAAATATTAATAAGTGAATTTATAAGTCAAATAAATTTTTATTTGAATTATTGAATTTAATTGAATAATTAAATCGATAATTTAATATGTTAAATTATGGAAATAATTGAAAATTGAGTTAAATATGATTGAAAATGATTCGTAAAATTTTATTTTATCATATTGAAGTTAGAATAACATTTTAGAACTTTTAAAATCGAATTAAAAGTAAATTTGTGAAAATTGAATATTTTAATATTTAATAATCGACTGTAAAATAGCCAATTTTTGAACAGTCTCAGAATTGAACGAAACCAGTTCCATTGGATCCGTAATAGTTAGTTATTATCGGATTTCAATTTTCGTATCAATCGGAGCTATCGTTTGATCGTGGCAGCTCGAAACGCATCGAATTATTTTTAATTTAAATTTGGCGAGTCAAAATAGCCATTTTTCAAAAAAGTCTCGGAATTCGACGAAACCAGTTTCATCGGATCCGTAATGTGATATTATTGTAAGGTTTCAAATTTCAAGTCGTTTGGATTTACCGTTTGTCCGGTACGAATTAAAACGCCTAGAAATCGGTTTAAATCGGTTTAATTCAAATTGAGCGTTTACAGCCATAACTCGCACATACTTCCGAATTAGCTTCCGAAACCTGTTCCATTGTGTCCGGAACGCGGGGTAAACCTTAGAAACGCTGGTTACGGCGCGTAAATCGGAGTTCGGAATTCCCGGGATGAATAGTGTTTACGCTAGCTTTTTCTATAAATACACCTCTCTCTCACAAATTAAAAAAAAAAAAATATACTCAAACCCTAATCTAATTTGCAGCCGCCACTAACATTATGAAGGGCCAGAAAACACCCACATTCATTCCTTAATCTCTTCAAATCCGTGAAGTTTTAGCCGAAGTGATCAACAGCAAAATCGAAGAGCACGATGAGATCTTCGATTCTATAAGGTGATGATGGATTTTGGTGCAACGGAGGGGGAGTGATGTGTGGCCGTTCTCTTCAGTTTTGGCACGCATTTCCACGCAACTAGGGGGGCCGATCTCCTCCCTATTGAGGCCGAAGGTGGGTGATGGAGGGGGCTACAGCATGGAGCTTCTGGATCGAGTTATCATTGAGTGCAAAGGGAGAATAATTCAACCCTAATTCATGTTTATGGGTTCAAGGGAGTGCGGCCTCAACCTGTAGCCTATGCGTGAGGAAGAAGGAGTGGGGTAACGGTCTTGATGCAATGGATTGAGATCTGAGGGCCTAGATTGCTTATGGTAAAAATTATAAAGGATAGTGTAAATTTAGTTATAAAAATTGTGTACAAACTTGTAAATTACATAACTTTTTCATACGAGGTCGAAAAAATGCAAACTCAGTTGCGTTGGAATCGTATGGACGAGCACTACGCGATGGAGTTGGTTTGGAGTCGTTTGGAGTTAGTGAGAATTTTGGGTAAAATTAAACGCGCGTTTAATTTTATTCGAAATAAATCGCTAAAACGGAAATTAAAACCAAGGTGAGAACTTCTCACTCAATCGAATCGGTTTCGATTTTATTTTTAATAGTTAGATTTAAAATATTTGAATGCATGTTTGAATGTTGATTGTATCTATTGATTGTTAAAATAGACATTATGCGCCGTTAGTAAGCGGATGTTATTTAGTAAAAACATATACCGCGAATATTTCATAAACAGTGAAATTGGTATTATATATAATAGCAATATATATATATATATATATTGGCATATGTATATATTGGAGTTGTTGATTTCCCGCATTTTTTGTTTAGCGGATGAGACCCTATTACGCCGTTATTAAGCGGATAATATTTATTAAGAACATATACCGCGATAATTTCGTACTGGAGCGAAATTGGTATTGTGCTAATGTTTTTGGATGCAGGAAAACAGGTTGGAGGGATCCAACTGGATTCCTCAACAGTTTTATTTGATTTCAGATATTTTGATATTTGATTGATTATCATATACGATATATGATGGATCGTGTAGTCGTGATTGACTATTTGGTGTGTAGCATCATTGGACCCAAATTTTGGGATTTTAAAATGATTTTAAAGTGATTTTTGAAAATATACTTTATTTTTGGAATTGATCCATTTTAAATAATTAAACGTTATAATTTTTAAAGTTATAAAAATTATGATTTTGTGAAATATAGTTAAAAAGCTGATTTTTAGAAATACGGTTAAAAGTTGATTTTTGAGAAATATGGATCAATGATTTTATAAAGTAGTTAAATTGGATTTTTGAATTTATTATAAAAGTTTGAATATAAGATTTATAAAATTTGATTATTTTATAAATCAGAATGGTGAAATTATAAAGGAAATTAAAGACATTTTGAAAAGAATAATATAAATTGATTTATATTAAGAGATTTATAAATGGATGTTTATAAATCGAAATATTGACATTATAAAACGAGTTTTTATAAGTGTTTGAATGAAGTGAAAATGAATTTCATAAATGAATGAAATTTATAGAATTATAAACTGTGAAGTTATAAATAAAATTTATAAATAGTAAGATTTATAAATTTGTGGAGTTAATTGAAGAATAGATTTGGTTAAATAAATGAATCTTATAAGTTATAAGATTTATAATTATGAGGTTAAAAAGAACGATTTTGTAAAATAATCGTTTATAAGTAGTTAACTTATAATATGAACTTTTAGTCTGTATTTTAGTTATAAACTGAAATATGTTAATAAAGGAATTTATAAAAAAAAGGAAGTTTTTATAAATAAATAGAAATAGAATTTATAAACGTTGTTTTATAAATTCGCAAACGACTTATTTTGATAAGTTAATTTTTGTAACTTATTTAATGGAGTTATATTCACGTTTTGAATAGTGAATAACACGTTAAAGAAATTGTTTTGAATGTGATGTTTTAAATAGAATTAAAACAATCTAACGATGTTTTTAAACATGTTGAGATTCGAAACCATAGATTTCAACATTTATTGTTGAAATAGATGTTTCGAGAAATAAAAGGAAATGTGGACTATAACACTGTTGTTATAGTAAATGATTTCCGAAAGGAAATGTTTTGTATAGTATTGGGATTTATATATCTATTTAATTTCGAATCCCTATACTAGTGATTTTGGGTTGTTGTAACGATGTTTTACGTAACATTCGTTTTGGCCCAAACAAATATGTTTAAGTGAATGATTTCCTTAAAGAATGAAATATATACTTAATTCGATTTAAGTATATTGAATATTTTCTAAGTGTTGAAAATAAAAGAGATTTGTGAATTACGTATGAATAAATAAGTATGGAAATGTTTTCCAATATGAAGTGAATAATTAGAATTTATCTTTTTGAAGATAAATTGAAATGGATAATTGAAATCGTATATGCATGGATATTTTGAAATATAAATTCATTATGGAATTTATAATGAAAGTGGGATTGGTTTAGAAAAATAAATATTGATTTATTTTTGAAGTGTTGAAATTTTATATCTTGTAAAGATATTTTGGAAAATAAATAATTTGGAAAATTATTTGGAATCTGGTGATGTGTGCATATCCAGTGATAGTTCAATAACCGACTATCAATATTTCCCTTTGAATGGGTATTTGATGTGATTTGATTGAATTTGAATGCACACTTATTTTTTGAATAAGCGCTCACTATTCGGGTTAACCAGGAAAGGACCATGGGGTCGTATAACCCATTCCGAATATGTGATACGTCGTTGTGAATTGCAATTGAAGATCGGTGTTGAAGACCGGATATTTGCAAGAGCGATAGGATGACCTATCGATTGTTTCTGCACCGAGTCGCGCCGGTATAGAAACTCCATATGTGATGGTGAATCCGATCAGGATTGTGAATATCCGGATTGCAAGGACTTCTTTGTAAGTGCCTTCGGTTCTGTTCGATCCCGGAACAGACTTGTATGGATTGTATGTCTGACATTACAAGTTGAGATATAAAGCCGATTTCTTTCAAATATATTTCTGTTGGTGGCGGAGAATTTATTCTTTGCTTAACACCCTTCTTTGAGACGTACGAGCTCAAAGGTTATATAGTTGAAGTTATCAGCGATATATTCCCAGTTTGGTAATGTGACATGCTGAGTGATGCGGAAATGATCATTGTGTTGATTATTTGTGATAGGATCATTTATTTGATCGTCTATCTTAGTGATCATTGTGTTGATCATTTGTTGACCCAAAGCACGGCTTTTGTATAAAGTGTGTTTTTGTGGACGTGACTTCGTCGAGCCTCACACCTCGGAATGGTCAAAACAGGAAAGATGCAGCAAGGTTATTGGGGGTAGCACCCCTTAGGGTATGTCCATTTCCTTCTGGATAGAGGTGGTATCATGGTATGGAGCCCAGATATTTAACCTGTGTGGTTACTACGAATTTATTACTTTGTGGTTGTTGGTTATCGGGATCCCGTGAGAAAGGTCGTTTACGATCGGGGGATGGCATGCTCGTGTCAGTAGTTACCCAGTTAGGGGTAACCCGGCCTTGTGTTGGTAGAGATCCGGTTTGGTTCTCGGGGATGTCCTTCCAGAGGCATTCTCATGTGGCAATGGGAAGTTCCTTGGCCTGACCATTTGTTGGAAATCCAAAGAAACAATACGATCTTGTACGGTTTTAGTTGTAGAACCTGCTTCCTCAGGAGGTAGCTATAGTAGGCATAATATAATGGTACCTATGCTGGCTATGATTTATATCTTTACTTTCGAAATGATTTGATAGACACTATGCACTAGTAATAATATCAAATGTTCTTTTAATGCGTATCAAGCATCTTTGACTAACATAAGAAGAAATCTCCTCCAAGTCTGCGTTTGCATTGTGTGTGTGGTGGGAGGTCTTATGGTAGTTACATTTTCAAAAGCATTGCGAATTGATTTTAAAAATATTCCTCTATTTTTATTTTAAAGAAAATAAACTGTTTTAGTTCTCACACCAGTCTTGTTAAGCTATTGGGCTATGTGATGGGGGGTTCTCGCTTCACGGTTTGGTGGCGAACGGGAGACTCTTACTCCCACACATCCTCTTTTAGGGGGTTGGTTAGGCGTAAGCTGTGACAGTCGAAAGGCTGGCCGTAAAAGCAAGTTTGGGATACCAGTGTAAGCCACGGTGGGGCTGGGATGGTTGAAAAGCCTACCGGTTGTGACCGCTACTTCCGAAACGTTACATTTGGTATCAGAGCTGATGGTTAAGCGACAACCATGGTTCTGTAGGGTAGTACTCATTAGAGATAGAGTCAGTAGTACTCTAGAATGAGTTTGAGTGTAATAATAGCTATGAGAGCGTATTTGTTAGTGAATATAAAAATTGTTTTATATTGTGATGATTGGTTTATTGAGTGGCATATGAACTTTCGTCAGCGTGGTCCGCAAGACTATGCCGAAGGGGTTTCTAAACACTTGAATAGAACAATTCGGCACGATATTGATTTTAAATTGGGTAAATGAAATGATTTTACCTTGATTATATTTTATATATAAAGGAATAATTTTTCAAAATTATTAAAGTGTATATAAGTGATTGTTTAGTTGTTGAATAATCTAAATAAAAGAATAATTGTATAAGCAAATGAATTATAAGAATTGAATTATAATTAAAGTGATGTACAATTGTGAAATAAACTTATATATATAAGAAGTGAAACTATATGAATATATTTATGAATATGAGTTGTAAATATAAAGTGAATATAAAGTTAAATGGAATACAACTTAAGTGTTGTTGAATGGAATTGATTTTGGTATCGAAGTAAATAATCAAGTGGATTAAATGAATATAAACTTGAGTTATATAAATGAAATCCAACTTTGGTAATTTAATGGAATTAATGGATTGAATGATTAATCAATTGAATGTAATTTAAAGTTGATATGGAATAATGAATGTAAGTGTTGATTCATTTAAAATCTAATGTTATTAGAAGTTGAATAAAAAAAAAATGAATGAATATCAATTTAATTAAACCAATTCAAAGTGATGGTGTTAAATCAAATAAGCAAAGGAATTTGGTTGCAATTAATATACTTTGGTTGTTATATGATTGTTGATTGATTGTATATAATTCATTAAGAGTTAATGAAATTGAATTAGTGAAATTTAAAGCTATGAAATTGAATTCAAATGGAAAGTAAATAAATTTGCATAGAATTGAATGTGAATTGGATTTAATTAGTAAATGTAAACTAATTGAATTGAGAATGAATGTTAGTAAATCCAATGTAAATAAATCAAATGTGATTTAAATTGAAAACCATTTCATTGAACATATAATGAGAATAAGAATATGAATGAATGTTTATTTGGATATGGATGATAGTTGGTTGATGGTTTCATTTGTTGTTTAGTTGCATTTCTATGTGACATATATAGTTGTTGTGTTGATATATGTTGTATATTGATACTATTTACATATATGCATGGTTCTCATGTTGTTTGTTGAGTTTAGTAGGTGCGGATCGCGTTTGCTTCGCATTTGGAGTTCGCTTTAGCGCTATATTAGCCGTATATGCTTGCTAATAAAATATAAGGTACATATCTCGGATTAAATATCGTACTTTTACACTTTTTTCCCTTCGGGATGCCTCATTACTTGATGAGATGTATATTTGTGATATATATACTGTCATTTTTTTTTCGGATCGAGCCGCGCAAAGGAGACTATGGCGAATTTTTCCGAAAATTTAAGGCGTTAGAAAAATTTGAGAAAATTTGGAAAATTTTTTGAAAACTTTAACTTTGATTTTGGAATTGAAAGTTAAATGATATAGTTTGTTTTTGAAAAGATAACTAAGTATGATTTGAAAACTTAGTAAAGATTTATAAGAAGTTTAATTATAAATTTTGGAAAGTTAATAGATTCTGTAACTTTTCTTACTTGTAATTTCGAGGACGAAATTCTTTTAAGGGGGAAAGATTGTAACGACCCAGAATTTTTATTAATTTAAATTTGAATATTTAATTAATTTTAAATATTAATAAGTGAATTTATAAGTCAAATAAATTTTTATTTGAATTATTGAATTTAATTGAATAATTAAATCGATAATTTAATATGTTAAATTATGGAAATAATTGAAAATTGAGTTAAATATGATTGAAAATGATTCGTAAAATTTTATTTTATCATATTGAAGTTAGAATAACATTTTAGAACTTTTAAAATCGAATTAAAAGTAAATTTGTGAAAATTGAATATTTTAATATTTAATAATCGACTGTAAAATAGCCAATTTTTGAACAGTCTCAGAATTGAACGAAACCAGTTCCATTGGATCCGTAATAGTTAGTTATTATCGGATTTCAATTTTCGTATCAATCGGAGCTATCGTTTGATCGTGGCAGCTCGAAACGCATCGAATTATTTTTAATTTAAATTTGGCGAGTCAAAATAGCCATTTTTCAAAAAAGTCTCGGAATTCGACGAAACCAGTTTCATCGGATCCGTAATGTGATATTATTGTAAGGTTTCAAATTTCAAGTCGTTTGGATTTACCGTTTGTCCGGTACGAATTAAAACGCCTAGAAATCGGTTTAAATCGGTTTAATTCAAATTGAGCGTTTACAGCCATAACTCGCACATACTTCCGAATTAGCTTTCGAAACCTGTTCCATTGTGTCCGGAACGCGGGGTAAACCTTAGAAATGCTGGTTACGGCGCGTAAATCGGAGTTCGGAATTCCCGGGATGAATAGTGTTTACGCTAGCTTTTTCTATAAATACACCTCTCTCTCACAAATTAAAAAAAAAAATATATACTCAAACCCTAATCTAATTTGCAGCCGCCACTAACATTATGAAGGGCCAGAAAACACCCACATTCATTCCTTAATCTCTTCAAATCCGTGAAGTTTTAGCCGAAGTGATCAACAGCAAAATCGAAGAGCACGATGAGATCTTCGATTCTATAAGGTGATGATGGATTTTGGTGCAACGGAGGGGGAGTGATGTGTGGCCGTTCTCTTCAGTTTTGGCACGCATTTCCACGCAACTAGGGGGGCCGAGCTCCTCCCTATTGAGGCCGAAGGTGGGTGATGGAGGGGGCTACAGCATGGAGCTTCTGGATCGAGTTATCATTGAGTGCAAAGGGAGAATAATTCAACCCTAATTCATGTTTATGGGTTCAAGGGAGTGTGGCCTCAACCTGTAGCCTATGCGTGAGGAAGAAGGAGTGGGGTAACGGTCTTGATGCAATGGATTGAGATCTGAGGGCCTAGATTGCTTATGGTAAAAATTATAAAGGATAGTGTAAATTTAGTTATAAAAATTGTGTACAAACTTGTAAATTACATAACTTTTTCATACGAGGTCGAAAAAATGCAAACTCAGTTGCGTTGGAATCGTATAGACGAGCACTACGCGATGGAGTTGGTTTGGAGTCGTTTGGAGTTAGTGAGAATTTTGGGTAAAATTAAACGCGCGTTTAATTTTATTCGAAATAAATCGCTAAAACGGAAATTAAAACCAAGGTGAGAACTTCTCACTCAATCGAATCGGTTTCGATTTTATTTTTAATAGTTAGATTTAAAATATTTGAATGCATGTTTGAATGTTGATTGTATCTATTGATTGTTAAAATAGACATTATGCGCCGTTAGTAAGCGGATGTTATTTAGTAAAAACATATACCGCGAATATTTCATAAACAGTGAAATTGGTATTATATATAATAGCAATATATATATATTGGCATATGTATATATTGGAGTTGTTGATTTCCCGCATTTTTTGTTTAGCGGATGAGACCCTATTACGCCGTTATTAAGCGGATAATATTTATTAAGAACATATACCGCGATAATTTCGTACTGGAGCGAAATTGGTATTGTGCTAATGTTTTTGGATGCAGGAAAACAGGTTGGAGGGATCCAACTGGATTCCTCAACAGTTTTATTTGATTTCAGATATTTTGATATTTGATTGATTATCATATACGATATATGATGGATCGTGTAGTCGTGATTGACTATTTGGTGTGTAGCATCATTGGACCCAAATTTTGGGATTTTAAAATGATTTTAAAGTCATTTTTGAAAATATACTTTATTTTTGGAATTGATCCATTTTAAATAATTAAACGTTATAATTTTTAAAGTTATAAAAATTATGATTTTGTGAAATATAGTTAAAAAGCTGATTTTTAGAAATACGGTTAAAAGTTGATTTTTGAGAAATATGGATCAATGATTTTATAAAGTAGTTAAATTGGATTTTTGAATTTATTATAAAAGTTTGAATATAAGATTTATAAAATTTGATTATTTTATAAATCAGAATGGTGAAATTATAAAGGAAATTAAAGACATTTTGAAAAGAATAATATAAATTGATTTATATTAAGAGATTTATAAATGGATGTTTATAAATCGAAATATTGACATTATAAAACGAGTTTTTATAAGTGTTTGAATGAAGTGAAAATGAATTTCATAAATGAATGAAATTTATAGAATTATAAACTGTGAAGTTATAAATAAAATTTATAAATAGTAAGATTTATAAATTTGTGGAGTTAATTGAAGAATAGATTTGGTTAAATAAATGAATCTTATAAGTTATAAGATTTATAATTATGAGGTTAAAAAGAACGATTTTGTAAAATAATCGTTTATAAGTAGTTAACTTATAATATGAACTTTTAGTCTGTATTTTAGTTATAAACTGAAATATGTTAATAAAGGAATTTATAAAAAAAAGGAAGTTTTTATAAATAAATAGAAATAGAATTTATAAACGTTGTTTTATAAATTCGCAAACGACTTATTTTGATAAGTTAATTTTTGTAACTTATTTAATGGAGTTATATTCACGTTTTTGAATAGTGAATAACACGTTAAAGAAATTGTTTTGAATGTGATGTTTTAAATAGAATTAAAACAATCTAACGATGTTTTTAAACATGTTGAGATTCGAAACCATAGATTTCAACATTTATTGTTGAAATAGATGTTTCGAGAAATAAAAGGAAATGTGGACTATAACACTGTTGTTATAGTAAATGATTTCCGAAAGGAAATGTTTTGTATAGTATTGGGATTTATATATCTATTTAATTTCGAATCCCTATACTAGTGATTTTGGGTTGTTGTAACGATGTTTTACGTAACATTCGTTTTGGCCCAAACAAATATGTTTAAGTGAATGATTTCCTTAAAGAATGAAATATATACTTAATTCGATTTAAGTATATTGAATATTTTCTAAGTGTTGAAAATAAAAGAGATTTGTGAATTACTTATGAATAAATAAGTATGGAAATGTTTTCCAATATGAAGTGAATAATTAGAATTTATCTTTTTGAAGATAAATTGAAATGGATAATTGAAATCGTATATGCATGGATATTTTGAAATATAAATTCATTATGGAATTTATAATGAAAGTGGGATTGGTTTAGAAAAATAAATATTGATTTATTTTTGAAGTGTTGAAATTTTATATCTTGTAAAGATATTTTGGAAAATAAATAATTTGGAAAATTATTTGGAATCTGGTGATGTGTGCATATCCAGTGATAGTTCAATAACCGACTATCAATATTTCCCTTTGAATGGGTATTTGATGTGATTTGATTGAATTTGAATGCACACTTATTTTTTGAATAAGCGCTCACTATTCGGGTTAACCGGGAAAGGACCATGGGGTCGTATAACCCATTCCGAATATGTGATACGTCGTTGTGAATTGCAATTGAAGATCGGTGTTGAAGACCGGATATTTGCAAGAGCGATAGGATGACCTATCGATTGTTTCTGCACCGAGTCGCGCCGGTATAGAAACTCCATATGTGATGGTGAATCCGATCAGGATTGTGAATATCCGGATTGCAAGAACTTCTTTGTAAGTGCCTTCGGTTCTGTTCGATCCCGGAACAGACTTGTATGGATTGTATGTCTGACATTACAAGTTGAGATATAAAGCCGATTTCTTTCAAATATATTTCTGTTGGTGGCGGAGAATTTATTCTTTGCTTAACACCCTTCTTTGAGACGTACGAGCTCAAAGGTTATATAGTTGAAGTTATCAGCGATATATTCCCAGTTTGGTAATGTGACATGCTGAGTGATGCGGAAATGATCATTGTGTTGACTATTTGTGATAGGATCATTTATTTGATCGTCTATCTTAGTGATCATTGTGTTGATCATTTGTTGACCCAAAGCACGGCTTTTGTATAAAGTGTGTTTTTGTGGACGTGACTTCGTCGAGCCTCACACCTCGGAATGGTCAAAACAGGAAAGATGCAGCAAGGTTATTGGGGGTAGCACCCCTTAGGGTATGTCCATTTCCTTCTGGATAGAGGTGGTATCATGGTATGGAGCCCAGATATTTAACCTGTGTGGTTACTACGAATGTATTACTTTGTGGTTGTTGGTTATCGGGATCCCGTGAGAAAGGTCGTTTACGATCGGGGGATGGCATGCTCGTGTCAGTAGTTACCCAGTTAGGGGTAACCCGGCCTTGTGTTGGTAGAGATCCGGTTTGGTTCTCGGGGATGTCCTTCCAGAGGCATTCTCATGTGGCAATGGGAAGTTCCTTGGCCTGACCATTTGTTGGAAATCCAAAGAAACAATACGATCTTGTACGGTTTTAGTTGTAGAACCTGCTTCCTCAGGAGGTAGCTATAGTAGGCATAATATAATGGTACCTATGCTGGCTATGATTTATATCTTTACTTTCGAAATGATTTGATAGACACTATGCACTAGTAATAATATCAAATGTTCTTTTAATGCGTATCAAGCATCTTTGACTAACATAAGAAGAAATCTCCTCCAAGTCTGCGTTTGCATTGTGTGTGTGGTGGGAGGTCTTATGGTAGTTACATTTTCAAAAGCATTGCGAATTGATTTTAAAAATATTCCTCTATTTTTATTTTAAAGAAAATAAACTGTTTTAGTTCTCACACCAGTCACATGACTGACTCGGAGTTTATTGTTCCTTCCTAAACTCTGGGTGCCCACCAGTTTCCACACGGGCAGTCAAGAGTTAAGGTTTATCAGGATATTCTGGATATTCAGGAATTGCAGGAGGCAAGCTGGATGGCATGGCGTATTATTAGTATATAGTACTTCTTTTTTTTCCGCTGCATTGTTGTTGTTGTATGTTGTTGTACACTCTGATGATATGATGTAATGAAATGAATGTAATGTAATAACTGATATAGTTCTTTGTTTAAAGATTATTCATTTATTATTATATGTTGTTACGCTGCGAATTGTGAGATTCTGTTGTTGTTCTGTTGTTCTTTCTTCCCGTTCTATTTTAAAATGTTCTATCTTCTGTCTATTTTCTTTCGTCTTTTCTCTATTTAAAAATTCTCTGTTTTCTAAAAATTGTCTATCTTATTTCCTCCCTATTTTCTATCTTCTTATCTACTCTTCTCTCCTTTTCTTTTCTTAAATTTCTTTTTAAAACCCATAACATCTCGGTTTTCGGCCTTCGATTTCTCGGCAGTCGACAAAGTGAGTGTCGATGTTGAATTTTCGAAAGTCGAAAATTTTCGGGGCGTTACAATACGCTAAGTAGATAATGCCTATCAGTAATATAAAGTATCAAAATAGCGTTAAGGCATTACCATAATCCCCCTTCACACATTTTATATTCCCAAAAGCATATACAAGACCGTAGTTTCCCCAAAACCGAAAGTCACTAGAGGGCAATCCATATACTCTAGGTACAAATCAAAACGTAGTGGTCGCGAATAGGATAACCAGTATGACAAGGTACATGAGGCGATACCAACTAGGATACTAGTAGTTGCGTGATCCGGACTGATGTTGGGCATAGCCAGCAGCTACCCCAACACCGCGAAACAACACTCCGAAATCAAGGGGTGCACCCAAATCGCATCACAAATGTAATAGAAATGGTATCGAAGGAGCGTGTCCGCTAGAGGTGGCGAACCTCAATGGCCCGGCGCGGCTCCTGTTTTAGTCATGTCAGGGGTCATCCAATATCGTTCTCTTTCTTCAGTCAAAGCGTTCACCAAACCATCCACTTCATTCTGGATCAACACTCCGTGTATATTAGTTATTAAAGTGGTTTTTGGTATCGACAGAGAGTATGTCCATATCCGATCCCGGTCTCTTTAATAACTACGTATTATTACACCGTTGGCTCTTTTACAATTTCAAATCGATTCATAATTGATATCAAAATATCATATTCGCTTCAAAGATCAAATCCATTTCAAATATCATCGTATCTATTCAAACGTAAAATTCCGTTTCAAAATCATTTTCCGCATCAATATCTCATTTCGATTTCAAAATCATTTCGGATTTCAATTTAGGTTGCAACTTCATTTAATCCAATTCGTATTCAAATTCAAGATTTAAACATAAACATTTCACCTTATTAACCAGTTTGGAATTTTAGGAAATAATTTTAAGTAGTTTAAAAGTAGTTTAAATAATTAAAATAGTTAAAATACTTTAAACCCTTGGAATGGATTTGAAATAGATAAATTTAGTTTAAAATAATTTGAATTGGGTTAAGTAGATTAAAAATAGATTAAAATAGTTTAAGTATTCAAAATGGTTTATATAACAGAGTAATTTGGAAAACAAATTTAAAACGGCTTCAAAATCAATCCAATTCAGTTTATAACTTCCCAATTCAAATCAATTTCAATTTCCATTCTACCGATTCAATTTCGATTTCAATTCAAATCAATTTCAACTTTGACTTCAGTTTATTCAATTTTATATTCACTTTCGATTTATTCAATTCCAATTTATATCGATTTAGAGCTTGGTTTTTTCGAAATATCCATTTATAACATTTAACAAAATTATCCATAAATTTTCGAGTTTAAATCCAAATTTCAAATATGATTCCATTCCAAGCTCGACTTCAAAATATCATTTTTATATCACTTTTACTTAGTAAAATTCAAAGCTCGAATTAAGGTTAAATCTTTAAACAAATCAATTTTCGACATTCAATCATATCCAATTTCCAATTTCAAAGTCTCAACTTAATTATTTAACAAAATTTCTTTAACCAAAATTTATTTCAACATTCCAACTCAATTGTTTTTCGGTGACTCCAATTTCTATACTCGATTTCTATTTATAACTTTTAAATCAAAACATTTAAATAAATTCCAAATCGACGATTTCAAAAATTATTTATTTAGCCAATTCAGTGTCCGTATATAATTTTCTATCCTATGGCCAAGTAAGTATTTATTTCAATTAAATGTCAGGGATGAGTATATATTACTTAAATTTAATCACAGTATCATATGTATGCATAACAGGATCTATATAAGCAAACAAACATCTAAACATTCAATTATCAACCAATAGCATCCATCAAATACATCATCCAATAAACAATACAATTCATGGCAGTTTCATAGTTATCAATGTCAGGTAATTTAATCGCAATTCAATTTTAATTTCAATTTAACTGTCAATTTAATTTTTCAACGGTTAATTCAAATGACAAGCTATATCAAACAACGACAAATAAAATCATAACACTTCATAATATCAATTTTAACTAGCATAAAGATATTTAGTACGGTGTGAGTGTTATAAAACACTCACCTTGATTTCAATGCCGTTCCAGCGTTTTATTTCGAATAAAATTAAACGAGCGTTTAATTTTACCCGAAATTTTTTACTAACTTCAATCGCTTCCAATCCAGCTACATAACGAAGAGCTCGTCAATACGATTCCATCGCACCCTGTTTCATCCAATTCCGATAACGAGCGAAGAAGATACGATATTTACAAGTTTATACGATTAATATAAAAATTAAAACACTAGTATCTCAAATTTTACAACCTGAAACAATCTTAGCCGTTCATTTCTTGGCCTGTAAATCTCGGCCATGATTTCCTTTCCCCCCACTTCTTCGTTCCAGTTTTAACGCACGCGAAAAAAAAACCCAATGCCGCCGTTCATCATCCAATATACACGGCCTCCACGCCTGCCGATAGCACGATCAAGAGCCACCATCACGAAGCTCTCATCCATGAGCACCCTCGCCTTGAACGCCGCAGAGCTCGGTCGTTCCTTGGCCACGCAAAACGCGAACAACGGCCGGCGTTCGAGCCTCCAATTCTCCCTCCTCGCCACGCTAAATACGATCGCCACCGTAGGATCTCTAGTGCTCATCGAGCTCCTCGTTTTCCTAGTTAGAACTTTGGCTCGAAAGTTGATGGATCGACCAGAATTTTGGGAAGAAAAAGGAACGTTTTCGGCCATTGGCTGTAGAGGAGGCGGCTAGGGTTTTCTTTTTTTTTTTTTTTTTAAATGTGAACAAGGGGGCTATTTATAGGAAACGACGAACTCTATTCAATCCGGATTTCCAAACTCCGATTTACGCGCGGTGACCGGTGTTTCTAGGGTTTATCCCACGTTTCGGACACAATGGAACAGATTTTGGAAGCTAATTCGATCATCTGTGCGAGTTATGGAAATAAACGATTGATTTTAAATTAAACCGACTAAACGAATTCTTATGCGTTTTGGCTCGCCCCGGACAAACGGTAAATCCGATTGACATGAAATTTGAAATCTTACAATAATATCACATTACGGATCCGATGAAACTGGTTTCGTCGAAATCCGAGGCCGTTTGAAAAATGACTATTTTAACTCGTTAAATTAATATTAAAACAATTTCGATGTGTTTCGAGCTGCCACGGTCAAACGACAACTCCGATTGCTATGAAAATTGAAATACGATAATAACTAACTATTACGGATCCAATGGAACTAGTTTCATCCAATTCTGAGACTGTTCGAAAATTGGCTATTTTCAGTCGATACTTAAATATTAAAATATTCAATTTTCACAAATAAATTTTAAATTCAGATTTAAAAGTTCTATAACATCACTATAACTCCAATATGATAAAATAAAATTTTACAAATCATTTTTAATCATATTAAACCCGTTATTCAATTTATCCAATAAATTCCAATTTTAAAATCTTATTAACTCTATTAAAATCCAAATATAACTTACATTCACTTTGGAAACCAATTTGAATCATATTAAATCAAATTTCAAATATTCACTCTATTCTCATATATTAAATTTCAATATCAAATTAATCGTATCAAATTCGAAATTTAATTTATTCAAACATACGTAAAATTAAATTTAACAAATTTGATTATTCTTAAATCTCTATCTTTTGAAATATTCAAAAAGAACTTAAAAATTTAACTTTTGAAATGAATTAAAATTATAGAACAACCATTTCCATTATACGGTTATTCAATTCCCGTTATTAATTATTCAATAAATTCCAAATATTAAATTTAAACAATTTCGATTATCCAATAATTCATTATCTTTTGAAATATTGAAATTAAACTTATAAGATTCAACTTTTAAAACCAATTCACAATTTAGAACACTATTTTCATTTTACAGTTATTCAATTATTCAATAAGTTTTAAATATTTAATTTAAACAATTTACCTTTCTATATTCAATATTTGATTTAAATAGATTTTACTTATCAATCAATTACTCTATTATACCCAATGAAATTCAACATTTATTATCCTATTTTACTATTGATTTCAAAGGCATTCACTAAGTAGCATTCATTTTTCATTACTTGAATAATGATTGTTGCAATCCATTCCAGGTATTATTATTCTAAACGAATTACAATTTTTTTCTAACACTAAATCACGAAATCTTATTAAATTATCTATTTTAATTATCGAAAATTTACGGGTCGTTAGAAACACTATTTTTCTTTTGTTGATAACAAAAGGGGGAGAGAAAAGTTAAGATTTTGTCAAATAAAATCAAGCAAAGGTCAAACAATTTTCTATTTGCATCTAGGCTCATTTGCATATTTTTATTTGTATGCATATATGTAGGGGGAGCTTTGTGTAGAGAGGAAGCATTTAAATCGGGGGAGCAATTAGAGCATATCAATGATCAAATATATTTAATATATTCAAAATCTTAAATATATGTTTGTTATCATCAAAAGGGGGAGATTGTTGAATATGCGCTTACATGATTTTCGTTTGATGATAATAAACATATATACATTTGTTTAAATGTATTTGTTAATGTACTATTTTATTTTTCATAGGTTAAATAAATATTTGCTGAATAGAATTAAATAACACAGAATTTGAATTCAAACAGAATTTTTATTCAAACAAATATTTATTACAATTTTTGAATAGTACAAATTCAATCTCTCACTATACATATACAATTTCAATTACAATACAATTTCTGATTACATCACAATTCAATTTACAGTTGACCTCACTACATATCACTCACACTCGTATTTTTCTTCAGCTTCATTCCAGTTAGAATCCAGCATCTGAGCAATCTGCAAAAATATACACTAACGCAGTAAAATTGAAAAGGAAATATTTTTTGCAATATAAAATAAAATATGGATTTTGAAAATATTATTTGCCTCAGTTATTTGGGTTGTTCGTCATCATTTACATTTGAATTCATCACACACGAACAATGTGACATGCACAGTGTATCACTGTACATGCCACAAGGCCGTGCATACCGATATACACTTGATAATGTTACAGGGACAGGTAAGCACATGTCAAACCCAAATTATCGGATTCAACTCAAGTGCAATAAAATAAATGTCACAACTCTCAACACAAGGTCAAATCCGAGCTTAAGCTGGATTCAACTCAGGTGAAATTTCGAAAAATAAACCAAATTCAAAGGTCAAGTCACTGCAATCATGACTCAACTCAATGCAACAACAAAGACCAAGGCTACACAATGAACAACTACCAGAAACCATCACACTTGTTACACATATATAAGCAACTGAAGTGCAGCCTCAAACCACTGACTCCATTGAACAAATCAATAATGATGCAAGCATGTACATGTGTGGTCAACAAACACAAAGCTAACAACACTCAGATGAAAACATGATCAGATCAAACTCAATTCAATACGACTGTAAACAGTGCCACAAGACCACCATGCAAAGACCACAAAGTCAGTGCACAACAAACTCCAAATGACTCAAGTGAACATATCACAGTGAAGCTCAAAGTAACCAGAGGAAAATGGACAGAGACAATAACAATGAACCAGTGGCCATAAACAGAGTGCATGCTACAACAAAGTGACTCAAGCAACAACACAAACCAAGCTACAACCATCAAGTACATATGAACCCAAATCAAGCATGAAGTATACATACGCATAACAACCAGATCAGAACTTCAACCAGTACACAAGTAGAGGCAACCAGACTATATGCAAGCAAGGTTACGGATTCAAGTACAAATGCACATCAACACTTGTAACATGTATACGAATGTAAGTGATAATATGTGCACATGAATGCCATCAATTCAGAGGCACAATATATGCAGTAACAATATAAATGAATCAATGATAACATGGTTGAAGTGAGACTACCAAGCCTTTAATAGTTATAACAAATTCAAGTTGAAGCCGTACAAGTCCAGGATGACACAAATACAGACAGTGAAGAATCAAAGTCAAAGCTGACCATAAATTCACGAAACAAATCTCAAGTCAAGGCCGAAGCAGTACAAGAAAATTAATGAAATCAAAAGTTGGGCAAAGTCAAAGGAAATCAAAGCCGTGTTTCAAATCAAAATCAACACCGTGATGACCGAAATCAAAGTATGAACATGTCAAATTCAAAACCGTGGTAGCCAAGTAAACGAACAAAGTCAAATATAGTCAAGCCGTGGTCATCACGAAATGAATCAACACCGTGATTTACAAGCAATGAAAATATATATGCATATGAACAAGTTGTAAATCATCATCAACATCCATACGGAAATCAAGAACCAAGCAAGAGATTTGACGAATTCAAATAAATCATCAACGTTCAACAAAAATCGAATGGCCGAAAGCATGATATTGAACAACTCCAGACGAATGCAAATACAGGGATTCAATCTATATAAATTGCAATAATCATCATCGACAATATCCATCGAATTCAAGCATACAAACAGAAAAACAAAAAGAGCAGAAAGTACATACCGAAGCTTTTTGAATTCGATCAATTCAAAGCAGTCGAAGTGCACCAAAGGAAACCATCGATTGACAAAGGAACGCCGAATCAATAATTCAATCGAACATTTACAATTGCAAGCTTCGAATTTCAAAAACCATAGTTTCTGAAGAGAAGGACGAAGCCCTAATTTAGTTGCAAAGAGGAACGACCACCATATTCACAGAAACGTACGAAACATATAAAAGTGGATCGGGCCGAATTATCAAAAGGGGGCCGACTTTTATTTTAAGGGCTTTTTAATTTTTAAATTGGGGTTTTTGTTTTTGTAACGACTCGGATTTTGCCCGCTCGAAAATCGACATCCATACTTCAAATCGTATTCGAATGCCATAGATTCGACCGTTAAAAAATCCGATTCGCCGGAGCTTATAACAACATTAAGTAAATAACACAGTGGAATAAAAGAATAACACATTGATATACAGCTTTGATACAATATCTGATACAACAGATGATCCAATAGATATCAATATACATCAGAGATATGATACAATAAAATAGCAGCGGAAAAGAAAATGATAACATCAGCAGCGGAACAAATTACTCTAAGATAGTCTTCAAGGAAGAACTCCAAGAACTGCAACTCCATCTCCAAGAACCAATCCAGCAATAGCTCGAACTCCCAATAACGATGCACCCAGCTAGGCAAGACTGGTGCGATCCAAAGACTGAACTAACTCTAGATAATCTACTAAACCTGACTATTTGAAAAACCCAACTCTAGACTGCTCGTGTAGAAAATAATGAGCACCCAGAGTTTAGGAAAGAAACAATAAACTCTGAATCAGTCGTGGGACTGGTATGAGCAACAAAAACAGTTTACCTTTTAAAACATTCAACATATACATTTTCAAAGTCAATTCGCAATGCTTTTTAAAAATGAAACTACCATAAGGCCTCCCGCGCACACACACAATGCAAACGCAGAATCGGAGGAGATTTCTCCTTATGATAGTCAAAGATGCTTGATACGCATTAAAAATAACATTTGATATTAT
Source organism: Allium cepa (assembly GCA_030765085.1). NCBI lineage: Eukaryota > Viridiplantae > Streptophyta > Magnoliopsida > Asparagales > Amaryllidaceae > Allium > Allium cepa. The sequence continues at coordinate 540,312,389 of CM060934.1, read as the reverse complement.
TACTAGTGCATAGTGTAGAGGAAAATCATTTCGAAAATAAAGATATAAATCTTAGCCAATATACGACCATTATCGTATGCCTACTATAGCTAACTATGTTCAATAGCAGGTTACCGCCACATTCCATAGCAGGTTATACAACTAAAACCGTACAAGTCACGTATTGTTTCTTTGGATTTCCAACAAATGGTCAGGCCAAGGAACTTCCCATTGCCACTGAGAATGCCTCTGGATGGACATCCCCGAGAACCAAACCGGATCTCTGCCAACACAAAGCCGGGTTACTCCTAACTGAGTAACAACTGACCGAATATGCCATCCCCCGGTCCTTTAGGACCTTTTCACCGAGCGCTCGTTACCAACATCACACCATAATAATAAAGTGTTTCAACATGAGTAAATATCTGGGCTCCATACCATGATACCACCCTTTTCCAGAAGGAAATGGACATACCCTAAGGGGAGCTACAGCAACCCCTAATAACCTTGCCGCATCTTTCCTGTTTTGACCATTCCGGGATGTGAGGCTCGACGAAGTCACGTCCACAAAAACATACTTTATACAAAAGCCATGCTTTGGGTCAACAAATGATCAACACAATGATCACTAAGATAGACGATCAAATAAATGATCCTATCACAAATAATCAACACAATGATCATTTCAGCAACACTCAGCATGTCACATTACCAAATTGGGAATATATCGCTGATAACTTCAACTATATAACCTTTGAGCTCGTACGTCTCAAAGAAGGGTGTTAAGCTAAGAGAATAAATTCTCCGCCACCAACAGAAATATATTTGAAAGAAATCGGCTTTATATCTCAACTTGTAATGTCAGACATACAATCCATACAAGTCTGTTCCGGGCTCGAACAGATCCGAAGGCACTTACAAAGAAGTCCTTGCAATCCGGATATTCACTAATCACGTTCGGACTTCCCATCACATATGGAATTTCTATACCGGGGCCATTCGGTGCAGAAACATTCGACGGTAATCCTTCCGTTTTCAAAAATATCCGGTCTTCAACACCGGTCTTCAAATGTAATTCATAACGACGTAATCACATATTCGGAATGGGTTATACGACCCAAAGGTCCTTTCCCGGCTAACCCGAACAGTGAGCGCAGTATTTCAAAAACATATGGATACTGGGTTTTCAATTAAGTCACAACTTAATAATTCAAAACTTTCTTTCAAATTGTTTAATCCAATTACCATTTCAATCTTTAAACAAAAGATTCATTTTCACAACCTTTAACGGTTTAAACAATTTTCACATTTGAATCTTTTAACAAAAGATTCATTCACAGATTTTCCAAATCAATTTTCATTTCAATTTGATTAACTCGTTAAATCTTTAAATCAAAGATTTAACTTATAGCTTTCAAAACAATTTCATTTCGAATGGTTTAAATAATCATCATTTTAAATCTGTCAAAATTAAACAGATTTAATTCATAGTTTTCAAAAAGAATTCATTCATAACTTGGAAAACCATTTTCCAATTCAATCTTGAAATTCCTTTAATTAAACTGGAATTTCACTTCTTATCTGAAAGTGTTTATCATTTGAAAACAACAGTTTTCATTTTGGAAATCTGATTCATTTATACGAGTTGAAATCCTTAGGTTAAATTCAAATTCCCAAAACCATACCTTTAAAATGGTTTAAATTCATACAAACATTTTTATAATATCTTTAACCATAATTTCCAATCATCGAATTCAATTCCAAATATCGAATTCAAATTCAAATTGAATTATTTAAATTGGAGATTTTACCGAGTTATTCAAAATAGCTTTTATCTGTGAAAACTTTTTCAAAAGCTTTACCGTTCAACCCAAATCCATTTTCAAAATCAATTTGAAATTAAAACTTAAATTTCAAAAACATTGAATTTAAATTATCTGTGACTTAACCGATTTCCTCGTGAAATCCATATTTGTGTGTGTATAGTGTGGTCCAAGGGTTTAACACAATAGTGCAACATCATTCAATCATCACAGATCAAATACGACAATATCTTTGATAAGCGGTATAACTATAACGCTTATCGTCAATTCACAGATTCACAGATAATATAACAATGTAAATAAATGGATAAATCATACACAGTCACAGAACAAAATATTATTGATCAAATAAGACAGTCAATTCAAGATTTCTCATACAATACAATGCAATATAATCATTCATAAGTAAGGTCAAACATTTAATAATCATTTATAACAGGATTAATTTATCGTTTAATCCTAATCAATACAATTTATTTCCAAGTAAATTAATTACTTATGAATTTAATTATCCAATCCTGATTTATTTTACAAATCATTTGATATAAATTTATTTATCTAACACTTTAATTAATTAAATTATTCTTAATTAATCATATTAATTAATAAAATCTTTAAACCAATTTCATAATTAATCATTCAAATTAACTTAAGTAATTAATAACAAATTTATCAATCACTTAAACATTATTAATCCAACTCTAATTACTATTTTAAAGAAATCCGTCTTAATTAATTTCCAAAATAAGAAATCAATATCAATTAATCATCTTAATTGGTTACAACCATTTATTTACTTTAAATTAATTACAAGATTAATTAATTCTAAATTAATAAACATCCCTTAATAACTTAATTTATTTAAATCATAAATTAATTAACTTATTTATTTAACCATTTAATTACCTTAAAATGAGATGAATTATAAATCATTAAACCTTAATTATCTTTAAAACATCGTTTTAGTAATGATTAAATTATCATACTCAATTACATTTTAAAAACATGTTGTTTCAAATTCACTTTTAAATTCTATTTCATATGAAAAGAATTTGAAATAACTACAAATTTAACTTTACAATTTTAACCAAGTTAAAACTCTTTTTTTTTTTAAATTAAATTTTATAAAACATTTATCTTTATACAAAAATTCATACTAGAGTTTAAATCAATCATTTAAACTAAAAACAATTTAAATTATTCTTAAACCCTTTTTAAATTGTTTAAATATTAAATTTTATAAAAATTTCTTTATTTTTCAAATTAGGATACAAAGACTAATTTGGATCCATATCTCAGATTCTGATTTTTTTTTTATATTAAAATCAGGTTTAAATTTTTTTTTAAAAGAAAACCAAACTGACAGTTTTCTGAAACCTGTAACCTAACTTTACTCGAGACAGGCTAACATTTCCCCGAGTCCAAAACCAAACATCTTCGAGTCACATTATCAACCTGCTTGAGAACAAAATCCCTGAAACCAAAACAACATCCCCTGACAACTAGCAGTGCACCGTGCACTTGCACTGTCCATCCTCCAACTCCGATCAACTCTGATGACTTAGACAAGTCATCGATCACCAATGTATCCTACCTCCATCACCCCAACCTTGATTCCTCCTCAAAATCAAAATTCAGGCATCACCCAAACCTGAAAACGCACAAAACACAAAAACCCAAACCTGACAACAACCCGTCCTTGCTGCCTTGGCCACCGGAGGTCACGAAATTCCGGTCACGGCCTCGCCTACCACCCCGCTACCCTCCTCCAAAACCCGGTCGCACTCGATCACCAGCCCAGGTCGTGCCGATCGAATTTGTCCAACCCATCAAAACTAGGTCTACACACATCAGCGACCTCCCATCGCCACCACCCGCCTTTGTTCGACACTTGGCTATTTTTCCTAGGTTCTCTGATGCTCCAGCCATCTTCACTAATGATTACGGCAATCCATTTTTCTCCGTTCATCCAAATTCGACCAAAGTTCGAATATCGTTCATCTCACAATTTCACACTCAATAGCAAACTAAAAATCTTGAATCTTATTTTAAAAATCATAATTTTTAAATTCGAATCTGGTGATGTAAATGAATTAGGAAATTTTAATACTTGAATTAAGACAAAATTTTGAACTCTTACTGTATATCTTCTTCTCCAACACGTCATTTCATCATTTTTATCTTCAAATTTATTTTTAGACGTTAGATCTTGATTTTATAAACACATTTCCTTTAGATCCTAGCGTCTAAAACAAATCAGAGGAAAAGGAATTTAATTTTTTTTTTAAATAGGGTTTGAACCCTGTAACCTTTAAACAGAGAAGAGAATGCCTAGAAAGCAGACATGCACAACAACATATATATACAAATTTATATAGACATGATTATCAGATAAACAATCCCTTTCCAAAATATACTTTAAACATCCACTCAGATATCAAAAAAAATATAGATGAGTTTGCTCACCTGGATGTTTTTGAAATGGACAGAGCACCATTGAATAATGAAAAAGCTTTTGCTTATTGATAAAGTTTGAGTTGCTTCAAATTTTCAATGGACGAAACTATGATGAAGGTTGATACATAAGAAAGAAAGCTTATAGGTTAATATCTTTTTGCTTGTACTTTGCTTTATTTGTTTGTCACGGCTATGATGATAGCAATATGGTGAGCTGCAGCTTTGTCTTACAAAATGCTTTTGTTTGCTATTTTACTTTATGTACTTTATTTATTTGGTGGCTGCAACTTTATTTTTGTTTTGTTACTTTGTACAATATCATTTTGTTTCGGCTGGTAGATGTAGTTAGGGGGTACTAAAGATATTGCCTTGTTTTATAAACTATTACATTTCTTTCTTTACTTGTACATGAATCATTTTATTTAATTTTTATATTTTCTTTTGTACTTTATGTTTTCTACTTTTGCAAGCCTACATTTTTGCTTTATCTCGGCTGAAGCATACTATATGATGTACTAGAGGTATGTTGCTAGAGATGGAGACATGAAATGCATATGTACTTGTTCAACTTGAATATCTTTTACTGTCTTGTATTTTCTTGTTTTGCTTTGCAAGTTTACAGTTCTACATAGTTTATTATTTCCTTGTTTTGTATATGTACATATGCACCTGAGTACTTTCTTCCTCTTACTTTATGTACATAGATATGTATATTTTTTTCTCTTCCAAGCTTGCATTGATTGGTTTGATTCTTGCCTTATATTTATACTTGTTTTATAATTTAACATATATTGCTTGTATAGGCTGTATATGATAATGTTAGGGTGGCTGCAGACATTGCTTTATATATTTGCATTATACTTACTTTTATTTTGTTTTCATACTTGCCTAGCACTTACTTACAGGCCTATACATTTTTAAATTGTTTTTGTTTATATTTTGTTTTATTGATTTACTTACTTTTTTTTTTCCTTTATTTATTTGTTTATGCCATACTTCATTTGAATATCTTCTTGCTTGTATTTTGTTTTATTAATGTGCGTTGATAACAAAATATTAATTGTTATTTTACTTTGTTTTGTTTATTTATTTAACTTTTATATTTTTATAGTTTACATAACCAAAATTTTAAGGTAATTATTTTATTTCTTTTGTTCTTGTACTTTGTATTGTAAATAAATTTCTAATTTAATTTCTAACTTAATATTTATCTGTTTATTTTACTCTTAAAGACTTCATTTTGAAATTTCAAATCAATTTATCAATAAATTTCACTAATTTAAATCAAAAATTAATTTAATTATCAATTTAAAATAAACTGAAATTCTAGGATCGTTACAGACTTCCCCCCTTAAAAGAATTTCGTCCTCGAAATTCGCAGGCATGAAAATAACACAGAGATAGACAAATTCGATCTCCTATAAATCTCAAACTTAAGATATGAATTCCAAACTCAAGTCGGAATATCTCAAAATATATACCAATTTGTCCCTCTTCGGACTTCAACCAACCCAAGAAATTACAACAGAATTTCAAAATTCGGTTTTAAACGAAATCATTTTATCGATACAATTCGATTTAGCTTCATCTTTTATTAATCAATTTTTTTTTTTAACTTAATTAAAAATTTCTAATTCCAAATTCATTAAGGCTTAAATCAAAAAGTTGATAAGAAACTGATAAAGATACGAAGTAAGAATTTTCTACAACGGTTCGCAAGGCCATCATCACACCGAAACTTTTTCTTGTAGCTGATACGAAGAAATCAAAAGAATTTTGGAAACGAATCAAAAGAAATTGATAGAGAAAGTTATTTCCACTGTTGTAGGGTATGGACTATTTATAGTCGTATTTCCTTGTCCCCTATCTCGTTTTCTTCTTGCACTCATACTTGCTATCAGTGGATAGTAAGAGAATTTACTGAGGCATACAGACGGATATCTTAGGGATATATTCATTCTAGGATTTACTTCATCCTATCTCTAATGAGCTACTTAACGTGTTATACTCCTGAGCTAAAGTTTAACCTTAGCTCTGATACCACATTGTAACGACTCGGATTTTGCCCGCTCGAAAATCGACATCCATACTTCAAATCGTATTCGAATGCCATAGATTCGACCGTTAAAAAATCCGATTCGCCGGAGCTTATAACAACATTAAGTAAATAACACAGTGGAATAAAAGAATAACACATTGATATACAGCTTTGATACAATATCTGATACAACAGATGATCCAATAGATATCAATATACATCAGAGATATGATACAATAAAATAGCAGCGGAAAAGAAAATGATAACATCAGCAGCGGAACAAATTACTCTAAGATAGTCTTCAAGGAAGAACTCCAAGAACTGCAACTCCATCTCCAAGAACCAATCCAGCAATAGCTCGAACTCCCAATAACGATGCACCCAGCTAGGCAAGACTGGTGCGATCCAAAGACTGAACTAACTCTAGATAATCTACTAAACCTGACTATTTGAAAAACCCAACTCTAGACTGCTCGTGTAGAAAATAATGAGCACCCAGAGTTTAGGAAAGAAACAATAAACTCTGAATCAGTCGTGGGACTGGTATGAGCAACAAAAACAGTTTATCTTTTAAAACATTCAACATATACATTTTCAAAGTCAATTCGCAATGCTTTTTAAAAATGAAACTACCATAAGGCCTCCCGCGCACACACACAATGCAAACGCAGAATTGGAGGAGATTTCTCCTTATGATAGTCAAAGATGCTTGATACGCATTAAAAATAACATTTGATATTATTACTAGTGCATAGTGTAGAGGAAAATCATTTCGAAAATAAAGATATAAATCTTAGCCAACATACGACCATTATCGTATGCCTACTATAGCTAACTATGTTCAATAGCAGGTTACCGCCACATTCCATAGCAGGTTATACAACTAAAACCGTACAAGTCACGTATTGTTTCTTTGGATTTCCAACAAATGGTCAGGCCAAGGAACTTCCCATTGCCACTGAGAATGCCTCTGGATGGACATCCCCGAGAACCAAACCGGATCTCTGCCAACACAAAGCCGGGTTACTCCTAACTGAGTAACAACTGACCGAATATGCCATCCCCCGGTCCTTTAGGACCTTTTCACCGAGCGCTCGTTACCAACATCACACCATAATAATAAAGTGTTTCAACATGAGTAAATATCTGGGCTCCATACCATGATACCACCCTTTTCCAGAAGGAAATGGACATACCCTAAGGGGAGCTACAGCAACCCCTAATAACCTTGCCGCATCTTTCCTGTTTTGACCATTCCGGGATGTGAGGCTCGACGAAGTCACGTCCACAAAAACATACTTTATACAAAAGCCATGCTTTGGGTCAACAAATGATCAACACAATGATCACTAAGATAGACGATCAAATAAATGATCCTATCACAAATAATCAACACAATGATCATTTCAGCAACACTCAGCATGTCACATTACCAAATTGGGAATATATCGCTGATAACTTCAACTATATAACCTTTGAGCTCGTACGTCTCAAAGAAGGGTGTTAAGCTAAGAGAATAAATTCTCCGCCACCAACAGAAATATATTTGAAAGAAATCGGCTTTATATCTCAACTTGTAATGTCAGACATACAATCCATACAAGTCTGTTCCGGGCTCGAACAGATCCGAAGGCACTTACAAAGAAGTCCTTGCAATCCGGATATTCACTAATCACGTTCGGACTTCCCATCACATATGGAATTTCTATACCGGGGCCATTCGGTGCAGAAACATTCGACGGTAATCCTTCCGTTTTCAAAAATATCCGGTCTTCAACACCGGTCTTCAAATGTAATTCATAACGACGTAATCACATATTCGGAATGGGTTATACGACCCAAAGGTCCTTTCCCGGCTAACCCGAACAGTGAGCGCAGTATTTCAAAAACATATGGATACTGGGTTTTCAATTAAGTCACAACTTAATAATTCAAAACTTTCTTTCAAATTGTTTAATCCAATTACCATTTCAATCTTTAAACAAAAGATTCATTTTCACAACCTTTAACGGTTTAAACAATTTTCACATTTGAATCTTTTAACAAAAGATTCATTCACAGATTTTCCAAATCAATTTTCATTTCAATTTGATTAACTCGTTAAATCTTTAAATCAAAGATTTAACTTATAGCTTTCAAAACAATTTCATTTCGAATGGTTTAAATAATCATCATTTTAAATCTGTCAAAATTAAACAGATTTAATTCATAGTTTTCAAAAAGAATTCATTCATAACTTGGAAAACCATTTTCCAATTCAATCTTGAAATTCCTTTAATTAAACTGGAATTTCACTTCTTATCTGAAAGTGTTTATCATTTGAAAACAACAGTTTTCATTTTGGAAATCTGATTCATTTATACGAGTTGAAATCCTTAGGTTAAATTCAAATTCCCAAAACCATACCTTTAAAATGGTTTAAATTCATACAAACATTTTTATAATATCTTTAACCATAATTTCCAATCATCGAATTCAATTCCAAATATCGAATTCAAATTCAAATTGAATTATTTAAATTGGAGATTTTACCGAGTTATTCAAAATAGCTTTTATCTGTGAAAACTTTTTCAAAAGCTTTACCGTTCAACCCAAATCCATTTTCAAAATCAATTTGAAATTAAAACTTAAATTTCAAAAACATTGAATTTAAATTATCTGTGACTTAACCGATTTCCTCGTGAAATCCATATTTGTGTGTGTATAGTGTGGTCCAAGGGTTTAACACAATAGTGCAACATCATTCAATCATCACAGATCAAATACGACAATATCTTTGATAAGCGGTATAACTATAACGCTTATCGTCAATTCACAGATTCACAGATAATATAACAATGTAAATAAATGGATAAATCATACACAGTCACAGAACAAAATATTATTGATCAAATAAGACAGTCAATTCAAGATTTCTCATACAATACAATGCAATATAATCATTCATAAGTAAGGTCAAACATTTAATAATCATTTATAACAGGATTAATTTATCGTTTAATCCTAATCAATACAATTTATTTCCAAGTAAATTAATTACTTATGAATTTAATTATCCAATCCTGATTTATTTTACAAATCATTTGATATAAATTTATTTATCTAACACTTTAATTAATTAAATTATTCTTAATTAATCATATTAATTAATAAAATCTTTAAACCAATTTCATAATTAATCATTCAAATTAACTTAAGTAATTAATAACAAATTTATCAATCACTTAAACATTATTAATCCAACTCTAATTACTATTTTAAAGAAATCCGTCTTAATTAATTTCCAAAATAAGAAATCAATATCAATTAATCATCTTAATTGGTTACAACCATTTATTTACTTTAAATTAATTACAAGATTAATTAATTCTAAATTAATAAACATCCCTTAATAACTTAATTTATTTAAATCATAAATTAATTAACTTATTTATTTAACCATTTAATTACCTTAAAATGAGATGAATTATAAATCATTAAACCTTAATTATCTTTAAAACATCGTTTTAGTAATGATTAAATTATCATACTCAATTACATTTTAAAAACATGTTGTTTCAAATTCACTTTTAAATTCTATTTCATATGAAAAGAATTTGAAATAACTACAAATTTAACTTTACAATTTTAACCAAGTTAAAAATCTTTTTTTTTTTAAATTAAATTTTATAAAACATTTATCTTTATACAAAAATTCATACTAGAGTTTAAATCAATCATTTAAACTAAAAACAATTTAAATTATTCTTAAACCCTTTTTAAATTGTTTAAATATTAAATTTTATAAAAATTTCTTTATTTTTCAAATTAGGATACAAAGACTAATTTGGATCCATATCTCAGATTCTGATTTTTTTTTTTTATATTAAAATCAGGTTTAAATTTTTTTTTTAAAAGAAAACCAAACTGACAGTTTTCTGAAACCTGTAACCTAACTTTACTCGAGACAGGCTAACATTTCCCCGAGTCCAAAACCAAACATCTTCGAGTCACATTATCAACCTGCTTGAGAACAAAATCCCTGAAACCAAAACAACATCCCCTGACAACTAGCAGTGCACCGTGCACTTGCACTGTCCATCCTCCAACTCCGATCAACTCTGATGACTTAGACAAGTCATCGATCACCAATGTATCCTACCTCCATCACCCCAACCTTGATTCCTCCTCAAAATCAAAATTCAGGCATCACCCAAACCTGGAAACGCACAAAACACAAAAACCCAAACCTGACAACAACCCGTCCTTGCTGCCTTGGCCACTGGAGGTCACGAAATTCCGGTCACGGCCTCGCCTACCACCCCGCTACCCTCCTCCAAAACCCGGTCGCACTCGATCACCAGCCCAGGTCGTGCCGATCGAATTTGTCCAACCCATCAAAACTAGGTCTACACACATCAGCGACCTCCCATCGCCACCACCCGCCTTTGTTCGACACTTGGCTATTTTTCCTAGGTTCTCTGATGCTCCAGCCATCTTCACTAATGATTACGGCAATCCATTTTTCTCCGTTCATCCAAATTCGACCAAAGTTCGAATATCGTTCATCTCACAATTTCACACTCAATAGCAAACTAAAAATCTTGAATCTTATTTTAAAAATCATAATTTTTAAATTCGAATCTGGTGATGTAAATGAATTAGGAAATTTTAATACTTGAATTAAGACAAAATTTTGAACTCGTACTGTATATCTTCTTCTCCAACACGTCATTTCATCATTTTTATCTTCAAATTTATTTTTAGACGTTAGATCTTGATTTTATAAACACATTTCCTTTAGATCCTAGCGTCTAAAACAAATCAGAGGAAAAGGAATTTAATTTTTTTTTTAAATAGGGTTTGAACCCTGTAACCTTTAAACAGAGAAGAGAATGCCTAGAAAGCAGACATGCACAACAACATATATATACAAATTTATATAGACATGATTATCAGATAAACAATCCCTTTCCAAAATATACTTTAAACATCCACTCAGATATCAAAAAAAATATAGATGAGTTTGCTCACCTGGATGTTTTTGAAATGGACAGAGCACCATTGAATAATGAAAAAGCTTTTGCTTATTGATAAAGTTTGAGTTGCTTCAAATTTTCAATGGACGAAACTATGATGAAGGTTGATACATAAGAAAGAAAGCTTATAGGTTAATATCTTTTTGCTTGTACTTTGCTTTATTTGTTTGTCACGGCTATGATGATAGCAATATGGTGAGCTGCAGCTTTGTCTTACAAAATGCTTTTGTTTGCTATTTTACTTTATGTACTTTATTTATTTGGTGGCTGCAACTTTATTTTTGTTTTGTTACTTTGTACAATATCATTTTGTTTCGGCTGGTAGATGTAGTTAGGGGGTACTAAAGATATTGCCTTGTTTTATAAACTATTACATTTCTTTCTTTACTTGTACATGAATCATTTTATTTAATTTTTATATTTTCTTTTGTACTTTATGTTTTCTACTTTTGCAAGCCTACATTTTTGCTTTATCTCGGCTGAAGCATACTATATGATGTACTAGAGGTATGTTGCTAGAGATGGAGACATGAAATGCATATGTACTTGTTCAACTTGAATATCTTTTACTGTCTTGTATTTTCTTGTTTTGCTTTGCAAGTTTACAGTTCTACATAGTTTATTATTTCCTTGTTTTGTATATGTACATATGCACCTGAGTACTTTCTTCCTCTTACTTTATGTACATAGATATGTATATTTTTTTCTCTTCCAAGCTTGCATTGATTGGTTTGATTCTTGCCTTATATTTATACTTGTTTTATAATTTAACATATATTGCTTGTATAGGCTGTATATGATAATGTTAGGGTGGCTGCAGACATTGCTTTATATATTTGCATTATACTTACTTTTATTTTGTTTTCATACTTGCCTAGCACTTACTTACAGGCCTATACATTTTTAAATTGTTTTTGTTTATATTTTGTTTTATTGATTTACTTACTTTTTTTTCCTTTATTTATTTGTTTATGCCATACTTCATTTGAATATCTTCTTGCTTGTATTTTGTTTTATTAATGTGCGTTGATAACAAAATATTAATTGTTATTTTACTTTGTTTTGTTTATTTATTTAACTTTTATATTTTTATAGTTTACATAACCAAAATTTTAAGGTAATTATTTTATTTCTTTTGTTCTTGTACTTTGTATTGTAAATAAATTTCTAATTTAATTTCTAACTTAATATTTATCTGTTTATTTTACTCTTAAAGACTTCATTTTGAAATTTCAAATCAATTTATCAATAAATTTCACTAATTTAAATCAAAAATTAATTTAATTATCAATTTAAAATAAACTGAAATTCTAGGATCGTTACAGTTTTTTATTTTTAAATTGCTGTTTAAATTTGTTTTTAAATTTTAAACCGTTTAAATTTCTAGTCGTGTGACTAGGGGACAAACTACGTGGCGTAATTTGAGAATTCGCAACTCAGTGGCTGAGTTGTGGCAGGGTTTTGAGCGTTGAGTTAGGTTTAGTCGATAGAGGGTGTCGCGAGTTTACATGTGTAAGCGTCTGACTATCTAATTTCTAGTAGAAACCTTGGGGGCAGCACATAGGCAGGGTTTTGCCGAAGCTGAGTAAATTCTGTGTTGTTCTGTTTCTGTTATTTATATTCTATGATATCTGTGCTGCTATTGTTCTGCTGTGAACTGTGTTGAAATCTGAATTGAATATTTTGTAAGCTTCCACAATAAATTTTTATAATTGATAGTATCACCCTATTCACCCCCCTCTAGGGTGAAATCGATCCTACAGTTAGTTTTTATTTTCTTGTTTATTCGAGGATGAATAAAGTTCAAGTGTGGGGGTATTTGATGAACGTATTTTTCTGCATTTTAAACCATTTGTTTCATATATTTTTATTTTAATAAAGCGGTATTATACTGGTATTTTGTTGTGGTTTTGCAGATTATAGATTTCGAAGTGCAACGTTGAAATTAATCGGCTGTGCCATCCAATGGTTCAAATGACACGCAAAACAAGAGTGCAACATTTTGAGTACTGAATAATTCGAAGAGAAAGTACATATCGTTCATGAAGAAATGCATCTCACGTCACCAACATGTGTACTATTTATGCAAGAAATCAATTGCAAATATTGAAAATATACTTTCAAAGTTTAGCCTAAAAAGCTCTCAAAGCAAGGGCACTTGTTAATGAAATAACAAAGCAAAGACCAATTCAAAGTGAGGTGGCATTATTATTCTCCGAATATCAAGCACATGGACCTAAACAGTAGGATTATTTTTGGAGGCTGAAGTATTTCAATAGAGAGAGCAATGCAGATGGAAAATCATCTCTTACCCCATCACTCTTCTTGAAGTTTAATTTTAAATTTAGCGGTGTTTTTATTTTCGAACAAAATACGTAGGATTGTTGATTAGATTTAGCATTTATTTATTCTTGTTCTTAGTTATTTGTTGCACGCTTTTCAGTTAGTTAATAAATATTTCAGTTGTTTGCTATATTATTTTCTTTTTCGCAATTTCAATTTATATTCTGATTTTTACAATTTTATATTTTGTTTGCAATTTCGATTAGTTTTGGAATCGATTCGGGGTATATTATTGTTTTTATTTTCTGGTCAAACTCACCGTTGAATTCGTTTAACACGCCTAAGATTTAACTATGGATTTCAATTGTTTTAAAATACAATTCGACCTGCATACTACATGCATGTGCGCTTGCAGAATTAATTAAAATTTGTGCTTTTCTGATCAATAGAAAAGTCACAACAAGTTTTTGGCGCTAAAAGAAAACATTAACAATGAAAATTTTCAGTTATTACAATTATATTCTATTGAGCTAAACATAAGGTGGATTTTCTTCTCACCTGCCCTAGGAGTACCCTTCCTAAATTTTGGTAATCCCATTTCCTTACTAAAGTCTTTAGTACTGCCATTAAATCCACTTTTCTGAAACAATTGTAATTTGTGCAATTATCTACACATTGGCTTTCTCCTTTTCTTAATAACTACATCTATTGTACATCTTTAATCTTTGCCTACCACTCTTTGGATTTTCACAATGTGAACCTAAATGTACAAAACCGTTTCTCCAACTCTTTTTCATGGGTAGACCTTCTCTTTGCCCAAGAAGCACACTTCCTTATGCCAAAAGTGTCACTACAAGAATTTTGCCTTCCACTGATGAACATAGAGCGTACGAAGAACCACCTTAAGATGAATGCATGCTTTTCCATGCTTTCGAAAAACACCAAAATGTTGTCCACAAATACCACCCCGAATTTAATTAGGACATCTCTAAAAACAGGGCTCATCAAATCTACGAAATAGGCTGGGGCATTGGTTAGTCCAAAAAGGTATAACCAACCACTCAAAGAACACGTCCGGTGTCCTAAATGTGGTCTTATCAATGCAGTTATCAACGACCATAAGATGATGAAATCCAGTGGCTAAATCAAGTTGAGAAAATACTATAGAGCCCCCTAACTGCTCAAAAATGTCATCTATCCTGGGAAGTGGATATTGGTTCTTCTTCGTGAGATTATTCAATTCTCTATAGTCTACGCAAAGTCGAAGGGAACCATCCGCCTTAGTAGCGAAGACGACTGGTGCTCCCCCCTCAGATATGCTCCTTCCTATAAATCCTTTCTACAAAATCTCATGGGTTTGCTTGCTCGGTTCCTTTCTCTCCACATGCCTCTCGGGTAATGCTACTGGCTTAGCATTATCGATCAAATAAATCCTGAAATCAATCTCTCTCTTAGGAGGTAGTCTCTTAACTTCCTCAAAGATGTCT
This sequence comes from Allium cepa, assembly GCA_030765085.1. Classification (NCBI taxonomy): domain Eukaryota; kingdom Viridiplantae; phylum Streptophyta; class Magnoliopsida; order Asparagales; family Amaryllidaceae; genus Allium; species Allium cepa. The sequence goes on along the minus strand of CM060934.1, from coordinate 540,297,304 downwards.
GAAAAATCTCTGACAGCAGGAACCAAATCTAACTTTGATGATGATGAATCGAGGGAATAAAGGAAGCTCAACATAAATGACCCTTGTAGATCGCAAGAAACCTCAAGAGTCCTACTGCTGTATGTCTCTGGTCTAACGACTCTCCTCTCGCAGTTTAATATAGCTCCATATGTGGATAGCCAATCCATTCTCGAAATCATCTCATATCCTAAAATCCCAATACATAGGCGTCACATTCATATTCCGCACCTAGGATAAAAAATTTCAAACCCTTACAAACCATATATAAGTGTGTCAATCCACATATGGGGGTTGAAACAACAATGGGGTCTACTACTAAAGAGATGTCTATGTGCAACCAATCTACCAAAGAACTCGTAATGAAAGGGTGTGATGCTCCAAAATTGAAAAGAGTCCAAATGGGAAAATTAGAAAGAGAGATTAATCCTTTTGAAGAGATTTTCCTACCTCTATCTGAATCACTGGTAGAAAGTGCTCATCTAAAGCTTGTACCTGCGCCGTAGGCGCACTGGCTTTCTGCCCCGTTCTCTAAGGACAAGCTCGACAAAGATGACTGGGCTGCCCATAGTTGAAACACCTCCCTTTCATCGTTTTATTTTTATTGTCCCTCGCGTAATGACCAACCCATCCATAGTTATTGCATTTTCCACTTTTCTTGATCCACTACTGAGATACTGCAAATCTAATATCCTAAATCTTTGCTCTATAACCTCCAACCTAGCTCATGCCTCCTCGAAATCCTCTATGTTTGAAATCATTCTGCCTCCTAAACTAGTGAATTTCTTGCATGTCTTAGAAAAATTGGCCGCTGTAGATGGATTAAAGGGACCTCCACCTACCAGTCCTGTATTGGGCACTTACCCTTGCACCTCCGGTACCGTAGCTCTAAGGGACCTGTCAGGCATATTATGCAAAGAAAACGAAACTTAGGCTCGAAAGAAGGTTGAAATGGACTTTTGAGGGGATTTTTTAAAAACTCTTTTATACTTGAAAAACTACTTCTATAATAAGAGTTTCTTTCTGAAAATTACTTCTAATTTGAAGATATGCTACTTAAAAATAGGCTGCTTTCCGAAAAATACTTTATTTTTAAAACAAGTTTTAAGGAATCCTGTAAGCTTAGGCTCTGATACCAAATGTAACACCCCACACCCCTTAGTATACCCAAAATGACACACTAAAAGGCATGGAGTGTTATTGGTATAACTAAAACCAGCAGAGACTAAGATACATAAGACAAAACTGATAAAAACAGCGGAAATAATTAAAATAATAATTTGACAAAAGTCAAACTTCATAATATAGAATTATAAAGCCAAATACATCATATGTCTCAAAGTACCAATATATGTCTCATGAAATCAAAACCTCAGTCTTATAAATATCAGAGTATAAAATTTCCCTCACAAAGTGCAAGTACATGGAATAAGCCAAAAATTGAAAATAAAGAAGAGAACTACATAAGAAATCTCTGCCAAAGAAGTCTCCAAGTGTGTGCAACCTATCATCCTTGCTCTTGCTAGCCTATGGACAGAAAAGGAAAAAATGGAGGAGTGGGTCAGACTAAAAGTCCGGCGAACGATAGTAATTACAAGAATCTTTAAGCAAAGTAAAAGTAATAGACTTTACAACTGTTCTAATATATAAAAGGAAACAACGGAAATAGAGAAAAGGAATAAGATGGAAATAAATACGAATTAACTAGATCAACATAATTGATTAACTTTGATTGTTTGCACTTCTCCTTGATAGTTGCTTTGATTAGGCTGAATTTCTAATCCTATCTTGATTAGGATGAAATCCTAATTCTACGTTGATTAGGATGAAATCCTAATTCTACCATTTGATCGGCTTGGTACTCCATAGACCTTACTGCGGACTAGACATATATAACTCCTTACACATAAGGTAATGACATTTACAAAAGAAGCACAAAGTACAATGGTGTCGATGAAAGACATTCAATGGTGTCTACGAAAGGCACGCATACTAAGCGCTTGGAACTCATAGCGATTACCGAGCACCAAAATGGAAGTCACACGCGTAACTGCCACCATGCTCATGCTATCTGTTGCTTCACCTATTGGGTCTTCTTATCGCCTGTGCTCCAGCATAAGTGTGCCCCTCATCTTACTTCAGTATTATGTGAAACACCTCGTCCATTAAAAATAGGGAAAATGCTGTTGGTGCTGGCCCGTCATCCAAACAATATCTAGTTGTGCCCATTGTCCAAATCTCTCGTGATTTGGACTTCTATTTGACCAATTACTACCATTATTAGCATAAGCATGTCTTCATCTCACTACAGGATAATGTGAGACCACCATTTTGTTTAATAGGGAATGCTTTTTGGTACATGTCCTACTTTCATCTTTGGTTATTAACTTAGGTAAATTATTTAAATAAGACTTTATTATTATCTTCACTATATTTGCTTCTCATTATGTTCTTTTTCTTATTATAACCTATGTTATAACCATGCTTATTACTTAACTCAAGTTCTAAGTGTGAAAATAAGCCTCTTTTATCTTATACTCTTTTTAGTTATAATTCTAAGTTATAACTTGGCCAACTATCTTTAATTAGTCCAATTCTAACTTTAATATCGTAATTAGGCTCAATTTCAATCTTAATTCTATTTTTATTATAGTCTTTACAATTTACATTTTATCTTCCATTATTTCAGTATTCTTATAATTTTAATCCATATTTGCGTTTAATCTATTCTAATCCATATGCGAAGTAGAAGAAAATAGAAGAAAATCCAAAGCGTAGGAGGAGATGTAAATAAAGCATAAATGGCAGTAAATAATTAAAAATACTGTAAATAACTATAATTACCTGTAATTAACAAAAATTAACTACGAATAAATGAAAAGAATATCTAAAAGAAATAGACTTAAAGTAATTCTAAAAACTGTAAATAAACTACTAAAAAGGTTATTCTAGAATTCATAGTAAAACTATAACTATTGGAAACCCTATTATATATTAGATTACTTAAAAATCTAAATAATTACAATCACTCACCTGTGGTCCTAAGCTCTTCCCTTTAGGTCTTCCCGGATCTACTTGGGGTTGTTAAAATATTTTTATTAAAACGATTCTCTCTTTGAAAAATTATTCCTTTTAGGGTCCTTCATGAAAAGGTGAACCCAATTGAAGAAAATCTTAGAGTGAGAAGAAGTGTTAGGTCTAGGGTTCTATTTATAAGTGTAGAAGTGGATCTCAGACCGTTGGATTTAGGGATTGTATAGAATGTAACCACGTTATAGGCTGAATAGGAGCCATCAGATGGAAGCACGAAGGGACGAGATTGAGAAAAATAGGGAAATTGACGTGTTAAAATCACATAGGATGAAGGAGGAATTCCTTCGCCTCAAATCCGTCGGCAAGTCGACCTACAGGTCGACCTAGGCCTTGGGATGGTCGACCTCCTTGTATTTTTTTCCGTTGATTCTTGTTTGCTTTGTATCTCGCTCATATTAACTCGGATTCTGGAGTTGTGAGTCGATACATGGGGAATCCAACAACAACTCATTTAAAGGCAGCAAAGAGAATTCTTCACTGTATTAAAGGCGCAACAAACTTTAGCTTGTACTACTCTGTTTCTGATAATTACGAGCTTGTTGGATATAGCAATAGCAATTGGAGTGGAGACATAGATGATCGAAAAAGCATAAGTGGCTTTGTATTCTACATGGAGACACAGCCTTCACTTGGATGTCGAAAAAATAGCCGATTGTCACTCTTTCCACATGCGAAGAGGAGTATGTAGCTGCTACTTCTTGTATTTTCCATACAATTTGGTTACGAAATCTGCTAAAGGAGTTGAAAATACCATAAGATGAGACAACCAAGAATTTCGTGGACAACAAGTCAGCAATTTCTTTGGCAAAGAATCTAGTCTTTCATGATCGAAGCAAGCATATTGATACACGCTATCACTATATTAGAGAGTGTGTCACCAAAAAGGATGTGCAACTAGAGTATGTGAAGACGTATGATCAAATAGACGATGTCTTCACCAAGCCTCTTAAGTATGAGGATTCTGTCAGGTTGAGGAATCTACTTGGAGCCACAAATAAGTTTAAAGGGGGTATTGAAATATTAAACTTTATTTGTTATGATCAATTTCAAGAATCTCCTTATTATTATAGTTTCTAGAGTCATGTTACATTTACTGTAGTTTGTTGAGAGCTCTTGAATTTTATAGTAGAAATAAGAATAATGTATGGAGTCATGTTTCTAGAATTGTTTAGAGAGTCATATTTCTAGAATAGTCTATGAATTTCTATAAATAAAAGAGCCCTCTCATCATTTTTTATCAAACAATCAAGCAAGAAATCTACCATCAATAAAAGAAAAGTTTTCAACAACAAAAAGGTCTCTTTCTTATATTCTCTCCCTTTTTCTCATAAAAATATATTCAACAAGTTGGTAATGGGAGATAAAAGCCAAAAGATATAAAATTAGGTCATTGGTAAAAACGCTGTAAGCCGGATAATTTTTTGGATGGAGTCGCATGTCATACGTGTTTAATTAATGAATTAAAATACTGGTGGAAGATGTAGTTGTTCACTAATTTGACTGGTTAAACCAAAGTTGGTGAATTAGTCATTTTGGTTCTGGTGGTAATACTAGTTTCATTATGGGTTTAACAAATTCTCAATATTTATACTTCTTCAATAAGAGAACAACCAACAATGGCTTGTTCAGTTGCAAAACAAGCCACGAAGCAATCAGGTGTGGCTTATTCAATTTGCTGTGGCTGATTCAAACAGTTTCATGTCTAGTTGAGTGAACATGGACTGCTTTTTATAGTGGCGAAATCTTCATTATTATAAGTATATAACGACAAAGTCTTTACCGTTATAAATTTAGAACGATAAAGACTTCATCGTTGTATACTTATAACGGCAAAGACGATGAAGCTTTCACCGTTATAAATATATAATGGCGAAGCCTTCGCCATTATAAATAGGACAATTGTTCTCCAAACCAATCTATGGCTGGTTCTACCCTTTACCTGGGTGTGTGGCTCGTTCGTTCAGTTGAAAAATATGAGAAAGAGCGAAGCAAACAAGTCGGATTATTGGTAATGGTCTGATGTTTTTTTTAGTTTTATTTGTTAATGGAAACTTAATCCATACTAATGTTTAAAACCCTAGGCTCATTGCTTAATGAATAAACTGACTATCTACGATACATAAAAAGGAAGTGCTCGTCTCATTGAACCCTGATGTTTCCCCATCTTTGTTAAGGTTATTTGATCATGCGAAAGAACTTAATCATAAATGCCCTCCCAGTCATAAATTTCCTCTCAGAAGACAGTGTTAACCATGAACTTAAGTGTTCACGTTGAACATTATGCACATCGCATACAATTTTTGTACTCACAAACTCAAACTTACTCACTTTGGGGTTCATTTGGAGTAGGAAGCAAGCATCGTTATTTATCCCTGAGTACAGCTTGACAATGATTGGGTGATTTTATGCACTTACTGTGGATCGATAAGGTATAACTTAACTTGAATAATGAGTTGTATGTGTTCTAACTATGTTTTTATTATAGTGCTCACCACTAAAACAAGCCAAGTAACGCAAAGTACTAAGTAAAAGTGATTCTTCATAGTCATTATCCAGGTCTAGTACAAAGGGAATAAGTTTACTCAAACTCCTCCCTATCACTTTGGGGGATTCACAACATTAACACAAACCGCTTGAACAACTTCAAATTACAAGTAGTGTACCTTTGAATAAAAATCTTTTGATTGAGTTGAAAGCAATTTGATCTTTTAGAAATAAATAATGAACAAAAAACGCAAAAGATATTAAGAAATGAAGTGCAAGTTCATTGTCGAAATCTTTTGCAAAACACTATATTTTATCAAATAACCATTGAGAAAGATGCATTTTTTCATGAAAAACTATGGTCAGATGATAAATAGTTGTATCTTACTAAATTGTGAAATTTTTGGAAACCAACATAATTGTTACTTTTAGGCGAAGGAAGGAATGTTTTATTATACGTCTAGTAAACCAAAACAGAGACTAATCAATAATAAACTTGTCTCACATGTTTAAAACTCAGATTTTCACTACTTTGGAATTATGTATTAGTTACTTTAACAATAAGAATGTTGTAATTAATTGTAACAACAAACTAACAACTATAACAATAATAACTATAGTGCTAAATCAAATGTTATACTATTTAGAGAAATAGTACAATGCAGAAAGGAAACGATATATATATATATATACACACACACACATACATACATAAATCAACTTGAAATCTAACCGGTTGAAGAAGGAACTTACATCAGAGGCTTGTCGTAACAATTTTCTTAAGACTTTATTCAAAGTCTCCCAAGATACAACAGACGTGATCTGCTCGAGAATATGATGTGTATGATCTTCAGTTTGATATGCAAAGGCACACGGATTGTAGATATTAAGAAACAAAGAGGAAGAAGAGAAAATTCGAAAAAATTAAGTGAGGAAATTGATCAGGTTTCCTCCTTATTTTAGCCGAATTCCAAATGGCTACAACCGTTGAGAAAAGTAGCATCTCTTCATTTGCAACGACAAAAAGCGTTACTATTCGCAATAGTCGCGCCTCTTCGTTTGCAACAGCCGAAAACTGTTGATGTTCGCAACAGTCATGCCTCTTCATTTGCAACGGCTGAAAATTGTTACGGTTTGCAACAGTCACCTCTTCATTTGCAACGGTCAAACACTGTTGCTATTTGCAACAGTCGCATCTCTTCGTTTGCGACGGCCAGAAACTGTTGCGGTTTGCAACAGTCGCATCCAATCCATTAGTCGCTTCTATTGGAATTTAAACAGTAGAAAACCGTTCACTTCTATACAGAAAAATATAACACGGTCCACTCTTATTGGACCAACATCCGCACCCGACCCCGCCCGGTTCGGTTGGTTAGACGGGCGGGCCACGGCGTGCGCGTATGTGTTAGTCCATGGCCATATAGTTCCTCCCCCTTGCACAAAATTACCCGACCCTAAATGACAATATAAGGATTGAGATTATACTATATAAATCAGAAAATGAACACATTTTAGCGATGTAGGACATATAACATTCACCATTTTTTGAGAATTCTAACAATTCCCCACATGAATGATGATATATGCCTCCCCCATACAAAGTGTAATATCACACAGCTCATATGAAAATAATGCTATATCGAGGATAAGTAGATATTTCGCTTTATACTTTCCCTAGTTAAAACTTATCGGATAGTTGGCTAATCGGTGAATTATTTCATCTTGAACCGTCATCCTTTATTGTATAACCAGACAATAACTTTACAAAGCATTATTTTCCTTCACATCCAATCTTTTGGTTGTGTTCATTTTGGTCCTGAACAATTTTTGATTCTGCGAGTGCTTTTAGAGAATAAAAGCCTTTAATATTCTCATAGAGCCAACCCAGCTCACACTAACATAGGTGATCGCTACCATTAGGAGTATCCTACATATACCCCCACTTGTTATATTCAAGATTTGGTCATCACTAAAAAACATAGTTAAACTTTTAAATACTTCTGTAGGCATGCATTTATATTGTGCACCATAGGAATGGAGTTGGACTATGTCCAAGTAAATGATTACATATTGAGTTACTCAGAACTAGTTTGCCTATTGATCACAGTCTGTGGGATCTCCAGTCGTTAGGATAGGTTTCCATATAAGATAACTCTTGGTGCCTATTCTCCTCGATGCACAGTCAATTTTCTCTCTTGATAAACCTTTAGTAAATGGATCCGCTAGGTTATCATTTGTTCTCACATAATCTATGGAAATAGTTCAATTTGAGAGTAACTGCCTAACTTTGTTATGGCATCGATGAATGTGTTGTGACTTTCCATTATACACAAAGTTGTGCGCTCTGCTTAGCGCAGCTTGGTTATCACATTGTATGCATATGGCCGGTACAGGTTTAGGCCAAAATGGAATATCTTCTAAAAAATGACGAAGCCATTCTGCTTCTTTGCCAGCTTTATCTAAAGCGATGAACTCCGATTCCATAGTGGATCGAGCTATGCATGTTTGTTTAGTTGATTTACATGACACTGCTGCTCCTGCTAAGGCAAAGATAAAACCACTTGTTGATTTTGATTCCTCTGAATCAGCAATCCAGTTTGTCACTATGTCCTTCTAAGACGGCAGGATATTTTCCATAATGTAAGGAATAATTTGTGGTATTTTTTAAATATCCAAGCACTCTTATTAGTGCTTTTCAGTGTTCCTTTCCTGAATTGTTTGTATACCTGCTCAGTCGACTTACTGCATAAGCTATATCTGGTTTTGTGCAATTCATGAGATACATGAGACATCCTATTACACGAGAGTATTCCAGTTGCATTACACTCTCACTAATGTTTTTATGCAGTACTTCTAATGGATTAAAAGGTGTTTTTACTCCTTTAATTTCAAATTTTTGAAAATTTTCAATCACTTTGTCTACGTAGTGTGACTGAGATAATTCAATTCTATTAGGTGTTCTTATTATTTTGATTCTCAAAATAACGTCTGCAACTCCTATTCATATCGAAATTGCTAATTAACATCTTCTATATGGTCTCTATTACCTTTGTATTTGGACTAAATATTGACATATCGTCCACATATAAACAAATCATCGCATATGATTGTCCAATTTGTTTATCATAACACACTTATCACATTCATTTATACGAAAACCATTTCTCATCATGACACTATCCAATTTTGCGTGCCATGGTTTTGGAGCTTGTTTTAGTCCGTATAATGATTTTACTAATCTACAGACTTTGTTTTCATTTCCTTTGGAAACAAAACCTTCAGGTTGCTCCTTGTAAATCTCCTCATTGAGATCTCAATTTAAGAATGCTGTCTTTACATCCATTTGATTAATTTCTATATTATAGATTGATGCAATTGCTATTAGCATTCTTATAGAGGTTATTCGTGTTACCAACGAATATGTATCAAAGAAGTCTACTCCTTCTTTTTGACGATATCCTTTGGCTATAATCTGGCTTTATACTTGTCGATAGAGCCATTTTCTTTCATTTTCTTCTTGAAAATCCATTTACAGCCAATAGGTTTTATTCCAGGTGGAATATAAACAATTTTCCATGTTTTATTACTTAGAATTGAATCAGTTTCACTTTGGATTGCTTCTTTCCAACATGAAGATTCAGAAGATGACATTGCTTCCTTGTACGTTTGAGGTTCGTGTTCTAACACATGTGTGAAAAAATCAGAGCCAAGTATCTTGGAATTCCTAGCCCTTACGCTTCTTCTTGGTTCAACTTCCTCAATCTCATGATGAGTTTCATCTTCATGTGAATTGCTTGATTCTTCTCTTGTCCTTTTAGGGACATTATTCCCTTCATTCCTTTTGTGCGGAAACAAATCTTCAAAGAATGAGTCATCTCTAAATTCCATGATTGTATTTACATGAATATTAGCTATATCAGACTTGAATACCAAAAATCTATAGGCACTACTATTTTGGGATGGCCCTAGATAGTAACAATCTACTATTTTTGGTCCAAGTTTGACTCTCTTGGCAAGTAAAACTGGAACTTTTGCCAAGCACCCCCACACTTTGACGTATTTAAATTGGTTTGTGTCCTTTCCAAATCTAGTATGGAATTGTTCTTGTTTTATTGTGAGGGACTTTGTTTAATATGTGATTATACATATTTAAGGCTTCCTCCCACAAGTTCGTCGGTATACTAGAGGTTAAAAGCATGACATTAATCATGTCTTTTAACGTTCTTTTCTTTCTCTCGGCTACACCATTTTGTTGTGGTGAATATGGAGTTGTTGTTTGATGAATTATACCATTTTCGGCACAGAACTGTTCAAATGGCAATTCATATTCTCCACCTCGATCAGATCTCAATATCTTGATCTTTTGGTATAACTGATTTTCTATCTCAGCCTTGTACTTTATAAATTTTGTAATTGCTTCATCTTTACTATTCAAAATATATACATAGCAATATCCTGTATAATCATCAACAAACGTGATAAAGTACTTTTTCCCACCTCTTGTTGGTAACAATTTAAAATCATATAAATCTGTATGAACCAAACCTAGTGGTTCGGTGCTTCTATCAACAGATTGAAACGATGTTTTAACCATATTTGCTTCTACACATGTCCCACATTTGTAGTTCTTATCTACTTGAAATCTCGGAATTAATCCCAAGTTTGATATTGTTTTCATTTTTTGGAAATTTATGTGTCCCAACTATGATGCCATAGAAAAATTTCGTGCTCAAGCAAGTAAGAAGCTTCAATTTTATTAATAGCACAATCAGAATACATAGTTTTATTGCCGATAATGGCTACATTTGCCTTAAATAGGCCATCACATAAATATTCCCTTTCGATATACATTCTAGCTTTGGACAGAACCATCTTGTCTGACTCGAACACCATTTTGAATTCTTTCTTCGATAGTACTGCACCAGAGATGAGATTATTGCGTATGTCTGGAACGTGGAGCACATCATTCAACTTGATAGTTTTTCCAGAAGTAAACTTGGGGATTACTGTGCCACTGCTTTCGATCATGGATACTGCAGAATTACCCATATAGAGTTTTTCTTCGTGATCGAATTTCTGTTATGTAGAAAACATGGATTTGTCAGAGCGGACATGACGAGTAGCATCTGTGTCCACTCACCATTGGTTAGGATTCTGAACCAAATTGCATTCAGATATAACTACGGAGAAGTTGGACTCGTCTATTTCCATGTTGTCTACTATATTTGCCTCTTTGTTGCGTTCCTTTTTGTGTCTGCAATCTCTAGTGGCATGTCCAACCTTTCCACAAACCCAACACTCGCCATTAAACTTTTTGGTTTGTTTATTGTCTTTTGGTTTGTTATCTGGAGCTTTCCTTTTCTTATGAAAATTCTTCCTTTTGTTTTTGGTCTTTGACCCTTCAGCCACAAATGCCTCCACGCTTGGTTTTGCAACTCCACGGTTATCTGCCTCAATTTTTAGTCGGACTATGAGATCCTGTAAAGAGATTTCCTTCTTCTTATGCTTCAGATAGTTGCGGTAATCTCTCCATGACGACGACAGTTTTCCTGTGATGGCTTCAACCAAAAATGATTCTCCAACCTTATGCCCTTCCGCTTCGAGTTCATGAATGATGATTTACAGTTCATGTAGTTGAGCAGTCGTCGTTTGGAGTCAACCAACTTGTAGTCCATGAATTGTTCTATAATGAATTTTTTAAGACTGGTATTCTGCGTCTTATACTTCGCGGCAAGTGCATTCCAGAGTGCTTTTACTGTCTTTAGAGGCTGATATACTTTGTATAGCGCCTTGTCGAGACAATTCAAAATATAGTTTCTGCATAAAAAATCGAAATGCTTCCACATATCAACATCTGATTCTTTGCCTGGTGCAGGAATCGGTTCCTCCTCCTCGAGATACCATTGTAGATCGAGTGTAGTGAGATAAAATAGCATTTGATTTTGCCATGTTATGAAGTCATCACCATCTCCTATGAACGGATCAGGACTGTTGTGAGTAGTAGCCTTTGTTGATGGTTCAACTATTGCCATCTCTTTTTAAGCGAAACAATAAAGTCTTAAGATGTTATACGTCTAGTATACCAAAACATAGGCCAATCAATAATAAATGTGATGTCCCGGCAATAATTATTTGATAATTTCCTTGATAATTATTTTAAAATGTGAAATATTGATTTAATAATTTAATTCAAACTAGAATTCTCTTTTGAAAATTAATAATTATTTAGTTTGTTAAATGATATTGTTTTCTAAAGTTAAAAATATTTAAGTAATAAATACATCCTTCTAAACTGATATAATAATATTTTATTTATAATGTATACATGTTTATACATTGTAAATAAAGGAATTGGTTTTGATTTTAATTTATATTAAATAAAGAATATTTTCTAATTATTATATATTAATGTATAATGTGTAAATTGTTTTAAATTAATTTAAATGAGTATTGTAAATTTTTCAAAGGTTTGTTTTAAAAATCTTTCTTATATTTTTATAGAAATAAGTGAGCATTTATTTTGGTTTATAAAATAAATATAGTTTAATTTTGTTCTATAATAAAAGTTTGATTTGTTTTATTTTAAATTGCTTTTCTTTGAATAGATTTAATTCATTCTTGTTAAAATATAACATTTGATTTAAAATTTAGTTTCATAAAGAATGTTATTTTAAAAACAATCAATCAAACATTAAAATGAATGTTATAAGAAGTTATAAATAAACATGTAATTATTTCAAGGCTAAGGTTAATACAACATTTAAAACTTGCTAAAAACAAATTAGTAATGATTTAAGATAATTTAAATACAAGTATAAATTTAGAAATTTCTTTTCATTTTGAAATAAACATGTGTTAGTCAATTAAACTATTAAGTAGACACTTGTAAAACATTTAACATGATAAGTTAACAAGTGGCATTGGTTTTAAATCTTATTTTTTTAAATTATTGATAAGAGAAACATAGTGATGCATTTGATAAAAACACATTTTACTCATTTGAAACCTGAAATCAAAATTTCAGTAAATCAAAACCCCTCAAACAAATGCATGTTGAAAATTTGCATTCAACCTCAAAACTGAAAATTACGAATCTGCAAATAGCATCAAATCTGCACATTTATCTTCAAATCTATGTATTTGAATGGGTCTGCATGCATCATCATCTGCAAGCATCTTTAACATGTAAAGCAAAATTCAACTGTTGCAAGGTCTAAAATCAAATCTGTTCAATCTTCAACTGTAATCTACTAAAGTGCAATTCAACTCCAAATTGAAGCAACTTCTGTAATCAAATGCAAGCCAAGATCAACATGCACTTCAGATTGCATTTCTGGAAAATGGATCTGCCTAAGCTTGTGTTCTGCATCTTCTAAATTGAGGTGAGTAAACCTTTATTTTTAAAAACAGTTCTTCTTTCTAGAATCAGTGCTAAAGTAAATATAAGAACCTAAGTTCAAATGCAAACTGTTTTCATAAAAAAAAAGAATAATAAGTAAAACTTCTGTCTTTCAAAATGCAGTTCTTTCTGTCTGGATGAATCTTATTGCATGTGTGAACTATAGCCTCTAATGATTGCTTTGAGATTGAATATAAATGTGTGTTTATAAGTATGATAATGCCTGCATATTTGTTTTCTGAGTATTACATATATTTGTTGCTCTTGATTGATAACAGTCCTTCTTTTCCACTAGATAAATTGATAACTTTCTGTATAGTGGGAATTTGACAATGATCACTGAAGAAAAAATTTATTAATAACACTATGTTCTTGGTTTTAAAAATAGTTTAATATAGTATTGTTTAACAAATGGAATGTAAAAACCTATATTACAGTTTTAACTAAACTGTTGGGAAAAAACATTTCTATTTTAAACAGAAGTGAAATGTTTGAAAAATCTGATAGGCTAGTTAAGGTCAGGTGTTATGATGCTTTCCATTAGTGGAGTATTGATGAAAGAATGGAATAGATGCGGTGATGGAGGATCAGTGAGAGAGGAGATGTGAATTGGGGGTTTTCAGGTTTTGAAACCTAGTTTTACAGTGTTGAGGTTTTGGGGTTCTGCACATCACTCTGTAGCATCGAATGGGTTAGGGATTTTAGTGGTTGCAGAGGGGACTTAGAGGGAAGGTCTGCCGGAATTGCAGCGAAGATGATGGTCGGAGGCGAGCTAACTGGATGATGACAGGTTTGGGTATGATGTAGACGAGTTTTCTTTCTAGGCTGCAGTGGATTTCCTATTTTTAATTTCAAGTTGATGTGGGGGGTTTTGGGTGGTCGTGATCGGGAAGGAAGATGGTCAGTGACTTATGGAGGTAGGCTGGAGGGGCTGAAGTTCGCCGAGGCGATGGTGCATGTGCCCCATTCATGTCGAGGTTCAGGTGAATTTCAGATGTGCAGGGTTTCTTTTGACTCGGGTAATCCTAGGGTTTTTGTGCTTTTGACTCGAAGCAAGGGGTAGTGAAACTCGAAGTAAGTAAATGGTGTCTCGGGTTTTTGGGCTACAGGTTTTTAACCAGAGAGCATTTGCAGTTTTTTTTTAATTTTTTTTTTTTGAGTGGAAATCAAATTCTAGTGCAGGAGTTTGATTCATGTATGAATTGAAACTGAATTCAAATAGAGTTTGAAATTCAAAGTTTTTAAAAATGAAATATTTTAAATTTAAACAAGTTTTAAATTTGGTTTTTAAATCAATATTAGAACAGTTGCAGGTTTTAGAACCTGTAATTTTGCAGTCTGTAGTTTAAATAAAATTCATATTTTAAATTTGGCAACTTGATTCAAGTATGAGTTGAAACTGAATTCAAGTGTAGTTTGAAACTCAAAGTTTTAAAAAAAATGAAAATCTTAAATTTAAATAAGATTTAATTTAGTTTAATCAAGTTTTAAAATAAGTTTCAGGTTGCTTTCAAATTCATACATTAAGCTAAAACAGTTTTGATAGTTTTTAAAATTTGAAACAGATTTAAATGGTTTAAGGAAGATTTAAATGTGTTTTGAAATTAAATTGAAACTGTTTCAAGTTTCTTTGAAACCCAGTTTTAATTTCAAAATAGTTTTTTTTTAAATTCAAAATGAATGAACATATTCAAATGTTTAAAAGTGAATTTGAAAATGAAATTTCATTTCAAATAAGTTTAAAACTTGAAAGAATTTAGTTCCTTTAGTATTTGAAAGTATTTGAATTAAAATATGAAGTGTTGATTTAAATTTGGAAGTTGAAAATAATCAATTTATTTTCAATGCTTAATTTATCGAGTAATTTAGTTTTAAATCTTTCTTTATATTTAAGTGATGAGTGTTGTTTAAACATTCATTTTTATTTTAAGGTTTATAATTATTCTAATTTGGATTTATGTTTAAATAATTAAACATTTGAATCTTTAAATAAAATTAGAATTTGAATTAAATTTTTAGAAATGTATTGTTTTAATACATTTTGAATTTAAATGAGTCATTTGATAGTAATTTGCTTATTTTGAAAATCTTTAAGATAATTAAGGGTTTACTTAATTATTTGATTTTGAATTATGGTTTAGATTAATTTTGATAATTAATCTAATTCAAATTTTCTTAAGTATATAATGAATGAAATGATGTTAATTAATAATTGGTGATAATTATCTAAGGATAATTTAGTAATTAATTAATGTCAATAAATTTTAATACTGTGATTTGTTAAGTTAATTAATTCAGTTTAATTAATTTTAATAAATCATTTGATGATTTTAGAGTGTAATTACTTAACGTAATTAATGGAGCAGGACTACTTTATAATTACTGGAATGTAGTTAGTAATTTGGATGATTACTTTTGTAATTAGTTAAGGAATTAATTAACGATTAATTATTGGTTAATTAATTTTTAAACAAGTAATTAAAGATAGTTAATTTCTTATTTTAATATTAATCAAGGTGATTAATAATTGGATTAATTCCTAAATGCAATTAATTTTAATTAAGTAATTTATTAAATATTGGAGATCATTAATTATTTTAATTAATGATGTAATTAATGATTGTTTAATTAAATATTAATTAAGTGATTAATTAGTTGTAATTAATTAAGTATAAATATAATTAATTATAATTAATTAATAATTGAAGTAATTAAATGTTAATTACTTATGATTAATGTTAATTAATTTATAAAATTTATTAAGGACTAATTACTTATTGTAATTAGTGAATGATTAATCAAAGATGTTTAATCAAGTTTAATACTTAGTGAATAATTAATTAACTGGGTTAATTAATTAATGGATGTTAAGCAGGATTTATAGAAGTGTTAATTAATTTAATTTATTTTAAATTAATTAGAGATGGTTGTAATTAATTTAATTCATTTTAAATTAATTATAATTGATGGTTAATGAATCATTGCTCATGGATGTTATTGGTTGAATGGTTGAGATCTCAGTAATGAGATTAGTTGTATCTGTATGATATGGATGATTGGTTTAAGTATGATGGTTTGTGATGGATTATTTGGTTGTGATGATTATCTGTTTATGGATGATACAGATTATCTGTTTATGATATGAATGTGATTATCTATTGCTAGATGTAGTTTATCTATCTGTATGAAATAGATAATAATGAGATAAGTTTAAAACCCTTAAGTACAACTTGGACATTAAAATGGCGTTTGGTTTCGATGAGACCGGGATCGGGTTTCCATATTTGGATATCCGAAAACCACATCGATTCCAATTAAACGTTAGGTCGTTAATCCAAGTGGAGCAAGTGAAGACTCGAGGTGTAAGGGCTATACGTCAGTATAACTCTGTGGGTGATTCCGTAATGAGTTTGACGGAATAGTGCTTATAGATTCGAGATGGTGATATAGAGTGCAAGGGTTATCGTCGTTAACTCTGAGGGTGATTCCAATACGAGTGTAACGAGATAATGCCCTCGATTTCGTTCGAACCCGGAACGAACTTGTATGGATTGAATGCTTTCAAAACATCGTCAGGTGGACGATGAGCATTCTAAGATTGATATGTCCTATAAAGGTAATCGTAGCCTCAAGCCTCATCAACCGGGAATGGCTAAAACAGGGGAGGTGCAGCAAAGCTTCGTGGGTCGCACCCACTTGAGAGCAAGATTTACCCCTGTCTAGAGGTCCCTTTATATTTCGGTTGTGTGGCATTTGGTGACGACCAATCTGCGGGGTGGTCTTGTTCGGAACTGTTCAGTAAGGAACGGGTCCGGCTTTGTGTTGCAGGGGATGAAGGGAGTAATCCTCGGTATGGTGATCTAGGCCACGTACTGTGACGGGCGGTACCCCAGTAGCCCTGCCATTGATGGAAACCCATTTACCCTACGAGACCCTACGGTTTTGTTTGTATTACCCACTTTTGTGGCTAGTAGCTGGAATTTAATCATGTAACAATTTTGGTTATTTCTTATTTACTTGAAAACCCTAGACACTATTATAATATCACTGGATTTCCTATCAAATGTTTTGGTTAGCGTAAGATAAAAACTTTTTCATGTTTATGTGTGGGAAGTCTTACGTGATACCTTTTGTTTTCAAAGGATTTTCTAAAGTTAAGCAACTTTTATCCCCGTTTACTCACACCAGACCCCTGTCTGACCTGAGTGTTTATTTTCTGTTTTATTAAACTCTTGGGTACTCATATTATGTATGAGTAGTCAAGTGATTCAGGATTGCTTTGGCGAGTTCTGGAGGAGATAATGGAGCATGAGGCTTCATCGTGTAGATATATTTAGTAGTTCCGCTGTGTTTGAGTTGTATCTGTTTTTCTCTGATGTACTTGGATTTTAATAGCTAGACAGATGTTATAACTGTTTAGTTTTGTGTTGTATTAGCTGTATTACTCTGATGTATATGATACTATGTAAAGTTTTATGTGATATATTATAATTTATTCGATTCCGCTGTGAGATTCTGATGTGGTCTGTTCTTTCTTTCCTTTCTTTTCTTCTTTCTATCCCTTTCTTTCTTCTTAGCGATGCAACTTTCTGGAGTGTGGAAGTTGGGTCGTCACAAAGTGGTATCAGAGCATTAGGTTGAGCAAATACCTAGGCTCTGTAGTGGTGTCTGTCTTGAGAGAGCGTATTTGTAATTTTGAATATATATATATATATATATATATTTATTTCTGCCTATTTGTTGGGTTACCTATTCAGGTTTTCCAATAAGTAATAAAGGTAGATAGGGTAGTGGTGTGTAACACAACTACCAATGGTTGGAGTTCGAATGTTTGAGGTTGGAAGTGATCTGCTAGGGCAGTGTTGGGCATCTTGAGTAAGTTCTGCAGTTAGGTGTGAAGGATTTCACTAATCTCTGAAGGAAATCTTTTAAGATTTGGAGTATATTTTTGGATTGTAAGCTTAGTTACACTCGTATGAGTGGATTTTCTCGAGTTTGGATCAGTGGAAGTGCAGAAGCCAGAACTGGTATTTTGGCAACCTTAGGAAGGAGTCTTGTCTGTATTTGAGTTTTGAGACTCAGTTTGGCAGTGTTTTATGTTTGGTTTGGGAGCGAGTCTCCTGAGAGATATATGTCTATATGGAAGGCTCTATTGTGAAGAGGCTGATGTATCTTGGAGGTTCGATGAGTTTTTGGATAAGAAAGTTTTGGCAGCAGTAGCAGCTGTGAGTGGCCTGTTCTTCGATGGTTCTGAACTCTCTGTGATTCTTCAGTCATTATTCCGGGCAGATGGAGAGCTTATCCATTTCTTCTGAAAGCTCTGTTGGGTGTGATGTTTGTGGTTAAGAGGTAAACCACTAGTTTCTTCTTTAATTTGAAGGCTTTAGCTGTTCTGAATTTTGAAGTGAGAACGATTTCTTGGAATATGAACTGAGTGGGATCGCAAAAGTGACTTGCGACGGTTTGGAAGTTCTCTGAGAAATCTTTGTTTTGGATTGAAGCATCTAGTGGATGTTTGAGTTATCGAAGTGGTTTGATTTTCTGGATATCTTCGAAGAAACTAAGATTGACATCCGTATCAAGAGATTGAGTTCTGTTTCAACTTGATTCTTGAAGTTTTACCGGTGGTTCAACATTGTAGTAGATTCTTTGAGTGTGATCTGTTTAAGTTGGCAGGATTGATTGGATCCAGTTTTCTGGTTAAATTTTTGTTATGGTGTTTGTGACCGAATCGGATAGGTCACTGAGATTTTATGGAGTTTGATGAACAATATTCCGGGATAAGTTGATCAAGTTTATACTTGTGTTCATCAACAGCATTCTCAAATCAGAGTTGCGCAGTGGAAGCATGGTGGCAGCTATTCCAGAATAGAAGCAGCATCCGATTCTTTGGGAATTTGAGTTTTGTC
This sequence comes from Allium cepa, assembly GCA_030765085.1. Taxonomy (NCBI): domain Eukaryota; kingdom Viridiplantae; phylum Streptophyta; class Magnoliopsida; order Asparagales; family Amaryllidaceae; genus Allium; species Allium cepa. Next base: position 540,278,401 of record CM060934.1, on the reverse strand, counting down.
TTGGATCAAAGGATTTCTACAGGAAATTTATTTTGGATCTGGAGACTTGATTGTTTTGTATCTGTTTGTTTCCAGATAGAGTTGGTGTGGTAGATCTGATTGATCTAGAAGGTTGGAGGCAGCCAGGATCGTTATGAGAGATTTGTGGATATAAGAGATTGGATCTTTCCATCTTCTCTTAAGGGTTAAGTGTTTGGTTTACAGGATTGAATTTCCAGTTCGGATAGCTGGAATTTGTTTTGTTTTTCACGTATCTCTGAGGGAGTACGTATATGGTTTATCTCTGGTTTTGGACTCAGTAGTTCTGAGAGATTTGGGAATTGATCAGGACTTGTCTGTAGTCCTGTATTCTGTTTAGATTTGTAGATCTAGATGTATAGGAGCTCTAGATCTGAGGGGTGTAGTTAGTTTAGATTTTGTAGGACGAGTGTCCCGGTGTTTATACCTGGGAAACTCTAGGGAATCTTATCCAGAATTTTGTTTGGATAATTAGAATTGTTTGTTTAAATTTATTGCTATGGTTGCTAGTATTTTGGTTGATAGCATATGTTTGCTCTTTTTAAATTTAAAATATGTATGGGATTATTAAATTACCTTTGCTTTTAAATTTCGGAGACGAAATTCTTTTAAGGGGGGAGGAATGTGATGTCCTGGAAATTTAGGCAATAATTATTTGATAATTTCCTTGATAATTATTTTAAAATGTGAAATATTGATTTAATAATTTAATTCAAACTAGAATTCTCTTTTGAAAATTAATAATTATTTAGTTTGTTAAATGATATTGTTTTCAAAAGTTAAAAATATTTAAGTAATAAATACATCCTTCTAAACTGATATAAAAATATTTTATTTATAATGTATAAATGTTTATACATTGTAAATAAAGGAATTGGTTTTGATTTTAATTTATATTAAATAAAGAATATTTTCTAATTATTATATATTAATATATAATGTGTAAATTGTTTTAAATTAATTTAAATGAGTATTGTAAATTTTTCAAAGGTTTGTTTGAAAAATCTTTCTTTTATTTTTATAGAAATAACTGAGCATTTATTTTGGTTTATAAAATAAATATAGTTTAATTTTGTTCTATACTAAAAGTTTGATTTGTTGTATTTTAAATTGCTTTTCTTTGAATAGATTTAATTCATTCTTGTTAAAATATAACATTTGATTTAAAATTTAGTTTCATAAAGAATGTTATTTTAAAAATAATCAATCAAACATTAAAATGAATGTTATAAGAAGTTATAAATAAACATGTAATTATTTCAAGGCTAAGGTTAATACAACATTTAAAACTTGCTAAAAACAAATTAGTAATGATTTAAAATAATTTAAATACAAGTATAAATTTAGAAATTTCTTTTCATTTTGAAATAAACATGTGTTAGTCAATTAAACTATTAAGTAGACACTTGTAAAACATTTAACATGATAAGTTAACAAGTGGCATTGGTTTTAAATCTTATTTTTTTAAATTATTGATAAGAGAAACATAGTGATGCATTTGATAAAAACACATTTTACTCATTTGAAACCTGAAATCAAAATTTCAGTAAATCAAAACCCCTCAAACAAATGCATGTTGAAAATTTGCATTCAACCTCAAAACTGAAAATTACAAATCTGCAAATAGCATCAAATCTGCACATTTATCTTCAAATCTATGTATTTGAATGGGTCTGCATGCATCATCATCTGCAAGCATCTTCAACATGTAAAGCAAAATTCAACTGTTGCAAGGTCTAAAATCAAATCTGTTCAATCTTCAACTGTAATCTACTAAAGTGCAATTCAACTCCAAATTGAAGCAACTTCTGTAATCAAATGCAAGCCAAGATCAACATGCACTTCAGATTGCATTTCTGGAAAATGGATCTGCCTAAGCTTGTGTTCTACATCTTCTAAATTGAGGTGAGTAAACCTTTATTTTTAAAAACAGTTCTTCTTTCTAGAATCAGTGCTAAAGTAAATATAAGAACCTAAGTTCAAATGCAAACTGTTTTCATAAAAAAAAAGAATAATAAGTAAAACTTCTGTCTTTCAAAATGCAGTTCTTTCTGTCTGGATGAATCTTATTGCATGTGTGAACTATAGCCTCTAATGATTGCTTTGAGATTGAATATAAATGTGTGTTTATAAGTATGATAATGCCTGCATATTTGTTTTTTGAGTATTACATATATTTGTTGCTCTTGATTGATAACAGTCCTTCTTTTCCACTAGATAAATTGATAACTTTCTGTATAGTGGGAATTTGACAATGATCACTGAAGAGAATTTATTAATAACACTATGTTCTTGGTTTTAAAAATAGTTTAATATAGTATTGTTTAACAAATGGAATGTAAAAACCTATATTACAGTTTTAACTAAACTGTTGGGAAAAAACATTTCTGTTTTAAACAGAAGTGAAATTTTTGAAAAATCCGATAGGCTAGTTAAGGTCAGGTGTTATGATGCTTTCCATTAGTGGAGTATTGATGAAAGAATGGAATAGATGTGGTGATGGAGGATCAGTGAGAGAGGAGATGCGAATTGGGGGTTTTCAGGTTTTGAAACCTAGTTTTACAGTGTTGAGGTTTTGGGGTTCTGCACATCACTCTGTAGCATCGAATGGGTTAGGGATTTTAGTGGTTGCAGAGGGGACTTAGAGGGAAGGTCTGCCGGAATTGCAGCGAAGATGATGGTCGGAGGCGAGCTAACTGGATGATGACAGGTTTGGGTATGATGTAGACGAGTTTTCTTTTTAGGCTGCAGTGGATTTCCTATTTTTAATTTCAAGTTGATGTGGGGGTTTTGGGTGGTCGTGATCGGGAAGGAAGATGGTCAGTGACTTGTGGAGGTAGGTTGGAGGGGCTGAAGTTCGCCGAGGCGATGGTGCATGTGCACCATTCATGTCGAGGTTCAGGTGAATTTCAGATGTGCAGGGTTTCTTTTGACTCGGGTAATCCTAGGGTTTTTGTGCTTCTGACTCGAAGCAAGGGGTAGTGAAACTCGAACTAAGTAAATGGTGTCTCGGGTTTTTTAGGCTACAGGTATTTAACCAGAGAGCATTTGCAGTTTTTTTTTAATTTTTTTTTTGAATGGAAATCAAATTCTAGTGCAGGAGTTTGATTCATGTATGAATTGAAACTGAATTAAAATAGAGTTTGAAATTCAAAGTTTTTAAAAATGAAATATTTTAAATTTAATCAAGTATTAAATTTGGTTTTTAAATCAATATTAGAACAGTTGCAGGTTTTAGAACCTGTAATTCTGCAGTCTGTAGTTTAAATAAAATTCATATTTTAAATTTGGCAACTTGATTGAAGTATGAGTTGAAACTGAATTCAAGTGTAGTTTGAAACTCAAAGTTATTTTTAAAAAAAAAATGAAAATCTTAAATTTAAACAAGGTTTAATTTAGTTTAATCAGGTTTTAAAATAAGTTTCAGGTTGCTTTCAAATTCAAACATTAAGCTAAAACAGTTTTGATAGTTTTTAAAATTTGAAACAGATTTAAATGGTTTAAGGAAGATTTAAATGTGTTTTGAAATTAAGTTGAAACTGTTTCAAGTTTCTTTGAAACCCAGTTTTAATTTCAAAACAGTTTTTTTTTAAATTCAAAATGAATGAACATATTCAAATGTTTAAAAGTGAATTTGAAAATGAAATTTCATTTCAAATAAGTTTAAAACTTGAAAGAATTTAGTTCCTTTAGTATTTGAAAGTATTTGAATTAATATGAAGTGTTGATTTAAATTTGGAAGTTGAAAATAATCAATTTATTTTCAATGCTTAATTTATCGAGTAATTTAGTTTTAAATCTTTCTTTATATTTAAGTGATGAGTGTTGTTTAAACATTCATTTTTATTTTAAGGTTTATAATTATTCTAATTTGGATTTATGTTTAAATAATTAAACATTTGAATCTTTAAATAAAATTAGAATTTGAATTAAATTTTTAGAAATGTATTGTTTTAATACATTTTGAATTTAAATGAGTCATTTGATAGTAATTTGCTTATTTCGAAAATCTTTAAGATAATTAAGGGTTTACTTAATTATTTGATTTTGAATAATGGTTTAGATTAATTTTCATAATTAATCTAATTCAAATTTTCTTAAGTATATAATGAATGAAATGATGTTAATTAATAATTGGTGATTATTATCTAAGGATAATTTAGTAATTCATTAATGTCAATAAATTTTAATAATGTGATTTGTTAAGTTAATTAATTCAGTTTAATTAATTTTAATAAATCATTTGATGATTTTAGAGTGTAATTACTTAATGTAATTAATGGAGCAAGACTACTTTATAATTACTGGAATGTAGTTAGTAATTTGGATGATTACTTTTGTAATTAGTTAAGGAATTAATTAACGATTAATTATTGGTTAATTAATTTTTAAACAAGTAATTAAAGATAGTTAATTTCTTATTTTAATATTAATCAAGGTGATTAATAATTGGATTAATTACTAAATGCAATTAATTTTAATTAAGTAATTTATTAAATATTGGAGATCATTAATTATTTTAATTAATGATGTAATTAATGATTGTTTAATTAAATATTAATTAAGTGGTTAATTAGTTGTAATTAATTAAGGATAAATATAATTAATTATAATTAATTAATAATTGAAGTAATTAAATGTTAATTACTTATGATTAAGGTTAATTAATTTATAAAGTTTATTAAGGACTAATTACTTATTGTAATTAGTGAATGATTAATCAAAGATGTTTAATCAGGTTTAATACTTAGTGAATAATTAATTAACTGGGTTAATTAATTAATGGATGTTAAGCAGGATTTATAGAAGTGTTAATTAATTTAATTTATTTTAAATTAATTAGAGATGGTTGTAATTAATTTAATTCATTTTAAATTAATTATAATTGATGGTTAATGAATCATTGCTCATGGATGTTATTGGTTGAATGGTTGAGATCTCAGTAATGAGATTAGTAGTATCTGTATGATATGGATGATTGGTTTAAGTATGATGGTTTGTGATGGATTATTTGGTTGTGATGATTATCTGTTTATGGATGATACAGATTATCTGTTTATGATATGAATGTGATTATCTATTGCTAGATGTAGTTTATCTATCTGTATGAAATAGATAATAATGAGATAAGTTTAAAACCCTTAAGTACAACTTGGACATTAAAATGGCGTTTGGTTTCGATGAGACCGGGATCGGGTTTCCATATTTGGATATCCGAAAACCACATCGATTCCAATTAAACGTTAGGTCGTTAATCCAAGTGGAGCAAGTGAAGACTCGAGATGTAAGGGCTATACGTCAGTATAACTCTGTGGGTGATTCCGTAATGAGTTTGACGGAATAGTGCTTATAGATTCGAGATGGTGATATAGAGTGCAAGGGTTATCGTCGTTAACTCTGAGGGTGATTCCAATACGAGTGTAACGAGATAATGCCTTCGGTTTCGTTCGAACCCGGAACGAACTTGTATGGATTGAATGCTTTCAAAACATCGTCAGGTGGACGATGAGCATTCTAAGATTGATATGTCCTATAAAGGTAATCGTAGCCTCAAGCCTCATCAAACGGGAATGGCTAAAACAGGGGAGGTGCAGCAAAGCTTCGTGGGTCGCACCCACTTGAGAGCAAGATTTACCCCTGTCTAGAGGTCCCTTTATATTTCGGTTGTGTGGCAGTTGGTGACGACCAATCTGCGGGGTGGTCTTGTTCGGAACTATTCAGTAAGGAACGGGTCCGGCTTTGTGTTGCAGGGGATGAAGGGAGTAATCCTCGGTACGGTGATCTAGGCCACGTACTGTGACGGGCGGTACCCCACTAGCCCTGCCATTGATGGAAACCCATTTACCCTACGAGACCCTACGGTTTTGTTTGTATTACCCACTTTTGTGGCTAGTAGCTGGAATTTAATCATGTAACAATTTCGGCTATTTCTTATTTACTTGAAAACCCTAGACACTATTATAATATAACTGGATTTCCTATCAAATGTTTTGGTTAGCGTAAGGTAAAAACTTTTCCATGTTTATGTGTGGGAAGTCTTACGTGATACCTTTTGTTTTCAAAGGATTTTCTAAAGTTAAGCAACTTTTATCCCCGTTTACTCACACCAGACCCCTGTCTGACCTGAGTGTTTATTTTCTGTTTTATTAAACTCTTGGGTACTCATATTATGTATGAGTAGTCAAGTGATTCAGGATTGCTTTGGCGAGTTCTGGAGGAGATAATGGAGCAGGAGGCTTCATCGTGTAGATATATTTAGTAGTTCCGCTGTGTTTGAGTTGTATCTGTTTTTCTCTGATGTACTTGGATTGTAATAGCTAGACAGATGTTATAACTGTTTAGTTTTGTGTTGTATTAGCTGTATTACTCTGATGTATGTGAACTATGTAAAGTTTTTTGTGATATATTATAATTTATTCGATTCCGCTGTGAGATTCTGATGTGGTCTGTTCTTTCTTTCCTTTCTTTTCTTCTTTCTATCCCTTTCTTTCGTCTTAGCGATGCATCTTTCTGGAGTGTGGAAGTTGGGTCGTCACAATAAACTTGTCTTACAAGTTTACAACTCAGATGTCCACTACTTTGGAATTCTGTATTTGTTATTTTAACAATAAGTATGTTTTAATTAATTACAACAACAAACTACAACATAGCAATAATAACTATAGTGCAAAATCAAACGTTATACAATTTAAAGAAGTAGTATATTGAAGAAAGGAAACGACACACACACACATATATATATAAATATATAATTAACTAGAAATCTAACCGGTTGAAGAAGGAAATTACGTCTGAGGTTTGTCATAAGAATTTCCTTAAGACTTTATTCAAAGTCTCTAAAGATACAATAGGCGTGATCTGCTCGAGATTGTGATGTGTATGACCTTCTGTGTGATACGCAAAAGCGCACGGATTGTAGATATTAAGAATTGAAGAGGCAGAAGAGAAAATTCGGAAAAATTAAGTGAGGAAACGATTAGCTTTCATCCTTATTTATAGCCGAATTCGAAATGGCTATACCTATTGAGAAAAGTAGCATCTCTTCATTTGCAACGCCAAAAAGCATTACTGTTGGCAACAGTCGCGCCTCTTCGTTTGCAACGGCAGAAAACTGTTGCTGTTCGCAATAGTCATGCCTCTTCATTTGCAACGGCAAAAACTGTTGCGGCTCGCAACAGTCACACCTCTTTGTTTGCAACGGCCGAAAACTGTTGTTGATCGCAACAGTCACATCTCTCCGTTTGCAACAGCGAGAAACTGTTGCAGTTTGCTATAGTCGCATTCAATCCATTAGTCGCTTCTATTTGAATTTAAACAGTAGAAAACCGTTCATTTCCATATAAGAAAAATATAAAACAGTCCACTCTTATTGGACCCGGACCCGCACCCGCACCCGACCCGGTCCGGTTCGGTCGGTCGGACGAGCGGGTGGCGGCGTGTGCGCAAGTATTAGTCCATGGCCATATAGGTCCCCCCTCGCACAAAATTACCTAACCCTAACAGCCAATATAGGGATTGAGAGTATACTATATAAACCCGAAAATGAACATCTTTTTAGCGATGTGGGGAATATATCGTTCACCATTTTTTGCGAATTCTAACAATCCCCCACATGAATGACGATATATGTCTCCTCCACACAAAGTGTAATATCACACAGCTCATATGAAAATAATGTTATATCGAGGATAAGTAGATATTTCATTTTGAGCTTTCCCTAGTTAAAACTTATCGGATATACTTGGCTAATCGATGAATTATTTCATCTTGAACCATCATCCGTTATTGTATAACCAGACAATAAGCTTTACAAAGCATTATTTCCCTTCACATCCAATCTCTTGGTTGTGTTAATTTTGGTCCTGAACAATTTTTGATTCTGCGAGTGCTTTTAGAGAATAAAAACCTTTAATATTCTCATAGAGCCGACCCAGCTCACACTAACATAGGTGATCGCAACCATTAAGAATATCCTTCATGTATCCCACTTATTATATTCAAGATATGGTCATCATTAAAAAACATAGTTTTAACTTTTAAATACTTCTGTAAGCATGCATTTATATTGTGCACCATAGGAATGGAGTTGGACTATGTCCAAGCAAATGCATTACGTCTTGAGTTACTCAGAACTGGTTTGCCTATTGATCCTAGTCCGTGGTATCTCCGGTCGCTTGGATAGGTTTCCGTATAAGATAATTCTTGGTGGTTTAGGCCTTTAAACCCATTCCCCTCGATGAGCAGTCAATTTTCTCTCTTGATAAACCTTTAGTAAATGGATCCGCTAGGTTATCATTTGTTCTCACATAATCTATAGAAATAGTTCCATTTGAGAGTAATTGCCTAACTTTGTTATGGAGTCGACGTATGTGTGGTGACTTTCCATTATACACAAAGATGTGCGCTCTACTTAGCGCAGCTTGGTTATCACAGCGTATGCATATGGCCGGTACAGGTTTAGGCCAAAATGGAATATCTTCTAAAAAATGACGAAGCCATTCTGCTTCTTCGCCTGCTTTATCTAAAGCGATGAACTCCGATTTCATAGTGGACCGAGCTATGCATTTTGTTTATTTGATTTCCATGACACTGCTACCTCTGCTAAGGTAAAGACATAACCACTTGTTGATGTTGATTCCTCTGAATCAGCAATCCAGTTTGCATCACTATATCCTTTTAAGACGGTAGGATATTTTCCATAATGTAAGAAATAATTTGTGGTATTTTTTAAATATCCAAGCACTCTTATTAGTGCTTTTCGGTGTTCCTTTCCTGAATTGTTTGTATACCTGCTCAGTCGACTTACTGCATAAGCTATATCTGGTCTTGTGCAATTCATGAGATACATGAGACATCCTATTACACGAGAGTATTCCAGTTGCATTACACTCTCATTAATGTTTTTATGCAGTACTTCTGATGGATTAAAAGGTGTTTTTACTCCTTTAATTCCAAAATTTTGAAATTTTTAAATCACTTTGTCTATACAGTGTGACTAAGATAATTCAATTCCTTTAGGTATTCTTATTATTTTGATTCCCAAAATAACATCTGCAACTCCTAAGTCTTTCATATCAAAATCGCTAATTAACATCTTGTTTATGGTCTCTATTACCTGAGTATTTGGACCAAATATTAATATATCTTCTATATATAAACAAATCGTCACATATGATTGTCCATTTTGTTTATAATAAACACATTTATCACATTCATTTGTACGAAAATCATTTCTCATCATGACACTATCAAATATTGCGTGCCATTGTTTTGGAGCTTGTTTTAGTCCGTATAATAATTTTACTAATTTACAGACTTTGTTTTCATTTCTTTTGGAAACAAAACCTTCAGGTTGCTCCTTGTAGATCTCCTCATCGAGATCTCCATTTAAGAATGCTATCTTTACATCCATTTGATGAATTTCTAAACTATAGATCGATGCAATTGCTATTAGCATTCTTATAGAGGTTATTCGTGTTACCGGCGAATATGTATCAAAGAAGTCTACTCCATCTTTTTGACGATATCCTTTGGCTATAATTTGGCTTTATACTTGTTGATAGAGCCATGTGCTTTCATTTTCTTCTTGAAAATCCATTTATAGCCAATAGGTTTTATTCCAGGTCGAATATCAAAATTTTTCCAAGTTTTATGACTTAGAATTGAATCAGTTTCACTTTGGATTGCTTCTTTCCAACATGAAGATTCAGAAGATGACATTACTTCCTTGTACATTTGAGGTTTTTGTTCTAATACATATGTGAAAAAATCCAAACCAAATGTCTCGGAAGTCCTAGCCCTTACGCTTCTTCTTGGTTCAACTTTCTCAATCTCATGATGAGTTTATCTTCACGTGAATTGCTTGATTCTTCTCTTGTCCTTTTAGGGACATTATTCCCTTCATTCCTTTTGTGTGGAAATACGTCTTCAAAGAATGTGGCATCTCTAGATTCCATGATTGTATTTACATGAATATCAGCCATATCGGACTTGAATACCAAAAATCTAAAGGCACTACTGTTTTAGGCTGGCCCTAGATAGTAACAATCAATTGTTTTTGGTCCAAGTTTGATTCTCTTGGGAGGTGGAACTGAAAATTTTGCCAAGCACCCTCACACTTTCACATATTTAAAGCTTGGTTTGTGTCCTTTCCAAATCTCGTATGGAATTGTTCCTGTTTTATTGTGGGAGACTTTGTTTAATATGTGATTATACATATTTAAGGCTTCCCCCCCCCCCCACAAGTTCATCGGTAGAACAGAGGTTAAAAGCATGGCGTTAATCATGTCTTTTAACATTCTGTTCTTCCTCTCGGCTACACCATTTTGTTGCGGTGAATATGGAGCTGTTGTTTGACGAATTATACCACTTTTGGACAGAACTGTTCAAATGGTGATTCATATTCTCCACCTCGATCAGATCTCAATATCTTGATCATTTTGTTTAACTGATTTTCTACCTCAGCATTGTACTTTATAAATGATGCAATTGCTTCAACATTACTATTCAAAAGATATACATAGAAGTATCGTGTATAATCGTCAATAAATGTGATAAAGTACTTTTTCCAACCTCTTGTAGGTAACAATTTAAAATCACATAAATATGTATGAACCAAATCTAGTAGTTCGGTGCTTCTATCAATAGATTGAAATGGTTTTTTTAACCATATTTGCTTCTACACATGTCTCACATTTGTAGTTCTTATCTACTTGGAATCTCAAAATTAATCCCAAGTTAGATAATGTTTTCATTTTTTGAAAATTTATGTGTCCCAATCTATTATGCCATAATAAAATTTCATGCTCAAGCAAGTAAGAAGCATCAATTTTATTAATAGCACAATCAGAATACATAGTTTTATTGCCGATAACGGCTACAATTGCCTTAAATAGGCCATCACATAAATATCCCCTTTCGATATGCATTCCATCTTTGGACAGAACCGTCTTGTCTGACTCGAACACCATTTGGAATCCTTTCTTCGATAGTTCTGCACCAGAGATGAGATTCTTGCATATGTCTGGAACGTGGAGCACGTCATTCAACTTGATAGTTTTTTCAAAAGTAAACTTGAGGATCGAATTTCTGTTATGTAGAAAACATGGATTTGTCAGAGCAGACATGACGAGTACTGCCTGTTTCTACCCACCATTGGTTAGGATTCTGAACCAAATTGCATTCAGATACAACTGATGAGAAGTTGGACTCGTCTACTTTCATGTTGTCTACTATATTTGCCTCTTTGTTGCGTTCCTTTTTGTGTCTGCAGTCTCTAGCGGCTTGTCCAACCTTTCCACAAACCCAACGCTCGCCATTAAACTTTTTGGTTCGTTTATTGTTTTTTGGTTTGTTGTCTGGAGCCTTCCTTTTCTTCTAAAAATTCTTTATTTTTTAACCCTTCAGCCACAAATGCCTCCTCGCTTGGTTTTTTAACTCCACGGTTATCTGCCTCAATTTTTAGTCGGACTATGAGATCCTGTAAAGAGATTTCCTTCTTCTTATGATTTAGATAGTTGTGGTAATCTCTCCATGACGGCGACCGTTTTCTCATGATGGATTCAACCAAAAATGATTCTCCAACCTTATGACCTTCCACTTCGAGTTCACGATAGTGATTTGCAGTTCACGTAGTTGAGCAGTCATCGGATTGGAGTCAACCATCTTGTAGTCCATAAATTTGTCTATAATGAATTTCTTAAGACTGACATTCTGCGTTTTATACTTCGTGGAGAGTGCATTCCAGAGTGCTTTTGTTGTCTTTAAAGGCTGATATACTTTGTATAGGACCTTGTCGAAATAATTCAGAATATATTTTCTGCATAAAAAATCGAAATGCTTCCAGATATCAACATCTGACTCCTTGCCTGGTGCAGGAATCGGTTCCTCCTCCTCGAGATACCGTTACAGACCGAGTGTGATGAGATAAAATAGCATTTGATTTTGCCATGTTATGAAGTCATCACCATCTCCTTTAAAGGGATCAGGCCTATTGTGAGTAGTAGCCTTTGTTGATAGTTCAACTGTTACCATCTCTGTTTTAGCGAAAGCAATAAAGTCTTAAGATGTTATACATCTAGTATACCAAAATAGAGACTAATCAATAATAAACTTGTCTCACAAGTTTACAACTCAAATTTTCATTGCTTTGGAATCATGTATTAGTTATTTTAACAATAAGTATGTTGTAACTAATTACAACAACAAACTAATAACTAAAGCAATAATAACTATAGTGCCGAATCAAACGTTGTAATATTTAAAGAAATAGTACAACGCACAAAGAAAACAATATATATATATAAATCAACTAGAAATCTAACCGGTTGAAGAAGGAAATTACTCTGAGCCTTGTCGTAACAATTTCCTTAAGACTTTACTCAAAGTATCCCAAGATACAACAGACGTGATCTGCTTAAGACTGTGTTGTGTTTGATCTTCTGTGTGATATGCAAAAGCGCAGAGATTGTAGATATTAAGAAATGAAGAGGAAGAATAGAAAATTAGAAAAAATTAAATGAGGAAAGTGGTCAGGTTTCCTCCTTATTTATAGTCGAATTCCAAATGGCTATACCCGTTGAGAAAAGTAGCATCCCTCCATTTGCAATGCCAAAAACCTTTACTGTTCGCAACAATCTCGCCTCTTCGTTTACAACAGCCGAAAACTGTCGTTGTTCGCAACAGTCACGCCTCTTCGTTTGCAACGATCGAAAACTGTTGCTGTTCGTGTAACGACCCGTAAATTTTCAATAATTAAAATAGCTAATTTAATAAGTTTTCGTGATTTAGTGTTAGAAAAAAAATTGTAAGTCGTTTGGAATAATAATAAATGTTGAATTCATTGGGTATAATAGAGTAATTAATTGATAAGTAAAATCTATTCAAATCAAACATCAAATATTGAACAGATAAATTGTTTAAATTAAATATTTAAAATTTATTGAATAATTGAATAACTGTAAAATGAAAATAGTGTTCTGAATTGTGGATTGGTTTAAAAGTTGAATCTTAAAAGTTCAATTTCAATATTTCAAAAGATAATGAATTATTGAATAATTGAAATTGTTTAAATTTAATATTTGGAATTTATTGAATAATTTAATAATGGGAATTGAATAACCGTATAATGGAAATGGTTGTTCTGTAATTTTAATTCGTTTCAAAAGTTAAATTTTTAAGTTCATTTTGAATATTTCAAAAAGATAGTGATTTAAGAATAATTAAATTTGTTTAAATTTAATATCACAAATGTTTGAATAATTAAAGTCCGAATGTGATATGATTAATTTGATATTGAAATTTAATATATGAAAATAGAGTGAATAATTGAAATTTGATTTAATATGATTCAAATTGGTTTCCAAAGTGAATGTAAGTTATATTGGGATTTTAATAGAGTTAATAAGTTTTAAAATTGGAATTTATGGGATAATTGAATAACGGGTTTAATATGATTAAAAATGATTTGTAAAATTTTATTTTATCATATTAAAGTTAGAATGATGTTGTAGAACTTTTAAAATCGAATTAAAAGTAAATTTGTGAAAATTGAATATTTTAATATTTAATTATCGACTGAAAAATAGCCAATTTTTGAATAGTCTCAGAATTGGACGAATCTAGTTCCATTGGATCCGTAATAGTTTGTTTTTATCGGATTTTAATTTTCGTAGCAATCGGAGTTTTCGTTTGACCGTGGCAGCTCGAAACGCATCGAAATTGTTTTAATATTAATTTGACGAGTTAAAATAGCCATTTTTCAAACAGTCTCGGATTTCGATGAAACTAGTTTCATCGGATTCTTAACGTGATATTATTGTAAGGTTTCAAATTTCGTGTCAATCGGATTTACCGTTTGTCCGTAGCAAGCTAAAACGCATAGAAATTCGTTTAATCGATTTAATTTAAATTTGATCGTTTATTTTCGTAACTCGCACAGATGATCGATTTAGCCTCCGAAACCTATTCCATTGTGTCCGGAACGTAGGGTAAACCCTAGAAACGCCGGTCACCGCGCGTAAATCGGAGTTCGGAAAACCCGGGATAAATAGTGTTTCGAGAAATTTCTATAAAAAGCACCTTTATTCAAAAAAAAATAGCTAGGGTTTTCTTCAGCCGCCGCCTCTTATAATAATCAATGGCCGAAAATCTCCTTCCTTCCTTCTCAAATTTCTTCAAATCCGCTAACCTATTCGCGAAACTTTCTAAATGAAAGTTGTAGAGCACATTGAGTTCTTGATATCCAACGGTAATGATCGTGAATGGAGCAGAAAATCAGCGGCAATTGCTCCTCAAAGTCGTGCCGTTCGTTCACGGTTTTCGAGAGGGAGGAGCCACCACGTGTGTGTGGTCTTGGGCCGAAGGGTGTAGTCGCGTGGGGCTTCACAGCATCGGTCTCTGATCATCATCGCGGTCAACATGGTGGTTGCGAAATTGATGGAGGAGGGTCGACGTATGGGTTCGAACGCGAATTCTCTGACCTGGGGAAGAACGATGCACACGGCCCTGATCTGCAAATTCAAATCGTGCGGCCCAAAATGGATGAAGTTTTAAACTAAAAGAAATTATAGTTTATTACATTTATAATTCGTTCAAATGTTTAAAAATGCATATCTATTTCATACGAGGTCGGAATTCGACGAAATCAATTGCGTTGGGTTTGTATGGACGAGCACTACGCTATGAAATTGGATTGGAATAGTTTGGAGCTAGTGAAAATTTCAGGTAAAATTAAACCCTCATTTAATTTTATTCGAAATAAAACACTGGAACTTCATTGAAATCAAGGTGAGTGTTTTATAACGCTAACAACGTACTAAATATCTTTATGCTAGTTAAATTTGACATTATGAAGTGTTATGATTTTATTTGTCGTTGTTTGATAAAATTTAGTTGTCATATAGATTGTCATTTGAATTAACCGTTGAAAATTAAATTGACAGTTAAATTGAAATTGAAATTGAATTGCGATTAAATTACCTGACATTGATAACTATGAAATTGCCATGAATTGTATTTTCTATTGGATGATGTATTTCGATGGATGCTATTGGTTGATATTTAAATGTTTGGATGTTTATTTGCTTATATATATCATGTTCTACATACATATGAAACTGTGATTTGATTTAAGTGATATATATTCATCCCTG
Source organism: Allium cepa (assembly GCA_030765085.1). Lineage (NCBI taxonomy): Eukaryota > Viridiplantae > Streptophyta > Magnoliopsida > Asparagales > Amaryllidaceae > Allium > Allium cepa. Next base: position 540,263,231 of record CM060934.1, on the reverse strand, counting down.
ACATTTAATTGAAATAAATAATTACTTGGCCATAGGATAGGATATTATATACGGACACCGAATTGGCTAAATTAATAATTTTTAAAATCGTCGATCTGAAATTTATTTAAATGTTTTGATTTAAAAGTTATATATAGAAGTCAATTTATAGAAATCGAATTTATCGAAAAATTGAGTTTGGAATGTTGTAATAAATTTTGGTTAAAATAAATTGTTAAATAATTTAAGTTGAGACTTTGAAATTTAAAAATTGGGATATGATTGAATTTCGAAATTTGTTTGTTTTAAAGATTGAACATTATTTCGAGCTTTGAATATTACTAACTAAAGGTGATATAAAAATGATATTTTGAATTCGAGCTTGGAATTGAACCATATTTGAAATTTGGATTTAAATTTGAATATTGAAGGATGATTTTGTTAAGTGTTATAAATTGATATTTTGAAAAATCAAGCTCCGAATCGATATAAATTGAAATTGAATTAATTGAAGGTGAATGTAGAATTGAATTAATTTGAAGTCAAAGTTGACACTGATTTGAATTGAAATCGAAATTGAATCGGTAGAATGGAAATTGAAATTGATTTGAATTGGGAAGTTATAATTGAAATGGTTTGGTTTGAAGCTGTTCATTTTGTTTTCCAAATTACTCTGTTATATAAACCATTTTAAATACTTAAACCATTTTAACTAACTATATTAAATTATTTTTAACCCATCTTAAACCATGTTAACTTATTTTAATCTATTTTAAATCTACTTAACCCAATTTAAATTATTTTAAACTAATTTATCTATTTGAAATCCATTTAAAGATTTTAAGTATTTTTGACTATTTTAATTATTTAAAACTACTTCTAAACTACTTAAAACTATTTTCTATAATTTCAAGCTGGTTAATAAGGTGAAATGTTTATGTTTAAATCTTGAAATTGAATACGAATTGGGTTAAATGAAGTTGCAACCTAAATTGAAATTCGAAATGATTTTGAAATCGAAATGAGATATCGAGGCGAAAAATGATTTTTGAAACGAAATCTTACATTTGAATAGATACGATGATATTTGAAATGGATTTGATTTTTTTGAAGCGAATGTGATACTTTTATATCAATTATGAATCGACTTGAAATATAAAAGAGCCACCGGTGTAATAATACGTAGTTATTAAAGAGACTGGTATCGGATATGGACATACTCTCTGTCGATACCGAAAACAACTTTAATAACTTGTATACGCGGAGTGTTGATCCAGAATGAAGTGGATGGTTTGGTGAACGCGTTGACTGAAGAAAGAGAACGATATTGGATGACCCCTGACATGACTAAAACAGGAGCCGCGCCGGGCCATTGAGGTTCGCCACCTCTAGCGGACACACTTCTTCGATACCATATATATTACATTTGTGATTCGATTTGGGTGCACTCCTTGATTTGGGAGTGTTGTTTCGCGGTGTTGGGGTAGCTGCTGGCTATGCTCAACGTCAGTCCAGATCACGCAACTACTAGTATCCTAGTTGGTATCGCTTCATGTACCTTGTCATACTGATTATCCTATTCGCGACCACTATGTTTTGTTTTGTGTTATACCTGTGGGGTACCCTTTGATAACCACCAGTTTACGGTGGGGCTTACGGTAATGTATAGACTATGACATTATAAAAATGTGTTAAGGGGGATTATGCTAACGCCTTAACGCTATTTTGATACTTTATATTACTGATAGGCATTATCTACTTAGTGTATTGTACTACATAGTAGATAGTTTAACAGATCCTTAAGAGATGGAAAATCCCGTAACATCTCTTAAGTTATTGCACGCACATTGACACTGGATATGAGATGTCAAACCCCGTAAACATCTCTGACGCTGTTACACTCATATTTATTTACGATTGATTTAAACTTTCATAAGGATATTTTAGTCCTGACTCGAGTGTTTTGTCTTTTCATTACGCTCGGGTCAGACCTAAGTTTTTCAGCTTATTGAAGATCTATTCTGAAGTACGAAGACAAAGATTTGGTATTCTATTACTATTATTATCTTTGCATCATGCTATCTGCTGCATTATATAATGTTCTGTTGTATATGTATAACTCTGATAAATGTTGTATAAATAATGATCAAAGTATAGTAAACAACTTCATGAACTGTTTATTTGATTATTATATTTTATCGTTCCGCTGCAAGATTCTGTGTTGTTTCCTTTCTTTTATTTCTCTTTCCTCTTCTTTTCTTATTCACCGCAATAACCATCTACCCTTTTGAATGGTTTGGAATCGACATGTGTATTTGATCGTCAGTTTAAACTGTCCAAAAAGGCGGGTCGTTACGGTTGGTATCAGAGCTTTGGTTTAGCGATAACCTTAGCTTTGTAGGATCTGACTCTTTATAAGTAGGGTAGTAATACCCTATGATGAGTCGCTGAGTGTATATATATGAGAGAGCGTATTTGTTAGTGATATAAAAGGTTTCATATTGTGTCGGTTGATTTGTTGAGTGGCTTATGGATTCTGGTCAATACGAGTAATTAACGTTATTGATAGGGATCTCTAAACACTTAAACAAAACAATTCGACATAATATTGTTTTAAATTGGGTAAATGAAATAATTTTGCTCTAATTATATTTTGTATATAAAGAAAAATTTTCAGAAATTATTGTGACTTATCTAGCTTACCTGGTTGTTAGGAATGAAAATATTGGTTGTTATCATTAATTAATATTGTAATTTAGTAAATAAGGTGAATTACAAAATGAACAATGATGAAACAACTTGTGGATTGTTTTAAGAAAAAAATGCCTATAAGAATATTTTATAAAGGTGACTTATAAATTTAAAATGGTTCTCAAGGCTTTGAAGAAATATATAGTAATATTAGTTGGAAATTGTTTATGGAAATATTTGAAAGGATTTTAAGGGAAAGAATGAATTCAGTACTCCTCTCTTATGTCGCTGGAAAATAATTTCGGTGATGACTGCGCAGCATCATCGACGTTCATTTTCGAGTCTCAAAGTGGGGGAGACTTCCAAGAAGCTTTCCTTTTCTTCGAAATTATTTTGGGTAAATGGGTTTTAGTTTAAACTCCAAAGGTATGATTTGATATATTAAAGATATAAGTGTATATGTTTATTTCAAATGATTTGAAAAGAACCGGGCATTTAAATTTCTAAGTTCTGTTAATTAATAATTTTCAAATTATTTGAAGAAATATGAATAACCAGAATTTATAAAATAAGAGGATTAAGATATCTAAGCTATTGTTTGGGAAAACTTTAAAGTTGAAAGGTAAAGAGGATTTAAACAAATTAAATTTGTGAACATTCTAATTAAGTAAAATGAAATTCTATAAATTTGTATAATACCAAATTTGCATTCTAATAACATATAATATGACTTACCAAATATTAAGAAGTTGAAATGATGTTTTGGATATGTAATGAGATGTTGTACAAATAAACAGAACCTGAAAATAATTGAAGTATACAAGTAAGGAAAACTCAAAAGGAATTAAAATGTATATAAATGGAAAATTTGGTTGTGATAAAAATGTTATATACTTAAATATAGCATGAAATGATGAATGGATAAATGGAACAAGTAAGTGAACTTAAGAAAGAAGATAAATGAATCGTGTTATATCTTTGTAAATTGGTTATAGAAAATAAATATAAATTGCATAGAAAAAAAATTGAATTTGTAACTTTGAAGTAACCGTAAACTAAGAAAAGTCAAATATAAGAAGTTAGACTTTTATGGAATGACTATAAACTAAAGTGATGATTAATGAAATGTTCCACAAATAAATTTGTTATTAACTAAAATTATGAAATTGAAGTAAATGTAAACAAAAGAATTTGGTATAGCTAAGAATCAATTGGAAAATAAAAACGAATTTAATTAAATTATATAGAATGTTTAAAATGAATTTGAGTAAGCAAATCCTATGATATGATGTTTAAGAAAAGATAATGTTAAAGAACATGCTATGTAAAGAAATGAATATACTAACTGAATAATGGATTGTGAGTAATTAAGTGAAAAAAAAAGAAGTCAATAAAATAATGTAGTATAGATAAATTGGATAGAAATCCATTGGAAGGTAATACGTGTAATTGTACGTATATTATTTTATTCGCATAACAATTTGATCCAAATTTGAGCACAAAATTTCGAGATGATTTATATCGATCCAAGTTAGGATTTTTCGCTCGATTTTCGAAGGCGAACCCTGGATATGGATTTTTAATTTGATTCTGGAATTCTCTATCATAGTATATGGCTATTCAAGGAGAGTAACAGTTTCCAATCAAGGAACCAAATCTGAGTCCGCACTAGAGAGTCGTGTGAACGATACTAGTTGGAAGTGAAATTGTGTGATCGAATAAGCGATTAGATTGATATTGCTCATGGATGATATATGTACGGCTTACGGACTTAATTAAAGTTAATATTGGAAATTTAAGATGTTGAATATAAAATGATTCTTTTAAAATTATATAACAGGATATATATATAAAAGAGATAAACCAAATTGAATGTAAAATTAATAATTTGGTTATGTTGGGTATGATTTGGTTGTTATATGATTGTTAGTTGATTGTATATAATTCATTAAGTGTAAATTGAAAGCTATAAGTTATTGAAATCAAATTGGAAGTTAAACGAATTTAAATAGAATTTAATTTGATTCAAATTGGAAGTGAACTAATATAAATATAAATTAGTAAATGTTAACTAATTGAATTGAGAATGAATATTGGTAAAATCCAACGTTAATGAACCAACTGTGATTAAAATTTAAAACCAAGTGAATAAATATTAATGAGAAGTGAATTTATATTGATTGATTATGGATTTGTTGGATGACAGTTGGATGATAATTGATTTGTTGGATGCATTTGTTGTTTGTTGCATTTGCTATGTTGGCACATGTAGTTGTTATGTTTCTATATGATGTATATTGATATTATTTTCATATATGCATGTTTCTCATGGTTTGTTGAGTGTTTAGTAGGTGTAGATTGCGCTGGCTTCGCATTTGGAGCTCGCTTTCGCGCTTTATTAGCCGTATATGCTCGCTAATAATATATAAGGTACATATCTCGGATTACATACCGTACTTTTACACTTTTTTCCCATGCGGGATGCCTCATCACTTGATGAGATGTATATTTGTGATATATATACTGTCATTTTTTTTCCGATCGAGCCGCGTAAAGGAGACTCTGCCGAAATTTTCCGTAAAATTCGGGTGTTAGAAAATTTTTCAAGTTTTAAAATTTTTATAACTTGTTTTGATAACTAACTTTTAAAGTTAGAAAGCCGTTCAGAGTAACTTAGTGGAAGCGTAGTTATGACTTTATAAATGAAATTTCATTGTTTTATAAGTTGGTAATTTTGAATAAAATATATCTAATGTTGAATTCTATACTTAGTTCCTTTTCCTTTCTTTTTCCTTTTCGGGGACGAAAAGTTTTGAGTGGGGGAGAGTGTAACGACCCGTAAATTTTCAATAATTAAAATAGCTAATTTAATAAGATTTCGTGATTTAGTGTTAGAAAAAAAAATTGTAAGTCGTTTGTAATAATAATAAATGTTGAATTCATTGGGTATAATAGAGTAATTGATTAATAAGTAAAATCTATTCAAATCAAACATCAAATATTGAACAGATAAATTGTTTAAATTAAATATTTAAAACTTATTGAATAATTGAATAACTGTAAAATGAAAATAGTGTTCTAAATTGTGGATTGGTTTAAAAGTTGAATCTTAAGAGTTCAATTTCAATATTTCAAAAGATAATGAAGTATTGGATAATTGAAATTGTTTAAATTTAATATTTGTAATTTATTGAATAATTTAATAATGGGAATTGAATAACCGTATAATGGAAATGGTTGCTCTATAATTTTAATTCGTTTCAAAAGTTAAATTTTTAAGTTCGTTTTGAATATTTCAAAAAGATAGTGATTTAAGAATAATCAAATTTGTTTAAATTTAATATCACAAATGTTTGAATAATTAAAGTCCGAATGTGATATGATTAATTTGATATTGAAATTTAATATATGAAAATAGAGTGAATAATTGAAATTTGATTTAATATGATTCAAATTGGTTTCCAAGTGAATGTAAGTTATATTGAGATTTTAATAGAGTTAATAAGTTTTAAAATTGGAATTTATGGGATAATTGAATAACGGGTTTAATATGATTAAAAGTGATTTGTAAAATTTTATTTTATCATATTAAAGTTAGAATGATGTTGTAGAACTTTTAAAATCAAATTAAAAGTAAATTTGTGAAAATTGAATATTTTAATATTGAATTATCGACTGAAAAATAGCAAATTTTCGAACAGTCTCAGAATTGGACGAAACTAGTTTCATTGGATCCGTAATAGTTTGTTATTATCGGATTTCAATTTTCGTAGCAATCGAAGTTTTCGTTTGACCGTGGCAGCTCGAAACGCATCGAAATTGTTTTAATATTAATTTGACAAGTTAAAATAGCCATTTTTCAAATAGTCTCGGATTTCGACGAAACCAGTTTCATCAGATCCGTAACGTGATATTATTGTAAGGTTTCAAATTTTGTGTCAATCGGATTTACCGTTTGTCCGGAGCAAGCTAAAACGCATAGAAATTCGTTTAATCGGTTTAATTTAAATTTGATCGTTTATTTTCGTAACTCGCACAGATGATCGATTTAGCCTCCGAAGCCTATTCCATTGTGTCCGGAACGCCGGGTAAAACCTAGAAATGCCAGTCACCGCGCGTAAATCGGAGTTCGGAAAACCCAGGATAAATAGTGTTTCGAGAAATTTCTATAAATAGCCCCTTTATTCGATAAAAAATAGCTAGGTTTTGCTTCAGCCGCCGCCTCTTATAATAATCAATGGCCGAAAATCTCCTGCCTTCCTCCTCAAATTTCTTCAAATCCGCTAACCTATTCGCGAAACTTTCTAAATGAAAGTTGTAGAGCACACTGAGTTCTTGATATCCAACGGTAATGATCGTGAATGGAGCAGAAAATCAGCGGCAATTGCTCCTCAAAGTCGTGCCATTCGTTCACGGTTTTCGAGAGGGAGGAGCCACCGTGTGCGTGTGGTCTTGGGCCGAAGGGTGTAGTCGCGTGGGGCTTCACAGCACCGGTCTCTGATCATCATCGCGATCAACATGGTGGTTGCGAAATTGACGGAGGAGGGCCGACGTATGGGTTCGAAAGCGAATTCTCTGACCTGGGGAAGAACGATGCGCACGGCCCTGATCTGCAAATTCAAATCGTGCGGCCCAAAATGGATGAAGGTTTAAACTAAAAGAAATTATAGTTTATTATATTTATAATTCGTTCAAATGTTTAAAAACGCATATCTCTTTCATACGAGGTCGGAATTCGACGAAATCAATTGCGTTGGGTTCGTATGGACGAGCACTACGCTATGGAATTGGATTGGAATCGTTTGAAGCAAGTGAAAATTTCGGGTAAAATTAAATCCTCGTTTAATTTTTTCGAAATAAAACGTTGGAGCTTCATTGAAATCAAGGTGAGTGTTTTATAACGCTCACAACGTACTAAATATCTTTATGCTAGTTAAATTTGACATTTTGAAGTGTTATGATTTTATTTGTCGTTGTTTGATAAAATTTAGTTGTCATATAGATTGTCATTTGAATTAACCGTTGAAAATTAAATTGACAGTTAAATTGAAATTGAAATTGAATTGCGATTAAATTACCTGACATTGATAACTATGAAATTGCCCTGAATTGTATTTTCTATTAGATGATGTATTTCGATGGATGCTATTGGTTGATATTTAAATGTTTGGATGTTTATTTGCTTATATATATCATGTTATGCATACATATGAAACTGTGATTTGATTTAAGTGATATATATTCATCACTGACATTTAATTGAAATAAATAATTACTTGGCCATAGGATAGGAAATTATATACGGACACCGAATTGGCTAAATTAATAATTTTTAAAATCGTCGATTTGAAATTTATTTAAATGTTTTGATTTAAAAGTCATAAATAGAAATCAATTTATAGAAATCGAAATTATCGAAAAATTGAGTTTGGAGTGTTGTAATAAATTTTGGTTAAAATAAATTGTTAAATAATTTAAGTTGACACTTTGAAATTTAAAAATTGGGATATGATTGAATTTCGAAATTTGTTTGTTTTAAAGATTGAACATTATTTCGAGCTTTGAATATTACTAAGTAAAGGTGATATAAAAATGATATTTTGAATTCGAGCTTGGAATTGAACCACATTTGAAATTTGGATTTAAATTTGAATATTGAAGGATAATTTTGTTAAGTGTTATAAATTGATATTTTAAAAAATCAAGCTTCGAATCGATATAAATTGAAACTGAATTAATTGAAGGTGAATGTAGAATTGAATTAATTTGAAGTCAAAGTTGACATTGATTTGAATTGAAATCGAAATCGAATCGGTAGAATGAAAATTGAAATTGATTTGAATTGGGAAGTTATAATTGAAATGGTTTGGTTTGAAGCTGTTCATTTTGTTTTCCAAATTACTCTGTTATATAAACCATTTTAAATACTTAAACCATTTTAACCTATATTAACTATATTAAATTATTTTTAACCCATCTTAAACCATGTTAACTTATTTTAATCTATTTTAAATCTACTTAACCCAATTTAAATTATTTTAAACTAATTTATCTATTTGAAATCCATTTAAAGATTTTAAGTATTTTTAACTATTTTAATTATTTAAAACTACTTTTAAACTACTTAAAACTATTTTCTAAAATTTCAAGCTGGTTAATAATGTGAAATGTTTATGTTTAAATCTTGAATTTAAATACGAATTGGGTTAAATGAAGTTGCAACCTAAATTGAAATCTGAAATGATTTTGAAATCGAAATGAGATATCGAGGCGAAAAATGATTTTTGAAACGAAATCTTACATTTGAATAGATACGATGATATTTGAAATGGATTTGATTTTTTTTGAAGCGAATGTGATATTTTGATATCAATTATGAATTGACTTGAAATATAAAAGAGCCACCGTGTAATAATACGTAGTTATTAAGGAGACCGGGATCGGATATGGACATACTCTCTGTCGATACTGAAAACCACTTTAATAACTTGTATACGCGGAGTGTTGATCCAGAATGAAGTGGATGGTTTGGTGAACGCGTTGACTGAAGAAAGAGAACGATATTGGATGACCCCTGACATGACTAAAACAGGAGTCGCGCTAGGCCATTGAGGTTCGCCACTTCTAGCGGACACGCTTCTTCGATACCATATCTATTACATTTGTGATTCGATTTGGGTGCACCCCTTGATTTGGGAGTGTTGTTTCGCGGTGTTGGGGTAGCTGCTGATTATGCTCAACATCAGTCCGGATCATGCAACTACTAGTATCCTAGTTGGTATCGCCTCATGTACCTTGTCATACTGATTATCCTATTCGCGACCACTACGTTTTGTTTTGTGCTATACCTATGGGGTACCCTCTGATAACCACCAGTTTACGATGGGGCTTACGATGCTGTATAGACTATGACATTATAAAAATGTGTTAAGGGGGATTATGGTAACGCCTTAACGCTATTTTGATACTTTATATTACTGATAGGCATTATCTACTTAGCGTATTGTACTACATAGTAGATAGTTTAAGGGATCCTTAAGAGATGGAAAATCCCGTAACATCTCTTAAGTTATTGCACGCACGTTGACACTGGATATGAGATGTCAAACCCCGTAAACATCTCTGACGCCGTTACACTCATATTTATTTACGATTGATTTAAACTTTCATAAGGATATTTTAGTCCTGACTCGAGTGTTTTGTCTTTTCATTACGCTCGGGTCAGACCTGAGTTTTTCAGCTTTTTGAAGATTTATTCTGAAGGACGAAGACGAAGATTTGGTATTCTATTACTATTATTATCTTTGCATCATGCTGTCTGCTGCATTATTTATTGTTCTGTTGTATATGTATAACTCTGATAAATGTTGTATAAATAATGATTAAAGTATAGTAAACAACTTCATGAACTGTTTATTTGATTATTATATTTTATCGTTCCGCTGGAAGATTCTGTGTTGTTTCCTTTCTTTTATTTCTCTTTCCTCTTCTTTACTTATTTACCCCAATAACCATCTGCCCTTTTGAATGGTTTGGAATCGACATGTGTATTTGATCGTCGTTTTAAACTGTCCAAAAAGGCGGGTCGTTACAGTTCGCAACAGTCGCCTCTCTTCATTTGCAACCGCTAGAAACTGTTGCGGTTTGCAACAGTCAGTCAATCCATTAGTCGCTTCTATTTGAAGTTAAACAGTAGAAAACTGTTCACTTCTACACAGCAAAAATTTAACACGATCCTCTCTTATTGGACCCGCACCCGACCCGGCCCGGTTTGGTAGGTCGGACGGGCGGGCGACGGCGCACGCGTGTGTTAGTCCATGGCCATATAGGTCCTCCACCTCATACAAAATTACTTGTCCCTAAGGGCCAATATAGGGATTGAGAGTATACTATATAAACCAGAAAATGAACGTATTTTTAGCGATGTGGGACATATTCCATTCACCATTTTTTGAGAATTCTAACAATCCCCCACATGAATGACGATATATGTCTCCCCCACACAAAGTGTAATATCACACAGTTCATATGAAAATAGTGCTATATCGAAGATAAGTAGATATTTCACTTTGAACTTTCCCTAGTTAAAACTTATCGGATATACTTGGCTAATTGGTGAATTATTTCATCTTGAACCGTCAACCCTTATTGTATAACTAGACAATAAGCTTTACATAGCATTATTTCTCTTCATATCTAATCTCTTGGTTGTTTTTATTTTGGTCCTAAACAATTTTTGATTCTATGAGTGTTTTTAGAGAATAAAAGCCTTTAATATTCTCATAAAACCGACCCAGCTCACATTAACATAGGTGATCGCAACTATTAAGAGTATCCTACATATACCCCACTAGTTATATTCAAGATACGGTCATCATTAAAAAACATAGTTTTAACCTTTAAATACTTCTATAGGCATGCATTTATATTATGCACCATAGGAATGGAGTTGGACTATGTCCAAGCAAATGCATCGTGTTTTGGTTTATTTAGAACTGGTTTGCCTATTGATCCTAGTCCGGAGGATCTCCAGTCGCTAGGATAGGTTTCCGTATAAGATAACTCTTGGTGGTTTAGGCTTCTAAACTCATTCCCCTCGATGCGAATTCTATTTTCTCTCTTGATAAACCTTTAGCAAATGAATCCACTAGGTTATCATTTGTTCTCACATAATCTATGGAAATAGTTCCATTTGAGAGTAACTGCCTAACTTTGTTATGGCGTCGACGAATGTGTCGTGACTTTCCATTATACACAAAGTTGTGAGCTCTGCTTAGCGCAGCTTGGTTATCACAGTGTATGCATATGGCTGGTACAAGTTTAGGCCAAAATGGAAGATCTTCTAAAAAATGATGAAGCCATTCTGCTTCTTCGCCTGCTTTATCTAAAGCGGTAAACTCCGATTCCATAGTGGATCGAGCTATGCATGTTTGTTTAGTTGATTTACATGACACTGCTGCTCCTCCTAAGGTAAAGACATAACCACTTGTTGATTTTGATTCCTCTGAATCAGCAATCCAGTTTGCATCACTTTATCCTTCTAAGACGGCAGAATATTTTTCATAATATAAGGAATAATTTATGGTATTTTTAGATATCCCAGCACTCTAATTAGCGCTTTCCAGTGTTTCTTTCCTGGATTGCTTATATACCTGCTCAGTCGACTTACTGCATAAGCTATATTTGGTCTTATGCAATTCATGAGATACATGAGACATTCTATTACACCAGAGTATTCCAGTTGCATTACACTCTCATTAGTGTTTTTATGTAGTACTTCTGATGGATTAAAAGGTGTTTTTACTCCTTCAATTCCAAAATTTTGAAAATTTTCAATCACTTTGTCTACATAATGTGACTGAGATAATTCAATTCCATTAGGTGTTCTTATTATTTTGATTCTCAAAATAATGTCTGCAACTCCTAAGTCATTCATATCGAAATTGCTAATTAACATCGTCTTTATGGTCTTTATTACCTGAGTATTTGGACCACATACTAACATATCGTCTACATATAAATAAATCATCGTTGTCCAATTTTTTTATAATAAACACACTTATCACATTCATTTATGCGAAAACCATTTCTCATCATGACACTATCAAATTTTGAATACCATTGTTTTGGAGCTTGTTTTAGTCCGTATAATGATTTTACTAATCTGCAGACTTTGTTTCCATTTCCTTTGGAAACAAAACCTTCAGGTTTCTCCATGTAGATCTCATCATCGAGATCTCCATTTAAGAATGCTGTCTTTACATCCATTTGATGAATTTCTAGATTATAGATCGATGCAATTGCTATTAGCATTCTTATAGAGTTTATTCGTGTTACCGGTGAATATGTATCAAAGAAGTCTACTCCTTCTTTTTGAAGATATCCTTTGGCTATAATCTGGTTTTATACTTGTCGATAGAGCCATCTTCTTTCATTTTCTTCTTGAAAATCCATTTACAGCCAATAGGTTTTATTCCAGGTGGAATATCAACAATTTTCCATGTTTTATTACTTAGAATTGAATCAGTTTCACTTTGGATTGCTTCTTTCCAACATGAAGATTCAGAAGATGACATTGCTTCCTTGTACGTCTGAGGTCCGTGCTCTAACACATATGTGAAAAAATCGGAACCAAATGTCTTGGAAGTTCTAGCCCTTACACTTCTTCTTGGTTCAACTTCCTCAATCTCATGATGAGTTTCATCTTCATGTGAATTGCTTGATTCTTCTCTTGTCCTTTTAGGGACATTATTCCCTTCATTTCTTTTGTACGGATACACGTCTTCAAAGAATGAGGCATCTCTAGATTACATGATTGTATTTACATGAATATCAGCTATATCAGACTTGAATACCAAAAATCTGTAGGCACTACTATTTTGGGCTGGCCCTAGATAGTAACGATATACTGTTTTTGGTCCAAGTTTGACTCTCTTGGGTGGCGGAACTGGAACTTTTGCGACGCACTCCCACACTTTGACGTATTTAAAGCTTGGTTTGTGTCCTTTTTAAATCTCGTATGGAATTGTTCCTGTTTTATTGTGAAGGACTTTGTTTAAATGTGATTAGACATATTTAAGGCTTCCCCCCACAAGTTCGTCGGTAGACCAGATGTTAAAAGCATGGCATTAATCATGTCTTTTAACGTTTTTTTCTTCCTCTCGGCAACACCATTTTATTGTGGTGAATATGGAGCTGTTGTTTGATAAATTATGCCATTTTTGGCACAGTACTGTTCAAATGGTGATTCATATTCTCCACCTCGATCAGATCTCAATATCTTGATCTTTTTATTTAACTGATTTTCTACCTCAGCCTTGTACTTTATAAATGATGTAATTTCTTCATATTTACTATTAAAAAGATATACATGGCAATATCACGTATAATCGTCAATAAACTTGATAAAGTACCCTTTTCCACCTCTTGTAGGTAATGATTTAAAATCATATAGATTTTTTTGAACCAAACCTAGTGGGTCGGTGCTTCTATCAACAGGTTGAAATGGTTTTTTTAACCATTTTTTCTTCTACACATGTCTCACATTTGTAGTTCTTATCTACTTGGAATTTCGAAATTAATCCCAAGTTTGATAATGTTTTCATTTTTTGAAAATTTATGTGTCCCAATCTATCATGCCATAGTAAAATTTCATGCTCAAGCAAGTATGAAACTTCAATTTTATTAATAGCACAATCAGAATACGTAGTTTTATTGCCAATAATGGCTACATTTGCTTTAAATAGGCCATCACATAAATATCCCCTTCCGATATACATTGTAGCTTTGGACAGAACCATCTTTCCTAACTCGAACACCATTTTGAATCCTTTCTTCGATATTACTGCACCAAAGATGAGATTCTTGCATATGTCTGAAGCGTGGAGCGCGTCATTCAACTTGATAGTTTTTCCAGAAGTAAATTTGAGGATTACTGTGCCACTGCCTTCGATCATGGATACTGCAGAATCACCCATATTGAGTTTTTCTTTGTGATCGAATTTCTGGTATGTAGAAAACATGGATTTGTCAGAGCAGACATGACGAGGAGCACCTGTGTCTACCCACCATTGGTTAGGATTCTGAACCAAATTGCATTCAGATACAATTGCTGAGAAGTTGGACTCGTCTACTTCCATGTTGTCTACTATATTTGCCTCTTTGTTGCGTTTCCTTTTGTGTCTACAATCTCCAGCGGCATGTCCAACCTTCCACAAACCCAACACCCGCCATTAAACTTTTTCATTCGTTTGACGTCTTTTGGTTTTTTTATGAAGCTTTCCTTTTCTTCTGGAAATTCTTCTTTTTGTTTTTGGTCTTTAACCATTCAGCCACAAATGCCTACTTGCTCGGTTTTGTAACTCCATGGTTATCTGCCTCAATTTTTAGTCGGACTATGAGATCCTGTAAAGAGATTTCCTTCTTCTTATGATTTAAATAGTTGCGGTAATCTCTCCATGACGGTTGTAGTTTTTACATAATGGCTTCAACCAAAAACGATTCTCCAACCTTATGACCTTTCGCTTCGAGTTCATGAATGATGATTTGCAGTTCATGTAGTTGAGCAGTCACCAGTTTAGAGTCAACCATCTTATAGTCCATGAATTTGTCAACAATGAATTTCTTAAGACTGATATCTTGCGTCTTATACGTCGTGGCAAGCACATTCCAGAGTGCTTTTGCTACCTTTAGAGGCTGATATACTTTCTATAGCACCTTAACGAGAAAATTTAGAATGTAGTTTCAGCATAAAAAATTGGAATGCTTCCACACATCAACATCTGATTCCTTCCTGGTGCAGGAATCGGTTCCTCCTCCTCGAAATACCGTTGCAGACGGAATATGGTGAGATAAAATAGAATTTGATTTTGCCATGTTATGAAGTCATCACCATCTCATTTGAATGGATCAGGCCGGTTGTAAGTAGTTGCCTTTGTTGATAGTTCAACTGTTGCCATCTCTATTTTAGCGAAAACAGTAAAGTCTTAAGGTGTTATACGTCAAGTATACCAAAACAGAGACTAATCAATAATAAACTTGTCTCACAAGTTTACAACTCAGATTTCCACTAGTTTGGAATTTTGTATTAGTTTTGTTAACAATAAGTATGTTGTAATTAATTATAACAACAAACTAGCAACTATAGCAATAATAATTATAGTGTTAAATCAAACGTTATACTATTTAAAGAAATAGTATAACGTAGAAAGAAAACGATATATATATATATATATATATATATATATATATATAAATCAACTAGAAATCTAACAGGTTAAAGAAGGAAATTATTTCTGAGGCTTATCGTAATAATTTTCTTAAGACTTTATTCAAAGTCTTCCAAGATACAACAGACGTGATCTACTCGAGATTGTGATGTGTATGATCTTCTGTGTGATATTCAAAAGTGCACGGATTGTAGATATTAAGAAACAAAGAGGAATAAGAGAAAATTGGAAAAAAATTAAGTGAGGAAACTGATCAGGTTTCCTCCTTATTTATCCCAATGGGTAATCCATTAGTCGCTTCTATTTGAATTTAAATAGTAGAAAACCATTCACTTCTGTACAGCAAAAATATAACACGATCCACACTTATTGCACCCATACCCGGTTCGGTCGAACGGGCGAGCGGCGGTATGCTTGTTAGTTCATGGCCATATAGATCCTCCCCCTCGCACAAAATTACCTGACCCTAAGGGATAATATAAGAATTGAGAGTATACTATATAAACCAGAAAATGAACATATTTTAGCGATGTGGGATATATCTCATTCACCATTTTTTGAGAATTCTAACATGTTTATGCCAACATAAATTTGTTAATGTTTCAACATATCCATTTGTGTCCATATGAAGTTATTTTTCAAAATGCGTAGATCATTTTACATGAATGTATTGACTTCCACATAACAATCACTATTTTACACAAATATATTGATGAATAATGGAACAACGCCCACATAACAATCACACTATGTCGACATATTCAAATGTTGTGTCAACATATGAACAAGTTTGTGTCAACATATCAATTTCTTGTGTTGACATATCAATATTTTACACTAATGTGTTTATGTATTACAAGATGCTAAAACTAGAAAATAGAAGTTTTTAGTTTTTTTTCTACCAACATTTAATCCAAAAGTACAATTCATCTTATCAAAACATTAACAAGTTTTGTCATTTTTCTTTACTTTAGTTTCCAGGTTCCTAGCAAATACCTTTCGTAAAGTGTTTTTTTAACAGTTTAGCATCCCAAGCATGATCAGTAATAAGATTACTGAATATGAGAGATAGAGTCAAACTCAAAATATAAAAAATAGGAAAGTGTAATTTGCGTATAATTGTACATCTTATCACCTTTGAAAAATAAATGCACATACATTGCTTAAAATGCATAAATACAACACACACAAGGAGAGAAGATATATTGCTATCTCCCTTTATTCCATAAACCAAACTGTAAATTTTTCGTACGAAGGATTCAGCACAACAAATCCACTGTCATACAAACATTTATTGCAGCTAATGTTAGGATTTATAGCCAGAAAATCTTTGGGAGTAAGCTTAAACCGTTGCTGAATGGAAAAGTATGTGTCTCCAACTTTAACTCCTTGCACGACTTCATAGCTCACTGCGTCCGGGGTTGCTGCATTTTCATATTCAACGATCGTCAGTTCAGACGAAAATAATAAAATCATAGTAAACATAATACCAGAAGTACTTTAGTTGTAAAATCACAAGGAAAAAGTCTTCCTTCTGCTGTGGAGATGAAGAGGATTAAAGAGAGCACAATGGCTAAGTTGACGAACATGAAAGCACCTTTTGTCATTTTACTTCTGTTTATCTACTCCTTGGTATTTGAGTGTATATTTTATAGTAAGTTGGTCTATCTATAACGTATATATAGTTCGTAACACGGGATAGATGCCAAACAAAGATATATTTCATAACAAGAGTCATCGTTGGTAAACACTCTACAAGCTTGATGAACCTCATATAGGATAATTATATGCATGTTTTACATGGTATTAATCTGTGAAAATGTATATTCATGAAAGATCAAAAATTTCACTTTGAACGGTTGAACCATTGCTGGTTAAGCGTGGCTGTAATATAATGTTTATTTCCATGATGTAAAATAATGAAAATTACATTGAACTTGGGAAGAATGGCTAGTCTTATCAACACTAGCATTAACCACGTATTACACAAACTTACTTATGTTTAGATTGATTGAATAATACGATAATAATTATATCTTCTCTACTACTAATAAAAAATTCTTTGAACGAATTTACTTGGTGTCATTTTGAAATTTCGAAAATGTCCTCGCTTTCCATTTACAATAATACAAACAATCTGTGCGAAGCACGGTCCCATACTAGTGGTGATAAAGACAACCAAATATTTAATGCACAGAGAACTACTTCGCATCTATTCCAATATAGATAAACCTGCATAATCTTTATCTTGAATTAATAGGATAAAGAAATTACAAGTGAATGACAAGTGTTATAGGAAAACCCACTCGTATTATTAGAGACAAATTGTATACAACCAAATAACCACAAAACAATTAAATCACCAAAAATTAAAAATGTAGGTCATATAATGCGCATATTTTTTTCTTAATATTCAACATCTTCAAGCATAAATTTATTATTCAGAGTTGCTATCCCAATTTGGATTCCTAAAGGATATATTTCACGTACATAGAGAGGAACACCCATTTTTAATGATTCACATAAGTTTAGATATATCACATATGAAAAATAGAGTGCAAAATAAAGTATACAGGATATCTCAAAATGACCAAGTCTTATAATTGCATAAGGCTATGTTCGTAATTTGTATATAATGCCAGCTGTACATATGGAATTAGTCTTTATGAATTCTATATTATAAAGCAGTGTAACCCGTTATCATTAGTTTGAAGATTGCAACAAAAATTCTGCTTCCAATTTCAATACAAAATCTCTCAAGTTCTTACATGGTATGAAAGTCGATCAAGTCTAGCAGCAAAAATCTAAAAAATTTAGAATATCATCAGATTTTATCATCATCATTTGAAAAACAGAAAAACAGAAACAGAATTTAAAAGAAAAGATATCATCAGGAGCAACCAAGAAGGTAAGCACCATACCAAGAACTCATCAAATCAAATTCTTCATTTGAGTTCAAGTTGCAACATACCTAAATTCTCTGCTTAAATCCATTTCTGGAGTTCTTAATACCTGTTTTCCAATCCCAGTCCATTATAATCCCATAGATTCATCGATTGCAGAAGTAAAGGAAACCTCGGCAACCTTTGAAACCTCCAATATTTAACAAATGGCCACCGAAAATCTCCTCTTGACTACTATAAGCCCTCAAAGTCAACAGATTACCACTTATCTAGAAGAGGATAATTATCTTTTATCGAAGTGCAAGTTGAAACAGCAATCAGAGGTTATGGCCTTGAAGGATTCATTTTTGGCACTCATACTATACTATCAAGACTCATCGCTGATCAAGAAAACAAAACTATAACCAATGAGGAATTCACAAAATATCAAAGGCAAGATAGCCTAATCTGTTCATGGCTATTATCTTCAATTAGTGTTAAATTGTTGCCATAAGTAATTGGAAGTAAAACTACTCAAGAAATATGGACAACAGTTGAAATAATATTCAACTCACAATCAGCTGCCAAGGTTATGCATTACAAACACAAGTTCACAACATCATAAAAGAGAATCAATCAATGGGGTAGTACTTAGGAAAAAGTAAAATAACTTGTGATCTGCTGGAGGCAGTAGGACATAGAGTACTAAACACTGAACAAGTATTGATTATCTTAAGTGGCTTAAGTGAAGAGTATGAAGCTGTGGTTGTAGTTATATCCTCATAAAGAATCACATCATCAATAGAGGATGCACACTCAATACTACTTGCGCATGAAGGGAGAACTAACTTCAAGAAACCACTAGATTCAGATATGTCAATTGCAGCAAATTACAAGAGTAAGAACCAATACAGCAACAAAGGTGATCAGTCATATTAAAGAGGAAATCAGGCTACTAAAGGTAGAGGAAAAGGTAAATGTAGAAAAAATAGCAGACCAAAATGTTAGATTTGTGAGAAAGTGGGCCATATAGCAAAAAATGTTATTTCAGATTCAACTCAAGTTACGACACTTCTCAAAATACTAGTGTTCAAAGAAATCAAAACAGGAATGCAAATTTAGCTAGCCTATAACAAGATTCAAGAAATGCAACTGATGAATCAAAAGTGCATATAAACAGGTCAGATGCTTTAAGGATATAAGACATGCAAAGTGAAAACCGGTACCCAGATTCACGAGCAACACATCATGTCACTAGCAATTTGCAAAACTTAAATCTAGGCAGCAAAGAATATCAAGGTACACATTCTATTAGTATGGATAATGGCAGTTGCATTAATATCACAAACACTGGCTATGCACAAATCAGAGGTCGAAGAATTATGCAACTAAAAAACCGTTTGAGATTCCTTAAGATTAAGAAAATTTTAATTGGTGTCTCTAAATTTGCGCAAGACAATGATGTATTTTTTAAATTTTACCCTAATCATTGTCTTTTTAGGGATATTCAGACTAAGGAAATTTATTGCAGGGTGAAACATACAAGGGACTATATAGATTCAACCTATCAAATGTTACTCAGTCAAGCAATTCAACAAGACTATGCAACATAGCTGAATCAAGCTTATCTGAACCAACTATATTTGATGTATGGCATTATAAACTAGGACATCCTAGTGCAAAAATTATAAAGAAAATATTGAATGATAATAAAATCTCTATTAGAAATATACCTTCAAGCCACTAAAATCTCTGTATGCACTTACTATCAGATGGGAAAAAGTCACAAATTGACATTTTCAAACTCATAAACTATGCACTCCAAGCCACTTCAACATGTTGCAACTAACTTATGTGGAACAGCACCCATCAGCTATGACAATGGTTTCAAATATTATATATTATTCATATATGCTCATTCCAGATTCACATGGATATAAATTCTGAAGTCAAAATCTGAAACTTATAATGTAGTTATTTATTTTATTAATCAAGCAAAAAGATTAATGAATCGGTAGGTAAAAGCTATATAAATTTGTGGTTGAACTAAATTTCAACCACCAAAACAATTTTTTCAAGAAAAGGGAGTAATGTACAGAATGACATGTGCGTATACGTTTGAACAAAATGGTATAGGTGAGAGAAACTTGGGCACATAGTAGAGACTGGGATTACACTACTTGCCCAAACATCATTACCACTAAAATTTTGGCCAAATAGCTTTGCAACAGGAGTATACTTGAAAGGTTGCCAACTATGATGTTACAAGACAAATGCCCAATGGAAGCGCTGCATAGTGTAAAGCCAGACTATCAAAGATTAAAGGCTTTTGGATGCCTATGTTTTCCTCATCTAAGACCATATAACTCTCATAAATTAAATTTCAGGTCCATACCATGCACTTTCATAGGATATGCAAGAAATCGGAAAGGCTACAAGTACCTGGATAGCAATAGAAATGTTTTCATCTCAAGACATGTAGTTTTTAATGAGAATATATTCTATTTTGCAACATCAAATGTGAAAATCACAAGCAAAGTTTATAACCCAAGAGTATCTATTCCATCAATACCAATTGTTACCAGTAATGAACATCAGGTAGAGGACCATTAAGGTGATCCAGATGCTCAACATACTACATGTCATGGCTCAAGTTAAGACAACACTGAATCACCACAACACTCTGAACAAATTACACATCCTACACAAGCTACACCAAATGTGGGTAATCAATATACAATCAATAAAGAAAATAATCAGGATGAAGACACCGAAGAAACATCCAACGTACAACAACTAGCAAGTGGACATCACACGATAACTAGGTGTAAGAATGGAATATTTAAACCAAAGACATATACAGTAGTCAAGCCCCCTGAAGAACCTGATACTTTTGATCAAGTGTTAAAAGCAAAAACTGGAAAGATGCAATGAATGAGGAATATAATGCTTTAATGAGAAACAAAACTTAGAGCCTAGTAAATCCACCAAAACATAAAAAATTTATTGGGTGCAAGTGGATACATAAGATCAAAAAAAATCTAGATGGTAGAATTCACAAGTACAAGGCAAGGCTAGTTGCAAAAGGGTACACATGACAACATGGGTTCGATTTCAAGAAATCATTCTCTCTAGTGGTTAAACCTCTACCATAAGAGTTATTTTAACCATTGCTCTACACAAAGGATGAGACATTAGGCAGTTGGATTTAAACAAAGCATTTTTGAATGGTGAACTTCAGGAAAAAGTATATATGGAACAACCATTGGGATTCAGACAATCAGAGAATAACAATTCTGTATGCAAGCTACTTAAAGAAATATATGGATTAAAATAGACACCAAGTGTATAGTTTGACAAAGTGAAAGACACACTAATCAATCTAGGATATCGGTCGGCAAAACCAGATAGCTCACTTTTCACTAAATTTAACAAGGATGTCATAACATATATCTTAATATATGTTGATGACTTCATAATAACTAGTAGCAGTGTAGAGGAAATAAAGCGTGAACATTTAGACAATCGATTTTCAATAAAAAATTTGGGCAAACTCAAATATTTTGTAAGAATAGAAGTCAAAAGAGTTTCATCATCAGAGAGACATATATATCAGAAAAAGTACATCAAGGACATAATTTTCAAGGCAAAGATGTATCAAGCCAAACCGCTGCCAACTCCTATGACTAGCAACTTACATCTATCCAAATGTAGGGGCAAACCAGTTGAAAATGAAAGGGAATACAAGAGTATTGTTTGGGCATTATAGTATGCAACAATAACTAGACCCGAAATAGCTTATAGCGTGAATATAGTATGTCAATTTATGCATCAACTAGTTAGTGAACACTGGAAAGTTGTAAAAAGGATACTAAGATATCTAAATTGTACCACAAACTACAGTCTAACATCAAAAGAAGGAATTTTTTACAATAACTAGATTTACTGATGTTGATTGGGCATCATATCTAGATGATCGAAGATCAATAACTGGATACTGCATCTTTCTAGGTGAATCCCCAGTCTAGTGGTGTTCCAGAAAGCAACCCACAATTTCTGGATCTAGCACTGAATCTTAATATTGAAGCCTCGCTAGTGCAACGGTTGCAGTGATGTGGCTCGAATCGCTCCTCAGCAAACTCAAGGTGAACATCAATAATACAACCATTTGGGTGTGATAATCTCAGCACCGTATCGCTGCCAGCAAACCAAATCTTACATTCAAGGACAAAACACATGGAGCTCGACTTGTATTTTGTTCGTGAACAAGTGAACAAAGGGAAGCTCATCATAAATCATGTTCTAGCCTTCTATCGGAGAGCCGACATCCTTACTAAACCATTATCAGCAAAGAATTTTTGCAGAATAATAGAATAGCTAAGATCTGAAAGTTTGGTGGCGAATTTGGGAATAAAGGGGAAACCCTAGATCGAATTGAGGGAGGCAAATAAAGTATACGGGATATCTCAAATTGGCTAAGTCTTATAACCATATAAGGCTACATATGTAATTTGCATATAATGTCAGTTGTACATATTGAATTAGTCTTTAGGAATGTTATACTATAAATCAGTGTAACACATTATCATTAGTTTGAAGATTGCAATAGGAATTCTGCTTTCAATTTCAATACAAAATCTCTCAAGTTCTTGTAGTGCATGCTGATGTAATATAAATCCAACATAATTTTGAAAAATTAAAATTTGCCCTATATTTAGCATGAAGAACAGGAATTTCCTAAGCTAATTGATAATCTTTATTGAATAAAAAGCTAGTTATAGTAGATATATTCAGTAGAGAACAATAATCAACGTATTAAACACATGATTCACAAAAATCAAGATTGGTAGACACGTTTGACTTCAAAATCAAGTTTAAAATGAATCACACCACTGTACGTGACAAACTATTGGAAACAATAGTTTGGTCTTTTGGCCATGTCGTATACGTCATAGCACTCTTTATGATGTTTCGCCATTTTGCACAAAAATGTACAAGATAGGCTATAAGCAGCGCCACCTCTATGATAACATTGCCAAATAGTATTCAACAAATCTCTGCACAAAGGCCATTGATCAGAAGTTACACCCTCTAGCTTCGAAATATTGCTCTATTTTTTAAAAGAGTAATAGCAGACAAGAAGTTGGCTAAGAGAGAGCAATAGGATGTAGTTCTTTTTATCTCGTTCATTTATCAGTTAAGTAGATGTAGTTCTCTAACATAAACGAGTCTTAACCATTTCAAAAAAAATTGTATCAAAACAAAAGCAACATCGGGTCGGGTTGGTGCGCATGTAGTGGTCATGCATGATAGAGTTAGGGGTATGCCATAGGGCAATTATGTAATTTTTTACATATATCTAACTCATTGACCAATCTTGTTCAAAATAAAAGGTATTTTCTTCCTATTATATACTTGATATAATGTGAATAACTCAATCAATTAACTTAATCAAAATCATATTTAATAGAAAAATCCATAAATGCTATATTTTGTGATAGTAGTTACAAAGTGTTGTAACCATGAGCAATTTATCACTACGAAACAAATTTACTATTTTAAACGTTCCTAGTAAAGATGAATCGAGACTGGATATCAATGTATCCATTGAGACTGGAGTATGTAACTCTCTTCAAATGTTGGGCAGTGTATTACTCAAGACTGATGGGGGCACTTAGGGGTTAGATACTAATAGTTATTGGATAACTATGGAATGACTCACTCAATAGTTTTTTGTCGGTTAATATAACTAAGGTCAATCAGAAAATATTGACGTGACTAATTTACACAGTTCCCTTGACTTGAGAATACTATGGATCTTCATTATGAAATATCTGCTTTGATTATAGCCAAATCATGGCATGATGTCCATCAAGTGAATATAGTTGGATTGAGTGGAAGTATTGGAAGTGAAGCGCTACTCAAGAGAGGATTCATCTCCTCAGTTATATGCGGTTAGTATCACAATCAATTCAAGTCAACTCAAAGTCAAAGTCTCTGGCAAGAATATTTCGGTTAATAATAATTATTATTATTAAATCAAGGACTTTGTATTTGGACTATAAAGTTAAATGCGTATGAGGTTGGAATTTTGTACCATTACCAATATATATATACATGTTTTAAGTTAAATGTATTTATCATTGGAATTTTGACCATTACCAATATAGATGTTGGCCAAATTTATCACTTACCCATCCGCATTTAACTATTCTAATGTAACTAATTATTCATATATATACATTTTATTTAACCTTATATAACTAATTTTAATTATTATACATATATGTATGTATAATCTTACATGTTTAATTATGTATAAATATTTATACAAATGTTTTAAACTATATATATATATATATATATATATATAATTTTGAGACTTTTTAGTTATAAAATATATTTTAAATATAAGTATAGGTATTTATATAAATATACTTTGCATTATAGATTTATGCACATATTTAGACAACATATTATATATACGAAATGAGCTAATGTGTCTGTTGCGATGTAAATCCCAACATCTATATACGGGCATGTTATATCTTTTACAGATTATTATGTTACACATGCATACACATATGTATATGTATATGATGCAGGTATATATATATATAAATTAAATCATTCAAATTAACTTTACATTACAAAATACTTAAATTTAAATAAAATACATGATTTTATTTTTAAAAATTTAGAATTGTTCTAAATGAATTAGACTTCATAGGCCCAATAAAGATCCAATAGAATAAAAAATTTGAAATACATCCACCACTACTGTTGCGAGCTGGCCCAGTTCCAACAATGGTATCGGAGTCCAATAGCCTACGCGGTCTAAATTAGTCATATTAAGGCTAACTAAATAAGCTTTCCCACTTAGTACTGTGTCTAGAAAGGTAATGTCTAGGATTGAAATTGGGTAATCAAGTACCCTATCATACCTGGTTACCGGCCTGACCCGAAAGGTGAAGTGAGCCCAAAGGTTGTTCCTAATAGAAAAGGTCCAATTTAATTTGGGCCTTGCGCAAATTTTCAAAATCGTTTTGAAAATTAATGTTAAAGATTTTAAATTTAATAGTTAAATTCAAAACAAAACATGTTTACTATAAAATTTATAATACTACATAAGTTTTCAGAATGTTTGAAAGGATAATGATATTTTCAAAATGTTTGAAAATATTTATATAATAATTTCAAAATTTAAATTTATTAATAAGATAAATTAATTAATTAATTAATTATGTTAATTAATTAATGCATATATGCATGTATTATATATATTGATATATGCTATGTTATTTTAAATTTTTTAAGATAACATAAGTATACATGCATGTATACAAGATAAATTCTGAAATCAATAAATTTGAATAAAAATTATTTAATTGTATAAATTAATTAAAGGTTAATTAGTTAAATAAAATACACATATATATGATATATGTATGTTACACTACAAAGGTTATAGTATACACTATAAATGTTATAGTAGATATGTCCAATGTAAAAGTTATAGTGGAATACAAATTTAAAATTAATTAAAGAGTTAATTGATTAAAATTAACTAGATAAGATTTAATTAATGACATATTATACGTAAGACTATCATATAAGCAATATGAAATATAAAAGTTATATAACAACAAAACTTATATGATATGTGTATAAACAAAATATGGAACATTAAGTAAACCCAAATAGACTTGAGAAATAAATACATATGTAAATGTACATATACCGTGATTTCTGATGTGTCTGACACTTGAATCGCCGAGGTATTTAATAAGAAATATATTATTCTATTAGTCAATATCACTCAATATATATATTGGAGATTATGAATCTTTAATATAAGGTTGTTCTCTACCATATATATATATATATATATATATATATATATATATTAATAAATTACTTACATACTCCTTAGTTGTTGAGCAAACTCAAGCTAGGGATGTTATGCGTAGTATTACTAATATATTGAACAGATGAGGTAAGATAACTATATGTATTTGTTAAGCAAACTCAAGATACATATACTATACTTAGGCCATCGTGATATGGTAGGTATGAGTGAATAATTTCTTTCGATTTGTTGAGCAAACTCAAGGCGAAATGAGATTGAAACAAGGAAAATGGGTTAGGAGTTATATATGATACAACCGATAAGGAGTTATCCATCTTTTGTGGGGATATGATTGGTTGAGCAAACTCAAGGTCAGAATACCAAAACAAATGAGTCCTAACATGTGATAACCCATGATTTCAAACCCAATTTAGATGTAATAATCTTTTTTAATAAATTAATTAAAGATTGATAAAATTGTTATTTTAAATAATAATAATAATAAATGGGTTGTAAATATATATTGATTTTAAATAAAATTCATATAGACAAGTGGGAATAGATTGGTTAAATTTTTTTTTATACATATCAATTTCTCAAGTTTATAAACACATGTTGCAATTAATTTGAGATTGTAATTCAAAGATAAATATCTTAAAGTGAATTGGACTAACTAATCTTTAAAATAAGATTTAATAAGGTTTATGCTTTCAACATAATTATAAAGTATGATGTAAAACACATATAAAAATGAATAATAAATATAATCTAAAAAAATGTTAAGACAAATGTAAGCCTTATAATACATAAATTAACAATTGTAACTTGGGTTAGCATGCAATGTAACATATGGAAATGTTTTCTTTAAAATTGAATTTTAATAAAATATTGAGAACCTGACCATTTCTCTTCCGAGTTCAAAAACTTTGAAAACTCAAAACTTATAATCAGTAAGGATGAAAAATTAAGTTATGAAACTAGCCTGTAGCAACTTCAAAACTGAAAATCCAAGAGCATATAACTGAATCATGCCTGCAACTTCAAAACTTCTCAACTTGGAATCATTCAAAAAAAAAAAAAGATCAACAACAAGTTCATAATCAGTTTTTTTGTAGGATGCTCTGTTCTCTTCAAACTCAGGTGAGTAAACACTTAAAATCTGATTTAACTATATGTCCATCCTTGAAGTATGATGTAACTATGCTGTGCATGTTACTAAAATGGTATTAATGTATATGTATGTGAGTTAGTGGCTGTGTTTATGACTGGGACAGGCAAGCATACCTCTGTTTAAGTCATTACAGGCTTTAAACCTGATTAAAATTCAAATCTTCCACTTAAATGATTTGCTTAGGCCTTGATCTATGAATAAATGTTTGGTATGTGTGTAACCCCAATTGTAAAATTTAATTCAAGTAGAATGTTTGGTAAGTATCTAAGGGAATCAAATGTTTCAGTGAAGTATAAGTTAATGTCAAAAATTAAACTGTCTCCAGGAAAAAAAACTAATCTGTTTCTAATATAACAGTGAGTGAACTTCATTTCAAAAGCTAAATTTTCTTATTATATTATGTTGCATATAAAAATCTTAGTAGTAATGACTATGTAGATGTTTAATAGAAATATATAAATATGTTGTGCCTAGTTTACATATACATATGCATGTCTGTACATTCACATCACCTATGTTCTTAATTTCAGTCCATAAAACACATTAAAAATCAAATCTCTCTTTACATAAATCACTTAGGGTTGTGATGTTTAAGTGATATATGTTTGATATAACTAGATTTTTATTTTTATTTAAAAAAAATGATTTTTAAGTGAGCATGGCGAGGGGTTTTACTGGGGAGTTGAATTCCAGTAAAAAAAATAAAAATAAAAAAAATAAGTTAAATCTAGAAAACAAATCATTTAATTTTTTTTCAAATTCATATCTTGAATTGCATTTGAAATCTTGATTTTTGATGAAGACTGCATAATTTTTTTATTTTGGAAATGTCGAGAATTTTGAGATGGCCAGAAAATGGAATTTCGTCGAATTATTGACAATCGGAGAAATATCAGCAACCGTGATTTACATTGGAAAAGCGTTAGGGGTTAGAGATGATAGGAAAAATAGCGCGAGATTTTTCTCTAATCTGTGGTGGTCGCGCAAGGGGAGGTTAGGGTTTAAGGGTGTGCGTGGGTGGTTTTTTGGTTGAGTGTAGAGGGCATGATGATTTTGCCAAAGCAAGTGTGCGCACCTGGAAAATATTGAGGAGGAGGATTCTCCTAAGCTTTGGGTGAAGTCTGGGCGAGGATGGGGTTACTGGAGTCGGAGCGATGAAGATTTGTGGCTGTGACCTTCGTTCCAGCTTAAATCAGGAAATTTCGAATTTCTTAATTAGAGGTTCATCGGCCTTCCAGGATTTAAGGCAAGAAGTGGCGAATGGAAGTGACATGGTGGGAGGAACATTGTCGAGTTTTAGGTTGGGAATTACTTGTACATGTGCACGACAGCATGCACATTTAGGTGCAGATCGGTGTGAAGACGAGGAAGCATTAGGAGAAAGAAGGGAAAGAAAAGTATTGGGCCAAAGTTTGATGATGGGCCGTAAACGGAGGAACTAATGGGTTTTATAGAAATAAGAATAGTAAGGAGAAGATGATGGGCCAGGGATTTGTTTGGGTCGTGTTCTTTTTGAAGTAATTAATCTGATTTTCAGGAAGACATTTACAAGTTTAGTTAAAGTTTCAAAGTAAATTATTGAACAAATGTTTGTGCTTAGTTGATAAGTAAATCCAGTTTAAAAGTTGATCAAAAAGAATAAGTTTCAAAAGAAAGATAATAACGAAGTTCTAAATAAAGTATTGATAAGTTTTAAACAAGTTTTACAAAGTTAATGTTAACGTTGTTTGTTAAAGTAATTTTATAATAGGTAAATTCTTATATGTTTTCAAGGTAATTTTTAAGTACTGAAATTAAATCAAGGATTAATTATTTAAGGAGGGGTAATTAACTAATGAAATCAGTTAAGGAGTAATTTATTTATTTATTTATTTACTAAGATAATTAATTAAGGGTAATTAATTTGAGTGATCGGTTTAAAGGATTTATTTAGTAATTCATTAAGGTAATTAATTAAAAGGTGATTAATTTATTAAAGGATAATTAGTTAATGTAATTAATTGAAGATAGTTACTTAATAAAAGTAAATAAAGAATAATTACTTTATGTCATTAATTAGGATGGGTAATTAATGGACAAATTACTAAATATGATTTATCAAATGATAATTTCCGAATGGAAGTAATTAAAGGAATTTACTTGATGGAAAATAATCGAAGAATAATTATTTAATGAAAGAAATTAAGAATTAATTACTTTGTGTAATTAATTAAAGGATTGATTAATTAAGGAAATTAATTAGGAGTTAGTTAATTAATGAGTGTGATTAATTAAAGGATAATTAATCAAGGGTGATTAATTTAGATGGACAATTATTGGATGATTAAATAATTGATTTGTAATAAATTAATACGCAGGATTTAAAAGTAATTGAGGTAATTAATTTTATTCATTTTTGATTAATTAAATTAATTAAAGATGGTGGGGTTGATTAATCTTGCTTATGAATAATTGAATGTTATTGTATGCCTTAGATTAGTTGATATCTCTGGTATGCTATGTGTGATGCTTTGTGATATAGTATGTTGGGTTAAAATAGTGACATCCTGTATTTAAAGTTTGTATTGTATTTCGTTTGAATAATTTAGGTTAAGATGACATGAGATTCGAAGGGACCGGAGTCGAGTATAAGTTAATACCGGAAACCACTTCGATTCCTTATAGATTGATATGTGTAACCATTAGGCTGGTTTGGGAAGATTTAAGTAAATTGGACCTTTTAATCTAAGTTTTGACAGTTAGAAATTGACGTGTGAAATTTGTGATATCTATAACAACTTGTGAAGTTGTAAATTGATATAGGTTACCCGGGTTTATATATGCTGTATGCCTTTGTATTCTTGTTAGATGGGTTTACTCACGCTGGTTTCCAGCCTGACCCGGGTGTTACTTTGATGTAATGCTCGGATCAGACCGAGTATTACTTTGATGTAATGCTGAATACCCAATTGAGATAAGAATAGAGGTGATAATCCAAATGGATTGAAGTAAATGTGAGTAAATGAATGAAAGTCAAGTGGATGTGAATAGAAATGGAATTAATTTGGCTAATAACCAATAAAGAAAAATACGTAAGGTGTATGTATGTTATTCTATTCACCTAGTGATTTGACTCAGATTCGAGCACAGAATTTCGAGATAGTTATATCGACCCGAGTGAGATTTTTCACTCGATTTTCGACGAACCTGGATGTGGATTGTTGATTGGTTCTGGATATTCTCTATCATAGTTATGACTATGCAAGGAGAATGACGGTTTCTAATCAAGAAATCAGATCTGTGTCCGCACTAGAAAGTCGGGTGGACGATACTAGTTCGGAAGTGAAATTGTGTGATCGAGTGAGCGATCAGATTGGTATAGCGTACGGATGATATGTGTACATCGTACGGATTTGAATGAAAATGATATTGAAAGAAGTAATCAAATTTGAATATTTGATTTTGAGTAAACAAAGTTAAATATCTTTGTTTTATAAAATGAAACTCCCCTTGTTGAATCTATTGCTAGAAGAAAAGGATTTTTAAAGGTGTTTTGAAGTATAAAGGAGTTTTATACAAGTTTGAAATGATCCAAAGTTTTGAAAGATTTTATATATCTGAATATATATAAAGGATCATATGAGGATTCTGGAAAAAGGTTTTGGGAACCTTTGGATTTGGAAAGGCTTTTGATTTTTGGGTAAAATCAATATTGAAATTTGGAAAGCCTAATTTAAGAATTATCGATATTGGAATAGTCGATTTTGTGTAATGGAGCTTTATATGAGATCATACTAGGTGTATGGTTTGAAGATACTATATATGTATAGTATAAAATATTTTGATGATGGCTCTGGGGAAAAATGCGCTTCCTTGAAATGAACTTCTCAGGAGTACCACCGGATGGTGCTGCCTTGAGCCCCAAGGGGGGTTCTAAAGTTGATCCTGTGAGGAGTCCGGACAAACTATTTCCTGAGGATTATTGGGTAGCGAAAGTCGAGGGCGCTGATGCCTATAGGGGCCTTTGAGTTATGTTGTGACGATAGTGTAACTCGATGTCACTGCGATCTACTGTGGGGACCATAGCGAAAATCGTGTGGAGGATGAGTGCCAACGATCTACACTTGATTTTGCCGGGAAGGCAACGCAACATCGGTAGACTGCGATCTATGGTCAAGTGGAGTGGAGAAGTTTCATTCTTTAGGTAGCGAAATTCGAGGGCGTTGATGCCTACAGTTATATGGGTTTTTGCTGTGCTAGCAAGGGAAAGCTCGGGTATAGCTGCGATCTGTAGCGGGTTCCATGGTGTAATCGAGGGGCGTAGAGGCCTACAGGTATCTATGGATTTTGTCGGGATGACAACGTAACCATCGGGTTAACTGCGACCATGGATGGGGGTGATGATTTCCAGAGCATTCTCACCAAAGATATATACTCTATTTTCAAAAACTGTTTCTATATTTTTAATGAAATTATTTTCAAAGTATTTTCACTGGATGTTGAAAACGGGTCTGCTAAGTACTTATAGATTTTCAGTCGTACGCCTGATCAACATATGACCGAATTTCTATGGGAAAAGGATGGACTGGTTTAAACATCGAGTTATAAAAAGTATTTTTTATATAAAACCATTTTATAATATTTTGTAGATTTTAAAAGTGTTTAAATATGTTTCAAAGAATAATTTTTCTAAAAATAAGCATTTTAATTCTGGTTTCGTTCCTTTTCAAGGACGAAAAGATTCTAAGGGGGAGGAATGTGATAACCCGTGATTTCAAACCCAATTTAGATGTGATAATCTTTTTTAATAAATTAATTAAAGATTTATAAAATTGTTATTTTAAATAATAATAATAATAAATGGGTTGTAAATATATATTGATTTTAAATAAAATTAATATAGACAAGTGGGAATAGATTGGTTAAAATTTTATTTATACATATCAATTTCTCAAGTTTATAAACACATGTTGCAATTAATTTGAGATTGTAATTCAAAGATAAATATCTTAAAGTGAATTGGACTAACTAATGTTAAAAATAGGATTTAATAAGGTTTATGCTTTCAACATAATTGTAAAGTATGATGTAAAACACATATAAAAATGAATAATAAATATAATCTAAAAAAAAATTGTTAAGACAAATGTAAGCCTTATAATACATAAATTAACAATTGTAACTTGGGTTAGCATGCAATGTAACATGTGGCAATGTTTTCTTTAAAATTGAATTTTTAATAAAATATTGAGAACCTGACCATTTCTCTTCCGAGTTCAAAAACTTTGAAAACTCAAAACTTATAATCAGTAAGGATGAAAAATTAAGTTATGAAACTAGCCTGTAGCAACTTCAAAACTGGAAATCCAAGAGCATATAAATGAATCATGCCTACAACTTCAAAACTTCTCAACTTGGAATCATTCAGAAAAAAATAAAAGAAGATCAACAGCAAGTTCATAATCAGTTTTTTTGTAGGATGCTCTGTTCTCTTCAAACTCAGGTGAGTAAACACTTAAAATCTGATTTAACTAAATGTCCATCCTTGAAGTATGATGTGACTGTGATGTGCATGTTACTAAAATGATATTAATGTATATGTATGTGAGTTAGTGGCTGTGTTTATGAATGGGACAGGCAAGCATACCTCTGTTTAAGTCATTACAGGTTTTAAAACTGATTAAAATTCAAATCTTCCACTTAAATGATTTTCTTAGGCCTTGATCTATGAATAAATGTTTGGTATATGTGTAACCCCAATTGTAAAATTTAATTCAAGTAGAATGTTTGGTAAGTATCTTA
Source organism: Allium cepa (assembly GCA_030765085.1). NCBI lineage: Eukaryota > Viridiplantae > Streptophyta > Magnoliopsida > Asparagales > Amaryllidaceae > Allium > Allium cepa. Next base: position 540,230,150 of record CM060934.1, on the reverse strand, counting down.
AGGAATCAAATGTTTCAGTGAAGTATAAGTTAATGTCAAAAATTAAACTGTCTCCAGGAAAAAAAACTAATCTGTTTCTAATATAACAGTGAGTGAACTTCATTTCAAAAGCTAAATTTTCTTATTATATTCTGTTGCATATAAAAATCTTAGTAGTAATGACTATGCAGATGTTTTATAGAAATATAATATATTGTGCCTGGTTTACATATACATCTGCATGTCTGTACATTCACATCACCTCTGTTCTTAGTTTCAGTCCATAAAACTCATTAAAAATCAAATCTCTCTTTACATAAATCACTTAGGGTTGTGATGTTTAAGTGATATATGTTTGATATAACTAGATTTTTATTTTTATTTAAAAAAAATAATTTTTAAGTGAGCATGGTGAGGGGTTTTACTGGGGAGTGGAATTTCAGTAAAAAAAAGTTAAATCTAGAAAAAAATTCATTTAATTTTTTTTTTCAAATTCATATCTTGAATTGCATTTGAAATCTTGATTTTTGATGAAGACTGCATAATATTTTTATTTTGGGAATGTCGAGAATTTTGAGATGGCCAGAAAATGGAATTTCGTCGAATTATTGACAATCGGAGAAATATCAGCAGCCGTGATTTACGCTGGAGGATTGTTAGGGGTTAGAGATGATAGGAAAAATAGCGCGAGATTTTTCTCTGATCTGTGGTGGTCGCGCAACGGGAGGTTAGGGTTTAAGGGTGTGCGTGGGTGGTTTTTCAGTTGAGTGTAGAGGGCGTGATGATTTTGCCAAAGGAAGCGTGCGCACCTGGAAAATATTGAGGAGGAGGATTCGCCAAAGCTTTGGGTGAAGTCTGGGCGAGGATGGGGGTTACTGGAGTCGAAGCGATGAAGATTTATGGCAGTGACCTTCGTTCCAGCTTAAATCAGGAAATTTCGAATTTCTTAATTAGAGGTTCATCGGCCTTCCAGGAGTTAAGGCAAGAAGTGGCGAATGGAAGTGACATGGTGGGAGGAACGTTGTCGAGTTTTAGGTTGGGAATTACTTGTACATGTGCACGGCAGCGTGCACATTTAGGTGCAGATCGGTGTGAAGACGAGGAAGCATTAGGAGAAGGAAGGGAAAGAAAAGTATTGGGCCGAAGTTTGATGATGGGCCGTAAACGGAGGAACTAATGGGTTTTATAGAAATAAGAATAGTAAGGAGAAGATGATGGGCCAGGGATTTGTTTGGGCCGTGTTCTTTTTGAAGTAATTAATCTGATTTTCAGGAAGACATTTACAAGTTTAGTTAAAGTTTCAAAGTAAATTATTGAACAAATGTTTGTGCTTAGTTGATAAGTAAATCCAGTTTAAAAGTTGATCAAAAAGAATAAGTTTCAAAAGAAAGATAATAACGAAGTTCTAAATAAAGTATTGATAAGTTTTAAACAAGTTTTACAAAGTTAATGTTAACGTTGTTTGTTAAAGTAATTTTATAATAGGTAAATTCTTATATGTTTTCAAGGTAATTTTTAAGTATTGAAATTAAATCAAGGATTAATTGTTTAATGAGGGGTAATTAACTAATGAAATCAGTTAAGGAGTAATTTATTTATTTACTAAGATAATTAATTAAGGGTAATTAATTTGAGTGATTGGTTTAAAGGATTTATTTATTAATTCATTAAGGTAATTAATTAAAAGGTGATTAATCTATTAAGGGATAATTAGTTAATGTAATTAATTGAAGATAGTTACTTAATAAAGGTAAATAAAGAATAATTACTTTATTTCATTAATTAGGATGAGTAATTAATGGACAAACTACTAAATATGATTTATTAAATGATAATTTCCGAATGGAAGTAATTAAAGGAATTTACTTGATGGAAAGTAATCGAAGAATAATTATTTAATGAAAGAAATTAAGAATTAATTACTTTGTGTAATTAATTAAAGGATTGATTAATTAAGGAAATTAATTAAGAGTTAGTTAATTAATGAGTGTGATTAATTAAAGGATAATTAATCAAGGGTGATTAATTTAGATGGACAATTATTGGATTATTAAATAATTGATCTGTAATAAATTAATAAGCAGGATTTAATAGTAATTGAAGTAATTAATTTTATTCATTTGTGATTAATTAAATTAATTAAAGATGGTGGGGTAGATTAATCTTGCTTATGAATAATTGAATGTTATTGTATGCCTTAGATTAGTTGATATCTCTGGTATGCTATGTGTGATGCTTTGTGATATAGTATGTTGGGTTAAAATAGTGACATCCTGTATTTAAAGTTTAAATTGTATTTCGTTTGAATAATTTAGGTTAAGATGACATGAGATTCGAAGAGACCGGAGTCGGGTATAAGTTAATACCCGAAACCACTTCGATTCCTTATAAATTGATATGTGTAACCATTAGGCTGGTTTGGGAAGATTTAAGAAAATTGGACCTTTTAATCTAAGTTTTGACACTTAGAAATTGACGTGTGAAATTTGTGATATCTATAACAACTTGTGAAGTTGAAAATTGATATAGGTTACCCGGGTTTATATATGCTGTATGCCTTTGTATTCTTGTTAGATGGGTTTACTCACGCTGGTTTCCAGCCTGACCCGGGTGTTACTATGATGTAATGCTCGGATCAGACCGAGTATTACAGATTTTCAGGTAAGGACGTTCTGGAGTTCAGGAGGCGAGCTAGATGGCAGGGACGTATGGAGAGTTTCCACTATGATATTATATATGTGAGACATGTTAAATTGTATCTATCTAATGTTGTATAAAATTGTTGTAACTCTGATATATTTAAATGTAAATTGATAGATACAGTTTCTTTGATATAACTATTATTGATATTATATTTTATTCGATGCGTTTGTAAGTTTGTGTGTTTCTTTTCTGTTCTTTTTCTTTCTCTTTCTTTTTCTTCTCTAACTATCTGAAATTTTCGGGATCGAAAATTTCCGGGTCGTTACATTTGGTATCAGAGCTGAAGGTTAAGCGAGAACCTTGGCTCTGGTGGAGGATACTCATTAAGGACAGGGTCAACGGTACCCTAGAATGAGTTGAGTGAATATATATATATATATATATATATATATATATATATATGAGAGCGTACTTGTTATTTTCTTATATAAAGATTTTAAATGATTTTATATAAGAATATATTTTGATATATATAAAGCAATATTCCTTTCTAATAAATATCAAGATAATTGGTTGTTAAATTATTGGAATTAAATTAAGTAGTAATAGAATTACAACCAAATTGGAATTAAATTAAAGACAAGTTTGAAATGGATTCAAACTAAAATTGAAATCTTAAAGTTAAGAAAGAATTTCAAAATAAGATGAATTAGAATCGATTTCAAACCGGAAAATAGAATGGATATTGTGTTTAATAATGGGATGTTTGTTTCAGACAATAAAATGTTTTAAGGAAATAACCATTTGATGAGAATAACTTGTAAATTAGAAAGGATGGAAATTGAAATGCATTTAAAATTGTGAAGTTTTGAATTCTAAATTTAAACATTTAAATTGATTTCAAAATGTTAAAGGAGATAATATTATTCAAACTATTTTGAATATGATCTTATTTTGAAATAAGAGATGTTATTTAATATATTCAAATGAAAGGGTCCTATTTCAAACAAGGGTTGTTTGAAATTTTAAAAGAATTTGTTTAAATTAAAAACCATAGGTGGTTTAAAATTTTAAAGTATAACTTGGTATGTAAAAGAAGTTAATATGTATGTATGTGTATATACATAATATCAAATATGGTTTGAAATAAACTCTAAATGTTGAGTTTTGAATGTGGAATAAGATGTGATACCCGAAGTGCTAAGTTTTTGAACTTAATAAGTGGGAAGATTATTTATGAGAAGTTCAAAATTTGAAATGGGAGTTCAAACTAGGTAAGGTTGACTGGACTAAGTGAATTGAGTTTAACTTGGGAAGTTAAATGGTTGATTGTAATAGAGAGTTTGAGTGATCTCAAATTGGGTTTGAGATCTAGAAATTTAAAATGAATGGATGCTTTAAAATAAATTAGATAATATAATCCTATTGTTGTTAAAAATCATTAAGTTGTGAATTGGAATTGTTTAAATGAATGAGAGATGGTTCAAATTGAAGTTGATTTGAATTAATTGAAATGGTGATTGAAGATGTATGAGTATAAGATTCAAATGGAAGATTTGAATTGGATTAATTTGTAACGATTTGAAATTGAAGTGGATTCAATTTGAAATTAGTCCAAATTTATTGGAATAATTTGGAATTATAATTAATGATTGAATGGTTTTAAATTCGAATGGAATTTGAATTGAATTTGGGAAGAAATCAATAATAATTCAACTTGATTTGGAAATGGAGTATGAAATTGGGATTAAATCAAATGGGAGTTGAAATGAATTGAAATTGAAACTAGCTAAATTGTTATTTATTTGATTCAATAGAATTTGAGATCAAGACTGAATAAAGTTAAATTTGGAAAGAAACTAAGGTTAATTCAACTTGAATTGGGATTGAATCAATTTCAATGGAAATTGAAGTTATTTAAATTGGAATTGGGTCAATTTAAATGGTAGAGGAAATTTAAATTGAATTGATGAGAATGGAGATTGGGAAGTGAATAGCTTTGACTCTGGACTATTTTTAATATAAACTATTTTAATATAAACCTATTTTTCTTCTTCAAGATATTCATTATATAAACAACCTTTCTTTTAAAAGCTAGACTATCTTATACTTGTTTTACAATTATTTTTGAAACTGTTTAACAATTTTCTAACTATTCTATAAACTAATTACTATTTTCAACAACCAATTACTATTTTATAGCTGTTTCGCAATTATTTAAAATTTCTATGACTATTTAACTATTTTCCAATTATTTTACAATTACTGAACTATTTTACAGCTATTTTACAAACTAGTAATTATTTTTCAACTACTTATCTGTTTCTTTAACTTTTCAAGTTATTTTCTAAATTTAAATTGGATAGAGTTTAAACTGTTATTGGTTGAATACCCAATTGAGATAAGAATAGAGGTGATAATCCAAATGGATTGAAGAAAATGTGAGTAAATGAATGAAAGTCAAGTGGATGTGAATAGAAATGGAATTAATTTGGCTAATAACCAATAAAGACAAATACGTAAGGTATATGTATGTTATTCTATTCACCTAGTGATTTGACTCAGATTCAAGCATAGAATTTCGAGATAGTTATATCGACCCGAGTGAGATTTTTCACTCGATTTTCGACGAACCTGGATGTGGATTGTTGATTGGTTCTGGATATTCTCTATCATAGTTATGACTATGCAAGGAGAATGACGGTTTCTAATCAAGAAATCAGATCTGTGTCCGCACTAGAAAGTCGGGTGGACGATACTAGTTCGGAAGTGAAATTGTGTGATCGAGTGAGCGATCAGATTGGTATAGCGTACGGATTATATGTGTACATCGTACGGATTTGAATGAAAATGATATTGAAAGAAGTAATCAAATTTGAATATTTGATTTTGAGTAAACAAAGTTAAATATCTTTGTTTTATAAAATGAAACTCCCCTTGTTGAATCTATTGCTAGAAGAAAAGGATTTTTGAAGGTGTTTTGAAGTATAAAGGAGTTTTATACAAGTTTGAAATGATCCAAAGTTTTGAAAGATTTTATATATCTGAATATATATAAAGGATCATATGAGTATTTTCGAAAAAGGTTTTGGGAACCTTTGGATTTGGAAAGGCTTTTGATTTTTGGGTAAAATCAATATTGAATTTGGAAAGCCTAATTTGAGAATTATCGATATTTGAATAATCGATTTTGTGTAAAGGAGCTTTATATGAGATCATACTAGGTGTATGGTTTGAAGATACTATATATGTATAGTATAAAATGTTTTGATGGTGGCTCTGGGGAAAAAGGCGCTTCCTTGAAATGAACTTCTCAGGAGTACCACCGGGTGGTGCTGCCTTGAGGCCCAAAGGGGGTTCTAAAGTTGATCCTGTGAGGAGTCCGGACAAACTAGTTCCTGAGGATTATTGGGTAGCGAAAGTCGAGGGTGCTGATGCCTACAGGGGTATTTGAGTTATGCTGTGACGATAGTGTAACTCGATGTCACTGCGATCTACTGTGGGGACCATAGCAAAAATCGTGTGGAGGATGAGTGCCAACGATCTACACTGGATTTTGCCGGGAAGGCAATGCAACATCGGTAGACTGCGATCTATGGTCAAGTGGAGAAGTTTCATTCTTTTGGCAGCGAAATTCGAGGGCGCTGATGCCTACAGTTATACGGGTTTTTGCTATGCTAGCAACGGAAAGCCCGGGTATAGCTGCGATCTGTAGCGGGTTCCATGGTGTAATCGAGGGGCGCAGAGGCCTACAGTTATCTATGGATTTTTTTGGGATGGCAACGTAACCATCGGGTTAACTGCGACCATGGATGGGGGTGATGATTTCCAGAGCATTATCACCAAAGATATATCCGCTATTTTCAAAAACTGTTTTCTACATTTTCAATAAAATTATTTTCCATGTATTTTCAATGGATGTTGAAAACGGGTCTGCTAAGTACTTATAGATTTTCAGTCGTACGCCTGATCAACGTATGACCGAATTTGTGTGGGAAAAACGATGGACTGGTTTAAACATCGAGTTATAAAAAGTATTTTTTTATATAAAACCATTTTATAATATTTTGTAGATTTTAAAAGTGTTTAAAAATGTTTCAAAGAATAATTTTTCTAAAAATAAGCATTTTAATTCTGGTTTCGTTCCTTTTCGAGGACCAAAAGATTCTAAGGGGGGAGGAATGTGATAACCCGTGATTTCAAACCCAATTTAGATGTGATAATCTTTTTTAGTAAATTAATTAAAGATTGATAAAATTGTTATTTTAAATAATAATAATAATAAATGGGTTGTAAATATATATTGATTTTAAATAAAATTAATATAGACAAGTGGGAATAGATTGGTTAAAATTTTTATTTATACATATCAATTTCTCGAGTTTATAAACAGATGTTGCAATTAATTTGAGATTATAATTCAAAGATAAATATCTTAAAGTGAATTGGACTAACTAATGTTTAAAATAGGATTTAATAAGGTTTATGCTTTCAACATAATTATAAAGTATGATGTAAAACACATATAAAAATGAATAATAAATATAATCTAAAAAAAAATTGTTAAGACAAATGTAAGCCTTATAATACATAAATTAACAATTGTAACTTGGGTTAGCATGCAATGTAACATGTGGCAATGTTTTCTTTAAAATTGAATTTTAATAAAATATTGAGAACCTGACCATTTCTCTTCCGAGTTCAAAAATTTTGAAAACTCAAAACTTATAATCAGTAAGGATGAAAAATTAAGTTATGAAACTAGCCTGTAGCAACTTCAAAACTGGAAATCCAAGAGCATATAACTGAATCATGCCTGCAACTTCAAAACTTCTCAACTTGGAATCATTCGGAAAAAAATAAAAGAAGATCAACAGCAAGTTCATAATCAGTTTTTTTGTAGGATGCTCTGTTCTCTTCAAACTCAGGTGAGTAAACACTTAAAATCTGATTTAACTAAATGTCCATCTTGAAGTATGATGTGACTATGCTGTGCATGTTACTAAAATGATATTAATGTATATGTATGTGAGTTAGTGGCTGTGTTTATGACTGGGACAGGCAAGCATACCTCTGTTTAAGTCATTACAGGTTTTAAACCTGATTAAAATTCAAATCTTCCACTTAAATGATTTGCTTAGGCCTTGATCTATGAATAAATGTTTGGTATGTGTGTAACCCCAATTGTAAAATTTAATTCAAGTAGAATGTTTGGTAAGTATCTTAGGGAATCAAATGTTTCAGTGAAGTATAAGTTAATGTCAAAAACTAACTATCTCCAGGATTCAAAAGCTAAATTTTCTTATTATATTCTGTTGCATATAAAAATCTTAGTAGTAATGACTATGCAGATGTTTTATAGAAATCTAATATGTTGTGCCTGGTTTACATATACATCTGCATGTCTGTACATTCACATCACCTCTGTTCTTAGTTTCAGTCCATAAAACTCATTAAAAATCAAATCTCTCTTTACATTGGTTGTGATGTTTAAGTGATATATGTTTGATATAACTAGATTTTTATTTTTATTTAAAAAAAAATGATTTTTAAGTGAGCAAGGTGAGGGGTTTTACTGGGGAGTGGAATTCCAGTAAAAAAAAAGTTAAATCTAGAAAACAAATCATTTCATTTTTTTTTCAAATTCATATCTTGAATTGCATTTGAAATCTTGATTTTTGATGAAGACTGCATAATTTTTTTATTTTGGGAATGTCGAGAATTTTGAGATGGCCAGAAAATGGAATTTCGTCGAATTATTAACAATCGGAGAAATATCAGCAGCCGTGATTTACGCTGGAGGAGTGTTAGGGGTTAGAGATGATAGGAAAAATAGCGCGAGATTTTTCTCTGATCTGTGGTGGTCGCGCAAGGGGAGGTTAGGGTTTAAGGGTGTGCGTGGGTGGTTTTTCGGTTGAGTGTAGAGGGCGTGATGATTTTGCCAAAGGAAACGTGCACACCTGGAAAATATTGAGGAGGAGGATTCGCTAAAGCTTTGGGTGAAGTCTGGGCGAGGATGGGGGTTACTGGAGTCGAAGCGATGAAGATTTGTGGCCGTGACCTTCGTTCCAACTTAAATCAGGAAATTTCGAATTTCTTAATTAGAGGTTCATCAGCCTTCCAGGAGTTAAGGCAAGAAGTGGCGAATGGAAGTGACATGGTGGGAGGAACGTTGTCGAGTTTTAGGTTGGGAATTACTTGTACATGTGCACGGCAGCGTGCACATTTAGGTGCAGATCGGTGTGAAGAAGAGGAAGCATTAGGAGAAGGAAGGGAAAGAAAAGTATTGGGCCGAAGTTTGATGATGGGCCATAAACAGAGGAACTAATGGGTTTTATAGAAATAATAATAGTAAAGAGAAGATGATGGGCCAGGGATTTGTTTGGGCCGTGTTCTTTTTGAAGTAATTAATCTGATTTTCAGGAAGACATTTACAAGTTTAGTTAAAGTTTCAAAGTAAATTATTGAACAAATGTTTGTGCTTAGTTGATAAGTAAATCCAGTTTAAAAGTTGATCAAAAAGAATAAGTTTCAAAATAAAGATAGTAACGAAGTTCTAAATAAAGTATTGATAAGTTTTAAACAAGTTTTACAAAGTTAATGTTAACGTTGTTTGTTAAAGTAATTTTATAATAGGTAAATTCTTATATGTTTTCAAGGTAATTTTTAAGTATTGAAATTAAATCAAGGATTAATTATTTAAGGAGGGGTAATTAACTAATGAAATCAATTAAAGAGTAATTTATTTATTTATTTACTAAGATAATTAATTAAGGGTAATTAATTTGAGTGATCGGTTTAAAGGATTTATTTATTAATTTATTAAGGTAATTAATTAAAAGGTGATTAATCTATTAAAGGATAATTACTTAATTTAATTAATTGAAGATAGTTACTTAATAAAAGTAAATAAAGAATAATTACTTTATGTCATTAATTAGGATGGGTAATTAATGGACAAATTGCCAAATATGATTTATTAAATGATAATTTCCGAATGGAAGTAATTAAAGGAATTTACTTGATGGAAAGTAATCGAAGAATAATTATTTAATGAAAGAAATTAAGAATTAATTACTTTGTGTAAATAATTAAAGGATTGATTAATTAAGGAAATTAATTAAGAGTTAGTTAATTAATGAGTGTGATTAATTAAAGGATAATTAATCAAGGGTGATTAATTTAGATGGACAATTATTGGATGATTAAATAATTGATTTGTAATAAATTAATAAGCAGGATTTAAAAGTAATTGAAGTAATTAATTTTATTCATTTGTGATTATTTAAATTAATTAAAGATGGTGGGGTTGATTAATCTTGCTTATGAATAATTGAATGTTATTGTATGCCTTAGATTAGTTGATATCTCTGGTATGCTACGTGTGATGCTTTGTGATATAGTATGTTGGGTTAAAATAGTGACATCCTGTATTTAAAGTTTGAATTGTATTTCGTTTGAATAATTTAGGTTAAGATGACATGAGATTCGAAGAGACCGGAGTCGGGTATAAGTTAATACCCGAAACCACTTCGATTCCTTATAGATTGATATGTGTAACCATTAGGCTGGTTTGGGAAGATTTAAGTAAATTGGACCTTTTAATATAAGTTTTGACACTTAGAAATTGATGTGTGAAATTTGTGATATCTATAACAACTTGTGAAGTTGTAAATTGATATAGGTTACCCGGGTTTATATATGTTGTATGCCTTTGTATTCTTGTTAGATGGGTTTACTTACGCTGATTTCCAGCCTGACCCGGGTGTTACTTTGATGTAATGCTCGGGTCAGACCGAGTATTACAGATTTTCAGGTAATGACGTTCTGGATTTCAGGAGGCGAGCTGGATGGCACGGACGTATGGAGAGTTTCCACTATGATATTATATATATGAGACATGTTAAATTGTATCTATCCAATGTTGTATAAAATTGTTGTAACTCTGATATATTTAAATGTAAATTGATAGATACAGTTTCTTTGATATAACTATTATTGATATTATATTTTATCCGCTGCGTCTGTAAGTTTGTGTGTTTCTTTTCTGTTCTTTTTCTTTCTCTTTCTTTTTTTCTCTAACTATCTGAAATTTTCGGGATCGAAAATTTCCGGGTCGTTACATAACACCTACTAGTGAAGTTGTAAGACTTCTTTGTTTCGTCTTGGGGTTTGGATAAACATAAAAGATTAGTGGGAGCCTTAAAAATGAAATGGTAACATTTAACCTTTCTCATATTGTAAGAACATATGCTATATAATACTATAATTATCTACAATTAATTTGTGCATTTAAAATGATTGATAAAACGTTTGTCAATTAACATATATGAACAAATTGAATTGAAAGTTGACAAATAGAAATATAATATATATACTTACTAATCATTCTAATTGCATGTTATTTAATGTTTCTATACCCATGCAAGTGTCTAATTTCAACTACTTAATACATTCGTAAGTTGGTCACTTATATGTATATTTGGTTTAGACTGTGTATTGCATTTTATGAGCCTTTTTACTCTAAATGCAATTCAATACTATGGATATTTGATCCATGTACTTTCATATATAAATGTTATACTGTGAACAGTCATAGTTTGTGGGGTACAATATTTCGATGAAGTTAGTTCGTTGAAAGTAAGAAAATACAGTATTTTAAGTTCATGTATTCAACTTGAATGATTTCAAAAGGACCATATTGTGTTAATGTAACACAAGACCATAAACTACGAGATACATCTGAGAACTCGATCGTTGAAATGTCATCTTGATCGGTTTACATAAAGTGCAACATATTTGATGTCTTAAATGTTAAGAATAATCGAATGCGCTTTTATAAAAGGTTTGTTATGATATTGTAGTAAGGTTTTATTTTGAATAGTTTGACCATTTGAAAGAAAAACGAATATACACGAATAGTTGTAATTTAAGGTAAAATTGGAATGAAGAGAATGAACAGTCTTCTACTTCATAGAGAAACATTGAAAACAAGAATTGTAATAATAATTGATACTTAATATTGGAATATGAAATAAGATTTTTATTCCAAAATGTTAGTAAATTTGTTTTCTATGACATTTATTTCTTTGAATTAAAGATATTTGATCAAAGAACTCTCCACTGTAAACTAGTTGCAGCATATGAAATAAGTAAACTATATTAACAACATTAAATGAATGGTGGACCTCTAAATTTAGTACGCTATTATAGTAATGATGGAAATAATGAGAGCATGCCATATAACACCTAATGATTGCATCAAAGTATGAAAATTGTTTTCGTAAAATGTACCAAACATTGTTTGTGAAATAATGTTTATTTTTTGTGTTGACTGAAAAATAGATATAACTATATTTCAATATGAGTATTGTGAATATTCATTATGAAATAGAACTGTATTATGGAAAAAAAATTCATAGTAAAAGTGATGCAACAAAATACATATGCGTCTGATATAATTTATAGTTGTTTTGGAATTATAGACTAAGCCGTAGTTTTGAGAAATAATTTTACTATACGATTATGAATCATATGATATAGGTTAATTATATCTCAAACAATTAATGGCTACGCACCCATTCAGTGGGAGAGTCATAAGGGTCGATGAACTCTTTGAATTAATACGTATTGATACATGCCATCACAAGTCTATTAATACCAAAATGTGTATTGGATACACATGTAGTAAGTTTATGATAAAATCATAGGATATAAAAAGAAAAGTAAATAAAATAACATGCAATAGAGTAAAATGATTTGATTGGGTCGAATAAGTGAGTATATTGGAAAGAGTTCCGAATGTACCTAAAAATGAATATAGATCCAATCTCAAAAGTCACTCCTCCATGTGATACATAATGATGCATCGATAAGAAGTGATCAGACATTGTTGGACAATTTACGATTAATTGTGAATGAAGTTGAGTAGGTTTTTTTCTTCTATAAGGTCATGTACTTAAGAATAGTACACAAGGTTGATATTATTTCATCCAAACAACAGTTTACAAAATCATACAAGATAAGGGTTTGTAAGAAATCCCAACATATCCTAGGCCAAGGAGTTGGCAGGTTGTGTGAGTTGAAAGATTGCACATAATAATTGTTCATGCGAGATTTTGTACGAATCTCCAAAAAAAAAATTTTGGAAAGGTCTGTCATCAAATGACATATTTATGTTTTGAACAAAATTTTTGTAAATTGAAATCAATTTTATAAATAAAAATTTTCATAAAGCATTTATGAATCTCTATTCTATTTGCACTAAGAAACAACTATTGTTTCACGATATATCAACTTTATTGTAAAGGAATTTCTTTGAGAAAGTTTTGGTAGTTAAATGGAATTGGATCTGATACATAGATAGAACTGATTATATGAGATGAAGTGAAATTAACTAAACTAAATGAACACATAGCATTAGAATGTCTAATAAGTATTCTCGTTCATCGAAGAGAAACTATGACTTTCTTATTAATGTCGAAATATACATTACCCTCGGTTGTTCAATTAAACCATTAAAATTGTTGACTCTATATGGTATGATGCACAAATCTGAAAGAATTCCAAGTACGCTATCAAAATATGATTTTGATGGTCATAACCAAAGAGATGTGATCCATCGGCCGAGATTGTGTCTTTTTTGGAAAGACTAATTTGGTTGGAATAAATTAGCAGCGTTGATAAGAATAATATCGCAAAATTCAGTTATTGAAATTACCATAACAGATTCGGTATTCAGCATGCTCAAGTCAAGTTAGATTTACTCACAAAATTATTTCTCGATAAGACTTACTGTTTGGTACTTATGTTTGAAACAGAAAATTCTAAATAATGATTTAGAGTAAGCCGTTTACATATAATAACCAAAAATGCCTCAAAGTCAGTGGGAGCAATATTGGGTTTGTGAGTCTTTTGATATGATCCAATAAATGATGAGAATGTATCATTTTATATGCATTAAGATTGAATAAATATTTTGATAGAAATATCAAATAGTTTGATTTTCAATCAAAGTGCAGAGGAAGCATGTGTTCATAAGAAAGAACGTTAAAATGTACATTGATATTTTTAACCTATAAGTAAACAACACATTGTTGATTTTAACAATATGCTTGTATTAAAATCAACTTAGTTGTTTTAATACTCGATTTAGGATTGTAAACGATGTCTTTTATGGTGAGTATAAGTGATATTGGGATTGTCCCAAAACGATATGCAAGAGCACCCTATTAAAAGGGGAACATGTAAGTTGGATTCCTTGTGCATTAGCAATAGGAATTATCTTACACATTATGTTGTGTATGATGTTGTGTTTTGTTTATGTATTTGATACATGGAGAAAATTTAAATCCAAATTGATATCACTAAATGGTTGTTTGAGGTGTTCTCGCGTATTTATGAAATACTAGAGAATTGTTTATAGAAACAACAAACTCTTTACGATAGAACTTTGGACACAAAATTTTATAAGTTATATTGAGTATAACATGTCAATGATAAAATTCAGGTTAAAATCTTCATTTTGAAAATGTTTCAAAATAAAAGTGATTGTGGTCGATTCAACGAAATGTTGAGAACATTAACTTAAATCGTGCTACAATAAACCAATATATATAGATATAAATGCACAAATTTATTATTGAGCTAAAGGTGATTCCAAATGTAAAGAATCACATAATATTGTTATAAGATAACAATGTCACAAAATTGGTCATAATAGAACTTAAAGCTCACTAGAATTCGAAAGACATACTTCGAATCATTCCACGTTGTAAAGGCAGTTTATCAGTGTCAAAGAAAGTTAATCGACAAAGTAGATAATTAAAACATAATAGCATATCCATTCACTAAGGGACTGACCTAATTGGTTTTGAGAAAACTGATTGGAGAAGTTGGAATTAGATTCCGTAATTGACCCCAAGTGCAAGTGGGAGATTGATAGAGTTAGGGGTATGCCCTAGGGGCAATTATGTAATTTATCACATATATCTAAACCGTCGACCAATCTTGTTCGAAATAAAAGGTATTTTCTTCCTATTATATACTTGATATAATGTGATTATATTAATTAATTAACTTAATTAAAAGTATATTTAATATAAAAATCTATGAATGGTATATTTTGTGATAGTAGTTACAAAGTGTTGTAACCATGAGTAATTTATCACAACGAAACAAATATACCATTATTTTATATGTTCCTAGTCAAGATGCATCGAGACTGGATAGCGATGTATCCAATAAGACTGGAGTACATAACGCTCTTCAAATGTTGGGCGGTGTATTACTCATGACTGTTGGGGGCATATAGGGGTTACATACTAATAGTTATTGGATAACTATGGAACGACTCACTCGATAGTTTTCTGTTGGTTAATATAACTAACGTCAAACAGAAAATAATGATGTTACGAATTCACACAGTTCTCTCAACTTGAGAATACCATGGATCTTCAATATGAAAACTCCCCTTTGATCGTAGCCAAATCATGGCATGGCGTCCGTCGTGTGACTATAGTAGGGTTAAGTGGAAGTATTGGAAGTGAAACACTATTCAAGGGAGGATTCGTCTCCTCGGTTATATGCGATTAGCATCACAATCAACTCAAGTCAAATCAAAGTCAAAGTCACTGCCAGAGCATTTCGGTTAATAATAATTGTTATAATTGAGTCAAGGACTTTGTATTTGGACTATAAAGTTTAATGTGGATGAGGTTGGAATTTTGACCGTTACCAAATTCCATAAGTCCAAAGTGATATAGTTGTGGCGAAGAGAATTATTGTAAACAAATGCCACAACCGGGTAACGCTTATTAAACTAAAATTGGATTTTACCAAAAATGAGTAAGCGATAATTTGGCCATAATTTCACACCACCTGCTAAGTGATGTGTGAACGTTAACATTAGAATAGTTCGGTGTTAATCGCTGATCAAATTTACACCCACGAGTTACACAGCCGAAATGATAAATTCCGTTAAGGCCGAACGATTCAATTAGTTTAAAACTGTTATAAATTAATTAAAATAATTAATATTTATGAAATATTAATTATAAAATTTGAATATGGTTTGAGAAATAAAAATTGTTATATATTTATAATAGTTATAAATGTGCCAATCAATATACTATATTGATAAGCGATTAAATTAGATTTAATTGCATAGCATTTTGGCTTGGGCTTAAATGGATTTAACATCATTAGGGTTGCAACTTTTGGTTCTAAAAAGTTATTAAGACGGCTAAAACTTAGGATTAGACCTAAAGATGGATGGCTAAGGTTAAAAGAGAATAGGTAATGAGATCGTCCAAATATCTCTCTTGTACCAGGCTATATATATGGATCTCTAAACCCTTAATCAAAAAAAAATTTGGGTTGCCATAATTATTAATTTTGCTTGCCAAAATTAATACCCATATCAGTTCTAAAAATCTCATATCAATTCAAGTTAAGTAAAAGCACTATTTGATAGAAAGGGTTGACGATTCTAGACTTGCAATCTGACGGATCGAGCATAACTAAAGAAGGGAATTCATTGATTCAAGTCGACTCAAAGGCACCATCAAAGGGTATTTTATTTATATATTGCAGTAATCATATCATATTTTATGATTTAGTATTGATTAATCCCAAATCTGTATATATATTACTGTTGTATATCTAGTTAGGCGAAGTTTTCATGGGTATATGTAGTTGTCAAAAATTAGTTTGGTTATGTGTATGATTATATTATTATGTTTTATAATATACGTATAAAAAAATCTAATTTGCTGTAAATATTAAATTTTGTCATTATTAATTATTTTATGTATATTTATATATTAATTTAAATAAAGATTAATGTATATTTTAGACGTACAATTACATATATGTATATTTATAATGTATAAATAGCTTAGAATTTTCCTTGCACCTATTTACACATAATATGAATTATAAAATTCGAATTTTTTTTATATATAAATAATTTTAAATTATCTTTTATTGATTATTTCAATTGTTTATTATATATAAAATAATTATTGCACTGAAAATTAAATTTTATATTTTTTAAATTACTACATCAATGTAGTAACCTATAGAAATATTTTTAGATCATTTTGTAAATTGTATTATTTTTAATAATTAAATTACTTTGGTTGAACATTTCTTTTATTTATTAAAAATAATATATTATTTTAAAAAATCATGAAATTTTTTGAACTTGTATTTTATAATCCTAAAATTTTTAAAATTGGTTTTTAATTTTTATTACTAATATTTTTAATTATTATGATCAAATTTTTTTATTATATATATAATAATTATAAAATTATAAAATTATTATTTTATGTTTTTCATGCTAATATCAATCTGAAAATAATTCTAAAACATATATATTTATAATTTAGGTATTTGAATGTAATTAATTATTCGTATATATACATTTATTTAATCTTATATATATAATTTTTTTAACTATTATATATATATGTATGTATAATTTTATATGTTTAATTACGTATATATATTTATACAAATGTTTTATATTATATATATATATAGTTTTGAGACTTCTAGTTATAAAATATATTTTAAATATATGTATACGTATTTATATAAATATACTTTGCATTATAGATTTATGCACATATTTAGACAATATACACTACATACGAAATGAGCTAACGTGCCCATTGCGATGTAAATCGTAACATCTATATACGGGCATGTTATACCCTTCACGGATTATTATGTTACACATGCACACACATATGTATATGCATATCATCATGTATATATATTAACTAAATCATTCAAATTAACTTTACATTACAAAATACTTAAATTTAAATAAAATACATGACTTTATTTAAAAAAATTAATTGTTCTAAATGAGTTAGACGTAATAGGCCCAATAAAGATCCAATAGGATAAGAAAATTTGAAATATACCCACCACTACCGTTACGGGCCGGCGCAGTTCCAACAATGCATGCGCTTCCTTCTCAATATAATAGCAACATTGGATGCAATATTTATAAATCTTTTATTACAGTTCTGGTTATGAATATTTATTCATTATTCTGGATATTAAAATCCCTTATTTTGATATGTCGAAATCTTGGGAATTTGAAGAAAAATGACTTGTAATATATTTTGTTTGGGGTTGAAATTTAACGCTGATTTAGAGCGTAAAATCCATGTGTTTTGAACTTATTAGATGCGAATATTTATTATTCTTTATTTGTGTTATTAACGTACAATTATTGCATATATGACGTAGTTAATTTGACATTTATTTTCATTTAATTTCTCCCATTAGGAAGATAATTGATTGGTGTGTGGAAATAAAAGGAAACCTTTATATAGTCTAATTATTATTTTAAAGCGAACTAAGGAAGGTTCCTTATAAGGCCTTATTTATGAAATGGTGAAATATGTGTGTGTGTGTGTGTGTGTGTGTGTGTGTGTGTTCATATATGGAGAGTAATTGATGTACAGCTAAGTCATAGGGATGCGAGGTCAATAGGGTTACACGACGGAAGTCTGCTCTTTGCTTTGAGGCTATGAACAGTTGTGTACACTTCAATTAATATGTGATATCCTTATGATAAATATTTGTAACGATGCGAGGTTAGTCTCAAATTCTGTAGGGGAAATCTGCCTAGCTAATCTAGCTATCAGTTCTTATGTATAACTAGAGTAACGTGATAGTCATTATGAGTATGGACCTAAGACGAAGGATCTTCTTTAGGGTCTTGAGGTATTAAGTGGTTGTTTGAGAGCCCGCCTCTTTTCCCCATACGAAGTATTAAATAGCCAAAGGGTTACATTATGTGGTATCTTAATGAGGGGGTCCACTTTTGGATATATGTATTAAATGATGGGGTTCGCCTTAATTAAGGTATTAATGAACAAAGTCTGCCTATTTTCCACAAGAAGTATTAAGTGGCCTAAGAGATTCCATATGATGTCGGCTAGATGTTACCATTGAGAAGCACGCCTTAGAATTATGTACTATATGATGGGGTCTGACTTAATTAAGGTATAAAATGACCAAAGTCTACATATTTTGCCAATTAAAGGTATTAAGTGGCTTGGGAGCCGTCTCTCATATTTTTAGCTGTTTATGATGTAGGATTGGAATATGAGATTTTAAAAATCTGCTTCTAGAATGAAAGGTATTAAGTGGTTGGACCCACCTCCTTGCCTTATAAAAATGTATTAAATGGTTTAATGCTCTACTTTTGTAGACATATTTTTATTTGAGATATACTTCCCAAAGTACTGAAAAGTGAGACACAAGGTTTTTACTAACCGGATATTGTTTTTCTGACTCCCTTCTCATTACGATATAGGTTGAAGATGTTGATGGAAAAGATGACGCTTGGAGATGGAGGTGGTGGACTTGCAACAACATTTACCACATTTATTTTCATATTTACCCATGTTCAGACTATTGTTGTAACGGATTATGTTACGATTTGATGGTATCTTGTATTTTGACAATGTTACGAATTTGAAATAAAAGCATACATTTTACTATTATATTTTATTCCATCCGTTGTGAGTTCTGAAAGTTTAGTCATGGCACTGTAACGTTATTTCTTTTTACTACCAACAACTTACCTTAGAATAGATCTAAGTTTTGATGTGCCTTTTTTGCGTCGAAATTTAGGTCTGTTTTGGGGTGGTCTTTACAATTATTTTCACCAAATCCCTTGTAGGAAATAGATTTTCATTTTTGGATTTAGAATTTTTTTGAAATAACTTAGAATTTTACTTTGATGGAAACACTATTTATTTTGGTGAAGGATTTACTTTGGAAAATATGGTTGTTGACTACTTGATCCTTTTGAAACTTATCAAAATTTTAGCAGTGATTGAGAAAGTGACGAGCAGTGATTAAGTTATACTTCATAGCTAGAGGAAGTGTGTGTTAATAATTTCATAAAAGTTAAATAAATTTTATAATATTCTTAACACATACTTTCTCTAGCTATGAAGTATAACTTAATCATTTCTCATCACATTCTCAAACATTATTAATATTTTGATAAGTTTCAAAAGGTTCAATTAGTCAACACCATCTTTTCCGTAGTAAATCCATTACCAAAATAAACAAGTGTTTCCATCAAAGTAAAATTCCAAGTTATTTCAAAAAATTCTAAATCCAAAAATGAAAATCTATTTTTTGCAAGGGATTTTGTGAAAACAATTGTAACAACCCACCCAAAACGGACCTGAATTTCAACGCAGAAAAGGTACATCGAAACTTAGATCCATTCTAAGGTAAGTTGTTGGTAGTAAAAAAAAATAACATTACAGAGCCATAACTAAACTTTCAGAACCGACAACGGATGGAATAAAATATATTTAATTAGTACACTCTCCGTGATCATCCCTATCATTATCATTCTTCTTCCAATCCATGTACCAAAATTCAATATAGTGTGCATAAGTTGGTATTTCAAAATGGGGAAATATATTATTTTTTGTAATATACGATCCTATCAAAGGTATCCACTCATTTAAAAGTCCTCACGGTTATGCATGGATGAATTACTTTAATCCCTATATATATGCTTTCATTCCCTTTTATAAACCCTTACGGTTATGAATGGATAAACTCGTATACAACAGAGGGACAAATATTCAAGTAGTTTCTAACCTCATTTAAAAGTCCTTACGGTTATGCATGGTTAGAAAATACTTGACATTCATTTTTAAGCAACTACTAAATCTTATTTAAAAGTCCTAACCGTTTTGCATGGTTATAAGGTACTAAACATTCTTTTTGTATAATATGTAGAAAGATAATTTACAAAAAATTTCCTTATTAAAAATACCACACTTCTATCACTGTAAAATTTCCCCTAAACCATAATCCTATCGTCACTACAAAGTGGAATTTGTCTTTAGTAGATAAAATATTATAATTTTTGTTTGATTAATTAGAATTCGCTATATATATATTTTGATATTATTACATGATTTCAATCAAAATTCATCACGATTTCAATTTTTTTATGATAAGAAAATGGGAAAAGAGGTTAAGATTTTGGTGGTTGACTAATATTCTTACTAATATTCGATAGTGTTTTTATTATTCAAGAGTTTTGTTTATAGTTGTTTTTGCAATTGTTTAACAAATCAATTTTTTATTTTTAAATTACATACAGTTGTGTAAGGGGAGTGTAAGGGGGGGGGGTATACAAACACGGGGGTAATCACAATACATCAAACACATTTGCTAGGCACAAAATCTTAATATATGTTTCTTATCATCAAAGGGGGAGATTGTAGAATATAACAATTTATGATTTTTGTTCGATGATAATAGACAAATATACATGCATATATACATATATATGTATATATATTTATATATGGATATATGTATATATATATATGTATATATGTGTGCGTGTATATATATATATATATATATATATATATATATATATATATCTATGTATGTATATATGTATATGTATATGTACATATATTAAATATGTTTGTTACAGTACTATTGCAATATCACACAATAAAATAAACAGATCAAAATTTCTTTTAAACAAATACTTTATTTCATTGCATTATTAAATAGTACACATTTATTGCATTTCTTCCACTAGTTTTTACACTTTTATATACAACACCGTTTTACACTCCCATATACAACACACTCTCATGTATAACTCACTCACTCATTCACTCACACATTCAAATTTGATTTGATATTTTCTTGCCTCAGTTGCCTTCTCTTCGGTCATCTACTTTGTTTGTCAAATAATAAACAACATAGTAAAAAGCAAAAAGAAATATAACCAAACTGCAAACTATAAATAGTTTTGAACTCGACAATTACCTAAGTCTATTTGTTTAGTTTTTTTCCATATTTTGAAATAGGCATTAAAATTAGTAATGTACACGAGTAATATATGACATGCACAGTGTATCGCTATACATGCCATGAGGCCGAGTACACAAAACACACATGCGCCAATTCAATTTTAGGGACAAAGGCAAGGTCAAATTGATCAGCTCAATACATGCATTATAAAGTTCAATCCCGAAAGCGTGCACACGGTCAAGCCCAAGCAAGCTCAGACTCAACTCAAAGACACTCATACACATGTTCGGGCATATCTACAAACACGATGGCTAAACAATAGCATGAGAATGCAACAAAATAAAACAAGATTACTTCATACCAAATCAAGTTTATCACTAACACAGTCATGCAACATCAATACCAGGCACATGGCCGAGTACGGCAAGGTTAAGCATGCACCAAAAATTGCAGACATTCACACGCATTAAGTCAGGCGTGTACACACAAAGTCATGCGCACCTGAACAGTCTAGAGGTGCAACCCTTCAATACAAAGAAAAAATACATAGAAGCGAAACTAGAAACCATAACACAAGATACAACATCTCAATATCTTATCTCACAAAACCAAATTTTCTACAAGTACCAAACATTGCCAAGCTGTAATAACAAACATGCACAACTTTGGAAACCACACAACAATATGGAGAAGCAAACAAACCTAGTACATCAGGTGCACAGCCACACTAAAGGCTTATTTAGGTACGTGCACTTGAAAGTCACAACAATAACTTCACAGTAATCTACACTATACTTAACAGTAGTAGTACACGTCACATATGAACACATCGGCAAATGCATCACATAATCAGAGCAATACACATAGGGTCAGGATGCACAATCAATTCAAAGCAGAATGTGCATAAGTTCATAACAGAAGATTCGAATCTGATATATGTATATATATTAAATGCGTTTATTATAGTACTATTGCAATATCATATAATAAAATAAACAAATCAAAATTTCTTTTAAACAAATACTTTACTTCATTGCATTATTAAATAGTACACATTTATTGCGTTTCTTCCACTAATTTTTACACTTTTATATACAACACCATTTCACACTCTCATATACAACACACTCTCATTTATAACTCACTCACTCATTCACTCACACTCTCAAATTTGATTTGATATTTTCTTGCCTCTGTTGCCTTCTCTTCGGTCTTTTACTTTGTTTGTCAAACAATAAACAACATAGTAAAAAGCAAAAAGAAATATAACCAAACTGCAGAAATATAAATAGTTTCGAACTCGACAATTGCCTCAGTCTATTTGTTTGGTTTTTTTTCCATATTTTGAAATAGGCATTAAAATTAATAATGTACACGAGTAATATATGACATGCACAATGTATCACTACACATGCCATGAGGCCGAGTACAAAAAACACACCTACGCCAATTCAATTTTAGGGACAAATGCAAGGTCAAGCTGATCAGCTCAACACATGCATTGTAGAGTTCAAGCTCGAAGGCTTAACAAAACGTAAACATGCACAAGGTCAAGCCCAAGCAAGCTCAGACTCAACTCATATCTAAAAACACAATGGCTAAATAGTAGCATGAGAACACAACAAAATAAAACAAGATTACATCATACCAAATCAAATTCATCACTTACACAGTCATGCAACATCAATACCAGACACAGGGTCGAGTACACCAAGGTTAAGCATGCACCAACGTTGGCAGACATTCACATGCATTAAGTTAGGCATGTACACACAAAGTCATGCACACCTGAACAGTCTAGAGGTTTAACCTTTCAATACAAAGAAAAAATACATACAAGTGAAACTACAAACCACAGCATAAGATACAACATCTCAAAATTTTATCTCACAAAACCAAATTTTCTACAAGAACCAAACGTTGCCAGGCTGTAACAAGAGACATGCACAACTTAGGAAACCACACAACAGTATGGAGAAGCAAACAAACCAAGTACATCAGGGTCCACAACCACACTAAAGTCTTATTTGGGCACATGCACTTGAAAGTCACAACAAGAACTTCATGGTAATCTACATTATACTTAACAGCAGTAGTACACAACACATATGAACACACTGACAAATGCATCACATAATCAGAGCAATACACACAGGGTCAGGATGCACAATCAATTCAAAGCAAAATGTGAATAAGTTCATAACATAAGATTCGAAATCAACTTGGGTTTAGAATCAAAGCATTCAAACAAGGTTAACAAAAGATTCAGACGATCATAGTATGAATTTAACAAGTCAAGGCCAAAAGTAATATATTCAACCAAGGTCAAAATACAATTGAATATAAATTAGATTTCAACATATATATCGACATTGAAAAAGTCAGAAATTCTATAACCATCAATTAGAGAATCAACGACCGGAGATTGTAAGTAGAAATCAAAGCCGAAAATCAAATATGAAATATATGGAATCATTGAAATCAATTCGTATAAAACCCATTCATCATCAGCATTTAAAAATTAGTCAAGTTTGAATAAAATTAAAAAGGGAAAAATTGATACGCGTACCAAATCGGTAGTAATCAATTCCGCGTTGAAGCAACCGAGAGCAAATCAAAACAAAAGGATTGAACGACAAGGCAATCGAGGCACACAAATTACTTCAGTCAATTGACTAGTAGAATGGGTTGCTCCGAAGAAAATTAAAATCCTAATTTCAGGTCATAAAAGCAAGAACATCGACTGGACAAAAGCAATACAGACTAAAAAGAATAAAAAGAGGAGACGTTCTTTTATATTTTATTTGAGCAATATTGTGTTAATTTTGTATTAGGGTTTTAATTTAATTTCTAATTTAAATTATATTTTTGTTTTTAAATTCGTAAAATTCTAGTTTTTAAATAGATATGAACTATGGGGCATAGTTCGAGAATTCACAACTCGGGGTATGAGTTGAGGTAGAGTTTTAAGTGTAGGGTTAGAACAATCAGCTTAGCGAGGGTCACGAATGTATAGGATCTGTAAGCGTTGATTGTTTAATTTCTAGTAGAAGCCTTGAGAGTAGTTGTAACACCCGAGATTTTTGGTAACATATTTAGAATATTTAATTAGCTAAATAAAATAAAATAATGTATTGACTATGGGGTTGAGATTTGATTTTAATTAAGTTGTAGTCGTGCCATTTAACAATGAATTAAAATGAGAGTTAAATTAAATTAGAGGAGGAGTAGAATAAGAAAGAGACCATTCCTATATCCTTCAAACCATAGCAATGTATAATTTACACGTTCATTTTCATTTCCAAATTTTGAAATCTCAAGGCCGACCACCATTAATAAGGAAAAGGAAATAAAGAAAGAAGATAAGCTAGGAAGAAGCTTAAGCAAATCAAATCTATTCATATCTCAAACTCTTTAATCACAAAGGCTAAGGCGAATAATGTTTGCATCTCTATTTTGATTGCGCTTTCGGTTTTAAGATGAATTTTGAATATTTTGCAATGATTTATCATGTTTTTGAATGATGGAATGTTTATATATAGTTGTTGACGAATTATGGTTTTTCATATTGAATTTATGATACGTTTTAAGGTAAAAACCTTATAAAATTACAACTTTTTTCCTTGCGAATTTTCGTAAAGACCAGAAATAATATTTTGGAGATTATTTCAATTTTCATAATTTTTGAAATTGATGTGGATTTTATGTAAATTTTCTAGAAAAGAAAATGGTAATTTGGTTTATAAATTATTTATGGGTAAATATTATATGGTTTTGGTCTGAAATTTTATTATGTTAGAAAACGTATTAAAAGAGATTTTTTGGAATTTTTCCAGATCTTTCCTAAGAGTTTTAATAGGTATATAAAATTATTTAAGATATGAGACTTAAACTTTTTATGTATTTTAAAATGGAGAAGGGCTTTTTGTAAGTAATTTGAATTTGTTAATTCTGGAAAATTGCAGCACTTTTGAAAATGTAATATGGTAACAAATTGGATTTAGACAAATAAGGACGGTTAGGTACAAAAGAAATAGTTTAAATGTACAAATAAATAGGGTTTTCACTGTTTCATCTCCTTCGGCACCAGGTTCGGCCTTCATATCATCGCCTCCGACATAGTCGAAACCAACACATATGGCAACAGATAACTGATACGTAAAGAATTGGATGTGGGCAAAAGGTATAGGGTCGAAACCATAGGGTTTCAAAAGGGTTGAAGCTTTGCTTCGGTTTTAAAGAAAAATGTGCCTGCTTGTTTTCAACTAAGATGCTTTCGACTTAGTTAGGTTTTGACTAGGTTAAATGGTTTAAAAGGAAATGGTTTCGATTGGGTTGCATCTTTGTTTTAAATGATTGCTTTTGACTAGGTTAAAACACCTCGCTGTCGCCTTTTACCTTTCGATCCAGTAGGTTTCGAAGGGGTTGTTTTATTTTCTAAAAATCTGCCCATCTCTCCAATGCTTTCAAATGAATGGTTTCGACGCCATCACTTCATTACTTGGGAATAGTTGCTTTCGACTCAAATGTTTTAAGACCCATTTTCTATAAGTAAAGTAAAATGCAAATTGGTTTCGAAAGAGATGATTTCAAAAGGAAGTGCTTTCGACTTTAATGAGGTTATGGAAAAGTTTAACTAAAAATGATTTTAAGACACAATTCTAAAGAAGTAAAGTAATAATGGGGTATGGAATAACGCTATAGTAACGTACTTGCATATGTTATATATAAGTATATGCTTTATCTCTAGTTTCTTATTCTTGTTAGGTTATTTTTCTATATATCATGAGGTTTGAATACATATATGGAAGGAAGAAGAGGAAGAATTATTCTAGGAGTGGAAGTCACTGGAGGGAATGTCGGGCGTAATGTGAGAAGAGGTCAAGGCTAGGCACAAGCGGAGAGTGTGGGTGTTGAAGTCCCGTTGGTTGGAATGGAAGCTATGTATCAGTTCTTCGTGATATGGTGCAGGAAGGTGTTGCTGCTGGAGTAGTGGGAGGAGGAGTTCTGGAAGCTCCAGTTGCCAATGACTATGCTAGGTTGAGTGGGGACTACCTTAAGCTTGGAGGGAAGCCGTTTGTTGGAACTGAGGATGCCATTAAGATAGAGAACTAGTTGTTGCACTACAAAATGATTTTTGTAGTATTGGGGGTCAATAATGAGTAGAAGAAGAGATTGGCATCTAGACAGCTTTAGGGAGCTGCTTCGTTCTGGTAGAATAGCGTGACTGTGGCAGTGGATGAGGTGGCTATGAGCTGGGAAGATTTTAAGGGAAGGTTGTAGGAGTGGTTTATGTCTGCAATGAAACAGTCTGCTCTGATCAGAAAGTTTGCTAAGTTAGAGCAGGGGGAGATGTCAGTTCTGTAGTATGCTAGAAAGTTCGAGGAGTTGGCCCGGTTTGGATATGCTTCTGTGGACACAGTTATGAAGAGTAATGAGAAGTTTATCGAGGGGTTGAAGCCGGAATCAGCTAGGGCTACATTACCTCATATTAGAGATCCTTCTTATTTTGTAGTGGAGATGGACTTAAGCCATGAGGAGTTCATTGATTCTAGAAGAGTAAGGCTAAAGAAGTCTCGGTTGGACAGGGTAAGAAGAGGAAGTTCTTTCTGAAGAAAGGTGCTCAGAAGGGTGGAGTGGCTTAGAAAGGGAAGTCTGAGATTGTCTATTTCAAATGCGAGAAGAAGGGACACATTGCCAATGAGTGTCATGTTGGGAAGGCAAAGGAAGCAGTGGGAAGAAGAATATCAAGTGTTACAATGTGACCTGATTGGCCATATAAGAGCCAGTGCAAGGAGCCCACAAGGGATGGAAAGGGCAAGGTGTATGCATTGGAGCCTGCTGCTTCTAAGCCTACAGCTCAAGAAAGAGGAAAGGCAGTCTTGGGAGGTACGCTTTAGATTCATGATATGATTGTTAGTGTTCTATTTGATAATGGTGCATCACATTCTTTTATATCTAGATGTTTGATAGATAAGCTTAACCTAGAACCCACTTATTTAGTTACTTCCTTACGGGTTACGAATCCAACAGGAGGGTATGCAACTATAGGGATGAGATGTGATCAGTTAAATTTGGACCTGTTGGTCATACTTTTGTTTGTAGTTTGCATGTGTTTGATTTTGTGAGGTTTGGGATTATTCTCGGGATGGATTGGTTAAATGAGTATAATATTGGGATATTTTTCTAGGATAGAAAAATATCGCTTAGTCATCCAGATTGTAATGTCAGGATTTTTTATACCATATAAGGTTCTTGCGGTGAGATATATGCTTTGTTGGGTGCTATGGAGTTGGAAGATAAGTTGAGTGAGTTTTTGTGGTTAGAGAATTCGTAGATGTTTTTGAGCCTGTAGTTGGATTGCCATCGAAACGAGCCATTGAGTTTCAGATAGATTTGGTTCCGGAGGCAGAACCAGTGACTAGACCGCCAAGTAGGATGACCCTTTCAGAGATAAGGGAGTTGAAGGTGTATTTGGTGGATTTAGAAGGCAAGAGTCTTATCAGGCCGAGTAGCTCACCTTGGGGAGCAACTACAACATTTGCTAAGAAGCCTAATGGATCGTTAAGGCTTTATATTCATTACCGTAAGTTGAGTGAGAGGACGATAAAGAATCGATATCCATTGCCTAGGATTGACGATTTGTTCACCAGTTGTCCGCAGCCAAGGTATCTTCACAGTTGGATTTAGCGACAGGTTTCCATCAACTTAGAGTAGCAGAGGAAAGTATACATTTGATGGCATTTAGGACTAGATATGGGTCGTACGAATGGTTAGTTTGTCGTTCGTACTGACTAATGCACCAGCTTTCTTTGTGAATTTGTTGAATCAGGTTTTCAGAGAGCACCTGGATAGGTTCGTATTGGTTTTATAGATGATATTTTGATATACTCTGAGGATGAAAGAGAGCATAAAGTTTATCTTAGAGTGGTGCTTGAGGCGCTGAGACAGCATCAGCTGAAAGCTAAGTTTTCGAAGTGTCACTTCTGAAAGGAAGAAGTGAAATTTCTTGATTATGTAGTCTCAAAAGAAAGGGTTGTCACTAGATCTGACTGAGATTGAGGAAGTAATAGTTGGAAGAGACCTGAGACAGTAACCGAGACGAAGAGTTTCCTTTGGTTGGCTGGTTATTATCAGAGGTTCATTAAGGATTTTTCATGGATAGCAGCACCAACAACCAAGCTAACAAGAAAGAATGTGAAGTTTGTGTGGATAGATAAGTGTAAGGAAGCATTTAAAAATTTAAAACACTTACTAACCCATGCATCTATGTTGGTTGTTCCAGAAGGGAATGTAGATTTGGTGGTTTATACGATGCGTGTGGAACGAGATTAGGAGTTATGCTGATGTAGAGGGGTGAAGTGATTGCCTATGCTTTTAGATAGCTTAGACCACATGAGATCAGATATCCGACGCTTGATTTAGAATTAGCTGCAATTATTTTTGCTTTGAAGGTATGAAGACAATACCTTTTAGGAGAAAGGTTTGAGTTATATACAGATCATAAGTCACCGAAGTATTTGTTCTCTCAGAAGAAGTTGAACATGAGACAACAAAGGTGGTTAGAGTTTATAGCCGCTAATAATTTTGCAGTTGAGTATACACCAGGGAAAAGGCAATAAGGTTGCAGATGCATTTAGCAGGAAACATCATAATGTAGTTTTACCGATGATTGCTGAGTGGAAGGATTTGGAAGCATTAGCAGATTGCAAAGTGCAATGGAGATGCGAGGCTGGGTCTAGTGGAGATACAGTTGTATTATCTTGTTTAGAAGTTCGACCAATGTTGATCGGAAAGATTTCTTCCAATTAGATGAAGGATCCGGTGTAAGCTGAACGGATCAGCAAGCTAAGAGAAGGAAATGAGAGCGATGACTTGAAAGATTTCAGTCTTGACCAAAATGGAGGGTTGAGGAAGAAAGGAAGATTATGTGTTCTGAGTGTAGGAAATATAAGGAAAGAAGTTTTGAGGGAATGCCATCGTTCGAAGTTCACCATTCATTTAGGAGGTACTAAGATGTATCAGGATACGAGGAGGAGTTTCTTCTGCGAAGACATGTAGCGGGATGTCGGATTGTGTTGCACGATTTTCCAGAAGGCATAGGCCGAACACTAGAAACCAAGTGTGTTGCTTCAGCCATTAGATATTCCAGTATGGAATGTGATTCTATATCCATGGATTTTATTGACGGTTTGATAAGGTTGAACAGAGGAAATGATAGTATATGGGTCATAGTGGACAGGTTGACCAAGAGTGCCATTTCAATCTAGTTAAGTCAACCAGGACAGCAACTATTTTGGCAAAGTTGTTTATTAGGATTGTCGTTAGACTGCATTGAATTCCTAGTAGTATAGTTAGTGATAGAGATCCTTTGTTCACTAGCAAATTCTGGAATAGTCTGCAGGAAGTTTTTGGAAGTATCGCTTACCATCCGTAGACAAATGGGTAAACGGAAAGGGTTAACAAATTTTTAGAGGATTTGTTAAGAGCTTGTGTTCTAGATTTCGGGGGATCGTGAGAAGACCTTCTGCATCTAGTCGAGTTTCCGTATAACAACAGTTATCAGACTAGTATTGGGATGACATTGTTGGACGCTTTGTATGGAAGGCTATGAAAATCTCCTGTATGTCTGCTAGAGACCGGGGATAAGGTGGTTCTTGGTCCCGATTTAGTCAGAGAAGCTACAGAAAAGATTGAGGTCATTCGGGTTAGAATGAAGGAGAGGCTCAGTCTACATAGAAAAGTTATGTAGATAAGAGACGGAAAGATCCAGAGTTCTCAGTTGGAGATCAAGTTTTTGTCAAAGTGACACTGATGAAGGGTGTGATTAGGTTTGGGAAATCGGGGATGTTATCACCGAGATTCGTTGGACCTTTTCCTATTATTGAGAGGATCGAGAAACTCGCATATAGAGTAGAGTTACCAAGCAGTTTGGCAGGTGTCCACAATGTTTTGCATGTTTCTCATCTCAGAAAGTGTGTTAGAGACCCGAAGAGTACTATTGCACCGACTGTGCTAGATGACTTAGTGGTAGAACTGGACTTGACCATAGTGAGGAAGCCAGTTCGCATTGTTGCGAGAGATGAGAAGAGGCTTAGAACCAGGATGTTCAGATTAGTCAACGTCCAGTGGAGTGACGATGACAGGCACTGTACTTCGGAGATTAAGATCAGGATTAGAGATACTTATCCTGACTTTTTTGACGGTATGTTTTACCCTCTTCTTTGATTTGTTGTGTACGTTATTATAATTTCGAGGACGAAATTCTTTAAGAAGGGGAGTTTATAACAACCCAGATTTGGTAACATTTAG
The DNA here is from genome assembly GCA_030765085.1 of Allium cepa. NCBI lineage: Eukaryota > Viridiplantae > Streptophyta > Magnoliopsida > Asparagales > Amaryllidaceae > Allium > Allium cepa. The sequence continues at coordinate 540,199,376 of CM060934.1, read as the reverse complement.
AATATTTAATTAGCTAAATTAATAAAATAATGTGTTGATTAGGGGGTTGCGATTTGATTTCAATTAAGGTGTAGACATGTCATATAACAATGAATTAAAATAAAAGTTAAATTGAATTGGATGAGGGGAAGAATAGGAAAGTCGCCATTCCTATATCCTCCAAACCATAGCTGTGTATAATTTACACGTTCGTTTTCATTTCAAAATTTGGAAAACTCAAGGCCGACCGCCATTTATAAGGAAAAGGAAAAAAAGAAAGAAGATAAGCTGGGAACAAGCTTAAGTAAATCAAATTTATTCATATCTCAATCTCTTTAATCACAAAGGTTAAGGTGAATAATGTTTACATCTCATTTTCGATTGTGCTTTCGGTTTTCAGATGAAATCCAAATATTTTGCAATGGTTTGCCATGTTTTTGAATGATGGAATATTTATATATACGTGTTGATGAATTATGGTTCTTCATACTGAATTTATGATATGTTTTAAGGTAAAAACTCTATTAAATGATATCTTTTTGCCTTGCGAATTTTTTCGAAGATCAGAAATAATATTTTGGAGATGGGTTTCAATTCTCAAATTTTTTGGAATTAATATGGATTTTATATGAATTTTCTAGTAAATAAAATGATAATTTGGGTTATAAGTAATTTATGGGCAAATAAGTTATGGTTTGGGTCTGAAATTTATTAAGTTAGAAAATACACTAAAAGAGATTTTCTAGAGTTTTTCTAGTTTTTTCTAAGATTTTTGTTAAGCATATAGAATGATTTAAGGTATGAGACTCAAATGTTTTATATGTTTTAAAATGGAGAAGGGGCTTTTTGTAAATAATTTGGATTTTCTAATTCTAGAAAATGGCGGCACTTTTGAAAAAGTAATATGGCAACCAATCATATTTAGACAAACAAGACTGGTTAGGAACAAAAGAAATAGTTTAAAAGTACAAATAAATAGGTTTTTCACTGTTTCGTCTCCTTCAGCACCAAGTTTTGCCTTCATACAATCGCCTCCGACACAGTCGAAACCAATGCATGGTATCAGGCAACTGGCACACAATGAATTAGATGTTGGCAAAAGATATAGAGTCGAAACCATAGGGTTCCGAAAGAGTCGAAGCTTTGCGTTGGTTTTAAAGAAAAATGTGCTTGCTGGCTTTCGACTAAAATGCTTTCGATTGGGTTGCATCTTTATTTTAAATGGATGCTTTCGACTAGGTCACAACGCCTCACTGCTGCCTTTTACCATTCGATCCAGTAGGTTTCAAAGGGATTGTTTTGTTTTCTAAAAATCTTCCCATCCTTCTAATGCTTTCGAATGGATGGTTTCGACAACATCACTTCATTACTTAGGAAATGGTTTCGAAGCAGTTGCTTTTGACTCAAATGTTTTAAGATCCTTTTTCTATAAGTAAAGTAAAATCCAAATTGTTTTCGAAAGAGATGATTTGAATGATTTCAAAAGGAAGTGCTTTCGACTTTAATGGGGTTGTGTCCTTTTGCTCTACTTGAAGGCATAATCCAAAGACTTCGATCGAGACGTTTCCAAAAGTTTTTGAAGGAGTTAACTTTGAATGGTTTCAAAAGGTATCCACATATTTTAAATTGAACCCAAATGCTTTTGAAAGGTTTAAGTTTAATGCTTTCGAAAGGTTTTAAAAGAGGTTTCGAAGGGGTGGTTCTCTACATGTTTTGAAGAAGTCGAAAGGCGTTGTTCTTTGATGGTCTCGAATGATTTCGAAAGATTTTAAAGGGTTTCGAAAACAATGTTTAAGGTTTTTAAAAGAAATACGTCAAAGGTTTTTAAAACTTTTGAAAGGAGCACTTTTAATGGTTTCAAAGGGGTTACCTTCAAGGGTTTTGAAAGGGTGTTTAAAGGGTTTAAACAAAGGTCTCAAATGTATTGGATAGGAAGTATAGCCTAAGTATTTCCAAGTTAGAAAGGGTTTTGACTTGTTTTGGAAGGATAGTTAATCTTCATTAAAAATTCATCAATATTATTTGGAGTAAAGTATATATATCATGGCAAATGGGTTAGATTGAAGCTAAAGATATATTTCCTTGTATATATCTTTGATTTGAAGGAATAAATCATTTTGAAAAGGTTTTCAAGGAAAATTTAAAGGGTAGTTAACCCTAAAAAAAGATTTTGGACAGTTAGTCCATTTTGTAGGCAGTCAGCCTAGATTTTCGGCGATTAGTACATTTTAATCCAGATAGTTAGCTCAGTAAGCGGCAGTCAGCCCTGTTTTTGTGGACAGTTAGTCCATTATAGCATAACGGATCTTGCTATGGTTATATGGATAGAGAGTACTTTTGTTAGCATAACGGACCTTGCTATTATGTTGTGGGCATGTAGCTCATATTTTACCTGTTTTACAGAAAAATATTCCATTTTATTAATATAAAGGATATTGCTATTTTGATATAATCAGTTTGATTAACTAGTTTGGTTGTAGGAAGGAAATTGCAAAATAAATATGTTTTAAAAAGGATATTAGTGAGGGAAAACCCGTTCAACTTAGCGGCGTGTTCTCACTTTATATCAGTAAACCAAGATGTAATAGAATTATTCATATTCGGCTTTATGCCTGACTCGTGGTTTTAATTACCCCTTAAATTCTCAGATGCTAAAAAATTGATTTGAGTATGTAGAAGGTTAATATTTTTAGGTTTTAGTCTTTGGCGAATAAAGTTTCCGAAGACGAGAGGTGGCTGATAGATAGCTAAGTAGGAATACAGATTGTTCAGTTTAGTTTTCTGCTGTGTATATTAAGTCGACTATGACAATTTTCTATGATCAACCATGGAAGCATCGTCATATGTCGCTCTTGGCGTATTTTGTAATGATATATTAAATCATTCCTTTGGAAATGTTTTGGAATTTTGTAACTTGGATATGATATTGTTTTGAAATGTATTCGGTAAAAATGTTTGTTTTGAAAATATGTGATTTTGTTCATATTCAAGTGTTTTGATCTTATGGATACCATTAACATAGCCGTCGCAAACTATGGGATTTTAGTTGTCGGAAGCCATCGGAAAATCACGATTGTGCTTGTAGCCTTCATTTCATCCTCTATTCTAAAGCATCAAAACCCATTTTTAAAACCCTAAATCTGTCCCAACCGTCCCTAGTCGCCGTAATCTGTCAAAATCCATCACAATCTTCATCAAATTGGATTCTCCAAGCTTCTATATCTTCAATCCATAAAAATTAGATATACTCAGCCTCTAAACTAATTATTTCGAATTATGATAAAATTAGTATTAATTTGTGCTTAAATTGATTGATAAAACCTATTGATTTGTTGATGTGCATGTAAATTTGTATATTTTTACCATCATATTTAATCTATTTAAATTAAAGAAATGATCATATTGGGTATTTTAACTTATTTTTACCAAAATTCATATTGATTCCAAATTGTCACATATCCATCTTCATATACGGGCAAAACGGTCATTTGTGTGCATATATTTCTTTGAGAAAAATTTATTGAAAATTTATATATATTTATGCAGGAATTCGATTTCAAATAGGAGTAGTTTCATGAAGACACATGCATGCACAAAATGAATACAAAGGAATGAAGATGGAAATAATTCATAGTGAAGAACATGGAAGACCCCATTTACCCACCTACCTTAATGTACAAACTAAAGGCTAACACACATGCTTATGGAATTAATGGCTTCATGTACACTTAAATGATGATTAGCAGAAGCTAATGATTACTTGGCCTCCACAATTTCTCAAGGGTATTTTGGGCATTTTTCAAAAATATGTATTAGGGTTTAGCACATGTATATATACCCCTTATGTTTCATGTAACCCTCCTCTTCCTCTTAGCTAGTTAGTTTTAGTTTAGAAAATAAATCAAAGCTCTCTTTCTTTCCATGGCTACTTAGCCATTTCTTCTCTTATGTAATTCTTTTTTTTATGTAATGTTAATTTTTGTTTCTTTATAATTGCATGTTCATTTCCTTTTATGCAAATAGTGTAGATTTTCCTTTATGCAATTAGAATAGTTTTTTCATTTCACTTTACTCTCTTTTCCTTTTCTTTTTCTTTCATGTTGCAAGCTATATTTGTTGTTTTAATGACAAATATGAGAGGCTAAACCCCTTCAATTTAGGAGGTAATGAAGCTCTCTAATTATGTAGCTTCAACTATTTGTTGATTCATGCTCTCTTTTTGTGCTTAATGATGATGATAGAAATGGTTTGCTAGTTGTTTTTGCTTTGAATTTGATAGCATATATTGTTGACACCAAATAGGCTATGCTTAAATAATCACTAACACTAATTGCCTCTTCATCAAAATATGATTATGGCAAAAGAAAGTGATTTGAAATTAAAATTTGATGGTCTATATTTCTAATCAATAGTTAATAGGTCATACATAAAATAGATTTCATTTTAATTTTCTTTGTCAAGTTTCATGAAAGTTAGTAAGTGCTTTAAGGGATGTGTTATAGTTTGATGGCTTATGTTGGCTAATCAATAGCACAAATATGCCATACTTAGGATAAGCACATCAATTAAAGCACTAATGACCATAAAAGAGAGATCATGATTTCATATGTGTTGAACTACATGATCTAGAGAGTGGATTTACTTTCTAAATTGTCATTTAACTCTTATATTTGCATCTCTTTTCTTTAAATTAGTTAGCTAATTTTTTTAATTCTCTAGCTTAACTTTCACTCGACTTTGGTATAATTTGATTGAATAGATTTTTAAAATCATCAATTCCCTGTGGATCGACCCGTATTCGCCACGTCCTACGATAGTACGCCGTTCGCTTGCGGTATAAATTTTATTATAATTTTTCAACGGTTTTATAATTTGATTGGATTATTTTTGTTTGATTTTTGTGTGTTTTTGTTCGTTTGCATAAAAAAAATTGCGTGATTTTTGTGTGTTTATTGTTCTTGTTTCCTTTTCCATTTGCATTGCATTACTATTCCCAAAAAAAATTCAAAATTCAAAACACAAATAAAAATATTTTATTGCATTTACATTTACAATTTTTTCCTTCTTTTTACATTTACAAAAAAAAAAAGAATTTCAAACTGTGCATATAACACTGCACTGTTCACTGTGTAACAGTTGCTCTGTGCACCTTTGCAACTGTTCTTTTGATCATCAGACAAACCACTGTTCCCTCTCATCCATTTCTGCCTGCAGAGTAACTCCAACCTTCAGCATCTCTAGTGACAAACCTTCTCACAAGCAAATACAATCACTTCTCCAACTTCATCATACATCTAACTGCAGCAATACATCTCTTTCCACCAACCTGAAACACCCATTTTCCTTACTGTTGTTAACTCAAACTTCTGCCCACACTTGCAACTCCTTGCTTCAACCATTACAACCACCATTTCCTTCCACTGCTTCAAACATCCTCACTTCATTGCAATCCCACTGCTTCACATCTACAACACACAACCATTCTCCCAAACAACCAAAGAAAAAATAAAAAAAACTTACTGCTATCAAGCAATCCATTTCAACTGCTGCTACCTAAACATCTTCGGCTTCCCACATCAACATTTCTTCGTCCCCCAACCATTAGTTTCAATTGTATCACTGCCTACTGCCCAACAACTCACAGCAGCCCCCACTTAATCCCCTTACTTCTGCCATCATACAAACATCTCTTAACTTCCACTAACCATACAAGCATCACTTCTACTCTTTCCCCCTTTCTATGTGCAAACCATCACCAGAGCATACACCTCCACTTCAAAACAAATTGACCTTACATTCACCAGACAGCAACTTCCCCGCCATAATAGCTATAAGCACCAAATCCGCCAACATCCTCAAACACCCATCACTCAACCCGCCAGCGACCTCGCATCCCTCATCCAATTCGACAATCTCCCTCTTTTCCAATCAATGTACAGCTTGCAGCAGTCACCACACTACCACAAACTTCTATCACAACCCACTGAACCATCTCTCAACCAGCCATTAACCCAAACCAACTAGCAGCCCTGATCACCATCATCATTACATAAATCTTCCACTGTCTTGCCATAAACTGCTGCAATCTCCTCAATCACCACACCAGAACTGTGCACTGCACCATCACTTTGCCTCTGTAACTACATTAACCAAAACACCTTCTTTTTCATCTCCTATAACTTCAACAAGCACCGCGACGTGCTACCCTCCACCCCTGACCTCCTCTCCTAATTGCGTGAATGCAACCATCCAATCTGACGTTGACATCACACCGATACAATCCAAGCCCACGACAGCAACCATACACCCCACAGCCTTGACCTGACCTCACGGCTACTTTCAACTCACCACATAAAACGTCAACTTCGACATCATCCCTACCTCCCAGCGCGAACAACAATCAGTAGCAAGCATTGTCTTCCCCAAACTCCTGTCGAACCAATCGAATTCACCTCCTTCTCTCTGCCCTAATCCGCCACCAAATCATCTCACTCGTACTCCTCAAATACCGCAATTCGAACCACTGCCTGAACCACCCCATTCGCCATATCCCCTTCGCGAACTTCAACTCGCATGAACCACTCTGAATTTTGATTTCAAGTATTCAAAAGCAATCTTGAAAAGTTTGTGAGGTTGATTTTGTGTTTCGTTGACTTCGGTTGTGTGCTTTTGATTGTTTGAGAGCTTTTATTTTGTTTGGAACCTGATTTCATTTGGAAGGCGACTGTGTGTTTGTTGATTTTCGTTTGGGCTCCGGGCCTTCTAGGGCCTGATTTTTTTTTAATTTTTTTCTTCTGTGGGCTTGATCGCTTTTTGGTCTAGTTAATGCGTGTAATTAGTTGTTGAGTAATTAATTGGTTTTGTTTGTTTTCAATTCTTTTGTTTTCTTTTGTTAAAGTGTCTTCTTGTTCAAAAAAAAGCCTCACTTGTTTTTATTCTGTTCTTATACAAAAGAGTTGTTTTTTTCATTATTGCTTTAGTTAATTTATTTTGAATTTTTCCTTTGGTTTAGTCTCCTATTTGATATTAAAAAAAACAAGTTTCTTTTGTTTTGTTTGTCTTCTTTTGATTTGATTCGTTTTGATTTTCCTTGTTTTAGTTGCTCCTTTGGTATTAAAAAAACTGTACATATATCTTAGTTTTAGTTTCAGGTTGCAGAAGGCGAAATTCAAAGAAAGAACCGCTTGTCAAAATAAACTGTTTTGTTTGCTTGCTTAGAAAAAAATTTGCTGCTTCCATCTCTAGTTTTATTTTAATTGCATTGTTGGTTGCTTGCATTTGCATTTAAAAAAATTTCAAAACAAAAACAAATTTCATCGTAGTTGCACTGTTAATACACGTTTAATTTTTGCTTTGCATTTATCTTAGATTTTGATTGACAATAACGGTTAGACATCGATAACACTTAATTGTATATTGATAAGTTGTCTTCTTTGAACAATTTACTTTCTTGGTGTCTAGGCTACAACAGAGTAATAACTATTAATAAATATTATGGTGATTCGTAAATATTATAGTTGTTGTTTCTTTGAAGGTACTAAAACCTTCGGCTGCATTGCTACGGTGATTTGTGGTGTACCGATAAATCCTGGCAGTTACCTGGCTGAGAACTATCTTGTTTATCTAAGATAATTTGTAATCATACAATTTTGAGTTAAATTAGGATAAATAATTTATAATTAGATCCTTGCATTCGTTTAGTTGCATTAGTTCATGCATATTTTAAAAAAATTCAAAATCCAAAACTAAACAAAATTGTAAATATTCCTTTTCTTTTGAAATTTTTAAATCCTTCTTCTTTGAAATTTCAAAAATCCAAAAAAAGTTAGAAAAATCAAAATTCAAAAAAAATTATAAAACCTTTCCAAAAACAAAGAATTTTTTTTGAAAAACCAAAAATCAATTTCCTTTTTGAAAAATAAATTCTGTTTGTAAATATTTTCCGTTTATAAAAAAACCAAAAAAAAAATCTTGAAAATGTCCGACTTTCCTTTTCCTTACCCACTTGAATTTTACAATAGTTGTGAAAATCAATATAATCCATATGATTACACTCCAAATTCGTATGGGTATTTTAGCAACAACTATTGTGCAAATAATTTGAATTTCGAACAACAAAGTTTTCAAAATAATGAACAACCCTCGAATCTCGAAAAAAGCATTTCATCCTTACTTGAATTCTCTACACAACAAAATCAAAGTATAAATGAATTGTATAATTCATATTTGTATAATAACTCGAGTCAAGGATTTCAAAATTTGAATTCAATTCAAAATTTACACGAGTACGATTATAAACCATGCCAATTCAATTTCGAACTCCAAAATGAATTTCAAACTCAACATGGAAACGGGAACAACTTTTCAAATGAATTTGGCAATGAGAATAATCTCGACTACGATACGAGTGAAATTTTTTGTTCTCAACAAATCCAAATCGAAAATTCTCAAGTTAATAACTATAAATTGGATTTTATTGAGAAAATGAACGAAATTTACGATGATCACACGAATTTATTGTTTGAAACATATTTGAAACAACGTGATAAACAAAATCAAGTTCCAACGTGTGATGAATCAAGTGATAATCCATCTTTTACCACAATTGATGATTTTCAAACAACAACTTTTGAAGTTGAAAATAACAATCTTAATGAAGTTATAGAAAAATGGTAATGGAGTTGGATTTCAATTCTTCTGAGGGTGAGAAACTCGATTTAAATTTCGATCTTCCTTTTTCTGAAAATTTGAATACAACTTTGGATTTTGAAATGGTTATATGCGATGAAGTTGTTGATAATTCAACAAAGGAAGATGAATTTAATGAACATGAGTTTTATGGAATTTAAAAAATGAATCGTTAAATTTTGATGGGGAAGATTTCGATCACCATTTTGACTTTGAAATCGATAATTTGGAAAAAGTTTTTAATGACAAACTTGAATTTCAATCAATTGTTTTATCAACCCAAAAAATCATTGAAAACAAAACAACTCGTTCAATTTTTAATAAAACAAAATTCGTTTTTCCAAATCAACAATCAACTTCAAAATCTTTTACGATTTGGTTATTCATGCTTAAGCCGTGTCTCGCACATTTGACGAGACAAATGAATCGGTCTTTAGTAGACCGTTTCATTTAGTTTTTGACTGTATACTTTCTCATCTCTTGTAAATAATAATCTTTCATGTAAATATAGGATTTTTATTTTATTTTTCTCCTTCCACTCGGGTTGACTGTGGGGACACAGTCAAAATCAAGTGTGGGAGAAACTCATCTTCATCTTTATTTTATTTTTCATGGTTTATTTTTGCTTTAAAATCTCAAAAAAAATTAAAAAAAATCCCCAAAACAAATTTTCTTTTGATTTATTTTTAAAAGAAACACTATAAGATAAATATATGGTTTTGGTTTATTAAATTGAATTTTTGAAAATTTATTTGTCTTAACAAAAATTAAAAATGAAGTTTGATTACAAATAATAATGGTTTAACTAGTATATAGGAAGATTCATACGTGTTAATTAGAAGTACATCCTAATTGAAAATCTTTGTTTTAAAAAGTCGTTGTGATTTTGTAAAACTCTCTCACTCTTAAAAAAAATTAAAAATTAAAAATAATAACATCCAAGTATTCACTCTCATTTAAAAGTCCTCACGGTTATGCATGGGTGAATTACTTGGAATCTTTGATTATGTGTTTTCATAATCATCTAAAAGTCCTCATGGTTATGCATGTTTGGAGCACATGTAAAAAAACAAACTTAATAAAAACCTCCTATGGTCGATAGGTGTATGCACGAAAGTATGTGCACTCGGCATGCTCTGTACCCCCCTCACATAAGCCCGAAAGGCAGTGCATGGGTGGTATTTCTGACCTCAGTTTACCCGAGCTAGGTGTGTAATTTTTCTTGCAAATAATGAGAGAGCAAGAAATTAAAATCCTAGCACTATTTTTACTTATTTGATTTGATTTATTATTGAAAAGAATGAAAATACCACTTTGATAAACTTTGATAATCAACCAAGGATCCATTTCATAGTTACAGTGTTATTAACCAAAACAATGAGTTAAACTATCATCTATTTGTTATGATAACTTTGATTTTATTGAAAATTTTGACGAGTAAATAACTAAAAAATTTCAAGATAATAACGAAAACCTATATTTAACTTATTTGTGTCAATTTAAAAATAAATCCTTCATTTGTAAATATTTTCAAAAACCCGCGTTCACCTTTTTGTAAATAAATCTTGTATTTTGTAAATATTTTCATTCTGCATTTCGATTTTGTGGGTAGTATCCGCTGAAAACGCTCACGGGACAACACTCGTCCTACTGGGGGTACCTAGAGGTTTAACAGCTTGTTGCATACACTCAATGCAATCGTGCTCCGTACGAAAACGGATTTATTTTAGTTTTTCTTTATTCGAGGACGAATAAAAAGATAAGTGTGGGGGTATTTGATGTGTACATAAGTGTGCATATTTTTACCACCATATTTTATCTATTTAAATTAAATAAATGATCATATTGGGTATTTTAACTTGTTTTAACCAAAATTCATATAAATTTCAAATTGTCACATATCCATCTTCATATAGGGGCAAAACGGTCATTTGTGTGCATATATTTCTTTGAGAAAAATTAATTGAAAATTTATATATATTTGTGCAGGAATTTGATTTCAAATAGGAGTGGTTTCATGAAGACACATGCATGCACAAAATGAATACAAAGGAATGAAGATGAAAATAATTCAAAGTGAAGAACATGGAGGACCCCACTTACCCACCTACCTTAATGTACAAATTAAAGGGTAATACACATGCTTATGGAATTAATGGCTTCATGTACACTTAAATGATGATTAGTAGAAGCTAATGATTGCTTGACCTCCACACTTTCTCAAGGGTGGTATTTTGGGCATTCCCCAAAAATATGAATTAGGGTTTAACACATGTATATATACACCCCTTACGTTTCATGTAACCCTCCTCTTCCTCTTAGTTAGTTAGTTATAGTTTAGAAAATAAATCAAATCTCTCTTTCTTTCCATGGCTACTTAGCCATTTCTTCTCTTATGTAATTCTTTTTTTTCTTTTATGCAATGTTAATTTTTGTTTCTTTTTAATTACATGTTCATTTCCTTTTATGCAAGTAGTGTAGATTTTCCTTTATGCAATTAGAATAGTTTTTCATTTCACTTTACTCTCTTTTCGTTTTCTTTTTCTTTCATGTTGCAAGCTATATTTATTGTCCCCTTCAATTTAGGGGGTAATGAAGCTCTCTAATTATGTAGCTTCAACTATTTGTTGATTCATGCTCTCTTTTTTGTGTTTAATGATGATGATAGAAATGGTTTACTAGTTGTTTTAGCTTTGAATTTCATAGCCTATATTGTTGACACCAAATAGGCTATGCTTAAACAATCACTAACACTAATTGCCTCTTCATCAAAATATGATTATGGCAAAAGAAAGTGATTTGAAATTAAAATTTGATGGTCTATATTTCTAATCAATAATTAATAGGCCATACTTAAAATAGATTTCATTTTTATTTTCTTTGTCAAGTTTCATGAATGTTAGTAAGTGCTTTAAGGGATGTGTTATAGTTTGATGGCTTATGTTGGCTAATCAATAGCACAAATATGCCATACTTATGATAAGCGCGTCAACTAAAGTACTAATGACCATAAAAGAGATCATGATTTCATATGTGTTGAACTACATGATCTAGAGAGTGGATTTATTTTCTGAATTTTCATTTAACTCTTATACTTGCATCTTTTTTCTTTTAATTAGTTAGCTAATTTTTTTAATTCTCTAGCTTAACTTTCACTCGACTTTGGTATAACTTGATTGAATAGATTTTTAAAATCATCAATTCCCTACGGATCGACCCGTATTCACCACGTACTACGATAGTCGTCGTGCGCTTACGGTATAAATTTTATTATAATTTTTCGACGGTTTTCTAATTCGATAGAATTTCCATCGTTAAACATTTGTTATGATTATGTATTAGTTTATTTGAAAATATTAATTAGGGTTATTAGTGTTTAAATTGTAAATATAAATTAGAATTAATGTTAAATCCAAAAACTAATGTATAATTAGGGATTATTTGGGTGGATTAGTGTGTGGTTATTAGTATATGTGGTTGATTAACGTATAATTAGTGTATGTGGGTTGATTAACGTATAATTAGGGCTAATTAGGATCATATGCCTCATTATCAATTTTTTGATTGTTCAATAGAAAATGTATATACAATTGACTCGATATATGTATATACATGTGATTCATACATGAACAGTTAGAACCAAAGTAGAAAATAAGAATAAAGCTGAGATCATTCTGGTTGCCATTGATAGAAGACTCACGCAAGCAGATAATGGATGCTATAAGGAACACAAATGCTAAAACCATGGATCTAGTTCCTCTTACCACCAAAAAAGTGCTTACTTATGTTAGTGTAAATTTTTATAAAATTAATTGTGTGGACTTTTTGTTTTAAAATGATAAGAAGAGAAAGAATTGAAGAAGAAGCGAGACTGGGAATAGTCCCACGTCATAAAAGAGTAGGAATTATATTTGTTTAAATACAGATTTCTCAAAAGAAGGTTGAGACCTTCAATGCTTCTTTTTTGTGAAGAGGGAGGTCATGAACAACTAACATGCACGCGCATCACTGCTGTCACAACCGACCTGATCGGTTTTGGGTCCAAATTATAATTTAAGACAGAATTGTTTTAGTTAAAATATAGCAGATCTTAATCCATTCACAAGCCTAGAATTCATAATTAAATAGACAGAAATGGCTGGAGATTTGACTGTTGCAAATGGTGGGAAACGTGATTGTTACAAACAACATGACATTTTGAAACGAATGGATGTGTCTTCTCACAATGAAAAGGAACCTATTCACAGCTATAAATAGGAACACCCAAACATGTTTCGGTTTTAAATCTTCACCTCTCTGAAAACAGAAATGCCTAAAAATCATTTTAGAATTCAGTTTTCCTTTGTTTCAAATCTCTTTCTCTTCTCCTTTCTTATTTCTTTCAATACTATTTTGGGTCTGTGATACTGCAAATTACAAACTCGATACTCTTATCACTATAGTCAATTTAGAAGATATTTTAAACCGATTTTGACCATGACATCGCAATCGATTGAAGAGGTTAATCATCTTGATACAATTGTATCTCAAGAGATGTAATGAATGTCCTTTCGTCTCTCGGATGTCCACATTAATACATCCACAGTATTCATGTGCCGAGCACCCAAGTGCCGGAAAGACAGAAACATTAGGGTAAAAGAAAAAAATGAAATGGGACAAGAAGGAAGAACACAATATTAGAATCTCACATGCAGAATGATAATATATAATATCTCAAAAAATATTTACTAAAAATAAAACTTTAATATACATACAACAGTCACAGTAAACTAACCTATCATCAACCTTGACAGTTATAACATCTGGTCCTCTCAAATGCTGATAGATACAAAAAAAGTAACGCAGTGGAAAATAAATACATTAATAGGGATCATCTAGCTCCTTTCTAAGAGCTCCAAGAACCACAGCTAAATCTGAAAATATACTTATGGCTGACCCGAGCATTACAAGAGAATAACATCCGGATCAGTTTAATAAACCAGCATGAGAAACTCAAATCATATGGATTTTTATATTCATCAAATCCTTCAAAAATAAACGTATCTTGTAAGACCGTACAACAAATAAACATAGACGAGTTTTTACCTTACGATAACCAAACCATCTCTATTAGAAAATCTATTGATAGTATAATAATGTCCGTGGTAAGAAATAAAAAAATCAGGTAGCCACGATTCTTGTGAGTGTACACCACATCAATAATAGGCCTACAATCAAAACCGCTAAGGCATATTCGCTAATTGTGTAGTTTTCCATGGAGGTGCCCTCAAAACATCTAGGACTGTCCTTCTGCACAAGGATTAGAGATATCCTTTCAAAGCATTGTACATCCCTAGCTAATGTACATAGGAATAGCTAAACCCATAGTCTATGTATTTTATCCCTGGTTTTATTCATTACCACTAGTAAGGCTACGTCCAGCATTCCAGCACACGAATCACCACTCGATCAGATCTCTGAACCACATATGGATTCTCATACAACAGATCTCAGAATCACACATGCATTCCCACATCCTGAGTAGACCACAAATAACCACATGTGTTCAAACATCTTAAACAGATCTCGAATCTCCATATAGATTCCGGTACCTTGAAACAGTCACGAACTTCTTCCAGTATAAGAGCGATTTTTAGTAAACTCAACTTTGGTTCTTTTGGAAATTAGTAGACAATATATAAGAGCGAAGATCACCTCCTCAGTGTTTAGGCGGATGAATTTCCTTATTATTTGCCGTAGAAGAACACAATAAGTTTATATGTACAATATAGCATCACCAAGGATAACTTTACCATATAAGTCTCGTATTTATTTTAGACATTTCTAGTATTATATTTGATCAATTTCAACAATAATGAGAATGATCATATAAGGGGAACTAATTCCCATATACTATCTATAAGCAAGTAACACATAAATATAATTAACACACACAAGCATGATCAAGTCATATAAATGACTTCGAATCCCCTTTTTAATTAATTTATCTTACTAATTTAAAACTTCCCTTTTATTAGTATACCCAATAAACTTCATTATTAATGAAACTTATTAATCACACTTCACTTTTAATTAAAATTTCACTATTCATTTCTACCCATTTCAATACTCGCAAAAGTATTCATATATTTGTCTCAAAGGTATAAGTATATTTACAAGTCAATAACAAGTTTTACTTACTTTAAACACTGGAAAAGATGTTAAAAACAAGTGTCACTCAAATATTATTATTATAATCCCCTTCTCTCTTTTATACTTTAAGACTTATACCTTTCTATCTTTTTCCAAAAATCATATACTTATTATTATCTTTAAAATTCTGTTATTAAAGATCTAACTATTTTCCAAAATCATTTAACAATGTTTTCTTTCCACTTTAAAATATAATTCAAGGGTTTAATAATTTTTTTCCAAAAACATCGTTTATTACAGACCCAAAACACTTCACTTAATCATTATCTTTTAAATTCTCTTTTATAGATTATATTAATTTTCAAAAGTATAATTAAATTGGTCAAAAACAATTGTTTCTTAAACATCATACTGTAAACCCAAAATATCTTTTATACCTGCCATTAACTTTGAAACGTTCATTTAAAGCTCCAAGTACATCTTCACTTATTAAATAAGGAAATATTCTTTTTAACCAATTTTACAAACCATCCATTATAATAAAAATGTTATATTCCAAAAGCCTCTTTATATACTTTTAGAAAATATTAAACTTCTTTTCCAAACTTCAAAATTTACTAAAATACCTTTGAAAAAGGCACACACACACAAACAACGTACACCGACATATTTGTAAAACTAAGATACTTAATGAAATACTATAAACTATTTAAAAGATATTCTAGTATAAAAGCCTTTTATTTCTCAAATAAAATCTTTAACTAATTTTCTAAAACTACATTTACTTAAAACTTACTTTAAAATATTATTAAAATACTTATCTTATGTTTTAAGCATTTATTTTAAATATCATTTAAAACACTTATTTTAAAATTTAAAACCCTTTATTTTGAAATAATTATAAAACATATTTATACTTTGAGATACTTCAAAGAATAAGTACACTTATAATATTTATTAAAAATGCAAAGATGCCCTAGTATGTCTTTCAAAGTTAACTTCAAAATCGTCGAACTTAAAGGGATTTCAAAGTGCATTCATAGCGACTCTTTGCCTCTAACCATTACAGTTTCCATTCTTAATTTCCAACTATGTCCAAACCACTTCCTTTATATTAAAAACCATAGAACGTGTATAGGGAACAACCAAGTATATATATTTCCAATATATCATAATTTAACTAAGTTAACATATGTCAAATACTTGGGATATCAAAGTGCCTTTATAGCGACTATATCGCTTCAAACTAGGGCTGTCAATGGGTAATCGAAAAATACAATATTCATCTGAATCCGTATCCGAAAATATAAAAAATATCCGTTATCTAAAAAACGGATATGGGTATCTGATATCTGAAAAGCTTTCTGGATATGGATATGGTTATTTTGGTATCCGTATCCGAAATATATCCATCTGATTAACTGATGCATATATATATTTAATTAAAACTATATCTAATTAATATATGATTTTCCAATTAATTCCCAACCATTGGATGTTAGTATGATATAGTGTTTTGCTCATTTTTAGTGATAACAGACAGTTTTCTTTTTTAATTTTTGAATATTTTGGATACGCATATGGATATTAGTATACGACAATGTTTTATCATCATATTTTTTATTCCTTGGTTTTTTTATGAACATTAGTACAATTTTTTTATGTTGATCCAAACCTTTTCATTTATAATTTTAAATTTATTGATTATAGGAGGAGCGGATAAATATCCGATATCCGTCCGTAACTGAAAATTAAGCGAATATGGATATCCAATATCCGAAAATTAAGTGGATAAAGATTATTCGAAAATGATTTTAGATACGGATATACATGTTGTACTATCCGTATCCGAATGTATCCGTCGATAGCCCTACTTCAAACATTCATAACACAATTTCCAACTTGATCAAATAACAATATCAAACATGTACATAAGTCTGGACAATGATACACGCTTTAGAGAATTAAAAGTAATAACTTGCATCATTATACTATTTATATTTAAACACAATAACAATTATACCATAACAATACACAAATCAACTAGCGAGTAAACTCACCCAAGACCAAACCAATCCAAGACGTTGATAATTCTAATACGATAGCAATGGCGAAGACGATGCCTCGATTGGACCTCACACACAAAAGTTATGTTAGATAAGAATTAAGATTTAAAACTTAATTGATTAAGTTTAGTTATTCATTAATTACCACATTAAGTTTATATCCTTCTTCCCTCTCCGAAATAATTCCAGAACATGCACAAATCAAACCCACCAAGGTTGTGCACATATATACAGTGATATAGAGTATCCCTCCATCATTCGACGAACGGACTTCGCCATTGATCTTTTCTTCACAAATTTGACTTGCTAGACCCGAATTACCAATTCTTATGCCTTGTTATTTTGATGCACCATTTACGAATAACTGCCAGAAATGTGGGTTGCCTACTTCTTCGTCTGAATGGGGTTCAGTTGGTATGGTGCATTCTGCAATGAAATCGACAAGTGCTTGGCTTTTAATTGCATTCATTGGACAGTGGGGGAAGTTGTATTGGCTAAGCTCCATTGCCTATTTTAATAGGCAACCCGATGTCCCTAGATCAATCAGGTCAGATCTTCTCAAGAAAGTATTATATGGTGTTGGTTGATCGATGACTAGGAAACTTCATAAAACGACTTATGTAACAGGGCACTTCCAACTATAACGAGGAGATGTGTTGATTCTACTGGAATAGTTGTAGTGTTGTTGAAACCAAAGATCGGTTCAGGGCTAGGTTTTAGGATTTGTGACTGTAATTTCATTTGACCAAAAGAAGATTTGAAGAGGATGTTTACTGAGCTTCTAGAATCGACAAAGTCTTTCTTCACAGTACAATTTGATATCTACACTATAATGACTAGTATGGGTCTGTGCTTCGCACACAGGCTGTTTGTGTTATTGTATACGTTGATATTTTATTTGAGCGCAAATATGTAAACCGAAAGCAAGGGCATTTTTAAAATTTCAAAAATACACCGAGTAAATTAGTTCAACGAATTTTCTTTATTAGTAGTAGGGATAAGTGAGTCTTGGTGTAGAAACACAACTCCCATAGTATTGGTTGCCATGAAGGTTATTTCTAGTGCAGGTTTCTGTTTGACAGGAAGATAGTCTTCCAAGTCTTGGCTTCCTGCACATATCTCATCTGTTCCATTCTACTTGAACCAGCGAGGTGTGGTCCCCCATAGATTTAAGCTATCAGGTTTGAAGGATTGCCAACTTAGCGTTCATTAGGGTCGATAGTCAGATTTTCGGTCCTCTCACCACTATTTTCCCTTTGGAAACTACCTAAATAACCCTTCTCGATCAACCTCTCTATTTCATTCTATAGGCAGCGACAGTTATCGGTTTGATTACCATTTGTTCGGTAAAAGCGGTAATATGCTCCGCCTTTTTTTCTAGTTTCTTTCCTTTATTCAGCACGCTGTATGCTAGCTCAGCCTTGGTCATCTCATATATCCACTGGAATGTATGAGTGATGAGGGTTTTTGTAGTGACCTTTAGCTCCTTCTACCGCTTTGCAGGTGGGTGATATCCGTATACCCCCTTTCATTATCATAACTAGGGGAAGAAGTCCCATGAGATTGCGCTACAGACCCGGTTTCCTCCATCCTGATGTAACCAGCTGCCATTTCATAGAAATCCTTCATGATATGGCCTCATATGTTTAGGTTAGCAAAAAAGAGCATGGTCTGTAGGAAATCCGGTTGAAGTTCGTAGGCCCATAGTACTTAAGAGAGCTCCTCTACCCACTTCCTTTTAGCTTTCGATAGCCTTTTCTTGAGCATTTGTTTGATGGTTTTGTTCGTAGCTTCAACCTGTCCATTTGCCTATAGGTGAGTGACTGAGAAAAATCTTTTTTATTATGTCATTCTTCTCACAAAGCTCCATGAATTATTTGCTTTCAAACTAGATACTGTTATAAGAAATGATTTTGTAAGGTATCTCATATCTATTGATTATGTTCCTTACTACAAAAGTGACTATCTTCTTTGTAGTAATCATGGCTAGGGGTTCTGCCTCAACCCATTTGGTGAAGTAATCTATGGCCACTATGGCGTATTTTGCTCTTCCTTTTGACATTGGAAGTGGTCCTATCAAGTCTGTTCCTCATATGTCGAATAGCGCTGGGCTTGCAAGTGGGATGAGCTCATAGGATAGTTGTATGAGAATTCTTGTAAATCGTTGACATCTGTCGCACTTCCTCACAAATTCCTTTGCATCTTGGAGTACGGTGGGCCAATATTATCCATGTCTCGGTAATTTTTTGCTAATTTTCTTCCCCTAGAGTGATCTTCGCAATGGCCCTCATGTACTTCTCTAATGACTCATACCCTCTATTCATTGGAAACGCATGTAAGATAAGAGGTGGAATACCCTCTCTTGAATTATGTGCCATCAAAGGAGGAGTAGTACGGAGTATCATATCTTTCAAGCCTCATTTTAATTTGGAGGTAAAACTCCATTTAATGGGAATTGTTTGATGGGAGTCATCCAGTCATTATCCTCAGTTTGTTTAGGTAGGAGCTCAATTGTGGGTTGCCCTTGACTCCCCGTTGTCTCCTCCTTGAATGGAATCCTTTGGTCTTAGATCAGGACCAGTATTTGGTTCAAATCTATTATACTTAGCTCTGCTTGATGCCCAATTGGTACTACCTTCATTTCATTTGCCATTTTTGGTACTAGTTAGTTTTGCTAAGGAGTCGGCGGATGAGTTTCTCTCACATGGGATTTTGTCTATGTTAGATTGTTCGAATTGCTATAGTAATTTATTAAATAGTTCCGCATATTTAGCTAAGGTCGGTTCCTTCGTTTGGTAATTTCCCTCCACTTGGTTCATAACTAATTGGGGACCACCATGAATTTTAATGTGAGTTACCTTCATTACCTAGTCATTCTTAACCCTACAAAAAGGGCCTCATGTTCTTCCACGTTGTTGGTTGCTTTGAAACCAAGCTGTACTGCTATATGTAGTTCTATCTATTCAGGATGATCGGTGCATATCCAATTCCTGCCCCTTGTTTATTCAATGCTCCATCTACTAACAACTACAAACAATAAGGAGTTTGCTTCTTCCTCTGAATGAGGATGAGCTGGTAGGGTACATTCTACGATGACATCTATAAGTGCGTGGCCTTTGATTACCTTCCTGGGACAGTAGGTGATGTCGCACCGGCTAAGATTCATTGTCCATATTAATAGATGACCCGATGCCTCTGGCTTCTTCAGTATTTGTCTAAGAGGTTTATCTGTAAGGACTTTGATAGGATGTGCCTGGAAATAGGGCCGCAACTTTCTCACTATAAGGAGTAGGTCACAAGCTTTTTAACAACTGAGTAGTATAGCTTGGCCCTCAATTAACCGCTTGCTCATGAAGTAGATGGGTTTTTGTGTTCCTTCATCCTCTCATATCACAACAACACTAACTGTTTAATCATTGCAGCTAAGTAAATGTATAATTCTCAACTACTGCTGATTTTTAGAATATAGGAGTATTGACCAAATGATCCTTTAGGTTTTGGAATGCAGCTTTGTACTCCTCAGCCCATTCGAAGTTTTGCCCCTTCTTCACTTGGTCGAAGAAAGGGATGCACTTGTCTTTGGCTTTGGATATAAATCATCTTAGGGCCACTACCCTGCTATTTAAACTTATTACATCCTTTGACTTCTTTGGGATTTCTATTCCTCTTATGCCCTCAATCTTTTCAGGGTTTGTTTCAATGCCACGTGCAGTCGCTATGTACCCTAGGAACTTGCCTGATTGGATGGCGAAAGTGCATTTCAAAGGGTTTAGCTTCATATGGTATTGCTTTAGGAATATAAAGGTTTGCTCCAAGTCTTTGACATGGTTTGATGTTGCTTTTGACTTAACCAGCATGTCGTCTACATATACCTCAACATTCTTTCCAATCTATTTAACGAACATCATATTGACCAACCTGGTAGGTTTCCCTCGCTTTCTTAAGCCAAAATGGCACGACCTTGCTGCAAGGTAACCCTTTATCAGTCACAAAACTAGTGTGTTCCTAGTCTGGTTCGAACATGGCCATCGAATTGTATCCCGAATATGCATCCGGAAAGGGAGTAATTCATGCTGATTAGTCACGTCTACTAACTGATCGATCCTTGGCGGGGAAACTACACTTGGGGCAAGCCTTATTGAGATCGGTGAAGTCTATACAAGTTATCCATTTTCCGTTAGGCTTTCCTATGAGTACTGGATTGACAATCCACTTCAGGTAGTACACCTCCCTAACGAACACATTCTCCTTTAATTCTTAATTTATTCGTGTAGAACATTGTATCTTTCATGGTCTAGAGTTTTGTGCTTCAATTTGACCGAATGCTCATCTGGGTCGATGTTTAGGGCATGGCAGATGATGGTTGGGTCTATTCCTACCATGTCTAAATGATACGGGCTAATACATCTACCGACTTTTTTAAGAAGTCTATAAGTTCATCACGTGCCTCTACACTAAGGTTTTTTCTATCTTGAGCATCTTGGTAGGGTCCTCTAAATCTATTTGTATGTCTTCAAGATCATCTAATGGCTTTAACTCTTTCCTTTCGCCCCCAACCTCGGTTCTATCTCATTTTTTGATTCCTTTTATGATGGTAAGTTCATAGAAGATTCTTGTTTCTGAGCTTCCTCCGAGAAATACTATATGTAAACAGAATTATATTCGCAAGCGCCAATCATGTGCATATATGTTCTCTTCTCTCAAGTATTGGGGGTATAGGTTACTCCCCTCGGTATTAATTCGAGTATCTGACACCGTCGCAGATTTATATTCCGATCTAAATTCTTTTTTGGTTATTATTACAAATATCAGAAGAGACAACAAAATAGATTGGAATAATTTTATTGCTAAAGTTAACGGTTACATTGTACAATTCCGTACCTAATAATTTTTCCCCTCTCACCGACCCTATTTACACTGAAGTGCTGAATTTCATGAGCATGTCTTTTTGAGAGATGATTGTCCTCAGATCAACCAACGTAGGTCTTTCTAAGAAAGCATTATATAGTGAGGACTGATCAATAATTAAGAAACTTGCAGAAAATGACTTATGTAACGGGGAACTTCCAGCTATAATGAGAAAACATGCCCACCAAATTAGAATGGTAATGGTGTTAGTGAAATCAAAGATCAGTTCAAGGCTGGATTTCAGGATTTCTGCCAGTAACTTCATTTGATGATAAGAAGATTTGAAGATGACGTTTACTGAGTTTCCAGAATCGACAACGACTTTCTTCGTAGTACAATTTGATTTATACACTATAATGATAAGCGAGTCTTGGTGTGGGAACACAACTCCCACCGCATTGGCTTCCATGAAGGTTATTATTGGTATAGTTTCTGTTTGACGTGGAAGACTATCTTCTAGGTCTTAGCTTCCCGCACATATCTCTCCTGTGCATTTTTGCTTGAACCAGCGAGATGTGGTCTTACCACTACCATTTTCCCTTTGGAAGCTGCCCAAATAACCATTCTCGATTAACCTCTCTATTTCATTCTTTAGGTGTCGGCAATTATCGGTATGATTACCATTTGCTGGGTGAAAGCGGTAGTATGCTCCACCTCGCTTTTGTCCTGGTTTCTTTCCCTTATTCGGCATATTGAATGTTAGTTCAGTCTTGGTCATCTCTTATAACCGCCTAAGTATATAAGTGATGGGAGCTTTTGTAGTGAGGTTTAGCTCCTTCTACCACTTTGCAAGTAGGTAATATCCATCTACCCCCTTTTTCTTGTCATAACTAGGGCGGAAGTTCCATGAACTACAGACTCGGCTTCCTCCATTATGATGTAACCAGTTGCCCTTTAATAGAAATCCTTCATGCTATGGCAATACTCTCTAATGTTTTTGTCCCACATAGCAGTTCCTCTCCTAATCCCTGCATGAGCTTTCATTAGTAACGCTTCTTCGCTGGCCGTCCTAATTCGAAGAGTTTCTGCCTTTAAGCGCTTAATAAAGCTGTGTAGGCTTTCGTTCTACCCCTGCTTCACGCACGACATGGTATTGACGTCTGGGGAGGCTTTTCTTCCAGAAGTGAATTGCCTTAGAAAATCAACAGATAACTCTCTCCAAAATCGAACTTTTATTGGTCCTTATCTTTTGAACCATCCTAAGGCTCCATTGGATAAGTATACAAGGAACAACTTGCATTGGGCTATCCTTCCAACCTTTAGAATGTCCATGAAGTATTCAAAAGTGTTAAGGTGATCCTCGAGGTTGGTAGTTCCGTCAAACTTGCCAACTGAGGGGGCTTTGAAGTTATCGAGAAAATATGTCTCACTAACGATATCACTAAAAGGTAAGTAAATTTCTTTTTCTGTTTTTTCTCCAGTCTGTTGGCAAATCCATTCCAGCTGCTCTACTCAAGTTTTTAGCTGATGGATTTCATGATCTCATAGGTCAACCATGGATGAATTACCATCATATAAGATGTCCTCATCATCCCTGGTAGATCGGGTTTATTTTTCCAGCAGCAGGCGGTTTATATTTGCTGGCTTGGTTTTGATCCAACGTTGATTTTTCCTTCCATCTTGACATTGGATTTATTCCAGTGTCACCGTTTTGATTTATATAAAACTCATTATCATTCCCTTACTCAATGTCCAGCGCAATAGGGGAACGAAGGCGGTGAGCTGCAGAGTGGGGCGGTGAAGATGGTCCGCGAATGACGTATTAGGTCATTGTTTTTTCTAATCATTCCATGCATTGCTTTATTTAGTGTGTGAAGGATTGGAATGCAGCCATGATGGGGTCTATGGGAATCTCGGTTGAAGGTCGTGCTTCATCTTGGGTTTTGTTAGGTATATAATTAATTTGTTGGTGGTCTTTGCTGCCAAGTATAAAGATTCTTGGATTGGATTGATAGATGAATTGGCAGGATTCATGGTACATGATATAAGGTTCTACTAGATGTGGGAAATGAACGAAGGTTCGCCCTCCTTCTTATGCTAAAAGATATTGGTGAAATTTTCATCTTCTAACTCCTCAACTAAGTGTGAAGTAATTAGCAAACCAATCACAACATTAATTTGAATTAGCAAATTTAGTAGCCTTAATTTTTCCTAGTGATTATGCTGCTGGATGCTTGCACTTTAACTGTTTGTTAAAATGTTAAATCCAACTAGTATTTACTTCAAGTACAAATATGGTAAGATCTGGTACTAAATACTAAGTAGGAAAATAACAAAAACAAGAAATAGTAAAAGACATAGAGAATTTACGTGGTTTGGATATTAAAGAATCCTATGTCTATGAGAGAAATTTCTCTTTCTTCCTTCTTCACTGTTTGATATAGGTGTCCATAACAGAGAGTACAGTAAAACCTTAAATTATTGAAAATAGAAAAAAGGTGTAAAGTGATTCATGCTACAGTGTATTTTATTTATGATATTAAAAATGTACGTGGATTGCTGGAATTCTTTCCTCGCCATTATATTTCAGTTCTTATATTCCGCCGATATTATCTATCTGTATCGTTAGATTGACAAGTCTGGATTGTTGACATGTCTTTGGTGGGAAGCTTGAGTGAAGGCGGAAACTCCTAAAATTAGAGCGAAAATATTCAGGTTGTGGTGGGAGAATTCAAATTTGAATTGACTTTGCATGTGAGTCCTTAGGGGGACATTAAGTATCACTCGTCGGCTTCGAGATATTACCATCATATCTGTACTGATTGATGTATGATTTTCATATGATGCTACGATGTTGATTTTCACTTGCTTGTTTTACATCGCGTTGGGGTGAAGTTATACTGCCTTGCCTTAGCTTGGGCAATAGTTCGCAGTGCTAGTGAATATGACCTGAGCTAGCTGTGACTTAAATTGGTCTTGTTGCTGATTTGTAAGTATGCTCGGGTTGCTAATGAGAGAAAGAAGGAGCTCCATATCTTTATTGAGTACCTATAAGTACGGTTATGCATTGAAGCATATTTCGAGTGCCCTGCATGCAGCCCTTTGGAATGCTTTTGACCCCATGCGGTACTGCTTAGGTTGCCCTCAGTATGTGTTATATAGACCCGTTTTTGTAGTTGTTGATGAAATATGAGTTTTGAAGATGTGGTCAGCTCAGTTCAGCATGTACTGCCTCATATGCCTTGGCGCAGTATTCTTATTCTCCTTTGATCTTATGTACTATCATTGTGACCTGACCCTCATTCCATATGAGTGTAGTACTTATCTTCTGCTGCGACTCCCTTGACTGCAGGGTTCGGGTCGGGCCAAGTACCGCAGCTTCAAGATGGCTTCCTATGCAATATGAGTTTGATTAATTTAATTCCTTTTTCTTTACATCTGATCTTCTCGATATAAGGGCAGCCTTCTTAGTGTCACATCTTGTCCCATTTTCCTTCAATGCAACTCGGGGTAGATGCGGATGTAACAAATTGGTTTAAAGCCAACATAGAAATCAACTATGATGGAAACTCAACTCAACATATATCTTGAGTTCAATGAGCAAAAGTACATCATACGATGTGATTTGAAACACTATTATATTAGTTCAAATAATAATATTATATTCATTCAAAAAAGAGTGCTTAGTACCTATAATGATATGGTAAAGGTTGTCCAACTTAGTATTTAATAGGTTTATAACAGAAGTACCGTTGAAGTGTATAGTTATAGAGCACTTGCAATAAACTCACATATATAAATGCATGAAGATGGTGCCACCTTATAGTACTTAAGTCTCTAAGGACATTTCATGAAATCCGGATATAGCCACAAGGCCAATTCACGTGTCGGCTTATGAACTATCTGAAGAAAAGAAAATGAGTGTATAAAACTTTTTTGGTACGTCGTATAGGATCATTAATACAACGAGTCAATCACTCCATCTCGATGTGCTCTGATAGGTTATCATTGTGTATAGATTTAAGTGCACAAGACGTCTATATTTATGCACAAGATTTCCTGCAACATATGACAAGTGAAATTTTATTAAAAATTTGGCGGAGGATTTTTAATGTAAATTTTTATAAAATTATTTGTGTGAGTTATTTGTTTTAAAACGAGAAGAAGAGAAAGGGTGTAAGAGGAAGTGAGATTGGGAATAATCCCACATCATAGAAGAGTAGGAATTATATATGTTTAAACATAGATTACTTAAGATAAAGTTGAGCTCTTTGGATACCCAATGCTTGTTTTTTGTGAGAAGGGAGGTTATGCACTACCACCGCGTGCGCGCGCGCTGTCGTCTCCCGATCGACCGGATCGAATTTATGTTTGAGTCCAAATTACAATTTTGGACAGAATTGTTTTAGTTAAAATGGACCAGATTGTAATCCGTTAACAAGCAAGAATTCAAAATTAAATAGACAAAAACGATGAAAGATTTGACTATTACAAACGACGAGATATTTTGAAATGAATGGACTTGTCTTCTCACAACGAAAATGTGCCTATTCACAACTATAAATAGGAACGCCTAGAATGCATTTCAGTTTTAAATTCTGGACTCTATAAACGTGAATACTTGAAAAACGTTTTGGAATTCAATTTTCCTTTGTTTCAAATCTCCTTTCCTTCCTCTCGCTTATTTCTTTTAATACTATTTCGGATTTGTAATACTGCAGATCACAAATTCAATTCTTTTGTCACTGCAGTCATTTTAAAAGATAGATTGAATCGATTTCGATGGTGCTATCGCAATCAATTGAAGAGATTAATCATCTCGGCTCAATTATATCTTGAGAAACGAATTGTCTTAACTTACAGCATTCATCTATTTTTTCAAATAAGTGCAAGACAAATAACGTTTTAAGAAAATCTTCATCAACATACCGTGAAGCGTTCTCTCCGGGTTTGATTTCACCATTTCTGTGTGACTTCACTAGAAATCTACACCAATAATTGCGTCCTCAGCTCTCCTCACGTGCACAAAGATGCATGCTTCCATTTTAGGACCAGAACTCATCAGCGCCTCGTTCATATTTTGTATCCGACCGCTCAGACCATCACTTTCTTATGCAGCTTTACCTTCCTGCCGATGTTGATGTCGAGGTCAAACTTTAATGTCAGTCAAGTTATTTTTTATTTTTTTTGATATTGATTAAAGAAATCAATCAAATTTTTTATTTACTTCTTTCTTGTAATTTTTTCTTCTTCCCATTTTACTGCGTACACATTGTTTGTAATGTAAGGTAAGATTTTGCATACGGTTTATGTTTGTGATGTAAGCTAACAATCAGCTGCAAATACACATCAAGCCAAGTATCATTCAGTCTCTTTTTTTTTCTAAATGTATTACATTGTCCTTTCTGTTAAGGTCATGTATACGGTATATTGCTTGTAAGTTATAAAGCATTAGTACAAAACGGAATAAAATCCAGAAAATGAGAGAAAAATATATTATGATCTCCCCTTGTTACAATAGCAAACTTAAGCTTGAAACTGATTAATCATATTAACTTATTGAACACCGTAACTTAAGAGCTTCCTTGAACACAAATCCACTGGCCGACGAAAATTTTGTTGCAACCAATATTTGGATTTATAGCCAAAAAAGCTTCAGTACTGAGCTTGAATTGTTTCTGGATGGAAAAGCAGGTGTCTCCAACTTGAACTCCTTGCACGACTTCACAGCTAAGTGTGTCGGGAATTGCTGCATTTTCATAATCATCAGTTTAAGAAGAACAATAATATGATTAGCTAATGTTTAATAATGCCTTTTACTTGGTTGAATATAAAATCAAAAGAATTTTAACTCACAAGCAAAAGTCCTCCCTTCTGTTGTGGAGAAAAGGAGAATGAAAGAGAGCACGATGGCTAAGTTAAACAACATGAACGCTGCTTTGGACATACTT
Organism: Allium cepa; assembly: GCA_030765085.1. Classification (NCBI taxonomy): domain Eukaryota; kingdom Viridiplantae; phylum Streptophyta; class Magnoliopsida; order Asparagales; family Amaryllidaceae; genus Allium; species Allium cepa. The sequence goes on along the minus strand of CM060934.1, from coordinate 540,171,712 downwards.
AAGTATTCTTTACTTCTTAGGAGCCTCGAAGAGTATTGGATTATCTATGTCATATGAAGTTGGTTTATCTATATATAGTTGGTAGTGGGAGACAAAAGCCAAAGATATACGAATTAGAGTCTTTGGTAAAAACGCTATAAGCCGGATAATTTTTTGGATGGAGTTGCAGTGTTACACATGTCATACTTGTTAATTTAATGAGTGAAAATACTGATGGAAGACTTACTTGTTCACTAATTTGAACGATTAAACCAATGTTGGTGAATTAGTCGTTTTGATTCTTGTACTAATAGTAGTTTCATGCTGGGTTTAACAAATTCTCAATATTTATACTTCTTCTGTAATGTGGTTTTCAATTTTAATTGATAATGACCCATTGCAAATGTTTAATGTCAAGGCTCAATGCTCAAAGAATAAACCGACTATCTACGGCACATAAAATAGAAGCAATCATCTCTTAGAACCGTGATGTTTCCCTCTCTTTGTTAACGTTATTTGATCATGCAAAAGAACTCGATCATAAATGTCCTTCTCGATGACAGTGTTAACCACGAGCTTAAGCGTTCACGTCGAACGTTATGCACATCACATACAAGTTTTGTACTTACACACTTAACTTGTTTACTTTGAGGTTCAATTGGAGTAGGAAGTGAGCAACTTTATCCCTAAGTATAGCTTGATTATGATCGGGTGGTTTTAAACCCTTAATGCGGATCGATAAGGCATAACTTAACTTGAATAATGTGTCGTATTCGTTCTAACTACGTTTGTATTATAGTTCACCACAAAAACAAGCCAAGTAATGCAGAGTACTAAGCAAGGGTGCTTCTTCATAGTCATAATCCAGTCTCGTAGCCCACCAACAGACTTTCACTAGCTAACAAAGCACTTTCACTTCACCTTTGAATGAAAATCTCTTGGTTGAGTTGAAAGCAATTTGATCTTTTAGAAATAAAGAGTGAGCAAAGGAATGCATTAAGAAATCAAGTCCAAGTTCATTGTTGAAATCTTTTTTTCAAAACACTATGCTTTATCAAATAACTCTTTGAGAAAAAGGCCCTTTTTCATGAAAAACTATGATCAGGTGGTAAATAGTTGCGTCTTGTCAAATTGGGAAATTTTTGGAAACCAACATAATTGTCACTTTTAGGTCGACATAAGAATATTTATGCCAGCATAAACATGTCGATGGATTAGTATATCCATTTATGTCCACATGAAGTGGATTTTCTGAAAAGTATAGTTCGTTCATTTTACACAAATTATATATTGACGAATAATGGGAACGTCCACATAACAATCGCTATGTGACATATATAAATGTTGTTTCAACATATACACAAGTTAGTGTCAACAAATCAATATCTTATGTTGACATATAAATATTTTACACTAATGTATTACAGGAAGCTAAAACTAGAAAAATAGATGGTTTCTTTGCTATCAACATTCAATCCAAAAGAAGAGCTCATCTATCAAAACATTAAGATGTTATATGTCAGACGTAAAGATCAAATTCGTACAATGATGCAAACCTCTCTGTTTGATATGATGCATGTAAAAATGTTCAAGTAAAAGATTATAATATAAGAGGGATGCATAAAATTGACCCACCATTTTCAACTATTTTGTCATTTTAGTTTTCAGCTTCTTAGCAAATACCTTTCTGAAAGTGCTTTTTTAACAGTTCAGCATCCAAACCATGATCAAGGATAAGATTACCGAGAGAGTGTCAAACTCAAAACATAAAAAATGCAAAAGTGTAATTGGCGCATTATCGTATATCTTTTCACCTTTAAAAATAAATTCACATAAATTTGCTTAAAAAGCATAAATACAATGCACACAAGGAGAGAATATCTATTGATATCTCACTTTATTCCAAAATACCAAAGTGTAAACTGATCGTATGAATGATTCAGCACAACAAATCAAGGGCTTCCTTGAACACAAATCCACTGTCCTACGAACATTTTATTGCAGCCAATGTTAGGATTTATAGCCAGAAAAGCTTCGGGAGTAAGCTCAAACTGTTGCTGAATGGAAAAGCAGGTGTCTCCAACTTTAACTCCTTGCACAACTTCACAGCTCACTATCTCCGGGGTTGCTGCATTTTCATATTCAAAGATCGTCAGTTCGGACGAAAATAATAAAATTACAGTAAACATAATATCAGAAATACTTTAGTTGTAAACTCACAAGCAAAAAGTCTTCCTTCTGCTGTGGAGATGAAGAGAACTAAAGAGAGCACAATGGTTAAGTTGAAGAACATGGAAGCACCTTTTGTCATTTTACTTGTCTTTATTTACTCCTTAGTATTTGAGTGTATTTTTTCTGATTAGTTGGTCTATCTGTAACTTATATATAGTTAGTAGCAGGGGATAGATGCCAAATCAAGATATATATCGTAAACAAGAGTCATCGTTGGTAAATACGCTATAAGCTGGATGAACCTCAGATAGGATAATTATATGCATGTCTTACATGGTATTAATTTGTGAAAATGTATATTCATGAAAGATCAAAATTTTCACTTTGAACGGTTAAACCAATGCTGGCTAAGCGTGGCAGTAATATAATGTTTATTTCCATGATGTAAAATAATGACAAATTACATTGAACCCAGGAAGAATGGCTAATCTCATCAGCGATCAATCACCGTTGTCAGTTAAATTAAGACTGAAAATAATGGTACCTAACATAAAATAAGTATGAATACACTTTTTCTGTTTATTTCAACGTGGGTCGCAGTTTGAATTTATATGGAATGGTAATAAAGATTATGATCGGCATATAAATTTATGTCAGATACCTCGTATCTGCAGTGAGTTTGTGGGTGTCGGTACTTTCTCATAAGAATGCACTAAGAGCAAACCAATAATTTCAATATCTACTTAATTCAGTTTGTACATTCATGTCTAGTTTAATATCACATGTTGATAGAAGGAAACCAACCTTTTGAAACCGATCATATGTATCATTAGCTCATTTTTGATTGCTCAACTGAAACTGTTTTGACTCAAGATCAAATCCTCTGTCCCAAGTTACGCGTTTTCATGCGTCCACTTAATTTCAATTATTGATCAATAAATTACCCATCTTTCGTGTGATATAGTGCATCCCATATAATAGTAAAATTATGACGATGAATGGATGAGATTAAAATAGGCATATGGGATAAGGAATTTCGAGATGTGCTCCAATTGACTTGGTATCTTTAATAATAGTTGCAATAGATTTCGGTGTTACACTTTTTTAGTATCAGTGTAAACTATCAAAAATGTCACTCTGTATATTGTCAAATCTTAATCGTTTAAAAATATGATCAAATATTAAACTTTTTTTTACAAATTCAAACGTTTCTAAAAGTAGGATTTAACAATTAAACGTGCTTTACAAATTCAAAACGCTTCTAAAAATAGGATTTAAAATTAAACTTTTTTTACAAATTCAAAATACTTCTTCAAAAATATTCAAATCTTAATATCACTTGAAAATAAAAAATCATTTTTTAACTGATTTAAACATATACAATTTATAAGGAAAACAACTCATGCGCGAAGCGCGTGCCATAACACTCATATATGTACATATATGTGTGTGTGATTCAAACGTAAACTGCTAGCACCAAAGTAGAAAATAAGAATAAAGCTGACATCGTTCTGGGTGCCGTTAACAGAAGAGTCATGCAAGCAGATAATGCATGCTACACGAACACAAAATCTAAAAACCATGGGTCCAGTTCCTTTTTCCATCAAAAAAAAGAGTTTATTGCGTCCTCAAATCTCCGCACCTGCACAAAGATGCATGCTTCCATTTTGAGATCAGAATTCATAAGCGCCTTATTGATATTTTTTTATGCAACCGCTCATACTATTGACTATCTTATGCAGTAACAATGATACTGAAGAGAAGATGCATGCACTTATCTCAATTAAGCAATAGGGGTTCAAGATTAAAGTGCAGCACAAGACCCAATATAAAGAATATTTACTCTCTGATCATTTTATTCATTTCTATATAAAGAAGCACGTAGTGTAACAAATGCAACTGAGAAATATTATTGCAATAATATAAATTTTCAAATATGGTATCAGACCTAATCGCCTAAAGGCAAGAAGAAATTCATCAAGATCCTCATCAGAAATTATATCATCATCATCCGAAGAGCAATTGCACAATTCTCATTAGATCATAGCATCATCATTTGAGGGGCATCATTTACCCAATCTTTGAATCATCAAGAACTCAACTATACTGTCTGCCTTGCCAGAATCATCCAGTTAGAGTGAGAGTTATCATTCTGGTGATTGGCTGCACATCAGAGATCATCAAAAATACGTTCTTGAATTATTTCATCATTTAATTTTAATGCTGTCCACTGTTGGCTGCATACAGTAATATTGTCTGCCTTGCTAAGAATTTATCTTCATTTCTTTTTGCATCATTTTAAGATCTTAGAGAATTTCTTTTCAGTGAATCATCATCATGGCTGAAGACAAAGATAATGATGCTTTATCAGTTTCATCCAAGACATAAGCAAATGGAACAACATGATCAACTGAATAGGCTACTCTTTCATTAATCAAACCCAAAGGCCAAATTGACACCATTCAACTTAATGAAAACAATTATTTGCTATGGAATTTTCAAGTGGAAACCACTGTAAGAGGCTATGGACTTAAAAGTTTCATTAATAGAACAACTTCAATTCCAGCAAAGATGAATGTAGACAATAAAGAGAAATTGATAAGCAACAAAGAATATATCATGTATCAAAGACAAGATAGTTTACTATCATCTTGGCTTTTGTCATCAGTGGTGTAAATATGTTATATCAGATAGTTGGTTGTCATTCCTCACATGAAATGTGGACTACTATTGAGAAAATCTCTAATTATCAATCTGCAGTAAGAATGATGCATTATAAAAGACAAGTATAAAATTTAGGAAAGGAAAATATGTCTATGAGAGACTATCTATCAAAGGTCAAAACATATTGTGATCCTTTTGACATTGCTAGGCACAAAATATCTACAACAGAGCAAATCTTGACCATTCTGAATGGTTTAGATCAAGAATATGAGTTTGTTGCGGCTGTTTTATCTTCAAAAGAGACAGTACTAAACATACAGTATGTTCATGCTACACTCTTTACTCATGAAGGAAGGGTAAAACAAAGAAAATCAACTCAAACAGAATACATAATCAACTATGCCTCCAAAAGCAAGAATTAAGAAAGACAAGGAGAAAAAATCAGAGAGAGAACCAAACACAAAGGGGCAGAGGAAGAAGTGGAAGTTGGAACAATAACAACAGAGTTAAATGTTAAATCTGTGATAAATTTGGTTACATTGCGAGAAAGTATTACTTTAGATTCAATGCAGATTTTAATGTGAATCAGTAAAATCAAAATGCACAAAGAAGCTACAATCCAAACATAAATGCTGATCAGTTGAATCAACAACTAAGAGTCAAACAGAATACTCTAGAATTCAACAGGTAAATTCAGATAATCTCACCAGATTAGAAGATATACGTGGTGAATAATGGTATCCAGACTCAGGTGCGACCAATCATATTATTGGCAACATTTAGAATCTTAATCTTGGCGACAGGGATTATATGTATGCAAACTGTACATATGGGTGATGGTGAAACTATATGTATTTACACATGCTGGAAATGGCAGCATTAAAGGTAAAAAAACTCCATCTTAACAATCTACTAAGAGTTCCAAAAATAAAAAAGAATCTAATAAGTGCATTATAATTTACTAATGACAACGGTGTATAATTTGAGTTTCACCCCAAATTCTATCTAGCTAGGGATTTATCGAATCAAGATGTACTGTTGCAGGGTAGGTTAGACAAGGGACTATACAAATTCAATCCTACTAGCTCAAGAAATAGTATTGATAAGAGAAAATGGTGCAACAACATGGATTCTAATGTGACAAGTAGCAAGAATGTAATTTGAGTTTCACCCCAAATTCTGTCTAGTTAGAGATTTACTGAATTAAGATGTACTGTTACAGGGTAGGTTGGACAATGGACTATACAAATTCAATCCTGCTAACTCAAAAAATAATATTGATAAGAGAAAATGGGGGCAACAACATGGATTCTAATGTGACAAGTATGAATAATATATTTATCTGTGGCACTGTAAACTGGGACACCCTAGTATTAGTGTTGTAAAACAAGTATTGAAAAATGATAATATTACTTTTAAGAATTTAGCTACACCATATATTTGCACATATTATCAACTTAGTAAAAGCCATAAATTACTATTTTCAGATTCTCTTACTAATTATAATAGACTTCTTGAACTTGTAGTAGCAGATCTATGAAGACCGACTCCAGTAAACTCATTATGAGTTTATATATTATCTCTCATTCGTAGAAGCATACTCTAGATTCATCTGGATATACTTTCTCGGATCTAAGCCAGAAAGACATAATGCGGTAATCCAGTTTATCATCTTAGCAAAAAGGAAGGCCAATAGTAATCTAAAGATCATTCAAACAAATGGTGGTACTAAGTTTAAAATCCTGAAAGACTATTTTCAAAAGAGAGGAATCATGTACATAACGACATGTCCCCACACTTCTGAGCAGAATGGCATAGAGAGAAAAAATAGGCATATTATTGAAACAGGTTTAACTTTACTGGCAATGGGTTCCTTACCTATGAAATTCTGCCCACATGCTTTTGCAACATCAGTGTACCTCATTAACAGGATACCAACCATGGTTTTAAAGCACAAAAGCATAATTGAGGTACTGCTTAATGTAAAACCAGATTATAAAGGAAGACATTTGGATGGTTAATCTTCCTTGTCTCAGACCTTGCAATGTTCATAAACTAAATCTCAGGCCTTCTCCTTCCACTTTTTTAGGCTATGCTAATAATCAAAAGGGCTACAAATGTCTTAGTAGAAATAGTAAGTTATTTATATCAAGACATGTTGTGTTTAATGAGAATGTCTTTCCTTTTGCAGATAAAGGAATCAAAACTACTCAAAAGATATATAATCCTAGAATATATGTTCCATCAATATCCGTGCTTTCAGATTGGATCAATAAGGAGAATGATAAAGCAACTCAAGAGGCATTAGGACATCAACTCACAATATATGGCACAATATTAGGTCATGGTTCAACTAACACCCTTGATCACTTAATCCAACTAACTCAAAGTTGTCCTAATCATAAAAGAGGTTTAGAACATGATGAAAGTCAATCATCATGTTCTCAACCATCTAGCAACATTGCCAGAGTCCAATAGGAGACCCCTACAAAAGTAGAACACTATAAGATTACAAGGGCCAAAGTGGAATTTTTAAGCCAAAGGTATATACTGCATTGTTAGATCAATCAGAACCAAGTACTTATGAAGAAGAAGTTAACCATGATAAATGGAAACATGCTATGGATGAAGAATACACTGCATTAATAAGAAATGGAACATGGAGTCCGGTACCTCCACCAAGTCATAAAAACATCATTGGCTGGACTTAAAAAATCAAAAGAAATTCAGATGGAACCATATCAAAGTACAAAGCAAAGCTTGTCGCAAAAGGATACTGTAACGACCTGTATTTTTAACAGTTTCAAATTATAAAATTTGATACAATTATGAAATGAAATGGTTAAAAATAAAATTTATTGAAAATTGTTTAATATGATTAGAAAAAATGGCATCAGAAGTTGATTAAAATTTTATTGCAACAACAATGAAGATTGTAATACTTAAAATCGAATTTAATATGATTAAATAAATTGTTGGGAATTATTTGTTTTAATTGACGAATAAAAATAGATGTTTTTGCCACTATGTTGGATTTCAACGAAACCAGTTTCATCAGATCCGTAATAGTGATTTATTGTAGGATTTAAAGTTTTATAGTGTTCGGACTTGTCATTTGGCCATGCGAGCTTGAAACGCGTAGAAATTCGATTTCTAATTTAACTAAGTAGTTTAACTTTGAAAAGCTATATTCTGCATACGATCAAATTTGACCTTGAGACTAGTTCCATTGTGTTCGGAATAGGCGTATAACATTATGAATGTCTAACGGTACATTTCTTTTGGAGTTCGAATTTGGCGGGCCTATCGGACGGGATATTTTTGTATTAAATAATGAATGTTATTTCACTTTACCCACGCCCTATCTTTTTTGCCAAACCCGTACTTGTTCCTTCCTCTTTCTTTTCTAATCTCAGCCGATATTAAAAAAAAGAAATGAACGAGCGAAAAAAAAGCTCGGCTGCTACAATCCACAAATCATTTGAAAACCTTAATCTCAAATCTCAATCTCAAATCCATTTCTCATGGAATCGAATAATTATTCAAATCAAAACGAAAAAAAAAATGAACGCTAATTCGATCGCGAACTGCCTGGTGTTGAAGGCTGCAGTCATAAGGGGAAGGCGGCGGCAATAATGTGGGGCTCGCATTCGTCTAATTCGGGATTTGGGTTTTAGGTTTTCAGAGTTTTGCTCGCTCGCGCGTGCGGCTATAGGGAGGAGATAGGCAATCTGGTTGAGCGGGGGGCGGAGACTGAGCGGTGGCGTGTTTGAGTGTGGCGCATGGCTTGGTGGGCATGTAAGGCGATTGCTTTGGCGGCGTGATGGGTTTCAGGCGATGTTCGTGACCGACGTGCTAAAAAAAGAGAGAGAAGGGGAATCGTGTCTGGGTGTTGGAGAATGCGATGCATGCTTCAAGCCTGAACATGAGGAAGGTTAGAGTTTGTAAATTGGTAATTTAGTTATTAATATTGTTAATTATAAATTAACTTTTATCGATATTGATAAATTCGTATATATCTCGTACGAGGTCTTTCGAATGAAACAAGTTATGATGGAATCTTTGCGATGAAGGCTACAACATGAGAAAAGATTGGAAATTTATTTGAAGCTGAGAAAATTTCGGTTTCATATAGAGGATGAGTGTTTATATGCTCACAATTGACTAAAATAATTTTTTGTTAGTTTCTGAAGTGAAATGAAATTTATTGGCTGTTGTTTGGAAGGTTTAATTATCATTCATATTGATATATGAGTTAATTGATAGAATTTAAATTGACCGTTAAAATAAATTTAAATTTAATTGGCAGTATTATACTCGATATTGATAATTATAAAATTGTTATGAATTATATTGACTGTATGGATGATTGGTTATGATGGATGCTATTGGTTGATAATTTGAATGTTTGTTTATTTTAATATTTTATGTCATTACCCTGTATATTATTTATAGTATATAAGACTCTAAATTGAATTATTTCGAATAAACTAAGAAATAAGTTGAAATGATATATACCTATGACATCTATTTTGGATTGTAATGATACATATCCATCCTTGAAATTAAATTGAAATAATTATGCACTTGGCTATAGGTTAGAAAATTTTATACGGACACCGAGTTGGTCAATTTAAATGATTTTATGTTGTTTTGAAATTATTTAAGTGAATTGATTTTAAGAATAAAATCCAATCTATGGAAATTGAACTATTTTATATTGAAGCTCGAAATGTTGAAATTTAAACTTGGTAAATGAAATTGTTTAATTAATCGAAATTTAGATTTTTAAGTTAAAATTGAAATACGGCCTAAATTTTCGAAAGTTGATTTGTTTTAAAAGATTGATTTTTTTTCGAAATTTGAATATTTCTCAGAAAAATTGATATGAAATTATATTTCATATTTGAGTTTGTAATTGAAAATTTGGATTTAAAATTTGGTATTGAAAGTAAATTTGATTTAAGTGTTTAAATCGATATTTTGAAATCGAATCTGGAATTGGAACTGAAATTGGAAATTAATTTGAAATTGGAATTTAAATTAACTTGGAAATGGAATTAAAGATTAATTTGAAATTGAGATTTAAATTAATTGGGAAATGGAAATTGAAATTTAAAGAAATTTGTGATTTGAGATCGAAATCTATATGGAACCAGAATTTATTCGAGTTTGAATCGGAATTGAATCGATTAAATCGAAATGGAATTTGGAATTGATTTGGGTAGGAAATTGGGAAGTTGACCAAATTGACTTTGGAATTATTTCTAAAATGAATATTTTAGTATAAATGATTTAAAATCTATATTCTTTAAATATTCAAATTATTTTGATTTTTCAAACTATTTTACTATATAAACCATTTTTATATTCAAATTATTTTCGATTAAACTATTTAAATATTTTCTATTAAACTATTTTTAACTATTTTCTATTTAAACTATTTTTAACTATTTAACTATTTTAAACTATTTTCTAAAATTCAAACTGGTTAAAGGGTAAATTGTTTATATTTAGATCTTGGATTTAAAGATGAATTAGGTTAAAGTGAAGAACATAACCAAAATTGGATTCAAATCAAATTTTGGAAGTGGAATCGATTTATTGGACAAAATTGATAATTTTGAATATATGATAGTTTAAAAATGGAATTGATGTTGAAGCGAATATATGATAATTTCGAAATGGATTTGATTTTGAAACGAACATGATATTTTGATATCAAGTGCAAATTGTTTCGAATGTAAAAGAACCAACCGGTGTGTAAAATGACGATTGGTTGTTAAAGAGACCCGGGCCTCTTATTGAAATACTCTCTTTCAATATTGGAACCACTTTTGCAACCATGTACGCGATGGATGATATCCAGAATATAGTGGTTGAATTGGCGACGTTTACTGGAATGAAGTAAGAGAACGATGATGGACAGCCTTGCATTCGTGTCATAATTAAAATGACTAAAACAGGAGCCCATGTTTGGCCAATGAGGTTAGCTACCTTTAGCGACGTTGATCCCTTATATTACTATTGTGGTTTCGAATTCGATGGGTGCACCTTATTTTTCGTTTGGATTGATTGTCGTGGTCGGCCACGGATGGGTTACGACCAGCCAGAAAGGGTAAACTGGTAGAATCTTACCTTGGGGATTGCCTCACATGCCTTGTCATATTTATCCCTATACGAGCCTATTACAACTTTGATTCGAACTGTGAAATGTGTTAAGGTGGATCAATGTAAAGCCTTAACGCTATTTTGATACTTATTTTACTGATAGACATTATCTATTATAGCGTATCCTATTATATATAAATAGTTTAACGGATCCTTAGGAGTTGGAAAATTCCTTAACATCTTTTAAGTTATTGCACTCATATTTATGATATTTATTTGACTTATATAAGAGTATCTTAGTCCCGACTCGAGTGTTTTGTCTTTTCATTACGCTCAGGTCAGTCCTGAGTTTTTTTCCAGTGTATTGAAGACTATTCTTTGGAGGACGAAGACGGAGTTGGTATATTACTATTATTATTATACCCTATATCATGCTATTCTACTGCATTGATTATTTCTCCTCACTGTATATTTATAACTCTGATAAATGTGTATAGATTATAATCAAATGTATAGTAAACAACTTTATGAATTGTTTATTTGTTTATTATATTTTACCATTTCCGCTATGAGATTATGTGATTTTCTTTCTTCTTCTCTTATTATTTTTCTTATTTAACCCCATTGATTATTTACGTTCCGGATTGTTTAAGTCGGACATATGTGGATTATAGTGGATAAACCTTTCGAAATGTGGGTCGTCACAGATACACTCAATAATATGGATTTTATTTCAATGAGACATTCACTCATGTTGTATAACCAAATACAATAAGAATTATATTAGATATAGCATTGCATAAATACTGGAAGATAAGACAACTGGATGTCAATAATGCATTCTTAAATGGTGAACTACAAGAACAGGTGTACATGGAACAACCAAAATGATATAATCAAATATAACAATGAAAGGTAAAGGAAAGATTTTTATCTGATTGAAGAATGGAGAGTACCAATTCATTTCTAATGTTTATTATGTGTCAAACATGAAGAGCAACATTTTGAGCCTAGGACAACTCTTAGAGAAAGGATATGATATTCGATTAAAAGATAACAATCTTTCTATAAGAGACGGTGCAAGTAAATTCATTGCTAAGGTACCAATGTCAAGAAATAGAATGTTTGTGCTCAACATTAAAAATGATGTCACACAATGCCTTAAGGTGTGCTATAAAGATGCCTCTTGGCTTTTGCATCTTCGTTTTGGACATCTTAACTTTAGAGGACTAGACTTGCTCTCCAAGAAGGAAATGGTAAAAGGATAACCATGCATAAGCCATCCTAATCAAGTGTGTGAAGGATATTTACTTGGAAAGAAATTCAAAATGAGCTTTTCAAAGGACTCATATTCAAGTGCTAAAAAGCCATTGGAACTCATAAACACGGATGTGTGTGGTCCGATCAAGCCAAGTTCACTTGGTAAGTGTAATTATTTCCTTTTCATCGATGATATTTAAAAAAAACACGGGTGGATTTTTTGAAGTAGAAATTAGAGGTTTTTAAGAACTTCAAGAAGTTCAAGGCCCAAGTTGGGAAGGAAAGTGGCATGTGATTAAAGCCACGAGATCTAACCGTGAAGGAGAGTTCACATCAAAAGAATTTCAAAAGTATTGTAAAAATAATGGAATCAAACGACATCTGATAGTGCCTAGATTCCTCCAGCAAAATGGAGTAGCAGAGAGGAAGAATAAGACAATTCTTGTGAAGGCAAGGAGCATGCTTAATAGCAAAGGCTGCCAAAGGAGTTTTGTGTGGAAGCTGTGGCATGTGCGGTTTATCTATCAAACCGATCTTCAACGAGAAGTGTGTGGAAAAAGACATCACAAGAAGCATAGAGTGGAAGGATTCCTGATATTTTGTAGGATCGTTTTCACCCTAGAGGGGGAGTGAATTGGGTGTACTAATAAAATTAATGCGGAAATAAAAATAAACACAGAAAGTAACGCAGTATAGATCACACACATATTTATCCAGCTTGGCACATACTGCCTACGTGCTTCCCCTAAGGTTTGTATTAGAAATTAAGTTATCAGCCGCTTACAAACACATGTAAACTCGTGATACCCGCTAACTCGATTAAACTAATTCTAAGCTCAAAAACCTTCCACAACTCAACCACTAAGTTGCAAATTCTCAAACTATGCCCCGTAGTTTGTACCTAGTTACAAACTAAAAATTTACAAATTTTAAAATAGAAAGTTACAAATATGAATAAACTAAACAAAATAATATTTTTAAAATTGAAGCCCAATACAAATAAGCAAAAACCAGCCCAATTAAAATTAGAAAAAAAGACTCTCCCCTTTTCTTCAGTTCGTTTAATCACTTTGGCCGCTTTTTTCTTTTTCAATATGGAAATAGGGTTTTCAAATCGAAGATGCCGATACAAATCATTTGATTGAAGTGATGATTTTTCTTCGATTTGCTTTATCAATCAACTTCCTGGCTTTGAGTGCTCATGGTCGCTTCAAATTTGTCGAGCTTAAATGGTATGTAATTGGTATGTGATTTTTCCCCTTTTCGATTTATGATAATGCTCGATTTGGTTCAAGTTTTGGATTTGTTTGTGATTTTGTTCTAAGTACGCTCTCTGAATTTTTTTCACGAACTCGAATGATTTGCCGATGATGACATGGGTTCAATTTATAGAGATCGAAACCCTACTTTATCATTCGTATATTTTTGGTTTGAATTTGTCCACTTCTTTGCTCGACCATATGGTTTTTGATTTAATGATTGTGATGAATTCTGATTTGTTCATTGTATACACGTCACTCTATGAGTTCGAATTTGCTCCGTTCTTTTCTGCTATGACTCTAGTATTTGAATTTGAGATTGACTTGATGAAGTTTGACTTGTTCACTAGTTCCATTCTCTGCTAGCAATTTTCAAATTTTTGAATAATGGTGTTTGATCGTTTCTTTTTGAAACATAACCTTGACTTTGTTCAAACTCCGACTGTTTTTTTTGTAAACATGTAAACTGCTTCACTGTGTTCGAACTACTATAGATACTATGCTTTGATCATGTCATGTGCATTTGTATGTGTGTCACCATGTACACACACACACACACACACACACACACACACATATATATATATATATATATATATATATATATATCTGTGTGTGTGTTGTGATTTACTCGAGTTTAATTTATCCCTTTACATGTGCTAGTTGCTGTCATGTTTCATTTGAAGTCATGGCTGGTTGAATCTTCATGTGTACATTTCTGGTGCTCTTTGGTACTCAATCTTGTTCCATATTTTCATGCTAGTTCCTAAGTATGTCTGGAGTTTTTGTTTCACTGATCTGGTGCATGTTGGTCTGGTTCTGGTTGCTTTTGAATCTGATTCCATTGTGCTTTGCACTTGAAGTCATGTCTCATGTCTTGCTTTGCATTTGTGTCTGTTTTCATAATGTTCTATACATTTTTTAAATCTTCATGGGTATGTTCATGTAGTTTGGTTTGTGTTCTGGTCTCATTGAAGTGCTTGATTTCTTTGTATTGTTGTGTTATTGTTACCTAACCATGTATTGTGCACTTTCATTCCTGAACTGATATGTGTGTGTGTGTGTGTGTGTGTGTATGTGTGTGTGTGTGTGTGTGTGTGTGTGTGTGTGTATATGTGTGTGTGTGTGTGTGTGTGTACATGTGAGTGTACTGATCAAGTTGTAGCACTTGTGTTCACCAGTCTTGTCTGGTTACATGTTGTATGTTGGTTGTAGTATGCTTGTTAGACTTGCGGCCTTGATTGTATGGTTCCATATGAGTCTGGACTGACCATGTGTACATTTGTTTGCATGCTCCATTGTGTACATATGCACTAGTGTTGATTTTATTTTCTCTGTTCCGATGCCTTGTGCCAATTTTATTGTAGTCTTTCCTTTGTTGCTCCTGACCATTGCATTGAACTTGTACATGCCTGGTGCCTTTGATGTTGTGAGCATTCATGTCAACACTGGTTGCATACGTGGTTCCACTTGTATTCTCTGTCCTTGAACTTGTCTGGTTTCATGTGATGTTTGATCTGAGTCTTCATGTCAACCCATTTGTTGTTGTTATCTACACTAGTCTGGTCTGGTTCTAGCCTTGTGCTCACCTGTCCCTGCAATTTTAACAAGCAAGTGTATATCAGTGTGCACGACCTTGTTGCATGCACAGTGATACAATGTGCATGTCACAAGTTATTTGTGTAAGATGAATTAACAAAAATGACGACGAACAACCCAAATAACCGAGGCAAATAATTTTTTCAAAACACACACTTCATTGTGCACTATAAAATATTTCTTTTTTACAATTTTACCGTGTCAGTGTTAATTTTGCAAATTGTTCAAATTTTGGATACAAACTGGAACAAAGTTTAAGATCAAATACGAATGATGAGTGAATATGTAGTGAGGTGAAACTTGTATGAGTGAAAATTGTGTTGTAATTGAAACTTATATAGTGAAAGCTTATATTTGTACTATTTGAATCTGTAATAAAATATTTGTTGGAATAAAATATTTGTTTAAATAAGAATTCCGAGTTATTTATTTTATTCAAAAATTATTTATTTAAATATGTGACAAAATAAAATAGTACAATAACAAATATATTTTAAAGTGTATATATATGTTTATTATCATCAAACAAAAAGGCAATTGTATTCTACAATCTCTGCCTTATGATTGTAATAAACATATATTAAGATTTTGAATCTATTAAATGTATTCGATCTTGATGAATTCTATTATCTCCCCCTATTTGAACACTCCCCCTATAACAAAGCTCCCCCTTCACATATGCATGAAAAATATTCAAACAAAATAAAAACAAATGCATTGAGCCTAGATGAGAATATGCTATGCAAATGAACAATATGACTTATTTGCCAAAAATTTAACTTATCTCTCCCTCTTTTTTATCAGCAAAAGAGTAACGGTATTAGAAAAGAGTGTTAAAGTGATGGACATTAATACAACATTAATACCTAATTGAGTATAAATATTAAATTTCAAGAAAAATCAAACAAAAAATCATAAATACTCTATTAGGTGCATATTCCACTTTAGAGTGATAGGGGTGATGTCGGCATAGAAAACCATATAGTCGTCTCCATTTGTGGTATATTTATGACATAATTTGAATGCTTACGAACTATGTATAACCATTAGGACTTTTAAATAAGATTAATAGTATTTCTAATTTTTATTAAAAAATGAATCCTAAGTATCTTCTAATCACGCATAACCGTGAGGATTTTTAAATGGGGTTAGAATCAACTTGCCTATTTAATAATCAATTTTGATATGTGTTTCATATATGCATAACCGTGAGGACTTTTAAATGAACATGAAAGCACATAATCAAAGATTCGAAACCCATGCATAACCGTGAGGACTTTTAAATGAGGGTGAATACTTTTTGAATGATTTTATTGATAATTTAAAAAATGAATAATTTCCTGTTTAAATACCACATTTTGACATACTATATCGGATTTTGATGAATGATTGTCATATAAATATGATAGGAATAGAGATAGTTATGGGATTTTTACCAACTAAAGTTATTGCAGATTTTTTTGAAATTTTTAAAGAAATTTTTTAAATATACCGTCTCAAGTCATATTGTATGATTAATATCAACACTCATCACTTTTTTGGGTCATTATTTATCTTTTTGATAATCAATAAGGAGACAGGTTAGTTAACATAGGAATTTAAAATCAAATCCAAAAATATAAAATCAAATTTCTAAAATGCCTAAACTGAGACAAAGTCGATAAAAACTATTTTCTGGAAGGGGTTTTGTAAAAATGTCCGTCAATTGAAAATCAGTTGAAATGAATTTATGCAGATATTTTCTTTGGAAATGTGATGCAACCAACGAATGTCCCAACATAAAACACGTTCCACTAGTACCTTTTCTATCAACTAGACTACCAGCATAATCTGCATCTGAATACCCTTTTAACTCAAAGTTATCATTAGTTGGATACCATAGACTAAAGAATGAGGTGTGCAACAAATACCTTGTAATCCCTTTTATAGATTTTAAATGAGATTCCTTTGGATATGACTGAAACCGTGTACATAAACAAACAGAGAACATAATGTCTGGTCAAGAAGTAGTAAGATAAAAAAGTATACTCATGTGTATCTAGAGTAATCATCAACCAATACAAAAAATATATCTGTTACCACCTAGGCTTGCAATATCGTTAGGTCCAAGTATATTCATATAAACTAGTTCAAGGATTCTAGAAGTACTTACAATGTTCTTGGCATGAAAAAATGATTTTTTTTACTTTCCTAGTTGATCACCGACTGATTGAAATCAGATTATGGTGCAGATTTTCAACATATAATACATCGTTGTTGCCTATTATGACTCTGCCACCTTTGTACTTCTCTAGACTAAGGAACTTTGATTTGTCACCCGTCATGTGCCTGGAACAGCCGTAATTTAGGTACAACACTTGTTGTTCCTTAGCCTGCCAACACACCTACATGTGAAAAGAGTTTTCTGACCTATATGTCTTCATAGGTCCATGATTATTAGTGACAAGAAATTTTGAAAAACAAGTAGAACCAAGACAGTCTATGTTTGTTAATTTTGACACCCAGATTTTTTTGATGTTAGGGGAATTTACATTTGTTCCTTTAAGAACCCAAATTGGTATGGTTTTCGTGTGTTTGGGTCTTTATCAGCAATTGTTGTGATTGTGTCCAATTTTTCTACAAATCGTGCACTTGGAATTGACATGATTAGTTTCACTTCTACCCTTTTCAGATTGAGTATACCCAAGTGCTTGTCTAATAATATTAATAGTTTCTTTCCCTAATAGCATATTTATTGATCTTTCTCCTTTGGAGAATTTTTCTAAAGTTGTAGACAGTTGTTGGACTTGTGACTTGAGAGATTCATTTTCATTCAATGACAAAGTGCACTTTTAATAGAATTTTCTCTTCTAGTATCTTCACTTTCTTTCAAAATCAGAATTTCATTGTCAAGCAATTTAATTTAGTTTTCGATCTTTTTGTTTCCACTTCTAATGATGGACATTTATCACACTTAGGGCTCTTATTCCTATAATTTTAAACAATTTGATCAAGCTGTTTATTTAGTTCTATCAAACTATCTCTTTGTGATTCAATTTTAGCATACTTCTTCCTAAGTCTTTCAAAACGGCCATTTATTTTATGAAAATATATAAGTAATTGCGAGTGAGTAAATTTCAATACCTCGCTTGGCTCGTTATCATCGCTGTCACTTGTTTCTCCTGAAAAGCATAGATTTGCTTTTTTATTCTCACTACTAGTGCTTTCATATTTTCTTCATCACTTTCATCCCAAGTTGTTGCAAAACTTCTCATTTTTGGTTTCTTTCCTTTGCTGAATCGATTTTGAGGACAATTTGGCTTGATATGACCAATTTATTGCACTTGTGGCAAATGATCTCCTATTTTCTGAGTTGTCTAGAACTTTGACAATTTTGCTTTTCAGTTGTTGATTTAGGGCTGGATTTCAATATTTTTCATTCCACCTTTTGAATCTCTTTATTATCAGTGCCAATTTAGCTGCTTCTTCATCATCACCATCACCATCTTCACTTTTCATCGTTGCTTTGAGAGCTATTAATTTCTTTCGCATATCTCCTCCTTTACGTTCTTCCTTGACTTTGATTTCAAGCTCATAAGCGGTGAGGTTTCCGATGAGTTCTTCATCTTTAACTTGTTTCAGATCCTTTCTGGATAGCGATCACTTTGCTTCAAAATTTCATGGAAGAATTCTGAGGATTTTTTAGAATATTTCCATTTCTGTGTATGGTTTTCCTAGAGATTTTGATTTGTATACTAGATTAGAAAGTCGTTCATACATTTCTTTGACACTTTCATCCTTTACCATTGTGAAGTTCTTGTACTCGCTATTAAGCATGGCAAGGCAAGATTCTTTAACTTGCAAGGTTCCTTCATGAGTCAATTCAAGCATGTGGTAGATTTCCCAGGCAGTTAAACAATGTGAGACACGGTTTAAATCAATTTGATCTAATGAACAAATAATAGAATTCATAACTTTAGAATTAGTAGTTTGCAGTTTCTTTTCAAAATCTGTCTATTGATCCATAGATTTTTCGACTTCTTGATTATCTACCAATATTGTTGGTGTACTACATCCCATTTCAAAAATATTCCATGCATCTATGGTTTTCATAAAAAATTTCATTCTAGTTTTCCACTATGCGTATTCACCATTGAACATTGGTGGTCTAGCTATGGACTGACCTTCAGCAAAAGCATTATTAAAAGAAGCTATTGAAAGGAAAAATCAAACTTTTTTACAAAAAATTGGTTTTTGTCCTTAGCCCCGATACCACTTGTAGGATCATTTTCACCCTAGAGAGGGGTTGAATGTAATAATAAAAATTAATGCGGAAATAAAAAATAAACAAAGAAAGTAGTGCAGTATAGATCACACACAGATTTACCCAGCTCCGGCAAAAACTGACTACGTGCTGCCCCCAAGGTTTCTACTAAAAATTAAGTAATCAATCATTACAAACACATGTAAACTGGCGATACCCACTAACTCGATTAACCTAACTCTAAACTCAAAACTCTGCTACAACTCAGCAACTGAGTTGCAAATTCTCAAACTACGTCCCATATTTTGTACCTAGTTACACAACTAGAAATTTACAAATTTTAAAATAGAAAGTTACTAATAAAGTTAAACTAAACAAAACCCGATTTTTGAAATTGTAGCCCAATACAAACAAGCAAAAACCAGCCCAATTAAAATTAGAGAAAAAGACACTCCCCTTTTCTTCGGTTGTATAATCACACTAGCCACTTGTTTCTTTTGCAATCTGGAAATAGGGTTTTCAAATTTGAAGACGCCAATACAAATCGTTTGATTGAAGTGATGATTTGTCTTCGATTTTCTTTATCAATCAACTTCCTGGCTTTGAGTGCTCACGGCAGCTTCAAATTTGTCATGCTCAAATGGTATGAAATTGGCATGTGATTTTTACCCCTTTTCAGTTTTTGACAATGCTCGACTTGATTCAAGTTTTGGATTTGTTTATGATTTTGTTCTAAGTACGCTCTTTGAATTTTTTTCACGAACTCGAATGATTTATGGATGATTATATGGGTTCAATTTATAGGGATCAAAACCCTATTTTATCGTTCGTATATTTTTGGTTTGAATTTATCCATTTCTTTGCTCGGCCATACGATTTTAGGTTTAATGATGGTGATGAATTTTTCAATTTTGCAAGCAAGTGTAGGCGTGCATGACTAGTTGCATGCACAGCGATACACTATGTATGTCACAAGTTGTTCGCGTAAGATGAATTAACAAAAATGAAGATGAACAACCTAAATAACTGAGGCAAATAATATTTTCAAAACACACACTTTACTGTGTATTGCAAAGTATTTTTTTTAATTTTATCGCGTCAATGTTTATTTTGCAGATAGTTCAGATGCTAGATACGAACTGGAATAAAGTTGAAGATCAAATACGTGTGATGAGTAAATTTGTAGTGAGGTGAAACTGTATGAGTGAAAATTGTGTTGTAATTGAAATTTGTATAGCGAGAGCCTAAATTTATACTATTTGACTTTGTAACAAATTTTTTGTAGGAATGAAATATTTGTTTAAATAAGAATTCCGTATTTATTTTATTCAACAAATATTTATTTAATTATGTGATAAAATAAAATAGTACGATAACAAATACATTTAAACGAATATATATATATGTATATGTTTGTTATCATCAAGTAAAATCATAGACTATTGTATTCTACATATTTCCCATCTAAGAGTCTTTGGAAGCATAGCTCACGTTCATATACTAGATGAGAAGCGGAGCAAATTGGACTAAAAAAGTGAGAAGTATATTTTCATTGGTTACGACACCAACTCCAAAGGCTTTAAGTTTTACAATCTTGATTTAAGGAAAACAATGATTAGTCCAGATATTGTGTTCGATGACAAAGGAGAATGGGAACAGAGATCACATAATGAAAACTACAACTTCTTTCCATACCTTGAAGGAGATGAAATGCAACAAGCAAGGATCGAACAATTAAGCGAGGAGCCAACTTCCTACTAACTTCACCAACCACAAGTTGTTAAGAAGGTGAGAGCTCAAGTGAAAGAGCTCCAAACTTTAAAAGCCTTCAAGAAATTTACAAGGTAACAGAAAATCAAGACAATTTTACTCTCTTTTGTTTATTTTTGGATTTGAGCCTATAAACTTCCAAGAAGCTTTGCAAAAGAAGTATTGGAAAAATGCTACGAACGAAGAAATTAAGGCCATCAAGAAGAATGACACACGGAAGTTAGCTTCATTTCCAAAAGAACACAAGGCAATTAGCATGAAGTAGGTGTACAAAGAAAAGAAAAACGCCTAAGGAGAAGTCAAAAAATATAAGGCGAGATTGGTGGTAAAAGGCTACAGTCAAAGAGCTGGCATTGATTATGATGAGGTATTCGCTCTAGTCGCTTAACTAGAAACTGTTAGACTAATAATTTCTTTAGCAGCTCAAAACAATTGGAAGATACATCAAATGGATGTGAAATCTGCCTTCCTAAAGAAGAAATTTATATCGAGCAACCACAAGGCTACGAAGTCAAGGGAGAAGAAGATAAGATCTTTGTAACACCCCACACCCCTTAGTATATCCAAAGGCATGAAGCGTAATTGGTAAAACTAAAACTAGCAGAGACTAAGATTCACAAGGAAAAATAGATAAAAACAGCGGAAACAATTAAAATAATAATTTGCGAAAAGTCAAACTTCATAATATAGAAGTGTAAAACCAAATACATTATATGTCTCAAAATACCAGTATATGTCTCATCAAATCAAAACCTCAGTCTCATAAATATCAAAGTACAAAATATCCCTCACAAAGTTCCTGTGCATGAAATAAGCCAAAAACTGAAAATAAAGAAGAGAAACACATAAGAAATCTCTGCCAAAGAAGTCTCCAAGTGTCTGCTATATGTCCTCCTTGCTATTGCTAGACTATGGGGAGGGGAAAAAAAAGAAAATGGAGGAGTGTGTCAGGCTAAAAGTCTGATGAATGATAGTAATTACTAGAATCTTTAAGCAAAGTAAAAGCAATAGACTTTACAACAGTTCTAGTATATAAAAGGAAATAGAGAAAGGGAATAAGCTGGAAATAAATACGAATTAACTAGATCAACATAATTGATTAACTTTAATTATTTGCACTTGTTCTTGATAGTAGCTTTGACTAGGCTGAATTCCTAATCCTATCTTAGGTCGGCTGAAATCCTAATTCTACCATTTGATCGGCCTGCTACTCCATAGACCTTACTGCGGACTAGATGCTATATAACTCTCTACAGATAAGGTAATGAAATGTACGAAAGATGCACAAAGTACAATGGTGTCTATGAAAGACGCACAAACCATTTATTGTGGACTTGACATTATATAGCTTCCTACAAAGAAGGCAATGTGGTCTACGAAAGACACACATACTAAGCGTTTGGAACTCATAGCGGTACTGAGCACCAAAATGGAAGTCACACACGTAACTGCCGCCATGCTCATGCTACATGTTGCTCCACCTATTGGGTCTTCTTATTACCTGTGCTCTAGCATAAGCGTGCTCCTCGTCTCACTTCAAATTACGTGAAACACCGTATCCATAGAAAAATAAGGGGAATGCTATTGGCACTGGCCTGTCATCCAAACAATGTCTAGTTGTGCCTCTTGTCCAAATCTCTCGTGATTTGGACTTCTATTTGACAAATTACTACCATTATTAGCATCAGTGTGTCCTCATCTCACTTCAGGCTAATGTGAGACCACCATTTTGTCTAATAGGAAATGCTTTTGGTTACAGGTCCTACTTTCATCTTTGCTTATTAACTTAGATAAATTATTTAAATAAACCTTTATTATTATCTTCACTATCTTTGCATATTAATTTGTCCTAAGTCTTAAAATAAGCTTCGTTCTGTTCTTTTTCTTATTATAACCTGTGTTATAACCATGCTTATTACTTTTCTAAGTGTGAAAATAAGCCTTTTTTATCTTATACTCTTTTTAGTTATAATCTTAAGTTATAAGTAGGCCAATTATCTTTAATTTGTCCAATTCTAACATTAATATCATAATTAGGCTCAATTTCAGTCTTAATTCCATTTTTATTATAGTCTTTGCAATTTACATCTTATCTTCCGTTATTTCAGTATTCTTATAGTTTTAATTCATATTTGTATTTAATCTATAAGCGAGAAGGAAAAATAAAAGAAAATTGTAAACAGAAGAAAATCCAAAGCATAAGAGGAGATGTAAATAAAGCAGAAATGACAGTAAATAATTAAAAATACTGCAAATAACTATAATTAAACAGAAAAGCTATAATTAATGAAAATTAACAACGAATAACTGAAAAGAATAGCAAAAAGAGATAGACTGAAAATAATTCTAAAAACTATAAATAAACTACTAAAAAGGTTATTACAAAAATCGTAGTAAAACTAAACTACTGGAAATCCTATTATTTTAAATTCCTTAAAAATCTAAATAATTACAATCAACCACTTGTGGTCTTAAGCTCTCTCATTCAGGTTCACGGATCTACTTGGGGTTGTAAATATTTTTATTAAAAAGATTCTCTCCTTGGAAAATTATTCCTTTTAGGGTCCTTCCTGAAAAGGTGAACCCAATTGAAGAAAATATTAGAGTGAGAAAAAGTGTTAGGTCTATGGTTCTATTTATAGGTGTAGAAGTGAATCTTAGACCGTTGAATTTGGAGATTGAAAAGAATGCAACCACATCATAGGCTGAATAGGAGCCATCGGATGGAAGCACGAAGGGATCAGATTGAGCAAAATAGGGAAATTAACACGTTAAAATTGCACAGGACGAAGGAGGAATTCCTTCGCCTTAAACCCATTGGCAGTTCAACCTATAGGTCGAACGCCTATAGTGCTAGGTCGACCGGTCAGTCGACCTAGGCCTTGGGATGGTCGACCTCTATGTATTTTTTTCCATTGATTCATGTTTGCTTTGTGTCTCGATCATATTTAACTCGGATTCTGACGTTCTATATATTAAATCGACCAAAAAATTACCACAGACACAATGGTTCAACTTACCATGCCTCAACTCTGATAATTTCACAAAGTTATTTTATCATTTAAGTAATTCGTTAATTAATTATTATAGTTTAATTTTCTGGGTTGTTACATTCTCCCCTCCTTAAGAGATTTCATCCCTGAAATCTCTAAGGATAAAAGAATGAACCAAATGTTTTCATCTAATATCTACAACCAACTACTCAATCATCAACCATTTATCCATTATCCTTAAGTTTTCTAATGCGATTTATAACACTTATGAGATTAGTGTAGTGTTAATGTCCCTAATCTAATGAGAAAGATTAGACGGTCCACTGATTCAGTTGACCTCCTTTTATGCAATCATATTTGTGCTATATATCCAAACAAATGCAAAAATTCCTAATGATAACTGATAGTTCTATATGCATGCTTCAGTCATCATCCAAATGCAACAACCATGTGATAGACATCCATTTATAGCAATCATGAAAACTAAAAATGCAAATGCACATACATCCATATGCATATGCTCTAGTGTCCTAATTAGGCCGATCTCTAAGAGATAATAGTGCCCAATGTAAGTATATGCGTTCATTAGTATCCACTAGCAAACACTCGCAACCACTTGCATCCATCATTCATAACACGTTCTAGCAACATGTTCACATCAAATCCTACCATCCTAGGTTAAATCCTAAGTTCTACCCTCACAAAGGGTAATAAAGAAAAGAACCTATTCAAAACTAAAGATGGAAAATAGGAAATTCATAAAAAAGAAATGCGGTTATGAGATTGAATTTTCTCCAAGTCAAATTCAGTATCTCTCTGTAGACTTTATCCAACATGAAAGCGACTTGTGCGGTCTCCCATAAAGAGCTTTGAAAGGTGACATTCCAAAGCTAACTTGAAAACTACTATCATATGGGAATTCCACTAAAGGAGGATGCTTCTTCCAAGTTTCTCAAAATTAAGAATACTCATTCTCAACCATGCGTGTCTTACTCTCTTACTAATTTCACTTTACTGCTCACTTTTAGTTTGCACACATGAATCAACATTCCTAGGTCCTTACCAGTGTTCTACACACTCCATGGGAACTTTTATAGTTACTTTTAAAAGTAATGTAACGACCCGAAATTTTCACACCCGAAAATTCCAGATAGTTATGAAAAAGAAGAAAGAGATAGAAGAAGAAGAACAGAAATATCAACAACTCACATTCGCAGCGGATAAAATATAATAATAAATAATAACAGTTTACAAAAGAATACTATATCTTTCGATTACATTTAATATACATCAGAGTTTCACATTATATACAGTCACTGAATATTTACAATTATCAAGTCACAGAAAACAATAATATAAATACAGCGGAAATACTCTATACGATATTGCCATCCAGCTTCCTCCCGAGCTCCAAACGTCCTACCTGAAAATCTGTAATACTCGGTCTGACCCGAGCATTACATCAAAGTAACACCCGGGTCAGGCTGGAAACCAGCGTGAGTAAACCCAAACAACATGGAATACCAAAACAAACAACTTATATCAACCCGGGTAACCTTTATCAATTTTCCCAATCCACAATTTGCTATAGACAACTCTTATTTCACATATCAATTTCTAAGTACCAAACTTAGATAAAATAATCCAATTTACTTAAATCATTTCATTCCATCGTATTGATTTCACAATTCAATTTATAAAATTCGAAAGGGTTTCGGGTATTTCCCAATACCCGACCCCTTCTCTTCAAAACCCCTGTTATCCTACCCCAAGCTATTCAAATGAAAATTCATAACATTTCATATCAGAGGTATCAACCCATTCAAAGCACCCAATACCAAACAATAATCCGTAAGCAAGGCTTAAACACATACAGAACAAGTCAATTGATTCTAATTGAATTTCAAATCTCCATCACTTAGGTTCCTTCATTGAACATTAATTAATTCCAAATTCATTTATTAGTCTACCCATCATTATTCATCTAATTAATCACCCTAGATTAATCATTTTTCAATTGCATTCAACTAATTATCTTTAATCAACTTCTCGTTATTTATCATCCTTATTTCCAATCATTAAGTAATCCCAATTACTTCATAAATTTATTGATTATATTAATTATATTAATCTTTGATTACTAATATTACTTAACTTCTCATAAGTCGCTTATTATTGATTTAATTCATCTCAATTTATCAATCTTTAATTATATCGTTAATCATAAAAATTTATAATTTTTAACTATATTTTAGTTTATCTAATCTAAATTAATTTACTAAAATTCAACCAAAATTTTAATCATCCTCGATTAATCTCACTCTTCCATTACTCATTAACTAATCATATTCAGAGATTAACTAACCTTTAACAAATCAATTTTTTTTCTTCCATTAATAGATTAACTACTTTAAGTGATTAGCCCCTATTTAAAATTTCAAGTACTTATTCCTTAACACCCTAAATAATTATACCCTTTTCTTTTATTTTTATTTTTAATAACTGTCATTCAATTTATTATGCTTAAGTTTAAACAAATCATTTTATAACTGATTTACTTATTATTTTCAACACATCTAAAGTGCTTTCTTTCAAATTTATTTTAAATTTATACTGCTTTCTCCCAAACTCATTTTTATATTTTTATACTGCTTTCATCAACCAATCATGGATAGCACAACAACCAATATAATTAAAACTTCGCCAATTCATAACAGCCAAAACAGTGTACAGATCGAAGATTTACTCACATTATCAGCTGTCGACACTCTCTCCCTCGATGCAGACCTCGATCCCAAGATCCTGCTACCCCATCGCTGCCAAATCCTACTGCAAAGTCGATGAACCAGCTATAAGCCTCCTTGAATCGCCATCTCTACACTCGAACAGGCAACTCCAAGCTCCAAGAATGATGAACCATCCTCCTCCAAAACTCGAGCATCCAATCGAATTCGCGACTTCCCATCTCGTGACTTCGCCAACGACGACGCCTTATCCTATCGCGTGGGCCTCCCATCCACAGCCGACGATAACCCCTTCAGTCATTCGCCTTAGAATCCACAAATGCCAGAAACAACACGCAACTCCCTGTACTTCCATGCGAGCGCACCTCTCGGAGATTCCCTGGTCGGCCTTTGAAATCAATTTCGAGAAGGAAAGCTTGGCATCGATTTAAGGGAGGAAGAGGAATAGGGTTCGGTTATTCACGAGATAATTTCAATTTTGGGGAAAAAGAACTCGGCTCTGAGTTGAACTAAAAAAAAAATGTTATCACATCCAAACTTTTTCCATTCACATCAACATCTCTGTAGCCTGATTGTGTTGGTACGCTGTCTCCTCTTTTCAAAACATTGCTGTCTTCCTCGAGAAGATTGATGACCAGTTTAAATCACGAATGGTTCTCCTCTCTCCCTTCCAAATGTAACGACCCGAAATTTTCGAAACCGAAAATTCCAGATAGTTATGGAAAGAAGAAGAGATAGAAGAAGAAGAAGAACAGAAACATCAACAACTCACATACGCAGCGGATAAAATACAATAATAAATAATAACAGTTTACTACAGAATACTATATCAGTTGATTACATTTAATATACATCAGAGTTTCACATTTTATACAATCATTGAATATTTATTTTCTATTATAATGTCTCAGATTAACAATAATACAAATACAACATATATACTCTATACGATATTGTCATCCAGCTCGCCTCCTGAGCTCCAGAACGTCCTACCTGAAAATCTGTAATACTCGGTCTGACCCGAGCATTACACCTTTTATAGTTACTTTTAAAAGTAATCACTGCTATAGCCTTGCACTTTTTCCGTTACGCCTAGGAAATAATTCTTATATACTCCACATTTAAGAGCTTGGTTTGGTATTTATCACTTTATTTTAAAAAACAAAGGCTTCAATTTTTAAAACAACAAATCCCAAAATCTTTGTCTTTATAAAATGTTATTTTTAAGTTTCTATTAAATTCAAAAATACTAGGTTACTTAAAATCTTATCTTTCTAGACTTGCATCTTCATAGCTTTTTTGAATTTACATTATTTCCCAAACCTAAAGGAAAAAGATTTGAAGTCCAGAACTTATTCCTC
Organism: Allium cepa; assembly: GCA_030765085.1. NCBI lineage: Eukaryota > Viridiplantae > Streptophyta > Magnoliopsida > Asparagales > Amaryllidaceae > Allium > Allium cepa. Next base: position 540,143,557 of record CM060934.1, on the reverse strand, counting down.
CTTTTCTTTTAAAGACTTTTACAGCTTTTTGTAAAAATTTGGATTTTCAAGTTTTACTATTATTAAGTTTTTCATTTTCAAAAACTTATTAACTTTTTCACCAAACCACTATCTTTGAAATATCTTTAAAATGCCCTTATGTGTCTTTTTTCTAAATATCTTCTTATTACACCTAATAGTTTTATACCTTAATGTATTGGAACTTTTTCTCTTATGAGAAACTTTTAATGGTTAAACCTTCTACGAATCATTTAAAAGAGAATTTTATGTTTATGTGAAATTACAAGGAACATTTTTTTATATATTTTTCGAAATAGGCTATACAAAATACGGTGCTTCCCATACTTTGTATATCTCTTCCACGTATTCCTGATAACTTTCACAAATCATCTTTATTTATAATTTGGTTTCATAGGAAATTTTATCATTATTCATTTCGTTCCAATAGATTAAAGTATTTTTAACTTATAGTCTCTTACCATATACAATTTCTATGAAATTTTACTAATTTTCTAATATTTAAATTACACTTTTCTTTTCAGAGATACTCATTTTCAAAACTGTTTTTAATATATCCATAACTAGAAAATATTCCCTCATACTTATTTAAATATTTAGTGTGTACTTACAAGCCACTTTATTCCTATACTTGAAAATTTTATTCAAAACATATTTTTACGTGGGTCAAAAGAGATGTTGCGTAAAATACTCTTACTATAACCCAAAAATACTATTGTATGGATTCAATTGAAATAAATACTAGTAAACCTCATATACTATGTAAAAACATTTCCTTTGGAAGTCACCTACTATAACAATAGTGCTTTAGTCTATGCTCACTTTACTTTTAACAAAAACATCTGTTACAATAATAAATGTTGTAATCTATGTTTTCGATACTTAATAACCTCTCGGTTTTTATATTTAAAATCTTTGATTATCTACAAAGAAACTAGCAAGCTATAATTCTTCAATCTTACATTTAACAAAATTTTATCATATAAAAACCAATTTAACTTTCATACCATTTTTCAGAAACCCAATATTTATTTCCTAAAAGAAAATATTAACAATGAAAATTTTCAATTCTAACAATTATATTCTATTGAGCTAAACATAAGGTGGATTTTCTTCTCACTGCCCTAGGTGTACCCTTCCTAAATTTTGGTAATCCCATCTCCTTACTAAATTCTTTTAGAACTACTGTTAAATCCACTTATCTAAAACAATTTTAATTTCTGCAATTATCTACCCTTGAGCTTTCTCCTTTTCTTAATAACTGCATCTATTGTACATCTTTAATCTTTGCCTACCACTCTTTGGATTTTCACAATCCAAATCTAAATGTACAAAACCGTTTCTCAAACTCTTTCTCATGTGTAGACCTTCTCTATGCCCAAGAAACACACTTTCTCATACCAAAAGTGTCACTGCAAATTTTTTGCCTTCCACGGATGAACGCGGAGCATACGAAGAACCTCCTTATGATGAATGCTTGCTTTTCCATACTCTTGGAAAATACCAAAATGTCGTTCGCGATTACCACCCTAAACTTATTTAGGACATCTCTAAAAATACGGCTCATCAAATCTAAGAAATAGGCTAGGGCATTGGTTAGCCCAAAAAGGCATAACCAACCACTCAAAGAACCCGTTGGGTGCCCTAAATGCAGTCTTATCAATGTTGTTATCAGCAACCGTAGGATGTTGAAATCCAGTGGCAAAATCAAGTTGAGAGAATACTGCAGAGTCAACTAACTGGCCAAAAAGGTCATCTATCCTAGGGAGTGAATATCGGTTCTTTTTCGTGAGATTATTCAATTCTCTATAGTCTACGCAAAGTCGAAGGGAACCATCCACCTTAGTAGCGAAGATGACTGGTGCTCGCCACTCTGATATGCTTCTTCTTATAGATCCTTTCTACAAAAGCTCACGGATTTGCTTGCTTAATTCCTTTCTCTCCCTTGGTGCCCCATTCCTCTCGGGCAATGCTACTGGCTTAGATTATCAATCAAATAAATCCTGAAATCAATCTCTCTCTTAGGAGGTCATCCCCTAACCTCCTCATAGATGTTTGAAAAATCTATGATGGCAGGAATCGAATCTAACTCTGATGATGATGAATCGAGGGAATAAAGGAAGATCAACATAACTGATCCTTGTGGGTCGTAGGAAACCTTAAGAGTCCTATCGCTGCATCTCTCTGGTCTAACAACTCTCCTCTCGCAGTCTAATATAGCTCCATACCAATCCATTTTCAACATCATCCCATACCCCAGAAATCCCAATACATAGGCGTCACAATCAAAATCCGTGCGTGGGATAAAAATTTTCAAACCCCTATAAACCATAGATGTGCTTGCTCTCTGCTACGTTCTCTAAGGACGAGCTCTACTAAAATGACCAGGCTGACCATAGTTGAAACACCTCCCCTTCATCGTTTTATTCTTATATTCCCTCGCGTAATGACTAACACATCCATAGTTATTGCATTTTTCGCTTTTCTTGATCCACTACCGAGTTCCTGTAAATCCAATATCCTAAACCTTTGCTCCATAACCTTCAACCTAGCTCATGCCTCCTCGAAATCCTCTGTGCTTGAAATGGTTCTGCCTCCTAGACTAATGAAGTTCTTGCATATCTTAAAAAAATTAGGTATTGTAGATAGATTAAAGGGACTTCCACCTACTGGTGGTGTATTGGGCGCTTGCCCTTGCACCTCCGGTATCGTAGCTCTAAGGAACCATTCAACCATATTATGCAAAGCAAAGGAAATTTATGCTTGAAAGAATCGAAAGAATGTTGAACTAGACTTTTGAGGGGATTTTTATAGAAATTCTTTTGTACTTGAAAAACTTCTTCTATAATAAGAGTTTCTTTCTGAAAAATACTTCTAGTTTGAAGATATGCTACTTAAAAGTTGGCCGCTTTTGGAAAAATACTTTATTTTTTAAAACAACTTTTAAGGAATCCTGTAACCTTAGGCTCCGATACCAAATGTAATACACCACACCCCTTAGTATACCCAAAGGGACATACTAAAAGGCATGGAGTGTTATTGTTATAACTAAAAATAGCAGAGACTTAGATTCATAAGACAAAACAGATAAAAATAGCGGAAACAACTAAAATATTAATTTTCTAAATGTCAAACTTCATAATATAGAATTATAAAACCAAATACATCATATGTCTCAAAGTACCAATGCATGTCTCATGAAATCAAAACCTTGGTCTCATAAATATTAGAGTACAAAATATCCCTCACAAAGTCCCAGTACATGGAATAAGCTTAAAATTGAAAATAAAGAAGAGAACTACATAAGAAATCTCTGCCAAAGAAGTCTCCAAGTGTGTGCAACACATCGTCCTTGCTCTTGCTAGCCTATGGAGGGAAAGGGGGAAAATAGAGGAGTGGGTCAGACTAAAAGTCTGGTGAATGATAGTAACTACTAGAATGTTTAAGCAAATTAAAAATAATAGGCTTCACAACAGTTCTAATATATAAAAGGAAACAAAGGAAATAGAGAAAAGGAATAAGCTAGAAATAAATACAAATTAACTAGATCAACATAATTGATTAACTTTGATTGTTTGCACTTGTCCTTGATTGCTGCTTTGATTAGACTGAATTTCTAATCCTATCTTAATTAGGCTGAAATCCTAATTCTACCATTTGATCGGCATGATATACTTTATAGACCTTACTGCGGACTAGATGCTATATAACTCCCTATACATATAGTAATGACATTTACAAAAGACGCACAAAGTACAATAGTGTCTACAAAAGTCGCTCAAAGTATTTATTGTGGACTAGACGTTATATAGCTCCCTATACAGAAGGCAATGGTGTCTACAAAAGGCACACATACTAAGCGCTTGGAACTCATAGCAATTACTAAGCACCGAAATGAAAGTCGTACGCGTAACTGCTACCATGCTCATGCTACCAGTTGCTTCACCTATTGGGTCTTCTTATCACCTGTGCGCAAGCATAAGTGTGCCCCTCGTTTCGCTTCATGATTATGTGAAACACCGTGTCCATAGAAAAATAAGGGAAATGTTGTTGGTGCTGGCCTGTCATCCAAACAATATCTAGTTGTGCCCCTTGTCCAAATCTCTCATGATTTGGACTTTTATTTGACCAATTACTACCATTATTAGCATAAGTGTGTCCTCATCTCACTTCAGGCTAATGTGAGACCACCATTTTGTCTAATAGGGAATGCTTTTTGGTACAGGTCCTACTTTTATCTTTGCTTTTTAACTTAGATAAATTATTTAAATAAGCCTTTATTATTATCTTCACTATCTTTGCTTATTAATTTATCCTAAGTCTTAAAATAAGCCTCGTTCTGTTCTTTTTCTTATTATAACCTGTGTTATAACCATGCTTATTACTTAACCCAAGTTCTAAGTGTGAAAATAAGCCACTTTTATCTTATACTCTTTTTAGTTATAATTCTAAGTTATAACTTCCCCAATTATCTTTAATTAGTTCAATTCTAACATTAATATCGTAATTAGGCTCAATTTCAGTCTTAATTCCATTTTTATTACAGTCTTTACAATTTACATCTTATCTTCCATTATTTCAGCATTCTTATAATTTTAATCCATATTTGCGTTTAATCTATTCTAATCCATACGCGAAGAAGAAGGAAAAATAAAAGAAAATAGAAAAAAATCCAAAGCATAAGAGAAGATGTAAATAAAGCATAAATGACAGCAAATAATTAAAAATACTGTAAATAACTATAATTAAACGGAAAAGCTATAATTAGCGAAAATTAACTATGAATAACTATATCTAAAAGAAATAGACTGAAAATAATTCCAAAAACTGTAGATAAACTACTAAAAAGGTTATTTCAGAAATCGTAGTAAAACTACAACTATTGAAAACCCTATTATTTTAAATTACTTAAAAATCTAAATAATTACAATCACTCACCTGTGGTCCTAAGCTCTTCCCTTTAGGTCTTTTCGAATCTACTTGGGGTTGTCAAAATGTTTTTATTAAAAAGATTTCTCCTTGGAAAATTATCCCTTTTAGGTTCCTTCATGAAAGGTGAAACCAATTGGAGAAAATATTAGATCGAGAAAAAGCGTTAGCTCTACGGTTCTATTTATAGGTGTAGAAGTGGATTTTCGCCCGTTGGATTTGAGGATTGAATAGGTGCTACCACATCATAGGTTGAATATGAGCCATCGGATGGAAGCACGAAGGGACCAGATTGAACAAAACAGGGAAATTGATGTGTTAAAATCGCAGAGGACGAAGGAGGAATTCCTTGCCTCAAGCCCGTAGGCAGGTCTACCGCCCATAGTGCCAGGTCGACCGGCCGGTTGACCTAGGCCTTGGGATGATCGACCTCTAGGTCGACCTCCCTGTAATTTTTTCGTTGATTCTTGTTTGCTTTGTATCTCGCTCATATTAACTCAGATTCTGACGTTCTATATATAAAAATTGACCAGAAAATTACCACGGACACAATGTGCAACTCCTATGAGTCAATTTTCATAATTTGACAAAGTTATTTTATCATTTAATTAATTCGTTAATTAATTATTATAGAGCTTGGAATGCTCGAATTGATAAGTACGTTCAAGAATGAAACTTCATCAACTGTCCATGTAGCAATCCATGCATGTTTAAAGATTTTAAGAAAGAGACGATGAAGGAATTTGAGATGACGGATATTGGGCTCATGTCTTATTACCTTGGGATTGAAGTAAAACAAGAAGATAAGACATCATAATCACTCAAGGTTATGCTAAGGAAATATTGAGAAAGTTCAAGATGGATGACTCTAACCCAGTTTGCATGCCAATTGAATGTGGAATCAAGTTATCAAGTCATGAGGAAGGAGAAAAATTAGACTCAACACTTTTCAAGAGCATGGTTGGAAGCTTGCAATATTTAACGTGCATAAGACCTGATATTCTATATGCGATAAGAGTTGTGAGTCGATATATGGAGAATCCAACAACAACTCATTTAAAGGCAGCAAAGAGAATTCTTCGCTGTGTTAAAGGCACAACAAACTTTGGCTTGTACTACTCTGTTTCTGATAATTACGAGCTTGGATATAGCAATAGCGATTAGAGTGAAGATATGGATGACCAAAAAAGCATAAGTGGCTTCGTATTCTACATGGAAGACACAACCTTCACTTCGAGGGCGAAAAACAGTCGATTGTCACCCTTTACACATGCAAAGCTGAGTATGTAGCTGCTACGTCATGTGTTTGCGATACAGTTTGGTTACAAATTCTGCTAAAGGAGTTGAAAATACCACAAGAGGAGCCCACCAAGAATTTCATGGACAACAAGTCGGCAATTGCTTTGGCAAAGAATCCAGTCTTTCATGATCAAAGCAAGCATATTGATACACGCTATCACTATATTAGAGCGTGTGTGGTCAAAAAGGATGTGCAACTAGAGTACGTGAAGACGCATGAGCAAGTAGCCGATATCTTCATCAAGCCTCTTAAGTATGAGAATTTTGTCAGGTTGAGGAATATTCTTGGAGTCACAAATCAAGTTTAAAGGGGGATGTTGAAATATTAAACTTGATTTGTTATGATCAATTTCTAGAATCTTATTTTTATAGTTTCTAGAGTCTTCTTACATCTACTGTAGTTTGTTGAGAGCTCTTGATTTTCTAGTAGAAATAATAATTATGTATGGACTCATGTTTTTAGAATTGTTTAGAGAGTCATGTTTTTAGAATAGTCTATGAATTCCTATAAATAGAAACGCTCTCTCATCATTTTTGATCAAGCAATCAAGCAAGAAATCTACCATCAATAAAAGAAAAGTTTTCAACAACAAAAATGTCTCTTTCTTATACTCTCTCCCTTTTTCTCATAAAAATATTCAACAAGTTGGTAATGGGAGATAAAAGCCAAAAGATATAAAATTAGGGTCATTGGTAAAAACGCTATAAGCCAAATAATTTTTTGGATGGAGTTGCATGTCATACGTGTTAAATTAATGAATTAAAACACCGGTGAAAGATGTAGTTGTTCACTAATTTAAATGGTTAAACCAAAGTTGGTGAATTAGTCATTTTAGTTCTGATAGTAATACTAGTTTCATGATGGGTTCAACAAATTCTCAATATTTATACTTCTTCCATAAGAGCACAATTAATGATGGCTTGTTCAGTTTCAAAACTAGTCACGGAGCAATCAGGCGTGGCTTGTTCAGTTTGATGTGGCTGATTTGAACCAGTTTCGTGGCTAGTTGAGTGAACATGAACTGCTTTTTATAGCGGCGAAGTCTTCGTTATTACAAGTACATAACGGCAAAGTCTTACCGTTAAAATTTTTGAACGGTAAAGACTTCGTCGTCATATACTTATAACGGCAAAGACGACGAAGCTTTCATAATTATAAATATATAGTGCCGAAGCCTTCACCATTATAAGTAGAACAATTTTTCTCCAAACCAATCCAAGGCTGGTTCTATCCTTTATCTGGGCGCGCGGCTTGTTCGCTTAGTTGAAAAACACGTGAGAGAGCGAAGTAAACAGGTCGAATTGTTGGTAATGGTCTAATGTGGTTTTTAGTTTTATTTGTTAATGGAAACTCAATCCATTACTAAGGTTTAAACCCCAAGGCTCATTGCTTAATGAATAAACTGACTATCTGCGATACATAAAAAGGAAGCGCTCGTCTCATTGAACCCTGACGTTTTCCGATCTTTGTTATAGTTATTTGTTAATGCAAAAGAACTCAATCATAAATGTCCTCCCAGAAGATAGTGTTAACCACGAACTTAAGTGTTCACGTTGAATATTATGCACATCGCATACAATTTTTGTACTTAGACACTCAAACTTACTCACTTTGGGGTTCATTTGGAGTAGGAAGCAAGCTTCGTTATTTACTCCTCAGTACAGCTTGATAATGATTGGGTGATTTTATGCACTTAATGTGGATTGATAAGGTATAACTTAACTTGAATAATGAGTTGTATGTGTTATAACTATGTTTTTACTATAGTGCTCTCATCACTAAAACAAGCCAAGTAACGCAAAGTACCAAGTAAAGTAAAAGTGATTCTTCATTGTCATAATCCAAGTCTAGTTGTCCTTCAACAGACTTTCACTAGCTAACAAAACACTTTCACTTCCCCTAGGGGAATAAGTTTACTCAAACTCCTCTCTATCACTTTGGGGGATTCGCAACATTACCACAAACCGCTTAAACAACTTCAAGTTACAAGTAGTGTACCTTTGAATAAAAATCTTTTGATTGAGTTGAAAGCAATTTGATCTTTTAGAAATAAATAGTGAACAAAAAACGCAAGAGATATTAAGAAATGAAGTGCAAGTTCATTGTCGAAATCTTTTGCAAAACACAATATTTTATCAAATAACCCATTGAGAAAGATGCATTTTTTCATGAAAAACTATGGTTAGATGATAAATAGTTGTATCTTACTGAATTGTGAAATTTTTGGAAACCAACGTAATTGTTACTTTTAGGCGAAGGAAGGAATGTTTATGCCAACATGTTGTTAATGTTTCAACATATCCATTTATGTCCACATGAAGTGGAGTTTTCAAAATACATAGATTAATTTACGTGAATGTATTGACATCCACATAACAATCACTATTTTACACAAATATATTGACGAATAATGGAACCACGCCCACATAACAATCACATTATGTCGACATATTCAAATGTTGTGTCAGCATATAAACAAGTTTGTGTCAACATATCAATTTCTTGTATTGACTTATCAATATTTTACACTAATGTGTTTATGTATTACAAGATTTTAAAACTAGAAAATAGAAGTTTTTTTTTCTATCAACATTTAATCCAAAAGTACAATTCATCATAACAAGTTTTGTCATTTTGCTTTACTTTAGTTTCCAGGTTCCTAGCAATTACCTTTCTGAAAGTGTTTTTTTAACAGTTCAGCATCCCAAGCATGATTAATAATAAGATTACTGAATATGAGAGAGAGAGAGAGAGAGAGTCAAACTCAAAATATAAAAAATAGAAAAGTGTAATTGACGCATAATTGTACATCTTATTAGAGTTTGTATGAAATGTAAAGTAGTAAATTTTATTGATACTGATTATTGTACATTGAGATGTAGAGATACATTCTATTTATATACATTCTTGTAACAGAAATAAAATAGAATGGGCCTAGGCCCAAAGCCTGCTATTCAATACCAAACGAAGCATTAAACCCTAGCAACAAGCAATGTCTCGTATACATCTATTCTTCAATATCTTCCCTCAAATATGGCGGCGACTTCGCGACCCCTTGAGACAACTGAAGTTTCTGGATGGATCTGAGGATCTTCCCTTCAGATCTATGGTAAATATGGCCAGGTCTCTTCAGATCTGTAAGCAAAACAACGTCTTGTTGCAAGAGATTTGGCGAATTGGGAAATCCAGATAGATTGACTTTGAAAAGAAGTAGATCTCTACCCCTTGAGGTGAAAACGAGATGAAGAAGGATAGAGCACGGTTTAAATCTAAACTTGAAGCCAGATTTCAAGTTATGAAGCTTTGGTGATGTATACAGTGAAAAGCTTCAATTTTGGCAGTGGATCTAAACTCTGTGTTGTTGATTGTCACAATCTTCAACATTGAGTTCCTGTTTCAGATGAAGGAAGCTCTTGGCAGAAAGAGCTTTGGTGAAAACATCCGCTCTTTGGTAAGTGTTCGGTAAGTGGTTGACTTCAATAATTCCTTGAAGAACTTTCTCTCTGACAAAGTGTAAGTCCAGTTCTATGTGTTTGCTTCTGCCATGTAGAACTGGATTTGCAGTAAGAGCGACGGTACTTAAGTTGTCACACCATAATACTATTTTGCCAGTAATGTTAATATGAAGTTCACTTAGAAGAGACTTAATCCATAATAATTCTGCAGTAGCGTTAGCCACGCTTCTGTACTCGGCCTCTGTACTAGAGCGAGATATAGTGGTTTGTTTCTTCGAACACCACGATATAGGATTTTTTCCAATATGGATGCAATAGGCAGTTGGGATTTCGGTTCATTCACGAGGCATCCAGGTCTGCTGTTCTTTGACTGTCGGCGTTTAGCCGTGGTTTTCTTTAGAGCTTGTTCTGCTTCCTATTGCTTCTCCGCTTGGTTGGATTTTGACATCGGCATCGGGCGGTGGCTTTGACGGAGTTCGATGATGATGTTAGATGGGAGGTGGTTTTCCCGGTGCTCATCTGTTTTCTTCCCTGCTTGCTTTTTCTCTCGTTGCTTTTTTTTGGCGGCAGGTGCTTGTGTCTTCTTGCCGCTTATGTTTTGTTTGGCTTGTTGTTTTCTTTCTGGCGTTTGTTTGTTTTTGTTAGGCTGGGCTGTTCTGCTTTTCTTTTGAGTTACCTGTCAGGCTTGTTGACAGCTCTTGGTTTTTGTTTATATATATTTCTTTCCCAAAAAAAAAAAAAAAAAAAAAAAAAGATGTTGATCTTCTATCATCTGGGTCTGTGGCCCAATCAGCATCTGCAAAACCAAATAGATTCATATTAGTACAGTGTTTTAATATTAACCCATGATTAGTTGTACCCTTCAAATATCTGAGAATTCTTTTTACTGCCTTCCAGTGTTCATCTAGAGGACTTTGCATGAACTGACTAATTTTGTTGACACTATAAGTAATCTCTGGTCTTGTGATTGTTACATATTGAAGTGCTCCCACAATGCTTCTGTAGTATCTTGCATCTGTAAATGGTTCCCCTTTGTATTTTAATAACTATAAGTTGGATACCATGGGAGTAGGTAGACTGTTTGCTTGATCCATTTTGGTTTTGAGCAATATTTCTGATATGTATTTTTTCTGGCTTAGCTGTAAGGCAGAATTTGATACTCTGTTGACTTCTATTCCTAGAAAATAATGCATATCACCAAGATCTTTAATTGAGAATTCATTATTTAGCTGCTGAATAAGATTGTTGATTTCAGTCTCATTGTTTCCTGTAACAATAAAATCATCAACATATATTAATACATACACAATAATATCTTTTGAAAATTTAGTAAACAGTGAGTTGTCTGATCTTGTATGATTGAACCCCAGTTTGATTAGTGTAGTCTTCAATTTTTCAAACCATACTCTTGGTGCCTGTTTGAGACCATATATGACTTTATTTAGCTTGCAGACCAGATTGTTTCCATTTTTTCTGTAGCCCTCAGGTTGCTCCATATATACTTCTTCTTGAAGTAATCCATTTAAAAAAGCATTGTTGACATCAAGCTGTTTTATTTTCCAATTTCTTGATAGAGCCACTGTAAGAATTATTCTAATAGAAGTTGGTTTTACAGCTGGTGAAAATGTTTCATTGAAGAATAGATGTATATGAGACATTGCTTGTTGCTAGGGTTTAATGCTTCAGATTTTGTTTTTAGAAAATATATCCATACATATCTTGAATATGCATCTATGAATGATATATAATATTTAAAGCCATAATCTGTATCAATGGGTGCAGGACCCCATAAATCTGTAGCTACAAGTTCTAAAGGTTTATTATAATTAGTTTCAGAAACTTTGAATGGTAGTTTATGATTCTTTCCTAGCTGACAGTAGGTACAGACATATGAAGTTACTGCATTATCAAAAGAAATTTTATTATTATGAAGTATTTCTTTTGCAGTATGCACACTAGGATGACCAAGCCTGTAGTGCCATAGATCAAACATACTCATACTTCTTTTGCTTTGTGATATTTCACACACATTACAACACAGATTTTGTTTTGCACTACTTCTTGAATCAGCTAGTGTAAACTTGTACAGGCCCTTCACTGTTTTACCCTGCAAAAGAATTCTACCTGTTAGAATATCTTTAACAAGACAATGATTTGGATAGAATTCAAAATATACATTGTTGTCATTGACAAATTGAGACACACTGAGTAAGTTTTTCTTTATTTGTGGAACTCTTAAAAGGTGATTAAGATATAGTATCTTTTCACCTTTTATATAACCATTACCAGTGTGAGTAATTCTAGTTGCCTGGCCATTGCCCATGTGTATACACTGTTTACCTTTGTACTCTTTGTTTCCCAAGTTTAAATTGCTCAGGTTGTTTGTAACATGATTTGTAGCTCCAGAATCTGGATACCATGTGTCATCTTGAATATCTTCCACTTTAGCAAATTCAGATTGTTGCTTTGTATCTGGTTGAATGTTTGCCATGTTAGCACTTGGTTTCTGATTGCTTTGTTGCCCAGGTGTATAGTGAATATCAAATCTGAAGTAACATTTATTTGAAGTATGGCCAATTTTTTCACAAATTTGACATCTTGGCCTTCCATTATTGCTGTTGTATCTTCCACCTCTGCCCCTGCCTCTGTAGGATTGATTGCCTCTCTGATTGTAGTTTGATTCATTTCTTGGCTGTGTTCTTTCTTGATTTTTTCCTTTGCTTGAAATGTAATTGACTGAGAGATCAGAAACAATTGGTTTCTTTTGTTCTAATCTGCCTTCATGGGCAAGAAGTGTGGAATGAACATAAGACAGTGATGGTGTGATATCTCTAGATGATATCACAGCTACAATAGATTCATACTCATCATCTAATCCACCTAAGATGTGCAAGATCTGTTCTGTGTCACTGACATTGTATCCAGCTGCACCAAGTAAATCACACAATGTTTTAATCTTGGAGAGATAATCTCTCATAGCCGTGCCATTCTTTTTCAAATTTTGTAACTGTCTCTTATAATGCATTACTCTCGCTGCCGATTGAGAACTGAATACTTGTTCCGCAGTATGCCATATCTCATGTGCATTCTTGCATCCTATAAGTTGTGGAAATAGATTTGCACTTATAGTTGATAGAATCTAGGAAGAAAGTAAACTATCTTGCCTTTGATGAATGGTGTATTCTCTATTCAAAGTTGAATTACCATCATTACTGATAATGAATTGTTGTGGTACTTCCTTGGTGCCAAGAATATAATCTTCTAGTCCATAACCTCTTACTGCAGTTTGAATTTGGAATTTCCATAACAAGTAATTTGTTTCATCTAATTGAGTTTGAATTAACTGTGGTTGTGGACTAATTATGATTTTTGATATGTTTTCAGTGGTAACAGATGGTGCAGTAGTGTTTAAGCCTGGGTTTGCTGATGTTGAGGAGTTATTGTCAGAAACTCCGTCAGCCATGATCAAGAAAGTAATAGAGATTCAATACAGTGAAAATACAAGTTAAAGTTTTTAATCAAGAACCTGATTTGTCAGTGAAGAAAGACAAAGAACAGCAATAAGTGAGCAAAAGGTTTACAGGTGACTTGTATGAGTTTCTTTTCAAGAAATCTGAGAGCAGCCAGTAATCAAGACTGCTGGCAGGGCTCGATGATGATTCAATGATGATTCTTGTTTCAGTTCTTGATTTCTTTAATGATGAATTCCTCTTTTTCTTTTGAATCTGAAAGCACCCGTTGAGTTGAGTGATGAATATTTTCTGACAACTCTTCTTAGCAAGGCTTGATGATGATTTTTGATTCTTGATGAAATTTAAGAACTGAGGCAGCAACAACAGTTACAGATGATGAAAATACTCTGATGAACTTTTGTGAATCCAAATGATGAGAGCAAACTCTGATGGATTCAATACTGAAAATATGATTCTGTTGTTAAACAGTTTTTTTATCGCTCTGATACCATATTAGAGTTTGTACGAAATGTAAAGTAGTAAATTTTATTGATACTGATTATTGTACATTGAGATGTAGAGATACATTCTATTTATATACATTCTTGTAACAGAAATAAAATAGAATGGGCCTAGGCCCAAAGCCTGCTATTCAATACCAAACGAAGCATTAAACCCTAGCAACAAGCAATGTCTCGTATACATCTATTCTTCAATACATCTTATCACCTTCGAAAAATAAATGCACATACATTGCTTAAAATGCATAAATACAACGCACACAAGGAGAGAAGATATATTGATATCTCCCTTTATTCCAAAAACCAAACTGTAAATTGCTCTTACGAAAGATTTAGCACAACAAATCAACAGCTTCCTAGAGCACAAATCCGCTGTCCTACGAATATTTCTTGCAGCCAATGTTAGGATTTATAGCCAGAAAAGCTTTGGGAGTAAGATTAAACCATTGCTGAATGGAAAAGTAGGTGTCTCCAACTTTAACTCCTTGCACAACTTCACAGCTCACTATGTCCGGGGTTGCTGCATTTTCATATTCAACGATCGTCAGTTCAGACGAAAATAATAAAATTATAGTAAACATATTACCAGAAGTACTTTAGTTGTAAAATCACAAGGAAAAAGTCTTCCTTCTGCTGTGGAAATGAAGAGGATTGTAATGGCTAAGTTGAAGAACATGGAAGCACCTTTTGTCATTTTACTTATGTTTATCTACTCCTTGGTATTTGAGTGTATATTTTCTGGTAAGTTGGTCTATCTATAACATATATATAGTTAGTAGCAGGGGATAGATGCCAAATAAAGATACATTTCATAACAAGAGTCATCGTTTGGTAAATAAGCTATAAGCTGATGAACCTCAGATAGGATAATTATATGCATGTTTTACATGGTATTAATCTGTGAAAATGTATATTCATGAAAGATCAAAATTTTCACTTTGAACGGTCGAACCAATGCTGGTTAAGCGTGGCTGTAATATAATGTTTATTTCCATGATGTAAAATAATGACAAATTACATTGAACCCAGGAAGAATGGCTAGTCTCATTAACACTAGCGTTAACCACCTACTACGCAAACTTACTTATGTTTAGATTGATTGAATAATATGATAATAATTAACTCTACTACTAATAAAGAAATTTCGTTGAACTAATTTACTCTGTGTCTTTTTGAAATTCAAAAAATGTACTTGCTTTCCGTTTACAATAATACAAACAGCCCGTGTGCGAATCATGGATCCATACTAGTGGTGATAAAGAAATTGCAACCAAATCTTCAATGTATAAAGAACTACTTCACATCTATTCCAATATAGATAAATAGCATAATCTTTATCTTGAATTAATAGGATAAAGAAATTACAAGTGAATGACAAGTGTCATAGGAAAACCCACTCGTATTATTAGAGACAAATTGTGTACAACCAAATAATCACAAAATAATTAAATCACCAAAAATTAAAAATGTAGGTCGTATAATGCACATATTATTTTTTTCTTAATATTCAACATCTTCAAGCATAAATTTGTTATTCATAGTTGCTATCCCAATTTGGATTCCTAAAGGAGATATTTCACGTACATAGAGAGGAACAACCCATTGTTAATGATTCACATAAGTTTAGATATATCACATATGAAACATAGAGTGCAAAATAAAGTATACGGGATATCTCAAAATGACCAAGTCTTATAACCGCATAAGGCTATGTTTGTAATTTATGCCAGCTTTACATATTGAATTAGTCTTTATGAATGCTATATTATAAAGCAGTGTAACCCGTTATCATTAATTTGAAGATTACAATAGAAATTTTCTTCCAATTTCAATACGAAATCTCTCAAGTTCAAATATGGTATCAAAGCCGATCAAGTCTAGCGGCAAAACTCTAAAAAATTCAGAAACTCGTCATGTTTTATCATCATCATTTGAGTATTATAAGGGATTTCACCTCAGGCTTCAAAAAGAAAGCAACTATCTCGCTAGGAAATACAGGCTTCATCATACTTTCCTCATTTAACGAGAAAAATCCCCTCACGAAAACCAAAAACAGAATTTAAAAGAAAAGATATCAACAACGGCAACCAAGAAGGTAAGCACCATACCAAGAACTCATCTGATCAAATTTATCATTTGAGTTCAAGTTGCACATACTCAAATTCTCTGCTTAAATCCATTTCTGGAGTTCTTGATACTTGTTTTCCAATCTTAGTCCATTATAATTGTAGATTTATCGATGGAAAAAGTAAAGGAAACCTCGGCAACCTTTGAAACCTCCAATCTTCAATAAATGGCCACCGAAAATTTCCTCTTAACTATTATAAGCCCTCAAAATCAACAGATTACCGCTTATCTAGAAGAGGATAATTATCTTTTATCGAAAGTGTAAGTTGAAACAACAATCATAGGTTATGGCCTTGAAGGATTCATTTTTGGCACTCATACTATACTATCAAGACTCATTACTGATCAAGAAAACAAAACTATTACCAATGAGGAATTCACAAAATATCAAAGACAAGACAACCTAATCTATTCATGGCTATTATCTTCACTTAGTGTTAAATTGTTGCCATAAGTAATTGAATGTAAAACTGCTCATGAAATATGGACAATAGTTGAAATAATATTCAACTCACAATCAGCTGCCAAGGTTATACATTACAAACACAACTTCACAACATCAGAAAAGAGAATCAATCAATGGGGTAGTACCTAGAAAAAAGCAAAACAACTTGTGATCTGCTGGAGGCAGCAGGACATAGAGTACCAAACACTAAACAAGCATTGATTATCTTAAGTGGCTTAAGTGAAGAGTATGAAGCTGTGGTTGTAGTTATATCCTCATAAAGAATCACACCATCAATAGAAGATGCACATTCAATACTTCTTGCACATGAAGGAAGAATTGACTTCAAGAAACCACTAGATTCAGATATGTCAATTGCAGCAAATTACAAGAGTAAGAATCAATACAGAAAAAAAGGTGATCAGTCATATTAAAGAAAAAATCAGGCTACTAGAGGTAGAGGCAAAGGTAAATGGAGCAAAAATAATAGACCAAAATGTCAAATTTGTGAGAAAGTGGGCCCAGCAAACAAATGTTATTTCAGATTCAACTCAAGTTATGACACCTCTCAAAATACTAGTGGTCAAAGAAGTCAAAACAAGAATGCAAATTTAGCTAGCCTATAGCAAGATTCAAGAAATGCAACTGATGAATTTTAATGGTGCATATAAACATGTCAGATGCTTCAAGGATAGAAGACATGCAAAGTGAAAACTGGTATCCAGATTCAGGAGCAACACATCATATCACTAACAATTTACTAAACTTAAATCTAGGCAGCAAAGAATATCAAGGTACACATTCTATTAGTATGGGTAATGACACTTGCATTAATATCACACACACTGGCTAAGCACAAATCAGAGGTTAAAGAATTATGCAACTAAAAAACCTTTTGAGATTCCCTAGGATTAAAAAAAATTAATTAATGTTTCTAAATTTGCACAAGACAATGATGTATTTTTTAAATTTTGCCCTAATCATTGTCTTGTTAGAGATATTCATACTACGCAAATTTTATTGCAGGATGAAACATACAAGAGACAATATAGAATCAACCTATCGAATGTTATCCGGTCAAGCAATTCAAGAAGATAATGCAACATAGCTGAATCAAGCTTATCTAAACCAACTCTATTTGATGTGTGGCATTACAAACTAGGGCATCCTAGTGCAAAAATTGTAAAGAAAATATTGAATGATAATTAAATCTCTCTTAGAAATATACCTTCACATTATGTGTGCACTTACGATCAGATGGGAAAAATTCACAAATTGACATTTTCAAACTCACAAACCAAGTACTCCAAGCCACTGCAACATGTTCCAACTAACTTGTGTGGACCAGCACCCATCAGCTATGACAATGGTTTCAAATATTATATATTATTCGTAGATGCTCATTCCAGATTCACATGACATACTTTCTGAAGTCAAAATCTGAAACTTATAATGTAGTTATTCATTTTATTAATCAAGCAAATAAGATTAGTGAATGAGCATGTAAATGCTATATAAATTTGTGGTGGAACAAAATTTCAACCACTAAAGCTATTTTTTCAAGAAAAGGGAGTAATGCACAGAATGACATGTGCATATACGTTTGAAAAAATGGTTTAGGTGAGAGAAACTTAGGAACACAGTAGAGACCGAGCTTACACTACTTGCCCAAGCATCATTACTACTAAAATTTTGGCCAAATGGCTTTGCAACAGGAGTATACTTGATAAACAGGTTACAAACTATGGTGTTACAAGACAAATGCCCACTGGAAGCACTGCATAGTGTAAAACCAGACTATAAAGCTTAAAAGCTTTTAGATGCCTATGTTTTCCTCATCTAAGACCATATAACTCTCATAAATTAAATTTCAGGTCCATACCATGCACTTTCATGGGATATGTAAGAAACCAGAAAGGCTACAAGTACGTGGATAGCAATAGAAAGGTTTTCATCTCAAGACATGTAGTTTTCAATGAGAATATCTTCTCTTTTGCAACATCAAATGTGAAAATCACAAGCAAAGTTTATAACCCAAGAGTATCTATTCCATCTATACCAATCTTTATCGGTAATGAAAATAGGTAAAGAACCATTAAGGTGATCCATATGCTCAACATACTACATGCCATGGCTCAAGTTAAGATAACACTGAATCACCACAGCACTCTGAACAAATTACACATCCTGCACAAGCTACACCAAATGTGGTTGCAACAAAAAAATAATAAAGAAAATAATCAGGATGAAGACACCGAAGATATAGCCAACATACAACAACTAGCAAATGGACATCACACGATAACTAGGTGTAAGAATGGAATATTTAAACCAAAGACATATGCAGCAGTCAAAACCCCTGAAGAACCTGATACTTTTGATCAAGCAGTTAAAGGCAAAAAGAGGAGAGATGCAATGAATGAGGAATACAATGCTTTACTGAGAAAAAAACCTAGAGCCTAGTAAATCCACCAAAACATAAAAAATTTATTGGGTGCAAGTGGACACATAAGATCAAAAGAAATCTAGGTGGTAGAATTCACAAGTACAAGGCAAGGCTAGTTGCAAAAGGGTACACACGACAACATGGGTTCGATTTCAAGGAATCATTCTCTCCAGTGGTCAAACTTCTACCATAAGAGTTATTTTAACCATAAAGGATGAGACATTGGGAAAATGGATGTAAATAATGCATTTTTGAATGGTGGACTTCAGGAAAAAGTATATATGGAACAACCATTGGGATTCAGGCAATCGGAGAATAAAAATTCTATATGCAAGCTACATAAAGAAATATATGGATTAAAATAGACGCCAAGAGTGTGGTTTGACAAAGTGAAAGACACACTTATCAATCTAGGCTACCGGTCAGCAAAATCAGATAGCTCACTTTTCAACAAATTCAGCAAGGATGTCATAACATATATCTTAACATATGTTGATGACTTCATAATAACTGGTAGTGGTGCAGAGGAAATAAAGCATGGAGTTCAACATTTAGACAATCAATTTTCAATAAAAAAATTTAGGAAAATTCAAATATTTGAAGTCAAAAAGTTTCATCATCAGACATACATCTATATCAGAAAAAGTACATCAAGGACATAATTTTCAAGGCAAAGATGCATCAAGCCAAACCGCTACCAACTCCTTTGACTAGCAACTTACATCTATCCAAACATAAGGGTGACCCAATTGAAAATGAAAGGGAATACAAGAGTATTGTTTGGGCATTATAGTATGTAACAATAGCTAGACCCGAAATGCTTAAAACGTGAATAAAGTGTGTCAATTTATGCATCACCCACTTAGTGAACACCGGAAAGTTGTAAAAAGGATACTAAGATATCTAAATGGTACCATAAACTATGGTCTAACATCAAAAGCAGGAAAAAATCTTACAATAACTGGATTTATTGACGCTGATTGGGCATCGAATCCAGAAGATCGAAGAACAACAACTGGGTACGACATCTTTCTAGGTGAATCCCCAGTCTCATGGAGTTCTAGAAAGCAAACCACAATTTTTAGATCTAGCACTGAATCTGAATATTGAAGCCTCGCAAGTGCAACGGTTGAAGTGATGTGGCTCGAATTGCTCCTCGGCAAACTCAAGGTGAACATGAATAATACAACCATTTGGTGTGATGATCTCGGCACCATATCGCTGCCAGCAAACCAAATCTTACATTCGAGGACAAAACACATGGAGCTCGACTTGTATTTTTTTGTGAACAAGTGAACAAAGGGAATCTCATCATAAATCATGTTCCAGCCTTCTATTGGACAGCCGACATCCTTACTAAACCATTATCAACAAAGAATTTTGGCAAAATAATAGAACAACTAAGATCTGAAAGTTTGATGGCAAATTTTGGGATAAAGGGAAACCCTAGCCAAATAAAGTATACA
Source organism: Allium cepa (assembly GCA_030765085.1). Classification (NCBI taxonomy): domain Eukaryota; kingdom Viridiplantae; phylum Streptophyta; class Magnoliopsida; order Asparagales; family Amaryllidaceae; genus Allium; species Allium cepa. Next base: position 540,123,398 of record CM060934.1, on the reverse strand, counting down.
GGATATCTCAAAATGACTAAGTCTTATAACCATATAAGGCTATATATGTAATTTGCATATATGTCAGTTGCACATATTGAATCAGTCTTTAGGAATGCTATAATATAAAGCAGTGCAACACGTTATCATTAGTTTGAAGATTGCAACAGAGATTCTGCTTTCAATTTCAATACAAAATCTCTCAAGTTCTTATAGTGCATGCTGATGCAATATAAATCCAACATACTTTTGAAAAATTAAAATTTACCCTATATTTAGCATGAAGAATAGGAATTGCCTGAGCTATTAGATAATCCTTATTGAATAAAAGTTTGTTTCTAGTAGATATATTCAGTAGAGAACAATAATCAATGTATTCAACACATGATTCACAAAAACCAAGATTGGTAAACATATTTGACTTCAAAATCACGTTTAAAATGAATCGCACCACCGTACATGAAAAACTATTGGAAACAATAGTCTGGTCTTTTGGCCGAGTCGCATACGTCATAGCACTCTTTATGATGTTTCGCCATTCTTCCCAATAGTGTACAAGGCAGGCTATAAGCCGCGCCACCTCTATGATAAAATTGCCAAATAGTATTTAACAAATCTTTGCACAAAGGCCATTGATCAGAAGTTACACCCTCTAGCTTGTGAAATATTGCTCGATTTTTTTAAGAGTAATGACAGAAAGAAGACGGCTAAGAGAGAGCGATAGGATGTGGTTCTTTTTATCTCGTTCATTTATCAGTCAAGTAGATGTAGTTCTCTATATAAATGGGTCTTAACCATTTCAAAAAAAAAATGTATCAAAACAAAAGCAATATCGGGTCCAGTCGGTGCGCATGTAGTGGTCATGCATGATAGAGTTAGGGGTATGCCATAGAGGCAATTATGTAATTTGTTACGTGTATCTAACTCATTGACCAATCTTGTTCAAAATAAAAGGCATTTTCTTCTTATATACTTGATATAATGTGATTATCTTAATTAATTAACTTAATCAAAACCATATTTAATAGAAAAATCCATAACGGTATATTTTATGATAGTAGTTACAAAGTGTTATAACCATGAGTAATTTATCACAACGAATTTTTTTTTACCATTTTAAATGTTCCTAGTCAAGATGCATCGAGACTGGATATTGATATATCCGTTGAGACTAGTGTAAGTAACGCTCTCCAAATGTTGGACAGTGTATTACTCATGACTGCTTGGGGCACCTTGGAGTTACGTACTAATAGTTATGGAATAACTATGGAACGACTCACTCGATACTTTTCTATTGGTTAATATAACAAAGGTCAAATAGGAAATATCGATGTGACTGATTTACGCATTTCCCTTGACTTGAGAATAATATGGATCTTCAATATGAAATTTCTGCTTTGATTATAGCCAAACCATGGCATGGAGTCCATCGAGCGAATATATATAGGTCGAGTGGAAGTATTGGAAGTGAAGCATTATTTAAGAGAGGATTCATCTCCTCAGATATATGCGGTTTGTATCACAGTCAACTCAAAGTCAAAGTCTCTGGCCAGAACATTTCGACCAATAATAATTGTTATTATGAAATAAAGTACTTTTTATTTGGACTATAAAGTTAAATGTGGATGAGGTTGGAATTTTGACCATTACCAAATTCCATAAGTCCAAAGTGATATAGTTTTGACGAAGAGAATTGGTATAAACCATTGTCAGAACCGGTAACGCTTATTAAACTAAAATTGGATTTTATCGAAAATGAGTAAGTGATAATTTGGCCATAATGTCACACCACCTGCTTAGTGACGTGTGAACGTTAAGATTAGAATAGTTCGATGTTAATCGTTGACCAAATTTACACCCAAGAGTTATAAGGCCGAAATGACGAATTCCCTTAAGACCGAACGATTTAATTAGTTTATAATTGTTACAAATTAATTACTATTTATAAAAGGGGATTTTAGGCTCAAGGAAAAAGTTGCAGAAAAATTTAGTTTTAGGGACGAGAAGTTTGCTTTTTAGGTTGAAGGACACTTTTTAGTGTAAAGCACAGAATGATAGTTGTAACTATCATTTTCTGTTTACACTAACAAATGTCCTTCAGACTAAAAAGAAAACTTGCTGTCCCTGAGACTAAAATTTTTCACAACTTCTTCCTTGCGCCTATTTTCCTGTTTATAAAATATTAATTATAAAATTTGAATATGGTTTGAGAAATAAAAATTGTTATATATTTATAACAGTTATAAATGTACAAATCGATATACGATATCAATAAGCGATTAAATTTGATTTAATTGCATAGCATTTGGCTTGGACTTAAATGGGTTTAAAGCCCATCATTAGGGTCGCAAATTTCGGTTTTGACAATTTATTCGAGGCAGCTAAAGCTTAGGATTAAACCTAGAGATGGATGGTTAAGATTAAGAAGAATAGGTAATGAGATTGTCCTAATATCTCTCTTGCACAAGGCTATATATATGGATCTCTAAACCCTTAATCAAAAACAACTTTTGGCTGCACAATTATCAAGTTTGCTAGCAGAAGTTAATCCCCATATTAGTTCTAAGAATCTCAAATCAATTCAAGTTAATTAAAAACACTATTTGATAAAAAAGGTTGACGATTCCAGACTTGCAATCTGACGGATCGAGCATAAATAGAGAAGGGAATTCATTGATTCAAATGGACTCAAAGGCACCATCAATTGGTATTTTATTTATATATTACAGTAATCATATCATATTTATTATTTCATATTGATTTATCCCAAATCTGTATATGTATTAATGTTGTATATCTAGTTAGATGAGATTTTCGTAGGTATATGTAGTTGTCACAAATTAGTTTGGTTATGTGCATGGTTATATTATTATGTGTTATAATTTATGTATAAAAAAAATCTAATTTGCTGTAAAAATTAAATTTTTTGATTATTAATTATTTTGTGTATATTTATGTATTAATTTAAATATTGATTAATGTATATTTCAAAACATATAATTACAAAACATATTGATTAATATTTGAATGTAATTAATTATTCGTATATATACATTTTATTTAACCATTTGTGTGTGTGTGTGTGTGTATAATTTTAATTATTATACATTTATGTATGTATAACTTTATATGTTTAATTATGTATATATATTTATATAAATGTTTTAAATTATATATATATATAATTTTGAGACTTTTAGTTATAAAATATATTTTAAATATAAGTATAGGTTTTTATATAAATATACTTTGCATTATAGATTTACGCACATATTTAGACAACATATAATACATACCAAATGAGCTGATGTGTCCGTTGCGAGGTAAATCCCAACATCTATATACAGGCATGTTATATCCTTTATAGATTATTATGTTACACATGTACACACATATGTATATGTATATGATACATGTATATATAAAAATTAATTCATTCAAATTAACTTTACATAACAAAATACTTAAGTTTAAATAAAATCCATGATTTTATTTAAAACAAACTTAGAATTGTTCTAAATGTATTAGACTTCATAGGCCCAATAAAGATCCAGTAGAATAAATTTTTTGAAATACACCGACCACTACCGTTGCGGGCTGGCCCAGTTTCAACAATGGTACCGAAGTCCAATAGCCTGCGCGGTCTAAATTAGTCATATTAAGGCTAACTATTAAGCTTCCCCACTTAGTACGGTGTCTAGAAAGGTAATACAAGGATTGGAATTGGGTAATCAAGTACCCTGTCCCACCTGGTTACCGGCCTGGCCCGAAAGGTGAAGTGAGCCCAAATGTTGCTCATAATAGAAAAAGCCCAACTTAATTTGGGCCTTGCCCTAATTTTCAAAATCGTTTTGAAAATTAATGGTAAAGATTTTAAATTTAATAGTTAAATTTAAAATAAAACATGTTTATTATAAAATTTATAATACTACATAAGTTTTCAGAATGTTTGAAAGGATAATGATATTTCCAAAATGTTTGAAAATATTTATATAGTAATTTTAAATTTTAAATTTATTAATAAGATTAATAAAATAAATTAATTAAACATGTTAATTAATTAATGCATATATGCATGTGTTATATATGTTGATATATGTTATGTTATTTTAAAATGTTTACGATAACATAAGTATACATGTATGTATAAAAGATAAATTTTGAAATTAATAAATTTTAATAAAAATTATTTAATTGAATAAATTAATTAAAGGTTAATTAGTTGAATAAAATACACATATATATTATATATGTGTGTTACACTACAAAGGTTATAGTGTACACTATAAATGTTATAGTAGATATGTCCAATATAAAATTTGTATTAGAATACTAATTTAAAATTAATTAAAGAGTTAATTGTTCAAAATAATTAGATAAGATTTAATTAATGGCATATTATACATAAGACTATCATATAAGTAATGTAAAATATAAAAGTTATATAACAATAAAACTTATATGATATATGTATAAACTAAATGTGGAACATTAAGTAAACCCAAATAGACTTGAGAAATAAATACATACGTAAATGTACATATCCATGAATTCTGATGTGTCTGACACTTGAAAACTAGGGTATTTCATTAGAAATGTATTATTTTATAAGTCAATATCACTCAACATATATATTGAAGATTATGAATCTTCAATATAAGGTTGTTCTCTATCATATATATGTGTGTGTGTGTGTGTGTGTGTGTGTGTGTGTGTGTGTGTGTGTTTGTGTGTTTGTGTATTAATAAATTACTTACATATACCTTAGTTGTTGAGCAAACTTAAGCTAGGGATGTTATGCGTAGTATTACTAATATATTGAACAGAAGAGGTAAGATAACTACATGTATTTATTGAAAAAACTCAAGATACATATACTATACTTAGGTCATCGCGATATGGTAGGCATGAGTGAATAATCTCTTTCGATTTGTTGAGCAAACTCAAGGTCGAAATAAGATTGAAACAAGAAAAAATGGGTTAGGAGTTGTATGTGATACAACCGATAAGGAGTTATCCATCTTTTGTGGGGCTATGATTTGTTGAGGAAACTCAAGGTCAGAATACCAAAACAAACGAGTCCTAACACCCGCTAGTGAAGTTGTAAGAATTCTATGTTTCATCTTAGGGTTTGGAGAAACATAAAAGACTAATGCGAGCCTTATTAGAAAAATGAAATGGTAACATTTAACCTTTCTAATATTGTAAGAACATATTCTATATAATATTATAATTATCTACAATGATAAATTTGTGCATTTAATATGATTGATAAAACGTTTGTCAATTAACATATATAAACAAACTGAATTGAAAGTTGACAAATAGAAATATAATATATATACTTACTAATCATTCTAATTGCATGTTATATAATGTTTCTATACCCATGCAAGTGTCTAATTTCAACTACTTAATATATTCGTAAGTTGGTCACTTATCTGTTTATTTGGTTTAGACCATGTATTGCATTTTATGAGCTTTTGAACTCTAAATGCAATTCAAGACTATGGATATTTAATCCATATACTTTCATATATAATGTTATATGGTGAATAGTCATAATTTATGGGGTACATTATTTCAATGAAGTTAGTTCATTCGAAGTATGCCAATACAGTATTTTAAGATCATGTATTCAACTTGAATGATTTCAAAAGGATCATATTATGTTAATGTAGCAAAAGACCATAAACTACGAGATACATCTAAGAACTCGATTGTTGAAATGTCATCTTGATCGGTTTTACATAAAGTGCAACATATTTGATGTCTTAAATGTTAAGAATAATCGAATGTGCTTTTGTAAATGGTTAGTTATGATATTGTAGTAAGGTTTTATTTTGAATAGTTTGACCATTTAAAAGAAAAACGAATATATAAGAATAGATGTAATTTAAGGTAAAGTTGGAATAAAGAGAATGAATAGTCTTCTGCTTCATAGAGAAACATTGAAAACAAGAATTGTAATGATAATTGATACTTAATATTGGAATATGAAATATGATTTTTATTTCGAAATATATTTTCATATAGAAAACTGTTTTCTATAATATTTATTTTTTAAGTTCAAGATATTTGATCAAAGAACTCTCTACTGTAAATTAAGTACAACATATGAAATAAATAAACTATATTAACAACATTAAATGAATGGTGGACCTCTAAATTTAGTACGCTATTATAGTAATGGCGGAAATAGTGGGAGCATGTCATATAACACCTAATGATTGCATCAAATTATGAAAATTGTTTTCGTAAAATGTACCAAACATTATTTTTGGAATAATGTTTTTTTTTTTGGTATTGATTGAAAAATAGACATAACTATATTTCAATATGAGTATTATGAATATTCATTATGAAATAGAACTATATTATGGAATCATTTTCCATTGTAAAAGTTATGCAACAAAAATACATATGTGTCTGATATTATTTATAGTTGTTTTGGAATTATAGACTAAATCGTAGTTTTGAGAAATAATTTTACTATATGATTATGAATCATTTGATACAGGTTAATTATATCTCAAACAATTAATGGCTATGCACCCATTTAGTGGGAGCATCATAATAGTCGATGAACTCTTTAAATTAATACATATTGATGTATGCCATCACAAGTCTATTAATACCAAAAGGGTTCCACAAACTTTGTTATATTCATCGATGATTTATTACCAATGTGTACATATGTATTGGATACACATGTAGTAAGTTTATGATAAAATCATAGAATATAAAAAGAAAAGTAAATAAAATAACATGCAATAGAGTAAAATGATTTGATTTGGTTGAATAAGTGAGTATATTGAAAAGAATTCCAAATGTACCTAAAAATGAATATAGATTCAATCTCAAAAGTCACTCCTCTATGTGATACATAATGATGCATCGATAAGAAGTAATTAGACATTGTTGGACGACTTTACGATTAACTGTGAGTGAAGTTGAGTTAGTTTTTTCCTATAAGGTCATGTACTTAAGAGTAGTACACAAGGTTAATATTAATTCATCTAAATAACAGTTTATAAAATCATACAAGATAAGGATTTGTATGAAATCCCAACATATCCTAGACCAAGGAGTTGGCAGGTTGTGTGAGTCGAAAGATTGCACGTAATAATTGTTCATGAGGGATTTTGTATGAATCTCCAAAAAGTTTTTTAGGAAAGGTCTGTCATCAAATGACATATTTATGTTTTAAACATAATTTTTGTAAACTGAAATCGGTTTTATAAATAAAAAGGTTCATAAAGCATTTATGAATCCCTATTCTATTTGCACTAAGAAACAATTATTGTTTCAAGATATGTCAAGTTCATTGTGAAGGAATTTCTTTGAGAAATTTTTGGTAGTTAAATGGAATTGGATCCTATAGATAGAATTGATTATGTGAGATGAAGTGAAATTAACTAACCTAAATGAACACATAGCATTAGAATGTCTAATAAGTATTCTCGTACATCGAAGAAAAACTATGAGTTTCATATTAATATCGAAATATACATTACCCTCGATTGTTTAATTAAACCATTAAGATTGTTGACTTTATATGGTGTGATGCACAAATTTGAAAGAATTCCAAGTACGCTATCAAAACATGATTTTGGTGGTCATAACCAAAGAGATGTGATCCATCGGCTGAAATTGTATCTTTTTTGGAAAGACTAATTTGGTTGGAATTAATGAGCAACGTTGATAAGAATAATATCGCAAATATCAATTATTGAAATTAGCATAACCGATTCAGTATTCAGCATGCTCAAGTTAATTTAGATTTACTCACAAAATTATCACTCGATAAGACTTGCTGTTTGGTGCTTATGTTTGAAACAGAAAATTCTAAATAATGATTTAGAGTAAGCCATTTACATGTATTAATCAAAAATGCCTCAAAGTCAGTGGAAGCAATACTAGGTTTCTGAGTCTTTGGATATGATCCAATAAATGATAAGAATATATCTTTTTATAAGCATCAAGAATGAATAAGTATTTTTATAGAAATATCAAATATTTTGATTTTCAATCACAGTGTAGAGGAAGCATGTGTTCATAAGAAAGAATGTTAAAAGGTACATTAATATTTTTAAACTATAAGTAAACAACACGTTGATTTTAGCAATATACTTGTATTAAAATCAACTTTAGTTGTTTTAATACTCAATTTTGGATTGTAAATGATGTCTTTTATGGTGAATATAAAAGATATAGGGATTGTCCCAAAACGACATACAAGAGCACCCTATTAAAAGGGGAACATGAAGTTGGATTCCTTGTGCATTAGCAATTATCTTACAGGTTACGTTGTGTATGACATTGTGTTTTGTTTATCTATTTGATATATAGAGAAAATATAAAATCCAAATTGATATCACTAAACGGTTGTTTGAGACGTTCTCGCATATTTATGAAAGACTAGAGAATTGTTTATAGAAACAACAAACTCGTTATGATGGATTGTTTGGACACAAAATTTTATAAGTGGTATTGAGTATAACACGCCAATGATAAAAATTAAAGTTAAAATCTATAATTTGAAACTGTTTCAAAATAAAAGTGATTGTGTTCAATTCAACGAAATGTTGAGAACATTTATTGAATAGCGCTACAGTAAACCAATATATATATATATATATATAAATAAATGCACAAATTTATAATTGAGCCAAAGGTGATTCCAAATATTGAGAATCCCATAATATTGTTATAAGATAACAATGTCATGAAATTGGTCATGATAGAACTTAAAGCTTACTAGAAGTCAAAAGACATACTTCAAATTTTTCCACGTGATAAACGCAGTTTATCAGTGTCAAAGAGATCTAATTGACAAAGATTTAATTGACAAAGTAGATAATTAAAACATAATAGCATACCCATTCACTAAGGGACTGACCTAATTGATTTTGAGAAAACCGATTGGAAAAGTTGGAATTAGATTCCATAATTTACCCTAAGTGCAAGTGGGAGATTGATAGAGTTAGCGGTATGCCCTAGGGGCAATTATGTAATTTGTTACATATATCTAACCCGTCAAGGACTTTGTATTTGGACTATAAAGTTGAATGTGGATGAGGATGGAATTTTGACCACTACCAAATTGCATAAGTCCAAAATGATATAGTTGTGACGAAGAGAATTGTTAACAAATATCACAACCGGGTAACACTTATTAAACTAAAATTGGATTTTACCGAAAATGAGTAAGCGATAAATTTGGCCATAATGTCACACCACCTGCTAAGTGATGTGTGAACGTTAACATTAGTATAGTTCGGTGTTAATCGCTGATCAAATTTAAACCCAAGAGTTACACAGCCGAAATGATGAATTCCTTTAAGACCGAACGATTCAATTAGTTTAAATTTTTTATAAACTAATTAAATTAATTAATATTTATGAAATATTAATTATAAAATTTGAATATGGTTTGAGAATTTTTTTTTATATTTATAATATTTATAAATGTACCATTCGATATACGATATTGATAAGCGATTAAATTGGATTTAATTGCATAGCATTTTGGCTTGGGCCTAAATGGATTTAACATCATTAGGGCTGCAAATTTTGGTTTTGACAAGTTATTGAAGGCGGCTAAAACTTCGGATTAGACCTAAAGATGGATGGCTAAGGTTAAAAGAGAATAGGTAATGAGATTGTCCTAATATCTCTCTTGTACCAGGCTATATATATTGATCTCTAAACCCTTAATCAAAAAAAAATTTGGATACCATAATTATCAAGTTTGCTGGCCGAAATTACTCTCCATATCCGTTCTAAGAATCTCAAATCAATTCAAGTTAAGTAAAAGCACTATTTTATAGAAAAGGTTGACGATTCCAGATTTGCAATCTGACGAATCGAGCATAAGTAGAGAAGGGAATTCATTGATTCAAGTGGACTCAAAGGCACCATCAATGGGTATTTTATTTATATATTACAGCAATCATATCATACTTTATGATTTAATATTGATTAATCTCAAATCTATATATATGTTAATGCTTTATATCTAGTTAGGTGAGATTTTCATAGGTATACGTAGTTGTCATAAATTAGTTTGTTATGTGCATTGATATATTATTATGTGTTATAATATACGTATAAAAAAATCTAGTTTGCTGCAAAAATTAAATTTTGTCCTTATTAATTATTTTATGTATATTTATATATTAATTTAAATGTAGATTAATGTATATTTTAAACATATAATTACATATTTGTATATTTATAATGTATAAACAACTTAGAATTTTACCTTACACCTATTTATACATAATATGAATTATCAAATTCGAAAATAATTTTTTTTATTTATCAATAATTTTAAATTATCTTTTATTTATTATTTGAATTGTTTATTATATCTAAAATAATTATTGCACTGGAAATTCAATTTTATATTTTTTAAATCACTACATCTGTGCAGTAACCCATAGAAGTTTTTTTTAGATCTTTTTGTTAATTTATTATTTTAATAATTAAATTACTTCGGTTGAACATTTCTTTTATTTATTGAAAATAATATATTATTTCAAAAAATCATGAAAAAAATTTTGAACCTGTATTTTTTGATCCTAAATTTTTGTAAATTTTAAAATTTGATTTTTTGAATATATATTACTAATATTTTTAATTATTATGATAAAAAATATTTATTATATATATAATAAAATTATAAAATTACTATTTTATGTTTTTTATGCTAATATCAATCTAGAAATAATTTTAAAAATATATATTTATATTTAAGTATTTGAATGTAATTAATTATTTGTATATATACAATTTATTTAACCATATATATATATATAATTTTAATTATTATATATACGAGTATGTATAATTTTATATGTTTAATTAGGTATATATATTTATACAAATCTTTTATATTATATATATAGTTTTGAGACTTCTAGTTATAAAATATATTTTAAATATATGTATACGTATTTATATAAATATACTTTGATTATAGATTTATGCACATACTTAGACAACATACAATACATATGAAATGAGCTAACGTGTCCGTTGCGATGTAAATCGCAACATCCATATACGGGCATGTTATACCCTTCACGGATTATTATGTTACACATGCACACGCATATGTATATGTATATGATACATGTATATATATATATATATCATTCGAATTAACTTTACATTAAAAAATACTTAAATTTAAATAAAATGCATGATTTTATTTAAAAAAAATAGAATTTTTCTAAATGAATTAGACTTAATTGGCCCAATAAAGATCCAATAGGATAAAAAAATTGAAATATACCCATCACTACCGTTGCGGGCTGGCCTAGTTCCAACAATGCATGCGCTCCCTCTTCAATATAATAGCAACGTTGGATGCAATATTTCAAGTCTTTTACTTTAGTTTTGATTATGAATATTTATTCATTGTTTTGGATATTATAATCCCTTATTTTAATATGTCGAAATCTTGGGAATTTAAAGAAAAATGACTTGTTATAATATTTTGTTAGGGAATTGACATTTAACACTAGTTTAGAGCGTAAAATCCATGCATTTTAAACTTATTAGATGTGAATATTTATTAATCTTTATTTGCGTGATTAACGTACAATTATTGCACATATGACGTAGTTAATTCAACATTTATTTTCATCTATTTTCTCCCATTAGGAAGATAATTGATTGGTGTGTGGAAATAAGAGGAAACCCTTATATAGTCTAATTATTATTTTAAGGCGGACTAAGAAAGGTTCCTTATAAGGCCTTATTTATGAAATGGTGAAATGAGTGTATGTGTGTGTGTGTTTATATATATGGAGAGTAATTGATGTACGGCTAAGTCATAGGGATGCGAGGTCAATAGAGTTACATGACGGAAGTCTGCCCTTTGCTTTGAGGCTACCAATAGTTGTATACACTTTGATTAATGCGTGATATCCTTATCATAAATATTTGTAATGACGGGAGGTCAGTATCAAATTATGTAGGGGAAATCTGCCCAGCTAATCTAGCTACCATTTCTTATGTATAGTTGGACTAATGTGAGATGTCATTATGAGTATGGACCATAAGACGAAGGGTCTGCTTTAGGGTCTTGAGGTATTAAGTGGTTATCTGAGGGCCCGTCTCTTTTTCCCAGATGAAGTATTAAATAGCCAAAGGGTTACATTATGTGGCTTCTTAATGAGGGGGTCCAATTCTGGTTATACGTATTAAATGATGGGGTCTTCCTTAATTAAGGTATTAATGAACAAAGTCTACATATTTTCCATAAGAAGTATTAATTGGACTAAGGGATTCCATATGGCGTCGGCTAGATAGTACCATTGAGAAGCATGTCTTAGAAATATATATTAAATGATGGGATCTGACTTAATTGAGGTATAAAATGACCAAAGTCTACCTATTTTCCAATTAAATGTATTAAGTGGCTTGGGAACCGTCTCTCACATTTTTAGCTGTTTATGATGTATGATTGGAATATGAGATTTTAAAAACCTGCTTCTGAAATGGAAGGTATTAAGTGGTTGGACCCACCTCCTTTCCTTATAAAAACGTATTAAATGGTTTAATGGTCTACTTTTGTAGACATATTTTTATTTTGAGATATACTTCCCAAGTACTGAAATATGAGACTCAAGGTTTTTACTAACCAGATATTGTTGTTTTGACCCCCTTCTCATTACGATACAGGTTGAAGACGTTGATGGAAAATGTGATGCTTGGAGATGGAGGTGGTGGACATGCGACAACATTTACCATATTTATTTTCATATGTACCCATGTTCAGACTAATGTTGTAACGAATTATGTTATCGTTTGATGGTATCTTGTATTTTGATAATGTTATGAATTTGAAATAAAAGGGTACATTTTACTATTATATGTTATTCCATCCGCTGTGAGTTCTGAAAGTTTAATTATGGCTCTGTAATGTTATTTCTTTTTACTACCAACAACTTACCTTAGAATGGATCTAAGTTTCGATGTGCCTTTTCTACGTCGAAATGTAGGTCTGTTTTGGGGTGGGTCTTTACAATTATTTTCACAAACCCTTGCAGGAAATAGATTTTCATTTTTGGATTTAGAATTTTTTTGAAATAACTTGGAATTTTACTTTGATGGAAACACTCTTGTATATTTTGGTAAAGGATTTACTTCGGGAAAGATGGTTGTTGACTGCTTGAATCTTTTGAAACTTATCAATATATTAATAGTATTTGAGAAAGTGATGAGCAGTGATTAAGTTATACTTCATAGCTAGAGGAAGTATGTGCTAAAAATTTCATAAAAGTTAAATAAATTTTATTATATTTTTAACACATACTTCCTCTAGCTACGAAGTATAACTTAATCACCGCTCATCACTTTCTCAGACCCTATTAATATTTTGATAAGTTTCAAAAGGTTCAAGCAGTCAACAACCATTTTTTCCATAGTAAATCCCTTCCCAAAATAAACAAGAGTGTTTCCATCAAAGTAAATTCCAAGTTATTTCAAAAAATTATAAATCCAAAAATGAAAATCTATTTCCTGCAAGGGATTTTGTGAAAACAATTGTAACAACCCACCCCAAAACAGACCTGAATTTCGACGTAGAAAAGGCACATCGAAACTTAGATCCATTCTAAGGTAAATTGTTGGTATTAAAAAGAAATAACATTACAGAACCATAACTAAACTTTTAGAACTGACAACAGATGGAATAAAATATATTTAATTAGTACATTCTCCATGATCATCTCTATCACCGTCATTCTTCTTCCAATCCATACACCAAAATTCAATATAGTGTGCAAAAAATGGTATTTCAAAATGGGTAAAAAAAAAATTTTGTAATATACGATTCTATCCAAGGTCACAACTCTCATTTAAACGTCCTCTTGGTTATGCATGGATGAATTACTTTAATATATATATATATATATATGCTTTCATTCTCCTTTACAAGTCTTTACGGTTATGAATGGATAAAAACTCGTATACAAGAGAGGGATAAAGATTCAAGTAGTTTCTAACCTCATTTAAAAGTCCTTATGGTTATGCATGGTTAGAAAATACTTGACATTCTTTTTTAAGCAACAACTAAATCTCATTTAAAGGTCCTAACGGTTATGCATGGTTAGAAAGTACTTAACATTCTTTTTGTTTAATATGTAAAAAGATAATTTACAAAAAATTTCCTTATTAAAAATACCACACTTATATCACTGTATAAATTTCCCCTAAACTATAATCCTATTGTCACTACAAAGTGGAGTTTGTCTTCAGTAAATAATATATTATAATTTTTTTGATTAATCGGAGTTCGCAATACACACACACACAGATATATATATATATATATATATATATATATATATATATATATATATCTTTTGATATGATTTTGTGATTTCAATCAAAATTCAGCACGATTTCAATTTTTTTATGATAAGAAAATGAGAAGAGAGGTTAAGATTTTGGTGGTTGAGTAATAATCTTTCTAATATTCGATAGTGTTTTTATTATTCAAGAGTTGTGTTTAAAGTTATTTTTGCAATTATTTGACAAATCAATTTTTTATTTTTAAATTACATAATCTTTGTTGGGGGAGTGTAAGGGGGTATACAAACACGGGGGCTTAATCACAACACATCAAACACATTTGCTAGCACAAAATCTTAATATATGTTTCTTATCATCAAAGGGGGAGATTGTAGAATATAACAGTTTATGATTTTTGTTCGATGATAACAGACAAATATATACATACATATATATATATATATATGTATGTATGTATGTATGTATATACATATGTATATATATTAAATGTGTTTGTTATAGTACTATTGCAATATCACATAATAAAATAAACACATCAAAATTTCTTTTAAACAAATACTTCATTGCATTATTAAATTGTACACATTTATTGCATTTCTTCCACTAATTTTTACACTTTTATATACAACACCGTTTTACACTCTCATATACAACACATTCCCATATATAACTCACTCACTCACACACTCAAATTTGACTTGATATTTTCTTGCCTTAGTTTCCTTCTCTTCGGTCATCTATGTTGTTTGTCAAACAATAAACAACATAGTAAAAAGCAAAAAGAAATATAACCAAACTGCAAAAATATAAATAGTTTTGAACTCGACAATTGCCTCAGTCTATTTATTTGGTTTTTTCCATATTTTGAAATAGGCATTAAAATTAATAATGTATACGAGCAATATATAACATTCACAGTGTATCACTATACATGTCATGAGGCCGAGTACACAAAACACACCTGCGTCAATTCAATTTTAGGGACAAATGCAAGGTCAAGCTGATCAGCTCAACACATGCATTGTAAAGTTCAAGCCCGAAGGCTAAACAAAACACAAGTACAAGCGTGCACAAGGTCAAGCCCAAGCAAGCCCAGACTCAACTCAAAGACACTCATACACATGTTCGGGCATATCTACAAACACAATGGCTAAACTGTAGCATGAGAATGCAACAAAATAAAACAAGATTACATCATACCAAATCAAGTTCATCACTAACACAGTCATGCAACATCAATACCAAGCACAAAGTCGAGTGCACCAAGGTTGAGCATGCACCAACAGTGGCAGACATTTACATGCATTAAGTCAGGCATGTACACATAAAGTCATGCACACCTGAACAGTCTAGAGGTCCAACCCTTCAATACAAAGAAAAAATACGTACAAGTGAAACTAGAAACCACAACATAAGATACAACATCTCAAAATCTTATCTCACAACATCAAATTTTCTACAAGCACCAAACATTGCCAGGTTGTAACAATAGACATGCACAACTTAGGAAACCACACAACAATATGGAGAAGCAAACAAACCAAGTACATCAAGGTGCACAGCCATACTAAAGTCTTATTTAGGCACATGTACTTGAAAGTCAAAACAAGAACTTCACGGTAATCTACACTATATTTAACAGCAGTAGTACGTAACATATATGAACACACTGGCAAATGCATCACATAATGAGAGCAATACACAAAAGGTCAGGATGCATAATCAATTCAAAGCAAATGTGCATAAGTTCATAACAGAAGATTCAAAATCAACTCTTCAAGTTTCAGAATCAAAGCATTCAGACAAGGGTAACAAAAGATTCAGATGACCAAAGTACGAATTTAAGAAGTCAAGGCCAAAATCAATATATTCAACCTGGGTCAAAATACAATTGAATATAAATTAGAATTCAACATATATATCGACATTAAAAAAGTCAAAAATTCTATAACCGTCAATTAGAGAATCAACGGTCGGAGATTGTAAGTTGAAATCAAAGCCAAAATCAAATATGAAATATATGGAATCATTGAAATCAATTCCTATAAAACCTATTCATCATCAGCAATTAAAAAATAGTCAAGTTCGTATAAAATTAAAAAGGGAAAAATTGATATGCGCACCAAATCGGTAGTAATCAACTCTGCGTCGAAGCAACCGAGAGCAATTCAAAACAAAAGGATTGATCGACAAGGCAATCAAGGCACACAAATTACTTTGATCAATTGACTAGTAGAATCGGTTGCTCCGAAGCAAACTGAAATCCTAATTTCAGGTCAAACATCGACTGGGCAAAAGCAATACGGACTGAAAAGAATAAAAAGAGGAGACATTCTTTTATATTTTATTTGGGCCGTATTGTGTCTATTTTGTATTAGGGTTTTAATTTAATTTCTAATTTAAATTATATTTTTGTTTTTAAATTTGTAAAATTCTAGTTTTAAATAGATACAGACTATGGGGAATAGTTCGAGAAATCGCAACTTGGGGTATGAGTTGTGGTAGAGTTCTAAGCGTAGGCTTAGAACAACCAGGTTAGCGAGGATCACGAGTTTATTGGATCTATAAGCGTTAATTGTTTAATTCCTAGTAGAAACCTTGAGGGCAGTTGTAACACCCTAGATTTTGGGTAACATTATTTAGAATATTTAATTAGCTAAATAAAATAAAATAATGTGTTGATTTGTAGGTTAAGATTTGATTTTAATTAAGTTGTATTCATGCCATTTGACAATGAATTAAAATAAGAGTTAAATTGAATTAGATAAGGAGTAGAATAAGAAAGAGTCCATCCCCATATCCTCCAAATCATAGCAATGTATAATTTACACGTTTATTTTCATTTCCAAATTTTGAAATCTCAAGACCGACCACCATTAATAAGGGAAAGGAAAAAAAGAAAGAAGATAAGCTAGGAAGAAGCTTAAGCAAATCAAATCTATTCATATCTCAATCTCTTCAATCACAAAGACTAAGGCAAATAATGTTTACATCTCAATTTTGATTGTGCTTGTTAGAAATGCGGATTACGGATCTTAAGGCTAGGATAAACACTAGAGGAGGGCTGAATAGTGTTTAAAGGAATTACTAAATCTTTTTAAGTTTATGTTAATTTGAACATAAATGTATGTAATATTCAGACACGGATATGATCACAGAAACAAACACAGATGCAGAAATAATGTAAAAGCAGTAAAGGAAAGAATACACCGGATTTTATACTGGTTCGGAGTTACTCTACATCCAGTCCCGCGCATAAGTACAGATTTCCTTTCAAAAGAAATTGTACTACGAGGTACACCCTCCAGATTCACAATCCTCAGGGTAGAGATACTTGATTTCACGGGCAACAAGTTCACCCAATTGATTTCTTAGGCTATAATCACACCTTTTTCCACGTGATTGATTTCCAAGGCTACAATCACACCTTTTTCATAGAAATGATTACAAAGAAGTCTATAACTCTGAATAGCACTGAGGATCTTGTTGAGATAGTGATAGAGAATCAAACTAGAAATGATCTAGTTAGATTCAATGTTGAATTCGATAGAGTAATGGTAAGAATATGTATAAAGAAATATGAAACAAGAAGAGGAGTGAAAAACAGAAAAGTATGATTAGAAATTCGTTGAAAACAGCCTCTATTTATAGAAGAACAAAAGTCATGTCCATTCGTGAAGGGATATGACGAATAGACACTTTTTTTGAAATTTAAATTTTCGAAATCAACTGACACTATGTCGACATGGGGTAACTTGGGTATGTCGACATCCCAAAGGAAATTTTGGTGTTTTGTTTTTCTTTGAAATTAACTTTTACCTTATATTAAAATTATTTTAAACTTTTATAAATATACTTAAATATAGTTAAAATACGTAAATAAATATGGAGAATAATATTTTGGTATATATATAAAATTTTACAATAATTTTATATTTATATCTAAGTACAAATATATATTAAAAAGTTAAATGTATTATTATTAAAGATAATTCGAAACTAAGGATAATTTGATTTTGAAATTAAAGATTATTTTGAGGCTAAAAGTATTTAAAATCAGGATAGATGTTTTTGATTCTTTTAAAAGGAAGTTTTGAAAACAATTTGAAAACAAGATATAATTTTGTAAAATCATTTTCAATAAAAGTTAGCGGATACAAAACAACGTCCCACTAGATTTTTTGTAGGTTTCATCCTACTTAGGGTTCCATCCCTTTAACATGCTCGAAGTAGATTCCATTCCACGAATAAATTGGATTTTAAGATGCCAGTGCTTTTCTAGAAGTTTTAACAAAATTCCTAATTAAATTACTTATTCTTGAAATCTTGAACTCTTGATAATCTTGATATTCTTGATACTCATGAGTCTTCAATCTTGATATCTTGAATCTCTATACTGTACAGTCTTCATTCTTGGTACCTGCATGGTTAAAAATCCTGCATATACATATGTATCTAAACTATAATGTTAGTATTTATATTTTATAATCTTATTCTAAGGTTGTTGTCATCAAAACCATCATCTCAAGGATTAACAATCTCCCCCTTTTTGATGATGACAACCTATGTTTATAAAATATTACTTCTATCCTAATAACTCCCTCTAAAACTAATAACTCCCCCTTAATCTATGCCTATTTATCCTATTTTATACTTCTCCCCCTTTGTCATCAACAAAAACTAACTCCAAACTACATAATCTCCAAACTATATAACTCCCCCTTAATCTAATACTCTATGACATGTGATTATAATGATAGTGTTATCATAAATAATCAACACTTAACTCTAAAACTTAAAACTTAGTCCTAAACTACAAACTATCCTAACTAATTATAATAGAACATGTATAAGAACACAAATTATTTTTTATATAGTTATATTTACATTTTCCTAGAGAACGTAAGAAAGAACATACAATAATATGAAAAAGAGAAAAGAAACTAATGAGTGTCTTTGAAAATAGGAGACCTATGAATCGAACAATTTGGATAGTGGAAACAGAAATTTTCACGTTGTTCGACAAGATTTCCATCTTTGTCAAAGCACACTTCGCCAACACAAACGTCTTTGTCGTCTTCTTCAACGTGCTCTTCTTCCATGAAGGCTTCTTTTTCTTCTTCTTCCTCGGTGCCCTCCTGCACTTGATCTCCTGAAGAATCTTCGTCAATCAAGATTGGATTAACATGATTGTCCATTAGAAATTATTGCAAATTCCTAAGGATTTTGCCTTGCCTCTCTTGTTCTTTGTCCATTCTATGTTGTACCACTTGAATTTCAGTCAATAATTGTAGTACACCCTTTAGAGAATCCTCCATTTTTGTCACTCGAGCGAGCGTAGTTTGTTGAAATGGTCCAGAAGTAGGAGAAGATAACGAAAAGGTTGAATTTATGTTTGATTTGGAAGAGGAGGTCGTGGTTTAATTTATTTCAGAAGTTGGAATAGAGAGAGAACATAGAGAATGATCAAAATTATGAAAATAAGGAGAATATATAGCCAATTATTTGAATTTTGGTGGGAAAAATTTCAAAAATAAAAATCGTTATGTGTCGACATGGGTTGGGGGCGTATGTCGACATGTCCTTGAAATTTTTACTATTTGATTTATTTTGATTAAATTTTTAATTATACTTTGTTATTTATATTTTTATATTTTAGTTATTGAACAAATTCCTAATTCTCTTCTTAATTTAGTAAATATAGATTGATTTAAGGGTTTTGTCAATATATCAGTGATTTGATTCTCGGAATTAATATAATCTAAAATAATTACTTCCTTATTTATATTATCCCTGAAAAAATGATGTCTTATATCAATATGTTTAGTTTGAGCACGTTGAGTAGTATTTTGGATAAATTTATCGGACTAGTATTATCACAATTGGTGATTTTGAGATATTTAAACCATAATCTTTCAAAGTTTGTTGCATATATATTACTTGAGAACAAGGCAAAGCAGCAGAAATATATTCTGCTTCAATTGTTGATAAAGAAATTGTGTTTTGCTTTTTACTAAACCATAAAATCAGGGAATGCCCCAAAAAGTGACAAGTTCCACCTGTACTTTTTCGGTCTGATTTACAACCAACATAATGAGCATCATAGTAAGGTATTAAGTCAAAAGAATCATTTTTAGGATAAAATAAGCCATAATCAGAGGTGTGTTTAACATATCTTATGATACGTTTTACGGCTTCTAAGTAGGTCTCTTTAGGTTGGGATTGATATCTTACACAAAGACAAACACTATGCATGATATCTGGTCTACTAGCAGTGATATAGAGTAGTGATCCAATCATTCCTTTATATAATTTTTGATCTACATCTTTTGAGAGATCTTATTTACTAAGGTACTCATTGGTTGCCATGAGATGGATTTTCCACTCGCGGCAGTCAAACCAAATTTACTAATTAGTTCTTTAGCATATTTTTATTGACTAATAAAGACACCATTATCTAATTGTTTTATTTGTAATCCTAAAAAGAAATTTAATTCACCCATATGACTCATCTCAAATTCTTTTGTCATTATATTATAAAATTCTTTATTCATTTCAAAATTAATTGATCCAAAAATGATATCATCTATGTAGGCTTGTACTAGTTGAATATCATTTTTATTTCTTTTAATAAAAAGAGTATTATCTACTTTACCAATTTCAAAATTTGATTGTAATAAGTAAGATCTTAGTCTATCATACCAGGCTCTGGGAGCTTGTTTTAGACCATATAAAGCTTTCTTAGCTTTGAAAACATGAATTGGTAATCTTTCATTTTCAAAAAGTGGTGGTTGTTCAACATATACTTTCTCTTTTACAAATCCATTTAAAAAGGAACTTTTAACATCCATTTGAAATGATTTGATATTATTATGATTTGAGAAAGCAAGTAGAATCCCAATGGCTTCTAATCTTGCTACAGGAGCAAAGGTTTCATCAAAATCTATTCCTTCTTCTTGACAATAACCTTGAGAGACTAACCAGGCTTTATTTCTAACAACCTCTCCTTATTCATTCATTTTATTTTTACAAACCCATTTAATTCCAATTATAGATTTATTTTCAGGTCTAGGAACAAGTTCCCAAACATCGTTTCTAGTGAATTGATTTAATTCTTCTTGCATAGCCAAAATCCATGAATCATCAGTTGATGCTTTTTTTGGATTTTTGGGTTCAATAGTTGATATAAAAGCTACATTGCTCACTTTACTTAGTTGATTTCTTGTTTTAACAACATATTGCATATCTCCAAGTACATTTTCAATTGGGTGATCTTTTAAAAGTTTAATCCCTTTATTAGGATGATTAATTTCATTATTAGTTTCAGTTGTCTCTTGATTTTGAGTGATTAAATCCTCTTCATCATTTGTATCTTCAAAAAATTTCAGATTTTCATCGAATGAAACATGCATTATTTCTTCGATGGTGTTAGTTCTCAAATTAAACACTCTGTACGCTTTACTTCTATTAGAATATTCGATAAAGATACCTTTGTCGGATTTAGGATCTAATTTATCTTTTGTATTTAAAATAAAACATTTACTTCCAAAAATTCTAAAATAAGATACCTTAGGTTTCTTTGAGCGAAGAAGTTCATAAGATGTCTTATCGGTTAAAGGTTTAATTAAAATTTTATTTAAAATATAACAGGCAGTAGCAACTACTTCTACCCAAAAATACTTTGGTAATATACTATCGGAGAGCATAGTTCTCGCACACTCTTGAATCGTCCTATTTTTACGTTCTACTACTCCATTTTGTGTGTTATTCCTTTTTTATTACAGAATTCCTCAAACTTTTCATTTTCAAATTCACCGCCGCGATCACTACGAATGGTTATAATTTTTAGGGAAAGTTGATTTTGAATCCTTTTTGTAAAGTTCTTAAAACATTCAAAAGTATCACTTTTATGTTTCAAAAATATTGTCCATGTAAATCTAGAATAATCATCTACAATTACAAAAACATATTTGCTATGATTTATTAACAGAATTTGAGATGGACCAAATAAATCAAGGTGAAGTAATTCAAGAAGTTTCGAGGTTGAAATCATATCTTTTAATTTAAAGGAACTTTTTCTAAGTTTTCCTAATTGACATGCATCACATAGACTATCTACTTCAAAATTTATTTTAGGGAGACCTCTTACTGGATCATGTTTAGACAGTCTAGATAAGAGTTTGAAATTCAAATGTCCAAATCTCTTATGCCAAATCCAAGGGTCACTTGTATTCGCCAAAAGACATAAGTTATCATTCGAAACTTTCATACTAAGAATATAATATTCTTTTTCCTAATTCCCTCAAATACTATGATTGAATTATTATCTTCAATGTGATAATTATCTTTTTCAAATTTAATTTTATGTCCTTTATCGTAAAGTTGACTTGTACTTAGCAGATTATGTTTCAGATTCTTAACTAGCAAAACATTAGTAATAATAGGAGTTTCAGAGTTACCGACTTTGTCGATGCTAATCACATATCCTTTTGAATTGTCTCCAAAGTTAACCAGTCCTCCGTCTTTGTATATTATATCATTTAGCATATGTGGATTACCAGTAATGTGTCTAGAGCATCCACTATCGAGTATCCATTTATTCTTTTTGATCTGCACAAATTTTCCATTGTGAATTGATTCCTTAACCCCCATAAAGCATGTTTCCTGCACATCGAACAATTTTGGTAGACAACTTGAATTTGAACATTGATTATATGCAGACTTAAGAGACAATGATGATTTAAATATTTCTAAACTAGTATTAATTAACATAGCCTTTTTAAAAACTTTTTCAAAAAATAGATTATGAAACTTTGAAAACCTTGCTCCGATACCAAATCTTAGAAACGCGGATTACATATCTTAAGGATAGGATAAACAGTAGGGGGTGAATAGTGTTTAAAGGAATTACTAACTCTTTTTGAGTTTATGTTAATTTGAACACAAATGTATGCAATATTCAGACACAGATATGATCAAAGAAACATACACAGATGCAGAAATAAAGTAAAAGAAGTAAAGGAAAGAACACACCAGATTTTATACTGGCTCGGAGTTACCCTACATCCAATCCCGCACACAAGTACGGATTTCCTTTCAAAAGAAATTGTACAATTACACCCTCGATTTCAAGGCTACAAGGTACACCCTCCAAATTCACAATCCTCTGGGTAGAGATACTTGATTTCACGAGCAACAAGTTCACCCAATTGATTTCCTAGGCTGCAATCACACCTCTTCTCACTTGATTGATTTCCATGGCTACAGTCACACCTTTTTCACAGAAATGATTACAAAGAAGCCTATAGCTCTGAACAGCACTGGGGATCTTGTTGAGATAGTGATAGAGAATCAAACCAAAAATGATCTTGTTAGATTCAATGTTGATTTCGGTAGAGTAATGGTAAGAATATGTATAAAGAAATGTGGAAGAAGAAGAGGAGCGAAAAACAAAAAAATATGATTAGAAATTCATTGAAAATAACCCCTATTTATAGAAGAACAACAGCCCTATCCATTCGTGAAGGAATATGACTGTTTATAGAAGAATATGTAACAAATTAGATTTAGACAAATAAGGCATGTTAGGTACAAAAGAAATAGTTTAAAAGTACAAATAAATAGGTTTTTCACTGTTTCAACTCCTTCAGCACCAGGTTCCGCCTCCATACCATTGCCTTCGACATAGTCGAAACCAATGCATATGGCATCAGGCAACTTACGTAATGAATTGGGTGTGGGAAAAAGGTATAGGGTCGAAATCATAGGGTTCCTAAAGGGTTGAAGCTTTGCATTGGTTTTAAAGAAAACTATGCTTGCTTGCTTTTAACTAAGATGCTTTTGACTTAGTTTGGTTTCGACTAAGTCAAATGGTTTAAAAGGAAATGGTTTCAATTGGGTTGCATCTTTGTTTTAAATGAACGCTTTTGACTAGGTCAAAACACCTCGCTGCCGCCTTTTACCTTTCGATCCAGTAGGTTTCGAAGGGATTGCTTTGTTTTTTAAAAATCTGCCATCTCTACAATGCTTTCAAATGGATGGTTTTGACACCATCACTTCATTACTTAGGAAATGGTTTCGAAGCAGTTGTTTTTGACTCAAATGCTTTAAGACCCATTTTCTATAAGTAAAGTAAAATGCAAATTGGTTTCGAAAGAGATGATTTGAATGATTTCAAAAGGAAGTGCTTTTGACTTTAATGAGGTTATGGAAAAGTTTAACTAAAAATGATTTTAAGATACAATCCTAAAGAAGTAGAGTAATAATGGGGTATGGGATAACGCTATGGTAACGTACTTGTATATGTTATACATAAGTATACGCTTTATCTCTAGTTTTCTATCCTTGTTAGGTTATTTTTCTATGTCTCATGAGGTTTGAATACATATATGGAAGGAAGAGGAGAAAGAGTTAACCCAGGAGGGGAAGGCACTAGAAGGAATGCCTGGCCTAATGTGAGAAGAGGTCAAGATCTGGCACAATCAGAGAGTGTGGATGTTGAAGTCCCGTTGGTTGGAATGGAAGCTATGTATCAGTTCTTCGTGAATATGGTGCAGGCAGGTGCTGTTGAAGTAGTAGGAGGAGTTCCGGGAGCTCCAGTTGCCAAAGACTATGTTATGTTGAATGGGGACTACATTAAGCTTGGAGAGAAGCCGTTTGTTGGAACCGAGGATGCCATTAAGTTAGAGAACTGGTTGTTGCACTACGAAAGTATTTTTTAGACTTGGGGTTCAATGATGAGCAGAAGAGGAGGTTGGCATCCATACAGCTTCAGGGAGCTACTTTGTTCTGTGGAATAGCGTGATCGTGCCAGTGGATGAGGTGTCTATGAGTTGGGAAGATTTCAAGGGAAGGTTGCAGGAGAGGTTTATGTCTGCAATGACACAGTCTGCTCTGATTAGGAAGTTTGCTGAGTTAGAGCAGGGGGAGATGTCAGTTCTGGAGTATGCTAGGAAGTTCGAGGAGTTGGTCCGGCTTGGGTATGCTTCTGTAGACACAGTCATGAAGAGAAATGAGAAGTTTATCGGGGGTTGAAGCCGGAGTTAACTAGGGCTACATTACCTTATATTAGAGATCCTTCTAATTTTGTAATGGAGATGGACTTAAGGCATGAGGAGTTTATTGATTCTCTAGAGAAGAGCAAGGCTAAAGAAGTCTCGGTTGGGTAGGGCCAAAAGAGGAAGTTCTTTCCGAAGAAAGATGCTCTGAAGGGTAGAGCAGCTTAGAAAGGAAAGTATGAGATTGTCTATTTCAAGTGCGACAAGAAGGGGCACTTTGCCAATGAGTATCATCCTGGGAAGGCAATGGGAGTGGCCGGGAAGAAGAATATTAGGTACTACAACTGTGACCAGATTGGCCATATAAGAGACAATGGAAGGAGCCAGGGAAAAGGCGAGGTATATGCATTGGATCCTGCTGCTTCTAAGCCTACAACTCAAGAAAAAGGAAAGCAGTCTTGGAAGGTACGCTTTAGATACATGGTATGATTGTTAATGTTCTATTTGATACTGGTGCATCATATTCTTTTATATCTAGATGTTTGATAGATAAGCTTAACCTAGAACCCACTTATTTAGTTACTTTCTTACGGGTTGTGAATCCAATAGGAGGGTATGCAACTCTAGGGATGAGATGTGATCAGTTAAATTTTGACCTGTTAGGTCATAGTTTTTTTTGGCAGTTTGCATGTGTTTGATTTTGTGGGGTTTGGGATTATTCTCGGGATGGATTGGTTAAGTGAGTACGCTACTAGGATATTTTGCCAGGATAGGAAAATATCGCTTAGTCACCCAGATTGTAATGTCAGGATTGTTTATACCATAGAAGGTCCTACGGTGAGAAATATGCTTTGTTGGGTGCTATGGAGTTGGAAGACGAGTTAAGTCGAGTTTTCATGGTTAGAGAATTCACATATGGTTTTGAGCCTGTAGTTGAATTGCCACCGAAACGATCATTGAGTTTCGGATAGATTTGGTTCCGGAGGCAGAACCAGTGAGTATACCGCCAAGTAGGATGACCCTTTTAGAGATAAGGGAGTTAAAAGTGTATTTGGTGGATTTAGAAGGCAAGAGTCTTATCAGGCCGAGTAGTTCATCTTGGGGAGCAGCTGCAGCGTTCACTAAGAAGCCTGATGGATCGTTAAGGCTTTGTATTCACTATCGTAAGTTGAATGAGACGACGATAAAGAATCAATATCCATTATCCAAGATTGACGATTTTTTCGACCAATTGAGTGGATCCAAGTATTTTCGCAATTGGATTTAGCGACAGGTTTCCATCAGCTTAGAGTAGCAGAGGAAAGTATACCTTTGATGGCGTTTAGGACCAGATATGGGTCGTATGAATGGTTAGCCATGTCGTTCGGACTGACTAATGCGCCAGCTTTCTTTGTGAATTTGTTGAACCAGGTTTTCAGATAGCACTTGGATAAGTTCGTATTGGTTTCATAGATGACATTTTGATACACTTTGAGAATGAAAGAGAGCATGAAGTTCATCATAGAGTAGTGCTTGAGATGCTGAGCAGCATCGGCTGAAAGCTAAGTTTTCGAAGCATCACTTCTAGAAGAAAGAAGTGAAATTTCTTGGTCATGTAATCTCAAAGGAAGGATTATCACTAGATCCGACTAAGATTGAGGCAGTAAGTTGGAAGAGACCCATGACAGTAGTTGAGACAAAGAGTTTCCTTGGGTTGGTTGGTTATTATAGGAGGTTTATTAAAGAGTTTTCGCGGATAGCAGCAACGACGACCAAGCTAACAAGAAAGAATGTGAAGTTTGTGTGGACCAGTAAGTGTTAGGAAGCATTCTAGAATTTAAAATACTTATTGACCCATGCACCTGTGTTGGTTGTTCCAGAAGGGAATGGCGATTTGGTGGTTTATACGATGCTTGTGGAATGAGATTAAGAGTTGTGTTGATGTAGAAGGGTAAAGTGATTGCCTATGCTTCTAGACATCTTAGACCACATGAGATCAGATATCCGACGCATGATTTAGAATTGGCTGCAATTATTTTTGCTTTGAAGGTATGAGGATATTGCCTTTTAGGAGAAAGGTTTGAGTTATATACAGATCATAAGTCATCGAAATATTTGTTCTCTCAGAAGGAGTTGAACATGAGACAACAAAGGTGGTTAGAGTTTATAGCCGCTTATAATTTTGCGATTGAGTACACGGGAAAAGGCAACAAGGTTGCAGATGCACTTAGCAGAAAACATCATAATGCATTTTTAGCGATGATTGCTGAGTGAAAGGATTTGGAAGCATTAATAGATTGCAGAGTGCAGTGGAGATTCGAGGCTGGGTCTAGTGGAGTTACAGTTGTAATATCTTGTTTGGAAGTTCGACCAGTGTTGATCGAAAAGATTACTTCTAAATAGATGGAGGATCCGGTGTTAGCTGAACGGATCAGGAAGCTAAGAGAAAGAACTTAGAGCGATGACTTGAAAGACATCAATCTTGACCAAAGTGGAGAGTTGAGGAAGAAAGGAAGATTACGTGTTCTGAGTGTAGGAAATATAAGGAAAAAAGTCTTCGGGGAATGCCATCGTTCGAAGTTCACTATTCATTCAGAAGGTACTAAGATGTATCAGAATATGAGGAGGAGTTTCTTCTGGGAAGGCATGAAGCGGGATATTGGGTTGTGTGTGAAGCAGTGCATGATTTGCCAATAGGAAAAGGCCAAACACTAGAAACCAATTGTGTTGCTTCAACCATTATATATTCCAATATGTAAATGAGATTCTATATCCATGGATTTTATTGACGAGTTGCCAAGGTCGAACGAGGGAAATGATAGTATATGGGCCATGGTGAACAGATTGACCAAGAATGTCCATTTCATTTCAGTTAATTCAACCAGGACAACAACTATTTTGGCAAAGCTGTTTATGAGGAATGTGGTTAGACTGCATAGAATTCCTAGTAGCATAGTTAGTGATAGAGATCCTTTGTTCACTATCGAGTTTTGGAAGAGTCTGTAGGAATTTTTAGGAAGTACCACTTACCATCCACAGACAGATGGGCAAATGGAAAGGGTTAACAGAATCTTAGAGAATTTGTTAAGAGCCCGTGTTCTAGATTTCGGGGGATCATGGGAAGACCATCTGCATTTATTCGAGATTTTGTATAACAACAGTTATTAGACTAGTATTGGGATGACACCGTTTGAAGCTTTGTATGGAAGGCCTTGCAAATCTCATGTATGTTGGCTAGAGACTGGGGATAAGTTGGTTCTTGGTCCCGATTTTGTCAGAGAAGCTGCAGAAAAGATTGAGGTCATTCGGGCTAGAATGAAGGAGGCTCAGTCTACGTAGAAAAGTTATGCAGATAAGAGATGGAAAGATCTAGAGTTCTAAGTTGGAGACCAAGTTTTCGTCAAAGTAACACCGATGAAGGATGTGATTAGGTTTGGGAAATCGGAAAGTTATCACCGAGATTCATTGGACCTTTTCCTATTATTGAGAGGATCGGGAAATTCACGTACAGGGTTAAGTTACCAAGCAGTTTGGCAGGTGTCCACAATATGTTGCATGTTTCTCATCTCAGAAAGTGTGTTAGAGACCCGAAGAGTACTATTGCACCGACTATGCTAGATGATTTAGTGGTAGAACCGGACTTGACCATAGTGAGGAAGCCAGTTCACATTGTTGCGAGAGATTAGAAGAGGCTTAGAACCAGGACGGTCAGATTAGTCAAAGTCAAGTGGAGTGATGATGACGGGCATTGTACTTGGGAGACTGAGATTAGGATTAGAGATACTTATCATGACATTTTTGACGGTATGTTTTACCCTCTTGTTTGATTTGTTGTGTACCTTATCGTAATTTCGAGGACGAAATTCTTTAAGGAGGGGAGTCTATAACACCCCAGATTTTTGGTAACATTTAGAATATTTAATTAGCTAAATTAATAAAATAATGTATTGATTAGGGGGTTGAGATTTGATTTTAATTAAGGTGTAGCCGTGCCATTTAACAATGAATTAAAATAAGAGTTAAATTGAATTTGATGAGGGGTAGAATATGAAAGTCACCATTCCTATATCCTCCAAACCATAGCCGTGTATAACTTAGACGTTCATTTTTATTTCAAAATTTTGAAAACTCAAGGTCAGCCGCCATGTATAAGGAAAAGGAATAAAAGAAAGAAGATAAGCTAGGAACAAGCTTAAGCAAATCAAATCTATTCATATTTCAATCTCTTTAATCACAAAGGCTAAGGTGAATAATTTTATATCTCATGTTCGATTGTGCTTTCGGTTTTCAAATGAATTCCAAACATTTTGCAATGGTTTGACATGTTTTTTAACGATGGAATGTTTATATATACTTGTTGATAAATTATGATTTTTCATATTGAATTTATGATATGCTTTAAGGTAAAAACCCTACTAAATGATATCGTTTTGCCTTGCGAATTTTTATGAAGAGCAGAAATAATATTTTTAGAGCTGTGTTTCAATTTTTAGATTTTTTGGAATTAATATGGATTTTATATGAATTTTCTAGTAAACTAAATGATAATTTGGGTTATAAATAATTTAAGGGTAAGTAATATATGGTTTGGGTCTGAAATTTTATTATGTTAGAAAATATAAATTAAGAGATTTCTGGAGTTTTTCTAGATTTTTCCTAAGAGTTTCGATAAGCATATATAATGATTTAAGGTATGAGACTCAAATGTTTTATATGTTTCAAAATGGAGAAGGGGCTTTTTGTAAATAAGAAGTTGTTAATTCTAGAAAATGGTAGCACTTTTGAAAAAGTAATATGATAACCAATCTGATTTAGACAAACAAAGACAGGTTAGATACAAAAGAAATAGTTTAAAAGTACAAATAAATAGGGTTTTCACTGTTTCGTCTCCATACCAAGTTCTTCCTTCATAGAATCGCCTCCGACACAGTCGAAACCAATGCATATGGTATCAGGAAACTGGTACGCAATGAATTGGATGTGGGAAAAAAGTATATGGTCGAAACCAAAGGGTTCCGAAAGGGTTGAAGCATTGCCTTGGTTTTAAAAAAAATGCGCCTGCATGCTTTCGACTAAGTTGCTTTCAATTGGGTCAAATGGTTTAAAAGGAAATGGTTTCGATTGCGTTGCATCTTTATTTTAAATGAATGCTTTCGACTAGGTCGAAATCCCTCACTGCTGCCTTTTACCTTTCGATCCAGTAGGTTTCGAAGGGATTGTTTTGTTTTCTAAAAATCTGTCCATCTCTCTAATGCTTTTGAATGGATGGTTTCGACACCATCACTTCATTACTTAGGAAATGGTTTCGAAGTAGTTGCTTTCGACTCAAATGTTTTAAGACCCTTTTTATATAAGTAAAGTAAAACCCAAATTGGTTTCGAAAGAGATAATTTGAATGATTTAAAAAGAAAGTGCTTTCAACTTTAATGGGGTTATGTCCTTTTGCTCTACTTGAAGGCATAATCCAAAGGCTTCGACCGAGATGTTTTGAAAAAGTTTCGAAGGAGTTAACTTTAAGGATTTCGAAAGGTACCCAAATATTTTAAATCGAACTGAAATGCTTTCGAAAGGTTTAAGTTTAATGCTTTCGAAAGGTTTTAAAAGTGGTTTTGAAGGGGTGGTTCTCCAGAGGTTTCGAAGAAGTCGAAAGGCATTGTTTTTTGATGGTCTCGAATGGTTTCGAAAGGAAAATTTTTCAATGGTTTCGAAAAGCAATGTTTAAGGTTTTTAAAAGAAAGACGTCAAAGGTTTTTAAAACTTTCGAAAGGATCACTTTCAATGGTTTCAAAGGGGTTACCTTCAAGGGTTTCGAAGGGGTGTTTAAAGGGTTTAAACAAAGGTTCAAATGTATTGAATATGCAGTATAGCCTAAGTATTTCCAAGTTGAAAAGGGTTTTGACTTGTTTTGGAAGGATAGTTTGTCTTCATTAAAAATTCATCAACATTATTTGGAGTAAAGTATATACATCATGGCAAATGGCTTAGATTGAAGCTAAGATATATTTCCTTGTATATATACGATTTGAAGGACTAAATCATTTTGAAAAGGTTTTCAAGAAAAATTTAAAGGATAGTTAACCCTAAGAAAAGATTTTGGACAGTTAGTCCATTTTGCAGGCAGTCAGCCTAGATTTACGACAATTAGTCCATTTTAATCTAGATAGTTAGTTCAGTAAGCGGCAGTCAGCCCTGCTTTTATGGATAGTTAGTCCATTATAGCATAACGGACCTTGCTATTGATTTTTGGATAGATAGTCCTTTTATTGGCATAACGAACCTTTCTATTATGTTGTAGGCAGATAGCTCATATTTTACCTTTTTTACAGACAGATAGTCCATTTATTAATATAAAAGATATTTCTATTTTGATATAATTAGTTTGATTAACCAATTTGGTTGTAGGAAGGAAATTGCAAAATAAATATGTTCTAAAAAGGATATTAGTGAGGGGAAACCCATTCAGCAAAGCGGCGTGATCTCACTTAATATCAATAAACCGATATGTAATAGAATTATTCATATTCGACTTTATGTCTGACACGTGGTTTTTATTACCCCTTAAATTCTCAAGTGCTAAACAATTGATTTGAGTATGCATAGGGTTAAGATTTTAGGTTTTAGTCTTTTGACCAAATAAAGCTTCCGAAGACAAGCAGGTGGATGACAGATAGCTAAGTAGGAATATAGATTGTTCTGTATGGTTTTCCGCTGTGTATATTAAGTCGAATATTACAATATTCTATGATCAACCAAGGGGGCATCATCATATGTCACTCTTGGCGTATTTTGTAATGATATATTTAATCATTGCTTGGGAAATGTCTTGGAATTTTGTAACTTGGATATGATATTGTTTTGAAATATAATCAGTAAAAATGTTTATTTTGAAAATACGTGATTTTATTCATATTCAAGTGCTTCTGATATTATGGATACCATTAACATAGTCGTCTTTTGTCACCAGAAATTAATGCTATAGATGACTACAACATCTGTATTGCTTAGTTTTTGGCCTCTAAATACGGGATGTTACAGCAGCATTATGCATGTTTTGCCGAAGCAGGGTAAACTTATGTGTTTCTTTTATTTCCGCATTTACTCTGTTATTATCAATGCTACAAATTTTATTATTCTATGAATTTTTTATAAACCTTATTCACTCATCCGTTACGGTTAATTAAATCTTACGGTAAGCATAGAGGATTAAAGGAAGGAGGAATGAATTCTTGCATTAAACTTTTTATTATCATAAAATGGAAACTTTGTTCTAAACATCTGTGGCTGGACTATAGCTTACATATTCTCTTTCTTCTCCCAACTCTTTTACTGTGACATTAGTAGCAAAATTAATCAAATAGAGATAATTTTTAGAAGACTGACCATGATTTCAATTAACATAATATACAAATCCAAAAAAGAAGATTGTGTTCCCTTTGAAATCATTAATTCAAATTGAATCATAGACATCTAGTGACAAAATGTCAATTTTCAAAGAATATTATAAGGAGTAAGGGACAAAGTAGATACTCAATGGGATTACAAAGGCCCATATTAGAAAAGAGCAAACATGCTTGTTATTTTTGGGGTTTCATGAGCTTCCTACTGAATATTTCATTTGAGACAATTTGCTCGAATATTTCACTTAGAAGATGGACCATGAGAGTAGTTTCCAATAAATAGGAGCTATCAGAAATTAGATATAATTGATGGTCACCAAGCATATTTTAGCATATCTTTAGTCTTTACCGATAATAACATCAATAGAAAATGAAATGAAATAGGTTAAAAATGTTATCCGCAAAATATGCCTTTAGAAATGATATAAATTAGATAAATCAGTATCAGCTGTACTTCATTAGTTAGTATAAAACATCAACCAGTAGTCTAAGTGGTAAATTAGCAATAAAATTAACTTTGAAAAATTTGATGATTAGCATGACACTTAAGGATAGATTCTTATATCCATCAACGAATAACGTAGTAAAGTAAGGAAAGATAAATAAGCAAGAATGGTACAAAGAAATTTACCTTCTGAATGCCATCTCCCATGATGAGTTTAAAATGTCATGACTTCACCGCATATGAAAAAAATTTAAGTTGACTCAAGAGGATAGAAAAACTGCAGTTTGAAGCATGATTTGTTGTGAACATTAATACTAATTGCTTAGAAAATTAATCAGATAAAAAATGGGATATCTTTATAGCATTTTTCATATATCTAAAATAAACTTTATAGTTCACTCATACCAAATGTCACGATGTCACTTAGAAATATTAATTCTAGAAAGATCACCAAACCAAATGTTGTTAGATAGTCAAGAATACGAAGGCTGAAGCATATAAAGAGGCACTATGTTCAACATTGAATTAAAAATAGAATATTAAAGGAAAGAATTTAACATTTTTATGTTGTATTCAGTCATTTGAGAAGAGAACAAAATCAATTAGATTCGCCACATTAAATTAGAGTTTATTTTCGTTCTATGATAATTTGATTTTTTAAAGCAAGTATATTGATATGGTAAAAAGTATCACATTGATCCTATTATTAAAAGCGTAGTCATCACCCAATGATAAAATAAGCATGACTCAATGTCACTATTTGCATTAAATAAGCAAATTGACAGAAACGAATAGTTAATTTCTCAATATACCGAATCCTAGATATATCAATAACAAATAATGATTATACCTTATACAAAGATAATAGATTGACCATGAATTATGAAATATATTTCGTCCTTGTCCCTCATCCTAACATGAATGACTACGTCATTAGTTAATACATTTTTGTGCATGCTAATACAAAGTGACCGAAAAGGATAGCAAATTCAAATTAAATTAAAAGGTAACTACATAAATAAACGAATAACAATTAAAAAAGGATGATAGAATGATCATGGATTATGAACTATATTTCCATTTTGGTCCTTATGATAATATTAACCAATATCGTATTTGTTAGCATACTACTGTTTGTTCTAAGGTGAATTCAGATATTTCATGTTTTACACTTTTATGTATGTTTAGTTTTAAATGTGAAACATATACACTATACACTTCTAAATTTGATAGATAGGTGGATGAAAACACAAATAGTTTTGGATTACCCAAGGTTTATTGGCAAGCACGATATCATTGATAATATTATCACACTTCAAACATAAACATTAGAGCCTTTGCACGGAAGGTTCTTATTTCTGATATTGTTACAAGAAATGTCCCTATAGCAATGAGTATATAAATTAGATCCCTGTTTTTTTCTAAATCTGAATGCGCAAACTAGCTTGCGCTTTCCTGAAAGATATTGCTTTTATAAAATTTTGAAATTTTTTGAAAAATAAAATAAAAAAATTAAAATCAAAATGCCCAAACTAATTTGCACTTTCATGATAGAAAGCGCAAGTTAACTTGTGTTTTTCAAAAATTTCAAAATCAGAAAAGCGCAAGTGATCTTCAATTTTTTGCTGCAAAGTGTAAGACATCGTGCGTTCTCTATTTTTCAAACATAGGGACCTAATTTACATATTCATTTTTGCAAGGACTTTTCTTATAATAGCATCAAAAATAGGGACATGTAACTCTTTTCTTATAAACATTAAATTGAGAAACAACCACAAACTTGAATGGGGTGCATGACCTTGTTTTTGTGTAGTATAAATGATAATAGTGTAGCGTAGATGATAATAGGACATCAAGGTCTAAGGTAGTGGTCTAAATTAAATTAAATAAAAATCAAGTAAAAAAAGGTACCATTGTCGTTAAATTCACAACTATATGTGTTAGCTGGGTTGGATGAGCCATATCAATATAAAATTGAAAGCACACACCATCATAATCTCGTCATAACCAAAATACTAATGGATAATCAACCCACATATTATTACTTGATAAGTATACCAATATATTTATAATCAACTCCAATCATTACTAAAAAAGAGCTAAATAGCAACAGGCAGGTTCAATGGTCGTCGATGTCTCTGTCAAGCCGTTTTCAACGGCTTTCGACAGCCAGCTATTTTAATTAATTTAATTTATAATACTTTTGTAACTTAGTTATTATAGTAGTTTGAATGTTTAAAAATACTAATTTATTTTATAAAAATTAAAAAATATATTTTTATTTAATTCTTCAATTTTATGATGGTTTGTGGTTAACTAAATTAATATTTTCGTTAATCTTTTGTTGTGTGATTCGATATTTAATTTTATTGAAAATCGAACTCAAACGATCAATTAAACATGATGAAATGCATGCCACATTTATTTGTAATGTATTTATCCAATCTATGCCGCTAGATCGAAAAAAACGGAAGGTACAATAACTAAACTCAAAATGTATCATTTTCGAAGGAGTTGTATAACACTCGGTGTATACTATTAGGACAATTTTATAAAAATGGCCTATTTTAAGTCTAAACTTTTTTTGTTTGTTTTTTTAATCCAGCCCGTACAGGTTGGATAAATACATAATACAATATAAATAGTTTGAATTTCGTCTTGTTTGAATATCGTTTGACCTTCGAGCGAAAGTTTAAGTCTCAATGTCGACAAATAACTATAAATTTGAAAACCAAGATTGATACCCTAAACCTATTTATTTCCTTTCATATTTTGGTACTATATGTGCAAAATGCCTTGGATCGGCAAATGATTCAACAAATTCATTATTTTACCAAATATTTTATTTTATATGAATTTGTTGTTTTAAATACTTTTAAAATTCACAATTAATTATCTAATCGTTAAAAAAGTATTGTACAATGAACAAAATTACCTTTTTAATATTTAGAAACAAAAATGTGTTATTGTATACTTTTTAATTTTTTTTACAACAAATTAAAATTATTTTAGAAAGAGAGAAAATATTTTTATTTATAGCCGTCGGAAGCCGTCAGAAACTGTGGGATTTTAATTGTCGAAAGCCATTGAAAAATCGCGAATATGCTTGCAGCCTAACCCATTTCATACTCATTTCTCCTCTATTCTAAAGCATCAAAACCCATTTTTAAAACCCTAAATCTGTCCCAACCATCCCTAGTCACCGTAACCTACCAAAATCCACTGCAATCTTCATCAAATTGGATTCTCCAAGCTTCTACGGCTTCGATCCATAAAAATTAGATATATTCATCCTCTAAACTAATTATTTCCTATTACGATAAATTAGTGTTAATTTGTGCTTAAATTTATTGATAAAACCTATTGATTTTTTATGATTGTTTATTAGTTTATTTAAAAATATTAATTAGGGTTATTATTGTTTAAATTGTAATTATAAATTAGAATTAATGTTAAATCCAAAAACTAATGTAGAATTAGGGATTATTTGGGTTGATTAGTGTGTATGGTTATTAGTATATGTGGTTGATTAATGTATAATTAGTGTATGTGGGTTGATTAATGTATAATTAGGGCTAACTACGATCATATGTCTTATTGGCTTTTTTGATTGTTCAATTGAAAATGTATATACAATTGACTCGATATATGTATATATATGTGTGATTCATACATGAACAGTTAGAACCGAAGCAAAAAATAAGAATAAAGTTGAGATCGTTCTGGCTGCCATTGATAGAAGACTCACGCAAGCAGATAATGGATGCTGTAAGGAACACAAAGCTAAAACCATGGATCTAGTTCCTCTTCCCACCAAAAAAGAGCTTACTTATGTTAATGTAAATTTTTATAAAATTATTTGTGTGGATTATTTGTTTTAAAATGATAAGAAGAGAAAAAATAGAAGAAGAAGCGAGACTGGGATTAGTCCCACATCATAAAAGAGTAGGAATTATATTTGTTCAAATACAAATTCCTCAAAAGATGGCTGGGATTTTTGGGCACCTAATGCTTTTTCTTTAGGAGGGAGATCATGAACAACTACCAAGCACGCGCATTATTCCTGTCGTCCAACCGACCAGGTCGGTTTTGGGTCCAAATTATAATTTAGGACAGAATTGTTTTAGTTAAAACATGGCAGATCATAACCCGTTAACAAGCCTAGAATTCGTACTTAAATAGACAGAAATGGCTGGAGATTCGACTATTGCAAATGGTGGGAAACGTGATTGTTACAAACGACATGACATTTTGAAATGAACGGATGTGTCTTCTCACAACAAAAAGGAACATATTCGCAGCTGTAAATAGGAACGCACAAATACGTTTCAGTTTTAAATCTTCTTCTATCTGAAAACAGAAATGCCTAAAAATCATTTTAGAATTCAGTTTTCCTTTGTTTCAAAACTCTTTCTCTTCTCCTCTCTTATTTCTTTCAATACTATTTTGGGTTTGTGATGCTGCAAATTACAAACTCGATACTCTTATCACTACAATCAATTCAGAAGATATTTTGAATCGATTTTGACCATGACATCGCAATCGATTGAAGAGGTTAATCATCTTGGTACCATTGTATCTTGAGAGATGCAATGAATGGCCTTTCATCCCTCGAATGTCCACAATAATACATCAATGGTATTCATGTGTCGCCCAAGCGCCGGAAAGACAGAAACGTTAGGGTAAAAGAAAAAATGAAATAGGACAAGAAAGAAGAACACAGTATCAGAATCTCACATGCGGAATGATAGTATATAATATCTCAAAATATCATTACTAAAAATAAAACTTTAATGTACATACAACAGTCACAAGAAACTAACATATCATCAACCTGGACAGTTACAACATTCGGTCCTTACAAATGCTGATAGATTCAAAAAAATTAATGCAGTGGAAAATAAATACATTAATAGGAATCATCCAGCTCCTCTCTAAGAGCTCCAAGAACCACAGCTAAATCTGAAAATATACTCATGGCTGACCCAAGTATTATAAGAGAATAACATCCGGATCAGTTTAATAAACCAACATGAGATACTCAAATCATATGGATTTTTAAAGTAATAAAGGTACCTTGTAAGGCTGCATCGCAAATAAACATGGACGAGTTTTTACCTTACGATAACCAAACCATCTCTATTAGAAAATCTATTGACGGTATAATAATGTCCGTGGTAAGAAATAAAGATAACCAGGTAGCCATGATACTTATGAGTGTACATCACTGTAATAATAGGCATACAATTAAAACTGCTACGACATATTCGCTAATTGTGTAGGTTTCCACCGAGGTGCCCTCAGAACAGCTAGGACTATCCTTCTGCACAAGGATTAGAGATATCCTTTCGAAGCATTGTACATCCCTAGTTGATATACATAGGAAATAGATAGCTGACCCTTATCAGTCAAGACGGGTGCATCACTCATTGCGTGCATAAACTATGGATATCTCTAGGGTAGAGTCGGCTGCACCCTTACATTAGCTAAACCCATAGTCTATGTATCTTATGGCTGGTTTCAGTCATTACCACTTGTAAGGCTACGTTCGGCATTCCAACACACGAATCACCACCTGATCAGACCTCCGAACCACACGTGGATTCTCATATCTCAACAGATCTCAAAATCACACATGCATTCCCACATCTTGAATAGACCACGAATAACTACATGTACAATATAGCATCACTGAAGATCACCCCACCCAGCGTTTAAGCAGACAAATTTCCTTATTATTTTTCATAGAAGAACATAATAAGTTTATATGTACAATATAGCATCACTGAAGATAACTTTACCATATAAGTCTCGTATTTATTTTAGACATTTCCAATATTATATTTGATCAATTTCAACAATAATGAGAATGATCATAGAAGGGGAACTAAGTTCCGTATACTATCTATATGCAAGTAACACATAAACATAATCAACACACACAAGCACGATCAAGTCATATAAATGACTTCGAATCCCCTTTTTAATTAATTTATCTTTTATTAATTTAAAACTTCCCTTTTATTAGCATAACTAATTAACTTCTTTATTAATGAAACTTCACTTATTAATCACACTTCACTTTTTAAATAAAATTTCACTATTCATTTCTACCCATTTCAGTACTCGCAAAAGTGTTCATATATTTGTCTCAAAGGTATAAGTATATCTACAAGTCAATAACAAGTTTTACTTACTTGAAACACAAGAACAAATGTTAAAAACAAGTGTCACTCAAACATTATTACTATAAGCATGTTCTCTTTTATACTTTAAAACTTATACCTTTCTATCTTTTTCCAAATATCACATACTTATTAATATCTTTAGAATTCCATTATTAAAGATCTAACTATTTTCTAAAATAATTTAACAATGTTTTTTTTCCACTTTAAAATATAATTCAAGGGTTTAATAACAAATTTTCCAAAAACATCGTTTATTACAAACACAAAACACTTCACTTAATCATTATCTTTTAAATTCTCTTTTATAGACTATATTACTTTTCAAAAGTATAATTAAATGGGTCAAAAACAATTATTTCTTAAACATCATACTGTAAACCCAAAATAACTTTTATACCTGCTATTAACTTTGAAACGTTCATTTAAAACTCTAAGTGCATCTTCACTTATTAAACAAGGAAATATACTTTTTAACCAATTTTACAAAACCATCCATTATAATAAAAGTGTTATAATCCAAAAGCCCCTTATATTCTTTTAGAAAATATTAAACTTCTTTTCCAAACTTCTAAATATACTAAAATACCTTTGAAAAAGATACACACACATAGGTATACCAATTTATTTATAAAATTAAGATACTTAATAAAATATTGTAAACCAGTTAAAAGATTTCTAGTATAAAAGCCTTTTATTTCTCAAATAACATCTTTAACTAATTTTCTAAAACTATATCTACTTAAAACTTACTTTAAAATATTATTAAAATACTTATCTTATGTTTTAAGCATTTATTTTAAATATCATTTAAAATATTTATTTTAAAATTTAAAACCCTTTATTTTGAAATAATTATAAAACATATTTGTACTTTGAGATATTTCCAAGAATAAGTAGACTTATAGTATTTATTAAAAATGTAAAGATGCCCTAGTATGTCTTTCAAAGTTAACTTCAAAATCATCGAACACAAAGGGATTTCATAGTGCATTCATAGCGACTCTTCATCTCTAACCATTACAGTTTCCATTCTCAATTTCCATATATGTCCAAACCACTTCCTCTATATTAAACACACCAAAACGTGTGTAAGGAACAACCAAGTATATATATTTCCAATATATCACAATTTAACTAAGTTAACATATGTCAAATACTTGGTATATCAAAGTGCCTTTGTAGCGAATATATCGCTTCAAACATTCATAACACAATTTCCAACTTGATCAAGTAACAATATCAAACATGTACATAAGTCTGGACAATGATACAAGCTTTAGAGAATAAAAAGGAAGATTATACGCATATATTGTTGTCATTTTCTTTCAAAAGCAATGGGAAGTCCAAACATAATAACTTGCATCATTATACTATTTATATTTAAACACAATAAAAATTATACCATAACAATATACAAATCAACTAGTGAGTAAATTCACCCAAGACCAAACCAATCCAAGACGTTGATAATTCTAATACGAGTGCAATGGCAAAGACGACGCCTCGATTGGACCTCATACACAAAAGTTATGTTAGATAAGAATTGAGATTTAAAACTTAATTAATTAATTTTAATTATTCATTAATTACCATATTAAGTTTAAATCCTTCTTCCCTCTCCAAAACAATTCTAGAACATGCACAAATCAAACCCACCAAGGTTGTGCACATATATACAGTGATATAGAGCATCCCTTCATCATTCGACGAACGGACTTCTCCATTGATCTTTTCTTCGCAAAT
Source organism: Allium cepa (assembly GCA_030765085.1). Taxonomy (NCBI): domain Eukaryota; kingdom Viridiplantae; phylum Streptophyta; class Magnoliopsida; order Asparagales; family Amaryllidaceae; genus Allium; species Allium cepa. Next base: position 540,082,339 of record CM060934.1, on the reverse strand, counting down.
TTGACTTGCTAGACCCGACCAAGTGAATTACCAATTCTTACGCCTTGCTCTTTTGATGCTCCATCTACGAATAACTACTTAAAATGCAGGCTGCCTACTTCTTCCTCTGAATGGGGTTTAGTTGGTACGGTGCATTCTACAATCAAACCGGCAAGTGCTCGGCTTTTAATTGCATTCATTGGACGGTGGATGGAGTTGTATTGGCTAAGCTCCATTGCCCAATCAGGTCAGATCTTCTCAAGAAAGCATTGTATGGTGATGGTTGATCGATGATTAGGAAACTTGCATAAAACGACTTATGTAACAGGGCACTTCCAGCCGTAACGAGGAGATGTGTTGATTCTACTGGAATAGTTGAGTGTTGTTGAAACCAAAGAGTAGTTCAGGGCTAGGTTTTAGGATTTCTGACTGTAATTTCATTTGACCATAAGAAGATTTGAAGATGATGTTTACTGAGCTTCTAGAATCGACAAAGTCTTTCTTCATAGTACAATTTGATATCTACACTATAATGATAAGTAGGTCTTGGTATAGAAACAAAACTCATGTAGTATCGGTTGCCATGAAGGTTATTTCTGGTGCAGGTTTCTATTTGACGGGAAGATTGTCTTCCAGGTCTTGGCTTCCTACACATATCTCTTCTGTGCCATTTTACTGGAACCAGCGAGGTGTGATCCCCCATGGATTGAAGCTATCAGGTTTGAAGGGTTGCCAACTTAGCGTTCATTAGGGTCGGTAGACAGATTTTCGGTCCTCTCACCACCATTTTCCCTCTGGAAGCTACCTAAATAACCCTTCCTGATCAACCTCTCTATTTCATTCTTTAGGTGCCAACAGTTATCGGTTTGATTACGATTTGTTCGGTAAAAGCGGTAATATGCTCCACCTTTTTTTCTTGTTTCTTTCGCTTATTCAACACGCTGTATGCTAGCTCGTCCTTATTCATCTCACATATCTACCGGAATGTATGAGCGACGAGGGTTTTTGTAGAGATGTTTAGCTCCTTCTACCGCTTTGCAGGTGGGTGATATCCGTCTACCCCCTTTTCTTTTCATAACTGAGAGCAGAGTCACATGAGATTGCACTGCAGACCCGGCTACCTCCATCCTGATGTAACCAACTTCCATTTCATAGAAATCCTTCATACTATGGCCTCATATGTTTAGGTTAGCAAAAAAGAACGTGGTCTGTAGGAGATCTGGTTGAAGTTCGTAGGCCTATAGTACTTAAGAGAGCTCCTCTACCCACTTTCCTTTAGCTTTCTACAGCCTTTTCTTGAGCATTTGTTTGAGGGTTTTGTTTGTAGCTTCAACCTGTCCATTTTCCTATAGATGAGCGACTGAGGAAAACCTTTTTTTATTATGTTATTCTTCTCACAAAACTCCATGAATTCTTTCCTTTCAAACTAGATACTGTTGTAAGAAATGATTTTGTAAGGTATCTCATATGTATTGATTATGTTCCTTACTACAAAAGTGACTATCTTCTTTGTAGTAATCGTGGCTAGGGGTTCTGCTTCAACCCATTTGATGAAGTAATCTATGGCCACTATGGCATATTTTTCTCCTCCTTTTGAGATTTGAAAGTGATCCTATCAGGTCGATCCCTCATATGTCGAATAGTGCTGGGCTTGCGAGTGAGATGAGCTCATGGGATAGTTGTACGAGAATTCTAGCAAATCGTTGACATCTGTCGCACTTCCTCACAAATTCCTTTGCATCTTGGAGCACGGTGGGCCAATATTATCCATGTCTCGGTAATTTTTTGCTAATTTTCTTCCTCCAGGGTGATCTTTGCAATGGCCCTTATGTGCTTCTCTAATGACCCATACCCTCTATTCATTGGAAACACATATAAGATAAAGGGTAGAATACCCTCTCTTTTATAATGTGCCATCAAAGGAGGAGTAGTACGGAGTATCATATCTTTCAAGCCTCGTTTTAATTTGGAGGTAAAACTCCATTTAATAGGAATTTTTTGACGGGAGTCATCCAGTCATTATCCTCAGTTTGTTTAGGTAGGAGCTCATTTATGGGCTGCCCTTGACTCTCTGTTGTCTCCTGATTTTGTGTTCCTTGAATGGCATCCAACTGGGCTCGGGTCAGGACCAGTATTTGATTCAAATCTGTTATACTTAGCTTTGCTTGATGCTCAATTGGTACTACCTTCATTTCATTGGCCACTTTTGGTACTAGCTAGTTTTGCTAAGGAGTCGGTGGATGAATTTCTCTCACATGGAATTTTCTCTATCTTAGATTGTTCGAATGGTTCTAGTAATTTCTTAAATAGTTCTGCATATTTGGCTAAGGTCGGCTCCTTCGTTTGGTAATTTCCCTCCACTTGGTTCATAACTAATTAGGAACCACCGTGAATTTTAATGTGAGTTACCTTCATTACCTAGGTCATTCTTAACCCTACAAAGAGGGCCACATGTTCTGCCACATTGTTTGTTGCTTTGAAACCAAGCCGTACTGCTCTATGTAGCTTCTATCTATTCGGGACGATCTATGCATATCCAATTCCTGCCCCTTGTTTATTCGATGCTACATCTACTAACAACTACAAACAATATGGAGTTTTCTTCTTCCTCTGAATGGGGTTGAGCTGGTAGGGTACATTCTACGATGGCATCTGCAAGTGCATAGCCTTTGATGACCTTTCTAGGACAGTGGGTGATGTTGCACCGAGTAAGATTCATTGTCCATATTAATAGATGACTGATGTCTCTGGCTTCTATAGTATTTATCTAAGAGGTTTATCTGTAAGGACTTTGATAGGATGCGCCTGGAAATAGGGTCGTAAATTTCCCGCTGTAAGGAGCAAGTCACAAGCTTTTTAATAACTGAGTAGTTTAGCTTTGCCCCCGATTAATCGTTTGCTCATTAAGTAGATGGGTTTTTGTGTCCCTTTATCCTCTCGTATCACAACAACACTAATAGTTTAATCAATTGCAGCTAAGTAAGTAAATGTATAATTCTTACCTACCATTGATTTTGAAAATATAGGAGTATTGACCGAATGATCCTTTGGGTTTTGGAATGCATCTTTGTACTTTTCAGACCATTCCAAGTTTCGCCCCTTCTTCGTTTGGTTGAAGAAAGGGATGCACTTGTCTTTGGCTTTGGATATAAATCATCTTAGAGCCACTACCCTGCCATTTAAACTCATTAGATCCTTCGGCTTCCTTGGGATTCCCATTCCTCTTATGGCCTCAATCTTTTCAGGGTTTGCTTCAATGCCTTGTGCACTATATACCCTAGGCACTTGCCTGATCGGATGGCGAAAGTGCATTTCAAAGGGTCTTGCTTCATATGGTATTGCCTTAGGATTGTAAAGGTTTGCTCCAAGTCTTTTACATGGTTTGAAGTTGCTTTTGACTTAACCAGCATGTCATCTACATATACCTCAACATTCTTTCCTATCTATTCAACAAACATCATATTGACAAACCTGGTAGGTTGCCTCCGCTTTCTTGAGCCCAAATGGCATGACCTTGCAGCAAGGTAACCCTTCATCTGTCACAAAACTAGTGTGTTCCTAGTTTGGTTCAAACATGGCCATCTATTTGTATCCCGAGTATGCATCCACGAAAAGGAGTAATTCACTAGTCGCGTCTACTAACTGATCGATCCTTGGCGGGGAAACGGCACTTGGGGTAAGCCTTATTGAGGTCGGTGAAGTCTATGCAAGTTCTCTATTTTCCATTAGGCTTTCTTACAAGTATTGGATTGACAATCCACTTCGGGTAGTATACCTCCATAACGAACACATTCTCTTCTAATTTCTTAATTTCGCCGTGTAGAACATTGTATCTTTCCTGGTCTAGAGTTTTGTGCTTCAATCTAACAAATGCACATCTGGGTTAATGTGTGGTGCATGGAAGATGATGGTTGGGTCTATTCCTACCATGTCTAAATGAGTCCAGACTAATACATCTACCGACCTTCTTAAGAAGTCTATAAGTTCATCACGTGCCTCTGCACTAAGGTTTTTTTTCTATCTTGAGCACCTTGGTGGGGTCCTCTAAATCCATTTGTATGTCTTCAAGATCATCTAACGGCTCTAACTCTTTCCTTTCGCCCCAAACCTTGGTTCTATCTCATTTTCTGATTCCTTTACTAATGGTGAGTTCACATAAGATTCTTGTTTCCGAGCTTCCTCTGAGAAATACGATATGTAAACTGAATTATATTCGCAAGTGCCAATCATGTGCATATATGTTCTCTTCTCTCAGGTTTTGGAGGTGTAGGTTACTCCCCTGGTATTAATTCAAGTATCTAATACCGTTGCAGTTTTATGTTTCGATCCGACTTATTTTTTTTGTTATTATTACAAATATCAAAAGAGACAACAAAATAGTTTGGAATAATTTTATTGCTAAAGTTAAGGGTTACACTATACAATTCTCTACCTAATAATTGTTCCCTTCTCACTGACCCTATTTCCACCGAAGTGCTGAATTACATGAGCATGTCTTTTTGAGAGATGATTGCCCTCAGATCAATCAGCGTAGGTCATTCTAAGATTGCACTGTATGGTGAGGGCTGATCGATGATTAGGAAACTTTCAGAAAATGGCTTATGTAACGGGGCACTTCCAACTATAATGAGAAAACATGCTGACCCTACAAGAATGGTAATGGTGTTGTTGAAACCAAAGACCAGCTCAGGGCTAGATTTTAAGATTTTTGCCAGTAATTTCATTTGATCATAAGCAGATTTTAAGATGGCGTTTACTGAGTTTCCAGGATCGACAATGACTTTCTTCATAGTACAATTGTATGTCTCAACTGTAATGATAAGCAAGTCATGGTGTGGGAACACAACTCCCGCCGCATTGGCTGCCATAAAGGTTGTTTTTAGTATAGTTTATGTTTGATGTGGAAGACTGTCTTCTAGGTCTTAGCCTCCCGCACATATTTCTCCTGTGCATTTTTGCTTGAACTAGTGAGATGTGGTCCTACTACTACCATTTTCCCTCTAGAAGATGCCCAAATAACTGTTCTCGATTAACCTCTCTATTGCATTCTTTAGGTGTCGGCAATTATCTGTATGATTACCATTTGTTGGGTGAAAGCGGCAATATGCTCCACCTCGGTTTTGTTCTGGTTCCTTTCCCTTATTCATCATATTGTATGTTAGCTCAGCCGTGGTCATCTCATATAACCACCTAAGTATGTAAGTGAAGGGGGCTTTTGTAGTGAGGTTTAGCTCCTTTTACCGCTTTACAGGTGGGTAATATCCATTTACCTCTCTTTTCTTGTCGTAAATGGGGAGGAAGTTCCATGAGATTACGCTACAGATTCAGCTTCCTCCATTTTGATGTAACCAGCTGCCCTTTCATAGAAATCCTTCATGCGATGGAAAAACTCTCTAATGTTTTTGTCCCACATAGCAGTTCCTCTCCTAGTCCCTGCATGAGCTTTCATTAGTAATGCTTTTTAGTTGGTCGTCCCAATTCGGTGAGTTTCTGCCTTGAAGCGCTTAATAAAGCTGTGTAGGCTTTCATTCTACCTCTGCTTCACGCACGACATGGTATTGACGTTTGGGGAGGCTTCTCTTCCTAAAGTGAATTGCCTTAGAAAATCAGTAGATAACTCTCTCTCCAAAATTGAACTTCTCCTGGTCTGTATCTTTTGAACCACCATGAGGCTCCGCTGGATAAGTATACAGGGAACATCTTACATTGAGCTATCCTTCCAACCTTTAGAATGTACATGAAGTATTCAAAAGTGTTGAATGATCCTCGAGGTTGGTAGTTCCGTCAAACTTGCCAACTGAGTGGGCTTTGAAGTTATCGAGAAAGTATGTCTCGCTAACGATCTCACTAAAAGGTAAATAAATTCCTTTCTCTGTTTTTTCTCCAGTGTTCTGTTGGAAGATCCATTCCAGCTGCTTTACTCAAGTATTTAGCTGATGGATTTCACGTTCTCACGGGTCAACCAGGGATGAATTACCATCATATATGGTGTCTTCATCATCCCTGGTAGATCGAGTTTATTTTTCCAGCAGCAAGCAGTTTATATTTGCTGGCTTGGTTTTGATCTAACGTTTAGCATGGAGTTTGCCTTCCATCTTGACGTTGGATTTTAGTATAGCATCACCATTTTGATTTATGTGAAAGTCATTATCGTCCCCTTTCTCAATGTCCAGCGTAATAGGGAAATGAAGGCGGTGAGCTGCGGAGTGGGGAGGTGAAGATGGTCCGCGAATGACATATTAGCTCATTGTTTTTTCTAATCATTCAATGCATTGCTTTATTTAATGTGTGAAGGATTGGAATGCGGCCATGATGGGATCTACGGGAACCTTGGTTGAAGGTCCCGCTTCGTCTTGGGTTTTTGTAGATATAATTGATTTGTTGAAGGTCTTTGCTGCCAAGTGTAAATATTATTGGATTGGAGTGATAGATGAATTGGTAGGATTCATGGTACATGATGTAAGGTTCTACTAGATGTGGGAAATGAACGAAGGTTCGCTATCCTTCTTATGCTAAAAGATGTTAGTGAAATTTTCGTCTTCTAGCTCCTCAACTAAGTGTGAAGTAATTAGCGAACTGATCACCACATTAATTTGAATTAGCAAATTTAGTTGTCTTAATTTTTCCATGAAGTAGTGATTATGCTGCTGGATGCTTGCACTTTAATGTTAAAATGTCAAATCCAACCAGTAGTTACTTCAAGTACAAATATGTAAGATCGGGTACTGAAAACTAAGTAGGAAAATAACAAAAACAAGAAATAGTAAAAGACATAGAGAATTTACGTGGTTCGGATATTAAAGAATCCTATGTCTGCAAGGGAAATTTCTCTTTCTTCCTTTTTCATTGGTTTGATATAGGTTTCCATGACAGAGAGTATAGTAAAACCTTAAATGTATTGAAAATAGAAAAAAAGATGAAAAGTGTCTTTCATGCTACAGTGTATTTAATTTATAGTATTAAAATGTATGTGGATTGCTGGAATTCTTTCCTCGCCATTATATTTCAATTCTTGGATTCTGCCAGATGTCATCTATTTGTATCATTAGTTTGACAAGTCTGGATTATTGACATGTCTTTGGTGGGAAGCTTGAGTGAAGGCAGAAATTCCTAAAATTAGAGCGGGAATATTCAGGGTTGTGGCGGGAGAATTCAAATTTGAATTGACTTTGCATGTGAGTCCATAGGGGGACATTAAGTATCACTCATCGGCTTCAAGATATTACCATCATATTTATACTAATTGGTGTATGATTTTCATATGATGATATGATGCTGATTTTCACTTGCATGTTTTACATCGCATTGGGGTGAAGTTATACTGCCTTGCCTTAGCTTGGGAAATAGATCGCAGTGCTAGTGGTTATGACCTAAGCTGGCTGTGACTCAAGTTGGTCTTGTTGCTGATTTGTAAGTATGCTCGGGTTGCTGACGAGAGAAAGAAGGAGCTCCATATTTTTATTAGGTACTTGTAAGTATGGTTATGCATTGAAGCATATTCTGAGTGCCCTGCATGCAGCCCTTTGGAGTGCTTTTGACCCCTTGCGGTACTTCTTAGGTTGCCGCCGTTATGTGCTATATAGACCTATTTTGTAGGTGTTGATGAAATATGAGTTTTGAAGATATGGCCAGTGCAATTCAGCATGTACTACCTCCTATGCCTTGACGCGGTATTCTTATTATCCTTTGATCTTATGTACTATCATTGTGACCTGACCCTAATTCCATATGAGTGCAGTACCTATCTTCTGCCGCGACTTCCTTGACTACAGGGTTCAAGTCGGGTTATGTACCACAGCTTCCAGATGGCTTTCTATGCAATATGAGTTTAATTGATTTAATTCCTTTTTCTTTACATCCGATCTTCTCGATATAAGGGCAACCTTCTTAGTGTCACGCCTTGTTCCATTTTCCTTCAATGCAACTCGAGGTAGATGTGGGTGTAACAAATTGGTTCAAAGCTAACATAGAATTCACCTATGATGGAAACTCAACTCAACATATATCTTGAGTTCAATGAGCAAAAGTATATCGTACGATGTGATTTGAAACACTATAATATTGGTCCAAACAAATAATATTATATTCATTCAAAAAAGAGTGCTTAGTACCTATAATGATATGGTGAAGGTTAACTACTTAGTATTTAATAGGTTTATAACAGAAGTACGGTTGAAGTGTATAGTTATAGAGCACTTGCAATAAACCCACCTATATGAATGCATGAAGGTGGTTCCACCTTCTACGAGACTATGACTTAAGTCTCTAAGAATATTTCATGAAATCAGGATATAGCCACAAGGTCAATCCACGTATCAGCTTATGAACTATCTAAAGAAAAGAAAATGAGTGTATAAAACTTTTTCGGTACGTCGTATATGATCATTAGTATAACGAGTCAATCACTCCATCTCGATGTGCTCTGATAGGTTATCATTGTGTGTAGATTTAAGACCACAATACATCTATATTTGTGCACAAGATTTCCTGCAACACATGACAAGAGAAATTTTGTTAAAAATTTGGCGGAGGATTTTTAGTGCAAATTTTTATAAAATTATTTGTATGAGTTATTCATTTTAAAACGAGAAGAAGAGGAAGTGAGATTGGGAATAGTCCCACATCATAGAAGGGTAGGAATTATATATGTTTACCATAGATTACTCAAGAGAAAGTTGATTCCTTTGGGTACCCAATGCTAGTTTTTTTGTGAGAAGGGAGGTTATGCACAACCATCTTGTGTGCGCGCACTGCCGTCGTCCGATCGACCGGGTAGGATTTGGGTTTGGGTCCAAATTACAATTTTGGACAGAATTGTTTTAGTTAAAACGGACCAGATTGTAATCCATTAACAAGCCAGAATTCAAAATTAAATGGACAAAAATGGCGAAAGATTTGACTATTACAAACGACGGGATATTTTGAAATGAATGGACGTGCCTTTTTACAACGAAAAGGTGCCTATTCACAACTACAACTAGGAACGCCTAAAAAGCATTCCAGTTTTATATCTTCTTGTCTCTACAAATTTAAACACTTGAAAAATGTTCTGGAATTCAATTTTCCTTTGTTTCAAATCTTCTTTCCTTCTTCTCGCTTATTTCTTTTAATACTATTTTGGATTTGTAATACTGTAGATCACAAATTCGATGCTTTTATCACCGCAGTCAATTTAGAAGATAGTTTGAATTGATTTCGATGGTGCTATCGCAATCGATTGAAGAGATTAATCATCTCGGCTCAATTATATATTGAGAAAAGAATTGTCTTAACTTACCGCATTTATCTATTTTTTCAAATGAGTGGAGGACAAATAACGTTTTAAGAAAATCGTCATCAACATGCCGTGAAGCGATCTCTATGAGGTTGATTTCACTATTTCTGTGTGACTTCACCAGAAATCCACACCAGTAATTGCGTCCTCAACTCTCCTCACGTGCACAAAGATGCACGCTTCCATTTTGGGACCAAAACTCATCAGCGCCTCATTCATATTTTGTATCCAACCGCCCGACCATCAACTTTCTTATGAAGTTTTACCTTCCTGTCGATATTCATGTTGAGGTCAAACTTTAGTGTCAATCAAGTTTTTTTTTTTTTTTGATATTGATAAAAGAAATCATTCAAGTTTTTTATTTACTTCTTTTTTGTAATTTTTTCTTCTTCCCATTTTTCTACGTACACATTGATTGTAATTTAAGGTAAGATTTTGCATACGATTTATGTTTGTAATGTAAGCTAAGAATCAACTGAAAATACACATCAAGCCAAGTATAATTCAATCCCTTTTTTTTCTTCCAAATGTATTACATTGTCCTTTCTGTTAAGGTCATGTATATGGTATATTGCTTGTAAGTTATAAAGCACTAGTACAAAACGGAATAAAATCTAGAAAATGAGAGAAAATATATTATGATCTCCCCTGGTTACAGTAGCAAACTTAAGCTTGAAACTAATTAATCATATTAACTTATTGAACACTGTAGCTTAAGAGCTTCCTTGGACACAAATCCACTGGCCTACGAAAATTTTGTTGCAACCAATATTTGGATTTTATAGCCAAAAAAGCTTCAGGACTGGGCTTGAATTGTTTTTGGATGAAAAGCAGGTGTCTCAAACTTGAACTCCTTACACGACTTCACAGCTCAGTGTGTCAGGAATTGCTGCATTTTCATAATCATCAGTTTAAGAATAATAATAATATGATTAGCTAATGTTTAATAATGACTTTTACTTGGTTGAATATAAAATCAAAAGAACTTAAACTCAGAAGCAAAAGGACTCCCTTCTGTTGTGGAGATAAATAGAATGAAAAAGAGCATGATGGCTAAGTTAAAAGACATGAAAGCTGCTTTGGACATACTTAAGTAATAGGTTGGCACCCGTGCTTCGCACACGGGCTAGTATTGGTTGTAATTTCGATGGTTACTGTTTGAGGTTTACTTGTATGGTATCAGTTCTGTATTTAGAATGGCCTAACTTTACATATATACCTGTAAGATTGATATTGTACATGGTATTGACTAAATATTCATGAATACTCTCATGCGGGAAGCAGTAGTTACTCTAATAAATTGAAGAGAACAATAATAAAATGATGGATGTAAAATGACAGATTTAGCTAAAGCTTAGGTGTCAACATAAAACATACGTACACAATTCTAGTTCAGATTGTTGAAATATGATATGTAACAACCCATAATTTTGTAAGTGTTTTTTTATTAAAATTTTTATTTGAAACTTTGATTTTTAAATCATTTAATGGTGAATTATTAGAATTTTTTCAATGTTAGTTTGGAATTTGTTTGTAATTTTATTTCCAAATACAATAAAATAAACATTTTCTGAAAATTTTATATTTTGGTCAACTCTGGTCAAATTTGAATTTCAGTTTAATTTTTTTTTCATTTGATATTTGAAATTTTATTCTTTTTCTTTGAAGCAAAATGTAATTCGGATATCCATTCTGCTTTTCGTTTTGTTAAATTTGATTTATACTTTTAAAATTGGATAAAATATAGCGTTTTACCCGCAACTAATTTCCTTATTCTATTTTATATTTTCCTATGTTCATCTCTTTATTTTATTTCTCTATTTTATTTTTGTCTAGACTTTTATTGTATTTATTGATTTTTGATTGATTTATCTATTTCAAATGGCTTGGAGAAAATCAAGGAGACATAGGTTACATTGTTTAAATTCTTGCCTTTTTGTTTTCCTAGTACTTACACTTCATAGCCATTCACTCTTGTCTTTCTTGGCTGTGTATTCCTACTCCATCACTTGCAAGAATATTTCTTTCTCATCTTAATATCCTCATTTTCATTTGCATTTAAGAATAAAATATATTGTAAGTTTCTTTTTCCTTAACTCGAGCCTTTTCTGTTTCTTAGTATTCACTCCCACTTTTCTTGCCATCCAAACCTTCTCTAGCCGTGAGAAACACTCCTCTAACTCACGCATAAAACATTCTTACCTTTTATCATTTCCTAACAAAGAAAAAAAATTAATTAAATTCATCAAGTTGTTTGTTTTTATAGTGTTGTCGTTTTATTTTCCAAACCATTCAAACTCTTGACTTTTATTGCCTAGCCTCTTTATTACTTACCTTAGCAGTTCATTCCTTTAATCTAGCCATGAATTTCTCTTGCCTATCATGCATAAAAAACTTCCCAAAACATCCCACTTCTATTTGCATACAAACAAAGGAAAAATAGCAAGTTTTGCCATGGCTTCCTTCTCTTTCTCTTCTTCTTTTTCTATTTTCTTTTGTTCTTCTTCAAGCATGGCTTGGTCTCCACCTATTGCCGACCCCATCACCATCTCCACCACCACCATGCCGACCACACCACCTCCTCCTCACCACCAAAGCCTAGCCGTGACCACCATGGAAGCATACATCACCAAAGTTTGATAACAAACCCTAACCAAGCCATGTTTTCATCCATCCCCTACCTTTATTAGCCTCAGCCACAAATTGAAACACCTCCCCCTTTGCTTTGCCTAACCGTAGCCGTTCCTATTAACCTCATACCTATCATGGCCGAGCACATAAAGATCCATGGCCGAGCCAATAGTTCACAAAGCCTTGACCTTTTGCCTTCCTTTAATTTGTAACTTACACCTCTTGCACTTCTCTTCAAATTCCAAGCCATAGCCGTGCATAGCTTGCTTGTTCCCATCAAGGCTGAGCATATAGGATCAAGGCCGAGCCCACATGATAATGGTCTAGCCATTTGTTGTTGTGGACGAGCCCCTTGTCGATTTAAGATAAGGTTATGTTATTTTCAGTTCATATATTTCCATTGTTTTAAATTTATAAATTATTGTGTTGAAGTTTGTACTTACATATTTTGTATTGGCTTGTGTGCAAGAGATGAATCTTGGCTCTCTTTTCACTCAAATTTGAATCGTACTTAGTCATGCCTTGTCGTGCTTTTTGGAGTTTCAGTTCTGTGTTTTGAATTTCATCTCTAGCTTTAAAAAGGTGAGTTTATCACTCTAGACATACGTATTTTTGTAATTGTGAAATGATGACAAGTGAATTGAATAAATTAATATGCTATGTTCATACATGCCTTTGATATATTTATATGATGTTAAATGATGTTTGTATATTTGTTACATCACCTGATATGATATGTTATATTGTACTATTCATTTTATTTACTGTATCATACTGCAAGTTCCCTATCACTATGGGTTGAAATGATACATACCCGAATGGACATTAGAATAAGAAAAAATCATTATGAGCCGAAATGATAGGCTAGAGTGATTTTTATTGTATTTGATTTACTTGGGATTGCGGGTTTGACATAATAGAACCCTGATTTTTCTTTTTAAATAATGGATTGAAATGATACATATCTGTATCACTTGACCTAGGTTAAAAAAATTATACATGCCCACGGTTATATTTTAAAATAATATTTCCTAAAAATTTATTAAGTGTTTTTAAATAATATTTCCCAAAAAGATTTTTAAATATTTTGAGTTTTATACATATATGAAACTTTTGACTTAAAATTTGATTTAGTGCTTTAATTATAAAGGTGTATTAGTTTTTCTATAAGTTAAAACTTTATAACATTAATAATTGGTTTTAAGTTGAATTAAAGATCTTTATTGATGAAAAATAACTCAATAATTGAATATGACTTAATTAGGGAGTTTTAAATCTAACCTAGTAATTGTTATAAATTTTACTTTATGAAATGGATATGTTTTGTATAATAAATAATGTATTTTGAACTGATAAAATGGAATACAGTTTTAATTGGATATTTTGTAATAAAATTTATTTAACTAGAAAATCATAGTTAATTAATGTCTAAATGAATAGATCTAGAAGGAAATTTGAGTGTTATATTAACTATGATAAAATGTTATGTTTGTAAAGTAAATAGTTATGACTTTGAAATGAAAAAATGTATCTTAAATTATGACTTAACTTGATAATTTGAAATTAGGTTTAAATAAAATTATTAAGTAAATGAATGAAAATTTAGTTTTATTTATGAAGTGGGTATTTTAAAATAAAGTGTTAAGTTATTTGTTAAAGTAGAGTTAAGAAAGAGTGTACTTTTGACTTAACAAATGAATCTTAGTTTAAATTGGATATTTATTGATAAAATTTTATTTTATTAAATCATAATTTGAAGGATAGCCAAATGAATATTTTTGAAGCGAAAAATATGATTTTTATAAGTTAAAACGGTTAAAATTGAAGTTTTAATATTTATGAAATTTTATATTAAATCTGGAATTAGTATTGGTAGCATTTCAGAAATGTTGTGGTTTTAAGACAACATTTGTTAAGTGCTATCATTTCTGAAAATAAACGAAGTTCTGAAATAAAAAAGAGCTACTGCAGCACTTTGTAAGTGCTGTTGTTGCTGAAACTAAACTATATATTGAATAACTAAAGAGCTACTTAGCACTTTGTAAGTGCTGTTGTTGCTGAAAGTAAACTGTTTTGAATAATAAAATAGCTACTGTAGCACTTGGTAAGTGCTGTTGTTGCTGAAAGTAAACTGTTTTGAAATAATAACTAAATACCTACTGTAGCACTTTGTAAGTGCTGCTGTTTCTGAATTTGACAATGTTTTTGAAATACTAATATATCTACTTTAACACTTTATAAATGCCGTTGTAGCTGAAATTTATAATGTATTAGAAATTTTATAATTAAATGAATGAACTTAGAAATGCTACAATTTTGAAATGAATAGTATTTGACATTTAATTTAAATGGTTTAAATGAATATTATTTTAAAGGTATTTTTTTTTAAGTATTGGGATTTCCAAATGATAACATTTCAAGTGTTATGATTTCAAAGTATTATGGTTTCAAAGTAATTGGTTTTGGAGCTATTACAACTTTGAAAGTACTATGGTTTTGAAAATAAAATTATTTGAAATTGTATTTAATTAGGAATTGTCTTTAAATATATTAATTTGAAACTTAATGAAATTGAAGATTTAAGAATATGACTTTATACAGTGGTTTGGTTTAAGATGATATAAAGGAATATTTCAAGTTTAATAAATGGAAGGAAATATGCAGTGATTTAGAAATTTGGGTTTTATTTAAATGATATATTGATTTGGTTTTGGGATTTAAAGGATATGCTATTACTTTGGTTCTTGAAATGGAAATGATATATTGATTTGGTTTTGAAATGAAATAATATGATATTTAGTTTTGAAAATGGATATTATTTTGAAAAGTAATTGTATATGATTTTTAATGGTTTTGGAATAGAAATGTTTTGAAATAAATATCCATGGGTAATAATAACGTTGGGTTGTTGAAGAGAGCAGGATCGGAAGTTGTCATACTCTCTGCCAACTCTGAAAACCACTTTAACAACCATATACGCGGTGGAGATTCCAAAATGAAGTAGGATGGCGGCGGCGTTTCTTTGAGGTATATACGTGGATCCGACTCCCTTGAGTTGGCATAAGGTGGCTAAAACAGGAGCGATTCTGGGCCAGTGAAGTAGCTTCTCTTATCGGACACACTCTTTCGAAACCATTCTATTAATTTGTGATTGATTGGGGCCCTCTGATTTTTTTTGGGGGTGTGCCTCGAGATGGGCGGTAGCTGCGCGCTTTGCATCACCACCAGTCCGGATGGCAATTGGTATATCTACCCTGGCATTGCCTAGTTGTGCCATGTCACCTACCCTGGCGTGCCTTGTACGAGTTTGGTTTTCTCCGGTAGCCCATGGGGTATTCTCTGGTGGCTTCCTGATCAGAAGGGACTATGATACTGGATGGACTCTGGGACTATTACCTGTTAAGGTGGAAAATGTAAAGCCTTAATGCTATTTGAAAGTAAGTTTATTTTACTATAGATATTATTATAATAGCGAAATATTACTACATAGTAAATAGTTTAATGGCTCCTTAGAGGATGGGCGGTCCTAAGCATCCTTTAAGTTACTTATACCTTATATTACAGTTCACTTGAGCTTGTTTACATTGTATAAATATGTATGTCCTGACTCGAGTGTTTTGTGTTTACTTTACGCTCGGGTCAGACTGAGTGATACAGCATTCGAGACTCACCTTCGGAGTTGGAGCTTTGTTTGAAGATCCAGCTATCTGTTTCGCTTTCAGTCATCCAGTAGATTTCAGTTATTCTGTCGATTCCAGTGATGTATTCGGATTGGTACTTGATTATCATATTGAGACTTCTATTGTATCTTGTTACTTCACTTGTAACTTGTTTAACTCTGATGTATTTCTATAGTAGCTTTATGAACTACTATCTCTTTGCTTCCGCTGCATTTTATTACTCTGTGTCTGTGATCGGTGATTATTTATTTACTACATGTTCTGAGTTTGCCAAATTTAAATTAACAATTCGGTATTTTAAATTATTCAAGTCAGACCTGTATGGATATATTGTCGATTTGAATGGTCCAAAACAGCGGGTTGTTACATGATAAGAGTACAAAAAGTACACATGGTTTTTCTGCAGAATACAAACTCTTGAAAGTCCATAAAAATATATATATATTCTAAGGCATGCAGGTGAGGATGGTTTGTCAATTTTGAATTTTGAAAACTTTAAGACGAGTTTGGTTTGCCATTCTTCGTGATCAAGGCGTTCATGCAGGCATGGATGTTTTCAACTTTTCAAACATCCAGTGAAGAAAATTCAGATGCTAGTTAGAGTTATATGTAGTTAAAAATTCATAACATTTTCTTTTGAGTTAGGTACCATTCGTAGTATTTTTTTTACCCCATTCCCGTTTGTGACGCGTCAGACGCGTCATGAACAGGAACGAGGCAAATGGCTCGTTCTGCTGAACGAAAAAATTTGATGTCATTGGTTTAATTAAATTAATTAATAAAATTTTAATTTTTATAAATTTTTAAAATTAATAACTTATGCAAATGAGATCCGTTTGGGATGTGTTTTTTTAGTTACGATCGTATCAAAGCGCTCTACATTATGGAGTTGGTTTTAACTGAAGCCAGGTAAGTTATAATTTTTCAAATATTTATTTATTATTTTTGCAAATTATTGACACATATTATTTATTTAAAAAACAAATAATTCATTAATAAATTATAAATCAATTAAATTAAAAATCACAACTTAAATACCCCGTCCAAATACATTATTCAAATATCCAGCTTCAAACGCGTTCTCCGTTCACTCAATTTCCTCGCTGAACTACCCCGTTCAATTGCCTCCCTCAATTTTCCGATTCCCTTTGTTGCAAATGCAAAGCAATTTTATTACCAATTAAATAATCAAATGTCATGTTTAGAGTGAAAATTAGCTACAACATAGGCTATAGTTTGTATTAAAAAATAGATAGATGGTATAATATTCCTACATTCGAATTGGAACACAATTACCTTGTGTACGTGTTAAAAAAAGAGCAAAATGTAGAATATGGATACCCAAAAGTATGTAATCATGCAATAAAAACATGAAGTAAACAATAAACTTCAACATTACATATGTTTACATATTCCAACAGCGAGAGAATTAAATGTTTGACAAACGGTCAGGAAATAAAAGTTACATTATTTACACAACTTTGTAATAGTGGGAAACTATTCATAAATATAATAACATCACATATGATATATACATGATAATTATTCGACTGCACATGTGATTTTCTATACAGGTTTGACTTATCAATTTTTGATAACACACGCGCTTTTCTATGCTGAATCTGCACGTTCATTTTATAACTCATGTATAAATGGTACCCATATATCACATATGTTTCCCTACCATGTTGCAAAAAAATTCAAAATTTTCCAATGTTCACTAAGCAGTCCTAGTCAAAATAGAATAATAGTGTTTTATTTAATGTGCAATACACACAAAATATTAACTTAGGTGATTGTTGATTTAATGAAAAATTAGTTGAAGAATAATATATAGTACAAATAGTTGATTCATGTTAATGTGATAATATAGGAAATGAAGGGTGTGTGGTAAAACTCAAGGATTGAACCAGGACAGATTTTGACCAATAATACCAATCAGAGTGCACATACTGTTAATCAAATAAATATGTATACTATATTTATCCAACAAAATTAATTATACAATCTAATGAAATATTTGATGTATACATGTATTTTTATGGAGAATTAGACCTTAGATGTTCCATTAACGATGTACTCACTTCCCATAAGAACATGATAAAAGATAGCCAACAGGGTTGGCGCAGTTGATTGATGGTCCGGACTGCGTGATCGAAGGTCACGAGTTCGAGCCCCGAAACTGACAACCTTGTAACAAGTACCCGAAGTATGTGTTTGGCGGGCACATACTTCCCTAGAGTTTACAAGCGAAGCTTGGTTCTCTAGGTAATTCAAAAAAAAAACATGATAAAAGATAAAACATAAATAAATAATATTTGAAGATGATAAACGAAAGGATTTAGATATAATGAATTCACTATGAACTCAACTGATAAACGTCCCTCCAACAACCTATAAACAATGTTAGTTTTTAGGTAAGAGTTTGGACAATAGTTCAAATAAGAACATGATTAAGTAACACGCTAATAATGAGATCAGTTCCTCATATATATTTTCAAACATCTATTGGATGTTGATAACGTAATATAACAAATGACTGATTTAAATGCATCTTTCGTATTTTACCAATAATACCTATAGCATTAGGACAGTATATCTTGGAAAACTGCAAACTGCAGTGATGATTTATAGCTAATATCATCAGAACCCCATTATTTAAAACCCGATTAAGAATTAAGGTAAATACAATCTTTTCTTTTGAGGACCTAAAGAACTAAGTTTTCTTGTAAACTCGAAAGAAGTATACATCGTGCCTCCAATACATATATCAAGTAACTATCCAATTGGTACATGATGTGCCAACTATTGTGTAGTTAAACAACTCAATAGTATTCATAACGCCGAAGGTACAAAAAACTACAGTAGGGATATAATACGAAATAAGGATTGTGCAAAGAACTATATTGGTGGCAAAATCCAATTGTTAACATCAATTTTGCGTTAGTCTTATATTGTTGGTGTAGGGAAATGGTCATTGTTTACTCTTATATGTCAAAATCAAAGAATGTAACAGTCCATATAGTTTGAATTACTTTGAAAATAGAAATGATATTCTAACTTATGTTATGCACCTAGGACTTGAACTTAAGACTCCACTTAGGCTTTGTTATTCAAGTTTGAGACAAGTAGATAAGTTGAATTATTTCTATTAATATTGATGAAGTGGATGCTAAAAAGATAAAGGCCATAGCATTAAATAGCGGAGCTTTAAGAGGATCACATATTATTATCAATAAGTTGTAATAAGTGTGATGCCCAATGGGCGCTAAATGCTTTAACCTAGTCTTACGGGGCTTTAACTACATATAAGCCAGCTAGAAAGTAATTTGGAGTATGTGTTGGAGGCATGATATATATTTTCTTAGAATTTATAAGCAATGTTTGATTCTTTAAGTCTTGAAAAGCACATCCTTATGTCATTTGTTTTTGATATCATATAAAACCACACTGACAAATAAAGAGGCACACGTCATCTGCGCTGTCAATGTTATTCAACAAAATATATGACATTAATGAAATATATTATACATATATATACCCCCTTTTATTTATCACCATTTTCAATTCCCTGATATCAGCCACAAAGTCCCAAATATGGATAGTTATTCAAATGTTAGGTGAACATGCTTTCAGAAAACTACACACGAGCAGTAACTTACATAGTAACAGTAATAGTTAATGTTAAGGTCAGAAAATATCAAGACGTTGCTGAAAGTTGGACGTGTTCAGCATATCCAAAGGGTGAATATAACAGAATCGTATTTTTGTCATAAAAGAAATGATATCGTGTGGATGAATGCCTATAGACAAAAAAGGGGGTTAATAGTTATCCTATTGATCAGCATGTACATTTGGGAAAATAGCAATTTACGCTAAGCCAATTGTAAAATTCATCTTATCAACTTCATATAAGGTTTTGCATATTAAAGTGAGAAAAAACCAATAAAGGAGGCCATATGATTTAACAAATCATTGAAGAAACATGAAATGTACATTTAAGGAAAATATCAATGGTGTGAGCATTATGATGTACTAGTATACAACGCACGTACATGCATCTAATATCCAAGGATGTTTACCTTACATGGATGTGTGTTTTAAGTGGAAATGTTTTTGTAGGCACAACACATTTCAAGTTGTTTTGTTGACGATTACGATAACAAATTGATAGTAAAATTCCCTTGGTAGATGGGCGGAAAGGGTGGTAAGATTCTAATGAATGGGGGTAATTTTGAAATTTAAAAAACATGTTTTCCTTGGATGGATGTGTGTTTTAAGTGCAAATCCTTTTGTAGTCACAACACATTTTAAGTTTTTCTGTTGGTGATATCGATGAAAATTGATAGTAAAATTCTATTGGTGGGTAGGCGGTAAGGGTTGTGAGATTAGGGTAATTTTGGAATTTCAAAAAGACACATAAAAATCATGTTGATTGAATTCTCTTTGTTAATAGTAAAGATCAAGAATAGAGATAGAGATAGAGATGTTGGAACAAATACGGTGAGGACGGTTAGACTGGGAAAGTTGAATTTGAATTTGAATTTTTAGTATGAAATGAACATGCAAGTAGGATTAAAAAATTAAAAAATAAAATATCATTAACAGGGTTGTCATAACTTTTTTTTATAGTGGAATAATTGAGTGTTTGTTAATTATAGTCGCATCTTGTTGGTGATGGGCTATATAGTTAAACATCATATTTATGTGAGTTTTGTTTACATATTCCTTGATGACAGAGACATACTACTGTACTGTTGCTTTTAAACCTTTCCGGATACGTCCGTGTCAATTGCTTCTGTGGGTCGTATTCATCTTTGTTTTTTATTTGCAATATTTTGAATTAAAATTACGTGATATCTGGGAAAAATCCTTGAATTTTATAGCAATTTCTGTTATGGTGGAATTTTACATTTCGCAAATCGTTACCAACTTCTATTACAGTGGACCCCATTTCTCATTACATCAACCAATCAACACCATAGAAATTAAAGTAGTTGTATGTGGAAATAACTTAATTTTAAGTAGTCCTACATCATCAAAAATATCTTAATTAGTAGTGTATATAAGTCAAGAGAGTAAGCAAAGGTTGTCAGTCCATGCAGATCCTATAAAATTATGTTGAGGTGGAGAGGGTAAGTGAAGTCAAGTTGACAGCATAATAATTGAATGATAGTATGCAACAATACCCTGAATGCTTCTTTAGGCATTGTTTAAGTCCTAACATTCGAAAGTCATTGTTAGAGAACCGTATATTATCATAAAACCAATTGGTAATGTGAATGGAAGTTTCTTAGTATTTATGCAGAATTCATATTGTAAATTGCCCGATGTGGGACTAATTTCAACACGCCCCCGCACGTGTGGCGTATCATCAGCCAAACATGTAGATAATCATTGAGGATGATGTGTGACACAATTAAAACTCGCTCTGATACCATGTTAGAGAACCACATATTATCACAAACAAAACCAATTGGTAATGTGAAGGGAGGCCTCTTAGTATTTATGCATGATTTATATTGTAAATTGTACGATATAGGACTAATCTCAACACGCCCCCGCACGTGTGGTGTATCATCAGCCAAACACATGGACATTCATTGAGGGTGACGTGTGACACAATTAAACCCGCTCTAATACCATGTTAGAGAACCATATATTATCACAAAACCAATCGGTTAATGTGAAGGGATGTCTCTTAGTATTTATGCATGATTTATATTGTAAATTATTCGATGTGGGACTAATCTCAACACGACCTCGCACGTGTGGCGTATCATCAGCCAAACACATGGACATTCATTGAGGGTGACGTGTGACACAATTAAAACCCGCTCTGATACCATGTTAGAGAACCACATATTATGAAAAAACCAATTTGTAATGTGAAGGGGGTCTCTTAGTATTTATGCACGATTTATATTGTAAATTGTCCGATGTACGACTAATCTCAACATTGTTGAAATTAGTCCCACATCGGGATATTTACAATATGAATTCTACATAAATACTAAGAGACTTCTCTTCACATTACGAATTGGTTTTGTGATAATATATGCTTCTCTAATATGGTATCAGAGCGGGTTTAATTGTGTCACACGTCACCCTCAATGAATGTCCACGTGTTTGCCTGATGATACGCCACACGTGCGGGGGCGTGTTGAGATTAGTCACACATCGGACAACTTACAATATAAATCATGCATAAATACTAAGAGGTCTCCCTTCACATTACCAATTGGTTTTGTGATAATATGTGGTTCTCCAACAGTCATTTAGAACTCTTAGTGTTGCAAAGGTCATTTCGAAAATTTCAAAAAGACATGGTTGATATTCAGTTCATTGAATTATCATTATTAGTAGTAAAGATAAAGATAAAGATTAGCTGAAGTGCCTCAGCAGTCTGCATACGTATTCAATTATCGCCTTTGCCTTACAGCTATCAATTCTTGCATATCTATTGCTTCTTCTCGCATAATTATCAAATTATTTAGGTACCGTTTATTTATCATTATTTGTTGTTCCTATATTGTAGGTGAAAGATTGTATTTACGTTCAAAGTTAATTTTACGCTCAAGGTTGATTACTGCATTTTCTGCTCTTGCCTTAATCGCTTACTCTGTTGTTCGAAAAAAAAAATCCATCAAATTATTGATGTTATGCATGACAAAGAGCTTGTTCATGATGTGGTTTTTTTTGTTTTCAAAAATGTATTTCTTATGAATTGTTAATTCACGTGGTTTAGCTTGATAGGATACTGAAACTAAAATGGCCAATTAACATGTACATTTCGTTGATATCCCATTAAGTGCACCAAAAATGGATTTTAAAAAAATAATCTGGGTAAATATTGTTGCTTTGATCCAGGGTAAAATTGTTTAGCTAGATGTGTGATCCTTACATCATTGAACAAACCATTTTCCTTTTTTGTTTTTTTCTCACTCTTTTCGCACGTACCTTGGGAAACATTTCAATAATGTTGTTTTGTTGAAAGTTGGACAACTCTTTAGACACTATTTAAGTCCTAACCTTCGAATGTCATTTTGAACGTTTGGTGATACAAAAGGCATTTCAGGAATTTCAAAAACACACGGTAAATTTTCAGTTCATTGAATTATCATTATTAGTAGTAAAGATGTAAAGTGTCTGCTAAACACAAACTTCCTCTTTTACATGAATTTACGTCTGAATTGTATCAAATCAAAAGTATATGTTTGACTGGGATTGGGTAATGACATTGTTTTATAGTGTTTATCAATTGCGATACGCATTGCAGTGTTTTGAAATTAAAAATGAAATATGTCGTGAGAATGAAATTTTTCTGTAAGTAAAAAAAACGAAATTCTTTTTGGACAAAAAAATTAAGCGAAATTTGAAAGAAATATCAATTGAAATAACCACCTGTATAAAAGGTTCATTTAGTACCTATGAACAGTGAGTAGACCCATTAAATATGTAAAGTTGAAATAAAATTAATTCTTATCAGATTCTATTAGAAACCAAACAGAGTGTTGGTCATTACTTCAGACTACTAACGGAAAGAAAGTACTGTCTTCTAAAGAAAGTAAATAAATGAAAACATGATAGCAACGGGCTACATTGGAAAAATATATATTTCATTAATGTATTATCAGTTATCTCGCATAATTCTCTAGATTATATACCACTTCTCTAGCTGTCATGCAGTTTTTTTCATAGAAAAAAATATGGTAACCGATTTTTTTCTTTTGAACCAAACAATGTAAAAACGAATTCAGTAGACGATTTGTTACTTCAGTGGATCATCTATCAAAATGTCAAATATTCTACAACAAAATGCCATTTGATTAGTCAAACGGTTACATAAAGAAACATGACAATAAATAAAAGAATATTCCTACTCAGTAATAATACATGCCCTATATGAAACATCTTTAAATTTCAGGCTTGAATCAAAAAACTACTTTCACTTTTTTGGTCAACTGTGGTCATGAGAACTACCCACTAAAAGTGATACATTAATTTAATGAAATAATTTAAGATTAATATCAGCATTCATGTATCACATATACTATGTTTGTATGCAGTTAAACTCAAAATTGTAGTTTATGGTAAGGAAAATAAAGTGAGAGCGGTGGTATGCACAGAGTAAGCCGGTTATCTTCAAAAACACTAAGTATAATTCCATAGGGTGGAAAGAGATAATACCTGAAAACTAAATGCAGTAACCAAATTGAAAAAGAATATTATAGTTGCAGTCTCTTAGGAAGATAAGAAGAATTATAAATTAAATACTTTTTGTCAAGGGGGGCGAAGTGAAGAAAATGATTTTGAGTAAGAAATCAATTGTAAATGGATTTGAGGGAATGAAATTGAATCGTTAGGGTTGAGAGTGGGAAAAATGGAAAATGAAATCGGCGGTTTTTAGATTGAAGAAAAGGGGAAACATAAAACTGAAAATAGAACGTGGGAAGTAATCAATCAATTCAATTTTATTATATTTATAAAAAGATTAATTGAATATGGACGTGGTATTTTGAAATGAAGGAAGAAAGTGTTGCCATCTAAATGATACTTCCTGCTTTTGTATTTAAGCAATAGATTCTTTACTTCTTAGGAGCCTCGAAGAGTATTGGATTATATATATCATATTAAGTTGGTTTATCTACATATAGTTGGTAGTGTGAGATAAAAGCCAAAGACATACGAATTAGGTTCATTGGTAAAAATGCTATAAGACGGGTAATTTTTGGATGGAGTTAAACATGTCATACGTGTTAGTTTAATGAATGAAAATACCGGTGGAAGATTTAGTTGTTCACTATTTTGAACGGTTAAACCAATGTTGGTGAATTAGTCGTTTTGATTCTTGTACTAATAGTATTTTCAAGCTGTGGGTTTAACAAATTCTCAATATTTATACTTCTTATGTAATGTGGTTATTAGTTTTAATTGATAATGGCCTATTGCAAATGTTTAATGTCAAGGCTCAATGCTCAAAGAATAAAGCGACTACATACATAAAATAGAAGCATTCATCTCTTAGAACCGTGGCGTTTCCCCCTCTTTGTTAAGGTTATTTGATCACGCAAAAGAACCTGATCATAAATGTCCTTCTCGATGACAGTGTCAACCACGAGCTTAAGCGTTCACGTCGAACATTATGCACATCACATACAAGTTTTGTACTTGCACGCTTGAACTTGTTTATTTGGGGTTCATCTGGAGTAGGAAGTGAGCAACTTTATCCCTGAGTATAGCTTGATAAATATCGGGTGGTTTTAAACCCTTAATGCGGATCGATAAGGCATAACTTAACTTGAATAATGTGTTGTATACGTTCTAACTACGTTTGTATTATAGTTCACCACAAAAACAAGCCAAGTAATGCAAAGTACTAAGCAAAAGTGATTCTTCATAGTCATAATCCATTCTCGTAGCCCACCAACAGACTTTCACTTCACCTTTGAATAAAAATCTCTTGGTTGAGTTGAAAGCAATTTGATCTTTTAGAAATAAAGAGTGAGCAAAGGAATGCATTAAGAAATCAAGTCCAAGTTCATTGTTGAAATCTTTTGCAAAACACTATGCTTTATCAAATAACTCTTTGAGAAAAAGGCATTTTTTCATGAAAAACTATGATCAGGTGGTAAATAATTGTGTCTTACCAAATTGGGAAACTTTTGAAAACCAACATAATTGTCACTTTTAGGTCGACATAAGGAATGTTTATGCCAGCATAAACATATCCATGGATTAGTATATCCATTTATGTCCACATGAAGTGGATTTTCTGAAAAGTATAGCTTTACACAAATTATATATTTTCGAATAATGGGAACGTCCGCATAACCATGCATCGCTATATGTCGACATATTTAAATGTTGTTTCAACATACACACAAGTTAGAGTCAACAAATCAATATCTTATGTTGACATATCAATATTTTACACTAATGTATTACAGGAAGCTAAAACTAGAAAAATAGATGTTTTTTTTGCTATCAACATTCAATCCAAAAGAAGAGCGCATCAATCAAAACATTAAGATGTTATATGTCAGACGTAAAGATCAAATTCGTACAATGATGCAAATCTCTCTGTTTGATATGATGCATGTAAAAATGTTTAAGTAAAAGATTATAATACAAGAGGTATGCATAAAATTGACCCACCATTTTCAACTATTTTGTCATTTTAGTTTCCAGCTTCTTAGCAAATACCTTTCAGAAAGTGCAGTTCAGCATCCAAACCATGATCAAGGATAAGATTACCGAGAGAGAGTCAAACTCAAAACATAAAAAATACGAAAGTGTAATTGGCGCATAATCGTATATCTTATCACCTTTAAAAATAAATTCACATTCATTTGCTTAAAAAGCATAAATACAATGCACACAAGGGGAGAAGATCTATTGATATCTCACTTTATTCCAACATACCAAAGTGTAAACTGATCGTATGAATGATTCAGCACAACTAATCAAGGGCTTCCTTGAATACAAATCCACTGTCCTACGAACATTTTATTGCAGCCAATGTTAGGATTTATAGCCAGAAAAGCTTCGGGAGTAATTAAGCTCAAACTGTTGCTGAATGGAAAAGCAGGTGTCTCCATCTTTAACTCCTTGCACAACTTCACAGCTCACTGTCTCCGGGGTTGCTGCATTTTCATATTCAAGGATCGTCAGTTCGGACAAAAATAATAAAATTACAGTAAACATAATATCAGAAGTACTTTAGTTGTAAACTCACACGCAAAAAGTCTTGCTTCTGCTGTGGAGATGAAGAGAACTAAAGAGAGCACAATTGTTAAGTTGAAGAACATGGAAGCACCTTTTGTCATTTTACTTGTGTTTATTTACTCCTTGGTATTTGAGTGTATATTTTCTGCTAAGTTGGTCTATCTGTAACTTATATATAGCTAGTAGCAGGGGATAGATGCCAAATCAAGATATATATCGTAAACAAGAGTCATCGTTGGTAAATACGCTATAAGCTGGATGAACCTCAGATAGGATAATTATATGCATGTCTTACATGGTATTAATTTGTGAAAATGTATATTCATGAAAGATCAAAATTTTCACTTTGAACGGTTAAACCAATGCTGGCTAAGCGTGGCAGTAATATAATGTTTATTTCCATGATGTAAAATAATGACAAATTACATTGAACCCAGGAAGAATGGCTAATCTCATCAGTGATCAATCTCCGTTGTCAATTAAATTAAGACTGAAAATAATGGTACCTAATATAAAATAAGTATGAATACACTTTTTTCTGTTTATTCAACGTGGGTCGCAGTTTGAATTTATATGGAATGGTAATAAAGATTATGATCGGTATGTAAATTTATGTCAGATACCTCGTATCTGCAGTGAGTTTGTGGGTGTCGGTACTTTTTCATAAGAATGCACTAAGAGCAAACCAATAATTTCAAAATCTACTTAATTCGGTTTGTATATATACGTCTAGTTTTTTTTTTTTTGAAAAAGAGGTCAAAATACTTTATTGATATTGAGGAGAAATCAATACATACTCACACTTTACATTATATTGCTTACACAAAGTATACGGCCCATTTACACCACGACCAAAACCCTAAACATACTGCGTAACTTTTGCGTTGCTTTTCTCATGGCGGCTCGTTTTCTCTGCCTGGTAAATCTTCTTCTCTTCCAACTATAGATCTTCCACTTTCGGTGCATCTGGACTTAATAGAGCTCTCAGCTTCATCATCTTCTCTATCAATCATGTACCTTGAGGATGTTACTGTGGTTGAGGGATTGGGTGGCGCGGGTAAGGTAAGATCTGCACGCAAAGGTATAATTTCCCATCTGGCTAGGGTTTCATTGGGATTAATCATGCTGAGTGAAAAAAACTTGGATTTGTTGATGATAATGTCTCGAACCATGAGCTTTATGGATTTGCAAACAGCAATTTTATCTGGATTGTCAAATTTGAATATTTTTGAGTTTCTGCTCTTCCAAATGAACCATATGGCTGTGCTAACCGCGGCAATAATGATATCTCTTTCGATGTTTTTAGCTGCAAAATTCTGACTAATATATGCCATAATGTCTGAGATGGAAAAATCAATATTGTTATGCGTGATAGGATTACCCATCATAGTCCTGATCCAGTACCATACATGTTTGGAAAAGGAGCAGTTGAAAAATAAGTGCTTGCATGTTTCCTCTTCTGTGTTGCATAAAACACAGATGGATTCTTCAATCACTCCTTGCCTTTTTAATTTGTCTTTGGTTGGTAGAAAGTTGAAATGAGCTCTGTAGAAGCACGCATTCATTTTAGGTAGAGATATGTTATTCCATATGATTCTGTGATAATTGGTTTCCTGCAGTTTATTTCTTTGATTGTTCCATACAATGCGGAAGGAGAAGTTTCCATTTTTACTATTGTTGCAGAACCAGTAGTCCTCTGCTTTATCATGATAAATGGGCACTTGTTTTATGTCTTCACTTATGTTGCCTAGGTATGAGATAGATTCTGTTCTCCATGCATTGTTAGAAATGATTTGATTTACTTTGTGATTTTTGCCTCTGGAGTATGTTAAAGTCTCTTGTCCCAATTTTTCTAATAATGTTGAGCCATTTATCCAAGGAGTGAACCATAAACTTGTTGACTTTCCATCAACAATTCTTCTGTCTAATGATTTTTGTGCTTCTCTTCTGTGGTATAGCATTTTTTTCCAAGTGCATGAGAAACTGTTATTGTAGTTAGATTCCCACAGTGTTTCTTTATTTGCATATCTCTCATTTAACCACCTTGCACTGAAAGTGGAATTGTTAAGTGTTTCCCAAATTCTTTTTATGCAGAAAGTGGTATTTAAATCTGATAATTTTTTCAAACCCATTCCACCTTCTGATTTCTCAGTTGTAACAGTTTCCCATGGAACCTTGCTTTTTTTACCTTTCCATATGAAAAGTTTGCATAATTGATTGATTTTCTTGATGGTTATGCTAGGGAGCATGAAGCACTGCATCCAAAAACTAACCATGGGATAGATAACAACCTTAATTAATTCAATTCTTCCTGTAATTGTTAGAAATTTGCATTCCCAACCTTGCATTTTCTTTATTACTCTGTCAATCAGATGATTGCAGTTTGACTGTCTGATATATGTCACTGATAGGGGTAACCCAAGATATCTGACTGGTAATTGGCTTTCCTGTATGTTTAGAATGTTGAGCACTTGTTCCTTGTTATTGCAAAATTTGTTGAAAAAAACTTGAGTTTTGAGATTGTTCATTTCCAAACCAGTTACTTTCTGTAGCTTCTTGAAACAGCTTTTGATAGCTTTTGCTCCAGTAGCACTTGCATTAGTGAAAATTAGTAGATCATCTGCATAGATTAAATGAGTAATTGTGGGATTGTTTTTTATTACAGATTCTATTTTACCCTTAGCAGCTTTTGCATCCATCAACAAAGTGAAATATTCCATGCATAAAGTAAAGAGATAAGGGGATAATGGGTCTCCTTGTCTCAATCCATTGCTGCCAGTAAAATAACCTTTGTGATATCCTTCAATTGAAAATGAAAAACTTGGTGTACGTATCATTTCATGTATGATTTTTACCCATTTAACAGGAAAGTCCATGTTTTTCATCATGTGTAAAATGAAGTCTCTATTAACTGAATCATATGCTTTTTTGAGATCTACCTTGATGCACATTTTATTGCTGCCATGTTTGTTGAAGTTTCTGATGTGTTCATGTGCAATTATTATTCCATCTTTTATCTGTCTGTTTGGTAAGTATGCTGTTTGGTTGTCTGAAATTAATTCTGCAAGCACATACTTCATTCTGTCACATATAATTTTTGATAGAATTTTGTATAACATGGAACAACAAGCTATGGGTCTGAAGTCTGACACTGATTGGGGGGTTTTAACTTTTGGTATTAATGATATGATGGTGTGATTGATCTCTCTCACTATTTTACCATTATCAAATGAGGTCTGCATTGCTTCTAAAAGAGGTTTCTTTAATTCATTCCAGTGTGTTTTGTAGAAATTGGCATTAAATCCATCATACCCAGGGGCTGTGTCATTATGCACACTGAAGATGGCTCTTTTAACTTCTTTTTCATCAAAAGCGGTGTTTAGAAAAACTTTTCCCCAGTCATTTAGTTTTCTTTTTGGGATGATGTTGGGAAAATGTTTTTCCATATTACTTTTGTTATATAAATTGGAGAAAAATTTCACAGCTTCTTTCTCTATTTCTTTTGGTGATTTGACCATTTCTCCATTTTCTTTTAGAATGTTATGAGAGTTGTTGATAAATTTCCTGGTTGTTTGTTTGGCAAAGAAGAATTTAGAGCAGCTGTCATCCCATTTGATCCATTGACATTTAGATTTTTGCTTGGTGTCAATTGCTAGTAACTCCATACTTTTGGCCAGATTAACTTGTGCTTCATGCAATTTGTGGGCATTAAAGGAAGTGTGATCTGATTCTAAAATTTGCAGAGCATCATTAACCTCTTGTCTGCATTTAGTTACTTGAGATTGTAAATCATTTTTCCTTTTGCTCCAATTTTTGATTTCCTTTTTTATATTTTTCTGCATCTGGATGAGATTAAACATCTGATTGCTTTCAGGGAATTTAAAGCATTTTTCTACTATTTCTTTATACCCCTTGCACAGAATCCAATGATTCATGAACTTGAAAGGTTTAGGACCATCATATGTTTGGATGTTGTTGAAGTGGAACAAGATAGGGACATGATCACTTGTTGATAGTTCTAGGTATTTTGCATGAGAATTTTTGAACATGAGCATCCATTCTATATTGCAGAAGAGTCTGTCTATTTTTGTGGCAATGTTTTTCTGAGGCCCTGATCTCCATGAATATTTAACTCCAGAAATATTTATTTCATTAACCCCCGTAGAATTGATAAAGTTATTGAGTTCTTGAACATTTCTGATGTTCAGTTTATTACCTCCCAATTTTTCATTCAATAGTCTAACACAATTGAAATCTCCAATAATGCACCAAGGGATACTGAAAGTATTAGCTTCTTTTTCCAACTGACTCCATAAGCTAGCTCTCTCAGATTCTAAATTTAAAGCATAAATGACTGTTATGATGCATTGTGCCCCTGCAATGTTGTTGATCATGCAAGTGATGTGCTGTTTACTCATAGAAATTACATAGCTGCTCCACATGTCTAAATTTATCATGATGAGAATTCTGCATTTATGATGATGCTCTATGTTACTTATGCAAGTCCATTTGTTTCCCCATGATTCAATATATTGCTGAAGCTTATTTTCCTTTAATTTATTTTCCACTAAGCAAAAAATTGAAGGTTTATGAGAGCTCACAATTTTTTTGACCTCTATAATATGCGCTGCTTTATTAAGGCCTCGCACATTCCAACATAGAATAGACATTATTTAGTTGAATGTGCTTGACTCCTTGTTCTAATAGTGGGAGTCACACTTTCAAGTATCCCTTTGTTTTTTCTCCTGTCATGTGAATTCTTGATTCTCATATCTGCAATTTCTTTTTCAAATTCAGGGTTGATGGATGTGAGGTTTTTGGACATGATGTTGGGAGGCTTATCATTTGAGGGATATGTGGGATTGATACATGATTGTGATAGAGAAGATTCTTCCACTTTCGAGTCTACCTTGTCTTTCTGCACCTGCAAAGTATCAGATACCACAGTTGTTAGATCAGAAATTTGAGGGTTTGAATTATTTAAAGCAATTTCGTTATTATGATTTGACAACTCCCTGTGTCTGATAATCTCCAATGATGATGAACTGATTGAGGCTTTTGCCGATGATATCACTGCATTGATGTCCAGAGTATTTGTACTCAAAGGACCTTGTTCGATGTTGTGAGTGTGAAGTGTTTCAGAAACATGATCATTGTGGCCCTTTGCAATTGTAGCAGCCATGCTACTTGTTGATAGTGAGACAGATACTGCATTTATTGCTGGCGAGGCTACAATTGCAACTGCTGGATCCTCTGAGAGTGTCTGAGCTGCTTTAAC
Organism: Allium cepa; assembly: GCA_030765085.1. Classification (NCBI taxonomy): domain Eukaryota; kingdom Viridiplantae; phylum Streptophyta; class Magnoliopsida; order Asparagales; family Amaryllidaceae; genus Allium; species Allium cepa. The sequence goes on along the minus strand of CM060934.1, from coordinate 540,050,769 downwards.
ATTCCTAGCATTTGAATCTGAAGGAGATATTACATTTTCTATGTTTGAATTGTTTTCTTTGTTTTGTGCTGTAAGATTTTGAACATTGGACTCTTCTGTTGTGATGGTTTCTGCATTCTGGTACACTACTCCTTGTGAGTTTACATACAGTATTTGTTGCACTGTCACGTCTGCTGTGTTAGTATCCTTGCTTTTATTTTCTTGATTACTGCATGCCTGTTTTGGAATCCATTTTTGTTTAAATGAAATCGGGCATTCATTGTCCATATGACCAAAACATATGCAGTTGTGGCATACTGGTGGAATGAATTCATATTCGACTTGTTGCATAACACAATCGCCATTAGGCAGTTTGATTTGAACTTCATTTTCGAATTTGGATGATGCATCCACTTCTATTAGCATTCTAGCGAAAGCTATTCTGCTTTTGTTTTTGGTATGTTCATCCATAGCAAGTGGTTTTCCAATTGTACTAGCAATTTTACATAATGTTATATGATTCCAATATGCAAAATTTAAATTTGGGAATTTCACCCAGATAGGTATCGATAGCAGTAAGTCTTTTTCATATTTGATTGAGCTGTTCCATTTTTTCATGATGATGAATTTTCCATCCATCATCCATGGTCCCCCTTCTAATATTTTATTGCAATCTTCTGCTAGTTCAAATTGAACAAGATAAAAACCATTATCTCTAGCATAAACTTCAAACTTACCTTTCGGAAGCCATACTCTTTTGATATATGCCTTGAAAAACATGTAGTATGGTCTTTTACCCACCAAGTAGATAAGTATTGAATTGGACCACATTTTTTCCGCAGATCTAAGTTCCTCCTCTTCAATAACAGCTGTTTTTCTATCATTCACAATAATTGGATTAAAATATTGTATGGTTTCATCTTGCTTTTTACCTTTGACCAAATCACACCAACTGATTGGTGATGCTTTAGGGTTAACTGCAAAACCATGTCCCCTTATAGAAGCTTTCGCCCGATCTGGTATAAGTGTTGTTGACTTTTGTTTTCTCCGATCCAGATCTGTGTTGTAAACCGATTTATGCCCTTGTTTGCCCATGTTTCGAGGTATAATTTGTCTACTGGATTCCTGCGAGAATGACTGCTTCCGTCTCCTGTTCTTCACCAAGTTCCATCCATCTTCATCAGCCTCCTCTCCTCCTACATCCGTTGCTGCCTCTGCTGTCGTATGGGACCCTGTTGCGTGATTTGCGAGATTTGCGTGATTTGCATGATTTGCTACAGCCGCCATTGCTTTTTAATTTTATATACGTCTAGTTTAATATCACATGTTGATAGAAGGAAACCAACCTTTTGAAACCGATCATATGTATCATTAGCTCTTTTTTTGATTGCTCAACTGAAACCGTACTAACTGAAGATCAAATCCTCTGTCCCAAGTTACATGTTTCCATAAGTCTACTTAATTTCAGTTATTGATCAATAAATTATCCATCTATGTAGTGGATCTCACATGATAATAAAATTATGATAATGAGTGGATGAGATTAAAATGGACACATTGGATAGGGAATTTCGAGACATGCTCCAATTGATTTGGTATCTTTAATAATAGTTGTAATAGCTTTGATGTCATACTTTTGTGGTATCAACGTGAACTACCAAAAATGTCACTCTGCATATTATCAAATCTTAATCGTTTAAAAATATGATCTAATATTAAACTTATTTTACAAATTCAAACGCTCCTAAAAGTATGACTTAACAATTAAACATGATTTACAAATTCAAAACGCTTCTAAAAATATGATCTAACATTAAACTTTCTTTACAAATTCAAAATAATTCTTTACAAATATTCAAATCTTAATATCACTTGAAAATAAAAAATCATTTTTTTAACTGATTTAAACATATGCAATCTATAAAGAAAACAACTCACGCGCGAAGCGCGTGCCATAACACTCATATGTACATATATATATATATGTGTGTGTGTGATTCAAACGTAAACAGTTAGCACCAAAGTAGAAAATAAGAATAAAACTGATATCGTTCTGGGTGCCGTTAATAGAAGACTCATGCAAGCATATAATGGATGTTGCACGAACACAAAATCTAAAACCATGGGTCTGGTTCCTTTTCCCATCAAAAAAAGAGTTTATTGTGTCCTCAAATCTACGCACCTGCACAAAGATGCACGCTTCCATTTTGAGATCAGAATTCATCAACACCTTATTGATATTTTTTATCTGACCGCTCATACTATTAACTCCCTTATGCAGTAATAATGAAACTGAAGAGAAGTTGCATACACTTATCTCAATTAAGCAATATTAGTTCAAGACTAAAGCGCGGCACAAGGCCCAATATAAAGAATATTTACTCTCTGATCATTTTATTCATTTCTATATAAGGAAGCACGTAGTGTAGCAAATGTAACCGAGAAATATTATTGCAATAATACAATTTTTCTAATATGGTACCAGACCTAATCGCCTAAAGGCAAGAAGAACTTCATCAAGATCCTCATCAGAAATTATATCATCATCCGAGGAGCAATTGCACAATTCTCATTAGATCATAGCATCATCAATTGAGGGGCATCATCTACCCAATCTTTGAATCATCAAGAACTCAACCATACTGTCTGCCTTGCCAGAATCATCCAGTTAGAGTGAGAGTCATCATTCTGGTGATTGGCTGCACATCAGAGATCATTAGAAATACGTTCTTGAATTATTTCATCATTTAATTTTAATGTTGTTCACCGTTGGCTGCAAACAGTAATACTTTCTGCCTTGTTAAGAATTTATCTTCATTTCTTTTTGCATCATTTAAAGATCTTAGAGAATTTATTCTCAGTGAATCATCATCATGGCTGAAGACAAAGATAATGACGCTTCATCATCTTCATCCAAGACATAAGCAAATGGAACATCATCATCAACTGAATCGGCCACTCTTTCATTAATCAAACCCAAAGGCCAAATTGTCACCATTCAACTTGATAAAAACAATTATTTGCTATGGAAATTTCAAGTGGAAATCGATGTAAGAGGCCATGGACTTGAAAGTTTCATCAATAGAACAACCTCAATTCCAGCAAAGATGACTGTAGACAATAAAGGGAAACTGATAAGCAACAAAGAGTATATCATGTATCAAAGACAAGATAGTTTACTATCATCTTGGCTTTTGTCATCAGTCAGTGTAAATTTGTTATCTCAAATAGTTGGTTGTCATTCCTCACATGAAATGTGGACTACCATTGAGCAAATCTCTAATTATCAATCTGCAATAAGAATCATGCATTATGAAAGACAATTACAAAATTTAGGGAAGGAAAATATGTCTATGAGAGACTATCTATCAAAGGTCAAAACATATTGTGATCCTTTTGACACTGCTGGGCACAAAATATCTAAAACAAAGCAAATCTTGACCATTATGAATGGTTTAGATCAAGAATATGAGTCTGTTGTAGCTGTTATATCTTCAAAAGAGACAGTAGTAAACATAAAATATGTTCATGCTACACTCTTAGCTCATGAAGGAAGGGTAAAACAAAGAAAATCAACTCAAACAGAATACACAATCAACTATGCCTCCAAAAGCAAGAATCAAGAAAGAAAAGAATGACAAGATCAGAGAGAGAACCAAACACAGAGGTGTAGAGGAAGAAGTGGAAGATGGAACAATAATAATAGAGTTAAATGTCAAATATGTGAGAAATTTGGTTACATTGCAAGCAAGTGTTACTTTAGATTCAATGCAGATTTTAATGTGAATCAGTAAAATCAAAATGCACAAAGAAGCTACAATCCAAACATAAATGTTGCCCAGTTGAATCAACAACCAAGAAGTCAAACAGAATACTCAAGAATTCAGTAGGTAAATTCAGATAATCTCACCAGTTCAGAAGATATACGTGGTGAATAGTGGTATCGAGACTCAGGTGCTACCAATCATATTACTGGCAACATTTAGAATCTTAATCTTGGTGATAAGGATTATATATGTACGCAAACTGTACATATGGGTGATGGTGAAACTATAAGTATTTACACATGTTGGAAACGGCGGCATTTAAGGTAAAAGGAAACTCCATCATAACAATCTACTAAGAGTTCCAAAAATAAAAAAGAATCTAATAAGTGCACCATAATTTACTAATGACTACAATGTATAATTTGAGTTTCACCCCAAATTCTATCTAGTTAGATTTACCGAACCAAGATGTACTGTTACATGGTAGGTTGGACAATGGACTATACAAATTCAATCCTACTAACTCAAGAAATAGTATTGATAAGCGAAAATGGTGCAACAACATGGATTCTAATGTGACAAGTAGCAAGAATGTAATTTGAGTTTCACCCCAAATTCTGTCTAGTTAGAGATTTACCGAATCAAGATATACTGTTACAGGGTAGGTTGGACAATGGACTATACAAATTCAATCCTGCTAACTCAAGAAATAGTATTGATAAGAGAAAATGAGGGCAACAACATGGATTCTAATGTGACAAGTAGCAAGAATGTACTTATCCGTGGCACTGTAAACTGGGACACCCCAGTATTAATGTTGTAAAAAAAGTATTGAAAAATGATACTATTTCTTTTAAGAATTTAGCTACACCTTATGTATGCACATACAATCAACTTGGTAAAAGCCATAAATTACTATTTTTTGATTCTCTTACTAATTATAATTGACTTCTTGAACATGTAGTAGCAGATCTATGAAGACCGACTCCAGTAAACTCTGATTATGAGTTTATATATTATCTCTCATTCGTAAATGTGTACTCTAGATTCATCTGGATATACTTCCTCAGATCTAAGTCAGAAACACACAATGCAGTAACCCAGTTTATCATCTTAGCAAAAAAGAAAACCAATAGTAATCTAAAGATCATTCAAACAAATGGAGGTACAAAGTTTAAAATCCTGAAAGACTATTTTCAGAAGAGAGGAATCATGTACAAAATGACACGTCCCCACACTTCTGAGCAGAATGGCATAGTAGAGAGAAAAAATAGGCATATTATTGAAACAGGTTTAACTTTACTGGCACAGGGTTCCTACTTATGAAATTCTGCCCAGATGCTTTTGCAACATCAGTGTACCTCATTAACAGGATACCAATCATGGTTTTAAAGCACAGAAGCCTAACTGAGGCACTATTTAATGTAAAACCAGATTATAAAGGTCTAAAGACATTTGGATGGTTAACCATCCCTTGTCTCAGACTCTACAATGTTCATAAACTAAGTCTCAGGTCTGCTCCTTGCACTTTTTTAGGCTGTGCTAATAATCAAAAGGGCTACAAATGTCTTAGTAGCAATGGTAAGTTATTTATATCTAGACATATTGTGTTTAATGAGAATGTCTTTCCTTTTGCAGATAAAGGAATCAAAACTACTCAAAAGATATATAATCCAAGAATATACGTTACATCAATACCCGTGCTTTCAGATTGGATCAATAAGGAGAATGGTAAAGCAACTCAAGAGGCATTAGGACAGTAACTCACAATATATGGCACAAGATCAGGTCATAGTTCAACTAACACCCCTGATCACTTTATCCAACCGACTCAAAGCTGTCGTAATCATGAAAGAGGTTTAGAACATGATGAAAGTCAATCATCATGTTCTCAACCATCTAGCAATATTGTCAGAGATCAACATGAGACCCTTACAAAAGCAGAACACTATATGATTACAAGGGCCCAAAGTGGAATTTTTAAGCCAAAGGTATATACTGCATTGTTAGATCAATCAGAACCAAGTACTTATGAAGAAGCAGTTAAACATGATAAATGGAAACATTCTATGTATAAAGAATACATTGCATTAATAAGAAATGGAACATGGAGTCTGGTACCTCCAACAAGTCATAAAAACATCATTGGCTATTACAAAATCAAAAGAAATTCAGACGGAACCATGTCAAAGTACAAAGCAAAGCTTGTTGCAAAAGGATACACTCAATAATATGGATTTAAGTTCAATGAGACATTCACTCCTGTTGTATAACCAACTACAATAAGAATTATATTAACAATAGCATTGCATAAATACTGAAAGATAAGGCAACTGGATGTAAATAATGCATTTTTAAATGGTGAACTACGAGAACAGGTGTACATGGAATAACCAAAATGATACAATCAAAGCAAAGACACTGATTTAGTGTGCAAACTTCTTAAAGCTATTTATGGACTTAAACAAGCACCAAGGGTATGGTATGAAAAGCTCGAGCTAACCTTAGTCAAATTGGGATACAAGCCTACTAGATCTAATAACTCATTGTATACAAAGATAAGTTAACACAAAACAACATACACACTCGTATATGTGGATGACATCATCATCACAGGAAACACCAATGAGGAAATCACCAATGCTATTCAGTATCTAAATCAAATCTTTTCAACCAAAGGTCTTGGCAATCTAAATTATTTCTTGGGGATTGAAGTTACTAGAAAATCATGGACAAAATTAACCATGAGCCAAAGGAAATACATATCAGAGATTCTTATTAAAGAAAACATGCATTTAGCCAAACCATTACCAACTCCTATAATTATCAGTCTATAACTTTCAAAAGATAAAGGAGATCCTACAAGTAATGTCAAATAGTATGGAAGTGTGGTGGGTGCATTATAGTATATAGCTATAACAAGACCATAAATATGCTTCAGTGTCAATAAGGTATGTCAATATATGCAAAAGCCTTTAGACGAACATTGGAAGGCAGTCAAACGCATACTAAGATATCTAAGAGGTACTCAGAATCATGGATTACTCCTTAAAACTCCTAAAGAATTAAATATTCAAGCTTATTCTGATGCCAGTTAGGCTACAGACCTAGATTACCGTAGATCAACATCTGGGTGCCTCTTAGTATTTACCTAGGGACAAATCTCATATTTTGGTGCTACAAAAAGCAGTCGAGATCTCTTAATCTAGCTAGCATCGAGGTAGAGTACAGATCTGTAGCAAGCACCACTGTTGGAATTATGTGGATCGAGCCACTTCTTCATGCAATAGAAATCAAATCCACTAGAAAGCCAACTATTTGATCTGATAACCTCAGCATAATCTATCTATCTGCTAATCTAATTCTTCATTCACGTAGAAAACATATCGAAATAGATCTGTATTTTATACATGAACAGATCATTAAGGGAAAGCTTGAGGTGGATCATGTTCCTGCCATTTATCAGAGGGCGGATATATTAACCAAGCATCTCTGAGAAAAAAAATTCTAAAATTGAAGTCAGATTTGAGTACTGAAGATGGCGGTTGAAAAGAGGAAGAACAGAGGAAACTCTAGTTAATTTTGAGCGGGGATAATAATGATACTGGAGAGAAGTTGCTGTGAGAAACTAGCGAGGCTACAACACAATGTTGGATCTTAAGGCTATTCAGACACTAGAAGTGGTAAAATGTGTATTAAATACTTACTTATGAATATAAAACTGTATTTACTCAAATTGCAAACAGAAAGAAGTAATCAGAGAATAAGTAAGTAATAAAGCAAAATGCAGTAACGTATATAACATCCGAATTTTTATACTGGTTCGGATTAACCAATCCTACATCTAGTCCTGCACTCTATCGTGCAGAATTCCACTATAATCGCTTGCTTTCCACGGGTGGCAAGAACATCTATACAATCTTGGTTTCACGGGCTACAAGATACACCCTCTTAATTTTATAGGCTACAAGAACACCATTTCCTTATCCCCAACAACAAACAATGGCAAGTAGTCGTATCCTCAATACAGATTCTTGCAGATTTGATATAATGATCCTATAGACCTCCAGTGGCAATATATCTTTGAATTCTTTGAGAAATAGGATGAAATCAGAGAGTGAATGATGTGAATTAAATTACAACTCTCTGATATTGTGTGGTTTGCAAATCAGTGAAGAATTGGAATGAAACAGTATCGATTTGCAAGGAGATTGAAAGAGTATGCTATGGATTTCTTTTGCAAATGTTTGGAGAAGAAGGAGTAGGAGAAAATAAGAATTCTTGATGTTAAAATTCGTTTTCAGAGGCCTTTATATAGTGGTTAAAGAGACATATCTTTTGGTGAAGAGGTGGAGGGAAATGTCCCTTCATTTAAAATTTGAAATTGTGAAAAACAGCTAGTATGTCGACATCTCCCTACCCCCCATGTCGACATGGGTGTGTTGCAAAATGAACAGTAACACTAATAAGTGTTGCAAATTTTCAGCATTTCAAATTACCTTATATTTATGGATTTTTGTGATTCGGTTGAGTTCAATGGTTGATGATCTTCAAGTATAATTTCCATGATATCTTTAACAAGATATTCTAAGGTTCAACCAACTCCTCATCACTTCAAACACTTTTATCCTTCAGCATTCTTCTCTAATTGGGTTTTGTTCTTCAATTGCTCTGATTAACCTTCTATAATTCATTTGCTTCCACTGTATTCTTGTTTATCTCAGTAAATGTCTCCATAATATATCTGATATGATTGCATAACTCGAAAATACATTAGTAGTAATATTTATATGGTTGTCGTCATCAAAATCAATACCTAGGGTATTAAATATCTCCCCCTTTTTGATGATGACAACCATACAAATATTTGAGAGATAAAATATAATACTTTTATATTTGACTCCCCCTAACTCTATGCAGTCCCCCTATCATTTTGCCTAGTATATTTATATATTTTCTCCCCCTTTGTCATCAACAAAAAGGGCGAAAAGAGTCACTTAAATCATTGCTGGACAATATGTAGAGTTTCTATATAGAGATAAATGCTTATAAATAATACACATGAGGGGAAACCAAATCAATTCAAAACATGAAATAAACTGGTCAAATAATAAGATGAGTTTTAGAGTTACCGACTTTTCTGATACCAATAACAAATCCTATTCATATTTATCCAATGTCCAATAGATTTCTTGTCATATGCCTTGAGCATCTGCTATCTGATATACATTGTTTGGTACCTGAAAAATTATAAAATATACACACTGATACCCTTTTTATTTTGGGGTCCATGGGGTCAAGTTTTAGGATGCCAAACCCATAAAGAGTTTGAATGTCCTCTCAAAATATAATCATTAGATGAATGAACGTTATTAATAAAATTATCAATATATTTTTCTTTTTCAGTATCATCCAACCTTTTTGGAACTCATTAATTAATGAACCTATTTGGAGGTTTTAACTTTAATTTTCTAGGTTTTGCTTTGAACTTGGTAGCCTTAACAAACTTAGTACTTTGAGTACTATTTTTCTTTGATTTATCCTTAAGGGTGTATCCAAGTCCATGTTTATCCCTAGTTTGTTTAGATGCAGATAATAATTTTTCTAGATTATCCTTCCTTTGTTAAGTTTATCAATATCAGTTTTCTTTTTGTCAAAATCCTTATTACGGTTAAGAATAATATTGTCTAGAGATGTTATTTTGTCATTCAGATCAGTGATCTGTGACTTCATTAAAAGATTTTCTGATTTTAAGGATTCATTTTCACTTTTTAGTTTTTCAAAACTTCCAAGTGTAAAATCCTTTTCATCATTATACCCATTAAGTCTTTCAATTTCATATGTTAGACATTGTTTTTCTTCAGTTAACCTTTCATTAAATATTTTTAATCTATCTATCTCTGCCAAACTATTGTTGTACTCTTTCCTAAGTATTTTATATCCCTGATTCATATCATTCAAAACATTAGTGATTTCTTTATTAAAATTCCATACCTGGTCATCCTTTGCCATGAAGCATATGTTGGCATTTTCTGTTTCTGAATCACTATCACTTGATGATGTATATGAATCATCCCATTTTGCATTGAATGCCTGTTTCCTCTCCTTATTGAAAGTGTTTGACTTTGATTTCATCAGTTTGGGACAGTCTCTTTTCAAATGACCGGGTTTATCACATTCGAAACACTTAACAACATTTCCATTTCTAGAATTATTGTTGTTAGTTTTTTGAAGTTTGTTTGTTTGTTATCCAATACTTCAAGAATTTCTTGAACTTCTTGGTCATAAACTCGATATCATCATCAATAGCATCATCATCCGGTTCATCATTATAGATCATAGCATTGAGTGCTAGTGATTTTTTCTCATTTGCCTGATTCTCTTTTCTAATCTGCAACTTTACTTCATAGGACATTAGGTTACCAATTAAATCTTCTAATTTCGTAATACTAATATCATTGGCTTCTTCAATTGCCAGAGTCTTTTGATCCCATTCACTAGGAAGTGAATTCAGGATCTTTCTGACTTGGTCTTCTTCAGTAATTTTCTTTCCTAATGATATTAAGGCATGTACTATATCTTGAAATCTAAAATACATATCAGAAATAGACTCACTTGGTTTCATTTGAAAGAGTTGAATTTGGTTAGTTAGCATAGATATCTTTGTTTGTTTTACTTTATTGGTGCCTTCATGTGTGACTTGCAGTGTTCTCCAAATTTCATATGCAGAATTAGAAATAAACACTCGATTAAATTCATTTCTATCTAAGGAGAAAAATAAAATGCTCATGGCCTTAGAGTTATTAAGTGCTTGTGTCTGTTGGTCTAGTGTCCATTTTGAATATTCAGTTCGAGGCTCTATGTATTCTATTTGGGTAATGTTCCAAATATCCAAACCATTAGACTGCAAATAACATTTCATCCTACAAGCCCAATATGCATAACTACTGCCATCAAATAGAGGGGGTCTAGTGGTAGATTGCCCTTCTACAAAAGTGTTAAAAAATGTGTTACTAGTGTCATTAGCCATTCATACTTTTCAAAAACCAAGTTATGAATTTTTGAAAATTAATGCTCGGATACCAAATGTTAGAAACTAGGGAGACTACAACATAATGTTGGATCTTAAGGCTATTTAGACACTAGAAGTGGTGAAATGTGTATTAACTACTTATGAATATAAAACTGTATTTACTCAAATTACAAACAGAAAGAAGTAATCGGAGAATAATTAAGTAATAAAGCAAAATGCAGTAATGTAAATAACACCTGGATTTTTATACTGGTTCGGATTAACCAATCCTACATCTAGTCCTGCACTCTATCGTGCAGAATTCCACTATAATCGCTTGCTTTCCATGGGTGGAAAGAACACCTTTACAATCTTGGTTTCACGGGCTACAAGACACACCTTCTTGATTTTACAGGCTACAACAACACCTTTTCCTTATCACCAAAAACAAACTATAGTAAGTAGTCATATCTTCAATACAGATTCTTGCAAATTTGGTACAATGATCCTATAGACCCCAATGGCAATATATCTTTGAATTTTTTGAGGAATAAGATGAAATTAAAGAGAGAATGATGTGAATTAAAGTACAACTCTCTGATATTTTGTGGTTTGCAAATCAGTGAAGAATTGGAGTGAAACAGTATCGATTTGCAAGGAGATTGAAAGAGTATGCAATAGATTTCTTTTGCAAATGTTATGAGAAGAAGAGTAGGAGAAAATAAGAATTCTTGATGTTAAAATTTATTTTCAGAAGCCTTTATATAGTGGTTGAAGAGACATGTCTTTTGGTGAAGAGGTGGAGGGAAATGTTCCTTCATTTAAAATTTGAAATTCTGAAAAACAGCTAGTCTGTCGACATCCCCTACCCCCCATGTCGACATGGGTGTGTTGCAAAATGAACAGCAACACTAATAAGTGTTGCAAATTTTGGGCATATCAAATTACCTTATATTTATGGATTTTTGTGATTCGGTTGAGGTAAATGGTTGATGATCTTCAAGTATATTGCCATGATATCTTTAACAAGATATTCTAAGGTTCGACCAACTCCTCATCACTTCAAACACCTTTATCCTTCAGCATTCTTCTCTAATTGGGTTTTGTTTTTCACTTGCTTTGATTAACCTTCTTCTATAATTCATTGCTTCCACTGTATTCTTGTTTATCTCTGTAAATATCTCCATAGTATATCTGATATGACTGCATAACTCGAAGATACATTAGTAGTAATATTTATATGGTTGTTGTCATCAAAATCAATACCTAGGGTATTAACAGTTGCATACACTTATTTCAATCAAGTAAAATGAGTTCAAGGCTAAAGTGCAACCCAAGGCCCAATATAAAGAATATTAACTCTTTGATTATTATATTCACTTCTATATAAGGTAGCGCATAGTGTAACAAATGTAACCAAGAAATATTATTGCAACGATACAAATTTTCTAATATGCAACTTGACCTTCCTGCTTGTGTTGATGTTGAGGTCAAACTTTAATTTCAATCAAGTTTTTTATTTGCATCTTTTTTGTAATATTTTTTCCTTTTTTGTGTTAGGTGTGGCTCACATTGTAAATGGAGTGGATGCCATATAGACATGGTGAAGCGTACTCATATAGAATGCAAGAATGCCGAAATGTAACATGGTATTAGAGCTCCATGGTTCGAGGGACCGGTACGATGTAGCATGACCGAAGCATGACTCCCGAGGGGCTTGAGAATGTGATGCTCGTCAAGATGGAAATATGATTAAGCAGTCTGCTTCCCCTCGCTTATGAGAACTTAGAGTAGCAGCTTGACATCACTGCAAAAGATGATTCGGTATAACTCCAAAGCGACTTGAGCAATGCTAGCCATGGTGGATACTATTAGGTGTGACCCGCATTGTAAATGGAGTGGGTGCATGGATTGAATGGTTTAAAGTCCCACATCGTAGGATATTTGGAATAATAATGGTATATGTATGAGATTGGGGGTACGTAACATTGGAGATTCCTTTTATTACAATGTGTTGTCAAGACCAGATTATGTGCTCGATGGGAGACGATGTTGGGATGTTCAATCGGGACGCCGGCATAAGAGACTTCGATCATTGATGCCGCCCAGACACAGTGAAGCGTATTGCGTTCATAACGTGGGAATGCCAAAACTCAACATGGTATCAAAGCTCCATGGTTTGAAGGACCAATGTAATGCAGCGTGACCGAAACATGGCTCTAAAGTGGCTTGAGCATGGGATGCTCGTCAAGGTGGAGATATGGGTAAGCAACCTGGCTTCTCCTGCTTATGAGAAATCGGAGTAGCAGCCTGATCCCACTACGAAAATGACTTGGTATAACTCCAAAAGGTCACTTAAGCAATGCTCGTCAAGGTGGAGATTGTAAAGTATGGCTCGCATTGTAAATAAAGCGAGTGTGTGGATTGGATGATTTAAAGTCCCACATCGTAGGATATTTGTAGAAATCGGAGTATATATGGGATTGATGGCACGAACAATGGAGATTCCTTTTGTTACAATGTGTTGCTAAAGTCAGATTATATGCTCGAGGCAGTGAAGGGATGTTCGATTAGGACGATGATATAGGAGACTTCGACCGTTGACTTCGGCAAGACACGGTGAAACATAGGCGTACGAAACACGAGAATGACGAAACTTAACATTTTATATGTCTACATTGTTTGTGATGTAAGGTAAGATTTTGCATACGGTTTATGTTTGTGATGTAAGGTAAGAATTGGCTGAAAATAGTAAAATACAAATCAAGGCAAGTATCATTCAATTGCTTTTAAAAAATGTATTACATTGTCCTTTATGTTAAGCTAACATATATTGCTTATAGTTAAAAAGCTCCAGTACGATATGAAATAAAATCCACAAAATGAGAGAAAAATATATTATGATCTCTCCCTTTGTTACAATAGAGAGCTTAAACTTGAAAGTGATTAATCATATAACTTCTTGAACAACTTAAGGGTTTCCTTCAACACAAATCCACTGGCCTACAAACATTTTGTTGCAACCAATGTTTGGATTTATTATCAGAAAAGCTTCAGGACTAAGCTTGAATTGTTGCTGGATGGAAAAGCAGGTGTCTCCAACTGAACTCCTTGCACGACTTCACAGCTCAGTGTGTCGGGAATTGCTGCATTTTCATAATCGTCGGTTAAGAAGAACAAAAATATGATTAGCTAATTTTAATAATGCCTTTTATTTGGATGAACGTAAAGTCAAAAGCACTTCAACTCACAAGCAAAAAACCTTCCTTCTGCTGTGGAGATAAAGAGAATGAAAGAGAGCACTATGGCTAAGTTAAGCAACATGAAAGCGGCTTTGGACATACTTAAGTATCCTTTACTTCTTAAGAGCCTAGAAGAGTATTGGATTATATATGTCATGAAGTTGGTTTATTTATATATAGTTGTGTTGAAATATTAAACTTGATTTGTTATGGTTAATTTCTAGACGCTTCTTGTTATTATAGTTTTTAGAGTTTTCTTGCATTTACTGTAGTTTGTTGAGAGCTCTTGAATTTTCTAGTAGAAATAAGAATTATGTGTGGAGTCATGTTTCTAGAATTGTATAGAGAGTTGTGTTTCTAGAATAGTCTATAGAGTCTTATAAATAGAAGAGCACTCTCATCATTTTTAAGCAATGAACCAAGAAATCTACCATCAATAAAAGAAAAGTTTTCAACAACAAAAAGGCCTCTTTCTTATATTCCCTCCCTCTTTCTCATAAAAAATATTCAACAAAGTGGTATAAAAGCTTTAAGATTCATTCCAAAAAGATAGATATGGGAAATAACGATGTTCTCTTACAAGTTCCAATGCTCTCCATAAACAATTATGAAAATTGGAGCTTAAGGATGATGATCTCCTTGGTGCATATGACGTATGAGAAATAGTGTAGAAAGTCTATACTAAACAAGAAATGAAGGTAGCTTATCTCAAACTCAAAGGGATAGTTTGAGAAACTCAACGACGAGAGACAACAAGGCTCTCTGTCTAATCAATCACGCATTGGATGATGATACTTTTGAGAAGGTTTCGAGATCGAAGTCAACAAAAGAAGCATGGGAGAAGCATCGAACATCTTACAAGAGTGTTGATCAAGTCAAAAAGGTCCGTCTTCAAACTTTAAGAGGAGAGTTTAAAACTTTGCATATGAAAGAAGGTGAGCTTTTTTTATTACTTCTCAAGAGTTTCGGTGGTTTGTAATAATCTAAAAAGGAATGGTGAAAAGTTGGATGATGTAAATATTATAGGGAAGATTCTTAGATCATTAGATCCAAAGTTCAAACATATTTTCGCCATCATTAAAGAAACAAAAAACTTGAAGACCATGGCAATAGAGGAACTTCTAGGCTCATTGCAAGCTTATGAAGAAAACGAAAAAAAAGAAAGAGACCGTGGAACAAGTTCTTAAGACACGGATTGATTCAAAAAAGGAAAAAAATAATCGAAGCCAACAAAGATGGGGTTATGGCCAAGAAAGAAGAAGAGGTCGTGGATACGGACATGGACGAGGTTGGAGGTCCAACAACAAAAACAGCAACAACACCAACAATAAAAGAGGAGATAGCTCAACGAGAGGTCGTGGGAGAGGAAATTCAATGTTTGACAAGTCACTCGTTAAATGATATAATTGTGAGAAATTTGGACATTATGCTTCCAAATGTAGAGCTCCAAGAAACAATAAAGTTGAAGAGAAGACCAATTACGTTGAAGAAAAAAATCAAGAGGATGGTACATTACACTGGCTCACAAAGAAAATGAAAAAGGTGAGGAAAATCAATGGTACCAAGATAACAGTGCAAACAACCATATGTGTGGAAGAAAAAACATGTTTGTGGAGCTTGATGAATCGATGAAGGGAAACGTCGCATTTGGAGGTGAATCAAAGATAACAATGAAAAGTAAAGGAAAGGTTCTTATCCGACTGAAGAATGGAGAGCATCAATTTGTTTCTAATGTTTGTTATGTGTCAAACATGAAGAGGAACATCTTGAGCCAAGGACAACTCTTAAAGAAAGGTTATGATATTCGATTAAAAGATAATAACCTTTCTATAAGAGACGGTGCAAGTAAATTCATTGCTAAGGTACCTATGTCAAGAAATGGAATGATTGTGCTCAACATTAAAAATGATGTCACACAATGCCTTAAGGTGTGCTACAATGATGCCTATTGGCTTTTGCATCTTCGTTTTGGACATCTTAACTTTAGAGGACTAGACTTACCCTCCAAGAAGGAAATGGTAAGAGGATTACCATGCATAAGCCTTCCTAATCAAGTGTGTGAAGGACGTTTACTTGAAAAGAAATTCAAAATGGACTTTTCAAAGGAGGCATACTCAAGAGCTAAAAAGCTGTTGGAACTCATACATACGGATGTGTGTGGCTGATCAAGCCAAGTTCACTTGGTAAGAGTAGTTATTTCCTTTTCATTGATGAATTTTTAAGAAAAACATGGGTTTATTTTTCGAAGGAGAAATCAGAGGTTTTTAAGAACTTCAGGAAGTTCAAGACCCAGGTTGAGAAGGAAAGTGACCGTGTTTTAAAACCATGACATCTGACCATGAAGGAGAGTCCACGTCAAAAGAATTCCAAAAGTATTATGAAAACAATGGAATCAAATGACAGCAAATAGTGCCTAGATTCCTCCAGAAAAATGGAGTAGCAGGGAGAAAGAATAGGCCAATTCTTAAGATGGCAAGGAGCATGCTTAAAAGTAAATGGCTGCCAAAGGAATTTTGGATGGAAGCTGTGGCATGTGTGGTTTATCTATCAAACCGATCTTCAACAAGAAGTGTGTGGAGAAGGACATCATAAGAAGAATGAAGTGGAAGGAAGCCTGGTATTTTGTAGGATCATTTTTCATCCTAGAGGGGGGGATGGTGAATAGGGTGTGCTAATAAAAATTAACGCGGAAATAAAAAATAAACACAGAAAGTAATGCAGTATAGATCACACACAGATTTATCCAGGTTCGGCAAAAAATGCCTACGTGCTGCCCCAAGGTTTCTACTAGAAATTAAGTAATCGGTCGCTTACAAACGCACATAAACTCGCGATACCTGCTAACTCGATTAACCTAACTCTAAGCTCAAAACCTTTCCACAACTCAGCTACTAAGTTGCGAATTCTCAAATTACGCCCCGTGGTTTGTACCTAGTCACACAACTAGAAATTTACAAATTTTAAAATAGAAAGCTACAAATATAAATAAACTAAACAAAACCCTATTTCTAAAATTGAAGCCCAATACAAATAAGCAAAAACTGGCTCAATTAAAATTAGAGAAAAAGACTCTCCTCTTTTCTTCAGTTCGTATAATCACTTTGGCTGCTTGTTTCTTTTGCAATCTGGAAATAGGGTTTTCCATATTTGAAGATGCCAATACAAATCATTTGAGAAGTGATGATTTTTATTCGATTTGCTTAGTCAATCAACTTCCTGGCTTTGACTACTCATGATCGCTTCAAATTTGTCGAGCTCGAATAGTATGAAATTGGTATATGATTTTTGCCCCTTTTCAATTTTTGATAATGCTCGACTTGATTCAAGTTTTGGATTTGTTTGTGATTTTTTTCTAAGTACGGTCTCTGAATTTTTGTCACGAACTCAAATGATTTGTCGATGATGATATGGGTTCAATTTATGGAGATCGAAACCCTATTTATTATTCGTATATTTTTGGTTTGAATTTGTCCATTTCTTTGCTCGGCCATACGATTTTCGATTTAATGATTATGGTGAATTCTGACTTGTTCACTGTATGCACGTTACTCCATGAATTCGAATTTGCGTTGTTCTTTTCTGCTATGACTCTAGTATTTGAATTTGAGATTGACTTGATGAAGTTTGACTTGTTCGGTGGTTTCATTCTCTGCTGGCAATTTTCAAATTTTTGAATAATGGTGTTTGATCATTTCTTTTTGAAACATAACCTCGACTTTGTTCGAACTCCAACTATTTTTGTTGTAAACATGTAGACTGCTTCACTATGTTCGAACTGCTATAGATACTATGCTTTGATCATGTCATGTGCACTTGTATGTGTGTCACCATGTATATACATACATACATATATGTATGTGTGTGTGTGTGTATGTGTTGTGATTTGCTCGAGTTTAATTTGTTCCCTTGCATGTGCTAGTTGTTGTCATGTTTCATTTGAAGTCATGGCTGGTTGAATCTTCATGTGTACATTTCTAGTGCTCTTTGGTATTTCAATCTTGTTCCATGCTTTCATGTCAGTTCCTAAGTATGTCTGGAGTTTTCATTTCAATGATCTGATGCATTATGGTATGGTTTTGGTTTCTTTTGAATCTAGTTCCATTGTACTTTACACTTGAAGTCTTGTCTCATGTCTTGCTTTGCATTTGTGTCTGTTTTCATATTTTTCTGCACATTTGTTGAATCTTCATGAGTATGTTCATGTAGTCTGGTGTGTGTTCCGTCTCATTGAAGTGCTTGATTGCTTTGTATTGCTATGTTATTGTTACCTGACCATGTCTTGTGCACTTTCATTCCTGAACTGATATGTGTGTGTGTGTGTGTGTGTGTGTGTGTGTGCATGCATATATGTGTACATGTAAGCGTACTGATCAGGTTGCAGCCCTTGTGTTCACTGGTCTTGTCTGGTTACATGTTGTTTGTTGGTTTGTACTATGCTTGTTAGACTTGCTGTCTTGATTGTATGGTTCCATATGAGTCTGGACTGACCATGTGTACATTTGTTTGCATGCTCCATTATGTACATATGCACTACATGTTGATTTTATTTTCTCTGTTTCGATCCCTTGTGCCAATTTTATTGTAGTCTTGCCTTTGTTTCTCCTCACCATTTCATTGAACTTGTACATTTTTAGTGCCTTTGTTGTTGTGAGCATTCATGTCAACACTGGTTGCATACGTGGTTCCACTTGTATTCTCTCACCTTGAACTTGTCTGGTTTCATTTGATGTTTGATCCGAGTCTTCATGTCAACCCATTTGTTGTTGTTATCTACACTGGTCTGGTCTGGTTCTGGCCTTGTGCTCACTTGTCCTTGCAATTTTAACAAACAAGTGTATATCGGTGTACACGACCTTATTGCATGCACAGTGATACACTGTGCATGTCACAAGTTATTTGTGTAAGATGAAAAAATGATGACGAACAACCCAAATAACTGAGGCAAATAATATTTTCAAAACACAAACTTCAGTGTGCACTGCAATATATTTCTTTTTCAATTTTACAGCATTAGTGTTTATTTTGCAGCTTGTTCAAATGTTGGATACAAACTGGAACAAAGTTTAAGATCAAATACGAGTGATGAGTGAATATGTAGTAAGGTGAAACTTGTATGAGTGAAAATTGTGTTGTAATTGAAACTTATATAGTGAAAGCTTATATTTGTACTATTTGAATTTGTAATAAAATATGTATTGGAATAAAATATTTGTTTAAATAAGAATTTTGAGTTATTTATTTTGTTCAATAAATATTTATTTAACTATGTGACAAAATAAAATAGTACAATAACAAATACATTTAAATGAATATATATATGTTTATTATCATCAAACAAAAATCGTAGGCTATTGTATTCAATTCCCCCTTTTGATAATAACAAACATATATTAAGATTTTGAGTCTATTAAATGTATTTGACCTTGATGAATTCTATTAGCTCCCCCTATTTGAATACTTCTCCTATAACGAAGCTCCCCCTTCACATATGCATGAAAAATATGCAAATAAAATGAAAAACAAATGCATTGAGTGTAACATCCCGCCTTTTTGCACACTTTAAACCAACACACGTGCCAATTCAAAGCATACGCAAGGGCGGATTGTTATGGGGTAAATAAGAAAAACAGAGAAGAAATAAGAACAAAAACAGAATCTCACAGCGGAAGGATAAAATATAATAACAAATATACAGTTCATAAACAGTTTACAAAAGCTTGATTCTTCTTTTACAATAAATATCAGAGTTACACATACCAATACAAGCAATGCAGCGGAATAGAAAGAGTGTGGTGTAATACTATATATAACATAATACTTATTCTTCGTCTTCGTCCTCCAAAGCTAAAATCTGCTATCCTGAAATGCTCGGACTGACCCGAGCGAATTTGAATAGACAAAAACACCCGAGTCAGACTAGAATATCTTATGTGAGTTAAATAAACAGAATATAAATATGAGTACAGTAACTCAAGAGATGTTCGGGATTTACATCTCCTAAGGATCCGTTAAACTATTTACTATGTAGTATATTGCGCTATTATAATAGTGTCTATTTATAAAATAAACTTACTTTTAAATAGCGTTAAGGCTTTACATTTTCCACCTTAACACGTAATAGTCCCAGTAGTCCGTCCAATATCATAGCCCCTCCTGATCGGGAAGCCACTAGAGGATACCACACGGGCTACGGGAGAAAACCAAACTCGTACAAGGCGCGATATGGTAGGTGACACGGCACAACTAGGCAATGCCAGGGTAGATATACCAATTGCTATCCAGGCTGGTGGAAACGCGTAGCCGCAGTTACCGCCCACCTCGGACTAACTCCCCAAAATCAAAATATAGAAGTGGCCACTGAATCAAATCCAAGTCAAATTATAATATCGAAGAGGAGCGTCCGATCAGAGGAATGACCTCATTGGCCTGAGAATCGCTCCTGTTTTAGCCACCTTATGCCAACTCACGGGAGTTGGGTCCACGTATTTACCTTACAGGAAACGTCGCCACCACCTACTTCATTCTGGAATCTCCACCGCGTACACGGTTAGTCAAAGTGGTTTTCGGTATCGACAGAGAGTATGTCCATATCCGATCCCGGTCTCTTTGCCAACCAATCGTTATTATAACACCGCGGTCATTTAAAATAGTTTATACTTTAAAACCAGAACATAGTCCCTTTCAAAACCATAATATTACGATATCATTTCTTCTTTTAAAACCCAAAACAATATGATATCGTTTATCCCAAATAAAATTATTCCTTTCCAAAAAATTATGTCACTTTTTATTATTTAATATCCCAAGTAACCAATATTCTGTTTGTAACTTTCAACATAATTCTTCGAAAATCCATAGCATTTTAAAACCATTATTTTCAAAACTAAATGGTTTGGATATTCAACGGTATGCGAATTAAAAAAAAGTTTAACTTTACTGTTGCTTTATAAAGAAATAAATTACATGGCTTTCCAAATATTTCTTCTTTTAAAGTTAAACCAAAATCCAAAATATTACTTCAAGTCGCAAAACCATTTCAATTTTATATATATTTATATCCATTTTGGAGCATTAATATTTCAACTAAAGTTGGATTTTTATCCTTTCAAAAATCAATATTCTATTAATTAATCCTGACCATTCACATAAAATCCATAATTAATAAGACTTCAATTTCTAGTAAAATATATATATATATATATATATATATATATATATATATATTTCCAAATTCAATTTTTACTAGAATATTCATTTCAAAATATTTTGGAAAAAAAATCCAATTATAAATATCATATCTTTAAAATTTCCAACTTAATATTTAAACATAGGATATAATCATCAAACTCCATTTTCTTAATTTTCTTCCATTTTTAATAAAGAAATTTATTCACCTTTTAATTTCAAAATTTCAACTTCATATGCATATAACTATGGAAGAAAACATTTATTCAGTATAAAATTTAAGATTTTTATAAACCGTATTCCATCCAAACCATAGAAATCACATTAAAATAGTTATATATAGACCGCGGTGCCTGTATATAGTTTTCTATCCTATGGTCAAGTGATACGGATATTTATCATTTCAATCCGCAATTTAAAAATAAAAATTTGCGGTTATATATCATTTCAAACCACAATCCCGAAAAATGAAATATGCATGATAATTTTCAATTTAATGATATGCAATAAACATCCATCCATCAACAACATCCATCATCCAATCGCAACCATCAACCAATATCAATCAATAACAATTATATATATGATCATATATAACAGGTGATAACTGGCAGTTTATTCAAATTAAAATTTTCAACTATTAATCTAACAATTTATATTCAGTGATAATTGACATAACTGTTAACTAGCAGTTCATATGCAACCAAAAATTTCTAACAGCCAATTAACACGCAATAAATCAATTAAATTAACAGTTACATTCAATAAAATGCAATTCAACAGATATGAATGAAATAACATGCCAAAAGCTCATAAATAAATTTCTATTCATTTCTAAAATTTATTTAACAAACATAAAAGCTTCTAGTAGTTGTGAGTGGGTTAAAACACTCACCTTTTGAATTTAAATTGAATTCAAATCCAATTTAAACCCAAAAATTGGACAGTCTCCAAATTCATCCAAACCAGTGCCAAAACGTCAGAAATTCCGATACGATCCCAGCAAAACAAACCGCGCGTGAATCCGAGCTCGTATGCAAAAGTTATGAAAATTTGAAAAATGAAAAATTCTGGTCCTGGGTCAACTTCGGGTTCGACTTCGGGGCGCCGCCTCATTTCTCCGATGCTTGCTTGGAGTTTTCGCCAAAACGACCCGGAGCGACCCGAGTCATTTTCTTCCTGACCCGAAGTTGCTCTAGGGTTTTCTCCTCTGAAACCCGAAGCGCGACCAGAAGCTGCTGCAGATCCACAAAATTTTTTTTTTTTTTTTTTTTAAATAAAATTTTGGAATTTGGGAATTAGGTTTTTTTCTGCCATTGGAATGAGGAGTTGAGAAGGAGATGTACGTATAGAAAAATGAAAATAAGGAGTGGCTAGGGTTTATAATCGCAAATATATAGACAGATAAAAGAAGGCTAGGTGGGTACGGATAACGAACGTGCTAAACGATAGTTGGCCCAAAAAGCCCGTTCTGCCTCCGGAGTCGAATTTGTTAAAACTATATATCCAAATAGGTGTTTCAAAATATTCTGAACGCGATGGAAAAAGTTTCGCGACCAAATTCGATCGTATGAAGAAGTTATGCTAAAAAAATAAAAATTTCAAATTGATTTCAAAATGCGTAAATTTCAAGACGTTTCGAGTCCGTACGATCAAACGACAAGTCCGATCGCAACGAAACTTGAAACATTATTATAATTCACCGTTACGGATCCGATGAAACTAGTTTCGTCGAAATCCGAGTCCGTGACAAAAATGGCTATTTTTAATATTTATTAAATAAATTAAAATAAATCATAAAATCCAAATTTTCTTTCAACTTTAAATATTGGCCAAATTTCATTACTTATATAATCCAATCAATTCCAAATAAGCTTGGATGTGAATTAAAATTTATAAGTATATAAATTTCGCAGTGTTAACCTCTGCGTTTTCTTATTATTTGGGAATTATAAATTTTATTCGCAAAACCCAATTATTTAATCATATACTTATACTCTCACCTTAAATCTAATTATATAAATAACTTGATTTCTATTATCCAACTCAAAATATATCAATTATTCTCCAACTACATAGTTAACGTTTCTTTTATATATCACTGTGGTAATATTTCAAAATGTTCATCTTTTGTTTGCATAAATTACTGTATTTAGATAAAATTGTAATTTTGGTAACTTATCACATAAATAACTTAAAACCTCAACTAATACATTCCACCTTTGTTTCATCTTATTCATTCACTCATCAATATTCCGTACTAACTACAAAATTTAGTGTATTCCTTTAAATTGATCAAAATAAGACTTATCAACTAATAGAAAGATTTACGTACAAAATTTATTGTCATACATCTAATTTACAAGCCTATACTTAATTATTATCCTACAATACGTTTTACGTTACTATAATGTTCATTCTTCCGTTCCTACGTTTCTATAAATTTATTCCTTTATAATTTATTTAACGCAACACTTAATCTACACCTATTGCGATGTTTCAAATTTACTTGAATGAACAATTTCTTTACTTAAAATAGTTGTTGTAAACTCTTAATTCCACATTTATAAGTGTATTATTATTTTCACTCAAATATTATACATATATATAGAGTATTGGGTTTTTTATTTAATCATCATTTATCATATATATTAATTAATTAAATTCAATACTTAAGTCTGACTAAATTTATTCCCCAAATACACATTTACATTTCTCAACCAATAAATATAACCAATCAAATTCTCATTTTATTGAACCTTGGTCAATTCCACACGTTAATTTTACTTAAAGTCTCAATTAATTAATTTACCTCGGTTTCATTACCTTATTACCTTATATGCATAATTGACATGGTTATATCTTCCATTACATCAATAATTTATCATTTCATTTCTATGCAATATATACTCATCTTATTCCATTTATTTGGTTACTGCATTGAAATCTATTTATTAACCAATACTAACGTTATTATCATAAAAAAAAATTTGATTCTCAATTTTATTCAATACTTAGAACAAAAATTTTCACATTAAATCAAATCCTTCTATTCAAACCAAGTATCATGCTATGATAATATTTTACGTTGGTTACACTGAAAAAAATCAACTTTTTATCGTTATCAATTAAACATACATTAATTGCACAAATTAAAGGAATTAATTGCCATTTATCAAATTAAATTTTTCATACATCAATCTATTTCATCTAAATCCTTACCTATGAATATTGCAACCTTTAATTCCATTAAATACCAATTAACCCAAATTATTTCATTTATTCTAAGTCATATCACTAAAATAATTCATCATAATAAACTTAAAATCTATACGTTTATTGATTTATTTCTATTTGTCTTATGTTAAATTCTAAATTTAGTAAGACAACCTAAAGTACTCCACTCAATCGACAGCCCCTTTCAATTGTTAATACGTACTTAAATTTCTACAGTTGCCTTCCATCTGCACTTCCGTTACTATGATAAAAATTAGTAACGTTTATGCCATCAATCCATCATAATTACTTACCCTTAATTGAGTTTGATTTCCAAATAAATTTGCTGACCCTTAATTAGACAATTTATAAAAGTTTGTCATCATACCTATAGTTCTACGCTTATGCTATGTCTTAAATTTCAATAAATTTATAAATTTTGAGATGTTCATTAGGGTTTACAAATTTATTGACTTGCAATAACAGGGTTTCTTAATCTATTCAATTTATCGTTCACAATCTTTTATTGCATTAAATTGGTTTAATATTCCCATATTAAATTCTATGTACAGGTAAGAATTTTTCTTTCTTTCTCTACTTAATTCATTTGAATTTTATTCAAATGTCTTTAAATAGGTTTCTAAGTCACTTCTATATAATTTATTCTAGCCTTCATTTTAATACTTATCTACCACCTTTATTCTTTCAACTAAAATAAATTACAAAATCCTATTAAACAAACAATTTTAAATGGTCGAACTTAACGGGTCGTTACACTCTCCCCCACTCAAAACTTTTCGTCCCCGAAAAGGGAAAGGAAGGGAGAAGGAAGAATAAAACAGTATATCTAATTTCAAATATTAACTTATAACAATAATTTACTAAATTAATTTCCTTTAATGAAATACACTTGTTTTATAATCATTATGTCTTTTAATACTTGAACTATTAAAGTTGGAAAAATATCTTTAACCAAATTCTAAGTCCAAAATTTACGAAAATTTTTGGCAGAGTCTCCTTTGTACGGAGGGACTCTGGAGAAAATATAATATCCAAATATACAAATATATTACATATATTATCCAAAATAAAATATCCCAACACGGGAAAATATATAAAATAGCGCTTTATACGTAATCCGGAAACGTACCTATTTGTCGGGCAATACGCTTATTATTTTGGAACCAAAAGCAGTAGCAGTAGCAGTTGCTTCCAACCCCTGTATTCACTTATAAAATCTAAAAGTTAAATATCTATATTACAGTGAAATGTTTGGGTAGATTCAATCATTCATATCCAAATCAAATGCAACAACCATACATTTTAACAAACGGCACACACCACAAACAACAATCATTCAATCAACAACCGTTAGTTGTTCGGGTTCAAATTATGAAATTTTACGGAGTGAGAAATAACTATCAAGTGCATCCGTTACTCAACAGTCTTAGATGGAATAGAGATAGATTATTGTTCCTCCAACAACTCCAAAATTCCTTACCCAACAACCATACATCAACCAAACAATTCAAATCAACACCACAATAGCTTATTATACATTTATTTCATGCTTCAGTGGTTTTATTTTCTTTCTTTCATTTATGGAGGGATTTCTTTGTTTCTTACAATTTTCATTTTCCATTTGTTACAAAATTCATTATATTGTATTCCAATTTATTGACTAAGGTTTATATCATCTATTTATACTACTTACCCTTTCTTATATAGTAAAATTTCCAATTTAACTTAAGTTTATACAATTAATTCTCATTTATAACAGCAAATTTATTGAATACCTTAATTACCTCAAGCTTCACTTGTAAGATTTCCCCTTACATTTTCTTACTAACATTGCAACTTTTATTATATGGTAAGTTATGTATGTTTAAGAATGCAAGTGAAAATTTACAAGTTTCTTCTCAATTCCTTTTTATTTATTAATGGTTCAATAAATATATATTCGTTTTATAAATTACAATTTCAACTTACCCTTAATTTCATTCCTTTATTTAATGTTTACGTTTTATTATATTTAATTACAGTAACCCTCTACTTACACTTAAATTATTAACCTTAAAACCTCCATTTTTATAAATAAAGGATCTTATTAATTCATTATCTAGGGTTTACAGACATTTATTTATATTACCTACTTTTTATTATATTACTAGTAGCATTTTAAAACATACTTAAGTTTATAACCGTACACATCAATCTTTATTTATTAAAGAATTTCATTTTATTTACTTAAGTTAAAATCACCTATTAATAATACTCACCTTTAATTTGGGTAAAATTTCAATTATCACTTAAGTTTATACCAATAAATTCTTATTATAACAGTAATTTATTGAATACTTCATTTTTCCTAAATTCCTACTTGTAAAATATTCAATTCCAGTTTCTCATTTAACACTTCAACTTTTATATTTGGGTAAGTTATTTATGTTAAGGAAATTGCAATTGAACTTATACAAGTTTAATCTCCATTCTTTTAATTAAATTTAATGTTTATTCATATTACCCTTTGTCTCATATGTATGCAAATTCCTCTTTATAGCTTTGCAGTTATTCTCTTATTTCAATTAGAGGTTTCAATTCATTCATTCTTCAATAAATCTTTTCCATTATTTATCAGTTAAAAACTTTTACTTCCCTTATCCCTAGCATTAACTTTCTTACTTAATATTTCACTAACAAAGTTTAAACAATTAATTAACGGAAAAATTTAGAATTAAATACCGGGTCAAATTTTAATCTATTTCAAAATAATAGATAAATAAGTTCTTACAACTTTTATATCTCTAATTATATTTAGAACAATAAAAGAAAATTTTTAGAAAATTTCAAAAATAAATCTGCAGTAGAATTTACTACAGTGGCCTTTCCCCTTCGAAACTCGAAAATGAAAGTCGATGATGCGGCCGTCATCACCGAATTTATTTTCCAGCGACAGAGAGGAAAGTACAGAATTTAATTCTTTTCCAAAATCTTCTTTAAAACAATTCTTTCAATTTATACGAAATATTTATATAAGAAAATACTTATAAACCAAATCAATAAATTTCACAAATTCTTTGAAAGCAAATTTTCAAAAATCCCGGACTTAAGTTCTAAATCTCCAAATTTGGTTTATTATAATTTCACTTAGCTTCAGTTATTATAAATATTTTTATTGCCTAACATCCAATCTATAGCAACCAAATATATATATATCTTTATAAAACTATTTTTATATATAGAAATATAATAGGCAAAATTATTTCATTCACCTATATTAAAAACAAATATTATGTCGGTCTGTCCTATTAAGTGTTTAGAAATCCCTATTGATGACATAGCGTCCCATGCATCAACCAGAATTTATAAATACAAAACGGAACAGATTAACACAATATTAAAATCTTTTTATTAATACTAACAAGTACGCTCTCTCTTATATATACACTCAGCGACTCCCATAGGATATTTCTACCCTATTAACAAAGAGTCAAACCCCACAAAGCCAAGGTTTATCGCTAAACCAAAGCTCTGATACCAACTGTAACATCCCGCCTTTTTGCACACTTTAAACCAACACACGTGCCAATTCAAAGCATACGCAAGGGCGGATTGTTATGGGGTAAATAAGAAAAACAGAGAAGAAATAAGAACAAAAACAGAATCTCACAGCGGAAGGATAAAATATAATAACAAATATACAGTTCATAAACAGTTTACAAAAGCTTGATTCTTCTTTTACAATAAATATCAGAGTTACACATACCAATACAAGCAATGCAGCGGAATAGAAAGAGTGTGGTGTAATACTATATATAACATAATACTTATTCTTCGTCTTCGTCCTCCAAAGCTAAAATCTGCTATCCTGAAATGCTCGGACTGACCCGAGCGAATTTGAATAGACAAAAACACCCGAGTCAGACTAGAATATCTTATGTGAGTTAAATAAACAGAATATAAATATGAGTACAGTAACTCAAGAGATGTTCGGGATTTACATCTCCTAAGGATCCGTTAAACTATTTACTATGTAGTATATTGCGCTATTATAATAGTGTCTATTTATAAAATAAACTTACTTTTAAATAGCGTTAAGGCTTTACATTTTCCACCTTAGCACGTAATAGTCCCAGTAGTCCGTCCAATATCATATCCCCTCCTGATCGGGAAGCCACTAGAGGATACCACACGGGCTACGGGAGAAAACCAAACTCGTACAAGGCGCGATATGGTAGGTGACACGGCACAACTAGGCAATGCCAGGATAGATATACCAATTGCTATCCAGGCTGGTGGAAACGCGTAGCCGCAGTTACCGCCCACCTCGGACTAACTCCCCAAAATCAAAATATAGAAGTGGCCACTGAATCAAATCCAAGTCAAATTATAATATCGAAGAGGAGCGTCCGATCAGAGGAATGACCTCATTGGCCTGAGAATCGCTCCTGTTTTAGCCACCTTATGCCAACTCACGGGAGTTGGGTCCACGTATTCACCTTACAGGAAACGTCGCCACCACCTACTTCATTCTGGAATCTCCACCGCGTACACGGTTAGTCAAAGTGGTTTTCGGTATCGACAGAGAGTATGTCCATATCCGATCCCGGTCTCTTTGCCAACCAATCGTTATTATAACACCGCGGTCATTTAAAATAGTTTATACTTTAAAACCAGAACACAGTCCCTTTCAAAACCATAATATTACGATATCATTTCTTCTTTTAAAACCTAAAACAATATGATATCGTTTATCCCAAATAAAATTATTCCTTTCCAAAAAATTATGTCACTTTTTATTATTTAATATCCCATGTAACCAATATTCTGTTTGTAACTTTCAACATAATTCTTCGAAAATCCATAGCATTTTAAAACCATTATTTTCAAAACTAAATGGTTTGGATATTCAACGGTATGCGAATTAAAAAAAAGTTTAACTTTACTGTTGCTTTATAAAGAAATAAATTACATGGCTTTCCAAATATTTCTTCTTTTAAAGTTAAACCAAAATCCAAAATATTACTTCAAGTCGCAAAACCATTTCAATTTTATATATATTTATATCCATTTTGGAGCATTAATATTTCAACTAAAGTTGGATTTTTATCCTTTCAAAAATCAATATTCTATTAATTAATCCTGACCATTCACATAAAATCCATAATTAATAAGACTTCAATTTCTAGTAAAATATATATATATATATATATATATATTTCCAAATTCAATTTTTACTAGAATATTCATTTCAAAATATTTTGGAAAAAAAATCCAATTATAAATATCATATCTTTAAAATTTCCAACTTAATATTTAAACATAGGATATAATCATCAAACTCCATTTTCTTAATTTTCTTCCATTTTTAATAAAGAAATTTATTCACCTTTTAATTTCAAAATTTCAACTTCATATGCATATAACTATGGAAGAAAACATTTATTCAGTATAAAATTTAAGATTTTTATAAACCGTATTCCATCCAAACCATAGAAATCACATTAAAATAGTTATATATAGACCGCGGTGCCTGTATATAGTTTTCTATCCTATGGTCAAGTGATACGGATATTTATCATTTCAATCCGCAATTTAAAAATAAAAATTTGCGGTTATATATCATTTCAAACCACAATCCCGAAAAATGAAATATGCATGATAATTTTCAATTTAATGATATGCAATAAACATCCATCCATCAACAACATCCATCATCCAATCGCAACCATCAACCAATATCAATCAATAACAATTATATATATGATCATATATAACAGGTGATAACTGGCAGTTTATTCAAATTAAATTTTTCAACTATTAATCTAACAATTTATATTCAGTGATAATTGACATAACTGTTAACTAGCAGTTCATATGCAACCAAAAATTTCTAACAGCCAATTAACACGCAATAAATCAATTAAATTAACAGTTACATTCAATAAAATGCAATTCAACAGATATGAATGAAATAACATGCCAAAAGCTCATAAATAAATTTCTATTCATTTCTAAAATTTATTTAACAAACATAAAAGCTTCTAGTAGTTGTGAGTGGGTTAAAACACTCACCTTTTGAATTTAAATTGAATTCAAATCCAATTTAAACCCAAAAATTGGACAGTCTCCAAATTCATCCAAACCAGTGCCAAAACGTCAGAAATTCCGATACGATCCCAGCAAAACAAACCGCGCGTGAATCCGAGCTCGTATGCAAAAGTTATGAAAATTTGAAAAATGAAAAATTCTGGTCCTGGGTCAACTTCGGGTTCGACTTCGGGGCGCCGCCTCATTTCCCCGATGCTTGCTTGGAGTTTTCGCCAAAACGACCCGGAGCGACCCGAGTCATTTTCTTCCTGACCCGAAGTTGCTCTAGGGTTTTCTCCTCTGAAACCCGAAGCGCGACCATAAGCTGCTGCAGATCCACAAATTTTTTTTTTTTTTTTTTTTTTTTTTAAATAAAATTTTGGAATTTGGGAATTAGGTTTTTTTCTGCCATTGGAATGAGGAGTTGAGAAGGAGATGTACGTATAGAAAAATGAAAATAAGGAGTGGCTAGGGTTTATAATCGCAAATATATAGACAGATAAAAGAAGGCTAGGTGGGTACGGATAACGAACGTGCTAAACGATAGTTGGCCCAAAAAGCCCGTTCTGCCTCCGGAGTCGAATTTGTTAAAACTATATATCCAAATAGGTGTTTCAAAATATTCTGAACGCGATGGAAAAAGTTTCGCGACCAAATTCGATCGTATGAAGAAGTTATGCTAAAAAAATAAAAATTTCAAATTGATTTCAAAATGCGTAAATTTCAAGACGTTTCGAGTCCGTACGATCAAACGACAAGTCTGATCGCAACGAAACTTGAAACATTATTATAATTCACCGTTACGGATCCGATGAAACTAGTTTCGTCGAAATCCGAGTCCGTGACAAAAATGGCTATTTTTAATATTTATTAAATAAATTAAAATAAATCATAAAATCCAAATTTTCTTTCAACTTTAAATATTGGCCAAATTTCATTACTTATATAATCCAATCAATTCCAAATAAGCTTGGATGTGAATTAAAATTTATAAGTATATAAATTTCGCAGTGTTAACCTCTGCGTTTTCTTATTATTTGGGAATTATAAATTTTATTCGCAAAACCCAATTATTTAATCATATACTTATACTCTCATCTTAAATCTAATTATATAAATAACTTGATTTCTATTATCCAACTCAAAATATATCAATTATTCTCCAACTACATAGTTAACGTTTCTTTTATATATCACTGTGGTAATATTTCAAAATGTTCATCTTTTGTTTGCATAAATTACTGTATTTAGATAAAATTGTAATTTTGGTAACTTATCACATAAATAACTTAAAACCTCAACTAATACATTCCACCTTTGTTTCATCTTATTCATTCACTCATCAATATTCCGTACTAACTACAAAATTTAGTGTATTCCTTTAAAGTGATCAAAATAAGACTTATCAACTAATAGAAAGATTTACGTACAAAATTTATTGTCATACATCTAATTTACAAGCCTATACTTAATTATTATCCTACAATACGTTTTACGTTACTATAATGTTCATTCTTCCGTTCCTACGTTTCTATAAATTTATTCCTTTATAATTTATTTAACGCAACACTTAATCTACACCTATTGCGATGTTTCAAATTTACTTGAATGAACAATTTCTTTACTTAAAATAGTTGTTGTAAACTCTTAATTCCACATTTATAAGTGTATTATTATTTTCACTCAAATATTATACATATATATAGAGTATTGGGTTTTTTATTTAATCATCATTTATCATATATATTAATTAATTAAATTCAATACTTAAGTCTGACTAAATTTATTCCCCAAATACACATTTACATTTCTCAACCAATAAATATAACCAATCAAATTCTCATTTTATTGAACCTTGGTCAATTCCACACGTTAATTTTACTTAAAGTCTCAATTAATTAATTTACCTCGGTTTCATTACCTTATTACCTTATATGCATAATTGACATGGTTATATCTTCCATTACATCAATAATTTATCATTTCATTTCTATGCAATATATACTCATCTTATTCCATTTATTTGGTTACTGCATTGAAATCTATTTATTAACCAATACTAACGTTATTATCATAAAAAAAAATTTGATTCTCAATTTTATTCAATACTTAGAACAAAAATTTTCACATTAAATCAAATCCTTCTATTCAAACCAAGTATCATGCTATGATAATATTTTACGTTGGTTACACTGAAAAAAATCAACTTTTTATCGTTATCAATTAAATATACATTAATTGCACAAATTAAAGGAATTAATTGTCATTTATCAAATTAAATTTTTCATACATCAATCTATTTCATCTAAATCCTTACCTATGAATATTGCAACCTTTAATTCCATTAAATACCAATTAACCCAAATTATTTCATTTATTCTAAGTCATATCACTAAAATAATTCATCATAATAAACTTAAAATCTATACGTTTATTGATTTATTTCTATTTGTCTTATGTTAAATTCTAAATTTAGTAAGACAACCTAAAGTACTCCACTCAATCGACAGCCCCTTTCAATTGTTAATACGTACTTAAATTTCTACAGTTGCCTTCCATCTGCACTTCCGTTACTATGATAAAAATTAGTAACGTTTATGCCATCAATCCATCATAATTACTTACCCTTAATTGAGTTTGATTTCCAAATAAATTTGCTGACCCTTAATTAGACAATTTATAAAAGTTTGTCATCATACCTATAGTTCTACGCTTATGCTATGTCTTAAATTTCAATAAATTTATAAATTTTGAGATGTTCATAAGGGTTTACAAATTTATTGACTTGCAATAACAGGGTTTCTTAATCTATTCAATTTATCGTTCACAATCTTTTATTGCATTAAATTGGTTTAATATTCCCATATTAAATTCTATGTACAGGTAAGAATTTTTCTTTCTTTCTCTACTTAATTCATTTGAATTTTATTCAAATGTCTTTAAATAGGTTTCTAAGTCACTTCTATATAATTTATTCTAGCCTTCATTTTAATACTTATCTACCACCTTTATTCTTTCAACTAAAATAAATTACAAAATCCTATTAAACAAACAATTTTAAATGGTCGAACTTAACGGGTCGTTACATTGAGCCTAGATGAGAATATGCTATGCAAATAAAAAAATATGACTTATTTGCCAAAAACTTAACTTTCTCTCCCTCTTTTATTATCGGCAAAGAGTAACAGTGTTAGAAAAGAGTGTTAAAGTGATGGACATTAATATAACATTGATACATAATCAAATATAAATATTAGATTTCAAGAAAAATCAAACAAAAATCATAAATACTTTATTAGGCGCATATTCCACTCTAGAGTGATAGGGGTAATGTCGGCATAGAAAACCATAGTCGTCTCCATTTGTGGTATATTTATGATAGTAATTTGAATACTTACAAACCATGCATAACCATTAGGACTTTTAAATGAGATTAGTAGTATTCCTAATTTTTATAAAAAAATGAATCCCAAGTATCTTCTAACCACGCATAACCGTAAGGACTTTTAAATAGGGTTAGAATCAACTCACCAATTTAATAATCAATTTGATATGTGTTCCATATATGCATAACTGTGAGGACTTTTAAATGAGCATGAAAGCACATAATCAAAGATTCCAAGTAGTTTACTGATGCATAACCGCGAGGACTTCTAAATGAGTGTGAGTACTTTTTGGATGATTTTATTGATAATTTTAAAAAATGAATAATTTCCTGTTTAAATACGACATTTTGACATACTATATTGGATTTTGATGAGTAATTGTCTTAGATATATGATAGGAATAGAGATGGTCACGAAATTTTTACCAACTAATGTTATTACAAATTTTGTTTAAATTTTTAATTTTTTCTTCTAAATATACTATCTCAAGTCATGGTGTATGATTAATATCAACACTCATCACTTTTTTCGGTCACTATTTATCTTTTCGATAATCAATAAGGAGTCAGATTAGTTAACGTAGCCATTTAAGATCAAATCCAAAAATATAAAATCAAATTTCTAAAATGCCTAAATTGAGATGAAGTCGATAAAAACTATTTTCTGCAAGGGGTTTTGTAAAAATGTCTGCCAATTGAAAATCAATTGAAATGAAATTTATGCAGATATTTTCTTTGAAAATGTGATGCGACTAATAAATGTCCCAACATAAAACACGTTCCACTAGTAATTTTTCTATCAACTAGACTACCAGCATAATCTGCATTTGAATACCCATTTAACTCAAAGTTATCATTAGTTGGATACCATAGACCAAAGCATGAGGTATGCAACAGATACCTTATAATCCTTTTTACATATTTTAAATGAGATTTCTTTGGATTTGACTAAAGCAGTGCACATAAACAAATAGAGAATATAATGTTTGGTCTAGAAGCAGTAAGATAAAGAAGTATACCCATGTGTTTCTAGAGTAATCATCAACCAATACAAAAGATATATGTTACCACCTAGGCTTGCAATATCGTTATGTCAAATAGATTCATATGAACTAGTTAAAGGACTCTAGAAGTACTTATAGTGTTTTTGGCATGAAAAGATGATTTTTTTTTTTAAATTTTCGCAGTTGATAACCGGCTGATTGGAATCAGATTATGGTGTAGATTTTCAACATATAATACATCATTGTTGCCCATTATGACTCTGCCATCTTTGTACTTCTCTAGGCTAAGGAACTATGATTTGTCGTCCATCATGTGCCTGGAACAACCAGAATTCAGGTACAACCCTTGTTGTTCCTTAGCCATCCAACACACCTACATGAGAAAAGAGTTTTGTGACCTATTTGTTTTCATAGGTCCATGATTGTTAGTGACAAGAAATTTTGAAAAAACAAGTAGAACCAAGACAGTCTATGTTTGTTTCTTTTGGCACCCATATTATTTTGATTTTAAGGGAATTTATATTCGTTCCTTTAAGAACCCAAATTGGTATGGTTTCCGTGTATTTGGGTCTATACTAGCAATTGTTGTGATTGTGTCCAATTTTTCCACAAATCATGCACTTGGAATTGACATGATTAGTTTCACTTCTACCTTTTTCAGATTGAGTATACCCAAGTCCTTGTCTAATAGTATTAATTGTTTGTTTCCCTAATAGCATATTTAGTGATCTTTCTCCTTTGGAGAATTTTTCTAAAGTTATAGATAGTTGTTGGACTTGTGACTTGAGAGATTCATTTTCATTCAATAACAAAGTGCACTTTTTAATAGAATTTTCTCTCCTTGTATTTTCACTTTCTTTCGAAATCAGAATTTCATTTTCAAGCAA
The DNA here is from genome assembly GCA_030765085.1 of Allium cepa. Taxonomy (NCBI): domain Eukaryota; kingdom Viridiplantae; phylum Streptophyta; class Magnoliopsida; order Asparagales; family Amaryllidaceae; genus Allium; species Allium cepa. Next base: position 540,015,002 of record CM060934.1, on the reverse strand, counting down.
TTTAATTTTAGTTTCTGATCCTTTTATTTCCTCTTCTAATGATGGACACTTATAACACTTAGGGCTCTTATTTCCATAGTATTGAACCATTTGATCATGCTGCTTATTTAGTTCTTCAAACTATCTCTTTGTGACTCAATTTTAGGTACTTCTTCCTAAGTCTTTCAAAACGGCCATTTACTTCATGTAAATATATAAGTAATTGCGAGTGAGTAAATTTTGATACCTCGCTTGGCTTGTCATCATCGCTGTCACTTGTTTCTCCTAAAAAGCATAGATTTTCTTTTTCATTCTCACTGCCAGTGCTTTCATCATTTTCTTCATCACTTTCATCCCAAGTTGCTGCAAAACTTCTCATTTTCGGTATCTTTCCTTTGCTGAATCGATTTTGAGGACAATTTGGCTTTGATATGCCATGTTTATTGCACTTGTGGCAAATGATCTCCTGCTTTTCCGAGTTGTCTAGAACTTTGACGATTCTGCTTTTCATGTTGATTTAGGGTTGGATTTCAATATTTTCCGTTCCACCTTTTGAATCTCTTTATTATCAGTGCCAATTCAGCTGATCCTTCATCATCACCATCATCATCTTCACTTTTCATCATTGCTTTCAGAGCTATTGATTTCTTTCGTGTATCTCCTCCTTCATGTTCTTCCTTGAATTTTATTTCTAGCTCACAAGCGGTGAGGTTTCCGATGAATTCTTCAACATTAACTTGTATCAAATCCTTTCTGGATAGCGGTCACCTTTGCTTCAATATTTCGTGGAAGAATTCTGAGGATTTTTCAGTTCTGTGTATGGTCTTCCTAGGGATTTTGACTTGTATACTAGATTAGAAAGTCGTCCATACATTTCTTTGACACTTTCATCCTTTACCATTGTGAAGTTCTCATACTCGCTACTAAGCATGGCGAGGCGAGACTATTTAACTTAGGAGGTTCCTTTGTGAGTCACTTCAAACATGTGGCAGATTTCATACGTAGTTAAACAATGTGAGACACGGTTAAATTCAATTTGATCCAATAAATAAATAATAAAATTCATAGCTTTAGCATTAGTAGTTTGCAGTTTCATTTCAAGACCTTTCTATTGATCCATAGGTTTTCGACTTCTTGATTATCTACCAATACTGTTGGTGTACTATATCCCGTTTCAAAAATATTCCATGCATCTATGGTTTTCATAAAAATTTTCATTATAGTTTTCCAATATGCATATTCACCATTGAACATTGATGGTCTAGCTATGGACTGACCTTCAGCAAAAGAATTATTAAAAGAAGCTATTGAAAGGAGAAATCAAATTTTTTAACAAAAAATTTGTTTTTGTCCTTAGCCCTGATACCACTTGTAGGATCATTTTTACCCTAGAGAGGGGCTGAATAGGGTGTACAAATAAAAATTAATGCAGAAATAAAAAATAAACACAGAAAGTAATGCAGTATAGATCACACATAGATTTATCCAGCTTCGGCAAAAACTACCTACGTGCTGCCCTCAAGATTTCTACTAAAAATTAAGTAATCAGTCACATACAAAAATACATAAACTCGCGATACCCGCTAACTCGATTAACCTAACTCTAAGCTCAAAACTCTGCCACAACTCAGCCACTGAGTTGCGAATTCAAACTACGCTCCATAGTTTGTACCTAGTTACACAACTAGAAATTTACAAATCTTAAAATAGAAAGTTACAAATATAGATAAACTAACAAAACCCTATTTTTAAAATTGAAGCCCAATACAAATAAGCAAAAACCAGCCCAATTAAATTTAGAGAAAAAGACTCCCCCTTTTCTTCAATTTGTATAATCACTCTGGCTCTTTTGCAATTTGGAAATAGGGTTTTCAAATTTGAAGATGCCGATACAAATCATTTGATTGAAGTGGTGATTTTTCTTCGATTTTCTTTGTCAATCTACTTCCTGGATTTGAGTGCTCAAGGTCGCTTAAAATTTGTTGAGCTCAAATGGTATGAAATTGGTATGTGATTTTTTCCCCTTTTTAGTTTTTGACAGTGCTCGACTTGATTCATGTTTTGGATTTGTTTGTGATTTTGTTCTAAGTACGCTCTCTGAATTTTTTTCACGAACTCGAATGATTTGCTGATGATGATATGGGTTCAATTTATAGGGATCAAAACCCTATTTTATCGTTCGCATAATTTTGGTTTCAATTTGTCCATTTCTTTGCTCGGCCATACGATTTTCGATTTAATGGTTGTGATGAATTCTGACTTGTTCATCGTATACACGTTACACCATGAATGCGAAATTGCTTCATTCTTTTCTGCTATAACTCTAGTATTTGAATTTGAGATTGACTTGATGAAGTTTGACTTGTTCACTGGTTCCATTCTTTGCTGGCATTTTTTGCATTTTTGAATAATGGTGTTTGATAATTTCTTTTTGAAACATGACCTTGACTTTGTTCGAACTCCGATTCTTTTTGCTGTAAACATGTAAACTGCTTCACTGTATTCAAACTGCTGCGATACTATGTTTTGATCATACCTACATATGTATGTGTGTGTATATGTGTTGTGATTTGCTCGAGTTTAATTTGTCCCTGTGCATGTGCTAGTTGCTGTCATGTTTCATTTGAAGTCATGGCTGGTTGAATCTTCATGTGTACATTTCTGGTGCTCTTTGGTATTGCAATCTTATTCCATGTTTTCATGTTGGTTCCTAAGTATGTCTGGAGTTTTCATTTCACTGATCTGGTGCATTGTGGTCTGGTTCTAGTTGCTTTTTGAATCTGGTTCCATTGTGCTTTGCACTTGAAGTCTTGTCTCATGTCTTGCTTTGCATATTTGTCTAGTTTCATATTGTTTTTACATTTGTTGAATATTGATGGGTATGTTCATGTTGTCTGTTGTGTGTTTTGGTCTCATTGAAGTTCTTGATTGCATTGTATTGCTGTGTTATTGTTACCTGACCATGTCTTGTGCACTTTCATTCTTGAACTGATATATATGTGTATGTATATATATATGCATACATGTGAGTGTACTAATCAGGTTGCAGCCTTTGTGTTCGTTGGTCTTGTCTGGTTACATGTTGTATGTTGGTTTGTGCTATGCTTGTTAGACTTGCTGTCTTGATTGTATGGTTCCATATCAGTCCGGACTGATCTTGTGTACATTTGTTTGCATGCTCCATTGTGTACATATGCACTACATGTTGATTTTATTTTCTCTGTTATGGTCCTTTGTGCCAATTTTTTGTAGTTTTGCCTTTGTTGCCCCTGACTTGAACTTGTACATGTCTGGGGCCTTTGTTGTTCTGAGCATTCATGTCAACACTGGTTTGGTCTGGTTCTGACCTTGTGCTCACCAGTCCCTGTAATTTTACAAGCAAGTATATATCGGTGTGCATGACCCTGTTGCATGCACAGTGATACACTGTGTATGTCACAAGTTGTTCGTGTAAGATGAATTAACGAAAATGTAGACGAGCAAACCAAATAACCGAGGCAAATAATATTTTCAAAACATACACTTCATTGTGTATTGCAAAATATTTTTTTTCAATTTTGCAGCGTCAGTGTTTATTTTGCAGATAGTTCAAATGCTAGATACAAACTGGAACAAAGTTGAAGATCAAATACGAGTGATGAGTAAATGTGTAGTGAGGTTTAACTTGTATGAGTGAAAATTGTGTTGTAATTGAAACTTGTATAGTGAGAGCTTAAATTTGTACTATATAAATTTGTAATAAAATATTTATAGGAATAAAATATTTGTTTAAATAAGAATTCTGAGTTATTTATTTTATTCAATAAATATTTATTTAATTATGTGACAAAATAAAATAGTACACAACAAATACATTTAAACGAATATATATATATATAGACATATGTTTATTATCATCAAATAAAATCATAGGCTATTGTATTCTAGATATTTCTCATCTAAGAGTCTTTGGAAGCATAGCTCGTGTACATATACCGGACAAGAAGCGGAGCAAATTGGATGACAATAGTGAGAAGAATATTTTCATTGGTTACGACACCAACTCCGAAGGCTATAAGTTTTGCAATCTGGATTCAAGGAAAATAACGATTAGTCGAGATATTATGTTCGATGAAGAAGGAGAATGGGAATGGAGATCACATAATGACAATTACAACTTCTTTACATACCTTGAAGGAGATGAAATGCAACAACTAAGGATTGAACAATCAAGCGAGCAGCCCACTTTCCCAATAACTTCACCAACCACAAGTTGTTAAGAAGAGAGAGCTCAAGTGAAAGGGCTCCACACTTTAAAAGCCTTTAAGAAATTTACGAGGTAACAGAAAATCAAGACAATTTTACTCTCTTTTGTCTATTTTTGGATTGTGAGCCTATAAACATCCAAGAAGCTTTGCAAAAGAAGAATTGGAAAATTGCTATGGACGAAGAAACTAAGGCCATCAAGAAGAATGACACATGGGAGTTAGCATCACTTTCAAAAGAACACAAGGCAATTAGCGTGAAGTGGGTGTACAAAGCAAAGAAAAACGCCTAAGGAGAAGTCAAAAAATATAAGGCGAGATTGGTGGTAAAAGGCAAGAGTCAAAGAGTTGGCATTCATTATGATGAGGTATTCGCTCTAGTTGCTCGATTAGAAACTGTTAGACTAATAATTTCTTTAGCAGCTCAAAACAATTGGAAGATACATCAAATGGATGTGAAATCTGCCTCCCTAAAGAAGAAATTTATATCGAGCAACCACAAGGCTATGAAGTGAAGGGAGAAGAAGACAAGGTCTTTGTAACACCCCACACCCTTTAGTACACCCAAAGGGACACACTAAAAGGCATGGAGTGTAATTGGTATAACTAAAACTAGCAGAGACTAAGATTCACAAGACAAAATAGATAAAAACAGCGGAAACAATTAAAATAATAATTTGCTAAAAGTCAAACTTCATAATATAGAATTATAAAACCAAATACATCATATGTCTCAAAGTACCAATATATGTCTCATGAAATCAAAATCTCAGTCTCATAAGTATCAAAGTACAAAATATACCTCACAAAGTGCCAGTACATGAAATAAGCCAAAAACTGAAAATAAAGAAGAGAAATACATAAGAAATCTCTGCCAAAGAAGTCTCTAAATGTCTGCAATCTATCACCCTTGCTCTTGCTAACCTATGGGAGGGGGAAAGGGGAAAATGGAGGAGTTGTCAGACTAAAAGTCTGGTGAATGATATAATTACTAAAATCTTTAAGCAAAGTAAAAGCAATAGACTTTAAAAAAGTTCTAGTATATAAAAGAAAACAAAGGAAATAGAGAAAAGGAATAAGCTAGAAATAAATACGAATTAACTAGATCAACATAATTGATTAACTTTAATTGTTTGCACTTGTCCTTGATAGCTACTTTGATTAGGCCAAATTCGTAATCCTATCTTAATTAGGCAGAAATCCTAATTCTATCTTAATTAGGCTGAAATCCTAATTCTACCATTTGATCTGCCTGCTACTCTATAAACCTTACTGCGGACTAGACGCTATATAACTCTCTACACATAAGGTAATGACATCTATGAAAGATGCATAAAGTACAATGGTGTCTACGAAAGATGCACGAAGTATTTATTGTGGACTAGACGTTATATAGCTCCCTACAAAAAAGGCAATGATGCCTACGAAAAACACACATGCTAAGCGCTTGGAAATCATAGCGATACTGAGCACCAAAATGGAAGTTGCACACATAACTGCCACCATGCTCATGCTACATGTTGCTCCACCCATTGGGTATTCTTATCACCTGTGCTTCAGCATAAGTGTGCCCCTCGTCTCACTTTAGGATTATGTGAAATACCGTATCCATAGAAAAATAAAGGGAATGCTGTTGGTGCTGGCCTGTCATCCAAAAAAAATCTAGTTGCGCACTTTGACCAAATCCCCCGTGATTTGGACTTCTATTTAACCAATTACTACCATTATTAGTATAAGCATGCCCTCATCTCACTTCAGGCTAATGTGAGACCACCATTTTGTCTAATAGAGAATGCTTTTTAGTAGAGGTCCTACTTTCATCTTTGCTTACTAACTTAGATAAATTATTTAAATAAACCTTTATTATTATCTTCACTATCCTTGCTTACTAATTTATCCTAAGTCTTAAAATAAGCCTCATTCCATTCTTTTTCTTATTATAACCTACGTTATAACCATGTTATTACTTAACTCAAGGTCTAAGTGTGAAAATAAGCATCTTTTATCTTATACTCTTTTTAGTTATAATTCTAAGTTATAAGTAGGAAAATTATCTTTAATTAGTCCAATTCTAACATTAATATCATAATTAGGCTCAATTTCAGTCTTAATTCCATTTTTATTATAGTCTTTGCAATTTACATCTTATCTTCCGTTATTTCATTATTCTTATAATTTTAATTCATATTTATGTTTAATCTATTTTAATCCATATGCGTAGAAGAAGGAAAAATAAAAGAAAATTGAAAATAGACGAAAATCCAAAGCATGTGAGGAGATGTAAACAAAGCATAAATGACAGTAAATAATTAAAAATACTGTAATTAAACGGAAAAGCTATAATTAACGAAAATTAACCACGAATAACTGAAAAGAATAACTAAAAGAAATAGACTAAAAATAATTCTAAAAACTGTAAATAAACTGCTAAAAAGGTTATTCCAGAAATCATAGTAAAACCACAACTATTGGAAACCCTATTATTTTAAATTACTTAAAAATCTAAATAATTACAAACACCCACTTGTGGTCCTAAGCTCTCCCCTTTAGGTCTTTCCGGATCTACTTGGGGTTGTTAAAATATTTTTATTAAAAAGATTCTCTCATTGAAAAATTATTCCTTTTAGGGTCCTTCCTGAAATGGTGAACCCAATTGTAGAAAATCTTAGAGTGATAAAAAATGGATCTCAGACCGTTGGATTTGGGGATTGAATAGAATGCAACCACGTCATAGGCTGAATAGAAGCCATCGGATGGAAGCACGAAGGGACCAGATTGAGAAAAATAGGGAAATTTACATGTTAAAATTGCATAGGACGAAGGAGCAATACCTTCGCCTCAAACCCGTAGGCGGGTCGACCTATAGGTCGACCGACCATAGTGCCAGGTGGACCGACCGGTCAACCTAGGCCTTGGGATGGTCGACCTCCGTGTATTTTTTTCCGTTGATTCTTGTTTGTTTTGTATCTCTCTCATATTAACTCGGATTTTGACATTTTATATATGAAAATTGACCAAAAAATTATCACATACACAATTGTTCAACACCCATGCCTCAGTTCTGATAATTTCACAAAGTTATTTTATCATTTAATTAATTCGTTAATTGATTATTATAGTTTAATTTTCTGGGTTGTTACATTCTCCCCTCCTTAAGCGATTTCGTCCCCGAAATCTCTAAGGATAAAAGAATGAACGAAATTTTTTCGTCCAATATCTACAACCAAATACTCAATCATCAACCATTCGTCCATTGTACTTAAGTTTTCTAATGCGATTTATGACACTTATGCAATTAGTGTAGTGTTAATATCCCTAATCTAATGCAAAAGATTAGGCGGTCCACTGATTCAGTTGACCTCCTTTTATGCAATCATATCCGTGCTATATATCCAAATGAATGCAAAAATTGCTAATGATAACTGATAGTTTTATATGCATGCTTCAGTCATCATCTAAATGCAACAACCATGTGATAGACATCCATTTATAGCAACCATGAAAACTAAAAATGCAAATGCAAATGCATCCATATGCATATGCTCGAGTGTCCTGGTTAGACCGATCCCTAAGAGATAATAGTGCCTAGTGTAAGTATATGCGTCCATTAGAATCCACTAGCAAACATTCACAACCACCTGCATCCATCATTCATAACACGTTCTTGTAATATGTTTACATCAAATCCTACTATTCATAGGTTAAATCTTAAATTCTACCCTCCCAAAGGATAATAAAGGAAAGAACCTATTCAAAACTAAAGATGAAAAATAGGAAATTCAAAAAAAAAATGCGGTTATGAGATATAAATTTTCTCCAAGTCAAATTTAGTATCCCTCTGCAGACTTCATCCAACATGAAAGCGACTTGCGCGGCCTCCCATAAAGAGCTTTGAAAGGTGACACTCCAATGCTAACTTGAAAACTACTGTCATATGGGAATTCCACCAAAGGAGGATGCTTCTCCCAAGTTTCTCAAAGTCAAGAATACTCATTCTCAACCATGCGTGTCTTACTCTCTTACTAATTTCACTTTCCTACTCTCCTTTAGTCTACACATATGAATCAACATTCCTAGGTCTTATAGTGTCCTACACACTCCACCGGAACTTTTATCATTACTTTTAAAAGTAACCACTGTTACAGCCTTGCACTTTTTCCGTTATACCTAGGAAATGATTCCTATCCACTCCACATTTAAGAGCTTGGTTTGGTATTTATCACTTCATTTTAAAAAAACTAAGGCTTCAATTTTTAAAACATCAAATCCCAAAATATTTGTCTTTAAAAAATGTTATTTTTAAGTTTCTGTTAAATTCAAAAATACTAGGTTACTTAAAATCTTATCTTTCTAGGCTTGCATCTTCATAACTTTTTTGAATTTACATTATTCCCAAACCTAGAGGAAAAATTTTTTAATTCCAAAACTTATTCCTCGTTTTCTTTTAAAGACATTTACAGCTTTCTATAAAAATTTGGATTTTCAAATTTTACTATTGTTAAGTATTTCATTTCCAAAAACTTATTTAATTTTTCACCAAACCATTATCCTTTAAAATATCTTTAAAATGTCCTTATGTGTCTTTTTTTAAACATCTTCTTATTACAACTAACAGTTTTATACCTTAATGTATTGGAACTACTTATCTTATGAGAAACCATTAATGGTGAAACCTTCTATGAATCCTTTAAAAGAGAATTTTATGTTTATGTGAAATTACAAGGAACATTTTTTTTATATATTTTTCGAAATAGGCTATACAAAATATGGTTCTTTCCATACATTGTATATCTCTTTCACGTATTCCTTATAACTTGCACAAAACATCTTTATTTATAATTTGGTTTCATAGGAAATTTTATCATTATTCATTTTGTTCCAATAGATTAAAGTATTTTTAATTTATATTCTCTTACCATAGACAATTTCTATGAAATTTACTAATTTTCTAATATTTAACATACACTTTTCTTTTCAGAAAAACTCATTTTCAAAACTGTTTTTAATATATCCATAACTAGAAAACATTTCCTCGTACTTATTTAAATAGTTAGTGTACTTACAAACCACTTTATTCCTATACTTGAAAATTTTCTTCAAAACATATTTTTATGTGGGCCAAAACAAATGTTGCGTAAAAAACTATTACTACAACCCAAAAATAATAGTGTATGGATTTAATTAAAATAAATACTAACAAACCTCATATACTATGTAAAAACATTTCCCTTGGAAGTCATCTACTATAACAATAGTGCTATAGTCTATGCTCCCTTTACTTTTCACAAAAACATCTATTACAACAATAAATGTTGTAATCTACGTTTTCGATACTTAATAACATCTAGGTTTTTATATTTAAAATCTTTGTTTATCTATAAAGAAACTAGCGAGTTATAATTCTTCAACCTTACATTTTAACAAAAAATTTATCATATAAAAACCAATTTAAATTTCATACTATTTTTCAAAAACCCAACATTTATTTCCTAAAAGAAAATATTAACAATGAAAATTTTCAATTCTAATAATTATATTCTATTGAGCTAAACATAACGTGGATATTCTTCTCATTGCCCTACGAGTACCCTTCCTAAATTTTGGTAATCTCATTTCCTTACTATAGTCTTTTAGTACTACCGTTAAATCCACTTATCTGAAACAATTGTAATTTCTGTAATTATCTACACACGGGCTTTCTCCTTTTCTTAATAACTGCATCTCTTATACATCTTTAATCTTTGCCTACCACTCTTTGGATTTTCACAATCCGAACCTATATAGACAAAGCCGTTTCTCAAACTCTTTCTCATGTGTAGACCTTCTCTATGCCAAGAAACACACTTTCTTATGCCAAAAGTGTCACTACAAGAATTTGGCCTTCCACCGATGAACGCAGAGTGTACGAAGAAACTCCTTAAGATGAATGCATGCTTTTCCATACTCTTGGAAAACACCAAAATTTCGTTCTCGAATGCCACCCCGAACTTATTTAGGACATCTCTAAAAACACGGCTCATCAAATCTATAAAATAGGAGAGGGAATTGGTTAGTCCAAAAAGGCATAACCAACTACTCAAAGAACCCGTCGGGTGTCCTAAATGCAGTCTTATCAATGTTGTTATCAACGACCATAAGACGATGAAATCCAGTGGCTAAATCAAGTTGAGAGAATACCGCAGAGCCAACTAACTAGTCAAAAAGGTCATCTATCCTAGGGAGTGGATATCGGTTCTTCTTCGTGAGATTATACAATTCTTTATAGTCTACGCAAAGTCTAAGGGAACCATCCACCTTAGTAGCGAAGAAGACTGGTGCTCCCTACTCCGATATGCTCCTTCTTATCAATCTTTTTTTGCAAAAGCTCATGGATTTTCTTACTCAAACCCTTTCTCTCCTTAGGTGCCACGTGCCTCTCGGGTAATGCTACTGGCTTAGCATTATCAATCAAATAAATCCTGAAATCAATCTCTCTCGTAGGAGGTAGTCCCCTAACCTCGTCCAAGACGTCTGGAAAATATCTGACGGCAGGAACCAAATCTAACTATGATGATGATGAATCGAGAGAATAAAGGAAGCTCAACATAACTGACCCTTGTGGGTCGCAAGAAACCTCGAGAGTCCTACCGCTGTATGTATCTGGTCTAACGACTCTCCTCTCGTAGTCTAATATAGCTCCATATGTGGATAGCCAATCCACTCTCAAAACCATCTCATACCCTAGAAATCCCAATACATAGGCGTCACAGTCAAATTCCGCGCCTAGGTTAAAAATTTTCAAACCCCTACAGACCATAGACAAGTGTGTTGATCATCATATGGGGTTTGAAACAACAATGGGGTCTACTACTAAAGGGATATCTAAGTGTAAATAATCTACCAAAGAACTCGTAATGAAAGGGTGTGATGCTCCAAAATCGAAAAAAGTCCGAATGGGAAAATCAGAAAGAGAGATTAATCCTTCTAAAGAGATATTCCTACCTCTATCCGAATTACTGGTAGAAAGTGTTGCATCCATAGCTTGTACCTACGCCATAGGTGCGCTTGCTCTCTGTCCCGTTCTCTAAGGATAAGCTCTACTAAGATGACCGGGCTGCCCATAGTTGAAACACCTCCACTTCATGCTTTATTCTTATAGTCCCTCGCGTAATGATCAATCCGTCCATAGTTATTGCATTTTTTGCTTTTCTTGATCCACTTCTGAGGTCCTGCAAATCTAATATCCTAAATCTTTGCTCCAAAACCTCCAATCCACTCGTGCCTCCTCAAAATCCTCTGTGCTTGAAATCATTCTGCCTCCTAGACTAGCGAAGTTTTTGCATATCTTAGAAAAATTGGATGTTATAGATGGATTAAAGGGACCTCCACCTATCGTTGCTGTATTGGGTGCTTGCCCTTGGACATCCGGTACCGTAGCTCTAAGGAACTAGTCAGCCATATTATGCAAAGAAAAGGAAACTTAGGCTCAAAAGAATTGAAATAAGGTTGAACTGGACTTTTGAAAGAATTTTTATAAAAACTCTTTTATACTTGAAAAACTACTTCTATAATAAGAGTTTCATTCTGAAAAATACTTATAATTTGAAGATATGCTACATACAAATAGGCTGCTTTTGGAAAAATACTTTATTTTTAAAACAAGTTTTAAGGAATCATATAAGCTTAGGCTCTGATACCAAATGTAACATCCCACACCATTAAGGGACACACTAATAGGCATGGAGTGTTATTGGTATAACTAAAACCAACAGAGACTAAGATTCATAAGACAAAACAGATAAAAACAACGGAAACAATTAAAATAATAATTTGCTAAAAGTCAAACTTCATAATATAGAATTATAAAACCAAATACATCATATGTCTCAAAATACCAATATATGTCTCTTGAAATCAAAACATCAGTCTCATAAATATCAGAGTACAAAATATCCCTCACAATGTGCTAGTACATGGAATAAGCCAAAAACTAAAAATAAAGAAGAGAACTACATAAGAAATCTCTGCAAAAGAAGTCTCCAAGTGTGTGCAACCTATCGTCCTTGCTCTTGCTAGCCTATGGGGGGAAAAGGGGAAAATGGAGGAGTGGGTCAGACTAAAAGTCTGGTGAATGATAGTAATTACTAGAATCTTTAAGCAAAGTAAAAGTAATAGACTTTACAACAGTTCTAATATATAAAAGGAAATAAAGGAAATAGAGAAAAGGAATGAGCTGGAAATAAATACGAATTAACTAGGTCAACATAATTGATTAACTTTGATTGTTTGCACTTATCCTTGATAGCTACTTTGATTGAGCTGAATTTCTAATCCTATCTTAATTAGGATGAAATCCTAATTCTACCCTTTGATCCGTCCGCTACTCCATAGATCTTACTGCGGACTAGACGCTATATAACTCCCTACAGATAGGGTAATGGCATTTACAAAAGACGTACAAAGTACAGTGGTGTCTACGAAAGACGCACTAAGTATTTATTGTGGACTAGACGTTATATAGCTCCCTACACATAAGGCAGTGGTGTCTACGAAAGGCACACATTCTAAGCGCTTGGAACTCATAGCGATTACTAAGCACCGAAATGGAAATTGCATGCGTAACTGCCACCATGCTCATGCTACCTGTTGCTTCACCTATTGGGTCTTCTTATCACTGTGCTCCAGTATAAGCGTGCCCTTCGTCTCACTTCAGGATTATATGAAACACCGTGTCAATAGATAAATAGGGGAAATGTTGTTGGTGTTGGCCAGTCATCCAAACAATATCTAATTGTGCCCCTTGTCCAAATCTCTCATGATTTGGACTTCTATTTGACCAATTACTACCATTATTAGCATAAGCGTGTCCTCATCTCACTTCAGGCTAATGTGAGACCACCATTTTGTCTAATAGGGAATGCTTTGTGGTACATGTCCTACTTTCATCTTTGCTTATTAACTTAGATAAATTATTTAAATAAGCCTTTATTATTATGTTCACTATCTTTGCTTATTAATTATCCTAAGTCTTAAAATAAGCCTCATTCTGTTCTTTTTCTTATTATAACCTATGTTATAACCATGCTTATTACTTAACCCAAGTTCTAAGTGTGAAAATAAGGCTCTTTTATCTTATACACTTTTTAGTTATAATTCAAAGTTATAACTTGACCAATTATCTTTAATTAGTCCAATTCTAACATTAATATCGTAATTAGGCTCAATTTCAGTATTAATTCCATTTTTATTACAGTCTTTATAATTTACATCTTATCTTCCATTATTTCAATATTTTTATAATTTTAATCCATATTTGCGTTTAATATATTCTAATCCATATGTGAAGAAGAAGAAAAAATAAGAAAACTGAAAATAGAAGAAAATCCAAAGCGTAGGAGGAGATGTAAATAAAGCATAAATGACAGTAAATAATTAAAAATATTGTAAATAACTGTAATTAAACAGAAAAGCTATAATTAACAAAAATTAACTACGAATAACTGAAAAGAATATCTAAGAAAACAGACTGAAAATAATTCTAAAAATTGTAAATAAACTACTAAAAAGGTTATTCCAGAAATCGTAGTAAAACAACAGCTATTGGAAACCCTATTATTTTAAATTACTTAAAAATCTGAATAATTACAATCACTCACCTGTGGTTCTAAGCTCTTCCCTTTAGGTCTTCCCAGATCTACTTGGGGTTGTCAAAATATTTTTATTAAAAAGATTCTCTTCTTGAAAAATTATTCCTTTTAGGGTCCTTCATGAAACGGTGAACCTAATTGGAGAAAATCATAGAGTGAGAAAAAGTGTTAGGTCTAGGGTTCTATTTATAGGTGTAGAAGTGGATCACAGACCGTTGGATTTAGGGATTGAATAGGATACAACCACGTTATAGGCTTAATAGGAGCCATCGGATGGAAGCATGAAGGGACCAGATTGAGCAAAATAAGGAAATTGACGCGTTAAAATCGCACAGGATGAAGGAGGAATTCCTTCGCCTCAAACACATAGGCAGGTCGACTGCCCATATTGCCAGGTCGACCGGCCAGTCGACCTAGGCCTTGGGATGGTCGACCTCTAGGTCCTCTAGGTCGACCTCCCTGTATTTTTTTGTTGATTCTTGTTTACTTTGTATTTAGCTCATATTAACTCGGATTCTGACGTTCTATATATGGAAATTGACCAGAAAATTATCATGTACACAATGATGCAACTCCCAAAGTCAATTTTGAAAATTTCACAAAGTTATTTTATCATTTAATTAGTTTCGTTAATTAATTATTATAGTTTAATTTTTCGAGTTGTTACGGTCTTAAAGCTAAAGAAGGCACTTTATGGGTTGAAACAAGCTCCAAGAGCTTGGAATGCTCGAATTGATAAGTACCTTCAAGAAAGAAACTTCATCAAATGTCCTTGTAGAAATCCAAGCATATTTAAAGATTTTAAGAAAGAGACGACGAAGGAGTTTGAGATGATCGATATCTGGCTCATGTCTTATTACCTTGGCATTGAAGTAAAACAAGAAGATAAAGACATCTTAATCACTCAAGAAGGTTATGCTAAGGAAGTATTGAGGAAGTTCAAGATGGATGACTCTAACCCAGTTTGCATGCCGATTGAATGTTGGATCAAGTTATCAAGTCACGAGGAAGGAGAAAAGGTGGACTCAACACTATTCAAGAGCTTGGTTGAAAGCTTGCGATATTTAACATGCATAAGACCCGACATTTTACATGCGATAGGAGTTGTGAGTCGATACATGGAGAATCCAACAACAACTCATTTAAAGGCGGCAAAGAGAATTCTTCTGTGTTAAAGGTACAACAAATTTTGACTTGTACTACTCTGTTTCTGATAATTACGAGCTTGTTGGATACAGCAATAGCGATTGGAGTGGAGATATGGATGACTGAAAAAGCATAAGTGGCTTCGTATTCTACATGAGAGACACAGCCTTCACTTGGATGTCGAAAAAACAGTCGATTGTCACTCTTTCCACATGTGAAGCGGAGTACGAGGTGCTACTTCATGTGTTTGCCATAAATTTGGTTGCGAAATCTGCTAAAGGAGTTGAAAATACCACAAGATGAGCCGACCAAGAATTTCGTGGACAACAAATCAGCAATTACTTTGGTAAAGAATCCAGTCTTTCATGATTGAAGCAAGCATATTGATACACGCTATCACTATATTAGAGAGTGTGTCGTCAAAAAGGATGTGCAACTAGAGTATGTGAAGACGCATGATCAAGTAGCCGATATCTTCACCAAGCCTCGTAAGTATGAGAATTTTGTCAGGTTGAGGAATCTGCTTGGAGTCACAAATCAAGTTTAAAGGGAGGGTGTTGAAATATTAAACTTGATTTGTTATCATCAATTTCTAGAATCTTATTATTATAGTTTCTAGAGTCTTCTTACATTTACTGTAGTTTTTTGAAAGCTCTTGAATTTTCTAATAGAAATAAGAATTATGTATGGAGTCATGTTTCAAGAATTGTTTAGAGAGTCTTATTTCTAAAATAGTCTATGAATTACTTTAAATAGAAGAGCTCTCTCATCATTTTTTATCAAGCAATCAAGCAAGAAATCTACCGTCAATACAAGAATAGTTTTCAACAACAAAAATGTCTCTTTCTTATATTCTCTCCCTTTTTCTCATAAAAATATATTCAACAAGTTGGTAATGGGAGATAAAAGCCAAAAAAATATAAAACTAGGGCCATTGGTAAAAAAGCAATAAGTCGAATAATTTTTTGGATGGAGTTACATGTCATACGTGTTAAATTAACGAATTAAAATACCAGTGGAAGATGTATTGTTCACTAATTTGAATGGTTAAACTAAAGTTGGTGAATTAGTCATTTTGGTTCTGGTAGTAATACTAGTTTCATGATGGGTTTAACAAATTCTCAGTATTTATACTTCTTCTATAAGAGCACAACCAACGATGGCTTGTTCAGTTGCAAAACTAGCCACGGAGCAATCAGATGTGGCTTGTTTAGTTTGTTGTGGCTGATTCGAACCAGTTTTGTGGCTAGTTGAGTGAACATGGACTGCTTTTTATAGCGGCGAAGTCTTCGTTATTATAAGTATATAATAGCAAAGACTTTGCCGTTATAAATTTAAAACGGTAAAGACTTCGTCGTTATATACTTATAACGGCAAAGACGATAAAGCTTTCATCGTTATAGGCGAAGCCTTTACTCTTATAAATAGAACAATTTTTCTTCAAACCAATCTGTGGCTGGTTCTACCTTTTACCTGGACGCACGGTTTGTTCGCTTAGTTGAAAAACATGAAATAGAGCAAAGTAAACAGGTCGGATTGTTGGTAACGGTCTAATGAGGTTTTTAGTTTTATTTGTTAATGGAAACTTAATCCATTACTAAAGGTTAAAGCCCAAGACTCATTGCTTAATGGATAACTGACTAACTACGATAGATAAAAAGGAAGCGCTCGTCCCATTGAACGCTACCGTTCCTCATCTTTGTTAAGGTTATTTGATCATGCAAAAGAACTCAATCATAAATGTCCTCCCAGAAGACAGTGTTAACCACGAACTTAAGTGTTCACGTTGAACGTTATGCACATCGCATACATTTTTTGTACTTACACACTCAAACCTACTCACTTTGGGGTTCATTTGGAGTAGGAAGCAAGCGCCGTTATTTATCCCCGAGTACAGCTTGATAATGATTGGGTGATTTTGTACACTTAATGTGGATCGACAAGGTTTAACTTAACTTGAATATGAATTGTATGCGTTATAACTATGTTTGTATTATAGTGCTCATCACTAAAACAAGCCAAGTAACGCAAAGTACTTGGTAAAACTGATTCTTCATAGTCATAATCCAGGTCTCGTAGCCCTTCAACAGACTTTCACTAGCTAACAAAACAGTTTCACTTCACTTAGGGGAATAAGTTTACTCAAAATCCTCTCTATCACTTTGGGGGATTCGCAACATTGCCACAAACCGCTTCAACAACTTCAAATTACAGGTAGTGTACCTTTGAATAAAAATCTTTTACTTGAGTTGAAAGCAATTTGATCTTTTAGAAATAAATAGTGAACAAAGAACGCAAGAGATATTAAGAAATGAAGTGCAAGTTCATTGTTGAAATCTTTTGCAAAACACAATATTTTATCAAATAACCCATTGAGAAAGATGCATTTTTTCATGAAAAACTATGGTCAGATCAGATGATAAATAGTTGTACCTTACCGAATTGCGAAATTTTTGAAAAGCAACATAATTGTTTTTTTTTTTTTTTGTTTAAAACACAAGAGAACCCGGTAAGCCGGTAAGCTGATCCAATCTTTCATGCCTCCGGGTAAATTTATATAGGATAGAGAAGCGCATGATAGATATTGAAGTTGGGTCTTTTTACCACAATCCAAGTCTCCTTTCCACTGCGTTGCATCCGTGGACAAAAGAAACATAATTGTTACTTTTAGGCAAGTAAGAAATGTTTACGCCAACATAAACTTGTTAATGTTTCAACATATCCATTTATGTCCACATGAAGTGGATTTTTCAAAATGCATAGATCATTTTACATGAATATATTGACGTCCACATAACAATCACTATTTTACACAAATATATTGACGAATAATGGAACAACGCCCACATAACAATCACACTATGTCGGCATATTCAAATGTTGTGTCAACGTATAAACAAGTTTGTGTCAATATATCAATTTCTTGTGTTGACATATCAATATTTTACACTAATGTGTTTATGTATTACAGGATGCTAAAACTAGAAAATAGAAGTTTTTTTTTCTATCAACATTCAATCCAAAAGTACAACTCATCTTATCGAAACAGAAGTACAACTCATCTTATCGAAACAGAAGTACAACTCATCTTATCGAAACATTAACAAGTTTTGTCATTTTGCTTTACTTTAGTTTCCAGGTTCCTAGCAGATACCTTTCTGAAAGTGTTTTTTTAACAGTTCAGCATCCGAACCATGATCAATAATAAGATTACTGAATACCAAGAGAGAGTCAAACTCAAAATATAAAAAATATAAAAGTGTAATTGCGCATAATTGTACATCTTATTTCCTTTGAAAAATAAATTCACATACATTGCTTAAAATGCATAAATACAACGCACACATGGAGAGAAGATCTATTGACATCTCCCTTTATTCCAAAAACCAAACTGTAAACTGTTCGTACAAATGATTCAGCACAACAAATCAAGGGCTTCCTTGAACACAAATCCACTGTCCTACGAACATTTTATTGCAGCCAATGTTAGGATTTATAGCCAGAAAAGCTTCGGGGGTAAGCTCAAACTGTTGCTGAATGGAAAAGCAGGTGTCTCCAACTTTAACTCCTTGCACAACTTCACAGCTCACTGCGTCCGGGGTTGCTGCATTTTCATATTCAACGATCGTCAGTCCAGACGAAAATAATAAAATTACAGTAAACATAATATCAGAAGTACTTTAGTTGTAAACTCACGAGGAAAAAGTCTTCCTTCTGCTGTGGAGATGAAGAGAACTAAAGAGAGCACAATGGCTAAGTTGAAGAACATGGAAGCACCTTTTGCCATTTTACTTGTCTTTATTTACTCCTTTGTATTTGAGTGTATATTTTCTGGTAAGTTGGTCTATCTGTAACGTATATATAGTTAGTAGCAGGGGATAGATGCCAAATCAAGTTATATTTCGTAACAAGAGTCGTCGTTGGTAAATACGATATAAGCTGGATGAACCTCAGATAGGATAATTATATGCATGTCTTACATGGTATTAACTTGTGAAAATGTATATTCATGAAAGATCAAAATTTTCACTTTGACGGTTAAACCAATGCTGGCTAAGCGTGGCTGTAATATAATGTTTATTTCCATGATGTATATATAATGACAAATTACATTGAACCCAGGAAGGATGGCTAGTCACATCAACACTGGCGTTAACCACACGTACTACGTAAACTTATTTGTGTTTAAATTGATCGAATAATATGATAATAATTTTATTATTAGAGATAAATTATATACAACCAAATAATCACAAAACAATTAAATCAGCAAAAATTAAAAATGTAGGTCATATAATGGGCATAATTTTTTTTTCTAATATTCAACATCTTCAAGCATAAGTTTGTTATTCAGAATTGCCATCCCAATTTGGATTCATAAAGAAGATATTCGCGTACATAGAGAGGAACAACCTATTGTTAATGATTCACACAGGTATAGATATATCACGTATGAAACATAGAGTGCATGCTGATGTAATATAAATCCAACACACTTTTGAAAAATTAAAATTTGCCCTAATTTTAGTAGAAGAACAGGAATTACCTGAGCTATCTGATAAAAGAGGCTCCTTATTGAATAAAACTATTTGATAAAAGTGGCTCCTTATCGAATAAAAACTGCTTGTAGTAGGTATATTCAGTAGAGAACAATAATCAACGTACTAAACACATGATTCACGGTAACTGAGATTGGTAAACATGTTTGGCTTCGAGAACAGATTTAAAATGAATCACACCACCATTCTTACATAACAAACTTCGGGGAACTTTTTCGTCGTCCAACTCCTCAATTAAGTATGAAGTAAGTAGCGTGCTAATTACTTCGATAATTTGAATCAACAAAATTAAGAAATCTTAATTTTGCGTTGAAGTGGTGATTATGTCGGTAGATGCTTATACAATCAGGTAATTGCACCCACTACAAGACATGCTAGGTTTTGCGATGGCCTAAAGACGTGGAAGGCCGTCGTTAGTCGTCGCTAAACTACGATACAGACCGCCGCTTTTTAAGTCGTCGATCTAAGAAAATGTGACGGCTTTAGCGATGACTACGTCATTAACTTTTCGACGGCTAGGGACAGCGTAGCCGGCGCAAACCGATGAAGATCGATGGACGACGTCCCTAGCCGATGAAGGTCGATGGACACGTGACATGAATCTGTGCATCACGTATATGCCAATAGGAGGTCGTCGATGGACACGTGACATGAATATGCGCATCACGTATATGCCAATGGAGGGTCGCCGATGGACACGTGACATGAATCCGTTTATTACGTATATGCCAATAGGGGGTCGGTAGCCGTCGGTAACTTGTGCAATAGGCCGTCGGTAGCTGTCGCTAACCTGCGCCAATAGGTCGTCGCTAGCCTTTGCATTCTTTTTTATATAACAGCTGCTATTTGCACTATCCAACTATACACACTCATTTGTTTGTCCATCTCATATACAATACATATAAACCCAATTTTACAATTACAATAATCTCATACATATCGTATATAACCAAGTTTATATCACAAAAATCAATATTTACATCAATATTTCATCAAACAACACAACCATACCTACAAATCATCTTGTCCATCAAACATTCACAAATCCATCAAACATTCACAAACAGCACAACCATCAAAACAAGTATCAAATCCATCGACACAAGTCAACTAAACACAAAACAAAACAATCAAACATTCATCAAAAACAAAACCATGCTTACTCGTCATCATTTCCCGATCCGTGAGAATGAAATGTCCCATTGTCTATCATATATGACGCAATCCGTTTATCTAGCAGCATAGTTAATCTTTCGCTCTTCCGCTAATCTTCAACTCTGCTATCTGCGCTCTGAGTTGTGATATCTCCTCTTCGGCCTGTTACTTTCTATAATCGACCTAGGACATAGTCCCCTGTAAATTAGTTAATAGTTAGTTATAATTTATACGCAATATTAAATAAAATTTATAAATTAGTTAATGAAGTAGATGAACTCAATAAACAGTACCTCCTAGTTACCGTATCTGTATAGCCTATTTCGCATGGGCTTGTCGGTCACAGCATCAAAAATCTTGTCCTCCTCCTCAACAGTCAACTCCTCTTGACCTGTCGACTTTAGAACTCGAGCTTGTTCCGTTTCAGTTATTTCCTGCATTCATGGATAGAATTTTTACACAATAAATATTCAATTTACAACTTATGTAATGTGAATTAAAAAAAATAGAATGTTTACCACTATGGCTTGAGATTTATGGTCCATCCAAGTAAATGAAAAGAGCCATCATCATTGATGTGCCCGATGCCATGAGTCTGAGTGAAGACCTTCGCAAATGTAGGCTCACAGCCCTTCTCCTTAGCCTAAAATTATATATGAATAAACAATGTATATATATGATTAAATAGTGTTATAACTATTTTATAATTGCAATTTATAAAGTTACCATTTCCTTCCGATATTGTTAGAAGGATTCTAAGCTGCCGCGGTGTACAACAGGATTTTTATTCCTGTTTGTCGAGTTCCGCTCGGCAATTTCCTGTAAATTTAAATATATGATCGACTAAATTAATGCAGTTATTTATGAACTTCAAACAAATTATAATAACAATATGAAACCAAAAAACTTACTTTCACGGCGGGAGTTTCCAACTGCTATTGAAATTCCGCCCAAATACCAGCGCTTATCCAATTGGGTTTTTTAACGCCTAAGAAGGTGTCCTTGTAATTTTTATCAGCTTCTTGTTCAAATGATTTCTAAAATGATCTTGATCTTCCTCTTCTACAGCTACTGCGCCTACAAATTGAAATTAAAATGAATTATATACAGTGTATTAATTTTCAAAGATCAAATATGTCATTTTCAAATGAATTATATATTTATACGTACCATCACGTCGGCTCATATAGCATTCTTAATATGTAGTGGAATGTCATCCCACTGAGGCCAACAACCCGATATCCGACTCATGTACGCCTTCCTAGAGATAGCCAGAATATAGTCGGAAGGCTCTAGCTTAAAACCCATATTAATTTTGTTGTAGATATTTAATAAATTTCAAATAATATACATGCACTAAATATTAATGACTTGCAATAAATTTGATTCTTACTCTCCACTCTTCGAAATTATAACCACCCTTGGGTGTAAATAAGCCGAGCCCCTGATACCCTCGCTAGTAGCAGGAGAAGTAGAAGCATGAGATCTAGAAGATCCCCTATGAGACATATATAATATCTGCCACAAACATATTATTTCATATAATAAAAAAACATATCATTTTATTACTAGAAAACATGTCTGATTAATAATCGCATAAAACTTCCACTAAAATTACAAAAATGGAACAAGATCTCCTGAATACATAGAATTAATATAACAGCAATAGATAGCTCACAACATAGTCATCATCATTAATAATAACGAAAACTCAAAATATAAATTATACAACAAGCGATACAAATATTCATCATATACACATTACATAATCAACAATTAATAACTAGTCTTCATCGTTTTTTGATTCAGACTCGGTCTTGTGTTCTATATTATTTTCCTCTGTACTCTTAAATGCTTCTGTTAAAACGTTTGATTCATCGCTCAAAGACCCTAAATCAGTATGATCAACGGTTATTAACACTTCATTATTTGGCTCAAGATCTGCTTGATAATCTGCTTCATCCGACATATTATTTACATCAAGCGTAAATCTTGCCTTTTATTTAAAAACAGTCGACCAATCTGCTTTATCTCTTTTTAGGGATGGATATGGAGCAAAATAAACTTGTAATGTTTGCTTAGCTAATACAAAAGGATCATACTTATAGTAATACTATTTTAATAAGCATATAATCTTTGTGCACGTTGATTCTAGAACTAAGAACATTGTTGAACCAAATGTATTTGAATAAAAAGAAGTTTCTACAGGTCGTATAAAATATGTCAGTTCTAAAACCTATGTTAAGACGCCGTAAAAATCTTTCATATGCTCATCTGGATCATCACTACCTTTGAACAAATACACCGCTATTATAGGTTAATTTTTCAGCATTATATTCTTTGGTGTTGAATTTTAATCCATTGATGAAGTATATTGGATTAGTCTCGACATTTTTTTTGGGTCCTAGTGTAAGATCTTTTAATCCTTCATCAATGACACAATTTCTTGGATCATAAACGTAGTTCAAAAACTAATTAGCAAATTCATTACCGTGATCGCCAAGTGGATGTTGCGATTCGTAAACATTGCAAATATATATAATATATTCCATTATAATATGTAAGTATAATTGATATAAATATGAATTTAATATTAGATAACAAATGGTGCAACTTTATCACAATTAAGAAAAAAAATATGTCTGCTACATGATAATTTCTATCGTCTAATCATATTTCCACATATTTTCAGCAGGTCGGCCATGTTGTCTAAAAATATATAATATTGTTTAAGTAGAATCTTATTCAACGGCTTCATCATTACGTGAAACACTTACAAATGATAAGTTCACATGGTCATTGAAATAATGAGAGAAAAAGAATGAAGCTTCTTCCTCAAGATATGATTTGCAAATCGAACATTGACCTCGTGCTTTTTGTCTGACTTTTTTCTTTAGATGATTCAAGTACCTATTACAAAATTAATTTATATTGCATAGGACCTCGATATTAAATAAATTCATATTTTAAATTAAAATTAACATTATGGATATTTAATATTACTTCTCAAATGGATACATCCATCCATATTGCACAAAACCTCGAAGAAGTACTTTAGATGAAAGATAAATAGGTAAATGCTCCACTATATTAAAAAATCCTGGAGGAAATATTTTCTCTGGTTTGTGGAGCAGTATAGAGATTTTTTTCAAGTTTACATATATGCTCGACTTTTAACTAGTAGAACAAGGCTCTTTATAAAACGAACTTAATTCTATTATAACACTACGTTCTTTTATGGGCAACAATTCTTTGGAAACCAGAAGTAATAAATTTTCCATCATGAAATAACAATCGTGACTTTTCATCCCACTCAATTTAATATTTTTAAAGTCAACACATCTACGAAGATTAGAAGATATCTCATCATGACATCTTAATCTTTCCACCCACTTTAGCATGAGTTTTACTTGCTTGCTGTCTACCTCATAGCATGCTTTGGATTTTTTATTGTTATTGAGCTTTATATGAAGTTCGAGACATTTACACAATTTTTGTGCATCACGTCTTGAATTCAGATCCTTCTTAGTATGTTTAAACATATTTTAAAGCGTAATGGAAATTAAATAAATTAATTATTTAATTTGGTAATTAATAAAATGGCTAGCCATCACTAGCCGTTGGAAATATTCGATGGGTCGTCGACGGTCATCGTCACCAACCATCGCTAGTCATATTATATCTTACAGTGACTTTAACTGTTTTTAAAATGTCAAGTCTAAATAGTATTTTAATTTAAGTACAAATAAGGTAAGATCCGGTACTATAAACTAAACAGGAAAATAAAAAAAGTAAGAAATAGTAAAGGACGTGGGAGGTTTATGTAGTTCGAATATTAAGGAATCATACGTCCATGGGGGAATTTTCTCTTCCTTCCTTTTTCATTATTTTGGCATAAATTTTTATGGCAGAGAATACAGTAAACCTTAAATGTCTCGAGAAGAGAAAAAGGTAAAAGCCATCTTCATGCTATAGTGCTTTTTCTATTTATAGCCTTGATGCACATGGGTTGCTAAATTATTTTCTCAGCATTATGCCTCGGCCCTTAGATTCTACCAGATGTCATCTATCTGTGTTTCTATTTGATGTGTTTGGACTACTGACATGTCTTAAGTGGGACGCTTGAGTGAAGACATGTCTGTGTTGTCCATCAGGTGTCGCTTTTGGTCTCAGGTACTACCACCATATCTGCATTAATTGATATATGGCCCTCGCATGATGCTGCGGTGTTTTTATCTTTGCTACTCATCAGATTTGCGCTTGTTTTTTTGACCTCGTATTAGGGTGGTGTTGCACTGCCTTGCCTTAGCTTGGGCATTCATCTACTATGCTTGTGGACATGACCTGGCTATGATTTGAGTTATCCTCATTGCCAACATGCTCGGTTTGTCGGTGAGAAGAAGGAATTGCTCCATATCTTTGTTACCTACTTGTAAGTATGGTTCTATGCTGAAGAGTATCTTAAGGAGCCCTGCATTCAGCCTTTTGGAGTGCTTTTGACACCTTGCAGTACATCTTAAGTTGCCTTCAGTATATGTTGGTGCAAACCTGTTCTTGTAGGTGTTGATAGAGTATGGACTTTGGAGATGTGCTCAGCTTAGTTCAACATGTACTGCCTCTGTTTCCTTATGAGTGTAGCATTTGTTCTTCTGTCGTTGTTCCCTTGTTTGCAAGGTTCAAGTTAGGTTACATACTGTAGCTTCAAGATGGCTCCCTACACAGTACGTGTTTGCTTGATTCCAATCTTTTTTCTTTTCATCTAATCTTCTCGAAACGAGGGTAGTCTTCCTGGTCTCGTACCCTACCTCATTTTCCATCAATGTGGTTTGAAGTAAGAATGGGTGTAACACTTGCTCTCCAAGTCTGCAGTGACCACAGGTCGTGGTAGACTTTTCATCTTGGGCACCCGATCTGCATATCATATCAATTCTGTCCACTCTTCCTTTCTTTTTGATAGTGGGATAAGTATTTCCAGCTGTTCTTGCATTTAATGCTCTTGTACATGTGCCAACGCAGTTTAGCTTATGGTAATGTCACTCTTATCCGATCATCGGTTATTATTATCGAGATGGGTAATCAATCTCCTGCTCAGGAAGTTCTTCTCAGCCTTTGGCATTGAGTTCTAGCAGGTGATTATCTATAATCCATTTCTATATCTGATTCTCGAAATCACTTGCTAATGGAAGGTGATATTCTATAATCCAAAATCGATTCAAAATTCAAACTATCCAACCTCTAATTAATTATACATCTTTGCGAAGCTCTCGACCAGGCGAATCAACGGCAAGTGTTCATTTTTGGAAAGAGACTCGAGGTGACCAGAATTATTGGTCAAACTTGAAAATCATGAAATCCCAATGGCCAATTTTGGTAAACTTGATTCAGTGACCAATTCATGAAATTGATTAAAAGAAATGGTAGAGCACGACGAGTGGAGTGAAACGGTGGTGGTTAGAGGTGCAACTGAGGTCTGGGTGGCCGGAATCAAAGGATTATGGTTCTAAATGGGAGGCAGTGGGTGGTTGGGGAAAGAGACGGTGGTTATTTGGAGGGGCAACAACTGTTTGGGTTGGCCAGAGCAAGCGCCAGTGAATGTTATTTGGCAGCGGGTATGGGTTTGCTCTGAATGAAGGGGAAGTAGAAGGTAAGTAAATTACATTTTTCCCTTGTTAATTTAAATTTATTATATTACCAAAAATCTTGTAATTCATGTAACTTTTGCATACGAACCTCATTCATATGTTAAAATTTGTTGGTTGTCTTAGAAGCTATAAAATTTAGATTTAAGTTCTACATTTTTCTAAAGAAGAGTGTAGTGATAACCTTCTAAAACAATTATTCTAAGCTGGTGAACTATGGGGCCAGTGGAAAAGGTTTGCATTGTTTTTAGGTAACTGGTTCGACGGAGGAAGAGATTTTATTTCTACTAATTTTGGAAGATGGATAGGGCTTTTGGCCTTTTGGACTTATGGGCTGGCCAGTAGAGTGTAGTTGATTGTAGGTTAGGTACGTAGATTGTACTATGTACTTACCTTTTATTTCTATAAAATAAATTATTAGTTTTAAAAAAAAGTTATATAATGTTTTGGTTGACAAGGTGTTTTGCTAATTTTAGTTACAAAAGAGTTCGTAACCAAGATGATTAAATCATGCTAACAAACACTTCTCCTTAAATGTAAATATGTATCAAGAATGGGATATTTGTACTCTAGCTAGACTTGTGTGTGTAATTATATCCATACAATGGAAATAGTTTAATCATGATAACTTAGGGAACCAATAGTTTACATACTAATCGTTTCAAAGGATTACAGAACGAGTCACCAAAGTCTTCTATAGGTTATTGTATTTAGGTGAAATAGAGTATCTCATTTAATGATGTGTAGTAATCTGAAGCAGCAGATATACGAAAAATGGATGAAACGGTGAAAAGTTGAATCGATGGATTGAAAATACCCAAGTGCCCAAATCCGTTGATCTCAAGAGATACCGGATTCTAGATATCTCCAATACGTTGATCGCGCACGATACCGTGTCAAAAGATTTACGATTCTTCTACGTTGATCTCGCGTACGAGATTCCGTGAATCGGCTTTAAATCCGGTTATTCAAGCGCACTCGAATAACCGAAAATGGAGAAAGGAGATAACACTCAACTTCCAATTTCAAAGAGGCACAAAGCACTCAAATAAAAGTTTATTCAAAATCAACCATCTTTACAAATGATACAAGCCCGCTATTTATAGCAATTTACAACTCACACAGCCCCAGCTTCAACAACCTAACACAGGTCGTTAACGACCTAACTTATGCGACTCAGCAATACACGACTCAACAACAGCATGCGACCTACCATCAGGCGACTTACAACACACGAGTTACATGACATTTGACCTAAGATAATTACGATATCTCGCGACATAAAAAATACGACTTACGACATAAGGAAATCAAGTTACAACAACACAACGGTACAACATAACAACAAAGCACAATACAAACGACTTAAGAAAATAAAATACAGCGACTTATCCAACCCTGCGACCTAAGAAAGTAGTGACCTAGGCAAGCTTCGTGACATAAGGATCCTGGAACGGCATAAGAAACAGCGATCTATGGAAGCTCGCGACCTAAGGAACCCGCCTTTGGAAATCTGGAGCGACTTAAGAAAGGTCGTTCGCGACCTACTGGATATGCATAAGTTTGACATAACTCGTTAGGCCATTGGTGGCATAGGTCGTTAGGTCGCTCAGGTGTCTCAATGCATAACTCGCTTCCACTGCATAACTCTGATACCCCGCTAGGTCGTTCAACATAGCTTGCTTGCGACCTAAAATGGCACGACTTAAGGATTAACACGCTAGGTCGCTTGAACGACTTAAAACATACCCCGTTAGGTCGCGACTCTAGATGAATCTTGTGATGCGTTGCATCATCCTCCCCTGGTTGATAAGAATTCGACCCCGAATTCACACCTTCCTCTTCTTCGACAAACTTCTCCCCATAATACGGAATTAAGTGTTTGACATTGAAAACATCAGAAGTATGAACATTTTTCGCAACCTTAACTGATACGTATTATCATTGATCTTCTTCAAAAAATTTACTGGTCCAATCTTTCGAGCTTTCAACTTGTTGTAAGTTCCAACTGGAAAACGATCTTTCGTCAATACTGTGTAAACAAAATCGCCCTCTTTGAAATTTACACTCCTTCACTTCTTATCTGCCAATTGCTTATACTTCTCATTTGACTTAAGCAATCGTTCATGGACAATTCTGTGACATTCCTGCAACTCATTCACGAAATCACAAGCTCGTTTAACAACCCCTTGTTGAAATGGAACTATCGACAACTCCAACGGTCCCTTCGGAATTGCTGAATATACCACTTGAAATGGACTGAATCCAGTACTTTGATTAACTGCATGGTTGTGTGTGAATTCAGCTTGACATAACTTCACATCCCAGCTCTTCAAATTATCCTTCACAAGACATCTCAACAAGTTTCCCAACGATCTGTTCACCACTTCTGTTTGCCCATCCGTTTGTGGATGATAGACGCTACTAAAATTCAGCTTAGTCCCAACCATCTTCCACAGACTCAACCAAAAATGACTTAGAAATCGAGTATCCCGGTCAGTAACAATGGTCTCAGGTAGTCCATGTAGTCGATAAACCTCTTTAAAGAACAATTGAGCAACACGGACTGCATCGGCAGTCTTTTTACAAGCTATGAAATGCGCCATCTTCGAAAATATGTCCACCACAACATATATAGAATCATTCCCTCGTTGAGTTCTTGGCAAACCCAAAACAAAGTCCATGCTAACATCAACCCATGGTCTAGTAGGCACAGACAATGGCATATACAATCCTGCATTCGTAGCTGTCCCTTTGGAAAC
Organism: Allium cepa; assembly: GCA_030765085.1. Taxonomy (NCBI): domain Eukaryota; kingdom Viridiplantae; phylum Streptophyta; class Magnoliopsida; order Asparagales; family Amaryllidaceae; genus Allium; species Allium cepa. The sequence continues at coordinate 539,985,892 of CM060934.1, read as the reverse complement.
TTGACATATGTGACATCTCTCCACAAATCTTTCAACTTCTTTCCTTATGGAAGGCCAAAAATATGATTGAGAAATCAACTGCAAAGTACGATCTCTTCCCACATGACCTTCTTCATGCAATTCTTTCACAATCTTCATTCGTAAACTGCACTCTGGTAACATAACTGATTTCCTTTGAAGAGAAAACCATCCACCAACATATACTCATCCGTCTTCCCTTTCTCGACTTCATCTACAATCTTAGCAAGTAAGGATCTTCAACAAACAATTCTGGCAATACATCAAACCCCGTCACTTCAACTCTCATCGTAGTCAACAAATGATTCCTTCTACTCAATGCATCTGCCATACGGTTTGTAACTCCCGACTTATGCTTTACCACAAATGTAAACTGTTGCAAGTATGCGATCCATGAAGCATGACTGGCTGCAATCTTATCATGTCCCTGCAAATGCTTCAAAGCTTCATGATCAGTATACAACACAAACTCCTTATAAAACAAGTAGTGTCTCCAGTGCTTTATGGCTTGGACAATAGCATAGAACTCCAAGTCGTAGGTACTGTATCTTGTCTTGGCTCCAGAAAGTTTCTCGCTAAAATAAGCAATTGGTCGACACTTCTGACTTAATACTCCACCAATTCCAACCTTAGACGCATCAGTATCTAGCTCAAAAAGCAACTGAAAATCCGGGTATCTAAGAATCGGTGTTGCAGTCAAGAGTGTCTTGATCTGTTGTAAAGCAGAATCATCCTCTTTAGTCCATACAAATTGCTTCCCTTTCATATAATCTGTCACTGGAGCCATCATGCTACTGAAATGTGGAATAAACCTTCGGTAGAATGATGCTAACCCATGGAAACTTCTCACTTCAGTTACAGTCCTGGGTTGTGGTCAATCCTTGATTGCTTCGACTTTAACTTGATCCACCTGGATACCTTCCTTGGACAGCACATGTCCCAAAAACAAAACACTGTGTGTCATGAACACGCATTTCTTTATTGCCGCATAAAATTGCTCTTGATGAAGTATCATCAACACTTCCCGCAAGTGTTGTAGATGTACTTCTGCGCTTCCACTGTAAATCAATTTATCATCAAAGTATACCATTACGAACTTTCCAATAAATTGACGAAAGATCTGATTCATCACTCGCATAAAAGTACTAGGTGCATTCGAAAGACCAAACGGCATGACCAGCCATTCATACAACTCTTCCCGCGTCTTAAATGTTGTCTTCCATTCATCCCATGGTCGAATTCGAATCTATGGTATCCACTCTTCAGATCAATCTTTGAAAAGATAACAGCTCCGTCCAACTGATCTAGCAAATCATCCAATCTCGGCATCGGAAATCTGTACCTCATTGTAATCTTGTTTAGTCCTCGATTATCTGTACACATTCTCCAAGTTCCATCCTTCTTCGGCACTAACAATGCTGGTACTGCACAAGGACTTAAACTTTCTTGTACGCGCCCTTGTTCAAGTAACTCCTCCACTTGCATTCTCAACTCCTCATGCTCCTTTGGACTCATTCTATAGTGTGGTTTATGTGGTAACACAGCTCCCGGAACAAGATCAATCTGGTGTTGTATGTCTCTCAACGGTGGTAACTCTGTTGGCAATTCTTCAGGAAATACATCTTCAAACTCCTTCAACACTGGCTTAACTTCTTCAGGAATTTCAACCGCTTCACTACTTTCACGTCCAATTAACAGAAATACTTCAGGTTCATCCTCCACTTCTTTGACAAACTTCTTCAAAGATAACAGAGTCTTTAGTTCTTCAATCTCCTCCAACTTGCTTTCACTTTGTTGTCGATTTTTAGGAACTAAAGTGATTTTAGTTCCCTCGAACATGAAACTATAGCAATTAGTCCGCCCATCATGTTGCACAGCTCTATCGTATTGCCATGGTCTTCCCAACAACAAATGACATACATCCATATCCACAACATCACACCAAATTTCATCCTTATACTTTCTTTCGATGGAAAATGTTACACAAGCTCTTCGACCAACCTTCACTTTCACACCTTTCCTCAACCAAGCTAACTTGTAAGGTTTGGGATGCTTCTCAGTCTTTAACGCCAACTTCTTTACAGCTTCTGAAGAGATGATATTATCACAACTTCCGGCATCGATAACAAACTTGCAAACCCTTCCCAAAATAGTGCATGTTGACTGAAAAATGTTACTCCTCAACCAACTAGTCTCCTCTTCCTGCTTTGGCGTCAAGCAAGATCTCCTCATCAGTAAAGAATATGCTTCGTCTCCTGCCAATAATTCTTCTTCCTCCGCAACTTGTGGTGAATTTGAACATTCTACTTCTGCATCCTCATCCTCAACCTCTGCAACCATCGCTCGCTTCTTCGACTTCAGACATTCATTGCTTTTATGACCAAACTCCTGACAGTTATAACACTTGAAATTGTTGTTAACCTTGGTCTTAGCAACTTCATTGACAACCTGTTTGCTAACAGCCTTGGAAACATTAGTATTGCTACTAGCCCCTTTCACTTGATTGTTGGAATTTGTAAACACACCACCTTTTCTTCTACCTTGCTTTTCCCAAGCTAGAGCCTTTTGGTGTGCTTCAGCAACGGATCTTGGATCAAACATATTCACCATATCCTGAATTTGTATTCTCAACCCTCCAACAAATCTAGCTGTTAACCGTTCCTCCGTCTCCATGATATCATTTCTAGCAATCAGTTGATAAAACTCATCTGCATAATCATTCACCGACTTTGTCCCTTGTCTCAAATTCTGTAAGCGCTGATACATAAGATACTGATAATTATAAGGCAAAAAATTAGCCTTCATCAACTTCTTTTCATCTTTTCCCATGAAACAATCTTCGACTTTCCCATTATCTCCCGTGTAAGTTTAGTTTGTTGCCACCATGCCATAGTTCTTCCCCTCAATCGTGTAGCAACCAACTTAACTTTACGATGCTCGGGTACTTCTTTGAAGTCAAAAATTTCTTCAACATTTGATAACCAATCCAAAAATTCTTTCGCTATCATTCCTCCTTTGAATTCTGGAATTTCTGTTTTCATCCCCGACTCCCATTTACGATCATCTTCTACATTCCGATATTGACATCGTACTTGGTCTCGATCTCGATAATGAACACTACCTCTATCACCATCTTCATCATAATCAAATGTACTTCGGTATCGATCTCGACCATCAACATCTCTATAACCATGCATATCTCTTCTGCTATGTCTTTCAGCATCATGATATGGCTCATTTTCAAATCCATGATAAGTTCTTCTCTCTTCACCTCGATACTCATGATGTTCTTGCCTCATAGAAACTGATGATTCTCTTCGATCTCGATGGGATTGTGGTGACACCCTCCTCGCTTACGTAACCGATGGCGAAAACCAGTTTTCTCCATGGTTCGAGATTGGTGACCTTCTCCTTTGACTTTGATTCAAGTCATTCATCAATTTCTCTAACTTTCCAATACCGTCATCAAACTTTTCATTGATTCGTTGTTCCATTTGCTCAGCTTCTTATCTTCGATACACATCTTCAACATTTTGAAATCGATTAGCTCTTTGTGGAGGCATTGTCGAATCTTCAATAAATCCAAACACTTTAACTCTTGGCTTGATCAATTTAACTCCGAACAAGCTCGGCTTAGCACTTAGCTCAGATCTACACTCCAACACTTAAACTCGGCTCCCAAGAGGCTCGGCTTAGCTACGATTAGCTAAGTCTCGCTCTGATACCAAATTGAAGCAGCGGATATACGAAAAATGGATGAAACGGTGAAAAGTTGAATCGATGGATTGAAAATACCCAAGTGCCCAGATCCGTTGATCTCAAGAGATACCGGATTCTAGCTATCTCCAACACGTTGATCGCGCACGATACCGTGTTAAAAGATCTACGATTCTTCTACGTTGATCTCGCGCACGAGATTCCGTGAATCGGCTTCAAATCCGTTGACTCGAGCACTCGAATAATCGAAAATGGAGAAAGGAGATAACACTCAACTTCCAATTTCAAAGAGGCACAAAGCACTCAAACAAAAGTTTATTCAAAATCAACCATCTTTACAAATGACACAACCCCGCTATTTATAGTAATTTACAACTCACACAGCCCCAGCTTCAACACCCAAACACAGGTCGTTAACGACCTAACTTATGCGACTCAGCAATACACGACTCAACAACAGCATGCGACCTACAATCAGGCGACTTACAACACATGAGTTACACGACATTCGACCTAAGACAATTACGATATCTCGCGACATAACAAATACGACTTACGACATAAGGAAATCAAGTTACAACAACACAACAGTACAACTTAACAACAAAGCACAATACAAACGACTTAAGAAAATAAAATACAGCGACTTATCCAACCCTGCGACCTAAGCAAGTAGCGACCTAGGCAAGCTTCGCGACATAAGGATCCTGGAACGGCATAAGAAACAGCGATCTATGGAAGCTCGCGACCTAAGGAACCTGCCTTTGGAAATCTGGAGCGACTTAAGAAAGATCGTTCGTGACCTACTGGAGATGCATAAGTTTGACATAACTTGTTAGGCCATTGGTGGCATAGGTCGTTAGGTCGCTCAGGTGTCTCAATGCATAACTCGCTTCCACTGCATACTCTGATACCCCGCTAGGTCGTTCAACATAGCTCGCTTGCGACCTAAAATGGCGCGACATAAGGATTAACACGCTAGGTCGCTTGAACGACTTAAAACATACCCCGTTAGGTCGCGACTCTAGATGAATCTTGTGATGCGCTGCATCATAATCTTTCAATTTAAGAGTATTGTGAATCTTATGTGTTGAGACCAACTTTGATATGGTCAATGACATGAGATTGGTTCATGTTATTGTTAGTTTTGAATGTGTATTAAAACACATGAAGTGAAATAGTACTCAAGAGAGGATTCATATCCTTTGGTATAGAAGGATAACATCACTTTAATTGAAAATCAACACAGAGTCGCAAAGAACAGTCACCACAACAATGTTAATCGATAATTGTTATGGAATTGAGCCAAGTGACTTCAAAGTTTGAACTTTGCACTTAAGTACAGATATTATTAGAGTGTTGACCATTGATCATGCTCTACATTCTAAGTGACCGGGCTCTAGATGTCTTAGGCATAGATTTAGATGGTACATAATTTAAAATATATATAGTAGTTTCAAGAGCATATTCCCAGAAGGAAAGAGGTAACTTAGTATCACTCATCATCTATCAAACCATGTCTAATAGTGTTTGATCTCTCCTTTCTGAAATAGTATTATGTTGAGCAATATAGGGAGGAGTTACTTGAGAGATAATCTCATCCTCTTTTAGGTACCCATAGAGCTCATATTTAATGTACCCACAACCTCGATCAGATAAAAGTATTTTAATATTTTTACACGTTTGGTTTTCAACTTTATTCTTATGTTATATAAATCTACCATAGAACTTCTATTTTTGCTTCATAAGATACGAAAATCCATCTTTAAATAAATCATCAGTGAATATAATGAAGTATAGGGGTCCACCTTTGGTGGCAATAGTAGTCCGGTAACTCTTTCATTGCTCCCACTAAATAGATGCCTAGTCATTTTTCCATTAAGCCATGATTTATAAGTATCATATGATTTTGAATTAAAAGATAGGGAAAACCCTTTGTTTCTTAACTTGTTTAATCATATCATACTTATATGGCATAGTCTATAGTGCCATGAGTAGCTAACATTAATTTTGGATGTCTTTTTATTAGAACGGCAAATACATAATCATAGTTATGTACATAAATTCCGTCTTTAAGAGTGTACCAAAACACATGGCTTTATTTCCATAACAAGCATTCATAATATTGTCAATGCAAGTAAAATTATACCTGTTTTCCATCAAATAGGAAATAGAGACTATTTCACTAATAAAGTTTGGTACAAAATAGTAAGTATAAAACTGAATTATGTCCATTAGCAAGAATCACATGGCAATCACCCACTTCTATGAAAACTATAGTATCCCCATTTACAACTTGAAATTCCATGGTCCCTTTTTAGAGCAATGGTGACATTTCCCTTTCTCTTCGTTACCCTTGGCTTTACCTTTCCCACCCTTCGACCGATGTTTCCTTTTCTGTGAAATATTTGTAAAATAAGTGCCCTTATCCACCAGTAGAGCACCTGGATTCTTTGTGAATATACTCACGGTTGTCCTTAATATATTATGAAGATCCAGAACATTGCACTTTAAAGAATTCAAATTAAAGTTCAATATGAATAGATCAAACTATAAAGTTAGTAATCCAAGCATCAAGTCAATCTGCAACTCTTTATTAAGAGTAGTTCACAACTCGACCTTTTTCTCTCTCTCTATATACCTAATCATATCGAGTATACGATCTTAGACTAGAGTTCATTTACTCTCACTACATTATATTGTCCATTTGCCACATCCCAATACGGAAATTTGCCACGGCTGAATTTCGCCATGACTTTTAACCATTGCAAAGTAAGTGGCAATGGTTCAGGACCACGGCAATTTTGCAACCGCTCCAGATCGTGGCAAAGTACCACTGTTTTTTGAACTCCCAGCCACACTCGTTCGATGCATTACCCTAATCAAAACTATGCCCTAATTTCTCCTCCACTCTCAATCGCTATGCCCCCCACCCACTCTCGCTTTGCCCTCTCTCTCTATCACATCTCAGATATCAGACCCACATCACTCCTCTCGCTCGCAAGGCAAAGTCAATTATCTGCCACACGGCCCCGATCAACTTCTCCATCGCGTCACTCCTCTGATTCTAAGTATGACAAATTCGACCAGAGACAGCATAAGGTATATTTGTGAATTTTAGAGAACTGTATGTTATTATAATGGCAACAAACTTCAATTTGTATGCAGACAAGTTGGACAAAAATTCAGAAACGAGGTACCTTTTTGTCCTTTTCCCTTCTCATGAATTGATCTTAATTTACTCATCGGGTGTGAGTTTAAATTCCATTGATATTCATTAATTCTAAAGCAAACAACTTGGTGAATCTTGATGAGCATTACATGTGCAATTTTGTGATAGTATGCAAGTATTATTAAGTCTTTTGTCAGTAATTTGGACCATTTTCATCAACAAAAATATTTAAAACAGTGATAATATTGTTGAAAATGAATTAAACAGATAATTAGATTAAGTTTTGTCTAAAATAATTATATAACTCATAAGTCATTCGAAGTAACAGTCTGAAGCAGAACTAGGCCAGGTTTGTTCAAATCAAGGGTATTATTGATATTTTGTAAAATATAAATGCTATAAAATGAGCTAGGAAGTAATAAAATTAAGTTTCTTGCAGTTTCAGAAGTGTGTATATTTAAGTATTTCTCTGGGATTGGGTTGTTAAGTTTTTATATGAATTTCCAAGCGGTGGAAATTAGTAGGAAGCGTTTGATTTTACTTTATAGTACCAAGTGCTTCTTATTATTGTTCCTGAAATTAACATTTGATATATTTACAATTAAGGGCGTACATGCACTTTTCATAAAGATAAATAGAATGTATCACGACCCTTAAATCAAATTGAATACCGCGGTTAATAAAAAAATATGTGCCATTATAACTATATTGCATGTGGAAACTATCATTGCCAAAAAGTTGCTTATTGTTGGTTTTTTATTTTGTTCTCTCTCTTTTTGAATGATGATATATTTAGTACCGTATCTTTCAACTTCATACATGCTTCTTTCATGTTGCTAGTTCTTTTTATGTAAACTAATACTCATTCTAGCATACTGACAAAATCATTATCTTTATGTTTTCAGATATCTCCTCGCCAAGGGTTACTGAGAGTTCGTGAATTTACACTCGTAGAGATTGAGCACTTTGTTTATCCTACAGGTCAAATCTTATCTGAAGTTTAAAGATGTCACTAAATTGGAATTCTTGATGTTCCCAAGAGAGGAACAACTTTTTGGATAGGCAGCAAAGAAAATTCTACTAGGCAAAGCAGTATCAGAGGTTCCTTATGCATCCCTTCTCTTTTGCTTACTGTGTGTGAGATTAGGTCTTAAAATCTAACATTTGTTCTGCAAAATTCTACTGTTAATTTTGCTTTCTAGCCATAGTTATTTTATGGAGCACTGACCTATGGCGCGTATGGTGTCTGGATTCATGCATATGATATAGAGATACAATAGAACATTAAAAATTGGAAAAGTATTTTATTGTACTTAGACGATCGTTGAGGCGATGCATGCCAGTGTATCTTGTCTAACCTCCTTTTATTAATAGCAGAAGTAGTTATATCAATATCCTTTACCAGTGTATAATGAACATTCACTATGTTTAATTTTTAATATGTTTGCCCATAATCTAAATTCCTCTGGACAACAACTAATAATTTTATAAAGCTTTTTTCATGAAAATTCCAAATGTGTGCTTTTATTAACCAAAGTTTTTTAATGTGATGATACAAATATTTTACACGAATGTATTAATACACATATTTTACACGAATGCACTTGACTAATTTAAAATGTCAATGATGTATAAACATCATAAATTAATTCATATGCAAAAATATCAATTTTTTATCAATGCATGGATGTAAATGATATATAAAAACATCGTATTTTATACTTTAGTATGAATAATATATGAAAATATCACTGCAAATATCTCTTTCGGTCGCCGGAGGCAGGCTAGCTCCTTGCCAGGACAATTAAACCTAGTTACTGCTTTGTGGTCATCAATAACCAAGGCACGAAATTCAGCGACGTCTCATGAGCCTGGTTTCGTTATTGATTAGTTATGAATTAGAGAGAAAAGATGCTTTGTAATCATGAATTAGCGTGAATAAGAGTTCGAGAAGTATAAAAGATTGAAGCAACACATATATTTTAGGCCATAAATTATTTATTCCACCTCCATGAGGAATACAAAGGTACATTACTCGGTTGAACTGATTTGCTACAGCTGTTTTTTTGGCTAGAATTCTTGGTAATTATTTTGTGAATAGTAGGTATCGGTGTTCAACCTGAGAAGCATAAGGCATGATTTTTTTATTTTTTTTTTGGACAAATCTACTCTTGTCTAAATTCAATTGTATTAAGTAGTTGAGGTGCAACAATAGTAGAATTATTTCCCCCTTTTGGTAATATTGCTGAAATAACGATTTCTAGTTTTGTTTTCTATCATGCTTATATGTAAATTGCCAGTTGCTATGCAAGCAATGAAGCACCTGATATGCACCTAAAAGATAAATATTTCAAAGTATAATTATTCCATATGGAAGTGCAGATGAGGACACCGTACCTGGTAGGACTGTCAATTTCCTACACGACCCGAAACCCGCACGAAAATTAGCAGGTTAACCCGGCCCGATAAGTTGGCGGGTCATTTTCGGGTCAACCCGAATTTGACCCGTTTATAAACGGGTCGGTTTCGGGTTGACCCGCTAACCCGAAATTGACCCGTTAACAACCCGTTTATACTTATACGGGTTATACGGGTTGACCCGACCCGTTTACAACCCGTTCCGACCCGTTTACGACCCGTTTACGACCCGTTTACGCCTTATACGGGTTGACCCGACCCGTTTACGACCCGTTTACACCTTATACGGGTTGACCCGACCCATTTACGACCCGACCCGTTTATAAACGGGTTACACGGGTCGGGTCGGGTCAACCCGTTTATAAACGGGTCGGCTTCGGGTTGAGTTTTTATGACCCGTTTAATAAACGGGTTGACCCGACCCATTTAAAATCAACCCGAACCCGACTTGACCCGACCCAAACCCGACCCGACCCGACCCATTGACACCCCTAGTACCTGGCATGGTAATAAAATTGGTTTATGTTAATATCTATAACTTAGATTTGTATTTAACCTTTTTTTTTAACGGTTCTAGACAATGGCAGATATATTGAAGAAAAGAAGTCAAGGGTTTTTCTTGGTAGTCCACCTCAATCTCCAGTATTATAAGAAGTTAATCAAACATTGAATGAAGAATCAACAAATGAATCAACTTATGTGAAAGAAGCATCCTTTATAAAAATACAAGCGCACCAGTAAGTGGAATTGAGAATTTTCCGTCATCTCACATAAGTAATTCATTTAATGTATATATGGATAGGGCAAGAAATCGTCTTTGCACTACTAGAAGTTTACTTATGCCCACTGGACACATGTAAAAACAGTTAATAAGATGGAGTTATTTAAAATGTTATCTATGCTTTGTCTAGGTGAATGATGTTGAAGACCTTAATTCGAAGATCGGAAATTATGAATCAAAACTAAAAGTGGTTAATCGTTTTGCTGCTCATTATCCATATCTTGCAAAAGTCAATTTTTAAGGATTTTGTTTATGATATTTTGTTTTTACATGATTACCTTCTCATACCAAGAGATAATCTTCAAGATGTGTTTTACTATTATAATTTGAATTTTTCTATAGTTTGAAAAAACTTGTAACGACCCACTTTTCTATAAAGTTAAACAAGCAATAAACCACACAATGCCCATTCAAATTGAATGAAAAAGCAGATAGTTATGGGAAATAAAGAGGAAAGAAGACAAGAAAAAAAATAGCAACACAGAATCTCACAGCGGAACGAATGATCTATAGTATAAAACCAATCTTTACACACAAAAAAACTTAATATAAGTATATACAGACATCAATCGGAGTATACTAACCTATTCCAGCCCGGATAGTTATTACAATCCGTCCTCAAAATTGTCGATGATTGCAACGAAAAAATAACCATATACGTGAATACGTCTTTGGGCCTCCAGCTCGTCTCCTGAAGCTCCAAAATATCCAACTAAACCGAGCAATATGCTCAGTCTGACCCAAATATTATAAGGAAACTACGTCTGGGTCAGTTTGGTAAAATCAGCGTGAGAAACTCAAATCACAAGGAATTTATTATAGCTTGTAAAATCCTTTAAAATCAAAGATATCTCGTAAGACCACGCCGTACATAAACACAGATGAGTTTTACCTTACGATAACCAAAACCTTTATATTAGAAAATCCCATGATATTATAGTAATGTCTAAGGGCGAAAATAATTATAATCAAGTAGTTGTGATGCTCGTGAGTGTACATTGCAACAATACTCGGTATAAAATCAAAAACCGACAAGGCACGTTCGCTAGTTGTGTAGGATTCTATGGAGATGCCTTCAGTACTACGAGGAACGGTCCTCCTGCATAAGGAATAGAGATTTCCTTCCAAAGCAGCATACATTCCTAGTGATGTACCATACGAAAGACGTAGCTGGTCTCGCTAAGACCGACTGCATCGCCCCATGCATGCATACAAATGTAGGTAATGTCTAAGTGGAACCGACTACACCCTATGGGTTTGTCAACCCTACTGGCCATGCCTCCTATCTTCGGTTTTAGTCATTACCGCTAATGAGGCTACGTCCGACTTTCCAGCTCATGCACCGCCACCAAAAACAGATCATGGAATCCCTCATGGATTGCAATACCCCCAATGGATCTCGGAATCACCAATGGATTCCCATATCTCAAATAGATCTTGGAATCCACTCGGACTCTCATAACCCAAACGGGTTTGGAACCACACATGGATTCCAACATCTTAATATATCACGAAACTTCTCCATAGATCCATATATAATTTCGGAGTGGGTACGGTTTTCAAGTCATCTCTTACGAGTACACTCTTCTGCTTCCCTGGCGCTTCAAAAACCAATCAACGATTTTGCTGATTGCTCAATACCGGTTTTTTAGGAAATAATAAGACAATACATAAGAGCGGGAATCGCCCCCTAATCATTTAAGCGGACGGATCTCCTTATCATTTGTCCTAGAAGAACGAATTTATACGTACAGTATAGCACCACCGATGGTAACTATATCATATAATCCATGTGTTTTTCCTAGAAATTTCCAGGGTTAAAATCCTTCGGTATTAAGTAGGGAATATTTTTGTACCATCAAAATTAAAAAGAATTACATATTTAGGCCAATATTTGATAGTCGGTTATTAACTATCAAATAAATAAACATTTCAAGCAGAGATTACATTTTCCATGGAAACCACCAAGCCACTTAACTTCCATTAACTTAAAATCACCTTTCAAATATATATTACAATATTCATATACCTATTTCACCGATATAAGTATATTCACAAACCATTTCTTTCAAAAATACTTGAAACGTTTAAAAATAGATACGGAAAGCACCATTTCGTATAAAACATGGATCGCAGTTTACCCAATGGTTACGTCGCTATTCCAACAAATCCATAGTAAAATGTATGTAATCCCTGCCCCTCGAATTATGCCATAAAAATCAATCATTTCTTTCCAAATCTCTTTATTTTATAAATATTTTTAAATCTATTTATAAACTTTTCTATAAATCTCCAATCTATTTATAAACATTCTTTGTAATTTTCCAGATTTAAATTCAGAAAATACTCTTTTATAAATCTTAAACCGTTTATAAAACTTCCCCTTTGTATCTCTATAACCCATTTATAAATTTACTTTCATAAATCGTTAAAATCTAAACTCCTTTTACCAATTCTAAAATCTCTTTCCAATTTATAAACCCTTTTTATAAATTCTTTTATTTAGATAACACCCTTTTCAAAATCTTTCATTTAATAAACCTTTATAAGAATCTTCCATTCTAAACAATTCCCTTTAAAATAAAAGGTTTATTGTTTGTTACCCTCTTCTTATAACATCATTTAGTATCTAAAATCTTTTTAATAAAACAAGTCCATCATCTAACACATGTTACATCAAAAATTACCATTTAAAAACTCTTTTTACTTAACTATCTTTAAGCCTCGTTTAAAACAATAACTTAGAGCAACACTAATAATATATTAAATTAAATTTAACCAATGATATATTAACTTTAAAATATAATAAAGCAATTAATTTAAAAAAATTAACTTACAAATAATAATTAACTTTGAAATCAATTTGTTATAAAATAACTTTAATTAAATAATAATTAAATTTTAAATAGGTAATTACAATATAATTAAAAAATTTAAACAATGATTAAATAACTTGGAAAAATATTTCTCAAATAGCTTTGTGAAATACTTTGAATAATCATAAAATAGTTAACCTTTTGTTATTAAAAATCAAAGTTGAATTATCTCTTGAACATTATTAATAAGTAATTATTATCTTTAAAGTCTTATTAATAATAATTATCCTTTAAATAAAATTATTACATAATTAACTTTTCAAATTAGAAAAAGACTTAGCAACTCCAATGGTACTTGATCAAGTCACCACTAATTCCATTACTATATAAGTTATAATCCAGGTATTTATATATCATCTCATACGTAAATTCAATTCATAATTCACAATTGATTATGAATACAACACTTATTCAATACTAATCGATTGGAATGTAATTAAGTGTCCACATTAATGTAATAGCAAAACAAGGTTAATTTCTGCTAAATAAATGTCCAAATTTAACCTATCCAGTTAATAATAGCATAATAGTGATTTATTCTGCTAAACAAGTATCCATTTCATTTACTAAGCGGAATGGTGTTTTGTTCTGCTAAACAAATGTCCAATTACCATATTTAGAATTTAACACAACAATATTTTATTTGGCTAAATTAACATTAATAATTAAGGTATGTAATTTTAACGACGTCATAAATTAAAATAACGTAATTTAAATTCAGTCCCTTTTAATATGTCATAAATCTATATTTTGCCAAATCTACCAACAAGTTATAAAACAACGTTGTACTCGTAAATATGAGTCCTAAAAGTGTGCTATGGATCGTGTAATATGGATATATGATAATACAGAGTATAATGATGGTAATAATACTATAAATAGTGCGGAATATAAAAGCAGTATAGTAAAATGACGCCAGAGATTTTTATACTGGTTCGGAGCACCGTCCTACGTCCAGTCCCAGACTTCTTCTAGAATTTCACTAAAACAACAACCCTCACTTAACCTGGAGGAACAGGTCTACACACCCCTGAGCAGCCAAACGGGGACCTGAGCAGCAAAACATAATTTCGCCTCAACAGCCGAAGAGGACTTCACTCGCCTGAGCAGCAGAACAGGACTTCAACAATTACAGAAAATAGTTTTGACTTATGTGTGCTCTGATAATACGGATTTGTCACTTGTAGTACACCATTCCTATAATCTTTTCCTCGAGTGTATATATATATATATATATATATATTTGAAGTATATGAAGAATAGAAAGGTACAGAATTACTTTAATGTAGAATAATTGAAAGTATGAATAATTGAAAGTATGATAGCAAATAGATTTCAGAAAGTTAGATCAGAGAATAAGAGAAATCGATTGTGATTCGGTGATTTGAAATCAAGTTGAAGTTTGTATTTATAAAGGTTAGAATGCAGCAACTGTTAGTGAAGAGTTTCGATCGAAGTGTTGTGTTCGAATCTTTTCGTTAAAGGTTCGCAACTCTTCGCAAAAGTCGTGTCTTTTCGAAAAGTGGCTATTATAGATATTCAATCAACCGAGCCTTTGGGTCAGTCGACTGAATATTCAAAGTGATTTTTTAAATTTAAAATTTGTATATTTATGTAATTGTGCATGCTGCACAAAATACCCAGTGTCAGTCGACTGTGTCAGGTGGTCAGTCGACTGACCTAGTTATTTTTGTGCAGTAAGCACAGTTTCCATATGTATATGAATTTCTATAATTTTAAAACACTTTTATAATTTAAATATATGCTTATATATGTATAAAATATTTAGTAAATATAATGATTAAATATATAAGATAATGTAGACATAATCGAGGAGAGATTTTAACAATATTGACCTAAGACTTAAAAACACAATACCATAGTTGATGCATCGGTTTTTAAAGTCTCGTCTCCTTGTCTCTTTTTGTCGTAGCAGCCGTCAAATTTGTATGTCGTAGTGATAGTTTTGTGTCATGAATCAAAACTAAGTCTCAACATTCTCCTCCTTTTTGATTGATGACAACCTGTAAATAGATATAGATTTCGACTGTATATATATAACACAAATACTTACTCCCTCTGAATCTTTGACGCTCTATATCCTGCATTCTTATTAGTAGTAATAATATTTCTCCCCCTTTGTTATCGACAAAAAAGAATAAGTAATATGAAATTATAACGTGAAAGAGAATATGAGATAAAAACAAGAACAATCATCCACACATTTAACTTCCATAGTCAAGAGTATTCAAAATAAATAAACTAGAATGGCCATTTAGTACAAGCCATACGAATTGAAAGCAAATGTTTTGAATAAAAAGAAAGATAACATCTCACGCCATCGGTAGCTTACCCCTACCACTGTCACCTTCATTTCCATCATTATCACCGCTACTTGCTTCATCGTCGTCAGAAGAAGACCATGTAAAGACGGGTTGCTAACCCGGATCGCCTATAGTAGCCGTAGATGTCCCGGAAGAGCATGAGATCGCTTGCCATAATTTGGTGAAAATCCTTTGACCTTATCGAGCTTCTTATCAACTTTGATGATGTTGAATTGTAGAATTTGTTGATTACGGCAAATTATATTGATGGATTCACGTGGTTGAAGACCTTCATTTGGAATCATAATTTCTTCTTGTTGATAACGAGTCGATCTTTGATGAGATGGTCATTGAGATGGCTCACCATGTTGTTGTGGTTGGTCTTGAATTGTTTGCCTTTGGGTCCATTCTTCAAAAGATATGATATGAGGGGGTCGGGCAACCGGTAATTTCATCAAGGCTAAAGTCCGAGCGTTCAAACATCCAACGGTAGAAACTGGTGAATCTGCTTCCGGAACTTCACAAGCTTTTAGAAGACGCATAATATATTCACCGTAGTAAATTATGTTCATTCTACCATTGTTGAAGCTTAAAAATTCGTCAAGAATTAAATGGAGCTAGTTTACTTTGATGTTCCCAAAGATAGCATACAAAGCTTTAAAATTATTTTTGTAGACAAGTTCATAACTCCCAGTTCTAGGAGTTACAGTTTTCATTAGAGCGCGATCAATAATTCGTGCCTTTTGTCGTAAAGACATCGATTTTAGTTGACGCATGTCGTCTTCTAGAAACAAATGGCTTACATTATCTCTAACAACCAAATCAACATCAATGGTAGCTAATTCCACACCATCATTTTCTGTTTGTAAAATATAAGCCATGCGGTCTAGAGAGAGAAAGACGGGTTTCCTACATACGAGACTCCATACACAGTCTTATTGATTTGGAACGTCTTGGTGACCCAAATTTAGGTTTGCGTACAACAATTTCACCATAATTTGGTTGATTTTGTGTTTGTTATTGTCAATGTTAATTAACGACTCTAAATTGCTCGTTCGAGCTAACTCTTGGATGTGATATGGAGAAAAATTAGGGAATTTGACAGACGAACCTTCGAAAATCCTTGAGTCTTGCATTCGCCTCCACCTACTCATCGCGGTGTCATCAAATAGCCACATTTGAATTTGTTCATTCGACGGAGATTGAGATGATGAGGAAGCTTATCCCTTTCTTTAGGAGCCATTTAAATTTAATTTTGAAGAATAAAAATTGATTTTTGGAAAGCCTAGGGATTTTGAAAATTCGAAAATTTGAAATGGTAATGAGGAGAGCAGGTAAAGTGAAAGATAAAAGGAGTGAATTGGGTAGGTAGAAGTTAAAAAGTAACTCGGATCTACGGCTCAGTCGACTGGCTCAGGGTTCAGTCGACTAAAGCTGAAGATTGAAAATTTTCGATCTTCTGGTCCAATCGACTGAGGCTCTGAGACAGTCGACTGGCCATGTTATATAAAAATTAATATTACTGTGTCAGTCGACTGGCTTAGGGCTTCAGTCGACTGAAGCTGAAGGTCGAAAATATTCAACCTTTTGGTCTAGACGACTAAGGCTCTGGGACAGTCGGCTGGCCATGCATATAAAAAAAATTACCTTGTTGTACCAGTCGGCTGACCATCTGAGACAGTCGACTGACCTGTAAGTTTCTCTACAGTGAATTTTGTTTTGAATGTTGTAAGTTAATATATTATATATATTGTCAATTCTATTATTACAAATAGTTTTTCTTTTGATGAATGATACAGAAATAAATTTAATTTGCTGTGAAATGTTAATATTTTCTATTTAATGCGCCAGAAATAAATTTATTCCAAAAAGAAACGCACATATGTAGAGAATTTATTCGAAAATACAACAAAAGATAATGAAAACTATGATTATTTCGAGGGGATAGGCGTCTTGAATTCTTTCAGTTGCTTACGACGAACATTCGATTCTTCGTTGCGATCCCATGAATTCGGTGAGTATGGTGGTCACGATGGAGACGAAGTCGATGGTCGTCTGATAGGCGAAACAACATGTTCGTCTATCGGATGTAACGATGCCTCCACAGAACTTCATAGCGATGTGCTCAATGATTCCTATACGTCTGGAGTTTATTTTTTGTTCGTAGTACATCTTCCATTGTAGCATTAGAGATTCTTGTTGATAGTGGTGGAGATCATCGATCTTTTGTTTTGTGTTCGAAGAAATATCAATAGTTTCCTTACCCCTTTTCTTTTCCGGAGTATATCCGGTGTGATAGAGAGACGATGGTGAATTTTTATTATCCGTTTTTGAATAATTGTTCGAGGCAATGATTTCGACAGAGTCTGTGGAGGAGTTTGACATTGTTGAAATGTAGTTTGTTGGACTGAAGAACGAATGATAGCTTTAGAGTTAAATTCAGTTTGATTTTAAGAAAATAAAGTGTGTAACTATTTATAGCCTAATTCTAGAAAAAATAGGATGAAATTTGGTGGATTATATTAATTCTAGCCAAGAAGTATGGTGAAACGTTAACTTTTCTGTTGGCTGAGCTATTTTGTATAATTTAATATTTATAAAATTAGTAATGTAAATTATAGAGTTCAATGTGACATGTATTGTAGTATATTTGAATGTCACCGTACAATAAGTTGCCCATGCTAAACAACAATAGAAAAAATTAATAGCTCAAGTGGTTAAGACACTTGGACTATTCACAGTAGGTCATTGGTTCAAGTCTTAGTATGGTCAAAATTTTGAATTTTTGCAAAAAAAAATATTTTTGAGTTTTTAGTTAAAAAATTTATATTTTATTTATATACCTTTAATTAACATTATACGAAGCTCACGTCGCAATTTTATAAACGTATTTTCTAGTAGTGATTTAGTAAAAATATCAACTAATTGATATTTTGATGGTACGTAGTCCAGATTTATCACTTCTTTTTCTTTATTATCACGTAAAAAATGATGTCTAATATCTATATGTTTAGTTCTTGAGTGTTTTACTGGATTTTTAGATAGATTTATTGCACTAGAGTTATCACAGTAAATTGTTGACTTTGATAGATTTATTCCAAAATCTTTAAGTGGTTGTTGCATATAAATTACTTGTGTGCAAGCTAGTGCCGCAGAAATATATTCTGCTTCACAAGTTGATAAAGAGATACAGTTTTGTTTCTTATTAAACCATGATATTAAAGATTTACCAATGAAGTGACACGTACCGCTTGTACTTTTTCTATCTGTTCGTGATCCTTCGAAATCAGCATCGTTGTATGATACTAATTCGAACGAACATTCTTTCGGAGAAAAGTATGAAATTTGTAGTTTTAGTAAGATAGCGTAGTATACGTTTTACAGCACGTAAATGTGATTCTTTCGGGTCAGATTGAAATCATGCACATAAGTATACACTCATCATAATATTTGGTCTACTTGCTATTAAATAAAGTAGTGATCCTATCATACTACGATATAGTTTTTGGTCTACACTTTTTTCGTTTTCATCTTTATCAAGATGTGCTGTTGTGCTCATAGGTATTGGTTTGGCAGAGTATTTTCCATCCCAAAACATTTGATAAGATTATTACAATATTTTTCTTGATTAATAAAAATTCCGTTTGAAACTTGTTTTATTTGAAGTCCTAGAAAATGTGATAATTCTCTCATATGGGACATTTCAAATTCTCTAATCATTATTTCAGAAAATTCATTACATAATTCATTGTTAGTTGATCCAAATATAATGTCGTCGACATATATTTGAACTATTAATATATCATTTTTTGAGTGTTTTATAAATAAGGTTTGATATACTTCTCCTATTTCAAATCCATAATTAATTAGATAATTGTTTAGTCGTTCATCCAAGCACGTGGTGCTTGTTTTAAACCATATAAAGCTTTCTTAAGTTTATATACATGATCTGGATATTTTTCATGAATAAATAAAGGAGGCTGTTCAAAATAAACGTTTTCTTTAATATAGCCATTTAAAAAATCACTTTTAACATGCATTTGATAGAGTTTAAAGTTATTAAAACATGTGTACGCCAATAAGATTCGTATTGCTTCTAGTCTAGCAAATGGAGCAAACGTTTCTTCATAGTCTCTTCCTTCTTCCTGGTTATATCTTTGTACTACTAATCTTGCTTTATTTCTAGGTATATTTCCTATTTCGTCTGCTTTATTTTTATAAACCCATTTAGTTCCTATAATAGTTTGATCGGTTGGTCTGGGTATTAGTTCCCAAACTTCATTTCGTTCAAACTGATTTAATTCTACTTGCATAGCAATAATCCAATTTTCATCGGATGATGCTTCCTTAGCATTTTTAGGTTCTATAGTAGAGAAAAAAGCTACATTACCCATTAAATTTAGTTGATTTCTAGTTCGAACATTTAAATTTATTTCTCCAATTATATTTTCTGTAGGATGATTTCGTAAAACTCTTCGAGGAGATCTTATTATATTAGTATTATTTCTGTTTTCTAAATTATTACAAATGTTTTCATTTTCGCCAGAGTTATAAATGATATCGTCATCATCTTTTGAATTGTTTAGTATTATATTTGTTTTATTATTATTATTTAAGTCATTATCACTGATTGTATTAGAAATAGGTTTAGAGTTCTCATCAAAAGATACATGGAGTGATTCTTCTATAGTATTAGTTCGTTTATTAAAAATTCAATAAGCTTTGCTTCGATTCGAATATCCAAGAAATATTCCTTCGTCACATTTTGAATCAAATTTGCCAAGCTGATCTTTGGTATTTAATATAAAACATTTTGATCCAAATATTTTAAAATAAGATATAATTGGTTTTCTACGTTAAAAAGTTCGTAAGGAGTATTTTTGACGAGAGGTCTAATAGAAAGACGATTCAAAACATAACAAGAAGTTGCAATAGCTTCTGTCCAAAAAAATTTTGGTAACGTGCTTTCATTTAGTAAAGTTCTTGCACATTCTTGTAGAGTTCGATTCTTTCGTTCTACAACTCCATTTTGTTGTGGGGCTCTAGGAAAGGAATAGTTATGAAATATTCCTTTCTTTTTACAATAGTTATGAAATTGTATATTTTCAAACTCACCTCCATGATCACCTCTAATATTTTTAATTTTAATACCTTTTAAATTTTGAATTTGTTTAACAAATGTTTTGAAATTCTCAAATGTATCACTTTTATTTTTCATAAAGATAGTCCATGTATATCTAGAAAAATCATCAACTATTACAAATACGTATTTATTATGATTTATGGATTGAATTTGGGTAGGGCCAAATAAATCCATATGATGTAACTCGAGCAGTTGTAATGTCGAAATAGCTTTCTTAGATTTAAACGAAAATTTAGTTAATTTACCTAATTGACATGAGTCACATATATTATTAACTTTAAAATTCATATTGGGTAATCCTTTTACAAGATTATTTTTAGAAATTTGACTTATATTTTTGAAATTTATATGACATAATCGTTTGTGTCATATCCAGGGATCATTTTCTTTAGCTATTAAACGCATATCTGAGTTATGGTTAACTTTCATATTCAAAACGTAAATAGTTTTATCTCTATTTCCTTCGAAAATAAGATTTTGATTCTGATTAAGAGTACTACATTTATTTTCAGAAAATGATATTTTAAAACTTTTATCACATAATTGACTTATACTTAACAGATTATGTTTTAAATTCTTAACTAATAAAAAGTTTGTAATAAGAGGTCAATTAGATGTACCGTAATTGCTCACATCGCCTTTGCCGATGATATATCCCTTGTAATTATTTCCAAAAGTGACAGAACCTCCATCTGAGTATGTAATATTTATCAGCACATCCTTATCTCCTGTCATGTGTTTGAGAAACCACTTTTGAGTATCCATTTTCCTCTTTTCTTAAGTGGGATCTGCAAAAAATATAAGATAACGTTGGTACCCACTTTTTAATAGGGTCCTAAGAGTTAGATCTTAGGAAACCAAACCCAAGAGGGTTTAGTTTCCCTTTTATAAATGTAATTTTTATTATTATGAACATCTTCTAGGAATGAACTAATATACTTTTTCCTTATTAACTTGTTATTAGTTTTAGGTACCCACGTATTTATAGTTTTCGAAACTAGTTTGTTTGAAGATGTGGGTGTTTTATCATTTTTAACTTTTAAATTACTAGATTGTGATCTTTTAACTTTCTTCTTATATCCTAAACCATTTCTGTTACTAATAGATTGTGAATTCTCAATAATTCTAGATAAATTTTCCCTTCCTTTATTAAAATTTGAAACATTTTTAGTGATTCCATCTAATTTGGTCTTTAGGCTTGAATTTTCTAGTTCTACCATTTTAATATTAGTTTTTAAAACATGATTTTCGGAAACAAGACTGTCATTCTTTTCTTTTTGATTTTCAATTTCTTGAATCAATAATATAAGTTGAGAATTAACATTTGAAAGAGATTCTTGAGTTTTCTTATGTTCTTCTTCCAATATTTTCTTCTCGTCTTTAAGCGTATCTCTTTCGAATTCTGCCTTGTTTTGATTTTCTATAGCCTCTTTATATTTTCGTTTGAAACTTTTTAAAGTATTTAATAATTCAAAATTTATTTCTATCATATCATCCAAAGTAAAATCGATAACCTCATTAGCTTTAGCCATAAAACATACGTTAGCTTGTTCATTATCGCTATCACTTTCACTTCCCGAAGAAGAAGATGAGGAATCTGAATCATCCCATGTGACTGAAAATGCTTTTCTTTTGAATTTGTCCTTCTTTTTATTTCGATATTTTTTTTATCTAGACAGTCCTTCTGCATATGCCCCTTTTTGTAACAATTAAAACATTCCACAACTAATAAAGACGGTGGTTTATTGCTGTTTGAGCTTTTCTTGCCATTATTTCTGTTTCCTTTTCTATTTTCAAGAATTTCTTGAAGTTCTTAGCAATAAAGGATAAGTCGTCTTTGTCTGAGTCTGATTCTTCTTATTCTGCATGAAATGCTATATTCTTTTTATCTTGAGCCTGAACTCATTTTTCTTGCAAATTCACTTCATAAGACATTAGATTTCCTATTAACTCTTCCGGAGTTATTTTGGAAATATCATTCGCTTCTTCAATAGTGAGAACTTTTCTTTCCCATTCTTCTGTTAAAGAGTTAAGAACTTTGGATACAATATCAAAGTCTGAATATTTTTCTCCTAGTCCTACTAGTGAATGATAGATATCCTGAAATCTTGAGTACATGTCATTTATAGATTCATTTTCTTTCATTCTAAAGTTTTGAAACTAACTCTTGAGCATGGATATTTTGATTTGTTTGACCTTATTAGTTCCTTCGTGCGTAACTTTGAGTGTACACCATATTTCACATGCAGTATTGCACATGCTAACATGGTTAAACTCATTTTTATCTAAGGCATAAAACAACAAACTCGTGGCTTTTGCATTAACTGTGGCATCTAGTTTCTGTGTATTTGACCAAGTAGAATATTCTTTAGTAGGAATAGTATATTCTGTCCGAGTTATATTCCATGAATCAAAACTATTTGCTTGCATATATATTCTCATTCGTGTGGCCCAATAATTATAATTCATACCATTAAATAGTACTGGACGTGCAGTGGATTGTCCTTCAACGAAGCTAGTGTTAATGCTTGTGTTAGTGCTAGTGTTAGTGTCCATATTAGTGGATTATCAGATAACTATGTTACGATTATATGATGACTTTTCTCTGATACCAAATGAAAGTGTGCTATGGATCATATGATATGGATATACGATAATACAGAGTATAATGATGATAATAGTACTGTAAATAGTGCAGAATCACTACAACAAAAACTTACTTCAATTGCATTTGCTCTCAGCGTTTTAACATTAAACGCAGTAAAAACTTATTTCATTCAGAGAATAACATGCGTTCAAACGCTGAGAATACTTTTATGTTTCCGTGCCTATTATCTTCCACCTTTCTCATTATACTTTTACCAAAAAAATTCACTTTCCCTCTTCTATCAGAACTACTGCTCCCTCATCTTTCCCTCATTTATTCTCCTCCACCAATAGTTTCCCTCAAATTTTGCTTGCCCTTCGATTTTCCTCTAGTGGAGTTGATAGTCACTGTCCTACTTATGCGTTCATACTTTAGGTAGCCTAATTACCTTTTTTGTCTCTATTCAATTCATCAATTTTTAGGTTTATTGTGTTTTTTGATTTCGATTTACATATTCCAAATACTCTAATTTGTGGATTGCCCTAAGTCAAACATTGTTCGATCATCAATTGTTAGAACGACTTTTTAAAAACTCGATGAAGTCGAGCTGTTAATAAAGTTCGATTGTTATAGGTAACTTTTGGTTCTTCAGTAGATTAAAAAACACTTTTATTTGATTTATTACTAGTACGTGTTTATTTTTACGAAACAATGCTGATCGACTCATCTCATTACTAGTTCTGAAGCTTGTTTATAGTTTGTTTTTTTAGTGAGACTCCTTGTATTGATTTCGTTTTAGTTTTTGCCTTCAAATATGGTTTGTTTTCAATTATTTTGCTCCACTGTACTGATTTTTTTTCATATGCCATGAATATTCAGTGAGTTCTTAGACATATTGAGTATGTAAGTAAGTGCATTCAGTGCATTGCTTGTTTAGAAAGTAATGTTCAGTGGATTTTTATCCCATTGGACTACACTTGTGACCGTCAAAGTTTGTTCCATTCTCTTGTAGTATAATTTTTAATTAATTAATTCCTAAGACGAATCTCTTACGAATTTTGTTTTGGAGGACATAATATGCAAATATTAGGTTTATACATGTGATATTGTAATATTTCCATGTATGGCTAGGAGTCAAAATAGTATGTGATGGTTGTATACTCGATAATGGTTTTAGAAAAGACACGACTTTGTATCAGGAGAGGGGTAATGCATAGACATTACTCTGGTGCTACAAAATGGCGCCGTTGTAATGGCAAATTTTTTGAAAACAGTTTGGTGCTAATAACAAAATGACTAATTTGTAGAGTTCTGTCATTTTCAGTCTAATGTGGCCATGAAGTAGCTAATAACAAATTTATTTTATGCGTGCAGGCTTTGAACAGTTGATATTTGTAGAGTTCTGTCATTTTCAGTCTAGTGTGCTTAAACAACAAGGTATGAAACAGATGCTAAAAACTCTCAAGTATTATCATTATTGTCTATTAGTTTACCATCAAATTTTCACAATTATGTTTTATTCCCTTCCATATTTCATCAAAAGGCTACTCTAAATTCAAATTACACCTTTAAATTCTTTGATGTCCGATTGCCTCTATAATCAGATTATAACAGTCATTATTTTTTGTGAAGTTTATTAGCCAAACCATGGTAATGGGGTCATTTTTATATACTAGTAATGTGTACATGATTGGTTAGTAAGTTGTAAAGTTTATTTTCCCTAAATTCTTACAACTACCTTTATACAAATAAAACAGTTCAATGATAATTTAATAAAGGATATTTGTGCTTTTAACCTTTCAATCATTATAAATCAGATAATATTCTTAATAATAATTGTGAGAAATACTAAAGGGTATATACCAATTGTTTTGTTCAAAAATTGAATTTTAGATGGGAAATATCTATTCATTGTTAAATCGGAGTGGAGATTTGTTGCTTTTTAAAATCTTTCCAAAGAGCCCACTTTCTACGTGCAAATGTATAAATAAAAATTTATAAGCTCAAACATAACACATATGTATAGTACTAGCTGTCTAGTTGGTTAAATTTGTCATTTAAATAAAAATTCTTCAAAAAATAAAGTAGGATAGTAGATTTCATTTGATGACGTTAATGGCTTAAATTTAATATATGCAGTTCAATGTTTTAATTTATATCGTTTAATAAGATTAACAGAGGCTTGTTGAACTTAGGTTGAAACCATAAAGAAGATTGCAAAGGTCAAAGCTATTAAAGAGAGGAAAAAACAAGAATCAGAGGTTAGCAGTTTAGTTCTATGCAATATGTTTGGTTTGATGTTGGTCTTTTTTCTGACAAATACAAGCATTACCGTCTTGTATCTTCTGCTAAGTATTCAGTTGTGTAGTTAATTGTAAAGTGTAGCTAAAAAACATGTGACATTTTCTTGAGTGTATTAGTAGTACACAACTGGTCTTACATTCCATTACGTTATCATTTATGTGACTATAATTTGATTTTAGCAATGCACCTACGAACTAATTGATGGCATTGGGATAAATTTAGTTGTACATCTTTCTTGGATATCTACTTTTTTAGGGTTTTTACTTCAGCATGAAATGTCTTAAATGATTATATGTTTTTCTTCTTTTACTTTAAACTTGGAAAGCATATTTTTAATTCTCTAACCTGTCAATTTTAAAAGCATATCCTAGTTTTTCATATCTTTTTGGTTTGTGCGCACATGCCCTCTTGTAGCTAAAATAGCACATATAACAGACTATATGTTCTTCGCATATACACATAAACACTTACGTTAAATAATTGAGAACTCTTAATATTTATTTACTTCCTACTATAATCACAGCTTGAACTTGTGTTGGTTACGGAGAAACTGCAGGAGCTTCATTCAATTAGAATTCAAAAGCTGAAGAAACAAGACATGTACCTTTTCCTTCCTCTTTTTTCTTTTTGTTTCTTTTTTTGCAATCAT
The DNA here is from genome assembly GCA_030765085.1 of Allium cepa. Classification (NCBI taxonomy): domain Eukaryota; kingdom Viridiplantae; phylum Streptophyta; class Magnoliopsida; order Asparagales; family Amaryllidaceae; genus Allium; species Allium cepa. The sequence goes on along the minus strand of CM060934.1, from coordinate 539,959,903 downwards.
TGAATAGCTAGCATCATGCGCATCTTAGTGAAACTTTAGCATCTGTTTAAATAACATCAGTTTAAATAACATGTTTGCCAAATATGGGATGTAGTTTAATTAGATATGATTGTTTTTTCTTTTATTTTTTAAAATTCTTTCAGTTTCTATTTGTACAACTTTAGCATCTGTATCACTTTTAGTTCTGATGCAATAACAAGCAATAATCATCAATGTTTAAATTGAAATACTCTCCCAACTAAAGGCCCAGATTCAGTTTTGAAACACAAACAAAGCATGATATTTGCTGCCAAAAGAGTTAATCAATTAAAAGTTTGCTTGTACTATCAACTCCTGGGCTATAAAAATGAATGTTTGGTTACTACAACTGGAAGTAGAAAGTCTGTGATATTTTACTATGTTGTGTTCTTGCATTTTGACAATATATTTTTCACTTTGGATTTGTTTGTTTTGAGCATTTGTTTTGTTGTCTTTTATACATAAAAAAAATTATTTGTCCATTTCTACTAAGAACTGTTTGGTCGTTATTATCATAAATATATACATATATATATTGTTCATAATCAATAATTAATTTCTATTTAAATTTTAGATTCTTTGTTGCATACATATATTGTATATGGTGATGGAGAGAGATTGGTTGCGTCTACATAGGTAATCATGTAGCAGCTAATTTAGACTTAAATTTAGAATTGATATTTTGATAATAAAAGCTAATATTTTTGTTGTTTTCAAATTTTAATCATAGGACTAGTAGAGAGTATGGCCAAGGAGCTCGGAATTTTGTGTATGTTGCGAAGAAAAATTTAGGAGATGTGGAAAAAATATTCTGTCCTTGTTTAGATTGTCGAAATCTTAGTCGTCATTATGGTGAAACCGTTGTTGAGCACCTGATTATAAAGGGAATGGATCCTAAGTATAAAGATGATATATGGTATAATCATGGCGAGAAAGTGAATGATGAAAAAAAAATTAAAATGGGTGAGATGTACGACTTGCTCAAAGTGATTCACTATGAAGATGAAGATTATTTCAATCATACTTTTTTTGATGACGACAAAGATAAGGACGATGCACAAAGACGCCATGATGATTTACTTAAAAATTTGGAAGATGCAGAAACCCCACTGTATCCTGGTTGCATAGATCATACAAAGTTATCTGCCATTACTATTTTGTATAATCTTAAATGTGAAACTGGATTATCTGATACTGGTTTTGATAAACTTCTTACCGTCCAACATTTGTTTTTACCAAAGAATAACGTACTTCCCAAGACTTTATATGAAGTAAAGAAATTCCTCAAACTATTTGATATGGGTTTTGAAAAAATTCATGCTTGTGAGAATGATTGTTGTCTTTTCCGTAAAGAGTACAAAAATTTAAATAATTGTCCGAAATGTGGTTCATCACGATGGAAGATAAATCAAGATACAAAAGAGATTATGCAGGGTATCCCAATTAAGGTGTTGCGATATTTTCCAATAATTCCAAGATTTAGAAGAATGTTTAGATCCGAAAAAATGGCAGAAGAGTTAAGATGGCATTTTAAAAATAAAAGTAATGATGGAAAGATGCGGCACCCCGTAGATTCCGTGACATGGAGCATGGTTGATGAAAATTGGAAAACATTTTCAGCCGATCCACGTAATCTTAGACTTGGTCTAGCTACAGATGGGTTCAATCCATTTTCTATGTTAAGCTCCAAGTATAGTTGCTGGCCAGTAATGCTTGTTACATATAATTTGTCGCCTTTGTTGTGCATGAAGAAAGAGAATATCATGTTAACACTTCTAATTCCAGGTCCAAAGCAACCAGGAAATGATATTGATGTATATCTAGAGCCATTAGTAGAAGACTTGCATTACTTGTGGAGTACTGGAGTTGAGACATATGATGCATTAAGTAAGACAGTTTTTAACATGAAGGCTATTTTACTATGGACGATAAATGATTTTCCAGCTTATGGTAATCTTGCTGGATGCTGTATAAAGGGTAAAAAAGCTTGTCCATTATGTGGTATCAATACCCACCGTCGATGGTTGAAATATAGTCGGAAAAATGTTTATATGGGCCATAGAAGATTTCTACCCCATTCAAATCCATTGAGAAAAAGAAAGGCTTGGTTTGATAACACTGTGGAGAATGGGAAGATGCCTAGAGTTCTAACCGGCAAAAACATTTCTCTTATTTTGAAAGACTTTCTGAATAATTTCGGAAAAGGCGCTGAAAGCGAAAAGAAGAGTGCGAAGGGGAAAGGTAAAAAAAGGAAGATTGACGACAATAGTGAAGATGATGATAATGGAGATAATGATCCTATTAAAAAAGAGCTATCAAGGTGGAAAAAAATCAATCTTTTTTGACTTGCCATATTGGGAGGTTAGCATTTATTTAGATTTCAGTTTTTATTATCGATGCGGGCTGGCCACGCAAATAAATTTTTTTGTTATTTTTTTAATCCATGGCCCATGGATTAAAAAATTTTAATAAAAAAATTTGTTAAAATAAATTATAGAACACTTTATCATTTAACTAATATTTTTTATAGGAACTTCCAGTACGTCATAATTTAGACGTAATGCACGTTGAGAAAAATGTTTGTGAAAGCACATTGGGTACAATGTTGCATGACAACAAATCAAAGGATGGGATTAATTGTAGACATGATTTAGAGGATTGGGGAATTCATGGTCTATATGCACAACCTCGTGGGACCAAAACGTATCTTCCACCGGCTCCATATACATTGTCAAGATTGGAAAAAAAATATTTTGCAAAAGGTTGTACGATTTCAAAGGACCTGATGGTTATTGCTCAAATTTCAAAAAATCCGTATCATTGATGGATTGTAAAGTTAGCGGTTTGAAGTCGCATGATTATCATGTTTTGATGCAACAAGTATTATCGGTCGCACTACGAGGTTTGTTGCCAACAAAACCTAGAAAAGCAATTATTCGTCTATGTTTATTTTTCAATAAAATATGTCAACGTGTTCTTGATAGAGAGAAGTTACAGCAACTCGATGACGAGATTGTTAAAATATTGTGTGATCTTGAAAGATATTTTCCACCTTCATTCTTCGATATTATGATACACTTGACAATTCATCTTGGAAGGGAAGCACGGTTGTGTGGACCAGTTCATTTTCGTTGGATGTATCCTTTCGAAAGATATATGAAAACGCTTAAAGATTACATGAGGAATTATGCACGACCAGAGGGATGCATTGCAGAATCCTATCTTGCAGAAGAATGCATGAAATTTTTCAAAGAATTTTTGAGTAAATCGATAAATGTGGAAAAAAAAGATCGAAATGAAGATTACGAAGATAACACAATACTTGAAGGGCGTCCAATTTCAATGTCCAATCCAGTTACGTTGTCTTTGAAGGAGAAAGAAATTGCTCATTTAGCGGTGCTAATGAATATGGCCGTGGTAGAACCATTTTTGGAGTGAGTATATATTATGTTATGTTTCCATTGATTTGTTGTGTTTGTAATTGCAATTATAAACTTAACATTGTTTTTATTATACTAGTTTGCACTTGGAGGAGTTGCAAAATTCAAACAAACGCTTAGAAAAAACGCAACATTACTTTGGAAACACCATGGAGATAATTTCGCTGATTGGATTAAAAAGAAGGTTTGTTAAAAATTTCTCTATTTTTATATGTGAATCAAGGGTACTATTTTTAAAATCCATTTTAAATATATTTTTAGATACCTATTGACTCAAATGACCATGATGAAATGTTAAAATGGATTGCATATGGTCCTAAAAATGCTGCGCTATCATGTAAAGGATATATTATAAACGGTCAACGATTTCATACAAAAGACGTTGATAGAGAAACTCAGAATAGCGGAGTGACCTATGATGCGACTACTATGTGTAGAGCAAGTGCAAAAGACATTTCTCAAGTGGTTGATGTGATCACTTACTATGGAATATTGACTGATATAATTTTATTGGTTTATAATGTTTTTTATATTCCTTTGTTTAAGTGTCATTGGGCAAACATAGGAAATGGGATGAAAGTTGAAGATGGATTTACGCTTGTTAATTTGCATCAAAGTCAGGTTTCATTTTCAAGAGACCCTTATATCCTTGCATCTCAAGCGAAAAAAGTTTTCTATTCAAGGGAAAATGATTCTTCTAATTGGTATGTTGTGATGAAAGCACCGCCATGAGGTTACCATGAATTAGAGATGAACGATTTTATTGAAGAAGTAAGCTATATTGGAGGAGATTGTGAAGAAATCGAGGATGACTTGGTCGAGGATGCTAGTTATGTTAGGGAGGATTGCGAAGGCATAATTGAGTAGTTCTAATATCACCTTGTTTTTGGATAGTCATTGCTATGTGACTGAAAGTAGTAGGCATATGTTTCGTGTGTGTGGTCATGGGGGAAACTTGTTCAGGCATTTAATAATGGAGAAGGATGTATAGAAACAGCAGGTGCACAAGGTATCATGTATTACACCGTATCATGTATTTTTATTTGTTAGCATATTTTTTTTTAAACCCACAAGGTATCAGATTTTATATGTTCAGATTTTAACTGTTTAGATTTTGCCTTTGATTTTAGATGTTCAGATTTTATATGTTCAGATTTTTAAACCCACACGTGAATTCAGATAACTAAGTATTGCACTGTTATCACTGCACTGCACTGTTATCTAAATATTTTATGTTCATCATACCTATATTATTATTTGCATTTGAATGTCATGTATATCGCGTATCAACTATTGCTGTATCTTAGCAGCAGTTTACAAATTGATCAGCAAACCAATTTACTCTTGAATTCCTGTGTCATGAATTCCTGTATCTTAGCAGCAGTTTACAAATTGATTAGCAAACCAGTTTATTTGAATATCATGAATTCCTGTGTCTGCCTGCAGAAAATGGTTAGAAGTACAAAGAAAACAACGAACAAGAAACTTACTCGCTATCAAAAAAGACTCGCAGAATTTGAAGATGCATCTGACAGGTCTAATGTAATGGAAGAGCATGTTGAGCCACCTTCGAAAAACATGGATGTTGGAAATGCAAGCCATCCAATCGCATGCACAGCTCTGCAAATTGATGAAAATCCTGAAACTGCAGTGGAAGTGGATAGAGCAATTGCAGATGATGCAAAACAGGTTTCCAAAAAAAGGACTAGAGGTCCAACTAAAGTGAAAAGACTTCCTTCGAATGTTGCAAGCCGAATTGAAGTTGAGTTTAATTCATCGGGCGTACCTGTAGGAGAAGGATCAGTGAAATTATCTTCTTATTTAGGGCCACTTGTCCGTGAGCATGTTCCATTTACGCTAGATGACTGGAGGCTACTTGGTGACGATTTGAAAGTAGTTCTATGGAAATCCGTTCAGGTAATAATATAACGTTTCATATTTATTATGATGCATAAGCGTTTGCATGTAACTTCATATGACCTATTAGAATATATTTTTCCATTATCATCACCCCTTTCTGTTTTTACATTGATCTGATTAGAATATGTTGTCTGTATGTTTATTTGCACATAAATCGGGCTTCTTTGATTTCCTCAAGTAGGAATGGTTTGGTCAGAGAGTCTCTATCGATTTTGCTATGTTATGCACATAAATCGGGCTTCTGTTTAGCTTGATGACTGATTCAACAAATTCTTTTTCAACAGTAAATTAAGAAGGCATGTATCGTTTGTATACCACTGATTAAAAATTTAAACTGATTAGATACCGATGGAAATTCCAAATCATGAGCAATACATTATATGTGTACTTATTTAATAATGGGTTGAAAACTTAAAAATTATTTTTGCAAGGAAATTTATAATATGAGCACAAGGTCACAATTACAGCACAAAAATTAATTAATAAGGCATATGTCAGCGATTAGATTACGAGGGCATATCTCCATGGATATGAATCATGGATCTTGTATTAACAATGTTTTAGTTAATTAGATTTAAAAATGAAATATGTATAGTCTTCATCATTAATTGTACCAATGATGAATGGAAAAGTGTTGCCGCTCTTTGTTAACATGAGTATTGTTAAGTGAACGTAAATGATCCAAAAAATTATACATAAAACTTCTCAAATGTGGTAGGAAACCTGAAACCATTCTCGACAATAACACACCAACACCTATGTGCAAGGTCGGCTCAACCAATAGTCAAATTAGGCAAAAGGACTAGGGTAGGGGTCCTAAAATGTTAGGGCCCTTTGCAATCTACTTCTATGATCCATTGAATGGATTATTAATGTGCAGCTAGTTTAGGTTGGAATATTTAGCCACCAAACGGTTTTATAAATGAACAATATTTATTTCTCAAGTCATTGTACTTCTTCCCAGACTCCACAGGGCACTTCTCCCAGCTTAAACCTAAGAGTTTGTGTTTTACATTTTCCCATGCTCCATAGAGAAATTCTTCCAATTTAAACTTGAATAATATCTAAACATTTGATTAAATTCTGTTCTTTATGCTAGTTATTCAGTTGGATAAGTTGAAAACAAATTTAAACAAATGTGATAATGAAGTCAGTATCCCCTAATTTACAAATTTGGAATTGTTAATACAGTTCATGAAGTCAGTATCCCCTAATTTACAGTAAATGCCTTGATTTATTCTTTCTTGACTAGATAGGATAGTATTGAAGTCACCAAGAATAATCCAGGGTAGATTAAAAAGACTAGCTTGATGAATGAGATAGTGCCAGGGATTTACTCTTTGTTCTCGGATATTAAATGCGTACATCACTGTACATATTATGCACAGCCCAGTTGCATTGTGAAGACTGCAAGTTATGCACGGTTTATTTGTGTGCATGACAATAATTGACCAAACTGATGTGTCCCAAACTAGGAGAATTCGATTCTTTTGATTTTCATTGCAATTGTGTTTCACATATCCATTTGCCGTTTGGTTTATACATGAATTGTTCAATACTATAATTACTTAACTTATTTTCCAATATTCCCATAAAAGAGAACTTGTTACTAGTAATGAGATTCAGGATTCCAAACTGTTTAGAAGGGGAGTTCATACCCCTAAAGTTCTATACAAGGAACTCCACTAATCTGATAAGGTCGACTCACTGCTTTTAGCCACTCTATAACTCAATTAAAACTATAACATTATGACTCGAGTACCTCTTCGATATCTAATCTATTCAATGGCATGAAATTAATACACTTAAATGATATGCCAGCATATTCAGGAACTGACATTTATGTGGATTCCATATTCAAGAAGAATTTGAATGATTATCATTTTGATAAATGTTACAGGCTAGATTTAAATTGGATGAGGAATGGCAAAAGGCTCCCGTTTTTCAGCAAATGGGATGCATTTGGAGAGGTTCGAAAAGCAAATTCATAAAACAGATATTACAAACAAAAACCAAGGAGGAACAACTTCAACTAAAACCAGAAAACGTTGGAAGTATGAAGGAATGGAAGAAGTTTATCGAGTCAAAAATGAGCAAAGAGTTTAAGGTCATTGTAATGTAATTTTTATTATTTCTTGTGTGTACACACACACACACACCAATATATATATATATATATATATATATATATATATATATGAAATTTAAGCGTACGTAAAATGCAAATTAACTAATCAATGTGATAAATCTTGTAATCTAGCTACGAAGTGATAAATTTAAATCCATGAAGGACAAACAAATACCACACACGTGTAGTCGTCGAGGAATGGCTCGACTAACTGAAGATTTGGTGAGAAATATATTTGATTTATTACATATGGTTAATAGTTTTGTTAATGTTATGTTTCCTTTAATGCAGAAAGAGAAAAGTAGTAGTCCTTCTTCCATTTGTAGATCTGATGTTTGGATTAAATCTCACACTTGAAAAAATGGTGAACCAGTGAACCCACATGTTGCAGATACTATCGTAAGTGCTATTTTGTTTTTGTTTAAGCGTAATTTTTGGAAAATATATAATTTTGAACTCTTCTACAAAATATATTTTGTGTTCACTTTGTAGGAGAAAATAAAGAATGCTGAAAAGGAATCATCGTCTAGCTTAACTTGTAAGATCAAAGAAGATGCCCTCTCATTGGTGTTGGGAAAAGATAGACCGGGACGACTACGAGGAATGGGAAGGGGTGTAACCATGACCACTGCAGTTTTGTCACAAATCAAAGATAAACAAGTAGCTCAATGTCAGTATAGGATTTCAGAGCTAGAGCAGTTGATTCACACCGTAATGAAACGTCAGGTATGTCGATAATCACTTTGTGTAAATATGAAAGCTTAGTTAGCATGTATGTGATCCTTGCATTGTATGATTTTTGACTTAATTTGTGTAATCATTCTCTTATTAAAAGCTACATGCTAAATAAGAAGTTAAAATTTAATTCCACCTCTTATTTTCCTCAAAACATGTTTTAAATTAAACTTTTATTTTTAGTTTTCTAAAAATTAATTGTGAAAATTAGTTTATAAAAATTACTGAGTTGTGTAGCTTCAGATTTTAAATTTATTATATGTATTTGCTGTCTTTGGTTGCTGGCCTAACTTTGAATTTTTATCCTTATGAGAGTACAAATGCGATTTTGCAATATATTTTTATCCTTATGAGATTTTAAAGCATTCACTTTTAAATTAAAGCATAATATGTACTAAACCAATATTGTCTTTTCAACACTTATAAAGTAATGTATTTTCAACACTAAACTAATATTGTCTTTTCAACACTAAACCAATATTGTCTTTTCAACACTTTTAAATTAAAGCATAATATATTTTTATCCTTATGAGATTTTAAACCATCCGCTACAATTCGACCAATCTGCAAAACAAAAATACCTTTTACTTACGATTAAATTACTGACTCCTCATCCATCTGCAAAATAAAAATATCCTTATCTGGTTACTCTACAAATGATGTATCATTTCCATACATAAGTTTGTCAATTGTTATATCAAAATTCATTCTGAAAATGTATTCTCTTTGAAATTTGTACTTGTTTTCATCGTAAGTGGAATAAATATACAAGTTCACTACAATTTCACTGCAGGTTCAAATTCTCTAATATTTTTGTAATATTATTGATTTGCAGGATAAAGAAAATTGTGGAGGAGAGAACATATCTCAAACGGTAAAAATATACGATAGTAAGGTTAAAACATCATACATAATTTGATATCTAAATCAGAAGTTATGTATTTTATTTTTTATTAATTGGAGAGTAAGCATAATGAAATAGGTGACAGTTGTAGTTTGCTGAATTGGCACGGGAATGATGATGAGGTAATTGCCGAAGGAAAAATCATGCCAAGTGATCCAAACGATCTTCTCAATGGAGTACCTTTAGGTCCGAATGCCAAGAAAATTTTGGTAGTCCATCCTAAAAAATCCGATGTTTTTTTTTGGAGGCCTTCACCTGGTATGGTATACATAGGAGATGCCAAGAATGAGAAGATAGCATGGCCAGCTGATAGAGTTGTTATCTGCATAAAAGAAAACTCCGAAAAAGAAAACGAGGTATGAAAAACTCTCTACAAATATAGCATTGATATGTGTCTCTGCATCCACCCTTTTGAACTGGAGGTGGCAGATTCCTAGTCATGTTTTTGCCACTATTCAGAGCTTTGTTATCGTCATCTAGGAAACGATGTGGTAAATAATAAGATTTGCTTAGCATCTGCACATTAAAAATCTGTATAATGCAACGGTAAAAATATATTTATAAGAGAACCGTGGAATTAACATTGATATTATCCAAACTTGTCCATGTTCCTATTAGATTAGTACATTCTTTTACATATTAAAACTAAAATATGTGAAAATCCAACTACCGGAAGCATCAGTTCCATAGAGTCGAATACTAATTTATTACACATTTCTAGCTATGTTAGTATTATTATTTTTAATAACATTTGGTGGGTGAAATCAAGTTTAAAGTTTGACAAATGATTATTGAAAATTTAACAATGTTGATTTGCTTTGTATTGAATTGGTTGACACATGATAAAATGTTGAATGCAGTAAGACTATAGAAACAAGACTTTTATTAGATGACTATAATTTTTTTCTTTGATAGAGCAAAACCAATAGCACAGAAAACAAATGCAAGTTGTTCGATTGGGGTGGAACTGAAGTATTGGTTGCCGAAGGACGTGTGCACTCGAGGGATTCAAATCAGATTATTAATGGTGTTCCTCTTGGACCAGAAGCCGCAATAGTTTGGGTGGACAATCCGATAAAAGAAGATGCCTTTTTGTGGAGGCCCATAGCAGGTGTGACATGTATCGGAGAAGCCGTCGGTAAGACAATAGCATGGCCATCATCAAAATTGGTTTTTGAAAACACAATACCATCCACTCCTATGAGCAACGTTCCAACATCTCGTACGGTAATATATTATATTGCTAATATTTATATATACGATTTGTTGATAATGTATCAATACTTTTTTTAATATCATAGAGTGCAAATTACGCGATGAATAACAAGTGCAAGTTATTTGCTGTGGAGGGCATAGGAAAAATTGTAGCTGAAGGCACCATATCTTCAACTAATCCAAATGATTTGGTTCATTCTATTCCACTAGGACCAAATGCAATAAGAGTTTGGGTGGATATTGTCAAAGACCCGAATGCGTCTTTATGGAGACCTACGTCATTCATGGAATGCTTATCAGATGCTATTGGTTCGACGGTAGCATGGCCTACTGCGAATGTTAGTGTGGACTCAACTTTAGCAGTTTGAAATATTTGTATAGTTTGGCAGTTTTCAGGTAACTACCCTTGAACTTCAAGTTATTTAATATGCTCGGGAGGGTACATCAAGTCTTAAAAAATTTTATTAGATTAAAAAAAATGCATCACAGCCCGTTAAAGAGATCTGGATATTAAAATGCAGATGAGGAATTTTATAAAATTAAGAAGATTTGTGACAAACAACTCTGTGGGTAATATATATAAATGTAATCAAGAGAAGTAGAATTTTTATCAAATTTTATCTAATTTAATGTTTTTCTGAATAAAATAATTTATCAAGACAGTACTTACGATATATATATATAAGATATAGGGTATTAGCTTTTTGTAATTCAGAAAATGCTCTATACTCAGTATATATATAGAGCTTTGGCCGCTGACTAGGGTTACGCAATGAATCGATAGCGGGCGTGGGCCACATGACTCGCTTTATGTTAAGGCTAGGGCCAAAGGGTTTGAGTTGGGGGAGGTTCTTTCCCCCGAGTTGAAGTAGTTTCCAAGTCTGTTAGGTGATTCAAAAATTAGGTTTTGTTCTACTGCAGTTGTTTGGAGCTGCGTCCACTAGTGAATGAAACTTTTTTTTTGTTCTTGTAAATTGATATTTGTAAATTGATATTTGCTTGATTTCAGTCATTGGTAATTAAGTTTACGTTGTCACAATGTAATTTCATTCGGTCAATATTTAACATCAACCATTTCACATTATCATCATCACTTTCAACTTCCTGTTTGAGGGGGAAAAAAATGAAGCTTCGTTGCGATTCCACTTTCTTATTAATGTTTATGGATTCGTATTCATTTTTGATTCACTTCAATCATCAGAATGCAAATGCTATTTTAACAAACCAAGATTCCTTTAAAAAAAAAGCAAGTTAATGAAAATATTGAAAACTTGTAAATTACAGTTCAGGCAATGTTTACAAAATTACATGATCTGAAAAATAACTTGAATGCTAGCATAAACCAACATTATAACAGAGGCCTGTGGTTTCAGTAAAGTAGAAGCATCACCAGATGATAGATTAGAAAGCCAAGAATTATCTCCCCACATAACTCCATTTTGTCCAGTTGTAACAGCAGTTGTTTCTGGTGGAATATAGCTTTTGTTACCCGAATGCCGCTCTGCCTCCCTTTTATGCCTGCATTTTCATTTTTTGAATATATGATTTCTTATTTACAGAATTAACACATAAATTTCATTTGTTTCAATACCTTGGAGTTGAATCAGGGCAGAAAGTAATAGTATAATCACCCCCACCGTCACAAGTAAACGTACTCGTAGCATCATCAAAAGCATAACTGTATGCCTTTGGACAAGCCGACTTAAAAAACTCAGAGTAATACGTCGGCTTACACGTATTCAAATTTCCAAATTCCCCACTGCAGCAGTATTCGAGTTTCCCGAACGCTCCACACGCACTTTTACACCCATCAAACTTTCCAAACGTATGTCCAAACTTTGTATGTGCACGTCACAACGTATGTCCGAGAGGACCTGATTGACCTTGTCAGCTCATTGGCTCGTTAGGGACCAAGGGGATATAAGAAACTAGGGTCCTCAATCATGTTGCATGTAATAGCCCTAATTTTTAGATATTTATTTTATGAATAATTATTTAATTTTAAAATAAATTTATATGAATTGTGTTTAACAATATAGTTTAATTATTTAATTTGGAGATAAATTTTATAAAATTGTATATGTTGATAAAATTAAATAATATCTGTGAAAATTTAATCTAAGATTTAACAGTTAAATTTCGCGTTTGAAAGACGCGTCAATTATACGGTATAAATGACATAATAAAACGTGTGTTTTTAAAATAATATTTTTACGAAAATTTCTGAAGTTTTAAACTGCGTCTGTCTAGTGTAGTGTAAAAATCATGTTTTAAATATTTTTGGACATAAAATATCAGTCAGTGTTTTGACAAACTTTACGTATTTTATTGGTCAGCTGGTTTTATATATTTTTGGCATGCGTTTCTATATAAACTGACTACATAAAAACTTTAACGTTAGCATTTAACAATATCAAACTAAATCTAAGGGAAAACTTTAACCAAAATGAATCGAAACATTTAGATAAGTAACGTTCAAACATTTATTCTCTTTTCTCTCTGGCAGATTCTTTGCAAACTTGTACACGTTCATTTCATAACCTGGAACATGCACATCCATCTGCCTCTATCCCAACAGTGCCAGGCTAAAAATCATAACACATATAAATGAATTTAAGGAAACCCAGGAATTGATGGTTGAAAATTAAATATACACTTGAAGAATAAAAACTGAAAACTTGCATCAACCCTTTCTTTTCCTTCAGTCTTCAGTTATCAAGCATATGTCTCGCAAGCTTTTATCAATAATCAGTTCCTTCAATCAAGCTGCCGTTTAATTGTTTTCAAAAGCATCCAATAGCCTTCAGAGATTTGAAACTGATGGATTTATAGCTCGCATTCCTCCAGAGTTAAGACAAAAGAAACTGATCCTTGATTCCTCTGCATAATTCAAGTCTCGGCCTATATATTATTCATCTTCCTCTACATATTTTTTTCTCTGCGTTCCAATCCATTCTTTTGCTCAAGATCAGGTAATAGTCTCCTTTTCTTTTCCTATCCTAGGCTGTCTTTATTCTTGACTTGCTCGGCCATGCCAATCTTATTTAGTATTGGATCTAGGTGTGTGTACTGTCTATATACTTTTCCAGAGTTGACATATAGGGATGTTTAGATTTGTATGGGTCACATAGGAAGATCATAGGTAGGCTATAGATTCACAATACTGATGCATAAAAAAAAAGTGGTAGCCACATAAATCTTGGGATAACATGCTGGCAGTTTGGAAGCATGTAGATCTGAGGGGGGGGGTATAAACAGGCTGAGTTGTGTGTTTTTTTTTGATGGGGTCTGCATATGATTAGCCTAGGTGTATTGGTGAGGTAGCTCTAAGTGTTTTGAATGATGGACTGACAGGAGTTAGGTAAGTGTAGATTTCATTTAGGGTGAGCAGTCTGCATACATCTTGATGGATGTCAGTAAGAATGGTTTCCAGTTGCATTGGTTAGAGGAGGCTGCAAACTTTGTTATAGGAGTGTGTCTGCATCATGTTTAAGGCATGTTATAAGAAGCATAGTAGGAATTTTCAGTTGCCTCTGGATATGATTTCAGTTTGCATCTGTACATGTTAAGTGTTTCAAACCCACCTTCATATCAAGTCTGCACATGCACTAGGATATAGCAGTGTTAAGGCAAGGGATGAGTTAGCAAGTATGACTGGAAGTCTAGTTGCATATGGTAGATGATAGAGGAGCTTGCCAGGTCAGGCAGATCTGGAAGATGAAACAGACTTGGGTTTAGAACATGGCAGATCTGGAGGAGATGCATAGGTGAGTTTATGATTGGTGAAGATCTTTGGTTGCCCAGCCAAATGGAAGTAGGCTAGCAGTAGAAAGCTGTGAAAAAGGGGAGAGATATGCAACTGTTGCATATCTGAAGTGTGGACGTGCACAAGGCCTGCACACATCAGAGGCACACAAATACGGGGCTTAGGTAGGGATGGTCTGGAAATTGCATGAGTTACTTTTGCATAGGATATCTAATATATTGTAGGAGGGTAATGGTTGTTTAAGAGATGCAGTGATTAGTGGGAATAGTGGGAAAATTTATGTACATTAGTATAGAATTGAACTGTAATGGGAATGGGAATGGGATTAGATTTGGCTGGAGATAGATTGACTTGGCTGAAGCTGAGGGAAGGAGAAAGGTTCATAATAGGCAGTTTGCATTCATGATAAAGATTTAAGTGGTTGTGATGAAAATAAAAATAAAAATAAAAGGTAGGTAGGCAGCTGTTCTGATTTTAATCAGCTTGGTTGGGAAGTCTGCTCGAAGGCGTGGCATATTTAACTCGAAGTAAGGGACTAATGGACTCGAAGATATTGCATAGTTTCCCGAAGATCTTGCATGAATGTCTCGGGTAGTTGGGTTTTCTTGCCTGTTACAATTTAGAACTGGGAAGTTTTAAACCTGAGGAAAAATAAACTGTAAACGGTTTTTAAAACTAAGTAAACTTAAATTTGAAACTAAATACAAGTGATGAATCTGAGTTGTTGGTTCTGGGAGTAGATAGTTAGGCAACAAAGGATTTTGGGAAAAATGTATAAACCAGTTTTGAAATATATATAGGCTTAACTAAAATTTTTTAGCAAGCAAACTGACTGTAGGATCAGGCAGGTCCTTATGTATCACATATACATGTATTCAGCCCTTACCATATCTGCTTAGGTTTGTATCTTGGTGTCTAGCCGAGCCTAGGGTAGTAGTGATTCATAGTAGTGATGATAGTTAGGTCTGTTGAGCAAGTGAACTGGAAAGTTTATATTTTTGGAGTTTCTGTCTGTTTGGATTACAAAGCCTGGAAATTTAGTAAAAATGGGTTAAGTGTAAAAATAATATAAATCTAAGTTGAAGTATGTTAGGCAACAATAAGATGTTTGGCGTGTGTACATGTACATGAGCAAGTTGGAATTTAAAGTGTGCACGGGTACATGTGTATCACGACATAAAGTAGGAAAACGACCCCATATTGCTTAGCCTGACTTTAGGAAATTTTGTCACAAATTTTAGTGTTAACCCGGTTCACATTTTGGGTATGTTTTGTCACATTACACGGT
This sequence comes from Allium cepa, assembly GCA_030765085.1. NCBI lineage: Eukaryota > Viridiplantae > Streptophyta > Magnoliopsida > Asparagales > Amaryllidaceae > Allium > Allium cepa. The sequence goes on along the minus strand of CM060934.1, from coordinate 539,944,489 downwards.
GGAGTGGTCGAGCAAGTCAAATCATTTTCGTTCTATTTTATCTTTCTTTGACCGCAAATTCTAAAGTCGCGTTTCAATATTTTGTATGTTGTTCTAGATTTGAATCTAGGCGACGTCCGAGAATTTTGATCGTTACCCTCTGTCGGTCTTTACCAGTGAAACGTCGTTTTGAAATTCAATTTCTGCAGTTCTCAGGTGAGTAATTCTCACCAGACATATGTACATATATTTTGTAAATTATCACAGGTGTATGTGTAAAAATTCTATGTAAATATTATATGTCTGTAGTATGATGTAGAATGATGAACCCCTTTAAAAATTGACACCTCATCAGTTATTTATCTGTTGTATCATATTCTGCAGTTATATTATATTATTGTTTATTTACTGCTTAAATCACACTGCAAGTTCCCTGTTATATTTAGATTGTTATGGGCTGAAATGATAGGCCTAAATGATGATTATTGTTCATATATACTGTTAACTGATAACTTGGGATTGCGGGTTTGAAATGATAGAACCCGGGGTATTGTAAATTACGGATTGAAATGATATAAATCCGTATCACTTGACCTAGGCTAGAAAACTATATACAGGCCCGTGGTCCTTATAATATTTTCTGAAATATTAAAATTATTTTTGGAAGTTAAATATTTGATTTAATATCTTTAATGGATTTTATATTGATTTTGAATGAGTTATAAATGTTAATAAATAAATAAATAAATATTTGAATAAAATTATAGAATATAACTTATTTTGGAAAATCTGGATTTTTGGAAGAATAAGATTTCAGTTAAGAAATATATAAATAAATAAGTTATATTTGGAAATATTTATTAAGTAAACAATCTACTACAGCATTTAAATGCTGTCTCTTTTGAAATTGGACTTGTTTTACCCGTAACTTTAGGTAGCATTTCCTAAGTGCTACAGAATCTAGAATTTGATTGTTTTAAAATTTATGGAATTTGATAAATCATATTTTATGTTGAGTTTTGGAAATCTTAAGATATGATATGTATAATTGGGTTTTCCTTAAATAAATATAAGATGAACATTCTAGTATTAAGTAATTTTGAAAATATCAAATGGCTAAAATTTGGAGCTTTATTTATGTAATTTATGGGAATATTCAAGACTAAATAATAAAACCTTTATTTGTTAAAAGAATAAAATCCAACCTTAGTTTGAATATTAATACTCCAAATTGGATATATATAGAAATTGGAAAGGGTTTTGGGAACATGAAGTGATATTTAAATTTTGGTTTAAACTTTAAATAAATATATTTGTAAAGCTATGAAAAATTATCCTCTTTACAAAGTAACCATAAAGTTAAACCATTTATTCTATATACCGTTGAATATCCAAACCATTTGTGTTTTGGGTGTTATGGTTTTAAAGTAAAATTTCAAAATATTATGTTTTGAAAATATAATTCAAATAGTTGGTTTCCAGATATTATAAATTTTAAGCAGTATGGTTTTGGAAAGAATTATATTTGAATATAACGATATCATATTGTTTTCGGGTTTTAAAATGATATCGTATTTATAGTTGTGAAATGGAATGTTTATTCTGGTTTTAAAGTATGAACTGCTTTTAAATGACCACGGTGTTATAATAACGATGGGTTGGCAAAGTGACCGGGATCGGATATGGGCATACTCTCTGTCGATACCGAAAACCACTTTGACCAACCGTGTACGCGGTGGAGATTCCAGAATGAAGTAGGTCGGTGGTGGCGTTTCCTGAAAGGTAAATACGTGGACCCGACTCCCGTGAGTTGGCATAAGGTGGCTAAAACAGGAGCAATTCCAGGCCAATGAGGTCATTCCTCTGATCGGACGCTCCTCTTCGATATTATACTATGATTTTGGATTGATTCGGTGGCCACCTCTATATTTTGATTTTGGGGAGTTAGTCCGAGGTGGGCGGTAACTGCGGCTACGCGTTTCCACCAGCCTGGATAGCAATTGGTATATCTACCCTGGCATTGCCTAGTTGTGCCGTGTCATCTACCATACCGAGCCTTGTACGAGTTTAGATTTCTCCCGTAGCCCGTGTGGTATCCTCTAGTTGCTTCCCGATCAGGAGGAGCTATGATATTGGATGGACTACTGGGACTATTACGTGTTAAGGGCTATATGGGTAACCCCTTAATGCTAAGAAAAAAGTAAGTTTATTTTACTATAGACACTATTATAATAGCGCAATATACTACATAGTAAATAGTTTAACGGATCCTTAGAGGATGGGCGGTCCTAAGCATCCTTTAAGTTACTTGCTCTATATTACAGTACACTTGAATTAGCTTACATTATATAAGTATGTATGTCCTGACTCGAGTGTTATGATTTATTTTACGCTCGGGTCAGCCTGAGTTGCAGCTTCAGTTTCTTCTCCATAGCTAGGACACTCAGTAGATCATTCGTGCTGTTGGAAGTTGATTCAGCCTTTATCTTTTCTGGAATTCAAGACTTTGAAGATTCTGTTTCTGTTTATGTCTATCGCCGTATTGCAGATTTTAAACTATGTAAACTCTGTTTTGTAAAGTTGTATCAGTGGCTTCATGAACCACTAAATTTTAAATTTCCGCTGCGAAATTCTGATATCTGTGTATGTGATTCTGTGATTTATTTATTGTATATTCTGAGTTATGCCAAATTTATTCTACAACGCAGTATTTTGAACAATTCAAGTCCGACATGTGCGGATGCGAATGGCTAAAAATACTGGGTCGTTACATTTGGTATCAGAGCTTTGGTTTCTTGGCAAAACTTAGAATGTATGGTAAATTTGATTTACAGAATCACGTTCATTCGAGATTGAACTACTTTCTTTTCGGATTTTGGAACATTCCCTATGGTTTCAAAGTTCATTCGTGTCCCTCACTTTTTCATCTACTTTAGATTCTGGAGTATCCCATAACTCCACTTTCGGATGATCTTTATAGTGAATTGGCGGTCTCGCCATCATCCTAATAAAGGGGTGAAACTCTTTTACAAAATTAGCATTGATTCACCGGAGATTTATATTCGGTTTACATGCTAGTATCTTTGGTTATCCCGAACTCTATCTCTTCAGATCAAATGTAGATTAACTCAATCACATCGATCTGACGCTTTTAGTCACGGATGACTAGGTCAAAGTTGTCTGCGATTTATATAGATTTACCCAGTTCCTTATTTTGTTATTTTATCATCCGATCTTCTGATTCCAACTTATCTTGAATTCTATTGATTTGAGTTCATCAAATTTGAGTCTCTATCCTCGTTTTAAAAAATTTATTCCTATTTTGAAATAAAATCTAATATTATATATAATATAATTCTCAGAATTTTATAATTAATTTAACTATTTTCAAGAGATAATAGTTTTGATTTTATTAATGATTTTGTAAACCATGTGTTTTGGCTAAAATAAATAATTGAATATAAAACAATGGTTATAAATTTATTTGGAAACAGAAATGAACTTAAAACAAGAACTTGAGAATTCAATTTCTGATGATTTCAAACCTTGTGTTTAAATTTTTAAAGGATATAACAAGTATTTTTGTATAGAAATTTGTTTCCAAAGAAATTTTAAAATTAGTGCTTTTCTCTTTGTCGCTGGAAAATAATTTCGGTGATGACTGCAGCATCATCGACATTCATTTTCGAGTTTCGAAGTGAAAAGACCATCCTGTAGTCTGGCTACAGTGTTTCCTTGAAATTTTAATTGATTTGAATTTCTAAAATATGACTTAGTATATATATAGATATATGATTTAAATTTGTTTTGACATATTATGTATATATATTTGTCTACCTCTAAATGGTTTGAAGAGAATCAGAAATTTAATTCTTAAGTTTTATCTTGGGGAATAATTTCAATAAAAATAAAATTTTGATTAAGAAAATTTCTATTGGAGATAATTGAATTTGAAAGTTTTAGTTGTATAATACCCAATCTCATTTCAATATAACTTACCTTGATTTTTAAAAGTTAACAATGTAATTGGATAATATACAATATAAAAGGATTTTATGAATAAAAATTTGAGTGGTTATAATAAATATTATACACTTAAATTTTAGTTATAAAAGATTTATAAAGGTAAATAAGGAAAAAGAATTTAAGGAATTATTTAAAGAACCTGATAATCAAAGTGATTTAATATGGAACCTTAAATCTAACCAAAAGATTTTAATAAAAAGTTATTTCCTAAAATGAATATGTTGTGTGATAAACAAGGTACCTTTGAAAGAAAGATATAGTTGAAAGAGATATTTTGTAGTAAGGATCATTATCTTAAAATCATAGTAAGTGATGTTTAAATAGGATTTAAATAGTTAAGACATAGTCTAATATCACTAAATTTTGATAATTAAGAATTGATTTTTCCAATGGGAATTTCAAGTGTAACTTATTGAAGGAATATCTTATTTATAAAATAGGTATTTCAAACAAAGTGTAGAAATTAAGAGGTAAGTACAATAATAAACTGATTTGGAATACTATCATATCTACTATAGCATATTATAAGTTCTGCTGTTCTAAAAATAAAATGTTTTGGAAAATTTATAATAAATGAAGATTAGTTTAAAAGGGTTATGATTTTAGTAGCATGATTTCCAAATGATAATATCCATAAAGTTTAATGACTTTCAAAATATTATGATTTCAAAAGCATTATGATTTCAAAGTTATTATCTTATTTTGTTTTAAAGCTATCTTCGAGTGTCCTTGGTCGCCCTATCTGCTACAGAATGGGGAGGCTATTGCTGATATCAGTCTATTTAGAAATCTTTCTATAATCTTTGAAATTCTTTACCACTCATCGGAACCCTGAGCAACCATAGACTGGCGGTCAAACTGAAAGGGTAAAACCGATTCTAGAAGTTCTTCTTCGTGCTTCAAATCCGGAACTATCCGTTTAAGATTCTTGTTTATCTAGCTTATCTTCTCTTGTTTCTCTTCTTCCGTTCCTTTTCGAGGACGAAAATTTTTAAGTGGGGGAGAGTGTAATAGCCCTAATTTTTAGATATTTATTTTATGAATAATTATTTAATTTTAAAATAAATTTATATGAATTGTGTTTAACAATATAGTTTAATTATTTAATTTGGAGATAAATTTTATAAAATTGTATATGTTGATAAAATTAAATAATATCTGTGAAAATTTAATCTAAGATTTAACAGTTAAATTTCGCGTTTGAAAGACGCGTCAATTATACGGTATAAATGACATAATAAAACGTGTGTTTTTAAAATAATATTTTTACGAAAATTTCTGAAGTTTTAAACTGCGTCTGTCTAGTGTAGTGTAAAAATCATGTTTTAAATATTTTTGGACATAAAATATCAGTCAGTGTTTTGACAAACTTTACGTATTTTATTGGTCAGCTGGTTTTATATATTTTTGGCATGCGTTTCTATATAAACTGACTACATAAAAACTTTAACGTTAGCATTTAACAATATCAAACTAAATCTAAGGGAAAACTTTAACCAAAATGAATCGAAACATTTAGATAAGTAACGTTCAAACATTTATTCTCTTTTCTCTCTGGCAGATTCTTTGCAAACTTGTACACGTTCATTTCATAACCTGGAACATGCACATCCATCTGCCTCTATCCCAACAGTGCCAGGCTAAAAATCATAACACATATAAATGAATTTAAGGAAACCCAGGAATTGATGGTTGAAAATTAAATATACACTTGAAGAATAAAAACTGAAAACTTGCATCAACCCTTTCTTTTCCTTCAGTCTTCAGTTATCAAGCATATGTCTCGCAAGCTTTTATCAATAATCAGTTCCTTCAATCAAGCTGCCGTTTAATTGTTTTCAAAAGCATCCAATAGCCTTCAGAGATTTGAAACTGATGGATTTATAGCTCGCATTCCTCCAGAGTTAAGACAAAAGAAACTGATCCTTGATTCCTCTGCATAATTCAAGTCTCGGCCTATATATTATTCATCTTCCTCTACATATTTTTTTCTCTGCGTTCCAATCCATTCTTTTGCTCAAGATCAGGTAATAGTCTCCTTTTCTTTTCCTATCCTAGGCTGTCTTTATTCTTGACTTGCTCGGCCATGCCAATCTTATTTAGTATTGGATCTAGGTGTGTGTACTGTCTATATACTTTTCCAGAGTTGACATATAGGGATGTTTAGATTTGTATGGGTCACATAGGAAGATCATAGGTAGGCTATAGATTCACAATACTGATGCATAAAAAAAAAGTGGTAGCCACATAAATCTTGGGATAACATGCTGGCAGTTTGGAAGCATGTAGATCTGAGGGGGGGGGGTATAAACAGGCTGAGTTGTGTGTTTTTTTTTGATGGGGTCTGCATATGATTAGCCTAGGTGTATTGGTGAGGTAGCTCTAAGTGTTTTGAATGATGGACTGACAGGAGTTAGGTAAGTGTAGATTTCATTTAGGGTGAGCAGTCTGCATACATCTTGATGGATGTCAGTAAGAATGGTTTCCAGTTGCATTGGTTAGAGGAGGCTGCAAACTTTGTTATAGGAGTGTGTCTGCATCATGTTTAAGGCATGTTATAAGAAGCATAGTAGGAATTTTCAGTTGCCTCTGGATATGATTTCAGTTTGCATCTGTACATGTTAAGTGTTTCAAACCCACCTTCATATCAAGTCTGCACATGCACTAGGATATAGCAGTGTTAAGGCAAGGGATGAGTTAGCAAGTATGACTGGAAGTCTAGTTGCATATGGTAGATGATAGAGGAGCTTGCCAGGTCAGGCAGATCTGGAAGATGAAACAGACTTGGGTTTAGAACATGGCAGATCTGGAGGAGATGCATAGGTGAGTTTATGATTGGTGAAGATCTTTGGTTGCCCAGCCAAATGGAAGTAGGCTAGCAGTAGAAAGCTGTGAAAAAGGGGAGAGATATGCAACTGTTGCATATCTGAAGTGTGGACGTGCACAAGGCCTGCACACATCAGAGGCACACAAATACGGGGCTTAGGTAGGGATGGTCTGGAAATTGCATGAGTTACTTTTGCATAGGATATCTAATATATTGTAGGAGGGTAATGGTTGTTTAAGAGATGCAGTGATTAGTGGGAATAGTGGGAAAATTTATGTACATTAGTATAGAATTGAACTGTAATGGGAATGGGAATGGGATTAGATTTGGCTGGAGATAGATTGACTTGGCTGAAGCTGAGGGAAGGAGAAAGGTTCATAATAGGCAGTTTGCATTCATGATAAAGATTTAAGTGGTTGTGATGAAAATAAAAATAAAAATAAAAGGTAGGTAGGCAGCTGTTCTGATTTTAATCAGCTTGGTTGGGAAGTCTGCTCGAAGGCGTGGCATATTTAACTCGAAGTAAGGGACTAATGGACTCGAAGATATTGCATAGTTTCCCGAAGATCTTGCATGAATGTCTCGGGTAGTTGGGTTTTCTTGCCTGTTACAATTTAGAACTGGGAAGTTTTAAACCTGAGGAAAAATAAACTGTAAACGGTTTTTAAAACTAAGTAAACTTAAATTTGAAACTAAATACAAGTGATGAATCTGAGTTGTTGGTTCTGGGAGTAGATAGTTAGGCAACAAAGGATTTTGGGAAAAATGTATAAACCAGTTTTGAAATATATATAGGCTTAACTAAAATTTTTTAGCAAGCAAACTGACTGTAGGATCAGGCAGGTCCTTATGTATCACATATACATGTATTCAGCCCTTACCATATCTGCTTAGGTTTGTATCTTGGTGTCTAGCCGAGCCTAGGGTAGTAGTGATTCATAGTAGTGATGATAGTTAGGTCTGTTGAGCAAGTGAACTGGAAAGTTTATATTTTTGGAGTTTCTGTCTGTTTGGATTACAAAGCCTGGAAATTTAGTAAAAATGGGTTAAGTGTAAAAATAATATAAATCTAAGTTGAAGTATGTTAGGCAACAATAAGATGTTTGGCGTGTGTACATGTACATGAGCAAGTTGGAATTTAAAGTGTGCACGGGTACATGTGTATCACGACATAAAGTAGGAAAACGACCCCATATTGCTTAGCCTGACTTTAGGAAATTTTGTCACAAATTTTAGTGTTAACCCGGTTCACATTTTGGGTATGTTTTGTCACATTACACGGTGGAGTGGTCGAGCAAGTCAAATCATTTTCGTTCTATTTTATCTTTCTTTGACCGCAAATTCTAAAGTCGCGTTTCAATATTTTGTATGTTGTTCTAGATTTGAATCTAGGCGACGTCCGAGAATTTTGATCGTTACCCTCTGTCGGTCTTTACCAGTGAAACGTCGTTTTGAAATTCAATTTCTGCAGTTCTCAGGTGAGTAATTCTCACCAGACATATGTACATATATTTTGTAAATTATCACAGGTGTATGTGTAAAAATTCTATGTAAATATTATATGTCTGTAGTATGATGTAGAATGATGAACCCCTTTAAAAATTGACACCTCATCAGTTATTTATCTGTTGTATCATATTCTGCAGTTATATTATATTATTGTTTATTTACTGCTTAAATCACACTGCAAGTTCCCTGTTATATTTAGATTGTTATGGGCTGAAATGATAGGCCTAAATGATGATTATTGTTCATATATACTGTTAACTGATAACTTGGGATTGCGGGTTTGAAATGATAGAACCCGGGGTATTGTAAATTACGGATTGAAATGATATAAATCCGTATCACTTGACCTAGGCTAGAAAACTATATACAGGCCCGTGGTCCTTATAATATTTTCTGAAATATTAAAATTATTTTTGGAAGTTAAATATTTGATTTAATATCTTTAATGGATTTTATATTGATTTTGAATGAGTTATAAATGTTAATAAATAAATAAATAAATATTTGAATAAAATTATAGAATATAACTTATTTTGGAAAATCTGGATTTTTGGAAGAATAAGATTTCAGTTAAGAAATATATAAATAAATAAGTTATATTTGGAAATATTTATTAAGTAAACAATCTACTACAGCATTTAAATGCTGTCTCTTTTGAAATTGGACTTGTTTTACCCGTAACTTTAGGTAGCATTTCCTAAGTGCTACAGAATCTAGAATTTGATTGTTTTAAAATTTATGGAATTTGATAAATCATATTTTATGTTGAGTTTTGGAAATCTTAAGATATGATATGTATAATTGGGTTTTCCTTAAATAAATATAAGATGAACATTCTAGTATTAAGTAATTTTGAAAATATCAAATGGCTAAAATTTGGAGCTTTATTTATGTAATTTATGGGAATATTCAAGACTAAATAATAAAACCTTTATTTGTTAAAAGAATAAAATCCAACCTTAGTTTGAATATTAATACTCCAAATTGGATATATATAGAAATTGGAAAGGGTTTTGGGAACATGAAGTGATATTTAAATTTTGGTTTAAACTTTAAATAAATATATTTGTAAAGCTATGAAAAATTATCCTCTTTACAAAGTAACCATAAAGTTAAACCATTTATTCTATATACCGTTGAATATCCAAACCATTTGTGTTTTGGGTGTTATGGTTTTAAAGTAAAATTTCAAAATATTATGTTTTGAAAATATAATTCAAATAGTTGGTTTCCAGATATTATAAATTTTAAGCAGTATGGTTTTGGAAAGAATTATATTTGAATATAACGATATCATATTGTTTTCGGGTTTTAAAATGATATCGTATTTATAGTTGTGAAATGGAATGTTTATTCTGGTTTTAAAGTATGAACTGCTTTTAAATGACCACGGTGTTATAATAACGATGGGTTGGCAAAGTGACCGGGATCGGATATGGGCATACTCTCTGTCGATACCGAAAACCACTTTGACCAACCGTGTACGCGGTGGAGATTCCAGAATGAAGTAGGTCGGTGGTGGCGTTTCCTGAAAGGTAAATACGTGGACCCGACTCCCGTGAGTTGGCATAAGGTGGCTAAAACAGGAGCAATTCCAGGCCAATGAGGTCATTCCTCTGATCGGACGCTCCTCTTCGATATTATACTATGATTTTGGATTGATTCGGTGGCCACCTCTATATTTTGATTTTGGGGAGTTAGTCCGAGGTGGGCGGTAACTGCGGCTACGCGTTTCCACCAGCCTGGATAGCAATTGGTATATCTACCCTGGCATTGCCTAGTTGTGCCGTGTCATCTACCATACCGAGCCTTGTACGAGTTTAGATTTCTCCCGTAGCCCGTGTGGTATCCTCTAGTTGCTTCCCGATCAGGAGGAGCTATGATATTGGATGGACTACTGGGACTATTACGTGTTAAGGGCTATATGGGTAACCCCTTAATGCTAAGAAAAAAGTAAGTTTATTTTACTATAGACACTATTATAATAGCGCAATATACTACATAGTAAATAGTTTAACGGATCCTTAGAGGATGGGCGGTCCTAAGCATCCTTTAAGTTACTTGCTCTATATTACAGTACACTTGAATTAGCTTACATTATATAAGTATGTATGTCCTGACTCGAGTGTTATGATTTATTTTACGCTCGGGTCAGCCTGAGTTGCAGCTTCAGTTTCTTCTCCATAGCTAGGACACTCAGTAGATCATTCGTGCTGTTGGAAGTTGATTCAGCCTTTATCTTTTCTGGAATTCAAGACTTTGAAGATTCTGTTTCTGTTTATGTCTATCGCCGTATTGCAGATTTTAAACTATGTAAACTCTGTTTTGTAAAGTTGTATCAGTGGCTTCATGAACCACTAAATTTTAAATTTCCGCTGCGAAATTCTGATATCTGTGTATGTGATTCTGTGATTTATTTATTGTATATTCTGAGTTATGCCAAATTTATTCTACAACGCAGTATTTTGAACAATTCAAGTCCGACATGTGCGGATGCGAATGGCTAAAAATACTGGGTCGTTACATTGCAAGTTAGTCATATAGTAGTTCATGCTAAATTGTATTGCTCGCAGTTTGAATTATATACAGTTCATGCTCACAGTTTAAGAACTTGCCTTCTTACTTATGTCTCAGAGCTACTGCAAGCCTGCAAATTGCTTGGTTGGATCATGAATAACTGCTGCAACTTGCGGACGCGTTGCGATTCTATGACAGTTGACTTAGAGTTTTCATGCAACTTAGGGTCTATGACCATATTATATTTCATTTTCTTGCCGATATTTTAGGTTATGAACTATGTACAATATTGTATTGTTGTTGCCTGCCTTGTTGAACTTTGTACTATATGTATTATTGTTGAACTGGGGAGTGAGTACTATCTGAATTGGATTGCATATGGTATTACGTATTATTGTTGAACTGGGGAGTGAGTACTATCTGAATTGAATTGTACTATATGTATTATTGTTGAACTGGGGAGTGAGTACTATCTGAACTGAATTGCAAAAAGTATTGTAATTGTAATGTACTGAGTATAGAGCATTTTCTGAATTCTTTGGAAAAAAATGCATATCCCTACGACAGCGTTTATACATTGCTGTCAATTCTTTGGAAAAAAAATGCATATCCCTACGACAGCGTTTATACATTGCTGTCAATTCATTTGAAAAAAATGCATATCCCTACGACAGCGTTTATACATTGCTGTCAATTCATTGGGAAAAAAGCATATCCCTACGACAGCGTTTATACCTTGCAGTAGAAAACTATTAACAACGTTTATACCTTGCAGTAGAAAAATTATTAACAGCGTTTAAAAAACGCTGTAGAAAGTTGGTTTTTGACAGCGTTTATATTTTGCAGTTAAAACTTTAGGGTCAACGACCGCATGTCGTTATACAGCGTTTAAAAACGCTGTGAAAACTTTTAACAGCGTTTTTCAAACGCTGTGAAAAGTCTTTTTGGTTGTAGTGAATATAAAAGCAGTATAGTAAAATGACACCAAAGATTTTTATACTGGTTCAGAGCACCGTCCTACGTCTAGTCCCAGGCTCCTTCTGCAATTTCACTAAAACAACAACCCTCAGTTAACTCGGAGGAACAGATCTATACACCCCTGAGCAGCCGAACGGGGACCTGAGCAGCAAAACAGGATTTTGCCTCAACAGCCGAAGAGGATTTCACTCGCCTGAGCAGCATAGCAGGACTTCAACAATTACAGAAAATAATTTTAACTTATGTGTGTTTTGATAACATGGATTTGTCACTTGTAGTACACCCTTCTTATAATCTTCTCCTCAAGTATATATATATATATATATATATATATATATATATATTTTAAGTACATGAAGAATAGAAAGGTATAGTATTGCTTTAATGCATAATTATTGAAAGGATGATAGCAAATAGATTTCAGAAAGTTAGATCAGAGAATAAGAGAAATCGATTGTGATTCGGTGATTTGAAATCAAGTTGAAGTTTGTATTTATAAAGGTCAGAATGCAGCGACTGTTGGTGAAGAGTTTCGATCGAATTGTTGTGTTCGAATCTTTTCGTTAAAAGTTCGCAACTCTTCGCAAAAGTCGTGTCTTTTCGAAAAGTGGCTATTATAGAAATTCATTCAACTGAGCCTCTGGGTCAGTCGACTGAATATTCAAAGTGATTTTTTAAATTTAAAATTTGTATATTTATGTAACTGTGCATGCTGCATAAAATACCCAGTGTCAGTCGACTGTCTCAGGTGGTCAGTCTACTGACCTAGTTATTTTTGTGAAGTAAGCACAGTTTCCATATGTATATGAATTTCTATAATTTTAAAACACTTTCATAATTTAAATATATGATTATATGTATAAAATATTTAGTAAATATAGTGATTAAATATATAAGCTAATGTAGACATAATCGAGGAGAGATTTTAACAATATTGACCTAAGACTTAAAAACAAAATACCATTGTTGATGCACCAGTTTTTAAAGTCTCGTCTCCTTGTCTCTTTTTGTCGTAGCAGTCGTCAAATCTGGATGTCATAGTGATAGCTTTGTGTCATGAATCAAAACCAAGTCTCAACAAGTCTGTCGCAAAAATTCATGTCAAACGGATTTGAAACAAGCAAGTTATCACGTTTAAACGTTTTCAACATTCATAGATATTTAAATATTCAAACAAATAAAATGTTTCTCACCAAAATGGATTCGGCCCAAGCCCATTAGCTACACCCCACCTTCTTTCCTAAATCTACTCACAATAAGTGCACACTTCAAAACTTTATGCACGTGCATAAGTGGATAAGGAGCTACGCTCCATAATCCTTCAATCCGACTTTACCATTGGCCTTCACTACTCAATCTCGACTCGCGAGACATCGTCACCCAAGGACCGTACATCCCTAACCCATCGCGTCCCTCACCTGACCGAACACCTGTAGCTCCCCTCAAATTAAAGTTGCGATACTTTTATGCTCCACTATCACCAGACTTTTCCAATCGATGCCCCATTCCACCATGAACACCATGCCATACTTGGATTTCCCCATCGAAGCTCCTAGCCCAGACAAAGTAAAACCCTAGCCTATCAACAACATCCATCACCGCCATGAAATCCCGTCGAAATTGTACCAAAAATACAACCCCCCCCCCCATATGACTCCAACGACGCATACGGCGTCAATCGATTCAAAGTTGATTGAGAGAAATCGATTTTTGAAATTTGTGAACATAATTTCCCTCTTACAGGAATATTAGGATGTCTAGCTCGATTCTCAATGAAATCGAACACGGTCAATTTAGAAAAAAAAACTAGAGAGGATGACGATCAACTTCTTAGTTGTAAACCAATGCTAAAAGTGGATGGTTTGCGAGCTTTTGATTTTTGAATGAGAGGACATGTAGTTTTTTTCATCTCCATGCAAAAAAGATAATAGAAGAAGAAGTAGAAGTCCTCCTTGCCTGCACGTGAACATGTATACACACACATATTTAGTCATCTTGGACAAGGTGGCAAAATGGCTACCATCATCATGATTACGAAGTGAGTCGGATAGGACAAGGAGACAAATTTGTGTGTGGAGACAATATGGTGGCTGTGGCGAAAAGGTTATGTACTAGATGTGCATATGTATGTGTGTGTTTGTTTCTGGTATCCCGACATGCCATATCGCGTCCACGTCCGAGCCATGAATGACAGAAATAAAAATATGGTCGCGTACAGAATTGTGACACGATCACAAAAACAACAATAAAATATACAAGTTAACTTATTCTGATAAAATTCGAAAATGCCAACTTTCGACACAAAAAGCGTCAAATAAAGATTTATTATATTCTTAAACTAAAAATTATGGAAAAATTCTATAAATTGAATTAAAAGTACATCATTGAAAATCAAGCAGTTATTTGGAACATATATTTTATTACATTTTAAACAGAACCACAAATTGAATATTTAAAACTAATTAAATATTCCAAAAATCAATGTGATAAAATTTCGGCTCATTACACCCTCCCCTACCAAAAAACTATCATCCCAAAAATTTCACCATATGAACATCCAATATTATTCATATGCCCATATGATGTTCATAGACCATTCATATACAAAATCTGATTCGACCACTACTTGAATTTAACTTTACTTTCAAACTAGTATCACTCATCCAACATTCTAGTGCGGATTCTGATTAGGCTTCTTAAGTAGAAACCTCAATTGTCCCTACATAGCCATATACCATGATAGAAAACTTTTGATTCCATATTAAGAACCCTTACCAAGTTTTTGCTGTCAAAATCGAGTGATGGATCCTCATTCGGATCGGTCTGAGATGCCTCAAGTCATGTACTCGAATCTTAGATCGAGAACTATATGAGAAAGGGAAATAATCTACGTATAACCTACGTACTTATTAAACTATTTCTCCCTAATACATTTTCTATTTATACAAAATTATTTATGAAAACATTTTCATTAAACATAGCTTAAGTTTACAAACTGGTATAATACCCAATCATACCCTACGGGTGTACACAATTATGATTCAAATTTTTTATTTTAAACGCGCTTAAGAATTTAAACACTTGGGTTTTTATCCAAAAACTTTTTTAAATAATACTATATATTTTAATCTATAGAAAACATATATTTATCCCAAGTAACCTGAAAACGATATTAAGGAAATATGTACTACCAAATAGTATCATATATTTCCTTACTAGAAGGATATGACTAAAGAGAAATGTTTACCATCTGAACGTATCTCTTATCCATTTTTGTTATTTTGAGTCACTCGAACAAGTTAACTTAAAACTACTTATTCCTTTTTCAAACCCATTTTATCAATTTCCAACTTACTGTGGATTCGTCCAGATTCGAACCTGCCTCGATCGTACAATGACAAAAGGAATAATTTACTAAGTGCACAATACCGTTAGCCTAAGCAAACAATCAATCATTATTTAGAAGACTATTTCAATCACCACAAAACAAAATAGTATTCATTTCCCGAACCAAATCGAAAGGAATACATATTTCTTTTAAATTCTCTTTTCAAAAGAGTTTATACTTAAATATATTTTTAAGTAGACCATCGCTACTATTTTCAAAATCATTTGAAATAATGTACATAATATTTTCTTCCGTACATCAAAATATGCCTTTGGGATCAAATCAAAATTTATTTTATCAAACAATTATATATGCGAGATCCTAAAGACAGAAATCTCTCGCTTAGAAACTTGAAAATAAACACCGACGACGTTGCAATCATCATCGAAATTATATCCCAACCACCGAAGTGAGTTCAATGCTTATATCCCCTTAAAAAATCCTTAGAAATATTTTTATTTCGAAAATGTTTTCAAATATTTTTATTAATTTTAAAACCTTGAAAACCATTTTTCAAAAATATCGGGATTTAAATTCTCAAAATTCTTTTTTTATACACACATTTTTATTTCGAATTTAAAGAATATCCTCTTTTAAAGGAAATGGTATTTATTGCGAAAATATTCTAGCTTCTTTGTATAAATCATTTTTTTTCAAGTATTCATTTCATAAATATTTAAGTTTTTCTTTTATTAAACTTCTTTTATAACCCCAATTAAATACAACCAACTTTTATATTAAATCATTTTTGAAATATTTATTTCAAAATATTCCAAATTCCTTTTGATAAAACAACATTTGTTAAAATTCAATTTTACCCCAAAATTATCAATGAACGCCCTATAGTCAAACTGTGAAACTTAATTCATAAGATGTTCATTTCAAAGTTTCCAAACTTCTGCCTACCCAACCCAGGTTCCGCAAATGAAGATTCCAGATAGATCGACAAATAATAGTCAATGCCCAGAACTGGGCGAGCATGTCTAATCAAATCCTAGATGATAATGATGGAGTATTATCCTTCCTAACAACCAAACACATCCAAGAAAAACTATATATTTGAAAAAAAATACTTCTTTTATATAAAAAATATAATTCTAGGTAAAATTATTTCATTTATCCATTTTAAATCAATACTGTGTCAGTTGGTCTTATTCGAGTGTTTAGGAAATCTATATCGGTAACATTGGCCAAATGCATCGACCAAAATTCTTAAGCCACTCAACGGATCAAATAACACAATATAAAACTTTTTTATATCACTAACAAATACGCGCTCTTACACACACATACACTATCAAACTCATCCTAGGGTCTTTCTTACCCTATCTCAAATGAGTTAATCCTACCAAAGCCTAGGTATTCGCTCAACCTAAGTTCTGATACCACGCTGTAATGACCCACTTTTCCGTACAGTTTAAGCAGGTAATAAACCACACAATGCCCACTCAAATTGAATGAAAAAACAGATAGTTAAAGGAAAGAAAGAAGGAAGAAGATAAGAACAAGAATAACAACATAGAATCTCACAGGGAACGAATGATCTATAATATAAAACCATGCTTTACAGAAAAATAAACTATAGTATAATTATAAACAAACATCAATCAAAGTATACCAACTTATTCTAGCCCGGATAGTTATAACAACCTGTCCACACAATTGCTGATGAATGCAACGAAAAAATAACTATATACATGAATACGTCTTTGGGCCTCCAGCTCGTCTCCTGAAGCTCCAAAATATTCAACTAAACTTGGAAATATGCTCGGTCTGAGCCGAGCATTATAGAGAAACAACGTTTGGGTCAGTCTAGTAAAATCAATGTAAGAAACTCAAGTCACAAGGAATTTATTTATTATAGCTTGTAAAATCTTGTATCTCGTAGGAGCACGCTGCACATAAACATGAAAGGGTTTTTACCTTACGATAATCAAAACATTTATATCAAAAAATCCTATGATGTTATAATAATGTTTAAGGGCAAAAATAATGACAATCAATTAGTCATGATGCTCGTGAGTGTAAATCACAATAATACTAGGTATAGAATCAAAAACCGTTAAGGCACATTCGCTAATTATATAGGATCCGATGGAGGTGCGCTCAATACTTCGAGGATTGGTCCTCCAGCACAAGGATCGAAGATATCCTTCTGAAGAAACATACATCCCTAGTGATGCACCATAGGAAAGACATTGCTGATCACGCAATAACCAAATGCATCCCCCCATGCATGCATAACAACTATAGATAAGGTCTAGGTGGAGCCGACTACATCCTATGGGTTTGCCAACCCTATTGGTCATGCCTCTTATCTTTGTTTTTAGCCATTACCGCTGATGAAGCTACGTCCGGCATTCTAGCTCATGGTCCTCCACCAAAAATAGATCATGGAATCCCATATGGATTCCAATACCTCAACGGATCTCGGAATCAAATATGAATTCCCACATCTCAAATAGATCTTGGAATCACACACGGATTCTCATACTTCAACAAGTTTAGAACTACACATGAATTCCAATAAATCATTATATCACGAAACTCCTCCATATAACCGTATACGGTTTTGGAGTGGTTATGGTTTTCGAGTCAAATCTTGTGGGTACACTTTTCTGCTTCCCTGGCGCTTCAATAACCAATCGTCAATTTTCCAGAATGCTCAATACAGGTTCTTTGAGAAAAAATTAGACAATACATAAGAGCGGGGATCACCTCTAACCGTTTAAGTGGATGGATCTCCTTACCGTTTCTCCTAGAAGAACGAAATGAGTTTATACATACAGTATAGCACCATCGATGGTAACTATACCATATAATCCTCATCTTTCCCCTAGATATTTCCTGAGTTAAAATCCTTCGGTGTTAAGTAGGGAATATTTTTGTACCACCAAAATTAAGAAGAATTATATATTTAAGTCAAGATTTGATAGTCGGTTATTTAACTATCAAATAAATAAACGTTCAAACAGATATTACATTTCCCATGGAAATCATCAAGCCTCTTTAATTAATCTTCCACTAACTTGAAATCATCTTTCAATTATTTATTAAAATATTCATATACATGTCTCACTGGTATAATTATATTCACAAACCATTTCTTTCAAAAATACTTGAAACATTTAAAAATAGATATGGAAAGCATCATTCCATATGAAACATAGATCGCAGTTTACTCAATGGTTACATCGCTATCCCAGTGAATCCGTAGTAAAATATAGGCAATCCTTGCCCCTCGAATTGTGCCATGAAAATCAACCATTTCTTTCCAGATCTCTTTATTTTATAAATATCTCCAAATCTATTTGTAAACTTCTTTATAAATCTCCAATCTATTTATGAAACATTCTTTGTAGTTTTCCAAGTTTAGGTTTAGAAAGTACTCTTTTATAAGTATTAAACCATTTATAAAACTTCCCCTTTATATGTCTAAAATCCACTTATAAATTTTCTTTCATAGATCATTAAAATCCAAATCCCTTTTACCAATTCCAAAATCTCTTTCCAATTTATAAACCATTTTTATAAATTATTTTATTTAGATAAAGCTCTTTTCAAAAACTTTCATTTAGTAAACATTTATAAGAATCTTTCCATTCTAAATGATTCCTTTAAAAATAAACGGATTATTAACTATCTTCTTATAATACCATTTATTATCTAAACCCCTTTAATAAAACAAGTCCATCATCCGACACTTGTGATATAGAAAATTACCATTTAAAAACCCTTTTTTCTTAACTATCTTTAAACCTCATTTAAAACAATAACCTAGAGTAACACTTATAATATATTAAATTAACTTTAACCAATGTTATATTAACTTTAAAATATAGTAAAGTAATTAATTTTAAATAAAAATTAACTTATAAATAATAATTAACTTTGGAATCAATTTGTTGTAAAATAACTTTAACTAAATAATTAACAAATTTTAAATAAGTAATTACAATATAATTAAACATTTTTGAAACAATAATTAAATAACTTGGAATAATATTTCTCAAATAACTTTATGAAATACTCTGAATAATTATAAAATAATTAACTTTTAATTATTAAAAACCAAAGTTCAATTATCTCTTGAACATTATTAATAAATAATTATTATCGTTAAAGTTTTATTAATAATAATTATCCTTTAAATAACTTTATTACATAATTTACTTTTCAAATTAGAAAAAGGCTTAGCAACTCCAATGGTACTTGATCAAGTCACCATTAGTTCCATTAATATCTAAGTTATAATCCAGGTATTTACATAACAACTCATACGTAAATTCAACTCATAATTTACAGTATGAATAAAATACTTATTCAATACTAATCAATTGGAATGTAATTAAGTGTCCACACTAATGTAATAGTAAAACGAGGTTAATTTCTACTAAATAAATATCCAAATTTAACCTATCCAGTTAATAATAGAGTAACGGTGATTTAATCCGCTAAACAAGTGTCCATTCAATTTAATTTGCGAAATGGTGTTTTATTCCGCTAAACAGATGTCCATTTACCATATTCAGTCCAATTTAACACAACTGTATTTTATTTTGCTAAATTGTAACACCCCAAATTTTAAGTAACATTATTTAGAACAATTAATTAGGTAAATTAAATGAAATAATGTAATTTATTAAGAGCATGAGATTTTTGATTTATACAGGGGTAGCCATGCCTATGTAAACTAATGAACTAAGTAGAAATAAAATGAATTAACTTAGGGTGAGTAGACAAGGGTAAAATAGGTAGAAGCAATAACCTTATCCCAAAACCTTCACTACAATCATTTCATACGTTCATTGCAAAATTCACCAAAACTCAAACACTTAGAGGCCGGCCACCATTAAGAAGAAAATAAGGGAAATCAAGCTAAATCAAGTGGACGAAGCTAATTAACTTAAATCAAAGATCAAATCTCATCTCCTTAACATCAAAGCAAAGGCGAATAATGACCACATCTCTTATTTTTGATTGATTTCGGTTTTAGATGATTCTAAAAGTATTTGCAAATGCTTTTCCATGTTTTGAATGATAAATGGATATATATATATATATACTTGTTGATGATTTAATCTATTTTATATGCATTTTATAATGAGAATTGATTTGGAAAACCTAGTTTATGACATCCAAATGTTTTGCGAATTTAATCTGAGATCAGATATATTGTTTTGGATATGGTTTCAAGTTTCATAATTTTAGAATTATGGTGGATTTATTATGAATTTTCAAGTGAAAATATTATTTTGGGTTTAAAATTATTTACGGCCAAGATATAATGGGTTTGGGTCCGAAATTTAACTTTGTTAGAAAAGATATTAAAAGAGATTTTTTGGAATTTTTAGAGAATATTCCTAAGTGTTTTGGTAAATATATAAGATTATTTAAGGTATGAGACTTAAATATTTTATATATTTAAAATAGGAGAATGGGCATTTTGCAAAAGTTTTAGTTAAACAAAAACTGAATTCGGTAGCACTTTTAGAAAAGAAATTGGCAACCAATTAGATTTTGACAAACAAGCAAGTTAGTTAGAAAGAAATTACTTTAAAAGGAAATAAAGTAGTTTTGTAAGCATCCGTTGTTTCGCCTCAATCGGCAGCTACCTTTCGACTAAATTCCTTTGCCTCCATCACAATCAAAACCAATGTGCCTAGTATCAATACTTGGTAATTAGCGAATTCAGACAAAAGGCGGAAGGTATAAGATCGAAATAGGGGGTTCCAAAGGGGTTGAAACCACGTTTTGGCTTTAGAAAGAAAATGCACTTGCTTGCTTTCGAATGAGATGGCTTTCGACTCAGGTTGCCACCTTTTTTTAAAAATTGGCTTTCGACAGTGTCGAAACCAAAGTTGCTGCTATTCAACCTTTCGACCCAGTTGGGGCTATTGCCTTTAAACATGGTTTTGAAGGGATGCTTTCGATTTCATTAAAGAGGCCACTCTCAAATGTTTCGAAAGGGATGGTGTCGAAACCATCTACTTTCTTTACCTAGGATAAATGTTTTTGAAAGAGAGCTTTCGACTTGGTTGTTTTATGACCCTTAGTTCTGTTGAAGGATAAACCCATAGGTTTCGACTTAAATGGTTGATGGTTTTGAAACTAGGTTCTACAAGATTTTACTTGAATCCAATGCTTTCGAAGGAGTTATTTTAAGTAGTATACTCTAATGCTTTTGAAAGGTATAAAGTATAGTTTCAAAGGGAAGGTTCCTAGTATTTTCGAAAAGTATAAATTATGGTTTCGAAGAGGAGCTCCTCCAATGGTTCGGAAAGGTATTTAAGGCATTTTAATTGAAGGTTTCTAATTGATTTCGAAAGGCAACTTATATGTTTTGAAACGGACATGTAAGGTTTTAAGGCTTTCAAAAGAGAAGAATTCAATGTTTTGGAAAAGGGCCTTTGTAAATGTTTCGAAAGGTATGTTTTAGCCTTTTGGCCTATGGTTATAAAGTAAAGTAGATAACTTATAGAGAAAGGGGTACTTTCAATGGTTTCGAAAGCTGTAACGACCCGGGATTTTGGACATCTCGAGTTGTGAATATTAATTTATAATATTCAATAATATTGTATTTTTATATGTAATATTTCTATAAATTAATGGTTAATAATCTTATGCAATTTTCCAAATCAACATAATTTGAATTTTCAAGTCTATATTAAATTACAGATTGGTTTAAATGGAATTTCTTACATATATACATATTTTGTTTTGGATAAAAAAATATGTGTAGATTGTTTTGGAAACATATATGCATTTTGTTTAAAGATTAAATGTGTATATTTTATTCTATAAGATAAACTATATTAGAGTATTTAAATTTATTAAAATCAAATAGTCATATATATCGGAAACAATAAATTTACACATAATGAGAATAGGAATTCATGACATTAAATTAAATTGAGATGTATATAAAATTTGGATAAAATTCATAATGAAGTAAAAGTAAAAAATTTGATTCCGATATATATATATATATATATATATATATATATATATATATAAACAATGTTGTCTATATTAACTAAATAGAAGTATTAAGATTTCTAAAATAATGATATATATTGAATTAGAAAAGTGTGAATGTGTAATGATAAGTTGAAAAGAAAATTTAAAATATTTCAATTGACGGAATGTTATAAATAAATAGATGTGTATATGAATCAAATAAATAATTGGAAAGAAACTTTATAAACATTGAATAGGAATTTTATAATACTTAATTGATAAAACATTATAAATAAATTTAGATGTATAACAACCACTTAAGTATAATAAGAGGGGTGTATATAATTGAGAAACTATATACACATAGATAACAAATGATTTAAAATATTTGTAGATAATATATGTCTATATTATAAATGAAATTGTGAATATGGTTATATATACAAGAAGAATTTAAAAATAATTTTTATACCAATATGAAACTTTATAATACATTGAGCATTTAATATTGAAAGTCATTCTATTTATAACATATGTATATGGGGTATTTAACATAGAATGTTACGTTCTATTTAAAAAACCCTTTGTATTTTTATAAAAAAAACAAATGAGACAGGAGGTCATTTTAATTTACTAGTTTTCCCTTTTATTTCATTGTATGAATGACGAATGCAATTTCAACTAAGTCAAAAGAAAAGATAAGATTTTAACTATTTTGTAGTCTTTGTTTAAATTAACGCATATATATATATATATATATAAGATAAATGGATTAAGAAGTGTTATTTCAATATAGTTTCTTATTTTTATTTTTAAACATATAGAAACAATACAAATATTACTTTGCCAGATAATGTGAATTATGAGCTGTTTAAATCTTGAATATATTTTCATACGCTTTTAATAGTGTATGATTTACATTATTATAAATATATGATAAGAGGAAGGCTGTAAATTATTTACTATAAGTAAGAAACCAGAAAATAACAACAAGTAGCAATTCTTTATCTTATCAAAAGAAACAAGAAAGAAAATAAATAAATATTAATAATTAAATATTAATCTAAGTCAAGTAAGCTGGAAAGAACCAAAATACTAATTCAATTACTTTTTAATTTTTCATTTCACCCTAAAAAGGCAAACATTTATTTCAACAACCAAGGGATTATTTCCATCCATCACTTAAATATAATACATACATATATTTGTCTTTTACTTAAATATAATACATACATATATTTGTCTTTGTTCAAACCTAAATACAAACATCTTAGTAAACAAAGAAAGCTGCAACATAGTTAGGAAAATAGCAAAACCCATTACTGTAAGTAAAAAGGAAAGGAAACTGGTTAATATAAGTATTTGGAAACAAACAAATAACAATTGTATACATACGACAGTAATTTTGTCTGACCAAAGGAGGAAATATCTAACAAAATCCATATTCTTTTCACAATCTTTTCAACAAAAAGAAAAAAAATCAATTGCAGACCAAGAAAATGGCAACTCCAGCCAACAAATTGTCAACTCTGTTCACTATCCTTGATTGCAGCTACATGTATATATCTGAACCATCTCAGGTTTGAGCTATTGGAGATTGTAAGCCTATAATTTGAGAAAAACAAAGCTCTGTTAATTTTCTTAAGCAATTAAAGATCAAAGTTTTAAGGGTGAGAAGAAAAATAGTGTTCTGTATATCAAGAAGGAAACACTTTGGTGTGTTTACTATTCAAATTCAAAACACAGGAATTTTAAAGAAGCAGTTTGAATTCTAGATTTCAACTTTTAGTCAAGAATTCAACTTCAAGTTTTGAAACATCTGGAATCAATGTGGAAGGTGAGAAACTAAGTTTTTAAAACCTGAAAATTGAAATTTACTCTGTTACTGTGAATATAACATTCACTTAGCCTTCAAAAATCTTAATCTTTTCACCTAGTCTATATTTCATGTTGATGCAACCTAGGATTTTGTTTACTTTCTATTATAGTTTGTGAAAAAAAAAATTGTGTATAAATAGGTTGTGTAGCTCGATAGGGTACTGTTTTACAGCGGATAACCCAATTTTGGTCGAAATTTAATGTTTTTATTTCTAGGATTTAAGTATGTAATCTCGATTCTTATAAGAAAATATGAATTTTAGTGGTTAAATTATAATTTTTAGTGATGAATATTTTGAGAAATGGAAAGATGATCGGTTTTCACTCAAAAATATTTTTCCGACAATTTCTTCGAAGAGGGGTGATGTGGCCTGTTCTGATAGGAGTAGGTGATCATGGTGGAGGCATCTACTGTGGCCGTTTGTTGATTTTGGGTTCGGTTCGGTTGTTTGAATCAAATTTAGGGTTTAGTGAAGTTTTGGGAAATGGTGGGAACGAAGTTGATTTTGGAATTGATGTGGTGACCGAGTGCTTCGATTTTGGGAAGAAGTAAGAGAAATGGAGGGGCTCTCGATTGTGATAAGCGGCATGCCAGGTAGTGGCCGGTGGTTGTCGCGGTGGGTCAATGTATGGGGGTATGTTGAGTTTTTGGTTGCAGAAAGTTGGGCCGTTGATCGAGTTTTTGATCAGATGGTCGAGGGACTTCGGCGAGATATTGAATGGGGTCAAGGAAGGAGGTGTGACTAGTCTAGGGTGTCACGGCAAGGCGTTGGTTGCTGCCAAAGTTGTACATGTGCACAATGTGCACGGGGAAGATCTCTGGGTCGTACGAGGCGAGCGTGAAGTCTGGATTTGATTCCAGTTCGTGACGAGTTGCATGAGTAAGTGGGTTCGAAGGCGATGCTAAGTCGATCGGAGTTGATTTTCCGACGAAGCATCGGATTTCAGGTGTTTGATGGAAGGTTGTTAGTCTGGAGGTAAGGATGTTGAGAAGAAGATGGAATTGGATTTGCTTGCTTAGTGTTTGGGTCTGGGCTTGGCCCGTTTATGGTGTTTAAAATAAGTAGAGGGTCATGGGTTGTTATAGGATTTGGTTCCAGCCATTGGGTCTAATTTATTATAAACTGGAATTTAATATTAATAATGATAATAAGTTAATGTAAAAGTAAATTACAACAAATTATTTCCCAAGCATGGAATCAGGAAGTGATCAGAGTATATGTGGTGGATCAAACCCTTTTTATTTTAAAATTGTTACTTATGTTTGAATAAAAACAAGGAAGTCTGGGAAACAAGCTTGATCAATTTTGATTTTTATTTAAGTTATTTAAATAAGTTACTTTATTGTAAACTAGATAAGCTTTTAATTATTTAGCGACCCTTGAGTTTGTTTGTAAAAGAGAATAAGTATAATTGAGATGATTAAGGAAATTAAATAAACGTTATACTTTTGAATTAACGC
Source organism: Allium cepa (assembly GCA_030765085.1). NCBI lineage: Eukaryota > Viridiplantae > Streptophyta > Magnoliopsida > Asparagales > Amaryllidaceae > Allium > Allium cepa. The sequence goes on along the minus strand of CM060934.1, from coordinate 539,918,965 downwards.
AAATTCTTAAGTAATTTTATAATAATTATCCCCTAAAATAAAGTGTTTTAAGAAGATTGTTCGTATCACTGGATGTTACGGCGTTGTACGATCTATTGTTATTGTGTAGATTAAATAAGAAAATTTTACATACTTTACAGGCAGAATTAAAATACCGTTTGAATATAAGTGCCATTGTGTAATTTTACACGGCTTGTCTGTCAAGATGTTCCCAAACTGAATATATGTGGTAATAGTAGACTATTCAAACTGTTTGACATCCAGACAGCGGAAACTGACACCATTCCGCTGAATAGTAAAAATTTAACTCTTGTGGATTGTATAAGCCATCTATCTGATATTATCTGTGTAGTTGTTACTAGCATTGCTAAATTATGATCTGTTATTCATACATGAACCTGTATTTCCCTGTTAATTATATTTGGGAATATAATATCGATCTATGGAAGCTGATTGATTGAATATTTGAAACTGTGAAGTGTGAATGGTGAATTGATAAGTACAGTTGAGACTGATAAGCCTTATTCTGTTTTGATTGATTTTGAACCTAGTTTTGTTTTAAAAAATAAATATTATTTAGAATGTATTAAAAGAATTAATAAATATTTTGAAATATCAAATGTAGTTTATATATTATTGTGAAAATCGTTTTAAAACGTATAATTTTTATTAGTATGTATTATTTAAATTATTTCAAGTATTAAACTATTTTGTAATGATTCTTCAAAGGATTAATTTTTTTATTAAAATAATATTCAAGTATATTTTCTTCAATATACATCTATTTTATATAAATGTTGTTTAATTAAATAACTTTATAAAGAGTATTTTTTTTATTAAACTTGTAAATAATATTTGGAAACTTCATAAGTATGATTTGGAAAGAAATGGTTTTATATATATCGAATGGAATAAGCTTTCTTAGAAAATTTTAATCCATTTGGATTCGAAGTATGAACAAGGCTTAATGGTTATAATGGGAAATAACTTGGTTGTATTGATTGGTTATTTGATAGTTAAATAACCGACTATCAATATAGGACAATACGCTAATCGTTTCGAAGAGACCGGGATCGAGATTTATTTCTCGAAAACCACTTCGATCTGGTTTATATGTTTTCGTGAGGAATATGAGTTCGGAGTCGAAGATGGAGCAGTGAAGTGCAAGGGCTAGTCGCTACTAATCCTGAGGTGATTCCAAAATGGTTGTAGTAGGAGTAGTGCCTTTGAATCCGTTCGAACTCGGGACGGACTTGTATGGATGAATGCTTTCAGAACATCGTCAGGTGGGTGATGAGCATTCTAACAGATAGGTTCTAAAATGGTAACGATTAGCCTCAAGCCTCATCAACCGAGAATGACTGAAAATCAGGGGTTTGCAGCAAAGCTAGGTGGGTAGCACCCATTTTAGGGTGAGGTCGTCCCTGTCTAGATGTTCCTTTTTATTTCGGCTTAGTGGTGCGGTTGAAGATCCCAATCGTGGGGTGATCTTACTCGGGATTATCCAGTAAGGGATAGTTCCGGTCTTGTGTTGCAAGGGGTCGGGAGTGATCCTCGGTACAATGATCTAGGCCACATACTGTGGCAGGTGGTATCCCAGTGCCTAGTCATTAGATGGAAATCCATTCTCCCTACGCTCCTTTTACGAGTTTTATTTGTATTACCCACTCTGTGGCTAGTAGCTGGAATTTAATAATGTAACAATTTCGGCTATTTTAATAAGTATTTGTAAATAGACCCTATTATAATATCAGAGAATTTTAACAAAAATGTTTTAGCTATCGTAAGGTAAAAACCCGACATGTTTATTTGTGGCGTGGTCTTACGAGATGCTTTTGTTTCAAAGGATTTTCTAACTTTAATAATCAAGTTGAGTGTGTTTCTCATGCTGGTTTACTAGACTGACCCGGGCTTGGTGTTTTTCCTATATGCTCGGGTCAGACCGAGCATATGTATTCCAGGTTTAACTAGAAGAGTGAAAGCTGTTCAGGGAAGGAGCTGGATTAGTAACATATTCTCGTAAATGTTTATATTCAGTCTGTTTGGTCGTGTGGTTATGGATGTAAGGACAGGGTTGATATAATTGTCCGAGTTGTACGGTTGTAACTCTGATGTAAAACCTGTATATGTTATATAAGGTAACAGTTTTGGTTCCATGTAAAGATTTTTTTATATTATAATTTAGACGATCCGCTGTGAGATTCTGATTTGTTCTCTTTTCTTCTATCTTCTTTCTATTTCTATCTTCTTTCTTCATTATCCGTCTTTTTGAATGGTTCAGCTGACAAGAGTGGTTTAAAGTCGGTTTAAATCGGTACGGAAAAATGGGTCTTGACAAAAGCGGTATTCGAAAGGGTTGTTTAAAGATTTTATACAAAGGCTTCGAATGAATTGCTTTTGGCAATATAGCTTAAGTGTTTTAAGTTAAAAAGGGTTTTAACTTATTTTGGAGGGATGGGAAATCCTTAATGTGTTTCATCAATATTATTTTGAGTAAAGTATATATAACAAGCTAGAGTAAAGCAAAGAGATATTTTCCTTGTATATGTATGGTTTAAAGGTTTAAATCATTTTGAAAAGGTTTTCAAGGAAAATTTAAACGGTAGTTAACCCTAAGAAAATGACTCGGATATGGAAGATCAGATGGGACTGGTGTAGGGTCGCACCCTATATATTAGCTATAGGCCCAAGCTAATTTTAGTCCAAAATTCCGGTGTATAGTGCTTAGTCACGGGTAAACTTAAATAATGGTTACACACAGAAAGGAATATATACATAAAGAAGAAAAAGGTTATTAGTGAGCTCGCGAAACCATTAGGATCAGGAGACCCTGGAAGATGTAACTTAGGGGTAGACCGTCTAGAGGGATTATCTAACAGTTGTTAGATCATATTTATTATTTTGTTTGGTAAGCCCGAGTCAGCCAAAAGTTAGTAGTCAGCCAAACAAAACTACATTTGTTTCGGACAGCTGGTCTAATAAATTACCTGTTTTTAGCATAAAGGATATTGCTATTTTGATATAATTAGTTTGATTAACCAGTTTGGTTGCAGGATTATGATTTACAGAAGATATGTTTTGAAAGAGATATTAGTGTGGGGAAACCTGTTCCCTAAGCGTCATGGTCTCACTCAATATCATATATAACCGAGATGTATAGTATTATTCACACTAGGCTTTATGTCTGACTCAAAGTTTATGTTTTCCCTTAAACACTCCGTCGCTCAAAATTGATTTGAGTAGACTGAGGGTTGAAGGTTTTCAAGTTTAAATAGGTGAACGAATAAATCTTCCGAACACTGCAAGAGGCAGATTTCTACTTATGTAAAGAGATTTTGTTTAAAAATTCCGTTATGTGTATTAAGACAGTTAGTCTAGTATACTTTGATCATCTAAGGGGACATCTTCATATGTCGCTCTTGGCGTATTTGTAATGATTATATTTGATCAATGCCTGGGAAACGTTATAGGATTATGTAAATGGATATGGAACATGTTTTGTGAAATGTAATGAGAAAATCTATTTTTGAAATCTATGATTTTGTTTCATATTCATGTGATTCTGATATTATAATTACTATTAACATTACCATATTTGGTCACCGAAAGTTAATGCTATGGATGACTGCATCATCTGTAGTGATTACCTTCGGGCCTCCAGATGGGGGATGTTACAACTTGGTATCAGAGCATAGTTTACGAAAAAATTTAACTAAAAAAATGATTTTTGAAAACATAATCCTTAGGAATTAGAGAAAAGATTGGGGCATGGAATAACGCTATAGTAACGTATTTGTATTTGGTATATATAAGCATACGCTATTGCTCTAATCTCCTATCTTTATTAGGCTATTCTTCTGCATCTAACGTGGCCCGAATGCAGATATGGATGCTAGAAGAGTTAACATTGGTGGGAGAAGCACCATAACTAATGGAAATGTCATACCAAGTACTAGGAGGAACCTAGGTCAGGCACAAGCACAAAATGTGGGTGCTGGAGTCCTATAAATGGATATGGGAGCAATGTAACAGTTCTTCGCAAACATGATGCAAGCGGGAATTGGTGCTAGTGTAGTTAGTGGTAATGCTGTAGGAAGAAAATAGGAAGTCACAGTGGTGACTAACCATGCTATTCTGAGTAGAGACTATGCTCGATTGGGAGGAAAGCCATTTGTTGGCACTGAATGCACAATCAATGTAGAGAACTGGTTACTGCATTATGAGATAATCTTTGCAGATATGGGGCTCAATGGCAAGTAAAATAGAAGACTTGCTTTAAGGCAGTTGCAAGGAGCAACGCTGCATTAATGGAACAGCATTACAACCGGAGTTAATGAAGAAGCTTTGACATGGGACAAATTCAAAAGGAGATTTGAAGGAAGGTTCATGTCTAAAGCTGCAAAGTCTACGTTGCTAGGAAAATTTGCTAAGTTGGAGCAGGGAGAGATGACTGTTCTGGAATATGCTAGGAGGTTTGAGGAGCTAGCAAGGTATGGTTATGCTACAGTAGACACTATGATAAAGAGGAATAAGAAGTTCATAAGAGGTCATAAGCCTGAGCTTTCTAGAGTTGTCAACACACATCAGAAATCCTAGTGGTGTAGTTATAGAAATGGCTTTAAAATAGAAGGAGATGCAGGCTTTGCTGGAAAAGAATAAGGCCAAGGAAACTCAAGGAGGGCAAGATCAGAAAAGAAAGTTCTTCCACAAGAAAGGAGCTCAGAAAGGAGGAGCTTCTAAGAAAGGGAATTCTGAAGTGGTCTGTTATAAGTGTGATATGAAAGGCCACTATGCTCATGAGTGCCAGATAGGCAACGGAAAGAAGGCTGTTGAGAAGAAAGGAGTTTGATGTTTCAACTGTGATCGAGTTTAGCACTACAAGAACTAGTGTAAAGAGCCATCTAAGGGAGATAAAGGTCAAGTATTTGCATTGGAACCCTTAACTCAAGACCAACATCCTAGGAGAAAGGAAAAGCTGTGTTGGGAGGTACACTTTTGATTCTTGATATGTCTATTAACGTCCTGATTGATACTGGTGCATCGCATTCTTTTGTATCTCGATGTTTGGTAGATAAGCTTAACCTAAAACCCTTATATTTAGTTACTTCCTTAAGGGTTGCAAATCCGATAGGAGGGTATGCAACACTTGGGATAAAGTGTGATCACTTAGAGTATGACTTCCTAGGTCATACCTTTGTTTGCAGTTTGCATATGTTTGATTTCATTGGCTTCGGAATAATATTGGGTATGGTTTGATTAAGTAAATACGATGCTAGGATATTTTTCTAAGATAGGAAAATATCACTTAGACTCCCTGATTGTAGAGACCGGATAGTATATTCCATAGAAAACCCTACTTTTGAGGTAAATGCGTTGTTGGGTGTTATGGAGGTAGAAGATGAGATAAGAAGAGTTTTCATAGTTAGAGAATTCGTAGAAGTTTTTGAGCCTGTAGTTGGATTTCCACCGAAATGTGCCATTGAGTTTAAGATAGATTTAATTCCTAGAGCAGAACCAGTGAGCAGACCGCCAAGCCAAATGACACCTTCTGAAATGAGGAAATTAAAGGTGCAGTTGGTGGGCTTGGAAGGGAAGAATCTTATTAGACCAAGCAGTTCGCCTTGGGGTGCAGCTGTAGCTTTCATGAACATACCGGGTGGATCATTAAGGCTGTGTATCGATTACCATAAGTTGAATGAGAGGACGATAAAGAATCGATGTTCATTATCTAGAATTAATGATTTGTTCGACCAACTGAGCGGAGCCAAAGTGTTTTCTTAGTTGGATTTAGCGAATGGATTCCATCAGCTTAGAGTAGCTGAAAAGAGTATTCCTTTGATGGTGTTTAGGACCATATATGGATCGTACGAATGGTTAGCGATGCCGTTCGGACTGACTAATGCGCCAGCTTTCCTCGTAGATTTGATGAATCGAGTTTTGCAATGACACTTGGATAGGTTTGTGTTGGTGTTCACAGATGATATTTTGATATACTCTAAGGATGAGAGAGTACATGAATTTCATCATAAAGTAGATCTTGAGACTTTAAGAGAACACCAGCTGAAGGCGAAATTTTCGAAATGTCGTTTTTAGAAAAGAGAAGTGAAGTTTCTTGGTCATGTAGTTTCATAGAAAGGGTTGTCAATGGATCCAGCTAAGATCGAGGTAGTGAATAGTTGGAAGAGACCCGAAACGGCGACTAAGATAAGACGTTTTCTAGGATTAGCTGGATATTATCAGAGATTTATTAAAGATTTTTCGCAGATAGCAGCACCAATGACTATGCTAACTCGGAAGGATGTGTAGTTCATCTGGACAGATAACTATGAGGATGCATTCCAGAAGCTAAAACACTTATTCACAAATGCAACTGTGTTAGTCATTCCAGAGGGGAATCAAGATTTAGTTGTATACACATCTACTTATGGAGTAGGATTAAGAGCTGTGCTAATGCAAGCAGGTAAAGTAATTGTCTACGCTTTTAGACAGCTTAGACCTCATGAGGCTAGATATCCAACCCATAACTTGGAATTAGCAGCGGTGATTTTTGCTTTGAAGATGTGGAGACATTATCGTTTGGGAGGGAGATTCGAGTTACTTACGGATCATAAATCACTGAAGTATTTATTCTCTCAGAAGGAGCTAAATATGAGACAGTAAAGGTGGCTAGAGTTTTTAGCTGCCTATGACTTTAGTATTGAGCACACACCGAAAAAGGAACAAATTTGCAGATGCACTTAACAAGAAACATCAGAATGCAGTGTTGGTGATGATAGCTGAGTGGAAAGATTTAGAAGCATTAACTACCTGAATGTTACAGTGGAGAACTAAGAGTAGTTCAAGTATAGAGACTGCTATGTTTTCATGTTTAGAAGTTCGACTAGATATGATCGAAAGAATTGTTTCTAAGCAAGGAGAAAATCCAATGTTGGCTAAATGGATCGGGAAATTAAAGGATAGAACCGAGAATGATGATTTAAATGATTTTCGTCTAGACCAGAGTGGGTGGTTGAGGAAGAAGGAAAGATTATGTGTTCCAAATGTGGGAAGCATTAGGAAAAATATTCTTGAGGAATGTCATCGCTAGAAGTTCGCCAGTCATCCAAGAGGAACGAAGATGTATCTGGATACGAAGAGAAGTTTATTCTGGAAAGGTATGAAGAGGGATTTCGGCTTGTGCGTTAGGCAGTGTGTAAATTGTCAGAAAGTGAAGGTCGAACATCAGAAGCCGAGTGGATTGCTTCAGCCTTTAAAGATTCCAGTTCGAAAGTGGGATTCTATATCTATGGATTTTATAGATTGGTAGCCAAGGTCAAATAGGGGAAATGAAAGTATATGGGTCGTAGTGGATAGATTGACCAAGAGGGCTCATTTCATCCAGTTAAGTCAACCAGAATGGCACTTGTTTTGGCTAAGTTGTTCATGAGGAATACAATTAGATTTCATCGAATTCCTAGTAGTATTATAAGCGATAGAGATTCCTTATTCACATGTGAGTTTTGGAAAAAGTCTATAGGAGACTTTAGGTACCAAGCTCAAGATGAGTACTGCTTACCATCCGCAGACAGAAGGACAAACGAAAAAAGTTAACAAAATCTTAGAAGATTTGTTACGAGTTTGCATATTAGACTTTGGGGGATCATGGAAGACCATCTACACTTAGTCGAGTTATCATATAACAACAGTTATCAGACTAGTATAGGGATGGCACCGTTTGAAGCTTTGTATGGAAGGCCATAAAAATCTCATGTTTGTTATTTAGAGATCGTGGATAGGTTGATTCTTGGTCCAAATTTGGTTGCAGAAGCCGCAGAGAAGATTGAGTTAATTCGAGCGAGAATGAAAGAAGATCAATTTAGCAGAAAAGTTAGCTGACAAGAGATGAAAAGACTTGGAGTTCTCCATTGGAGATCATATATTCGTCAAAGTATCGCCGATGAAAGGTGTTACCAGGTTCGGGAAGACAGGAAAGTTAACAACAAGATTTGTTGGACCATTTCCAATTATTGAGAGGATCGAGAAACTCGTAGATAGTAGAGTTACCGAATAGTTTGGCAGGAGTCCACGATTTTTTTCATGTTTCTCATCTAAGGAAATTTATTCGAGATCGAGAAACTACTAGCGCATCAACAGTGTTAGATTATTTAGTAGTGGAGCCAAATTTGACTATAGTTAGGAAGCATGTTCGTATAGTAGCAAGAGATGGGAAGAAGCTAAGAACCAAGACAGTCAGATTAGTCAGAGTCCACTGGAGTGACGACGAGAGAGGCTGTACTTGGGAAACTTAGAATAGGATTCGAGATATTTATCCTGACCTGTTTCACGATATGTTTTACCTTTTTGATTGATTGATGAGTGCCTTATCGTAATTTCGAGGATGAAATTATTTAAGGAGGGGAGTCTGTAACACCCCATATTTTTGGTAACATTATTAGAACATTTAATTAGGTAAATTAAACAATGAAATTTGTCAAGAGCGTGATATTAGTGATTTATAAAGGGGTAGCCATGCCTATGTAAACTAATGAACTAAGTAGAATTAAAATGAATTAAGTTAGGGTGAGTAGACAAGGGAAAAATAGGCAGAGGCAATAACCTTATAGCCAAAACCTTCACTACATTCATTTCATACGTTTATTAAAAAATTTATCAAAACTCAAACACTAAGAGCTTGACCGCCATTAAGAAGAAATGAGGGGAAATCAAGCTAAATCAAGAGGAAGAAGCTAATTAACTTAAATCAAAGATCAAATCTCATCGCCTTAACATCAAATCAAAGGTGAATAATGACAACATCTCTTATTTTTGATTGATTTCAGTTTTAGATGATTTCGAAAGTATTCGCAAATGTTTTCCATGTTTTGAATGATAAATGGATATATATATATACACACACACACTTGTTGATGAATTAGGCTAATTTATATGCATTTTATGATGAGAATTGATATAGAAAACCTAGTTTATGACACCCAAATGACTTGAAAATTTAATCTGAGGTCAGATGTATTATTTTGAAAATAAAATCAAGTTTCATAATTTTCTAAATTATGGTGGATTTATTATTAATTTTCTAGTGAAGAAAATATTATTTTGGGTTTAAAATTATTTACGGCCAAGATATAATTGCTTTAGGTCCAAAATTTAAAAATGTTAGAAAACATATTAAAAGAAATTTTCTGGAATTTTTGGAGAATTTTTCTAAGTGTTTTGTTAAATATATAAAATTATTTAAGGTATGAGATTTAAATGTTTTATATGTTTCAAATAGGACGAGGGGCATTTTGCAAATGTTTATTTAAACAAAAACTGAATTCATTAGTACTTTTAGAAAAGCTTTTAGAAAATAAATTGGAAACCAATTAGATTTTGACAAATAAGCAAGTTAGTTGGAATGAAATTACTTTAAAAGGAAATAAAGCATTTTTTGTAAGCATTTGTTATTTCACCTCAATCAGCAGCCACCTTTCGACTAAGTTCCTCCGCCTCCATCACATTCGAAACTAATGCGCTTAGTATCAATGCTTGGTATGTAAAAAATTGGACAAAAAGTGGAAGGTATGAGGTCGAAACAGGGGGTTCCGAAGAGGTCGAAACTGCGTTTTTGGCTTTAGAAAGAAAATATGCTTACTTGCTTTCAAATGAGATGGCTTTCGACTTGACTGGTTTAAAGAAGAGATTTCGACTCAGGTTGCCACCATTGCTTTTAAATTGGCTTTCGACAGTGTTGAAACCGAAGTTGCCGCTATTCAACCTTTCGACCCAGTTAAGGCCGATGCCTTCAAACATGGTTTCGAAAGGATGCATTCCTTATTAAAGAGGCCACTCTCCAATGCTTTCGAGAGGGATAGTGTCAAAACCATCTACTTTTTTTATTTAAAAATGTTTACGAAAGAGAGCTTTAGACTTAGTTGTTTTGTAACAATCCGCATATTTTACGATTGTATATTTAGATATTTTATTTAATATAGCATCGTTGGTTAAATTTAAAGTCCAAAACACGACTTTTTGTAAACAGTCGAATCTAGACTCGAGGCCACTTTCGTTGAGTTCAAAATGGCATTTACAACTTGTTTAAGTATAAACATCGATATGTTTGGAGTTGATTAGGATTTTGGTATTTTCATTGGGCTTTGGGTTTGGTTCTAGCCCACCAACCCAAAAAGATAACCTAAACTCCTCTACCAAATACCCTAACTTCTCTGCTCTTCATTCATTCTACTCATAATTTCCTAACACTCAAGCTAAAGGGAAAATGGGGAAAAGGATAGAAAATTGAAATTCCTAAGCCCTAGATTATTAGGAAATTCAAATCCAACTTCCAAAATCAAGGAGAAGCTTAGGTAAGCATGCTCTTCATCTTTTCCATCTCAATTCCTCTTCAATTCTTGATTTTTCCTATAACCTAACTTAGGAAAAACTCTGCATTTGATCATAGATTGAAGGTTCTTGAAGTGAAGTTGAAGAGATTGATCTTTCTTTGTTTTCGAGCTTCACATTCCTTGTCTTTGAATTTAAAGGTGGGTTCTTGAACTCACATCTATGTATACAGCTTTCGTTGTTGTTAGGTATGAATTCTTAACATCTATTTCTGTTAGCATCAAAATTGGTCACTAACACCCTTGAGTAGAGTTATGTAGAGAGATTAATGAAAAGAGTAAATGAGAACAGAAAAATAGCATAATTCAATACCAAAAGAACAACAAAAAGGAGAACACCAGATTTATAGTGGTTCGACAAGATTGCCTACATCCACTTTGATTCAAATCTTTAGTACTTTCTCAATCACTTGAATACAGATACAATCCGTAGACTAATCACTTGAATAAAAGTTTGAATTAAAAAGAGGAGAGTATTGAAAATGGCAGAATCTACTCAGTGTTCTCAAGAAAGGTCCCTTTTCACTGTGCCCCTACCCCTCTATTTATTGACGAAAAGAGGCTGGACTTTCTCACGGGCTCGAGGCCGAGGTGACTTGGCCCATATAGGGCGATCTCGAGCTGGCCGGTCCATTCTTGCCGAACGACACTTACTGGTCCTCCCGGACTGAGATGCTATTGAATGGGACTTCTCGAGACCAAGCAAGAAATGCCAAGCCGTCTCGACCGAACTAGGCATCTCGAATAATCCAGACCGAACGAGGCGTCCCTTCCTTTGACCGAGCCATGTGCTACTCCACTTCGTTTGGCCGAGCGGTACATGCCGGGCGATGATGACTCAACTGACCAAACAAGGCTTGCAAGCCATCTAGACCGAACGACGTGTGCCGAACCGCACTTGACGAACCGTACCTAAATGCCAAAACATGTCGACTGCATCAAACCCATATATCTTCAGGCTCTTCTTGGTCAGAATATTGTCTAGTGCTAACGATAATATCTTCAACTGTCATTTTGTAGCCGGGCCAAGGTGTCGGGTAACATTTGCCCCCAAAGTGTGTCGTGTGAAGCAACACGCCACGCTTTGAATCAGCGAGTATTCTTGTTTTCAGAAAGAAATTCATCATGCTCCTGAATAGTCATTATCCTTCAGTTTTATCCTCCCAAGGTGTCGTATCCCTCTTTGGTCGTCATGACGCTTGGTCGATTCCTATATGATAAATCTAGGGTTGTAGTTCATCAGTGGCCATTCGTGTCTGGTTCTACAGAGCTGGTAATCATCGGCTATCTGATCCAGTCTTTTCTTAATAACCCTAAGTGAGAATTCAATTTCTATTGATTTCAAGAAGTCGAACTTTTTCGGATGTACACATGCATGTTCGGGTACATGTTCTTTCCATTGGCTCTCGGATGCGTTTTATATGCTCGTAAGTCGTCACCAATTCCATCTAGTTTAATTGCAATTCAATTGCGATTCCTTATTTGTATTTTTTGTGAAATAAGGGTTGTAATTAGCCACTTGATGAGCGAGGACTTCAAGTTTTACATAGATGAAGACCTCGTAGCAGTAAGCAAGGGCAAATGGAGTACGGCCAGTCATGGACTCATGGGTAGTTCTATAAGCCCATAATGTTGTTGGGAGTTCATCCATCCATTTACCTCTAGCCTTTTCCAAACCTCTCTTCAGAACAGACTTTATGATTTTGTTCATAGCTTCAACAAGTCCATTTGCAGTTATAATGGATCATGGAAGGTCATAAGGACAAATGACGTTACAAACAATGAAGTTGATTATTTTCTTCATCTTGGTCGTGGTTAAAAGTTCTTCATCTGCCCATTTGGTGAAGTAATCAACTGCTACGACGGCGTATTTCATGCCACCTTTAGGATCGGTAAGAAGATGATGATGTCAATGCCCCCAAGTGGCAAATGGCTACGAACTAGCCATTTGAGTGATTTCCATCGACGGGGCTCCCAGATTATTTGCAAACATCTTGCACTCATCGCATTGTCTAGCATGATCAACCGCATCTTGATTAATAGTTGGCCAGTAATACCCATTGTGGAGTATTTTCTTTGTCATGGTTTGCCCCCTGATGTACTCGCCGCATTCTTCTTCATATATTTTGCTCAAGACTCATTTGATATCATCATGGGTGATATACCAAAGCATGGGAATGGATAAACTCCTTTCTACACATGACTTCTTCTTGGATGATTTGGCATGAAGCTTTGAGGATGATCTTTCATTTTCCATTCCTCCATTCAATAAGAATTCCTTATTGTAGATAGTCTTTGATAGGAGTCAACCATGACCTCTTTTCTGGCTCTGTCTCCAAGATCTAACCGATCTCTATCCGTCAATGCTTGGAATATTAAGTATTTCAACCAAAATAATGTATGTCCATTGCGTGTCCCTAAAACTGGCCAGCTTGGCCAGTGACTGGACTCTTTTCATTTTGTGCGCTGAGTATGTGTGTAATGATGTAATACATGAAGTCGGCTAGTAGCTCTAGGACCTGGCCGAGATCAGAAGCAAGACAATGCCTCCTAGCAAGATTAACCTCCTTAACTTTGCATACTGCCAATTAGAAATAACAAAAGATATGTAAAGTTTTCACTCCAAATCCTCTAGCAGGTTTGATGTTGGTGGTCGAGGCTTCATACAAAGCATCGTTGTTTGTTACAGGAAAATCGAGTTTTAGGAAGAAGCAGATCGATCGTTCCTCAGGAGTCATTAACATGACTCCTGCGCTATAACACTGACCATTGGATACTCCATCCGCATATATTTTCCATCTATTAGTTGGCCCTCTACTACTCTTCAAGTAGTCATCTAATGCAGTGAATTCGGATATGAGGTCTCTTGATTTCCGCCCGTAGATAGCCCTTCGAAGGAAATAAGAGATATTGAATTAGCTTGGTTTGATATTCTAATTAAGTAGCCTTTCAGACGTCTTAGGTCGTTGTATGCCCTATCGCAATGGCTGGTAGGTATAGGCATTGATGGGGTGAGCCTAAAGTAAGAGTGGAGCTTTCATGATGAAACCAATAGACAATGCGCTAGCTTTTGTAGCTTCGGGTCGATATCCAATACATGGCTCGCGATAGTTGGTCAAATCACACATGCGTGTCAGAATGCGTCCAAGGGAACGTATCATCATTGCATTAAGCTTGATCCGATATTCAACACCTAGAAAGGGTAGCCAAGGCTGGCTGTAATGTCGACTGTCAGCTTAGGAAGTGCAATCTCGGATTCTTTGAGTTCTGATGTAACTATTTTGCATAACACTGAATGTGAAATATGGTTGGGACGGTCAATGTTGATGGTAACTCTGGTCGAATCCTAGAGTCTTTTCATGAGTTATTAAGTCTAATAGTAAAGGGCTCTGAATGCTCTAATCGATTATCTGCAAATGGCTAAAGATCAGGCTTAAAAGCACGTTGAAGGAAATGTCGAGTAGTGGTCAGCCTCGAGTTTCATGCGAGTGCATAGCTGGATCTTGTTATGAGTTTGAATTTGTCTGTATATTCGAGTAGCGCACTTTCTATTCAATGCATTCATGATCCTTTACCCATGCTTTGGGTTGGAGTGACAGTCAGTTGCCCACGAGCTTAGGTATCGATTTAATGATTCTATCCCTAGGGATTCTTTCGATCATAGCCTTGAGTAGATGTAAGCACTATATATAAATTTCAATATTGAGCTATCACGTCCAGTCTTTGGATGACTATGAGTCTGCTCCCAGTCTCGGGTGCATGGACGGTTGAGTCTCGCCCTAGCTATGTTTATATTCCCAACTAAACTCCAAAGACATAGAGTTGATCGATGAATAGTCAACTCACATTCATCTTGCTTCTCGCTTGCGCTTCTAGGTTTGGGGCATATATCGATAAGTAGGAAGGCTAGCCATGCCCACTTTAGCTTTACTCTCTTTCCCGTTGATTTGCGGGATCAGGTCATTCGATGGGAGAATGGGTCTCACCTATCTTGGATTTTATCGTGGTTTTTCATTACAAGAAGAATACTTCGATACCTCATCAGTTTCAGGGCGTAATTTGGACACTAGATGGTCATCCATGTCCACTTTGGTCATGTTCTGTAATCAGATCTCAGGGGAAAGTTGGCTATAAATGCAGTCGGGTCATGATCATGCAGTTTCATACTCCTCCCGATGGATCGAAGAAGGGTGATGGAGAATCTTTGACCAAGTCTTTGTGGATTACTCTCCTTTCTACACTCCAGAGATCATAGTTTTTCAAGGAACATCCGAGTCACATTCTTATGTTCTTGGTGCAGATCGGTATTGACCCTTGACCTGAGGTATGATACAGTCGGTTGCTCGTAGTTTTCGGTGCCATTTCGATTGGTTCTGTATTGAGGTTTCCCTATAGTCGTTGCCTTAAGTTGTAAAGAACACCAAGCTAGATCTATAGTAAGCTGTCGTATTCAACTTTTAGTGACTTGTACTCCTGCTCCTAGCATTATTCGGCCAGGCGACTAGTCGGATGGTCGAACTCCATCCTTGGCGAGTTAATACTCCTCCTGTTGATTTCAGGCCAAAGTTTGCGGAATAGAGAACGGTCGGAATCCACTCGTCTATTTATTGATGTTTACACCCCACTCTGCATTCTGGTGACTTAGTGTTATTCTCTCCTCGGTTGAATCACACCCGATTTGTGTTCAAGCTTCGGTCCATGCTTCGAGAACTTAGAGATTTGCCAGACGGTTTATGCTTTAGTGCACAGTCTGGGACGTAGGGATTTTCGACAATTCGTTTATACTCCAGTCCACACTCTAGGGAGTTAGAGCACTCTAGTCCACTATTGGGACTTAGAGATTTTTCTCAAGTCGTTTATACTCTAGTCCGCACTCCGGAGATTCAGAGTACTCTAGTCCGCGCTTTGGTGGCTTAGAGATTTTTAAGTAGCTTATACTTTTGTCCACGCTCTGGAGACTCAGGGTACACTAGTCTGCACTCTAGGAAGTTAGAGATTTTTAAGTTGTTTATACTCTAGTCCGCACTCAAGGGACTTAGAGTACTCTAGTCCTCTTCAGGGACTTAGAGTTATTTAAGTAATTTATACTCTAGTCCGCACTCTGGGGAGTTAGAGTATTCTAGTTCTTCAGGGACTCAGAGGTTTTTAAGTCATTTATATTCTAGTCCGCGCTTTGGAGACTCAGAGTACTCTAGTCCGTACTCTGGGGACTTAGAGGTTTTTAAGTCGTTTATGCTCTAGTTCGCTCTTTGGGGACTCAGAGTACTCTAGTCCACACTCCGGGGACTTAGAGGTTTTTAAGTCATTTATACTCTAGTCCACGCTCTAGGGACTCAAAGTACTCTAGTCCGCACTCAGGGGACTTAGAGGTTTTTAAGTCGTTTATACTCTAGTCCGCGCTCTAGGGACTCAGAGTACTCTAGTCTGCACTTTGGGGACTAAGAGGTTTCTAAGTCGTTTATACTCTAGTCCACGCTCTGG
Source organism: Allium cepa (assembly GCA_030765085.1). Lineage (NCBI taxonomy): Eukaryota > Viridiplantae > Streptophyta > Magnoliopsida > Asparagales > Amaryllidaceae > Allium > Allium cepa. The sequence continues at coordinate 539,903,105 of CM060934.1, read as the reverse complement.
GGACTCAGAGTACTCTAGTCCGCACTTCGGGGACTTAGAGGTTTTTAAGTCGTTTATACTCTAGTCCGCGCTCTGGGGACTTAGAGTACTCTAGTCCGCTTCAGGGACTTAGAGGTTTTTAAGTCGTTTATACTCTAGTCCATGCTCTGGGCACTCAGAGTATTCTAGTCCACACTCTGGGGACTTAGAGGTTTTTAAGTCGTTTATAATCTAGTCCGCGCTTTGAGGACTCAGAATACTCTAGTCCACACTCTGTGGACTTAGAGGTTTTTAAGTTGTTTATACTCTAGTCCGCGCTCTGGGGACTCAGAGTACTCTAGTATGCACACTAGGCACTTGGAGGTTTTTAAGTCGTTTATACTCTAGTCCGCGCTTTGGGGATTCAGCGTACTCTAGTCCACACTCTGGGGACTTATAGGTTTTTAAGTCGTTTATACTCTAGTTCACGCTTTGGGGTTTTTAAGTCGTTTATACTCTAGTTCGCGCTTTGGGGACTCAGAGTACTCTAGTCTGCGCTTTGGGGACTTAGAGGTTTTTAAGTCGTTTATACTCTAGTCCGCGCTCTGGGGACTCAGAGTACTCTAGTCCGCTTCAGGGACTTAGAGGTTTTTTGTCATTTATACCCTAGTCCATGCTCTAGGGACTCAGAGTACTCTAGTCCACACTCTGGGGACTTAGAGGTTTTTAAGTCGTTTATAATCTAGTCCGCGCTCTAAGGACTCAGAGTAATCTAGTCCGCACTCTGGGGACTTAGAGGTTTTCAAGTCGTTTATACTCTAGTTCGCACTCAGGGGGGCTGAGAGTATTTTAGTCCGCTTCAGGGACTTAGAGGTTTTTAAGTCGTTTATACTCTAGTCCGTGCTCTAGGGATTAAGAGTACTCTAGTTCGCACTCTGGGGACTTAGAGTTTTTTAAGTCATTTATACTCTAGTCCGCGCTTTGGGGACTCAGAGTACTCTAGTCCACACTCTGGGGACTTAGAGATTTTTAAGTCGTTTATACTCTAGTCCGCGTCTGGGGCCTTAGAGTACTCTAACCGCACTCTGGGGACTTAGAGTACTATAGTCCGCACTCTGGAGACTTAGAGGTTTTTAAGTCGTCTATACTCTAGTCCGCACTCTAGAGACTCAGAGTACTCAAGTCCGCACTCTGGGGACTTAGAGGTATTTAAGTCATTTATACTCTAGTCCACGCTCTGGGGACTCAGAGTACTCTAGTCAGCACTCTGGGGACTTAGAGATTTTTATTGAGAGCAATCGTATTTCCACCCGTTTAATTTGTATTTCATTCACCGTATCGATGCTAATGCTTTCGAATGAACAATCGAACCATGTTTGCTCATGTAATGGGACTCTGCCCTCAGCATGAAGGATGAAACTTGAAGAATGGACGGTCGGTTGTCGTCTTCTTGGTGATTATAGCTCTTCCAATCTAGTCAAGGAAGGTGGTACATGACAGATGGTTGGATCACATCCATGATGGATGATATGATCAAGTCTCGCATAATTTTCTTCGTATCTCTTTCTAGAAAATAAGGATAATAGATAATTGAGTAGACAAAGTAAGTTGCGTATGATTCAACATGTAGTCGTGTCCATGTATTAAGAGCAATGGTTAACGAGTAGGCAGTCAATCATAGCTACTTCAAGTCAGGCTTTCGAACTACCCCTTGTGTTCAGGGTAGGACTTGATGCGCAGATGATCAAATCACGTCCATTCTAGATAGATCCAGGCGTCACTGAGCTTCAGGAGTGGCATTTGTAATTTTTCGTACTTTGTTTTATGACTCGATTTGAGTGGATGATCAGGTTGTATTCATTCCAAGCCTTGCTTAGGTCTTCAAGTCAAATGTGGAGGTCGATGAATGGACGGTTGGTCATGTTCGCTTTATATTGGGCTCTAACCGTGATGAGCTTTTCAATCTCTAGTCCATAGCCCCAAATCAAAGGCATATGGTTGATGGTGAGCGGTCGAATCATGCTCGTCTTGATGAAACTCCACAGGTCCAATCACGGTCTGCGTGGATTGGTTAGTGGCCAAATCTGAGTACTCAGTCACCTGCATGGTTTTGAAAGAAGTTTAGTTCAAGTTAGTCGTAATTCAAAGCATAATTGAAATCAACATATCCAAAGAAGATTGGTATAAATCTCATTGATAAAGGGGGGCAGTATCGTGTGCTCGCTATTCAACTCTGCCCTAAGCCCCTTTTAGCAGGATGTCGACTACCAACGGTCCAACTGATAATTGAAGTTCTTTATTGATGGGTATCCGAAAGTCCTGGCTCGCCATTCTACAAGGCTTGCACATACTATTGAAGCTTTTATTTTTGAATCCGCTTTCCGATGACACCTTGGTGGTGTTTGTAATTGCCAGTGTTAGGATCAGTGTGCATCTTGGAATAACAACATTCCCCTGATTTCCTCTGGACTTCGATGGACTCCCTCGAGGTTAGTTTTCAGTTCCACTTTGAGTCACAAGTCTCCAAATAAAGGCTATCGCTTGAATCTTTCAAAGAGCATATGAATCGAATTTTGAGATCTTGTTTTGTCTACTGGAATCAGTGCCTTCAGTCGGCGGGCCTGCATTGTTATTTTTCCTAGTCTGCTCCACTCCTCCTCGCTTTGTCTCTGATTCATTTTTTAACAGAAACAATCCATGGTCGTAGGAGGTTCTCCAGCTAACTAGCTGCCAAAATATATCTAGAGGTCGACTCTCCTCAAACGCGATCAGTATGATATCCTTGTTAGTATTTGGAATAAATTGCTTAGAGCTAAATATTGGTCTACTTGGATTCACTAAATTCGAAGTGCTGGGTAAGTTAAGGATGGTGCTTGGAGTCACTTGGTGTCTGTCTAAAGTCATATCATCTATGTTCTCCAATCTTTGGGAGTACTGTTTGAGTAGCGGTTGCTTGTCAGTTCTCTTGTTGTCGTTCTGAAGCTGCGGCTAGATCCTCTATGCCCTGGTCGATCGTGGGATGTAAGGGAAGTGGATAGAATGTTCCTTTAGTAAGTTGAGTTTTGAATTCACTATTTCTAAAATTTGGGTCGTACCCTAAATATTTTTTTTTAAATAGGGGTCGTACCTTATCCATATTATTTTTTTGTATATGCATGGGTCGGTATACATGCGATCGGTAACACTCGCTCGGCATACACTGGGTCGGTCGGCATACTTTCCTCGGCATGGACTGGGTCGCTCAGCATACTCTCGCCCGACATACACTGGGTCGCTCAGCATACTCTCGCTCGGTAGGCACTGGGTCGTTCGACATCCTCTCGCTCGGCATGCACTGGGCCGCTCGACATGCACTGGGCCGCTCGGCATGCACTGGGCCGCTCGGCATGCACTGGGCCGCTCGGCATGCATTAGGTCGCTGGGTATACTCTCGCTCGGCATGCATTGGGCCGCTCGGCCTACTCTCGCTCGACATGCATTGGGTAGCTCGGCATACTCTCGCTCGGCGTGCGTTGGGTTGCTCGGAGTACTGTCGACATGCACTGGGTCGCTCGGTATACTCTCGCTCGACATGCACTGGGTCGCTCGGCATACTCTCACTCGGCATGCATTGGGTTGATCGGTGTACTCTCGCTCGGCATGCAATAGGTCGCTCGGCATACTCTCGCTCGGCATGCACTGGATCGCTCGGCGTATAGAGTGTTTCTTGGTGTACTCTCGCTCGGCATGCACTGGGTCGCCCGGTGTATAGAGATTTTGGACCGATCGGTATACATCAGTTTTGGACCGATCGGTATATGTGTGTTTGCCTTAGTGAGGTTCGGCCATATGAGATATTGGTTGAATTGTCTTCAGAGGGGTGGGGGTCGGCCTTCATTCAACTTGAGTGCAAACTTCAATATCCAATCTCCAAATCTTGCGTGCATCAGTGAATCCAATCATTTCACATGAACATAAGTACTTGCTTAACTCTAAACAAGAAACTTAGCATAATCAAATCTTTCAAAAATAGAGGGCATATACTTAGTTTCTCTGACTATGGCTATCAATTTCCTTTAGATTTCTTTCAAATATGAGTAGACTAGGAAGTTTGCTGGTAAACAACAGGATCTATCTTGCGAATAGGGAAATCCACTAGTAGACGATGAGATCCAATCGAGTTGAGAATTCATTTCTCAATGGAAGCGCCAAAATGTTAGCACCAAAATTGGTCCCTAGCACTCTTGAGTAGAGTTATATAGAGAGATTAATGAAGAGAGTAAATGAGAACAGAAAAATAGCGAAACTCAATACCAAAAGAACAACCAAAACGAGAACACTAGATTTATGGTGGTTCGGCAAGATTGCCTACATCCACTTTGATTCAAATCTTTATTACTTTATCAATCGCTTGAATACAGATACAATCCGTAGACCAATCACTTGAATACAAGTTTGAATTAAAAAGAGGAGAGTATTAAAAATGGCAGAATCTTCTCAGTGTTCCCGAAAAAGGTCCCTTTTCACTGCGCCCTTGCCCCTCTATTTATAGACGAAGATAGGCTGGACTTTCTTACAGGCTCGAGGCCAAGGTGACTCGGCCCATATAGGGCGATCTCGAGCTAGCCATTCCATTCTTGTCGAACAACACTTACTGGTCCTCCCGAATTGATTTGCTTTTGAATAGGACTCCCCGAGACCGAACGAGAAATGTCGAGCCATCTCGACCGAACAAGGCATCTTCAATAATCCTGACCGAACGAGGTGTTCCTTTCTTTGACCGAGCCATGTGTTACTCCACTTCGTTCGGCCAAGCAGTACATGACGGGCAACGATGACTCAACTGACCAAACGAGGCTTGCCAAGCCATATGGACCAAACGAAGTGTGCCGAACCGCACTTGCCGAACCGTACCTAAATGCCAAAACATGTCGACTGCATCAAACCCATATATCTTTAGCCTCTTCTTGGTCAGAATCTTGTCTAGTGCTAATGATAATATCTTCAACTATCGTTTTGTAGCTAGGTCAAGTTGTCGGGTAACAATTTCATGTTCCATTGCTTTTGAATTGAATTGTTTTTGGTGAATTTTCCAATTTTTGGTATTTTGAATTCAAAATTTATGAAAATTCTACTATGGATGTTTGGACATGTTATTTGGGGTGTATTGAAGAGCCTATAGGGCTGGGTTATCGCTTGGCATAAATTCCTAGCCACCGTCGCTCACTCGATCGCTTCCGAGTTGATTTGGCCATTATTGGCCTAGGCAAATTTTGCCCTGAGCTTCAGCTCATACGTCTATTAAAACCCTCAGACGTTTGCATCATGTGAATAAAAATTCCAAACTTACAGCTTAGACATCTAAGATCCCAGACATCTGAGCAATCTGGAAGAAAATTCCTAGAAATGCAACTCAGACGTCTGGGAAAACCACCAGATATCTGGTGCTTTTGCCAACTTGCCTGTTTTTATGTGGGTTTCCATTTTGATCAATTTCTGATGATCCAAATGGTTATTGTCATTCATTACCGACTTTGATTATTTCTTTTCTGGATTCTTTGTGTTTCCATTTGATGGATTTGATAACGATTTCCTTGATTTTGATTCACGTTATTGAATGTGGATTTTTGGTGATAGATTGATTTTAGAATCGTTTCTATGACTTGTCATTTTAAAATACAAAAGTTTCTACACTAGTAGTAAATACTAAAACTCTTTCACAAAAAATAATTTCAACATTTCTTTTAATACAAAGCTCGTTTTTAAAATCGTTTTCCAATCTATTAGTATATACAAACCTTTACCTCATTCGTATGAGAAATCTAATTAAACGACTTAGCAAAACAAGTGGTATGAAACGCTTGCATTTACTTCGTCGGTTAATTCATAGACTTGTCCGATTGAAATCTTGTGACAATTTTCAAGTGGAAATCTACTATTTGTTCGTAAATATCTAAGTTAAGCTAGTGGTTATGGGACGTGAAGCTAAACTCATTTATTTACTATCTTGGTGTAATTTACACTTATTGATCTATGATGATCATTTTATGGTTTAGACTAGCGATATGCGATGTCTCTTAGTCTGCATGGGGGAGTGTACCCCGTTCTGTGGAGTTTCATCTCATTTTTATGGGCTAGCAACCCATGGTCTTTTACAGAGTTTGGTTCATCAGGCATACCATTGTACTACATCGTTTTTCCGACTTATTTGGGTTTCAAGTTCCTTGGACATACCATTGTACTACGTCATTGCACTGGCTCTATGGGTTAGCGACCCATGGGATAACATCTCATTCGTGATATATGTGTCGATGAGTTTTCATGCTCACATTTATGATAGGCCTTCCCCTTTGTGTTTTCTGGATTTCTAATTATTGATTTCAAGAATGTGTTTCACAAATTTTTCTGATTTACATTGATAAGCTCCATCAATATTTGAGGTTTAGTGAATAAAAATTAAAGAATGTCATATTCCTTTTGGTGTTTGAGAAAATTTGAGATATTGTATGATTTTTTTGTTATCATATATATGTGTCATATCTCTTATCCTATCTCATCCTATATGATATGTATAGCTAGACTGATCCGTTTATTATTAGTTTTATTCTTAAATAATACTCGGGTCAGACCGAGGTGTTTCAGGTGATTCCACTTAACTTCTAATTAGGGATCGTCATCTAACTTTTGGCTAACTACTTAGCTTAGTAGTTTTTGCTTTTATACGTTCGTGATAGAGACTCCTTGAAGCATATATATTATTTTGTCTAGCGCCTGTACCTATTCTTTTATAATGCAATGAATCTTGTATGACCACTACTTTGATGAACACTTATATGTGATATCTGTTTCCGCCTTAGTGGTATGATCTGTGACTGATTTGTGTTATGCTTATTTTATAATTGTTTCCGAAGACCACATAGCCACTGTGTAGAAGCTTTGAGTTTTTATTTGACATGTCAGATTTCCTCTTGAATTGAAATGCATGTCATACTATCTGACATATCGCTACTCGCACAAAGCAATTACACAGATGGTCATTCCTCAACAACCTTATTCTTCATGCTAGTCAACGACATTACCTCATAGTGTCCTTGGATAGTGTGAGCATAGATGTAACGACCCAGTATTTTCAACTATTCGCATCCGCTCATGTCGGACTTGAATTGTTCAAACTACCGCGTTGTAATTTAAAATTTGGCAAATCTCAAAATATGCAGTAAATAATTAATCACAGAATCAGAATACTCGCAGCGGAATTTAAAAATACTTACTGGTTCATGAAGCCACTATAAATAGTCTCAACAAATACAATTTACAAAGTCTTCCATCCCAAATATAGTTTAATCATCAAATAGAAAATCCAAAAATCCCAAAGTCTTGATTTCATAAATAAGATAACGGACAGAAAGAAGCCAACAACTTGAAAGGATCTACAGAAGTCCTAGCTCCGGGATGATGACTGAACTGCAACTCAGGCTGACCCGAGCGTAAAATAAAACATAAACACTCGAGTCAGGACATACATACTTATATAGTGTAAGCTAATTCAAGTGTACTGTAATATAGAGCAAGTAACTTAAAGGATGCTTGGGACCGCCCATCCTCTAAGGATCCGTTAAACTATTTACTATGTAGTAATATTCGCTATTATAATAATGTCTATTAGTAAAATAAACTTACTTTTAAATAGCCTTAAGGCTTTACATTTTCTACCTTAACACGTAATAGTCCCAGTAGTCCATCCAATATCATAGTCCCTCCTGATCGGGAAGCCACCAGAGGATACCACACGGGCTACGGGAGAATCCAAACTCGTGCAAGGCTCGCTATGGTAGGTGACACGGCACAACTAGGCAATGCCAGGGTAGATATACCAATTACGCTTCCGGACCGATGGAAACGCGTAGCCGCAGCTACCACCCACCTCGAACAACACTCCCAAATCAAAGGTGCGCACCAAAACAATCACAAAAGTAATAGAATGGCATACGAAGAAGTGCGTCCGATCAGAGGTGCTACCTCATTAATCCGTCAATCGCTCATGTTTTAGCCACCTTATGCCAACTCACGGGAGTCGGGTCCATGTATTTACCTTAAAGAAAATGTCACCACCATCCTACTTCATTCTGGAATCTCCACCGCGTACACGGTTGTCAAAGTGGTTTTCGGTATCGACAGAGAGTATGTCAGATATCCGATCCCGGTCTCTTTAACAACCAAACGTTATTATAACCCGTGGTTACAACTTTTTAAAAATGGTATTTATATTTTGAAATCAAAATAAATTTCAAATACCTTCAATATCAAAATATTGTTTTTAAACATTAGTCATTTTATAAAATGGTCCATTTAAATCTATTCAATTTATTTTAGGAATTGATTGCCTTTTTCTCACCCTTTTTTTTTTAAATTAAATTCTTCCATTTAGAACCATTCAAAGTCAATTCCTTATTTTTATTAATTACATATTAACTTCCAAAATTTAAACCCATTTCCCCAAAGATTATTTCCATAAATTTATTTTTAAATAATCAAAATCCCAGTTTCTGTAGCACTTATGAAATGCTACCTAAAGTCTATAGGTTAAACAGTTCGTTTATAAAAGACAGCATTTAAGTGCTGTAATAGACTATTAACTTAACCATCAAGTTTTAAATTCCCAAATATAACTTTTTATCAATTATTTACTTAACTGAAACCTTATTTTTAACAAAATTCAGAAATTCCCAAAATAAGTTATATTCCAGAATTTATTTAAACATTTATTTATTTATTTAACATTTTTAACTCATTCAAAATCATTATAAATCTTATAAAAATCCTTTAAATATATTTAAACCAGAATATTATAAATTTCCATTTTAAAATAAATTTAAAATATTTCAGAAAAACATTATATAAACCACAGGTCTGTATATAGTTTTCTAGCCTAGGTCAAGTGATACGGATTTATATCATTTCAATCCGCAATTTACAAAACCCGGGTTCTATCATGTCAAACCCGCAATCTCAAGTAAAAAAATAAATAATTAAACAATTAAATAAATGAACAAATGATTATCGTCCAGGCCTATCATTTCAGCCTATAACGATCTCAAATTTACAGGGAACTTGCAGTGATGATTTAATCAGTAAATAAGAATTACATAGTATAACTGCAAAAAATATTACAATAGATAAACAACTGATGAGGTGTCAATTTAAAATGGGGTTTAACATCATACGTTATATCACAGGCAGATAAAATTTAATAAATAATTTACAAATACACTTGTGATGAATCACGAATATATAGGTATGTTTGTCTGGTGAGAAATACTCACCTTAAACTGCAGATAATCAGATTCAAACGATTTTACCACTTGATAAAGGATCGTACAAATGGCACGATTAGGTTTCCGCTGATGCCACGCCTTGATTCAAATCTAAAATAAGATCCAAATACCAAATACGCGACTTTTAAAATTACGGTCAAAGCAAAATTTTTGAAACAACTGGAACGAATAGAATTTGACTTTACTCGACCACTCACACTACTCGACTTGCCCACTTCTCAAGGCCAGGCAGTGAAATCTTAACTATTTACGTACCCATGAAAATTATAGTGGAAAGTTTTAGGCAAAAGCTGGAAAGAAAAAGGTGGACACAATACGTTATTCCCTTTCTACAAACAGGTGACGTACACTAAAATTCTTCAGAAATTGAAAACAGTGAAATTTGCAACTAATATATATATATATATATATATATTTTCCTTTTTTCCTTTTTTCTTCCTTTTTTTTCTTTTTTTCTTTCTCTGTATAAAAAAATCATGTTAAATAAAAGTGAAGCATGTTGGTTCCCAAAACTTGAACACGCAACATAGCACAGCCACTCCTACCTCATCTTTTAAAACATGCATTTTTTTTTCTTTTTTTTTCTTTTTTTTTCCGGAGATGCACAAATGAAAATATACTTCTTTTTTTTACATTTTATTAAAATGACTCATGCATGAATTCACAAAACAAGGTGATACAAACTAAATAAATGTCACGGTCTGCTTGCCTATTTTAAACCCCGTTAGCATGCACTCATAATATACAAGTCACTGCATATTTTGGAAATAATTTAGGTAATAAAAATATCTACCTATCTGCTGAAACAAACGTGATTTTGCACGTGTAAGTGTATGCAAATAAAGGATATTAGTTTTGTTTGTTACCATTTTTTTTTCAAAGATGACACACTTTAGCAATTCATATAAAAAAAAGACTCACGCAAGAAGTTCAAGTGGCCACAACTACAGGAATGCATGCATTTTCTATAGAATTCAAAAGAAGGATACTAAGCTTGTCTTCCTACCACAATCTGACATGTATGTCAAAATAGATCAGAGAGGGAAAAAGGAGATGTGGCAAGGACAGGTGGTGGAGCAGCCGAGTAGTGTGGACATTGGACCAAATGAAACAAGAAGAAGAACAAAATAAATAAAAGCAAGGTGTGGCCATACCTGTGCAATTTCTCAAGAAGAACGAAGGCAAATTTTAGATGCAATATAAAGTTTTGTGTGAGGCTTTATATATATATAAGAAAACAAGTTGAGAGTTATGAAGGCACGTGAGATCTTCTGAGATGCGAGTTGCACAATAATATATATGGGAGGCTTGCGTGATTATAGGAAAACAGTAATCAAATATAATTTGCTTTGAACTGAATAGGCAAATTCGAATGAAATTTGAAATTCTCCCAGCTATACAAAATTTTGATTTAATGAATTCCTAGAATGATGCGTGAATTTAGGCAAGAGATTGATTCTTAATTTATAAAATTCTTTCTTATGTATTCATGGATAAGGCTTGCGAAATATAGGGGACCAAACAAGCAGGCAAGAATGGCAAGTGATAATAAACATTTAGGCAGACCAGAAAGTTGCGTGATTTATTATTGCCAGTTATACGAAAATCTTGATTAAATGCATGCGTTGATTACTTTCCAGTTTCTTTAGTTTGAACGTTATTTTATATGCGTGATTTATGCTGCCAATTTATGAAAATTTGATTTCAACATTTTATACCATTTAATAGTTGCGTGATCAGCTATATGAAATTTTGATCTTTATTAAATGAAACGGCAAGAATTGGCAAAGATTTTGGAATGAAAAAGTCATATACAAAGATTAAAACCCAATTGAAAGCTATGGAAAAGGTAACGTTTACTATAAAACTACTGGCTGATATTTTAATCCATATAGATATAAATATAAATTTTTTAAAATACGCCAAACTGACGCATTACAATACACCCAAAAATTTATGCAAAAGTAACATTTTTAATTTATACATTACTTATATCATTACAATGCATGCCCTTTTTAAATGCGAAATTTAACAGTCTGTAAAACACTGAATTTTACAAAGTTATTACTTAAATTAAATTCGCTTACAATTTTTGTATTTTAAATATACAAAATTCATTTTTTTATTAACATTGCGAATTTGAGTTATCTTTTAACAAAATTTAAAAACTTCAAAACTTTCAGTTTATGTTTAGACTTTTAGGAAATGATTTAATCAAATTAATATATATAAATTGGGAAGTAAATTTTACTGGAAAGAGAAAAATAACGTAAGAGATATGAGTAAAGAGAAAAACGCATATGAAATAGGCAAGCAGATAGGAGAATGGATACTGCGCATGACTGAGATTTAGGAGAAAATTGTGTTTTGAAAAATGCAAGAAATAAATTTTTGTTGAATGGAAAAAAAAATCTATGGAAATCAAATTTTTAAAGTAATGCGTTGAATTTAGAGGCAACATATTTGATTTGAATGCTAGAATATTCCTTCCCTTTAAAACACATGCCATTGATAAATTTACTCATTTACACTAAGGTCATATTTTTAAGAATGTGTACCATAGCCATAATATTTTATGCCCAAAATATACCGAAATAACGGATTAAAATTCTATACGTTTTCTTATATATATATATATATATATATATATATATACGGTATTTATTCCCTAAATTTACGCGCCCTTTTTAAGGGGTAATTGCCCAGTTCATTTATACACAAAAAAAAATTCGAAATTCTGACCGTGCTGAGACTCAAACTCGTGACCTGTCGTGAATAGCCTAGATGTCTTAACCACCTAAGCTATTAATGTTTTCTTAACTAAAACTTGATTTTGCTAGAAATTAAGTTATTTACCATCTTCGACAAAAACCCAAATTTCCAAATTAAAGTTAATTCTTAACCATGTCAAAATTTCAGAGATCTTATTATTTAATTAAAAATTTGGTCAATTGTTTTTATTTTTATTTTTTAATCACTTTAAATAAACCCCAAAGTTTTTAAAATACAAGTGAAAAATACTTGTTAAAAATTTGGGCTGTTACAATAGAGGTGGGACATCACATGTTTTATGACCCATTGTTCTGTTGAAAGATAAACCCATAGGTTTTGACTTAAATGGATTTGATGGTTTCGAAACTATGTTTCACAAGCTTTTACTTGAACCCAATGCTTTCGAAGGAGTTGTTTTAAGTAGTATATTTTAATGCTTTCGAGAGGCACAAAGTATGGTTTCGAAAGGGAGGTTCCCCAGTACTTTCGAAAAGTATAAATTATGGTTTCGAAAAGGGGTTCCTCCAATGGTTTCGAAAGGTATTTAAGGCATTTTTAATGGAAGGTTTCCAATTGCTTTCGAAAGGCAAATTTTATGCTTTGAAAAGAATGTCTAAGGTTTTAAGGCTATTGAAAGAGAAGAATTCAATGTTTTCGAAAGGGTTTTTATAAATGGTTTCAAAAGGTATGTTTTGGCCTTTCACCTTATGGTTATAAAGTGAAGTAGATTACATATAGCGAAAGGGTACTTTCAATGGTTTCGAAAGAGGTACTTTCAAAAGTTAAAGGGTACTCTCAATGGTTTCTTAAAGATTTTAAACAAAGCTTTTGAATGAATTGTTTTTAGCAATATAGCCTAAGTATTTTAAGGTAAAAAGAGTTTTAACTTATTTTGGAGGTATGGGCAATCCTTAGGTATTTCATCAACATTATTTTGAGTAAAGTATATATAACATGGGAAATAACTTAGAATAAAGCAAGGAGTATATTTTCCTTGTATATGTATAATATAAAGGTTAAAATCATTTTGAAAAGGTTTTCTAGGAAAATTTAAAGGGTAGTTTACCCTAAGAAAATGACTCAGATATAGAAGACCAGATGGGACTGGTGTAGGGTCACGCCCTATACATTAGCTTTAGCTCCAAGCTAATTCTTGTCCAAAATTCCATTGTGTAGGGCATAGTCACAGGTAGACTTAAATGATGGTTACACACAAAGGAACATATGTACAAAAAAGGAAAAGGTTATTGGCGAGCCCGCAATACCATTAGGGTCAGGAGACCATGGGAAATGTAAATTAGGGACAGACCATCCAGAAGACTTATCTAACAGTTGTTAGATCATATTTATTATTTTTTCTGGTAGGACTGAGTCAGCCAAAGGTTTGCAGTCAACCAAAGAAAACTACATTTGTTTCAAACGGCTAGTCCAGTAAATTACCTGTTTTTAGCATAAAGGATATTATTTTTTTGTTTTTTTTTGAATTACCTAGAGAACCAAGCTTCGCTTGTAAACTCTAGGGAAGTATGTGCCTGCCAAACACATACTTCGGATACTTGTTACAGGGTTGTCAGTTTCGGGGCTTGAACTCATGACCTTCGATCACGCAGTCCGGACCATCAACCAACTGCGCCAACCCTGTTTGGTTGCAGGATCATGATTTGCAAAAGACATATTTTAAAAGAGATATTAGTAAGGAGAAACCCGTTCCTCTAAGAAGTGTGGTCTCACTCAATATCATATATAACCGAGATGTATAATATTATTCACACCAGGATTTATGTCTGACTCGAAGTTTATCTTTTCCCAATAAACTCTCGAGTGCTCAAAATTGATTTGCGTTGACTGATGTAAATGGATATGCAACACGTTTTGTGAAATGTAATGAGAAAAGTTGTTTTTGAAATCTGTGATTTTGTTTCATATTCATGTTATTATGATATTATGAATACCATTAACATTAACATATTGGGTCATCAGAAGTTAATACTATAGATGACTGCAATATCTGTAGCGCTTAACTTCGGGCCTCCATATAGGAGATGTTACACATATAAAAATCGATAAATAGGGCATGTAATTTTAACAACGTTTAAAATTCAGTCTATTGTAATATGTCATAAATCTATACTTCGCTAAATCTACCAACAAGTTGTACAACAACGTTATACTCGTAAATATGAGTCCATCACAAAAATCCATGTGTCAAACAGATTTCAAACAAGCAAGTTATCACGTTTCAAAGTTTTCAACATTCACAAATATTTAAACAAATAAAAATGTTTCTTGCCAAAATGGATTCGGCCTAAGCCCACTAACCCACAGCCTACTAGCTACACCCCACCTTCCCCAAACCTCCTTACGGTAAGTGTAGACTTTAAAACTTTGTGCATGTGCATAAGTGGATGCGGAACTACGCTCCATAACCCTTCGATCTGACTTTGCCATTGGCTTTCCCTACTCGATCTCGACTCGTCGGACATCGTCGCCTAAGGACCACACGTCCCTAACCCACTGCATCCCCCACCTAACTGAACACCTAAAGCTCCTCTCGAATAAAAGTTGCGACACTTTTATGCTCCGTTCTCTGCTAGACTTTGCCAATTGAAGCCACATTCCACCACGAACACCAGGCCATACTCGGATTTCCCCATTGATTCTCCTGGCCACGATAAAATAAAACCCTAACCTATCAACAACCTCCATTACCGCTATGGAATCCTATTGAAATCGTACCAAAAATACTACACCCCCTACGACTCCAACGACGCATATGGTGTCGATCAATTCGAAGTGGGTTGAGGGAAATTGATTTTGAAATTCGTGAACATAATTTTCCTCCTACACGAATATTGGGATATCTAGCTCAATTCTCGACAAAATAGAACGCGGTCAATTTTAAAAAATAACTAGAGAGGATGATGATCAACTTCTTAGTTGAAAGCCGAGGCTAAAAGTGGATTGTTTGGGAGGTTTTGATTTTTGAATGAGAGGAAGTGGAGTTTGTTTCATCTCCAAGCAAATAAAAGTAAGAGAAGAAGTAGAAGTCCTCCTTCCCTACGCGTGAACATGTATACAACACACATACATACTTAATCATCTTGGACAAGATGGAAAAATAGCTGCCATCACCAACACGAAGTTAATCAGTTGGGACAAGGGAGAGAAATTTGTGTGCTGAGACAATATGGTGGCTGTGGGGAAAAGGGTATGTACAGGATGTGCATATGTATGTATGTGTTTGTTTCTAGTATCCCAACATGCCATATCGCATTCACGTCCGAACCATGAATGACAAAATAAAAATACAGCCGTGTACAAAATTATGATGTGATCACAAAATAATAATAAAATAGACAAGTTGACTTATTTTGATAAATTTCAAAAATGCCAACGTTTGACATAAAAAGCATTAAACGAAGATTTAGTATTTTTTAGAATTAAAATTTTTGAAAAAATTCTATAAATTAAATTAAAAATACATCATTAAAAATCACGCATTTATTTGGAACACGAATTTTATTACAATTTAAGCAGAACCCCAAATCCAATATTTAAAACTAATTAAATATTCCAAAAATCAATATGATGAAATTTCGAGTAGTTAAAAAACTACAACAAAATTAATTGAAGAAAAGGACATTGCCGCTGAAGAAAGGGAAGAAGTGAACCGGGAATTGGTGATGCTAAGGAAGAAAATGGATGCTAAGGTTCAAAACAGATTCCCCTTCTAATTTGTTGTTTTCTTGATGCTTGTTGTTGTATGATTCAGCCATATACTGCATCAATAAGTAGTGCTGCTAAAATATTTATGATAAATATCTAATTGATCAAGCATATGTTATCAGAACTTTAGTATAAGTGGCTCATTTATGAATAACAATGTATAAATAGGAATTGGTTTACTGTGATGATTATATGGTAGCAAGATGTATAAGGGTGATGGGATCATTATTTTTCTTTTTTGTATATCAGACCATAAATTGCACAATGGATATGCACTTGAAATCAAGTGACTGGAACAATAACACATATTATATATATCTATATATAACATGCAACAAAGAATAAAGAGTACGTAAGTGCCAGTGTTATATATGGATAAGTAAACATTATCATGTAATAGTGGAAGATTTTTGGTACGGATCAATACATGTAATATTGTATTGCTTTGTCATTATAATACTTTATTATTGAAATTTGTAATGCTCATACTGATATTACATAATTCTTTAATATTTTAGTACTAAATTTGTACTGTTTTGCTGAATAATGTAATATTGGTTAGTGCTGCTCATTGAAGGGTTTTTTTTTTTAAATGCAAATTAGCAATGGCTAGTAGCCGTGGCTAATTTATATTTAGCCACGACTTGGAGACGTGGCTAAATATTAGCCATTACTCATTTCACCACGGCCTACAGCCATGGCGAAATGGCATTTCTTGTATAGAGTCATCTTTGTGGGAAATAATTTACATGAGATCTTGTACATTATGGAATGCGGTTGTTCACCACAACTTTTGTAGGCGCTCAAATATGGAACAAACTATCATATTCTCATGTTGCCTTTAGAGCTTGGTGCTTATAGTGGACATGAAATAGTATTGAGCATGTTCACAGTCAAATGACCATGATTCCTTGGCTGATATTTTCTCGAGGGTAATCATGTCCTTCGGTTTAGCCATTAGCAACCATATGCCAAAGTTTTTCATTTATGCGTGGAAATTTGACATTTGTGAACTAACCTTTTTAATTCATACCATTAAGTATGTTTTTCTCTAAAATTATGTTCACTATTTTCATTTTACCCTTGCATATTAGAATAAATTAGGTAACACTGCATATGCACTTATACTTATTGGATTGGTTTATTATATTTATCTAACAAGGATCCCACTAGATTTTACATCTCTTAAATACCTTAACGGAGATACGAGAATTTCTGAAATTACTTTAGTGAGTTTTAGGATGAATTTATCACGTTACTACAACCTTGTAGGTGCTTAAAAAATCATAGTCCCTACAAATGGTAGATAACATATTATTAAATATATCTAATCTATAATTCCTAATCATATAGTTATTTGTTCCTAATCCTATTATGACATTGAGGGTGCTCAATAAATCATATAATACATTATATGCTTAAGATCTATCATTTTTGATTACCTAAGAATATTTTGTAGAACTTGAGGTGCTCAGCAAACTTACGAAATATTTTTACTAAACTAAAGATAATATGAACACCGCTATAAATAGTTTATAGCTTAAGGATGCTCAACAACCATAAATATTGTTAAATTTCGACGACTTAAATCTATTCCAAATTTATAAGGGAGAAAATATTAATTCCCGTAATCAATCAAATATGGGAAACTAATTGGAATGATAATCAATTAGTACCAGAAGAGATATTAATTGATTTAAGGAATCAATCAAATATGGATATATGTGGAAACAAACACAAATAAGTTAAATTTGTGTTGAAATCAAATCAAGTAAATTCGAAAATGTTTCATCCTTATCTCCATGCCTATAAATATGAAGAAATTTGCTCATCTTTTCATCACACAACCAACAAAAATGTTCTCTGCCAAAATATCCTCAATAAGATCCTTATTTCTGTAATTGTTTTGGTGAGTGAAATTTATTAAGTGATTCATATTATTCTCATGTTGTACGCTCTATCGAAGTGAAGAAATAATAAAGGGCCATTGGATCTCCGTGGTTGTAGGATACTTATATCTGAACCACGTTAAATCTTCTGTGTTTCTTTCTATTTTTCTTTCCATTGTTTTTTATGTAATTTTATAGTTGATTTTATGTTGCATCGGTATTCAAATAGGAAATACTAGATCCCGATTAAATACACTTCCGCTCATTAAAAATATTTACATTAGTATAATAATCTATTTATATTATAAATGATAACAAGAAACGTTATTTAAAATTCAAAATCTTAAAATTATAATTTGAGTAGTTGAGATCTTAAAGGAGATGAGTATACCATCTCATGGCATCATATGTCTCTAAGTCATACATATACGCTCTTAAGTCTAAGTGGGTCTTATTTCATTTAGCCTCTTTATATACATATGTGGTGCGTGTGTATGCATGTGCATGTGTGTATATAATTTTAATTTTATTATAACATTTATAATTCATTAATTTGTACACACACATTCATATTTGTATCTTCACTAATTTAACCCTTTTAATTAATATCAATATAGCCTTTAAAATTATATAAAATTTAAAATAATTCTAAATTTATATTTTATAAATTTTGGTTTAAATTAAAACCAATTTTAAGTTTAAATTTATAATATAAACATGCATATTTTAATCAACTAAAAGCACAATATAATTTTGGGCCTTCTACTAAGGGCGTACCCTAGAAACAGACTGCTTTAATGAGCTAGGCAAAGGAAGGAGTAAAAAGGTTTTCCGTTCATTAGAACATTCCATGATTAGAATAACATTTTATTTGGTTAAACACTCTTTCCCAAACACAAGTCTAATTAGACTTTTCAAGAGATTATGTGACGAATGAAATTTTTAGACATTTGAAATTGGAATATTTAATTGATTTTAAATATTTAAAAGTTAATTTTTAACTTGAATTCCAAATATCACTATTTATTTGATAATTAAATTATTAAATTAAATTATTTGAAGTTGGAAAAATGTTGAATCTGGAGTTTTAAGCCGGTTAAAAATAATTTGAAGGCTTATAAAATTTATATTGATAATACTAAAGATAATAAAAGTTTTAAAATTGAATTTAACACTGATTTGTTCAGTTTTAAAAATATATGGTTTAAATTGAATTTAAAAATAGCCTTCCGAGGCACAGTCTCGGAATTCAACGAAACTAGTTCCATTGGGTCAAATTTCGTATTGATCGTAGTTGTTGTGTGAGCGTACGATAAGTAAACACGTTGAAAATTAAATAAAACTTTAATTGATCAAATCAATGTCATCGGTGCCTTCTTAAACACACTTCCCTTTTAATATTCAGCCAACTTCCTTTCATATCCGTGTTCCTTTTTCTATAACATCACGAAACCCTTTTCTTTAATGATAGACCGAACCTCTTCTCTCAAATCAAAAATTAAAGTTCAGGAAAAGAAAAAAAGGGCCGCGCGATTCCATTCAAGACCAGAATCGCGGATCAAACCGCGCCTCCCTGTATATCTCAAAATCGAATCGTTTTAGCTGTGGACTCGAGCTCGAGTCGAAGTCGCAAAGGAGGAAGCTCTCACGACGAGGTGGCTTCGTACGGCGACGTGGGTACGTGGATCTCATGCTCGAGTGGAGGGGGGTCGACTTCGAATCGAAATCGAAGTCCAGGGTTTCGAGTGTTCGCCTAATCTTCGTTGATTCGCGTTGGGTTCGCGATAGGCAGGGCTGCAGCTTGAAGGAGGAATTCACGATGGTCATTCAGGGCTTGCGTAAGATGTTCTCGCGTAGGGTGACGGCGCGATCGAGGGTGGCTCGAGGTCGGCAGTTCATCGATTATTGGTCGCTAGGGTTCGTGGCTTGGGTTCGTCGAGGCTTCTGGGTCGAGGTGAGGTATTCGTTTTTAACTGTTAATTTTGATTAATAGATATAGGTATGAATTTCTTATTCGATTTAAATATAAGAAGTTTGTATGTAAAAATAAAAATAAAACAGTATTTGATTTTGATTTAAACATATATATACATAAATTAGATGCACATGTTGCAGTAAGAATAAGTTTACAGTAGGGTGTGTAGTTTGTTTAATTTAAATTAATGAATATCTATAGATTAGAAAAGAAATATATATATATACACACACACACCGTAAACCTGCTGCTTAATTAAAAAAAGGTATATTAAGGTGACTAATTTTTTGTATCAACTTATTTTAGTCACTAAAGATTTTTAAAAGGGGAATTATTAGTTTAGATTAAATTAAATTATTCGTGAATTAAATTCTGTTAATGGCAATAAAATGTGTAGTTAATTGAATTATAAATGGAAATTTAATTGTTCAAATTGACTCGAATGTTGATAATAAAATATGTAATGTTTATACAAGGTTATAAACTGGGAACCAAGTCAGAATTGAAGTGGACTACAAACGAAATCAAAGGTGAGTTAATCTCACTCCGCTGAATTTCTAATTTAAATTTAATTGGTTAAATTTAAATAATTGATTTATTGATTGGATTTGGTTTGTTATATAATATATAGTAGTATATAGTATATCTTGGAATGTTTGATTTCCCGCATTATATAGCGGATAAGACCCTATGGGCCGCATAATAGCGGATGATTTATATTAATCCCATATACCGCGATATTCCACCTCGAAGTGGAATTGGTATTTACGTTGTGCTAACGTCTGTGGATGCAAGGAAAACAGGTTGGAGAGATCCAACTGGATTCCTCAACATTTATTTAAATTATTTAATATTCTCGATTCTGATTATTTGATATTCTATGATGAATTATATTGGAATATTGAATGCTATGGTTTGATGGAATATATTTGGATATAATGAGTTACCAAAATATATAAATTGAATTTTGGAAAGAAAATAAAAGAAGTAAATTTGTAAGCGAAATAATTATTGAAATTTGAATAAATTAAGAATTAATTGAAAAGAAATGGAAGTGATATTAAAATACTAATAAATAACTTCGAGTATGAAAAGAAAAAAAAAGATTTTGAATAAACAGAAATCAATGAATTATAAAATTAAGTGATATTATTTTAAAGGAATAAAGAGTTATTTTAAATTTAAAGTTTAAATTTATTTAAAAGGATTAAGAAGTAATTTGAGAAATCTTAAATTGGTATTTTCAGTTTAAAGTATTTTAAATCATAATTAAGGAATAAAATCTGAAATTAATGGATTTTGGAATAAAAGGGAGTAAATTGGAAATCAATTTGGAAATTGATTTAAGTGTTCGAAATTGTAAATTTAAAGAAGAATGTGAAGAGAAGTATATTTCTCTGGACAGCGAAGTACGTTCAAAGTAAAATTTTAAATATAAGATAAAAAGTTTTAATGTTGTT
The DNA here is from genome assembly GCA_030765085.1 of Allium cepa. NCBI lineage: Eukaryota > Viridiplantae > Streptophyta > Magnoliopsida > Asparagales > Amaryllidaceae > Allium > Allium cepa. The sequence goes on along the minus strand of CM060934.1, from coordinate 539,882,011 downwards.
TTAAAAAATAGCTTGTTTTAGGAATTTATTATTTCTAAATATCTAAATTCTAAAGTAAATATTTTTCAAATCTATTATCGTAGTAATTATTTAAAGGTGACTTAGTATTTTGTTTTAAAAAAGTGAAAACCTAGTTTTATATTTTATATTTTATAAAGTAACCTTATTTTCAAATATTCATATAGTATGTATTTTTAACAAATTATTGAAGTAGTTTAACTTAAATGTTTTAAACTATATTTCAAAGTAAAGCGTTTTAAATTATTTAAAAAAAAATCTAAAGTTTTATGCTTGGTAATTTCAGTAGAAATAGAAAATACTAGGAAAATTTATTCCGAGAAAGGAAGATAGTTCGAAAATGTTTTCAAAAGGGTTGAAAAGTGTGTGAAGATATTTTTGGGATTAATAAATAATTTGGGAAATTATTTATTGTTTGATGGATGTTGTAAATATTAATTGATAGTTAAATCACCGACTATCAATATTGGACAAATGCATTGATCGTTTTGAAGAGACCGGGATCGAGATTTATTTCTCGAAAACCACTTCGATCTGGTTTGTACGTTTTCGTGGGAAAATGAGTTTGGAGTCGAAGATGGAGCAGTGAAGTGCAAGGGCTAGTCGCTACTAATCCTGAGGATATTTCTAAAATGGGTGTAGTAGGAGTAGTGCCTTCGGTTCCGTTCGAACCCAAGACGGGCTTGTATGGATAAATGCTTTCGGAACATCGTCAGGTGGACGATGGGCATTCTAAGGGATATGTTCTAAAAGGTAACGCTTAGCCTCAAGCCTCATCAATCGGGAATGACTGAAAATCAGAAGTTATGCAGCAAGGTTAGGTGGGTAGCACACATTCAGGGTGAGGTCATCCCTGTCTAGATGTCCCTTTTTATTTCGGCTTAGTGGTGGGGTTGCTGATCCCAATCATGGGGTGATCTCACTCGGGATTATCTAGTAAGGGGTAGTCCCGGTCTTGTGTTGCAGGGGGTCGGGAGTGATCCTCGGTACAGTGATCTAGGCCACGTACCGTGACAGGTGGCACCCCAGTGCCTAGTCATTAGTTGGAAATCCGTTCTCCCTACGAGCCTTGTACGAGTTTTGTTTTTATTACCCACTCTGTGGCTAGTAGCTGGAATTTAATCATGCAACAATTTCGGCTATTTTAATAAGTATTTGTATATAGACCCTATTATAATATCAAAGGATTTTAATAAGAAATGTTTTAGCTATCGTAAGGTAAAAACCCGACATGTTTATTTGCGGCGTGGTTTTACGAGATGCTTTTGTTTTCAAAGGATTTTGAAACTTTAATAATCAATTTGAGTGTGATTTTCTCACACTGGTATTCCAGACTGACTCGGGTGTTATTTAACTGTAATGCTCGGGTCAGACCGAGTATTATAGGATACAGGAAAGGATGCTGTGGAGCTCAGGAGACGAGCTAGATGGCGATACGTACTTCCGTATTTGGTTATTATTCCGCTATGTATACAGTTGTATGTTATTGATGTGGAACTCTGATGATGTATGTATAAAAAGTTATAATTTTCTTTTATATAAAGATCTGTTATTATATATTATATTTTATTCCGCTGCGTTGGTTAGATTATGTTGTTGTTTTCTGTTTTCTCTTCTTCTACCTCTTCTTCTTTAACCCAAATGGTTCGTATTTCTGTTCAACTTGAGTTGATTGATGTAGAATAGTGACGACTCAAGGGGTACGGATTTGCGGGTCGTTACATTTGGTATCAGAGCTTAGGTTGGTGATAACCTTGGCTCTGGTGGGAATTACTCATGGAATAGAGTCCATAGTACTCTAATATGAACTTGAGTGTATTAATAGATATGAGAGCCTATTTGTTAGTGAATAAAAATTTGTTTTATATTGTGTTGACTTATTTGTTGAGTGTTTATGGATTCTGGTCGATGTATGAGACGCCATGTCATCGATAGGGGTTTCTAAACTCTTAGACAAGATAAACCGACACAGTATTGTTTTAAATAGGGTAAATGAAATAATTTTACCCAAAATTATTTTTTTAAATAAAAGAAATGATTTTACGTAAATTATTATAGTTATATATGGATGCTTGGTTGTTAGGAATGATAATATTAAATTATTATCATTGTATGAGAATTGAATAAGAAATTGAAATAATAACCAAAGATTAAGGAATATATTAATAAAATAAATGGAATTTGTAGATGTGATTCCTAATTGAATAAGGAATTGAAATCATAATTAAAAACTAAGAAACCAATTCGTATACAAATGAAATTTGTAAATATAAACTAAATGTGAATTATAGTGTGATTAATTATTAAAATAAGATAAAATTTCAAAGTAATGTTTGAATATAAATTTAAAGGATTTGGGATTGAAAATTTGGAAATTTAAATTCCTTTGAAGTTGAAAATGATTCTCAAAAAGTTGGGAAAAATAAAATATATTTGAGAAATATTTTGAATCGGATTTGAAATCTAGAGAGATTTGGAATTTAAAAATATTTGAAGGGTTTTAAAAGAGATAAAAGCATTGAACTCTTTCGGTCGCTGGAAAATAACTTCGGTGATGACTGCAGCATCATCGATGTTCATTTTCGAGTTTCCATGATAGAAATTGCTACCAAATTATTTTAAATTGGAATTATTTGCAAAAGATAAATTTGATTTTAGAAATGCAAGGAATTTTGGGTATAGGTGATTTCAAAGGGAATTTTGGAAATGTTAAAATACTGTTCAAACTCTGGAATCTTAACTAAGAATGTTTATGGCATATAATAAGTTTGATAACTTGTAAATTTGGAATTTTTTGAAATAAAATTCAACTTGAAAGAGTTAAATTAAAGGAAGTAGGAAATAAAATAAGATAGTAAACTAATACAATGTACTGGATTAAAAAGAAATGGGAATGGAATATAGATAAGTTGGAATCTTAAAGAAGTGTAAAATTTTGAATGGAAATAGAATGTAATCGAACCTAGTAAATAAAAGTAAAAAAATTTATTACTGGAAGTGAATTTGTGGGAGGACAAATTTATTCAAATTTGTAAGTAAGTAAAATGAAAACTGAATGCTGGAATTTAAAATTGAATTATGTTGAATTATGTGGAAAGGGAAAATTAGTCAGGTTGTAAATTAAACAAAGTATTGGAATTAAGATTTGTAAGTACTAATTGATTCAGGTGAGTAGGCACATGAGTTGAAAATTTGTATATTGGAATGATATTAAATGGAATTAAGTCCTTGCTTAACAAAATTAAAAAAGGAATGGTATGTAACAAGATTTAACTGGGGTTAAGTTAAATAGAATTGAATTGGAGTAAAATTCTATTGAGTTATGGGTGTTATTGAATGGAATTAGATTCTTACCTGAATAAGTGGAAGTAAGTCGGATAAGAAATAAGTTGGAATAAATAAATTAGAATAACTTATAAAAGAATTAAAAATCCATAGAATAAAATATACTTGGGCTATAAATAAGCGTAAATCTTGAGTTAAAAATAAAGGATGAAAATATTCAGGCCTAGAATGAATGGAAATGTGTGAAATAATAAGTTGTGACTTATAAAATTGAAAGTGGGATAAAAAACCCAAAATAAATATTTTTGATTAATTGGAAAATATAACGAAAAATCTAAACTTGAATTATAAAAATTGCGCTTAAGAAATTTAATGAAAAGATTCTGAGATTAAAAATCAAGTATTGAATGGAATAAAATTCTTACTTAAATAAATAAATGTAAGCGAAGTAAGTATTGAATTGGATTAAAATAAATTTGGTGCGAGTTGTAAACAAATCCAATTCAAGCATAAATTGAATGGCCTTGTTATTAATAAATTCAATAATGAATTGTTGATGTGAATTAAAATTAAGAATGGATAAAAGAAATAACTAGTCGAATAAGTTAGTAAAATGGTTGGGATTTGATCAAAGGAAAATCAAATCAAAGATTTGAATGGAAGTTGGTTGAATAAAATAAATAACTTAAGTAAATTGTGAAATGATTATTTAATATATTGGTTGTCGAGTTTAATAAGATGATTTGAAATCAAATATTTGGTTATGAAAGAAATGCAATGGAAGGATTGTGAATAAAATTAAAATGGGATAGAATCAAATGTAAATTGAGTTGGAATAAATTTAAATGGTTGTAAAGCTTAAGTAATTATTTATTCACATTAATATCGTTGGATTGCATAAGAAAATGAATCGTTTGATGCAAACGAGATAGATAAAATCCTATGAGTTATTAAGAGTGAAATATGACGATTTTGAAATCAGTTGGAATGAATATAAGTTTGTTTTGCTTAAAAATGAAGTGAATGTAAGAAATTGAGTTATAAACCATTTAAATTGAATAAAGTTGTATACGAATTGGTTGTAAACAATTAAAATTAATGTCGGAACCCTATAAGTGGCTTATAAATATTGTTTAACCTGCATTTGCTTATAGAAACTTGTATGTTGGCTAGTTAAATATGTTAAATGTTGTTAAATTTCATGATTTTGGCACTTACATATTTAAATTGAGTAAGTACAGGTACCGGGAAGCCGCTTGGCTGGATTTGGACGCGCTAAATGCTAAAATAATAAGTCGCTTGCTTAAAAATGCTAAATAAAGGTACGCCTACGCAATAAAAATGGAAAATATGAACTGTTTTTTGTTTTTCCGACCGAGTGGGTCGATGTATATATATTTATATCTTTTGTCAAATTACAGAAGCTCCTCCGTACAAAGGTGACTCTGCCAAAAAAATTCGAAAATTTTGGGAGTTGGAAACTTTTGAAATTTTTGGGAAAATTTTAGTTAACGACAAAACGATTTTAAATTGGAAATTGGAATAAATTAGTGAATGAAACTAATTTTAAATAACGATATAAATCAGTTATAAATGAAAGATAAAATTAAATATTCAGAGTTGAAGATAAATTAAATTCATATGGAAATGAGCAAATTTGAATAAAAATAGATATAAACTAAGTGGTAAAGTGAAAATAAATAAGGAAGCATATTAAATGCTTATACTAAACTTAAGAAAGGAATGGTCAATTCTTAATTGGAAATTGATACTACAAATATATTCTAAGTGAATATTTGAATGAATAAATATTGACATTTCATAAGGAAGTCAATAAAATGTTTTGAATGTTGTGATTGGATATTATTGCTATGTAGGATATACAGGTATTATAAAGGAAAAGAAAATTGGTTTTAATTTCAGAAGATAAATTTGAATTGCTTGACAAAAAGGTATGTGTTTAAATTTCTATATGAAATTTGATTGGGTTTTTGATTGAGCCACTTGGTCTTTTGTTTTCTTTTGGGATTTGGGAGCCCATAGAGGCCTTTTGTAGTTGTACCGAGCTAGCCTCGCAAAGGAGACGCTGGCGAAATTTTTTGAAAATTTAAGGAGTTAGAAAAATTTTGAGAAAAATTTGGTGATTCAAAATTTGGTAATTCAAAATTTGGTTTTAAATTGAAACTTGAATGATTAAGCAGTTAGTTGTAACGTCCTGCCTTTTCCCACGCTTTACATCGACACACATGCCAATTCAAACCATATGGAAAGGCGGATTGTTATGGGGTAAATAAGAAAATAAAGAAAGAAATAAAACAAAACAGAATCTCACAGCGGAAGGAATAATAATCAAATATATAGTTTATGAAGCTGTTTTTCAAAATATTTAATTATACTTACAATATATATCAGAGTTATATATACCATAGAATATCAATAATGCAGCGGAATACAGTAGTGTAATGGAATAATATAGTAGATAATAGTACTACTAATCGTCGTCTTCTTCCTCCAGCATAAAATCTTCAAATCCTGAAACGCTCGGACTGACCCGAGCTAATTGAAAAGACAAAACACTCGAGTCATAACTAAAAGATCTTATGTCAGTTAAATTAACTGAAATAAATATGAGTGTAACGGCAACGGAGATGTTTACGGGGTTTGACATCTCCTATCCACTATCTAACATGAGTGCAGTAACTCAAGAGATTCTCGGGATTCACATCTCCTAAGGATCCGTTAAACTATTTACTATGTAGTAATATTTCTTTATTATAGTAATGTCTACAGTAAAATAAACTTACTTTTAAATAGCGTTAAGGAGTTAACCAATCTCCCCCTTAACACGTAATAGTTCCAGTAGTCCATCCAATATCATAGTCCCTCCTAATCGGGAAGCCACCAGAGGATACCATAGGGGCTACAGGAGAAAACCAAACTCGTACAAGGCGCGATAGGGTAGGTGACACGGCACAACTAGGCAATGCCAGGGTAGATATACCAATTACGCATCCGGGCCGGTGGTAACGCGTAGCAGCTACTACCGCCCACCTCGAACAACACCCCCAAAATCAAAAATCAAAAGTGGCCACCGAATCAATCCAAAAGTCAGAGTATAATATCGAAGAAGTGCGTCCGATCAGAGGAATGACCTCATTGGCCCGAGAATCGCTCTTGTTTTGGCCACCTTATGCCAACTCACGGGAGTCGGGTCCACGTATGTACCTCAGAGGAAACGCTGCCACCATCCTACTTCATTCTGGAATCTCCACAGCGTACACGGTTGTTAAAGTGGTTTTCGGAGTAGGCAGAGAGTATGACAACTTTCGATCCCGGTCTCTTCAACAACCAAACGTTATTATAACACCGTGGTCTTTTTCAAATAGTTTATACTTTAAAACCTCCCCCTTCAAAACCATATAAATACGATATCATTTCCCCTTTTAAGCCCAAATCAATATGATATCATTTCAAATATATCCTTTTCTAAAACCATACCACTTTAAAATTTATAATATCTCGAAACCATACATTTGAATTATAACTCTTCAAAACATAATACTTCGAAATCCACAGCTTTAAACCATAACTTCCAAAACTTAAATGGTTTGGATATTCAACAGTATATAAAATAAAATGGTGTGAATATAAAATTACTTTATAAAGTAAATAATTTCCACGAATTTAGAATTTTATTCACTTTAAATTAAGTCTAAATCCATAAATTTTAAATTCACTTTCAGTTTCAATAAACCGCTTCAGTTTCAATATATTTCAAACTTTGAGTATTAAACAATTAGAAGCTAAGGTTGGAAATTTCTATTCAACAATTAAATGTCCTATTATTTAGTTTGAAATATTTGCATAATAAATCCATAATCATTTAAATAAAACTCAAATTAACTATAACTAAATATTTCCTTCAATTTATTTATACTAGAAATATTCATTTAATTCATCTAGAATAAAAATTCAGTTATAAATACCATACCTTTTGAAATTTCATGTTAATAAGTTCTACATCAACTTATGGAGTTTAATTCTTAAATAAGCTCAATTCCAAATAAATTTCCAATTTACCTTCCAATCTTAATTGATTTAAATCGTTAAAACTCTATATGTATTCAATATCTTAACATGTACTTAACCATATAATAGAAAATAATCAACTCCATTATTCAACTTATTTATTTTATTTAACAAATTTATACATAGCTTAAATTCAATAATTTTACTATATATGTATATATAAAAAAATATTTATATAATAAAAAAATTAATATTTATTTAACCATATCCTATCCAAACCAGAGAAATCATTTTCAAAATATTTATATATATATACCGACGGTGTCTGTATAAAATTTTCTATCCTATGGTCAAGTGATACGGTTATTTATCATTTCAATCCGCAATTTAAAAATAAAATTTTACGGTTATATATCATTTCAAACCGCAATCCCGAACGCAATAAAATGCATAATAACTTGCAGTTTATGATGAAATAAATAACATCCATTCATCCATCATAAAATCATACATCCATTCATCAAAATCATCATCCAATTCAGACAATACATCAATATATAACGAATAATAAACAGTTGGTATCAACTAGCAATTTATATTCAATAATAATTTAATTATCTGTTTAATTGGCAGTTTATATGCAATAAATAAATTTGATACCAAAATTAATTCTAATAAATGCAATTTAACGGAGATGATGATTAAATCTATGCTAAACAGCTATAAATAAATTTCAAATCACATCATAAATAAATTTAACAAACATAAGAAATTTTAGAAGTTGTGAGTGGGTTAAAACACTCACCTTTTGAATTTAAATTGAATTTAAATCCAATTTAAGCCTAAAAATTTGACCGTCTCAGAATTCATCCAAACTAGCGTCATCAAGTCCGAAATTTCAATACGATCCTAACAAAAAAATCGCGCGTAAAACGGATATCGTATGCAAAATTTATGACGATTAATGCGATTTGAAATCAAATAAAAAAAATAAAACAAAAGAACACATTACCCCTTTCCCATTTTGCCACGTCATCACTTCTGTAAATCACGCGCACAGCAGTTTCACACGAAAACATCGAACGGAACCCACTGCAAACCCCATAGCCGCCACCTCGCTCGTCAACGCTAGCGCCGCCGACCGGTCAGACCACCATTCCCTGACGTCCCCTTCGTCCCTGCCTCACGTGCGTCCACCAAGTCGCCAATTCATGGCCGAAATCATGGCAGCCGCCACCGGAACAACGAACCCAAATCTGTAATTTTCTGACAATCCAACCGTTAACTCCACGAACTAACGGCACAGATCAACTCCCCTCGATCCCCTCTACAAAACCCAAAAATGGTTCGTCGATCTGCCGAGTTTGATTTCGACGTGATGAACGACCGAGACTTCTTCAATTTTTACCGGTCAAATGACAATCCAAAACGAAAAACGAATTTCACCTGAAGATTACGCACTTCGAGAGCTTCAACATATAATTTTTTTAAATTTTCTGAGGAGTTTGAATTTTTACTTGATTTTTGAGTTAGCAATTGGATCTAGGGTTTTGCAGCCATTGGGAAAGAGGAGCCCAGAAGTTTCTGTACGTATAGACATGAGGAATAGAGGCTTCTAGGGTTTATAATGGGGTTTATATAGGTAGGTCAGAAATTAGAATGGATGGATAAGGTTGGATATACGCGCTAACTCCAAAGTGGCCCAAAAAGCCCGTTTCGACTCCGGAATGAAATTGGGTCAATCCATATATCAAACTAGATGTTTAAAAACATTTTAAACGCGATGGAAAAAGTTTCACATGCAAATTCCATCGTATGAAGAAGTTATGCTAAAAACAATTTTCCAAATCGATTTCAAATTGATTTCAATTTCATTGATTTCTGGGAGTTCCGAGTCCGTACGATCAAACAACAAGTCAAATCGCTATGAAACTTGAAACCTTACAATAATTCACCGTTACTGATCCGATGAAACTGGTTTCGCCGAAACCCGAGTCAGTGGCCAAAATGGCTATTTTTCATTAATTTAAAAATTAATTAATAAAATCCAATTTTTAATTTCAATCTTAAAATTGACCAATTTTATCATTTTTATATTTATCAATCAATTACAATGTTTTAAACAAATTAAAAGTCAATTTAAAGTTGATTTACTTATCAATTTCAGTATTTTCCCCAATTCCATTCAAATTCAGAAATTATAATTTAATTTCCAAAATTTGTATTAAATTAAATTAACAAATCATTATTCCATTCATTATTGTCACATAGATGGATTTAACATTGGATTCAAAGCTATTACATTAATATTCTCATATACCATCTTCTTTTCAATTAACGTAAATTTTAATATCCAATTCTACTTATTTGCAATAAAACCCAATTTTTTTATTTTTAAATTCAAATAAATCAATTAATTATAATTTATTTCAATAAATAAACTTGATTTAACTCCAAATCCTTTTTATCTAATCAATAATTATTCAATAAATAAAGGTAACCTTTGTTTACCCTATTATACATTAGTAAATTCAAATTTTTATCTTTCCTTCGTACTAACTATCCTATTTTCATTTTATTACATTTCTACCAATAAGCACGCTAATTGCGTTTTACATTCTAAAGAAATTCATTTTCTTGGGTTCATACTTTCCATTATATCGATTACTATATTATAAATGAATTTACACTTCCAATTATTTCATTATTACATGCACACCTTCCGTTATAAACTTCATTAAAACATTAAAGTTTTCTTAATTTGATTTATAAGGCCAATTAAATATAAAAATTGTTGCCATTAACTTTATAATACAAGTAGTTTTATTAATTTCACTAATTATTACGATTACTTGCGTAACACTGTATTCATCCAATTACCATTTATTATACTAATTCATTTATTTATACAACACCTATTACTTACATTCAAATAAATTAATAAATCTTGATTTACAATTTTTCCATCAACAAATAGTCATATTATAAATAAAATTATCATTATTCCCGATTATTACTTTAATTTACAGTACCCAACGTTAAATTTAGATTTATTTATTTCTTATGAAAAATTTCACGTTTTTATTTATTTATTACATAGATCACAAGTTTACATCCCTTTATACTATCTTATGAAAACAATATCCATTTCTAATACTTATTTGCATTTATTGGAATCAAATTTCCAAATTTTCTAGATACAATAAATTATAACCTTACAGTTATTTCAATTAAATGGGATTGCGCTAAATTAATCATTTATTGACTTACACTAACATAATTGCATTAATTTACATTCAATTACAAATAAATCAATATATTATTTCACACACAAATACACTGATTGCATTTGTTTATACTATATTCCATTTAAAACTAAGTCATAACATTTTAATTATTATATTAAATTGGAATGTTCATTCAAGTTCTTAAATTATTAACTTGCAATAATGTACTTCATTAAATTTACATCCAATTTCTGTTAACCATGTTTTATTACATTAATCAATTCAATACTTACCTAAAATTTCACATATTCAATTTATATCCAGGTATACACATTTCACTACTTCATTTATTAGAATTTTATTCAAAATTATAAATAAATAGGTTTTAATTTCCATTGCTATATTTTATTTTAGCGTTCATTTCAATATTAATTTATGTAACTTTTTGTTTCTCCTAAATTTAATTACAAACATCTTATTTAATTAACAAATATATTTATCAAAATTTACGGGTCGTTACACTCTCCCCCACTCAAAAATTTTCGTCCCCGAAAAGGAAAAGAAGGGAAAAGAAGAAATAAAACAGTACATCTTATTAAAACATTAACTTTATAAAGAATTAAATTTACAAAATTAATTATTTTACATAAGATATCCCAATTTATAACTATTTAATCTTTTATACTTAAATTAATAAAGTTTGGAAAACCTTTTCAAAAAAAAATAAGTCCAAAATTTATGGAAAATTTTGACAGAGTCTCCTTTGTACGGAGAAGCTCGAGAGAAAATATAATATCAAAATATACAATATATAACATAGATTTTTCAGAATAATATATCTCAACACGGGAAAAACAATATAATGGCGCTATAAAACCGTAATCCGAAAACGTACCTATTTGTCGGGCAATTTACGCTTAATTTATGAAACCGAATGCAGTAGCAATTGCTTCCATAGCCTGTATTTCACTTATATATTCCAGAACAGTTAATAATTATATAAAATGAAATATTTAAAGTGCTTTCAACCATAAACAACAATCAACACAACAATAATCAATTGCAACAAACAGCATACAACCATCATACAGAATCAACACAATTCAACTTTCCATCCATATCAAACAAGACAGGTAGTTGTTCGGGTTCAAAACTTTAACTTGCACAGAATGTAAAATAAACTACCAAGCGCCCCATTTACTCAACAGTCACTGGTGAAGCTAAATAGATTATTCATACATCCAAACAATATTAAAGTATTCTTACCTAAACAACCATAAACTAAAACAAACAACAATTTCAAACAACAAATCAAATTTACTTATTATTAATTTCATTTCATACATTAGTTGTTTGATTTCTTTTTCATTCATAAAATGATTTTTCTCTTTATTTTCATTTACTTCTTACAAACCTTTAATTTCATTTACTCATTCAGTGTTTGTTTCATTTCTTTTCATTTATTATTTACAATTATTCATTTTCATTTATTCAGGTCCTGCCAGTTTCTTTTTATTTCATTATAATTTATTTACTTAAGTCTATAATCTTATACTTGCAATACTTACCTCTAATTCCTTTATTACAGTAACATTTCAATTATGACTTAAGTTCACAACTCTATGACATCAATTCTTATAAATAAAAGCAATTTATTGAACACTTTCATTACATACTCTTACTTGTATAATTTCCATTACATTTTCTTAATAAACATTTCAACTTTTAATATTTGGTAAGTTATGTATATATGCTTTTAAGGATGTAATTGAAAATTATACAAGTTTATCCCATTTATTTTAAATTACTAGATGTTCAATAATATATTCTTTGTTTTTATAGGTTACATTTTCAAATTACCTTTAATTTCATTCATAACCTAGCATTAAATTTCATATTTTAATTAAAGGCTCCAATTATTAATTGGTTCCATTCCATTTCACTAAAATAATTGAAACTATTAATTAATCGGAAGCTTAAGAATTTAAATACCGGGTTGTATTCAAAAATCATTTTAAAATAATAGATAAATGTACATACTTACACTTTATATTTAAAACAATTCAAAATTTATACTTGTTTAACAAAATAAATCTGCAGTAAAACTACTACAGTGGCCTTCCCACTTCGAAACTCGAAAATGAATGTCGATTATGCGGCCGCCATCACCGAAATTATTTTCCATCGACAGAGAGGGAAGTACAGGATTTAATTTTTTCCAAAATCTTCTTTAAAAAAATTCTTCCCAATTATATTGAAATATTTACCTCAGAAAATACTTATACATAATACTATTATATTCCAAAATTATTCGAAAGAGATTTTCAAAAGCCCGGAACTTAAGTTCTAAATTTCCAATTTCATTTATTTTATTTTCAATCTTATTTCGACTATTATTTATAAATTTCATTACCTAACAACCAATATATTACAACCAAATATATATATCATTTATAAAAAAAATATTTTATATATAGAAAATATAATAGGCAAAATTATTTCATTCACCTATATTAAAAAAAATATTATGTCGGTCTGTCCTATTAAGTGTTTAGAAATTCCTCTTGATGTCATAGCGTTCCATGCATCAACCAGAATTTATAAATACAAAACGGAACATATTAACACAATATTAAAACCTTTTATATACCACTAACAAATACGCTCTCTCATATATATACACTCAGCGACTCCCATAGGGTATTACTACTCTATTAGTAAAGAGTTAGACCCCACAAAGCTAAGGTTTATCGCTAAACCAAAGCTCTGATACCAGATGTAACATCCCGCCTTTTCGCACGCTTTAAATCGACACACATGCCAATTCAAACCATACGGAAGGGCGGATTGTTATGGAGTAAATAAGAAAACAAAGAAATAAATGAAACAAAACAGAATCTCACAGCGGAAGGAAAAATATAATAATCAAATATACAGTTCATGAAGCTGTTTTTCAAAATATTTAATTATACTTACAATATATATCAGAGTTATACATACCATAGAATATCAATAATGCAGCGGAATACAATAGTGTAGTGGAATAATATAGTAGATAATAGTACTACTAATTGTCGTCTTCTTCCTCCAGCATAAAATCTTCAAATCCTGAAACGCTCGGACTGACCCGAGCGAATTGAAAATACAAAAAACTCGAGTCAGAACTAAAAGATCTTATGTAAGTTAAATTAACTGAAATAAATATGAGTGTAACGGCGTCGGAGATGGTTACGGGGTTTGACATCTTCTATCCAGTGTCTAACGTGAGTGCAGTAACTCAAGAGATGCTCGGGATTCACATCTCCCAAGGATCCGTTAAACTATTTACTCTGTAGTAATATTTCACTATTATAGTAATGTCAACAGTAAAATAAACTTACTTTTAAATAGAGTTAAGGAGTTACCCAATCTCCCCCTTAACACGTAATAGTCCCAGTAGTCCATCCAATATCATAGTCCTTCCTGATTGGGAAGCCACCAGAGGATACCACACGGGCTATGTGAGAAAACCAAACTCGTACAAGGCGTGATAGGGTAGGTGACACGGCACAACTAGGCAATGTCAGGGTAGATATACCAATTACGCATCCGGGCTGGTGGTAACGCGTAGCAGCTACTACCGCCCACCTCGAATCAAAAGTGGCCACCGAATCAATCCAAAAGTCAGAGTATAATATCAAAGGAGTGCGTCCGATCAGAGGAATGACCTCATTGGCCCGAGAATTGCTCCTGTTTTAGCCACCTTATGCCAAATCACGGGAGTCGGGTCCACATATATACCTGAGAGGAAACGCCGCCGCCATCCTACTTCATTCTGGAATCTCCACCGCGTACACGATTGTTAATTTGGTTTTCGGAGTTGGCAGAGAGTATGAAAACTTCTGATCCCGGTCTCTTCAACAACCAAACGTTATTATAACACCGTGGCCTTTTTCAAAATAGTTTATACTTTAAAACCAGAATATAATATCCCTTTCCAAAACCATATAAATACGATATCATTTTCCCCTTTTAAGCCCAAATCAATATGATATCATTTCAAATATATCCTTTTCTAAAACTATACCACTCGAAACCATACATTTGAATTATAACTCTTCAAAACATAATACTCCGAAATCCATAGGTTTAAACCATAACTTCCAAAACTTAAATGGTTTGGATATTCAACAGTATATAAAATAAAATGGCGTGAATTTAAAATTACTTTATAAAGTAAATAATTTCCACGACTTTATAATTTTATTCTCTTTAAATTAAGTCTAAATCCATAAATTTTAAATTCACTTTCAGTTTCAATAAACCGCTTCAGTTGCAGTAAACCGCTTCAGTTTCAGTATATTTCAAACTTTGAGTTTTAAACAATTAGAAACTACGGTTGGAAATTTCTATTCAACAATTAAATGGCCTATTATTTAGTTTGAAATACTTGCATAATAAATCCATAATCATTTAAATAAAACTCAAATTACCTATAACTAAATATTTCCTTCAATTTATTTATACTTGGAATATTCATTTAATTCATCTAGAATAAAAATTCAGTTATAAATACAATACCTTTTGAAATTTCACGTTAATAAGTTCTACATCAACTTATGGAGTTTAATTCTTAAATAAGCTCAATTCCAAATAAATTTCCAATTTACCTTCCAATCTTAATTGATTTAAATCATTAAAACTTTATACATATTCAATATCTTATCATGTACTTAACCATATAATATAAAATAATCAACTCCATTATTCAACTTATTTATTTTATTTAACAAATTTATACATAGCTTAAATTCAATAATTTTACTATATATGTATATATAAAATAATATTTATATAATAAAAAAATTAATATTTATTTAACCGTATCCTATCCAAACCATAGAAATCATTTTCAAAATATATATATATATATATAGACGGTATCTGTATAAAATTTTCTATCCTATGGTCAAGTAATACGGATATTTATCATTTCAATCCGCAATTTAAAAATAAAATTTTATGGTTATATATCATTTCAATCCGCAATTTAAAAATAAAATTTTATGGTTATATATCATTTCAAACCGCAATCCCGAACGCAATAAAATGCATAATAACTTGCAGTTTATGATGATATAAATAACATCCATTCATCCATCATAAAATCATACATCCATTCATCAAAATCATCATCCAATTCAGACAATACATCAATATATAATGAATAATAAACAGCGGGTATCAACTAGCAGTTTATATTCAACATTAATTTAATTATCTGTTTAACTGGCAGTTTATATGCAATAAATTAATTTGATACCAAAATTAATTCAAATAAATGCAATTTAACGGAGATGATGATTAAATCTATGCCAAACAGCTCTAAATAAATTTCAAATCACATCACAAATAAATTTAACAAACATAAGAAATTTTAGAAGTTGTGAGTGGGTTAAAACACTCACCTTTTGAATTTAAATTGAATTTAAATCCAATTTAAACCCAAAAAATTGACCGTCTCGGAATTCTTCCAAAACCAGCGTCATCAAAAGCGGAATTTCAATACGATCCTAACAAAAAAATCGTCCGTAAAACGGATATCGTATGCAAAATTTCTGACGATTAATGGGATTTGAAATCAAATAAAAAAAATAAAACAAAAGAACACATTACCCCTTCCCCTTTTTGCCACGTCATCACTTCTGTAAATCACGCGCACAGCAGTTTCACGCGAAAATATCGAACCGAACCCACTGCAAACCCTATAGCCGCCACCGAAACAACGAACCCAAATTCGCAATTTGCCGACAATACAACCGTTAACTCCATGAACAAACGGCACAGATCAAATCCCCTCGGTCCCCTCTACAAAACCCAGAAACGGTTCGTCGATCCGTCGAGTTTGATTTCGACGTGATGAACGACCGAGACTTCTTCGATTTTTACCGGTCAAACGACAATCCAAAACGAAAAACGATTTTTACCTATAGATTACGCACTTCGAGAGCTTCAACATATAATTTTTTTGAATTTTTCTGAGGATTTTGAATTTTCATTTGATTTTTTAATTAGCAATTGGATCTAGGGTTTTGCAGCCATTGAGGAAGAGGAGCCCAGAAGTTTCTGTACGTATAGACATGAGGAATAGAGGCTGCTAGGGTTCATAACGGAGTTTATATAGGTAGGTCAGAAATTAGAATGGATGGATAAGGTTGGATATACGCGCTAACTCCAAAGTGGCCCAAAAAGCCCGTTTCGACTCTGAAATGAAATTGGGTCAACCCATATATCAAACTAAATGTTTAAAAATATTTTAAACACGATGGAAAAAGTTTCATGTCCAAATTCCATCGTATGAAGAAGTTATGCTAAAAACAATATTTTCAAATCGATTTCAAATTGATTTCAATTTCATTGATTTCTGGACGTTTCGAGTCCGTACGATCAAACGACAAGTCCGATCGCTACAAAACTTGAAATGTTACAATAATTCACCATTACGGATCTGATGAAACTAGTTTCGTCGAAATCCGAGTCAGTGGCCAAAATGGCTATTTTCCATTAATTAAATAATTTAAAAATTAATTAATAAAATCCAATTTTTAATTTCAATCTTAAAATTGACCAATTTTATCATTTTTATATTTCTCAATCAATTACAATGTTTTAAACAAATTAAAAGTCAATTTAAAGTTGATTAACTTATCGATTTCAGTATTTTCTCCAATTCCATTCAAATTCAGAAATTATAATTTAATTTTCGAAATTTCTATTAAATTAAATTAGCAAATCATTATTCCATTCATTATTGTCACATAGATGGATTTAACATTGGATTCAAAGCTATTACATTAATATTCTCATATACCATCTTCTTTTCAATTAACGTAAATTTTAATATCCAATTCTACTTATTTGCCATAAAACTCAATTTTTTTTTAATTCAAATAAATCAATTAATTATAATTTATTTCAATAAATAAACTTGATTTAACTCTAAATCCTTTTTATCTAATCAATAACTATTCAATAAACAAAGGTAACCTTTGTTTATCCTATTATACATTAGTAAGTTCAAATTTTCATCTTTCCTTCGTACTAACTACCCTATTTTCATTTTATTACATTTCTACCAATATACATGCTAATTGCGTTTTACATTCTAAATAAATTCATTTTCTTAGGTTCATACTTTCCATTACATCGATTACTATATTATAAATGAATTTACACTTCCAATTATTTCATTATTACATGCACACCTTCCATTATAAACTTCATTAAAACATTAAAGATTTCCTAATTTGATTTATAAGGCCAATTAAATATAACAATCGTTACCATTAACTTTATAATACAATTAGTTTTATTAATTTCACTAATTGTTACGATTACTTCGTAACACTGAATTCATCCAATTACCATTTATTATACTAATTCATTTATTTATACGACACCTATTACTTACATTCAAATAAATTAATAAATCTTGATTTACAATCTTTCCATCAACCAACAGTCATATTATAAATAAAATTATCATTATTCCCGATTATTACTTTAATTTACAGTAACCAACGTTAAATTTAGATTTATTTATTTCTTATGAAAAATTTCACGTTTCTATTTATTTATTACATAGATCACAAGTTTACATCCCTTTATACTATCTTATGAAAACAATATCCATTTCTAATACTTATTTGCATTTATTGGAATCAAATTTCCAAATTTTCTAGATACAATAAATTATAACCTTACAGTTATTTCAATTAAATGGGATTGCGCTAAATTAATCATGTATTGACTCACACTAACATAATTGCATTAATTTACATCCAGTTACAAATAAATCAATATATTATTTCACACACAAATACACTGATTGCGCTTGTTTATACTATATTCCATTTAAAACTAAGTCATAACATTTTAATTATTATATTAAATTGGAATGTTCATTCAAGTTCATAAATTATTAACTTGCAATAATGTACTTCATTAAATTTACATCCAATTTCTGTTAACCATGTTTTATTACATTAATCAATTCAATACTTATCTAAAATTTCACATATTCAATTTATATCTAAGTATAAACATTTCACTACTTCATTTATTAAAATTTTATTCAAAATTACAAATAAATAGTTTTTAATTTCCATTGCTATATTTTATTTTAGCGTTCATTTCAATATTAATTTATAAAATTTTTTATTTCTACTAAATTTAATTACAAACATCTTATTTAATTAACAAATTTATTTATCAAAATTTACGGGTCGTTACAATAGTATTATTTGCAAAATTATATGAGAGTTTGGGAAGTTAGTAAGAATGGTAATGGATATTTTACAAAAAGATAGTTGGTAGGATGTTGAAATGTTTGGTTTTGGAAAATAGTTAACGGGTATTGGATCATTCTTCCTAATTAGTAATTTCGGGGATGAAATTCTTTTAAGGGGGGAGGAATGTGACGAGCCAAAATTTTTAGACATTTGAAATTGGAATATTTAATTGATTTTAAATATTTAAAAGTTAATTTTTAACTTGAATTCCAAATATCACTATTTATTTGATAATTAAATTATTAAATTAAATTATTTGAAGTTGGGAAAATGTTGAATCTGGAGTTTTAAGCCGGTTAAAAATAACTTGAAGGCTTATAAAATTTATATTGATAATACTAAGGATAATAAAAGTTTTAAAATTGAATTTAACACTGATTTGTTCAGTTTTAAAAATATGTGGTTTAAATTGAATTTAAAAATAGCCTTCCGAGGCACAGTCTCGGAATTCGACGAAACCCATTCCATTGGGTCCGTAATATTGAATTATTATCGTATTTCAAATTTCTTATTGATCGGAGTTGTTGTGTGAGCGTACGATAAGTAAACGCGTTGAAAATTAAATAAAACTTTAATTGATCAAATCAATGTCATCGGTGCCTTCTTAAACACGCTTCCCTTTTAATATTCAGCCGACTTCCTTTCATATCCATGTTCTTTTTTTTATAACATCACGCAACCCTTTTCTTTAATGATAGACCGAACCTCTTCTCTCAAATCAAAAATTAAAGTTCAGGAAAAGAAAATAATGGCCGTGTTATTCCATTCAAGATCAGAATCGCGGATCAAATCGTGCCTCCCTGTATATCTCGAAATCAAATCGTTTTAGCTGTGGACTCGAGCTTGAGCTCAAGTCAAAGTCGCGAAGGAGGAAGCTCTCGCGACGAGGTGGCTTCATACGGCGACGTGGGTTCGTGGATCTCGTGCTCGAGTGGAGGGGGGTCGACTTCGAATCGAAATCGAAGTCCAGGGTTTCGAGTGTTCGCTTAATCTTCATTGATTCGTGTTAGGTTTGCGATAGGCAGGGCTGCAGCTTGAAGGAGGAATTCGCGATGGTCATTTAGGGCTTGCGTAAGATGGTCTAGCGTAGGGTGACGGCGCGATCGAGGGTGGCCCGAGGTCGGCAGTTCGTCGATTATTGGTCGCTACGGTTCGTGGCTTGGGTTCGTCGAGGCTTCTGGGTCGAGGCGAGGTATTCATTTTTAACTATTAATTTTGATTAATAGATATAGGTACAAATTTCTTATTCGATTTAAATATAAGAAGTTTGTGTGTAAAAATAAAAATAAAACAGTATTTGATTTTTGATTTAAACATATATATACATAAATTAGATGCACATGTTACAGTAAGAATAAGTTTACTGTAAGGTGTATCAGTTTGTTTAATTTAAATTAATGAATATTTATAGATTGGAAATGAATATATACACACACACACACACACACACACACACACACCGTAAACCTGCTGCTTAATTTTTTAAAAAAGGTATATTTAGGTGACTAACTTGTTTTATCAACTTATTTTAGTCACTAAAGATTTTTAAAAGGGGAATTATTAGTTTAGATTAAATTAAATTATTAGTAAATTAAATTCTGTTGATGGTAATAAAATGTGTAGTTAATTAAATTATAAATGGAAATTTAATTGTTCAAATTGACTCGAATGTTGATAAAAAATATGTAATGTTTATACAAGGTTATAAACTGGGAACCAAGTCAGAATTGAAGTGGACTATAAACGAAAGCAAAGGTGAGTTAATCTCACTCAGCTGAATTTTTAATTTAATTTAATTGGTTAAATTTAAATAATTGATTGATTGATTGGATTTGGTGTGCTATATTATATATAGTAGTACATAGTATATCTTGGAATATTTGATTTCCCTCATTATATAGCGGATGAGACCCTATGCGCCGCATAATAGCGGATGATTTATATTAATCCCATATACCGCGATATTCCACCTCGAATTGGAATTGGTATTTATGTTTTGCTAACGTCTTTGGATGCAGGGAAAACAGGTTGGAGCGATCCAACTGGATTCCTCGACATTTATTTAAACTATTTAATATTCTCTGTTGTGATTATTTGGTACTCTATGATGAATTATATTGGAATATTGAATGCTATGGTTTTATGGAATATATTTGGATATAATGAGTTACAAAAATATATAAATTGAATTTTGGAAAGTGTAACAACCCTAGATTTTTTTTTTGCATATGATTTGAATTTGACTTTATTTTACTTTGAAATTATTTTAAACTTGTTTTATTTCAAACATTTCATTTTTAAATTTAAATTTTGATTATTATATGAATTATAATTTCAAACTGGTATAAATTGAATATTTTCCTGAAAAATGGATTTGTGGTCAAAACTGGTCAAACTTTGACTTTTAAATTTTAATTTTAAATATTTGAATTCTTGAATTTTATCTTTTATTATGAAAATAGATTAAATATCATGAATATTGCTTTTCATTTCGTTGAAATTGGATTCAAATTATGAAAGTTATACCATTTACAATATTGTGTGTATATAGGGTTATTTAACAATTTCTTTGTTTTAATTTATATAAATGATATTTTTACTTGATATATCTTATTCTAATTTGTGTATTTATGTTATATTATGTATACTTTGACTTTTAAATATTTTTAAAGTGATTTTTGAATTTTTTCAAAACTTATTGAATTTATTTTCTATTTTTAAATCCCAGTTTCTATTTTCTTTGCTATTTTCTTCATTTAAATTATATTTAAT
Source organism: Allium cepa (assembly GCA_030765085.1). Taxonomy (NCBI): domain Eukaryota; kingdom Viridiplantae; phylum Streptophyta; class Magnoliopsida; order Asparagales; family Amaryllidaceae; genus Allium; species Allium cepa. The sequence continues at coordinate 539,860,350 of CM060934.1, read as the reverse complement.
TAAAATTTATTTATTTATTTTGTGAAGGAATTTTTATTTTGTGTTATTATCTTTATTTATAAATATTTTTCAAGTGCATATAATTTTTCCAAAATTTATTCTGTTTATTTTCAAATTTGCTTGACTAGTTTGCATTTTCTGAGCTATTTTCTTATTTTTACCTTATATTATTATTATTTATTTATTTATATTTTTTATTTTGTTGCATTTTTGAAATTTTTACTGAAATTATTATTATTCTCAGTAATTTAAACTTATATAAACAAATTAAAGGTAATTTGAAAAGGTTTTGACTTTTGGTTTCCAATGGTTTTTTATCTTCCACCATTTCACATTCAACCTTACTTTTCATTCAATTGGCCACATCTCCTCATTTCTTCAGCTACCTTTTTTTTCTCTTTCACGTAAAACATTTTTCTTCCCATCTGAAGAAATTTCGGCTTCCATCATCTCTCAAAGCTTTGGTAAATTCTTTTCTCTTTTTCATTGTTTTCTTCTTATTTATGTTGTTTTCACTTACCTGCTTCGCCTTTGTAGCTCAGCCCCTTGCTCCTCCTTCACTGTGGCTGCCACCACCACCACCAAAGCCAGCCTTCACCACCTCCTCTACAGCCCCAAGCTACTGGCCATGCACTCATGTGACCAAATCCAAGAATATCTACACAAACTTCACCTATATGCACCATAGCCAATCACCTATGCCTTCATCACCTTCAACCACGCCTTGGCCGCCACCTACTCCACCTCCACCACCCATGGATGACCTGAAACCCATTGCCACACCATCCTCCAGCCCATCACAGACCTAGCCATGGCTGTCCTTCCTTAGGCCGTGACCTTAGTTGCATTGAATTCATGTTATTTTGCCTTGTAGTTGAAATCCATGCACTTATCTCTTTGTATCACCTTTACCCCATCACCATACATGTTTGGCCGACCCTGTTTAACCCAAAACCCACTCCTTAGCCATGTGTTTCTGATCCATAGCTGAAGCATATGATGTTGAAAGCAAGTGCAAACATTTTGGGCTTTGTTTTATGCATTGATTCCTAACATTGTTTAGTCGTATTTTGAGTTGAAAACTTATGTGTGTTATATTGTCTTGTTTGAATGTGTTCAAGGCAATTTATCTTTGGCTCTCTCAAACTCAAATCATATTCGTGTTGTCATGCCTTCAAAGATTCTGTGTTGTGTGCTTTGGTTGCCATCTCCAGCTTAAACAAGTGAGTTATTCTCACCTGACAATATGTACATATATAATTAGTAAATTGACCCCTTTTGAATCTGTAAAAAAATGCATAACCATATCACATCTGCTATGTTATGATTATATGATGTTCACCCATGCTTAAACGCCTGTTATATCATATGTTACTATTATATTATGCTGTTCTATTATTTTTATCAGTTTATCACACTGCAAGTTCCCTTTAGATTAGAATCACTATGGGTTGAAACGATACATACCCGAACGGACTTTAGAATAGGGGAAAATCGTTATGGGCTGAAATGATATGCCTGAGTGATTTTCAATTTATATTCATTTACTTGGGACTACGGGTTTGAAATGATAAAACCCAGATTTTCTTTGTAAACTACGGGTTGAAATGATATATTGCCCGTATCACTTTACCTAGCGTAGAAAATTATATACAGACCCGTAGTTAAAATATGTTTTTCTAAAAAATTTAAAATATTTTGGAAATGTAAATATTATAATATTTTGATTTAAAACTTAATTAAAATGATTTTTGTAAAGTATTATTGATTTTCTGGAAAATTATAAGTTAAATAAATTATGGAAAAGTTAGAAAAATTGAATGTAAGTTATTTTGGAAATTTTGATTTAATTATAACTGGAAATTAAATTAAATATGAAATTATGATAAATGTATGATAATTTGAATTTAAAATGAACTTAAAATGATTTTATAATATATTAATAATTTTTGAATAAAGTTAAAATGTGGAATGAATGATTTTTTTTAGGTTGAAATTTTAAAATATAACCAAAATGGGAATTTGTAAATTTGGCTTAAAAGTGAATTTTAAGTTAAATAAATAAAATTAAAATTAAGTTATATTTTTAAATTTTAAACTTAAGAGTTAAGTTGAAATTTAATTCAATGATTTAAAATTGAATGTTGAAATTTAATAAGTGAAATTTTATTAAATCTTGATTTTTGAATGGAAATTTAACTTTATAAAATCATGAACTTAAGGAAAATTAAATAATGTTTATAAATGTGAAAATGTATGATTTTATAAGTTAAAAATGTTTTTAAAAAATATATATATTTGGTTGTGAAATTTTATTGAATATTTGAAGTTAATTAACTACATTTTTGAAATGCTATTAATTGTAATGTAAATGATATTACAACATTTGTAAATGCTGTAGTTGATGATAAAGAACTGAAAAGCTAAATTGAATTAAAGGCTATTAAAGCATTTTTGTAAGTGCTATAATTGTTGAATTTAACTAAGTTTATTTGAAATTTAAGTAAACCCTATTACAGCATTATAAAAATGTTGTCTTTTGTTAAATTGAATTGTTTGAATGTAACTTTCCGTAGCGTTTTCTAAATGGTGCAAAAAGTGAATTTTCGTTGTTTTGATAAATTTAAATGAATAAATGAACTTTGAAAGTTGAAAATTTTGGAAATTTAATAATTTAATTATTAAATATAATAACTTCATTTTTATGATTTAAAATGAAGTAATTTGTTTTGAAGTATAAACTATTTTGAAATGTGTGTTGAAATGGTATTAAAATAAAATGAACGTGGTTATGAAAAGATATGATACTTTGATGTATTAAAATAAAATGAATTTGGTTTTGAAAGATATGATATTTTTATGTATTAAAATAAAATGAATTTGGTTTTGAAAATATATGATATTTTGATGTATTAATATAAAATGAATGTGGGTTTTGAAAAGATATGATATTTTGATATATTAAAATGATTTGAAATGTGGTTTCGAAAAGATATGATATTTTGATATATTAAAATGGTTGGAAACGAAGTTTTGTAAAGATATGATATTTTGATATATTAAGATGATTTGAAATATGGTTCTGGAAAGATATGATATTTTGATATATTAAAATGATTGGAAATGAAGTTTTGTAAAGATATGATAGTTTGATATATTAAAATGATTGGAAACGAAGTTTTGTAAAGATATGATACTTTGATATATTAAAATGATTGGAAATGAAGTTTTGTAAAGATATGATATTTTGATATATATTGAAATGATTTGACAGGAAGTTATGGAAAGATATGATGTTTTTGAAATGGTTTGGAATTAATTTAATCTTTATTTTGATAAAGATTTGGATTTGAAATGATATTCTATTTTGAAGTATAAATATTATTTTAAAAGTTATAACCGAGGGTTATAATAAAGATTGGTTGGCAAAGAGACCGGGATCGGATATCTGGCATACTCTCTGTCGATACCGAAAACCACTTTGACAACCGAGTACGCGGTGGAGATTCCAGAATGAAGTAGGATGGTGGCGACGTTTTTGAGGTATATTTACGTGGACCCGACTCCCGTGAGTTGGCTTAAGGTGGCTAAAATAGGAGCGATTTCGGGCCAAAAGGGGTAGCTCCTCTGGTCTGACACATTCCTTCAATACTATACTCTTACTTGTGATTGATTAGATGGCCATCCTCCGATTTTGATATGGGAGTGTGTTTCGAGGTGGGCGTATGTGGCTGCTGTGTTACCACCAGCCCGTGTGCGTAATCGGTATATCTACCCTAGCATTGCCTTGTGTGCCGTGTCACCTACCATACCGAGCCTTTACTATGAGTTTTTTTTTCTCCCGTAGCCCGTATGGTATCCACTGATAGTTTCTCGATCTGGAGATATCATGATATTGGATGGACTACTGGGACTATTATGTGTGAAGGGTGATATGGGTAGCCCGAAACGCTATTTAAAAGTAAGTTTATTTTACTGTAGACATTATTATAATAGCGAAATATTACTATGTAGTAAATAGTTTAACGGATCCTTAGAGGATGGGCGGTCCTAGGCATCCTTTAAGTTACTTGTACCTTATTACAGTTCACTTTAGTTGGTTTACATTATATAAGTATATATTGTCCTGACTCGAGTGTTTGTATATTTTATTTACGCTCGGGTCAGCCTGAGTTATTCACAGATTTGAATTCCACTTTCTGGAGATTGGAATCGCTGGAGATTATCTGCTTATCTAGTTTTATCTATTCCAGTTATGTTGTTCTATTCAGCTAGTACTTGGTTATCATCTTGAGACTTCTGTTGTACTTTATTTCTTCTGTTGTATTTTATTTAACTTTGATATATTTATATAGTAGCTTCATGAACTACTATTTCTTTTACTTCCGCTAAATTATTAAATACTCTATGTCTGTGATCTGTGATTATTATTTACTGTATATTCTGAGATTTGCCAAATTTTATTTACAACGCGGTATTGTGAGCAATTCAATTCCAGCATGAGTGTCTACCTATACACTTATAGTGGATGCGAATGGTTGAAAATATCGGGCTGTTACAGGTGGTATCAGAGCTTTGGCTTTGAGGCAAAACTTAGAATGTATGGTAAATTTAGTGACAGAATCACTTTCATCCAAACTTGAATCTCTTCCTCTTTGATTCAAATTCCATTTGAACTTTGGAACGTTCCCTACGGTTCCAAAATTCATTCGAGTCCCTCACTATTCACCTCCTTTTGATTCTGGAGTATCCCATAACTCCACTTCGAATGAGCTTTATAGTGACTTGGCGGTCCCGCCAATCTTAAAAAAATTCATTTGTAAAGGGGGAAACTCCTTTACAATTGGCATCGATTCACCAGAGATTTTTATCTATCCTTGGTTTAGATGCTAACATATTTTGTTATTCCAAACTCTATCTATTGAGATCGAATGTAGATTTACCCTAGAAAATCCACATCGATCTTATTCTTTAAGTCACGGTTGACCCAGTTAAGGTTCCCCGCTATTTATTTAAGCTTATCCACCTCCCTATTTTGTTATTCAATCATCTTGTCTTTTTTTTCCAATATATCTTCCAAACATTTGAACTGTACTTGTAAATCAATATTAATGTTTTGTTTTATATTGTGTTGTTTGAGTTGTTGATGTTGATTTGGGTTTCCGATTGATTCGTCTGATCAACGCTATCGATAGGATTTCTAAAATATTTTGACAAAACAAATTGACACAATATTATTTTAATATTTGGTTAATGAAATAAATTTTGATATAAGTAAATTAATGGAACTTAACAAATTGATTTAAATTAATCATTTGAAATGATAATACTTGATTTATCATTTATTGTTCCATAAATGAATATATAAATAGCTGTTTATAAATTGATTTGGGAACTGAAATGAGTTTAAAACAAGAAATTTAAGAATTTAATTTCCGATGATTTCAAACCTTGTGTTTAAAGTTTTAAAAGGGGTATTTTATTTAAAGTATTTTCTAATAGAAATTTGTTTCCAAGAAATTTTGAAGTTTAAAATTAGTGCTTTTCTCTTTGTCGCTGGAAAATAACTTCAGTGATGACCGCGGCATCATCGACGTTCATCTTCGAGTTTCGAAGTGAAGAGACCATTCTGTAGTCTTGCTACAGCTTTGTTTTGGGAAATTTAATTGATTTGAATTTCTAAAATAAGACTGGATTTATAATATATATAGATATATGATTTAAATTTGATTTGACATATTATGTATATATATTTATTTATCTCCAAATGGTTTGAAGGAATCGGAAATTTTATTCTTAAACTTTATCTTAAAGAATCATTGCAATTAAAAAAAATAAAAAAATAAAAATCAAATCAAATTTTAGATAAATGATTCAAACTTGAGATGAGGGAAATAGAAATTTTTATTTGTATAATACTCAATTGCATTTAAATATAACTTACCCAAATTATACAGAAGTTAACAATTGTATTGGATAATATACAATATAAAAAGATTTTATAAATAAAATTTGAATGGTTAAAATAAATGTTATACACTTAAATTTTAGTTATAAAATGATTAACAGGAGTAAATAGAATAAAAGGTTAATTGAATAATTTACAATACAAAATGATGTTACTGGAACTAACAATAAATTAAAGCAGATATAATAAGAGTAAGTATAATGGGCATAGTTGATAAAATATATTGAGAATAAATTTAACTTTAAGTAGGAATAAAGAAGAATTAAATTTATTAAGTACATTATGAGTATAATGAACGATTATTTTTCAAATCCATGATCTTAGAAAATGTTAATTTAAGATGATTAGAAGATAAGATAACAAAATTTAAGATAGTTAAGATTTATTCAAATTGTGTAAAAAAAGATTAATTATTTATTTAAGTTGAAATTTCCAAGGTTTCTAATTTATTATTTCATTTTGTTTTTCAAACTATCTTTTGGTTGTCCTTATTTTCCTTATCTAGCTTCAGGCTAGTGTAGGCATTTTTCTATAATAATTTTCTGTTTAGAAATCTTTCTATAATCTTTGATAATCTCCACCTTGTTAAACTACTTATAACAATAGTTATCAAGCATAATTTCAATCTACTGGTCATCTTGTCTTAATCTTATTTCACTTTGTCTTTTTCTGTGCTTTCCCGTACCTCATTACTTTTCGGGGACGAAAAGTTTTGAGTGGGGGAGAGTGTAACAACCCTAGATTTTTTTTTTCCCATATGATTTAAGTTTGACTTTATTTTATTCTGAAATTATTTTAAACTTGTTTTATTTCAAACATTTCATTTTTAAATTTAAATTTTGATTATTATATGAATTATAATTTCAAACTGGTATAAATTGAATATTTTCCTGAAAAATGGATTTGTGGTCAAAACTGATCAAACTTTGACTTTTAAATTTTAAATTTAAATATTTGAATTCTTGAATTTTATCTTCTATTATGAAAATATATTAAATATCATGAATATTTCTTTTCGTTTCGTTGAAATTGGATTCAAATTATAAAAGTTATACCCTTTACAATATTGTGTGTATATAGGGTTATTTAACGATTTCTTTGTTTTAATTTATATAAATGATATTTTTACTTGATATATCTTATTCTAATTTGTGTATTTATGTTATATTATGTATACTTTGACTTTTAAATATTTTTAAAGTGATGTTTGAATTTTTCCAAAGCTTATTGAATTTATTTTCTATTTTTAAATCCCAGTTTCTATTTTCTTTGCTATTTTCTTCATTTAAATTATATTTAATTAAAATTTATTTATTTATTTTGTGAAGTCATTTTTATTTTGTGTTATTATCTTTATTTATAAATATTTTTCAAGTGCATATAATTTTTCCAAAATTTATTCTGTTTATTTTCAAATTTGCTCGACTAGTTTGCATTTTCTGAGCTATTTTCTTATTTTTACCTTATATTATTATTATTTATTTATTTATATTTTTTATTTTGTTGCATTTTCGAAATTTTTACTGAAATTATTATTATTCTCGGTAATTTAAACTTATATAAATAAATTAAAGGTAATTTGAAAAGGATTTGACTTTTGGTTTCCAATGGCTTTTTATCTTCCACCATTTCACATTCAACCTTACTTTTCATTCAATTGGCCACATCTCCTCATTTCTTCAACTGCCTTTTTCTTTCTCGTTCACGTAAAACATTTTTCTTCCCATCTGGAAGAAATTTCGGCTTCCATCATCTCTCAAAGCTTTGGTAAATTCTTTCTCTTTTTCATTATTTTCTTCTTATTATGTTGTTTTCACTTGCTTGCTTCGCCTTTGTAGCTCAGCCACTTGCTCCTCCTTCACTGTGGCTGCCACCACCACCACCTAAGCCAGCCTTCACCACCTCCTCTACAGCCCCAAGCTACTGGCCATGCACTCATGTGACCAAATCCAAGAATATCTACACAAACTTCACCTATATGCACCATAGCCAATCACCTATGCCTTCATCACCTTCAACCACGCCTTGGCCGCCACCTACTCCACCTCCACCACCCATGGATGACCTGAAACCCATTGCCACACCATCCTCCAGCCCATTACAGACCTGGCCATGGCTGTCCTTCCTTAGGCCGTGACCTTAGTTGCATTGAATTCATGTTATTTTGCCTTGTAGTTGAAATCCATGCACTTATCTCTTTGTATCACCTTTGCCCCATCACCATACATGTTTGGCCGACCCTGTTTAACCCAAAACCCACTCCTTAGCCATGTGTTTCTGATCATATGATGTTGAAAGCAAGTGCAAACATTTTGGGCTTTGTTTTATGCATTGATTCTTAACATTGTTTAGTCGTATTTTGAGTTGAAAACTTATGTGTGTTATATTGTCTTGTTTGAATGTGTTCAAGGCAATTTATCTTTGGCTCTCTCAAACTCAAATCATACTCGTGTTGTCGTGCCTTCAAAGATTCTGTGTTGTGTGTTTTGGTTACCATCTCTAGCTTAAACAAATGAGTTATTCTCACCTGACAATATGTACATATATAATTAGTAAATTGACCCCTTTTGAATCTGTAAAAAAATGCATAACCATATCACATCTGCTATGTTATGATTATATGATGTTCACCCATGCTTAAACACCTGTTATATCATATGTTACTATTATATTATGCTGTTCTGTTATTTTTATCATTTTATCACACTGCAAGTTCCCTTTAGATTAGAATCACTATGGGTTGAAACGATACATACCCGAACGGACTTTAGAATAGGGGAAAATCGTTATGCGCTGAAATGATATGCCTGAGCGATTTTCAATTTATATTCATTTACTTGGGACTGCGGGTTTGAAATGATAAAACCCGGATTTTCTTTGTAAATTACGGGTTGAAATGATATATTGCCCGTATCACTTTACCTAGCGTAGAAAATTATATACAGACCCGTAGTTAAAATATGTTTTTCTAAAAAATTTAAAATATTTTGGAAATGTAAATATTATAATATTTTGATTTAAAACGTAATTAAAATGATTTTTGTAAAGTATTATTGATTTTCTGGAAAATTATAAGTTAAATAAATTGTGGAAAAGTTAGAAAAATTGAATGTAAGTTATTTTGGAAATTTTGATTTAATTATAACTGGAAATTAAATTAAATATGAAATTATGATAAATGTATGATAATTTGAATTTAAAATGAACTTAAAATGATTTTATAATATATTAATAATTTTTTAATAAAGTTAAAATGTGGAATGAATGATTTTTTTTAGGTTGAAATTTTGAAATATAACCAAAATGGGAATTTGTAAATTTGGCTTAAAAGTGAATTTTAAGTTAAATAAATAAAATTAAAATTAAGTTACATTTTTAAATTTTAAACTTAAGAGTTAAGTTGAAATTTAATTCAATGATTTAAAATTGAATGTTGAAATTTAATAAGTGAAATTTTATTAAATCTTGATTTTTGAATGGAAATTTAACTTTATAAAATCATGAACTTAAGGAAAATTAAATAATGTTTATAAATGTGAAAATGTATGATTTTATAAGTTAAAAATGTTTTTAGAAAAATATATATATTTGTCTGTGAAATTTTATTGAATATTTGAAGTTAATTAACTACATTTTTGAAATGCTATTAATTGTAATGTAAATGATATTACAACATTTGTAAATGCTGTAGTTGATGATAAAGAACTGAAAAGCTAAATTGAATTAAAGGCTATTAAAGCATTTTTGTAAGTGCTATAATTGTTGAATTTAACTAAGTTTATTTGAAATTTAAGTAAACCCTATTACAGCATTATAAAAATGTTGTCTTTTGTTAAATTGAATTGTTTGAATGTAACTTTCCGTAGCGTTTTCTAAATGCTGCAAAAAGTGAATTTTCGTTGTTTTGATAAATTTAAATGAATAAATGAACTTTGAAAGTTGAAAATTTTGGAAATTTAATAATTTAATTATTAAATATAATAACTTCATTTTTATGATTTAAAATGAAGTAATTTGTTTTGAAGTATAAACTATTTTGAAATGTGTGTTGAAATGGTATTAAAATAAAATGAATGTGGTTATGAAAAGATATGATACTTTAATGTATTAAAATAAAATGAATTTGGTTTTGAAAGATATGATATTTTTATGTATTAAAATAAAATGAATTTGGTTTTGAAAAGATATGATATTTTGATGTATTAATATAAAATGAATGTGGGTTTTGAAAAGATATGATATTTTGATATATTAAAATGATTTGAAATGTGGTTTCGAAAAGATATGATATTTTGATATATTAAAATGGTTGGAAACGAAGTTTTGTAAAGATATGATATTTTGATATATTAAGATGATTTGAAATATGGTTCTGGAAAGATATGATATTTTGATATATTAAAATGATTGAAAATGAAGTTTTATAAAGATATGATAGTTTGATATATTAAAATGATTGGAAACAAAGTTTTGTAAAGATATGATACTTTGATATATTAAAATGATTGGAAATGAAGTTTTGTAAAGATATGATATTTTGATATATATTGAAATGATTTGACAGGAAGTTATGGAAAGATATGATGTTTTAGAAATGGTTTGGAATTAATTTAATCTTTATTTTGATAAAGATTTGGATTTGAAATGATATTCTATTTTGAAGTATAAATATTATTTTAAAAGTTATAACCGAGGGTTATAATAACGATTGGTTGGCAAAGAGACCGGGATCGGATATCTGGCACACTCTCTGTCGATACCGAAAACCACTTTGACAACCGAGTACGCGGTGGAGATTCCAGAATGAAGTAGGATGGTGGCGACGTTTTTGAGGTATATTTACGTGGACCCAACTCCCGTGAGTTGGCTTAAGGTGGCTAAAACAGGAGCGATCTCGGGCCAAAAGGGGTAGCTCCTCTGGTCTGACGCATTCCTTCAATACTATACTCTTACTTGTGATTGATTAGATGGCCATCCTCCGATTTTGATATGGGAGTGTGTTTCGAGGTGGGCGTATGTGGCTGCTGTGTTACCACCAGCCCGTGTGCGTAATCGGTATATCTACCCTAGCATTGCCTTGTGTGCCGTGTCACCTACCATACCGAGCCTTTACTATGAGTATTTTTTTTCTCCCGTAGCCCGTATGGTATCCACTGATAGTTTCTCGATCTGGAGATATCATGATATTGGATGGACTACTGGGACTATTATGTGTGAAGGGTGATATGGGTATCCCGAAACGCTATTTAAAAGTAAGTTTATTTTACTGTAGACATTATTATAATAGCGAAATATTACTATGTAGTAAATAGTTTAACGGATCCTTAGAGGATGGGCGGTCCTAGGCATCCTTTAAGTTACTTGTACCTTATTACAGTTCACTTAAGTTGGTTTACATTATATAAGTATATATTGTCCTGACTTGAGTGTTTGTATATTTTATTTACGCTTGGGTCAGCCTGAGTTATTCACAGATTTGAATTCCACTTTCTGGAGATTGGAATCGCTGGAGATTATCTGCTTATCTAGTTTTATCTATTCCATTTATGTTGTTCTATTCAGCTTGTACTTGGTTATCATCTTGAGACTTCTGTTGTACTTTATTTCTTCTGTTGTATTTTATTTAACTTTGATATATTTATATAGTAGCTTCATGAACTACTATTTCTTTTACTTCCGCTACATTATTAAATACTCTATGTCTGTGCTCTGTGATTATTATTTACTGTATATTCTGAGATTTGCCAAATTTTATTTACAACGCGGTATTGTGAGCAATTCAATTCCGGCATGAGTGTCTACCTATACACTTATAGTGGATGCGAATGGTTGAAAATATCGGGCTGTTACAGGTGGTATCAGAGCTTTGGCTTTGAGGAAAAACTTAGAATGTATGGTAAATTTAGTGACAGAATCACTTTCATCCAAACTTGAATCTCTTCCTCTTTGATTCAAATTCCATTTGAACTTTGGAACGTTCCCTACGGTTCCAAAATTCATTCGAGTCCCTCACTATTCACCTCCTTTTGATTCTGGAGTATCCCATAACTCCACTTCGAATGAGCTTTATAGTGACTTGGCGGTCCCGCCAATCTTAAAAAAATTCATTTGTAAAGGGGGAAACTCCTTTACAATTGGCATCGATTCACCAGAGATTTTTATCTATCCTTGGTTTAGATGCTAACATATTTTGTTATTCCAAACTCTATCTATTGAGATCGAATGTAGATTTACCCTAGAAAATCCACATCGATCTTATTCTTTAAGTCACGGTTGACCCAGTTAAGGTTCCCCGCTATTTATTTAAGCTTATCCACCTCCCTATTTTGTTATTCAATCATCTTGTCTTTTGTTTCCAATATATCTTCCAAACATTTGAATTGTACTTGTAAATCAATATTAATGTTTTGTTTTATATTGTGTTGTTTGAGTTGTTGATGTTGATTTGGGTTTCCGATTGATTCGTCTGATCAACGCTATCGATAGGATTTCTAAAATACTTTGACAAAACAAACTGACACAATATTATTTTAATATTTGGTTAATGAAATAAATTTTGATATAAGTAAATTTATGGAACTTAACAAATTGATTTAAATTAATCATTTGAAATGATAATACTTGATTTATCATTTATTGTTCCATAAATGAATATATAAATAGCTGTTTATAAATTGATTTGGGAACTGAAATGAGTTTAAAACAAGAAATTTGAAAATTTAATTTCCGATGATTTCAAACCTTGTGTTTAAAGTTTTAAAAGGGGTATTTTATTTAAAGTATTTTCTAGTAGAAATTTGTTTCCAAGAAATTTTGAAGTTTAAAATTAGTGCTTTTCTCTTTGTCGCTGGAAAATAACTTCAGTGATGACCGCGGCATCATCGACGTTCATCTTCGAGTTTCGAAGTGAAGAGACCATTCTGTAGTCTTGCTACAGCTTTGTTTTGGGAAATTTAATTGATTTGAATTTCTAAAATAAGACTGGATTTATAATATATATAAATATATGATTTAAATTTGATTTGACATATTATGTATATATATTTATTTATCTCCAAATGGTTTGAAGGAATCGGAAATTTTATTCTTAAACTTTATCTTAAAGAATCATTGCAATTAAAAAAAATAAAAAAAGAAAAATCAAATCAAATTTTAGATAAATGATTCAAACTTGAGATGAGGGAAATAGAAATTTTTATTTGTATAATACTCAATTGCATTTAAATATAAATTACCCAAATTATACAGAAGTTAACAATTGTATTGGATAATATACAATATAAAAGGATTTTATAAATAAAATTTGAATGGTTAAAATAAATGTTATACACTTTAATTTTAGTTATAAAATGATTAACAGGAGTAAATAGAATAAAAGGTTAATTGAATAATTTACAATACAAAATGATGTTATTGGAACTAACAATAAATTAAAGCAGATATAATAAGAGTAAGTATAATGGGCATAGTTGACAAAATATATTGAGAATAAATTTAACTTTAAGTAGGAATAAAGAAGAATTAAATTTATTAAGTACATTATGAGTATAATGAACGATTATTTTTCAAATCCATGATCTTAGAAAATGTTAATTTAAGATGATTAGAAGATAAGATAATAAAATTTAAGATAGTTAAGATTTATTCAAATTGTGTAAAAAAATTAATTATTTATTTAAGTTGAAATTTTCAAGGTTTCTAATTTATTATTTCATTTTGTTTTTCAAACTATCTTTTGGTTGTCCTTATTTTCCTTATCTAGCTTCAGGCTAGTGTAGGCATTTTTCTATAATAATTTTCTGTTTAGAAATCTTTCTATAATCTTTGATAATCTCCACCTTGTTAAACTACTTATAACAATAGTTATCAAGCATAATTTCAATCTCCTGGTCATCTTGTCTTAATCTTATTTCACTTTGTCTTTTTCTGTGCTTTCCCGTACCTCATTACTTTTCGGGGACGAAAAGTTTTGAGTGGGGGAGAGTGTAACAACCCTAGATTTTTTTTTGCATATAATTTAAGTTTGACTTTATTTTATTTTGAAATTATTTTAAACTTTTTTTATTTCAAACATTTCATTTTTAAATTTAAATTTTGATTATTATATGAATTATAATTTCAAACTGGTATAAATTGAATATTTTCCTGAAAAATGGATTTGAGGTCAAAACTGATCAAACTTTGACTTTTAAATTTTAAATTTAAATATTTGAATTCTTGAATTTTATCTTCTATTATGAAAATAGATTTAATATCATGAATATTTCTTTTTGTTTCGTTGAAATTGGATTTAAATTATAAAAGTTATACCCTTTACAATATTGCGTGTATATAGGGTTATTTAACAATTTCTTTGTTTTAATTTATATAAATGATATTTTTACTTGATATATCTTATTATAATTTGTGTATTTATGTTATATTATGTATATTTTGACTTTTAAATATTTTTAAAGTGATGTTTGAATTTTTCCAAAGCTTATTGAATTTATTTTCTATTTTGAAAGCCTATTTCTATTTTCTTTGCTATTTTCTTCATTTAAATTATATTTAATTAAAATTTATTTATTTATCTTGTGAAGGCATTTTTATTTTGTTTTTTTAATCTTTATTTATAAATATTTTTCAAGTGCATATAATTTTTCCAAAATTTATTCTGTTTATTTTCAGATTTGCTTGACTAGTTTGCATTTTCTGAGCTATTTTCTTATTTTTTACCTTATATTATTATTTATTTATTTATTTATATTTTTTATTTTGTTGCATTTTCAAAATGTTTACTGAAATTATTATTATTCTCGGTAATTTAAACTTATATAAATAAATTAAAGGTAATTTGAAAAGGTTTTGACTTTTGGTTTCCAATGGCTCTTTATCTTCCACCCTTTCACATTCAACCTTACTTTTCATTCAATTGGCCACATCTCCTCATTTCTTCAGCTGCCTTTTTTTTCTCGTTCAAGTAAAACATTTTTCTTCCCATCTGGAAGAAATTTCGGCTTCCATCATCTCTCAAAGCTTTGGTAAATTCTTTTCTCTTTTTCATTATTTTCTTCTTATTATGTTGTTTTCACTTGCTTGCTTCGCCTTTGTAGCTCAGCCCCTTGCTCCTCCTTCACTGTGGCTGCCACCACCACCACCAAAGCCAGCCTTCACCACCTCCTCTACAGCCCCAAGCTACTGGCCATGCACTCATGTGACCAAATCCAAGAATATCTACACAAACTTCACCTATATGCACCATAGCCAATCACCTATGCCTTCATCACCTTCAACCACGCCTTGGCCGCCACCTACTCCACCTCCACCACCCATGGATGACCTGAAACCCATTGCCACACCATCCTCCAGCCCATTACAGACCTGTCCATGGCTGTCCTTCCTTAGGCCGTGACCTTAGTTGCATTGAATTCGTGTTATTTTGCCTTGTAGTTGAAATCCATGCACTTATCTCTTTGTATCACCTTTGCCCCATCACCATACATGTTTGGCCGACCCTGTTTAACCCAAAACCCACTCCTTAGCCATGTGTTTCTGATCCATAGCTGAAGCATATGATGTTGAAAGCAAGTGCAAACATTTTGGGTTTTGTTTTATGCATTGATTCCTAACATTGTTTAGTCGTATTTTGAGTTGAAAACTTATGTGTGTTATATTGTCTTGTTTGAATGTGTTCAAGGCAATTTATCTCTGGCTCTCTCAAACTCAAATCATATTCGTGTTGTCGTGCCTTCGAAGATTCTGTGTTGTGTGTTTTGGTTGCCATCTCCAGCTTAAACAAGTGTGTTATTCTCACCTGACAATATGTACATATATAATTAGTAAATTGACCCCTTTTGAATCTGTAAAAAATGCATAACCATATCACATCTGCTATGTTATGATTATATGATGTTCACCCATGCTTAAACACCTGTTATATCATATGTTACTATTATATTATGTTGTTCTGTTATTTTTATCAGTTTATCACACTGCAAGTTCCCTTTAGATTAGAATCACTATGGGTTGAAACGATACATACCCGAACGGACTTTAGAATAGGGGAAAATCGTTATGGGCTGAAATGATATGCCTGAGCGATTTTCAATTTATGTTCATTTACTTGGGACTGGGGGTTTGAAATGATAAAACCTGGATTTTCTTTGTAAATTACGGGTTGAAATGATATATTGCCTGTATCACTTTACCTAGCGTAGAAAATTATATACAGACCCGTAGTTAAAATATGTTTTTTTAAAAATTTTAAAATATTTTGGAAATGTAAATATTATAATATTTTGATTTAAAACTTAATTAAAAATGATTTTTGTAAAGTATTATTGATTTTCACGAAAATTATAAGTTAAATAAATTGTGGAAAATTTAGAAAATTTGAATGTAAGTTATTTTGCAAATTTTGATTTAAGTATAACTGGAAATTAAATTAAATATGAAATTATGATAAATTTATGATAATTTGAATTTAAAATGAACTTAAAGTAATTTTATAATATATTAATGATTTTTGAAAAAATTTAAAATGTAGAATGAATGATTTTTTTTAGGTTGAAATTTTGAAATATAACCAAAATGGGAATTTGTGAATTTGGCTTAAAAGTGAATTTTAAGTTAAATAGATAAAATTGAAATTAAGTTATATTTTTAAATTTTAAACTTAAGTGTTAAGTTGAAATTTAATTCAACGAATTTAAAATTGAATGTTGAAATTTAATAAGTGAAATTTTATTAAATCTTGATTTTTGAATGGAAATTTAACTTTATAAAATCATGAACTTAAGGAAAATTAAATAATGTTTATAAATGTGAAAATGTATGATTTTATAAGTTAAAAATGTTTAAAATATATATATATATATATATATATATATTTGGTTGTGAAATTTTATTGAATATTTGAAGTTAATTAACTGTATTTTTGAAATGCTATTAATTGTAATGTAAATGATATTACAACATTTGTAAATGTTGTAGTTGATGATAATGAACTAAAAAGCTAAATTGAATTAAAGGGTATTAAAGCATTTTTGTAAGTGCTATAATTGTTGAATTTAACTAAGTATATTTGAAATTTAAGTAAACCCTATTATAGCATTTTGAAAATGTTGTCTTTTGTTAAATTGAATTATTTTGAATGTAACTTTCCGTAGCGTTTTCTAAATGCTGTGAAAAGTGAATTTTCACTGTTTTGATAAATTTAAGTGAATAAATGAACTTTGAAAGTTGAAAATTTTGGAAATTTAATAATTTAATTATTAAATATAATAACTTCATTTTTATGATTTAAAATAAAGTAATTTGTTTTGAAGTATAAACTATTTTGAAATGTGTGTTGAAATGGTATTAAAATAAAATGAATGTGGTTATGAAAAGACACGATACTTTGATGTATTAAAATAAAATGAATTTGGTTTTGAAAGATATGATATTTTGATGTATTAAAATAAAATGAATTTGGTTTTGAAAAGATATGATATTTTGATGTATTAAAATAAAATGAATGTGGGTTTTGAAAAGATATGATATTTTGATATATTAAAATGATTTGAAACGTGGTTCCGAAAAGATATGATATTTTGATATATTAAAATGATTGGAAATGAAGTCTTGTATAGATATGATATTATGATATATTAAGATGATTTGAAATATGGTTCTGGAAAGATATGATATTTTGATATATTAAAATGATTGGAAATGAAGTTTTGTAAAGATATGATAGTTTGATATATTAAAATGATTGGAAACGAAGTTTTGTAAAGATATGATACTTTGATATATTAAAATGATTGGAAATGAAGTTTTGTAAAGATATGATATTTTGATATATATTTAAATGATTTGACAGTAAGTTTTTGAAAGATATGATGTTTTTGAAATGGTTTGGAATTAATTTAATCTTTATTTTGATAAAGATTTGGATTTGAAATGATATTCTATTTTTAAGTATAAATATTATTTTAAAAGTTACAACCGCGGGTTATAATAACGATTGGTTGGCAAAGAGACCGGGATCGGATATCTGGCATACTCTCTGTCGATACCGAAAACCACTTTGACAACCGTGTACACGGTGGAGATTCCAGAATGAAGTAGGATGGTGGCGATGTTCTTGAGGTATATTTACCTGGACCCGACTCCTGTGAGTTGGCTTAAGGTGGCTAAAACAGGAGCGATCTCGAGCCAAAAGGGGTAGCTCCTCTGGTCGGACACATTCCTTCAATACTATACTCTTACTTGTGATTGATTAGATTGCCATCCTCCGATTTTGATATGGGAGTGTGTTCCGTGGTGGGCGTATGTGGCTGCTGTGTTACCACCAGCCCGTGTGCGTAATTGGTATATCTACCCTGGCATTGCCTTGTGTGCCGTGTCACCTACCATACCAAGCCTTTACTAAGAGTTTTTTTTCTTTCGTAGCCCGTGTGGTATCCTCTGATAGTTTCCCAATCTAGAGATATCAAGATATTGGATGGACTACTGGGACTATTATGTGTAAAGGGTGATATGAATAGCCCGGAACGCTATTTAAAAGTAAGTTTATTTTACTGTAGACATTATTATAATAGCGACATATTACTACATAGTAAATAGTTTAACGGATCCTTAGAGGATGGGCAGTCCCAGGCATCCTTTAAGTTACTTGTACCTTATTACAGTTTACTTGAGTTTGTTTACATTATATAAGTATATATTGTCCTGACTCGAGTGTTTGTATATTTTATTTACGCTCGGGTCATCCTGAGTTATTCACAGATTTGAATTCCACTTTCTGAAGATTGGAATCGCTGGAGATTATCTGCTTATCTAGTTTATCTATTCCAGTTATGTTGTTCTATTCAGCTTGTACTTGGTTATTATCTTGAGACTTTTGTGGTACTTTATTTCTTCTGTTGTACTTTATTTCTTCTGTTGTATTTTATTTAACTCTGATATATTTATATAGTAGCTTCATGAACTACTATTTTTTTTACTTCCGCTACATTATTAAATACTCTATGTCTGTGATCTGTGATTATTATTTACTGTATATTCTGAGATTTGCCAAATTTTATTTACAACGCGGTATTTTGAGCAATTCAATTCTAGCATGAGTGTCTACCTAAACACTTATAGTGGATGTGAATGGTTGAAAATATCGAGCTGTTACAGAAAGAAAATAAAAGAAGTAAATTTGTAAGCGAAATAATTATAGAAATTTGAATAAATTAAGAATGAACTGAAAAGAAATGGAAGTGATATTAAAATACTAATAAATAACTTCGAGTATGAAAAGAAAAAAAAAGATTTTGAATAAACAGAAATTAGTGAATTGTAAAATTAAGTGATATTATTTTAAAGGAATAAAGAATTATTTTAAAATTTAGAGTTTAAATTTATTTAAAAGGATTAAGAAGTAATTTGAGAAATCTTAAATTGGTATTTTCAGTTAAAAGTATTTTAAATCATAATTAAGGAATAAAATCTGAAATTAATGGATTTTGGAATAAAAGGGAGTAAATTGGAAATCAATTTGGTAATTGATTCAAGTGTTTGAAATTGAAAATTTAAAGAAGAATGTGAAGAGAAGTATATTTCTCTGGATAGCTAAGTACGTTCAAAGTAAATTTTTAAATATAAGATAAAAAGTTTTAATGTTGTTTTAAAATGCATGTTTTAGTAATTTATTATTTCTAAATATCTAAATTCTAAAGTAAATATTTTTCAAATCTATTATCGTAGTAATTATTTAAAGGTAACTTAGTATTTTGTTTTAAAAAGGTGAAAACCTAGTTTTATATTTTATAAAGTAACCTTATTTTCAAATATTCATATAGTATGTATTTTTAACAATTTATTGAAGTAGTTTAACTTAAATGTTTTAAAGTATATTTCGAAGTAAAGCGTTTTAAATTATTTAAAAAAAAATCTAAAGTTTTGTGCTTCGTAATTTCAGTAGAAATAGAAAATACTTGGAAAATTTATTTTGAGAAAGGAAGATAGTTTGAAAATGTTTTCAAAAGGGTTGAAAAGTGGAAATATATCTTGTGATAATATTTTTGGGATTAATAAATAATTTGGGAAATTATTTATTGTTTGATGGATGCTGTAAATATTAATTGATAGTTAAATCACCAACTATCAATATTGGACAAATGCGTTGATCGTTTCGAAGAGACCGTGATCGAGATTTATTTTTCGAAAACCACTTCGATCCGGTTTGTACATTTTAGTGGGAAAACGAGTTTGGAGTCGAAGATGGAGCAGTGAAGTGCAAGGGCTAGTCGCTACTAATCCTGAGGATATTTCCGAAATGGATGTAGTAGGAGTAGTGCCTCCGGTTCCGTTCGAACCCAGGATGGACTTGTATGGATGAATGCTTTCGAAACATCGTCAGGTGGACGATGGGCATTCTAAGGGATATGTTCTAGAAGGTAACGTTTAGCCTCAAGCCTCATCAACCGGGAATGACTGAAAATCAAGGGTTATGCAGCAAGGCTAGGTGGGTAGCACCCATTCAGGGTGAGGTCATCCCTATCTAGATGTCCCTTTTTATTTCGGCTTAGTGGTGCGGTTGCTGATCCCAACCGTAAGGTGATCTCTCGGGATTATCCAGTAAGGTGTAGTCCCGGTCTTGTGTTGCAGGGGGTCGGGAGTGATCCTTGGTACAGGTGATCTAGGCCACGTACCGTGACAGGTGGTACCCCAGTGCCTAATCATTAGTTGAAAATCCATTCTCCCTACGAGCCTTTTACGAGTTTTGTTTGTATTACCCACTCTGTGGCTAGTAGCTAGAATTTAATCGTGTAACAATTTCAGCTATTTTAATAAGTATTTGTATATAGACCCTATTATAATATCAGAGGATTTTAATAAGAAATGTTTTAGCTATCGTAAGGTAAAAACCCAACATGTTTATTTGTGGCGTGGTCTTACGAGATGCTTTTGTTTTCAAAGGATTTTGAAACTTTAATAATCAATTTGAGTGTGATTTTCTCACGCTGGTATTCCAGACTGACTCGGGTGTTATTTAACTGTAATGCTCGGGTCAGACCGAGTATTATAGAATACAGGAAAGGATGTTGTGGAGCTCAGAAGACGAGCTGGATGGCGATACGTACTTTCGTATTTGGTTATTATTCCGCTGTGTATACAGTTGTATGTTATTGATGTGGAACTCTGATGATGTATGTATAAACAGTTATAGTTTTCTTTTGTGTAAAGATCTGTTATTATATATTATATTTTATTCCGCTGTGTTAGTTAGATTCTGTTGTTGTTTTTTGTTTTCTCTTCTTCTACCTCTACTTCTTTAACCCAAATGGTTTGTATTTCTGTTCAACTTGAGTTGATTGATGTAGAATAGTGTCGAATCAAGGGGTACAGATTTGTGGGTCATTACAGATTGGGCCCTACATGTTTATTGATTATTCTTGTTAACACAATGTTTGTTTTGATACCATTATTAGATCAAATTCATTAGCATTGAGGCAAAAGGGGAAATTTTCAAAAAAATAAATCTTTTATTAATTGTTGCGCAAGAACTTTAACTTGTGTTGTCATGAATAGTTTTCTTACATTCGATAATATTTATTGTTAGTTATATATAAGGAGGTTTGTAGTTTAAAATTTAACTACGTAAAAATTATTATGATTATATATATTATTAAACTTTGTATTTGCACATACATGAAAAGAAAACTTACATGGTAAAAAAATATTAACCTAGACAATATATGAAATAAAATGGCATACAAACGTGATTAAGTGGATTTATGACCACATGGGGTTGTGTGTGTGTGTTGATCATCTTATATGTAATATGTATGCATTCATAGCATGTCATAATATACACATTTGTGTATGATATCTATATCCATCTAAATATAATTTATCATATTTATTCTATACATACATACACATATATACATATATGTATATATATATATATATCTCGAGCTTCGTCCATTATCAAATTTTGCAGAGTATATTGTATTTATTTTTAAAAGGCCCACGATCAAAAATTGATTTCTTTTAAATATAATATATTTATATATATCATTATATAATTTGAACTGATTAAAATATGTATGTATATATTTTTAAAAATATATATGTTCAGCCAAATGGGGAAAATGTTATATATATAGTGCGCAATATATATATGTGTGTGTGTTTATGTGTGTAAATTTAAGTTTTAAATTAACTTTACAATGTTACTTAATCAATATTCAATCATACATATATACACACATGAGTCTCCCGATGCACTATATTGTAGGGTCTCTTTATTATGAAAGACCTCAAAACCACAAGAGCTTCTCGCCTAGTAATGGCCGAGGAAAGTGCCTTCGGTTTCATTCGGTCCCAGAATGAACTTGTATGGATGAATGTCTGACCTTGCATTCCAAATCATAGTGAGTGATCTCTATAAAAGTATATCAGTCGGTGGCGGAGAAGACACTTTGTCTTAGCTTAACACCTTTTTCGGAGACATACGAGCTCAGGAAGTTATATGTTTGTAGAAATTAGTCATGTGAATGTGGAATGGCAATGTGGCATTCAAAGTGAAAGAAGATGTGCTATGTGAAATGGTAATCGTAGCCTCGAGCCTCATCAACCGAAAATGACTGGAACAGGGTTAAATGTAGTAAGGCTAAGTGGGTCATTCCCAAGTAGGGTATGATCATCCCCTTTTAGATATATTTCTTCCTGCTGACGTTCGAGATGTATATTGATGTGGATGTATGCGAAGAGAGCTCTTGGATAAAGGTCGGTAACGATCGGGGGATGACATATTCGATTCTATCTAGTTACAAAGGTAGGTCGGTCTTGTGTTGGTAGAGGCCAGATATTATGTGCCTTGGGACATCCATCTAGAGGTGTACCCATCGAAAGGTAGTCCCTTCACTTGGTCCTTTGTATGGAAATCCATTCTCCAATAAGAACCTGTGGTTTTGTTTGTATTGGCGTAATGAACAGCCTCGAAATGCTATATGGGTAACCATTTCGGCTTAGATTAATAAGTTTATTTGCAAATGTTTTTGAAGAAAGTCATTAAAAATAATATCCCTAAATTTTACATAATAAAAAGTTTTGGTTATCATAAGGTAAAACTTGTTCCGTGTTTATGTGCGGCACGGTCTTATGAGATACCTTTTTGTTTTTAAAACATTGTACTTTGAGTTCTCACATCAGTCCCATGACTAACCCGGAGTTTGTTTTTCCCTTTAAACTCTGGGTTCCCTATTTTTCGGGTAGCCGTGTAGTTAGGATACATTTAGAGCATTTTGGAGCATGTTGGGTAGCATTTTGGAGAAATCTTTTGGAGCTATGAAGCTGAAGTACCTTATGTAGATATCTAACCATTTTCGCTGTGTCATGTAGTATGTATTTCCCAGTATATGTATGGATAGCTAGTTATAACTATCCAGCTGGATTTGTGTTTGATTCTGCTCATTTACGTATAATTAAAATATTGAATGCGCTGTGAGATTCTATAGTTGTGTTATCTTCTATCTTTATTTTCTTTTACACACCTGATAATCTGCCTCCTCGGCACTTGAATTTATGACACGTGAATACCGTGAATGTATTAGCATCAATTTCTAAGGGTCGAGGAGATGGGTCGTCACATATGTATTGTTCGCATATGATAATTTTTTGATTTCATAAATCATGAAATGATTTCTAAAAATGATGTAGTGAGAAACCCATCACTCAATATACATAACTAATAGAGCATTGGAATGCTTATTGAAGTTCAGTATCAATCTAGAATAAAATATTATCACAATACTAATAAAGAATAATGTTTCAGTCGTAGCTATCAAAACGATCATTTGTGTATATTAAGGGTTCAAAGAAGAAATCGGGAGCACAGAGAGGAGAAACAAACACTAAAGTGATAGAGAATACTATTTATCGCCATTTTTCTCTTTTGTTAATTATCGCACATCACCAAAATAATTATAGCTATGGTATAACAAATATCAAGTTCCCCAAATTCTCAACAAATATTCATGAAGTGTGGAGAATGAGAATCATATGGGTTTATCCCTCTGGCCATATCACATTGGACTCAATATATATAATTCATATTGAATCCAGTTGCCACTTTGTGGTCCAAAGGTACATTGCCTACATAGATTTATCAAATGGGTTAGATTGGGTATAAAAGGGTCTATAGAATTTATCTATTTATGACCCATCCTGTATTATGAGGTTTAAACCGACCCAACCTACTTATATATTGATTACCCTTTTAATAATTTAAATTTAACATGATTGATCAAAAGTTTGCAAAATATGTAAAAAGAATCTAATGCTGCTATTTACTTTTTGATTTTCTAAAATAATTGAAATTTTAAATTAAATTTTATTTTTCTTTAGAACTGAAATTTTCAATTTCCTTTCCATATTTTTAAAATTTTCAAATTCAAAGTTAATGTAAAATTTTAGAACTTAACTTTCAAATATAAATTAAATCATTCAAATTCAAATTATCAAATTTTCAAATATCATATTTTCAAAATTTAAATTTTGGATTTCAAATTGTTATATGTAAACTTCCAAATGGCTATTGTTACCTCACCTTTTGGACAAAGCCGGAATATCAACAAATTGGCTAAAAAGGATGGATATAAGGATTGGAGATCGGTTGGAAACAATACTATGATCGATACCGTAAGAATTTAACCGAGATCTAATCAAGACGGAATCGATTAGGAATGATGAACAAGGTTTAGAGAAGCTACATTTCAAATTTCAGGTCGATCGGAGTTTGTATGCTCGAGTTATGGATGGATCAATATTCAAGAAAATTCAGTTTGTATCGATACATTCGTAACGATCGAGATGGATTCGGCTATTTACACCGGATCGATGGTTTCATATCAATCCATATGGATATGGATAAGGAAAATGCACTTGGCACCTTACTTTGGACCGATGGATTTTGTATCGATGCAACGTGCATCGATTGGATGGATACGGCAAGGCATACTTCCTATTGGTCAAAGCTTGTATCGATATGATGGGAGCAAGATTTGGACGGATACGAAGTCATGTGCTTCACTAGGACACTAGGGATCGATACAAATAGGGCAGCAACCGATGGATGCGAAGGAGAAAAGCTCGCATCGATACGAAGGAAATTCATGGACTTGATGTATATAAAGGAAAATGTTTCCCAGGGCAGCATCAAATCGATACGAACAGTGTGAATACGAACTAGGCATGGATCGATATGAAAGGCAGGTATTCGAAGACCGATATGAACAAAGGCATGGATGGCACGAAACAACGGAATGTGATGGATACAAAGCATTGATGGATACGAAGGCTTTGTACTTCATATCGATGGATACTAAGGAAGCGGACGAGATGAAGCGAAGGATATGGAACAGAGCGTGTGAAGTTTGGTTTGATGCGAAGGCTGCAGATATGGATATTGGGACCGATGGATACTTGGATGGATACGAATTATGATGGATATGAAGGTGATTGATGTCAATCGATGGATACGATGTGACCAGCCTACTTCAAAACCAGAACTTAGATCGATCATAACTTAAAATCTATAAGTTCAAATGCTATGAAATTTTCATAGGAGCTTCCTAATGAACTCAAGAATGTTCATGATCGATCTCAGCTCGATTGGACCAGTTTTGGATCGATACGAATTGTACATGGATCGATCCAAAATCACTTTGGATTGTGTCGCGGGTCCACCTGCGTAGGAGAAAAGGTATTCTAGGTTTGGAGGTGGACATTTTTGGATCTACACCTATAAATAGCAGTCCTATAGTAATCAAAGAGGATCTTCTTCTTCACAGCAAGGCGAAATTCTGTCATTTTGTTCATTGATATTCAAAGGATTGTGAGTGTAATCTCAATACAAAAAAGGAATAAAAGGATCGATTCAAAGTGGACGTAGGCCAGAGATAGCTGAACTACTGTAAATTCTTGTGCTCTTTACTTTCATGCTCATTTTACATTTTCTATTTCTTCAATTTACTCTCTACTTAATCTAGATCTAAGATATGCGACTGGATATTAAATATTTGTGTGCAAACACTGGTGCTTTCACTACTTTCAGGGTTTGTGACCAATTTTGGCACGAACACTTTGGTGCTTTCACCAAGAAGGACTGGCACCGCTACATTGGATTTGAGTTCAGATTTGGAAAGCTAAAGGATTGGGTCTGAAGTTATGGCTAAGCAATCAACAAGGAGACAGAGGACAGAAAGGAGTCGGCATAAAGGAAGTCAGAAGGCATCTTCAGGAGCTAATCAGACCTCAGTCTCCATCAACAAAGACAAGATGGAGATGATGATGGATGTTATGTAGGAAGGGATGCTGAAAAAGGCAGGAGGAGATGATCAGAACCTACTCCAACAAGTTGGACAATCTAGAATGCAGAATCAAGAGAACGCAACTACAAGAAATGCTGGAGATAGGGGTCGTGAAGGTGGAGCAGCAGGAGTGGAGACATTTCAGAATCAGGAGCATGGAGCAAATAGGATGCAGGACAGAGCAGGACCATCAGGAGCGGCTCCTACACTCGGGGGCATACCCACAGATCATGTCGGCTCAATTCCAAGAAGGATACCAGACGGTGTCACGTGGTTGGGTGTTGATCGGGATATGGATGCTCATCCAGAAGGACGGGTTCCAGGATTCCCTCGCGGATTCGGGGGTCGGGTTAGAGATCCCAGACAGAGGCTATCACTTGATGATAACGACAGGTTAGTGGACATGATCAGACAGGCTATAAGGGGAAGATTGGTAAATAGAGATTTGGACGATGATAACAGGAGCCCCTTCACTCTTGTGATTAGACAGGCTAGGAATCCACTGGATTTCAAACTACCAACGCTGGAGATGTACGATGGAAACATGGATTCTGCTATTCATTTGAAAAGGTACATAAGACACATGGAAGTGCTAGGGGCATCGGATGAAGTCATGGTGCGGTGCTTCCCTTTGTATTTGACGGATATAGCAGCATTATTGTTCAGACAGCTGGAGAATGGCTCTATTGGCGCATGGACGGAGCTGATTGAGAGGTTTATGAGGCAATTTCGAGTCCACATAGTCAGACCTTAGAATGTGATGACTTTGACATCGATGAAAAATTGGAAGGGAGAGTCGCTTAGGGATTTCTCGACCATATTCAATGCGGTAGTGGCTTCGGTGGATCGAACCGATCTGTCGATGGTTTTGATGTCAGTAGTCTCAGGAATTACGGATGATTCAGATTTCAAAATACCATTGGAGCGAGATCCCCGATGGATCTCGGAGAGTTTTACCACAAAGCAGAAAGATTTCTACGACAGGAAGTTGCAAAGGTTGAGAGAGAGGAGAGAGAGGCTAAAGTTTACACAACAAAAGGTGGAAGTCCACCAAGGGAAGATTCAAACAAAGATGATAGAGGCAAAAGGAAGGTGAATGACAACGGTGACACATCGAAAAAGACAAATTCTCTTCTTACATGGATTTGACTGAAACTCTAGAAAGGATTTACTTGGATACTCGAGGGTTCCTCCAGTATCGAAGGCCGGCAAAAAGGGAACTCTTTGAATATGATCGGGCATGGGAAAAGCATTGCATATTCCATATGATGAATGGACACAACACGAACGAATGCAGGCATCTGAAGATTATTATTGAGGAACATGTGAGGAACGGTCATCTACAACAGTACATAAGGAATCAAGCTGTGGCGGTGGAATAGGAGCAGCCACCGCCCACCTCAAGCGGAGATGGAACTAGATCTAGGCAACATCAACAACTTGTTATCAGCCTACTGGATTTATGGATTTGAATAAGTAATGAACCTTGAAATGATGTGGCTAAGTCACTCACATATGTACGGGATCGAGGATGGTCCCTAGGCATGCTCTGGGATGATGATAAACCGTAATGCTCGGGTTTATGAAATATTGTTTCCTTCAGTTTACTTTGGACTCTGGTTTCTTTGTCGGTACTATGGACATTTGATTTTCTTGGTTGTACGGAATTTTATTTTCCCAAGTGAACTTTGTGTTTATTGGATTTGGGTTAATGTAATAAGTAATACAGGTTTCGCAGTTAAGGTCCTGACTGGAGAGACGGGGCAGTAATCGCATGTTACGAGTTCCTTCGTCGGAGAGCAGTGGAATGGACTCAAATACAATATAAACGTTCTAAACTGTAGAGTTGAGGCCGGAGAATATAAAAGTCCTCGACCGGAAAGTCGAGGCCGGAGAATATAAAAAGTCCTCGACCGGAGAGTCGAGGCCGAAGAATATCAAGTCCTTGACCGAAGAGTCGAGGCCAAAGTACATATTCACAGGTTAAGCCCTTGACCAGAGAGTCGATGCCGGATTGGATAAAATGGACCCAGAGCGGTCAAGGCTTTGGATTTGGACCCGGAGAGGTCTCGGATTTAGATATGGAACTGGAGAGGTCCTAGATTTGGATATGGACTTGACGAGGCCCTGGATTTGGTTAAGATGACCCGGAGAGGTCTATAGATTTGGATATGGACCCGGAGCGGTCCTAGATTTGGATATCGACCTGAAGAGGTCATGGTTTGGTTATTGGATTCTGGATGTGAATGGATAGAAACTCGGTTAACAGGTTTGGATGAATATGGAATTGGCTAAGGATTTGGTTACTGGATTTAGGATTGGATATCAACTTGGAGCACTCATAGATTTGCACAAGGATATGGCTATGGCACTCGGATATGATGGCTTAGTAATGGATTGGATTATGAATCGGATGACATGGCTATGGGTGGAATATGGACTTTGGATGATGAATTTAAAGCTATTCAAAACACGCCTTCCTATCGTAAGGCATGTTTTGGGGGGAAAATTTTACCCTACCTTTTAAACAAAGTCAGGATATCAACAATTGGCTAAGAAAGGATGGACATAAGGATTGGAGACCGGTTGGAAACAAGGTTATGATCGATACCATAAAAATTTAAATGAGCTCCAATCAAGATGGGATCGATTGGGAATGATGAACAAGATTTGGAGAAGACATTTCAAATTTTAGGTCAATCGGAGTTCGTAGGATCGAGTTATGAATGGATCAAGGTTTATGAAAATTCAGTTTGTATCGATAGATTTGTATCGGTCGAGATGGACTTGGCTATTTACACTGGATCGATGGTTTCGTATCGATCCATATGGATATGGATAATGGAAATGCACTTGGCACCTCACTTTGGACCAATGGATATCGTATCGATGCAACGCACATCAGTTGGATGGATACGGCAAGGCATACTTCGTATCGATCAAAGCTTGGATTGATACGAAGGGAGCAGGATTTGGATGGATACGAAGTCATGTGCTTCACCAGCATATTAGGGATCGACAAGGCGGCAGCCGATGGATACGAAGGAGCGAAGCTGGGATCGATACGAAGGAGGGGCATGCACTTGATGGATATGAAGGCACGTGTTTCCCAAGGAGACATCAGATCAGTACGACCAGTGTGGATATGAACAAGGCATGGATCTATACGAAAGGAAGATATTCGGAGACCGATACGAATAGAGGCATGGATATGAAATGATGGACACAAGACAACGGAATGTGACGGATACGAAGCATTGATGGATACAAAGGCTTTGTACTTTGTATCGATAGATACCAAGGAAGCGGTTGAGATGGAGCAAAGGATATGGATCAGAGTGCATGAAGTTCGGTTCGATGCGAAGGCTACGGCAATGGATATGGGGATCGATGGATACTTGGAAGATGGATACGAATTATGATGGATACGAAGGTGATCGATGTCAATCGGTCGATACAAAGTGGCCAGCCTACTTCAAAACCAGAACTTGGATCGATCATAACTTAAAATCTACAAGTCCAATTGCTATGAAATTTTCACGGGAGCTTCCTTATGCACTCAAAAATGTTTGTGATCGGTCTCAGCTCGATTGGACCATTTTTGGATCGATATGAATTGTACATAGATCGTTCCAAAATCACTCTAGATCGATCTCGCGGGCCCACCTGTGCACGAGAAAAGATATTCCAGGTTTTGAGGTGGATATTTTTGGATGTACTCCTACAAATAGCAGTCATATGGCAACCAAATGGGATCTTCTTCTCTCGGCTAGGTGAAACTCTGTCATTTTGTTCATTGATATTCAAAGGATTGTAATCTTAATACTAAAAAGGAATAAAAAGATTAATTCAAAGTGGTCGTAGGCCGAAGATAGCCGAACCACTATAAACTATTGTGTTCTTTATTTTCTTGCTCATTTTAAATTTGTTATTTCTTCAATTTACTCTCTACTTAATCTAGATCTGAGATCTGTGATTGGATATTAAAGATTTGTGTACAAACACTAGTGCTTTCACTATTTTCGAGGTTTATGACCAATTTTGTCGCAAACAACTATCTAGTAGTTAGAGGCGAATGAGCAGTTGAAGTGTTATTCGAATTATAAATATGGGGTGGTCTATTAATATCGTTACCATGGAGAACTACAATATACGTTCAAAATATGAAATAGTCGAGTGTTCCATATTATTTGTAATGTTGGTAGAATGATTTCATTGGTCAAAGCCTCGTTCGATTCCAATTAATATAAAGAAGTTATTGCAGTTAAACAAAAGATAGCGGCTTCTTCCTAGTCGTTCGAGTATAAATTTTTAAAATTTAATTTTTTATGAGCAAACTTCTACATGACTTTACGGTGAGTCTAGAGACAAATAAATCACTCAAGTACTGTTTAAGCGATGTGTAGATTTAAAGATGTATCTTGTTATTTGTTAAGTATCGCTACTAATCGCCGTGGAAGAATTATACTGTGCATTTTGAATATGAAGTATCTGAATGTTCCGTAACGTAGATGTGAGTTTGTTTGTCAAAGTTTGACCTAGTTCTAGGTTAATATGAAGAAGTTACTATAGTTTGAATGAAAAAATATCAACTTCTACAAATTCGGGGTTTAGATATGGGGACGTTGTCTCTAGTTTGCTAAATACCATTGTTCATGACAAAGGAGAACTACAGTATATTCAAAATATTAAGTCCCGGTATTATATACAGTAATGTGAATGCAAGTTCATTGGTCAAAGCCTCATCTTATTCCAAGCTAGTATGAAGAAGTTACTATGGTCTGAATGATAAAGGTAGCTTCTTCCAAGTCGTTCTAGCATAAATTTTCAAAATTTCATAATTTGAATTTTCACTATTCAAATTTAAAATTTATAAATTTCATTTTTTGAATTATCAACATTCAAATTTAAAATTTTTGGTTTTTTGAATTTTTGTTTTTTAATAAATGGGTAATGAGTTATCCATTTATAACCCTTATAATAAAGGGTCATAAATGAGTGAAACTTTGATAGTAATGTAGATGCTAGTCAATATGTCCTTGTGTAACACTTTGATCGTAGAAGGATATTTTCAGGATTCTAAAAGACACAATGGATCATATTAATTGAATTTCTATTATTAATAGTACATATATACATGTTAGGGCAAAAAATCAATCTACTTTTGAAATATTTTAAGATTGATACAATATATTATATTTTAAATATTTAAAGTGCATACATATATCAATAAAGTTACTAAAATATCTTATATACTTGTACACACACACGCACATATAAGTTGAATAAAAGATAACATATCTAACATATATATATATATGTAACATAATTTATCATTATTGACCCGATTTTTCGTCATGAGTGTGGAAACCCTGGCTAAACCTTGGAATGCAATCACGTCAACGAGATACCGCCATGTCGATGCTAGGCTTACTTTTTGGACAAGTCAACCCCGAAGGAAAGGCTCGTCGTTGGTGGTGGGCCCAAAACCATTTGAGCCATAAGGTTGGTTGTGGGCCGACTACCCCTAGGTGGAGGATGGCCAGATGGGCCCTTTGTCATTGGACTGTTGCTTGGAGGGAATGCGGATCAAGGTGGGTAGGAGTGAATGGAGGCACTTGCCCATGGTAGGGAGTGTGGAGGGATGGAATGGACAGGGAGACTTTTCCCACGGTGGGACTCAGCAGAAAGTGATCTTATGGAAAGCTAAGTACATAAAGTAAATACACAACGATATATAGTGGTTCGGCGCTATGCGGCCTACGTCCACTGTGATGTTCCTTTATTATATCGACCTCTTACAATCTACAGACCATTACAAGAGAATAATAAAAGCGACTAGACTAAATATTACAAGAGTACAATGTATAGTCTAAGGGTCTTGTAAGGAGGAGATCTAAGGAAAGGCCCACCAGGTGGGCCATCCCTTGAGGAGGGTCTCGGAGATGGAAGAGCTCTTGAAGGAAGAGTTGTTGGCGGTGGTCAAAAGGTAGGCGCCAGAAGGAGGTGCCGCTAGCTGGAGTGATAAGCTTGTTGTTGGAGGCGATGGCCGTGGTAGAGCATGGTGGGATGAGTGGTAGAGCTTGATAGAGGCTCTCTCTAACGGAAGTTGGACAAAACCGCCATTATAGAGGTTTTGGAGGAGGAGGAGAGAGTTAGTAAAGAAGTTTTTTCCTTCTGTGTTGTTTTGCTCATCTTTTGGTCATGTTTTTCCTCGCCTTTCCATAAGGTATATCATCGGGTATATAAAGGGGATGTGGGGTGTGAATGGATGGTCGAATTGTAGGACAACAATGCAGGAGAGGCTTTGGGCCATGGTTCGGAGGGGACATAGGATGGGAGTCAATTGGAAAGCAGATTCGAGCCCATGGCTCGGATTGCTCACCAACTGGAAAGAAGGGTCTATGGAAGACCTAGGAAAGGCGGCAGGGTTTAGTAAATAGGGGTGCAGGCATTCTGATTGGTTATTGGAAAGGTGGGAGAGAGGAAAGGGCTGCGCATGGAGTACTGTTGGCAAAGGAACAGTACTTTTCTCTGATGGCATGTACTTCGAAGTAGTTGGACTGGGAATGGTTAAGGTACTTTGCGGTAAACTGTAACAACCCGCATATTTATCGATTTAATATTTAAATATTTTATTTAAATATTTTATCGTTCGTCGGATTTTGGTCCGAAAAGCTACTTTTTGCAAACAGTCGAATTAGGACTCGAGACCACTTCCATTGAGTTCAAAATGCCGTTTGCGACCTTTTTGAGTATAAGCTTCGATATGTTTGGAGAAAGTTGAATTTTGCTACTTTTTGCTTTGGGCTTTGGTTTGGGCTGAACCCACTTACTAACTCAGTCCCAACCCACTCCAACTCTTCATTACTTCATTTCTAATTCCTAACTCTTCAAGCTTTCAACAATGGTGGAAGAGAAAAAGAATTAGGAAATCCTAAGCCCTAGTTCCATAGCAAAATCCAAGTTCTTGCTCCAAAATCTATGAGAACCCATTGGTAAGCATCTCCTTCTTCTCCAACTCATTCTCTCTTTGGTTTCTGAAATTTGCTAAACCTAAATTTAGGAATGTTCTTCTTTTGAGTTGAGAATCAAGCTTCTAGAGTTGGATTTGAAGAGTGGTTGATTTCCCTTTGCTTTCAAGCTTCATCTTCATAAATTTTAGTGCAAAGGTGAGATTTTTAATCTCACATCTATGCTTATAATTATCTTCGATTGTTAGGTATGAATTCCTAACACTTATTCGTGTGCATTTGCTTTCGGTTTGGATTGATTTGGTGAATATTCAAATTTTTAGTGTTTTGAGTTCAATTCGTTAAAAATCCTAACTTTGATGTTTGAACATGTTTTTGGTGATGCATCGAGGAGCTTATAGGGCCGGGTAGTCGATTGGCATAAACCCTTAGCGCCGTTGCTCGTGCGAATGCAATTTTGGTCATGATTGAACCTCATTTGTAATAGGCAGGGAAGAGGTTGGAAACAGGTTCGGCCGACCGACCCCCCTGGTTCGGTCGACCGACCTGCTTCCAAGTGCATAAGCACTTTCTGTTTTAAGGTTCGGTCGACCGAGTACAGGGTTTGGTCGACCGACCTGCTGTCCCGAGAGGTTTCCAGCCTTTGGTTCGGTCGACCGACTCAGGGGGTCCGGTCGACCGACCTGATGATTTTTGCCAGATTAGCCTATTTTGCTAATCCGTTTGAATATCCAACTTTAATCGATTCGTGTTGTCTCCCTTTTGTTGTTGTCATTTATTATCGACTTTGATGACCTTTTCTTTGGGAATTTTAGATATATCCACTTTGATGGATTTTATATCGATTTCTTTGGATTTTTATTCAC
Source organism: Allium cepa (assembly GCA_030765085.1). Classification (NCBI taxonomy): domain Eukaryota; kingdom Viridiplantae; phylum Streptophyta; class Magnoliopsida; order Asparagales; family Amaryllidaceae; genus Allium; species Allium cepa. The sequence goes on along the minus strand of CM060934.1, from coordinate 539,826,206 downwards.
ATCTTCGTATGTGAATTTTTATACCCGATTGTTTCTACAATCACTTCTATGATTTGTCACTTTAAAATATAAAGGTTTTCTATACTAGTAGTAAATATCAAAACTCTTTCTTCAAATGATTCCAACACTATTTTATTACAAAGCTCGTTTTCTCAAACCGATTTCCAATCTATTAGTATATACAAGCCTTTACCTTACTCGTATGAGAAATCCAATTAAACGACTTAGTATATGAAACGCTTGCGTTTACTTCGTCGGTTAATTCTTGGACTTGTTCGATTGAAAACTCTTGTAACAATTTTCTAGTGGAGATCTACAATTTGTTCGTAAATATTTAAGTTAAGCTAGTGGTTATGGGACATGAAGCTAAGCTCATATATTTACTAGCTTACTGTAATCGACACTTCTCTTTGATCATGACGATCATTTTATGTTTTAGACTAGCATTGAGCAATGTCTTAGAGATTTTGGTTCATCGGATGTCTCGCTGTACGACGTCGTTGTTCCCTTTGATGGTGATTTGGTTCATCGGATGTCTCGCTGTACGACGTCGTTGTTCCCTTTGATTGTGATTTCTGGATTTCGTGTGTTGAATTCTGGAATTTATGTTTCACCAACTTTTACGATTGGCATTGCTATATATGTCATTTATTGTGGCTTGGTGAATGAAATTAGGAGTATGACATTCCTTTTTATCTTGAGTAGATTATTGTGATATTGATTAATCTCTTGTTGATTTTCAATTACTTATTTATCACAGCTTGGCATTGTGATTATTATATGTTTATGTCATATCTCTTATTATATATCACTTCATCTGATATTTATAGCTAGACTGATCCGTTTATTATTTTCTTCTTAAATAATACTCGGGTCAGACTGAGATATTACAGGTGCTTCCTCTTGGCTTCCTATCTGGAACCATCTTCTGACTTTTGGCTAACTACTTTAGTTTAGTAGTTTTTGTTGTATACATTTGAGATACAGACTCTATGATGTATACTTATTCTTTTGTCTAGCACTTGTATCTATTCCTTTGTATTATTGTGGATCTTTTTGACCACTACTCTGATATACACTTTCATGTGTTAGTGTTATATTCATATCTATTTCTGCCTTTGTGATATGAATTGTCTGTGACTGGTTTGTGTTATGTTTATTTCTATATTTGTTTCCGAAGACCTTTATAGCCACTGTGTAGTAGCTTTGAGTTTGTGTCGGCATGTCGGATTTCCACTTGAAAAGAATTGCATGCTATACTATCTGGCATATCGGTGCTCGCACAAAGCAATTACACGGATGGTCGCTCCTCAACAGCCTTATTCTCCGTGCTAGTTGACAGCATTACACCGTAGTGTTCTTGGCTAGCGTGGGTATAGAGGTGGGGCGTCACAGCTTGGTATCAGAGCCAAACTTCGGAACAATATGGAATATTATAACAAGGATCGTCGTCCTAAGTCTTTCTTAGGAGTCATGCTTTAGGATTTAATTCGAGTCTTCGTACCGATTCATCCTATTTTCTTTATGATTCCTTGTTTTATCTATCAAGAATTGCTTGATATTTCTCTTGAGAATAACTTTTTCTTCTTCTTTATTTCTTTCTTAAAGAAGAGAAATGGTTAGACCAGGCCGTCCCAGCGCCGGTCAATCTAGTGCTACTCCCCAGGATGGAGTATTTATGTTCGCACAACAACTTCTAGATCTTGTTAAGAACGCTCAAGCAGCCGGTTCCAATCAAGAGCCTACTCATCCTAGATCCAGTTTTGCACGCTTGTGCAGAGACTATACCGATTTGGGCGGGCCATTCAAAGGATCCGAGAGTGTTATTGAAATTCAAGCTTGGCTCAAATCATGCGATCGCATCTTTTCTCGCATGAATCTTATTGACTTACATCGAGTCCAAGTGGCTTCTAGCATGCTCCAAGAAAGAGCATTAGATTGGTATGAGCTCCTAATTTCTGAAATTGTTGAAGCGGATCTCACTTGGGAGCAATTCCAGGAAAGATTCGAATCGAAATTTGTGCCGGAGGCTGAAAAGGTAACTTTGGCCCGGCGTTTTATTGACCTTGTTCAAGATGAATCTTCTGTGACAGACTATGTCGCATCTTTCGAGTCTCTTTCTAAATACGGGGTTGAGTATATTAATACCCCGATGAAGAAAAATCAGAGATTTGTCTATGGCTTGAATAAGAATCTTAAGAAGCCATTGCTTTTGAAACTTGAGGTTTCATTTGATCAGCTTATTGATATCGCTCTTCGTCTTGAAGAGGCCGATAGAGAAAGCGATATTGAAGTTGTGCGTGCCAAACAGAACTTCAACAACAACATGAAGAGGCCTATTAAATTCGAAGGCCCCAATCCCATTAGGAAAGGGAAGCAACAAACTCCGTTAGCAAAGTCTCCTATCTCTAGTCATGGACAATGCTACAATTGTGGTTCCATAGACCACTATGCAAGGGAGTGCCCGAAACCCCTCTTTTGTCGTTATTGCAAAGGTTCGGGTCATCTCTTATCTTCGTGCCGTAGGCTTCCAAGCAAGAGAGAAGGAAAGCTGCAAGCCCCTAGCAACTCTTCTCTTAGTCAAGGTAGCCATTCTATCCTTAATGACATTTGTTTTATGATTTTCCTTTTCGAGTTCTTTTTTTTATATGGGTTCCATCTCACTAATTTATATCAAAAGAACTTGTTGATTCTTTTTAAACATTTTTGGGCTTGATGACTTCTTTGAGGATTGTGAATCCGGATGGTAGATCCGCAACACTCAATTTGCTTTTATTGATGTCGAAATTATTTTATGAGACTTTTCTTTCCGAGTCGATATTTTTACTTAGGCTTCGGAATTGATTTTTGTAAGGATTGGCTTAATTATGAAACCCATATCCTGTTTTCTACGTGGACAATTCATCTTCGACATTTTCTATCTGTTAAGCAGATTTCTGTTTTTCTTTTGTGATTTTGATTCCAATTTGATGGCATCATTTTATTCCTTAAAGCCCACTTATAAGGAAAGTGTTATTTCTCTCATTCATGTAGTTTGAGAAATTTTCCGGTATTTTTGAGTTTGTCTTAGGATTATCACCTAAGAAATCGTTTGTGTGGTGTTAAGGTCTTTCTAGTTCGACCTTGCCACCGATTTTCGTTTGCTACAAGTTGCGGAAATTAGCATTCCACTTACCGCATTCCGCACTCGTTATGATTCTTATGAATGACTTATTTTGTCATTCAAATTGTCCAGCTTATTTCATCCATTTTATAAATCGAATATTCTATGAATATTTCGATGAGACTATTCTTGTATTTACTGATTTTGGATGAAAATAGTAATTTAAAATTTTTGCAAATCTTTTTCATAAGATTTATTTATAAGTGAAACTGGATTTTGTTCTTGAAACGAACAAAGAATATTCTTAAAACTTTTTAAGAGATTTATTTATCCTATAAAAGATGATTTTGTGATTGTATTGCCCGTTGAGTGCTTTAAGAATTTTGGTCGATGCGCTTGATCAACGTTATCGATAGGAATTTCCTAAACGCTTTGATGAGACAATCAGACACAGTATATTAACTTGAAAATAGTAAATTTTTCTAGAATGATTATTACATAATGATAAATGTAATTTTGAAAGTTTTAACTTTTCGGGAAAGAAGATTATTTAAAAGAAATTCTTTCTTTTCGATACTCTTATTCTTGTGATTCCTGAAGGGGAACCAAGACTTTGCTATTTGTACCGATACTAGTCGCATTGGTTTGGATGTCGTTCTCTTGCAAAAGAGAATGTGCTATCACTTGCGCTTCTAAATCATTTTAGCTTATCGAGACTAGATACGCCACTCATGATCTAGTGCTCTCGGCTATTGTTTTTACTTTTGGAATTTGGCATCATCATATTTGGATGAGAAATTGTTCTCTACCTCGATCAAAAATCTTTGGAATAATTATTTTCTCATATGGAACTCCATGTTGACTCGAGTTCCTGACATCTTATGATCTTGATATTCTTTTATTCCTGGAAGGGAAATCGTGTTGCCAATGCGCTTTGTCGTAAGCAACGAGTGGTTGATTCTTTGATGTTGTCTGAATGGAATTATCTTTTCATCAAGTTCATCGGACGTTTTGGTACACTTCGTTTTATTGAGTTTCATCTCATTTCTTCTATGGACTAGCGTCTGATGTCCTTTTATTGTGTTTGGTTCATTGGACGTACCGTTTTGTACTACGTCGGTGTTCCGAAATCATTCGGTCTTCAGTTCATTGGACGTACCGTTTTTGTACTGCGTCGGTGTTCCGAATTATTTGAGCTTGGATTCATTGGATGTACCGTTTGTACTACATCAATGATTTTGCTATTCGATTCATTGGATGTACCGTTTGTACTACATCAATGATTTTGCTATTTGATTCATTGGATGTACCGTTTGTACTACATCAATGTCTTTGCTTTTTGATTCATTGGATGTACCGTTTGTACTACATCAATGTCCTCGCTTTTTGATTCATTGGATGTACCGTTTGCACTACATCAATGTCTTTGCTATTTGATTCATTGGATGTACCGTTTGTACTACATCAATGCCTTCGCTTTTTGATTCATTGGATGTACCGTTTGCACTACATCAATGTCTTTGCTATTTGATTCATTGGATGTACCGTTTGTACTACATCAATGTCTTCGCTTTTTGATTCATTGGATGTACCAATTGTACTACATCAATGTCTTCGCTTTTTGATTCATTGGATGTACCATTTGTACTGCATCAATGACTTGGCTTTTTGGTTCATTGGACGTACCGTCTTTGTACTACGTCGGTGTTCCAAATTATTCGAGTTTCTAGTTTCTCGGGCGTACCGTATTTGTACTACGCCGTTGCACCGGCTCAACTTTCTACTATTCTTGACGTTTTCCACGTCTTTTGACTATGGAAATGCTTTTATGTTTCCGGTTTTTATTCTTGAGCCCGGTGTTATTGAGGGATTGAAGTTTCACCAAATTTGACTTTTGAGCAACATTCTATTCGCATCATTGCTTTGGAGGTTGAGCGCCTTCGATATAAAGATATTCTTTTTGATAAAAGTTCAATGGTTCTCAAATCCTCAGGATTGCTCATGTGAAATCTTGAGAATTCATCGAACGAAAACTTTCGGATTTACTCCTTCGTGCTCTTTATGGTGAACTTCCTATTTCAAATTTTCTTTTGTGTTGATATGCTTCTGCGGTTGTTACTTCTTATTTTCTTCTTAAGTATTGCGAGGACGCAATTTCTTTAAGGAGGGGAGTCTGTAACAACCCGCATATTTATCGATTTAATATTTAAATATTTTATTTAAATATTTTATCGTTCGTCGGATTTTGGTCCGAAAAGCTACTTTTTGCAAACAGTCGAATTAGGACTCGAGATCACTTCCATTGAGTTCAAAATGCCGTTTGCGACCTTTTTGAGTATAAGCTTCGATATGTTTGGAGAAAGTTGAATTTTGCTACTTTTTGCTTTGGGCTTTGGTTTGGGCTGAACCCACTTACTAACTCAGTCCCAACCCACTCCAACTCTTCATTACTTCATTTCTAATTCCTAACTCTTCAAGCTTTCAACAATGGTGGAAGAGAAAACGAATTAGGAAATCCTAAGCCCTAGTTCCATAGCAAAATCCAAGTTCTTGCTCCAAAATCTATGAGAACCCATTGGTAAGCATCTCCTTCTTCTCCAACTCATTCTCTCTTTGGTTTTTGAAATTTGCTAAACCTAAATTTAGGAATGTTCTTCTTTTGAGTTGAGAATCAAGCTTCTAGAGTTGGATTTGAAGAGTGGTTGATTTCCCTTTGCTTTCAAGCTTCATCTTCATAAATTTTAGTGCAAAGGTGAGATTTTTAATCTCACATCTATGCTTATAATTATCTTCGATTGTTAGGTATGAATTCCTAACACTTATTCGTGTGCATTTGCTTTTGGTTTGGATTGATTTGGTGAATATTCAAATTTTTAGTGTTTTGAGTTCAATTCGTTAAAAATCCTAACTTTGATGTTTGAACATGTTTTTGGTGATGCATCGAGGAGCTTATAGGGCCGGGTAGTCGATTGGCATAAACCCTTAGCGCCATTGCTCGTGCGAATGCAATTTTGGTCATGATTGAACCTCATTTGTAATAGGCAGGGAAGAGGCTGGAAACAGGTTCGGCCGACCGACCCCCCTGGTTCGGTCGACTGACCTGCTTCCAAGTGCATAAGCACTTTCTGTTTTAAGGTTCGGTCGACTGAGTATAGGGTTTGGTCGACCGACCTGCTGTCCCGAGAGGTTTCCAGCCTTTGGTTCGGTCGACCGACTCAGGGGGTCCGGTCGACCGACCTGATGATTTTTGCCAGATTAGCCTATTTTGCTAATCCGTTTGAATATCCAACTTTAATCGATTCGTGTTGTCTCCTTTTTGTTGTTGTCATTTATTATCGACTTTGATGGCCTTTTCTTTGGGAATTTTAGATATATCCACTTTGATGGATTTTATATCGATTTCTTTGGATTTTTATTCACATCTTCGTATGTGAATTTTTATACCCGATTGTCTCTACAATCACTTCTATGATTTGTCACTTTAAAATATAAAGGTTTTCTATACTAGTAGTAAATATCAAAACTCTTTCTTCAAATGATTCCAACACTATTTTATTACAAAGCTCGTTTTCTCAAACCGATTTCCAATCTATTAGTATATACAAGCCTTTACCTCACTCGTATGAGAAATCCAATTAAACGACTTAGTAAAACAAGTGGTATGAAACGCTTGCGTTTACTTCGTCGGTTAATTCTTGGACTTGTTCGATTGAAAACTCTTGTGACAATTTTCTAGTGGAGATCTACAATTTGTTCGTAAATATTTAAGTTAAGCTAGTGGTTATGGGACATGAAGCTAAGCTCATATATTTACTAGCTTACTGTAATCGACACTTCTCTTTGATCATGACGATCATTTTATGTTCTAGACTAGCATTGAGCAATGTCTTAGAGATTTTAGTTCATCGGATGTCTCGTTGTACGACGTCGTTGTTCCCTTTGATTGTGTTTTGGTTCATCGGATGTCTCGCTGTACGACGTCGTTGTTCCTTTGATTGTGATTTGGTTCATCGGATGTCTCGCTGTACGACGTCGTTGTTCCCTTTAATGGTGATTTGGTTCATCGGATGTCTCGCTGTACGACGTCGTTGTTCCCTTTGATTGTGATTTCTGGATTTCGTGTGTTGAATTCTGGAATTTATGTTTCACCAACTTTTACGATTGGCATTGCTATATATGTCATTTATTGTGGCTTGGTGAATGAAATTAGGAGTATGACATTCCTTTTTATCTTGAGTAGATTATTGTGATATTGATTAATCTCTTGTTGATTTTCAATTACTTATTTATCACAGCCTGGCATTGTGATTATTATATGTTTATGTCATATCTCTTATTATATATCACTTCATCTGATATTTATAGCTAGACTGATCCGTTTATTATTTTCTTCTTAAATAATACTCGGGTCAGACTGAGATATTACAGGTGCTTCCTCTTGGCTTCCTATCTGGAACCATCTTCTGACTTTTGGCTAACTACTTTAGTTTAGTAGTTTTTGTTGTATACATTTGAGATACAGACTCTATGAGGTATACTTATTCTTTTGTCTAGCACTTGTATCTATTCCTTTGTATTATTGTGGATCTTTTTGACCACTACTCTGATATACACTTTCATGTGTTAGTGTTATATTCATATCTATTTCCGCCTTTGTGATATGAATTGTCTGTGACTGGTTTGTGTTATGTTTATTTCTATATTTGTTTCCGAAGACCTTTATAGCCATTGTGTAGTAGCTTTGAGTTTGTGTCGGCATGTCGGATTTCCACTTGAAAAGAATTGCATGCTATACTATCTGGCATATCGGTGCTCGCACAAAGCAATTACACGGATGGTTGCTCCTCAACAGCCTTATTCTCCGTGCTAATTGACAGCATTACACCATAGTGTTCTTGGCTAGCGTGGGTATAGAGGTGGGGCATCACATAAACTATTTTGGGTTAAGTAGGTGGTCCTAGATGGTAGGTTTAGGATTGCAAAGGACATAAGGCGGTCGGTCCACCATGGTCGGGCGGGTCCCTGTGTAGGAGTATTTGGGCCACATGAGTTAACCAATCAGGTTTCGGCTTTGAACGACATAGGCATCCGACGGAGGGCGGACATGCAGGGCCTAGTTGTAGCCATGTAGAGAGCAAAGTTGACGGGTGATCACGTGAGAGTGGAGCTACATCTGATACTAAGATCATCCCAAGGGCGGACCTGGGCCTTAGAGAGGGGGAAGACCACTAAGGAATGGCGTTGCATGGAAGGTGTGGTACTTGGCACATGATTGGGATGAAGGAACGGATCGGGCGAGTGCCGAAGAGGCCAAGGATGGTTGTGGCTGCTAAGGGAAAGGATGCCAAGGAAGGCTCGTGGGTGCAACCTTTGTCTTATGGCACTAGGAGAGATTGGTTGACTGGCTTCGGAGGATAGTCAGAATGTTGGGAGCGCTCGGTGCCTTTAAGAGAAGATGTGGCAGGAGGCCATGCCGAATCGGGCAGATGTGCTTTGGGGGCCGCCGTTCTTTTGGGACCTTGAGGGAAGTGGTGATGGCTGAGAGCTGAGCTTCCATCTGTGCTGTGTCTAGATGTGGAGTAAGTGGGGTTGGCAGCTAAAGTCAATTGACTGAATGCCCGTTGATGGGGGTAACCTGCTGGTTGTGCAAGGATCCGGTGGACGGACCAATTTTGGGAGCTTTTATTGAAAGTTTTTGTTCACCTAAAATTTTAGGTAACAACCATAAATATATATACATATATATATTATTTATTTTATAATGTCTGACAGCTATATGTGTATGTACAAAACATTGAATTTTTTACCACTTTGATCTAGTCGATTATTAACAATTCATATTTTCAAGTTGTTTTCTTTTTGTAGTATGCCTCCTTTCTCCTCCAAAATTGGGTTGTAAAGCTAAGTCATTGGCTCTAACTTCTCTATAATAAAGACAATGTAACGACCCGTAATTGTATCACTTTAATTTAGGATACTTAATTAATTTTAGATATTCAAATCATTATTTTAAATGATAAATAATTCTTTTTAATAATGATAATAAGTGATTTATAATGGTTTTATAAATATATACTTGTTTTATAAAAGTTTACAAACTTCGTCGCATTTAGGCATATCGATGTCGTATTTTTACGATTGAATTTTAATATTATTTAATATTGGTTTATAGCTTAAATAATCTTATTTTAATTCTTTAGAGATGATAATAAATTTATTTTCAATTTTTGTTTACACAAATAAATAGTCTGATTAAAATCTGAAAATGTAACCGAAATTCCATTTTCGGATTTTCGACTTTTCATCGGACAGAAGTTGTTGTAACTTTTTAGAACGTACTATTTTACATATGAACATATATAAAAAATTTACCTAATTGTTAATAACAATTAATTTACCTTAATCATGATTAGAATTTTCTAGAATATAATTGAGAAAAGATGATATTTTATTTTGATGTGACATTTGTCAAGATTAAAGAAGATATTTTTGATATTTGGATCTAACATATGCACATGGATTAAGATGTCGTACATGTCATAATTACCTATTTATAATCATCATTAAAAGTCACATGGATATGTTGGCTTTTAGGGGAAGAGAAGGGTAAATATGTCCAAGGGTACAAATGGAATTAGCTACTTTGCATGAGGTTATAAATAGAGACTCCATGCTCTCATTTTTCATCACCTTCCCAAATTTTACCTCCTCTTCTCATGGACATAACTCCCTCTAAACTAATCCAAATCAAGAAATTATTTTCTCTAAATTCAAGAGAATTGAGTTGATTGCAATTTTCATTTACACATTTCTTTAAAATCTGAGAGTTACTATAACAAAAATGTAATTCTTTCACACACATTTTCGGGCCTCGTTTTCTAGATCCGAAAATACCTCTTCTTGTTTTGACCATATCTCCATAAAAATAATTCGAAATTAATTAATTCTTTTTTAATTCAAGAGGAGAGAATTTCAAAGAACTTTCCTTTCGACAAATTTTCCGAGTTACAACTATTTCTTCTTATATATACTCATCTAAATCGTTGATTCAAACATGAATTTTTATGATTATTATATGCTTTCTCTGATCTTACTTTCTAACATTCTTGCATTCTAAAAAGCACTCATTTAATTAATAGCTTATTGAATCATTGAAACTATTTTTTCAATAAGCAATATACCTTCTTTAATCTTCACAAAACATCATTCATATTCTTTGAGGATAAGATTATAGGAAGGGTGTACTACTAGTGACAAATCCGTGTTTTCAAGAACACAAGTTGTCAACAATAATTGTATTTGTTTTTGTTGAAGTCCTCGTGTTGTAAGAGGCAAGTGTTGAAGTCCTCGGTGTTGTAAGAGGCAAGTGTTGAAGTCCTCAGTGTATTAGAGGCGTGAAATCCCGTTCGGCTGTTCGGGTATTGTAAACCTGTTCCTCCGGGTGAAGCGAGGTAGTTAATAGTGAAAATCCAGATAGGAGTCTGGGACTGGACGTAGGACGGTGCTCCGAACCAGTATAAAAATATCTGGTGTGATTTTTCTATTTTCTATTTACAATGCTATTATCATCTATTTCCGCATTTGTATTGTAATCCATATTACACGATCCGTGTATACTATACTAGCACATATAATTGTATACACACCGCACTTTCAATTGGTAACATGGCCAAAAAGTCAATAGAAGGTGACCTGTTTCGGGTTCAATTTTGTGAATTCAATGCCCATTTATTTTTCAAGGCCGAGCACCACTCCTCCTTAGCCAACCATGGCTAAGCCCAAGTGATTACTAGGTCGCTTCCTCTAAGAGCAGAAGCTAGGTGTCGTAGTGTTGTTATTAGTCGGTAGCATCTCGGATCACTTTGGATAAAGGTTGGAAGCATAATAGTGATAACACATATTAACTCTGTTTCTTTAAATCTTAAATTAATTTTAAATAATGATATGCATGATTAATTTGTTAAATAGGCTTTGATAATTTATATGGATGTTTGAACATTGGTTGATTATATGGTTAATAACTTAGTTGTAACAAACATAACCAATAATGAGAAAATCGTAATTATCCAAAATAAAAATGGTTGATTAATTAACCATAGTTAATTCTTGAAAGAAAAAAATCCCTATTAATATATATGTGTGAGTTAGTAAGCCTCTTTATGGTTTTGAACATTTAATGATTGAAAAATGAATATATAATATTATAATATGGAATAAAGTGGAAAATAAGTATTTAACAGAGTAAAAAAAAGTTTGAAATGATTTAAAATGGTTTAATACGGTATTTTAAACATTTTAACCAGTTTTGGCAAAGTTTAGTGAAGTTTGAAAAATAGAGCCAAATCGAGATCGTCATATAGCGGCAGTTCGTTATTTTCCGGCTTGAAAAGTTAAATCAATGTGTAGGATTCAATATAAGTCAGGATTCTTTGAAATAAGAATTTTCCAAACCTTGTGGGCATAGTTTCAAACAAAAGAAGAAAATCAAGATTTCATTTGGTAGATTTTGAAATATATCCAAATCAAGTTTTCAAAAACATCGCGTTTTGGCAGTTTGGAAACAAAAGTGCTAAATTCTTTAAACATAGATATTTTTAGTTCATTAAAAACTATGAAATAATTTCCATAAATCTGTTAAAATATTTTAAAGGAGATTTGAGTTTTAAATAGTCTTATACGAAATGAAATTAGTATTTTGTTCAAAGAAGCTTTAAAATAATACTCGTATTAGTTTTTGCGACGGTTCTTGGTAACTTTTGAAAATCATGATTTTGACTTAATCATTCTTTTCTAATCTTTTAGTAATCTTTTCAAATAAATAATTACTTATTTTTGAAAGTGATTTGAAATTTATATAATTTTTTTAAAGGATTTTAAATTAAATGGGGGATTAATTTAAAGGACAAAGATTTGTATATTTTTTGCCTCAAGGACACGACCTCAATATTTTTTCCCCAATGACAAACATTCTTCTAAAAATTATTCATAAGGACAAACATTTTCCAAAATTATTCATAAGAACAAGAAAACTGCTACCGAGCTAAAAAGTGATACCTAAAAACTGCTACCGATAACTACAAACTGATACCTAAAAACTGATACCTACAAAAAGTTGTCCTTCAAGATAAAATATTGAAGGTCTGTCCTTGAGGCTAAAAAGCTGTGAAATTTTGTCCTTGACAATAATTTCCTGTAAATTAAATTGGTTAAAGAAAAAATTGTTTTAAAACAATATTTGGAATAGTATTAAGTAAATAAAAAAATCATCTCTAAAAGATAATATAAAAGGATTTTAAGTTGATCAAATAACTTGACCGCCTTCTGGGTCATATAGAGATATAGTCTCCAGACCTGAGCTTGGACAATCAGTGTTTGGGTTCCACTCTAACTGTCCGGACTTGCCCGACAGAGGGGATAGTTAATTTGATCTACTCGAACCACATTTTCTTAAGTTAAAAGAAAAGAAATTCGGAGTTTTTTAAAATTTAAACAAGATTTTAAAATATGATTTGGTGCTATAAAGAATGCCCTAGTTAGAATCTATATTAAATTCAAAGGAGAAAACCCGTACTATCGGTGTGAATTTAAAAGGCATTTTCACTATTATTCAACGAATAGTACAGGTTGAATACGGAAATTGGTATTGAATATAATTAGTCCAATCCCTATGGGTCCTTTTCTACTCAATACTAATTGATTTGGATTTACAGTAAATGGTGTCTTAAATAATATCATTTTTTTCCCATTTAAAAGTTCTGATTTGAAAATAAGAAATCTTTGTTAAGATTTAAAGAAATGGTTTGGAAATGTTTTTATAAGTAAAGATGAAATGGTTCAGAATTATTCCAAGATTAAATAAGTTTAATCAACCAGAGAATTTGATAAATGAGGCTTAGTGATTCCATATACACTTAAAAGACAAAGGAATAGTTTAAAAGAATATATCTCCCGAAGATATTTGATTTGATAAAAAGATAAATAAATTAGATATTTTTTGATAATCACCTATATACTTGACATCTTTTTATCGATGATTGGTTCAGAGAAACCGGGGTCGGATTTGGGTAATCCTATCCGCAAACCACTTCGAATCAATGTATGTATTCGAAAGTGAAGACTTGTAGGGAGACAATGATTTTGAAGACGAAGTTCTTTATAATGTAGGGCTATTTTCCACTAGCCTCTGAGGTGATTTCCATATTATGTATATGGTGGTAGTAATGCCTTCGTTCTGAAAATATTTGATTTGCAAGGACTACTCGCTACTTCTAGAGGTGATTCTCAAACACGAAGTAGTAGGAGAGTGCGTTCGGTTTGTCCTTTACTTGGATAACTTGTATGGATGAGTGTCTGACATTCCATTTCTAAAATCACATATATACATTAATCTCTACAAACATACATCTGTTTGGTGGTGTAGCTGGTAAACCCTCATATACTTAACACTCTTCTCTGAGACATACAAGCTCGGAGGTTGTACTTTTATGGAAATCAATAATGTGTTGTTAGAAATGAAAATATGGCATTCTAAATGGAAATTTTCTTTGTGAAATGCAAAGTGTGGCTTTGTGAAAAGCAAGGCGTGGCTTTGTGGAAAGAAGAGCATAGCTTCACGAGCCTCACATCCAAGGAATGATACAGGATAATATGTGGGCTTGTAGGGAATATATTTCAGGCTATTGGTTTTGCTAATGATTGATGAGTCCAATAGTGTCTAGAACCTCAATGGTTCAAATGGGCAGTTATTGGAGGCTCGACTGAGAAAGAGAAAAGCCACCAAAATACGTTGTTCCATAGTGGTGTAACAATGTAACACGGAGGCTTGCTTGAGAAAAGTGAATATTCACTAGAGGCTAGGATTGTTATGCATGGATTTCGCATCGGAGGAAATGACCACCAGATCCATATCATGTTGGAAATCTAATTGCAATACAAGCATTACGGTTTTGGTTGTAATTCCAAAATAGTTGTAATGCTTTACAAACGTTTCAGCTATCCCTTTGGTATCATATACACCATTTGACATTGCCTGGGTATTGGTACCTTCTTTATATATTTATTTGAAAAGTGTTTTCAAACCAATGTCATTAATGATAATATCAAATTTTTTGGTATAAAGTATTTTGGTTATCGTAAGATAAAATCTCATCCATGTTTATGTTCGACATGGTCTTACGATATATAAAGAAGCATCTTTATAAAATGTTTGAATAAAAGATAAAAGCTTTATAAAATATTTTCATAAAAATTTTGGGAGGGTTAATAAGTACGTATTAGGTACATAGATTATTTCGTTGCATGATTCTGATCTAAGATTCGAGTATGAAACTTTGAGGTGTTTACACCAGTCCAAAAAAGGATTTATAATTCAATTCTTGACATTGACCTTGATTAGATTTTATGGTCAGATACTTGCGTTTTCTATCAAAGTTGAGGACTATGTAAGGAAAATGAAGGTTTCTGATTAAGAAGCCCAATCAGAGTCCACACTAGAGGGTCAAGGAATCGATACTAGTTTGGAAGTAAAGTTGTGTATTTGAATAGGAGCTTGAATCAGTAATTTAATATGAATGATCTGTATACATCATCGGGTTTAAAAAAAATTTGGGCAAACTCTTTTTGGTTTTGGGTTTTGGGTTGTGGTGAAATTTTGGGGACGAAATTCTTTTAAGTGGGGAAGAATGTAACGACCTGTAATTTTATCACTTTAATTTGTGATATTTAACTAATTTTAAATATATAAATAATTTTTTTAAATGGTAAATAATTCTTTTAAATAATGATAATAAGTGATTTATAATGGTTTTATAGATATATATACATGTTTTATAAAAGTTTACATACTTCATCGTATTTTGGCAAATCGATGTGGTACTTTTACAATTGAATTTTAATATTACTGAAAGTCTAAAAATCTTTTTTTTTTATTTAGAGATGATAATAAATTTAGTTTCAATTTTTTTTACATAAATAAATAGTGACTAAAAATTGAAAATGTGAACAAAATTCGTTTTTTGGATTCTCAACTTTTCGTCGAAAAGATGTTGTTGTAACTTTTTGCATGTACTATTTTACATATGAAGATACGTATAACATTTACCTAATTGCTAATAACAATTACTCTACCATAATCATAATTATTATTTTCTAGAATATAATTAGGAAAAGATGATATTTTATTTTGATGTGACTTATGTCATCGTTAAAGAAGATATTTTGATGTTTGGATTTGACATATGCACATGGACTAAGATGTTGTACATGTCACAGTTGCCTATTTCTAATCACCATTAATAAAGCACATGGGTATGTTAGGTTTGAGAGGATGAGAGGGGTAAATATGTCCAAGGGTATAAATGGATTTGTCACTTTGCATGAGGTTATAAATAGAGACTCCATGCTCCCATTTTTCATCATTCTTCCAAATTTTACCTCCTCTTCTCATGACCACAACCTCCTCTAAACTACTCCAAATCAAGAAATTCTTTTTTATAAATTTAAGAGAATTGAGTTGACTACAATTATCATTTACATAATTTGTTCAAAATCTGAGATTTACTATGACAAAAATGCAATTCTTTCATACTCATTTTCGGGCCCAAATTTTAGAACCAAGAAATCTCTTCTTCTTTTGACCATATCTCCTTCTAAACATCTCAGAATTGAGTAATTATTTTTCTTAAATTCAAGAGGAGAGAATTTTCCTTTTGGAAAATTTTCCAAATTTCGAGAGAAACTTGGCCAAAAAATCGAGAGAAGATGACCTATTTTTGGACCCATTTTGTGAATTCGGTGTCCTTTTATCTTTCGAAGTCGAGCACCACTCCTCCTTAGCCAACCATGGCATAGCCCAAGTGACTCCAAGGTCGTGCCCTCTTAGAGCAGAAGCTAGGTGTCATAGTGTTGTGTCGGGAGCATCTCGGGTCGCTTTGGATAAATGTTGGAAGCTTAATAATGAGAACACATCTTAACTTTGGTTTCTTTAAATCATAAATTTAATTTTAAATAATGATATGCATGATTAATTTGTTAATGAATAGACTTGGATGATTATATGGATATTTGAAAATTGGTTGATAACTCGGTTGTGATAAATATAACAAATAATGGGAAAATCATAATTACCCAAAATAGAAATGGTTAATTAATTAACCATAGTTAATTCACAGAAAAATAAAATCCTATTAATATATGTATGTGAGTTAGTAAGCCTCTTTATGGGTTTGAATATAAAAAGATTGAAAAATTAATGTATAATATTATAGTATAGAATAAAGTGGAAAATAAGTTTTTAATGGAGTAAAAATAGTTTGAAATGATTTAAAATGGTTTATCATGGTACTTTAAATATTTTAACAAATTTTGAAAAAGTTTAATGAAGTCTGAAAAATAGAGCCAAATCGAGCTCGTCGCGTAGGGACGGTTCGTCATTTTCTGACCTGAAAAGCTCAATCAATGTGTATGATTCAATATAAGTCAAAATTCTTTGAAATAAGAATTTTTCAGGCCCATGTTAGTATAGTTTTCAAATAAAAGAAGAATATCAAGATTTCCTTTATTAGAGTTTGAAATATGTCCAAATCAAGTTTTCAAAAACATCGCGTTTTGATAGTTCGGAAACCAAAGTGGTAAATTCTTTAAAAATAGATACTTTTAAATTAAAAATATGAAAGAAATTCCATAAATATGTTAAAATGTTTAAAGGTTATTTGTGTTAAAAATGTACTTATATGAAATGGAATTAGTATTTTGATCAAAGAAACTTTAAAACACTATTCGCGGTAGTTTTTGTGATGGTTTTTGGTAACTTCTAAAAATCATGGTTTGGACTTAGTTATTCTTCCCCACTCTTTTAGTAATCTTTTTAAATGAATAATTAAGTATTTTTAAAAGTGATTTGAAAGTTATATAATTCTTTTAAAGGAGTTTAAATTAAATTGGTTAAAGGAAAATTTGTTTTACAACAATATTCTGAATATTGTTAAGTAAATAAAAAAACCATCTCTAAAAGATAATATAAAAGGATTTAGGGTTAATCAATAAACTTGATTGCTTTATGGGTGACAGAGAGATAGTCTTTAAACCGGAGCTTGGACAACCTGTGTCTGGATTTCACTCTAGCTATCCGAACTAGTTCGACGGAGAGAATAGCTAAATATATCTACTTGGACCACATTTTCTTAAGTTAGAAGAAAAGAGATTTGGAGTTTTTTTTAAAAGTTAAACAAGATTTTAAAGTATGATTTTGGCGGTATAGGGAATACCTTAGTTAATCTTTGTATTAAATTTTGAGGAGGGAACTCGTACTATCCATGTGAATTTAAAAGGTGATTTCACAGTTGTAACGACCCGGATTTTTGAACGATTAATTTGCATTATTTAAATATTTAATTTGAACTTTAATTCGATTTTAATTCGAACAGTTTGGTTTGATATGATAGAAAGGATTCAGAATTTAACAATCTATAGAATAAATTAATTATTAAAGTAAAAAGTAGATATTGGGTAAAATATAAAAATTTGGAATTATAAGTTTGTTAAAAATATTATAGAATTTATATTAATAATACTGAAAATAATAGATGAATTAAAATTTGAATTTAACAGTGGTTTGTTCGATTTTAAAATTTCATCGTTTAAATTGACAATTTAAAAATAGCCATCCGAGGCACAGTCTCGGAATTCGACGAAACCAGTTCTGTTGGATCCATAATATTGAATTATTACCGGATTTCAAATTTCGTAATTTTCGGAGCTACCATGTGATTGTACGATAAAAAAACGCGCTATAATTTAAGTAAAATTTGAGAAGATTTTTAAATTTAAAATTTAAAATAAAATAATTAGCCTAGCTTCCTCAACACACTTTTGTCCCATCAGAATACTGTAATTCGTCTTCTCCTATACGCTTCCCATCTTCGTTTTAATCGCGTTACTTTCTGTTTCTAGCTTCGATCGGAAAAACTAGAATTTAAATTCATGGCTGCCATCCCTTTCCTTTTAATCGCGAAACCCAACCCCTCATATTTTAAATTCCGAAACCCCCCTTCGTTTTTCCCTTTCTCCCTCAAAGCCGATTCACGACATATATTAAAAAAAAGGAAAATCGGCCAATCGAATCGATTAGAGCGAATTTATTTTGCGTTCGAGCTTTAGGTGTGGGTTGCGGTTGCGTCTAGAAGCGCGTACGCAAGGAGCGGAGATGGGAAGATCTGGAGGAGTTCGAACTCGAGGAGGTGGCATGGTATAGGGTTCACGATTGAAGTTGAGGGTCGCGTCGATTCGTGGGTTGCGGCGGCGTGGTTCAAACGCGAGGCAGCATCGCGTTGGGGAGTTGTGCGCGACTCAGAAACTCGCGACATCAACTTGAGCTAGGGGTTCGATGTGGAGCGGCATGCATTCGTGTGTTCGAGAGTTTCAAGGATTTGGGTTTGTTTGTAGCTTTGTTCTTGCTGTTAGGTACATTTACAATTTACCTATTTCGGTTCCAATTTGAAGTATAATAATAATATTTATGTGTTTATGCAGTAAAAGAAATTTGAAAATCAGATTTGTTTTTTTTAGGAATTTTACAAGCTAGATATTAAGGAAGAAGTTTTTACAGTAAATTAGGGTTTTGATTCTGAAAACAAAAATATTTTTATTGTTAAATAGTTTTAGACCTTAAAAATTTATTCTAGTTTAATTTAAAAATATATGTATATATATAAGATTTTTAGGAGTAAATATGAATTTTAAACTATTTGAAGTCTACATAAAAATTTGATTTTTTTGAAATCTATTTACTTATTTTTATAAGTATATATATGTAGTTTTAAAATAAAATCAATATATGTCAATTTGGGATAAGTAGGTTCAAAGAGAAAAATATAAAAATAAAAATAAAATAAATATACATCTCTACATTTTAAATATTGTTAGTTCGTTCAAAAATAATTTACTTAGGTGATTTATTTGTTTAATTAGTCACTAAAAGATTTTTATTTATTTTTTTATAAAGGAGAGTTCGTTTAGAATTTAATTATTTGTGAAATAAATCGTGAGTTAAATTAAATCATTAAAGTTAAAGAATAAATTTATTTAAACAGAAATTAATTGTTGATCTGTTCAAATATTAATAAGATCCATGCAATTATTATTCAAGGTCAAAAAATATGGAAACGAGTCGGGATTGGGAAGGATTGCAACTTAAAAGCAAAGGTGAGATTTTCTCACTCATTTGGATGCCATAAATAAAATTTAAATGTTAAATTTAAATCATTGGATGTGTTTGGTTGATTTATGATAATTTATTCACTGGATGATAATATAGACCCATATACTGCAATATTCCACATTGAAATGGAATTGATATTTTATGTTGTGCTAATAGCTGTGGATGCAGGGAAACAGGTTAGAGGGATCCAACAGGATTCCTCAAAAATAATTATTTTATCTCATATATATGTTGTTCTGTGACAGAGTGATAAATTGAGATGGATGGCTTTATATATGAATTGAATTATTAACTGTTGAATAACAGAGAAGCTAAGATTTGAAATTTAACTGCCATTGATAAATTATTCAAAGAAGTTAAATAGAACTCAAATAGGAAATATTATAGGAATTTGAAACTTCAATTTGAGAATGAAAATAAAAATAAAAATAAAAGCATCTTATAAACGGAAATTGGTTAAAGTTGAGTTTTTGGGAAAATTTAATATATTAAACACTGAAAGAATTATTGTAATCTACAAGTAAAAATTTATTTAAGAATAAAAAGAAAACGTTGTTAAGAAGTACAAATAAGAGATTTTTATTAAGAAATAAAAAGGAATTTTATTAAGTAATGAATGGAATTTATTTAAAGAGCAATATGAAAATTTATATAAAAGAAATAAATTATTAAGGTAGAATTCTTAAATAGTACTATTTTTATAAATAAAGTGAACTCAAGGAGATTTTATAAATTTAAATGGAGTTTATAAATGAGATAGAAAAATATCAGTGTATATTGGAAAGGATAAGTCAAAGTGAACTTATATTGCGATATGAAATTGTTGGATGGAAATGGTAAGATATTTCCGAAGGTGAATGTGGACAAGAGGCATTTATTGATGGATATCGGATTTCCTAAATTATAAAGTTATTTAAAAAGGAATATTTTAAATTACTATACTATATAGGTTTTGTAAATCATTTTTGAATTTAAAATATTTCGAATTAGTTATTTTGAAGGCTTAACTATTATTTATAATAAACTCTAAGTTTTCTAAAACCTGCTTTGGAACTTATAAATAACTAGATATAAATTTTAATATTTAATATTGCTTCTTGCTTTATAAATATAGATGTTTTCAAATTGTTTTTAAAAACCAATTAAAATCCTCTTGTGTTGGTAAACAAATTAATTTAAATGAGATAAGATTTAGGAGAAATCTTATTAAGTGGAGAAGTTGAGTTTGAGAATTTATAAGAAGAGTGAAATTGATTTTAAGGAAGGAATGAGAAAATAAAGAATATTTTCAAAGGGTAAATCAAAACGTGGGTGAGTATAAGAAATCAGTTAAATGATTTCATGGAAATAAAAGGACTTTGAAATTTATTTCAAACGGGATAAAAAGGAAATAATATCTGAATGATATTTGAGATAAATAAGTTGGGAAAATTATTTGATAGTTGCTTGTGTATGATTAATTGATGGTTAAACCACCGACTATCAATATTGGACAATGCGTTGATCGTTTCGAAGAGTCCGGGATCGGATTTAATTATCCGAAAACCACTTCGATCCGGTTTGAACGATTACGAATGAAGACCGTGAAGAGTTGAAGACGGTGATTCGGTTTGTCCAGACCCAGGGCAACTTGTATGGATTGAATGCTTTCAGAACATCGTCAGGTGGACGATGAGCATTCTAAGTGGGACTCGTTCTTAAAAGGTAACGCTTAGCCTCAAGCCTCATCAACCGAGAATGGCTAAAACAGGAGAGGTGCAGCAAGACTTCGTGGGTAGCCCCCACTGGAGAGTAAGGTTTCCCCTGTCTAGATGTCCCTTTTATTTCGGCTTAATGGGTGGTTGGTCGCGCCAATCACGGGGTGATCTTGCTTGGGACTGTCCAGTAAGGGATGGTTCCGGTCTTGTGTTGCAGGGGAGTTAGGATGGCTCCTCGGTACTCTGATCTAGACCAGGTACTGTGACGGGCGGTACCCCGGTAGCCCTGCCATTGTATGGAATCCAACCTCCAATAAGCGCCTGTACAGTTTTGATTGTGCCCAACTATTGTCGAAACGTGAGATGCAAGCATTTCAACTAGATTCTATTTTACTTTCTATAGACACTATTATAATATCAGACGGATTTAATAAAAATGTTTTGGCTATCGTAAGGTAAAAACCCGACATGTTTATTTGTGGCGTGGTCTTACGAGATGCTTTTGTTTTCAAAGAATTTTTGAAAATATAATAATCCAATTGAGTGTGATTTCTCACGTTGGTTTTCCAGACTGACTCGGGTGTTGTTTTATATGATGCTCGGGTCAGACCGAGTTAAACAGGATCAGGTAAAAGCTAAGGAGCTCAGGAGACGAGCTGATGACAGAGCGTATTTCCGTATTTGTCTATTATTTCCGTTGTGTATGGACAATTATTAAATTGTCTCTGTATGGATGTTTGATGTCCTCTGATGATGGTATGTATGTATATATATGTATAACAGTACAGATTTCTTGTATTTAAAACTATATTCTATATATTATATTTTGTTCCGCTGCGATGTGAGATTCTGATGTTGTTTTCTTTTCTTCTTCTTTTACCTCTTTCTTCTTTTACCCGAAGACTCGTACTTTTGTGCCACTTTGGATTGAACTGTTGTGGAATTTTGTTAGTTCAAAGGGGTACGGATTTGCGGGCCTTTACACCTAGTATCAGAGCTGAAAGGTTAAGCGAGAACCTTGGCTCTAGTGGGGATTACACATTAGAGATAGAGTCATTAGTACTCTAGAATGAGTTTGAGCGTATTAATAGATATGAGCGCGTATTTGTTAGTGAATATAAAATGGTTTTATATTGTGTTGATTGATTTATTAAGTGGCATATGAACCTTCGTCGGCACAGTTTGGACAACTGGATCGAAGGGGTTTCTAAACACTTGAATAGAGCAATTCGACACAATATTGTTTTCAAAGGCGGGTGAATTATATAAGTTCATCCAAAATATATTTCGATATAAAAAGAAATATTTTCTGAAATTATTATATAACTTGAATGTTGGATGATAGTTTTATAGACAAATAAAATTGTAAAGATTTAAAATGGCTTATATAGCCAAGGAAAGTATGAGATTGAAGTTTGAAATTAAAATTAAAAGTAAAGTTAAAAAAATGAGGATTAACTTGGATTAAGGGGAAATTTTAATTTTTAGAACTTAACTAACGATGAAAAAATAATGATATAAATAAATTGATGAAGTAAATCAAATTTAGAATGTAAATGAATTGGATTAGAAAATTTAATAGAAATAAATTTTGGTTGAGATTAACTTAAGCTTAATAATTGGATTTAAATTTAAGATTGAAAGGAAATGAATTGGGATATGAATGATATTAAATGAAATTATGTTCTTACTTAATTAAATCCAAGTGAATTGGTGGATTAAAGAGTATGGTATGATGCTTGATTTAACGGAAGTTAAGTTAAATAAATTGAATTGAAATAAAATTCAGTTGAGTTATAAATGATGTTAAATAAATTAAATTCTTACTTAAATAAATAAAAGTAAATTGCAATGAAATTGAATTGGAATGAATATATTCTGATAGCTTATAAAGTAAATTGGAAACACATTGATTAAGAATATTTTTAGCTGCAAATGACTGTTCAATCTCGAGTTAAAATGAAATATGAATATATTCAAGCATCAAATGGGTAGTAATGTGAAAAATATAAATGTGTGGCTTATAAGAGAAAAGTATGGAGAAGTAAAATAGTAAGCTAAAATAAAACTATTTTGTATTGGAGAATGAAAAAAAAATCCAAACTTGAATTATAAAATAAAATTGAACACAGATAAAATAGTAAGATGATTTTTGAAGATAAAAATCCAATGTAGAATTGGAAGTGGAAGTGAACTAATTTGGAATAAATTGGTTAATTGAATAGGTTAATGAGATTTAAATTGGGTTAAATAGAAGTTGGATTGTGAGGTAATAATGGAATTGGAAATGAAATCCGAGTTATTAATACAAATTCAACTAGGAAGTGTAAGTAAATTAAATATGAATTAAAGTTGTTGTGGAATGGAATTTGATCTAGGTGAGTATCAAATAAATTGGAAATGAATTTAAGCATGAAATTGAAATAAGTAAATTAACTTAAGATTAAACTTTATAGAAGCGTAGCTTCGAGGAAAGTGGAAGTTGATTTAATAAAAGCTTGAATAATTTAAGTTGAATGAAATAAAATCTTTATTCAAATAAAAATAGCTGGATAAAAATTTAATTTGTATAAATAAACTCCGATGGCTTATCAAAAGAATTTCAATGCTTGAAATAAAATGTATGATTGCTTAATACAGGTAAGATCTGGAGTTTGAAGTGAAATAAATAAGCCAAAATAGAATTGTTTTGAACTTTAGAAATGTAATGGAAATCCAAAATTGAATATGTAAATGAAATTTGAATTGGTCAAATAGAAGTGAAATGAGAATTAATAAAATTGGATTATAAATGAATTGGCTTGAAGTGCGAATAAAATCCTAATGCTATAAATAAAGTGGAGATGGTCTTGAAATTAATTAAATAAGTTCGAGAATGAATCGAACATGGAAATTGAAATTTTTAAATGAATTGAGTAAATAAATTAACTGAGCTAAGTAGTAAATGAAAGAGATTAGATTTAAATAGAATCAAATTAAATTGAAAAAGAATTTATGGGCAAATGAAATGACTTAAGTTATGAAATTTAGATGATTTAAAGTGAATTGACTTAAATATAAAATTGAATGAAGCATGACTTATATAAATTTGGAAAAATGGATTATTAATCATAAGCCTGGAAGTTGTCAAGCTTTATAAAATGGGTTTGAATAAAACTCAATGTAAAAATAAAGTAAATGCAAGTATATGGATTTTAAAGAAATTGGAATGGAACGGATTTAAATATAAAATGGGTGGGAGTCAATTTTAAAATAGTTATAAAACTAAAGAAACTGTTGTTTGAATCGGATATGATGATATAAATTGAGTAAAAGCAATTGGATTTAATTGGAACCTTATCAATTGTTTATACAAACTGCTTGTATATATTGTTTATAGAATATGACTTT
Source organism: Allium cepa (assembly GCA_030765085.1). Lineage (NCBI taxonomy): Eukaryota > Viridiplantae > Streptophyta > Magnoliopsida > Asparagales > Amaryllidaceae > Allium > Allium cepa. The sequence goes on along the minus strand of CM060934.1, from coordinate 539,801,800 downwards.
GAATTGATAAGTAGCATAATTGATTTTGAGATCAAGTAAATTGAAAATGGGTTTGTCTGGACTTGAAAAGGAATTGAAGATAAGTAAATGAGTTGTAACTCACTTAAAGTTGAATGCAAATGGTATATGAATTGGTTAAGAAACCAATTTAATTAGTTTGGAAACTATACAAATTGCTTGTGGAAGTATTTATAGTGCATTACTTATGTTATAATTGTGTTGTAGCTGCTTAAATGAATGAAATGTTGTAAATTGCATAAATATGATACTTATATTTAAATTGAGTAAGTACAGGTACCAGAAGACTATATAGCGGGATTTTAGGCACGTAGATGCTAAAATAAAATATGTCGCTTGCTTAAAATGCTAAATAAGGTACGCCTACGCAATACAAACTAGGAAATATGAACTGTTATTGGTTTTTTCGACCGTGTGGGTCGATGTATATATATTTATATCTATTGTCAAATTGCAAAAGCTCCTCCGTACAGAGGGGACTCTGCCAAAAAAATTCGGAAATTTTGGAAGTTAGAAATTTTTTGAAATTTTAGAAAATTTTGTTAACGACAAACGTTTTCAAATTGAAAATTGAAATAAATTAGTGAATGAAACTTATTTAAAATAATGAAGAATTTGTTATAAATGAAAAATAGAATTTAAATATTCAGAGTTAAAGATAAATTGAATTCATATGGAAATGGAAGAATCAATTTGAATAAGAATAGATACAAACTAAGTGTAAGATGAAAATAAATATAAGAAACACATAAAATGCTTATACTAACTTAAGTAAGGAATGATGCATTCTCAATTGGGAATTGATATTTCAAATATAATCCAAAATAATATTTGAATGAATAGATATTGACATTTGTAAGAAATTCGATAAAATGTTTTTGAATTTTGTGATGAGACATATTGCTGTGTAAGTTATGCAGGTAATATAAAGGTAAAGGGAATTGATTTTGATTTCAGAAGATAAATTAGAAATGCTCGACAAAAAGATATGTGTTTGAATTTCTATATGGAAATTGATTGGGATTTTGATCGAGCCACTTGGCTTTTTGTTTTCTTTTGGGATTTGGGAGGCCGTAGAGCCATTTTGTAGTTGTACCGAGCTAGCCGCGCAAAGGAGACGCTGGCAAAAAATTTCGGGAATTTAGGGAGTTAGCAAAAATTTTGATAATTCAAAATTTGGTTTTAAATTGAAACTTGAATGGTTAAACAAATAGTATAGTTTGAAACTAAGGAAAAGTTTAGTAAGTTAATAAGAAGGGTAATGCGACTTTTATTAAAAAGATAGTTGGTAGGATGTTGAATTATTGGTTTTGGAAAATAGTAATGGGTATCGGACCATTCTTCCTAACTAGTAATTTCGGGGACAAAATTCTTTTAAGGGGGGAGGACTGTAACGACCCGGATTTTTGAACGATTAATTTGCATTATTTAAATATTTAATTTGAACTTTAATTTGATTTTAATTTGAACAGATTGGTTTTATATGATAGAAAGGATTCAGAATTTAACAATCTATAGAATAAATTAATTATTAAAGTAGAAAGTAGATATTGGGTAAAATATAAAAATTAGGAATTATAAGTTTGTTAAAAATATTATAGAATTTATATTAATAATACTGAAAATAATAGATGAATTAAAATTTGAATTTAACAGTGGTTTGTTCGATTTTAAAATTTCATCGTTTAAATTGACAATTTAAAAATAGCCATCCGAGGAACAGTCTCGGAATTCGACGAAACCAGTTCCGTTGGATCCGTAATATTGAATTATTATCGGATTTCAAATTTCGTAATTTTTGGAGCTACCGTGTGATTGTACGATAAACAAACGCGCTATAATTTAAGTGCAATTTGAGAAGATTTTGAAATTTAAATTTTAAAATAAAATAATTAGCCTAGCTTCCTCAACATACTTTTGTCCCATCAGAATACTGTAATTCGTCTTCTCCCATACGCTTCCCATCTTCGTTTTAATCGCGTTACTTTCTGTTTCTAGCTTCGATCAGAAAAACTAGAATTTAAATTCATGGCTGCCATCCCTTTCCTTTTAATCGCGAAACCCAACCCCTCATATTTTAAATTCCGAAACCCCCCTTCGTTTTCCCCTTTCTCCCTCAAAGCCGATTCACGGCATATATTAAAAAAAAAGGAAAATCGGCGAATATAATCGATTAGAGCGAATTTATTTTGCGTTCGAGCTTTAGGCGTGGGTTGCGGTTGCGTCTAGAAGCGCGTACGCAAGGAGCGGAGATGGGAAGATCTGGAGGAGTTCGAACTCGAGGAGGTGGCATGGTATAGGGTTCGCGATTGAAGTTGAGGGCCGCGTCGATTCGTGGGTTGCGGTGGTGTGGTTCAAGCGCGAGGCAGCATCGCGTTGGGGAGTTGTGCGCGACTCAGAAACTCACGACATCAACTTGAGCTAGGGGTTCGATGTGGAGCGGCGTGCATTCGTGTGTTCGAGAGTTTCAAGGATTTGGGTTCGTTCGTAGCTTTGTTCTTGCTGTTAGGTACATTTACAATTTACCTATTTCAGTTCCAATTTGAAGTATAATAATAATATTTATGTGTTTATGCAGTGAAAGAAATTTGAAAATCAGATTTGTTTTTTTTAGGAATTTTACAAGATAAATATTAAGGAAGAAGTTTTTACAATAAATTAGGGTTTTGATTCTAAAAACAAAAATATTTTTATTGTTAAATAGTTTTAGATCTTAAATATTTATTCTAGTTTAATTTAAAAATATATGTATATATATAAGATTTTTAGGAGTAAATATGAATTTTAAACTATTTGAAGTCTACATAAAAATTTGATTTTTTGAAATCTATTTACTTATTTTTATAAGTATATATATGTACTTTTAAAATAAAATCAATATATGTCAATTTGGGATAAGTAGGTTCAAAGAGAAAAATATAAAAATAAAAATAAAATAAATATACATCTCTACATTTTAAATATTGTTAGTTCGTTCAAAAATAATTTACTTAGGTGATTTATTTGTTTAATTAGTCACTAAAAGATTTTTATTTATTTTTTTATAAAGGAGAGTTCGTTTAGAATTTAATTATTTGTGAAATAAATCGTGAGTTAAATTAAATCATTAAAGTTAAAGAATAAATTTATTTAAACAGAAATTAATTGTTGATCTGTTCAAATATTAATAAGATCCATGCAATTGTTATTCAAGGTCAAAAAATATGGAAACGAGTCGGGATTGGGAAGGATTGCAACTTAAAAGCAAAGGTGAGATTTTCTCACTCATTTGGATGCCATAAATAAAATTTAAATGTTAAATTTAAATCATTGGATGTGTTTGGTTGATTTATGATAATTTATTCACCGGATGATAATATAGACCCATATACTGCAATATTTCACATTGAAGTGGAATTGATATTTTATGTTGTGCTAATATCTGTGGATGCAGGGAAACAGGTTGGAGGGATCCAACAGGATTCCTCAAAAATAATTATTTTATCTCATATATATGTTGTTCTATGACAGAATGATAAATTGAGATGGATGGCTTTATATATGAATTGAATTATTAACTGTTGAATAACAGAGAAGCTTAGATTTTAAATTTAACTGCCATTGATAAATTAATTCAAAGAAGTTAAATAGAACTCAAATAGGAAATATTATAGGAATTTGAAACTTCAATTTGAGAATGAAAATAAAAATAAAAGCATCTTATACGGAAATTGGTTAAAGTTGAGTTTTTGGGAAAATTTAATATATTAAACACTGGAAGAATTATTGTAATCTACAAGTAAAATTTTATTTAAGAATAAAAAGAAAACGTTGTTAAGAAGTACAAATAAGAGATTTTTGTTAAGAAATAAAAAGGAATTTTATTAAGTAATGAATGGAATTTATTTAAAGAGTAATATGAAAATTTATATAAAAGAAATAAATTATTAAGGCAGAATTCTTAAATAAAACTATTTTTATAAATAAAGTGAACTCAAGGAGATTTTATAAATTTAAATGGAGTTTATAAATGAGGTAGAAAAATATCAGTGTATATTGGAAAGGATAAGTCAAAGTGAACTTATATTGAGATATGAAATTGTTGGATGGAAATGATAAGATATTTCCGAAGGTGAATGTGGACAAGAGGCATTTATAGATGGATATTGGATTTCCTAAATTATAAAGTTATTTAAAAAGGAATATTTTTAAATTACTATACTATATAGGTTTTATAAATCATTTTTGAATTTAAAATATTTCGAATTAGTTATTTTGAAGGCTTAACTATTATTTATAATAAACTCTAAGTTTTCTAAAACCAGCTTTGGAACTTATAAATAACTAGATATAAATTTAATATTTAATATTGCTTCTTGCTTTATAAATATAGATGTTTTCAAATTGTTTTTAAAAACCAATTAAAATCCTCTTGTGTTGGTAAACAAATTAATTTAAATGAGATAAGATTTAGGAGAAATCTTATTAAGTGGAGAAGTTGAGTTTGAGAATTTATAAGAAGAGTGAAATTGATTTTGAGGAAGGAATGAGAAAATAAAGAATATTTTCAAAGGGTAAATCAAAATGTGGGTGAGTATAAGAAATCAGTTAAATGATTTCATGGAAATAAAAGGACTTTGAAATTTATTTCAAACAGGATAAAAAGGAAATAATATCTGAATGGTATTTGAGATAAATAAGTTGGGAAAATTTATTTGATGGTTGCTTGTGTATGATTAATTGATAGTTAAATCATCGACTATCAATATTGGACAATGCGCTGATCGTTTCGAAGAGTCCGGGATCGGATTTAGTTATCCGAAAACCACTTCGATCCGGTTTGAACGATTATGAATGAAGACCGTGAAGAGTTGAAGACGGTGATTCGGTTTGTCCAGACCCAGGGCAACTTGTATGGATTGAATGCTTTCAGAACATCGTCAGGTGGACGATGAGCATTCTAAGTGGGACTCGTTCTTGAAAGGTAACGCTTAGCCTCAAGCCTCATCAACCGGGAATGGCTAAAACAGGGGAGGTGCAGCAAGACTTCGTGGGTAGCCCCCACTGGAGAGTAAGGTTTCCCCTGTCTAGATGTCCCTTTTATTTCGGCTTAGTGGGTGGTTGGTCGCGCCAATCACGGGGTGATCTTGCTTGGGACTGTCCAGTAAGGGATGGTTCCGGTCTTGTGTTGCAGGGGAGTTAGGGTGGCTCCTCGGTACTCTGATCTACACCAGGTACTGTGACGGGCGGTACCCCGGTAGCCCTGCCATTGTATGGAATCCAATCTCCAATAAGCGCCTGTACGGTTTTGATTGTGCCCAACTATTGCCGAAACGTGAGATGCAAGCATTTCAGCTAGATTCTATTTTACTTTCTATAGACACTATTATAATATCAGACGGATTTAATAAAAATGTTTTGGCTATCGTAAGGTAAAAACCCGACATGTTTATTTGTGGCGTGGTCTTACGAGATGCTTTTGTTTTCAAAGAATTTTTGAAAATATAATAATCCAATTGAGTGTGATTTCTCACGCTGGTTTTCCAAACTGACTCGGGTGTTGTTTGATATGATGCTCGGGTCAGACCGAGTTAAACAGGATCAGGTTAAAGCTAAGGAGCTCAGGAGACGAGCGATGACAGAGCGTTTTCCGTATTTGTCTATTATTTCCGTTGTGTATGGACAATTATTAAATTGTCTCTGTATGGATGTTTGATGTCCTCTGATGATGGTATGTATTTATATATATGTATAACAGTACAGATTTCTTGTATTTAAAACTATATTCTATATATTATATTTTGTTCCGCTGCGATGTGAGATTCTGATGTTTTCTTTTCTTCTTCTTCTACCTCTTTCTTCTTTTACCCGAAGACTCGTACTTTTGTGCCACTTTGGATTGAACTGTTGTGGAATTTTGTTAGTTCAAAGGGGTATGGATTTGCGAGCCTTTACGATAGTAATTCGACAAATAGTATAGGTTGAATATGGAAACTAGTATTGATTATAATTAGTCTAATATCTATGGATCCTTTTCTTCTCAATACTAATTTATTTGGATTTATAGTAATGATATCTTAAGTAATATCGTTTTTGACCCATTTAAAAGTTATGATCTGAAAATAAGAAATCTTTGTTAAGATTTAAATAAATGATTTGAAAATGTTTTTCCAAGTAAAAGGTAAAATGATTTGGAATTATTTCAAGATTAAAGAGGTTTAACCAAGTAGAGAATTTAATAAATGAGGCTTAACGATTCCATGTACTCTTAAAATGTAAAGGAATATTTTAAAAGAATATATCTCCAAAAGATATTTGATTTGATAAAAAAGATAAATTGATTGGATGTTGTTTAATGATCACCTATATACTTGACATCTTTTTATCAATGATTGGTTCAGAGAAACCGCGGTCAAATTTGGACATTTCCTATCGAAATCCACTTCGAACCAATGTATGTGTTTGAAAGTAAAGACATGCTGGAGATGATGATTTTAAAGATGGAGATCTTCATAATGTAGGGCTACATGCCCCTAACCACTGGGGTGATTCCCATATTATATATATGGTGGCAATAGTGCCTTCGTTCTAAAAATCTTCGATATGCAGGGACTACTCGTTAGTAATTCTAAGGGTGATTCCCAAACAGGAAGTAGTAAGAGGAGTGCCTTCGATTTGTCCTTCACCTGGACAACTTATATGGATGAGTGTCCGACATTGCATTTCTAAAAGCATATACATTAATCTTCACAAATGTACATCTATTTGCTGGTGTAGGAGGTAACCCCTTCTATACTTAACACTCTTCTCTGAGATGTACGAGCTCAAAGGTTGTACTTTTGTTGAAATCGATAGCGTGTTGTTAGAAATGGCAATATGGCATTCTAAGTGGAATTTTATTTGTGAAAAGTAAAGCATGGCTTTGGAAAAAGAAAAGCATGGCATTGTGGAAAGAAGAGCATAGCTTCACGAGCCTCACGTCCCATAAATGATACGGGATACTATGCGGGGTTGTAGTGTATATATTTCAGGCTATCGATTTTATTGATGATGAAGGAGTCCAGTACTGTCTAGTCCCTCAATGGTTTAAATGGACAGGTATTGGAGGCTCGACTGAGAAAGAGAAAAGCCACCAAAATATGTTGTTACGTAGTAGTGTAACAATGTAGTATGGAGGCTTGCTTGAGAAAAGTGAATAGTCACCAGAGACTAGGATTGTTATGTGTGGTTTTTGCATCAAGGGAAAGGCCACATGTTCCCTATCATGTTGGAAATCAAATTTCAATACGATCCTTACAGTTTTGGTTGTATTCCCAAAATAGCTGTAATACTTTGCAAACATTTCAGCTACCCCTTTGTGATACACCATTTGGGATTGTCTGGGTATTGGTACCTTCTTTATATATTTATTTGAAAAGTGTTTTCAAATCAATGTCATTAATGATAACATAAAATTTGTATTGGTATAAAGTATTTTGGTTATCGTAAGGAAAAACTTCATGGTCTTACAAGATACCCTTCTTTCTAAAGATTTTGATTGGCATCAAACTAATCTATGACAATTTCATATACATTTATAATTTGAGTTTTCCCACGTTGGTTTATCAAGCCTGATCCGAGTATTTTTGATACTCGGGTCAGATCCGAGTAGTTCCGGTTTAGCCAATGACGCTTGGAATTTCCAAAGGAGAGCTAGAGATCTTCGTCAACATATGAACATATTATATTTTTCCACTGCATTTGTTTTGTTATTTTTTAGCAATTGTAAGGACAAAGTATTTATATCTGTCCAGGCTGAACCTAGATTAGACTCTGGTATCGTATTCAAAATTTTCTATTGTAAAAGATTTTGTGGTTAATAATATATGATTATTTCATTCGTTTAAGATTCTATTTTTCTATGTTCTGTCTTTACTTTCTTTTACCCTTAACAATTAGTTTTTCGACACTTGAATGCTCGGCATGCAATATAATAGACGTATTAGTGTCGATTTCGAGGGTAGAAAATCCTGGCCATTACAACTAAGGTTTTTTTTATAGATAGGATATCAAGCACGAGAGAAAATGGATGTGCTTATAGCCACATAATGCCTACAAAATATTTAGTATATTACTGTTTTTTTCCTCCTTACTTTGCTCTAGATTTAATATCTAGTTAAATCGACAATTCAAACCCCATATCCTCTATTAACGCTCCCCTACAAGTATTGCATAATTTTTAAGCCTAATTAATACTCATTAATTACTTAAATATTTGTATTAGCCCATTTATTTAATAAAATCAACACATAACATTTATATATTATTTTAATTAATTTTAAGGACTCGAATGAATAATAAAACTGTATAAAATCAATACAACATTTATATTGATCTTATCCATTTTAATTATAACATTTATAGATTAGTTCGATATTAAATTTGAAGTATGTTGAATACTATTGGGTGTTTCCCTGCTATTTTCAACCATTCGCATCCGCACATGTCGGACTTGAATTGCACAAAATATCTGATTGTTAATTTATATTTTGCAAACTCAGCATATACAGTAAATAAATCAGTCACAGAATCACAGACACAGAGTAATACAGTAATACGCAGCGAAATACATAAATAGTAGTCCATGAAGCTACTATACAAATATCATAGTTAGAAATAGAATACAACAGAATATCTCAAATACAGCGAAGTCTTCAGTACGAACAGATGACTTCTCTGAACCAATCAACTGGAAAAGCTGAAAGATGAATCGATAGTTGGATCTCCAATAAAGCTCCAAACTCCACAGGTGAGTCTCAAATGTTGTATCACTCAGTCTGACCCGAGCGTAAAGCAAAAACACAAAACACTCGAGTCAGGATTAACGTTCTTATATCAATAAATCCAACTCAAGTGAAATATCAACTGAAATACAAGTAACTTAAAGGATGTTTGGGATAACCATCCTCTAAGAGTCCATGGAACTATCTACAAGGTAGAAATATACACTATAACACCGAAATCATTTCAAATTAATTTATATTTCACAAAAAAATATCATTTCATTTCAAATATATATATTTCCAAAATATATATAAATATTTTATAAAGTAGAATATTTGTAGTTTCCTTAAACTTAACAAATCACTTCAAAATCAACCCGACTTCCCTATTCAAATTAAATTCAATCTCAATTTATCAATTTCCATTCAATTAAGTTTCTGACCGAATAAATTCAAATTATATATATTTCAAATACAGATCTAAATCACAAATTAACCATTTAAATTCTAGTATATTTCGAAACTTTAATATTCAACATTCCAAAGTTCAATTTAACAGTTTCATATAGATATCGATTTAACCTTATTATTTAGTCTTAAAATGTTCACTTAATAAATTCAATATTTATTGAATAACATAAATTTAACTTTAAACTAAATATTCCTTTCGATTTGTTTAAATTGAAACTTCCATTTAACCATTTAAATCAAAATCAAGTTATAAACCAAATCTTAAATTTCAAATTCAATAGTTCAAATCAATCCAGTTAAGTAAAATTCTTAACTAAATACCATTTCAAATAAATTCAATTTTATCTTCTCAACCTTAACTTATTCAAATTATTACAACAATCGATTTTGAAATATAAATTTAAATAAGTACTTAAGCATATTATATGGATTGATTCAATCTCAATAATATTATTACTAAATATATATATATATATATATAATTTCCATTTATATATAATATTTTAAGAACCAATATTTATTGAAAACCATATATTTCCTTTCAAACTATAGAAATTATTTTCAAACATTTATATATATGTGTGTGTGTGGACCAACGGTGTCTGTATATAATTTCCTACCCTATGGTCAAGGGATACGGATATTTAACATTTCAATCCGAAATTTAAATATACGGGTATATATCACTTCGACCCGCAATCCCAAATTCAATTTAATTGAAAATTGCCTGGATTTATCATTTCAACCCATAACGAAATTCTCCTATTCTAAATTCCGTTCGGGTTTGTATCATTTCAACCCATAGTGAATTCTAAACTACAGGAAACTTGCAGAGTGATAACAGATAATAAAATAAAATAACAGGCACATATCATCAATACCAATATAATATAAACAACAGGATATGGTGGCATATCCCACAAATGAACAACTGCAGATAACAACATATATAGCAATGTCAATAACTAACAGCGGCATATTTCAATTGTCGTTTCAATTGAAATTAAATTTAATAAATAAAAGAACGTTAATTGTGAGTGATTGCTCACCTTTTGAGGCTAGAGCGATTTGTCACTGAAATGGATTACGAATCCAAGCACGAATTTCAAAGTAAAAGCTGGATTGGCACGATTTCGACGAACAAAGCTGATATATAAAGATGTTGATGGGAAATAATCAGAAACAACATGATAGAAGCAACAATGATATATAATTATTACTATTATTATCCATGGAATAAATATTTAATTTTAAAACAAATATCAAAATAACATATATATAAAATTAAAACCATTGTTTTAAATTAAACACATAGATTAAACATCAACATATATACATAATAGGTTAAAATTCAATACTTATATAAATGAATAGATATACAGGCAAATATATAAACATACGTGTAACCTATATACAAGTTATATCTTTAGAAATCAATATTTAAATTAAAGTCTATATAATTTGCTAAAATTGTTACAAAACTAATTCATATACTAAGAAAATTTAAATGTACACCACACAGTATATAACAATACAGCATATGTATAAAATATCCTATGCATAACTTTTATAAATAGCAAAATATCAAAAGATCATATATGTATATATATATATATATATATATACAGATCATCACGTACTACAATATATAAACCGTACTACATGATACAGATAACCAATGTGCAGACCATAAATAACGAAATGTGTAGACAAGATGTATATATGCAGTCTACTCACTAATTTCATGTTGGTACTATAAATATACCCAAACTCAAGTATATATGAACTCCTAGACCTATTATATTCAAAATCAATAGTTATCATATAACATCAGTATACTTAATTTGAAATGATGTTTATTTGTACCCAACAGATGGTGTACATCAGCTGATGTAAACTGACTGTGTATGACAAACAGCTCATAACCACTTGTATAACGCATACATTATAACCCACTTTCAAATCTATGTATTAAATATTATGTATTAAAAATCAATGTTTAAAAAAATCAAGTATATTATCATAAAAATATTCATATCATATATATGCAGAACTTGGTGTGAACATGGCATAAATGTGTCTACTAAAGCCAATATGTAACCTACATAATGCACGCAACCCGAGACGTGAACCACATGCAGCCAAATATAACTTTTATACTAAGATGTAATAAAATCCAACATATGAATCATATAAAATTCAATATCATATCTTCATTTGTATACCGCAATACGTATATACCCTCCAACACATTAAAATATATAACAGTTTTATTGAAATCATATATATTATTTAAAATAAAACTGAAACATCTGTTACAGATAAATATCATATACCTAACACAACATTCATTCAACTAGAACAGCCTAAAAAAATTATGAGACAAAATTAAAATATAAAATATGCGCATGCTACAATACTAGAAACTGATGTATTATCATATACATAAACAAATATGCTTTTCGTATAAGCCATTGTATATAATATACTAATATTTATATACCATAACAACAGATTAAAAACTTACAAAACCAAAGAAAAACAAAAGAAGGAAATAAATTTATTATAAAGCCATTACCTGATGTATGAAGCACACGCAATATAGAAGGAAGATGAACAAATGCAGTGAAAATTTATGAACGCAAGTTGAAATATAATTAGGTAAATTCGCTCAAAGAAGGGATGCAGGCAGTTGACGTGATAAGGGAGATATTGCATGGTTTTAGAGGTAAGTAAGGCATCGATGATTTTATTTTATTTTTGTTCTAAACTTTTTTTTCCTTCTCTTCTTGCCGACTGAAATATGAAGATGGATTTGTCAAATATATTGAAAGCAAAGGACAGGGAGGGGAGAAGCAAAGCACGGAAAAAGATATATAATAAAAAGAAGAAAATGGAGGCCATGCCTTCAGAGCTCATGCAGGCAAGAAGAAATGAAGGAAATGTTGAGATGCAATTGAAAACTATTTGTGTACGAGGCTTATATTTATCACGGTTGCGTTGATTGAGGTGAGAGAATATAGGCAAGAAATAAATTTAAATCAATTATACACGATTGCGTTGATTGAGGTGAGAGAATATAGGCAAGAAATAAATTTAAATCAATTATACACGATTGCGTTGATTGTGGTGAGAGAATATAGGCAAGAAATAAATTTAAATCAATTATACACGATTGCGTTGATTTTGTATCAGGCTATGGAATATATTCCTATCGATTTATACCCGAGAGGCAAGGAAGTTTCCGTACGTATTGGATTGCTGATAAGTTAGTAAATCCAATGCAAAAGTGGCAAGCAAATATTTGTTGTTTTGAACGGTAAGTAAATAAAAGAGTTTTTATACCAAATTAAAACCATTGAATCAAAAAGAACGCGTAAAAGTTTACACGTGAACTTCAAGCAATCTTGAAACGGATTTTGAATGTCTAAAGAGAAATAAATTTGCTTGAAACGGCTACGCGAATTTGAAGATTTTATTCCTATTATAAAAATGAAGAAAAAAGGGAAGCGTAGAAATTTACACGTAACTTATCAAAGCTAGATTTAAAAGAAATGGAACGGCAAGGGAAATCATTTCTTTCCCACTTGGAATGCAAGGCTACAGATAAATTTATTTATTTAGTTAAGGTAATAAATTTTTATTAAGAATGCGCACTATAGATGCATTAATCAAATCAACCATACGCCTACATTAAAATAAAAATAACGCATTTAAATTTATACGTTTTCTTATTTATTCACTACTTATATTTAGCAAAATATATGTTTAAAGAGTATTTAATTAATTACGTACTATTTATATGCTAACTAAATAAATCAAACGAATATGAACGTACAATTTAAAACGTTCATTTTATAAAGCTTATCTATACACTATAAATTTTAAAATTTGTTACTTGATTAAAAATACGATTTGTTTACATCCATCTGATTCATTCATCATTTACCAAGAACTGATGTATATAAGTAAAAATATTAATTACTCAATTTAAAAAGTATATAATCTAACATAAAAAAACAAAAGCGGAAAATGTTGTTTCGAATACATCCAGTTGAATTAAAAGATTTGGAAATTAGAATTTAAGGATTTAAAATTTCAATTAATGTTAAACTTTAACCAAAATAAGAATTATAGGATTCTGCTTATATTTAAAAAAAAAATTGGTGACTATTTATAACTAAATTTAAAAAATTCAATTTTTTTGTAAATTAAAACCCCAAAGTTTATAAATAAAAGAATAAAATACTTGTTAGAATTTTTGGGTTGTTACACTCTCCCCCACTCAGATCGAAAAGGAACAAAGTAGGAGAATAGAAACAACCAGATGAAAAATTAGACTTTGGAAAACAAATTAACAATTTATTTAAAACCATATTTTTTTAATATTTAATAGTTTGATTAAACTCATTTTATTAAATCCATTCAATTATTTATGAGATCAATTATTTATATAAAACACTGAAAATTTTACTATTGAACCAGGTAGTATATAAATAAACAATATTTTAAAGATTATATTCAAAAAGGAAAGGAAGGTAGATTTAGGAAACAGAATATAGGTGAATAAATAAGCTGAGCAGATAAGGTAGATCTAAAAGAATAGTATCGGGCACGAATCGTAAATTTCAAACCATAAGAGTCTCAATTTCAAATATTAATAGAAAATTTCTTTGTTGAAAAATACTTTTACGATAAAATACCTTTATATCGAAACAAAATTTTCTTTCGAAAATACTTTTATAACTCGATGTTTCAACAAGTTTTTCCTCATTCTTGCAGACTCTGGCCATGCGTTGATCAGGCGCAAAGCTAGACTTCTTCAAGTACTTAATAGACCTGTTTCAACACCCAGTGAAAATACTGAAAACTTTTTAAAACGGATATGGAAAGTACAATCCAAAAATAAATCACCTTGATCGCAGGATACATAACAATGGTTACTCCTGGATCCCCCAGGAAACATCCATATCCTTTAAGCATTCACTGCCTTGCGAATTACGCCATGATAAACAAAACCCGTGGACCGCAGGATACATAACAATGGTTACGCCTGGATCCCCCAGGAAACATCCATACCCTTTAAGCAATCTCTTCCTTGTGGATTACGCCACGACAACAAAACTGGTAGACCGCATGATACATAACAATGGTTACGACTGGATCCCCCAGGAAACATCCATACCCTTTAAGCAATCTCTGCCTTGCGGATTACGCTACCCTAAAAAAAACCGTGGGTTACGCCACGGTAGGACACTCGAGTATCACATCCGGAAAACCAAAAATCAGAGAGAATAATATTGATAGAATGAATCCACAATGTGGCCACAAAGCGGATATCAAGCAGAAGGCACTTTCCATATCTTTACTTCGAAAATATGTATCATATAGTACCTTTTCAAATCACTTTCAAATATCATACTTATATAAAGTCCATTATATATAAGATTTCATTTTCAAATCGAATACTTTCCAAAATCAATAGTATATCAAATCACACTTATATATACTTCGCCTGTATAAGATTATACCTTTCAAATTGAGTACCTTTCCAAATCAATAGTTTTCAAATCAACTTCATACTTATACAAATCAATTCTATATAAGTTCAATAACTCCCAAATCAAGTATTTAGTAAAACAAGGTTCTCAATTTCAATTTCTTTCAATATCATTTCGGTTTCAGAATCAAATATGATTTCACCAAATTATTTCTTCCATATTTAATATCTTCAGTTTCAAAATTTCCAAATAATAGGTTTAGAAAATAATTCTAGTTTCCAAATCAACATAATTTAGGTCAATCAAATTCATTTCCAAAACCATGTAAGTACTAGTTTTAATTCCAATATAATTTCAAAACCAAATATTTTTCTCAAAATCAATTATACTCAAAATGGTCTCCAAATTTATAACTATCACTTTAAAACCTTTAAACTATTTATTTCCATTCAAAAGATCCAAAATTGCTTTTGCAAATTATTTACTTAACAAAAGTTTCAAATTTATTTAAGTCATACTCTTCATACTTTAAACATACAAACTAAACTTATATACTTTATTAAATATTTGTACTATAGGAAATTTACTTATCCTTGTAAATTAAACCTTGATTTGGAAGTGTTTGAACATCCAAAATAGTCGGAGAAATCAAATTTTCAATTCAAAAGTTGGAAATCAGCAACAAATCAGTAAATCAATTTCAATAGATAGGGTTATACTAAATCAAACCCGAAACTCGAGGACTGAACACCGGTTCATTCAAATCGTTTCAAATATATATACATATATCCTTTGAATATCAAATCAAACTTCAGAATTTTAAATCAAAATTGGTTTCATAAAACCACTCACATAGCGAAGCTACTAAAGTGGCCTCCTCCACTCTGAAACTTAAAAATCAATGTCGATGATGCGTGCACTCATCACCGAAATTATTTTCCAGCGACATAAGTGAGTTTTGGACTTCTATTTTCTTGAAAACTTCATTAAAATTTATTCGAAATTATTGGAACTCGTTTGAAGTCATTTGAAACATTTTTTATTCAGAAAATACTTTCAAATAGTATTACTATATATTTTTCTTACACCAATTTAAAAAAATGCCGGAGTTCAATCTCTCAAATTTCAATTTCAAAACCTTTCCATAAAAATCATTTTTATGTAAATCAAATTTCTTATAAAATTTTCAAAATTTCAAATCCTTTTAAAGCTTCAAATTTTCATTTTTAAAACGGAAATATAATCCATATCGAAAACATTTCACTTTTATATATTGAATAAAATCATACTTATCAAAATAATAATTTCGATATATAAAAACAATTTTCAAAATACAAAAAATCCGATTTTTCAAAGGATGATTCAAGAATGGATTTATAAACAAAGATAGAGTTTCAAATTAGAGGAACTCTAAACAAATAGAATTTTGATTCGAAGATAGACTCGATTGAAAATGAGATAATTAAATTTCAAAATAGGAGATGGATATACTACGTAAATCGCGGGCGACTTTAACCGGGTCCACCGTGACTACAGTAATATGATCGATGCGGGATTCTAAGGCAAGTTGACATTCGATCGCCAAAGATAAAATTCGGCATAACAAGAGATAGCGATATGTAAATCGAGGATATATAAATCTCCGGTGAATCAATGCTAACTGTAAAGGAGTTTCACCCCCTTTACAAATCATTCAGTGGAGTTATGGGATACTCCGGAATCGAAAGAATGTAAGTAGGGAGAGACAAGAATGGATTTAGGAACCAAGGGAACGTTCCAAAATTCAAAGGAAATTCTAATCAAAGAGGAAAGGATTCAAGCTCGAACGAAAGTGATTCCGTAATTAAATTTACCATACATGCTAAGTTTTCCTAGAGCCAAAGCTCTGATACCAACTATAATGACCTGCTATTTTCAACCATTCGCATCCGCACATGTCGGACTTGAATTGCTCAAAATATCATATTGTTAATTTATATTTTGCAAACTCAGCATATACAGTAAATAAATCAGTCACAGAATCACAGACACATAGTAATACAATAATATGCAGCGGAATAAATAAATAGTAGTTCATGAAGCTACTATAAAAATATCAGAGTTAGAAATAGAAAACAACAGAATATCTCAAATACAGCGAAGTCTTCAGTACGAACAGATGACTTCTCTGAACCAATCAACTGGAAAAGCTGAAAGCTGAATCGATAGTTGGATCTCCAATGAAGCTCCAAACTCCACAGGTGAGTCTCAAATGATGTATCACTCAGTCTCACCCGAGCGTAAAGCAAAAACACAAAACACACGAGTCGGGATTAACGTTCTTATATCAATAAATCCAACTCAAGTGAAATATCAACTGAAATACAAGTAACTTAAAGGATGTTTGGGATAACCATCCTCTAAGAGTCCATGGAACTATCTACAAGGTAGAAATATACACTATAACACCGAGGTCATTTCAAATTAATTTATACTTCACAACAAAATATCATTTCATTTCAAATATATATATTTCCAAAATATATATAAATATTTTATAAAGTAGAATATTTGTAATTTCCTCAAACTTAACAAATCATTTCAAAATCAACCCGACTTCCCTATTCAAATCAAATTCAATCTCAATTTATCAATTTCCATTCAATTCAGCTGACCAAACAAATTCAAATTATATATATTTCAAATACAGATCTAAATCACAAATTAACCATTTAAATTATAGTATATTTCAAAGCTTTAATATTCAACATTTCAAAGTTCAATTTAACAGTTTCATATAGATCTCGATATAACCTTATTATTTAGTCTTAAAATGTTCAGTTAATAAATTCAATATTTATTAAATAACCTAAATTTACCTTTAAACTAAATATTCCTTTCGATTTGTTTAAACTTGAAACTTCCATTTAATCATTTAAATCAAAATCAAGTTATAAATCAAATCTTAAATTTCAAATTCAATAGTTCAAATCAGTCCAATTAGGTAGAATTCTTAACTAAATACCATTTCAAATGAATTCAACTTTATCTTCTCAACCTTAACTTATTCAAATTATTACAACAATCAATTTTGAAATATAAATTTAAATAAATACTTAAACATATTATATGGATTGATTCAATCTCAATAATATTATTATTAAATATATATATATATATATAATTTCCATTTATATATAATATTTTAAGAACCAATATTTATTAAAAACCATATATTTCCTTTCAAACTATAGAAATTATTTTCAAACATTTATATATATGTGTGTGTGTGTGTGTGTGTGTGTGTGTGTGTGTGTGGACCAACGGTGTCTGTATATAATTTCCTACCCTATGGTCAAAGGATACGGATATGTATCATTTCAATCCGAAATTTAAATACACGGGTAGATATCACTTCGACCCGCAATCTCAAATTCAATTTAATTGAAAATCGCTTGGGTTTATCATTTCAACCCATAACGAAATTCTCCTATTATAAAGTCCGTTCGGGTATGTATCATTTCAACCCATGGTGAATTCTAAACTACAGGGAACTCGTAGAGTGATAACAGATAATAAAATAAAATAACAGGCATATATCATCAATACCAATATAATATGAACAACAGGATATGGTGCCATATCCCATAAGTGAACAATTGTAGATAACAACATATATAGCAATGTAAATAACTAACAGCAGCATATTTCAATTATCGTTTCAATTGAATAAAATTTAATAAATAAAAGAACATTAATGGTGAGTGATTACTCACCTTTTGAGGCTAGAGCGATTTATCACTGAAATGGGTTACGAATCCAAGCACGAATTTCAAAGTAAAAGCTGGATTGGCACGATTTCGACGAACAAAGCTGATATATAAAGATGTTAATGGGAACAAAACAGAATCAACACGATAGAAGCAACAATGATATATAATTATTAGTATTATTATCCATGGAATACATATTTAATTTTAAAACAAATATCAAAATAACATATATATAAAATTAAAACCATTGTTTTAAATTAAACACATAGATTAAAAATCAACATATATACATAGTAGGTTAAAAATTAATACTTATATAAACGAATAGATATACAAGCAAATATATAAACATACGTGTAACCTATATACAAGTTATATCTTTAGAAATCGATATTTAAATTAAAGTCTATATAATTTGCTAAAATTGTTACAAAACTAATTCATATACTAAGAAAATTTAAATGTATACTATAACTTTGTTTAAAAAAAACATAACATATGATATACCTTACTTATCTTATATATGTAAACTGGTTAGAACTTTATATAATATATATATATATACACACACACAGTACATACGTTCTTAACATCACTATTATATAAACAGTATATTATCTTTATAAAAGACATATTATATATAAGCTAATATTATACAAATTTATAAAATCAGTATATATCAATACAGCATATGTACAAAATATCCTATGCATAACTTTTGTAAGTAGCAAAATATCAAAATATCATATATGTATATAGATACAGATCATCACGTGCTACAATATATAAACCGTACTACATGATACAGAAAACCGATGTGCAGACTATAAATAACGAAATGTCTAGACAAGATGTATATATGCAGTCAACTCACTAATTTCATGTAGGTACTATAAATATACCCAAAATCAAGTATATATGAACTCCTAGACCTATTATATTCAAAATCAATAGTTATCATATAATATCAGTATACTTAATTTGAAATGATGTTTATTTGTACCCAACAGATAGTGTACATCAGCTGATGTAAACTGACTGTGTATGACAAACAGCTCATAACCACTTGTTTAACCCATACATTATAACCCACTTTCAAATCTATGTATTAAATATTATGTATTAAAAATCAATGTTTAAAAAAAATCAAGTATATTATCATAAAACATATTCATATAATATATATGCAGACCTTGGTGTGAACGCGGCATAAATGTGTCTACAAAAGCCAATATGTAACCTACATAATGCACGCAACCCGAGACGTGAACCACATGCAGCCAAATATAACTTTTATATTAAGATGTAATAAAATCCAACATATGCATCATATAAAATTCAATATCATATCTTCTTTTGTATACCGCAATACGTATATACCCTCCAACACATTAAAATATATAACAGTTTTATTGAAATCATATATATTATTAAAAATAAAACCGAAACATCTGTTACAGATAAATATCATATACCTAACACAACATTCATTCAACTAGAACAGCCTAAAAAAAATTATGAGACAAAATTAAAATATAAAATATGCGCATGCACAATACTAGAAACTGATGTATTATCATATACATAAACAAATATGCTTTTCATAAAAGCCATTGTATATAATATACCTATATTTATATACTATAACTGTAACATCCCGCCTTTTCGCTGCCAATTCAAACCATACGGAAGGGCGGATTGTTATGGGGTAAATAAGAAAAACAGAGAAGAAAAAACAAAACAGAATCTCACAGCGGAAGGATAAAATATAATAATCAATATACAATTCATAAAACTGTTTACAAAACATTTGATTCTTCTTTATACAATAAATATCAGAGTTCGCGTACCAATAAATATCAATGCAGCGGAATACAGTGTGCAGTGGAACCATATAATATATAATAATAATAATAATAATAATGAAAACTTCATCTTCGTCCTCCAAAAATAAAGTATTCCATCCTGAAATGCTCGGACTGACCCGAACGAATTGAAAAAAAAAACACTCGAGTCAGAACTAAAAGATCTTATGTAAGTTAAATTAACAGGAATAAATATGAGTGCAGCAACTTAAGAGATGCTTGGGATTCACATCTCCTAAGGATCCGTTAAACTATTTACTATGTAGTAATATTTCGCTATTATAATAATGTCTATTAGTAAAATAAACTTACTTTTAAATAGCGTTAAGGCTTTACATTTTCCACCTTAACACGTTTATATATTCCCATAGTCTATATAGTACCGTAATCTCCCCCATACTGGGCATCGTCAGAAGGCACTCCATAGGTATGGTACAAAACCAAAATCGTATAAGACGCGCTATGGTAGGTGACACGGCACAACTAGGCAATGCCAGGGTAGATATACCAATTACGCTTCCGGGTCGGTGGTAACGCATAGCCACAGCTACCGCCCACCTCGAGCCACACCCCCAAATAAAAAAATCAAAAGTGGCCACCGAATCAATCCAAGAGTCTAAGTATAATATCGAAGGGATGTGTCCGATCAAAGGTGCTACCGCAACTAATCCGTCAATCGCTCCTGTTTTAGCCACCTTATGCCAACTCACGGGAGTTGGGTCCATGTATTTACCTCAAAGGAAACGTCGCCGCCATCCTACTTCATTCTGGAATCTCCACCGCGTACACGGTTGTTAAAGTGGTTTTCGGGGTTGGCAGAGAGTATGGCTACTTCCAATCTTAGTCTCTTCAACAACCAAACGTTATTATAACACTGCGGTTATTTCAAAATCGGACGAGAATAAAGAGAGAGTCCCATTCTATATGTCAATAGAGACAACAATGAAATTTATAGTAAGAGGAAAATCCGTCGACTTTAGAAATCGTGAGGGTTCAAGTCCCTCTATCCCCAGTAAAAAGCCCGTTTTACTTCTTTACTATAATTCTCCTTTTTTTATAAGTGGTTCAAAGAAAACAAAGAAAATTCAATATCTTTCTTATTCATTTTACTCTTTCACAAATAGACCCAAAGTGAATTATTCACGGCCCATCTCATTTTCCTTACATTCACAAAGAAAGTCTTCTTTTTGAAAATCGAAAAAATTAGGGAATAGCTCAGTTGTGTAGAGCAATAATTTATATTTTAAAACCAGAATAAAATATCCGTTTCAAAACCATATAAATACAATATCATTTCTATTTTAAAAACCAAATCAATATGATATCATTTTAAAGAAATCCCAAATCGATATAATATCATTTTTATTTCAAAAATATCCTTTTCCCAAAATCATAGCACTTTCAAATCATAATACCTTGAAATTCATAGCTTTGAAACATAACTTCCAATACTTATGGTTTACTATTAAATTACTTTATATAATAAATTAGCTTCTTTAATTTCAAAATCAATCCCAATACAGATTTAAATCCTCAAATAAACCATTTCAAATTTCATATATTTCAAAGCTTTAATATTCGTAATTCCTAAACTAAATTTTATAATCTAGATTCAAAAATCAAATCTTCTATTATTTAGTTTTGAAATAATTTACCTAATAAATCCATTTTACTTTTAAAAAAACTCAAATTTCAAATACTAAATATTTTCTTCGATTAATTTATACTTGAAATAATCATTTTATTCACCTAGACCCCAAAATCAAGTTATAATAATTATACCTTTTAAAATTTTCAATTTAATAAATTCCACATCAACCTTTTAGAGTTTAATTCTTAAATAAAATCAATTCAAAATAAATCTCCAATTTACCTCCCAACCTTAATTTATTTAAATCATCATACTCTTTATATTAAAATTAAATTTAAATACTTGCTCACATTTATTTTAATAAAAATCAAACTCTATTATTAAACTAAATTTTTATTTAACAAACTTATACATAGCTTAAATTCAAGCATTTTAATAATATTTATATAACATCAAAAATCAATATTCATTAAACATTATTATATAAAATAATCAAACTTTATTATTAGGCTTATTTTATATTTCAAGCCTATTTATATATAGCTAAAATCAATAATAAATTTGACGTTTATATAACATCTAAAATCAATATTTATATAATCCGTATATTTCTTTAAAAACCATAGAAATCATTTGAACATATTTATATATATATAGACCGCGATGTCTGTATATAATTTTCTACCCTATGGTCAGGTGATACGGATGTTTATCATTTCAATCCGTATTTAAAAAATAAAAATTACGGTTATATATCATTTCAAACCGCAATCCCGAAT
The DNA here is from genome assembly GCA_030765085.1 of Allium cepa. Lineage (NCBI taxonomy): Eukaryota > Viridiplantae > Streptophyta > Magnoliopsida > Asparagales > Amaryllidaceae > Allium > Allium cepa. Next base: position 539,779,082 of record CM060934.1, on the reverse strand, counting down.
CAATAAAAATTCATAATAACTTGCAATTTATAAAAAAAATACAACATCCATTCATCCATCATAAATCATACATCCATCACAATCATCATCCAAAACAATCAATCAATATCAACAGATAACTGATAATATATATAACAGGTATTTGACTGGCAGTTATATTCAAAAATAAATTAAATAACGATGTAATTTAATAAATGAAATTAACTGAGATGATGATTAAAAATATACAAAAAAATCATAAATAAATGCATAATCACAACCAAATTTAATTTAACAAACATAAGAAATTTTAGAAGTTGTGAGTGGGTTAAAACACTCACCTTTGATTTTAGCCGATAAAAATCCAAGCAGAAACGCAAAGCTCAACAATCTCCAAATTCAACTAAATCAATTTCATGTTGTCTGGAATATAGATTTGAATCCAACAGAAGAAATCGCGCGTGAATCAAAGTTTATATGCAAAAGATATTCATGTTACAAGAAATATTATTAAAATAAAAATTAGTACGCGTTAAAAATATATATAAATAAACAAATTTTAATACTTACGTTTTCTCAAGATGAAACTTCAGGAAAAGATTGAAGAACAACTAAGATAAGGACAGGAAGTGTACGAAAAAGGAAAAAAACATTTTTACAAAAGAATGCTTTTGGATTTGCAAGAATAAGAGCTTTTGAATATGAGGTGTTAGGAGAAACAAAATGTAAAAGAAGAAATAAGATGTAGGTTATTTATAATTATAAAATGAATGTGGAGGGACAAGAATAAATGTCACGTTTTATTAGTTTGATTCTAAATTAAATAAGTGCTAGATACAGAAAAGTTTGAACACATCATATATATTCGTACTTTAACTGTGTGTCAAAATTGCTAAACATATATCAAGTACGATTAATTGGTGACAATATATAGGAATAAACAAGAATAAATGTAGATGCAATCGCATAAGGATCTAATAGGGAAGGAGATAAAAGGTGACGACATTGATTAATTCCACTTTCCCACTTTAGCCAATTTTATTAATACGACATTTAATTATCATGCAAGTTGTATTATGACTAGAAATCATAAACAACAAACAATAAATTAATATGTATATAATATTGCCTCACTTGTAAATTGTTTGATAATAATAATAAAAATTAAATCATGCTTTAGCAATTTGAAATTAAAATATTAAATGTTTATATGTATACACATGCACACAAACACACATACATGTGTGTATAAAGATTAAACCAAAGCTTATTAATTAATTCAAAGCATACTTCCATGCCACATTAAATTGTCTAATGCATTTGTAAACTTAGGTATACTTGAAGTCAAAAATACATATATACATATAAATTAAACTTTTTTACCTTAATGAAATTTATTTATTTTTTTAACAAAACAAAAGTGGAACACGACAAATTAAGCAATAGAGTAACAAACCTTTAAGATCCTTAAATAAGGACATTTGAGATAATAAATTAGGTAACAAATTTAAATATTGTTGTAATCAAAATCAAAGCTTAGATTTATCATCAAAAAATTGTTAAGCATATGTAAACTTTTATTATTATTTATTAGATTAAGAACAAATAATTTATTCAACAAAGTATTCAAATTTCATGATATTTTCAATTCAAGATAAAGTGACAATATGTGTATACAATATTTCTGTTTCAACACAAATGCAAATTATATGTATATAAACTTTCAAATCTAAAAAAATGCAATTTGGTTTAAGAGTTTAAAACATGGATCTATAATTAAAACATTCTTTTAATTATATACAAATTTTTTTGTTTTGATTTATCAAATTAATTCATCCAACAAAAAATTCAAATAACATAAACAATTCCAAAACAAATAAGGAAATAGCATATACATACAAACTATGATAATAACATTATACTTAATATAATATTTTAAAGTAGAAGACACCTCTTAGATCTAGCCAAAATTTACTCCTTGATTTGTACTTTCCCCTCTGATCAACAAGACCTGCACCCAACCCTTGCAAGAGTTGGATGAGTCACTTTTATTTATTTTTATTTAATTTGATGTTTGACATTAAATTGTTATTGGTTTTATTTTGTTTAAATGAAGATGATGGCAGCCCTTTTTTTGGAGAGGAGGAGGAAGGATTTTATTAAAAGGAAAGTAAAATGAGGAGATTTTTTTTAATAGGGTAAAAGAATCTTTTTCTATTCTTCTTATTTAACTTTCTTATTTAATTCAATAAACATTTTAATTTTCTCCATGTGTTGGCTGATCTTAGCATGCATTCATAATACATAAGGTTTCCAACAAAATAAAACCTCAATGTAGTTACTTATTTAAAACCTTGTTTCAAAGGTGTGCCGACATTGAATATTGATATTTGCATAACTTTTTTATACATGCATTCAAATAATTAATAATAACATTCACATAATTTAATCATGATTAACATTTCACAATATTAATTAATTTAACCAATTTATAACATCTCATAAATTAATTAAATCGTATAGTTTTTCGAAGAAACCACAAATGCAGTTGTGCGATTCACAACTAACCAATATTTATAAACTAACCAATTCATCCTTTTTAATCACTTGGACTTTTACAATGACTCAATACAAGTTTATATGACAATTCAATGTCGGTTATAACACTTATTACAGTGTTTAATTTCCCTATCCAACAATTACTACTTAAAATAAATTTATGCTTCTATTAATTTACATTCACACTTCCATTACTATATTAATAATTATTAAAGTAACGTTTTTATCAATAACAATATTATAATTACTCAACATTTAAATGAACTTTATTTCCAATAACATACTACCTAATTGCATTCACTTATGTTCTATCCAAACATACATTTAGAATTTATTTCCATTAATTAATTAATATTTACATCCATTTATTAACAATTTACTTCCATTTATATAGTTGCAATTCATTTTAGTTATTATTTCATTAATACTATTTCCAATTGTATTTCTTCCAGTATTAATTACACAATCATATTAATTAACAAATGATAATGTTTTCCACTATTTCTATTTACGCTCCATTATAACCTAAACGGTTGTTTCAATCACATTTGAATTGCATTAAATTGGTTATCCATCAACTGCCATTTACATTACTGTCTAAATTCACATACAGTTACAGTTTTATCAATATATTAATACATAGGTAAATTAAATTCTTGTCTTTAATTCCTTATTTTAAATTTTATCCAAGTGCAACAATTAACACTATTTGTTTATTGAGGTTTCACTTAAATTTTCAACAATTAGGTTTAATTACCGTTTCTACAATTCATTATTAATATTTATTTCAATGTACATAAAAAAAATTATTCCTTTCTAACTTAATTTCGAAAATCTAATTAATTTAACCAATTTTATTTATCAAATTTACGGGTCGTTACAATAACGACAGATTAAAAACTTACAAAACCAAGGAAAAACAAAAGAAGGAAATAATTTTATTATAAAGTCATTACCTGATGTATGAAGCACACGCAATATAGAAGGAAGATGAACAAATGCAGTGAAAATTTGTGAACGCGAGTTGAAATATATATAGGGAAGTTTGCTCAAACAAATGATGCAGGCAGTTGACGTGGTAAGGGAGATATTGCATGGTATTAGAGGTAAGAAGGCATTGATGGTTTTATTTTTTTATTCTAAATTTTTTTCCTTCCCTTCTTGCCGAGTGAAATTTGAAGATGGATTTGTCAAATATATTGAAAGTAGAGGACAGAGAGGGGAGAAGCAAAGCATGGAAAAAAAATATAAAATAAAAAGAAGAAAATGGAGGTCATACCTTCAGAGCTCACGCACGTAAGAAGAAATGAAAGAAATGTTGAGATGCAATTGAAAACTATTTTTGTATGAGGCTTATATTTATCAGGGTTGCGTTGATTGAGGTGAGAGAATATAGGCAAGAAATAAATTTAAATCAATTATACACGATTGCGTTGATTGAGGTGAGAGAATATACGCAAGCAATAAATTTAAATCAATTATACACGATTGCGTTGATTGAGGTGAGAGAATATAGGCAAGAAATAAATTTAAATCAATTATACTATATTGCGTTCATTGTGTATCAGGCTATGGAATATATTTGTATCAATTTATACCCGAGAGGCAAGGAAGTTTCCGTACGTATTGGATTGTTGATAAGTTAGTAAATCCAATGCAAAAGTGGCAAGCAAATATTTGTTGTTTTGAACGGTAAGTAAATAAAAGAGTTTTTATACCAAATTAAAACCATTGAATCAAAATGAACGTGTAAAAGTTTACACATGAACTTCAAGCAATCTTGAAACGGATTTTGAATGTCTAAAGAGAAATAAATTTGCTTGAAACGGCTACGCGAATTTGGATATTTTATTCCTATTATAAAAATGAAGAAAAAAGGGAAGCGTAGAAATTTACACGTAACTTATCAAAGCTAGATTTAAAAGAAATGGAACGGCTAGGGAAATCATTTCTTTCCCACTTGGAATGCAAGGCTACAGATAAATTTATTTATTTAGTTAAGGTAATAAATTTTTATTAAGAATGCGCACTATAGATGCATTAATCAAATCAACCATACGTCCACATTAAAATAAAAGTAACGCATTTAAATTTATACGTTCTCTTATTCATTCACTACTTATATTTAGTAAAATATATGTTTAAAGAGTATTTCATTAATTACGTGCTATTTATATGCTAACTAAATAAATCAAACGGATACGAACGTACAATTTAAAACGTTCATTTTATAAAGCTTATCTATACACTATAAATTTTAAAATTTGTTACTTGATTAAAAATACGATTTGTTTACATCCATCTGATTCATTCATCATTTACCAAGAACTGATGTATATAAGTAAAAATATTAATTACTCAATTTAAAAAGTATATAATCTAACATAAAAAAACAAATGCAAAAAATGTTGTTCCGAATATATCCAGTTGAATTAAAAAATTTGGAAATTAGAATTTAAAGATTTAAAATTTCAATTAATGTTAAACTTTAACCAAAATAAGAATTATAGAATTTTGCTTATATTTATAAAAAAAATTTGGTGACTATTTATAATTAAATTTTAAAAAAAAATCAACTTTTTTGTAAATTAAAACCCCAAAGTTTATAAATAAAAGAATAAAATATTTGTTAGAATTTTTGGGTTGTTACAATAGGCCCACAAGTTTAGTTGCTTATGAATCATTTAGGTAAACTCCAATTTCTAATCTATCAAAGCACACTCTAAGTAATGATACAGTGCATGTTTTCTTTACGTTTTCGCTATATCACTAAGATTCTACAGTTTAGCTAGTAGTCAAAATTTCCAATAATATTCTTAATTGATTGCAAAGTATAACTTCAAGCCTTTGGTTCAATCCGATAACATTTTTCAATTAACCATTTGACTCTAGTCAAATATTTTAACGTTAAGTTGACTAACAAGTATGTCGATACTGACCTTCTACAACAAAGGAAACGAATCATGTCCTAAGTAGTATTTCACTTTGAGCGATCCAAAGAATACTCAACTATGGACAAAACATAAGCATCATGTCTATGATTGACCGTAATCAAGGTACATTCTATGTACTTAAGATCAATGATACTTTCAATTCTAAAAATTACTGCACATCTTTACATGAGATCTTATATTTTTACTTAGCTGTAAAAAACCTACAAATGACATTGTTGAGTCACTTTGTGATTGTTCCAAAAAACATAAGTACGTGACCCCTTGGTATTCTAAATGATCATAAATAATTCATCATCCAACGATGAAGAATATTATGTACACAAGTCTTAGCAGATGTATCGATATCATTTTTTCGATATTTCTTGACTGGAAGATTTAAAGATTAAGTATTTTCAATACACTATTCAATACTCTTAATTACGTACATATCATAACTGTAATCGATTAAATACATTCCCTAAGGATTTTCTACTTGTATATGTTTAATATTTTAATTTCATTACTTTATCACAATATAATACTACATACAATAGAAAACAAAAATGCATACTTTATTTTGAACAAGATTCTCATACAAGAGTTTCGTTATATAATAAATTACATAATTGGCCCTAGAACACTCCATTAACTCTATCAAGATACGTATTTCAAAGAACGGTTTAACTCCACATGGTCGTTGATTCACATTTAACATGTCGATATTAGCTTCGAATATTTACTATCAGAAGAATCCATCTTTTCAACTGAAAACTTCATGCATCCATAGATAACCCATAGTTCATAACTTACAAAAATTCATTTGTAAATTTCACGAGACAAAATTACTTAAGGAAACTTGCGCAATGATAAATTATGGGACTAATCAATACCAATCCATTAAGTATCCATGGGTATTGATCGATGCTTTCCTTATATAAACCAGGATTTATAACTTTGCCTTCATTCTTTCCCTCTAACGACTATCAACTTCTCTGCTGACATTTGCAACCGTTGGAAAATTTCTTAAAGTCATCCTCAATCCTCTCTAAGCTTCACAAAATCCGACTTACATCCAATCTTCACACAACTACACCAAATATTGATCGACTCCACATCGATTTGGATGTGCAATAACCATGATCAATCGACGAAAACTGATCAATTTCATATATCTAAAGCCTATCCACGTTGTTTTGAGTTATCTATCTTGCCATTATTATTAGCATTGATTCCATATCAATCTCCATCAATTTACACTGATTTACGTAGAGCCCTAGGTTTATGGACACCGAACCAAATAGTGTTGGCCTTGGGACTTTGTTGTTTTAGATGTATGGACGCTCCAAAAATACATATTACTTTCAATTCACCATTGGAGATTCCAAAATATTTGTTTCCTTAAATGACCACCCTTCTCGGGCCAAATTTGGTCAAGAATGCATCCCCTTGCCTACATGAGTCAGTCCGAGATTATTAACATAATTCATATGTCATACACGTAGTACCATCACATTTTAGGAGCATATTTTGTTACTTGTTTTCGAGCATAAGTCATCACTTACGTTACATATCGCACAACTGTGTGCCATACAGTTCATACAAAATACATGTGCATTATAACACCATGTTAGCCATGATTTTCATGCTTGATGGTTTGACGATACTAAACTTTAGAATGACGAAGGAATGGACACAACGCTTATGGTTGATCGAGTGCAAGTGATTGCAAGATGGTACAAGATGAAAAGCTCAAAAAAAGAATTGGCTAAGTACCAATGATCGATAATAATCGATATGTCAATGGAATTTTGATAGTCAATTGATGGATTTGGGTCTTGGTTCGTGGTTTGAAGCTAAGGCACAAATTTATAATGAATCAATAAACATAGAAAAAATTGGAACATAAAATATGCACAAGGCCATTTATCGGTACTGACTGATGAGAAATTTACATATAGGCTGAGTCGATTTGATCATATTCCTTTGTTTATTTTTGTGGATCCAAGGTAGATCTTTCCCAATCGAATTTCTAGAGGAGGATAGAGCAATTCAAGGTCTAAAACACCTCCTCCATGCCTATAAATAAAGAGGAATATCATTATAAAATACGATTCCTTTTCACTAAAGGGAGACTCTATCGGTTTTCTAACTTAGAACTTAACTTGATTTCGAGTTTGATTTTTATAATCTCTATAGGAAAAGCAACATTGTCTCAGTGGTTAAGTGATTTGACTTTGGTGTGAGAGGTCATAAGTTTAAAACTTGCCTAGCGTGATTCGAATGTTTATTGACATGTGATATGTTGTCTCAGTGATTTGTTGTATATAAAGTACCATATCAAGAAAAATCCTTATAAAATATAGTTAAAAATCGTTATATACAATTGATTAAAGTAGACGTATACAAAGTTGAACGACCATAAAAATCGTGTGTCCTTTTCTTTTGCTTTCCTCTTTCATTTCATTATATATTTTTACCATATTTGGATCTGAGATCTAAGCGGGTTGAACTCATAAAAAACGGATCAGATTAAATCCAAATAAAAAAAATCAAATCAGTGATCATATTCTGGATTGTTCACAGTTTCATTAGGGATGTTAGCCTGATTTTTGGCCAATAAAAAGGTTTAATATTTCAAAATAATTCAATTTTTTGTAAAGATAACAACTAAAATATACTACAAAAATTCACTTTGTTTCCTTTTTCATGAAAACATGATTGGAGAATATAAAGGGGATTTGTAGAGGGAGAAAGAGAGAGAGAGAGAGAGGAGAAATTCATAATCCATTTTACTTTTAGCTCCTTTTTAGCCTCTTCGTGTCACTTGTTGAAATTCATAAATAAATGAATAATTTGATGATGGTGTGAGAAAGAATAATGAAAATGTTGAGAGAGTATCAACAATTTATCTATACATCAATTTATGAAATCCAACAGACGATATAAATAGTCTGCAGATGAACTAAAAATAGAGGGATTATGGATTCTTCCAAACGCACACATATCTGAGGGAAACGCATCTCAACCATTTTACATTCTCAATTTGATTTGTGACACTCATTTTTTAACGTTTATGATTGTCGGATTTCAATAAATTTTTGTCTATGCGATCTACGCATCTTCAACATCAACAAAAAATCATCTTTTTGATATCTTTAGCACACCAAATATTACTACTTTAAAATCGATAAATACTAAGAAATAATTTTAATATATAAATACTGCATGATTAATTTTGAAGGTCTAGATGTATTGGGATAGATAAAACCTTTTTCAGAGTTGATGACTCGTAATCCAAGCCTAAAATAATATTAAATTCCAGTAATCTTACACATTGAAAAATGAGTTAGGCTCAAATCGAGAATGCAAAAAGCCAAAATGCAAATCTCTCTCTATAATACACACACATGCGCAAGTGTGTGCCCGCACACACATGTGTATATGTTTGGAGAGGTCCGCATCCTATCTTGTTTTTATCCTCAACAGGTGCCCAACTCATTTTTCTATATTCATGATCATCAAAATTTAATGATTCTTTGAAGGTAGGATTTACATACCTGTTCTATCATTTTTGTGGGAAATCATCTTAGTCTGACACCTTTAGCTCATCAAAATCAACCATGCAATATATTGTATATACATAAATATTTCTATAATAATTGATTGAAAATATTTGCTTTTGGTGATCAAGGGGTAACAGATAAGATGATTTTTTTGCAAAGATGATATAGATGATATGTAGATCACACCTACAAAAAATTACCAAAATTCGAACGTAGAGCCCAAATTGAAGATACAAAAGGCCTAGAATGTACGTGCGTGTATGGGTAGTTCTATTCGAATCCCGTTATTTTCCTTTCATGCCCTCTCTTATAATATCAAACAAAATAAGGATAAAAACACACTTTTGTTTCATGGCTCAAAACCTTTAACGTCTTACAGGAGCAACTAGGGCTGTTACGGTTGAACCGTTCAACCATTCAACCGCACAAACCGTTCATGCGGCTACCGTCTACAACGGTAACCAGAGTCGGCCCCAGGGCAAGACGACCAAGACGGTCGCCTAGGGCAACACGGCGCTGGAGGGCAACATTTTCAGTATCCGTGTTTACAAATTGTCTGTTTGATATAAGTAAAAGGTCATAAGTTTCAATAAGATTATTTGGTCCAGTGGTTTGTTTGCTTCCTTCCTAATCGAACGACCAGAGTTTGAGAATGTCTTCCTGCAATTTTAATTTTTTACTCCTCTTTCATTCTATGTTTGCCTAGGGCAACGGAAGGTGTAGGGCCGGCGTCAGATAACGGTTGAAAATTTTAAAAACCGCGGTTAACCATACCAACCGTACATGATTTTTTTGTGTAATATTTAACATTAAATATAAAAATTAGTAATTTAAGTTAAAAAAATAGCTTGAAAATTAATAATACGTGTCTAAATGAACTAAATTCATATTGGTTGTTTTATAAACAAATAAATAAATTTGCAAAAACTAATTAGAGCAATATTAATTTATCACTAATGCATATAATTGATAATATATATATATAACATGCTTCAAGATCGAAAATACGATGATTAACCATCATAAACGGTTATAAGAATTTATAACCGTCAACAACGGTTACGGTTACGGTTGGTAGTGATAACGACGGTTGCCGCAACCGTAACACCCCTAGGAGCAACAAAAAATAAAAGAGATGAAAGGAAAACCAATTTCCCTCTTGGACGTAATCTCTCCATCAACCAAATAAATATGGTTTCTTTTAAAAGATAATCAAAACCGCTATTTCAGTAAATCCTTACTATAACAATATCCAATTTATCATAAAATATAGCAACAGCTTATACAAATGTAACACACAATCGATGGTTGTGACATACATTTGATAATTGCAACAACATTAAATTATCAATATTCTCAAACAAATCAAGAGACCGACTTAAATATTTTATTTATTCTTTTAATCTTGGAAATTGAACGAATTCCCTACAAATAATTAAAATAGAAACAAACACGCACATGTATATATTCTAATATGTTCAAAACCTTAGGCTATAAACGGCCAAAAAATTTACTTTAATCGTCAAATTGAAATATTACTATGTTAAAATTATCCAAATTGAACAAAGTTTACGAAAATGGTTTTGAATAAATGAATCATGTGAGCGTATATCTACAAACCAAATTGCATAGCCTACAAATAATAAGAGTGCAAGACAAAATGATACAATGAAACCCTTCCATGTGAAGTGTGGACACACATGCGCACATATAAGACTATTTGAACATAGGTTCAAACTCATGTAAACATAATGACATCCAACAATCATACATTGTCCAATTAGACCTTCATTGATTTGGAACTCAATGTAAACCTAGGGTTGAATTAAGACTGTTGTGAATTGAAATTAACATTGCAACTTCCATCAACTTCTACCAGTAGCGTGATATAAACGCATCTAAATTCCCAAAATTCATATCTTAAGGATTGGTTGAGATTTTTGATCCATTAAGCCCATTGTAAAACCGAAAAGTCGGACAAACTTATAAAGCCGAAGTTCAATGAATGTCCTTATTTATACATCAATTTCAATAATGCCACAATAATACCAAAAGCTGTGGCCAAACTAGTCAGACCTATGCTCTCAAGGGATATTATATTTTATTAATAAATAAATAACCTGATCAAGAAAGACATGGTAAGAAAGAATATATGATAGATGAACTTTGCCAGATTGAAAAGCCAAAATTTTGATTTCAAACAACTCTACTAAAGATGTTACTCAGCACTTTTCTCAAATTAAACATTCGAAAAACAAAATCCATTATGGCTAGGGTTCTGATGCTTTTCTCTTACGCTCTAGGGTTTGATTAGCATCCGAAGATGGAACCTTGTTGAAATCAGATCTGCATTATACACAAAATATTAGTGATAAACTATCACTTCGCATTACACAAATATATAAATAAGCAAAGCCAATTAACTATTTTTTGATGTTACATGACCTAGATCCATCAAACAAAAATATTCAACGTCAGATATCAGAAAATAGTCTAGGCTGATGTGGATAGTGTAACCATCAAAACTTGCCCTCCTTTGTAATAATACTTGGTATGGTTTACACTTTACATGCTCCAATAGCACCTAATAAGGTTAGGACCAAAATAGAATTCATATAATGACATATTATCATCTCAATGGCCACATAAAGCCGTGTAATTTCAAATTTGTGATTGGATGTAGGCGATTAGAGTTATGATTAACATTGTTTCTATTGGTAGAAATCATATTCTTAAAGTCACATTTCCAAATTTAAATATGCGTGCAACGTAATGTTATTTCAACTAGCCATAAACTTCTGCTATGAAGCATTTGACATTCAAAGATAATTATAGAGGGTGTATTTCTTACCCACATGTAGAGCATTTCCTTTGGTGCTTGCAGAATATGGACAAGCAGACTGAACAAACATAACCCATGTCAATGGTCTTTTTGTGACAAAAGCATCTGCAATAATAAGACAACCCAGATATAAATAAAATAGCATAATATAGATAAATAATAACCATACTAGCATGAAAAACATATCATTTTTTTGCAGCTACTTTATCACCAGGTGTTACACATCCCAGATGCAAGTTAACACACATTTTCAGAGGATATCAAAAGCCTCTACAATGGATGCCTAGGAATAGATTAGTCGCAAAAATTATAAATGCATGCATTATCATACTTAAATTAATTGTGTAATGTGATCATAATTTGAAGATGACAAGGGACATGACCATTCAAACATAACATATATTAAAAAGATGATAACTAAAAGAAATGCAGAAAGGCAACAACTCACGATGCACGAAAATCAACTCCCACAGGCTTAGGAAGCTGCAAAAAGTTCCGTGAATGCAAGTCTGTAGCAAAAACTGTCTGCACATACAACACAGTAATCGTTATTAACTACTATTTGAATTCAAACAAAGCTGAAAACCACACACTGCATAGCGCCAGCAAGATTAAGTACACAGTTTATCGCATCTATTGAATAATAGTAAAGCAAAAGAATTTGAAGTCCTCACATTAATTCTAAAAGTTATCCATGTTCTCCTTAATTCTCTCCAAGTGATATTTCATTTTAAAATCTTATGATTTACCATTTTACAATTATTCAACTAAACTTTTCACACTAAATTACATTCAAATACCTACTACTAAAAGAATATACAATTATTTACAAATATTTCACGGTTCTCTTTCAAAATTCTATATTATAGTCCTCACATTTAAATTAATTACATAATCCAAAATTTAAATTAGTTGATAAACTTAATCAACTAATATTTCTTAATAAATCCTAAAAGATGAAATTTTCAATATGAATATTATAGGCACACCAACAAATGGGTAAAAAAATTCATTTAAATGCAAATATATATAAATCACATAACATAAACTATATGCATTAATGACAATAACAAATTTTATAATTTATTTACAAAATGAATTTATCATACATTGCATTATAAAATTCTATTAACTTTAAATACTAAAAAATTAAATTTTTTTAACAATTACTTAGAAACCCTTCTCAATTATCTTTTAATATTTTACACTCAAGTCTATATGTTTAATTAATTACATAATCTAAAATTTAAACTATTGAAATAAATATGATTAACTAATTTTTATTGATCCTTCTAATAAACCCTAAAAATAAGAGGATTTCAATAAATAGAATATTCATGTATATGAGAAAAATAGTAAAATTATTCTTCTTTATTCGGATATATGAAGATATTTATATCACATAACATAAAATGTATACATAAATTATAATAAAAAATTTAATTTCTAATTCTTTTATCTCAAAAAAATATCATACATTACATAACATAATTTTATTTTTAACAACGTTTAAAAGATAAATTTATATTTTACAACATTACGATGTGAACACACAGATTAAACCGATTAAAATTAAATTATACAAACATTCTTACCTTTAACATATCAAATCATATCCAACTCATAACTCAACTAAATACTACATAACGTTGTTTTGCAACTATCAAAATTGTAAGCATGGCCCTTCTAAATCTATGGTAAACTACAACCATGAAATTGTTTAAAATGAAAACTAAAAGATGAATAAAAGTTCACATCTGATTCAAAATAAGTTCATATGCAGATAAGCTAATCATAAGATCTATGTTCTTCTCAATTTTAACTTTTTTTTTACATTTAACTCTTTATATTTTAATTAATTATGTCGATCATTAATTCAAATTATTCAAATAAATTAAATTATTTAATGTTCATTAATCAATATACAAATCCTTCAAGAAAGATGATAATTCCATATGTATATATATATATATGTATATGTATATATATATATATATATGTATATATATAATATATAAATCACATAACATAAATTATTTAAATATATAGTATCAACAATTTCAATTTATAATTTTTTTGAGGTAGGACATTAACTTTTACATAGATATGTAGACAGCGGGTATTGAACTCTCAACCTTGTATCTGAATGTCGTAAGTCATTTTAATTTATGATTAATATACAATAAATTTATCTTACATATTGCATAATAAAAATATATTTTAGCAATAATTAAAATATAAAAAATATCTTTTAACAACATTACCGTGTGCAACGCACGAGTTACACACTAATCTTGATAAATAACCGGAAACTTGAATTGGAAGCTAATAATGGCATCTAAAATTGGTAGCGTTGGCCAAAACGTTCGTCAACACTCCCAAACCAATCAAAAATGAAATTTTAAATGTATGAACTCAAAAATAAGAGAGAAAAGACACGATTTTTTACAGTGGTTCGACCAAATCAAGTGCCTACGTCCACTATTCAATGTTATTACTAGTCTGCTTTTGCTTTTACAATCAAATTACAACGATTCTTAGATCCAAATTGACGAGTTTCAAATTTGACAGCGTTTACTTGCAAAAGAATCAAAAAAGTCCAAAATTCCTCTCCTAATTGTTGTAGGATGTCTATTTATAGACAAATTCAAGCACGACAATCGCTAGATCTGGTTTGAACAATCAAACATCTTAATATCCAAGTTTCTAGCTACTAAAACAAGTCAAAACGCACATATTCCAACAATCTTGATCGTTCGGTACTGAACCAAATGAAACGGTACCGATCGTCTCCTTTGACTTTTCCATGTTTCCTTCTTCAAAGTAGTCCTAGTCCTCTAGCTTGATTTATCAAATCTTCAACCACCATCGTTCATTGTCGATCCATATGGATCGGTACCGACCAATGTCACATCAGTGTAGTCATCTCTTAAATTTCAAGTGTTGAATCTTGCACAAACAAAGTGGGCTGCACAGCTTTTATCGGATCATTCAATACTAACCCACGTGAATCGACCTACCGCTATGTGATTATCCATACTTCGCTAAAATTTTCAATTCTTCAATCTTGATATACTTTAAGCCTGTCATTCATTTCATCATCATTTCGTAGTCCAGATCCACTAGAACGTCGTTTGGTTCAAATACCTGATAACACTTGCCCTTAAAGTATATTTTTTGATAACAAAGCATGTTTTAGATTAAGACAAACGAACGATTCCAGATCTGCAAAGAAGCTTCTATCATCTGAATTGTTTCAATGAAACATTGCATCTACACTGTGAATATCAGAACATCGTTTCGAACAGCTATTGAGTTGCATTTTTTCGGTAGATATAAATGTTGAAGCCTTTTACCTGAATTCTTCATTCATCACTGAGAATTTCTAAATGCTATGCCATCCCTTGGTCGGGTAGCTCTTGCCTCTCTATGTTTACTCTCCATTTCGTTTTTCTTCTTTTTTATATGGATCGGTACCGATTGATAATTTCTCATACTTAAGCAATCCTTGGAGAATTTTTACCTTCCATTATACACTTTGCATTTCAGTCTCTTTTTTAAGCACTTGCGACATCTATTACCTACGACTTCACCAATGTCATTGCAATCATCGTCGTGGCCCTCCCCCTTCCACATTTCAAGCATTCATCGGCGTCGACCCATTCGAATAGCATTGATTCATTCGAACTCGAATCTCCAACTCAAGGTGTCTTTCTATTTCAATGCATTCTCTTTTCTAGATCTAAGTCTCTTAGGTTTGCACCGCCTTGATCTGAGATAGCCTTGAACGCTGCCACACTTTTGACACATCCACATCATGCCACCATCGATCCATACCAACTCCTTTTTCGTCCTTCATCGCCGCCCCCATCACCCAGAAACCATGGGATGCCACAGACTAGACTTAAGTGGAGGTGGTAAAGGAAAGAACAAGATCTATTCCATTTGGGTGGATTCTAGGCATGGACGGCGCATTGGTTCTTCATCGAAATGATTTAAGAAATTATCTTTTCAAATGCATTCTAGCGCTTATGAAATTTGAAAGGCATTCTAAAACGTTTATTCAATCGAAATCGAATATCACACCTGCAATCTTGCAAAAAGAAACTTTGTACCAACTCTGGATATTATCTGGTTTCGTTAACGTAAATCCTACGTTAATAGGTAATATCCAACATACAAATCTATCGCGTGACGGAGCTCATTTGCTAGCATGAGCGGACTATCTACACAGTGCTTCCGTTCATCGTGCAAAACATATGACACATACCGCATAGACTGATACACATACCACTACCCCGGTCGATGCACATAATATGACTGGTCAACACACGTCGACATCCGTTGGATCCTCTACATCGGTTACACGGGACATAATCAAAGCAAATACAAAAAAGTAAATCATATATGACCATGCTTTTATCCTAATTTTTAGAGTGGTTCGATCAAATCAAGTGTCTAAGTCCACTATTCAATGTTTACTAATCTAATTTTGCTCAATCAAATTACAACGATTCTTAGATCCAAATTAATGAGTTCCGAATTTGACAAATCCTTGCACAAAAATAAAAAAGTCCAAAAGTCCCCTTTTAATTGTTGTATGATGTTTATTTATAAATGAACTTGAGTACAAAATTTGCTAAATATGGGTTGAACAATCAAATATCTTTGGACCCAAGTTTCCAGCAACTTGAAAAATGTCTTATTACCATTATAAGTAATTAATTTACACCAAATACGGTTATATGTCGAATTATTATTGTTCTACTTGAGCATTTACAATTCTTTTTTCAGGATTTATTATTTACTTTACTAATTAATTGCTGAAATACCAATTAATAATTAAATTTTTCCTATGCTAAATAATTCATATCAATTCGGAAATACAAGGGAAACCCTAAAAATTCTTAAAAATCGATTAGTTATCTTTTTCCTCGTATAGAATTTCAGATCAAAATAATTAGTTTAATGTTTTAAATAATTAAAACATGAAATAAAGTATTTTCTAGCTTGGAAAATTCATATAAAATCTAGTTAATTTCATGAAATTATAAAATTAAAAACTCATCTCCAAATTAATATTCTAAACATCATATAAAAATTTCAAGTAAATTGAAGAAGGTTTATTCACGTGTTACTCTATAACATGTCATATTTATTATCATTTAATTTCCAAACATGAACAAATGCATTATATTATTTCTAGACTTGTTCGTTATCATTAAAATCATCACAAACACAAACAATCCGAACCCAAATGGGTTTGGAAGGGATTAAGTAAAGTTTTGCTCGTCTAGCTTTGATTAGACCTTGATTAAAAACTTTTCTTCTTCTTAAGGATGAATTCGTTTCTTCTTGAAATTTGATTTCTTCCTTTTTCTTCTTTAGAATGGTGGCCGATTTAGCTTTAGTTCTTTTTTATTTTTGTTTTTTTGGAAGCAAAAATGAAATGAGAAGATGGGAAGGTTAGAGTATAGTAATTTGGGTTTGGACTAAAATCTCATTCTAACCCATTCTTAATAAATCATTAACTCTTCATGTTATATTCATTCCTCATGCTATTAACACGTATTATTATCTTTCAATGCATTTCGAACTTAATTAATTTTCCATATGGCACTTCAAAATATGAAGTGTTCATAGCTTTATAGTACTTGCTAATGGACCTGAGCCAAGGCTAGAACGGTAATTGTTATTCATTCGCAAATTTGATGCAAAGAGGCTTCTCGCACTTTTTCCTTCCTCTTGTCACCTCGTTTCTCTGAACTCGACAACATAGCATTCACATTCAATATTTTGGTCTCCTTGAATTGCCTGCAATCCGTTCTCTGTTGAAAACTTCATCAAGCAGCACCACGAAGACAGTGTAATTCTAAAATCAACAAGGACCGATCGGTCCAAAAATACGTTGTAGGTGAAGAACCCATCCACCATAATGAAATTCTATAGCCACACCACTTTGCGGTCTTCATTTTCCACTTCCTCCGACGATTTAATGCAATCTATCAGATATTTGGCTTATTCGGTAAAGCCTTGGATGCGAGATTTACATGGCAGTGTATTATTTTCGTATAGTCACATCTTGTTGAATGTCTGCTTGAATATAATAGTCACCGAGCTCTCCGATTCAGTAAGGACTCATGCGATGCCGACCCAATTACGACCATAATCACCATTGAATTTCGATTATGCACTGTTTAATTCCAATTTAGTAAGGACTCGTGCATTGTCACTCCTAGGAGTCCACTCACTCAATTTGCATGATGCCTCGAACCTATCAATATCTCGATTACGGAAGACTATCATCATCAATCTTCCGTTATTGTCTAGCTAGAGTCCCTTCTTTTATGGTATAACACATCTCTTGAACCGCGTGCCTTAAAAAACTTCCATAGCGCTCTATTTCCTTTCAACTTTTCTCGGTAGGATGTGCACCTCCTGATATAGCATTAATCACAATACATCTAACTGGTGGCCTGGGCCTATCTCCGTTGGGCCCAACTACATTGCGTTGAGGTTGTTGCCTCTAAGGCTAGTCGTTTCCTTGTTCGCCTTCTTGAGAGTTCCTAACATACTGGTGCAGTTTCTTTTTCCTGATCAAATCTTCAGTCACATCATAGAAATGTCTACGTTCGTTTATATTGCATCCATGAATCTCATGGAAACGACAATACTTGTCAAAGCGTTTCTCTTCAGTAGTATCCTTCGGAGCAGAATTATATACCTATCAGTACCTTGTGTGGCAAGATAAATATTCTCAACAGAATAATTCAACTTCGTATAGTTTCAATCGCGAATGAACCTTAAGCGCTTCTTGTTATCTTGTTTTTTACCACCAACGTATTCAGTGCTGTCACCATCCTTCTGGACAGGACATTACTTTACATGACGGTGCTTGAACCAACTTAAATAACAGGACCAAACCCTTCCTCCAACTCTGTCTCTTTCCAGCATGGCTATTGATTTGCTTTTCTATATAAGTCTTTCAACGAAGTTGGCTTTTTCATCTTAAGTCGTTTTCCAAAGTAAGCCTGGCTATGGACTCCTACCAAAGTTATCCAATACAAGT
This sequence comes from Allium cepa, assembly GCA_030765085.1. Classification (NCBI taxonomy): domain Eukaryota; kingdom Viridiplantae; phylum Streptophyta; class Magnoliopsida; order Asparagales; family Amaryllidaceae; genus Allium; species Allium cepa. The sequence goes on along the minus strand of CM060934.1, from coordinate 539,760,137 downwards.
TATTCTTTCGGATTACTAACCTCGATTATGCAGCACTGAACCTTTTAAGAAAACTCTTCCAAGTCTCTTCGGACCTCTGATGCAAATTAGCCAAGAACGTAGCATCATTTGGCTCACACTATGGACTTGAAACTGTTCCATAAACTTTCGACTAATTTATCAAAGGATGATATAAATTCAGGCCCATGCTGACAGAGCCACATCGTGGCAAGTCCCTCAAGAAAGAGAGAAACATCTACACCTAGCCGCATTATCCGCATGTGCACTGTCCATGTGTCATTTGTACTTAATCGGATGTTGCATAAGAACAGTCAATCCATTATAACCTTGCATCATCGACATGTCGTACGTTTTCGGATACAGAGTTGCTCTAATGTCTTCAGTGAATGGACTCTGCCTAGCTGTGGACCCTCGTCCATGATCAGTCTGCTGTTGGTTTGCTACAACGGTCATTTTATCATTTCCGTCGGCAAATCGTCATTACCAACTTTTCTCCATAAGCGGCGATCTCCATGTGCATTGCTGTGTGTTCGCATAGGCGAACACTCATGGTTACCCCGATGAGCTATAGCCTCCCGCCTCTAGGGAATCCACTCACTCAGTTGTCCAGCAATGCCGACGCGAACTACGACCTTTTCTCGAATTACCATCTGCATTTGCCTCTATAGTGCTAGTATGGAAACCAATAGCTTGTCCACACCTCGAGCACTGACACTTTGCGGCTCCTCTCCAGAGTCACTTAAATGGAGTTTCTCGAATCCCTCGATACCGACACATTCGACTCAGTCGATACCGATCGATGTTAATGCTAGGATTACAGCTTCAGCCTTTATACTTTGTTTCCTACTCATTGCATTGCAGCACCTTCATTCCGTATTTTTTGCTTACCTTCTTGGTGATTCTACTCTGATGAAGACAAACTCTCCTCATTGAAATCTGAAGACGAATAATCATTTTTGCTCTTATTACGTCTATGAGGTGGTTGGGGCAGTGAAGCGAACTGCTTCTTCCATGATGAACGTTTGGGATCTTTCATTATTCATCTCAGTCATCGTTCGATCCAACTTCACTTTAGTCGTGACTTCTTGCTTCTGAGAACTCTCTCCTTGAGCTATTGAGTAGTCTTTTATCCATGTCAAGAGCCTTCATACTCTTCTTCAATTACAACTTCAGATTTGGGTTTATCCTTCTTTAGAGTCATTATCTTCTAGATCCGTTTGTAGACTTCCTTCAAATCCAAGCAACAATAACAAATTTGGCCTTGACTTTCGTTTTTCGATGAAAAAATACACAAAAATATTAACCAAAACGTTAGTCAGCACCCCAAATCAATCGAAAATGAAAATTTAAATGTGAATCGAAAATAAGAGGAAAGACGTGATTTTTAGAGTGGTTCAACCACAAGTGTCTATGTCCACCATTCAATGTTATTATGAATGCATATTTCTATACGCTATATACGTCTAAATAACCTGAATTTAACAAATCATTCATCATTTTTACAACCAAAACTTATTTTCAAACCAAGTTTCTCATTTTTATTTATAATAGAGTTGTTGAACTCTATGTCTGCAAAATTTCAAGGCTTAAACCTTTGTGACTAGTTGAAAATTTGCTTGGAACTTTAAATCGGAGCATGTTTTGCTCCAGCTGAACATTTGAATTGTTTTACATGGATTTTTTTTCGATGATGTTTTTGATCGGCTTGATCCTAAGATGAAGAATCAATATTACCACTTCTTCATATTTCGGATTGGTGAGTTTTTAAGAGATTTTTGTATGACGATTTTATGAATAATTTCATTGAATTTTTGTTGTTTTTTTGTTGTTTCTTTGCACATGCTTTCTAAACTATTTTTGAAAGTTTTTTAGCTTTCGAAATAAATATTTTACAATATTTATAGTTAATTTAAAGTTATTAAAATTATACATTATCAATAATAAGAGAATTTTAAAAGTTATTTTCCAAACGATTTCGAAAATAGTTGTAAAAGCTTGTTTTCTATAATAAATTATTTTCCATATAATAATACATGTTTTTGCACTTTTCGAACGTATGAGAAAGAGAATTAAACGATTTAGTAAAACATGTGGTATGTGACATGTGAGTTTACTTTTTCGGTTAATTCCAGACTTGTACGATCGAAACATCTTGAGTGTATTGTTTTGAGTTGATAATTGAAATTTATAATTCCTATTATAGGAATTTTCTGAGTTACCCAACATTTGGCGAATTGAGAGGTTCGAGATCTCCTATTATAGGGGCAATAATCGATGAGAACTTATATATGTTGTTTTACTCGCCGATGAGACGAGGCGGGTCTTGAGATGAGATTTTCCTTTTTGGAAGTTATGGGTTATGAAAAACCACTATGAGATTTATTTGCACTTGTCGATGATACGAGGCAATATATATGAGTATTCTGATATTTCTAAGGTTTGAGATTTTATTTTTATGATGTAGAGTTAACTAGCGGTTAGTAAACCGTTTAGTGCGAACGTGTGGTACGGAACGCACGTTAATACTTTTTGGGTTCCTTTCCGAGAGTTTGCGACACATCCACGAGCATGCCAGTGCTATAGACCTTCGTGTCATCTGAGTTATGTAACTTCGGTCACCACGAGTTATGTGACTTCAGTCACCACGAGTTATGCGACTTCGATCACCATGAGTATAACCTTCGGGTCCACGAGTTATGTACCTAAATTATAAATAGCACTGGATAAGAGTTTAGCACGTGCATCATTGCTTCGGCATTGCAATCGAGGATCTGGCAAATCCGGGTTTTTTGAGTTTTCTGAGTTTTTTACGATTTCACCATTTTGAGATATTTTTGTTACATCGATAGCCTAGTGATACATGAGATGTTATATACGGTGATTTCGTTTTTATGAGATTTGAACTCTATCTTGAGTTCCATGAGATCCATATTGGATTTTGATGAGTTTCTCTTATGACTTTTGTATGATTCATTGCATTTGAGTTGAATGTCATTAAGTATGGATTTCTTATGTTGAATTAGACATATTCGTGCAACCATTGGTGAACATATATCATGCATTGAGATTATATTATACTTGTACCCTTCCTTTATAGTTAAAGGAAGAATTCCCTTATGCACTTATATTCCTCTCATCTTATACTAATATCAAGTTCTAGCTAGCCTGACCCGTGTATTTATTACTTGGGTGAGACCGAGTTGCAGGTTAGGTAGTTGGACTCTTAGCTTGCTTTACTTTCTGGACTTCACCATCGACTTGGGATATGGCATAGTTTTTGTGTAGGAGTCTTTCTGTTGGGAACTTGTGATGTATATTTTTTTTGGGGAATGTATGTATATATTGTGGTTGCATATCACTAGTGACATGTTGTATTACATTTGATGTATATATTCATATGTATCGTTTCTGTGTTGTTCTATGACTTGTAATTGATATAGTTATTATGTTTTGTTTCTGAATCGATCTTGTAGCCACCATAGTAGTGTAATAGATGAGAATTAAGTATGTCGAATACTTATGAAAAAAAGAGTACAAATATCGGCATACTTAGCTCTTATCTAATGCAAGACTATGATGGTCGCCCTTAACCAGCTATATTCTCCGCATTAGCAGACAGAATTGCTAAGTAATTCTCCTTGTTAATGTGGGTCTCGGGGTGGGGCGTCACCGCTAATATTACAGGTATTCATCTAAATCAGGGTTGTTACACACTCTCCTCTTATAAAAATTGCATCCTCGCAGTTTTTAGAGGAGCTGTATTCAAAAGAATTTTTTTTTACTTCATCAAGCAAATGGAATTTAGATATATTAAAATGGAAAATTATTACCTTCGGAGTGAGAAGATAAGAAATCCATAGAAACTTGGTCCCACTTCCACAATAGAACCTCTAAAGGCTGAAGAAGACCACTGGGTCGCTGATGTTCGGCCTTCATAAGCTGACAAGTCATGCAATTGCTTACATAACTTGCTATATCTAAAATTACAACGATTCTTAGATCCAAATCAATTGGCATCAAATTAGGCGGCGTTTCCTTGCAAATGAATCGAAAACGTCCAAAAGCCTCCTTCTAGTTGTTGTAGAATGTCTATTTATAAACGAATTTGAGCACGAAAAGCGCTAGTTCTGATTTGAACAAGTAAATATTTTCAGATCTGGATTTTGAAGTAGCTGGAACGAGTCAAAACGCACATATTCCAGCAATCCATATAGAACAAGTCAAAACATACATATTGCATATGTTTTGATTTATTTTTTATGAAGTTAATATATATAACGATTAATTTAAAAAGTTAAATATAATTTATATTTTTCGCCAAAACATAGTAATATGTATGTTTGAGGCATTTTGTAAAAAAATCATCGAATATAATACTATAATCATAAAATTTCAAGCATAATAGTCTACAAAAGCCAAAATCCAATATAATGGTGCATATTACTGCTAAACTACAAATTTGAATCTATTATATTTTCTAAATCAATATCTACATCATTAAATTCATAAACTTCAGCATCTTCATCATCTGTCTCATATTAATTGACAATTTATTCGCCGAGACCGTAATAGGAGCAGATAGTTTGAAGTTCGTTAGATTAGTTCGAGAAAAAACATTCTTTCGAGATTTTTGTTTGAGCCAACAATCTCTAAAGCAAACAATTTGAAGTTCATTCCAGATTCAGAGAATGTGACCGTTCAAGATTATTTGTTCAAGGTAGCAATTAGACCTATCAAATCTCAACCTGATCGCAGGTCTCAATTCTAGTCGGATTGGGTTTTGTTGAGTCTAACTTGTTTATTTTAAAACCTTGACCCGACCAGAGGTTCGATTCGATCGGTTCAGATCTGATTGGGTAAACACAAAAATACATATGTTTTCTCTCTTTTTTGTCTAATCTTCTGCGTCAGACTAGTTCTTCAATTTTCATCACCTACACCTGACCCAAAAATCATTGAGTTAAAGTTGAGTTCAAATCGGTTTGGTTCGGACATCCGAATCTCGGTTATAATTGTCCATCGTAGTTCAATGCGACAATAATATAGATAGTTTAATGTTTGTTGAAGATCAGTTTGAAATGTAACCATATCATTATATCATATAAATATATAATATGTTCAATTATCGTAGGAGGATTAGTTTAGATTGTGAAAAATGAAAATTAAAAAAAGTAAAAATGATAAAATAATGAAAAGAAGCGTCATTTTTGAGCTGCGCGCCATTTACGCCGTAAGCGCCTTTTGCGCCATTCGTTACGTCTTTCCATATGCAACGCATCATACAAAAGAAAGCGCAAACATCGCGCCCAGCGTCATGATGCGCCTTTCATAACAATGCTTTAGCTTAATATCCATTAAGTCTTCATGATATGACATCGTTCAATGTCGATCCATATGGATCGACACTGATCGATGTCATATCATTATAGTTGTCCTCTTCAAGTGTTGAGTCTTGCACAAACAAAGTGGGCACCACAACTCTTCCTAGATCGTTCAGTATTGATTCATATGGATCGGTGCCGGCTCATATGTGATTCTCCATAAGCCAAAATTTTCAGTTCTTCAATCTTGATATACACCAAGCCTCTCGATCAATTTCTTCATCATCTCGTAATTCAGATCCATCGAAATGTCATTTGGATCAAATACCGGATAACATATAGAAAATTCAAAATTATTAATATTTGTGGAAATCATCATCCATCAATACTAAACAAAGACATTTTCATTTCCATTTATGACATATTCTGTAATTGAGCCTTATAATATAAACTCGCGGAAACAACATATAATTTCCTCATTCTTCAACCTTCAGTCCAATCCAAGGAAAATAAACACATAGCTTCCCTGCATAGGCTTGTTTTACTTTTTTATCCCAACTAGTTTCAAATGAGTCTTCGCAAGCATCTCTTATTTAAAAAGTTGATTTTGAGGTTCATTTACCAATTTTCTATAGATAATACTCTATAATGAAAATAAGAAATAGTGAGATTTTCATTTAGTAATTAAGTGTGTTTTTACTCGAATACATCGATGGTTCAGTTAAGAGTGTTAATACCGTCGGAGGAATACAAAATCAGCATGAAGTAAAATCCATTCTTTATCACTAGGAATGTACACACTTAACATGTAACATGGTGGAAGCAGACAACACAATTTAAGGCGTTAATATTCACTCGCAAAGCAGTCGGTCCATAAAACTAATTTACCTCTATGATCAGATGGGAAATCTAGCAAAAGCTACTACCACCTAAAGCATGAAAAGTAACAGTAACTGCACGTACCACTAGATATTGAAACAAACCATCCAGTTGCTGAGGCTTTAAATAAACCCCACCAGTGATATACGATGCCTGCAGATTAAATCTCATAATTTGCTTTAAAGCACTAAAATAAATTTGATACTTTGATTTCATATATGCTTTTATCTATGTACCTGCTGCAGAAAGGCCGAATGTTGTGCCCCTACCACACATGCATCAATAGGAACCTGACAGATAACAAGATGTAACTATACAATAAATTTTAATTTTACAGATTTTTACTAGAACAAATTTATAACTTTGTCATGAACAGTGTTAAATTTGCATGTTTTAGGCAAATGGCGGTTTGGGTTGGAATTACAGGAATGAAAATGGAAACATGAAGGAGAACTTGTTACATGTCTGGTTTAATAATGCTGTATATCGGAAGGGGAAAAACATGAACAAGTTTCACTTAGGATACACATATGCAGAATTGATTGAATTTCATAAAGCACTTCAGTAGCAGAGACCATATGTCTTATATCATTCAAAAATGGAAAGTAAGCTTGTTTTGGTAGGTATTAAAATAATATGGGAAAGTAAACTGTGTACCATGGAACGTTGCGCTGAAAATATTGCATTCATTACAGCAACATATCTGCTAAAATCAGCTTCTATGAGTTCAAATCAAAAATAAGTATTTAAATCATATGTGGTTAAAGGACAAGGTAACACACTGCTCAGGCCCATCTGGAGACCCCTGCAAGCACAGTATCTGTCAAATGGCATTACAGAGAGATGGTTATATGAATATATACACAGTTAAAATCAGCTTCTTTGAATTCAAAATTCGTGTGTGCACCAGTGTGTTCTATAGAGAGATGATTATTGTTACCCTAGGCTGTGGATGAAGTGCTCCGGATCGAAAAACCCTCTGTATGTCTAGGCTTATTAATAAGAAAACAACTCACATTCATGAAGTACGTAGAAATAAACGTGATATGCAATACAGAGCCTGAATAAAAATATTTTGACTACGAACAGAGAACAGGTAGTCCCTAAAGGTTCAAGTCTGAAAATCTCAATTTCAAAGAATGATGTTTCAAAGTCTGTCATAAATAGTACAAAATTGATATTTACTTGAGATTTTGAAGAAGTGACTCGTATAAAAGGCAAAGTAAAATTTTGAAAAATATGATCCTGTGCTTTTAGCTCCAAATATGCCCTCAAACAGCCTTTTTATCCTTCAAGGAGGGAAGATAGATCCTCAATTTAGGAAAGCCCAATGCTAACTATACGGTATCAATAATTATTCAAAAATTCAAATTACAAACAGCATGTGTGCTTTTAGTAAGACAAAACGTACATCAATGGTCGGACATATACATGACTTCAAATAAAGAAATACAATAAGTTACAGTAAAGGATACAGCATAGGGCAAGGGAGAGAGATCCAGATAGAAGTGAAGACACTCTTCCAGAAACTGTTGTACCATTATTCTTACTAATTTTCTTTTTATCTTCTTCTAAAAAATCTTCCAATTTTTGAAGAACCTCAGAACAAACGGTAGATACTTTCTCTCCTTGTCCTCCTTCAGAGTTAAATATGTAACCACATGAATTAACACCAGTTGCGATAATAACTATTTGGTTGAGCCGGTTGATAAGAAGAAGTGAATTTAAGAATGGAATCATCTGACATGAGATACATCAGTAGTTAACAATTAATAAGTAGTAATTCTAAGGCAAGCTAAAAAAAGATAACACAACTGTTATGTCATTGTGGATGCTATAAAATACTACCCATGTGGTGATTGTTCAAACACACCCATCGCTCAGCGAATAGAATAAGCCATAACCTAAATAAAATTAATGTGACCATATTCACATAATCTACCTTCTGGATATGTATATTGTGTTTCTCCGGCTATGGATCATACACAATTTAAGTATATCGCTTGATTTATTTATTTTCAAATTGCAAGGTTCTAATTCTACCTTGATAGTGATTGGGTAACTAATAAAAAGTAATAACATTAAAGAGTTGGTTTTCCATATGAAAGTCTTAAGTTGAAGTTAAAATAAATGTATTTTATTTTCTGTTTTATAAGAAGAAAAGGAAATGTAATTGTAACTCTTTAAACTACAATTATCTCACCCAAACAGGGAAACCAAATTAGGCTTATATGAAGTCTTGCTTCATAGAAAATATCATATACTGATGTAACAAAATATTATATTATTTATGCAATTTTTAAAACAAAAAAGGGCTGAAATATGATTACTATTTTTTAGACACAGGTAAAAAAAATGGACTTACATGGTTAAGAAATTTGTCAAAAGATAACGATGTTGTGCCGCCCCAAAAGAACGGATTCATGTCCAAAAGGACAACAATGAGACTGACATCGTCTGAAATATATGAAAGAAATGCAACAATATTAGCAACATTAATAACAGATAATTGATTTGTGATTTGCAATCTAGTACTACATCAGGAAGGTCGTTAAAAGATGAGAATTTCTACAATAATCAACTTATCAGTATTGTTTCACTGAAATCAACTAAAACGCAAATTCTCAGCGATTCTATCCACATAATTTCAAACATATAAAATTGGTTTTTATGAGAAAAATAAGCCCACAATTTCTATTGAAAATAGGCATACGAGGAGAAAAGCAGACCAAAAATTTAAATCACAATTAGAAATAAGATTAGGAAATCAAGATAACTACCCAATTTTTCAGAAAAATGACTATAAAAAATAAGATTCGAGTTTGGTGGCTTCAAAATCCAGTTTGCTCTAGTTCATTGCAAATATAACACAAGCAAACATTTTCTAAAGGAGACACACACATTTATGAAAATATGTTTGCATACATCATATGTTATCATTGTATATTACACTTGAGTACGACATTAGTGCATACTGATGGCTAATATAAATATCTCTCTAATATTATTGTAATATACACCATGAACTTTGCAAATCTTATTTCTTGTACTTAATTTGTTTTTTTAAATACATTATTAGCATGAATACTCAGTTATTAAGCGCTTTTTCGATTCATTTATTAACATATATTTTCATAAAGTGTGAAACTTTTGTATCTTTTGTAGTTATGTTTAGGACTATCAAAATTTTAGTCGCTATTTATTCTGTGTTTGTACAGTCATATTCATGTTGGAACAATATTTCTCAAGACATATAATATATATGCAGACATATACACACACACATGCGCACACAATACACGCACAGACACACATGTGTGTGTGTGTGTTTTTTTTCTGCAGCCTTAGTTGTTATTTTTTGTTACTGTTACTGGTATTATTACTATCTTGACTGTTTAACCATTTATTATTGGGGAATTATCTTTATGCTCGGATTTCGTACTCAAATTCTTTCCCAAATTAATAACCATAAGATCAACGCTATTACAAGGTCAAATTAATGCAGAAAAAATTATGAAAGGAATCAAGGGATCAAAGACAGATTTTAACCTTAACCTTCAGATTCAATCTGAATAAAATTTTGAAGAGCATAAAAAATCATTTTCCTTTATCCTCACGGAAAGTTGCATTAAAGTTGGAATTCGTTCATTGATCTTCTATTTCGATTAGACAAACATTTAAATTTCATGTAATGGTATATTGACATATATGAATCTATAGGTCAATGTGTGATGTAACTCATTTTGAACTTTTTTATAGATATGTTATTTTATATTTATGAGAGAACCTTACACTGTTCTTTTCCATGTAAGATGCATAAACATCTATTATTTACTCATTTCATACAAACAAGTATTATATGCTATATGTATGTATGTATGTGTATACGTATGTATAGGAATGTGTATATGTATGGATATGTGTATATGTGTGTATGTCAAGCAAATTGTAAATGATATTCAAAGCTTTCATACATGTATATTTTCTTCTTCAAATATAAATAATTTATGAGAAGAATGAAGTATTTATACTTCAAGTTCATATTTATAAAAATCACAGCGAATATTTAGAAAAAATATCGCTTTGAAATCATGATTTTAAATATTATTTGTCCATCTACAGAATGATTTTTCTTCTTCTTTTATTTTCAAATATAGGTTGACCTATTTGCTTAAAAGTGATAAATATAATGGTCCATTAACATATTATATTATTTTGATACAAATAAGCGTGTTTGCATTGAAAAAATATTTTTTTTTTTTTTTACTTCTTTTTTTAATATATGTTATTGGCTAACAAAAAAACACAATGTTAGTCTGTGGGATATGATTTAGCTACAACCTTCTCTCCTATTCATTTTTCTTTGTTAAGATTGAGTGATGATTGTCTCTGTATGCAACGATGAATTTAAACATTATAAAATAGAGCATATATACATGAAACTTTTTGAGAGAAATATGATTTGACTTATTTATAATCATACATACTTTTATTAATTCCATTATGTCTCCTCGTTTTATATGGTGTTATTTGATTCACTATATATCTATAACTTTTGTGATATTATTCAAATTGAAGTGCAGTTGCATTTACATTCTGAAAAAATCACATGAAATAAATTTGATATAAAACATATCGAATTGGACTCGGAAAATCATTTTAAGGTAATATGAGATTTAAATATATTCTAAACACTAGTATGGGTTCATGCTTCGTACATGGACTGTTTGTATTATTATATACGTTGATATTTTGTTTGAACGCAAAACATGTAAACGGAAAGCAGGGACATTTTTGAAATTTAAAAAAGACACCAAGTAAATTAGTTCAACCAATTTTCTTTATTAGTAGTAGAGATGTAGAGTGTTATATGTATGTATAAAGATAAAACATAAGTGTGCATTTGGCATTCGCAATGGGTACTTAACTCATACTTACAACTACAAAAATAAAATTCTGACTACTTTTTTCATTCAATCTATATCTTAGGAAGAAAAATAAAAAGTAAACGGAACAATTCTTAAAATAAAATAAATAAACCAATTTCCAGCATTCATTACATAAATTGGCACAGATCAAGGGGAGAGTGATTTTGTTCGCACTTTTTTCAAAGTGTGAACAAAACACTCGGCTCCTATTGGAGAAATTCAGGGGCTCCTATTGTATTCGGTCAAGGCTAACTATTTCAGACCTCAAATTAAGGAAAAAAGGAAGAAGAATGGCTGCTACCCAATAGATTCAATCCGACTGTTTAATCATTTCATCACCTACTAGAAACAAACAAAAAAGATACAAATGATTATAAAAAATTACCGGAATTTTGTCGGGATTCCATACGTCGTGCTTCTGATCAGGCCCAGCCTGAAGGGTAGGCAACTGAGGCCGTTGTGGGAGTTATTGCACAAATCGCAAGATCGTACGTTCCAACGCGCGATTTGGAAGGAATCGCAGCCTTCCCGATCCAAGAGTTAAATTGGATTGCAACCCGTGTAAAATGTGCGATTCTATTTCAGAACGAAAATATTGGAGTCCAATACTGAATCACGATTTTAATTTCAACATCGAACCGAAACAAAATCGAAAGAGATATAGTCCGGCATCGCGATCTCGGTTCAGCAAAAAAGAAAAAAGAAAGGAGGGAGAAATAAAAAAAAGAGGAGGAAACCTGAATTTTTTTTAAAAACCCTAAGCTTCAGGGAGGAAGACGACTGACAGAATTGAAAAGTTACGGTCCCTGGTTCTGTTTTCACGGTGCTAAAGTACACCGGCTACAATAGGGAATGTCGCTATTAGGCTAAAAAAAAATTTAAAATAATTGCAGCTTGTATTTTTTAATAAAAAATAAATTTCATAAAATTCGATAATGAAAAAAACTGCAATTATCTACTAAAATTATACATAAATAGCGATTATTTATTATTTGTTAATAAAGAAATTTGATAAACTTTTTAAAAAATCCAATTTAACTTGCACTTTTCAACTAGTTTGCGTTTTGTTATTTAAAAAAATAGATATCTAATTTACATATTTAATCCTACATGGACTTTTCTTGTAAACATCAGAAATATGTACTTGAAATGCAAAACCCTTTAACAGAAGGTATTAAGATTGCGTCGGTATTATCTCGGGTTCGGCATCGCATTCTCGGTCTTCATCTTTGTCAAACCACATTGAGAAAACGGAGGTATATTTTCGGATTTGATTGTATTTTTGAAAGAACTCGTAAAGAAAATCGATTGACTAGACGTAGACCGAAGATTTTGCCAGATCAATGTAAAATTCTTATGCCTCTTCTTTGTTCTCTTTTAATTTCTTCATTTTAATATTTGTTTGATTCGTTTTCTAGTGAATTTAGGGCCTTGTACAAATCTTTTGGACAACATTTTTATTGCTTCCACTAAGATGAACCTGTGCAGTTAAAGCGCTCGGCAAATTCGAAGCGGTGGAGATGCAAAAAGTCATAGCGGGGATACAGCGAGGATATAGCGGGATGTAGCGGATGGCTCTAAAATAGTATATAAAACTCGTACTTAATGTTTATACAAATATATAGATGGTAATTAAATGAAAAATTATCATTCAATTGAATTATAATTAATACACAAATAATTTTAAACAAAAAATATGTGCGAATATACTTTAAACAAATGTAAAACTATTATATAACATAACTGAATTTAGTAGAATATTAAAGTATTTTCATTTCTGAAAATATTAAAAATTAAATCAAATAAATTAGTTTCATAATTTTATAATGTATAAATGCAATTTTTTAATTCATTTTATTGAAGAAGATATAACGGAAATAGCAAAATATAGCGGGAATAACGGGATATAGCGCAAATAACGGGAATTAAAGCGGAAAGGCTATATTTTTGGGCTATATGGAAAAATTATAGCGGTAGAAATCCGCTATGAGATATAGCGGGGTAATAGCCGGGCATTAACTACACAGAGATGAACTTAGATCTTATATTGGAGAAGATGAAGAGACATAATATAAGAGTCATTGTTGGACCGAGTTAACCGGAGCATGGGGCAGGCAGGAGGTGATTGCTAGTTCAAATCCATATTTTATCTATGTGACTAGAGAGGAAATTGAAAGGACGATGATCAGTTTACAAGCGAGATTGATATCTCGATAAAAAAAGACAATGAATGAATTCTTCCAAAGGATGGAATAATAAAATGCAGCTGGAGTTGTTGAAAATCAGAATCGAATGCTAGAAGGCAGAACAGATAGACAAGAAAATTATGCGAAACAATCTAGAACCATCCCCCAGCATGCCAATAAGGTACCTAGAGGTCTAAACCAGTCGATGGTGACATGTTTGGACATGGGGGTATGGTCGAGCATGGAAAGGCACGTTAAATGGATGATGTCGAGCCTTGAAATCTAAATCAAAACGCAAGCATTCAACTGCATAGAACCGAAAGTTCCCCACAAGAACAAGAGCATGAAGAAGATTTAAATCAAAGGCGTGCATAGAGATTTCAACTGAATCCAGATGATCAATGAACTGAGATGGTAAGACATGTACTTCGAGGTGAAGTTATGGATCGAAGTTTGGAGGACGTGAATGGAAACCATTTCACCCCCAAACACCTGATACGCAAGGAATCCATCTGATTTCAAGCTACCTACTTTGGAGCCGTATGATAAAAGGATGTATCCAACTGTTCACTTAATAATATACATACAACATACGAGATTGTTAGCAACTTCGGAGGAGGTGATGGGACGATGCTCCTATTGTACTTGACTGATTTTGATGTTGTATGGTTTCGCCAACTAGATAATTGGTTCATCATCAATATATGTACTGATTTAGTGGAAAAGTTTATGAGCCAATTCATAGTTTATATAGTTTGACCAAGGAATGTGTTCGCACTTTCAAGTATAAAGCAGAGAGAGAATGAGCTTTGTAGAATCATCTGATTAGATTTAATGCATCATCGCTGCATTTCAGAAACCATGCTTGTCGATAGTACTTGTTCGTGAAGTTTTTTGGCTTCACCACACTCAACTAGATCGTGGAGCAACCTAGTCATTAATTGCTTTCACGAATTGGAATCGACAAATTTAATCTGTGTTAAATCTGCCTTTGAGAAGTGACTATATTACTGAACGCTTACATAGCCTAGTAGACGCGCTCCGGCTGTTTGTTGAAATATCAAGATCGTTTTATAAATGAATGACAATCCAAAATTAGATGATGGAACAATGAAAGTAAAGGACAAAGATACTTTTACATAATTTGAATTATTTTTAATCCAACATCCATAGAATAATCCACTATTTATTTTCTATTTTTGATACAGATGATTATAATCGTCTAGAAGCATATAATATTCAAATCTCAGATTTTCCTTTCTAAGAAAAAAAGGATCCATTTTTCGTCCTCTATGTTTCCTTTTATAGTATGAAAAGTGCATTGCTAGTTGTCGCGGTTGCTTTGATCTTTTTTCTTCAATCTCCGCCTTTAGATTTGACATTTATCATTCATCTGCAATGTATATTCATTGTACCTGGATTGGTGACGGGTTTTTGGCTGGAAACCATGACATTGATGTGATCTTGGAAATTTGAAGCGAGATGTCTGAAAAATTGGGCGGAAGCCCAAATTTGTATGGGTTGGTCTCCTTTCTCCCACAATGGCGAATATCTTAAAAGGAATGGTAGGGGACTGCCCTGATGCTTCGAATGTGTTATTGATGCATATGAATTGCTGTAGTTGTGAGTAGTGCTTTGCGTTAAGGTTGTACTGCCAATACCTTCGCCGTCTTTGCTTGATTTGACATCATGTTGGGTCTGAATGGAATAGCGTTTCCCATTCTAATTTGAGAGTTGACTTGGCATATGCATGGAATGTGCTTGAACCTATTTGTGATTTGAGTTGGGTGCAGCTTGAGTTGCCCTCTTTGCAAATATGCTTGGACTGCCAATGATAGAGAGCTTCACATTTGTCATTTACCTATAAGTATGATTCTGCGTTGAAGCATATCCATGAAGGCCATGTATATAGCCCCTTTGGAGTGCTTTTGACCAAGTACAGCGCTGCCTAGGTTGCCCCCGATGTATGTTGGCGCGAACCCGTTCCTATAGGTATTGACAAAATATGAGCCTTACCTTAAAGGTATGGTGAGCTCAATATATCATGTATTGCTCCTTATGCCTCGGTGGAATATTTCACTTTTTGCCTTTGATTTTTGATATAGCCACTGTGACCTGCCCAAGTTTCCTGATACATGTAGTATTTGTCTCTTGCCACGGTTCCATTGGTTGTAAGGCTTGGGTTGGGTTGGGTGTTGTGACTTCCACCTAGTTCCCTATTCAGTACGAATTTAATTGATTCGCTTCTTTTTTCTCTAGTCTTCTTGACATGAGGGTATCTTTTCTGACTTTAAGGACTGCCCATTTTCCTTCGTCGTAAGAATAGGTATAACACTTGCCTCCAAGTCTGCGATGACAGTTGGTTAGGGTAAACTTGTCTTAAATACATGATAGTATGTCTAGTCAGTTCTTTCTAGTCTAACTTTTCGGTGCTAGAAAAAATGTCTTTTTGGACGCACTTGTATTTAATGCACTTGCATACATGCCATTCCCTTACTGGACTATCTTCAAACAGCTGTTCGATCTGGCTTTTCATTTCTCTATGTGGATTTTTGTAAATCTTTGCACTCGTTATTTTAGCAGCAAAATTTACATTTTATAAAAATCTTTGACCGCTTTAGTCGGCTGCCATTATTCAAATTGAGATACGTATATTCTTTCTTCATTTCTCCCACATTTCCTTTTATCCTTTTGTTTGAAAAGAACCGATATTAGGTTAATTACCAAATTTGGGAGTGTCTTCGGTAGATTGTCAGTAAGAGAAATTGTTTCAATTCTTGCTCGATCCTTTTTAGAAGTAATCTTTAGTATTTTGATATAGATTCATATTTTCTTTCCTCTACGCTTCTTCCTTCTAAGATCACCCAACTAGAAAGAGGCCGTTAGCGTCCTTTGACAATTCGGATTTTTTGGCTATGCGGTTAGGGTCCCCAAATGTAACAACCCGGTATTTTGTGATTATTTTAATTGTTTATTTTAATTATTTAAATTGAAACTCCTGATTTAAAAACTTTATTATATTTATTAAAATGAATAAATTTTGTTATTTTAAGAGTATATTTTGATCTTTGTGTGAATTATAATTTCAAGCCTGAATAAATAGGATACTTTCAGAAAACGTGGATTTTGATCAATCTGGTAAAACTTTGACTTTTAATTGAATTTAATCCTTTATTATGAAAATATATTAAATTTTAAGAATACTACTTTTCGTTTCGTTGAAACCCGATTTGTATTTTGAAAGTTATGCTTTCTACAATATTATATGTAAATTGATTTATTTAATAAAATTGTCTATTTTAAATTATATAAATAATATTTTATTTGTCCTATCATGTTCTAATATGTGTAATATGACATGTTAGATATATATTTTATTTTTAAAACATTTTAAAGTGATGCTATAATTTTTCCAAAATTTATTGCATTTATTTCCTATTTTAAAGGCTAGTTTCTATTTTTCTGCCATTTTCTTAATTTAAATTATATTAATTAAAATTTATTTATTTATTTTTGTGACAAATTTTATTTTATGTTCTTATATTTATTTATAAATATTTTCCAAGTCCATATAAAATTTTCAAAGTTTTTCTGTTTATTTTCAAATTTTCTAAACTAGTTTTCATTTTCTGTGCTATTTTCTTATTTTAATCATATATAACTAATATTTATTTATTTATATTTGTCTTATTTGTTATATTTTTGAATTTTAACTGAATTTATAAGCATTTTCAGTTATTTAAATTTATGAAATGAAATAAGAGAAATTGAAAGGTATTGGTGACTTTTGATTTCCTAAGGCTTTTTGTATTCCCATCTTTTCAATTCCAACCAACATCTTTTCACATTTTGGCCATAACTCCTCATTCCTTCAGCCGTTATCATTTCTCATTCACGTAAACTTTTTTCCTCATTCCTGAAAGAAAATTTTCGGCCTTCATAGCTTGTGAAAAATTTGGCAATCATCTTTTCTTTTTTTTCACTTTTATTGTTTGTTTTTGATTTTTTTTTTTTTTGCACTTGATCTTCATCTCTAGGTTCGGCCCTTGCTCCACCACAAGCTTTGCCGCCTCCACCACCACCTGATCATGTCATCATCACCTCCTCCTCATTGACCAACCCCAGCCGAACCACCCTTGGTGGTTGATCCTTCACCAAAATTCACCAAAACTCCAACTTCATGCCTTAGCCGAGCACACATCCACTTCCACCACTTCATCACCCCCTTAGCCGCCACCTACTCCACCACCACCACCTCCAGCCTCACCTGAACCCTCTGCCACGTCATCCACTTGACCCCACCAGAGAATTCCGTGCCCCATGTGGCCTTGGCCAAGCCTTGTTTTGACTTGAAACCATGAATGTTGCCTTGTGTGGTGTTGTTTCATGCATGCTCACCTTTGCACCATCTCCATCCATGTTTGGCCGACCCTTAGGAAACCAAAACCTGATCAAAGATCATCCTTTAGCCTTGTATTTCACCTGTGGCCGAGCCTAAAGTAAGTTGGAAGCAAGTGCAAAGCATTTCTGCTTTGATTTGTGCTGTTAATTCTAGCTTAATTTAATCGTATTTTTGGTTTGAAAGCTTATAGTTGTTATATTGTTTTGTTTGATTTGTGTTCAAGGAAATTGACCTTTGGCTCTCCCACTCAAATCTGTTTCGTGCTTTCGTGCCTCTGAAGATCGTTGTTTGTGTGTTTCGGTTATCATCTCCAGCTTAAACCAGTGAGTTATTCTCAGCAGACAATTTGTACTTATATAACTTGTAAATTGACCACTTTTGAATCTGTAAAATGCATCACCATATTATATTTGCTATTTATGATTATATGATGTTCACCCATGCTTAAACACCTGTTATATCATCTGTTACTGTTATATTATGTTGTTCTGTTATTTATATCAGTTTATCACACTGCAAGTTCCTTTTAGATTAGAATCACTATGAGTTGAAATGATACATACTCGAACGAACTTTAGAATAGGGAAAAATCTTTATGGGCTGAAATGATAGGCCTGAACGATTTTCAAATTATTTCATTTACTTGGGACTGCGGGTTTGAAATGACAAAACACGAGTTTTCTTTGTAAATTACGGGTTGAAATGACATATTACCTGTATCACTTTTCCTAGTGTAGAAAATGATATACAGACCCGTAGTTAATTTTTTTTTTAAATTTTAAAATATTTTAGAAATGTAAATATTATAATATTTTTATTTAAACTTAATTAAAAATGATTTTTGTAAAGTAGTATTGATTTTCTGAAAATTTATAAGTGAAATAAATAAATGGTAAAGTTAGAAAATTTGAAATGTAAGTTAATTTGGGAAATTTTAATTTGGTGATAATTGGAATTTAAATTAAATATGAAAATATGATAAATTCATGATAATTTGGATTAAAGTGAATTTAAATGATTTTGTTTTATATATTAATGATTTTTGAGTAAAGTCAAAATGTGAAATGAATGAATATTTAAGTTGAAATTTTGAAATATAACTAAAATTAGAAATTTGTGAATTTGGCTTAAAAGTGAATTTTAAGTTAAGTAAATAAAAATGAAATTAAGTTATATTTGAAAATTTAAACTTAAGTGTTAAATTTAATTTAATTTAATGAATTTAAAATTTAATGTTGGAATTTAATAAGTGAATTATTATTAAATCTTGATTTTTGAATGGAAATTTAACTTTATAAAATCATGAATATAAGGGTATTTGGATAATTGTTTTAAAAGTGAAAATATGTGATTTTATAAGTTAAAAATGATTTAAATAAAAATATATTTTTTTGTGAAATTAATTTGAATATTTGAAGTTAATTAACTGCATTTTTTGAAATGCTATTATTTCTAATGTAAATGATATTACAGCATTTGTAAATGCTGTAGTTGATAATAATGAACCAAATGGCTAAATTTAATTAAAGGCTATTATAGCATTTTGTAAGTGCTATAATTATTGAATTTAACTAAGTTTATTTGAAACCAATGTAACCCTATTACAGTATTTTAAATGCCGCCTTTTGTTAAATTGAACTGTTTTGAAAGTAACTTTCCGTAGCATTTTCTAAATGCTGCGAAAGTTGAATTTTCATTGTCTTAATAAATTTAAGTGAATAAATGAACTTTGAAAGATTAAAATTTTGGAAATTTAATAATTTAATTATTAAATATAATAACTTCATCTTAATGATTTAAAATGAAGTAATTTGTTTTGAAATATAAACTATTTTGAAATGTGTGTTGAAATGGTATTTTAAATAAATTGAATATGGTTTTGAAAAATACGAAATTTTGATATTTTGAAATGGATTTGGAATGATATTGAATTTTGAAATGATATTTGATTTTGAAGTATAGATTACTATTTTGAAATTTTAACTATATGTATTTAATTTGTAGTTTAACTGATCCTTAAAGGATGGACGATCCCAAGCATCCTTTAAGTTATTGTGCATTTCTACCACAGTTCACTTGAGTTGGTTTACATTATATAAGTATATATGTCCTGACTCGAGTGTTTTGTGTTTTACTTTACGCTCTGGTTAGCCTGAGTATTTACAGCTTAATTTTTGATTTCTTTTTTGGAGCTAGGAATCGCTGGAGATTCTGCTTGTCTAGTTATCTATTCCCTTTCAGTTGTTCTATTTCAACTCTAATATTTATAAACTGTTATGTATTTGAGATTTCTATTGTATATGTTTTTTAGACTGATTATGTATTATGTTTTGAGAGTCTGTTCTTCATGAACTACAATGGTATTTTAATTTCCGCTACGAGTTATTCTGATATTTCTGTATCTGTGATTCTGTGATTTGTATTTCCTTTGCTCCAAATTTATTTACAATGCAGTATTTTGAGCAATTCAAGTCCGGCATGTGTGGATGCGAATGGCTGAAAATATCGAGATGTTATAGTTGGTATCAGAGCCAGGTTTTAGGCAAACCATAGCCTGCGGAGCAAAAACTCATTAGAGATAGGGTAGAAATACCATAGAATGAGTGAAATCAATATCAGAATCATTTCCTTGTGAGAGAACGTATTTTCGAAGTATAAAATGATTTAAAAGATTATTTTGGTATAAAAAATTTCTTATTTTGAAACCAAGATTTTCTAAACTTCATTCCTTCTGTATCCACCTTGTTAGAAATCTCTTGGTTAGGATTCTTATTGACTAGGATTCCTTGAACTTTGGAACGCTCACACTTGTTCTGAAATCCAGTCTTGTCTTCCCTATTTTACCCTTTTGATTTTGGGGCATTCGATAACTCCACCTTGGAATGGCCTCTATAAAGATCGGTGATTCCGCCAATCTTTGAATGATTTGTAAAAGGGTGAAACTCCTTTACAATTGGCATTGATTAACCGGAGATTTCTATATCCTCGGTTTACGATGCTATCTATCTCCTGCTCTATCTGGATTCTATCTTTAGCGATCGAATGTCGATTTGCCTTAGAAATTTTTCGCATTGATTATATTCCTAAAGTCACGGTTGACCGTTAAGGTCGCCCGCGATTTATATAGGCTTATCCATCTTTTATTTGGTAATTAAATTATCTCATCTTCATTCGAGCTTATCTTCAAACCAGAATTCTATTTGATTAGAGTTCTTCTAATTTGAATCTCTGTTGTTTGGAATCCACCCTTGAATCATTCTTTGGAAATTTATGTTTGGTTGTATGTTGAAATTGTGTGTACATCGAAATTATTATTTTGATAAGGATGACCCTATTATATATAAAGGTGAAATGTTTTCAATAAGGATTTTTATATCTTTTGAAAATGGAAATTTGAAACTTTGAAAGGATTTGAAATTTTGAAAATTTATAAGAATTTGACTTATATAAAATGATTTATAACTGAAGGTTTTTGAATTTGAATTTCGAGAAATCGAACTTCGGTGTTTTCAAATTGGTTTTAAGATTTTGAAAAATATATAATAATAATATGATTTAAAGCTATTTTTTGAATATTGTTTCAAATGTATTTGAACTAATCCCAATGATTTCGAAGTGATTTCAAAGAATTTTCAAGAAAATAAAAGTCCATAACCCACTTATGTCGCTGGAAAATAATTTCGGTGATGAATGCATGCATCATCGATATTGATTTTCGAGTTTCTGAGTGGGGGAGAGGCCACTCTAGTAGCTTTGTTATGCGAGTGATTTTGTGAAATCAATATTGATTTCAGATTTCGAAGTATGGTTTGATGTTTGAAAGATATATGTGTGTGTGTGTGTGTGTGTGTGTGTGTGTGTGTATATATATATATATTTGAAATGATTTAAAGCAAGACGGTGTCCAGTCCTCGAGATTCAGATTTTGTTTTGGTATAACCCTATCTTTTGGAATTGGTTTACTGATTTGTTGGCAATTTCCAACTCTTGGATTTAAAATATGATTTCTTCAACTATTTTGAAGGTTCGGGCACTTCCAAATCAAGGTTAACTTTTCAAAGCTAAGAAATTTTGAAAGGTACATGGTATATGATAAAGAATATAAGTTTAGTTTTGTTTGAATTGAATTAAAGTTGGAAATTTTAGATTTGGGTTTAAATTGAATAAATTTGTGAAATGCAAAGAATTAAAGGAATGTTTTATGATTTCAAATGTATGATTTCGAAAAGTTATGATTTTCAAAGTGTAATGATTTCAAGTATTTTGGTTTCGAAAGATTTATAACTTTGAAAGTATTTTGATTTTTGAAAGTGAATATATGTTTGAAATTGAAATGAATTTGTTTGACCTAAATTTTGTTGATTTGGAAATTTGGATTATTTTCTAAATCTATTGTTTTAAGGAAATTTGAAACTGAATATATGTAATTAGGAAGAAATGATCTGGCGAAATCATATATGATTTTGAAACTGAATTGATAATGAAAAGGAATTGAAATTGAGAACCTTGTTTTACTAAATACCGTGATTTGGGAGTTATCGAACTTATATAAAATGGATTTGTATAGGTATTGTTTGCACAAAAAATGGACAAACACCTCCAAGTCGTATTATTTTAGTTGAGTATGTGTGATTTTCAATGATTTTAGATGAGTATGTAAATATGAGAAAAGTAAGGGCTGAAATGTAAAAGACACGCAGATTTATAGTGGTTCGGCCAGAATGTGCCTACGTCCACTTTATATGTTATTATCTTTCTTCTTCCAGATTACAAGTACAATGCTTTGTATACAAGTGTAGGAAAGTAGTTTGAAAGTTCCTTCCTTGCTTGAGCTCTCCAACTTGTCCGCCATTGTTGTACCCCTGCCCCTCTATTTATAGAATGAGGTAGGGGCAGGGGTCTTGGAGGTATATAGCTGCTGGTGGGCCCGGGCTGAAGCAATCTGGACTGGCAATCATCTGGTTCGGCGGGCTTCATTCGGCTGTGCATGGAGCTTGGTTCGGAGGGGAGAGGAGCGGCATTGGCTGTGGAGAGTAGTGGTTGGTCCGGTGTTGGTTTGGACCGGCATGGAGTAGAGTGGTGTGTGGGTGGTCCGGCTAAAGCGTGGTTCGGCGGAGTTCGTGAGAGGAGCATGGTTCGGCATGGTCTCATTCGGTAGTTGGGGATGTGTGGTTCGGCGGAGCTCGTCCGGATGCCCTTGTGCCGAATGGACATGGGTATATGGAGATGCCGAATGAGGTATAGCCGAATGAGCTATTGCCGAATGACACATAGGAGGGGTTTTGCCGAATGGAGGTTGCCATGCTCTATTTGCGAATGCCGAGTGAACTGTGGCCTTGCCGAATGAAGTGCAGGATGTGAACATGAGTGAGACTGACGCTCTTTGGTCTTGAGATCCTCTGGGTGAGAATTCGCCCAACATTTTCCCCCCAAAGTGGGGCACGTGCTTGCATGTGTCGCGCTTTGTTTCCTTGTTGTAGGGAGGCTTGTTTTTGTAATGCCATGGGTTGGATGTTCATATCATGTTGATGTCCTGCAAAGGAATTTACAGTTTCAGTATGATTTCAAATAACGACCGTTCATGATCGAAATATTCGAGATGAAGTGAACTGTGCCGTTCAGGACGAGAGAGTGAGCCCCGAAGGGGCTTGGCATCGTCGATGCCCGGTTTATGTTTGTGAAGATGGTTTATTGCCAGCTCAGAGCATGCCTAGGGATCGTTCGCAACCCCGTACATGTGTAAGCAGCTTAGCCATTTCATAATTATCAAATATCCATATGACCGCTGAGCTTAAGAATGCGTGTCAAAGTGTAAATTCCCACGATGGTAGGGTTAATAACCATTCAGAGCGTGCCTATGGACCATTCGAGGTCGCGTACACGTGTAAACGATTTAATCCACGTCGGTGAGGATTTTACGACTTATTCACCGTTATCATAATCTTATTTTATTAGTTATTCTGGAGTTCGGTACTTATCTGAGTGAAGCGCCTGCGTGCCCCCTGTTTCTGGTTTCTGCTGGTAGAGGTAGCTTCGTTCGGGTTCGAGTTGGCACAAGTTTCATTCGGTTGGAGGCTGGTCCGGTATGGATAGTTCCATTCGGCTTCCATTCGGTCCGGTATGTCGAATGCCTTGGTCCGGTCCTGAGCTCGCCTTTATATAGAGGCCGCACCCCCCTCGTTTTTCATTACCGAACGAGTAGAGCCGAACCATATTGTGCTGCCGAACCAAAGTCTTCGCCGAACCAGCTTATACCGAACCAGGTATGTATACTTTCTGCCGAATGAACCTTTGCCACCGGATGGCCCTGTTTGCCGAATGTGTACGGAGTGTATTGAATAGCCGAATGAGGTATGCCGAATGACATGTATGCCGAATGACATGTATGCCGAATGAGCATTGGAGTTTGGTGCCGAATGAACCCGTCTTGCACCGCCGAATGAGACTTCATACTTGAACCTTGAGCGGAATCTTATGCTTTTATATGCTTTCTTTAGATACTTGCTTGTTTATCTTTCTATACTTCTTGCTCTAACACCGTGTTTTTCTTGTGCTGCAGAAAATGTCTCGCAAAGCGGAAACACGATCAGACAGAAAGAAGTCTAGAGGCACAAGAGAGCCCTCCTCTTCCTTGCCCCCAGTCCAATCAGGATCCGAGCAACATCGACCCATTCCAAGGTCTCTAGTGGATGGATATGGTCCACAGGAACTTTTGATCTCCCCCCCTGATTGCTTTCCTAGCTCCTTAAAGGAGGAGCAACTCGACGTCATATCCCGTTCCTTTGGGATAGATAGGGCTCTTATGCTGCTGCCAGGAGATGGGGTGATGCCATATAATCCTCCCGAGGGCTACTTCGCTTTTAGCAGATACCATTGCATGTGCGGCGCTATCCCCCCTATCAACGCTTGGATAGTAAGCTTCACCACCTATTTGAAGGTGGCTCCTTTCCAGCTCCAGCCTAACTCATACGCCATCCTGGTGAGCCTCTTTGTTATCTTCCAGAGGAGGTACGGGCGTCCTCCTTCTAACCGGGAAATCCGATACTTGTACAACCTGAGAGGCTATAAGAAGGGGTCTCCGTATATTAGTCTGGAGGCGGCCGTGCCCTTCAAACCAGTCCTGGACCTATATTCCAAGTTTACCATGTTCAAGAAAGAGTGGTTCTTCATCAAGGACGATGCTGTTTCTTTCCGCCTTTTCACTTCCGGATGTAAGATGGATTTCATTTATATTTTTCATGTGTTTTGACTGTAGTGTTTTTTCTGACATGCTTCTATTTCTGGCTAGCGACAGGTGGTATTGCAGTCGTGGAGGACGATTCCTTAGTGCGAATGGCTGCTGAACTAAAGGCTATTCCGGCACGGGACCGGTCGGCCTCTTTCTTGATCAGGAACGCAACCCTCTTGGAGTATAATTTGATCTTACCGCATCAGTCCGTGGTTAAGCAAAGAGACACGGCTGAGGAGAAGGCTGCTAAAGCTAAGGAGGGGGATAAGGTAAAGAGCGGTAAGAGGGAGCCTTTCGCAGAGCGTCCCGTGGTCGGGGGGAAGAAACTGAGGAAGTCCGATGGCCCTTCTCCAAGTACTTGCCCGATTGTCCCGGAGGAGGAAGGTGTAGAAGAGGAGGAAGGAGGCGAAGTTGGAGAAGGGTCGGAGGGTGGAGGAGATGGCGAAGGTCAAGGTGGTAGTGGTGTTGCTGCTCTAACCTCTGAACAAGACCTCGAACTGGATGAGGCTCTCCGTCGGGCCTTCGGGGAGTCGGAGGGAGAGTCGGAAACGGAGAAGGGAACGGAGAAGGCAAAGGAAACCGGCAAAGCTGTGGCTGGCACTGACCCATCCTCTAAGGGTTCCTCAGCTAGGGTGATTCCGGCGATGCAAGGTGAACTTTTGTCTTCTGCCGATTCTATTTTCGATAAGGACTTAGAAATTTTTTACGGTTCACTTCCGTCCTGGAATGAGATCCAGGACTTATTGCAGTATCCCACTCCTCCGCCGGGTTTGTATAACAGATGTGTCTCCTCACTTTTCTTTCTTTTTAACTTAGCACATTTTTTGAATTGCGGATTATTGTATGTTCGTAACACTTGTTCTTTATTCCAGGGGCAGGCCAGGCGGGTAAAACGTCGGATGTTCGACACCGCCTTGAACAATTTAAGTCGAGGAGAGCTTCCGCGAAACCTTCTACTGATCGCACTGGGGACGTAGTCAAGTACCGCCCTCTTCTTGGGGTCATCGAAGAGGGCATTCAGAAAAGGAAGCGGAGCCGTTCCTTATTTGAGTCTTCTTCTGCTTCGCAGCTTCCTACTCTGTCTCCCCCTACTCAGCCTCCTCGTGATAGCACGGAGCCCTGCCCCCCTCCTCCTCCTTCCAAGAGTTCTACTGTCATTCATATAAGGCGTCCCGATGTGCCTCGCCCCGTGCCTCGTGACCCTTTTGCCGGCCATCCTGATTTAGACCCAAGTTTTCGGGACATTTCATTCGATGAGACCACGGGCGAGCACCTACTTCCCCGCAACCCCATGGTAAGAGTGCTGGACGAGGCCAAATCTTTAGATCTTGATTTACTTACTACACGGGTAGTCACCATGGGGGATGAGGCCAAGGCTAATATCGACCGGGTGGCCGCAGAGACCAAGAAGTTAATGGAGCATCATGCTAAGTTGGTCAAGGCCGGGGAAGAGATCGGGAGTGCTAACATTCGGTTGAGGTTAAAGGTTGCCGATCAGGCCAAGCAACTCGCCGACCAAGCCATCCAGATTTCCCAGCATGAGGAAGCCTCCCAGCGTCTGAAAGAGACCATGGAGAAGGCCAGTAGGGCGGAGTTACGGAAGATGGAGGTTACCTGCAGGGAGCGGATTAACATGGCCATTACAACGGTGGATGAGGTTCGAAATGCGGATCTCGAGCGGGTAGAGGAGTTGTCGGGGAGACTCGAGGCTGCGGAGATGGCTCAGGCTGAGTTGAAGGAGGAGATGGAGGAGATGAGGAGGTCCCTTAGGTTGAAGGAGGAGGAAATGAGGAGGAAGTTCCAGGCTGACTGCTTAAGGTACCAATCAGAGAGGGACGCCGCTGTTGCCAAGTTGCAAGCTTCTGAGGCCCGGGTGAGGGAGTTTGAGGAGAACGAGGGGATGATGGATGAGATGCTGCAGGACATGTACTTCCACACTTGGAAGGAGGGTGGCTTGTCTTGGATGGACGACTATCCTCGGGTCATGGCCAAGGTATATCTTCAAGCTTTGGAGGAGGCCAGGGTTAATGCGGGTAAGGAAGGTGGAGCAGCTTTCAGTCTTGATGCGGTCACTGCTCAGTTCTCGAAGGAGGAGCAAGCGGCGGTGAAGGAGGGGATGCGGCTGCTTGCTGCAGAGGAAGCGGGTGTACAGCTGGATGATGAGGATCAAGCGGCGGGTGCCGGTGAGTTATTATTTTTTTTCCTTTCTTTTCTTTCCGTGTTTTCATAACTTGATCGTTCGTTCAATGAATTCCTCTTCTGATCTGGACAGGTGGGACTTCAGATCCACATGCTGGGGGCCCTGATCCTGCGGCTAAGTAGGCTGGGGGAGTTGGTGACGGAGTGTGGATGCATCCGCCATCTTTTTGTTTCTTTTTTATCACTGTTTATGTTAGTCTAAAAAATTCATGTGTTGTAATAAGATTATCTGTGACGAATAATTTCATGTAATTATGTGTAGTTCGATAATATGCATTGATCTCTTTATGTTATCGTGTTATTACTATCTTGTTGTGCTGTGATTATCTTGATATGTTGTGTGAGAAGTATAGTTACGTATATGCCTGTGATTCTAGTTGTGTTTGATGTTAAGTTTTTGCTTGAAATATAACTTCACGTGTTGCAATGTCAGTGTATGAATGAGCTATAGTTACACATTTATGTACAAGAGAAGAGAGTACCGCCCTTTATGTTTTATTCGCAGGCGGTAGCTTTGAGTGTCTTGTGTAACTGTTCACAGGCATAGCTGAGCACCCTGCCACCCAGTACGCAGGCTTAGAGCCTCATGAGTGAATGCTTCCTATTCGGTTTCCTGTACTTGAGAGTTTGTTATACAGGATAGAAGAAAAACATTTAAATGGAATGGAAATATGGTGAAAGTAAAACTTCCAGTCACGGAAGGCCGTCGATGTGCTTAAGTTCGTGGCAAACGGGTTTTGTAGTCACTTTCCCTAGCTGTGGGTCTTGGAGACATTTGTCACCCATCTTACGCCTCCGCGGGGAGTTTTCTTTTTTACCACAGCCGCACTTAAGACACATCGGAGCCGAGATCGCGCACGGTAACTACCCGAACCATTATGGTCCGTAATCGTGGGTATTATTCGATTTACCGTGGCCGGCTAGCGTGGGTGCCGTTGGCCGTGAACTACCCCTGGCTGGCCACACCTTATGTTGGGGCTTAAAGTAGGTTCACAGTTACCGGCGAGCCGAACGCCGTAATGAGCTGCCATCGGCTATAGTCGGCCTTTATGATGACTTATAATCGGCTCATTACAGTTGGCTTTGAGGGCAGGCGCACAATGAGTTAACCCGCAGCAGAGGGATGCTGGAGCAAAAGTGTCTCATTGGCGAGTGCATAGAATCGTAGCGTACCTGTTAGGCCTAGTCCAGATGAGGCCGCGGTGCATCTTGAGTGGAGATGCCATAGGATTTTGTTCAACAGAAAGGGATAAAGTTTAACAAGCAGCCAAGATATGAAGGCACAAGGTAACAAGAGATAAGATTTTTAAAGTGGTTCGGCACGATAATGCCTACGTCCACCGTGTTAATACGCTTCATATGGGCGGTACGTGTTAAGCAAAGTATCGACGGAGGTGTCGGATGTTCCAAGCCCTCTGGAACACCACTCCGTCCACTGTTGACAAAATATAAGCTCCGTTGTTGTGAAGATCTTGATGAATTTCATATGGTCCGTCTACTGGTGCTTTCATGGTTAGGTAGCATGACAGGCTCAGCTATATCCGACCCCTGTCTGGCACCTCCCCCGTTGGGTTTGGTTCCAAGTGTTTCCTCAGGTCGGAATTCGGGCTGAGTCCGGGCTCGGCTCCTACCATGACCATTTCTTTATTAACCTCTTCGAAGAAGAAAGGTCATTGTTGTCTCACAGATCCTCCAGATTGGGACTCGGTCCATGATTCGGTGTTGCGGGAGGATCCGCATGAGGATAAGATCTCCCTCTTGTAAGCTGCGATGCTTGATTTTGGAGTTGCATTGTGCTGTCACTTTTTGCTTGTGGGCTTCTGCTTTTAAGTGTTGCATCGTTTCTCCTCTCCTCAATCAGATCCAAAGACATGAGGAGGAGTTCTTCGTTTTCTTCTGGGTTGCAGTGGGTCCCATGGTGAGATGGCGCTACAGTTTCAACTGGGGGCATGGCCTCCAATCTGTATGCCAAAGAGAAAGGAGTATGCCCCGTTGATGTTCTATGAGAGGTGCGGCAGGCCCAGGGTGCCGTAGGAAGTTCGTCCACCCAAGCGCCTTTTGACTTTTCAAGCTTCTTCTTGGTTGGGGTTTTGAGAATTCTGTTGACAGCTTTGACTTGTCCGTTTGCCTGAGGATAAGCTACAGATGAGAAGCTTTTGTGAATTATGTGCTCTTGGCATCGGTTGGTAAACTCTTTGTTGTCAAACTGGAGTCCGTTGTTTGATATGATCTTGAGTGGGACTCCGTACCTGCATAGAATATTTTTTGATCAAGAAGTTGATAATTTATGTAAGAAGTTGATAATTTATGCCAAAGATATTTTATTTTAAAGGGTCCGCTTCCACCCATTTGGTGAAATGATTAAAAACATCCTTCTAGCCATCCAGGACAAAGTTTAAAGCAAGGGAGGGGGGCAAGAGTCAAATCTCTGTCCTGGTTGATATAAACGCTTTCCTCCCTTCTTGCCCCCAGCGTTATCTCTAGAGTCATTTCTTCAAACGTCCTTTGTTGCAGCGGGAGTGTCGCCATGGGTAGTCTTAGCCTGTTGTCCTGACTGTCTTTTAGCGGTAGCGTTTTCAAGCCTCATATACTTCCCAGCTTCATGGAAGAAGTCAGGTAACGTAGCTGGTTTATCTTTTGCTAACCTCCTAGCAAACTTGGTATCCGGATGCACGCCACTACAAAGGGCCGTTAGGATAAGTTTCTCATTGGCATCTTGAACTGTTGCTGCTGTGGCGTTGAACCGTGTTAGATATTGTTGCAGCGTCTCTCCGGATTTCTGTTTGATATTGGATAGAGAATAAGCATCCTTGGGTTGTTCCACATGGATGAGGAACTGGCTAATAAACCTTTCTTTCAACATCTCCCATGAGCTGATGGATCCTCGGGGTAGATGGCAGAACCAGGAGGTAGCTAGATCTGCTAGGAATAGCGGAAAGCATTTACATAATACTCCTTCTGTTGCTCCACTCATGAGCATATGCTGGGTGTATCTCTGTAAGTGTACGATGGGGTCGGAAGTTCCTTTGTAAGGTTCCATGGTTGGCATTTTCCATTCCCGGGGGGCGATGGTAGTTTCGATATTTCGGGTAAAGGGGCTGGTGACCCTAGCGCCTATCCCCCGGTCCCTTTGCTCTCGTTGGACACATTCTCTGAATAATCGTGCCATTCGTTCGTCAGAACTTGGAGCGGACAAAAATGAGCTTAGTTCTTCCCTGCGGGATCTATCTCGTCCAGATGACCTGTAGGGATGGTACAATCTATCACTTCTTGCATTATCCAGTGGTTGTCTCTGGCTGCTCGGATGCATGCTAGGACCAGCTACAGTTGCCCCCTGCCTTGATCTTACCCGGTGGGGTTCTGCTTCGAGCATTTCCATGGGGCCAACTTCGGGCTGGGTTCCAGCTTGGCTCCGTTCAGCGGGGTTTCTATGATTCCTGTCGATAGTTTCTTCGAAGAAGGAATACCTTTGCTGTCTCCGAGATCCTCCAGATTGAGACTCATCCCATGATTCAGTGTTGCGGTTGGATTCTTCAGCATCCCTTAAGCGTGACATAAGTTGGTCAAGCTTCTTGTTGGGATGTGAAGCGGTTGGTTACTTCAGCCACAACTCTGTCTAGATCTGCCCTAGTTATTGGTTGTTCGGTGGCAGGAGCTATCAGATTTGCCTGGTATCCATCTGGTGCTGCTGTTGAAATTGGATGATCCTCTTGATCTGGGGCTACTGGATCCGGAAGACTGCTAGTTGCGATGTTCTTTCCTTTGTTAACATCCTTCCGTTGCTTGGAAGGCATGATTTCTAAGCGACGAACGTCGTTATGAGGAAGAAGGTTGAGTGGGAGAAGCTGAAGCTTCGAGTTCAATTCTCAGTGAAAGCACCAAAAATGTTTGCACAAAAAATGGACAAACACCTCCAAGTCGTATTATTTTAGTTGAGTATGTGTGATTTTCAATGATTTTAGATGAGTATGTAAATATGAGAAAAGTAAGGGCTGAAATGTAAAAGACACGCAGATTTATAGTGGTTCGGCCAGAATGTGCCTACGTCCACTTTATATGTTATTATCTTTCTTCTTCCAGATTACAAGTACAATGCTTTGTATACAAGTGTAGGAAAGTAGTTTGAAAGTTCCTTCCTTGCTTGAGCTCTCCAACTTGTCCGCCATTGTTGTACCCCTGCCCCTCTATTTATAGAATGAGGTAGGGGCAGGGGTCTTGGAGGTATATAGCTGCTGGTGGGCCCGGGCTGAAGCAATCTGGACTGGCAATCATCTGGTTCGGCGGGCTTCATTCGGCTGTGCATGGAGCTTGGTTCGGAGGGGAGAGGAGCGGCATTGGCTGTGGAGAGTAGTGGTTGGTCCGGTGTTGGTTTGGACCGGCATGGAGTAGAGTGGTGTGTGGGTGGTCCGGCTAAAGCGTGGTTCGGCGGAGTTCGTGAGAGGAGCATGGTTCGGCATGGTCTCATTCGGTAGTTGGGGATGTGTGGTTCGGCGGAGCTCGTCCGGATGCCCTTGTGCCGAATGGACATGGGTATATGGAGATGCCGAATGAGGTATAGCCGAATGAGCTATTGCCGAATGACACATAGGAGGGGTTTTGCCGAATGGAGGTTGCCATGCTCTATTTGCGAATGCCGAGTGAACTGTGGCCTTGCCGAATGAAGTGCAGGATGTGAACATGAGTGAGACTGACGCTCTTTGGTCTTGAGATCCTCTGGGTGAGAATTCGCCCAACAGGTATAAAATTGATTTGTATAAGTATGAAATTGATTTGAAAACTGTTATTCGAAAAGGTACTCATACTCAATTTGTAAATTGAAATCTTATATAATCGAAGTCTATATAAGTGTGGTTTGATATACTATTGATTTTGGAAAGTATTCGATTTGAAATGAAATCTCATATATAATGGACTTTATATAAGTATGATATTTGAAAACGATTTTGAAAGGTACTATATGATACATATTTTCGAAGTAAAGATATGGAAAGTGCTTTCTGCTTGATATCCGCTTTGTGGCCACACCGTGGATTCATTCTATCGATATTATTCTCTCTCTGATTTGGGTTTTCCGGATATGATACTCGAGTGTCCATCGAATTCCACAGTGATCTCCATGGTCTTACGAGCGCGACTGCATAGCGTAATTCACAGGGGCTGCGAGAGCATACTGGTATGGATGTTTTCTGGGGGATTCAGGCGTAACCATTGTGTATCTGTGATCTGTTGGGTCGCTTGGTAGCGTAATCTA
The DNA here is from genome assembly GCA_030765085.1 of Allium cepa. Lineage (NCBI taxonomy): Eukaryota > Viridiplantae > Streptophyta > Magnoliopsida > Asparagales > Amaryllidaceae > Allium > Allium cepa. The sequence goes on along the minus strand of CM060934.1, from coordinate 539,727,743 downwards.
CAGGGGCTGTGAGAGCCTAAGGGTATGCATGTTTCCTAGGATATCCAGGCGTAATCATTGTGTATCTGCGATACTACCAGTCTTTATGGCGTAATCGTTGGGCTGCGGTAGTCGGCCTACGTGTACAGATGTTTCCTGGGGGATCCAGGCATAACCATTGTGTATCCGCGATCCATGATCGACATGTTTCGGTTTGGTTGTTTTGTTTGGATCGTACTTTCCATATCTGTTTTTTTAAGTTTTTCCAGTATTTTCACTGGGTGGTGAAATAAGTCTACTAAATACCTAAAGAATTCTAGCTTTGCGCTTGATCAACGCATGGCCAGAGTCTGCAGGAACGAAAGTATACTTGTTAAGCATCGAGTTATAAAAGTATTTTGATAAAGTATATTATATAAAGGATATTTTGATCATTATTTTACCTGTCTAAATAATTTAAAATGTTTAAATATTGTTTACTTCGAACTAACAAATTTGAATCAAATGACTATTTATCAGATTATAAATTGTTTAAAATGTTAAATATAAATTTTTTAAATTGAAACTTATATAGTTTTAAATATGGTTCATCCTTTTCTTTCAACCTATTCTCCCTTCTAGCTATTTCTACCTTCTTCTTCGTTGATGGTACTTTTTGTATTATGGAAAGAGTTGGTTCTTTGGATTATCATTTATATTTGCCGGAGAAACTTTCTGGAGTGCATGATGTATTTCACGCCTCACATCTCCTCTAGCCACTTCGTATTGTCAGTAGAGGTACGAAGCAGCTAAGAGGGGAATCTGTTAGTCTGGTCAAAGTACTGTGTAAGTACTGATGATCAAGAATGTACTTGGGAGATAGAGGAGAGCATTCATGCTTCGAATCCGGAATTTTTTTTAGGTACTATTTGTTTTTTTCTATCTTGCTTTTCCTTATTTTCCTTGTTCGTTCTTTTCGAGGATGAAAAGAGTTGAGTGGGGGAGAGTGTAACAACCCGGTATTTTGTGATTATTTTAATTGTTTATTTTAATTATTTAAACTGAAACTCCTGATTTAAAAACTTTATTATATTTATTTAAATGAATAATTTTTTTATTTTAAGAGTATATTTTGATCTTTGTGTGAATTATAATTTCAAACCTGAATAAACAGGATATTTTCAGAAAATGTGGATTTTGGTCAATCTGGTCAAACTTTGACTTTTAAATTTAAAATTTAAATATTTTAATTTTTGAATTTTATCCTTTATTATGAAAATATATTAAATTTCAAGAATACTACTTTTCGTTTCGTTGAAATCCGATTTGTATTGTGAAAGTTATGCTTTTTACAATATTGTATGTAAATTGATTTATTTAATAAAATTGTCTATTTTAAATTATATAAATAATATTTTATTTGTCCTATCATTTTATAATATGTATAATATGACATGTTAGATATATATTTTATTTTTAAAACATTTTAAAGTGATGTTATAATTTTTCCAAAATTTATTGCATTTATTTCCTATTTTTAAAGGCTAGTTTCTATTTTTCTGCCATTTTCTTAATTTAAATTATATTTAATTAAAATTTATTTATTTATTTTTGTGAATACATTTTATTTTATGTTCTTATCTTTGTTTATAAATATTTTCCAAGTCCATATAAATTTTCCAAAGTTTATTCTGTTTATTTTCAAATTTTCTAGACTAGTTTTCATTTTCTGTGCTATTTTCTTATTTTAATCATATATAATTAATATTTATTTATTTATATTTGGCTTAATAGTTATATTTTCGAATTTTAACTGAATTTATAAGCATTTTCAGTTATTTAAATTTATAAAATGAAATATGAGAAATTGAAAGGTTTTGGCAACTTTTGATTTCCTAAGGCTTTTTATATTCCCATCTTTTCAATTCCAACCAACATCTTTTCACATTTTGGCCATAACTCCTCATTCCTTCAGCCGCCTATCATTTCTCATTCACGTAAACTATTTTTCTCATTCCTAAAAGAAAAATTTCGGCCTTCATAGCTTGTGAAAATTTTTGGCAATCATCTTTTCTTTTTTTTCACTTTTATTGTTTGTTTTTGATTTTTTTTTTTGCACTTGATCTTCATCTCTAGGTTCGGACCTTGCTCCACCACAAGCTTTGCCGCCTCCACCACCACCTGATCATGTCATCATCACCTCCTCCTCATTGACCAACCCCAGCCGAACCACCCTTGGTGGTTGATCCTTCACCAAAATTCACCAAAACTCCAACTTCATGCCTTAGCCGAGCACACATCCACTTCCACCACTTCATCACCCCCTTAGCCGCCACCTACTCCACCACCACCACCTCCAGCCTCACCTGAACCCTCTGCCATGTCATTCCCTTGACCCCACCAAAGAAGGCCGTGCCCCATGTGGCCTTGGCCGAGCCTTGTTTTGACTTGAAACCATGAATGTTGCCTTGTGTGGTGTTGTTTCATGCATGCTCACCTTTGCACCATCTCCATCCATGTTTGGCCGACCCTTAGGAAACCAAAACCTGACCAAAAACCATCCTTTAGCCTTGTATTTCACCTATGGTCGAGTCTAAAGTAAGTTGGAAGCAAGTGCAAAGCATTTCTGCTTTGCTTTGTGCTGTTAATTCTAGCTTAATTTAATCGTATTTTTGGTTTGAAAGCTTATAGTTGTTATATTGTTTTGTTTGATTTGTTTTCAAGGAAATTGAACTTTGGCTCTTCCACTCAAATCTGTGTCATGCTTTCATGCCTCTAAAGATCGTTGTTTGTGCGTTCAGTTGTCATGTCCAGCTTAAACCAGTGAGTTATTCTCACCAGACAATTTATACATATATAACTTGTAAATTGACCACTTTTGAATCTGTAAAATGCATCACCATATTATATTTGCTATGTTATGATTATACGATGTTCACTCATGCTTAAACACCTGTTATATCATATGTTACTGTTATATTATGTTGTTCTGTTATTTATATCAGTTTATCACACTGCAAGTTCCTTTTAGATTAGAATCACTATGGGTTGAAATGATACATACCCGAACGGACTTTAAAATAGGGGAAAATCGTTATGGGCTGAAATGATAGGCCTGAACAATTTTCAAATTATTTCATTTACTTGGGTCTGCGGGTTTGAAATGATAAAACCCGGGTTTTCTTTGTAAATTAGGGGTTGAAATGATATGTTACTCGTATCATTTTTCCTAGTGTAGAAAATGAAATACAGACCCGTAGTTAAAATATGTTTTTCTAAATTTTTTAAAATATTTTAGAAATGTAAATATTATAATATTTTGATTTAAACTTAATTAAAAATGATTTTTGTAAAGTATTATTGATTTTCTGAAAATTTATAAGTGAAATAAGTAAATGGTAAAGTTAGAAAATTTGAAATGTAAGTTAATTTGGGAAATTTTAATTTGGTGATAATTGGAATTTAAATTAAATATGAAAATATGATAAATTCATGATAATTTGGATTAAAGTGAATTTAAAAGATTTTATAATATATTAATGATTTTTGAATAAAGTTAAAATGTGAAATGAATGAATATTTAAGTTGAAATTTTGAAATATAACTAAAATTAGAAATTTGTGAATTTGGCTTAAAAGTGAATTTTAAGTTAAGTAAATAAAAATGAAATTAAGTTATATTTGAAAATTTAAACTTAAATGTTAAGTTAAATTTAATTTAATGAATTTAAAATTTAATATTGGAATTTAATAAGTGAATTATTATTAAATCTTGACTTTTGAATGGAAATTTAACTTTATAAAATCATGAATATAAGGGTATTTGAATGATTGTTTTAAAAGTGAAAATATGCGACTTGATAAGTAAAAAGTTATTTAAATAAAAATATAATTTTTTGTGAAATTATATTGAATACTTGAAGTTAATTAACTGCATTTTTAAAATGCTATTATTTCTAATGTAAATGATATTACAACATTTGTAAATGCTGTAGTTGATAATAATGAACCAAATGGCTAAATTTAATTAAAGGCTATTATAGCATTTTGTAAGTGCTATAATTGTTGAATTTAACTAATTTTATTTGAAACCAATGTAACCCTATTACAGCATTTTAAATGCCGTCTTTTGTTAAATTGAACTGTTTTGAAAGTAACTTTCCGTAGCATTTTCTAAATGCCGCGAAAGTTGAATTTTCATTGTCTTAATAAATTTAAGTGAATAAATGAACTTTGAAAGATTAAACTATTGAAAATTTAATAATTTAATTATTAAATATAATAACTTCATTTTAATGATTTAAAATGAAGTAATTTGTTTTGAAATATAAACTATTTTGAAATGTGTGTTGAAATGGTATTTTAAATAAAATGAATATGGTTTTGAAAAGATACGATGTTTTGATATTTTGAAATGGATTTTGAATGATATTGAATTTGAAATGATATTTGATTTCGAAGTATAAATTACCATTTTGAAATTTTAACCATGGGATGTATTTAATTTGTAGTTTTACTGATCCTTAAAGGATGGGCGATCCCAAGCATCCTTTAAGTTATTGTGCATTTCTACTACAGTTCACTTGAGTTGGTTTATATTATATAAGTATATATGTCCTGACTCGAGTATTTTGTGTTTTACTTTACGCTCGGGTCAGCCTGAGTATTTACAGCTTAGCTTTGGATTTCTTTTCTGGAGTTAGGGATCGCTGGAGATTCTGCTTGCCTAGTTATCTGTCCCTTTCAGTTTCAGTTGTTCTATTTCAACTCTGGTATTTATAAACTGCTATGTATTTGAGATTTCTATTGTATATGTTTTTCAGACTGATTATGTATTATGTTTTGAGAGTTTGTTATAGTAGCTTTATGAACTACTATGGTATTTTAATTTCTGCTACGAGTTATTCTGATATTTCTGTGTCTGTGATTCTGTGATTTGTATTTAATTTGCTCCAAATTTATTTACAATGCGGTATTTTGAGCAATTCAAGTCCGGCATGTGTGGATGCGAATGGCTGAAAATATCGGGTTGTTACAGTCCCAAATCTCATGAACGCGTTAATGCACCACTGTAGGGATATGTCTCCATTACTCGCAAATATATCCAATGTGGTTTGTATCTTGTTATGCATCTGACTATTCGTCGATGGCTTTTTCCGTAGATGTTGCTCCGGTTCAACTTTCCCCTCATTCGCATATTCTTACCCTAGCCATGTTGGTTGGGGGATGTTGCATCAAAGTTGGAAGGAATAGAGCAGACCTTATAAGGGGGTGAAAAACTATATGGCATTGTTTACATAGAGGAAATTGAGCAATATAAGAAGTAAAGGAAATGTCTGCAGAAATCAATAGATTGCTTAGCAAGAAAGAAGTCATTGAATATAGGAGGGTGATTTCTCAACCCCTCTTAGATATTGTCCCTGCTTTTCCTTGATAAAATAATAGGCTAAAGGGATTTACCATGCTGTAAATGAAAGTGATTTCAAGGATATTAAACCACAGGTGTTGGTATTATTATATTGGGTATGCTTCTTCTAATATATGTATTCACATTATAATGGATCCATAACTGTATTTTAGGGAGAAAAGAGCAGAATAAGCAGCTAAGTTGGCCCAATAGCGAATATAAATTGAATTAACTCTTGAGGAGGTCGGATAGAATATAATGTTGGATAGACAGGTTTATAGTAAACCTATGAAAACTATGTTTAGGAGAAGTTATTGGCATGTGCCAATGGGTTCATAGTAAATCCATGAAAACTTTGATTAGATTGAGTTATTGGCATGAGCCAATAGATTTGTAGTGAATCCATGAAAACTATATCCGGATTGAGTTATTGGCAGATGTCATTTGGTCCCTAGTCAACCCATGAAAACCAGGATAAGAGAAAAGTTATTGGAGATATCAATAAGTTCACGGAGAACCCATGAAATAATTAAATTATTGGTAGGGGCCAATAGGTTCTTAGTGATCTCATGAAAACTATGAAATAGGACAGGGAGTCTATAAATTTAAATGGGTTAATAGCTAGTCCATGAAAATTATGAAACTGGACAGGGAGTCTATAAACATTACACAGATTATTAGTCACCCTATAAAAACTAATAGGTTAATAGTGACCCTAGAAACTATAAATATGACAGATATTCAAAACGAATGCGGATGGGTAATCTAGAGTTGATTTACTTGTTTGCATATCATCATAATATTTTAACTTTCGACGTTTTAACCATTGTGGATGCAGGAGCACAGTATATGGTTTTATAAAGTTTTGAATAATATACCGACGAGGGGAAAATCCGTTCCACTAAGCAGTGCGATCTCACTAGATATCTAAATGGTTTGAGATGGTAGATTATTATTCATACCGGGTTTTATGTCTGACTCGAAATTTATGTTTTTTCCTTAAACTCTTAGGTACTCAACTGATTTTGAGTAGTTTGAGAGTTGAGGTTTTCAAGCACCTCTTTAGATGAATAGGCTTCTGGAGATGTGCAGGAGGCATGATAACTATCTAGAGTTTTTTCTATTTTAGTTCCGCTATGTTTCGTTGTAAAGGCAAAGATATTTACTTGCCTAGTTATACACTTTGATCATCCAAGGTGGCATCTTCATATGTTGCTCTTGACGTATGTTATAATAATTATATTTCTCTGAACGGTGTTAATGTATTTGGGATTATGCAATGAATTTGAATTGTGATTTGGAATGGATTGAGATGTTTGTTTTAAATTGTTTAAATTTTTTTCCATGTCCGTATGTTTCTGTTATATCAATGTATCTAACATTACCGTATTTTGTCACCATAAGTTAATATTACGGATGACTACAGTATTTACAGCACTTGGCTTTTGGCCTCAAGATAAGGCATGTTACAAATAAGTACACTTGATTTTTACAAATGTTATTTTATTAAAAAAGAGTGTAGAATTTCACAAATAAGTAAACTCTTTTTTAAAAGTTACAATTTGAATCCTACTCGGATTTACGATTCACGATTCAAATCCCTTTTCGATTCAAATTTCAAACTTTACTATTTAAATTTTGAATCTTGTATCAAAACCATTAGTTGTGGTAACAAGGGACATGAGGCAACTAAAACAAAACAAAATCAAATCGATTTCTTCACTTAAGCAATAGTTCTTCACCGAATAACTAGTCAACTTTAGCCTGCTAACTGTAGGATCGATTTCACCTTAGAGGGGTATGAATAGGGTGATACTAATGATTATAAAAATTTACTGCGGAAGTATATTGTGACGACCCGCCATTTCTACCATTCAAATCGACAATAATCCACACATGTCAGACTTGAATGATGCAAAATAACAGATTGTATATAAATTTGGAGCAAATGAAATCAAATACACAGACTCACAGACACAGAACAATCAAAATAACTCGCAGCGGAATATAAAAATAACATAGTAGTTCATGAAGCTACTATAACAGAGTCTCAACCCAAATACATAATTACAGTCTGAAACAACATAATATAAATCCCATATACATAGAAATTTACTAATACATGAGATAGACTAGAACAGCTGAAACAAAAATAGATATATAGGTAGATAGGCAGAATCTTCAACAAAGACCAGCTCCAGAAAGAGAATCCAAAGCTGTGAATACTGAGGCTGACCCGAGCGTAAAGCAGAATACAAAACACTCGAGTCAGGACAATATATACTTATATAATGTAAACCAACTCAAGTGAACTGTAATAAGGTACAAGTAACTTAAAGGATGCATGGGACCGCCCATCCTCTAAGGATCCGTCAAACTATTTACTATATAGTAATATTGCGCTATTATAATTATGTCTACAGTAAAATAAGCCTACTTTTAACTTACGTTCTAGGATACCCATGTCATCCTTCACACATAATAGTCCCAGTAGTCCATCCAGTATCAGCATATCTCCAGATCGGGAGACTACCCTAAATACTCCATGGGCTACGGGAGAAAAACAAACTCGTAGTAAAGGCTCGGTATGGTAGGTGACACGACACACAAGGCAATGCCAGGGTGAATATACCAATTACGCACACGGGCTGGTGGTAACGCAGCAGCCACATACGCCCACCTCGGAACACACTCCCACATCGAAATCGGAGGATGGCCATCTAATCAATCACAAGTAAGAGTATAGTATCGATGGAATGTGTCCGACCAGAGGAGCTACCCCTTTTGGCCCGAGATCGCTCCTGTTTTAGCCACCTTATGCCAACTTATGGGAGTCGGGTCCACGTAATATACCTCAATAACGTCGCCACCATCCTACTTCATTCTGGAATCTCCACCGCGTATACGGTTGTCAAAGTGGTTTTCGATATCGACATAGAGTATGTCCATATCCGATCCCGTTAACAACCAATCGTTATTATAGCACGCAGTTATAATTTAAAAATCATAGTTTATACTTCAAAATAAAGTATCATTTCAAATTCAAATCTTTATCAAAATAAAGATTTAATCATTTCCAAATCATTTCAATATATCAAAATACCCTATCTTTAAAAATTCATTTCAAATCATTATTTGAATTCAAATCCAAATATACACATTTAAATATCCTTTTTAATTCAAAGATATCATTTATTTATTATCCTTTTTAATTCAAAGATATCGTTCATTTATTATCATTTCAAATCGCCATTTAAATAGTTTATATTTAAATCAAAATAATGCATTTAAACCATTTAAAAGTGAAGTCGTTATATTTAAAATCAAATATTCAGTTCCTAAAATTTTAGACAAATTCTGAGCTCATTTATTTAAATCAAACCTAAAACATTCGTTTCAGCTTACCACAACACTTATCAAGTGCTACTGTAGCCCTTTATTTAGTTTCAGATTTTAATTATCTTTCTGCTATCACAGCACTTACCAAGTGCTGTAATACTACTTAGTTATAATTTATACATAGTACATTTGTATCAACCACAGCACTTACAAAGCGCTGTAATATCATTTACGTTAGAAATGAAATAGCATTTCAAAATACTGTTAATTACATTTTCCAATCTTTAATATAATTTCACAAACAATTAATCTTTTTTTTTCTATTTTAATCATTTTAAACTTATAAAGTCATATAATTTCACTTTTAAACAATCCTTTAACTATCCTTATATTCATGATTTTATAAGGTTAAATTTCCATTCAAAAATCAATATTTAATAATAATTCACATATTAAATTCCAACATTCAATTTTAAATTCATTAAATTAAAATTTAACTTAACACTTAAGTTTAAAATTTTAAATATAACTCATTTTCATTTTATTTACTTAACTTAAAAATTCTCTTTTAAACCAAGTTCACAAATTTTCAATTTAAGTTACATTTCAAAATTCAACTCAATATTCATTCCTTTAACATTTTAACTTTATTCAAAAATCATTAATATATTATAAAATCATTTTAAATTCATTTTAATTCAAAATATAATAAATTTATCATATTTCATATTAAATTTAAATTCCATTTATCACCAAATTATAATTTCCAAAATAACTTACATTTCGAATTTTCTAACTTTACCATTAATTTGTTTCACTTATAAATTCTTGGAAAATCAATAATACTTTACAAAAATCATATTTAATTAAGTTTTAAATCAAAATTTTATAATATTTACATTTCAAACATATTTTAAATTTTTTAGAAAAACATATTTAACTACGGGTCTGTATATAATTTTCTAGCCTAAGTAAAGTGATACGGGTAATATATCATTTTAACCCGTAATTTACAAAGAAAAACCGGTTTTTATCATTTCAAACCCGCGGTCCCAAGTAAATGAAAATAAATGAAAATCATTCAGGCCTATCATTTCAGCCCATAACGATTTTCCCCTATTCTAAAGTCCGTTCGGGTATGTATCATTTCAACCCATAGTGATTTTAATCTGAAGGGAACTTGCAGTGTGATAAACTGATATAAATAACAGAACAACATAATATAACAGTAACAGATGATATAACAGATGTTTAAGCATGGGTGAACATCATATGATCATAATATAGCAAATATAATATGGTGATGCATTTTACAAATTCAAATGTGATCAATTTACTAGTTATATAAGTACAAAACTGTCTGGTGAGAATAACTCACAGGTATAAGCTGGAGTTGACAAAAAACGAATGCACAACTGAGATCTTCAGAAGCACGATAGCACGATAATGATTCGAGTTTGAGAGAGAAAATATTTATTTCCTTGAACACATTCAAACAAGACAATACAAACAACATAAGTTTTCAACAAAAAATAAAATTAAACAGTGGTAGAAATGAATGCATAAATCATCACCAAAGTCTTTGCACTTGCCTTCTACCACTAATGCTTCAGCCATAGGTCAGGTTAGCACGGCCGAAGTGTGTGTTAGGGTCTGGTTTTGGGTTCAATAGGGTCGGCCAAACATGCATGGTGATGGAGCAAAGGTGATACAAAGAGATAGGTGCATAGATTTCAACTACAAAGGCAAACTACATGGATTCAATGCAACATTGGGCTCGGCCCAAGCAAGACCAGGCACGACCATCTCTGTAGTGTGCTGGAGGATGGTGTAGCAGAGGGTTTCAGGTCGTCTATGGGTGGTGGAGGTGGAGTTGGTGGCGGCCAAGGTGGAGTGGTGAAGTGTTGAAGGCATAGGAGTAAAGCAATGCATGTATTCAAGTGGATGTTGCAATTTTAGGTGGAGTTTGATCAACAATTGGGCACAACCAATGGCTTGGGGCTGGACTGGAGGAGGCGATGGGTGGTTCAGGTGATGGAGGAGGTAGCCATGGTGAAGGAGGAGCTAAGGCCGAGCCTATAAAGTTGAAGAAAGCAAGTGAAAATCAACATAACTAGAAGAAAAACATTGGAAAAGAGAAAAAAAATTTACCAAAACTTTTTGAGATGATGGGAGGCCAAAGTTTTTCTCAGGTTGAGAAGAAATAATTCACATGAAAAGAAAAGGAGATGGTCGGCTAAAGATAGTATAAGGAACGGCCACAATTGAATGCATGTAATGGTTGAAATGAAAGGACAAGAATACAAAAGGACATAAGCAATTCAATGGTCACAACTCTTCAAATTTCTCTAATTTCTTTTTTTAAATTTTATATAACTAATATATATATATATAAATTTAGATAAAAATACGAAAATTTAGTAAAGAAACAAAAATAAATAAATAAATATTAATTATATATAATTAAATTAAGAAAATAACAAAGAAAATGTAAACTAGTCTAGCAAATTTGAAAATAAATGGAATAAACTTTGAAAAATTATTATGTACTTGAAAAATATTAATAAATAAATATAAGAACACAAAATAAAAATGCATTCGCAAAAATAAATAAATAAATTTTAACTAAATATAATTTAAATGAAGAAAATAGCAGAAAAAAGGAAACTTGGCTTTAAAATTTTAAAAATAAATTCAACAAGCTTCGGAAAAATTTAAACATCACTTTAAAAATATTTAAAAGACAAAAATATGTGTAACATAACATATAATAAAAATTTGAATAAGATATGACAAATAAAAAGATTATTTATATAAATTAAAATAAACAATATTGTTAAACAAAACAGTTTACATCCAATATTGAAAAAAACATAACTTTCACAATATAACTCCGATTTCAACAAAACGAAAAGTAGTATTCTTGAAATTTAATCTATTTTCATAATAAAAGACAAAATTAAAAAATTTAAAATTTAAAAGACAAAGTTTAACCAGATTGACCAAAATTTAATTTCTAGAAAAATATTCAATTTATTCAGGTTTGGAAATATAATTCACATAATAATCAAAATTTATATTTAAATAACAAAATTTAATCTTTTAATAAATAAATTAAAGTTTTAAATTAGGAAATTTAATTTAAAATAAATAAAAATATATAATAAATTAATCCTAAAATATAGGGTTATTACACTCTCCCCCACTCAAAACTTTTCGTCCCCGAAAAGGAATGAAGTATAGGAAACACAAAAAAATAGAATAATTGAATGACAAGGAAAAGAAAAAAGAAAAAGAAAGAAAGATTCCCATTGATCGCAGCGATCATGACTGGATCAACAAAAATTCCATTACTAGAAACAATATGTCCAAGGAATCGGACTTTATCTTTCCAGCAATGGCATTTAGAAAAATTAAACACAGCTCGAAAAACAAGATTCATCAAATCAACAAAGAAAGCAAGATCATTAGTCAACCTAAAGGCATGACTAACCATTTATAGAACCCATTCCCAGAGTTCCAGGAATAAGATCTGTACGAAAAGAAATTTCCCGCTTAGGAGGTAAAGCAGTGACTTTACCAATATATCGGGATAGAATCTGACTACAGGAGTCAAATGAAGATCACCACCAAAGCAATGATCAGAATAGAAGGGTTGCATATGCTTACAAATCCTATTAAGGTTTGCGGAGCCCCAATTGGATTTGAAACACATAAAAGAACAGAAGCAAACTCAGGAGAAAGGAGATACTCAAACTTATCACACAAATCAACAGAAATAAGACTATGGAAAACTCTAATATCAAATAAAACAAGAATATGATACAGAAAAAAAGGTTTCACTGAAGAGTACCTTGGTCATCACTAGGAGTAGGAGCAGGTGGAGGAACTGGAGAAGATGCAGACGAGATAGCAAATATACCAGAAAGCTTAATATCAGCAGGAGGAGGAACAACTGCACAAGCTAAGGTAGGACAACTATTGGCATAGTGTCCCTTCTGATCACATCTGAAGCAAGTGATGACAGAAAGGTCAACATGTTGCCTATGAGAAGGAGAAGATGAAGAAGATCCCAAACCCGAATTCTTGAGCCAAATCTGCTTCTGCTGCTGAAATTAGGCTTTCTCTTCCTAGAATTAACAGAGGAAAACTGAGATGAAGGAGTACCATCAGGAGTAGGAGCACGAACAGAAGCAGGAGAAGGACCCTTAGAAGTAGGGTTCTTATAACGGATAGCCATATCCATAAGCTGGGTGAAAGTGCCATGGACATGAGAAATGAGACGATCATAATACTCGGGACGAGCATCAGATATGAACTTCTCATTCTTCTTGAGAGGAGCGTCAATCGGGCTAGGACCGAACTTAGAAAGTTCGTTGAACTTCCTCTCATACTCAGCAAAAGACATGGTACCCTGCTTGAGATCCATAAATTAACGATAAAGCTGAGATTTCCTGGCTTCGGGCATCCATTTTGCCACAAAAGCCTCTCTGGAAAGATGATAGAAAAACTTAGAAAAGCACAAAAAGATAGAAAAACAGAATTCAAAGAAACACGAGAAGATACCTAAACTGCTCCCAAGTAATATCAGCTTCGACGGTGTTAGCCGTAACAGACTCCCACCAATGTAGAGCAGACTCATGCAACTGCCAAGCTGCTAACTGACGCTTCTGGGCATCAGTAATATCAAGACCAGTAAATATCCACTCAAGACTCCGCAACCATTGCTGAGCCTCAATAATGCTTTTTCGAACCGGTAAATGGGGTTCCACCAAGTTGAGTGAATTCCTTACAAAGAACAGTGAATCTAACAGGAGCAACCGACTGAGGAGCTGGGGCAATACCACGACTCCTACCTTTGGCATTTCCTCGATTCATCCTGAAAAAATCAAGAATGAATTTAGGACAAGATAAAGACAAGCCAAAGATAAATTAAGATAAGACAAGAGAATTCACTTGGATGAATATACTAAAGAACGAAGAATCTAACAAGGTATATACGAATGGAAGGAAGTTGGAAAACATTTGAAAAATCCTTTAAAACAAGAAAAATTTATATCAAAAAAATCTTTTGAAAAATCATTTTATACTTTGAAAATACGTCTATCACAAAGAAAGTGATTCTGAGATTGATTTCACTCGTTCTAGGGTATTTCTACCCTATCTCTAATGAGTTTTTGCTCCTCAGGCAATGGTTTGCCAAAAACCAAAGCTCTGATACCAAATGTGACGACCCTCATTTCGTACCATTCAAATCGACAATAATCCACACATATCAGACTTGAATGATGCAAAATAACAGATTGTAAATAAATTTGGAGCAAATGAAATAAAATACACATAGTCACAGACACAGAACAATCAGAATAACTCGCAACGGAATATAAAAATAACATAGTAGTTCATGAAGCTACTATAACAGAGTCTCAACCCAAATACATAATAACAGTCTGAAACAACATAATATAAATCCTATATACATAGAAGTTCACTAATACATGAGATAGACTAGAACAGCTGAAACAAAAATAGATATATATGTAGATAGGCAGAATCTCCAGCAAAGACCAGCTCTAGAAAGAGAATCCAAAGCTGTAAATACTCAGGCTGACCCGAGCGTAAAGCGGGACACAAAACACTCGAGTCAGGAAAATATATACTTATATAATGTAAACCAACTCAAGTGAACTGCAATAAGGTACAAGTAACTTAAAGGATGCCTGAGACCGCCCATCCCCTAAGGATCCATCAAACTATTTACTATATAGTAATATTGCACTATTATAATAATGTCTACAGTAAAATAAACTTACTTTTAAAAAGCGTTTCGGGCTACCCATATCACCCTTCACACATAATAGTCCCAGTAGTCCATCTAGTATCAGCATATCTCCAGATCGGGAGACTACCCTAAATACTCCATGGGTTACGGGAGAAAAAGAAACTCGTAGTAAAGGCCCGATATGGTAGGTGACACGGCACACAAGGCAATGCCAGGGCAGATATACCAATTACGCACACGGGCTGGTGCTAGCACAACAGCCACATACGCCCACCTCGGAACACACTCCCATATCGAAATCGGAGGATGACCATCTAATCAATCACAAGTAAGAGTATAGTATCGAAGGAATGTGTCCGACCAGAGGAGCTATCCCTTTTGGCCCGAGATCGCTCCTGTTTTAGCCACCTTATGCCAACTCACGGGAGTCGGGTCCACGTAATATACCTCAAGAACGTCGCCACCATCCTACTTCATTCTGGAATCTCCAGCGCGTACATGGTTGTTAAAGTGGTTTTCGGTATCGATAGAGAGTATGTCCATATCCGATCCCGGTCTCTTTAACAACCAATCGTTATTATAACCCGCAGTTATAATTTAAAAATCATAGTTTATACTTCAAAATAAAGTATCATTTCAAATTCAAATCTTTATCAAAATAAAGATTTAATCATTCCAAATCATTTCAATATATCAAAATATCCTATTTTTCAAAATTCATTTCAAATCATTATTTGAATTCAAATCCAAATATACACATTTAAATGTCCTTTTTAATTCAAAGATATCATTCATTTATTATCCTTTTTAATTCAAAGATATCATTCATTTATTATCATTTCAAATCACCTTTTAAATAGTTTATATTTAAATCAAAACAATGCATTTAAACCATTTAAAAGTGAAGTCATTATATTTAAAATCAAATATTCAGTTCCTAAAACTTTAGACAAATTCTGAGCTCATTTATTTAAATCAAAACCTCAAACATTCGTTTCAGCCTACCGCAACACTTATCAAGTGCTACTGTAGCCCTATATTTAGTTTCAAATTTTAGTTATCTTTCTGCTACCGCAGCACTTACCAAGTGTTGTAATACCGCTGAGTTATAATTTATATATAGTTCATTTGTATCAACCACAGCACTTACAAAGCGCTGTAATATCATTTACGTTAGAAAATAAAATAGCATTTCAAAATACTATTAATTACATTTTCCAATCTTCAATATAATTTCACAAACAATTAATCTTTTTTTCTTTCTATTTTAATTATTTTAAACTTATAAAATCACATAATTTCACTTTTAAACAATCCTTTAACTATCCTTATATTCATGATTTTATAAGGTTAAATTTCCATTCAAAAATCAATATTTAATAATAATTCACATATTAAATTCCAACATTCAATTTTAGATTCATTAAATTAAAATTTAACTTAACACTTAAGTTTACAATTTCAAATATAACTAATTTTCATTTTATTTACTTAACTTAAAAATTCTCTTTTAAACCAAATTCATAAATTTTCAATTTAAGTTACATTTCAAAATTCAACTCAATATTCATTCCTTTAACATTTTAACTTTATTCAAAAATCATTAATATCTATAAATCATTTTAATTTAAAATATCATAAATTTATCATATTTCATATTTAATTTAAATTCCATTTACCACCAAATTATAATTTCCAAAATAACTTACATTTCAAATTTTCTAACTTTACCATTAATTTATTTCACTTATAAATTCTTGGAAAATCAATAATACTTTACAAAAATCATATTTAATTAAGTTTTAAATCAAAATATTGTAATATTTACATTTCAAACATATTTTAAAAAATTTAGAAAAACATATTTAACTACGGGTGTGTATATAATTTTCTAGCCTAAGTAAAGTGATACGGGTAATATATCATTTCAACCCGTAATTTACAAAGAAAAACCGGGTTTTATCATTTCAAACCCGCAGTCCCAAGTAAATGAAAATAATTGAAAATCATTCAGGCCTATCATTTCAGCCCATAACGATTTTCCCCTATTCTAAAGTCCGTTCGGGTATGTCTCATTTCAACCCATAATGATTCTAATCTAAAGGGAACTTGCAGTGTGATAAACTAATATAAATAACAAAACAGCATAATATAACAGTAACAGATGATATAACAGATGTTTAAGCATGGATGAACATCATATGATCATAATATAGCAGATATAATATGGTGATGCATTTTACAGATTCAAATGTGATCGATTTACTAGTTATATAAGTACAAAACTGTCTGGTGAGAATAACTCACAGGTATAAGCCGGAGTTGACAAAAAACGAATGCACAACTGAGATCTTCAGAAGCACGATAGCACGATAATGATTCGAGTTTGAGAGAGCCAAAGATTTATTGCCTTGTACACATTCAAACAAGACAATACAAACAACATAAGTTTTCAACAAAAATACAATTAAACAATGGTAGAAATGAATGCATAAATCAGCACCAAAGTCTTTGCACTTGCCTTCTACCACTAATGCTTCAGCCATAGGTTAGGTTAGCACGGCTAAAGTGTGTTAGGGTCTGGTTTTGGGTTCAATAGGGTCGGCCAAACATGCATGGTGATGGAGCAAAGGTGATACAAAGAGATAGGTGCATCGATTTCAACTACAAAGGCAAACTACATGGATTCAATGCAACATTGGGCTTGGCCCAAGCAAGACCAGGCACGACCATCTCTGTAGTGGGCTGGAGGACGGTGTGGCAGAGGGTTTCAGATCATCTATGGGTGGTGGAGGTGGAGTTGGTGGCGGCCAAGGTGGAGTGGTGAAGTGTTGAAGGCATAGGAGTAAAGCAATGCATGTATTCAAGCGGATGTTGCAATTTTAGGTGGAGTTTGATCAACAATTGGGCACGACCAGTGGCTTGGGGCTGGACTGGAGGAGGTGATGGGTGTTTCAGGTGATGGAGGAGGCAGCCATGGTGAAGGAGGAGCTAAGGCTGAGCCTATAAAGTTGAAGAAAGCAAGTGAAAATCAACATAACTAGAAGAAAAACAATGGAAAAGAGAAAAAGAATTTACCAAAACTTTTTGAGATGGAGGGAGGCCGAACTTTTTCTCAGGTTAAGAAGAATAATTCACGTGCAAAGAAAAAGAGATGGTCGGCTGAAGATAGTACAAGGAACGGCCACAATTGAATGCATGTAATGGTTGAAATGAAAGGACAAGAATACAAAAGGACATAAGCAATTCAATGGTCACAGCTCTTCAAATTTCTCTACTTTCTTTTTTTAAATTTTATATAACTAAAATATATATAAATTCAGATAAAAATATGAAAATTTAGTAAATAGACTAAAATAAATAAATAAATATTAATTATATATAATTAAATTAAGAAAATATCAAAGAAAATGTAAACTAGTCTAGCAAATTTGAAAATAAATGGACCAAACTTTGGAAAATTATTACGCACTTGTAAAATATTAATAAATAAAGATAAGAACACAAAATAAAAATGCATTCACAAAAATAAATAAATAAATTTTAGTTAAATATAATTTAAATGAAGAAAATAGCAGAAAAAAGGAAACCATGCTTTAAAATTTTGAAAATAAATTCAACAAGCTTTGGAAAAAAAATTAAACATCACTTTAAAAATATTTAAAAGACAAAAATATATGTAAAATAACATATTACAAATTTGAATAAGATATGACAAATAAAAAGATTATTTATATAAATTAAAATAAACAATATTGTTAAATAAAACAGTTTACACCCAATACTGAAAAAACATAACTTTCACAATATAACTCCGATTCCAACGAAACGAAAAGCAGTATTCTTTAAATTTAAACTATTTTCATAATAAAAGATAAAATTCAAAATTCAAATATTTAAATTTTAAATTCAAAAGTCAAAATTGACCAGATTGACCAAAATTCAATTTCTAGAAAAATATTCAATTTATTGAGGTTTGGAACTATAATTCACGTAATAATCAAAATTTATATTTAAATAACAACATTTAATCTTTTAATAAATAAGTTAAAAATTTTAAATCAGGAAATTTAATTTAACATAAATAAAAATATACAATAAAATAATCCCAAAATATAGGGTTGTTACATATATAAAATAATTTTAACATAGATCGTAACAGAATAATAGCAGCACAGATAATAGCAGAATAGTAAATGTAGAAAATAGAACACACAGATTTACCGACCTTCGGCAAAACCCTGCATACGTGCTGCCCCGAAGGTTTCTACTAGAAATTAGATATCAGACGCTTACACGTAAACTTGCGACACCTGCTATTGACTAACCTAACTCTACGCTCAAAACCCTGCCACAACTCAGCCACTGAGTTGCGAATTCTCAAACTACGCCATGTACTTTGTCTCCTAGTCACACGACTAAAATTTACAATGGTTTAAAAATTAAAGTAAAAACAAATTAAAAACTCAAAATCCTAATTTACTAAAGTCCTTAATAACAAGGCCGACCCATAAATAAACAAGTGATAAAATTAAATCCCTTTTTCTTTTGTATTATAGCTTCAGCCCAATATCATTGCTTCACAATGGCTGTTCGTTCTTGTTCCTTTTTGCTTTGAAATTAGGGCTTTGGAAAATTGAAGTCGTCGACTTTAGTTTCTCGATCAAATGATGATTTACGTCCATTGGCTTTGTCGATCGATGCTTTCTTCTTTTTGCACTCAGCTCCTTCAATATTGATCGAGTTCGAACTTGCTTTGGTATGTAATTTGTTACTTTTTCTTTACTATTTTTGCTTACTTGAATTCGATCTTGATTCGAGTTGAATGATTATTCTTTTAGCTTAAACTCGAATGCCTTTGCTGCCGATGATGATTACGGGTTCTATAGGATTTGAATTACTATATTTTCGTTCGTTTGAATTTATTTGAATTCGTCGATTATTTTGTTTTGTCCATTGATCTTCGTTCGGATGCTTGAGATGATTACTGACTTGTTCAATTCGTATATTTTTATTAGCTTGATTCCCACAGCTTTGATTTCTCTGTTGACATCGTCTTGACTTTGATTGTGGTTGACTTCGGCCATTTTGAATCTGCTGTGTGAATTTCTAGCTTGACTTTAATTCGATCTTTATGATGTTGATATTGGCCATGACTTCGGTCACTAGATATTGATTCTGTTCTTCGTATTATCTGACTTCGGTAATTTGGAACCTTATGGCTTTATAGTGTTTACTGGTTTGAACCGTGACTTGATGTAGCCTTATTCAAGCTGCGTATATGTATACATGCTGTTTCGTTTATTCGCTGGTCTTCATGTAGCTTGCTGTCTCATGTGCATTTTGTACGTTGATATGCATGTGCACCATTGATCATTGTCCCGTGCCATTTGTAGTTGTATTTGGTTACTCATGTATATTCCAGTGTACATCACTTGTTGATTCTTTTAGAAACTATCTTTGAGCTGCACTATTATGTAAACTTGTTGTCTCGAGTACATGTATATTGTTCATTTTGGTTTTGCTGCATTCTCTCTTTACTGTCATGTGAGGTCTGCACTGTGCACTTTGTTGCACTGTATATTGGTTTGGTCTGGAATATTTGAGTTGATATTGGCCATTGGCTCACTTGATCTTGTTTATGATAAACTGCACTTGATTTATATGTTACACTGCTATGGCTTCTAGTTGCTTTGAGCATTTGAGTCTGTTAATTACGGTCTACATTTCTGATATTGGATTTGCACTTGAACCTCTGGCCTGTTGCACTATAAGCTTCATGTGTACTTCCTTTTTTTCCCTTTAACCTGAACTGGTCTGGTTTGAGTTTTGTTGCCTTGTTTCTTATGTTTAGTCTTGGCCATTCACTTGTTAAGGCTTGTATTTGCAGTGCATTCATGTGCTATGACATCATTTACTTGTTGACTTTGTTCGCTGCCTGGTCGACATGTATATATGCATAGATTGTCTAGTCTCTGTTTTCATGTAAACGACTTGAACTTTGGTCGAGGCTTGCTTTTGTGTCTTGAGACACTTCATTCGAATTTGCACCTATGTTGAGTCCAGCTTAAAGCTTGGGTTTGACCTTGTGCCAATATCGTGACTTTATTTTTATTGCACTTGAGTTGAACCCGGCTTTTGATTTGGGTTTGACCTTGTGCTCACCTGTCCCTGTAATTTTATCAAGTGTATATATCGGTATGCACGGCCTTATGGCATGTATAGTGATACACTGTGCATGTCACAAGCTATTCATGTATGATGAATTCAAATTTAAATGATGACGAGCAACCTAAATAACTGAGGCAAATAATATTTTCAAAATTATATTTTATTTTACACTGCAAAAATATTTCCTTTTCAATTTTACTGCGTCAGTGTATATTTTTGCAGATTGCTCAGATGCTGGATTCAATCTGGAATGGAGTTAAAGATAAATACGAGTGAATGAGTGAATTGCAGTAAAATGCATTTGTAAATAAAAATTGTGTTGTAATCAAATTTGTATTGTGAAATTGTATATGTATAGTGAGAGCTTGAATTTATACTATTCAAAATTGTAATAAATATTTGTTTGAATAAAATATTTGTTTTGAATTTAAATTCTGTGTTATGTATTTTATTCAGCAAATATTTATTAATTATGTGAAAAATAAAATAGTATAATAACAAATACATTTAAATGAATATATATATATATGTTTATTATCGTCAAACAAAAATCATATACTCGCATATTCAACAATCTCCCCCTTTTGATGATAACAAACATATATTTTAGATTTTGAATTTATTAAATGTATTTGATTATTCAATTTGCTCTCTCTATTTGAATGCTCCCTAACTACAAAAGCCTCCCTTTCATATATGCATGTAAATAAAAATATGTAAATGAGCCTAGATGCAAATAGAAAATATTTGACCTTTATTTGCCAAAATCTTAACTTTTCTCTCCTCCTTTTATTGTCAGCAAAAGAGTAATAGTGTTAGAAAAATAGAGATAAAGTGATAGATATTAGTACAACATTAAAACTCAATCAAATATAAATATTAAATTTCAATAAACGATCAAACAAAAATCATAAATACACTGTTTGACGCATATTCCACTTTGAAATGATAGGAATGATGTCATCATATAAAACTATATAGTTGTATCTATTTGTGGTATATTTATATCAGGAATTTGAATATCTACTAACCATGCATAACTGTTAGGACTTTTATATAAGATTAGTAGTATTCCAATTTTTTATAAAAAATAAATTCAAGTATCTTCTAACCACGCATAACCGTGAGGACATTTAAATGGAATTAGAATCAACTTGTCTATTTAGTAAATCAATTTTGATATGCGTTCCATACATGCATAACCGGGAGGACTTTTAAATGAGCATGGAAGCACATAATCAAAAATCCCAAGTAATTCACCTATGCATAACCGTGAGGACTTTTAAATGAGAGTGGATGCTTTGGATGTTTTTATTGCTAAAAATATAATAAAATGAAAGCGCATAATTTCCCATTTAAAATACCACATATCGACATACCATATTGGATTATGATGAGTGATGGTCGATAGAAATATGATAGAAATAGAAATGATCATGGAATTTTTCACCAATAAAAAGTGTTTATAACTCTTGTTTAAATTTCTAAAGAAATTTTCTAATTATACCGTCTTAAGTTATATTATATGATTAATATCAACACTCATCACTTTTTCAATCACTATTTATCTTTTCGATAATCAATAGGGAGTCAGATTCGTTAATGTAATAATTTAAGCTAAAATTCAAAAATAATTATCAAATTTTCTAAAATTGACTAATCTGAAATAAGGTCAAAAATGATTTTCTAGAAGGGTTTTATAAGAAAATTTCTGCTATTTGAAAATTATTTGAAATGAAAAATATGCAGATATTTTCTTTGAAAAAACGATGCAGCTATCGAATGTCTCAACATAAATCACGTTCCACTGGTAGTTTTTTCTATCAACTAGATTATAGTGTAATCTGCATCTGAATTTTCTTTTGACTCAAGATAATCATTAGTTGAATGTTATAGACCAGACCATGAAGTGTGCAACGAAATATCTCAAAATCATTTTTAAAATCTTTTAAATGAAATTCTCTTGAATTTGAAGTTGTGCCAATCAACAAATCAGTGAATATAGTGTCAAATCTAGCCATAGGATAAACAAATATATTTACGTGCACTGAGGGTAATACTCAATCAATAAGATACCATCATTAGTCTAAACAAATTTATATGAAGTAGTTCAAAGACTCTAGATGTGCATGTTGTGTTCTTGGTATGAAAAGTATAATTGACCAACAATTTTGAAAAAGTCAGAATCAAAATCAACGTTCATTTCTTTATCAAATAACTGGCTGAATTAAATTTAGATTATGGTGCAGATTATCTAATATATCGTTCAAAATAAATATACCATTACCTGTTTTGCCTTTATGATAGTTTTTCATTGTTCCTCATTGTGATTCTGTCGCCTTTATACTAGGCTAAGGAATCTTTGCTTTGTCGCCCATTGTGTGCTTGGAACAGCCAGAATCCAAGTAACACTGTTGTTCCTTAGCCTGCCACCACACCTGCACGAGAGAAGATTTTTGTGACCTATTTGTTTTTATAGGTCCATGGTTGTTAGTGGCAAAATATTTTGAAAAATAATTTTGTGGAGACCCATAACTATTTATATATGTTCCTTTTGGCACCCAAATTTGTTTAAATTTGAGAGATTTTATATTTGTGCCTTTTGAAACCCAAATTGGAATGGTTTTCACTTGTTTGGGTCTATGCCAACAAATGTTGTGATTGTGTCCAAATTTTCCACAAATTGTGCACTTGAATTTGACTTGATTAATTTTGCTTCTATCAAGTTCAGATTGATTATATCCAAGTCCTTGTCTATCTGTATTAACAGTTTGTTTCCCTAATAGCATTTTCAACGATCTTTCACTTTTGGAAAATTTTCCTAAAGTCGTTGACAGTTGTTGGACTTGTGTTTTGAGAGATTCATTTTCATTTAATAATCGTGTGCACTTTTTAATGGAATTTTATCTCCTCGTGTTTTTCATTTCTTTCAAAATCAGAATTTCATTTTCAAGTTATTTTATTTTAATTTCTGATTTTTTAATCTCCTCTTCGAATGATGGACACTTATCACACTTGGGGATCCTACTTTTATAGTTTTTAACCAATTGATTAAGCTGTTTATTTGATTCTATCAGACTATCTCTTTGTGATTCAATTTTGGCATATTTTTCCCTAAGTCTTTCAAAACAGCCATTTAGTTCGTGGAAATATATAAGTAGTTCTGAGTGAGAAAGTTTTGATACCTCGCTTGGCTCATCATCATCGCTATCAGTTATATCACCTCGAAGGCATATATCTGCTTTCTCACTCTCACTGCTAGTGATTTTATAATCATCATCACTTTTATTCCACGTGACTGCAAAGCTTCTCCTTTTTTATTTCTTTTCTAAGCCGTGTCAATTCTAAGGACAATTGGGCTTGATGTGTCCGGGTTTGTTGCACTTGTGACAGATGATTTTCTGCTCTTCCGGGTTGTCTAATGCTTTGACTATTCTGCTTTTTAATTTTTGATTTAGAGCTGGATTTTCGTATTTGTAGTTTCACTTTTTGAATCTCTTCATTAATAGTGCCAACTCTGCTACTCCATCATCGTCGTCGTCATCATCACTTTCAATTGTTCCTTTAAGAGCTATTGATTTCTTTTGAGTATCTCCTCCTTCACACTCTTCCTTGAATTTCATTTCTAGCTCATAAGCGGTGAGATTTTCGATGAGTTCTTCAACTTTGATTTGTTTCAAATCTTTTGATTCTTGAATGGCAGTCACTTTTACTTTAAAACTTCATGGAGGACTCTGAGGATTTTTCGGACTACTTCCAATTCCGTGTTTGATTTTCCAAGAGCTTTTGATTTGTATATGATGTTGGCCGTCCACACATCTCTTTGACATTTTCATCCTTGGCCATTTTGAAATTCTCGTGTTCGCTATTAAGTATGGCAAGGTGAGATTCCTTGACTTGAGGTGTTCTTTCGTGAGTCACTTCTAGTGTGTGCCATATTTCTTGCGCAGTTAAACAATGTGAGACACGATTAAATTCAATATGATCCAATGAACAAATAATAGAATTCATAGCTTTAACATTAGCATTTTGTAACTTACTTTCTAGATCTGTCCATTGATCAAATGTTTTTTCAATTTCTTGATTATTTACAGCTGTAGTTGGTGCTCTATAACCTATCTCAATTATATTCCAAGCGTCAATAGTTTTTAGAAAGATTTTCATTCTATTTTTCCAATAAGCATATTCACCATTGAACATTGGTGGTCTAACTATAGACTGACCCTCAACAAAAGATGTACTAAAAGAAGCCATTTTAAAAATTCAAATTTTTATAACAAAAATAGGTTTTTGAAAAATCAATTTTTTTAAACAAAAATGGCTTTTGTTCCTAGCTCTGATACCACTTGTGGGATTGATTTCACCCTAGAGGGAGAGGGTGAATAGGGTGATACCAGTGATTATAAAAATTTATTGCGGAAGTATATAAAATAATTTCAACATAGATCGCAACAGAGTAATAGCAGGATAGATAATAGCAGAATAGTAAATGCAGAAAATAGAACACACAAATTTACCTAGCTTTGGCAAAACCCTGCCTAAGTGCCGCCCCTAAGGTTTCTATTAGAAATTAGATAGTTAGACACTTATACACGTAAACTTGCGACACCCACTATCGACTAACTTAACTCTACGCTCAAAACCCTGCCACAACTCACCTACCGAGTTGCAAATTCTCAAACTACGCCACATAGTTTGTCCCCAGTCACATGACTAGAATTTACAACGGTTTAAAAATTAAAGTAAAAACAATTTAAAAAACTCAAAACCCTAATTAACTAAAGTCCTTAATAACAAGGCCGGCCCAAAAATAAACAAGTGATAAAATTAAATCCCTTTTTCTTTTGTATTATAGCTTCGGCCCAATATCGTTGCTTCACAGTGGCTGTTCGTTCTTGTTCCTCTTTGCTCTAAAATTAGGGCTTTGGAATATTGAAGTCGCCTACTTTGGTATCTTGATCGAATGATGATTTACGTCCCTTAGCTTTATCGATCGACGCTTTCTTCTCTTTGCACTCGTCTCCTTCAATTTTGATCGAGTTCGAACTTGCTTCGGTATGTAATTTGTTACTTTTGCTTTATTGTTTTTGCTTACTTGAACTCGATCTTGATTCGAGTTGAATGATTATTCTTTTAGCTTGAACTCGAACGCCTTTGCTGCCAATGATGATTACGGTTTCTATAGGATTTGAATTCCTATATTTTCGTTCGTTTGAATTTATTTGAATTCATGGATTGTTTTGTTTTGGCCATTGATCTTCGTTTGGATGCTTGAGATGATTACTGACTTGTTCAATTCGTATATTTTTATTAGCTTGATTCCTACGGCTTTGAATTCTCTGTTGACATCGGCTTGATTTTGATTGTGGTTGACTTTAGCCATTTTGATTCCGCTGTGTGAATTTCTAGCTTGACTTTAATTCGATCTTTACGATGTTGATATTGGCCATGACTTCGGTCACTTGATATTGACTCTATTCTTCGTATTATCTAACTTCGGTAATTTGGAACCTTATGGCTTCACAGTGTTTAATGGTTTGAACCATGACTCGATGTAGTCTTATCAAGCTGCGTATATGTATACATGTTGTTTCATTTATTCGCTGATCTTCATGTAGCTTGCTGTCTCACGTGCAGTTTGTACTTTGATATGCACGTGCACCATTGACCATTGTCCTGTGCCATTTGTAGTTGTATTTGGTTGCTCATGTATGTTCCTGTGTACATCACTTGTTGATTCTTTTTGAAATAGTCTTTAAGCTGCACTATTATGTAAACTTGTTGTCTCGAGTACATGTATATTGTTCATTTTGGTTTTGTTGCATTCTCTCTTTACTGCCATGTGAGTTCTGCACTGTGCACTTTGTTGCACTGTATATTGGTTTAGTCTGGATTATTTGAGTTGATATTGGCCATTGGTTCACTTGATCTTGTTTATGATAAACTGCACTTGACTTATATGTTACACTGCTCTGGCTTCTAGTTGCTTTGAGCATTTGAGTCTGTTTAATTGCAATCTATATTTCTGATATTGGACTTGCACTTGAACCTCTAGCCTGTTGCACTATAAGCTTCATGTGTACTTCATTTTTTTCTTCCTTTAACCTGAACTAGTCTGGTTTGAGTTTTTCTGCCTTGTTTCTTATGTTTGGACTTGGCCATTCACTTGTTAAGGCTTGTATTTGCAGTGCATTCATGCACTATGACATCATTTACTTATTGACTTTGTTCGGTGCCTGGTCGACATGTATATATGCATAGACCGTCTAGTCTCTGTTTTCATGTGAACGACTTGAACTTTGGTCGAGGCTTGCTTTTTGTGTCTTGATACACTTCATTTGAATTTGCACTTGTGTTGAGTCCAGCTTAAAGCTCAGGTTTGACCTCGTGCTAATATCGTGACTTTATTTTTATTGCACTTGAGTTGAACCCGGCTTTTAATTTGGGTTTGACCTTGTGCTCACCCGTCCCTATAATTTCATCAAGTGTATATATCAGTGTGCACGGCCTTATGGCATGTACAGTGATACACTGTGCATGTCACAAGTTATTCGTGTATAATGAATTCAATTTTAAATGATGACGAACAACCCAAATAACCGAGGCAAATAATATTTTCAAAATTACATTTTATTTTACACTGCAAAAATATTTCCTTTTCAATTTTATTACGTCAGTGTATACTTTTGCAATTTGCTCAGATGCTGGATTCAATCTGGAATGGAGTTGAACATAAATACGAGTGAATGAGTGAATTGTAATGAGTGAATTTCCCACACAGCCGAATAAAAATGGACCTCTAGACAGGGAAAAATATCGTCCTACTTAGGCATGACCCACTTAACCTTGTTGCACCTCCCCTGTTTTAGCCATTCCCGGTTGATGAGGCTTGAGGCTACAATTACCTTTATAGAACACATCACTTAGAATCCTCATCATCCTCCTGATGATGTTCTGAAAGCATTCAATCCATACAAGTTCGTTCCGGGTTCGAACGAAACCGAAGGCATTATCTCGTTACACTCATTTTGGAATCACCCTCAGAGTTAACGATGATAACCCTTGCACTCTGAATCTTCGTCTTCACTTGAGATTCACGACCTACCGCTAATTTGGATCTATGTGGTTTTCGGATATCCAAATATGGAAATCCGATCCCGGTCTCATCGAAATCCAAAATGTGTCTTTTAAGGCCAAGTTGTTTTAAAGTTTAAAACAATTCAATTATCTATATACACATAGATAGATAACTCACAAATCACAATAGATAATCAACATTATCATAATAAACAAATGATCCAGATTATCATTAAAACAGATAATCCATACTATCATCAAAATAGATAATCCATATTATCATCACAATGCAACCAGAGCATTCATATCATACCGCATTACTTATCTCATTTCTGAGATCACAAAGCATTCAAGGCAATCAATATCACCCATTCATACATAAGCCAAGATTTACTTAATCACAATATAATTAATTTAAAATGAATTAAATTAATTACTTACATCTCTAATTAGTTTAAAGTGAATTAAAATTACTTCATCCATAATTAATAAATTAAATTAATTACTTCATCACTATAAATCTTGCTTATCTAACCAATAATTAAGTCAATTAATTAAGCATTCAAATCAATCACCTTAATTAATCACCCTTGATTAATTATCCTTTAATTACATTCATGTAATTATCCTTTAATTAATTTCACAAATTAATTATCCTTAACCAAAAATAGTAATTAACCTTTAATTTCTTCATTAATTAATTACTTATAATTAATTATATTAATCCTTAATTAATTACATTAATTAATTACTTTTAATCACTTATCATTGATTAATTAATATTAATTAATTAATCCTTAATTACATCATTAATTGTATTAATAAATGTTCCCTAATTACATTTTTAATTAATTTCTTTATTTAAATTAATTATAATAAGTAATTAACCATAATTATTAATCACTCCAGATTAATCACATCCAGTAATTAACCAACCTTAATTACTTCATTAAATAAATTAATTATTCCTAATCAATTATCTTAATTAATCCCTTGATTAATTACACAAAGTAATTTAATCCAAATTACTTCCATTCTTAAATCATCTTCAATTAATTACATCCAGTAATTATCAATTAATTACTTCACTAAGTAATTCCAATCCATTAATTACATTAAGTAATTATCATCAAATCATTCAGTGTTTAAAATTAATTAAACTTAATTAATTAATTCAAACTAATCCCATTACACTCAATTAATTACATTAAGTAATTAATTACTTCCATTAAGTAATTACACTTAAACGACTCACAACTGATTATCTTTAAATTAATTAATCTAATTAATTATTAAAAATTAACCACATTAATTAATTGTTAAATAATCCTAGTTAACGACCTTCGTTAACCATTCTTTAATTACTTCCTTAAGTAATTAACTTAGATTACCATTATTAATTACAATTTAATTTATCATTAATTATCCATTAATTAAACTCTAATTATTTAATTAATTAAGTGTTAACTGTAACTTAATTAATCCTTAATTGCTTGATTAATTAACCTTTATTATAACTTAATTGCTTAATTAATAAATTTTTAATCATTAATTAATAATCTAATTAATGATCTTTAATTACAAATTGATTAATCCTTAATCAATTATTTATTAATCCCTAATCAATTAATTTATTAAATTAACTAATTATTCCTTAATTACCCCATTAATTTAATTAATTTCAAATCATTAATCTTGATTAAATTTTAAGATAAAAACATTCTTACTTATGACTAAATTGTCATTAATAAAACATTTGAAATCAATTTACTTTTGATTTTATTTTGAAATTTCACTTCATATATGAGATTTAAAATGAATATGATTTAAACTTAAACAAAGTTTTAAACATTTTAAAAACCTTTTTAAATTACATGGCAAAGAAATGCTTGTCTTATAAAAGAAATTTATAAGAGTTTAATCTAAATTCATTTTTAAATTCAAATAATTTAAATATACACTTTAATATACAAAGTTGTTTAAATTTTTCAAATTTGAAACTTCTTTTATTTCAATACATATTTAAATCTTTAATTAAACTTAACTTTAAAACTTACTCACGTTTTAAAAACTTCATTTTTAAAAATTCAAACTACTTACCATTTAAAAGCAGTTTAACAATTCAAGTTTAAAACTTTATTATTATTTTATTATTATTTAAAACTGAGATTTAAAATTAAACTTGAATTCTAGAATTTCAAACTTTGATTTAAAACTTAGTTTAAACTCTAGCTTTTTATTTAAAATCTTCAGTTTTTAATTAAAGTTTAAAAACAGACATTACAGATTTTCTTAAAACCTGTAAACAATGAAATACCCGAGACACCACCAATTTACTTCGAGTTCAAAGCCCATCCTCCCCGAGCAAACTACCCCACAACTTCGAGTCAAACAGAGATTTACTCGAGTGTCCTTCTCTTCTTTCAAAACCCATCCAAACATCACCAGACAACTCACTTCACCATGCATATGCACGGTGACTCCGGCCACCATTGATCATTAACGATGATCGCACCACACCAGAAATCCACTCTGCAACCTACCATGATCATCAATTCGTGTTCAACACCCAGAAATCAAAATCAATCATCCAATTCCAAAACCTGGAACAACTGAACATCACCAACCCCAAAACCTGGAAATACTTCGCCAACCAAATTCCAATCACCGTGACCCCTAGAACTCCGGCATTGACTTCAACTACGGCCAAGCTTCCACTACCCAAAGATTTAAAACACTCGATCCATTGTAGAAGACGTGATGATCAATTTATCATACCTAGTTAAATCTAGGGTTCCAGAAGGGATTCCACTGCCACAACTTCCACCATGAAATTCAACACCAACTAGCATTTTTTCCATCAACTCCTAACTCTCCTCCATCATCTGGAAGAACCCTGAGCCCTCAAGATACATAGATCACCCCAAAAACCAAATATTCCCATTATAGTTCATACCCTGTAACGACCGTGATTTTATTACCGTCATAATAAATATTTTAAAAATCTGTAAACACTGTAATTTTTGAATCACCGTCGGAGAAAATAATTTAAATAGAAATTTCTATATTAGAATTTCGAAAAAATATAATGTTGTAAAGTCAGTAGTTTTTATAATAGTAGCATGTTGAAATAAAAGCTTTGCCTTCACGTGCGTTTGAGGGGTGGTCTATTTCAAAGACAAATGTGAAAACTACATGTATTATTCCTTCTCATAATTGTAGTGCTGTGACTTTCAGCTGTAAAGAAAATATTTGAACATTTGCTATCATCATTAAATGCAAACATACAGGCTGTATCCTTTTTATCCTCTGAAGCACGTCCACATAAATGCTATTGTACCCAAATGTTTGCTAGCACTCATTTGCCTTGGCTTGTTCGTAGATTTTGAAAAAGAAATAAATGCCTACAACATTCTTTGCTCTTTTTCTAGTGGCCTTCCTCATTTTGTTTAGCTTACAGAGCTCGGTAACGAATTAATGGTGGTTCAAAATATTATTGCTCCACTCGGATCCTTGTTGCTAACTGATTGGAGATGAATTAAAGGTGAATGTAAAACTCACATTTTTAATTTATTCATCACTTCATCTTTGCATGAAAACTATGCTTGCCTTGACCTTTATTTCTTTTCGTGGGGGTATAAAGGTGTAGTCTGAGTTGAATTGTTTTATCTACTTCATTTTTGTGTATGCCTGTAGTTTTGTTTAGGCAAATATTTTTCGTTTGTGCAAGTAAGTTTGCAAAGAAATCTAAGTCTTGGCATTTCATTTTTTGTGTATAAGAGTTTAAAACTTTACATTTATTTTAATTGGTCACGTTCATGCATTTTGATTTTAGATTGTTCGTGAATCAAAAACATGTCCATGTCATTAGAGTTTCGTGCGTACAGTTTTAGTTACGCATGTGTAAAAATAAGCTGGAACTTGGTTCGTGTGTGTACTTTGAGTGCATGTAAACTTTGCAAGGATTCTTGTCCAGACTACTTTGTTTTATATTTTTTTTTGCGTGTACGTTTATAGTGTTGCCCAGACTATTATATATATATTGCAACCCATGAGTGCATGGAGACATTTTCAACTTCATAATTGTAAGTGCTTGCATAATTGAGTATTGCCAGGACATTCTTATTGCATACAAATCATATTTCGTGCAAAATGTGTCCCTGGTCATTTTTAATTCATGTTGCATGAAATAAATAGCACGTTAATATATTTCACAGGCCTTACTTTATAAATTATCATACGTGCAAAGTGTATAAACCTGGTCCCCTTTTCATTTTGTAATAATAAATGTGTTACGCACAGAAGTGAAAGTTGTAAATTCTTACTTTCGTTAGTTGCGTGCAAATAAGCTTTGCACTAGAAATTTCAGGTCCAAGCAAGCATAGGTATGAAAATATACATGCGTACTAGTGTAGGATATGCACAAAAGCTTAAGTTTAGTCCAGACCACTTTATTCTTGCGTGCGTGTCTTTGGGGTTGCATGAAATCAGATATTTTATAGTTTCATTAATATGCGTGCGTTTATATATGAAGTCCAGGCCCTTTTTTTAAAAAAAAATTATGTGCGAGCGTACGTTGTTAATAGCATGCAAAGATAAGTTGCGTAGGTCCACTTCCATTTAATTGTATTTTCATAGAAAAAATTATAATGCTCAAACTTGTCAGGTCATTGACCATCATTTTAGTACAAAACGCATGCATAAGTAATGAAGTCAGGTTACATTTTATTCTTTCGTGTGAATTCACGTGTAAAGTTTGGGTTATCACTTTTTAACATAAAGCATGAAAATAGGTCAGGTTATGTAGATCTTGCGTGCAAATAAATTGAGTCCTGTATTATTTATTTGGCTCTCATTTTACGTGCCATATTAAAGATGCATGATACAATCCCAGTCTCATACTTTGTTTTTATTGAAAGGTGCATAATATATGACTCAGGTTAATTTACGTTGAACCGTTATTCGGGTTTGGAAACGTAATTTGTTGCCGTTATTTTTATAACGGATTTTTACTCCGACGTTAAAATTTTGAAGCAAGTTATTTTGATGGGGTTTTGACAATTAAAAAATACGGTTGTTTTGACTTCAGTGACCGTCAATTTTAAAGTGAATTTTAAGCGGTTATCCTGCAACGCTGATTTGATATCTGTTTTACGGTGTTTTGTGAAGCGCAATTTCCTCGTCGAAATTGCTATAGTTGTTGCCGTTTTAGTCACGTGTTTTAAAAATCGTTTTAAAATAGAATTGTTTTCAAAAAATTTACAGTTTACGCTTTCAAAAGAACGAGGAAGCGATTTAAACAATTCAGTAAAATTGAGAACTATGAACCCTTACTTTTACTGATTCGCTTAATTCCGGACTTGTCCGTTTGAGAACGTAAAATGTTATTTATTTAAAATACACAATTTTTCACTTCAAGGAAATGATGAAGAGATTTAAATGATTTAGCAAAAGTGCAGAGTATGGAACCACACTTTTACTATTTCGTTTAATTCCGGACTCGTTAATTGAAATATTTTCTATTTGATAATTTTGATGATTTTATTTGGCTTTCGAGCCACTATGTTGGACCTTCGAGTCATATGATGGACCTTCGGGTCAATTACCAGTACTAGACCTTCGGGTCATTTGTTGAACCTTCGGGTCATTTGTTGGGCGCCAAAAATATAGCACTTGGTAGTCTTCGGCCATATGAGATGCACGTGCGGCGTAGCTAAAACTCGCCATCTGCTGAGATCGATCCATCTTTTATGTTGATTTTTTAGTTATCTTATTTTGATTTCTAGAATTTGTGAATGTTGATTTTCTAGTTATCTTGACCGATTTCTAGATTTTTGTGTATTGCTGTTTCGAATTCAATTGTGAATTTGGAAATTTATTTTGATGATGTTCATTGGGATTTCTCCCTTAAACTATGTTGATTACTATGTTGTATACACTCTTTCGAGATTATAATTTTGTGTATAGTCTCTTCCAAGATTATAATTTTCTGTATAGTCTCATCCGAAATTATAAATTTGCGTGTTGCTGTTTTGAATTCAATTGGGAATTTAAAAGCTGATTTTGATGGAGTTTAAATTGAGATTTCTTCATTTACACTATGGTGATTATTTGTGCTGAATAGTCTCATTCGAGATTATTGATTTTGATGGAGTTTGATGTGATTTCTTCATTTAACTATGTTGATTTCTTATGTTGAATAGTCTCATTAGAGATTATTATTATTTTGATTGATGTTGTTTATGATGCACTCACATCTAAGAATAAATTAGACTGATCCGTTTATTATTTTCTTTAAAATAATACTCGGGTCAGACCGAGTTATTTCAGGGTAACCTCTATCTCTGATTCAGTTGCAGCTTCAGCTTCAGCTTTTGGGATTTCACATCATCTTTTGTCTAGTCTTCGAGGTGTTTCATTTTGGAGTTTTGACTCTCATCTCGTGTATGATGGTATCTTTGTATATGTATATTTGGTTCGTGTGAACTATCAATTGTTGTAGCATGTATCCAGACTTGTCTTTCGCTATATATCTAATATTTCTATTCTGATATGATTATACTATCAATGTTGTCGTTATTATGAGTTGGTCTGGATTTTTCTTTAGCCACCGTAGTTTCGTTTTAGATTTGGATTGAAATTATATCTTTGGGAGTAATTTATAAAACTCCTATCGATGTAATCAATACTCGTTTAAGGCATAATTTATGGATGGTCGCTTCTAACAAGCCTTATTCTTCGCAATAGCAGATGTTATTCCTTATAATAACCTTTGTTATTGTGACCATAGAGGTGGGGCATCACAGCTTGGTATCAGAGCTGAGATTCAGAACAAGTTATAATAAACATTGAACAAAAGCAGAATGGAACACGTGTAACAACAATTCGAGGGTTTTATTCGTGCCTTTCTAACCTATTCGTTCGTTGTTCTTAAATTTTTATCCTCTGTAACATCTTGGATTATGTCTAGGGATATCTCCCGTATCCCCGTAGTATTCCATTTGTTACATTCCTTTTCAATCTTGAGCTGTTTTAACTGCTCTTAAGGGTTTCAAATCTAGGAAGCTTAATATTACTTAAGCTTCTGGTGATTCTTCTCAGCCCAAGGTTTTACTCCTTCTGTTTGGAAGGTTTTATTTTAATTCATGGTCGTTCTATTAGAGTTCTTTTTGATACGGGTGCATCACATTCATTCTATCAAAGGAGCTTATTAATGTTATTCCTTTGGATGTTGTTACTCTTTACGACCCCTTGAGGATTGCGAATCCTATTGGTGGATCCGCTCCTCTTGGTTTGTTGTGTGTTGGAGTTGAGATTATTCTTTGTAGTTTCACCTTTCATGCGAATCTGCATATTATGGATCGTACTTCGAATGCTATCATTTCTTCCTTCCGAACGGAGGCTGTTATAGCTAAATATTCCAGTTGTTTGTGATCATTCTGTTGTCTTTGAGCCTATTTCGTGGTTGAAGCTAAAAAGGGCAATTGAGTTCCATATTGATCTTATCTCTGATGCTCATCCTGTTAGCCGTCCTCCCACGAGGATGTCTGCTAAGGAAAATGAGGAACTCAAGCAACAATTATCTGAGTTGGAAGCCAAGCATTTTATCCGTTCTAGCTTTTCTCCCAACTCGATCTTGCTACCGATTTTCATTTGGCTACGAGTTGCGAAAGTTAGCATTCCACTTACCGCCTTCCGCACTCGTTATGATTCTTATGAGTGACTTATTATGTCATTCAGTTGCCTGCTTATTTCATCCATTTTATGAATCGAGTATTCTACGAATATCTCGATGACTCCATTTGTGTATTTATTGACTTTGGATGAAAACAGCAATTTAAAATTTTGCAAATCTTTTTCATAAGATTTATTTACAAGTAAAATTGGATTTGTGTTTATCATATAGAAGATGATTTTTTGATTGTATTGCCAATTGAGTGCTTTAAGAATTCTGGTCGATGCGCTTGATCAACGTTATCGATAGAAATCTCCTAAACGCTTTGATGATACAATTTGATATAATAAATTGACCTATAAAAGTAATTTTTTCTAGAAAATGATTTCATAAGGATAATTGTAATTTTAGAAGTTTTAGATTTTCAGAAAAGAAGATTATTTGAAAGAATTCTTTTCCGATACTCTTATCCCAGTGATTCCCGAAGGGAACCAAGACTTCATTATTTGTACCAATACTAGTCGTATTAGTTTCGGTGTTGTTCTCATATGAAAAGTTAGTAGTTGCCTATGCTTCTAGACAACTAAAACCTAACGAGATTCGTTATGCTACCCATAATTTGGAGTTAGCCGCTATAGTCTTTGCTCTAAAGATTTGGCGACATTAATTATTGGGCAAACGTTTTGTTCTCTTTACTTGTCACAAATCTCTGAAGTATTAATTCACTCAGAAAGAACTTAATTTGAGCCAACGGTGTTGGCTCGAACTTCTAGCTTCTTATGATTTCGATATTCTGTATACCCCTGCTAAGGGTAATCGAGTTGCTGATGCGCTGAGTCGCAAGCAGCAAGTTGTTGTTTCCATGATGCTAGCAAAGTGGAATATGTTGGAAGCTTTATCTCTTGTGATATTAGAGACCGTCCTTCAATTTCTAATTTTTTTTCCCGTGCTTCTATTTAGCATGGAAGCTCGTCCTAGTTGTTGGATCGTGTTGTCGTCGATGCCCAAAAACAAGATTCATATATTTCTCATCTTATTCAGAGCTGTAAATCGGAATCCCGAAGTGATGATCTAAAGGAGTTCGATATTGATATTCATGGTTGTATTCGGAAAAAGGAAGGTTGACCGTGCCTAATGCTCCTAATCTTAGAAATGACATTCTTGAGGACTGTCATCGTTCTAAGTATACTATCCATCCAGGTAGTAGTAAGATGTATGCTGATATGAAACGCTCATACTTTTGGGAAGGTATGAAGCGTGATGTCGCAAGTTATGTGAGTCGTTACATGACTTGTCAACTTATTAAAGCAGAACACCATCGTCCTGGTGGTCTTTTGTAGTCTCTTGAGATTCCATTTTGGAAATGGGATCAAATTTCTTTGGACTTCATGGATGGTCTATCTCGTTCGAGGTCGGGTCGTACTAGTGTTTGGATGATTGTTGACCGATTGACCAAATCAGCCTATGTTATTCCAATCGAGTTCAATCGGACTGCATCTTGACTTTGGAGATAGTTGGGAAGACCACTTATCTCTTGTTGGATTCTCTTATAACAACAGTTTTCAATCCAGATTCGGTATGGCTCCTTTCGAAGCCATTACGGAAGGCCGTGTCGATCACCATCTTGTTGGTTGGAATCGAGGGAAAAGTTAGTTCTCTGCCCCGATTTTATTCGTGATTCTTCTGAGAGGATTGATATTATTAGACAGAGAATGAAAGAGGCTCAGAATAGGCAGAAATCTTATGCCGATCATCGTAGGAAGCCTTTGGAATTTTCTGTTGGCGATCTTGTATTCATTCGTGTTTCCCCGATGAAGGGCGTGGTGCGTTTTAGTAGCTCCGGGAAATTGGCTCCTCATTATATTGGACCGTTTCCTATTACGGAACGCATTGACCCAGTTGCTTATCGTGTATCGCCACCTGTTCAGTTTTCGGGAATTCATGACGTATCTCACGTATCTCAGCTTCGTCGATGCCTTCGAGATTCAGATTATGTTATTGATCCTTCTGTGTTGCAAGATCTTGAGATCTCACCCGACTTGTCTATTGTGCAAAATCATATTCGTGTGTTAGCTTCGGAGGTTAAACGCCTTCGGAACAAAGAAGTTCCGCTCGGGAAGATTCAATAGTCCGAAAACCCTAAGGATTGCACTTGGGAAACCAGAGAATTCATCGAGCGTTCTTATCCGGATTTTCACTCCTCTTCAGATGGGGGTAAGCATTCATATCCATCTTTTCTATTTTGAATCTTTGTTGTGATGAATTAATTGCGTTATTCACTGCTTCTAGTATGAAAATTGCGGGGACGTAATTTTTATAAGGAGGGAGTCTGTAACGACCGTGATTTTATTACCGTCGTAATAAATATTTTAAAAATCTATAATGACAGTAATTTTTGAATTACCGTCGAAGAAAATAATTTAAATAGAAATTTCTAAATTAGAATTTCGAAAAAATATAATGTTGTAAAGTTAGTAGTCTTTGTAATAGTAGCATGTTGAAATAAAAGCTTTTCCTTCACGTGCGTTTGAGGGGTGGTCTATTTCAAAGCCAAATATGAACACTACATGTATTATTCCTTCTCATAATTGTAGTGCTGTGACTTTCGGTTGTAAAGAAAATATTTGAACATTTAATATCATCATTTAATGCAAATGTACAGGCTGTGTCCTTTTTTATCCTCTGAAGCACGTCCACATAAATGCTATTGTACCCAAATGTTTGCTAGCACTTCTTTGCCTTGACTTGTTCGTAGATTTTGAAAAAAAAAAAATGCCTGCAACATTCTTTGCTCTTTTTCTAGTGGCCTTCTTCATTTCATTTGAGATTCTCAGTAGCATCATTTTGTTTAGCTTCCAGAGCTCGGTAGCGAATTAATAGTGATTCAAAATATTATTGCTCCACTCGGATCCTTGATGCTAATCGATTGGAGATGAATTAAAGGTGAGTGTAAAACTCACATTTCTAATTTATTCATCACTTCATCTTTGCGTGAAAACTATGCTTGCCTTGACCTTTATTTCTTTTCGTGCGGGTATAAAGGTGTAGTCTGAGTTGAATTGTTTTATCTACTTCATTTTTGTGTACCCCTGTAGTTTGTTTAGGCAAAGATTTTTCGTTTGTGCAAGTAAGTTTGCAAAGAAATCTAAGTCCCGACATTTCATTTTTGTGTACAAGAGTTTAAAACTTACATTCATTTTAATTGGTCACGTTCATGCATTTTGATTTTAGATTGTTCGTGAATCAAAAACATATCCAAATCATTAGAGTTTCGTGCGTACATTTTTAGTTACGCATGAGTAAAAATAAGCTGGAACTTGGTTCGTGCGTGTACTTTGAGTGCATGTAAACTTTGCAGGGATTCTTGTCCAGACTACTTTGTTTTTTTTTGCGTGGACGTCTATAGTGCTGCCCAGGCTATTATATATACTGCAACCCGTGAGTGCATGGAGACATTTTCAACTTCATAATTGTAAGTGCTTGCATAATTGAGTATTGCCAGGACATTCTTATTGCATACAAATCATATTTCGTGCAAAATGTGGCCCTTGTCATTTTTAATTCATGTTGCATGAAATAAATAGCACGTTAATATATTTCACAGGCCTTACTTTATAAATTATCATACGTGCGAAATGTATAAACCTGGTCCCCTTTTTATTTTGTAATAATAAAGGTGTTACGCACAGAAGTGAAAGTTGTAAATTCTTACTTTCGTTAGTTGCGTGCAAACAAGCTTTGCATTAGAAATTTCAGGTCCAAGCAAGCATAGGTATGAAAATATACGTGCGTACTAGTGCAGGACATGCACAAAAGCTTAAGTTTAGTCCAGACCACTTTATTCTTGCGTGCGTGTCTTTGGGGTTGCATGAAATCAGATATTTTGTGGTTTCATTAATATGCGTGCGTTTATATATGAAGTCCAGGCCTTTTTTTTAAAAAAAAAATTATGTGCGAGCGTACGTTGTTAATAGCATGCAAAGATAAGTTGCCTAGGTCCACTTTCATTTAATTGTATTTTCATGAAAAAAATTATAATGCTCAAACTTGTCTGGTCATTGACCATCATTTTAGTACAAAACGCATGCATAAGTAATGAAGTCAGGTTACATTTTATTCTTTCGGGTGAATTCACGTGTAAAGTTTGGGTTAATTTATCTTGCGTGCAAATAAATTGAGTCCTGTATTATTTATTTGGCTCTCATTTTACATGCCATATTAAAGATGCATGATACAATCCCAGTCTCATACTTTGTTTTTATTGAAAGGTGCATAATATATGGCTCAGGTTAATTTACGTTGAACCGTTATTCGGGGAAACGTAATTTGTTGTCGTTATTTTTATAACAAATTTTTACTCCGACGTTAAAATTTTGAAGCAAGTTGTTTTGATGGGGTTTTGACAATTAAAAAATATAGTTGTTTTGACTTCAGTGACCGTCAATTCTAAAGTGAATTTTTAAGCGGTTATCCTGCAACGCTGATTTGATATCCGTTTTACGGTGTTTTGTGAAGCGCAATTTCCTCGTCGAAATTGCTATAGTTGTTGCTGTTTTAATCACGTGTTTTAAAAATCGTTTTAAAATAGAATTGTTTTCAAAAAATTTACAGTTTACGCTTTCAAAAGAATGAGGAAGCGATTTAAACAATTCAGCAAAATTGAGGACTATGAACCCTTACTTTTACCGATTCTCTTAATTCTAGACTTGTCCGTTTGAAAACGTAAAATGTTATTTATTTAAAATACACAATTTTGCACTTCAATGAAACGATGAAGAGATTTAAACGATTTAGCAAAAGTGCGGAGTATGGAACCACACTTTTACTATTTCGGTTAATTCCGGACTCGTTAATTGAAATATTTGCTGTTTGATGATTTTGATGATTTTATTTGGCTTTCGAGCCACTATGTTGGACCTTCGGGTCATATGATGGACCTTCGGGTCAATTACCAGTACTAGACCTTCGGGTCATTTGTTGGACCTTCGGGTCATTTGTTGGGCGCCAAAAATATAGTACTTGGTAGGCTTCGGCCATATGAGATGCACGTGCGCGTAGCTAAAACTCTCCATCTTCTGGGATCGATCCATCTTTTATGTTGATTTTCTAGTTATCTTATTTTGATTTCTAGAATTTATGAATGCTGATTTTCTAGTTATCTTGACCGTTTTCTAGATTTTTGTATATTGCTGTTTCGAATTCAATTGTGAATTTGGAAATTTATTTTGATGATGGTCATTGGGATTTCTCCCTTAAACTATGTTGAAGACTATGTTGTATAGACTCTTCCAAGATTATAATTTTGTATATAGTCTCTTCCGAGATTACAATTTTGTGTATAGTCTCATCCGAGATTATAAATTTGCGTATTGTTGTTTTGAATTCAATTGGGAATTTAAAAGCTGATTTTGATGGAGTTTAAATTGAGATTTCTTCATTTACACTATGGTGATTATTTGTGCTGAATAGTCTCATTCGAGATTATTGATTTTGATGGAGTTTGATGTGATTTCTTCATTTAACTATGTTGATTTCTTATGTTGAATAGTCTCATTAGAGATTATTATTATTTTGATTGATGTTGTTTATGATGCACTCACATCTAAGAATAAATTAGACTGATCCGTTTATTATTTTCTTTTAAATAATACTCGGCTCAGACCGAGATATTTCAGAGTAATCTCTATCTCTGATTCAGTTGCAGCTTCAGCTTCAGCTTTTGGGATTTCACATCATCTTTTGTCTAGTCTTCGAGGTGTTTCTTTTTGGTTTTTTGACTCTCATCTCATGTATGATGGTATCTTTGTATATGTATATTTGGTTCGTGTGAACTATCAATTGTTGTAGCATGTATCCAGACTTGTCTTCCGCTATATATCTGATATTTCTGTTCTGATATGATTATACTATCAGTGTTGTTGTTATTATGAGTTGTTCTGGATTTTTCTTTAGCCACCGTAGTTTCGTTTTAGATTTGGATTGAAATTATATCTTTGGGAGTAATTTATAAAACTCCTATCGATGTAATCAATGCTCGTCTAAGGCATAATTTACGGATTAACAAGCCTTATTCTTCGCAATAGCAGACGTTATTCCTTATAATAACCTTTGTTATTGTGACCATAGAGGTGGGGCGTCACATACCCAAACTGCACCTTCAACTTATTTCTAAAAATCCTGATTTTATTGTTAAAAATCGTGATTTAGTTGATGTTTTTGATTTATAATACTGAATTAATAATTTACACTGTTTGAATTCTGGTTTATATCGACATGCACTGATATTTTAATATTTCCAAAGGCCATCAAGTTTTAATTTGACTTGATTAAAATTTTTAAACAATAATCTAAGTTAAATCAACAACATTTGTTTAATAGTCAGATCCTATCAATAGCTAAATTAAGTGGTAAGGGATTTTAAATGGGAATGTGAGCCAGGGATCAAAGCAGAGCACATAATACATATACACATCATGCATACAAATAATATTCACTTCAGACATTCAAGCAATACACATTTATTTCAAACATACCACCATGCAACCAATTTTTTTTTAAATTTTAAAAGTTACTCACTTATTTCTGAAGAAGACAGAGCCTCCATTTGAAAAGCTTTTGAATTTGCTGAAGACTAAATGTCTTTGCTTCTTTGATTTTAAAAACTGCTTGCACGCTTCCAGACTTTAGAATAGATTTCAAATTTGCTTTAGTATTCAGGTTGCATGCAGAGCCAATTTCCAAATTGAAAAGAAAATGCTCTGAAAAAAAGGAATACTTTTGCTTTTTGTTTGAAAATGGCAGGTGCATTGATTTGAAGATGCAGGCTTAAAAAAACAGATTTGAAATTGCAGGTTTGCATTTTTAAGTGAAGAGAATTACTGATTTTATTTGAACATGATTTATGGATTTTTGGTTTTGTTTGAAGAGCTGTTTACAGGGTTGCTTCAGATTTGATAATGAGGAGTTTTGATTTGCATTTGTAAACTGATTTTGGAAATGGTAAAGTTATGCTCAGATTTTTTTATAGGGAAGTGATTTCAGGTTTGAGAAATAAACAGGTTCAAGTTTCTTGGGTTAGAAAATGAGAAAAGAAATAAGAGTGAAAAATGTATTCTTATATAGGATAATTTTTTGATAATATAAAATAAGAGAAAAACAAATTTACAGAGGCCACCTGTAAATTATTTCAACATTTGTCACATTGGAATGTTTAAGACTTAACACTTGTTATATGGAGCTTAGGAAAACAACACATGTCTTAATAAAGTAATTAGTATTTAATTTAAATGTTAATATAATAGTTATGCCTAATTAATTAGTTAATTAGTATTTTATATGTATAGAAAATTTTAAAAAGAAACAAGAACAAATTATACCTATAAATAAAAGCTTAT
Organism: Allium cepa; assembly: GCA_030765085.1. Classification (NCBI taxonomy): domain Eukaryota; kingdom Viridiplantae; phylum Streptophyta; class Magnoliopsida; order Asparagales; family Amaryllidaceae; genus Allium; species Allium cepa. The sequence continues at coordinate 539,684,941 of CM060934.1, read as the reverse complement.
GCATATAAAAATCAAAACAATTAAAAATCTATACTTTGGATTTTAAAACTTTATATATAAATTCAAATCAAATTCAAAAATCTAACATTTAAAAAATCAAGTTATACATACAAATTAAATTTGAAATAACAATGCTATTTTTATTAAGAATCCAATTGTAAAACAATACATTATTAATATTGTTTTCAGAAATGACTCATTATCAAATTAAAATAATTATAAAAGAAATTATGTCTTTATTAATAAATTACTTATTTTATTAAGCTATATTTTAAAAAGAAAACAAAACAACCCTTTTTGTTAATTAATTTAAGTTTAAAACTTAAGCCAAAATCATTTTAAACATTTAAACGTTTTTCTTAACAATTTAAAATCATATAGTTAATTATTAAATAGCTTTGAAAAACTTAATATTAAATTAAATCGAAATTTCCAAATTATTAAATATATATATTAGAATTTTAAATCAAGATTCATTTATTAAGTTCAAACCAAGATTATTTATTTAATAACTTTGAAAAGCTTCATATTAAATAAAAACAAATTTTCAAATTACTAAAAATATTAGAATTAGAAAATGTGCTTTATTTATTAAATTTAAAACAAAGCTAATCTGTTTAAAATATAAACTATATATTTATATTATAAGTAGAAACCAATTTATTAGCTGAAAAAGATAAAATCGACCAATTAAATATTTATTAAAGAAGATTTTTAAACCAATTCAAATTATTATTAACAAAAAATTATCAAAACAATTTCAATTTTAATACAGATTATTAAATAGATATTGTCAAAAATTCCGGGATATCACAATCCTCCCCCCTTAAAAGAATTTCGTCCTCGAAATTTGAAACAAAGGTAATTTAATAATCTTATTAAAGATTTAATTTTTAAACATAAGCATATATCAAACATATGCTAACAACCATAGCAACCAATTCATCCAATCAAACAAATCTAATTATCCAGGCAAAATTCTGGATAGAATTTCCTCGCGTTTCCCTAAGTATAAATACCGGAATACTCGCTCTACAGAATTCAAACAGTCGAAACTACTAAGCTACAGAGTTCCTACTCATCTATATCTATAACACTAACATGATATCAAACTATATGCAAGTCTGGATCAACAACCAAAACTCCCGAATTGCTGGTTCCAAAACCAGAGACAGATCATACACGTACCCCCTCAGAGATACGTGAAACTCAAAGAATCCCAGTTATCCAAACTGGCAATTCAATCATGTAGATCAATCACTTATTCTTACAGAAAAGATCCAAAACACTTCAGAGCTAGCTTCCCAGCCTTACCCAAAATTTATAGCTCCCTTTTGATCGGAGAAAACTTATCCAAAATCAAATCTCCGACTCCGGAATCCAAATTCCTCCGTCTCTTATCCTCAAAACTCTTCGGACGATCTTGGGCTGCCTACATCCTTACTGATCAGCTCAACCCTTTCTGATGCCTCTAGCAACAAACAAAACCAATCAACTCAACAAAATGATCTTCTCACGATCAATTCAAAAGCAAGATCTCAAACTCTACTCCTCAAATATCAGAAGACTAAACTCACTTCTCTTGTCTGGAAAAGAAAATCAGATGCACTCCCAAACTGCTTCCGCTGCACAACTCTGATCCGAAGTAGAGATTGCGATGAGGAACACGAGCACAAATTGGGCAACACATCCTAGAAATATGGTTCATCAGATCCATAAGAAAACCTCAGAAACTCCACCAAAACCTGAGCTGCTTCACCAACTCAATCTCTAAGAATCATCCTTCTACTAAACTGCACCACCGGTACCAATCTTGGAATCCTAGCCGATAAGGAAACTCAATCTCCGGATACGGACAAACCTCTGACTTCCCCGAAGACATCCGGAAAAACTCTGATAACCCAAGAGAACACTCAACTATCACAAGTCACTTTTGTGATCAGCCCAACCTAATATCCAAAGAAAACCGTTCTCCCTTTACCAAACAGAACAACTTACACTTAACTAGCCTATTCATCGAAGAAACGGGTCCACTCTGCTGCTTCTGAACTCCACTTCCAGAAAAACTGCTAAGCCAGAAGACTTCCTGCCAACACAGAACACTCCGAGCTGCACTGCTGCCACAGATGCCAAAGATTTCCTAATCCAAAATTCTTCGAGAAACTCGGACCTCAAACCAAACAAAACACCATGTTGTACACAGCCACATCACCGATGCAGACTCACCTCCTTAAACTTGTTCCAAAGAAAACTTCTTCGGAAACATCCATAGTCACTGCATCTCATCACGCAACTACTACTCCCTGAGGTATGAAGATACCATTACTCGCTTCTACCTAACCGATAGATCCAAACTCTACTCATTCAACTTCAAAAATAGACTCCGAACCGTAACAGATTTCCTTCAGAGATCGATGAAATCCTTTCACCACAGCAAAGCTCACTCGAGATGGTATTGGGTCTACAGTCTTGACAGATACACTTCCAACATCAAACATTCAAACTCCAACCAATGGTAGTCGTGTTACACACACCACTACCCCATCCACCTTTATAACTTATATTGGAAAACCTGAACAGGTAACCCCAACAAATAGGTAGAATAAATACATATATATACATATATATATTAAAATTACAAATACGCTCTCTCAAGGTAGACACCACTCCAGAGCCTAGGTATTCGCTCAACCTAGCGCTCTTATAACAAATGAGACGACCTGACTTTCTTACCACAGAAAATCGCTTCATCTTGAACAAAGAAAGGGATAGAAAAGAGAAAAGAAAGAGAAGAAAGAAGGAACAACATCAGAATCTCAACAGCGGAACGAATAAATTATATTAATAAATATTACATAGTTTACAACCATTATCAGAGTTACACAGATTACACATCACATACTAGACAGTTGTTAACACCCGTCTAGTTATACAACTCAATACAATACAAGGAACTACTCTGAGAAACCAACACAGCGGAACACTATATATAACTATAACGCAGAAGCCTCCTGCTCCATTGCTCCTCCAGAATTCGTCAAAGCTAACCTGAATCCCTTGGCTACTCGTAAAAATTTGAGTACTCAAGAGTTTAAGAAAACAGAAGATAAACTCCGGGTCTGACATGGGTCTGGTGTGAGTAACAGGTTAAGGTTGCTTAACTTTCAAAAACCTTTTGAAAAGAAAGGTATCACGTAAGACTTCCCATACATAAACATGGAAAAGTTTTTACCTTACGCCAACCAAAACATTTGATAGGAAATCCAGTGATATTATAATAGGTCTAGGGTTTTCAAGTAAATATGAAATAGCCGAAATTGTTGCATTATTAAATTCCAGCTACTAGCCAAAAAAGTGGGTAATACAATCAAATCCGATGGCACTTATTAGATTTTGGATTCCATACAATGGCAGGGCTACTGGGGTACCGTCCGTCACAGCACGTGGCCTAGATCAACGTACTGAGGAGCCATCCTAACTCCCCTGCAACACAAGGCCAGAACCATCCCTTACTGGACAGTCCCGAACAAGACAACCCCGGCAGTTGGAGCTCAATAACTGCCCACACAGCCAAATAAAAAGGGACCTTTAGACAGGGGAAAATCTCGTCCTACTTGGGCATGACCCACTTAACCCTACTGCACCTTCCTTGTTTTAGCCATTCTCGGTTGATGAGGCTTGAGGCTATGATTACCTTTATAGAACACATCACTTAGAATGCTCATCCTCTTCCTGACGACGTTTTGAAAGCATTCAATCTACACAAGTTCGTTCTGGGTTCGAACGAAACCGAAGGCATTATCTCATTACACTCATTTTGGAATCACCCTCAGAGTTAACGACGATAACCCTTGCACTCTGAATCTTCGTCTTCACATGAGATTCACGACCTACCGTTAATTTGGATCGATGTGGTATTCGGATATCCAAATACGGAAATCCGATCCCGGTCTCATCGAAATCCAAAACGTGTCTTTTAAGGCCAAGTTGTTTTAAAGTTTAAAACAATTCAATTATCTATATACACAGATAGATAACTCATAAATCACAATAAATAATCAACATTATCATAATAAACAGATGATCCACATTATCATTATAAACAGATAACCCATACTATCATCAAAAAAGATAATCCATATTATCATCACAATGCAACCAAAGCATTAATATCATACCGCATTACTTGTCTCATTTCTGAGATCACAAAGAATTCAAGGCAATCAATATCACCAATTCATACATAAGCCAAGATTTACTTAATCACGATATAATTAATTTAAAATGAATTAAATTAATTACTTCCATCTCTAATTAATTTAAAGTGAATAAAATTAATTACTTCATCCATAATTAATAAATTAAATTAATTACTTCATCATTATAAATCTTGCTTATCTAACCATTAATTAAGTCAATTAATTAAGCATTCAAATTAATCACCTTAATTAATCACCCTTGATTAATTATCCTTTAATTACATTCATGTAATTATCCTTTAATTAATTTCACAAATTAATCATCCTTAACCAAAAACAGTAATTAACCTTTAATTTCATTAATTAATTATAATTAATTATATTAATCCTTAATTAATTACATTAATTAATTACTTTTAATCACTTATCATTGATTAATTAATCTTAATTAATTAATCCTTGATTACATCATTACTTGTATTAATAAATGATCCCTAATTACATTTTTAATCAATTTCTTTATTTAAATTAATTACAATGAGTAATTAACCATAATTATTAATCACTCCAGATTAATCACATACAGTAATTAACTAACCTTAATTACTTCATTAAATAAATAAATTATTCCTAATTACTTATTTTAATTAATCCCTTAATTAATTACACAAAGTAATTTAATCCAAATTACTTCCATTCTTAAATCATCTTCTATTAATTACATCCAGTAATTATCAATTAATTACTTCAATAAGTAACTCCAATCCATTAATTACATTAAGTAATTATCATCAAATCATTTAGTGTTTAAAATTAATTAAACTTAATTAATTCAAACTAATCCCATTAAACTCAATTAATTGCATTAAGTAATTAATTACTTCCATTAAGTAATTACACTTAAACTACTCATAATTGATTATCTTTAAATTAATTAATCTAACTAATTATTAAAAATTAACCACATTAATTAATTGTTAAATAATCCTAGTTAATGACCTTCATTAACCATTCTTTAATTACTTCCTTAAGTAATTAACTTAGATTAACCATTATTAATTACAATTTAATTTATCTTTAATTATCCATTAATTAAACTCTAATTATTTAATTAATTAAGTGTTAACTGTAACTTAATTAATCCTTAATTGCTTGATTAATTAACCTTTATTATAACTTAATTGCTTAATTAATAAATTTTTAATCATTAATTAATAATCTAATTAATGATCTTTAATTACAAATTGATTAATCCTTAATCAATTATTTATTAATCCTTAATCAATCAATTAATTAAATTAACTAATTATTCCTTAATTACCCCATTAATTTAATTAATTTCAAATCATTAATCTTAATTAAATTTTAAGATAAAAACATTCTTACTTATGACTAAATTGTCATTAACAAAACATTTGAAATCAATTTACTTTTGATTTTATTTTGAAATTTCACTTCATATATGAGATTTAAAATGAATATAATTTAAACTTGAACAAAGTTTTAAACAATATAAAAACCTTTTTAAATTACATGGCAAAGAAATGCTTGTCTTATAAAAGAAATTTATAAGAGTTTAATCCAAATTCAGTTTTAAATTCAAATAATTTAAATATACACTTTAATATACAAAGTTGTTTAAATTTTTCAAATTTAAAACTTCTTTTATTTCAATACATATTTAAATCTTTAATTAAACTTAACTTTAAAACTTACTCATATTTTAAAAACTTCATTTTTAAAAATTCAAACCACTTACCATTTAAAAGTTGTTTAACAATTCAAGTTTAAAACTTTATTATTTTTTTATTATTATTTAAAACTGAGATTTATAATTAAACTTGAATTCTAGAATTTCAAACTTTGATTTAAAACTTAGTTTAAACTCTAGCTTTTTATTTAAAATCATCATTTTTTAAAATTTAAAAATAGACATTACAGGTTTTCTTAAAACCTATAAACAATGAAATACCCGAGACACCCCCAATTTACTTCGAGTTCAAAGCCCATCCTCCCCGAGCAAACTACCCCATAACTTCGAGTCAAGCAGAGATTTACTCGAGTGTCCTTCTCTGCTTTCAAAACCCATCCAAACATCACCAGACAACTCACTTCACCGTGCATATGCACGGTGACTCCGACCACCATTGATCATCAACGATGATCGCACCACACCAGAAATCCACTCTGCAACCCACCACGATCATCAACTCGTGTCCAACACCCAGAAATCAAAATTGATCACCCAATTCCAAAACCTGGAACAATTGAACATCACCAACCCCAAAACCTGGAAATACTTCGCCAACCAAATTCCGATCACCGTGACCCCTAGAACTCCGACATTGACTTCAACTACAGCCAAGCTTCCACTACCCAAAGATTTAAAACACTCGATCCATTGTAGAAGACGTGATGATCAATTTATCATACCTAGTTAAAACTAGGGTTCCAAAAGTGATTTCAGTGCCTTAACTTCCACCATGAAATTCAACACCAACTAGCATTTTTCCCATCAACTCCTAACTCTCCTCCATCATCTGGAAGAACCCCGAGCCCTCAAGATACGTAGATCACCCGAAAAACCAAATATTCCCATTATAGTTCATACCCAAACTGCACCTTCAACTTATTTCTAAAAATCCTGATTTTAATGTTAAAAATCATTATTTAGTTGATGTTTTTGATTTATAATACTGAATTAATAATTTACACAGTTTGAATTTTGGTTTATATCAACATGCACTGATATTTTAATATTTCCAGAGGCCATCAAGTTTAATTTGACTTAACTAAAATTTTTAAACAATAATCTAAGTTAAATCAACAACATTTGTTTAATAGTCAGATCCTATCAATAGCTAAATTAAGTGGTAAGGGATTTTAAATGAGAATGTGAGCCTGGGAACAAAGCAAAGCACATAATACATATACACAACATGTATACAAATAATATTCACTTCAGACATTCATGCAATACACATTTATTTCAAACATACCAGCATGCAACCAATTTTTTTTATTTAAAATTTTAAAAGTTACTCACTTATTTATGAAGAAGACAGAGCCTCCATTTGAAAAGCTTTTGAATTTGCTGAAGACTAAATGTCTTTGCTTCTTTGACTTTAAAAACTGCTTGCATGCTTCCAGACTTTAGAATAGATTTCAAATTTGCTTTAGTCTTCACGTTGCATGCAGAACCAATTTCCAAATTGAAAAGAAAATGCTCTGAAAAAAACTGGAATACTTTTCCTTTTTGTTTGAAAATGGCAGGTGCATTGATTTGAAGATGTAGGCTTAAAAAAAACAGATTTGAAATTGCAGGTTTGCATTTTGAAGTGAAGAGAATTATTGATTTTATTTGAACATGATTTCTGGATTTTTGGTTTTGTTTGAAGAGCTGTTTCCAGGGTTGCTTCAGATTTGATAACGAGGAGTTTTGATTTGCATTTGTAAACTGATTTTGGAAATGGTATAAGTTATGCTCAGATTTGTTTATAGGGAAGTGATTTCAGGTTTGAGAAATAAACAGGTTGAAGTTTTCTTTGATTAGAAAATGAGAAAGAAACAAGAGTGAAAAATGTATTCTTATATAGGCTAATTTTCTGATTTTATAAAATAAGAGAAAACAAATTTAAAAAGGCCACTTCTAAATTATTTCAACATTTGTCACATTGGAATGTTTAACACTTAACACTTGTTATATGGAGCTTAGGAAACAACACATGTCTTAATAAAGTAATTAGTATTTAATTTAAATGTTAATATAATAGTTATGCCTAATTAATTAGTTAATTAGTATTTTATATGTATAGAAATTTTTAAAAGAAATAAGAACAAATTATACCTATAAATAAAAGCTTATGCATATAAAAATCAAAACAATTAAAAATCTATACTTTGGATTTTAAAACTTTATATACAAATTCAAATCAAATTCAAAAATCTAACATTTAAAAATCAAGTTATACATACAAATTAAATTTGAAATAACAATGCTATTTTTATTAAGAATCCAATTGTAAAACAATACATTATTAATATTGTTTTTAGAAGTGACTCATTATCAAATTAAAATAATTATAAAAGAAATTATGTCTTTATTAATAAATTACTTATTTTATTAAGCTATATTTTAAAAAGAAAATAAAACAACCCTTTTTGTTAATTAATTTAAATTTAAAACTTAAGCCAAAATCATTTTAAACATTTTTCTTAACAATTTAAAATCATATAGTTAATTATTAAATAGCTTTGAAAAACTTAATATTAAATTAAATCAAAATTTCCAAATTATTAAATATATATATTAGAATTTTAAATCAAGATTCATTTATTAAGTTCAAACCAAGATTATTTATTTAATAACTTTGAAAAGCTTCATATTAAATAAAAACAAATTTTCAAATTACTAAAAGTATTAGAATTAGAAAATATGCTTTATTTATTAAATTTAAAACAAAGCTAATCTATTTACAATATAAACTATATATATATATTATAAATAGAAACCAATTTATTAGCTGAAAAAGATAAAATCTACTAATTAAATATTTATTAAAGAAGATTTTTAAATCAATTCAAATTATTATTAACAAAAAATTATCAAACCAATTTCAATTTTAATACAGATTATTAAATAGATATTGTCAAAAATTCCAGAATATCACATGAATACACACTTAAATCATATATCAAATTATTTAAATAGAATCGAAACATTTTTTTAGTTGCAAATAGTTATAGCAGTAATACACTTGAAAAAGCACCAAAAAGATAAATAAATCTGTGAAGTGCATGCGGCTTAAAGACAACCAAGAAGTGAAGAATTTTTTATCGGTAATCACCAATAACAATCTGAACCTTGCGAGCGTAAAATGGAATTAATGCCTAAAATAGTGGAACAAAGGCTCCAAATTGCTTCCTATTTTCAATGCAAATCTGCGTTCTTTTTAAAAAAAAGGGGATCGGTGATAAGCAAAAGGAGCGAAGGTGAACTAGTAGATAGGGAACGGGAATACATGCGCATAAAGAAGGAAGAATAAAAATAAAGAATAAAAATACACTGATTTATAAGATAAAAATACCAGAACACCAAGCCAGGCAATCTTCGCCGATCCAAGCTTTTCTATTGAAGAAAATCGGTCGCTCCTGAATAATTTTGTTAGGTGGTATAAGATCACAATACAATAAAGTGAATGTAGATGTTAACAAATTAACCACTCCTATGAATGCAACTGCTAGCTGAGTGGAAATAAAAAAGTATACGTAGGAGGAAGAAGATGCAAGGAGTGGTATGAATGCGCAGAACAAAGAATGTCGTTGTAGGGTCCGATATTGATTTGCGAATATACGAACATGTTATAGGTTTGAGAATATATGATTACAATAATTTGGATTAGGGTTTTGAGATCTGGAGGCGAAGAGAGAACTAGGTTGGGGTTTCATTGGATGTTGTTAGAAGATATTGAAGGAAAGGAACAACACAGAAATAACGAAAAATTTCCAATTATTTCGGTTGTTTATTGAAAGAATTCCTAGGAATTTTTTTTTTTTGAAAAAGAGCAAAAACAATAAGAGCATTCCCAGCAAGGTTGCAAGATTCAAGAGGAGGAAGAAGAAAAAAAAAGAAAGTATTCCCACTAGTGCAACAGTAAACGTGGAATGCCCTAAACAGTTTTTAGAAAACCCTTTAGCGCATTGAACATTAAAAAAATAAAATATTTATACCTAAATGGCTTTCAAAAAACCATTTAAAAACTAAACGGTTTTCTGAAAGCCATTTAGGGATCCGCGACATAAAAAAAGGGAAGAATCGCCCTTTTTTTCTTCCTCACTTAAACTTTCACTGTTGGAGCATGAGGAAGGAAATAAAAATGGAAACTCTTCCCATTCCTTGCTCTTTCCACGCTGCTGGGAATGCTCTAAGTTTCGAAAAATGTGGAAAGGAAATTGGCGGAAAGCCTGAAAAGCAGAAAAATACCCAGTCATACTGGTTGGTACTTATATACCTACATTAGAGTTTAACAACACATTACCTATCCCTAATGTCACTTAGATAGATACTAAAATTAAATGGACCACTTCGGCTCGGTCGGTTATGCAAATCTACCTGAAAAAATAGATACATGATGTTGCATACTCAAACGATGTGAATATAAAAGACAAAACTCTAATTATAAAATACAGTTTTAACCTTTCCTATCAATAATTAGTGGCAGAGAATATTAAAATAAATGATGTAAGTAAGACCTATTTTATCGTTTTGAACAAATCATTGTATAAAAAGATTGTTTTTTCTATTACTGTTCGAACTATGCAATGTATATATGTGTGCTATAATCTCAATAAATCTTAATAGATTGTTTTCCTGCCAAACAACGTAATCAAATGAACTTAACATGGGTTTTGATCTATTTGAAAATTGACTTATTTTTTAGGCGGCAAGGATTCAAGCTTGTTGAAGGGTAATCAATTCGTTCGTTATTTTTATTCTTTTGGAAGAGAGGTGAATAAATTCGTTCATTTTACTTTTTTGGGAATAGTAAATGCAAGAGGAAGAAACATAATTGAATTAATGGATGTAAGTGGATGTGTGTAATAATTTAGTAAGTGCAAAGAAAAATGGGCGAGAGACATATATTCGATGTGTGTAAATAGTAACACTCCTAAATTATTAATATAAATTAGATACATGTGCATCCAGCTTAATGTGTTTACTTTTAGTCAATAAGTTTCAATGTGATGTGTAAAAATGCCAAAAACTTGGTGGTCATAGCACCTTTAATTTAAGCAGTTTTTTAGCAGTGTCAGATGTAAATTGATATTAAAATTCAGTTGATAAGTGGTCGGGAAGAAAATGATAGTAGAGACCGCAAAGCAATTGTGGGATTTCGTTAATGGGTGGTCACGAAGGAATGAGTATTATCAAAATTTTAAAATACACAATGGAAATTCTATTGATTAAATTTTCATTATTAATAGCTAAGATGTATGCTATACTGATTAATTTTGAACTTCCAAACTATGTCGTCGCCCAATTTGATTAAATCGTGTGTAATTTATCACCGATTTGATAAAAGTATGCCTTCGGACTACTACGTTGTAAAAAAATCAAGAGGATTACTATGATTTCAATTGAAAATAAGTAATTGGATACGCTTGACTACGAAGAGTAAAAGTCGAGTTTGCTTTCAAAAATGCACAAACAAGTTGGTTCATGTTAATGCCTATTGATAGTTGTTATATCAAGTTAACATTCATATTTTTTGACATGTAATTTAAATGATTTAGTTTACCAATGTGTTGATGGAGTTAGGAGTATGCTCTAAGGGCAATTCTATAATATACTTTAAATTAAAACATCGTTCGAAATAAAAGATGTTTTTCTTTCTATTATATGCTTGACGTACTGTGTTACGTTGTTTAATTATCTAATTTTAGTATATTAACTAGAAAATTCTTAAATAATATGTTATGTGATAGAAATTTCAATTTGTTGTAACTGAAGGAATCAGACTTGTTGGAAGTAGGTTAAATGGGTGAATTTTAAAATACTTCTTTACATTTGTCTTAGCTGAGTCTATGAAGCCTAAAAGGTTTTAGATCCAATCTAAAAGTTTTAAATAAAATCTTCGTTTTATTCAATTATGTTTAAAAAGTTTTTTTTATAGGTATATCAGATATACTTGTTTATATGAACTACACATGTTGCAGATAAGGATGTACATAGTTAATGGATACATATGTAGGTGCTGAGGTTTACACTGTAACGGACTCATTCCAACTTTACATATGCCTTTGCCAGTCCATGATATTGGTTTAAAATATATGTATACTAAAATCACAATAGATAAATTTATGTTATTAAAATCCAAAACTAACATTAATAAACTATGCTTCCATTAAAGAAAGGTTTGACATAAAAATTTACAGAATTATACATGATCTTATTTATAAATATGAAATAAAACAACATACGTACAATTCTATGTATATATGCAAAATTGCAATTTAACACCTTAGATTTAACACAACTTATATTTGTAAACATTGTATTTATAATATATGTATGTATGTATGTTGTATTTAAAGTAAACAATCTAGGATAAGATTTAGTTTAGAAATCAAGTTAGAGTATAGTTTTATTTATTTTTTAACAATAAGTTTAGAAAGGAGACAAAATATTTAGAATTTTCACAAAAGTCCACTTCTAAATTTCTAACTAAAAATTTCATTCTTATAAGAATAACAATCAAAATGTTTATATCAAAAAATAAACCATATAGCTATAGAAATCGATCTTTAAGGAATAACATATAATCAAAACAAACAATTCATTTATGTGACGCCCCACCTCTATACCCACGCTAGCCAAGAACACTACGATGTAATGCTGTCAACTAACATGGAGAATAAGGCTGTTGAGGAGCGACCATCCATGTAATAGCTTTGTGCGAGCACCGATACGTCAGATAGTAAAACATGCATTTTATTTCAAGAGGAAATCCGACATACCGATACTCACTCAAAGCTACTACACAGTGGCTATATAAATCCTTCGGAAAACAAATAAAGAAATACGCATAACATAAACCAGTCACAGATAATTCATATCACAAAGGCGGAAGAAGATATGAATATATAATTAACACATGGAAGTGTATATCAGAGTAGTGGTCTAAAAAGATCCACAATAATACAAAAGAATAGCAACACGTGCTATACAAAAGAATACAACCATGAGTCTATCTCTCAAGTGTATACAACAAAATAAACTACTAATCTAAGTAGTTTGCCAAAAGTCAGAGTAATGAATCCCTGGGGAGAAGTCAAGCAGAAGCACCTGTAACATCTCGGTCTGACCCGAGTATTATTTAATAAGAAAATAATAAACCGATCAGTCTAACTATAAATATCAAATGAAACGATATAAAATAAGAGATATGACTAAACACATAATAATCACAATGCCAAGCAGTGATATATATAAGTAGTTGAAAATCATCAAGGGATTATTCAATGTCACAAAATCTACACAAGAATCAAAGAAACGTCATACTCCTAGTTTCGTTCACCAAACCATAAATATCGACGATAATATCAATGTCAATCACAAAAGTCAACGACACACAAATTCCAGAATTCAACACACGAAATCCAGAAATCACAAAAGTCAACGACGCACAAATTCACCAATGCACAAATATCGATAAAGCTTATCAATGGAAATCACGAAAATTGGTGAAGCACAAATTCTAGAAATCATCTCAAGAAATCCAGAAATCACAAAGGGGGTAAGGCCTATCACAAACGGGAGCACAAGGCTCACCAACACGTGTATCACAAACGGAATGCTAATTCCATGGTTGCTAACCATCACAAATTGAGCCGAAGCTCCACAAACGGCCCGAAGACCATGGGTTGCTACCCCACCAATTTGAGTCGAAACTCCATAAAAACGGGGTTTAGTCTCCCTCGCAGACAAAGAGACATCGCACATTGCTAGTCTAAATCATAAAAATGATCGTCATGATCATCAAGAAGTGTCAATTACAGTAAGCTAGTAAATATATGAGCTTAGCTTCATGTCCCATAACCACTAGATTAACTTAAATATTTATGAACAAATTGTAGATCTCCACTAGGAAATTGTCACAAGAGATTCAATCGAACAAGTCCAAGAATCAACCGACGAAGTAAACGCAAGCGTTTCATACCACCTGTTTTACTAAGCCGTTTAATTAGATTTCTCATACGAGTGAGGTAAAGGTTTGTATATACTAATAGATTGGAAAACGGTTTTATAAACGAATTTGGTATTGAAAATAGAGTTGAAATCGTTTTGAGGAAAGAGTTTTGATATTTACTACTAGTATTGAAACCTTTATATTTTTAAATTGACAAAACACAAAATGATTGTAGAACAATCAACCACAAAAACTCACGTTCAAAGACGCGAATAAAGATCCAAAGAAATCGATCCGAATCCATCAAAATGGATATTCCCAAAAATTTCAAAAATAGAAGTCATTAACGTCGTAGCAACAACAAGTGGGAAATAACACGAGTCGATGGAATTTGGAAACCAAGCAAAAATATGCACAAATAGGCATAATTAGGCAAATTGGTGCAGGTCAGTCGACTGACTTACTGAGTTCAGTCGACTGATCACAGTCCCAAAAAAAACTCTCGGGATGCAGGTCAGTCGACTGAACTCAGTGGGTCAGTCGACTGACTGCAGTAAACAGAGAAACCCAAGGCTCTACAGGAAGCCTTTATACTGCATATTAGCTACAGCCAGTCGACTGGCTTAAAAATCCAGTCGACTGACTGGAGCTAAGGCAGTTTTTTCTGCCTTTGCACAAGATGTGCAAACCCAACCAATTCGCAACCGAATTCGAGCAATGGCACTAGGGGTATATGCCAATCGACTACCCGGCCCTTATGGCTCTTCGATGCGTCACCAAAACGTGTTAAGATATCCATAAAAGGGTTTTCATAGATTTTGATTTCAAAACACTAAAAATTGGAATATACACCAAATCAATTCAACCCAAAATCAGATACACATGAATATATGTTAGGAATTCATACCTAACAATCGAAGATAATCATAGACATAGATGTGAGATAAAAATCTCACCTTTGAACCCAAACGATTGAAGAAGATGCTTGAAATCAATGGAGAATCAACCACTCTTCAAATCCAACTCAAGAAGCTTGATTCTAAGCTTTAAAAGAAGAACATTCCCTAATTTAGGTTTAGGAAATTTCTGAATTTTGATTAGAGAATGAGTTAGAGAAGAAGAAGAGAAGCTTACCAATGGGTTCTTCTATTAGTTTGGAGCTAGAGTTGATTTGCAAGAGAAAACTAGGGTTTTGGAGTTTTAATTTCCAATCTCTCCCACCATTGATGCTTTAGCTTGAGTATTAGGAATAGGAAATGAAGTAAATGAGGAGGAGAGGGGTTGGGACTGAATACATAAGTGGGCTCAGCCCAAACCAAAACCCTAAGTGAAAAAGTAGCAAAAATCAACCTTCTCCAAACATATCGAAGATTATACTCAAAAAGGTCGCAAATGGCATTTTAAACTCAATGAGAGTGGTCCCGAGTCCTAATTCGACCGTATGCAAAAAGTAGCTTTTCGGATAAAATTCCGAGTATCGATAAAATATTTTAATAAAATATTTAAATATAAAATCGACAAATATGCGGGTTGTTACAGACTCCCTTCCTTAAAGAAATTGCGTCCTCGCAATATCTAAGAAGAAGATATATAGTAACAACCATAAAAGTATATTCAACACAAAAGAAGTTTGAAATAAGAAGTTCACCTTAAAGAGCACGGGAAAGTAAGTCCGGATGTGTTCGCTCGATGAACTCTCTAGATTCCCAAGAACAATCCTTAGGATTTGAAGACCATTGAACTTTAACAAGCGGAACATCTTTATTTCGAAGACGTTTGACTTCCGAAGCAATGATACGAACAGGATGCTGCTCAAAAGTTAAATTCGGTGAAACTTCAATCTCTTCCACAACACCGGGCTCAAGAATAGAATCGGAATCCCGAAGACACTTCCGAAATTGAGAAAAGTGAAACACGTCATGGATAGCTGAAAATTGAGCCGGTAATGATAGGCGATAAGCCATGGAACCAATACGTTCAGTGATAGGAAATGGCCCAATATATCGAGGCGCTAATTTTCCCTATCGACTGAAACGTACAACACCTTTCATAGGTGAAACACGAACAAACACAAAATCTCCCATAGAAAATTCTAACTTCCTTCTCCGGTTATCGGCATAGGATTTTTGTCTACTCTGGGCTTCTTTCATCCTATGTCAAATAAGTTCAATCTTTTCTGTGGAATCACGAATAAAGTCTGGACCTAAAACCAGCTTCTCACCGGCCTCAAGCCAACAAGAAGGAGATCGGCATGGCCTTCCATAGAGTGCCTCGAAAGGTGCCGTACCAATACTAGATTGGAAGCTATTATTATAGGAAAATTCAACAAGTGAAACATGATCTTCCCAACTTCCACCAAAATCAAGCACACAAGAACGAAGAAGATCTTCAAGAGTTTGATTGACACCTCAGTTTGTCCATCGGACTGGGGATGATAAGCGGTGCTAAAATTAAGCTTCGTTCCCAAAGCTTTTTGAAGACTCTTCCAAAATCCACTAGTAAACAATGGATCACGGTCGCTAACAATAGAAGTAGGAACTCCATGCAATTTAACAATCTCTTTAACAAAGAGCTTGGCCAAAAGAGGAACGGTTCGGTTAGACCGAAGGGGAATAAAATGGGCATATTTAGTAAGCCTATCAACAATCACCCATAAGCTATCATGACCCGAACGAGAACGGGGAAGGCCATCTATAAAATCCATGGAAATTTGGTCCCACTTCCAAATTGGAATTTCTAAAGGTTGCAATAACCCACCGGGCCTTTGATGTTCGGCCTTAATGAGTTGGCAAGTCATGTAACGCTTAACGAAGTTAGCGATGTCAAGTTTCATTCCCTCCCAATAATAAAGTCGCTTCATATCCGCGTACATTTTACTACTTTTGGGATGAATGGTAAATTTAGAACGATGAGAATCTTCTAAAACATCCTTACGAAGATCACTAATATTTGGCACGATAAGTCTACCAAATCTCCGAATGCCGCCACGAGAATCGATATCAAAGTCTTTCAAACCTTCAATATCAATTTTATCCTTAATATTTTGGCCAAGAAGAGCCAATTCAGGATCCAACCCTTGAGCTTCAAGAATGCGGTCTAAAAGAGAAGGACGAGCCTCAAGGCTACATAAAACAAGAGATGAACACAAATCGGTAACACGGTCTCGAATTTCACAAGTGGATAAAATCTCGAGATCGTTCCATTCAGATATCATCATAGAAACAACCGCTTGTTGCTTCCGACTAAGAGCATCCGCAACGCGATTTCCCTTTCCGGGAGTATAAAGGATATCAAGATCATATGGTGCAAGAAATTCGAGCCAACGCTGTTGACGCAAATTAAGTTCCTTTTGAGAGAATAAATACTTCAAGGACTTATGATCGGTATAAAGAACAAATTTCTCTCCTAAAAGATAATGACGCCAAAAACGAAGGGCGAAAACAATAGCCACGAGCTCTAAATCATGAGTGGCATATCTAGTCTCAGCAGGCTTTAATTGCCTAGAAGAATAAGCAATAACACGTTCTCTTTGCATAAGAACGGCACCCAAACCAACGCGACTAGCATCGGTATAAACAACGAAATCTTGATTCCCCTCGGGAATAAAAAGAATAGGAGCATCTGAAAGGAGTTCTTTTAGTTTCTGAAAAGAAGTTTCACATTTGTCCGACCAAATGTATTTAATACCTTTCTTCGTTAAGCTAGTGAGAGGCACGACAATCTTAGAAAAGTCTTTAATAAAACGACGGTAATAGCCCGCCAATCCGAGAAAACTACGAATCTCTGTCACACTCTCCAGTCTCTTCCAATCTTGAATCGCTTCAATCTTTGAAGGATCCACGGAAATTCCGGATTCGGAAATAATATGACCGAGAAACTTCACACGAGATTGCCAAAAATGACATTTAGAAAATTTTGCTTTCAATTGATTACTCCTAAGAGTTTCCAACACAATCCGAAGATGCTTCTCATGCTCCTCCTCGGTTTTAGAATACACAAGAATATCATCGATAAAGATGAGAACAAACCGGTCGAGGAAGTCTTTGAAAACTCTATTCATAAGGTCAACGAAATAAGCCGGAGCATTCGTTAGACCAAATGGCATAACAAGCCATTCATAAGATCCATAGCGAGTACGGAACGATGTCAAAGGAATGCTATCCTATGCAATACGAAGCTGATGGAAACCGGTAGCCAAGTCCAATTGTGAAAAGACTCTAGCACCACTAAGTTGATCGAATAGATCATCAATCCGAGGTAAAGGATATTTATTTTTGATAGTAAGATCATTAAGCTTGCGGTAGTCAACGCAAAGCCTAAGTGTTCCACCGGATTTCTTCACAAAAATAGCTGAAGCTCCCCAAGGCGAGGAACTAGAGCGAATAAATTGCTTCGTCTCCAATTCGGATAATTGTTTACGCATCTCCTCATTTTCTTTATTGGACATACGATACGGAGGACGAGTGATAGGTTGAGCTCCAAGAATAAGATTAATTCTGAACTCAATTGCTCGCTTAGGAGGTAATCCTAAAACGGGCTCGAATATGTCGGAAAATTCACGAACGACATGAATAAGAGAAATAATATCACCCTCATCATCATCATCGTCATCACGAGGATTTAAAGAATATAAAGATGCAACCAGGCTGGAATCTGAATCTTTACGATTAATAAGAATCTGCTTAACAGATAGAGGATGTCGAAGATGAATAGTCCGCTCAGGACATAGGATATGAGCTTCATAACGGTTAAGCCAATCCATTCCCAAAATCATTCCAAAGCCTAAATGACGCATGACATGCAAATCGGCTCGGAAAGAAAAATCACACAAAATAATCTCGACATCTTTACACAATAAACTGATTGTCGCGGATCCACCAACCGGATTCGCAATTCTCAAAGAAGTCATTAAAGCAACAACACTTAAAGAAAAAGTATCAACGAGTTCTTTTGAAATAAAAGAATGGGACGCACCCGTATCAAAAAGAACTCGAATAGGATGATCACGAAATAAAATAATTCCATCCAGAATAGAATGAGAAATACCTTGGCCACGAGATGTGTTGCCAGGGGCTTGAGCAATATTAAGTTTTCCCTCCTTCCTGCCCTGAAGCTTGGGCCACGAGGATATAACATGACCGGAACCTTTGCAGTAGCGACAAGAGAGAGACTTTGGACACTTGTTCGCGTAATGGTCCTTCGAACCACAATTATAGCATTCCCCACGACCAAAGGAAGAAGTCTTTGCCACGGGGGTTGCTTGCTTCCCTTTCTTATTGGGATAAGGACCTTTGAATTTACTAGGCCTTTCTTTTGTTTGTTGAAGCTTGGTTTGGAACCCACCACTTCAACATCATTCTCCCTATCCGCCTCTTCAAGACGAAGAGCGATATCAACGAGTTGGTCGAAAGAAACTTTCAATTTTAGAAGTAATGGCTTCTTGAGACTTTTGTTTAAGCCATAGACAAACCTCTGGTTCTTCTTTAAAGGGGTGTTGATGTATTCAACCCCATATTTGGAAAGCGACTCGAAGGAGGCGACGTAATCAGTCACGGAGGACTCACCTTGAACAAGGTCTATAAATCGTCGAGCCAATGTCACTTTCTCTGCTTCCGGTACAAATTTCAACTCGAAGCGTTTCCGGAATTGCTCCCAGGTGAGATCCGCTTCATTAATCTCACAAATGAGAAGCTCGTACCAGTCCAATGCTCTTTCTCGGAGCATACTAGTGGCTACCTGAACTCGGTGAAGGTCAATAAGATTCATGCGAGAAAAGATTCGATCGCATGACCTTAGCCAAGCCTGTACTTCAATAATAGTTTCGGAACCTTTGAATGGCTCCCCACCCAAATTAGTGTACTCGCTGCACAAGCGTGCAAACCCCGACTTTGGGTGAGTAGGTTCCGGGTTAGCTCCAGCTGCTTGAGCATTTGTCAGTAAATCAAGAAGCTGTTGAGCAGTCATAAAAACTCCATCTTGGGGTGGAACACTAGACGGTACGGCTCTAGGACGACCTGGTCTAGACATTTCTCTTCCTTTAGAAAGAAAGAAGAAGAAGAAAAAGGTTATTCACCAAATAACTATCAATAAATCTTGATAAATAAAACAAGGAATCATAAAAGAAAATAGGATAGAACGGTACGAAGACTCGAATCAAATCCTAAAGCACGACTCCTAAGATGGACTTAGGACGATGATCCTTGTTATAATATTCCATATTGTTCCGAAGTTTGGCTCTGATACCAAGCTGTGACGCCCCACCTCTATCCCCACGCTAGCCAAGAACACTACGATGTAATGCTGTCAACTAGCTTGGAGAATAAGACTGTTGAGGAACAACCATCCATGTAATTGCTTTGTGCGAGCACCGATACGTCAGATAGTAAAACATGCATTTTATTTCAAGAGGAAATCCGACATACCGATACTCACTCAAAGCTACTACACAGTGGCTATATAAATCCTTCGGAAAACAAATATAGAAATACACATAACATAAACCAGTCACAGATAATTCATATCACAAAGGCGAAAGAAGATATGAATATATAATTAACACATGGAAGTGTATATCAGAGTAGTGGTCTAAAAAGTTCCACAATAATACAAAAGAATAGCAACACGTGCTATACAAAAGAATACAACTATGAGTCTATCTCTCAAGTGTATACAACAAAATAAACTACTAATCTAAGTAGTTTGCCAAAAGTCAGAGTAATGAATCCCTGGGGAGAAGTCAAGCAGAAGCACCTGTAACATCTCGGTCTGACCCGAGTATTACTTAATAAGAAAATAATAAACGGATCAGTCTAACTATAAATATCAGATGAAACGATATAGAATAAGAGACATGACTAAACACATAATAATCACAATGCCAAGCTATGATATATATAAGTAGTTGAAAATCATCAAGGGATTATTCAATGTCACAAAATCTACACAAGAATCAAAGAAACGTCATACTCCTAGTTTCGTTCACCAAACCATAAATATTGACGATAATATCAATGTCAATGACAAAAGTCAATGACACACAAATTCTAGAATTCAACACACGAAATCCAGAAATCACAAAAGTCAATGACGCACAAATTCACCAATGCACAAATATCGATAAAGCTTATCAATGGAAATCACGAAAATTGGTGAAGCACAAATTCTAGAAATCATCTCAAGAAATCCAGAAATCACAAAGGGGGTAAGGCCTATCACAAACGGGAGCACAAGGCTCACCAACACGTGTATCACAAACGGAATGCTAATTCCATGGTTGCTAACCATCACAAATTGAGCCGAAGCTCCACAAACGGCCCGAAGACCATGGGTTGCTACCCCACCAATTTGAGTCGAAACTCCACAAAAACGGGGTTTAGTCTCCCTCGCAGACAAAGAGACATCGCACATTGCTAGTCTAAATCATAAAAATGATCGTCATGATCATCAAGAAGTGTCAATTACAGTAAGCTAGTAAATATATGAGCTTAGCTTCATGTCCCATAACCACTAGATTAACTTTAATATTTACGAACAAATTATAGATCTCCACTAGGAAATTGTCACAAGAGATTCAATCGAACAAGTCCAAGAATCAACCGACGAAGTAAACGCAAGCGTTTCATACCACCTGTTTTACTAAGCCGTTTAATTAGATTTCTCATACGAGTGAGGTAAAGGTTTGTATATACTAATAGATTGGAAAACGGTTTTATAAACGAATTTGGTATTGAAAATAGAGTTGAAATCGTTTTGAGGAAAGAGTTTTGATATTTACTACTAGTATTGAAACCTTTATATTTTTAAAGTGACAAAACACAAAATGATTGTAGAACAATCAACCACCAAAACTCACATTCAAAGACGCGAATAAAGATCCAAAGAAATCGATCCGAATCCATCAAAATGGATATTCCCAAAAATTCCAAAAATAGAAGTCATTAACGTCGTAGCAACAACAAGTGGGAAATAACACGAGTCAATGGAATTTGGAAACCAAGCAAAAATATGCACAAGTAGGCATAATTAGGCAAATTGGTGCAGGTCAGTCGACTGACTTACTGAGTTCAGTCGACTGATCACGGTCCCAAAAAAAACTCTCGGGATGCAGTTCAGTCGACTGAACTCAGTGGGTCAGTCGACTGACTGCAGTAAACAGAGAAACCCAAGGCTCTGCAGGAAGCCTTTATACTGCATATTAGCTACAGCCAGTCGACTGGCTTAAAAATCCAGTCGACTGACTGGAGCTAAGGCAGTTTTTTCTGCCTTTGCACAAGATGTGCAAACCCAACCAATTCGCAACCGAATTCGAGCAATGGCACTAGGGGTTTATGCCAATCGACTACCCGGCCCTTATGGCTCTTCGATGCGTCACCAAAACGTGTTAAGATATCCATTAAAGGGTTTTCATAGATTTTGATTTCAAAACACTAAAAATTGGAATATACACCAAATCAATTCAACCCAAAATCAGATGCACATGAATATATGTTAGGAATTCATACCTAACAATCGAAGATAATCATAGACATAGATGTGAGATAAAAATCTCACCTTTGAACCAAAACGATTGAAGAAGATGCTTGAAATCAATGGAGAATCAACCACTCTTCAAATCCAACTCAAGAAGCTTGATTCTAAGCTTTAAAAGAAGAACATTCCCTAATTTAGGTTTAGGAAATTTCTGAATTTTGATTAGAGAATGAGTTGGAGAAGAAGAAGAGAAGCTTACCAATGGGTTCTTCTATTAGTTTGGAGCTAGAGTTGATTTGCAAGAGAAAACTAGGGTTTTGGAGTTTTAATTTCCAATCTCTCCCACCATTGATGCTTTAGCTTGAGTATTAGGAATAGGAAATGAAGTAAATGAGGAGGAGAGGGGTTGGGACTGAATACATAAGTGGGCTCAGCCCAAACCAAAACCCTAAGTGAAAAAGTAGCAAAAATCAACCTTCTCCAAACATATCGAAGATTATACTCAAAAAGGTCGCAAATGGCATTTTAAACTCAATGAGAGTGGTCCCGAGTCCTAATTCGACCGTATGCAAAAAGTAGCTTTTCGGAAAAAATTCCGAGTATCGATAAAATATTTTAATAAAATATTTAAATATAAAATCGAAAAATATGTGGGTTGTTACAGACTCCCCTCCTTAAAGAAATTGTGTCCTCGCAATATTTAAGAAGAAGATATATAGTAACAACCATAAAAGCATATTCAACACAAAAGAAGTTTGAAATAAGAAGTTCACCTTAAAGAGCACGGGAAAGTAAGTCCGGATGTGTTCGCTCGATGAACTCTCTAGATTCCCAAGAACAATCCTTAGGATTTGAAGACCATTGAACTTTAACAAGCGGAACATCTTTATTTCGAAGACGTTTGACTTCTGAAGCAATGATACGAACAGGATGCTGCTCAAAAGTTAAATTCGGTGAAATTTCAATCTCTTCCACAACACCGGGCTCAAGAATAGAATCGGAATCCCGAAGACACTTCCGAAATTGAGAAAAGTGAAACACGTCATGGATAGCTGAAAATTGAGCCGGTAATGATAGGCGATAAGCCATGAAACCAATACGTTCAGTGATAGGAAATGGCCCAATATATCGAGGCGCCAATTTTCCCGATCGACTGAAACATACAACACCTTTCATAGGTGAAACACGAACAAACACAAAATCTCCCACAGAAAATTCTAACTTCCTTCTCCGGTTATCGGCATAGGATTTTTGTCTACTCTGGGCTTCTTTCATCCTATGTCGAATAAGTTCAATCTTTTCTGTGGAATCACGAATAAAGTCTGGACCTAAAACCAGCTTCTCACCGGCCTCAAGCCAACAAGAAGGAGATCGGCATGGCCTTCCATAGAGTGCCTCGAAAGGTGCCGTACCAATACTAGATTGGAAGCTATTATTATAGGAAAATTCAACAAGTGAAACATGATCTTCCCAACTTCCACCAAAATCAAGCACACAAGAACGAAGAAGATCTTCAAGAGTTTGATTCACACGCTCAGTTTGTCCATCGGACTGGGGATGATAAGCGGTGCTAAAATTAAGCTTCGTTCCCAAAGCTTTTTGAAGACTCTTCCAAAATCCACTAGTAAACAATGGATCACGGTCGCTAACAATAGAAGTAGGAACTCCATGCAATTTAACAATCTCTTTAACAAAGAGCTTGGCCAAAAGAGGAACGGTTCGGTTAGACCGAAGGGGAATAAAATGGGCAGATTTAGTAAGCCTATCAACAATCACCCATAAGCTATCATGACCCGAACGAGAACGGGGAAGGCCATCTATAAAATCCATGGAAATTTGGTTCCACTTCCAAATTGGAATTTCTAAAGGTTGCAATAACCCACCGGGCCTTTGATGTTCGGCCTTAATGAGTTGGCAAGTCATGCAACGCTTAACGAAGTTAGCGATGTCAAGTTTCATTCCCTCCCAATAATAAAGTCGCTTCATATCCGCGTACATTTTACTACTTCCGGGATGAATGGTAAATTTAGAACGATGAGAATCTTCTAAAACATCCTTACGAAGATCACTAATATTTGGCACGATAAGTCTACCAAATCTCCGAATGCCGCCACGAGAATCGATATCAAAGTCTTTCAAACCTTCAATACCAATTTTATCCTTAATATTTTGGCCAAGAAGAGCCAATTCAGGATCCAACCCTTGAGCTTCAAGAATGCGGTCTAAAAGAGAAGGATGAGCCTCAAGGCTACATAAAACAAGAGATGAACACAAATCGGTAACACGGTCTCGAATTTCACAAGTGGATAAAATCTCGAGATCGTTCCATTCAGATATCATCATAGAAACAACCGCTTGTTGCTTCCGACTAAGTGCATCCGCAACGCGATTTCCCTTTCCGGGAGTATAAAGGATATCAAGATCATATGGTGCAAGAAATTCGAGCCAACGCTGTTGACGCAAATTAAGTTCCTTTTGAGAGAATAAATACTTCAAGGACTTATGATCGGTATAAAGAACAAATTTCTCTCCTAAAAGATAATGACGCCAAATACGAAGGGCGAAAACAATAGCCGCGAGCTCTAAATCATGAGTGGCATATCTAGTCTCAGCAGGCTTCAATTGCCTAGAAGCATAAGCAATAACACGTTCTCTTTGCATAAGAACGGCACCCAAACCAACGCGACTAGCATCGGTATAAACAACGAAATCTTGATTCCCCTCGGGAATAAAAAGAATAGGAGCATCTGAAAGGAGTTCTTTTAGTTTCTGAAAAGAAGTTTCACATTTGTCCGACCAAATGTATTTAATACCTTTCTTCGTTAAGCTAATGAGAGGCACGGCAATCTTAGAAAAACCTGTAATAAAACGACGGTAATAGCCCGCCAATCCGAGAAAACTACGAATCTCTGTCACACTCTCCGGTCTCTTCCAATCTTGAATCGCTTCAATCTTTGAAGGATCCACGGAAATTCCGGATTCGGAAATAATATGACCGAGAAACTTCACACGAGATTGCCAAAAATGACATTTAGAAAATTTTGCTTTCAATTGATTACTCCTAAGAGTTTCCAACACAATCCGAAGATGCTTCTCATGCTCCTCCTCGGTTTTAGAATACACAAGAATATCATCGATAAAGATGAGAACAAACCGGTCGAGGAAGTCTTTGAAAACTCTATTCATAAGGTCAACGAAATAAGCCGGAGCATTCGTTAGACCAAATGGCATAACAAGCCATTCATAAGATCCATAGCGAGTACGGAACGATGTCAAAGGAATGCTATCCTATGCAATACGAAGCTGATGGAAACCGGTAGCCAAGTCCAATTGTGAAAAGACTCTAGCACCACTAAGTTGATCGAATAGATCATCAATCCGAGGTAAAGGATATTTATTTTTGATAGTAAGATCATTAAGCTTGCGGTAGTCAACGCAAAGCCTAAGTGTTCCATCGGATTTCTTCACAAAAATAGCTGAAGCTCCCCAAGGCGAGGAACTAGAGCGAATAAATTGCTTCGTCTCCAATTCGGATAATTGTTTATGCATCTCCTCGTTTTCTTTATTGGACATACGATACGGAGGACGAGTGATAGGTTGAGCTCCAGGAATAAGATTAATTCTGAACTCAATTGCTCGCTTAGGTGGTAATCCTAAAACGGGCTCGAATATATCGGAAAATTCATGAACGACATGAATAAGAGAAATAATATCACCCTCATCATCATCATCGTCATCACGGGGATTTAAAGAATATAAAGATGCAACCAGGCTGGAATCTGAATCTTTAAGATTAATAAGAATCTGCTTAACAGATAGAGGATGTCGAAGATGAATAGTCCGCTCAGGACATAGGATATGAGCTTCATAACGGTTAAGCCAATTCATTCCCAAAATCATTCCAAAGCCTAAATAACGCATGACATGCAAATCGGCTCGGAAAGAAAAATCACACAAAATAATCTCGACATCTTTACACAATAAACTGATTGTCGCGGATCCACCAACCGGATTCGCAATTCTCAAAGAAGTCATTAAAGCAACAACACTTAAAGAAAAAGTATCAACGAGTTCTTTTGAAATAAAAGAATGGGACACACCCGTATCAAAAAGAACTCGAATAGGATGATCATGAAATAAAATAATTCCATCCAGAATAGAATGAGAAATACCTTGGCCACGAGATGTGTTGCCAGGGGCTTGAGCAATATTAAGTTTTCCCTCCTTCCTGCCCTGAAGATTGGGGCACGAGGATATAACATGACCGGAACCTTTGCAGTAGCGACAAGAGAGAGACTTTGGACACTTGTTCGCGTAATGGTCCTTCGAACCACAATTATAGCATTCCCCACGACCAAAGGAAGAAGTCTTTGCCACGGGGGTTGCTTGCTTCCCTTTCTTATTGGGATAAGGACCTTTGAATTTACTAGGCCTTTTCTTTTTGTTGTTGAAGCTTGGTTTGGAACCCACCACTTCAACATCATTCTCCCTATCCGCCTCTTCAAGACGAAAAGCGATATCAACGAGTTGGTCGAAAGAAACTTCCAATTTTAGAAGTAATGGCTTCTTGAGACTTTTGTTTAAGCCATAGACAAACCTCTGGTTCTTCTTTAAAGGGGTGTTGATGTATTCAACCCCATATTTGGAAAGAGACTTGAAGGAGGCGACGTAATCAGTCACGGAGGACTCACCTTGAACAAGGTCTATAAATCGTTGAGCCAATGTCACTTTCTCTGCTTCTGGTACAAATTTCAACTCGAAGCATTCCCGGAATTGCTCCCAGGTGAGATCCGCTTCATTAATCTCAGAAATGAGAAGCTCGTACCAGTCCAATACTCTTTCTCGAAGCATACTAGAGGCCACCTGAACTCGGTGAAGGTCAATAAGATTCATGCGAGAAAAGATTCGATTGCATGACCTTAGCCAAGCCTGTACTTCAATAATAGTTTCAGAACCTTTGAATGGCTCCCCACCCAAATTAGTGTACTCGCTGCACAAGCGTGCAAACCACGACTTTGGGTGAGTAGGTTCCGGGTTAGCTCCAGCTGCTTGAGCATTTGTCACTAAATCAAGAAGCTGTTGAGCAGTCATAAAAACTCCATCTTGGGGTGGAACACTAGACGGTACGGCTCTAGGACGGCCTGGTCTAGACATTTCTCTTCCTTTAGAAAGAAAGAAGAAGAAGAAAAAGGTTATTCACCAAATAACTATCAATAAATCTTGATAAATAAAACAAGGAATCATAAAAGAAAATAGGATAGAACGGTACGAAGACTCGAATCAAATCCTAAAGCACGACTCCTAAGATGGACTTAGGACGATGATCCTTGTTATAATATTCCATATTGTTCCGAAGTTTGGCTCTGATACCAAGCTGTGACGCCCCACCTCTATCCCCACGCTAGCCAAGAACACTACGATGTAATGCTGTCAACTAGCTTGGAGAATAAGGCTGTTGAGGAACGACCATCCATGTAATTGCTTTGTGCGAGCACCGATACGTCAGATAGTAAAACATGCATTTTATTTCAAGAGGAAATCCGACATACCGATACTCACTCAAAGCTACTACACAGTGGCTATATAAATCCTTCGGAAAACAAATATAGAAATACGCATAACATAAACCAGTCACAGATAATTCATATCACAAAGGCGAAAGAAGATATGAATATATAATTAACACATGGAAGTGTATATCAGAGTAGTGGTCTAAAAAGATCCACAATAATACAAAAGAATAGCAACACGTGCTATACAAAATAATACAACTATGAGTCTATCTCTCAAGTGTATACAACAAAATAAACTACTAATCTAAGTAGTTTGCCAAAAGTCAGAGTAATGAATCCCTGGGGAGAAGTCAAGCAGAAGCACCTGTAACATCTCGGTCTGACCCGAGTATTATTTAATAAGAAAATAATAAACGGATCAGTCTAACTATAAATATCAGATGAAACGATATAGAATAAGAGACATGACTAAACACATAATAATCACAATGCCAAGCTGTGATATATATAAGTAGTTGAAAATCATCAAGGGATTATTCAATGTCACAAAATCTACACAAGAATCAAAGAAACGTCATACTCCTAGTTTCGTTCACCAAACCATAAATATCGACGATAATATCAATGTCAATCACAAAAGTCAATGACACACAAATTCCAGAATTCAACACACGAAATCCAGAAATCACAAAAGTCAATGACGCACAAATTCACCAATGCACAAATGTCGATAAAGCTTATCAATGGAAATCACGAAAATTGGTGAAGCACAAATTCTAGAAATCATCTCAAGAAATCCAGAAATCACAAAGGGGGGAAGGCCTATCACAAACGGGAGCACAAGGCTCACCAACACGTGTATCACAAACGGAATGCTAATTCCGTGGTTGCTAACCATCACAAATTGAGCCGAAGCTCCACAAACGGCCCGAAGACCATGGGTTGCTACCCCACCAATTTGAGTCGAAACTCCACAAAACGGGGTTTAGTCTCCCTCGCAGACAAAGAGACATCGCACATTGCTAGTCTAAATCATAAAAATGATCGTCATGATCATCAAGAAGTGTCAATTGCAGTAAGCTAGTAAATATATGAGCTTAGCTTCATGTCCCATAACCACTAGCTTAACTTAAATATTTACGAACAAATTGTAGATCTCCACTAGGAAATTGTCACAAGAGATTCCATCGAACAAGTCTAAGAATCAACCGACGAAGTAAACGCAAGCGTTTCATACCACCTGTTTTACTAAGCTGTTTAATTAGATTTCTCATACGAGTGAGGTAAATGTTTGTATATACTAATAGATTGGAAAACGGTTTTATAAACGAATTTGGTATTGAAAATAGAGTTGAAATTGTTTTGAGGAAAGAGTCTTGATATTTACTACTAGTATTGAAACCTTTATATTTTTAAAGTGACAAAACACAAAATGATTGTAGAACAATCAACCACCAAAATTCACATTCAAAGACGCGAATAAAGATCCAAGGAAATCGATCCGAATCCATCAAAATGGATATACTCAAAAATTCCAAAAATAGAAGTCATTAACGTCGTAGCAACAACAAGTGGGAAATAACATGAGTCGATGGAATTTGGAAACCAAGCAAAAATATGCACAAATAGGCATAATTAGGCAAATTGGTGCAGGTCAATCGACTGACTTACTGAGTTCAGTCGACTGATCATAGTCCCAAAAAAAACTCTCGGGATGCAGGTCAGTCGACTGAACTCAGTGGGTCAGTCGACTGACTGCAGTAAACAGAGAAACCCAAGGCTCTGCAATGGCACTAGGGGTTTATGCCAATCGAATTCGCAACCGAATTCGAGCAATGGCACTAGGGGTTTATGCCAATCGACTACCCGACCCTTATGGCTCTTCGATGCGTCACCAAAACGTATTAAGATATCCATAAAAGGGTTTTCATAGATTTTGATTTCAAAACACTAAAAATTGGAATATACACCAAATCAATTCAACCCAAAATCAGATGCACATGAATATATGTTAGGAATTCATACCTAACAATCGAAGATAATCATAGACATAGATGTGAGATAAAAATCTCACCTTTGAACCCAAACGATTGAAGAAGATGCTTGAAATCAATGGAGAATCAACCACTCTTCAAATCCAACTCAAGAAGCTTGATTCTAAGCTTTAAAAGAAGAACATTCCCTAATTTAGGTTTAGGAAATTTCTGAATTTTGATTAGAGAATGAGTTGGAGAAGAAGAAGAGAAGCTTACCAATGGGTTCTTCTATTAGTTTGGAGCTAGAGTTGATTTGCAAGAGAAAACTAGGGTTTTGGAGTTTTAATTTCCAATCTCTCCCACCATTGATGCTTTAGCTTGAGTATTAGGAATAGGAAATGAAGTAAATGAGGAGGAGAGGGGTTGGGACTGAATACATAAGTGGGATCAGCCCAAACCAAAACCCTAAGTGAAAAAGTAGCAAAAATCAACCTTCTCCAAACATATCGAAGATTATACTCAAAAAGGTCGCAAATGGCATTTTAAACTCAATGAGAGTGGTCCCGAGTCCTAATTCGACCGTATGCAAAATGTAGCTTTTCGGACAAAATTCCGAGTATCGATAAAATATTTTAATAAAATATTTAAATATAAAATCGACAAATATGCGGGTTGTTACAATTTACAACTGTGAATGTAAGTTTATAAAAGTATAAAATGGATCTAAATCAAAATTAACTTTCAAACATTCTTTGTTTTTTTTTGTTTTTTTATAACACTTTCACTAAAACAAAAAAATAATTGAACGAGTTAGACACATGTAAATTCATTATAAGAAAAATCAGATCTAAACGTTACATTGAGTAACAACAATTAATCAAAATTGATAAAGAATCCAAACAAATCAATTTGAGTTAAACATATATAATAAAGGGGCGAAGAACATATGTAGATTTGAAATAAACAATACATTTTTCATATATCAAATTGAGATGGAAGAGTATTTTTGTTTACATACTACAAAAGGATTAATTAAATACACGATAAATCCTATAAATCCAAACATATGAATAATAAAACGTATATAAATAAATTAACTAAAGTGTTACTTTGGATATTGCCTGTAAATCACATCATAGAATGATGAATCAAAAGCTCCTAGACTCGATAAAATCAGTCTTCGGAATTTGCAAGAATCAAGAGATGAAAAGTACTTTTTATTTTTTATTTTATTTTATTTTAGATTTTGGAATTAGTTTCTGCCTCGTGGCCATAAAATTTCAGCCATAACAGATGGGGGAGAGAGGGAGATACAAATAAAGAAAATACCGAATGAAAATGAATCACATTAATAAGGGAATAAAAGATAATTAAAGATAGAGGTGATTCACCTTCTTTTAATTATGTCTTAACCCTTTCATTTCAAATTCAAGTAAACTCGTTATTTCCCTTATAATGGCTGGCCATAGCAAGGAAGATATGGGCCTCAAAAATTCCCAAATCCTATTAACATTATCCCATTTAAATTCAATTTAAATATTCAACCGATATTGTGTATTCCCGTATGCATTTATAACCTTTATATATGCACTTTAGTAAAGCTAATATTATTCAAACATTAAATAAAATTTAAAAATAATTAATATTTCACAAATGTTAATTAATTAAATAATTTAAAAAAACATTTAGTATATGTTTTAAATCCAATTTAAATATTCTACGGACGTCTTTTACGTTTGTATACGTACATTACTGAACACTAATGGCATTTAAACAAATCAAATTAAGTTTGCTAATTTTTATCAATATTAATTTCTTTAATTAATTTACAATGTATCAATTAATTAAATCGTGTGTTTATTGGAATATCCATCATTTTGATTGTGGGACTCAAAGGTGTAAATTTAATTAGTGATTAATATCGAACATTAATGTCCACATGCCACCTTAGCTTGAGGTGTGACATTTTGGTTGAATTTATCGCTTACAATCTTTTGGTAAAATTCAGTTTTACTTATTATAAGTGGTACCTAGTAGTAACGATTATTTACACCAATTTTATTCATCAAAACTATATTACATTAGGACTAATAGAATTTAAGATTGGTCAAATTTCTAACATCATCCGCATTCAACTTTGTAAGTCAAAACACAAAATCTTTGATTTAATAGAAATAATTATTATTAATCGTATTGCTCTGGCTAGAGACTTTGATGGTGATGTCAACCTTGTATAACTTTGGGGATGAATTCTTTATTGAATGATGCTTCACTTCCACTGCTTCAACTCATACTCAACTATAGTCATTCGATGGACATCAAACCATGATTTAACTATAATCAAAGAGGAGTGTCCATATTAAAGTTCCATATTCTCTGAAGGAACCGGACCAAGATAAATTTCACAAAAAGAAAATTCCTTCTATTGGCCTATGATGTTCTAAAGAATATTTTAGATCCAATCTAAAATCTTTTTAAATAAAGTCTTTTTTATTTTTTTAAGTTTTAGATAAGTTTAATATTTACATAAATTAGAGTATATCAAATATACTCTTATATATGTATTTGTGTGTGACTATTGCTTGTTATATTTAATTTGGAAACATTTCATTTCATTCTCTTAACTTATTCAATTAATGAGGGTGTGACAACCCATGCCTCCCGACATGTCGGTCCAAAGCTCAGTATGGCTTTCGGCCTCACGTTGTGCTAAGAAATATGGATCGTCAGGGTTTTAATCTTTAACAATTCAAAGACTAATACAAAAGGATATAACCCAAAATACATTACACTTTTAGAATTCACAGTATAAGGAATGGAAACATGTATAAATCCCAGAAAATATCTAAGTCGTGGTCTCAGAAAAATATTAGTACGTGATTCAATATAGAGTACATAAAAAAATATCCCTCCAAGTCTGATACATGAAGCAAAATGTACCGATACGCTAGAATAATACATGGAGCGTAAAATAGGATAAAAGCAGACTCCAAATACAAGCTTCACTCTCTAAGTATCAAGAATGAGTCAATCGCCTATTGCCCTATCCACTTGTAGTGGAGAAACAGATGGAAAAGAATGGATCAAGCATAAAGTATGGTGAATGAGTACAAGTTTAGTATGATGATCATGTGCGACTAACTTTAAAACTATTCTAAGTGATATATGGTGTGTAACAAGTGTCTGTGAAGTCCTAAGGTCGCCTAAGGATTTTTATCCAGCACAATGGGTCGAACAATAAATCGAACCTCACATTAAGGATTGGCCAACGTCCTTGGAGTTATCCAATAAGAAGATACCGCTTGTAATCGACTGTGGGAACTGCTCTCCCATAACTACATGCCGTCACCACGCTTGGAGAGTGAGAACCCTAAAATGTAAACTCACTATATGACTCATTTATGCACTATATGACTCATTTATGCATCCACTGTTCACCACTCTATCATAGTGAAAAATGTCTCTTATCGTTCTGCTTCGGCTCCACCCGTACCATGTCGCATCAGATCCGTGTATACAAGAACTCCCATTAATACAGGGCTCCTTTCTATCCTATAGCCTCTTATCGTACTACGGTGGCCCTGATTGTCCTTTAGAATCACCCGTTAGCACCAGGCTCACTTACTTAGTGTCTTCATCATTGCTACGTGTTCATCACGGAACACCCCCTGAGTTTTTGTGAAATGCATCGCCCTACTCGATTTTTAACTCTTATTTGGGTATTTAACCATTACTCAAATCGCGATGACCTATTATCTTTGATAGGGTACTAAATTCCCTACTGCTACAAGCATGTGTACTTGGTGGCTCAACCAATCAGTTTCTCGTTAACATAACTTTTTTGGAATTATATAAGATTATTGTTTAACTAGGGCCTTAGGCCGAGGTTCAAATTCTACATTTTCATATTCAATGGTCGACCGCTACCGATCGACTGCCAGGGTTCCCATGTCGACGGGTCACGAAGTTAAATTGGGGTTTTTGCACGATTTTGATTATCAATTGTTTCTAAAATTAATCTCAATCTTTAGCAAAGTTTAGATTAATCCTATTTGGTGACCAATTCATATTCAATTAGCTATTCAACTTGGGATTTGTAAATTTAGGGTTTATAAGAGGATATACATAAATTTCACTTTTAACCGTTTGCTGACAATTCATTTTCTATGGTTATAGATTTAAATTTAGGGTTCCTAACATATTTAACTAGGGTTTTAACATATCAATTAGGGTTTTAACATTCTAGATAAATTACAATAGTTTAAAATCAATTACAATAATCAACGTATGAAATTTGTGCCCACTCGTTTCAAGCCTAAGCTCTTTTTATTGCTTATGCTTGAGAATCGTCCCCCTAAATTGATATCTTCAGCTTGATCCGTCTTGATTTAATCTCTTATATTCTTATAATTTGAGTTTATCTAATCTTTTAGAATTTTGGAGATCAGGGTTGAGAGAAATTTTGGCAAAGTTTAGTTACTATAATTGTTTATATGAGAATTAAGGTTTCATTAGCTTAGTATTTATAGGGGTATGGATATATTCTAGGCTATTAGATTAGCTTAGGAAAATATTTTTATAAAATCTGGTTCACTCATCATTCTCTTCGTCCTAAACAACTGATCTTGGACTTTCATTGTGTCTTTAGAAAATCGATAACGTGCGATTTTCACGTGTGCGGCCCCTAACCATGGTCGACCGCTACTGGTCGACCATTAACCTCTAAGGGTCAACCTATGGCTTTGTTAATTTTTAAACTTTAAATTTTAAATTCTTAATTCATTCTAACGCTCGTAACTCCTCCATACTAACTTGGAATGTGAAGTATTATATATGATTATCATCCGTAAAATAGCTACGAGTGCAATGATGCAAGTTTTATGGCCAAATCCGGACTTAATAAAAGTAAATACAAAAATGTAAATGCAATTTATGTTACAAAAATGCAAGTTTAATTTTAGAGGTACATTCTTCCCCCTTAAAAGGATTTTTTTTCCTCGAAATCTCCGAGGACTGAAAAATGCAACTCACACACAACAAACGATAACTACAACCATCTACTGAATTATCATCCATGAGAAATCATTGTTCTTAAAAAAATTCTAACGCAACACGCACATATATATGTGACGTGAAATGCACATGAACCTATACTAATGCAAAAGAGTAGGTGGCCTACTAATCTGATTGACCTCTTGTTATGCAAAATGCTCATGTTATGCATCCAAATGTATGCAACATCCTAAGTAAATATACTTGCAATTCTATATATTTGCACAACCATACAACTCATACAACATCCATATGCATAACATCCACTAGTACAATAATAACCAAGAAATAACATGCAACTAGATTTAAGTGTGCATGTGTGTACCTAGAGGATATACAGCCTTAACATGTAAAAGAGCACAACACGAACAATACATCCTATACATCCATTAGCATCCATCATTGATAACATATCGTGCCAACATATCTACAACCATTCCTAACATCTAATGGTCTTTATCTAAAGGGTATACCATCTAAGTCCTACAAATAAGAAATTTGTACTTATGAGAATTTCAATTTAAGACATACCAAAGAAGAGTTATGGGTGGGTAACTCGAATCTTCTCCCTGGGCTCCCATATACTCTCTACTGGGTCGTCTTCCCATTGGACTTTAACAAGTCCAATCTCCTTATTACAGATACTATTCTTTAGAATACGAGTGGGTGCATAGTGAACTAGTGACTCTCGCCCTATCTCAAGCTTCTCTAACTGACTCAACTCAACTTTGGCAGTTGTATCGTGCAAACACTTTCGTAAGTGCGACACATGGAAAACGTCATGTACCCCCGCTGACTTCTCCAGAAGCTATACTCTATATGCCAATTTTCCTAATCTAGCCACTATTGTGTAGGGTCCTACAAATCTCAGTGCTAGCTATCCTAGAACTACCAAATCCCATCATATGCCTAAGGGGTGAAACCTTCACGAATACCATGTCTCCCACTACAAACTACAACTCCATATGTCTCATGTCAGCATAAGATTTCTGCCTATCCTGAGCGATCTTCATTCTCCTACGGATCAGATCCACTTTCTCCAATGTTTCCCTCACCATATCCGGCCTAAGAATAATCCTATCCATCGTATCCCACAAACATAATGGTAATCTACAAAGTCTACCAGATAACGCCTCAAAAGGCGTTATCCTAATGTTAACTTGATAGCTACTGTTGTAGGTAAATTCCACCAATAATAAATGATCCTCCCAAGAACCTCCATTGTCTATAATGCACATCCGTAGTAAGTCCCTCATGACCCGATTCACTCTCTCCGTTTGTCCATCTATCTGTCGGTGGTAGGCAGTACTCAAGCTTAACTCAATCTCCATTGCCTCTTGTAGACTTCTCCAGATCTCACTATTGAAAAGAAGAACTCGATCACCAATTATACTAATAAAACTCCATGTAACCTAACGACCTATCCCACGTATAGAGCCTCTACGACACCGTTGTCCTAGTACTCCTCATTGGTAGGAAATGAGTGCACTTGGTCAACCAATCGACTATGACCCAAATGCTCTCATTCCCTCTCCTACTCCTAGGTAGACCAACTCAAAATCCATGGAAATACACTCCACTTCTACTAAAGAATATCTAATAGTTGCAACAATCCTCCTGGCTTCTTCTGCTCTGCCTGTACCCTTTGATAAGTCGTACATCTAGTTACGTTCTCCACCACTTGGTTTTCCATACCGGGCCAATAAAAAACTCGCTTCATGTCATGATACATCTTGTCTCCACCGGGGTGAATGGTCATCCTATTACGGTGAGACTCTGTTAGTAGCGTATCTATAAAATCTACACTTTGAGGAATATGAAGTCCATCATCCATTCGTAACCATCCTCTCAAGTCAATGGCATAACATCTCAAATGAATCAATGACTCTCCTCTACCCATCCTCTCAATGATGTCTACTAGCTCCTTATCCTCCTTCCGCTTAGATCCAATACGCTCCATCAATGTAGGATGAACATCAAAAGCTGCTAGTAGTCCTAGGGTAATATTTGATTATGGTTGGAAATCAAAGGTAGAAATATAACCCAAATATCTCCCCTCTAAAAACAAGAGACATAGCACTGCACACTGTTTACTTAAAGCGTCTGCCACTACATTATCCTTGCTCGGGGTATAAGAGATATCAAAATCATATGATACCAAAAAACTCCATCCACTTGTGCTGCCTAAAATTCAAGTCGTTTTGGGAGAACAAGTAAGGACTTGTGATTCGTAAATAGCTCAAACTGCTCCCTAAAAGATAATGCATCCATGACTTAAGTGCAAAGACAATGGCTGCCAACTCAAGATCATGTATAGGGTAGTTCCTCTCATGGGTCTTCAGTTGCCTACTCGTGTAACACACTACCATTCCTTCTCGCATCAATACCGCGCCTAGCCCTTTACCACAAGCGTCGGTATAGACTATAAATGGCTTTGTCCCATCCGGTAACTCCAAAACCGGTGCGCAGTTAATGCCTTCTTCAACTTGATGAAAGCATCTTTACACTTCATATCTCATGAGAAAACTAGATTCTTCTTGGTATGACGGGAAAGTGAGGTAAAGATCTTCGCAAAGTCCTTAATGAACTTGCGATAATAGCCCATTAAACCAAGGAAACTTTTCACCTCCATGGAAATCATCAAAACTTGCCAATCTTGAACTGTTGCCACTTTACCAGGGTCAACTGCTAAGCCACTTTTTAAGATGATTTCTCCCAAAAGCGTACCTCATCTCTCCAAAAGGGGCACTTAGAAGACTTCACCTTAAGCTTATGCACATGGAGTGTAATAAGCACTTCTCCTAAATGCTACACATACTCCTTCTCACTCTTAGAGTATATTAGAATATCATCCACAAATACCATGATGATTTGTTTAGCGACCCCCTAAATACTCGGCTCATCAAGTTAACAAAATTGGCATGTGCATTGGTCGGTCCGAAGGGCATGACTAACCACTCGTACAATCCATCAGGTGTAAGAAATGTTGTCTTCTGGATACTGTCCTTGGCTACACATAACTGATGGAATTCGGTAGCCAAGTCAAGCTGTGAGAGTACCTAGCTCCAACCAACTGAAGATATTGTTAATGCGGGGAAACGGATAATGATTCTTCTTCATAAGTTTAGTTAGCTCCCTATGATCGATGCAGAGTTTCAAAGAACCATCTGCCTTGGTGGAAAAGACGACTGGTGCTCCTTACTCGAAAATACTCCTCTTGATATAACCATTCTCCAACAACGTACTAACTTGCTTGTTCAACTCACGTCTTTATTTTGGAGCCATATGCGTTAGTGGTAAGACAACAGGTATGGCATTCTCAATAAGATAGATCTCAAAATCTATCTCTCTCCGAGATGGAAGACCGGTAACCTCAGCAAAAACATCTGGGAAATCTCTAACTATAGACACCGTACTTAGCTCATCCTATGATAGGTCCAATGAATACAAGTAGCTCAACATAATAGATCACCGGGGATTGTAATAAACCTTTAAACTATGTCCACTACACTTGCTCAACCTGACAACTCTTCCATCATAGTCTATCATATCCCGTACATAGTCATCCAATCCATGCCTAATATCAATCCAAACCCTGAAAATTCCAATATAAAGGCATCACAATCAAACTCAACCCCTAAGATAAACAACTTCAAACCCCTACATAACATAGATAAATAGGTCGATCCTCCTACGGGGTTTGACATAACTACGAAGTCCATAACTATGATGTCCCACCTCTATACCTACGCTAGCCAAGGACACTACGGGGTAATACCGTCAACTAGCGCAGAGAATAAGGCTATTGAGGAGTGACCATCCGTGTAATGGCTTTGTGCAAGCACCGATATGTTGGATAAAATAATATGCTTTTCATTTCATCTCAAGAGGAAATCCGACACACCGATACAAACTCAATGCTACTACACAGTGGCTATATAATCTTCGAAAACAAATATAGAAATAAGCATAACACAAATCAATCACAGATATCCATATCACAAAGGCAGAAATAGATATGAATATAACACATAGAAGTGTATATCAGAGTAGTGGTCAAACAAGATCCACAATATCACAAAAGAATAGATACAAGTGCTAGACAAAAGAATAAGGATACACAATGAGCCACTATCTCGAATGTATACAAAACGAAAACCACTAATCTAAAGTAGTTAGTCAAGAAATCAAGCGATGGTCCCTGATAAGAAGTCAAGTAGAAGCACCTGTAAAATCTCGGTCTGACTCGAGTATTATTTAATAAGAAAATAATAAACTGATCAGTCTAGCTATAAATATCAAATAAAATGATATATAATAAGAGATATGACAAAAACGTATTATAACCATAAAGCCATACCGTGATGAGTATGTAATTGAAAATCAAACAGGGATTAATCAATACCACAAGAATATTCTCAAAGATAAAAAAGAATGTCATACTCTTTATTTTTATTCATCAAACCATAAATATTGACAATAACATCAATGGCAATCACAAAAGTTAATGACACACAAATTCACCAATGCACAAATATTGATAAAACTTATCAATGTAAATTACGAAAATTGGTGAAAACACAAATTCTAGAAATCATCAATGGAAATCCAGAAATCACGAAAAGGGGGAACCCTATCACAAAACGGGAGCACGAAAACTCACCAACACGTGTATCACAAACAATTCGGAACATCGATGCAGTACAAACGGTACATCAGATGAATCGAAAAGCTGAGACATCGATGTAGTACAAATGGTACATCAGATGAATCAAAACACAAAACAATTTAGAACATCGACGCAGTACAAACGGTACATCAGATGAATCAAAAAGCCGAGACATCGATGTAGTGCAAACGGTACATCAGATGAATCAAAATACGTTAAAAGTACATGG
The DNA here is from genome assembly GCA_030765085.1 of Allium cepa. NCBI lineage: Eukaryota > Viridiplantae > Streptophyta > Magnoliopsida > Asparagales > Amaryllidaceae > Allium > Allium cepa. Next base: position 539,645,145 of record CM060934.1, on the reverse strand, counting down.
GTTGCTAGCCCACAAAGAAATAAGACGAAGCTCAATAAAATGAGGTACAGTCCTCCACGTGGACAAAGTGACATCGCAAATTGCCAGTCTAAACCATAAAATGATCATCATCGATCATCAAGAAGTGTCAATTACACTAAGCTAGTAAATATATGAGTTTAGCTTCATGTCCCATAACCATTAGCTTAACTTAAATATTTACGAACAAATTGTAGATCTCCACTAGAAAATCTGTCACAAGAGATTCAATCGAACAAGTCCAAGAATTAACCGACGAAGTAAACGCAAGCGTTTCATACCACTTGTTTTACTAAGTCGTTTAATTAGATTTCTTATACGAGTGAGGTAAAGGTTTGTATATACTAATAGATTGGAAAAAGGTTTTAATAAATGAGCTTTGTATTGAAAATAAAGTTGAAATCATCTTTGTGAAAGAGTTTGAATATTTACTACTAGTATAGAAACCTTTATGTTTTGAAGTGACAAAGAACGCAAATGATTGTAGAAACAATCAATCACCAAAATTTCACGTTGAAAGACGTGAATTAAATCCAAAGAAATCGATTCCAAATCCATCAAAAATGGATATACCGAAAAATTCCACAGTAGAAGTCATCAAGGTCTATAATAAATGATAACAACAAATCGAAAAACCACGAATTGATAGAAATTAAAAATTAACACAAAATAGGCTAAATAGGCAAATAGAAGCAGGTCAGTCGACTGGCCCTCTATAGTTAGTCGACTTAAACAGAAACTCGAAAATTTCATTTCCTGCAGTCAGTCGACTGATTACAGTGGCCAGTCGACTGATTGCAGGAAACAGAGACTCCCTGTCTCTGTAAACAGCCCCCGGAGCCATCATTGGCTACAACCAGTCGACTGATTACAAATGGTCAGTCGACTGACTTGGTGCTGGGCTGTTTTTCAGCCTATTCAATGAAGAGCAAACTCTCCCAAATTGCAATCGAACGAGCAATGGCTCTAGGGGTTTATGCCAATCGACAACCCGGCCATATAGGCTCTTCGATTCATCACCATAAGCATGATCCAACATTAAAGTAGGATTTTTAAGCATTTGTCTTCAAAACACCAAAAATTGGAATATTCACCAATTCAATCCAAATCAAAAGCAAATGCACATGAATAAGTGTTAGAAATTTATACCCAACAATCAAATATAGTTATAGACATAGATGTGAGATAAAAATCTCACCTTTATACTCGAAAACACAAGAGAGATGCTTAAAAAAAGCTAAGGTTGATTTCTCTTCGATAACACCTCTAGAATCTTCAATCTATAAACAAAGGTGAAGATTTTCCTAAGTTAGGTTTAGGAAATTTCTGAAATTGAAGAGGAATGGAGATGCAGAAGATGAAGGGAAGGCTTACTAAAGCTTCTTCTTGAATTTGGAGCTAGAACTTGGATTTGCAAATGGAAACTAGGGCTTAGGGTTTCTATTTCCCATTCCACTCCCCCATTTTTGATGAAGCTTGAGTACTAGGAAAAGTTATGAAGTAATGAAAAGGAGAGGGGGTGGAACTAGGGTCTTAAGATAGAACATTGGGCTGAAACCCAAACTCAAACCCAAAGTGAAAACGTAGCAAAATTCTACTAACTCCAAACATATCGAAGTTTATACTCAAAAAGGTCGCAAACAGCATTTTGAACTCAATGGGAATAGTCTCGAGTCCTAATTCGACTATTTGCAAAAAGTATCCTTTTGGACTTAAATCCGACTAACGATGCTATATTTAAATAAAATATTTAAATATATAATCGTAAAATATGCTGGTTGTCACAGACTCCCCTCCTTAAAGAAATTGCGTCCTCGCAATCATAAGAAATAAATGAACCAAAAGTAACAACCATAAAAGCATATCAACACAAAAGAAGAAATTTGAAATAAGAAGTTCGCCTTAAAGAGCACGAGAGAGTAAGTCCGGATGTGTTCACTCGATGAATTCTCTAGATTCCCAAGAGCAATCCTTAGGATTTGAGGACCATTGAACTTTCACATCTTTATTTCGAGGCGTTTGACCTCCGAAGCAATAACTCGAATAGGATGTTGCTCATAAGTCAAATTAGGCGAAACTTCAATTTCTTCAACAACATCGGGCTCAAGAATAGAATCAGAATCTCGAAGACATTTTCGTAATTGAGAGACGTGAAATACGTCACGAATAGCAGAAAATTGAGCCGGTAATAAGAGGCAATAAGCCACAGAACCAATACGTTCGGTGATGGGAAATGGACTAATATATCGAGGTGCCAATTCTCCGGATCGACTGAAACGCACAACACCCCTCATAGGTGAAACACGAATAAACACAAAATCTCCCACAGAAAATTCTAATTTCCTCCTACGGTTATCGGCACAGGATTTTTGTCTACTCTATGCTTCTTTCATCCTATGACGAATAAGGTCAATCTTTTCTGTGGAATCACGAATAAAATCTGGACCTAAAACCAGCTTCTCACCGGCCTCAAGCCAACAAGAAGGAGATCGGCATGGCCTTCCATAGAGTGTCTCAAAAGGTGCCATACCAATACTAGATTGGAAGCTATTATTATAGGAAAACTCAACAAGAGAAATATGATCTTTCCAACTTCCACCAAAATCAAGAACACATGCACGAAGAAGATCTTCAAGAGTTTGATTCACACGCTCGGTTTGTCCATCGGACTAAGGATGATAAGCGGTGCTAAAATTAAGCTTTGTTCCCAAAGCTTTTGAAGACTCTTCCAAAATCCACTAGTAAACAATGGATCACGATCGCTAAAAATAGAAGTAGGGACTCCATGCAATTTAACAATTTCTTTAATAAAGAGTTTGGCCAAAAGAGGTACGGTCCGATTAGACCAAATGGGAATAAAATGGACGGATTTAGTAAGTCTATCAACAATCACCCATAGGCTATCATGGCTCGAACGAGAACGGGGAAGACCGTCAATAAAATCCATGGAAATTTGATCCCACTTCCAAATTGGAATATCCAAAGGTTGCAATAACCCACCGGGCTTTTGATGCTCGGCCTTAACAAGTTGGCAAGTCATGCAAAGCTTAATGAAGTTGCAATGTCAGATTTCATTACATCCCAATAATAAAGTCGCTTCATATTCGCGTGCATTTTGCTACTACCGGATGAATGGTAAATTTAGAATGATGAGAATCTTTTAAAATATTTTTACGAAGATCACTAATATTTGGCACGATAAGTCTACCAAATTTTCGAATACCGCCATGAGAATCAATATCAAAGTCTTTCAAATTTTTAATATCAATTTCATCTCTAAAATTTTGGCTAAGAAGAGCCGATTCGGGGTCTAGCTTTTAAGCTTCAAGAATGCGGTCGAAAAGAGAAGGGTAAGCCTCAAAGCTACACAAAACAAGAGATGCTTGTTGCTTACGATTAAGGGCAATGGCAACACGATTTCCCTTCTCGGGAGTATACAAAGAATATCAAGATCATAAGATGCAAGGACTCAAGCCAACGTTGTTGACGAAAATTAAGTTCCTTTTGAGAAAATAAATACTTCAAAGATTTATGATCGGTCTAGAGAATAAATTTCTCTCCCAAAAGATAATGACGCCAAATTCGAAGGGCGAAAACAATAGCCGCGAGCTCTAAATCATGAGTGACATATCTAGTCTCAGCTGGCTTCAGTTGCCTAGAAGCATAAGCAATAACACGTTCTCCTTGAATGAGAACGGCACCCAAACCAACACGGCTAGCATCGGTATAATACAATATAGTCTTGGTTCCCTTCGGGAATCACAAGAATAGGAGTATCGAAAAAGAGTTCTTTTAAGTCATCCTCTTTTCCTAAAGGCTAAAACTTCCAAAATTATAATTAACTTTATGTAATTGTTTTTCTAGAAAAATTTACATTTTACAAGTCAATTTATTGTGTCTGATTGTCTCATCAAAGCGTTTAGGAAATTCCTATCAATAACGTTGATCAAACGCATCGACCATAACTCTTAAAGCACTCAATGGGCAATACAATCACCAAATCATCTTCTATATGATAAATATATCTCTTAAAATTTTAACGACCATTCTTTGTTCGTTTTAAGAACAAAATCCAATTATACTTATAAATAAATCTTGTGAAAAAGAGTTGCAAAATTTTAAATTTTGTTTTCATCCAAAATCAATAAATACAAGAATGGAGTCATCGAGATATTCGTAGAATACTCGATACATAAAATGGATGAAATAAGCTGGACAAACTGAATGACATAACAAGTCATTCATAAGAATCATAACGAGTGCGGAATGCGGTAAGCGGAATGCTAACTCCCGCAATTCGTAGCGAAATGAAAATCGGTGGCAAGGTCGAGCTGAAAAGACCTTAACACCACTCAAAAGATTGCTTAGGGGATAATCCTAAGACAAGTTCAAGAAAACTGGAAAATCCACAAACTACATGAATGAGAGAAATAACACTTTCCTCATCAAGTGGGTCTAGAGAATAAAATGGTGCCACCAAATTGGAATCGAAATCATTTAGAAAAATAGAAATCTGCTTAACAGATTGAAAGTATCGAAGACAAATAGTCCACTTAAGACATGGAGTATGTCTTCATAAAAATCAAGCCAATCCCTTCACAAAAAAAATCGATTTCCGAAACCTAAGTAGCGCATAATGTAACGACCCGTAAATTTCGACAATTTAATTTGTTTATTTAACAGGATTTTTGTAATTTATTTTAGTAGAAACAATAAAGGGGATAAATAAATGTTAAAATGAAGGCTAAAATTAATTACGTAAATGGTGACTTAAAACCTATTTATAGGAATTGGAATGAAATTCAAATGAATTAAGTAGAAAAAGATTCCTACCTGGCTATAAAATTAATATGAGAAATTAATGAAAGTATTAAATTGATTCAATGCAATAAAAGAGTGTAAACGGTAATTGGAATAAATTAAGAAATCATGTTAATGCAAGTTAATAATTTATGACTTGAATGAAATTCCAATTCAATAAAATCATTTAAATGTTATGATTTGATTTAAATGGAATATGAGAAAAACAAATGTAAGGATTTGATTAATATATGTTATTTATTCAGGGTATTGAATAAAATTGGGAATCCAATTGTAATTAATGGTAATAATGTTGGTATTAGCTAATAAATTAAATTTCAATGCAATACCCATAAATGAATGGAATGAAATGAATGTATGCAAATGTATACTAGGTTATTTATCGAATAGAAGGAAAGAAAAGTAAATATCGAATTGATTGATGAATAAATATGCATTGAATAGTAATTAATGTAAAGTTAATGGTAATTGTATAAAATCAATATAAGATAATGAATTGCAATAATTGTGGGTTGATAATAAGGTGTGAATGGGAAAGTGATTGTATGGTAAACGAATGGAATTCAAATTTTATTAGGAAAAAGTAAATGGGTACTTAGCATTAAATTTAAACGGACTTAAAAATGGAATTTATTTAATTAATAGATATAACGCATAAGGATATACTTATAAATGTGGGATCAAGAGTTTTTACCACAACTATTATGAGTTATATTCTTAGTTCATTCAATTAAATCGTAAATCATTGCAATAAATATAAAATAAATGTTACGATAAATAAATTAAGGCAATAAATAGGGAATAACATAAATGTTCTTCATAATATGATGATTTGTGAATATATAGAATGGAAATAAAGTTTTATTAATATATCGGAATCTAATTTACTATAAAAAGGTTGATTGCAATCAAATGAGTTAAATGTTTAAACGGAAATCAAGCTCTATGTATTTACTTGGATTTATTGCAATTAATTCAAATTAAATATAAAATTTTACGTTAATTGAAAATTAAGTTGAAACCAGGAAATATTTATGCGATAATCTTAAATCCAATGGTAAACCCTTCTAGTTGAAATTTTGAATGGAATAATAATTTATTTATTTAACTAAATGGAATTGTGAGGATTTTATTTATAATTTTGTGGATTCAATGAAGTTAATTATTAAAAGTGAGATTAACATTTGGAATTGATAAATTTATCTTCACTATATGGACATTTAAATTTGTTAAAATCATTGTAAATGTTTGAGTAATATAAAGATGACAAGATTATCAATTTTAGAATTTAAAATTTGGATTTAATCAATTTGTTTAATTTAATTAATATAAAAATAGCCATTTTGTCCACTGACTCGGATTTCGACGAAACCAGTTTCATCGGATCCGTATCAGTGAGTTATTATAGGGTTTCAAGTTTCATAGCGATCGGACTTGTCGTTTGATCGTACGAACGCGAAACGCCTTGAAATCGATTTAATTGAAATCAATTTGAAATCAATTTGAAAATATTGATTTCAGCATAACTTCTTCATACGATGGAATTTGGACGTGAAACTTTTTCCATCGTGTTCAAAATATTTTAAAACACCTATATATGGGTTGACTCAATTTCGTACCGGACTCAGAACGGGCTTTTTGGGCCAATTATCGTTTAACACGTTTATAATTCGGATCCAATCCATTCTTTTCCAACTTCATCTATAAATACTCTGCTAAACCCTAGCCTCTATCTATTCTCATTTGTTTGTGCGTATCTGCTTCTCAATTCCTTCTCTTCCCAATGGATGCAAACCCTAGATCTAATTTCAAAATTCAAATATCAAATCAAAAAGCGAAAATTCCATAATCCTTAGAAAATTTCAAAAAAATATGTAACTCGAAGATCGCGTCAATTTGGATCTGTGTCAAGTATCTGTTTTGCAAAAGATGCTCGGATCAACCTTCCTTTTCTCGGTCAAAGTTGTGAACGGCGAAATCCTAGGCCGATTTGGGCATTTTTGATTTAGGAATCGTTTGGAGAAATCAAGACGTGGGTTTTCGAGGGTTCGACGCATGGAGACGTTTGATGGTGGAATTGGGTTCTGGATCGTCCTGTGACGTTCGAAATCGGCACACTAGGGTTTTGAAACCCTAGTAAAACGGTGGCGGCGTATGACGTTGGGGGTGATCGGAGTTAGGTGGTCAGGAGCGGCTCGATGCAGGCAGGGCAATGGCATAGGCGGCTTGTCGAATAGTGGTCCGAGGCGGTGGTGATTCACGGTCAAAGGGGGAGGAGGATGAAGCTTGATGGGTTTCTGTTTTTACGTGCAGCAGGAAGAACGCGGAAGGGAAGGTGACGTGGCAATGGATTATTTTTGATATCTTCTTTGTTTAATTTAAATTTAATTTCCAAATCGTTAACGATGATAATTTTTGCATACGAACTCCGTTTCTCAGGAATTTTTTTCGTTAGGATCGTAATAAAATTCCGGATCTGTTGACGCTAGTTTGGATGAATTTGGAGACTGTCAAATTTTTGGGTTTAAATCGGATTTAAATTCGATTTAAATTCAAAAGGTGAGTGTTTTAACCCACTCACAACTTCTAAATTTTTTTATGTTTGTTAAATTGATTTTTGATATGAGTAGAAATTTATTTATGACTGTTTGACATGTTTTATTCATTATCTCTGTTAAATCGCATTTATTTAATATAATTGTTAATTAATTTTATTATTGCATATAAATTGACAGTTAAAATGTATTTATTTGCATATAAACTGATAGTTAAACAGTTAATAAATTTACGTTGAATATAAACTGTTAGTTAATAACTGTTATTTATTTCCTATTATATTGTATATGCTATATATTGATGTTGTTTAAATTGATGACGATTGAAATAAATTGATGTTGATTGAAATAAACTGGTTGATGATTGATATTGGATGAATGGATGATGTGTTCTATCTTATATAAACTGCAAGTTATCATGCATTTTCATTTCATTCGAGATTGCAATTTGAAACGATATACAACCGCATTTTATTTTTAAATTGCGGATTGAAATGATAAATATCCGTATCACTTGACCATAGGATAGAAAATTATATACAGGCACCGCGATATATATATATATATATATAATTATTTTGAAATGACTTTTATGGTTTGGATATGATACGGTTTAATAAATATTAAATTTGGATATGATATAAATATATTTTATATATATACATACAAAGTTAAATTGTTGAATTTAAGATATGTATAAATCTGCTAAATAAAATGAATAAGTTGAAAAATGGCATTTGATAATTTATATTATACGATTTAGTATGAGTTTAAGTTCTTGTATATATATAGAGTTATAAATGATTCAAATAAATTAAGATTGAAAGATAAACTGGAGATTTAATTGGAATTGAGCTTATTTGAAAATTTAACTCCATAAGTTGATGTAAACTTATTAAAATTGGAAATTTTAAAGGTATGATATTTATAACTGGATTTAATAAATAATTCTAGTATAAATAAATGAAAGGAAATGTTAGTGTTGATAAATTTAGTTTATTTTAAATCGTTATGGATTTATCATATAAACCTTTCAAACTAAATAATAGGAAAATGAATTGTTGTTTTGAAATTTCCAACCTTAGTATTGAAATCCATTAAATTCTCGAAGTTTTGAGATATTGAAATCGAAATATTTATTTAAACTGAACGTGAATCTAAAAGTTATGGGTTTAGACTGAATTTAAAGTGAATAAAAATTGTGATGGTGTGGAACTTATTTACTTTTAAAGAAATTTTAAATTCAACTGTTTTATTTTATATACTGTTGAATATCCAAACCATTTAAATTTTGAAAGTTATGGCTTTAAAACTATGGATTTCAAAGTATTATGTTGAAAGTTAAAATTCAAATATTTGGTTTCGAGGTATTATAAATTTTAAAAGTGGCATGATTTTGGAAAAGAAATATATTTGAAATAAATGATATCATATTATTTGGGTTTTAAAAAGGAAATGATATCGTATTTATGGGTTTTAAAATGGATAATTATATTCTGTTTTTGAAAGTATAATTATTTTTAAAATGACCGCGGTGTTATAATAACGTTTGGTTGTTGAAGAGACCGGGATTGGAAGTTGTCATACTCTTAGCCAACCCCGAAAACCACTTTAACAACCGTGTACGCGGTAGAGATTCCAGAATGAAGCAGGATGGTGGTGGCGTTTCCTTTAAGGTAAATACGTGGACCCGACTCCCATGACTTGGCATAAGGTGGCTAAAACATGAGCGGTCGACGGGTTAATAAGGTAGCACCTTTGATCGGACACATCCCTTCGATATTATACTTTGACTTTGGATTGATTCGGTGGCCACTTTTGATTTTTATTTGGGGCTGTGGCTCGAGGTGGGCGGTAGCTGCGCGCTACGCGTTACCACCGACCCGGAAGCGTAATTGGTATATCTACCCTGGCATTGCCTAGTTGTGCCGTGTCACCTACCCTATCGCGCCTTGTACGAGTTTGGATTTCTCCCATAGCCCGTGTGGTATCCTCTGGTGGCTTCCCGATCAGGAGGGACTATGATATTGGATGGACTACTGAGACTATTATTGTGTTAAGGGGAATATTGGGTCACTCCTTAATGCTATTTAAAAGTAAGTTTATTTTACAATTAGACACTATTATAATAGCGCAATATACTACATAGTAAATATTTTAACGGATCCTTAGGAGATGTAAATCCCGAGCATCTCTTGAGTTACTGCACTCATATTTATTTCTGTTAATTTAACTCACGTAAGATCTTTTAGTTCTGACTCGAGTGTTTTGTCTTTTCAATTCGCTCGGGTCAGTCCGAGCGTTTCAGGATTTGAAGATTTAGCTCTGGAGGACGAAGACGAAGATTCGTATTATTATTATTTATTCTATTGCACTACACTCATACTGTTCCGCTGCATTGTTATTGGTATGTGAAACTCTGATATGTATTATGTAAATATAATCAAATGTTTTTGTAAAATAGCTTCATGAACTGTATATTTGATTATTATATTTTATCCTTCCGCTGAGAGATTCTGTTTTGTTTTTCTTCTTGTTTTTCTTATTTACCCCATAACAATCCACCCTTGCGTATGGTTTGAATTGGTACGTGTGTCGATTTAAAGCGTGCGAAAGGCGGGACGTTACATCTGGTATCAGAGCTTTGGTTTAGCGATAAGCCTTAGCTTTGTGGGGTTTGACTCTTTATTAATAGGGTAGTAATACCCTATGGGAGTCGCTGAGGGTATATATATGAGAGAGCGTATTTGTTAGTGTTATAAAAAGTTTTAGTATTGTGTTAATCTGTTCCGTTTTGTATTTATAAATTCTGGTTGGTGCATGGGACGCTGTGACATCAATAGGGATTTCTAAACACTTAATAGGACAGACCGACTTAATATTTTTTTAATATAGGTGAATGAAATAATTTTTCCTATTATATTTTCTATGTATAAAATAAATTTTTTTCAAAGGATATCTATATTTGGCTGCAATAGATTGGTTGATAGATAATAAAGTGTATAAATAATAATAGAAATAAGATTTGAAAAAGAAAATAAATGAAATTCGGAATTTAGAACTTAAGTTCCGGGGTTTTGAAATTTATTTCGAATAAATTTTGGAATATAATAATATTGTTTATAAGTACCTTCTTATATAAATATTTATTATAATTCGAAAGAATTGTTTTAAAAGAGGATTTTGGAGAAAATAAGTTTGTACTTTCCTCTCTGTCGCTGGAAAATAATTTCGGTGATGGCGGCCACATCATCGACTTTCATTTTCGAGTTTCGAAGGGGGAAGGCCACTGTAGTAGTTTTACTACCGATTCATTTTTTGAAAAATATATAAATTTTGAATTTTTTTAAATATAATTAGAGATATATAAGTTGTAAGAATATATTTATCTATTATTTTAAAATAAATTGAAATTTAACCCGGTATTAAATTCTTAAATTTCCGTCAATTAATTGTTTCAATTATTGTAGTGAAATAAAAGGAAAGTAATTAATAATTGAAATCTCTAATTTAGGTAAGAGATTTAAAGCTAAGTTATAAAGGAAGTTGAAATTGTAACTTATAAGGAAAAGGTAAAAATTTATTGAACAATGAATTAATTAAAAGAAATGGGAAAACTTGTATAACTTCCGAATTACATCCTTAAATAACATATATATATAACTAACCAAATATTAAAAGTTGAAATGTTTAATAAGAGATTGTAATAGAATATTATACAAGTAGAAATTTGAAATAGTAAAATTATTCAATGAAGTTGCTGTTAAATGAGAATTTAAGGTTATAAACTTAAGTTATAATTGAAATTTTACCAAGTAAAATATAATAAAGGTAAGTATGACAAATAGATGATTATAAACTTAGGTAATTAAAGTGTAAATAAAAGAGGTCATGCAATAATAAATGAATGGATAATAGTAATTAGTAAATGAAAATAAATGAATGAAATATAATAAAGAGAAATTGTAAATTTAACAAATAGGGTTGAAGTTATTTCTAAATAAAATTGAAAGAAATAAATGAAAATAAAAGATAAATTGTTATATGAATGAAAAGAATCAAACAACTAATGTATGAAATAAATTAATAATGAGTTAATTGATTTGTTAGTAGGGACTGTTGTTATTGGTTATGGTTGTTTGGGTAAGATACTTTAAAATTGGGTTTGGGGTGAATGAATAATCCTTTAGTTTTATCTAAGACTGTTGAGTATATGATGCGCTAGTAGTTATTTCTTCATTCAGTACAATTTAAAAGTTTGAACTCGAACAACTATTTGTTTGTTTGGTTGAATGATTGTTTTGTATTTGTGGGTATGCTGTTGTTGAAATTGATGATTATTGTATTGATTTGTTGTTAGTGATTGAAACCACTTAAATATTTCACTTTATATAAATTGTTAACCCTTTAGATTTTATAAGTGAAATGCAGGTTATGGAAGCAATTGCTACAGCTTTTGGTTTCATAAATTTAGCGTAAATTGCCCGACAAATAGGTACGTTTCGGATTTCGGTTTATAGTGCTATTTTATATATTTTCCCGGGTTGGGATATAATATTTTGGATAATATTTGTAATATAATTGTTATATTTAATATTATATTTTCTCCCGAGCCTCCCCGTACAAAGGAAACTCTGCCAAAATTTTCCGTAAATTTTGGACTTAGAAAATTTTGAAAATGCTTACAAACTTTAACAATTTATGTATAAAGGATTTAAATGGGTATAAATTGGTATATTTTATGTTAAATTATTTTATTTTGTAAACTTATTTGTTTATAAATTTAATTAAGAAAGATATATTGTTTTCTTATTTCTTCTTTTCCCTTCTTTTCCTTTTCGGGGACGAAAAGTTTTGAGTGGGGGATAATGTAACAACCCGTAAATTTCGACAATTTAATTTGTTTATTTAACAGGATTTTTGTAATTTATTTTAGTAGAAACAATAAAGGGGATAAATAAATGTTAAAATGAAGGCTAAAATTAATTACGTAAATGGTGACTTAAAACCTATTTATAGGAATTGGAATGAAATTCAAATGAATTAAGTAGAAAAAGATTCCCACCTGGATATAAAATTTAATATGAGAAATTAATGAAAGTATTAAATTGATTCAATGCAATAAAAGATTGTAAACGGTAATTGGAATAAATTAAGAAATCATGTTAATGCAAGTTAATAATTTATGACTTGAATGAAATTCCAATTCAATAAAATCATTTAAATGTTATGATTTGATTTAAATGGAATATGAGAAAAACAAATGTAAGGATTTGATTAATATATATGTTATTTATTCAGGGTATTGAATAAAAATGGGAATCCAATTGTAATTAATGGTAATAATGTTGGTATTAGCTAATAAATTAAATTTCAATGCAGTACCCATAAATGAATGGAATGAAATGAATGTATGCAAATGTATACTAGGTTATTTATCGAATAGAAGGAAAGAAAAGTAAATATCGAATTGATTGATGAATAAATATGCATTGAATAGTAATTAATGTAAAGTTAATGGTAATTGTATAAAATCAATATAAGATAATGAATTGCAATAATTGTGGGTTGATAATAAGGTGTGAATGGGAAAGTGATTGTATGGTAAACGAATGGAATTCAAATTTTATTGGGAAAAAGTAAATGGGTACTTAGTATTAAATTTAAACGGACTTAAAAATGGAATTTATTTAATTAATAGATATAACGCATAAGGATATACTTATAAATGTGGGATCAAGAGTTTTTACCACAACTATTATGAGTTATATTCTTAGTTCATTCAATTAAATCGTAAATCATTGCAATAAATATAAAATAAATGTTACGATAAATAAATTAAGGCAATAAATAGGGAATAACGTAAATGTTCTTCATAATATGATGATTTGTGAATATATAGAATGGAAATAAAGTTTTATTAGTATATCGGAATCTAATTTACTATAAAAAGGTTGATTGCAATCAAATGAGTTAAATGTTTAAACGGAAATCAAGCTCTATGTATTTACTTGGATTTATTGCAATTAATTCAAATTAAATATAAAATTTTACGTTAATTGAAAATTAAGTTGAAACCAGGAAATATTTATGCGATAATCTTAAATCCAATGGTAAACCCTTCTAGTTGAAATTTTGAATGGAATAATAATTAATTTATTTAACTAAATGGAATTTTGAGGATTTTATTTATAATTTTGTGGATTCAATGAAGTTAATTATTAAAAGTGAGATTAACATTTGGAATTGATAAATTTATCTTCTCTATATGGACATTTAAATTTGTTAAAATCATTGTAAATGTTTGAGTAATATAAAGATGACAAGATTATCAATTTTAGAATTTAAAATTTGGATTTAATCAATTTGTTTAATTTATTTAATTAATATAAAAATAGCCATTTTGGCTACTGACTCGGATTTCGACAAAACCAGTTTCATCGGATCCGTATCAGTGAGTTATTATAGGGTTTCAAGTTTTGTAGCGATCGGACTTGTCGTTTGATCATACGAACGCGAAACGCCTTGAAATCGATTTAATTGAAATCAATTTGAAATCAATTTGAAAATATTGATTTCAGCATAACTTCTTCATACGATGGAATTTGGACGTGAAACTTTTTCCATCGTGTTCAAAATATTTTAAAACACCTATTTGGATATATGGGTTGACTCAATTTCGTACCGGACTCAGAACGGGCTTTTTGGGCCAATTACCGTTTAACACGTTTATAATTCGGATCCAATCCATTCTTTTCCAACTTCATCTATAAATACTCTGCTAAACCCTACCCTCAATCTATTCTCATTTGTTTGTGCGTATCTGCTTCTCAATTCCTCCTCTTCCCAATGGATGCAAACCCTAGATCTAATTTCAAAATTCAAATATCAAATCAAAAAGCGAAAATTCCATAATCCTCAGAAAATTTCAAAAAAATATGTAACTCGAAGATCGCATCAATTTGGATCTGCGTCAAGTATCTGTTTTGCAAAAGATGCTCGGATCAACCTTCTTTTTCTCGGTCAAAGTTGTGAACGACGGAATCCTAGGCCGATTTGGGCATTTTTGATTTAGGAATCGTTTGGAGAAATCAAGTCGTGGGTTTTCGAGGGTTCGACATATGGAGACGTTTGATGGTGGAATTGGGTTCTGGATCGTCCTGTGACGTTCGAAATCTGCATACTAGGGTTTTGAAACCCTAGTAAAACGGTGGCGGCGTATGACGTTGGGGGTGATCGGAGTTAGGTGGTCAGGGGCGGCTCGATGCAGGCAGGGCAATGGCATAGGCGGCTTGTCGAATAGTGGTCCGAGGCGGTGGTGATTCACGGTCAAAGGGGGAGGAGGATGAAGCTTGATGGGTTTCTATTTTTATGTGCAGCAGGAAGAACGCGGAAGGGAAGGTGACGTGGCAATGGATTAGTTTTGGTATCTTCTTTGTTTAATTTAAATTTAATTTCCAAATCGTTAACGATGATAATTTTTGCATACGAACTCCGTTTCTTATGAATTTTTTTTGTTAGGATCGTAATAAAATTTTGGATCTGTTGATGCTAGTTTGGATGAATTTGGAGGCTGTCAAATTTTTGGGTTTAAATCGGATTTAAATTCGATTTAAATTCAAAAGGTGAGTGTTTTAACCCACTCACAACTTCTAAAATTTCTTATGTTTGTTAAATTGATTTTTGATATGAGTAGAAATTTATTTATGACTGTTTGGCATGTTTTGTTCATTATCTCTGTTAAATCGCATTTATTTAATATAATTGTTAATTAATTTTATTATTGCATATAAATTGACAGTTAAAATGTATTTATTTGCATATAAACTGATAGTTAAACAGTTAATAAATTTACGTTGAATATAAACTGTTAGTTAATAACTGTCATTTATTTCCTGTTATATTGTATATGCTATATATTGATGTTGTTTAAATTGATGATGATTGAAATAAATTGATGTTGATTGAAATAAATTGGTTGATGATTGATATTGGGTGAATGGATGATGTGTTCTATCTTATATAAACTGCAAGTTATCATGCATTTTTATTTCATTCGGGATTGCGGTTTGAAATGATATACAACCGCATTTTATTTTTAAATTGCGGATTGAAATGATAAATATCCGTATCACTTGACCATAGGATAGAAAATTATATACAGGCACCGCGATATATATATATATATATATATATAATTGTTTTGAAATGATTTTTATGGTTTGGGTATGATACGGTTTAATAAATATTAAATTTGGATATGATATAATTATATTTTATATATATACATACAAAGTTAAATTGTTGAATTTAAGATATGTATAAATCTGCTAAATAAAATGAATAAGTTGAAAAATGGCATTTGATAATTTATATTATACGATTTAGTATGAGTTTAAGTTCTTGTATATATATAGAGTTATAAATGATTCAAATAAATTAAGATTGAAAGATAAACTGGAGATTTAATTGGAATTGAGCTTATTTGAAAATTTAACTCCATAAGTTGATGTAAACTTATTAAAATTGGAAATTTTAAAGGTATGATATTTATAACTGGATTTAATAAATAATTCTAGTATAAATAAATGAAAGGAAATGTTAGTGTTAATAAATTTAGTTTATTTTAAATGGTTATGGATTTATCATATAAACCTTTCAAACTAAATAATAGGAAAATGAATTGTTGTTTTGAAATTTCCAACCTTAGTTTTGAAATTCATTGAATTCTCGAAGTTTTGAGATATTGAAATCGAAGTGTTTATTTAAACTGAAAGTAAATCTAAAAGGTATGGGTTTAGACTGAATTTAAAGTTAATAAAAATTGTGAAGGCGTGGAAATTATTTACTTTTAAAGAAATTTTAAATTCAACTGTTTTATTTTATATACTGTTGAATATCCAAACCATTTAAGTTTTGAAAGTTATGGTTTTAAAACTATGGATTTCGAAGTATTATGCTGAAAGTTAAAATTCAAATATTTGGTTTCGAGGTATTATAAGTTTTAAAGGTGGCATGATTTTGGAAAAGAAATATATTTAAAATAAAATGATATCATATTATTTGGGTTTTAAAAAGGAAATGATATCGTATTTATGGGTTTTAAAATGGATATTTGTATTCTGGTTTTGAAAGTATAATTATTTTTAAAATGATCGTGGTGTTATAAAACGTTTGGTTGTTGAAGAGACCGGGATCAGAAGTTGTCATACTCTCTGCCAACCCGAAAATCACTTTAACAACCGTGTACGCGGTGGAGATTCCAGAATGAAGTAGGATGGTGATGGCGTTTCCTTTAAGGTAAATACGTGGACCCGACTCCCATGAGTTGACATAAGGTGGCTAAAACAGGAGCGATCGACGGGTTAATAAGGTAGCACCTTTGATCGGACACATCCCTTCGATATTATACTTTGACTTTGTATTGATTCGGTGGCCACTTTTGATTTTTATTTGGTGGTGTGGCTCGAGGTGGGCGGTAGCTGCGCGCTACGCGTTACCACCGACCCGGAAGCGTAATTGGTATATCTACCCTTGCATTGCCTAGTTGCACCGTGTCACCTACCCTATCTCGCCTTGTACGAGTTTGGATTTCTCCCGTAGCCCGTGTGGTATCCTCTGGTGGCTTCCCGATCAGGAGGGACTATGATATTAGATGGACTACTGGGATTATTATTGTGTTAAGGGGAATATTGGGTCACTCCTTAACGCTATTTAAAAGTAAGTTTATTTTACAATTAGACACTATTATAATAGCGCAATATACTACATAGTAAATAGTTTAACGGATCCTTAGGAGATGTAAATCCCGAGCATCTCTTGAGTTACTGCACTCATATTTATTTCTGTTAATTTAACTCACATAAGATCTTTTAGTTCCGACTCGAGTGTTTTGTCTTTTCAATTCGCTCGGGTCAGTCCGAGCGTTTCAGGATTTGAAGATTTAGCTTTGGAGGACGAAGACGAAGATTCGTATTATTATTATTATTATTTATTCTATTGTACTACACTCATACTGTTCCGCTGCATTGTTATTGGTATGTGTAACTCTGATATGTATTATGTAAATATAATCAAATGTTTTTGTAAAATAGCTTCATGAACTGTATATTTGATTATTATATTTTATCCTTCCGCTGTGAGATTCTGTTTTGTTTTTCTTCTTGTTTTTCTTATTTACCCCATAACAATCCGCCCTTGCGTATGGTTTTAATTGGCACGTGTGTCGATTTAAAGCGTGCGAAAGGCGGGACGTTACACATAACATGCAAATCGGCTTGGAAAGAAAAATCACACAAAATAATCTCAACATCAATACAAAGAAACAAAGTGAGTGTTGTGGATCCACAACCGGATTCACAATTCTCAAAGAAGTCACCAATCCCAAAATGTTTTAAAGAAAGAAGAATCAACAAGTTCTTTTGATATAAACGAGATGAACCCATATCAACAAGAACTCGAAAAGAATAATTACAAAACAAATGTAATCAAGGATTGAATGATAAATACCTTGACCAAGAGAAGTGTCACAAGGGGCTTGCACAAATTTCAACTTCCCCTCTCTCCTACTTTGAAGTTTGGGGCAAGAAGATAATGATGACCCGAAATTTTGCAATAGCGGCAAGTAAGGGGTTTCAGACACTTATTTACATAGTGTTCCTTAGGATTACAATTGTAGCATCCTCCACGACTAGGGATTGGAGTCTTTGCTACCAAAGTAGTTTGCTTCACTTTCTTATTGGGAATAGGGCTTTTGAACTTAATATGCCTCTTCTTGGAAATCCCAATATCACTATCACCTTCCTTACCCACCTCTTCATGTCGAAGAGTGATATCCACAAGCTGATTGAAAGGAACTTCAAGTTTCAAAGGTAAAATCTTTTCGGGGTTCTTACTCAAAGCACAGATAAACCTTTGATTCTTTATGAGATCCAACAGTTGTTGGGTAGACATAAATACGCCATCCAGAGAAGGACTACTGGATTGACTAGCGCTAAGACTGTCAGAACCAACCATCTCTTCTTCTTTAAGAAAGAAAGAAAGAAGAGGAAAAAGGTTATTCTAAAAATGAATATCAAATAATGATGATTGATAAAACAAGGCACTATGAAAGAAATTAGGATATAACGGGTCCTAAGACTCGGATAAATCCTAAGGCATGACTCCTAAGAAGAACTTAGGACGATGATCCTTGCTAGATTATTCTACATTGTTCCGAAGTTTGGCTTTGATACCAAGCTGTGACGCCCCACCTCTAAACCCACGCTATCCAAAGACACTACGGGGTAATGCCATCAACTAGCGTGGAGAATAAGGCTGTTGAGGAGCGACCATCCGTGTAATGGCTTTGTGTAAGCACCGATATGTCAGATAAAATAATATGCTTTTCATTTCATCTCTAGAGGAAATCCGACATACCGACACAAACTCAATGCTACTACACAGTGGCTATATAATCTTCGGAAACAAATATAGAAATAAGCATAACACAAATCAATCACAGATATCCATATCACAAAGGCAGAAATAGATATGAATATAACACATAGAAGTGCATATCAGAGTAGTGGTCAAACAAGATCCACAATATCACAAAAGAATAGATACAAGTGCTAGACAAAAGAATAAGGATACATCAATGAGTCACTATCTCGAATGTATACAAAACGAAAACCACTAATCTAAAGTAGTTAGTCAAAAAATCAAGCGATGGTCCCTGATAAGAAGTCAAGTAGAAGCACCTGTAAAATCTCGGTCTGACCCGAGTATTATTTAATAAGGAAATAATAAACTGATCAGTCTAGCTATAAATATCAAATAAAATGATATATAATAAGAGATATGACAAAAACGTATTATAACCATAAAGCCATACCGTGATGAGTATGTAATTGAAAATCAAACAGGGATTAATCAATACCACAAGAATATTCTCAAAGATAAAAAAGAATGTCATACTCTTTATTTTTATTCACCAAACCATAAATATTGACAATAACATCAATGGCAATCACAAAAGTTAATGACACACAAATTCACCAATGCACAAATATTGATAAAACTTATCAATGTAAATTACGAAAATTGGTGAAAACACAAATTCTAGAAATCATCAATGGAGATCCAGAAATCACGAAAAGGGGGAGCCCTATCACAAAACGAGAGCACGAAAACTCACCAACACGTGTATCACAAACAATTCGAAACATCGATGCAGTACAAACGGTACATCAGATGAATCGAAAAGCCGAGATATAGATGTAGTACAAACGGTACATCAGATGAATCGAAACACAAAACAATTCAGAACATCGACGCAGTACAAACGGTACATCAGATGAATCGAAAAGCCGAGACATCGATGTAGTACAAACGGTACATCAAATGAATCGAAAAGCCGAGACATCGATGTAGTACAAACGGTACATCAGATGAATCGAAACACAAAATAATTCAGAACATCGACGCAGTACAAATGGTACATCAGATGAATCGAAAAGCCGAGACATCGATGTAGTACAAACGGTACATCAGATAAATCGAAACACATTAAAAGTACATGGGTCGCTAGCCCATAAAGAAATGAGACGAAGCTCAATAAAATGAGGTACAGTCCTACACGTGGACAAAGAGACATCGCACATTGCTAGTCTAAACCATAAAATGATTATCATCGATCATCAAGAAGTGTCAATTACACTAAGCTAGTAAATATATGAGTTTAGCTTCATGTCCCATAACCACTAGCTTAACTTAAATATTTACGAACAAATTATAGATCTCCACTAGAAAATCTGTCACAAGAGATTCAATCGAACAAGTCCAAGAATTAACCGACGAAGTAAACGCAACCGTTTTATACCACTTGTTTTACTAAGCCGTTTAATTAGATTTCTCATACGAGTGAGGTAAAAGTTTGTATATACTAATAGATTGGAAAATGATTTTAATAAATGAGCTTTGTATTGAAAATAGAATTGAAATCATCTTTGTGAAAGAGTTTGAATATTTACTACTAGTATAGAAACCTTTATGTTTTAAAGTGACAAAGCACAAAAATGATTGTAGAAACAATCAATCATCAAAATTTGACGTTGAAAGACGTGAATTAAATCCAAAGAAATCGATTCCAAATCCATCAAAAATGGATATACCTAAAAATTCCGTAATAGAAGTCATCAAGGTCGATAATAAATGATAACAACAAATCGGAAAACCACAAATCGATAGAAATTGGAAATTAACACAAAATAGGCTAAATAGGAAAATAGAAGCAGGTCAGTCGACTGGACCTCTGCAGACAGTCGACTTAAACAGAAACTCGAAAATTTCATTTCCCGCAGTCAGTCGACTGATTACAGTGGCCAGCCGACTGATTATAGGAAACAGAGACTCCCTGTCTTTGTAAACAGCCCCCGGAGCCATCGTTGGCTACAGCCAGTCGACTGATTGCAAATGGTCAGTCGAGTGACTGGGTGCTGGGCTGTTTTTCAGCCTATTCAATGAAAAGAAAAATCTCCCAAATTGCAACCGAACGAGCAATGGCTCTAGGGGTTTATGCCAATCGACAACCCGACCATATAGGCTCTTCGATTCATCACCAAAAGCATGATCCAACATTAAAGTTAGGATTTTTAAGGATTTGTCTTTAAAACACCAAAAATTGAAATATTCACCAATTCAATCCAAATCGAAAGCAAATGCACGTGAATAAGTGTTAGGAATTTATACCCAACAATCAAATATAGTTATAGACATAGATGTGAGATAAAAATCTCACCTTTATACTCGAAAACACAAGAGAGATGCTTAAAAACGAGCTAAGGTTGATTTCTCTTCGATAACACCTCTAGAATCTTCAATCTATAAACAAAGGAGAAGATTTTCCTAAGTTAGGTTTAGGAAATTTCTGAAATTGAAGAGGAATAGAGATGGAGAAGATGAAGAGAAGGCTTACGAAAGCTTCTTCTTGAATTTGGAGCTAGAACTTGGATTTGCAAATGGAAACTAGGGCTTAGAGTTTCTATGTCCCATTCAATTCCCCCATTTTTGATGAAGCTTGAGTATTAGAAAAAGTTATGAAGTAATGAAAAGGAGAGGGGGTGGAACTAGGGTCTTAAGATAGAACATTGGGCTGAAACCCAAACTCAAACCTAAAGTGAAAAAGTAGCAAAATTCTACTAACTCCAAACATATCGAAGTTTATACTCAAAAAGGTCACAAACAGCATTTTGAACTCAATGGGAGTAGGCTCGAGTCCTAATTCGACTATTTGCAAAAAGTAGCTTTTCGGACTTAAATCCGACTAACGATGCTATATTTAGATAAAATATTTAAATATACAATCTTAAAATATGTGGGCTGTTACAATAACTATACCAGTGTGTAAGTGCAAGTCATCAATAAGTCTACTATAAATGAAAGAATGTGAAACCCCAGTATCAAGTGTGAAGCCCCGGTATCAAATAAAGTGCGAATAGATAAATCGGTAAGAGTCAACACACCTTCGATCGCCATTTTCTTACCCTTGTCTGCCACTGGCTATGCACTCGAGCTAGGGACTACTTCTAGTGCACAATCCAAAGCCACCCAAGTAGAAGTTTAAGTAGGAGCTCTCGGTGGTGCTTTGCAAACTCGTTTTAAATGCCCAATCTGATCGTAGTTATAACACTTTATCTTTCAGCAATCCAACCTACAGTCCTTAGCAAAGTGCCTCGGTTTGTACACTTATTACACTTCATATACTTCTTCTGAATCTTCCCCTTCAGTCCAATTCCTCCATACTTATTTTTTTGGTGCCCTTTCTTTCCACCCTTTGAAGCCTCATGTTTCTCTTCCTTCTTGGGGATGGTAGTGAGTAAAGCCATCTTCACTAGACCCTCATAGGTAGCACCCATTGTAAAGTGACTCACAGCCATATCTTAGGGAGGTTGATTCAGTCCCTTAACAATTTAAAAGCCTTCTTGTATGGTATACTAATCAAATCCAGACCGAATCTAGCTAGCTTATTAAACTGATTTACATACTCCTTAACTGTCATGTCCCTTGCGTAAGATGGATAAACTTCTCCCGCTGAACACCTTCCTCCACCTTAGAAATGAACTTCCTCTCAAATCTCCTACAGAACTCATCCCAAGAAATATCATCCCCATCGATCTCAAACTTAATAAACTCCCACCAGCTTAATGCCTCTTCCTACAACTGCTAAGTAGCTAACTGCCTCCTTGCAATGTCAATTAATCCCATTGGACCAAATATCCACTCACAAGCCTAGATCCATGCTCTCGAATCCACATAAGACTCCGTCCCCATACATATCTTGCCTTCGAGACTAGAAAAATCATTGCATAGTTTAGCAAAGTTTGGAATGGTAGGTCGATGGGCAGGAACTCCACCCGTCACTCCGTCCACGGGCTCTCTAGCGGGATTTAGCTTGGCATGTCCCCTAACCTAAAGGTATCCACGGAACTATATAGGGATGTTCACGCCCGAGATTTAGGCTACATCGCTAGAGCCTGAACCTACTAGATCAGCCATCATTTATCTGTGAATTTTAATAGTATGATTAGCAACTTCTCACAAATAGTTTAAGCACAAATAAGAGAGATAACATAGACATGAATCAAAGATAGCATAGGCACGATAAAGAGAGATTGTGGTAGGATATTTTAGAAAAGCTCTTGGAAAAATATTTACTTTTATACATATATATTTCAAAAAGTTCGTTCTTGGAAAAACTTTGGAAAACATTTTTGGAAAACATTTTGGAAAACCATTTTTTCTTTCAAAAACATTTCGTATAAATCCTCTCAATACGGTCCTAATCTCCAAGGAATTTTGAACCTATGCTCTGATACCAACTGTGACAATCCGCATCTCCCGACATGCCGATCCAAAGTACGGTGTGGCTTTCAGCTTCACGTCGTGCCAAGAAATGCGGATCGTTGGGGTTTTAACCTTTAACAATTCAGAGACTAATATAATCTAAGATATACTACACTTTCAGAATCACGATGGAAGGAATAAAATATGTATAAATCACAATAAGAAAATCCTACAAAAAATCCAGGTCACATTCTCATAAAAATAACTGTATTTGATCCAATACAGAGTATAATAAAATATCCCTCCAAGTCTAATACATGAAGCAAAATGTAAGCTAGAATAATACATGGAGAGACATTACACCAAAAAGTATTTTTGGTGGCGCAAAAAAAAGCTACTATAGCATACAGTAGCATTTTGAGAACGTCATTAAAAAACACGCAACTAAAAATCCAAATTTTTTTGTTGCGTTTTAGCAAATGCCAGTATAAAATCATTTATTGCAGAGTCTGTCAAACGCTATTAAAATTTTTTATTGTAGCATTTGGAAAAACCTACCAAAAGGTTCCGTTCGACAACAAAATAATTTAGTAGTCTTTTTTAAACGCTCTTATAAAGGGATTAGTTTAGATCCAAACCTCATAGCTAAGTTTATTAAATGCTACCATTTATACTTTGTAGCGTTTCATCCCCAACTATGTGTATTTTTTAGCATTTTTTGTCTACCACAATATATATTTTGTACCATTTATTTTGCTACATATTCTTTTCTGCAGCGTTTATCGCACGCTGCTAAAAGTTGTTTATTTTCTATGCAAATTTCTCTCCCTGTTATAGCTCATTCAGTTTTTACTTTATTTTTTTCACGACATATATATATATATATATATATATATATTATACAGTAATGATTAACATATTTCAACATAAAACCAATAATCACTTGTAGAATTATCACATTCAAACAACCGAAAAACACATTAATTATATAAGAAAATATGATATACAAACAACTCAATATAAAATATTTTAAGCAAAATAACCATGTTCACATAAAACCCATAACTGTATAGATAAAGTACCAATTCGTTGCTAACAAAATGTTATAATATACATGATGATTAAAGGCAAGTACCCATCCATTGCTGCAGTTGATTATTTCTTCATAAAAGCTTATATGTAACTAAAGACAAGTATAATAATCAACAATGAGAACTTGTACCGAAATCTTCTAAGAAACATGATACATAATTAGTTTAAACTGCATTAATAATATAGATGATAATAAATGAATCGATGCTTATGTACCTGTAGACTTTGCAGATTTGCACTCCAATTCTTATTTTTTTGATTTCAAATTGTGTTCTGCTCTTTATTTGATATCACATGCGTCTGAATTCAACATCAACAACGCAAACATGATCTAATTATCGCAAAAATGATATTTTAATTTTGAAATAGTGGGTTAGAAAGTTTAATTTACTAGATAATATGCTGTATGTTTCACCAATTAACAAGTTTGCATAAAGCCTAAAATAGTACATAGTGCATACATAAAACAGTGGAAAAAGCATACTTACCATTTATTAATTCCGTTATTAAACTAAGTGGCAGACGAAGAGTTAGCATGTCATTTGATTCCTATTGTTCTGATTGAAAGGAAATTTTCTAAAAATATTAAATGATAACTCATCAAAATAATAATAATAATAATAATAATAATAATAATAATAATAATAATAATAATAATAATAATGCTAAATTTAAATATCACTAGACAAAACTTTGAAGCCTTTTGTGTGTAAAATAATGATAAAATGATAGTAAACTATCTTTCTATTGAACATGTAAATTGTGGCATTGCAGGAAAAAAACATGGCCTGAGAAGAACGGTAATATACATGCATAAATTAACATGGTCTATTTTCTCTTATCCCAAAAAGAAAGTAGACAACAAAAGAATTTACTTCTAACTAAACATATTGGGATTTGGTTAAGTTAAATTCATTTTATTTAAATGTGCAGCCGCGTCCTCTATCGTTGTCCAATATGGTATATGAAACATTCAAGGTTGAATATGTATTACAATGGTGTAGCCAAAAAACGTTTCGAACAAAGAAGCTTTTGATATTTTGTATGTTATATGATGAAAATAGTTTCATTACAGTAAAACATCAAAACTTCAACTACCATATTAAACATCTGGGAATATATATATATATATATATATATATATATATATATATATATATATATATATATATATATTATATCAATAAACTAAATTATTAGAAAAATGCAAACCTGTTCCATAACAACACAAAAATGAATCGAATTGTGTTTTCTACTCAACTTCTTGCTCCTGCCTTGGTTCTTGCAATCCATACACTCATTTTGGTGAAGGAGGATGAAATGGAGCTGACCTTAGATATACCTCTTCTTCTCTTACTTCTAGGTATCTTAAGCGCTCAATTGTAAGATCAATTGTATTAAATTTTTGGACAATATTGATTTTCTTTATATAATGAAAGTCAAGTATATTGTAGACGACTGCATTATGCGTAGACTGCATTATGTGTTATGCGTAGACATTATGTAGACTGCATTATGTAATATATAAACATTGTAGACGGCTAGCTACCATCATGCTCGGACATTAACCCCAATGATGAGGCTGATGATACGGCTGCATTATGTGTACACGACGACTTGTTGGATAAGCTTTATGCACATAATACGCCTAACCAGCCGGCCTCTATTGGTGGAAATCACTTCAATACAAAATAAAAAATATATTTCTAATGATCATGTCAAATAAGAAACAATCACTTCAAATACAAAATAAATACATGTTTCGGTTGCATTACATAAATATAATATAAGTTTTTGAGTACAAGATCACTAAATCTTTGTATTTCCAGTTTGAGTTATGGTATTTACTCTTTTCTAGATGATTGAGGACATGATAATTTTTGTTGTACTCTTGTTATTCTTTTCTACATCATTGAGTTAGCAACTTGATTTCATCATATACTACTTAATGTCTAAGTGCTCAAATAGTGGTGTCTTACCAATTTATTTCCACAGAGAGTTAGGACACTAAAAATAGACTCGAAATATTATATGAAATAAAAAAGCAACATGCATCTGTTTCTCTAAAGTTTATTTTCATTGTTTTAAACGAAGTTATAATAATATATGTTCTACCTATATCAGTATAAATACAAGCAATTAAAGTACATACTAAAAATCAAGGTGCATCATGAGCTTCAAGCTCTTCCTGCAGTTTGCATTGATTACGGACTTTTCAAGGACTTTTGGTACCATAATTAAAATGGTTTGGTTGTGAAATGTTGTTATTTTCACACCAATGCAAAAATTAATATGATGAAAAATTGTTTAACCAATTATCAATGTAAACTCTGTCAATTCATCACGAAAAACAAAAATTAGTTCAACAAAAAGCACAAACTATAAATACTTAGCGAGCAACACTATCATGTTAATTTCAAAATACTCGATTCTTTTATCGAACTTCAACTTCATGTCACTACCAATGAGAATCAAACCAATAGCGAATTTTTTTAAAATATTGAAGGTAAAAAGATGTTTAAAATATATAGATAGAAATGATATATATATATATATATATTAAAATGGTACTTAGGTACAACATGTCACTGAAAGAACAAACCACAAATCATGTGTCAATAAATATTCGAATCATGCAACGCAAGTTTCAAACTTGTGACCTCCCGTACCAAAGTCGAATCACTTAACCATTGGGACAATGGTGCTTGTCATAGAAATAATATTTGCTATACACAAGTAGGGGGAAAGTAGATATCCACGGTGAGAATTCCAACACCATAGATTATGTTTCCATTAACAGGAAAAGTTGTATATCTGATTGGATTGCAAGTATTTTATTTGAAGCGAATTAAAAAATATAAATGACAGGATGTCCAAAGGTTGTGAGCACTTGGCGCTTCTCTGAAGGAATAATTTGTCACAACTCATAAGGATTAATTTCCTTTTGGCAATATAATGTATGCTAAAACAGATTAAAAATAAAATATAAACCCGACGAATCGTTAAACCTAACACTTGACTTATGGCCAAAATAAGCATTCTCGTCTCCTTGTGATACTCCACAAGACAAATCAGGCAGCACAAAGTTCCCATGAGAACACTGAACATGACTCGGTGGCTTCCTCCTGTAGCTATTATAGTTATCGAATCATTTCTTTTGTCAATATGCTTGATTTAATTGATATAAATTAATATGTTGGACATGGTTAATTGGATTGGTTGAATAAAGAAAATATGCATGAGGATAGCGGACAAGTTATGAACATGGCAACAAGTAATAAATAGAAAAGCTCATCCATGAATATATTAGCTGAACCACCAATGGTAACGGCAATCTACAGGTTTAAACAAGCACGCTTATCCATTAATACAGCCATATGTATGTTTTACCTATTTAACTTGGAACTAAGGTGGCTCTTTCGTTTTAGCTTTGTGTTTTCTTCATTGAAAAACGGTTCCATATTGTTGCCAAAATAATTTTTTCCCCACTAATTTTGGGCATTACTGCTTTTTTGTTGCAAACCTTCCAAATTCGTCTTGTTCATCTTTCAGCCACTTTCATGATGTTTCTATTATAATTCCACTAATATTTCAATGTTAATAACAAATAGGCTTTTTTTGAACAAATAATAGAGTTTCTTATGAGAGCCAACCTCCTTGTGGTTAATATACGTTTTTGTTACAGTCGTATGGAATTTAGTACCATTTAGTTGATGAAAGAAATGTTTTCTTGATTACAACATCGACATCTTTCTTAAAATTGTTGTGCACTGTCATTGTACATCCATATCTTATTTTGCCACATCGTTATATTTCCTATATTCGTATAAAATTTCTTATCCTTTCTTCTTTTCGGTTTCATATATAGTAAATAATAAAAAGTCCTTTACATTTGAAACCTAACATTTGAAAATAGAATGAACAACTATAAGAATGCTTAAGAGAAAAGAAAAGGAGTGCTCCTTTCCCTCACAAAAGGATATTAATTTTATACTTAAAACGTCTAAACGCTCCAACTAGAACGAAGAACCAATCATTAAAACATGGATGCTTTCTTATATATGACACTATTATTTCACAATGAGTGCTATTATTTCTGTGAATTAGAGAGGAGCCGAGATTAAACCATGGCCAAGTGTGTTTTTTTGTGATCACTGGCTACAATCATGATATTATTTGTAAAAAAAAATAAAATTAATTAAAGTTGTCCAAAAATTCTTGTTGAATGGTTGAAGGAAGTGTCACTTACGGACATTTTTCTGTGAAACAGAAATTTAGGGTTTTCTTCTGCCATGGGAGAAAACAATCCCTTTCTCAATTCCAAATTCAATCCTTACTTCTCTCGTCCTAATTCTCAAGACAGGCCACCTGAATCTCAAATCAGAAAGCCGAATAACATCATCATCGATAATGAGGGCTTCCAATTGGTTCAGCCAAGATCGCAAAGAAAATTTCAGCCAAGAAATAATCAGATTCGGTCTCAATCCAATGATATACAGAGAAAGAAGGATGATCAAAAGACCAACTCCTTCCAGGACAGGACCAAACTGATACAAATCAGTAAACCACCAACAAAGTTCTCTTTGAATAAAGAACTAGGACAGAAAACTTGGGCTGATATTGTCTCTGAGCAATCAAAGGAACCAAGGGATGAAAAATGCAGTCTTGAAACCACTGCTCCCATTCGAATAAATAACAAGAAATATGGTGTTGTTAAGGAGGCTGTATGTAAAAGAGCCACTGAATGCTGGAATAACTCCATTTTGGTTTATGCGGTGAGCAGTAAACCTTATTTTTTTTAAGGAATATATTAAAAGAGTTTGGAAACCAAATGGAGATTTTGAAATCTTTTCGAGAGAGAATGGGTTCTTTCTAATCAAGTTTAATGATTCACAAGACTGCAATTCTATCATTCAGAATGGTCCTTACTTTTACAACGGCAAACTCATCATCATGAGAAGGTGGACCGAGTCTTTGAAGTTGGACAGAGATCTTCTGTCAACTATGCCGATATGGGTTCGGCTACCCAGTGTAAACCTCAAATTATGGGACAGAGAGGCATTTAGCATCATGGCGAGTATAATCGGAAAACCCATAAAGATGGATGCAACAAATACCATGAAGTCGAGATTGAATTATGCTTGACTTCTTATAGAAGTTTCTGCAACTGATGAACTCCCAAATGAAATTAGTCTAAATCTTTATAATGGTGAAGTCATTACTCAAAAAGTTGAATACGAATGGGTTCCACCAAAGTGTAGCATCTGTAAATATTTTGGTCACAATAGAGATCAGTGCAGCCCGAAATAGACGTGGATCCCCAAAAAGAATGATAAAGGTACAACAGTGTTTCAAGAAAATATTTCTGAAATTGTTCAAGAAACAAGAAACAGTAAAGGCATAAAATTCCAATCAAGATCCTAGGAGGGCAAAGATCGAATCTATCAAGAAGATATCATTTTCGATTAAGAAAATAATAATAGAGTGCTCACTGATCAAAATGATCAGATCATGGCAATGGAAGTTCATCAGTTAGAAGAAAGTGTAGAAATCTCAAATGTTCTGACTTCGCCAAGTATAGAAGAGGGTAATAAAATACAGTTCTTTAACTCTGAAACCCCCAATATTTCAGGGCCATGTTTAAATACAGATCAGACAATTACAAAAATAGTCAAAAATATTCAACAGCCATCAAATCTAAATCAGGAATCTTTATTCGAGAAGGGACCTTCCTCTAAGCTTGCTGCAGATGCTGAGAGAAAGAATAGTAGCTCAGCATTGCCTCGCAAGGGCGATCCACTTCCAGAGCAGGCTGCAATGACTGACTGCAGTGAGCCAGACATGCCTCGCACAGCTTCTTTTGATATTTCATTAATTAAGATCCCAGAATCTGCACAAATGGAGGAAGATAAATCAGAGAAGGGGGACATCAAAGAGGTATTTGACTTATCAGGTTTACATATTGCTAAAACAAAATCAGCTGGTAAGATAAAGGGAAACAAAGAGAAAAAAGCCTTCAAGAAAAAATATATCTCAATCAATCCAGAATGGGATCAAATGTCTACTAGTTTGAAAGCTAAAGGGATTGAGAAAAAAAGGAGAGGTAAAAGCACTATGGTGTCAGGTACTATCTAAATTCCATATTTTATTATTATATATATGTCAATATTTGCTTGGAATGTAAGGGGGATGAATACCCTTGTAAAATAATCTGATATCCTTTATATGATCAATATATACAAACCTTCTATTATTGCTTTAGTTGAGAATAAAATGAATGATGAGAACTTTAAATTTTTTTGTCTTAGAATGTCCAGTAACTGGAAAGCTACTCATAATAATGACTGTGGCTGTAAAGGAAGAATTATTGTTATATGAGATTCTAATATCTGGACTAGCACAAATATTAATAAAGATAGTCAATTTATTGACTGTAATTTTAAAAACATTGGTGGATTTTATTTGCAAGTTACTGCTGTTTATGGTAGCAATTTTGAAATAGAAAGAAATGTGATGTGGCAAAAACTTAAAGCTTTAAGTTACATATATGATTTCCCCTGGATTGTGTTAGAAGATTTTAATACTGTCTTTCATGTTAATGAGAAATTTGGAGGAGTTAAAATCCCTCATAATAAATTGGATAGAGTCAATAAATTTCTATTAGAAACTGGTCTTATTGAACCAATTATCAGTGGTAATAAGTATACATGGAAATCTAGATTAGCTAAAAATATTCACTGCAAACTTGATAGAATTTTGTATAACAAAGAATTTGCAAATAGTTTTCTTGATAGTATCTGTTCTACTTTGGAACAAAATTTGAGTGATCACACCCCTTTAATGGTTAATTTTGTTGTTAATAAAGATGGTAACAGTAAAGCTCATCCCTTTAGGTTTAAAAATAGTTGGGTTTTGGAGGATGATTACAAAACTTTAATGGAAAATTGCCATAATTTTTCTTGTGATGGTTCTAAGCAGTTTCAATTTTGTATGTTTTTAAAATTCACAAAGAATAATCTTAAAAATTGGAATAAAAACAAATATGTTAATAAAAATAAGATTATTAGTTTGAGAAATGAAGGTAAAATTTTACAAATGAATGTTGATATTAAGCCTGATCATATCAGTGAAATTAACAAATTCTTCCAAAATCAAAAGGAATTGTCCAATGAAATGTATAAGGAATCAATTGATGCTAGACAGAAAGCAAGGACTGACTGGCTTACTTTGGGTGACGACTGCAGCAAATTTTTTTATGCTAAAATGAGTAATAGAAAACACATAAATAATATAGGTAGCATAGTTGATAAAGAGGGAAATTTAGCAAATTCATATGATAAAGTGTCTTCTGAAGCTATTAATTTTTACAAGGAGCTACATTTTTCTTCAATTAATAATCATGAGTTTCCTAATATTATTTGTAAGAATTTTTCAAATAGCAGTGCATCGAAATCTTACTGGCCCCTGTGGATATGGATGAAATTAAATATATTGTTTTTAATGCTGGGGATAACAAAAGTCCAGGTCCTGATGGCTTCAATGCAAAAAATTTCAAAAATAACTGGGACTGTATTAAACAGCAGATTCTAGATGTTGTCAATGATTTTATGGATAATGGTAAACTTCTGAAAAGTATAAATCATACATTCATTACCCTTATCCCAAAGAATAAAAACCCTACTGGTATTGGTGATTATAGACCTATATCTTGCTGCAACTTTATTTACAAAATTATTGCTAATGTTCTTAGCAATAGAATAAAAGTCTTTTTGCCTTTTCTTATCTCTGAAAATCAGAGTGCTTTTGTTCCTGGTAGGCTTATATATGAAAATTCTCTCTTAGCACATGAAATGGTCAGAAAATTTAACACTAAACAGGGAGATAATGTTTTTATTAAAATTGATCTTCAAAAAGCATATGATAAGGTAAACAGACATTTTATTCATCATATTATGAAATGTATGGGGTTTCCAATAAAATTTTGTGACTTAGTGTTTGAGTGTATTAATACTCCTACTTTCTCTATTCTAATTCAAGGTAAGGCTGAAGGGTTTATTAAATCTAATAGGGGACTTAGGCAGGGGGACCCCTTTTTACCTTATTTTTTTGCTATTGTAATGGAATATTTTTCTATTCGTATTGAAATAGAGAGTATTAAGGGGAAAGTGCACCCTATAAATAGAATCCAGCCATGTGTTAATCATCTGATATATGCTGATGATCTTATGGTGTTTTTAAAAGCCAATAAAGAAAATGCAGAATCTGTAAAATCCATTTTTGATAAATTAAAAACTCATGCTGGGCTTCAACTTAATGTAAATAAGTGTAAAGCTTATTTCAGTAAGGAATGTAAGTTCAAAAGAGAATTCCTAAATGTTTTACAAATAGAAGAGGAGTTTCTTCCAATCAAATATTTGGGTCTGCCTCTATCTACAAATATGATTAAGGATTCAGATTGTTCTATTCTTATTGAAAAAATTCAGGATAGAATGGAGACTTGGTCGTGTAAATTACTTTCCACTGCTTGAAGACTTGAACTTATTAAGACAGTGATTTATGCTATCATATTATGCTATCATATTATACTGAAGAGTGGTATAGTTGCATTTGGAATAGAGTGAATTGTCCCAAGATGACTTTTTGTACTTATTTTGCAATTAAAAACAGATTTCCAACTTGGGATAGATTAAATAAATGGGGAAACAATATGAATTCACTTTGTTCCTTTTGCAACTTATATAATGAAAGTGCTAATCATATATTTTTTGAATGCAACTACTCATACTTTATATGGAATCAAATCAAAGTTTCCCTAAGCATAGATGACAACAGACATATGGATCTTATGAATATTATCAAAATTATCAACAGCAAATTCAGAGACAAATCTAAAGATACTGATTATGCTCACATTCTACTTACTACGGCTGTGTTCAACTTGTGGAAAGAAAGAAATTTGCGTGTGCACAACAGGGGCAGCAGAAGTAAAGAGCAAGTTTGGTTAACTATTAACACGGATAGCAAAATTATTCTGCAAAAATCTAAGAAAGTACTGAAAAACCAAACCAAGTTTGCTTCTCTTGCTGAAGACTGGGGATCTGAAGCTGGTAGCAAACATTTAGAAGGCTATCTTTTGCACTCGAAATGCCTGCAGACCAGCATCCATAGTATCAACCAACAAGAGGCTGCTGGTATTGCTGAAAATTTTAGCTTCCTCGAGTCTACGAGTTATAACGCTAATCTTCACCAAGCCACTGCCATCAATCCCTCTAATATTGAAGAAAATTTGGGTAATAACATCAGCTTGAGGATAGCATCGTCAGATCTAAGTCATATTGACGTTAGATCTAACAATTTTGTGTATACCAGCAAGCATTATCAAAGAAACCGTGAGAATCTGGATGGTATTAACAAAGCTCAGATGTTTTCGTCAGATCTAGGTCATAATGACCCTAAATCTAACAAGTATTTGCATCTCAACAACAATCGAAATTCTTCTAGCAGGTTTATAAGAGATAGAGGCTTGAGAAATAGCTTTAACGAAGCTCTTTCATATTGGGAGCGTGGGGAAAGTAGTGGGACGAAGACCGACAACGAAGTGGTATAGAAGATCAGTTTCCATTTTTGTGATTTTTGGAGCTTCGAGTGTTTTGTGAGAGTTTGTGGTAGCGCTAGGGTTTTGAGTGTATTTGTGACTTCAGGTTTTGATTTCTTTTTGTTTGTTAACTTGGGCCTGGGCCTTTTACCTCTGTTAAAAAAAAATGATATTATTTGTACTTTGTGAATGAATTAAAGGTTTCATATCATATGTTATACTGTGAGTGATTGACTATTTCCAAATATGTTCCAAAATTGATTTAGTTGTGGTCTATGGTATTATTATTTTTATCAATTGTTACCATTATAAATTTTTAAAACCATACTTGCCTATATAGGTTTATTATTTTTTGAAACAATGGAGATCCTTCTTATGTGCCACGGTTCTAAT
Organism: Allium cepa; assembly: GCA_030765085.1. Lineage (NCBI taxonomy): Eukaryota > Viridiplantae > Streptophyta > Magnoliopsida > Asparagales > Amaryllidaceae > Allium > Allium cepa. The sequence continues at coordinate 539,610,846 of CM060934.1, read as the reverse complement.
TTATTCAACCATACACACAAACAGACATTGCAAAGATACACTCGCACGCTTATGAACACACACACATACATCTATATGTATGCATTTTTATGTTGTTTTACTATAAAAGCTGAATCATCGTCTTGTATCTTGTGATTTTATATGTTATTCATGGACGGGCTACCAATTCCACCTTAAAACCGTGTTTGACAATCAACTTCAGTGCCAAGAATATACATGGTTTAGAAAATATATTTAAAATATAGTGGCTTGAAAGTTAGTGGATACTTGTAATTGACATTGTTTGTGGCAAGCTGAATAGACCGCACAATGTGCCCATAGGAAATTTGTACATGCCTCCATGGCTTCCTTTAGCGGGTATTGAAGTTATTACATCATTTCTTTTGCAATGATATTTATATGGTTAATTTAATCGATATAAAGTAATACTATGCACATGGTTACTTAGAATTATTGAATAGTGTATAGACATGAGGATGGAGGAACACGTCAAGAACATGACAACAAGTATAATAGCAAAGATCATTGGCAAAACAATTGCAGGTAATAAGAATGTGCTCGTCTAAACATACACGCTCATCAGCAATTTTGATAGCTTTAGGCTTTAGTTGTTATTTGTAGAGATTGATTAAGCTGCTTTAAACAAAAAGATTTCAAATATTTTTGTTTACCCTAACATTAATATAGCTAGAACTTTGCAAAGGCCACATAGTTTAGGTTACCAATAGATATTCACATAAAACCGTTTTAATATAAATCCTTTAAAAATACGAGAGTTAGAAATACAAAAGCTAACAACAATCTTCATTTAGTACATATAAAAAAGTATTGTTTATCATTGCCTACCATTATGAAAAATATTGCGCCTATATTTACATACTTCATCATGCATAGAAGGAGTATATACGCATGCAACATTATAAAAGCTTAGCATGAATAAGGAAAAGATATGCCAAATATACAATTTTTCTAATACGATATGCTAGCTTATCCAACATTCTAATTGATCAGCTTCTGTTAGTATCAACATTTTCTATTGTAACTTATGTTACAGAATAAAAGGATATGTATAGATAAGCAACCATTGTGTATTCTTTTTACAAAGTAAAGGAGAATTGTCACTTAATCAAATTGCACTGCATATAACATTACCATTAACCTTAGTAAAATTGATTCAGTAGAAGATATAACATAAAAGTGTTCTAAATTCCAATACATCTGGGCCTCTTCTATAGTTAAGTAGGCTATATTGTTATTGTTTCTTAGCTTATTCTATTAGTTATCCACAAATGATGGATTATAGCTCAGATTTGTTAGGGTTTCTAAGTAATTCTGATTCAGTGAGCCTGGAAGATTATGTAGCTACTAAGTGTTTACTCCAATTTACAAAACAAGGAACTAAAAGTTAAATACACTAATCATAAATGTTCGTTTTGTGTTTCAAAGAAAAAATAAGAATATCAGTAAGGATCTCCTCTAACATGCTATAAGAATTACTTTATTTAACCGAAGGGAAAACTGAAAGCATGTCATAAAGCGCTTTCAAAATTCCTAAAATAGGAATTTGTTGCTCAGAATACTCCTGGACCTTCATTACAACTAGCATTAATTGAACCTCCAAAGTAAAAGGAGGTTAAGTTTGTCTGACCTTGGATGGGCATTATCATTAATACACCACTTTAGTTTATTAAAATAATAATATTATTTTCAACTTTCAATAAGAACAATAATTCTTTAAGGAACATCGGTTTCAAAACTAATTGTAGAAACAAACTACAAATTATATTTTGCATATAAGATGATAGTTTAGTATTAATATAGTTACAGATATCAAATTAATCGAAGAGGAGTTGTTATTTAGCGTTTGTAAAATCGATGCAGATGAGTGCGATTTAGGGTTTGTAAAATTGACATAGATAAGTAGATATTAAGGATTCTACAGAAATTCATATCGAACCATATAAAATCCATATGAATTAAAAATTTCATATATAAAATCATACTGATTTAGGGCTTGTAAAATTGATGCAGGTGAGCAGTCGATTAAAGGAGGAGTCGATTGACTATGATGAAAGGAGTACAATGACGGAGAAGTGTTATTACGACGATGATGATGATGGAGGAAACATTATTGGGGCTTGTTGAGTTTTTATTAGGGGAAGAGGAAAAGGAAAGACTTTTGAAACGTAAAATGTGTTTTAGCACTAGCGGGGAAGGCGGGAAATTTTGGTAGCGTTAGGTGTATAGGAAAAATAATGGGTATAATAATAATAGTTTCACTTATCTTGAAAGGCCGTTAACTAGCGCAACTAAAATCATATTTTCTTATAGTGGGTAAACTAGGTTAAAAGAAGATTTCAAATATAAGCTCGACTCTCCAAGTACTAAGAATGGACTAATCACCTGCTGCCCTGTCCATATATGATGGAGAAATGGATGGAAAGGAATGAGTCAGACATAAAGTCGGGTGAATGAGTACGGGTTTAATATGATGATCATGTGCAACTAACTTTGAGACTACCATAAGTGATATATATAGGGTGTGCAACAAGTGTCCGTGAACTCCTAAGATCCAATACCTAAGTATTCTTATCTAACACAATGGGTCGAACTATAGATAGAACATAACATTAACAATCGGCTAATGTCTTTGGAGTTATATAATAAGAAAATATTGCCCTAGGCGACTGTGAGAACTGCTCTCCTATAAATACCTATCATCACTATGCTTGGATTGGGTGAACCTCGAAATAAAAACTCGCTATATGACTCATCATATGCACTCACTATCCACCTCTCTATCATAGTACAAAATGCCTCTTACTGTACTACTCCGGCGTCCACCTGTACCATATCGCATTAGATTCATGCATACAAGAACTCCCGTTGGTACCGAACTCCTTCTATCCAATAGCCTCTTATCGTGCTGCACCGGGCCTGACTGTCTTTTAGAATCCTCTATTAGAACCAGTCTCACTCGCTTGGTGTCTCCATTAATGTTCCGCGTCCATCACGGAACACCCTCTTAGTGTTTGCAAAATACATCACCCTAGTTGAATCTTAAATCTTATTTGGGTACTTAACCATTATCTAAACCATGATGACCTATGATGCTTTCATAGGGTATTGAATTCCCTATTGTCAGTAGCATGTGTACTTAGCCTAAAATAGGGTTAACAAATCAGTTTTCCGTTATTATTTTTTTGAAATTATACAATTTTAAATATTTAATTTGGGCCTTAGGTCAAGATTCAAATTCTGTATTTTTCATACCGAACGGTTGAACACCATTACCCCATGGTCGACCACTACTGATCAACCGTTCGGTTCTCAGGTCAATGGGTTAAATTGGGATTTTTGCACGATTTGGATTGTCAATTGTTTCTAAAATTAATCCCAATCCTTAGCAAAGTTTAGATAAACCCTAACTAGTGATCAATTCATATTCGATTAGCTATTCAAATTGGGATTTGTAAATTTAGGATTTACAAGAGGTTATATATAAATTTCATGTTCAACAGTTTACTGACAATTCATTTTTTAGGGTTATAGTTTTGAATTTAGGGTTCCTAACATATTCAACTTGGGTTTTAATACATTCAATAGGATTTTAATATCCTAGATCAAGTACAATAGTTTAAAATTAATTACAACAATCAACTTATTAAATTTATGTCCACTCACCTCAAGCCTAAGCTCTTGCTGTTGCTTATGCTTGACAATCTCCCCTTATATCGATAGCTTCACCTTGATCCACCTTGATTTATTCTCTTCTATTCTTCTAATTTGGGTTTATTTGATTTTCAAGAATTTTGGAGTTTAGGCTTGAGAGAAAATTTTGGCAGAGTTTGGTTACCGTAGTTGTTTATGTGAGAATTAGGACATTAGCTTAGCATTTATAGGGGTAGGGTTAGATTCATGGCCATTGGATTAGCTCAGGGATTTTTTTTTATAAAATCTAGTTCGCTCATTATTCTCTTTGTCCCCAAGCAATTGATCTCGTTGTCTGTCACATCATCAGAAAATCGATTAAGTGTGATTTTTCACGTGTGCGGGTCGACCTCCCTCCAACCATGCTCGACCGCTATCGATCGACCATCAACCCCTAAGGGTCGATTGGTGGCTTTGTTAATTTTTAAATTTTACGTTTTAATTCTAACGCCTATAACTCCTCCACGCTAACTCGGATTACTAAGTGTATCTAAAAACTGTTTGGGGAATCGCTACGGATGCAATGGTGCAAGTTTCATAGCCAAATTCAGATGTTTGTAAAGAATTCATTTTACGCCCTTATTTTATTTTGATTTAGTTTCCTTATTAAATTCTGTTTATCTTTTCAGTGTTATAAAGGGGATATATGCTTTTAATTGGAGAAAAAACTTCATTTATCTTCTTCTACTTAAATGATTGATTGATTATCTAAATAACATAGATAACCAAATTTATACTTAGCATGTAGTGTGAGTATATCCAAATATACTCTAACGTATATTGGGTAATATATCATATTATGTACATAGTTAATGTGTACAGGTTTCGGTGCTGGAATTTACACCACAACAGACGCATTCACCCTTTGTATACGCATTGGTTGTCCATAAACGTTGTTTAAAATTATACGAGTGCATATGTGTATATATCTATTTAAATATGCTTAATATAAATATATGTATGTGTTCTAATAAGTTCTTTGATTAGTCTAAATTAATTCAACTAATCCCACTAGTTTGAATCCAAAACATGAAATAATTTGATTTAGTAAAATAATTTAAAAACATATCTTAACATATAAATCCAAATATAACCTATATTTATATGTTAATAATTGAAAGTAAGCTGAAATGTAGATATTTTACAAGCAATAATAAAGTAAAATTTATTAAACAAAATTGGAATGTTGATAAATGTCGCTTTATACATTAACATTGAATCCCCATTAATGTCAAGATATGTTAGTGTATGTGTGTATAAGTGTTTTTTCAAAAACATTCATTGGACAATAATTTCAAATTAATTTAATACAAATACATACACATTCATATATATATATATATATATATATATTTGAAACAAAAACTAATTGTTAGATAATGAAATCATCATTGACATTCTATTAAATATATATATATATATATATATATATATATAATTAGTTATAATATTCAGATCTAAAATAACACCAACATAAACATAAAGAAAACAATAATAATCAACAAAACCATTGTTATTATTTTCAGATCCAATTCAAACCAACAATATCAAAATTTTAGATACACACACACACAAATTAAAGATGGAAAACAAATGCGTATACAAATTTATCAAAATAATCAAAAAGGTAGATCTATAACATCATGATAAATGTACACAAAAAGTGGAATAGATTATACATAATAGATGCAGCCCTTGAAAAAAACCTTAATTGAAGACGCTCATAGATCCAAATCTTAATCCGTCTCCTAGTTTTGCAAGAGAAGGAGAACCACCTTTTATTCGATCAATTTAATTAGATGCCGTTAAAATGTTTTTCCTTTTATTTTGCCTTAAATTTTCGGCCATGAACATTAGAAAATGAATACGGAGGCTAGGTTTTGAAAGAGAATGGTTAAGAGGGGCAAGTGAATGGAAGGAAAGATATTTATAGTGGTAACCTTTCTTAACCTTCTCCCTTCATTTTCTAGATCCAACCATTAGATTTAAAGCCTCTTTTCTATATGGATTGTAATGAAAGTGGTTTTATGACCCGTTAATTTGTTTAATAACACCTAGTGAATAGTTACATTTAAATTAAATTTAAACACCCATTGATACTTATATCGATTTGTAAATATACAACTTTTATATATGCACTCAAGAAAATGCTAATGAAAATACAAAAAATACTAATAGCGTCCAATACATTAAATGAATAATAAATTAATATTTTCCAAAAATATTAATTAATTTAATTAATTTACAACTTATAAATCAATTAAATCATGCGGTATTTCGAAGAATCTATCAATGCTGCTATGCAACTCATAAGTGTAAATTCAATCAGTGATTAATATCGAAAACATTCACTAGTCACCTTAGCTAGTGAAATGACATGTTGATCGAATTTATCGCTTACACGACTTTTCGATAAAATACAGTTTTACTTGTTTAAGCGTTTTCTGATAGTGATAATTATTTACATCAATTCTCTTCATTAAAACTACATATCTTTGGACTTATGAAACTTGGTTATGGTCAAAATTCCAATATCGTCTGTATTCAACTTTATAGTCCAAACACAAAGTCCATGATTCAATAATAGCAATAATTTTTAACCAAACTACTCTGGTTAGAAAATTTTGACTTTGAGTTGACTTTAGTTGACCATGATACTAGCCCGATATAACCGAGGAGACGTATCCTCTCTTAAATAGTGTTTCACTTCTAATACTTGACCTAACTATAGTCGTTTGATTGATATCGTGCCATGATTTAACTATATCCAAGCAGAGCTTTCATATTGAAGATCAACAGTATCCTCATGTCAAGAGAATTGTAGGTAAATCAGTCACTTCAATATTTTCTATTTGACCTATTTTATATTAACCGGTATAAAACTATCAAGTGGCCATTCCATAGTTATCCAATAATTATCAGTACATAACCCCTAGTGTAACAACCATGTATTTTCAACCATTCGCATCCGTTATAAGTGTATAGGTAGACACTCATGCCGGAATTGAATTGCTCAAAATACCGCGTTGCAAATAAAAATTTGGCAAATATCAGAATATACAGTAAATAAAAATCACAGACACAGAGTAATAATAATGCAGCGGAAGTAAAAGAGATAGTAGTTCATGAAGCTACTATATAAATATATCAGAGTTACATAAGATACAATAGAAGAAATAAAGTATAACAGAAGTTTAAATATGATAACCAAGTACAAGCTGAATAGAACAACCGAACTGAAAAGATGAAACTTGACAAGTAGATAATCTCAAGCGATTTCAATCTCCAGAAAGTGGAAATCCAAATCTGTGAATAACTAAGGCTGACCCGAGCGTAAATAAAAAAATACAAACACTCAAGTCAGGACATACATACTTATACAATGTAAACCAACTCAAGTGAACTGTAGCAAAGATACAAGTAACTTAGAAGATGCTTGGGACCGCCCATCCTCTAAGGATCCGTTAAACTATTTACTATGTAGTAATATACGCTATATACAGTAGTGTCTAACCAGTAAAGTATAATCATATAGAAAATAGCGTTAAGGAGATGGTGAACCTTAACGCGGTGGATCTTTAAAACCAAAATCGTAGTGGGCTCGCTATAAGGAGATGACACGGCACGCGAGGCAATGCCAGGGTGGATACACCGTTTGCACTCCCGGACCGGTGGTGACGGCAAGCCAGTAGCTTCCGCCCACCTCGAACAATACCCCCGAATCAAAGTGGCGCCACATATCGAATCACAAAAGTAATAGAATGGTTTCCGATGGAGCATGCTCGATGAAAGGGTGCGACCCTTTGTGTAGCACGATATAGCTCCTGTTTTAGTCATTTATGCCAGCTCACGGAAGTTGGGTCTACGTAATATACCTCGAGAACGTCGCCACCATCCTACTTCATTCTGGAATCTCCACCGCGTACAGTTGTTAAAGTGGTTTTCGGTATTGGCCGGCTATAAGACAATATCCAATCCCGGTCTCTTTAACAACCAATCGTTATTATAACCCGTAGTTATAACTTTAAAACAATATTTTATACTTCAAAAATAAAATGCCATTTCAACCCAAATCTGTATCAAAATAAAGATTAAATCATTTTCAAACCATTTCAATATATCATCACACCATATCTTTCAATTCAAATATTTATCAAAATAAATATCATGTCATTTCTAACCATTTCAATATATTAAATTATCATATCCTTTCAAAACTTCCTTTCAAATCATTTTTAATATATCAACATATCATAATTTTCAAAGCTTCATTTCCAAAATATCATATCTTTTCGAAACCACATTTCAATCATTTTAATATATCAAAATATCATATCTTTTTGAAACCACATTCATTTCAAATCATTATTCATTTTATTCAATTTAAAATATCATTTCAATCCATATTTCAAAACAGTACATATTCCAAAAATCATTTTTAATCATTAAAATGAAGTTATTATGTTTAATAATTAAATTATTAAATTTCCAAAATTTTCGACTTTCAAAGTTCATTTATTCACTTAAGTTTATCAAAGCAGTGAAAATTCACTTTTCGTGGCATTTAGAAAATGCTACGGAAAAATACATTCAAAACAGTTCAATTTAACAAAAGACAATATTTTAAAATGTTGTAATAAAGTTTACTTAAATTTTGAATAAACTTAGTTAAATTCAACAATTTATAGCACTTACAAAAATTGCTATAATAACTTTTAATTCAATTTAGCTTTTTAGTTCATTATCATCAACTACAGCATTTTCAAATGCTGTAATATCATTTACATTGTAATTAATAGCATTTCAAAAATACAGTCAATTAACTTCAAATATTCAATATAATTTCTCAACCAATTATATTTTTATTTAAAACATTTTTAACTTATAAAATCATACATTTTCACATTTATAACATCATTTAATTTTTCCTCAAGTTCATGATCTTATAAAGTTAAATTTCCATTCAAAAATCAAGATTTAATAATAATTCACTTATTAAATTGCAATGTTCAATTTTAGATCCATTACATTAAATTTCAACTTAACACTTAAGTTCAAATTCTCAAATATAACTTAATTTTATTTTTATTTACTTAACTAAAAGTTCACTTTTAAGTCAATTTCATAAATTTCCAATTTTAGTTATATTTCAAAATTTCAACTTAAAATATTCTTTCATTTCACATTTCAAATTTGTTAAAAATCATTAATATGATATAAAATCACTTTTAGTTCATTTAAATTCAAATTATCATAAATTTATCATAATTTCATATTCAATTTAATTTCCAATTATAATTAAATAAAATTTTCCAAAATAACTTACGTTCAAAATTTTCTAACTTTTCATTAATTCATTTCACTTACAATTGTTCAGAAAATCAATAATACTTTACAAAATTTATTTTTAATAAATTTTAAATCAAAATATTATAATAATTACATTTCTAAAATATTTTAAACATTTTAGAAAAACATATTTTAACTACGGGCCTGTATATAATTTTCTACGCTAGGTAAAGTGATACGGGTAATATATCATTTCAACCCGTAATTTACAAAGAAAAAACCGGGTTTTATCATTTCAAACCCGCAGTCCCAAGTAAAAGAAATAAATTTAAAAATCATTCAGGCCTATCATTTCATCCCATAACGATTTTTCCCTATTCTAAAGTCCGTTCGGGTATGTATCATTTCAACCCATAGTGATTCTAGTCTACAGGGAACTTGCAATGGTGATAAAAAGATATGAATGAACAGTAACAACATATATAATAACAGATGATATGACATGAAATTTAACAGGTTTAACATCATATATAAATAATCACAGTCAGTTATAACATCACATAAAATTCTACACATTCAATTGTTGTTGTTTCACAACTGCATAAGTATAAACGTCGTGTGAGTTTTACTCACCTCTAATTGCTGAAGATGTCAAAACCAAAGGCACAACAGAAAACAAAGCACGATGACACAATTACGGACTTGAGTGGAGAGCGAATCCAAGCTACAACTCTTTTGTACAACCCAAAACAAACAATCAAAACAACACAATTCAATACGACTTTAAAATGCAATAACTTTGAAATAAAAGAGAAACGAATTGCCAAACTTTTTGCCTTGCTTCCTCAAACCTTTGTCACGGCCTAGGGTATAGCTTGGTTCAGATTTGGTTAAGTTTTGGCTCAGGTCTAGGCTAGCATGGGTCGGGTTCATGTCATGAGCAAGATGGAGTTTCATACATGAAGAGGTGAAGGGTCTTAGGCAAACAAATGGAGTTTTGGTTGGCTAGAGGGCTCGGCCATGGAAGTGTGCTCGGCCTGTGGGTGCACCATGACTGGACAGAGGTTGGAGGGGTGTGTGGTGATCAGGTCAGAGGTGGTGGTTGCTGCTATAGTGGTGGTTAGGGTGGTGGTTGAAGGGGATGAGGCCAAAATGGTCAACAAACATTGTTTTTGGCATGTAGGTTGCAATTTTGAAGGGTTTGACCACCATGGATGGCTCGACCTTGGTCATGGATGGAAGCATAGGTAGTGGTGATGGCAGGGAACAGGTGTAGGAGTTTGTGGCTGCGGCTATGGAGGAGAAGCCTAGCAGAAAGCATGAGAAAACAAGGCATAATTCATAGAAAAATAAGTAGAAAAATAAGAAAAAGAAAGGGAAGCCATTACCAAAACTTGCAAGATGGAGGCCATGAATTTTTTAGGGTTTGAGAAAGAGAAAATTTTGTGAAAAATAAGAAAGGGAAGTCGGCTGGAGATAGAGTAAGAAGTGGCTAAAATAACAGATGTATTGATGACAAAAGAAACTATAAAAGAAACGTGAAACGACATTACGTTTCTTAACCTTTAAACCTTTCAAATTTCATATATATAATTTGTAATTTTATAAATACATATAAACTGAGAAATAAATATAACAAATCATAAATAAGAATAAATATCTAAAATAAATAATTAAATTTTAATTAAATAGAATTTAAATTAAGAAAATGGCTTAAAATTGCAAACTAGGCTTTAAAATTGAAAACAACTCAAATAATCTTTGGAAAAATTTATTCAAATTTAAATACATGAAAAATGAATATTAATAAAGTAAAACACAACAAATAAAAGTGAATGTATAAAATAAATTACTAAATTTTAATTATATATAATTAAATTAAGGAAATAGCAAAGAAAACAGAAACTAGGCTAGAAAATTTGAAAATAAATGCAATGGACTTTGGAAAAATTTTATATACTTGAAAAATATTTATAAATAAAGATAATAACAAAAAAAATACATCACAAAATACAGGGTTGTTACACCTAGTACGCTTTGGTAGTCATGAGTAATATAGTTTCCAAGATTTGGAGAGCATTATGTACTCTAGTCTCAATGGATGCATATATATCCAATCTCGATACATCTTGACTGGTAATATTTAAAATGGTATGTTTATTTCTATTGTCATAAATTGCTCATAGTTGCAACTTTTCATAACTACCATCACTAAATATACCGTTTATGGATTTTTTTATTAAATACACTTTTAATTAATATAACACATTATAACAAGTATATAATAGAAAGAAAACACCTTTTATTTTGAAAAAGATTGGCCATTGTTTATGTAACAAATTACGTGATTGCCCCTAGGGCATACCCCTAACTTCATCAATCTCCCACATGCACTTGGGGTCAATTATGGAATCCTATTCCATCTTCTCCAATTGATTTCTTCAAAACCAATCAAGTCAGTACCTCAACGAGCGGGTATGCTATTATGTTTTAATTATGTACTATATTAATCAACTCTCTCCGATGTCGATAAACTTCTTTTATCATGTTAAATAATTCGGAGTATGTCTCTCGACCTCTAGTGAGCTCTAAGTTCTGTTACGGACTATATCGTAATATTGTTATTATATAACAGTGTTATGAGATTCTAAGCATTTGGAATTACCCTTTATCTCAGTTATAAATTTATGCATTTACTATGTGTGTACATTGCTTTTATTATGGTGCTATTCAAGACGATGTACTTAGCCTTTTATTGAGTCATCCACAATCTCTCATTTGGAACATTACCAACTTAAAGCTTCTTAACCAAGTTTTAAATGTGAATTTTATAATGATATACCATACTCAATATCACATATGAAGTCTGACCCCGAATACTCCATCATAAGAGTTCATTGTTTTTATAAACAGTTCTCCTTTATTTTGTAAATACTCAAGAACTTTCTAAACTATCATTTAGTGACCTTAATTTAGATTTTGTATTTTTTCATGTATCAAATACAAAAACAAATCACAATATTGTGGACAACATAACATGTATGATAATTTCTACATCCAATGCACAAGGAATCAGTCTTACATGTTTCTTATTAAACATTTTAATCAGGCGGTTTCGCATATTGTCTGGGACATTCACGTGTCCTTTATACTCACCATAAAAGATATCATTTTAAAATCCAAAGTAAACTATTAAAACAACTAAAAGCTTACTTTTAGCACAAGTATATCATCAATAATCAACATCGTGTTGTTTTCTTATGTTTAGAAATATCAAAGTACATTCAACATTCTTTCTTATGGACACATGCTTCCTTTGCAATTTGACAAAAATCAAACTATTTGATATTTATATCAAAATATTTGTTCAATTTTGATGCTTTTCGAATGATACTTTTGTATCGGACCTTGGATGATATCCAAAACCCATAAACTCAATATCGCTCTCATTGGCTTCAAGAGACTTTGGTTGTTATGTGCAAATAGTCTAGTCTAAATCTTTATTTAGAATTTTCTGTTTCAATATGCATGTGCCAAAACACAAAGTCATACTATGCGATAATTTTGTGAGTAAATCCAAAACAACTTGAACACATCGAATGGCGAATCTATTATGCTAATTTCAACAATTGAAATTCACAATGTTATTCTTATTTATATGACTCTCTGTATTCCAACTACATTTATCTTTCTCTCCAAGACACATTTGTGGCCGATGGATCATATCTCTTCGGTTACAACTATCAAAATCATATTTTGGTAATGTACTTGGAATTTATTTCAGATTTATAATAATTATCCTAATTTTAACTAACATTATTTAGGAGATTTAATTAGATAAATTAAATCGAATATCGTAAAGATTAAAGTGGTTAAGAGATTGAGATTTGTATAGTTATAAGATAGTCATGCCTTAAGTAATGAATAAATAAATGAAATTTTAAAATGAAGTAAGTAAAGGTAATAAGATAAGGGCAAAATAGGAATAGGTTATATTCTTATACCATAAACCCTTATCCCATTCTCATTTTGTACATTCATAAACAAAACTAAACATAGAGGTTGGTTGGTTACCATTAGAAGAAAACAAGAGAAAAATAAGCAAGAAAGATAGTAGGAAGTTTAAGCGAATTAATTCAAGAGAAAATCTCAACCTCCTTAACAACAAGCTAAGGTGAGTAAAAGATTACATCTCAATTTTATTGTTTTCGGTTTCTAGATGAGATCCGAATTTATTTTGCAAGTAAAATGCCCTGATTTGATTGTTTAAATAGATATATAAGCTTGTTGATGATTTTATTGCTTAATATAGATTTTATGAGAAGTTTTGATTTTAAAACAAATTAAATGACATCCTAATGACTTGCGTTTTTGATAAGGTCAAATTTTTTATTTTAGAGATGGGTTTCAAAATTTCTTTTCTAAGTTAATATGGATTTATTATGAATATTCTAGTAAAGAAAAGGGTTAAAACCAGGTTTAAATTATTTTCGTCATTATATGTTAGCTTTGGCTCAGAAATTTAAATATGTTAGAAAACATATTAAAAGTGATTGATGGGAATTTTTGGAGAATTTTCCTAAGTATTTTCTTAAAGGTATAAAATTATTTAAGGTATAGGACTTAAATATTTTATATGTTTAGAAATGGAGAAGGGGCAATTTGTTAAATGTTTTACAATTGTTATTTACTAAATTCGACGGGACTTTTAAAAAAAGGTTTTGTAAAAGAATTGGCAACCAATTATGTGTTGAAAAATAAGGCAAGTTAGTTGGAAAGATATTACTTTAAAAGGTTATAAAAATCAATTTTGTAAAGGATACTGCTTCGCCACCTATTGCAACCACCTTTCGATACCGTACATCTGCACCCAACCAAGTCGAGACCAATACACATGGTATCAATGTCTTGATTCGTAGTGGATTGGAGTTAGGCAGAAGGTAAAGTCGAAACATGCTTTCGAAGGGGTAGAAGTAGCTCTTGTAAATTTGGAACTATTTTGGTTATAAATAAGGCTTTCGAAGGGATTAGAGTTTTCGACTTAACCAAATTGCTTCTGTTTATATAAGGAAAGGGATTTTGAATGGGTTGCCACCTTTTGTTTTAAAACAAGCTTTCAAAGGGGCCGAAACCCCTGCTGCCGCATTCAACCCTTCGATCAATGCTTTCGAAAGGGTACTTTTAGCTTTAAACTTTGAAGCGACTTCTCCATGCTTTCGAAAGGGTTGGTTTCGAAACCATCCACTTTCTTTTACATAAGAATAATGCTTTCGAAAGTAATGCTTTCGCCCCAGTTCATTTGAGACCCTTTGTTCTACTAAAAGATAAACCCAAAGGTTTCGAAATGAATGGTTTTAAATGGTTTCGAAGCTATGTTCCACAAACTTTTACTTGGACCTAATACTTTTGAAAGGTTTGTTTTAAGTAAGGAATTTTAATACTTTCGAACAGTATATAATGTGGGTTTCGAGGAGGTACCCCAATGTTTTCGAAAGGTTTACTTGAGTCTTTAAATGGTAGGTTTCCAATGCTTTCGAAAGGAAAGTTTAAAGCATTTTGAAAAAGGACGTCTAAGGTTTTATAAAGCTTTCGAAGGGATACTTTCAATGATTTCGAACAGTCTATTAGAAAGGTTTCGAAAGGTATGCTTTGGCCTTTCGACCTAGGGTTGAAGGTAAAGTTGTTAACCTATTTTGAAAGGGATACTTTCAATTGACTCGAAAGGGACCGTTTAAAGTTTTTAAACAAGGGTTTCGAAGGTGATGTCTTGGATTTAAAACCTAATGTTTTCTAAGTTAAAGAAGGGCTTTTACTTGTTTTAAAGGGATAGGTAACCCTGTTGATTTAGATTTTCATCAACATTGTTTCGTGTAAAGCATATATCATGGCAAAGATATTTGAGTAAAGCAAAGAGTATATTTTCCTTGTTTAAGTATGATTTAAAGGGTTAAATCATTTTGAAAGAAATGTTTTCAAGGAAAGTTTGATGGGGTAGTTAGCCCTAAATAAATGGCTCAGATATTAGAATATCAGATGGACTGGTATAGGGCCACACCCTATACTTTAGCTAATAGCCCCTAACAAATATAAGTCCAAAATTCCAGTGCGTAGGGCTTTGTCACAGGTAAGACTAAAATGATGTTACACGCTGAAAGGAATATACAGAGAAAGATAGGTTATTGGTGAACCCGCAAAACCATTAGGATCAGTTGACCCTAGGAGAAGTAAGTTAAGGACAGATCGTCCAAGTGTGTGCCTAACAGAAGTTAGATTATTTATTTTGTCTAGTCGGCCCGAGTCAGCCAATGGTTAGTAGTTAGCGAAACAAAACTATATTGTTGGGATAGATCGTCCATTAATTACCTGATTTATATGCATAAATGATATTGCTACTATTGCTTTAATCAGTTTGATTGCAGGATTCTAATTTGCAAAAGATATGTTTAAAAAAAGGATATTGGTGAGGAGAAACCCGTTCCACTAAGCGGCGTGGTCTCACTTAATATCAGATAATCGAGATGTAATAGTATTATTCACATCAGGATTTATGTCTAACTCGAAATTTATGTTTTCCCCCTTAAACTCTTGGTAACTTAAAAATTTAATTTGAGTAGATTGAGAGCTAAGGTTTTTCTGGTTTAATCGGTTGGACGAATAAGCTTTCGAAGATGTGCAGGAGGCAAAGTTAGGAGCTATTTAATTTTATTTTCGTTGTGATGTATTATGACTTATATGTTTATTTAGTACTCTTGTCATCCAAAGGGGCATCTTCATATGTCGCTCTTGGCATAATTTATAATAATTATATTTAATCAAAACCTAGGAATCGTTTTGGGATTATGTATCTGAGTATGAAATATTGATTTGAAATGTAATCAGAAAAGCTGTTTTTAAATCTGTGTTGATTTTTATTTCATATTCATGTGCTTCTGATATTGCGAATACCATTAACATTGCCCTTTTTTGTCACCGGAAGTTAATTTTACAGATGACTACAGTATCTGTAGTGCTTAGCTTTAGGCCTCAAGATGGGGAATGTTACAACTTGGTATCAGAGCGTAGGTATATGAAAAATGTAAAAGAATTTCAAACTTAAAATGATTTAGAAAACATAATCCTAAGAAATTAGAGAAAAGATTGGGTATGGGACAACACTATAGTAGCGTACATGTATTTGCTATATATAAGCATACACTTTATCTTTATTCTCCCATCCCCCTTAGGTTATTCTTCTATATCTTACAAAGACTCGAATATAGATTTTACGGACGTGATGATAGAAGTGGAAGAGTTAACATTGGTTGGGGAAGCACCACAACCAATAGGAATGCCAGACCAAATACTAGGAGGAACCTAGGTCAGGCACAAGCTGCAAATATGGGTGCTTGAGTTCCGCAAGTCAATATGGGAGCAATGTATAAGTTTTTCGTTAACATTATGCAAGCAGGAGTTTTTTAGAGCACTTGGATAGATTTGCATTGGTATTCATAAATGTTATTTTTGTCTATTCTAAAGATGAAATCGAGCATGAAGTTCATCTAAAGTGGTGCTTGAGACAATGAGACAGCATCAACTGAAAGCGAAATTTTCGAAGCGTCATTTCTGGAAGAAGAAAGTGAAGTTTCTTGGTAATATAGTCTCAGAGAAAGGGTTGTCTGTAGATCTGACAAAGATCGAGGCAGTGAATAGTTGGAAGAGACCCAAGATAGTGACTGAGATAAAGAGCTTTCTTGGACAAGCTGGTTACTATCGGAGATCCATCAAGGATTTTTCACGGATAGCAACACCGATGACTAAGCTAACTCGAAAAGATGTGAAGTTTGTTTGGACTGATAAGTGTGAGGAGGCATTCCAGAAGCTGAAACACTTATTGACAAATGCACATGTAGTAGTTGTTCCAAAGGGGAAGCAGGACTTAGTGATGTACAGGATGCATGTGGAATAGGATTAGGAACTATGTTAATGCAAAAAGGTAAAGTGATTGCCTATGCTTCTTGACAACTCAGATCGCATGAGGATATATATCTAACTCACGATTTGGAATTAGCTGCGGTAATTTTTGCATTAAAGGTGTGGAGACATTACTTTTTGAGAGAAAGATTCAAGTTGTATACATATCATAAGTCATTGAAGTACCTATTCTCTCAAAAGGAGTTAAATATGAGGCAACAAAGGTGGTTAGAGTTTTTAGTCGCTTATGACTTTGGTATTGAATATATACCCGGGAAGGGGAATAAAGTTGCAGATGCACTTAGCAAGAAACATTGATGATCGAAAAGATCGCTTCTAAGTAACGGGAGGATCCATTATTAGGTGAACAGATCAAAAAGTTGAGTGATGGAACAGAGAGCGATGACTTGAAAGATTTCAGTCGTAACCAAAATCGGTGGTTAAGGAAGAAAGGACGACTATGTGTTCCAAATGTGGGAAACGTTCGGATGGAAATTCTTGGAAAATGCCATCATTCGAAATTCACTATTCATCCAGGAGGAACTAAGATGTATCAGGACATGAAAAAAAGTTTCTTTTGGGAAGGCATGAAAAGAGACGTAGGCTTATGGCTGAAGCAGTGTTTGAACTGTCAACAGGTAAAAGCTAAACATCAAAAACCAAGTAGGTTGCTTTAACCTTTAGAGGTTCTAGTATGGAAATTGGATTCTATCTCAATGGATTTTATAGACGGGTTGCCAAGATCGAATCGACGAAATGAAAGTATTTGGGTTATGATGGACAGATTGACCAAGAGTACCCATTTTATTCCAGTTAAGTCAACCAGGACGACACCTGTTTTGGCTAAATTATTCATGAAGAATATAGTAGAACTGCATGGAATTCCTAATAGTATAGTAAGTGATAGAGATTCTTTATTCAGTAGCGAGTTTTGGAGGAGTCTACAGGAGACTTTGGGTACTAAGCTCAAAATGAGTATCACTTACCATCCACAGACAGATGGGCAAACGAAAAGAGTTAACAAAGTCTTAGATGATTTGTTACGAGCTTTTGTACTATATTTTGGGGGATCATGGGAAGACCACCTACACTTAGTCATGTTTTTGTATAATAATAGTTATCAAACTAGTATATGGATGGTACCATTTGAAGCTTTGTATGAAAGGCCATGCAAATCTCCCGTTTGTTGGTTAGGGACCTAGGATAGTTAGTTCTTGGTTCAAATTTCGTTAGAGAAGATGCAGAAAAGATTGAGTTCATTCAAGCTAGAATAAAGAAAGCTCAGTCTAGGCAGAAGAACCATGCTGATAGAAGACGGAAAGGCTTCGAGTTCTCAGTTGGAGATCATATTTTCGTCAAGGTATCACCGATAAAAGGTGTAAATCTGATTTGAAAAATCAGGAAAATTGGTGCCGAGATTTATTGGACCATTTCTTATTTTAGAAATGATTAGGAAACGTATAGAGTGGAGTTACCAAGTAGTTTGGAAAGAGTCCACAATGTTTTTCATATTTCTCATCTACGGAAGTATATTCGAGATCCAGAGACAACTATAGCACCGACTATGTTAGATGAGTTAGTATTGGAACCAAATTTGACTATAGTTAGAAAACCAGTTCGTATAGTCGCAAGGGATGAGAAGAGGTTAAGAAACAAGACGATCAAATTAGTCAAAGTCCAGTGGGGTGACGATGAGAGAGATTATACTCGGGAAACCGATAGCAGGGCTAGAGATACTTATCCTGACCTATTTTATGGTATGTTTAACCTTTATGATTAATTGTTATAAGTACCGTATCGTAATTTCGAGGACAAATTTTTTTGAGGAGGGGAGTCTATAATAACCCTAATTTTGACTAACATTATTCAGAAGATTTAATTAGATAAATTAAATAAAATAATGTAAAGATTAAAGTGATTAAGAAATTGAGATTTTCAAAATTATAAGGTAGCCATGCCTTAAGTAATGAATAAACAAATGAAAATTTAAAATGAAGTAAGTAAAGGTAATAAGATAAGGGCAAATGGGGATAGGTTAAATTCTTATACCCTAAACCCTTAACCCATTCTCAATTCCAACATTCACAAACAAAACTAAACATAGAGTTTGGCCGACCACCATTAGAAGAAAACAAGAGGAAGATAAGCAAGAAGGCAAGTAGGAAGCTTAAGCGAGTTAATTCAAGAGCAAATATCGACTTCCTTAACAACAAGCTAAAACGAATAATAGATTACATCTCATTTTTATGGTTTTCAGTTTCTAGACGAGATTCGAATTTATTTTGTAGTAAAATGCCATGGTTTGATTGTTTAAATTTATATATAAGCTTGTTGATGATTTATGTAGCTTCATATAGATTTTATGACAAGTTTTGATTTGAAAAACCAATTAAATGACATCCTAATAACTTGCATTTTTGATATAAGGTCAAAAACATTCTTGTAGAGATAAGTTTCAAGTTTCATAATTTTCTAAGTTAATGTGGATTTATTATGAATTTTCTAGTAAAGAAAAGGGTTAAAGTTGGATTTAAATTATTTTCGGCTATTATATGTTAGCTTTGGGTCGGAAATTCAAATATGTTAGAAAACATATTAAAAGTGGTTTATGGGGATTTTTGGAGAATTTTTCTAAGTATTTTGTTAAAGATATAAAATTATTTAAGGTATGTGACTTAAATGTTTCATATGTTTAGAAAAGGAGAAGGGGCAATCGTATACTGCTTCACCACTTATAGCAGCCACCATTCGACACCATACATCCACTCCCAACCAACTCGAGGCCAATAAATATGGTATCAATGCCTAGGTATGTAGTGGATTGGAGTTAGGCGGAAGGTATAAAGTCGAAACATGCTTTCGAAAGGGTAGAAGTAGCTCTTGTAAACTTGGAACTATTTTGGTTATAAATAAGGCTTTCGAAGGGGTTGGAGCTTTCGACTTAAACAACTTGCTTCTGTTTATATAAAGAAAGGGTTTTCGAATGGGTTGTTGCATTTTGTTTTTAAAACAAGCTTTCGAAGGGGCCAGAACCCCTGCTGCATTCAACCCTTCGAATCAATGCTTTTGGAAGGGTATTTTTGCCTTTAAACTTTGAAGTTGCTTCTCGATGCTTTCAAAAGGATTGGTTTCGAAACCGTCCACCTTATTTTTTTAGGAATAATGCTTTCGAAAGCAATGCTTTCGAAAGCAATGCTTTCTCCCTATTTCTTTTAAGACCCTTTGTTCTATTAAAAGATAAACTCAAAGGGTTCGAAAGGAATGGTTTTAAATGGTTTCGAAGCTATGTTCCACAAAATTTTACTTAAAGCCAATACTTTCGAAAGGTTTTTTTAAGTAAGGAATTTTAATACTTTCAAAAAGTATATAATGTAGGTTTTGAATGGGAGGTACCCCAATGTTTTCAAAAGGTTTACTTGAGTCTTTAAATGGAAGGTTTCCAATGCTTTCGAAAGGCAAGTTTAAACTATTTTGAAAAGACGATGTCTAAGGTTTTTCAAAGCTTTCGAAGGGGCTACTTTCAATGATTTCTAAAGGTTTTGAAAAGTATGCTTTAGCCTTTTGGCCTAGGGTTTCAAGGTAAAGTAGTTACGGGTACTTTCAATGGACTTGAAAGGGATTGTTTAAAGTTTTAAAACAAGGGTTACGAAGGTGATGTCTTGGATTTAAAACCTAATGTTTTCTAAGTTAAATATGGACTTTAACTTGTTTTAAAGGGATAGATAACCCTGTTGATTTTGGTTTTCATCAACATTGTTTTGTGTAAAGAATATATCATGGCAAAGATATTTAAGTAAAGCAAAGAGTATATTTTCCTTATCTAAGTATGATTTAAAGGGCTAAATCAATTTAAAAGAATTGTTTTCAAGGAGAGTTTGATGCAGTAGTTAGCCCTAAATAAATGACTCAGATATTAGAATACCATATGGGACTAGTATAGGGCCACGCCCTATACCTTAGCTAATAGCCCCTAGCAAATATAAGTCAGAAATTCCACTGGGCAGGGCTTTGTCATAGGTAAGACTAAAATGATGCTACACACATAAAGGAATGTACAGAGAAAGATAGGTTATGGGTGAGCCCACAAAACCATTAAGATCAGTTGACTCTGGGAGAAGTAAGTTAAGGACAGACCGTCCAGGAGTGTGTCTAACAGAATTTAGATTATTTATTTTGTCTGTAGGCTCGAGTCAGCCAATGGTTAGTAGTTAGCCAAACAAAACTATATTGTTGGTACATATAGTCCATTGATTACCTGATTTATGTGCATAAATGATATTAATACCAATGCTTCAATCAGTTTTGATTGTAGGATTATGATTTGCAAAAGATATGTTTTAAAAAGGAATATTAGTGAGGGAAAATTCATTCCGCTAAGCGGCATGGTCTCACATAATCTCAGATAACCAAGATGTAATAGTATCTTTCACACCAGATTTTATGTCTGATTCGAAGTTTATGTTTTTCCCCTTAAACTCTCAGGTACTCAAAAATTTAATTTGAGTAGATTGAGAGCTAAGATTTTTCAGGTTTAGTAGGTTGGACGAATAAGCTTTCGAAGATGTGCAGGATACAAAGTTAGGAGCTATTTAATTTTGTTTCTATTGTGATGTTTTATGACTAATATGTCTATTTAGTGCTCTGATCATCCAAGGGGCATCTTCATATGTCGCTCTTGGCATAATTTGTAATAATTATAGATCAAAACCTGGGAATCGTTTTGAGATTATGTATCTGAATATGAAATATTGATTTGAAATGTAATCAGGAATTTTGTTTTTAAATCTGTTTGGATTTTTATTTCATATTCATGTGATTCTGCTATTATGAATACTATTAACATTATTGTAATTTATCACCAGAATTTAATTCTATAGATGACTGCAGCATCTGTAGCGCTTAGCTTCGGGCCTCAAGATAAGGGTTGTTGCATTTATGCATCGTCTTATATCATAGAGTTAACATTCTTAATGATTTAAATAAAACCGAGAATTATTTATTCTTAACATTGAGAAGAAACTCATAGTTTCTCTTTGATGTGCAAAAATACTCATTAGCCATTCTACCGTGTTGTGTTCATTTAGGTTTGGTTAATTTCGTTTCATCCTTCGTAATTTGTTTTAACCTTAAATCGTATTTATATTGTAATGACCCACACTTCCATATAGTTTAGGTTGATAATAAAACACATGTGTCCAACCTAAATCGAATGAAAAGGTAGATGGTTAAGGGAAAAAATAATAAGAAGACAGAACAAATTCTCACATGAATGAAATAACATATATTATTTCAATAATATTTACAGTGGAAATTTTTTTAAATGCATATATCAGATTCTATCCTAAGCTCAACTTGGACAGTTATAAATATATGTCCTTACAAATGCTAAAAACAACAAACACCGTGGAAAAGTAAACTACGTCCAAAAGTTGATGAAGATCTCTAGCTCTCCTCTAGAAACTCCAAGCATCTTCAGCTAATCCTGAAACTACTCAGATTTGATCCGAGTATTAAAAATACCCGGATCAGTCTGGAAAACCAACGTGATAAACATAAATCATAAATGTATATGACAGTGCCATGGATCGACTTTGATGCCAAAAAAAACCATTGAAAAGAAATGTATCTCATAAGACCACGCCGCACATAAACACGGATGGGTTTTATCTAATGATAACTAAAACACTTTTATCAAATCATTTGATATTATTTCTAATGTCATTGCTCCGAAAACACTTTTCAAATAACATATTAAAGTAGTCAGAATTGTTACATTTGCTAAATCCGACAACATATTTAGGTATACAATCAAGTCTGTAAGGTACATATTGGAGAATGGATTTCCAACGATGAAAAGGTAAGGGACTAACTTTCGTACAGTACAGCTCTAGGGGAATGTACCAAGGCACAGCTCCACTGCCCTCTACCAACACAGAACTGGCCTACCACCACCATAAAGAGTACCGAATATTTCATCACCCTAGTCGTTCCTGACCTATCCGTGGCCACGACATACACAACAAACCCAATATGTAGAGAGAAATCCAGAAAGGTAGCGAACACCTCCTAGTGGGTGCAACCTATATAGCCTTACCGCATCTACCATGTTTTTTCCATTACCGATGTGTGACACTCGAGGTAACATTTTACCTTTCTCAAAACAGCAAATCCCACTTTGAATGCCACATTGCCATTTCCGATGACACACTAATTAGTTTCCACAAAAGTACAACTCCCGAGTTCATACGCCTCAAGGATGTGTGTTAAGTATAAAGGGGTCAC
This sequence comes from Allium cepa, assembly GCA_030765085.1. Lineage (NCBI taxonomy): Eukaryota > Viridiplantae > Streptophyta > Magnoliopsida > Asparagales > Amaryllidaceae > Allium > Allium cepa. The sequence continues at coordinate 539,587,614 of CM060934.1, read as the reverse complement.
CTGCTATACCACCAAACAGATGTATGTTTGTAAAAATTAATGTACATAGTCTTAGAAATGCAATGTCAAACATTCGTCCATACAAGTTATCCAGGAACGAGACACACCGAAGGAACTCCAACTACATCCTATTTGGGAATCACACCTAGGAGTTGTAGCGAGTAATCCTTGCATTGAAGATTTAAAAATGAAGGTACTACTGCCACCATATGTACATAATATGTGAATCACGAGGTTAGTGGCAAGCAACCCTATATTATGAAGATCTCCATCTTCAAAATCACCGTCTTCAACATGTCTTCACTTCCGAACGCGTATATTGGTTCGAAGTGGTTTTCGGTTAGTTATAACCCAAATCCGATCCCGGTCTCTCCAATCCAATTATCAATGAAAAGATGTTAGTGTCTGGGTGATTGGTGACCATCATTCAATCAATTAATATCTGTATATCCAACAAGATATCTTTAGAGATATATTTTAAACCATTTCTTCTTGGTATATACAGATTTATTAGACCTCATTTTTTAACTTTGGAAATACTAAATCACGTCCTTTAGATTACTTATGAAAAATATTTCCATCTTCTATTATTGGTATAATTTCAATCTTAATGGAGATTACTTATCTCCAAAACATTTCTTTTAATGGGTTAAAAACAATGTTGTTTAAGACATCGTTTACTGTATACCCAAACCAATTAGTACCGAGTAAAAAGGATTCATAGATATTAGATTAATTATACTCGATACTAATTTTCGTATTCAATCTGTACTATTCGTCGAATAACGGTGAAATCGCCTTTTAAATTCACGTGGATAGTATGGGTTCCCTCCTTGAAATTTAATACAGAGTTTAACTAGAATATTCTCTTTAGTATAAAAAATTTATTTTAAATCTTATTTAACTTTTGAAAAAAAATCCTAGTCATTTTTATCTTAGAAAAAATACGATCTGAGTAAATCAAATTAACCATCCCCTCCATCGGGCCAGTCTGAATAGCTAAGGGGAGCAGACAACTGGTTTTTCAAAAACTCCACCTTAGAGACTACCTCTCTATCATCCATAAGGCGGTCAAGTTATTTGATCGACTCTATACATTTAAAATATTTGTATGGTTGTTTGGAAAACATTTCCAAAAGATTGGGGAAGGGAAATCCAAGTTTAAAACATTTATTCAAAATTGCCAAATTCAGTTGTTAAATTGCTGGTGAGTAGTGACTTTAAAGCTTTGTAGATAAAAAAACTTATTCCATTATGTATTTATGTCCATTTTTATAACTTAAATCCCTTTTAAATTATTTTAACACGTTTAAGGAATTTATTTCATATTTTTAAAGATTAAAAATATCCATTTTTAAAATGTTGAAACCAATATTTTTCGAACCTCTATAACACGACGATTTTGAAAATTTGATTTCAACATATTTCAAACTTTACTAAATAAAATCTTGAGTTTTCTTTTCCATTTGAAAATTATAGTTATAAAGGTTCAAAAAATTCTTATTCCAAAGAATTCCGACTCATATTCCATTTTATACATCGATTTAACTTTTTAAGGCATGAAATCGCGAACTACCATTACACGACGCGCTTATTTTGACTCCATTTTCAAATATTTTTACTTTGTCGAAATGAGTATTAATTTTTATAAAGCCTCTACAAACTACTTTAACCATTATTATCCATTTTTAAAGTGGTTAACAATGCTATATATGCCATTATAATTTATAAAGGGAAGTGATTCTTTTGTATAAATTCGACGTGTATTTTACCATAAATCATTTCCATATCAAGCAATCATATAATCAACATTCAAAACGTGATGATTAAGCAACATAACAAGCATATAAACACATCATATCATCATATAAATTATTAGTAAAAGGTACAAAGTTGTTGTCACGTATATAGCGATCTGTTTTCTAACTTTTAGCGCTTTTTCTTTCTCGATTCAAAGCCCAAGGAGCTCAACTTCTATAGAGATGGTCCGGCCTATAAGCGAATAGGTAGAGGTGCTTGACGAGGTAGTGGTGGCCTTAGAAGAGCACGACCAAGATGGAGAAGTGGATGTAGATAACTACTTCGAACTTCGAACTTCGAACTAAGGTGGTAGTATATATTTTTAGCAGAGCTTCGCTATGATGGACGAATATTTTGGAGAAGTGGAGGTGATGGAAGCCGTTAATAAGTTTATGAAGAAGGCGAATGACTTGAGAATTCGGTGTGAAGAAATGAGAGAGTATAGGGTGCTATTTATAGACTTTTTCACTAAAATATCTACAACAACATCATTACAATTCCATCACCCATGTGCTAAAACATGCTCACCCCCTTGACTTTCGATCGAACCCACTCCTTCCTCCATGTGCTTGTCTTCTCTTGATTGAGTGATGGTGAATTTACCTTTTCAAGTTGCATTTGTTTATACATAAGGAATTTATATGTAAATATGGTTAGATATTTCTTTTATCTTCGATTTGACTAATTATGATACACATTTGTATGTATATGTGCATCTATATGCATATGTGCATGTTCAAACAAGGTTTTACAGCTTAAAATAATTTCAGTTCGTCAAACTGTTGTAAACCCATAATCCATTTCCGGTTATATTTTCAGTTTTTAATCAAACTATTTATTTCTTTGATCAAAACTTGAAATTAAATTTCTTATCACCTTTAATTTATTAAAATAAGATTATTAAATCTATAAAACTATTTTAAATAATATAAAAATCCATTTATAAAAACATGACGTCAAACTACCAAAATGCGACGAAGTTTATATATCTTTACGAAATAAGTTTATATTTATAAAACCATTATAAATCATTTATTATCATTATATAATAATTAAAGTGAATTATTCAACATTTAAAACAATTATCTGAATACTTAAAAATTAATTAGATATTCTAAATCAAAGTGATAAAATTACGGTTTGTTACATTCTTCCTCTCTTAAAAAAATTTCATTCTCAAAATTTCACCACAGTCCAAAATCAAAAAGAGTTTACCTAAAATATTATCTTTAAATATAATTCATGATATACGCAGGTCATCCATAATATCCGATTTGATCTTCTACTCAAATATACAACTTTGTTTCTGAACTAGTATCGATCCCTTAATCTTTTATTGCAGATTCTGATCAGGCTTCTTGATCAGAAACCCTCTCTTCCCTTACATAGCCTTCAACTATGATAGAAAACACATGTATCCAATTGGAAATCCTCATCAATGTTCATCGTCAAGGACTGAGTGATAAATCCTTTTTCGGACCGGTGTAAACACCTTAAAGTTCCGTACTCGAATTTTAGATCAGAATCATGCAATGAAACGATCTACGTATCTAATATATAGTTATTTATATCAAATTCCTTTTTCAAAAATTATTTATGAAAACATTTCATAAATCCCATCCAAATGTTTTAAACCTTTTCGTATATCCTAAATATTTTTAACCCTCTTTTAGAGGATATCTTTAGAAGCTATTCTTCTTATTTAAATACTCCTTTTTAAAAGTTTCACAAAAACAATGTAACACCCCATATTTTTATAACATTATTTAGGGTATTAAATTGGTTAAATTAAGAAAAAAAATGTGAAGATTAATGGGTAAAATTTAATTAAGCTAAGGGTTGCCATGCCATGTTAGATATAAATCAAATGAGATAGAATAAATTAATATGTTAGGAAATGAATAAGGGCAACATGGGAAATATGATAGGCTTATACCCTAAACCCTAAGGAATAGAAACTCACATTCATTCTCTTTTTACCAAACTAAAAAGTCTTAAGGTCGGCCACTATTATTGTTATCAATGAAAGATTAAAGCTAAGATTCAAGAGAAGGAAGATAATCAACTAATTCAACATCAAATCACACATCTTTTAATCTCAAAGCTAAGACGAATAATTACTTAATCCCATATTCTTATAGTTTTCGGTTTTAAGATTAGATCTGTAATGATTTCGCAAGTATATGCCATGTTTTTGATGATTGAAGTTATATATATATTATATTTATGCTTGTTGATGAATTGTATATGTTCATGTTAGTTTTTATGATATGTTTGATATGAAAACCCTATTAAATGACATCCAAATATCTTAAAATTTAAATATAAGTCAGAAATGATATTTTAGAGATGGGTTCCAATTTTCGAATTTTTTTGAATTAATGTGGATTTTATATAAATTTTCTAGTGAAGAAAATGATTTATTGGGTTATAAATTATTTACGACTAAAATAATTATTAATTGGGTTTGAAATTTTTATATGTTAGGAAACTTATTAAAATAGATTTTTTTGGATTTTTTCTAGATTTTTCCTAAGTGTTTTGATGAATATATTAAATTATTTAAGGTATGAGACTTAAATGTTCTATATATTTAATTAAGGAGAACGGGCATTTTATAAAATAAAATTATTATTTATTTCTAAAATTAGTGGCAACACTATTCTGAAAAGCATTCGTTAACCAGTAAGATTTTGACAAACAAAGGCATGCAAGTTGAAAATTTATCAGTTTAATTTAAAAACAAGAAAATCATGCTTTTAGCATGTTTTAGCCATTTTAGGCATCAAACCTTTCGATCCAGACCTTCCAACAAAGTCAAAATGTTATAATTTTCGACAAGGTCAAAGTTCAATGCATATGGTACCAAGTAACTTGGTATGTAATGAATTGAACAAGGTCGAAGGGTACTTAATCGAAAGGTTGGTTGCCAGAGAGGTTGAGGTATATTTGTTTTATAAACCAAAAGTTTACACCTGCTTTGCTTTTGAATAAGAGCTTTTGACTTGGTTGCCTTCGACCAGGTCAAACATTTAAAATAAAGGTTTTAAACATTCCAACAAGGTCGAAGGGTTATTGCCACTTTATCATTGTTTTTTGTTGAACCTTCCGACAGAGTCGAAAGGTTTACCTGTTTCTAAAACTGGCCTCCTCTCAATACTTTTGAATGGTATCAAAGCTTTCGACTTAGATGTTTAACCTTGCTTTTCTAATTGAAGTATAACCTAAAGATTTCAAAGAATTTGTCTTAAAGGCGGGGGACTATTGTTTTAAATGGTGTGTTTTAAAGCTTTCGAAGTAGAGCTTTTGACAAAGTCGAAAGGTTACTTCAAATGAAGTCGAAAGGTTTTAAAAAAGGATTTTCCACATGTTATAAATTGAACCCAGTAATTTTCGAAAGGTTTGAGTTCAATGGTTTCGAAAGGTTTGAGTTCAATGGTTTTGAAAGGTTTTAGTTCGATGGTTTCAAAAGGTTTGAGTTCAACGGTTTCGAAAGGTTTGAGTTTAATGGTTTCGAAAGGTTTTAGTATGGTTTCGAAAGGTTTGCTTTGAATGGTTTCAGAAGGTTTAAATGAAAGGTTTTCCAAAGTTTTTTCTAAGGCAACGTTTTAATTTGTTTTTAAAGTAGGACGTCTAAAATTTTATTGCTTTCGAAAGGAATGATTTCAATAGTTTTGAAAGGTTTGATGGTTGGTTTCGAAAGTTAAGGCTTTGGCCTTTTGGCTTTAGAAATTAAATGGTTTCACTTGGTTTTGAAAGAGATGTTCCCAAAAGTTTAGAAAGTGGTACTTTCAATTATTTAAATGTTTTCATCAACTAAGGTTTGAGTAAAGAAGATATATATATATATATATATATATATATATATATATATATATAACATGGTAATGTGATTTTGAGTAAAGCATGAAGATTATATATTTTTCTTGTTTGAGTTTGATTTAAAGGTTTTAAATCATTTTGAAAATGTTTTCAAGGAAAATTATGAGAGGGATCCTTAAGTGAAAATGACTCAGATGTTAGAATACCAAATGGGACTAATATGAGGTCACGCCCAATACATTAGCTATTAGTCCCAGCTAATTGTTGTCCAAAATTCCAGCGTATAGGGCTTGGTCATAGGTAGACTAAAATTATGATTACACACCAAAAGGAATATATGTTGTATACAAATTAGTTATTGGTGATCTCGAACAACCATTAGGATTGGAAAAACCTGGGAGAAGATTAAGTTAGGGACAAACCATCCAGAAGTGAAGTATTTAATAGATAGTTAAGGATAGATTGTCCAGAAGAAGAATAGCTAATAGGTATTAGATTAATTTTGATTATATTGTCTGGTAGGCTTGAGTTAGCCAAAGGTTAAAAGTTATCCAAACAAAACTTATGTGTTTGAACAGATAGTTCATTATTACCTGATGTTTATGTATGTTTACGTAATGAATTTCTTTACAGTATTTAACCAGTTTTGATTGCAGGAAAAGATTTTGCTTAGATATGTTTTAAAAGGATGTTAGTAAGGGAAAACCTGTTCTGCTAAGCGGCGTGGTCTCACTTAACATATTAAACTGGGATGTATAGTATTATTCACACCAAGCTTTATGTCTGACTCGAAGTTTCCCCTTAAACTCTAGGGTGCTCAAAATTGATTTGAGTAGGCTGAGCGGTTAAGGTCTTTTTAGGTTTTAGTAGGATAACAAATAAGGCTACCGGAGGCTTACAGGAGGCAAATAGATAGCTATTTAGGAGTTGCAGTTCTTGTTTTATGTTTTATTATATCTCCGCTGTTTATATTAAGTCTATTATGACTATATGACTCTAATCATCCAAGGGGTATCTTCATATACCGCTTTTGGCGTATTTGTAATAAGTATATTTTATCTGTGCCTGGAAACGTATTTGGGATTATGTAAGTTGAATATGGAACATCTGTTTTAACGTAATGAAGTAAAAGTTGTTTTGAAATCTGTGTTTTATTTCATATTCAAGTTCTTCTGATGTTATAGATACCATTAACATAGCCATATTTAGTCATCGGTGGCTAATACTATAGACGATTACAACATCTATAGCGCTTAGTTTTGAGCCTCCAGATAAGGGATGTTACAAACAGCTTTTAATAAAACAGGCTTTACTAAAATTTTCTACCATGTTTAACTTATCAAAATCTCATTTATCAAAACACTTATTTGTCAAAACACTTGTTTTCTAAAATAACTTTTATTTTGAATCAACTTCCTTAAGAATTCAAATACCAATTTTATTATTTCACAATATCACTATATATCTTTTATTCAAACATTTTTATAAAGATACAGCTTTACTTCATAAAGAAATTTACAAAGAAGTAAAATTCATAGAAAAAATTTCCTAAGTTATTTAAACATAAGATAAGAGAAGCCATAATAAGGATCATGCATAGATACAATCATAATTTGAACTATTACATTTACCTATCAACCATACTTAAACCACAATTAATTGTTTTACATACCCATGATAATTACGTCAACATATTCCTAATATACTTAGGATATCCAAAATACTATTACTCCCTAGCAACCTCCAACCCCACCAAAACACATATTAAATCAATTAGATTTGGAGGTCGACGGGCCATCCGAATCTAAGAACACTATCACTTCAAACTCTTCTTTTACATATGGCATATGGTTTTCAGGTGACCCTTTTTCTATTCCTTCATCATCACTAGAAAGGATTATTAAGTCATCATTTTCTCCCTAATTTGCTCTTGAGGATTCTCCTTTGGTATAATTCCAACCGTAATTGGAAGTCTTCTACAATAGACAACGAAATACTTAGAAACATATACCAAGCTTTTTAACTATTCCAACCATAATTAAAACGAGTTTCTTACTAACTCAACTTCTTAAACTATCATCTCTATGAAAATCTTATAGTCAAACTATGAAATTCTAATCACAAGACATTCCTATACCAATTTATGTCTTTTAACCAACCTATGGTAATAACTGAATATTATTATCCCATAATTAACTATATCTTTTGAAAAGATAACCTTTTTATATCCAAAATGTAATCCTAGGTAAAATTATTTTATTTCCATATTTTTCAAAATAAAAAAAATCATTTACATATAGCATTAACAAATACACGCTCATGTATAATACTCTCAACTCATTCTAAGGTGTCACTTACCCCATCTTTAATGAGTTATTCATCCTACTGTATTACTAATCATATCTCTGATGAGTCTTTATCCCTATCAGGCTTAGGTGTTCTCTTAACCTAAGCTCTGATACCAACTGCAACAACCTGCGTTTTTATGTAGTTTAGATTGACAGTAAACCACACACGTCCAACCCAAATTAAACAAAAAGGCAGATGGTTAAGGGTAAAAAGAAAAAGAAGACATAATAGATTCTCATATGAATTTAAAAACCTATATTATTTCAATAATCTTTACAATGAAAATACTTTCAAATACATATATCAGAGTCTATCTTAAGCTCAGCTTGAATAGTTATAAATACACGGCTACAAATGCTGAAAAACAACAAACACAATGAAAAAAAAATTACGTCCATACGATAATAAAGATCTTCGTCTCTCCTCTAGAAACTCCAAACGTCTTCAGCTAATCCTAAAACTTCTCCAATCTGACCCGAGTATTAAAAATACCTAGATTAGTCTGGCAAACCAGCATGAGAAATGTAAATCATAAATATATATGACATTGTTATAGATTGACTTTGATGCTAGACAAAACCTTTGAAAAGAAGAGTATCTCATAAGACCATGCCGCATATAAACACAGATGGATTTTACCTTATAATAACTAATTTTTTTATCAAATCATTTGATATTTTTTCTAATTTCTATGCTTTGAAAATGCCTTTTAAATAACATATTAAAATAGCCGGAATTGTTACATTTTTAAAATTCAACAGTATATTTAAGTGTACAATCAAGTCCGTAAAAGTACAGATTGGAGAATGGATTTCCAACAATGCAAGGTAAGGGGCTACCTTTTATACAGCACATCTCTAGAGGAATGTACCGAGGCACAACCATGCTGCCCTCTACTAATACAGAACCCGCCTACCTCAATCGTAGATGGTACCGAATATGTCATCACCACGGTTATGACGGACCCGCAAATCCGTACCCTCTGAATCCGACGATAAACCACACATGTCCGAACCAGAGTGCACCGATTGCAGATAATCATGAGAAAGAAAAGAGAGGGTGAGAAGAAAGAGAGAAGAAAGAAGAAGAGAAGAGAAGAAGAAGAAGAGAGAAGCAAAACAAAACAACAATACAGAATCTCACATCGCAGTGGAAAACATATAATATAGATTAATAATCTTTACAAGACAAACTGTAATACACATAAGTCAATATCAAAGTACACAATAAATAATCATCAGCTTGGACAGTTATAATGACTTGTCCTCACAAATGCTAATAATTTACAACAACAACAATGCAAAGCAATGCAGCGGAATAATAAACCGATACAGGTATACGAAATGAAGATCTCGAGCTCGCCTATTGAAGCTCTAAAAGCATTAAATCTAAACCTGTAAATATACTCGGTCTGACCCGAGCATTGAAAGGAAAGAATGCTCGGATCAGTCTGGTAAACCAGCGTGAGAAAGCATACTCAACTGAATTTATAAAGTTATCAAAAAAATTCCTTTCAAAACAAAAGATATCTCGTAAGACACGTCCACACATAAACACGGACATGTTTTTACCTTACGATACCCAAAATATCCCATATCAAATCTGATTATATTATAATAATGTCTATTATACAAATAATATATTAAATAGCTGAAATTACCATTATTAAATTCTAGCAATAATAGGCTCTACAAAACAACATGGCAGGCACGTAGTGGATTTTGGATTCCATACAAATGACTAGGTAAAGGGACTACCTTCCCGATCCAACACAGTATACCTCTAGAGGGATGCACCTAGGGTCCAGATACTAAACTCCTAAACCAGCACAAGACCGGCCTACCCCTTCCTGGATAGTACTGAATATGTCATCACTCCGGTTGTTACCAACCTTTAATTCGTGGCCACAAGCATACACAACAATAATCAAATACACGACGTAATAGCGTGTAAAGATATATCTAAAAGAGTGATGACATCTCCTAATGGGAGCGACCTATTTTTTCCTTGCTGCTTCTATCCCTGTTTCAGTCATTTACCGAGGAGTGAGGCCAAAGAGATATCGATTACCTTTCACATATCACAAATCACATCATTTTGAATGCCACATTGCAATTTCCGTTGACTACTAATTACCTTCCACAAAAATACAACCCTTGAGCTCATACGTCTCAAGGAGAGTGTTAAGCTAAGAGAAGTTGTCTTCTCTGCCACCACTGATGCACGTTTGTAAAAACCAATGTACGTAATCGTAGAAATGAAATGTCATACAAACATCCATACAAGTTGTCCAGGAACAGGACAAACCGAAGTCACTTTCCTACCACAGATTGTCGGGAAATCCCTAGGATTAGTAGCGAATAGTTCTTGCATTGGATATATCATAACGAAGAGACCACTGCTACTATATATATATATATTCGGATTTTAACCCCAAACGATCAATAAGCAGTCACCCACTGTGAAAATCCTGAATGTCAATATCATCGACCAACCTGAACAATCATCGTGCAAATGTAGGTCCGAAGTGGTTTTCGGATAAACCGATCTCAGTCTCTTTGCACCAACAATGTAAAAGCGTTTCTCAACCTTACACAGAAACTAAGTCTCATAGACTTATCACGTCCCCAACTTTCAATTTGCTATCCTTCGGCCAATAAGGAGCCTCAATATATTGGAGTAATACTCCGCACTATACGAATCAACATCCTCAACACAAACGATAATCAAGCCAACACAAAAGGCTGCATACTAAGTGTATGACTAAATAGTTCCCACATCAAGTCGAGGAACTAAAATGGCCAAATTCGATAGCCGATTATTTAAATATCAAAGCAAACAACAAATATTTAGCACCATAAGCAATCACTAGGCCCTTTCAATTAATCTTTAATTAAATCACTTGCTAAATATTCACTTCAAATTATCTTTAAAAAGATATAATTCCAAAACCATTTCAATATTTCAATATTGGAAAACATTTCCATATACTTATTTATTAATGAGTATTCACAAATCTCTTTGATTTTCATGATTTAGAAAATATCATATATACTTAAATCATGATTAAGTATATATTTATTCTTTAAGGAAAACATTCTCTTAAACATATTTATTTGGGTCAAAATGAATATTACGTAAAACATCATTACGACAACCCAAAATCATTAGTATAGAGATTCAAAAATAAGATAGATACATATAAATCCCATATACTATACAAAACATCTTATTTTGAAAATCATTTACTATAACAATAGTGTTGCAGTCCATTATTTCCTTACTTCTCGAAAATGTCTATTTCAACAATGAATGTTGAAATCTATGAGTCCGATACTTAACACATTTTAAAACACCTTTGAACCATTTTACTCCATTTAAAATATCACTTTCAAAACCCATCTTTAAATTTAAAATATCACTTTTCAAAAACATATCCATTTTATTTAATATATATTCACCGTCCAAAATCGTGAATATAGTTCATTTACCAAATTCGTTATTTCTACACATTGATTTTAAGGATTATTCGCTGTCCAAAATCATGGATATACTTCATTTACCAAATTCAATACTTTTACCTATTTATTAAAGGATTATCCACTGCCCAAAATCATGAATATACTTCGTTTACCAAATTTAATACTTTTACCCATTTATTAAAGGATTATCCACTATCCAAAATCGTAGATATACTTCGTTTACCAAATTCAATACTTTTACCTATTTATTAAAGGATTATCCACTGTCTAAAACCGTTCCCATTACCAATTTCATCACTTATACACATTTTATTTAAGGATTATCCATTGTCCAAAATCATGGATGAAATTCCTTTAATAACTTCCATATTTAACTTATCAAATTCAATTGATTTCGGATTTATAAAACAATGTTTATAAATTCACATTTCTATTATATAAAAACTTCAATTTATAAAATCCCTTTATTTAACAATTCTAAATATATATCTCATTTACATGCCAAAGTCCATTTATAAGTTAATTTACTTATAATTCTCTTATTTACAAAATCATTCTTTTATAACTTCATCAATTCATAAATTTATAAATCATCTTATTTTCTAATAAGACCCATTTATAACTTTATTTTAACATCTATAAAAGTCCTTTACAATTTCAGCTATTTTTATTTATAAAATATCAATTTTATAAATTTTATATATTAACCATTTATAATAAGTCAAAAATCTCAATTTGACGATTTTACAAAATAGTTATCTCCATATTCCAAAAATCACATTTTGATTTCATTTAACAAAAATCATAATTTTTATAACATAAAAATTATAACTTTATTTATTTCAAATAAATCCATTTACTTAACAATTCAAAATTTATTAAAACATTTATTTTCAAAATTACTTGAAAATCCTTTTAAATTTAAAATCGTCACTTTAACATTTTTACAATTCCAAAATATGGCCTAATGCTGCAACAACACTAAATACATCAATCACGGTCCAACACCATATATCACATCATAATAGCATATATCATAATATCTGTAAATAAAACCAATACTGGTGAGGAATCGAGTTAGATCCCTCCAACCTGTCACCTGCAACAAATATACATATTAGAAAATATGTACAATGTCCACTTCGAGGCAGATGCGCGTACAAAGGATCGTCCGCTCATACACGGGAACATATAAGGTCTCATCTGCTCCAATAGGCAAGTATATATCCAAATACCAATCAATCTATATAATATATCATATATCATCCAAACAATCATCAATTAGCATAAAATAAATTTTATTCTCACTTATATAAAAATATAAGCGATACAGAAAGAGTGAGTTGTACTCACATTGCTTCCAATAGCAGCTGTAGTGTTTTATTCCGAATAAAATTCAACGAGCATTTAATTTTATCTAAAATTTTCACTAGCTCCAATAAACTCCAAACCAACTCTAAAATGAAGTGCTCGTCTATATGGACCCCACACAACTTGTTTCATAAAAAAAAGACCTCTTATGAAGAAGTTATGACGTTTTAAAGTTTAAACAAATTATTATATGTATAAATTTACAAATTTATTTTATTTTAAAACCTTAGATAGATCTCGGCTGGTTGTTTCTCTGCATTTCAGATCATGGTCATCTGCTTTTGTTTCTTCTTCTTATTCTCATATGAAACCAGGTTGAGGAACCCATAAAGCCTCCTATCATCATCGAATTTTTGCGCCTCCTATCAACCACTAGAAGTAGACCGAGTACCACCACCCTGAAGTCATCCCCTTGCCTACCATCGCCAACGAATTAGTTAAGCTCAGCCCCGCTTATGCTTGAAAAAACGTGCATAAATGCATGATGGACTCGACCGAAATTCTGGCGATCCACTCCATCGTTTTACATCTTGACCGTTGAAATCGTAGAACTCGATGCGCTCTTCCTCTTTGTAGTTGAGTGTTTTTCGTATAGATTGATGGATTGGAAGAGATCGAAGGGGGAAAATCGTGCATTTCTGGCCATTAATAGAAAAAGGCGGCTAGCCCTAACTCTATTATGGTTTTGGCAAATAGAATAAAATTGTGGCCTTTTATAGAATTTCGCAACACTATTCACCCGAAAAAATTTCGAACTCCAAACGAAGCGTGCCGCCAGACGTTCATAATGTTTTACCCCTATTCCGAACACAATGGAATATATATCGAGAGATAATTCGATCGTATTCGGAAGATAGGTTTTCGAATCGACTTATTTAAATTTAAAATTCACATAAACATATTTCTATGCGTTTTAGCTTGCCACGGACAAACCGTAAATCCGATTAACACGAAATTTGAAATCTTTCAATAATATAACATTACCGATCCAATGAAATTAGTTTCATCGAAATCTGAGACTGTATGAAAAATGGCTATTTTTAAACGTTAATTAAATATTAAAATATTCGATTTCTATAATTTAACTTCTAATTCCATTTTAAAAGTTCTCTAACATCTGTAGCGACCCGACTTTCTATCACCAGAAAGTCACATCACTATTTAAGAAAGAAAGGGATAGAAGAAGAAAAGATAAAAAAAGAAGAAACACAACAACATCAGATAACTCACAGCGGAACGAATGAAATATAATGTATCACATAAAATATTACATAGTATCATATTACATCAGAGTACACAACTTATACAACACATATTAGACAGTTATAAACATCTGTCTAACTATACAACTCAAGTACACAAGATACAGATACAACACAAACACAGTGGAACCGTAATATATCTACACGTGGAAGCCTCCTGCTCCATATCTCCTTCAAAATTCGTCAAGCAAACCTGAATCCCTCGACTACTCATACATAATATGAGCACCCAAGAGTTTAATAAAACAGAAAATAAACACTTGGGTCAGACAGGGGTCTGGTGTGAATAAAAGGGTTAAAATTGCTTAAATTTAGAAAATCCTTTGAAAAGAAAAGGTATCCCGTAAGACTTCCCACACATAAACATGGAAAAGTTTTTACCTTATGCTAACCAAAACATTTGATAGGAAATCCATTGATATTATAATAATGTCAAGGGTTTTCAAGTAAATAAGAAATAGCCGAAATTGTTACATGATTAAATTCCGGCTACTAGCCACAAAAGTGGGTAATACAAACAAAACCGTAGGGTCTCGTAGGAAGAATTGGGTTTCCATTGATGGCAGGGCTACCGAGGTACCGCCCGTCACAGTACGTGGCCTAAATCACTGTACCGAGGATTACTCCCAATACCCTGCAACACAAAGCCGGACCATTCCTTACTGAACAGTTTCGAGTAAGATCACCCCGTGGTTGGCGCGACCAACCACCCATAAAGCCGAAATAAAAGGGATATCTAGACAGGAATGACCTCACCCTGAAATGGGTGCTACCCATCTAGCCTTGCTGCACCTTCCCTGTTTTAGCCATTCCCGGTTGACGAGGCTTGAGGCTGCGATTACCATTATAGAACACATCTATCTTAGAATGCTCATCGTCCACCTGACGATGTTCTGAAAGCATTCAATCCATACAAGTTTGTTCCGGGTTCGAACGAAACCGAAGGCACTATCTCGTTGCACTCATATTGGAATCACCCTCAGAGTCAACGACCATAGCCCTTGCACTCTAAATCACCATCTCGAATCTATAAGTACTATCTCCGTCAAACTCATCACGGAATCACCCCTAGAGTTATACTGACGAATAGTTCTTACACTTCGAGTCTTCACTAAGCTCCACTTGGATTCACGACCTAACGTTTAATTTGGATCGATGTGGTTTTCGGATATCCAAATATGGAAACCCGATCCCGGTCTCACCGAAACCAAACGCCATTTTAATGTCCAAGTTGTTTAAGGGTTTAAACAGTTAACTTATATTCAGGATGATATAAACAGATAGATGAATCACATTATCACAATAGATAATTCATATCAAACATTCATCTCACAAAGCAGCATATCATATATCATAGATATCCAAATCATCCAATATCAACCAATCACCCAATATCAATCATGCAATATAAATCAATCAATCATCCATAAACAGAATTGATTAACTCTTAATCAATTGGATTACCTAAATTCTTCTTCATTTATTTATTCCAAATAAATAAATTAATCATCTCTTAATGATATTCCTTAATTAATCTCTCTGATTAATTATACTTTAATTACATTCAAGTAATTATCCTTAACCATACACAGTAATTAACCTTTAATTACTATCATTAGTTACAATAATTAATGATCCTTCATTTACTTCCATTAACTAATCAACTATAATTAATTACATTAAACCTTAATTAATTACAATTAATTAATCATACTTTAATTAATCATTTTTATTAATCAACCTTGATTAATTAATTATATTAACTAATAATCCTTATTAATTAATTAACCCTTTAATTAAATAAATAATTTATAATTAATCATCTTATTAATCATAAACAGTAATTAACAATTTGTAATTACTTATGTTAATTAATTAACTTCTTAATTAATTATATTAACCCTTTTATTAATCAATCTAGTTAATTAATCTTTAATTACTTCATTAAGTAATTATTATTCAATTTAAATTAATTAATAATCCTTAATTAATTACTTTATTAATAAATTACATTTTAATTAATTACACTTACTAATTAATCTTAAATTAATCTTATTCATTAGTTAATTAATCACATTTATTAATTAACTAAAATTAACTAAGTAATTAACCCTTAATTACTTACATAAGTAATTATCTCCTAATTATTATTCTCTTAATTAATTACTTAACAAGTAATTAATCCCATCATTAAATAATTCTTAATTCTTTAATTAATTAATTACTCTATAATTAATTAACTTCAAAACAATCATATTAATCAATTCCTTAATTAATAACATCAAGTGATTATCCATTAATCACTTCCATTTAATTACTCCCATGAGTAATTTTCCACTAATTACTTCCATAAGTAATTTCCATTCTTAATTACATTCAATAATTAACCATTAATTACTTCATTAAGTAATTACACTTAATTAATTCATAATTAAGTGATTATTTAAAATGAAATAATCAATTAATTAATCATTTAAAATTAATTAAATAATTAATTAATTAACTTCTTATATTTAAAGAAAATCCTTAATTAAATAAGAAAAACATTTATCTTAATTAAACTCTCTACTTATTAATAATCACATTAAGTATTCTTAAGTTCATAACAATAATAATTTAACCTAAATTATCCCCATAAATTAATTATTTGAATTAATCAAATTTTAATAACTTAAAAACAAATTATTCTATTTGGTTTTCAAAATTATAACAATAACCTTATTTGAAAATAAAACATTTAGAAATCTAATTTGAAATTTAAAACACTTTAATTATCCAACTTAAACTTATTTATTTTCAAAATAATTTGAAAACTTTGTTATTAAAACATTACTTTAAGATTCACTTAAAACTTTGATTAATTCTTTAATTTGAAAACACTTCTTTTAAATTTGAAATTATAAAATTTAGTTAAGTTAATTATTTCCAAAAGAAATCATTTTAACAATTTAAATTTTGAAAATAAATTCAATTAATACTTTTAAAGTTTGATTAACTTTATTTCAAAACACAAGTTTTAACTTGAAAATTTGTTTTCTTTTATAAAACTTGTTTATAATTTTAAAGCCTACCTTCATTTATTCAAACTCAAGTTAAATTTGCAACTTAATCATTATACAGCACTTAACTAAAAAGAACAACACCCTAAATACCCGAGACAAGCACGACAACCTCACGCATCTGCCCCGAGTTAAAAATCCAGAGCCACTGCTTCGAGTGGATCACGATGAAAACACGAGTGCCACCCCGAGTCTCAACCCGTCTTCCCCAAACTCCAAACTTCTACCTGATACGATATTCATGCATGCACATTGCACGGCGGTCTAAACGACGTCGAACCTTCCTTCGGCCATCTCCAAGTCCACGACGACCACGTCGTCCCTCACGACCAACCAAAACCCTAAAAACGACGCCAATACAAAATCGAGCATCAAAAACTGGAAACAAATCGAACGAAAAACCAACCAACGTCGACGAACTCGACGTCGATAGACCCCGCTGATCTACCTGATGACGCGCCACACTTCGTCGAACAAAACCCACACCTCGCGAAACATTCCGATCCTCCATGGCCAACACAAATGCTCTGCAAAACACCCTACTTACAAACTACCACCGAACCATAATTCGATCAAATTCAAACAAATTGGCCATAGGAAAAATTCGTGCACATTTTTTCCTTCATCCTTGATACAAAAGCATGCTTCGCCCAAGATTTCAACTCAAATCATGGAGTTTATCATCGGCAATTTATCAAATTGCTGAAACCCTTCATTCCCAAATTCCCAACAGATTATCAACTTAAAAATTCTGAATTGCATGTTAAAAATCATCATTTCTAACAACTAATCCATATATACAGTCCAAAGCAGAAATTAAGTTGAGTGATTTTTATCATAAATATGAATTCCTCTGTTATTTCCATTTTAAACATTATTTGTGGTATTTAAAAATCCTGGAACTATTTTATAATCTTCATCATATAATTACAAACAATTTTCATTTAAAAACTCAAGGCTAATATGGATTAGATTCGTGGATATTGAAATTTTTTAGCAGAACATTCACAGTAAATCACCAGAGAACACACTTGAATGTTTATAAACAGACAAGCTCACACAACATATACATACCAATTCATATAAATTCAATCTAAAGAACTTTAACACAAGTCAATATCATCACATGCATGGCAGTAAAAACCAGATCAAACTGTTTTTAAAGAAATTTACTCACCTCAATTTGCAGTGAACAAAGCTTGTTTCCAGGCCTTGAACATAAAATCTGAAAAATGCTTTTGATGTTGCTTGCTGTTGAAATTGAATGCATGCTTCAATTTGATGTTTTAAAAAGGTTGAAACAGATGTTGACTTGCAGTTGAATTTCATTTGAATTGCAGGTTTAAGGTTGTAGATTTAGTGGTTTTAAATTTCAGGTTTGAAGTTGCAGATCTAATTTCATATTTCAGGTTTTGAAAAGCTTTTCTATTTTTTCCATTAATTTGAAAGAATGAAAGAAAAGAAATGAGAAGAAGAAGGTTTGGAAATTGAAAGGGGAAAAACAAATTTTCCCTTATATGTTTAAATTTCAAATAACAGAAAAATGAAGGCCACTTGTTCCTTAAGAATTTACATTTGTCACTATAGTATTTAATTTTCTTACATGTGTTATTAAGATATGTTAACATGTTTACACATGTTTCTAAGTATTTTAAATAAATTTTTATTTAATTTAAATGTAAATAGAAAGCTTACTTACTTAAATCTCTTAATTAATAAATATTTACATATGTATATATAAATTTACCTTTTAAAGAAAATATTCTAAAACTAATTATAAAGAAAAATCATCAAATCAATTTAATTATTAATACAGATTATTAAATCGATATTGCCTAAAATTCTGGGTCGTCACATTCCCCCCCTTAAAGGAATTTCGTCCCCGAAATTTAAAAGCAAATGTAATTTAATAACCCAGTAAAGATTTCAATTTCAATCAGCAAAGCATTCCTATCAACCAGTTACTAACAACCATAACAATCAATCAAACAAACAAACCTAACTAATTATCCTGACACAAATCAGAATAAATCTTACTAACACTATCTAGAGTTTCCTAAGTATAAATCACTGGGAGACTCGCTCTACAGAAGCTAACAAACTACACCACTAAAATCCAGAGCTCAACTTCCAAATCCAACTGAACTGCAGATCCAACAACCAACAACGAATCATACACGTACTCTCTCAGAGATACGTGAAATACAATGAATTCCAGCTATCCAAACTGGCAATTCAATCTTATCCAATCAAAAACACAGATAAGAAATCCCAAATGCCTTAGAACTAGCCATCTAATCTTATCCAATCACTGTTTTCTTAACCAGAGAAATCTTAACAACAATGAAGTCTTCAACTTCGAATTCCAAACTCCTTATCTCATATCTGCATATCTCAACAGACAATCCTGGGCTGCCAATCTTCTTCCTGATCAGCTCAACCTATGCTGATGCTTCCAGAAACAACTAGACCAAAGCAAACCAGTTTCTGGATCCTATCCAACAGAAAAGGTCTTCCAAAATCCGTCGAAATCCAGAACACAAGCTTTACTTCCCAAGCAGTATCAAACTGAATTTGCTTCCTTCCTTGTACAGCTGCTACCTCGCTTCCACTGCACAACTCTGATTCTGAAATGGATCAGAGTACTGTTGATGAACACGAGTACAAACTTATCCAATATATCCGGGAAAACTTTGTTCATCAAAAACATAAAATCTGAGTGACCCTTCTGACTCGGTCACGCTACCTTACAACAGATTCCAACTCAAAAACTAGATCTGACTAATCCAAACTCCAAAAAAAATTTCTAAGCTGCTATACCAACTCTTCTTCTCTAAGAACCATCCTACAGCTAGGCTGACTACCAAAATCGCTTCTGGAACCAAAACAATACGGAACTCAACTCTAGATGCAGACAAACTTCTGGTTACTTCAGTAGCTCCTACTTCCACAGGAGAACCCTCCGTCTCAAACTAAAGAATGCCTAAGAAAAATTCCCAAACTAATCGCAAGTCACTTTTGCGATCCTACCTAGTTCGGATTTCAAATAAACTGTCCTCTCTTTACCAATTAGAACATCCTTACGCTTTTCCAAACAAAGTTAACTCTTCAAGAAAACTTTCATCATCTGCCCGGACTGCTAAAAGAAGAACCACAAAGATTCCTGAACCATCGGAGAAACGACCCACACTGCTACTTCCAAGCTCTACCTTTATGACACTGCAAAGCTAAAAGACCTTCTCGTCAGCACAACGAGCACAACGAACACTTCAAGCTCTACTGCTACCACAGCTAACCAATGACTTCTAATCCAAAGGCTTCTCGAAAACCAAAATGATCAACAAACCACACAAAAGACCTTCGAGATGGCAGACAACCTCTCAAGAAATTCGGGCTCGAAACCAAGCATCAACATCTCGCTCTTCTTAAGGAATGACAAAGGAGACCATGCCGAAACGACGCAACTCATAGACCTTAGTCTCATATTCCAAAACAGCCAACCTCCATTCTAAAGATTCAGATAACTTCTACACAAACGAATCTTACATGCGATAGGTAAAGACCGCTCCTCAACTACTTCTAAAACTGCTTCCAGAGAAAACATCTTCTGAAATATCCATGGATACTGCATCTCATCATGCAGTTATCAAGATATCATCACTTGCTACAACACTTCCGACAGATCCAAACTTACACTTCAAAGATGGACTCTGAATCTTTAAAAAAAATTCCTTCAGATATTAGAGAAATCCTTACTCCAAACTACAAATCTTACTCGAGACGGTATTAGGTCTACAGTCTCGACAAATATACTTCCAACCTCAAACATATGGACCTCTTCATTAGTGGTAGTCGTGTTACCCACACACACCACTACTCCATCTACCTCTAAAACTTATGTTGGAAAATCCAAACAGATAACCCAACAAATTAGGTAGATATATATATATATATATATATATATATATATATATATATATATAAATTACAAGTATGTCTCTCAAGAAAGACACCACTCCAGAGCCTAGGTATTCACTCAACCTAAAGCTCTGATACCACCTGTAGCGACCCAACTTTCTATCACCAGAAAGTCGCATCACTATTTAAGAAAGAAAAGGAAAGAAGAAGAAAAGATAAGAAAAGACGAAACACAACAACATCAGATAACTCACAGCGGAACGAATGAAATATAATATATCACATAAAATATTACATAGTATCATATTACATCAGCGTACACAACTTATACAACACATATTAGACAGTTATAAACATCTGTCTAACTATACAACTCAAGTACACAAGCTACAGTTACAACACAAACACAGCGGAACCATAATATATCTACACGTGGAAGCCTCCTGCTCCATATCTCCTTCAGAATTCGTCAATCTAATATGAATCCCTCGACTACTCATACATAATATGAGTACCCAAGAGTTTAATAAAACAAAAAATAAACACTTGGGTCAAACAGGGGTCTGGTGTGAGTAAACGGGTTTAAATTGCTTAAATTTAGAAAATCCTTTGAAAAGAAAAGGTATCACGTAATACTTCCCACACATAAACATGGAAAAGTTTTTACCTTACGCTAACCAAAACATTTGATAGGAAATCCAGTGATATTATAATAGTGTCTAGGGTTTTCAAGTAAATAAGAAATAGCTGAAATTGTTACATGATTAAATTCCAGCTATTAGCCACAAAAGTGGGTAATACAAACAAAACTGTAGGGTCTCGTAGGAAGAATTGGGTTTCCATCAATGGCAGGGCTACCGGGGTACCGCCCGTCACATTACGTGGCCTAGATCACTGTACCGAGGATTACTCCCAATCCCCTGCAACATAAAGCGGGGACCATTCCTTACTGAACAGTTTCGAGTAAGATCACCCCGTGGTTGGCGCGACCAACCACCCATAAAGCCGAAATAAAAGGGATATCTAGACAGGAATGACCTCACCCTGAAATGGGTGCTACCCATCTAGCCTTGCTGCACCTTCCCTGTTTTAGCCATTCCCGGTTGACGAGGCTTGAGGCTGTGATTACCATTATAGAACACATCTATCTTAGAATGCTCATCGTCCACCTGACGATGTTCTGAAAGCATTCAATCCATACAAGTTCGTTCCGGGTTCGAACGAAACCGAAGGCACTATCTCGTTGCACTCATATTGGAATCACCCTCAGAGTCAACGACCATAGCCCTTGCACTCTAAATCACCATCTCGAATCTATAAGTACTATCTCCGTCAAACTCATCACGGAATCACCCCTAGAGTTATACTGACGAATAGTTCTTACACTTCGAGTCTTCACTAAGCTCCACTTGGATTCACGACCTAACGTTTAATTTGGATCGATGTGGTTTTCGGATATCCAAATATGGAAACCCGATCCCGGTCTCATCGAAACCAAACGCCATTTTAATGTCCAAGTTGTTTAAGGGTTTAAACAATTAACTTATATCCAGGATGATATAAACAGATAGATGAATCACATTATCACAATAGATAATTCATATCAAACATTCATCTCACAAAGCAGCATATCACATATCAGAGGTATCCAACTCATCCAGTATCAACCAATCACCCAATATCAATCATCCGACATAAATAAATCAATCATCCATAAACAGAATTGATTAACTCTTAATCAATTGGATTACCTAAATTCTTCTTCATTTATTTATTCCAAATAAATAAATTAATCATCTCTTAATGATCTTCCTTAATTAATCTCCCTGATTAATTATACTTTAATTACATTCAAGTAATTATCCTTAACCATATACAGTAATTAACCTTTAATTGCTATCAATAGTTACAATAATTAATGATCCTTTATTTACTTCCATTAATCAACTATAATTAATTGCATTAAACCTTAATTAGTTACAATTAATTAATCATACTTTAATTAATCACTTTTATTAATCAACCTTGATTAATTAATTATATTAACTAATAATCCTTATTAATTAATTAACCCTTTAATCAAATAACTAATTTATAATTAATCATCTTATTAATCATAAACAATAATTAACAATTTGTAATTACTTATCTTAATTAATTAACTTCTTAATTAATTATATTAACGCTTTGATTAATTAATCTAATTAATTAATCTTTAATTACTTCATTAAGTAATGATTATTCAATTTAAATTAATTAATAATCCTTAATTAATTACTTTATTAATAAATTACATTTTAATTAATTACACTTAGTAATTAATCTTAAATTAATCTTATTCATCAATTAATTAATCACATTAATTAATTAACTAAAATTAACTAAGTAATTAACCCTTAATTACTTAAATAAGTAATTATCTTCTAATTACTTTCATTAGATGATTATTCTCTTAATTAATTACTTAACAAGTAATTAATCCCATCATTAAATAATTCTTAATTCTTTAATTAATTAGTTACTCTATAATTAATTAACTTCAAAACAATCATATTAATCAATTCCTTAATTAATAACATCACGTGATTATCCATTAATCACTTCCATTTAATTACTCCCATGAGTAATTTTCCACTAATTACTTCCATAAGTAATTTCCATTCTTAATTACATTCAATAATTAACCATTAATTACTTCATTAAGTAATTACACATAATTAATTCATAATTAAGTGATTATTTAAAATTAAATAATCAATTAACTAATCATTTAAAATTAATTAATTAATTAATTAATTAATTAACTTCTTATATTTAAATAAAATCCTTAATTAAATAAGAAAAACATTTATCTTAATTAAACTCTTTACTTATTAATAAATCACATTAAGTATTCTTTTTAGAGCAATACGGATGTGTAGCGTGCTGCTACACAGCCGGTTAGATAATAGTAAATATATAAGTAGCGCGATCGACAGGCCCGATCGATGGCCAAAATGATGAGAGTTTACAACGTAGTCTTTCAACACAAAATAAGAGAACAGTCAACTACAACATAGTAATGCAGAACAAGTACAGACAAACAGACAATTTGCGCACAGGGGACTACAGTTGCTGCTTATGATGCCTGCCAATAGGATCAGCAGAAGTGCTACCAGCTGATTCCGTCGGCGAAGTGGTGGAGTATGGCAGTCTAAGCCTGAACGGTGCAGAGTAGCTATGCCCTATTGAGAGAGAGTAAAAATAAATAGTACGCCTACATGCTCTCTCAAAGTGAGGATTGGTACCATGGAACACCCGATCGTTACGTTCAACCCAAATGCACCAACTGAAGACAGCTACAAAGGGATCCAGGTGAATGTTGGGGGGATTATACTGCCAATGATCAAAAAAGGTGGTGATAGTTGGGACGTAGCCGAGTAAGTGAGTGGATGTTGCCGCCCAGACTCTATAGGAGAAATCGCAGTCGAAGAATAAATGTTGTATACTTTCTGTTACAGTAGAGCAAAAAACGCAAGAGGACTCTGGCACAATGCCAAAACGAAAGAGCCTATCTCTAGTATTGATGCGGTTCTGGATGAGACACCATTGGAAGAATGCCATACGGGGCAGAAGTCTGCACTTCCACAGTCTGGAGAAATTGAAGAGGCGTCTAGGGTTGTTAAGGTAGGAGTAGCAGGAGGGGACTGAGAAGCCGGTTGTAGGGCTAGGGGCCCAGAGGAACTTATCGGGTTGGGGGGCAAGTTGGATGGAGCGAAGGATAGAAGCAGCTTGGAGGAGCTCCGCAAAAGTGGAGAGGTCAAAATAGGATGAAGGAAGGAAGTGATCGGCGCCAAGGCGGAGGGAGTTGGAAATGGAAACGTGGCTAAAGGGGGAGAGGGAGAAGAGGTTGGGGAGGGAAGAGGAAAGTGGAAGTTGACCATGCCAGGTATCAAGCCAGAAGAGGCAGTTCTCACCATTACCAGCTTTGACATGGAAAAGAGACTTAACTCGGGGGAGGGTGGAGAGGACGCCAGCCCAGAAGGGATGGTTTGATGGTGGGGGTGAGGTGGAGGGCCAGGTGGGGGTTGGAAGCGTAGTGGCGCGAGGAAATCCAAGATTTCCAAAGGAAAGTACCTGAAGAAAGAAAACGCCATAGCCATTTAGCCAGAAGCGCGAGGTTGAAGTGCTGCAGGTCAACAATACCAAGTCCACCATTATTGGAATGCAAGAAAACAGTCCGCCAATTCACCAGTTTCTTAATTCGACCCCCATTCCATAAAAAGGAGCTTCTAATCATATCAATTCTATTTCATATTAAGGCTTTTGACTCAGTCAACTGGCAATTCTTGTTGGATCTCCTGAAACATAGAGGCTTCCCCCCGAAATGGTGTACATGGATCCATTGCATTCTCAACACCAGTTTCTCCACAATTTCGATTAAGGCTTTCGACTCAGTCAACTGCCAATTCTTGTTTAATTAAGAAAATCAACACCAGTTTCTTAATTAAATAAGAAAATCAAACATTTATCTTACTGGCAATTAATCAACACCAATTCTTGTTTGATTAAGAAAATCAACACCAATTTCGATTAAGAAAATCCTTAATCAAATTTGATTAAGAAAATCAACAGTCATTCTTGTTTGATTTTCTTATTTAATTAAGGATCCACAATTAAGTAAATGTTTTTCTTACTTAATAATTTTCTTATTTGATTAATTCTATTTCATAATTAATTGCCAGTTGACGACTCGAACGAAAAACCAACCAATGCCGACGAACTCGACGTCGATAGACCCCGCCGATCTACCTGATGGCGCGCCACACTTCGCCGAACAAAACCCACACCTCGCGAAACATTCCGATCCTCCATGGCCAACACAAATGCTCTGCAAAACACCCTGCTTACAAACTACCACCGAACCCTAATTCGATCAAATTCAAACAAATTGGCCATAGGAAAAATTCGTGCACATTTTTCCCTTCATCCTTGATACAAAAGCATGCTTCGCCCAAGATAACAACTAATCCATATATACAGTCCAAAGCAGAAATTAAGTTGAGTGATTTTTATCATAAATATGAATTCCTTTGTTATTTCCATTTTAAACATTATTTGTGGTATTTAAAAATCCTGGAACTATTTTATAATCTTCATCATACAATTACAAACAATTTTCATTTAAATACTCAAGGCTAATATGGATTAGATTCGTAGATATTGAAATTTTTTAGCAGAACATTCACAGTAAATCATCAGAGAACACACTTGAATGTTTATAAACAGACAAGCTCACACAACATATATATACCAATTCATATAAATTCAACTAAAGAACTTTAACACAAGTCAATATCATCACATGCATGGCAGTAAAAACCAGATCAAACTGTTTTTAAAGAAATTTACTCACCTCAATTTGCAGTGAACAAAGCTTGTTTCCAGGCCTTAAACATGAAATCTGAAAAATGCTTTTGATGTTGCTTGCTGTTGAAATTGAATGCATGCTTCAATTTGATGTTTTTAAAAGGTTGAAACAGATGTTGACTTGCAGTTGAACTTCATTTGAATTGCAGGTTGAAGGTTGTTGATTTAGTGGTTTTAAATTTCAGGTTTGAAGTTGCAGATCTAATTTCATATTTCAGGTTTTGAAAAGCTTTTCTGTTTTTGCCATTAATTTGAAAGAATGAAAGAAAAGAAATGAGAAGAAGAAGGTTTGGAAATTGAAAGAGGAAAAACAAATTTTCTCTTATATGTTTAAATTTCAAATAAAAGAAAAATGAAGGCCACTTGTTCCTTAAGAATTTAGATTTGTCACTATAGTATTTAATTTTCTTACATGTGTTATTAAGACATGCTAACATGTTTATAAGTATTTTAAATAAATTTTTATTTAATTTAAATGTAAATAGAATGATTACTTACTTAAATCTCTTAATTAATAAATATTTACATATGTATATATAAATTTACCTTTTAAAGAAAATATTCTAAAACTAATTATAAAGAAAAATTATCAAATCAATTTAATTATTAATACAGATTATTAAATTGATATTGCCTAAAATTTCGAGTCGTCACAACATCATTCTAATTCAACTAGAATTTAATTCAACTTTATAAATCATTTTCATTCACATTAAATTCAAATTTCAATTATTTCAGTAATTTCAAATATTAAATTAACAATTTAATTATCCAAATAAATCACCATATTTGAAATATAATTTATTCAACTTATAAAATTCGCTTTTAAATATTTAAATTCGATTAAATATCCCAAATTTGAATGACTGAAAAACTGGGTTGTTACATTCTTCCCCCTTAAAAGAATTTCGTCCCCGAAATTACTACGTAAGAAAAGATGCTATACTCCATTATATTTTCAAAATAATTTAGTTGAAATAAATTACCAAATTCTTTTAAGCGTTTAACTTTCCCAAAATCAATTAGTCACAACTTCGTTATTACACTTTTATAAAAACTTTTCTTAAGTTTCTAAATTTATTTATAGTTATTAACTAATATCAATTCAAAAATCAACTACATCATTCCATAAAAATCCAAAAAATCTCATTTCAATTTTATAACTCAAAATCACATTTTTTTGTTATAATTTTTTTTTCCGAAATTTCCAAAAAATTTCTAACGCCTTAAATTTTTAGAAAAAATTGTCATAGCCTCCTTTGCGCGGTTCGATCCGGAAAAGTCACAATATATTATATATATATATATATATATATATAATCACAAATAGACATCTCATCGTCGAGGATGAGGCATCCCGTAGGGGAAAAAGTGTAAAAGTGCAATATGCAATTCGAGCTATGTACCTTATATATTATTAGCGAGCATATACGACTAATATAGCACGAAAGCGAGCTCCAAATGCGAAGCAAGCGCCATCCGCACCTGCTAAACACTCAACAAACCATAAGAACACATATATGGAAAGTAATATCAACATATATAACATATACTTTACAACAATATATATGCCAATATAGCAAATGCAACAAAAAGCAACAAATGAAACCATCCAACAACTAACATTCAACTAACAACCATCTAACAAATTTACAACCAAATTGATTCATAAACAAATCAATATACATTCCAAATTTTATTAACATTCACTTGATTCGGTTTCAATTTATTCGCATTCCTTAATCACAATTGATTATATTCAATTTAGATTGGATTCAATTTAGTTACATTCACTTTAAATTCAATTCACATTTACTTTCCAATTCACTTTGCAAAATTCTTTTAATACATAACACTACTTTACTTCATTCTTCGCTTAAGCTTATAAACATTTTAATCCCATTCATTCTTATTCAGAATTTATTCATTATTTAGTATACTTCCTTTTTAATACTAATACGCTTATGATTTATTTTCTAAATCACTTACCTGAGTTCAATTTTACATTTTTATACAACATTTCTAATGTTTATCATCAGTCCACAACTTAAGTTTATTACCTGTTAACAACATTTCGACTTATATACAGTTCATTTATATACTTAAGTTGAATTCCATTTACTAATCCAAGTTCATATTCATTTCGATTTCTTCACTTAACTCATTTGATTCATTTGAAAATCAAATTCAATTTCATTTAATATTACTTAAGTTAAATTCCTTTTCAAGGTTCATTTGATACCACTTAAGTTTAATCTCAACTTATAATTCAATTTTGGATTTTTATTTCTTAGCATTCATATGTAACACAAATAGAAATTTGTTTTACTTACTATCTCTCAAATTATAAGCTATAAAGCTTATTCACTTATGATTTCATGAATGTTTACTTATGTTGTCTTCCATTTACCACTTATAATCTCAATTCATAGTTATACAATCACTTTACAATCTTAAGTGTATATTTACTTTTATTTGATTCATTTCAAATATTTATCTAATTCATTTCAAATTCAACTCAATTTCATTCAACTTTACTTTTAGTTAAACTTCAACTCATGTAATTCAGCCTACTGACTCAAAATATTTAACTTCACTTAAGTTAAAATTTTAATTTCATATCTCAAATTAGACTTTCTTATTTATACTAATTCCAATTATAAGTTTAAAACTCATT
Organism: Allium cepa; assembly: GCA_030765085.1. NCBI lineage: Eukaryota > Viridiplantae > Streptophyta > Magnoliopsida > Asparagales > Amaryllidaceae > Allium > Allium cepa. The sequence continues at coordinate 539,558,465 of CM060934.1, read as the reverse complement.
TCACTTATATTTATCAATTTCAAACTTTGACTTTAAATTCAAATTTTTTTATCAAACAAAACTTCAGTTTCAATTTAATAATGGTAGAAAATCAATCACATAGAAACTCGAAAATGATACTGATGATGCTGTAGTCATCACTCTCATTATTTTCCAGCAACGCTAGTGAATTCAGTGCTTTGAATTCTTTCTTTTAAATTCTTTTATTTATAAATCACATTAATATATTTATACTTATATAATTTCACTTCTATTTCACTTCACTTATATAAGTTCATTTCAATTTGTTTACCTTGTTTAGATTCATAAAAATGACAACATTTATTATTTAAACACAACAAATAACAAATGATAATAATCAATTATTACCATTCATTAACAATCAATTAATATATATACTACTATATAAAATATAATCAAGGTAAAATTATTTCATTTACCCAATTTTGAAAATAATATTGTGTTAGTATGCTTGCTCAAGTGTTTTGGAATCCCAACCGATGACATTAGCTAGACACATCGACCAAAAACCAAAATTCGAACTTAACAAAACAAACAACCAATATAAAACATTTTTATATATCACTAACAAATACCCGCTCATATATATATATATATATATATATATATTATATATATATATATATATATATAATACACTCAAACTCAATCTAGGGTGCTACTGACCCTATCTATACTGAGTGCACATCGAAGCGTAGGAATATACTAAATCTAAGCTCTGATACTAGCTATGAAAGACGCACAGTTCTATACCCTCTGAATCCGACAATAAACCACACATGTCCGAACCAGAGTGCACCGATTGCAGATAATCATGAGAAAGAAAAGAGAGGGTGAGAAGAAAGAGAGAAGAAAGAAGACGAGAAGAGAAGAAAAAGAGAGAAGCAAAACCAAACAATAATACAGAATCTCACATCGCAGCGGAAAACATATAATATAGATCAATAATCTTTACAAGAGAAACTGTAATACACATAAGCCAATATCAGAGTACACAATAAATAATCATCAGCTCGGACAGATATAATGACCCGTTCTCACAAATGCTGATAATCTACAACAACAGCATCAATGATGCAAAGCAATGCAGCGGAATAATAAACCGATACGAGTATACGAAATGAAGATCTCTAACTCGCCTACTGAAGCTCCAAAAGCAATAAATCTGAACCTGTAAATATACTCGATCTGGCCCGACCTTTGAAAGGGAAGAATTCCCAGATCAGTCTGGTAAACCAGCGTGAGAAAATACACTCAACTGAATTTATAAATTTATCAAAAATTTTCCTTTCAAAACAAAAGATATCTCGTAACATACGTCCACACATAAACACAGACATGTTTTTACCTTACGATACCCAAAACATCTCATATCAAATCCGATTATATTATAATAGTGTCTATTATACATATAATAGATTAAATAGATGAAATTGTTGCCATTATTAAATTCCAGCAATACTAGGCTCTACAAAACAACATGGCAGGCATGTAATGGATTTTGGATTCCATAAAAATGACTAGGTAAAGGGACTACCTTCCCGATCCAACATAGTACACCTCTAGAGGGATGCACCTAGGGTCCAGATACTGAACTCCTAAACCAACATAAGACCGACCTACCCCTTTCTGGATAGTACCGAATATGTCATCACTCCGGTCGTTACCGACCTTTAATTCGTGGCTATGAGCATATACAACAATAATCAGATACACGACGTCATAGCGTGTAAAGATATATCTAGAAGAGTGATGATATCTCCTAATGGAAGCGACCCATTTTAGCCTTCTGCTTCTATCCCTGTTTCAGTCATTTACCAGGGAGTGAGGCCAAAGAGGTATCGATTACCTTTCACATATCATATATCACAAATCACATCACTTCGAATGCCACGTTGTTATTTCTGTTGACTACTAATTGCCTTCCACAAAAATACAACCCTTGAGCTCGTACATCTCAAGGAGGGTGTTAAACTAAGAGAATTTGCCTTCTCCGCTACCACTGATGTACGTTTGTAGAAACCAATGTACATAATCTTAGAAATGCAATGTCAGACAAACATCCATACAAGTTGTCCAGGAACAGGACAAACCGAAGGCACTTTCCTACCACATACCGTCGGGAAATCCCTAGGATTAGTGGCGAATAGTCATTGCATTGGATATTTCATAATGAAGAGACAACTTCTACTATATGTATATTGGGATTTTAACCCCAAACGATCAAAAGCAGTCCCTACTATGAAAATCCTGAATACCAATATCATCGACCAACTTGCACAATCATCGCATAAATGTTGGTCCAAAGTGGTTTTCAGGTAAAGTGATCCCGGTCCCTTCGCACCAACAATGAAAAAGTGTTTTTCAACCTTACACAGAAACTAAGTCTCATAGACTTATCACATCCCCAACTTTCAACTTGCTATCCTTCGGCCAAGAAGGAAGCTCGATAGATTGGAGTAATACTCCGCACTATACTAATCAACATCCTCTACACAAATGATAATCAAGCCTACATAGAAGGCTACATACTAAGTGTACGACTAAATAGTTCCCACATCAAGTAGAGGAACTAAAATGGCCAAATTCGATAGTCGGTTATTAAAATATCAAAGAAAACAACAAATATTTAGCACCATAAGCAATCACTAGGGCCTTTTATATAAAAACTACCAAATTTAATTGATTTCGGATTTATAAAACAATGTTTATAAATTCACATTTCTGTTATATAAAAACTTCAATTTATAAATCCCTTTATTTACCAATTCTATATATATCTCATTTACATGCCAAAATCCATTTATAAGTTAATTTACTTGTAATTCTTTTATTCACAAAATCGTTCTTTTATAACTTCATCAATTCATAAATCTATAAATCATCTTATTTTCTAATAAGATCCATTTAAACTTTATTTTAACATTTATAAAACTCCTTTACAATTTCTTCTATTTTATTTATAAAATATCAATTTTATAAATTTTATATATAAACCATTTATTATAAGTCAAAAATCTCAATTTAAAAGATTTTACAAAATAGTTATCTCCATATTCCAAAAATCACATTTTTATTCCATTTAACAAAAATCATAAATTTTATAACATAAAAATTATAACTTTATTTATTTGAAATAAATCCATTTACTTAACAATTCAATATTTATCAAAACATCTATTTTCAAAATTACTTGAAAATCCTTTTAAATTTGAAATCATCACTTTAACATTTTTACAATTCCAAAATATGGCCTAATGTTGCAATAGCACTAAATACATCAATCATGGCATCCAACATCATATATCACTTCATAACAACATATATCACAATATCTGTAAATATAACCAATACTGGTGAGGAATCCAGCCGGATCCCTCCAACCTATCACTTGCAACAAATATACATATCAGAAAATATGTACAATATCCTCTTCGAGGCAGACGCGCGTACAAAGGGTCATCCGCTTATACACGGGAACATATAGGGTCTAATCTGCTCCAATATACAGGTATATATCCAAATACCAATCAATATATATAATATATCATCAAAAAATCATCAATCATCATAAAATAAATTTTATTCTCACTTATATGAAAATATAAGCGAGATAGAAAGAGTGAGTTGTACTCACATTGCTTCCAATAGCAGTTGCAGAGTTTTATTCCGAATAAAATTAAACGAGCATTTAATTTTACTTAAAATTTTCATTAGCTCCAATCAACTCCGAACAAGCTCTATAATTTGGTGCTCATCAATAGGGACCCATCGCAACTTGTTTCGTCAAAAACGGACCTCGTATGAAGAAGTTACGACATTTTAAAGTTTACACAAATTATTACATATATAAATTTACAAATATATTATATTTTAAAACCTTAGTTAGACCTTGGCCATTCATTTCTCTGCATTTCATATCGTGGCCACCTGCTTTTGTTTCTTCTTCTTCTCGTATGAAACCAGGTCGAAGAACCCATAAAGCTGCCTATCATCATCGAATTTTTGCGCCTCCCACTAACCATTAGAAGATGACCGAGTACCACCACCGTGAAGCCCATCCCCTCGCCTACCATCGCTAAAGAATTGGTTGAGCTCAACCCCAAATATGCTTGGAAAAATGTGTATAAATGCACGACACACTCGACCGAAATGCTGGCGATCCACTTCATCGTTTTTACATCTTGACCGTTGAAATCGTAGAACTCGATACGCTCTTCCTCTTTGTAGTCGAGTATTTTTCGTATAGATTGATGGATTGGAAGAGATCAAAGGGCGAAAATCGTGCATTTTTGGCCATTAATAGAAAACATCGGCTAGACCTAACTCTATTAGGGTTTTGGAAAATAGAATAAAATTGTGGCCTTTTATAGAAAATTTCGCGACACTATTCACCCGAAATTTTTTTAAACTTCGAACGAAGCGTGCCTCCTGGCGTTTATAATATTTTACCCTTATTCCGAGCATAATGGAATATATATCGGGAGCTAATTCGATCGTATTTGGAAGATAGGTTTTCATATCGACTTATTTAAATTTAAAATTCACTTAAACAAATTTCTATGCATTTTTGCTTGCCACGGACAAACCACAAATCCGATTGACATGAAATTTAAAATATTACAATAATATCTCATTATGGATCCAATGAAACAAGTGAAATCCAAGACTGTATGAAAAATGGCTATTTTTGCACGTTAATTAAATATTAAAATGTTCAATTTCTATAATTTAACTTTTAATTCAATTTTAAAAGTTCTCTAACATCATTCTAATTCAAATAGAATTTAATTCAACTTTGTAAATCATTTTCATTCACATTAAATTAAAATTTCAATTTTTTCAGTAATTTCAAATATTAAATTAATAATTTAATTATCCAAATAAATCATTATATTTGAAATATAATTTATTCAACTTATAAAATTCAATTTTAAATATTTAAATATAATTAAATATCCCAAATTTGAACGATTGAAAAACTGGGTCGTTACATTCTTCCCCCTTAAAAGAATTTCGTCCCGAAATTACTATGTAAGAAAAGATGCTATACTCCGTTATATTTTCAAAATAATTTAGTTGAAATAAATTATCAAATTCTTTTAAGTGTTTAACTTTCCCAAATTCAACCAAAATTGGGCATGACACTCCTCGGATGTTTTTGAAGAGATAAAATAAAGAATATAAATGGAAAAAGAGGAAGATCTAACAAACGCACCAATCACTAAACAGAAAAAGCACGTAGAAACACACAGATTTAGAGTGGCTCGATGTGTGGCCTATGTCCACTATGAAATGGTTGACTTTTATTAACTTTTCTTGCTGGTTATAATGAATTACAACAATAAAACTCGAGAACAACAGCGATTTCGACAGAGTTTAGATGTAGAAGAGACAAAAGTCCTTTTTCAGTAGGTCCCGTGCTGTTATTTATAGGCGTAGGCTGCAAATATCCCACTCAGATCTCGAAAGACCTCTTCTTTCACGTGGGTGGGCGCACGGGATCGATCCCTGACCATTTGGAGTCAATCCGTGATCGATATGAATGCAATTCGTATCGACACCAATTAAGTCGAGATTGATCATGAACATTCCTGAAGATGCACGCAAGCTCCTGTGAAAATTTGGTGGCATTTGAACTTGTAGATTTTGATTTATGATCGATGCAAGTTTGGATTTTTCGAAGGCTGTTGAATTCGTATCAATGCTGTTCGTATCGATGGTTCTGCACGTGATGTATGATGACATGGCACTTGCTTTTAGGATCGATCCACATTTATGCCAAGTGACCGAGTCTTTCACTTGAATGTGTTTTCTTCGTATCTCTTTTGTTGCACTCCACTTCATATCGATGTCCTGTGCTCCACTTGTATCGACGCCATTTGCTTCACTTCTTATCGATCGTCGAGTATTTGGTTTCATATCGAGGGGAGGTGTTGATTTCGTATCGATTTGTGGCCGATCGATATGAAGCATGCTTGAAAATGGATCGATACGAGATGGACTCCCACGCTACTGCCGATGGATACCAAATGGGTGGTTATGAATGGATACGAAGTGGGTCAATTCCAATGGATACAAAGGAAGCCGCTGCTGATGGATTCGAACGAAATCGATGCGAAATGGATTGAACGATGGATACTAACGAGTTTATTTTCTTGGCTTGCAGTGATCATATCTTGAGCATATGAACTCGGATTGACTTGAAATTTGGAAAGTTGGCTTTCATGGCTTTGCTTGTCATGTCATGTTAATTGTAGCTCGATCCGGACTCGGAGAAAATTTACCAGCATCCATAGTGAACCTGTATATAATCGTTCTTCGGGACGATCCGTCTTTGACCTCTAGTCAACTTCTTGGTGTCACGGCCTTGCCAAAAGACGAGATGACATTTGCTTCTCAAAGTACGTCTTGTGGGGACATGACGTGCTTTGAAAAGCTGCAATCTTCATTTTGAAATTTTTTATCTGACTTGCTAAACGGTTGTTGTCTTTTCATTGAAAGATATAACATTTGACTGACCTTCAGTAACATAAATAATGAATTGTTGACTGCCAATTGTTGTACTGAGCACGGTTGTAACCGAGTGTTGAATGATAGCAAATCATTGTTCAATGTTGTAATTATCGCTCGGTGAGCATTTACTCCCTATGAATTTTAAAAATTAGATGTTAGTCTATCATACATGCATGTATGTTAATTTGACTCCGCTAACGATCGAACGTTCGCAAGTCGTTGTCAGGTTTCTTGCATCGAATTCCATATCGATCCTCTCCTGAATCGATGTGAAATTTGAGTTGTAACGACGCTTGGTGGTCGTTTTGCAATATCATTTCATATCGATCCTCTCCTAGATTGATGCAAAAATTTAGAAAGTTATACTCGTTTTGATGAGAATCGATACGAACTTAGTTCTCGCTTTGATGTCATTAGTAATGATGGACACGAATCTTATTTCGTATCGATACTTGTTGGATACACTTGAGATGGGGGCTATAAGGCTTTGGTTTCGTATCCATGGTGGTTGACTTTGCTTTGTTTAGTTATTGGATACAAATTGGTGATATCAAGGAAGATGATGGAAGCGAAGCAAGCTTCTTCGTCTCGATTGATATGGGTAGCTGTAGCTTCAAGGGAATGGATACGAATTGTACTCTTCGTATCGGTTTGGAAAGTGGCTCGTTCTTACTGGAGGAAACCATAAGGGGCCGAATCGTCATTTGCCTCCATACCTCTTGCCCATATAAAAGCCCTTTGTACTTAGCCATTTTCTTTTACTTACTCATTTGATAGTTTAGATTTCGTATCGCTTAAAACCTTGAGGAAAGAGAAAAAACCCGTTCTCGCTCTCGAATCAAACACCATTCCAATCCTCTGCATCGATACTTTAACTAGGTAAATGATTAATTAACCCACACCAAAACGATGAGACTCGAGTTCGAATGTCAATCCATTCACATTCATGGTCGGTCTTCGGCGACATTAACGTTGGAGGTTGGTCACAGCAATGCTGGAGTGGGTAGGAGCTTGGTTGAGAAAGGAGAAGATGGTGCTTAAGTTGCATGGGGAAGAAGGATGAATGAAGGAAATGTTCGTATCGACTGTGGATGGACGAAGATATTCGTACCGAACAGTTGATAGTGGAAGTTCACATCGATGGAGGGAAAAGCTTCGTATCGATTGGGAAGGATGGGAGTTCGCATCGATCCGGTGATCGGTACGAATACTCGATTGTGTAATCGATACGAAGTCTTGGACCTGGTGGTTGATACGAACAAGGACGGTTTGGGATCTATACGAACCGATCTTGGAGCGACTGATATGAAACGCTATTTTCTGCGATCGATTTGGGCTTCTTGCAATCGATCTGACTCCAAACTCCGATGGATATGAAATCTTTGCATAGTCGAACATTCGACTCTGATGAGCTTTTGCATAACTGGACTTAATCGTTAAACTGCATATTTGACTGCCTTTTGAAGCTCGTCGATGGAACTGTAACTTGACTGAATTTAACAAACTTTAACTCGGATTGGTTTCTGGAGTCTGGATGGCATGATTATGATGGTCAGCGATGACGGTCACTCTAGTTGAATTTCGAAGTCTTGTCATTTGAACATTTTCTTAAATTCTGTAGAATCTTTTAAGTATTATGTAGCACTGCACTGCACAACATATCCATGCACTTCACACTGGAGAATACACAGGTTTATTATCATCTAACGATGGTTTTTGATGAGTTGATTAGTTATGGAATCTACAAGTTCACGGCAGCAGTAGCCTCAAAGTTCATCTTCTTCGATATCCCAGCCATTGCGGATGAAGTCATAAGTCTGGCTCCGGACGAGCTACCAGGAGCAAATATCATCGCGAACCCCCAAGATTCTATGCTATCCAATATCTCTGAAGCTATGTTGGGGCAAATATACTTGAGACACGGTTTATCATTAGATGATGTTCTGCTACCCGGATCGAACGATAAGCTACACGCTCTCCTAGAAGGATTCCATGCTTTTAACAGACACTCGTGCACATCCGGAACGCTTCTTCCATTCAACCCGTACATTCAAGAAGTGTTGGCTTTCATTTCAATCGCCCCGTTGCAATTACATCCAAATGGATATGCACTGTTGAGCAGTCTATTCATCGTTTTCATGGAATATCTCTTTCGACCCCTGACTCCGGAAGAAGTCAGATACTTGATTAATGTCAAGAGTTGGGATGATAATCCTTCAGTCACGTTTCTAGTGGCAGTTAGAAATTGTGAAGTAGTGGCAGGATCCTGGATCAAACTTAGTTACTTTAAGACGGAGTGGTTTTATTTTCGATGCCCTCCAGGGTTTGCCAGTCGGTGGTTGGTCAGGCATAAATACTGCAATTTTTCCAGCAGCTAGCGAGATAATCATAACCGACGTTGAAACTAATATCTTCTTTCCTTTACAACTGCAATTTCACGACCCGAAGGTGCTCACCTTATAGAAATAGTGCAAGTTCTTCAGGAAGTGCTGGGCGAGATGAGAGAAATTGACTCAGTGCTTACAGATAGAAAATTGAGGATTGTTGGGTAATAGATCAAAACCAGAGCATATGACTTGAGGGACCGCTTAAGGCGGCCCCGACGAGACAGGCTAAGCGTAGAACACCTGGGGTCGTAATAGTTGAGGAGGGTGATGAAGAAAATACGTCCACCAATGATGAACCCGTAGCTGGGCCTTCAGACAGTTTTCAAGATCTTGAGGGAATGAGGAAAGGCAAGGCAATATCACATAAGCATCATAAGTCATCGAGATGGAAATTCGTGGTTGTGTCCCTTCCAGCCTCCGGTGTTAGAATTTCGAAGGCTCCTTCCTCGCAAATGGAGAATCCTTTTGAAGGGCTCGCCGACATCCCAATTCCGGACTATGTGTAACTCCAACACGATGCCGGATTGGAAGGGCTTCAAAGTGCCTTAGATTTAAGCGAGTCACTTCCTACAAGTGTGGCCGACATATCCGGTTGGTCGGGGGGTTTAACACATGCATATATACACGATTTCCAATCATAAATTGTTAATTTCTAGAGATTACTGATTTTGCTTTTCTTTCTATTTTACAGACACGATGACTAGGCGAGAATCTATTTAGGAAGCCTTCGCTCAGCACGTCAGACATCCAGTTCGTACTATGAATCCCGCTGCAGGGAGGCTGACAGAGACTGCAATCTTGGTCATTCCAGCCAGGAGCGTTGCGAAAGGGAGAGAGACAGAGATAAAGAATATAGATATTGCTCCCGATCATGTTGTCCACCTCCTCGAGCTCCAACACCACCCTCCGGCCATGATAAACAACCCTTAGAGCCTCCATGCCAAAGACCGTCTTCTCAAGTTTCGAGGTCTGATTCGCAGCGTTGTAGGACTGACGCCGACGCTCCCACTATTATTGAACAAGCGGTTACCGAACCCACTGGGAAAGGAGCAATCGAAATCGCCCAGTTGAGAAAATATTTTTCGAACATATGTTTCGACGGTTTTATCTTCCCTCCAAACTTAAAAGAAAATTCCAGCCGAGGTGGAATAAACGATGCAGATTACATCCATGATATTTACATCCAATACAAGAAGTGGATGAAAGCCACGAATAAAGCATCGGCGGTGGCTTTTGAGCGAGCAAAAACAATTGAGAAGTTAGAAATTGACCTCGCCCAAAAGGACCATATAATTCAAGTGTTAAACAATGAAGCCAAATCTTGCTGAAAATCAGAAATAGAGGCCACCAAGAAAGCCGACGAGGCAAATGAATCCATGGAAAGGATGCGACAAACGCATTTTGCTTTGATTGAGGAGATGGGCCATCGAAACACCACTATTACGGCCAAAAGGGATGCTACTCTGAAGGAATTCAACGAGCTTAAAGCTAAACAATTTGAAATCATCAAGAAAAGGATGATGCAAATTAAGTAGCCCAAGTGGTGTGCGAACAAGCTGTGGTGCTCTAGGGTGAAAGGAATGCAGCAGCACTCAAAATTCAAGAGGCCGAGGCCGAGGTTGAGGATGAAGTTAAAATGGAGGAAGCCAGGTTATAGGCCGACATTAAAGACCTTCTGATTACATACGATGTTAATGTCTTGAAGCATAGAAATCTGACCTGGCTCAATAATTATCCAACATACCTGTATAATGCTTGGGGCCGATTGATAGAAATGAAAAGGATGAACACTAAGCTGAATTGATTGATGAATTTGAGCTCTATAACCGGGTGTTGAGCGAAGATGAAAGGAAAGTTCTCCATGATATTATGATTGCATATGAAAAGGAGAAACTTGGCACTCAACACTCGAAGGCTGGAGAAGGTTCTGGTGTTGAGCATCATGATGTAAGTTCTGAAACTCTCGCAACAACCCAGCCTGAAACGACATCTGTGGTTGTTCCTCAGTTTGTTCCTACATGCAATCCTGATCAACCGCAGTTGTCTCTAGTCCGCGAGCAAGTATCTGAAGCTACTCCACCCGCCGTGAGTCAAACCAAGGAAGGTACTCTGAACATTTCCTATGCTTGCTCAAAATCGAAAGCGTTACTTGAAGTAATTACTAACAGTTTTTTCTTTTTCTCTATACAGTGATTGGAGTCACATTTTCCATGCCTCCTGCAACTCAAGAGCAACACCATGAGCAAGAGGCCATCATAACCGAAGCGATCGCAACGATGGCTACTGCACCTACGGATGGGGTACAAGGGAGCACACTTACTTTCGATGAACAGATGATAGAGGAGCTTCTCGTTCATCACAGTGACCCTTCTGCCGATCTGCCGTTTGTTATGAGTGGAGGCGCACCTGTGACTAGCTCCTCAGGCCCAACTACCAAAGTTCCCAACGAGGCTCGGACAATTCACGAAGAGAAAATAATAGCCGAAATTAACGTAGAAATGGAGGTAGATGCGCGGGCTAGTAGCTTTGGAGGTGGGTTGGCGGGCCCTGGTCTAGCTCCTTTACGAATGATTTCCCTTGGTGGTGCGGTCGTCGACACCAGCGCGCCTCTCCCGTGTCCTAATGTTGATCCTATCCCTCCGACTCCGCCTTCAGGAAGCATTCCAATACATGTGAGTTCGGATGAAGAAGTTAATATAACACCCCCGACTAGAGATCCGTCACCAAAAGGTAAGGGATCAAAGAGGAAGCCAAGCGGCAGCTCTAGCGGGTCAATGCCGAAGAAGAAATCGAGAAAGAAGAAAGAATAGATATGTCCTTTCGACTCATTTTGGTAGATAGATAGGAGTCTACGTTTTCTTTTTAGGCCATGTATAGATGTGGGTTTGGCCCTTGATTGTAGGATTTTTGGTATAATTTTGTACTTATCTTTTTTATCCCAAAGAATGGTTGAAATAAAATTTCATTTTGTCCTCTGTACAGCTTGTGTTCATCTATTTTAGTGTTCCAGCGTTTGAACTTCAATTCATTATACTTATGAAATTTTGGTCTCCAAATCAAGCACGGGTTTAGTTGCTAAGTTTCGGAGCCACGACTTCGGGTCGCGACCGAGTGTTAAGTCGAATTCTGATGCTGCACTATCTCACTCAGTGGCCGGTACTTAAGTTCTGCCCCCAGATTAGGGGATACATTGGAAAGATCGATCAGCAATTGCCATTTTCCTTTAACACATCGATCGTAATCTTTATGAAGCGAAGCTGAAGCATGACAGTTCGGGTAGTCGAACCACACTTGCTCATCAATTGGTGATCGCATCCACTCTCTGAGGATTGCACTTGTTCATCGACGGTCGATTGTGTCCTCTTAATTTTAGTGATATGTCCATGCTCCGGGGACTTGAGTTATTTCCATGGGAGGTCAGTCACACCCGTTCGGTATTTAGGACTGTGTCCACACTCCGGGGACTTAGATTGATTCGCGGGTGGTCAGTCATACTCGATTTACGTTTATACCCTGACCTCACTTCGAGGACTCAAAGTTGTCTTACAGATGGTCGATTCGTATTCGGTTTGTGTTTAAAATCCAATCCACACTCCAGAGATTTAGAGTTAGCCAGTTTTTGTACTTCACTCCACGCTCTGGGGATTTAGAGTTAGTAGATGTTTATACTTCAGTTCGCACTCTGGGAACCTGGAGTTAGTTAGTGGGTGGTTGAATCACACCCACTTGGTTTTTATGTTTATACTCCAGTTCACACTCTGGGAATCTGGAGTTGGCTGACAGATGGTCAGTCACATCTGTTTAGGCATTAGGATTTCGTTCGCACCGCAGGAACGATAGATCTACCAAGACCGTAGACGGTCGACTCAAATTCACCCTGAGTTAACAAGCGAGGTCGTTAGATGGACGGGTCCACCCTCCTCGAGCTTGGTTCAAATACGGGTGAAGTCGTTAGGTGGATGGACCCACCCTCTTCAAAACAGCGTTTATAAGTTTATACTCCAGTTCGGACTCTGTGACTCTAGAGTTAGTTAGAGGATTGTCGTGTATCAATCCTTTTTTAGCTTTAATGTGATGACTTTACCCGAGCTCGGGTTTCACTTAGAAAGTAATCGATTGTATCACAGTCACTCCCTATTTGAATAAATCCCACTGTATGATGGAACTTAGCTCTCTGTACATAGTGATGGTTGTATGGCGCATTTCAAAAATCACAGCTCTGGCTCGAAGTGATTGCAATTTATTGCTGAAATAAGAAAATAAGAAAAAATCAGTTGCCTTATTACAAATTCAAATTTCGAAATGCATAAAAAAATTACAAATGAAAAGTAGACTGAATACATAAAGCCTGTCATGTGTAGTAGCGATGAAGACTTTCGTTGTTCCACGCTCTTGGCATAGTAAGAACGTCAATGGTCGATAATTTAAATTTGCCATCTCCGAGCTTTTTTCCGATTACATACGACCATTCCCACGTTGGCTTCATGTGTGAAGGAACTGGGTAGATTCTTTTAAGGACAAGATCTTCGAGTAAAAAGGTTCGAGGTCGGACCTTGGCATTGTATAATAGGGCGACTCGATTTGGGAATGCGCTGCCCTCAAGTCAGCCTCTTCTCGCTTCTCATCTAATAAATACAAGGATTCGGCAAGTAATATAACATTTGTTTTCGAATCATAATAAGTCACATGAGGAGATGGTACTTCCATCTTGACTGGAATAACGGCTTTTGAACCGTAGAAAAGAGAGAATGGTGTGTGGCTGGTTGCAGATCTATAGGTTGTCTGATAAGCCCATAAAGCCATAGGAAGTTCATCGACCCATTTTCCCCCGGCCTTTTCCAGTCGTTTCTTCAGAATAGATTTTATAATTTTATTAACAGCTTCAACCAGTCCATTCACTTAAGGGTGTACAACTGTAGAGAATTTCTTCTGGATATGGAATCATTGACAGAAATTCTTGAATTCAACACTGTTGAGTTGGGTTCTGTTATCGGTGATGATGATATGTGGGAGAACAAATCGACATATAATTTTGCGTACCACAAAGTTGATCACCTTCTTCGTCGTGATTGTAGCAAGGGGTTCAACTTTCGCCCATTTAATAAAGTAATCAACAGCATTGATGGCGTACTTTGCACCACCTTTGGCAAGAGGTAGAGAACCGATGATGTAAATACCCCATACAGCAAACAGCCATGGACTGACCATTTGAGTTATTTTAGTAGGCTCTTGGAATTCGAGCATGCTTCTGACATCTGTCGTATTTTCTAGCATAGTTCGACGTATCGCAATTTACAGTTGGCCAATAGTATCCATATCGAAGCACTTTCTTGGCGAGAGCTTGCCTCCTGGTGTGATCGTCGCATTATCCTTCATGTACATCATGCAATACTCGTTTGATTTCATCGTGAGAGATACAACGGAGTAAAGGAACGGAGTACCCTCTTCTATACATGACTCCATTCTGAATAGTGAACCACGAAGCTTTTCAAAGAACATGTCTCTTTTCACTCCTGCGCTCTGGCAGGGTTCCATGCTCAAGATAGATTTTAAACGGAGTCATCCATGACTCCTTGTTGGGAACGACCTCAAATACCCAATTTGTTTTCATCTGATCGATGCTCGGGGAAGATAACGTATCCACGGGAATGAGTCCCATTTGCTATGCCTCACGTGTACTGGCTAACTTCGCTAACGATCGTCTTTTTGATTGCATTCTCGGGGTATGCAGTAGATGGCATATTAATCGAACCGATTCAATTTTTCCTAAACCCGAGCGTGATAAGAAGCTAGCCTTCGGTATTTGGCTTGGTACTCCCCCGAACTTGACCCACGACCAATTGCGAATAACAATAAATCTCTAGAGCAATAATTCTTAAATCTCCAGCAAGTCTCAATCCAGCAAGTAGGGCTTCATATTCGGCTTTGTTGTTGGTCGCATGAAAATCGACCCGTAAAGCATAGCATATAGATCGACCTTTCGTATTTTCAAGTACAACCTCGACACCTGAGCAATGTTCATTTGATGCACCATCAGTATGCAGCTTCCAAATATACTTGGGAGATTCACTAGTTTCGGGAAAGTCCTCCGGGATAGTAAATTCCGCTATGAAATCTGCTATGACTTGTCCTTGAATGGCTCGCCTTGGAGTGTAAGTAATGTCAAACTGATTTAATTCGATATTCCACTTGAGTAACCTACCAAATGTCTCATGCCGAGTAAGGGCCTGCCGTAACAACTGGTCGGTGTAAACGGTGATAGGATGAGCCTGGAAATACGAACGAAGCTTCCTTGAGGCAATGACAAGACAACAAGCCAACTTTTCCAGCTTTGGATAATTTCTCTCAGCTCCGGTCAGTCGTTTGCAAATGTAGTATACCGGTGTTTTTATTTGATCTTCCTTCCAAATTAGGGTAGCACTAATTGCGTTTTCTGACACTGCCAAGTAGATGTGCAATCTCTCGTGATCGATAGGATTTGATAGAATGGATGGCATTGGGAGATGTTGAAGCAGTGCTCGGAATGCGACCTCACATTCAGAGATGTTGAACCAGTGCTCGGAATGCTCCCTCACATTCCGTAGTCCATTTAAAGTTCTGTTTCCCTTTTCTGATCAGATCAAAGAAGGGAATGCATATGTCAGTGGATTTTGAAATGAACCTGATCAGTGCTACTACTTTTCCGTTGAGGCTTTGGGCTTGCTTTATAGTTCTTGAAGTCTCAAGATTTCTAATTCCCCAAATCTTTTCGGGATTGGCCTCGATTCCTCGAGCGTTGACGATAAACCCAAGGAATTTTTCTGATGCGACCGCAAATTGACATTTCAACGTGTTGAGCTTCACTCTATATTCTCGGAGGATATTAAATATTGATTCCAGGTCTTTGATATGATCAGTGGAAAATCATGACTGCACTAGCATACCTTCTACATATACCTCCATGGTTTTTCTGATCGGGTTAGCGAACATTAAATTAACCAACCATTGGTAAGTTGCCCCAGTGTTCTTGAGTTTGAAAGACATAACTTTGTAGCAGTAAAGTCCCAGATCGGTTACGAAGCTAGTGTGCTCCTAGTCGGGTAAGTGCATGGGTATCTGGTTGTAGCCAGAATACACATCCATAAAGGATAAGAGTTCATGTCCAGCCGTTGAGTCTACGAGCTGATCGATTTGAGGAAGTGGAAAATTGTCTTTAGGGCAAGCCTTATTCAAGTCTGATTAGTCAACACATGTTCTCCATTTCCCATTTGGCTTTTGGACGAGTACAGGATTGGACATCCATTCCAGGTATATTGCATCTTGAATAAACTCATTCGATTTAAGCTTATCTACCTCTTCCTTAAGGGCGGCAGATCTCTTTGGATCCATACCACGCCTTTTCTGCTTGACAGGGACATGCTACAGGTCAACATTCAATGTGTGGCTCGCGATGTCCGGGGAGACTCCACACATGTCAGAGTGTGTCCAGGAAAACACGTCGAGGTTGTCTCGGAGAAATTCAACCGATTCCTCTTGCATCTGTTGGCTTAGCTAAGATCCAATCTATATCATTTTTGAATCGTCACTATCGTCGATCGAAACACCGGTCGTCAGTTCGGCTAGGGAAGCTTGACTGTCTTTACTTTCATCTTCACTTTCGATATCTCTTGGGTCAAGATCCCATAAGAATTGGTTGCCCAGGCCTAGGCCCAGGCGTCAATTGTCAATTCTCAACAAAGCGGACACAAAGAGATTCCTCTACGCCCTTTCCTTTTTCCTTTCGCTGCGCCTCGCGCAGCTCAGCAACATAACAGGCTCGTTCAGCAGCCTGGTCTCCCTAAACGACTCCAACTCCATTGTCGGTAGTGAATTTTAAAGTCAAACACCAAGAGGCAATGGCAGCTCCGAAAACAGCTAGGGCAGGTCGGCCTAAGAAAGCATTATACGACGAGTTTGTATCCAACCCAACAAACTATATTATCCGGACTCTCCGGCGTTCTCCGATTCCCAACACCACTGGCAGTTCCATCACTCCAGTGGGTATGGTTGCACTCCCATTGAAACCATGAATACGAGACTGACAAGGCTTCAAATCCTTTGCTTCCATTTTCATCTGATCATAGGCTCTCTTAAATAAGATGTTCATGGAACTTCCACTGTCTACCAAGATCCTTTTCATCGAAGCAGGACCTATTTGAGCTGATATGACAAGTGGACCAATGGTTTGGGCTTCGACCCTGTCGGCATCTGTGTATCAAATACGATTTTGGCAGTCGTCGTTTTCTGTTGCTTGGCCGGAGCCCCATCTTCCAAACAATGCAACATTCGAAGCGGGCATGCCTAATTGAACTGGTATACGACTCCATTTCCTTCCAGCTTCGGTTTGCTTGATGAGGGCCACCACTAACAGTATAAATCACCAACCTCTCGCCAGTACGATTAAGTTCCTCCTGTCTTGCCTGATTTGTTATATGATTTTGATTCGATGGGTCCGCACCTCTTGACTGCGACACCCGCACAAACTATTCCAGCTTTCTGTCACGTATCAACTTCGCAATAATATCCTACAAATGAAGGCATTCGTTCGTGTTATGGCCATAGCTATCATGAAATCTACAAAACTTTCCGTTTGGATCTGTTTTTCCGATGATTGTTTCGAAGCAAGTTTCTTATATTGAATGGTATGGCAAGTCTGTAAATACACATTTTCTAGCGACGTATTCAAAGGAGTATAATTGTCAAACATAGGAGCCCTATGTCGTGGCCCACGATTCTGATCCTATTTCCTGTTTTGGTTTCCATTGCCTTTCTATTGATTTTGTTTATTCTATATGTTCAATAGCACCTTTTCGAAACTCTTCCCGGTTTTTTTAAAAGCTACTTGTTCTGGATTCCTTCCACATTGGGTCCCACGTCATCCTTTTTCCTAGACTAGTTTACATCCTCCCTTCTCAAGAACTGGGCTGCCCTGGAATAGAAATGGTCCAATGACGCATGAGGTTTTTCGGCCAACCAATTGCCAAACTCGTAATCAGGACCGATCCCCTTAGTTAGTGCCATCAGAATAGAGCTATCATTGGGATTGCTAATCTCAGCACATGCGGCATGAAATCTCTCCAAATAATGTCTGAGTGTCTCTCCAAGAGCTTGAGTTACACTAGACAAAATATTAACATTTTCGACCTTGTTGCGTGCATGCGAAATTGCTCAACAAACTTTATCGCCAACTGATCAAAACACGAGATAAATCTAGGTGGTACCACATAGTTGCTATGCCCCTTAGAAAAATCGAGAAGGTTCGGCATTTGACCGCATCATCGGCTCGTGCAGCATTCATCAACCATTCGTACTTTAAGATGTGCTGATTAGGATCAGAGCTCCCTTCATAAAAGGGTAAGGTTGGCATTCTGAATCACCAAGAGGGTTTAGTATAGAGTATATCATCAGTAAAAGGAGTATGACTTTGGGAGATTCCCCAGTCGTCATTGGTGAGGCCTTGGCTCTCTCGAATCATCTGACGGATCATCGTTGGGATGTCCGGCATCTGGACATTTTGAGCATGCTGGGCCAAGGTGTGGTCGAGTTCCACAATGCGAGGATGGGCCGATCGCCATCCACGGCCATGTCTCGCCTCCTTGGTTCTAAGTTCTCTAGAATATAAGGTTCTGGAGTATAATCATGTTGACGGTGGATCAGATCTGTCTGGTTTCGGGCCTCAACTCCCAATTTAGTAGCGGTGGTGGCAGTGCGGTTGTCTGTAACATGATAAGGAACAATACCTCTTTGGGAGGAGAGCCTAGTTTGATGGTTGGTTGACGGGCCAACTCTCGGCTGCCCAAGATTCAGTACATGCTGATGTCCAGTAGCTTGTGCAGAACTTCGTACAGCCGTGGACATGTGGATCAATGATGGTAGTTAGAAGAGGATGAACTCTCTGTGGATGAATAGGAAGCCTGATCCCTTCTGGAGCTCCTTCGTCTCTGACGATTCAGTTGATTGGTCAACTCTGCATTAGCACAGAGTTGCTGGGTAAGCTGTTGTTGACTCTACGTCAACTCTTGCATTGGTTGTTGAACCTCTTCTCTGGTGATAGGGCCATGCGGACTGATGGTCCATCAGCATTCTGATCGGTCGGAGGTTGTTGCACGGGGTTCTGTCTGTCCGGTCCTTCTGGATCGATAGCTGTTGAACTAGTTCTAGTGTTAACCATGATGGATAGCGAAGCTCTTTCCTAGACTTGATGGAAATCTGAATAGGACGGAAGAACTTCAAACTTAAAATTTGGATCTTCTTCTTAGATTTACGCAATTCGATACCAATAGTAAATCCAACGAGCAGGAGAAAAACTGGATTTTCTCAGCGAAAGTACCAAAGTGTTTGTACCAAAATTGGGCACGACACTCCTTGGATGTGTATGAAGAGATAAAATGAAGAATATAAATGGAAAAAGAGGAAGATCTAACAAACACACCAATCACTAAACAGAAAAAGCATTTAGAAACACACAGATTTAGAGTGGTTCGGCGTATGGCCTACGTCCACTATGAAATGGTTGACTTTTATTAACTTTTGCTTGCTGGTTACAACGAATTACAACAATACAACTAGAGTACAACAGTGATTTCGGTAGAGTCTGGATGTAGAAGAGCCAAAAGTCCTTTTTTACTAGGTTCTGGGCTGCTATTTACAGGCGTAGGCTGCAAATATCCCGCTCAGATCTCGGAAGACCTCTTCTCTCACGTGGGTGGGCCCACGCAATCGATACCTGACCATTTGGATTCGATCCATGATCGATATGAATGCAATTCGTATTGATCAGGATTTATTCCATTCGAGACGAGATCGATCATGAACATTCCTGAAGATGCATGCAAGCTTCTATGAAAATCATCTGGACTTGTAGATTTCGAGTTATGATCGATGCAAATTTGGATTTTTTTTAAGGCTGTTGAATTCGTATCGATAGCTTCGTATCTATGGTTTTGCACGTGATATCTGATGACATGGCGCTTGATTTTAGGAATGATCCACTTTTTATGCCGAGTGACCAAGTCCTACACTTGAATGTGTTTTCTTCATTTCGATCTAGTGCATTCCACTTTGTATCGCTTCTGTTGCACCCCACTTCGTATCAATGTCCTGTGCTCCACTTCGTATCTATGCCATGTGCTCCACTTCGTGTCGATCGTCGAATATTTGGTTTATATCGATGGGAGGTGTTGATTTCGTATCGATCTGTGGCCGATCGATATGAAGCGTGCTTGAAACTGGATCGATACGAGATGGACTCCCTCGCTACTGTCGATGGATACAAAATGGGTGGTTATGAATGGATATGAAGTGGGTCAAATACGATGGATATGAAGGAAGCCGCTGCTGATGGATTTGAACGAAACTGATGCGAGATGGATTGACCGATGGATACGAACGAGTTTATTTTCATGGCTTGCATCGATCATATCTTGAGATATGAACTTGAATTGACTTGAAATTTGGAACGCTGGCTTTAATGGCTTTGCTTGTTATGTCATGTTAATTGCATCTCAATCCGGACTCGGGCAAAATTTATTAGCATCCATAGCGAACCTGTATATAACAGTTCTTCGAGATGATCTGTCTTTGATCTCCAGTCAACTTCTTGGTGTCACGGCCTTGCCAAAAGGCGGGATAAAAAGTTATATATTTATAAAACCGTTATAAATAACCTATTATCATTATACAATAATTAAAGTGAATTATTCATCATTTAAAACAATTATCTGAATATTTAAAATTAATTAAATTTTCCGATTCAAAGTGATAAAATTAGAGGTCGTTGCACATATCCATTTCACTACTAATAATTTCTTAATAAATTCGTCTTCTATGCAGTTTGTATTTCTTGAAACAACAATTGTTTCTTATTGCAACAGAACATGCATTCATATATATTTTATGAACTTCCATGCATAAAACTGATTTGCTATTAGTTCATGGTATTTATGTTCATGACATAGATCAATCATCCAACGACTATCATCCCAAACTTCTTTTGGTGTGATTCACGCAAAATCCCTTAAGTACAATTATTATGTTCAGTCTTTTAATTCACCGAACCTGCCAACTCCTTGGTCTAGGACATTATAGGGTTTATTATAAACCCTTATCCTATATGATTTTTTAAACTATTCTTTGAATGATATTAATTTTAACCTTGCATACTACTCATGAGTCCACACCTTATCGGAAGAACTTAACTCAATTTTACTCAATATTAATCATGCTTTGTCCACCAAGTTTGATTACTCCTTATCAATACATCATTATGTATATAGGGAGGAGTGACTCTTAAGGATAAATTTATATTCATTTTAAATACATTTGGAACTCTTTGCTATATACTTACCCATTCAATCAAGTCGAATCATTTCTTTTGTTACTTTATTCTACTTCCATTTTATATTCTATAAACTTATCATAGACATGCCCTATATGTAACAAATGCATACATTTATGCTTGCGATAATTCATCGACAAATATAATAAAGTTTATGGAACCGTTTTGGTATTATCAGATTTGTGATTGCATACATTTCTATGTATCAACTCAAAGAGTTCATCAACTCTTACGATGCTCCTACCGATTAGGTGCTTTCCGTTTAATTATCTGAGGTATAATTCACTAATGCCATATAATTCATAATCATATTATTGAAGAATTACTTCTTAGAACCAGGGTTTGTCTATATCTCCAAAATAATTATAAATAATTTCAGATAGTTCAATATTTTCCAATGCTTCACTTTTCTTATGAACGCAAATACCACATTATAGTTTTATTTCATAAGGAATATTCATAATATTCTCATTGAAATAAAACCATGTCTATTCTCCAGTCATTACCGAAGAACATATATTATTTCATAAATAACATATGACACTTTTTAGGAAATAATTTTCATAATCTGATGTAATCAATAAGTGCTACGTGGCGTGCTCCCACTATGTCCGCCATTACTACAATAACGTACAAAATATGGAGGACCATCATAGTTTGCAGTGGAGTGTTTTTTGATCAGTTATATTAAACTCAAAGAAAACAATTTTCCATATGAAAATATATTTTGGAATAGAAATCATATTTCTTATTCCAATGTTAAGTATCAATTATTATATTACAGTTTTCATTTTCGATGTTTTTATATGAAGTAGAAGTGACCATTCACTCTCTTCATCCCAACTGTACCTTAAATCACATCTACTCTTGTGCATTCATTTTTCTTTCAAATGGTCAAACCATTCGATAGAAAAACCTTACTATAATATCATAACGAACTCTTTACAAAAGCATGTTTGATTTTTGTTACCATTTAATAACATCAATTATGTTACACTTTACATAAACTGATCAAAATTGACATTTCAACGATCGAGTTCTTAGATCCTTTTCATAGTTTTGGTCTACGGTTACATTTAACACAATATGATCTTCATTGTAATCAACCAAATTGATTACTCGATCTTATGGTATGGTTTATTTTCTTATTTCAAATGAACTAATTTCACCAAAATATCGTACATTACGAACTGTGACCATTCACCACATAACATTTATATGTGACAATAAATGGATCAAATATCCATAGTCATGTATTGATTTAGAGTTTGAAACTCATAGTATGCAATACATGGTCTCAGCCAAATAAGCACATAAGCGATCAAATCACGAACATATCTACTAGTTGTAAAATTAAGCCCCTACATGGGTAGTGAAAACATTAACATGCAAGAAGTATTTAATGGTATGTATATATTATATTTCTACTTGTTAATCTTCAATTCTGTTCATTATATGCTTTAATTGATAAATATTTTATCAACGAAATTAAATGCATAAATTTATCAATGTAGATTACTGCAACCTTATATAGTATATGCTCTTACAATATTAGAAAGGTTAAATTTTATCATTTCATTTTTCTAATAAGACACAAACTAGATTTTTTATGTTTATTAAAATCCTAAGAAAAACATAGAAATCATTTGATTTCTCTAGTGGGTGTTAGAACTCACTTGCCTTGGGATTCTGACCTTGAGGAATATCAAAAAATCATGGGCTTGCAATGGATAACGCTTTATTGGTTATATAAAATACAACTTCTAACCTGTGGTCTTTGTCCTAATCTCATCTCGTCCTTGAGGAATATTAACAAATTGAAAGAGATTATTCACTCATACCCACCATTTCATGACAACCTAAGTATAATGCATGTACCTTGAGGAATATCAACAAACACGCATGTGTATCTTACCTCGTCTAGTTAATATACTAATAGTGTTACACATAACGTCTCCAGCTTGAGAAATATCAACAACTAGAGAGTATACAAGAAATCTATTAATATATAAATGATGGAGGAAAATTTTGTACGAAAGATTCATAATCTTTATTATATTATATTGGGTGATAACAACTTATGAAATAATGCATTTCTTATTAAATACCCTTATGATTTAATTATTGGACACATTAGAAATCATGGTATACATACATTTACGTATTTATTTATTCGTTAAGTCTATATGGGTTTCTTTAATGTTCCACCATTGGTTTATACATTCATATTATATAAGTTTAACAATTGTATAACTTTTATATTTCATTAACTTATGTAATAATTTTATATATAACATTATATTAATTAAATCTTACTTAATCAATTTTAATTAATTAACTTTTAATTAATTTTATATTATTCTAATATACCATTTTTATTTGATATTATATGCATGCTATAACCTTTATAGTATAACACATATATCTTATATATATGTGTGCGCTTTTATTTAATTAGTTAATCATTAATTAATTGATTTAGTTAAAAAAATTTAATTAAACAATATTAGTTTCAAAAATTTATCTTACATACATACATGTATACTTATGTCATCTTAAACACTTTAAAAATAACATAACATATATCAATATCTATAATAATGCATTTAAATATTAATTAATTAACTTATTTAATTAACTTATTTAATTAATCTTATTAATAAATTTTAAATTTTGAACTTAATATTTAAATGTTTTTAAAGATTTTGAAAATTTCATTACCTTTTTAACAATTTTGAAAAATTGTGTTATATTATAACCTTTTCTAATAAACACGTTTTTATTTTAAACTAACTTTTAAATTTAAAATCTTATCTTAATTTTTAAAACTATTTTGAAAATTAGCCCTAGGTCTATTTCAACTTAAGTTTTTTCTATTAGGGGTAGCCTTTGGGCTCACTTCATCTTTAAGGCCAGGTCGATAACCAAGTAGGATAAGGTACTTGATTACCCAATTCCAATATTGGACATTACCTTTCTAAATCATACTAAGTGGCATGCTTAATTAGTTAGTCGGACATTACTAATTTAGATCATATAGGCTATTGGGCTTGATACCATTGAAGGAATTAGTCCAGCCCACAATGGAGTTAAAGGGTAAATTTCAAAAAATCCTTTAGGGTCTATTAGTCCATTGAAGTCTAAAGTGGATTCTAGATCCAATTTAATATATTATTAATTAAATCCTTTTTAGTTTTTTAAGATTTACATGAATCTACTGTTTACATAAATTAGAGTACATCAAATATACTCTTACAGTGTGCGACTGTTACTTGTTATATTTAATTTGAAAACCTTTCATTTTCTTCTTTTAACTTATTCAACTAATGAGGGGATATATGGTTTTAACTGGATAGATGAAAACTTTTTATTTCATTCCCTTTAGTTAAATGATTGGTGGATTAATTAAATAATGTAGATAACCAAATTTATACTTAGCATATATTGTGAGTATGTCCAAATATACTCTAAACTCTAATATATTGGGTAAGTGCAATATATTATATTGTGTATATAGTTAATTTGTACGTGTTTCGGTGTTGAGACTTATATCCACAACAGATGCATTCTCCCTTTGTATATGCATTGTTTGTCCAAAACATTGTTTAAAATTATACGAGAGCATATATATATATATATATATCTCAATGATTTGATCATTTCAATGAATCCTTTAATTAGTCTAAATTGATTCAATCAAGTCGACTAGTTTGAATTCAAGATTTTTCTCCAAAATATGCAATTATTTGATTTAGTAAAATAATTCAAAAACATATCTTGATCTATAAATCCAAATATAACATATAATTATTTAAAGTAAGCTAAAATGTAGATATTTTATAAGCAATAATAAAGTAAAATTTATTAGACAAAATTAGAATGTTGAAAACATGTAGATTTCGACATTAAACAGATCTCCATTAATGTCAAGGTATGTTTGTGTGTAAACAAATGTTTTTTAAACATCCATTATAAAATTGTTTTCGAATTAATTTTAATGCAAATACATACCCACACACATATACATATGTTTTGAAATAGAAAATAATTGTTAAATGATGAAATCACCATTAACATTCAACCATTGTCTTATGGTTAACAAGGTTAAGGAACATGTATATTCTATCACTATTTTGGCTCACTTCTCTCATATCCTATATGTTTTCTAGTTTATGATTGGTCTTGCTATTTAGCCAGTCTTATTGTCAAAGTTAAGTGTTTTTATGCCAACATAGTAGCCAGAAAAAAAATTAGTTTATGCTAAGGCGTTGATTGAAATCACTCCCGACAAGCCATTGCCTTCTAGCCTTAGGATCAGGGTAGTTGAGGGTCATGTTGTTGTGGTGGAAGTTCAAAATAGTCAGACACTAGATATTTGCACAATTTGTAAGTCATTTGGTCATACTTTTGAGTCTTGTGGGTTTTGGTTTTGCTACTCCGCATCCTATTCCTGCTAAGATACCTCTTCCTCATCCTCCTGCTATGAAGCGGGTTCCTAAGCCTCCATCAACGAATTTATCAAAGATGTCCCTGTTGTGGTTCCTACTTCCTCTATTGTTCTGAAGGTCATTGAAGTACCTTGTGCTTCGACTGTTCCAGCAATTGCCGAACCTTATAAGCATCCTATTTATTAGCAACATAGTGAGCATTCCTCGATTTATGGAGATTCAAAAATGAGATACAGACCAGAGAGTGATAGTTTCTATATGTTTATCGGAGGTAAGGATGAGGAGCGTACTCTTATTTATCAAGTTGAGAAGGAAGGTTTGATCTTATCTTATGATGGAGTAGAAGGTGAGCATAATAAGATCGTTTTAGAGGATACACTTGGGATAGGAGATATTTTTACTCTTGTGATTTTGTGCGCTTTATGCTGAGCCCGACGTCTTTATTTTATGGGTATATGCGTATCATAAGGCATGTTTCTGCTGTTGACTGAAATAGTGATGATGGGGGTTAGTTCTCTCTTGTTTGTTAGTAATTTAGGTGCTTTTGCCTAACTCTTGTATTTTCTCTCTCTTTTAGTTGTTCTGGTTCATGTACCAAACATCTGTTAATAAAGTTTATCAATAAAAGTGGATGACCCACTTTAAAGCCGATTAGCTTTGCTAAAAATAATAATAATTAGTTAATGTATTCAAATATAAAATAACACCAACATTAACATCAACATAAACAAAACAATAAAATCAACAATCAAAACCATTGTTATTATTTTCAGAACTAATTCAAATAAAAAAATTCAAAATTTCAAACTTATACATATACAAATTAAAAATGAACAACAAATACATATACAAATTTGTGAAAATAGTGAAATAAATAGATCTATAACATCAAAATGAATATACATATAAAATAGAATAGAGCATACCTAATAGATACATCCCTTAAATGCACCTTGATTGATAGTCACTCCTAGATCCAAATCTAAATCAGTCTTCTAGCTTTGCAAGAGAAGGAGAACCACCTTTATTTGATTGATTTGATTGGATGCCATTAAAATTATTTCTTCCCTTTTATTTTTCCTTCAATTTCTGCCATGAATGATAGAGAAAGAATTTGGATGCTAGTGTTTTGAAAGAGAATGACTAAGAAAGACAAGTGAATGAAAGGCAAGGTATTTATAGAGATAACCGTCCTTATCATGCTTCCTTCATTTTCTAGATCTAACCATTGGATTTCAAGCCTCTTTTTAAATGGATTGTAATAAAAGAGTTTTTATGGCCCTTTATTTTGTTCCATACAAAACATACCATTTATGAATTCTCTATTAGATACATTTTTAATTAAATTATTTAATTAATATAACACATTATATCTATAACGACCCGCAAATTTATCACTTTGATAAATTATATTTATTTTTAAATTTATTCAAATAAAATATTGATAATACAAATAATATTATTTTGAGTGATAATAATTAATGACAATCTTATTTTGAATAAATATTTACAGAAATAGTTTCTTCGAAATCTAAATCGATAAAATGGCTGAAAATTGTTTGATCAATAACCAGCTCTATAATCATAAAACGTTGCGCACGGAGCTGGATACATACACTTATTTTTATAGTTGAACAAGAATATGAAATAAAATCAATTGATTTGTTTTTGAAAATTTAATGTGTTTATAACATTGTTAGTAATGCCCTTAAATATGATAATTGATTTATTAAACTAAATTAAGATTTAATGATTGAATAATTATTCAAATAATTATTTTAAACTATGATAATTCATTTTGAATAGTTATAAAGTGATAATAAATCATTTATAATTGTTTTATAAAGAGACATATTTGATTTGAAAATATAAGAAAAGAATCGATATCGCTTTATCGGTATCATAACAATTATCGTAAAAAAATTATTATTAATTCATATGGTTTTATTAATGAAATGTGATCATTTTAATTTATTAATAATGATTAGAAATTTATTTTAAAATTTTGTTTATAGATATATGTACGTTAAAGTATAAGTGAAACTATGACCGGGAACCGGTTTTCCGATTGGCGACGGTTTATTGAACGAAAGTTGTTCGAAATCCATCCAACTTTGTTTATATGTTATGTATACATATATAACATACGAATGCATCCACTAAAATGCACATGAAAATTTGTATATATACATAATACTTATATACTTAAAAATACATACATAATATAAAATATATAAAATATTTAAAGCAAGCTTCCTCCTTGAAATGGTGATGCAAAAGGTGATATGTGCATGTCTTCTTCTACACTCTTCTTTTCCTATAAATTTCCACCTATATCCTCCTTCATTCTTCACAAATTCATTCTTCTTCTTCACCTTTCTTGAGCTCCTTAATGCTCTTTAATGGCTTCTCCTCTTTAAGAGAGGTAGGAGAGTAAAAATAGTGGAGTGCTTAAGCACCAATCCCCTAATTACTCTCTAACCTCTTCTTAATCTACTTCCTCATTTTCTCTTCTTTAGTGGTGCTTGGCCATGAAAAATATGGAGGTGGGGAGGCATGGCCATGAGTTCCAAGCTTGTCTGTGCATATCTAGATGTCTTAGGATCGATTTCATAAGCTTCAGTGCAACGGTAGCGGAGCTATAGCCGATTTAAAGTTAGATCGTTTGTATCTAAAGTGAGAGCTCTTAAACAATTATATTATATTTTGGATGATGTTATGATTATTTAAATGAATGTTTATTATGATTTGATCATCAAGTTTTGATGTTTTCATACGAATACTGAATATATATGCAAGTCACGAAAATACACATCGATTAGCACAAAGGAAATAACTTTCCTTGATTTAATGAATTATTGTATATGGAGTGTTAAAACTCTTTAAAAATGGTTTGAAATGAGTTTTAAATGTTTTATAAACATATGAAAGAGTTTTTGTGAAGTTTAAATGAGAATTGAAAAATTAGTCAAAAATAGGCGTGTCGCGTAACGGTAGTTCGCGATTTCGCATCATACAAGTCAAACAAGTGTAAAAGATGGAATATAGCTCAGAATTCTTCGAGATAAGAATTTTCTTGACCATTATATCCATATTTTTCCATTGAAGGAAGAAAATTGTGAATTTGATAAGTAGATTTTGAGATATACGTAAAACAAGCTTTTCGAAAATCGAGGTTTTGCGGTTTGGAATCCAAAACTGGATTTCTTTGAAAATGATATTTTGAAATTGTTAAAAATGTGGAATAAATATTATAAATCTTTTAAAATGTTTTCAAAGTGATTTGAGCTATAAAATGAATTTTCAAATGATAAAAAGCTATTTTGATCAGTACAGCTAAATTGAGCACTTTCCATGGCACTTTTCCGCGGCACTTTTCTATAACCTTTGAAATATAGCTTTAAACTTAACAATTATTTTTCAAATCTTTTATAAATATTTTAAATTAATAATTAAGGGTTTTAATAATTATTTTGAAGTTTTATAGTTCGTTTAAAAAGAATTTAAATAAACGATGTAAAGATATTACAAATTAAGTAATTTAATCTTGGCTCTAAAAGCTGACAAGTAGACTAGACTTTTCTATTCAAGGGATTCGAATGTGAAGGGCTTAAACTAAGAAGATGTTCAGGAGCAATCAGTGCCCTGGCTCACCTGGCCTCTTCCCTGGATGAGGGATAAATAAGGTCGAATGTCAGAAACGAGTTAAATATAAAAAGATTTAAAATTTTCGAATTTAAATTAAATACAACTTGATTGTATAGAGATGATCTTCTTGCACTTGGTGTTAAATCCCGAAGAGGGAGCCCGTACTATTCGTGGAATTTAAAAGGTGATTTCGATGTTATTCCGCCCATAGTATTTGTTGAATACGGTGATTGATATTGAGTGGAATTAGATAGTTTCTATAGATTTTGCTCACTTAATATTTCCTGTTTTTGGATTAACTTCCTAGATAACATGATTTTAACTCAATCAAAGTATGAGTTTTGAATTAAGAAAACTTTGTTAAAAATTTAAATGAAATGATTTTGGAAATGTTTTCCTAAGTGAAAAATGAAATGATTCCGAATTATTCCAAGTTTAAAGAGGGTTTTATGTAATCAAGGAATTAATAGGAGGGGTTTCATAATTTTATATATACCCGAAAAAATGTTTTAGAAATATATATCTCCAAGAGTTTTGATTAAAAAAAACTTAATCAAATAAAGAATGATTCTCTATCCATAAAACCTCTTTTTTTTTATCGATGAAGGGTTTGGAGAAACCGAGGTCGGATTTGAGTGATTCTTATTCGAAAACCACTTCGAACCAAGGTATGCTTTCGAGACATGAAGACCGGATAAAGAAAATGAAGGATGAAGACCAAAAATTTTTGAGGTAGAAGGACTGCTTGTTGATAATTTGGTTAGCTCTCAAATACTAAAGTAGCAGTGGTTCCTTCCTTTTTGAAACTCTTTAGGCTGTAAGGACTACTCGCTACTAATGGTAGTAGAAGGAGTGCCTTCGATTTCGTACAATACCAAAATGAACTTGTATGGATGGATGTCTGACATTGCATTCTTGAGATTTCATCATTGACTTTTATAAATATACATCTATTTGGTGGCGGAGAAGGCAACTTCTCTTATCTTAACACCCTTCTCTTAACGTATGAGCTTGAAGGTTGTATGTTTGTGAAAGTCAATAGTGATCGATGGAATGGAAATATGGCATTCAAAGAGGAAAGATGATGTCCAATGTGAAAGGTAATCGTTACCTCAAGCCTCACACCAAGAAATGGCCAAAACAGAGTAGATGCAACAAGACTATGTGGTTTGCAACCATTAATGTATGATCATCCCCTTCAAGATATATTCATTCCCGCTATGACGTTTGGGTTTTAAATTATTGTGGATGCATGCTGTGAGGACCCTCGGATAGGTCGGTAACGACTAGGGTGATGACATATTCGATACTATCTAGAAAGAGGTATGCCGGTCTTGTGTTGGCAGAGGACCATTAGTTGGGCCTCGTACATTGCTCTAGGGATGTACCGCCGGAATGTAGTCCCTTCACTTAGTCATTTGTTTGGAAATACATTCTCCAATAAGTGCCTGCCATTTTGTTTGTAGAGCCCGGTATGCTGGAATTTAAAAATGGTAACAATTTCGGCTAAGATTGATAAGTTTACTTGCAAATGTTTTCAAAGATATGTCATTAAAAGTAATATCAAGTATTTTTATGTAAGAATGTTTTGGTTATCATAAGGTAAAAACATGTTCCGTGTTTATATGACATGGTCTTATGAGATACCTTTTTATTTTCAAAACGTGTATTTTGAGTTCTCACACCTGTCCCATGAATGATATGGACTTTATTTCCTTTTTCCTTAAAATCTAGGTGCCCTAATTTTCCCAGGCAGCCTAGTAGTCAAGTTTAGTTTCGATGAAATCTGGATGGAGCTTGAAGCATAAAGTTAGAAGACTCATCTGAAGATTTTTATCTATTTCCACCACACTCTTGTACTATTATATTCCACATTTGTAGGGACAAGAATTTATAACTATCCATGTTTTTAACTCTGATAAATGTATTTTAATTTCCACTATAAAGTTTATATTGAAATAACATATGTGAGATTCCGTTCTGTCTTTATTTTTCTGCTTATCCTTGAGAATCCACTTCTCTGGCACTTGGATTTACGGCACGTGAATGCCGAGGATGTATTAGTGTCGATTTTCGAGAGTCGAAGAAATGAGTCCTCACAATATCAAGTATATAATAGAAAGAAAACACCTTTTATTCGAACAAGAATGGTTATCGAATTAAATTTATGTAACAAATTACATAATTGTCCCTGGGGCATACCCTAAACTCTGTCATTCTCATGTCATGGGAACTGTGTAACAATGTTACTTTGAGATTATCTGGTTGACTTTTAGTTATATTAACCAATAGAGAACTCTAAAGTAGTCATCCATAGTTATCCAATAATTATCAGTATGTAACTCCTTGATTCCCTAGCAGCTATGAGTGATACACTGCTCAATAGTTGGAGAGTGTTATGCAATTTAGTCTGAATGCATGCATCGATATCCCATCTTGAAACATTGAGACTAAGAATATTTAAAATAATATATTCTTTTAAATGTGATAAATTTCTCATGATTACAACACATTATAATTACCACCACATAATCTATTATTTAACGATTTTCTATTTAATATAATTTAAGTTAATTACTTAATTAATTATATCATAATATAACAAGTATACAATGAAAAAAAACACTTTTATGTTGAACATGATCAGTTATTGAGTTAGATGTATGTAACAAATTACATACCCCTAGGGTATACCTACAAATTTGTCATTTCTATAACACCCAGTAAAACTTAATAATAAATTAATTAAAATATGATTGAAAATGGAAAATTATCAAACCTTAATTTGGCCATGGAAGTTACACCATTATGTTCATGGCGACTTTCTGATAAACTTTCGTATATAAAATTTTATAATCGAAGATCAAATGGAAAAGCTAATGATGTTTGAAGTTTTCGAATTTAAAATAATTCGAATGCATTTAAATTCAAATATTAATTAATGTCGACGTTTGAAATTAAAAATGTTAATAATTATTTTAATGTTGAAGATAAGCTAAGGGTTTAAGCAAACATTAAACAAACATTAATGTTAGTTTGTAATAGGGGAAAGAAATAGAAATCAAATGGCAATGAATAAATCATGACCAGTAGTAAGAGGCCAGTCGACCACCTCCTTTGATCCAGTCGACTGTTAGTGGTCGACCGCCCAAGGGAAAGTGATCGACTGGTAGGTTTATGTCGATTAGGGTTTGCTTTTGCTAGGAAAGACCTGGATTTTTATTATTTTAAACCGACTTAAAGCTTGTGGTTCTGGCACGTTCTAACCACTATAAAGAGGCTAGCCCCTCACTTTTATTTACACTATAATTGGAACCCTAGCAAAACTCATCAGTCTTCTTCTACAATTCTTCAATTCATAATTAATCAAATTTAAAGGTAATATGTTTTGGATATATATTATACGTTTTTTATTTCTATTCTTCCATAATCCCTAGATTTTGAATTTAATTTATATACAATTAAATTGTTACATATTCCAAAAGGAAGAAATATAAAGAAGGAATTAGGCGAAGGCGTGAATCAAATCCAAAGGAAACCAGGGAAACTATTTATAAGTGACAATCTTAGTTTTTCATATTTTAGTAACTTGTATAGTAAAAGTCTAGATTTTTTTATGCCTTAGAGAATTTTGTATACGAAATCCTAAAATCTAAAATCCTAAAATTCCCCTAACGAAATATCAATTTTTGGATTAATAGGAATCTCAATTATTACACGTTAATATGGCAGATTTTAATTGTTGTTTGCAGTTAGAACAATTTAAGTTCTATTCAACATCCACTTCTAATTTATGTTGTTGCGATGAAAAAGGTTCAAAAAGAAAACTATTAGAAAATGGTGTGGAAAGTATGGATTTTTCTATTTGTAGTTTGCACCGCCTATTCCGCAATTCAAACAAACATGAATCCCTTATTTTTTTCATTTCAAGTTTGTATATGTAAAAGTTGAATAGAATATAAAGGGTTTAAATTATAAGTTTTTTTCCCTTCAAATAGAGGCGTTGATTCTATTATGTTAATGTAAATAAGTTTGGTATTTTGATATTAATTTTGAATGTGTGTGTGTGTAAGTCTATTTTTTTACTAGCTAAGGACATTAGATATTTTGTTTGGGCTTGTATGAATATGGAAGTTTTGTCCTTTTAACAATTAGCATTAGAAGTGAAAATCTTAGAATAAGAATATTTCTACGCACACTTAGGAATATTTAGTTAGCCCAAAAATTGCATATGCATAAATATATTGATAGCTTATATATAGTAACTTATAAATCGTTATTGCATAGAATAAATAGGTTAATAAATAGAATTAAACCCCTTAGGAAGGAAGTTAAGGATAATTATGGAAATCAATCGATTATTGAAGGCGAAATAAGGAGTTTTCCTTATATGGTCTTAATCCGTAGATGCGGGTAAGGTATATTATGCATATATAATTTATATATAGGGGTATGTTTGGAAAGCGGAATATGACTAAGTTATAGGGATGCGATTTCATCCAAAAGCATATAAAAATTTGCCTAGCTAATCTGGCTACCAGTAGTGTGACTTTGGGACTGATGTGAGACATCTTCTATAGTAAGTACCATCGGTGGTACCATCGGTGGATGCAAGGTTATTCCCAATTCTATAAGGTATGTTTATCCAGCTAACCTAGCTACCGGCACCTACAAATGTCAAAATAATGTGAGATGTCGTAGTTTTGGTTACGAGTCATGAGATAGATATCCCAGTATGAGCCTGCTTCTAGGTTGAAGGTATTAAGTGGCTATTGTAGGGTTTGCCTTATTTACACTCAAGAATTATTAAATGGTTAGGATTATCTTTAATATGCGATAGTGGAAAATCTATGGAAGGGGTCCGCTTCGGAGCTGAGGTATTATGGCTATTGTAGGGTCCAGCTCTTCCTGTAAAAGAAGTATTAATTGGCCTGATAGGATTTCTTGCGATGTCAACTAGAAAGAAATAGAGAGCGGTATGGCTTTGGTTTGGTATTAAATAACGGTGATCTACCTAAGGTATTGGTATTAAAAAGTCACAGTCTGCCTAATTCCCATTAAAAATGCAACGAATCAGAATTTTGGTCGTTAAAATTTGAATATTTAATTCATTTTAAATGTTGAATGTGAATTATTATTTGATATTGAATAAGAAGATTTTGGTTAAATTAATATAATTAGTTAAAATATCGAATATGGCAATTCAATTGAAATTGTATTATATTAATTTAATATTTGGGAATTGGGATAATTTGTGAATCTGGAGGTAAATAGTTATGAAAATGGTTTCTAAGGTTTATTTTAAGTTTAGTATGATTTGAATTTTTCTATAGGATTTTTAGATGGAACTAAAAGTCGATAAGTTGAATTTGGAAGTTTCTATTAATTTAATAATGGAATTTAATAATAAAATAGTGTAAATAAACAGATTTTGATTCAGAATGAATCAGAACGGTTTCTAATGTGAATATAAATTCTATATGATTTATAATTAAGTTAGTAAAACCTTAAAAGTGAAATTTTAAGTGATTTCGACGATTTCGGAAATCGCTCGATTTAATCAACGAGTTAAACTAGCCTTCCGGGGGCACAGTCTCAGAATTTGACGAAACCAGTTCCATTGGATCCGAATAGTTAATTATTATCGGATTTCGAATTTCGTAGCTTTTGGATTTACCGTTTGTTCGTACGGGTGAGAAACGCGTTGAAATTAAAATCGATAATTTAATATTTAAACTCGATTCAAAAAGCTATCTTCCACATATGATTGAATTAGCTTCCGAAACATGTTCCATTGTGTTCGGAATGCGGGTAAAACCTTATAAATTCCTGGCGGCACAAGAGATTTGGAGTTCGTTTGTAAAAGTTTGTTAAAGTTGAGAATATTAATAAAATAACGTTTTATAAACGTGTACATATATACATATAAGGGCAGAAACCCTCGGTTTCTTAGCCGCCGCTCTATCCTATTTCTATGGCCGGAAATGTATCGCCTTCCATCTTGAAAATCTCTCCATCCATCAACTTTTAGCGAAATCCACCTACTAGAGAATCGTAGAGCTCTCCGAGGTCGCCACATCCAACGGTGGTGATGGGTTTTAGCGTAGCGCAAGGGGAGTTTGAGGACCGCGTTCGTCGGGTGTTCGCACGCGAATTACGATACGTAGGGAGACTCGAGTTCGTAGGGGCTTGGGGCGGTGGTGGAGCAGGTCGTAGGATTCGTGGTGGAGTTGACCGATCGTCGTGTAGTCAAGTAGGGAAGGAGCGGTTCCAAGCCCTAGAGGCCGACGATGGGTTCGTTCGAACCTGATGTCGCATGAGGAAGAAAAGTAGTGCGGCCTAGACTTGTTAGCTTAATCTTACGGCCGATGGTAATGTTAAATAAAAAAAAAGAATTTTGTTTTAATTATGTAACGATCCTGATTTTAAAGACGAATTTAAATTTATAATTTAATTGAATTTTAGATTAAATTATGGATTTATTTGAAATTTTCAAATTTAATAAGAAAAGTATACTTATTGGTTTTTGGATTTGATTTGAAACTCAAAAATGAATATTTCCAGTTGAATTGAATTATAAATAAAGTGTTCAAAATAAAATAAAAATACGTATCAATATTGAATATAAGTGATAAGTGTAAAATATAAATAAAGTAAAATATACGTTATACATTTAATGTTTGAAAAATTTAAAGTTTAGATAGATAAAAATAACAACATTGAATTCACTAATATTGTGAAGTAATAAGATAAGAGCCTGGAAATTAAATCAAGCAAGGAAATAAAAAAAACAGAGTTTATGTTTATTATGTGGTTATAAAATAAACCATAATGGAATACATATAGGTTGCATATAAATTATGTAAACCAGGGAGGTAACAAAAGAGAGTAAAACAAAATACTTAGACACAAACAAAGCAAGCATGTCTTGAAATCATCCATCAGCCGAAAAGCAAAACAAATAAAGTATAAAAAAAATGAAACGAAATCTTTAGCACACAAAAAAATCTCTCAGTACAAGACAGAAAAAAAAATAAAGGAGTAAAACCTGTAGATAAATTATGCAGGCTAAGTTAAAGAGATGCAAGCTAAAGTAAGTATAAACAAAGAAGATGTAAATATCTATGAAACATGAAGTACTTACTCATTTAATGCAGGCAGCAAACATGTCCATTCGAATGTAATAAAATAAAAAAATAAAATGGTGTACCTGAAGTTGCTTAGCCAGAAGACACCCCCTGTACTTTGCCTTTTTATATACATGTCTCCTTGTATCTTCATTCGTTCATCACATAGCAAACCTGAGAGCAATAAAGTAGCATTTCCATTTTTATAAAACTGAAGCTTTATACCTCAACAAGGCAAGAAGATTAAAGATCAAAAGCAATGCCATCTCCAGTTTTGTTAAAAGTTCAAACTGCTTTTCAAAAGAAAAACTAACTGTGCTCTGTTCGAAAACAGGTGAGCAAACCTACCCAAATCTATGATGTGTGCAATGATAAATGTTGTTCTGTTGTTAAAATGCCTGCTTGCCTGTGTGTATGTGAGAATATATATATATATATATATATATATATATATATATATATATAACCTGCTCTCTACCTTGTAATAGCAGTGAGTAGAACCTGGAATGTAAAAAAAATAGTTTTGAATCTGGACTTAAATTCAAACCCTTTTGATTTATTTATTTTCATGATTTAAATTTAATATTCAAAGCAAACTGGGTTGTCCCATCACAATCTTTAGTTTTAAATTTTACTTAAGTTAAAATCGTTTTGCATTATCTTTGGAAGTCATTAACAGCTGATCAAACTTCAAAATAGAGAAAATTTAAATATCATGATTTAATGTTTCAGGGTTAGGGTCTGAAACAACATTCGAAAACGTGAATTTTAAAACTAAAATCAAGATTTTTAATATCTTATTTGTTGAGAAATGCAAAGTTGAACAGTTTTGGGGTTTTTATCAAATTCTGGGAATTGCGTTGTCGATTAACCTCGTGATTGAATTTGAAGCTCGCTGGACGATCATAGATGGTGGGAAAAATGTTAGAAATATTTTCTATTGGCTGAGGAGATGGGATTTTGGCAGGGTAGGGTTTTATGTCAGGTTGTAACGGGTGGGGTTCTCGTGAGTGCTGCGTGGTGGTGGATGGATCGAGTGCCACCGCACCCATGCCAAACGAGGCGTCGAACATGGTGGAAGGTTCGTGTGTATTCGCGTGATCGACGATGGCCTGAGGTGATGGCGCTGGGCAATCTCCTGAGGATGTCCCGTTGGGTTTATTTGGTCGAGATGACTCGATCTCGTTTCCAAAGTTGATTCGAGTTTATGGGTGCTTGGATGGCTTGGGGAAATCGAAGGCGACTGGTCGGCGGTGGCTTTGGGGGCCGGAGCTTCGGCATCTGATGGTACACGTGCACCACGTGCACGCGTCACGTCGCGTATCTGGGTGATGCATTTGGGAAGAAAGAAGGGTATAGGGGCAATGGGTGTTCGCATGTTCCAGCTGGGTTTACCTGATGCTTTTGTTTAACTTAAAAACTTAAGCAAGCTAAAAAAAAAACGCAGAAGAAAAGAAAGCAGGGAAGAAGAAAAGGGACGCGGGTAGAAGTGGGGGAAAACTCGTGCCTTGCTCGAGTGATTCGAGTAGTATACTCGAAGTAAGGGATGGGAAGTCTCTGGTCAAAGTCTTGTTCCAGGCTTTGAAACCTGAACTTTCTTGTTTTGGGAAATTTGAAACTAAATTAAATTTTAAATCAAGTTTTTTTTTAAACTGAGTGATAAATCAAAGTATAAATATAATTCAAGTTTGAATGAAAGGGATTATACGTTTAAATGTGTGAAGTTAGAAGAAAATTTGATTTTTTTCACTCTTCTAAATTTCTTTATAACAAAAGTACTTCTTTAACATGAGATTTAAAAGGTGTTGAAATTGTTTAAACTTTATTAAAAATAAATTTGTATTTATTTTAAAAGCTTGAAATTTAATTTGAAATTTGAAATTTGAAATCAATATTTCTAAACATAGTGTAAGTAATAATTTAATCATAAATGTAAATAAGTTTTACTTTAAATAATGAAGATTTAATGACTTATAATTCATTAAAAATTATCAAGGCAATTAAGGTGGATAATTGATTAATTCAATTAGATTACGATTTGGAATTAATTTATCACATAATTAAGAATGAAATTGGGATTAATCAATGAGATATAAATGGTAAACTAATTTACAATTAATGTTAATTGATCTAAGTTAATTACTTTAGAAAGTAATTTAAAGAATAGTTAGTAAAAATTATTAACTAAGCATTATTAAACAATTAATTTATTAAGAAAATCAATTGTAAATTGTTAATTACTTAGTTAAAGTAATTAAAGAATTAATTACTTATTGTAATTTATTTTGGATACTTTAATTTATTAAAGTTCATTAATTTAGTTTAAGAAACTTATGAGATTAAATTGGAAAATTAATGATTTTTGGTAATGAGATAATTACTTTAGGATAAGTAATTGAAAGTTTAATTTCTTAAGATAATTAATCAAGGGGTTAATTAATTATGTAATTGGTTCAGAGGTTAATTTAATTAATATGATTAATTAAGAATAATTTAATTAATTAAAGTGTTCGATAAATTCGTTTATATCAAATGATTTGTAATTAATTAGGATTTGATCATTAATTCATACGTAATTAAATTAATTAAAATAATAATTTATTGAATTAGTTAGGATTAAATAATTAATTAATCCTGCTTATAAATGATTATTAAATGCTTGACTTTACTTATGAATGATCGTATTATTTGTGATGCCTTGAATTGATTGTCCTGTTTGATCTGTGATATTTTATTCTGTGATTTGTGCCGTGTATGATTTATTCATTTATATCTGCATATTATCTGTGAATTGTGAATGGATGATAAGCGTTATAGTTTATATCGCTTATCAACTATATTTCCGTGTTTTAATCTGTGATGATTGAATGATGTTACACTATTGTGTTAAACCCCTGGACCACACTTACACACACAAATATGGATTTCACGAGGAAATCGATTAAGTCACAGATTTTAAAATGATTTTTTAATTGAATATTTGAATTCAAATATTTTGAAATGGATTGGGTTTTAAGTGAAAAGCTTTTGAAATGAAATTTCAAAGATGAAATTTATTTTGAATAACTTGATTGAATTTTGTAATTTAAACATTTTGATTTAAATTTAATTCAATATTCGAAATTGAATTCTGTGATTTGGAAATTAGGGACTAAAGATGTTATACCAGTTTATAGGGGTTAGACTATTTAAAGGTACTGATTTGGAAATTTGAATTTAAATTCAAAGGCCTTAACTCGTGCAAATAAAATTGGATCTTTCTGAAACGAAAAGTATTTGTTTTCAAATAATAAAAGCTTTCATATAAGTAGTGAACGTCCAATTTGTGTTAAAAAGGATTTCAAGTTAAAAATGAAAATGATTTTCCAAGTCATGGAAACGGTTTGAAAGCTATAAGTTAAATCTTTAATTTAAAGATTTTAAACGAGTTAATTCAATTGAAACGGAAATTGTTTTGAAATCCGTAAATGGATCTTTGTGAAACTGAATGAACTTTGTGAAATAAATCTTTTGTTTAAAAGATTTGAAAATGGTAATTGGGTTAAACCATTTGAAAGAAAAGTTTTGAATCATTAAGTTGTGACTTAATTGAAATCCCATATCCATATGTTTTAAATGTTGCGCTCACTATTCGGATTAGCCGGGAGAGGACCTTTGTGTCGTATAACCCATTCCGAATATGTGATACGTCGTTATGGATAGCATTTGAAGACCAGTGGTGAAGACCGGGTATTTGCAAGAACGATAGGATGACCTATCGATTGTCTCTGCACTGAGTTGCTCCGGTATAGAGATTTCCTAAGTGATGGGAAGTCAGATCGGGATTGTGAATACCCGAATTGCAAGGGCTTCTTTGGAAGTGCCTTCGGTTCTGTTCGAACCAAGAACAGACTTGTATGGATTGTGTGTCTGACATTACATATTGAGATATAAAGCAGATTTCTTTCAAATACATTTCTGATGGTGGCGGAGAATTTATTCTCTTAGCTTTACACCCTTCTCTGAGACGTACGAGCTCAGAGGTTATGTAGTTGAAGGTTATCAGCGATATATTCCCAATTTGGTAATGTGACATGCTAAGTGTTGCTGTGTAATGACCATTGTTTAATCATTTGTGATAGGATCATTTGTTTGATCATTTATCTTTGTGATCATTAGTTTGATCATTTGTTGACCCAAAGCATGGCTTTGTACCAAAGCGTAGCTTTGTGGACGAGACTTCGTCGAGCCTCACAAATCGGTAATGGTCGAAACAGGAATCGTTCGGCAAGGTTTCAGGGGTAGCTCCCCTAGGGTATGACCATTCCTTCTGGAAAAGGGTAGTATCATGGTATGGAGCCCAGATACTTACTCATGTGGACACACTATATTTATTTATGTGTGATGTTGGATTAGAGGTACCTCGTTTAAAGGTCCCAAAGGACCGGAGGTGGCATATCTGAGGGTTTATAATATCCCTTGGGAAAAGGGGTTCCCGGCCTTGTTTGGCAGAGAACGGTTTGGTTCTCGGGGCGTCCCGCCAGAGGCGTTTCCATGTGGCAATAGGAAGTTCCTTGGCCTGACCATTTGTTGGAAAAATCCAAAGAAACAATACGCGCCTTGTACGGTTTTAGTTGTATAACCTGCTATGGAATGTGGCGGTAACCCGCTATTGAACATGGTAGCTATAGTAGGCATAGTTCGAAATGTCTATGCTGGCTAAGATTTATATTCTACTTTCGAAATGTTTTCTGCACTGTGCACTTATAATAATAATATCAAAGAAATTTTCGTATCAAGCATGTTTGACTATCATAAGAAGAAATCTCCTCCAATTCTGCGTTTGCATTGTGTGTGTGGTGGGAGGTCTTATGGTAGTTTCATTTTCCAAAAGCATTGCGATTTAGAAATTTAAATCTTTGATTGTTTTTAAAAGACCAAATGTTTTTGTTTGCTCATACCAGTCCCACGACTGACCTGGAGTTTATTGTTCCTTTCCTAAACTCTGGGTGCCCACAATTTTCCACACGGGCAGTCTAGAGTTTATTTTTCAGATAGTTAGGTTCAGTAAATTATCTGGAGCTAGTTCAGTCTCTGGACCACATCGTACTTGCTTGTCTTGGTGCAATCTTGATGGTGGATCGAGCTAGGAGTTTTGGAGCTCTGTTTTTGGAGCTTTTGGATCAGAGTTGCAGTATTGGATCTGTAAAGACTTATCTCATTTCGTGTTATATTCCGCTGTATTCTATGTTGTATATTCTCTGATGTTGATGATTATCATTGTATCATATTGATGTATCAGATATTGTATTTATGTTATATCTGTGATATCATCTTTTATTTCCGCTGTGTATTTATCATTTAATGGTGTTGCAAGCTCCCGCGATACGAATTTGATGTTGTTTATCGGACATCGATTTCGGGTCGTGACAACTTGGTATCAGAGCTAAGGTGAAACTTTAGCTCAGGAGTATAACACATTAAGTTGCTCATTAGAGATAGGGTGAAGCAAACCGTAGAATGAGTATCCCTAAGATATCCATTCGAATGCCTCAGTAAATTCTCTTACTATCCACCAATAGTAAGTATGAGTGCAAGAAGTGAATGAGATAGGGGATAGGAGAATACGACCATAAATGGTCAATTTCTTGCAGCAGTGGAAACAATCTTATCTCTATCAATCTCTTTTGTTCAACGTCTCTTCTCAATTCTTTGATAGATCCTGGTAGATCCAGAAAGGAAATTCGATATATTAATATGGGACATAAACTCCAATTTAGCCAGAATTGTTTATTTGGATGAATTGGTTGCTTTGGTTGTTATGGTTGATAAGTATACTTTAGTTTTAAACAAAAGAAAGTTTTGAAATTGTATCCATATCGGTCTATTTCACTGGGTTCTGATATAATCTACGAACGGTTAGTTATACCTTCGGACTAACCAATACCCCTGTATACTTCGTAGATCAAATAACCCAATTGTTTCGTAGTTGATGGAGTTTGTTCTTAAATCTATTGTTGATAATTCTGATTTGGTAAGCCAAATGCAGAATTGATATCCAGTTTGATCTGGAAAGATATTTCTCTATCTTTCATCTATCTTTGTTATCTCCTTGGTGAATTTCGAGGACGAAATTCTTTTTAAGGGGGGAAGTCTGTAACGATCCTGATTTTAAAGACGAATTTAAATTTATAATTTAATTGAATTTTAGATTAAATTATGGATTTATTTGAAGTTTTCAAATTTAATAAGAAAAGTATACTTATTGGTTTATGGATTTGATTTGAAACTCAAAAATGAATATTTCCAGTTGAATTGAATTATAAATAAAGTGTTTAAAATAAAATAAAAATACGTATCAATATTGAATATAAGTGATAAGTGTAAAATATAAATAAAGTAAAATATACGTTATACATTTAATGTTTGAAAAATTTAAAGTTTAGATAGATAAAAATAACAACATTGAATTCACTAATATTGTGAAGTAATAAGATAAGAGCCTGGAAATTAAATCAAGCAAGAAAATAAAAAAACCAGAGTTTATGTTTATTATGTGGTTATAAAATAAACCATAATGGAATACATATAGGTTGCATATAAATTATGTAAACCAGGGAGGTAACAAAAGAGAGTAAAACAAAATACTTAGACACAAACAAAGCAAGCATGTCTTGAAATCATCCATCAGCCGAAAAGCAAAAAAAATAAAGTATAAAAAAAAATGAAACGAAATCTTTAGCACACAAAAAATCTCTCAGTACAAGACAGAAAAAAAAATAAAGGAGGAAAACCTGTAGATAAATTATGCAGGCTAAGTTAAAGAGATGCAAGCTAAAGTAAGTATAAACAAAGAAGATGTAAATATCTATGAAACATGAAGTACTTACTCATTTAATGCAGGCAGCAAACATGTCCATTCGAATGTAATAAAATAAAAAAATAAAATGGTGTACCTGAAGTTGCTTAGCCAGAAGACACCCCCTGTACTTTGCCTTTTTATATACATGTCTCCTTGTATCTTCATTCGTTCATCACATAGCAAACCTGAGAGCAATAAAGTAGCATTTCCATTTTTATAAAATTGAAGCTTTATGCCTCAACAAGGCAAGAAGATTAAAGATCAAAAGCAATGCCATCTCCAGTTTTGTTAAAAGTTCAAACTGCTTTTCAAAAGAAAAACTAGCTGTGCTCTGTTCGAAAACAGGTGAGCAAACCTACCCAAATCTATGATGTGTGCAATGATAAATGTTGTTCTGTTGTTAAAATGCCTGCTTGCCTGTGTGTATGTGAGAATATATATATATATATATATATATATATATATATATATATATATATATATATATATAAACCTGCTCTCTACCTTGTAATAGCAGTGAGTAGAACCTGGAATGTAAAAAAAATAGTTTTGAATCTGGACTTAAATTTAAACCCTTTTGATTTATTTATTTTCATGATTTAAATTTAATATTCAAAGCAAACTGGGTTGTCCCATCACAATCTTTAGTTTTAAATTTTACTTAAGTTAAAATCGTTTTGCATTATCTTTGGAAGTCATTAACAGCTGATCAAACTTCAAAATAGAGAAAATTTAAATATCATGATTTAATGTTTCAGGGTTAGGGTCTGAAACAACATTCGAAAACGTGAATTTTAAAACTAAAAT
The DNA here is from genome assembly GCA_030765085.1 of Allium cepa. NCBI lineage: Eukaryota > Viridiplantae > Streptophyta > Magnoliopsida > Asparagales > Amaryllidaceae > Allium > Allium cepa. The sequence continues at coordinate 539,514,315 of CM060934.1, read as the reverse complement.
CAAGATTTTTAATATCTTATTTGTTGAGAAATGCAAAGTTGAACAGTTTTGGGGTTTTTATCAAATTCTGGGAATTGCGTTGTCGATTAACCTCGTGATTGAATTTGAAGCTCGCTGGACGATCATAGATGGTGGGAAAAATGCTAGAAATATTTTCTATTGGCTGAGGAGATGGGATTTTGGCAGGGTAGGGTTTTATGTCAGGTTGTAACGGGTGGGGTTCTCGTGAGTGCTGCGTGGTGGTGGATGGATCGAGTGCCACCGCACCCATGCCAAACGAGGCGTCGAACATGGTGGAAGGTTCGTGTGTATTCGCGTGATCGACGATGGCCTGAGGTGATGGCGCTGGGCAATCTCCTGAGGATGTCACGTTGGGTTTATTTGGTCGAGATGACTCGATCTCGTTTCCAAAGTTGATTCGAGTTTATGGGTGCTTGGATGGCTTGGGGCAATCGAAGGCGACTGGTCGGCGGTGGCTTTGGAGGCCGGAGCTTCGGCATCTGATGGTACACGTGCACCGCGTGCACGCGTCACGTCGCGTATCTGGGTGATGCATTTGGGAAGAAAGAAGGGTACAAGGGCAATGGGTGTTCGCATGTTCCAGCTGGGTTTACCTGATGCTTTTGTTTAACTTAAAAACTTAAGCAAGCTAAAAAAAACGCAGAAGAAAAGAAAGCAGGGAAGAAGAAAAGGGACGCGGGTAGAAGTGGGGGAAAACTCGTGCCTTGCTCGAGTGATTCGAGTAGTATACTCGAAGTAAGGGATGGGAAGTCTCTGGTCAAAGTCTTGTTCCAGGCTTTGAAACCTGAACTTTCTTGTTTTGGGAAATTTGAAACTAAATTAAATTTTAAATCAAGTTTTTTTTTAAAACTGAGTGATAAATCAAAGTATAAATATAATTCAAGTTTGAATGAAAGGGATTATACGTTTAAATGTGTGAAGTTAGAAGAAAATTTGATTTTTTTAACTCTTCTAAATTTCTTTATAACAAAAGTACTTCTTTAACATGAGATTTAAAAGGTGTTGAAATTGTTTAAACTTTATTAAAAATAAATTTGTATTTATTTTAAAAGCTTGAAATTTAATTTGAAATTTGAAATTTGAAATCAATATTTCTAAACATAGTGTAAGTAATAATTTAATCATAAATGTAAATAAGTTTTACTTTAAATAATGAAGATTTAATGACTTATAATTCATTAAAAATTATCAAGGCAATTAAGGTGGATAATTGATTAATTCAATTAGATTACGATTTGGAATTAATTTATCACATAATTAAGAATGAAATTGGGATTAATCAATGAGATATAAATGGTAAATTAATTTATAATTAATGTTAATTGATCTAAGTTAATTACTTTAGAAAGTAATTTAAAGAATAGTTAGTAAAAATTATTAACTAAGCATTATTAAACAATTAATTTATTAAGAAAATCAATTGTAAATTGTTAATTACTTAGTTAAAGTAATTAAAGAATTAATTACTTATTGTAATTTATTTTGGATACTTTAATTTATTAAAGTTCATTAATTTAGTTTAAGAAACTTATGAGATTAAATTGGAAAATTAATGATTTTTGGTTATGAGATAATTACTTTAGGATAAGTAATTAAAAGTTTAATTTCTTAAGATAATTAATCAAGGGGTTAATTAATTATGTAATTGGTTCAGAGGTTAATTTAATTAATATGATTAATTAAGAATAATTTAATTAATTAAAGTGTTTGATAAATTCGTTTATATCAAATGATTTGTAATTAATTAGGATTTGATCATTAATTCATACGTAATTAAATTAATTAAATTTTTTTTATTGAATTAATTAGGATTAAATAATTAATTAATCCTGCTTATAAATGATTATTAAATGCTTGACTTTACTTATGAATGATCATATTATTTGTGATGCCTTGAATTGATTGTCCTGTCTGATCTGTGATATTTTATTATGTTCTTTGTGCCGTGTATGATTTATTCATTTATATCTGCATATTATCTGTGAATTGTGAATGGATGATAAGCGTTATAGTTTATATCGCTTATCAACTATATTTCTGTGTTTTAATCTGTGATGATTGAATGATGTTACACTATTGTGTTAAACCCCTGGACCACACTTACACACACAAATATGGATTTCACGAGGAAATCGATTAGGTCACAGATTTTAAAATGATTTTTTAATTGAATATTTGAATTCAAATATTTTGAAATGGATTGGGTTTTAAGTGAAAAGCTTTTGAAATGAAATTTCAAAGATGAAATTTATTTTGAATAACTTGATTGAATTTTGTAATTTAAACATTTTGATTTAAATTTAATTCAATATTCGAAATTGAATTCTGTGATTTGGAAATTAGGGACTAAAGATGTTATACCAGTTTATAGGGGTTAGACTATTTAAAGGTACTGATTTGGAAATTTGAATTTAAATTCAAATGCCTTAACTCGTGCAAATAAAATTGGATCTTTCTGAAAACGAAAACTATTTGTTTTCAAATAATAAAAGCTTTCATATAAGTAGTGAACGTCCAATTTGTGTTAAAAAGGATTTCAAGTTAAAAATGAAAATGATTTTCCAAGTCATGGAAACGGTTTGAAAGCTATAAGTTAAATCTTTAATTTAAAGATTTTAAACGAGTTAATTCAATTGAAACGGAAATTGTTTTGAAATCCGTAAATGGATCTTTGTGAAACTGAATGAACTTTGTGAAATAAATCTTTTGTTTAAAAGATTTGAAAATGGTAATTGGGTTAAACCATTTGAAAGAAATGTTTTGAATCATTAAGTTGTGACTTAATTGAAATTCCATATCCATATGTTTTAAATGTTGCGCTCACTATTCAGATTAGCCGGGAGAGGACCTTTGTGTCGTATAACCCATTCCGAATATGTGATACGTCGTTATGGATAGCATTTGAAGACCGGTGGTGAAGACCGGGTATTTGCAAGAACGATAGGATGACCTATCGATTGTCTCTGCACTGAGTTGCTCCGGTATAGAGATTTCCTAAGTGATGGGAAGTCAGATCGGGATTGTGAATACCCGGATTGCAAGGGCTTCTTTGGAAGTGCCTTCGGTTCTGTTCGAACCAAGAACAGACTTGTATGGATTGTGTGTCTGACATTACATATTGAGATATAAAGCAGATTTCTTTCAAATACATTTCTGATGGTGGCGGAGAATTTATTCTCTTAGCTTTACACCCTTCTCTAAGATGTACGAGCTCAGAGGTTATGTAGTTGAAGGTTATCGGCGATATATTCCTAATTTGGTAATGTGACATGCTAAGTGTTGCTGTGTAATGATTATTGTTTGATCATTTGTGATAGGATCATTTGTTTGATCATTTATCTTTGTGATCATTAGTTTGATCATTTGTTGACCCAAAGCATGGCTTTGTACCAAAGCGTAGCTTTGTGGACGAGACTTCGTCGAGCCTCACAAATCGGTAATGGTCGAAACAGGAATCGTGCGGCAAGGTTTCAGGGGTAGCTCCCCTAGGGTATGACCATTCCTTCTGGAAAAGGGTAGTATCATGGTATGGAGCCCAGATACTTACTCATGTGGACACACTATATTTATTTATGTGTGATGTTGGATTAGAGGTACCTCGTTTAAAGGTCCCAAAGGACCGGGGGTGGCATATCTGAGGGTTTATAATATCCCTAGGGAAAAGGGGTTCCCGGCCTTGTTTGGAAGAGAACGGTTTGGTTCTCGGGGCGTCCCGCCAGAGGCGTTCCCATGTGGCAATAGGAAGTTCCTTGGCCTGACCATTTGTTGGAAAAAGCCAAAGAACAATACGCGCCTTGTACGGTTTTGGTTGTATAACCTGCCATGGAATGTGGCGGTAACCTGCTATTGAACATGGTAGCTATAGTAGGCATAGTTCGAAATGTCTATGCTGGCTAAGATTTATATTCTACTTTCGAAATGTTTTCTGCACTGTGCACTTATAATAATAATATCAAAGAAATTTGCGTATCAAGCATGTTTGACTATCATAAGAAGAAATCTCCTCCAATTCTGCGTTTGCATTGTGTGTGTGGTGGGAGGTCTTATGGTAGTTTCATTTTCCAAAAGCATTGCGATTTAGAAATTTAAATCTTTGATTGTTTTTAAAAGACCAAATGTTTTTGTTAGCTCATACCAGTCCCACGACTGACCTGGAGTTTATTGTTCCTTTCCTAAACTCTGGGTGCCCACAATTTTCCACACGGGCAGTCTAGAGTTTATTTTTCAGATAGTTAGGTTCAGTAAATTATCTGGAGCTAGTTCAGTCTCTGGACCACACCGTACTTGCTTGTCTTGGTGCAATCTTGATGGTGGATTGAGCTAGGAGTTTTGGAGCTCTGTTTTTGGAGCTTTTGGATCAGAGTTGCAGTATTGGATCTGTAAAGACTTATCTCATTTTGTGTTATATTCCGCTGTATTCTATGTTGTATATTCTCTGATGTTGATGATTATCATTGTATCATATTGATGTATCAGATATTGTATTTGTGTTATATCTGTGATATCATCTTTTATTTCCGCTGTGTATTTATCATTTAATGGTGTTGCAAGCTCCCGCGATACGAATTTGATGTTGTTTATCGGACATCGATTTCGGGTCATGACAAATTATATATACAAATCTTTAAACTTAATATCTTTTGCTTGCGTAGTCGGATTTCGACGAAATTGGCGGCGCTGGAACCGCAGCGAGGAGCTCTATGCTGCAGTTCAGATCTGAGATCGATTGGAGTTTGCGAAGAATTTAGGTTAAATAAATGGCGTTCGATTTAATTTAAAATTTAAAATGCTCGTCTTTTCGAAACTCAAGGTGAGTTTATCTCACTCACATCTGAAATGCTAGTTAGTTTAAATAGTTAATATTTAAATGATTGCTTGATTGGTTGAATATGATAATAGTTATCATATTGGATCGATATTTATTTGTTGTGCTAACATATGTGGATGGAGGGAAACAGGTTGGAGGAATCCAACTGGATTCCTCACAAATAGAAATTATATTCATAATCTGTGGTATATCTTATTGATATACTGTGATAAATTGATTTGGAATTTTGTTATGCTGTGTTTGGTTGGATAAATATAATTTGGTATTTTTAAAATATCAATAAATGAATTGGGATTAAAGGAAAATGAAAGGAATTTTTAAGTAATGAAATTAAGGAAAATAAAGTCAGGAAATTGATTTGGAATTTGTTAAGGGGTTTGAAATTGTGTTGAGGAATGGGAATTTGAAAATTTGCTTTATAAATGAAGTGGAATAAAATATTTATCAGTGGATAAATTTGGAAATATAAATTTCCAGTAGGAAATTCTATAAGAAAGGAATAATTGTTTTAAAAGTAAATGAGATTATCTTTAAAGGATGGAAAGTGCATTTTTCCTGGAAATTTGGTATGTTTCAAAGAAAAGCTTTCAAAATATAAATTAGCAGTTTAAAATGTGTTTTAGAATGTTTTAGAAAAAAAAATATATATTATTTTTAAGTATAAGTAAATACTTATCTAAGTAATTATGGTATTTAATTATTTTAAAGGTAAAGTAGTATTATGTTTTCAAAAGGAAATTATAATATAAATATTTGATTTAATAACTTTATTTTAAAGGTTAAATTTGGCTTAAATTACTTAGAAAACCTCTATATATTTCCTTAAGTATTATTTTTAATGAAGTAATTTCTAGTAGCATTATTTTAAATATTTTAAGCATATATTTTGAAGGGGGTTTTCTAGGAGATGGGAATATGTTTAAAAATAAAAGGAGTTTATTTTAAAGTGTGGAAAGGAATTTACGAATTTAAACATAAATTTGAATTGAGGTAAATCGTATGGGATTTATAAAAAGGTTCGTTGGTTTATTCTGAAATGGAAGTGTAGCTCCCTGAAAAGCCAAGTACGTTTTAAAGCAGATTTTTAAGTAAAAGTTAAAAGTTTTGAATTTGATTTTAAACGAATGTATTTAAGAAAATTCTTAATTAAGTTGTAAAAAATTTAAAGCTGAATATTTAATAAATTAGAATAGAGGTGATTATTTTAAAGGGGTTAATTGGTATATGCTTTAAAAGAATATCATTAATATTTATATTTTATGAACTAGTTTTATTGTAAAGATAGTTTGGTTAAAGTTTTATTTGAAAAACTTGTATAGGATTTCTTAACTTTATTTTAAAATTTAGTATGACTTAACTTTATTTTAAAGAAAAATAGTTTATATTTTATAAAGCAGTTTAATTTGAAACTTTTAAAAAGTATGTATATATTTCAAGTAAAGTACGTAAATAGCTTTAATTTAAATTATTATAAATCTAAAGTAATTGGCTTGGATGTTTTCAGTGGAAATCAATATTTGGGAATTATTCCATAAGGAGTGTGTGGGTTGAAAACTGTTTTCAAGAGATTGAAAATGGAAATATAACTTGTGAAGATAATTTGAGATTAATAAATAATTTGGGAAAATTATTTATTGTTTGATGGTTGTTTGTGAATGTTAATTGATAGTTAAATCACCGACTATCAATTATTGGCCAATGCGTTTATCGTTTCGAAGAGACCGGGATTAGGATTAAATTCTCGAAAACCACTTCGATCCGGTTTGTACGTTTTCTTGGGAAGACAAGTTCGGAGTCGAAGATGGAGCAGTGAAGTGCAAGGGCTAGTCGCTACTAATCCTGAGGACGATTCCAAATGGATGTAGTAGGAGTAGTGCCTTCGGTTCCGTTCGAACCCAAGACGGACTTGTATGGATGAATGCTTTCAGAACATCGTCAGGTGGATGATGGGCATTCTAAGTGAAACGTTCTAAAAGCTAACGCTCAGCCTGAAGCCTCATCAACCGGGAATGACTGAAAATCAGGGGATATGCAGTAAGGCTATGTGGGTAGCACCCATTAGGATGAGGTCATCCCTGTCTAGATGTCCCTTTTTATTCGGCTTAGTGGTGCGGTTGCTGATCCCAACCGTGGGGTGATCTTAATCGGGATTATCCAGTAAGGGGTAGTCCCGGTCTTGTGTTGTAGAGGATTGGGAGTAATCCTCGGTACGGTGATCTCGGCCACGTACTGTGACAGGTGGTACCCCAATGCCTAGTCATTAGTTGGAAATCCATTCTCCCTATGCGCCTTGTACGGTTTTTGTTTGTATTACCCACGATTGTGGCTAGTAGCTGGAATTTAATAAATGTAACAATTTCGGCTATTTAATAAGTATTTATATATAGACACTATTATGATATCAGAGGATTTTATAATAAAATTTTTGGCTATCGTAAGGTAAAAACCCGACATGTTTATTTGTGGCGTGGTCTTACGAGATGCTTTTGTTTTCAAAGGATTTTGAAACTTTAATAATCAATATGGATGTATTTCTTTCACGCTGGTATTCCAAACCGACTCGGGTGTTATTTTATTATAATGCTTGGGTCAGACCGAGTATTATGGATTACAGGAAAGGATGCTGTGGAGCTCATGAGAGGAGTTGGAGTCCGAGACGTATTACTCGTACTTGTTTATATCCGCTGCTGTGATTATTTGAAATTGTCAAGCTGGTAATTGTTGTTTGTTTGTGATACTCTGATGATAAATTGTATAAAACAGATATAGTTTCATTTTGTGTAAAGATCTGATATTATATATTATATTTTGTTCTGCTGCGATTGTGAGATTCTGTTATTGTTTAGTTCCTTCTTTCTTCTATCCTCTTTCTTTTTCCTCAACAATCTGTCTTTTCCCGGTACTCGATCGTCGGCATATCATACTGTGGCGTAATTTGTGTCAATTTTCGAGGGTCGAGAAGGGTAGGTCGTGACAGTGGTATCAGAGCTTAGGTTGGCGATAACCTCGGCCCTGGTGGGGAAATTACTCATTAAATAGAGTCCATAGTACTCTAGAATGAGTTGAGTATATTAATAGCTATGATCGCGTACTTATTAGTGAATATAAAAATGTTTTTATACTGTGTTGACTTATCGATTGAGTGTTTATGAATTCTGGTCGGCGCGAGAAGTACAACCACATCGATAGGGGTTTCTAAACTCTTAAACAAGGTAAACCGGCATAGTATTGTTTTTAAAGTGGGTAAATGAAATAATTTTACCCAAAATTATATTTTGGTTAAAAGAAATAATTTTCTGAAATTATTATATATATTTGGATGTTTGGTTGTTGATATTATAATCAAATATAAGAATCTAAAATTTGAAATGGTTATAACCAAATAGAATTCGATAAGTATAACTTATCTAAAAGAAGTATAACTAAAGTTTGAATTAAAACCCGAATCTAAATCCCAAATTTTTTGAAAAGTGTTTAAAATGAGCTTAAACAAGGAGTTTGGGAATTTAAAATCTTGGGAATGATTGAATGTTTTCCAAAGTGTTTGGAGGCAATAATGGAGTATTATTTTTGGAAATATTTTTGAATAGAAATTGTTTGAAAGGAATTTGTGGAGGTAAGGAAGCACTGAACTCACTTCAGTCGCAGGGAAATAATCCTGATGATGATGGCCACATCATCAAAATTCATTTTCGAGTTTACAAAGTGATGGATTGCTACCATGGAGATTGGTTATGATATTTGTTTGGACTTGACAGGTATGCAAGTTTTTTTAGAAGTTCCAAAAAAAAAAAATTGCCTTGGTAAAAACAGATTGTTTTGGGATCCGAAGATTTGATTTGTTATACCAAGTGGATATGTGTTGTTTATGATTTGAAAATGGTTTTGGAATAAAACCGGGCAATTGAATTTTGGGAATCCTATTTAAAAATATAAATGTGAAGGTCAAAATTAATCAACTGTTGAACCTGTAAGTGGAGTTGATTTAAATAAGAAAGGAAAAATGAAAATTTAGGCCTGGAATTAAAGTTTAACTTGAATGAATGGTAGTGAATATAATATATTTGAATTTAACGCAGGATAGGTTAAATAAATTGGAATTGGGATTGAATTAAATTGGATATAAAGTTGAAATGTAGAATGATTATAATTGTGTAATGAAAATTTATATCCTTAAACTATTAAGTGGTATATATATAGACTAGAATTGTGATTATAAGATGGAAATGACTAAAATGAGCAATATGAGCTTTCAAATAAATAAGTTGGTAAACTTATGAATAGGGGATGAATTGTAAAACCTACATAGAAATAGTTGAATGTTATGATAAAAAGAATGGAAAGTTTAAGAATTGAATTCTAAAAAATTGAGATAAGGCAAGTGAAATGTAAAAGGTGAATGGACTTAAGTTAGTAAATAAGTCTTGAACTTATATATGGAGAAATAAAATTGGATCGAATTGGATTTAACTTAAATTAAAAAGGAATTGAGTTAAATTTGGATTGGATTGAAATCAAAATTCAGTTGTGTTATAAATAGTCTTGAATAGAATTAAATTCTTATTTAAAATAGTAAAGGAAATGGTATGAATTTAAGTTGGCTAAATAAAATTTAGTTGAACTTGAATTAGAATCGAAAATGAATTGCATTGAAAAGAAAACTTAATTTAGTTGAAATGATATTGAATGAAGTAAATTCTTACTCAACTAAATTCAAAAGAATTGTTTGAAAATGAATCTAGCGTAAGCTAAATTAAATGAAAAGAGTAATGGGATGAATAAAATTTTGGTAGCTTGTTAAAAATTTGAAAGGCAAAATAAAACCCAGTTTTGGTTTAGAATAATTGGAATGGTCATGTTATTAGTAAATTCAGAAATGAATTCAGAAGGTGAATTAAATTTTAAAATGGATTGAGTAAGTAAACAAATTGAATTCAAATTTGTAATGGATTAGAATTTGATTGAATAAGAATCAAAGTAAAATGGAAATAAGGTTAAGGTGAGAAGAAATGGAGTTATTTTGTTATTGAAATAACTTAAGAAAATTGGAAAATGATTGTGGTCGAGCTTTATAAGGGGTCTTGAATGAAATTTGTTTAGATAATAAAATTGAAATGCAAGTGAAAGGATTTTAATTAATTATTGTGATGAAATAAAAATGTATGAGTTGTAAATAATTCAAAATGGAATAAAATTAATATATATTGTGTTAGAATTAATTTTAAATGATTATAAGCTTAAGTGATGGTTACTTGCATGAATAACATTAAAATTTGCATAGAAATTGGTCGGTTGTAGTAAATAAACTAAATGAATTAAAAGATGTAAATAAAAATTGGTTTTTGGATCAATTGGAATAGATTGAAATTTTATTAAGTGGATTTGTATATAAATGCAAGTGAATCATAAAGAAATGCAAATATATCAAATTTAAAATAAAAATTTGATTTTGAATCAATTTGGAATTGAATTGAAGTAAATTGATGTAAGTAAAGCATATGTTAATCATATTGAAAAGAAAATGAATTGCTTGTAGTAAATATGAATTGTATATAGTAAACTTGAATGTAAATCATTCGAGTGGAATAAAATGAAGTTTGGATTTGTTAGGGAATTAAAATGGTAATTGAAATCTTATGATTTCCTATAAAATATGATTAGCATGTGGGATTTTGGGAATTGGTTGGTTGGGATGTATAATTGATATGTTTAGCTAAGGTAAATGAATGGAATGTTATTAAATTCTCATATTGTTGAAAACTGATGTGCTTGTTTAAGTAAGTACAGGCACGGGAGGCAATCGATAGAGTTGGAGCGCGTGTATGCAATATAATTAGCCGCTTTCTTTTAAAAAATGCTAATCAAAGGTACGCCCACGCAATAAAATTGGGAAACGATAATATATTGTGATATATTATGGTATATTTTGTTTTTCGACCGTGTGAGTCGATGTATATATATTTATATCTATTGTGATATTGTAAAACGCTCTCCGTACAAAGGAGACGCTGTCAAATTTTTTCCAAAATTTTGGGAGTTAGAATTTTTTTGGGTATTTTGAAAATTCGAGTTAACGAAAAAAGGTCGATTTTTGAAATGACGTTGTAGACGAAGCTTTTGAATTAAAAATAAAGCAAATGGTTTTGGAATTGAGCAAAGAGGTTTTGAGAAGTGAATGTGAGTTTTACTTGAATGAATTTTGGGGTAAGTAAATGAATTTAATAGCATTTTTCATATCTTAGCAAATTTCGAGGACGAAATTTTTATAAGGGGAGGAATGTAATGACCCAGAATTTTGGTCGTTAGAATTTGAATATTTAATTCATTTTAAATGTTGAATGTAAATTATAATTTGATATTGAATAAGAAGATTTTGGTTAAATTAATATAATTTGTTAAAATATCGAATATAGCAATTCAATTGAAATTGAATTATAATAATTTAATATTTAGGAATTGGGATAATTTGTGAATCTGTGGGTAAATAGTAATGAAAATGGTTTCTAAGGTTTATTTTAAGTTTAGTTTGATTTGAATTTTTTTATTGGATTTTTAGATGGAATTAAAAGTCGGTAACTTGAATTTGGAATTTTCTATCAATTTAATAATGGAATTTAATAATATAATAGTGTAAACAAACAGATTTTGATTCAGAATAAATCAGAACGGTTTCTAATGTGAATATAAATTCTATACGATTTATAATTAAGTTAGTATAATTTTAAAAGTGAAATTTTAAGTGATTCCGACGATTTCGGAAATCGCTCGATTTAATCGACGAGTTAAACTAGCCTTCCGGGGGCACAATCTCGAAATTCGACAAAACCAGTTGCATTGGATCCGAAATAGTTAATTATTATCGAATTTCGAATTTCGTAGCATTTGGATTTACCGTTTGTTCGTACGGGTGAGAAACGCGTTGAAATTAAAATCGATAATTTAATATTTAAACTCGATTCAAAATGCTATCTTCCATATATGATTGAATTAGCTTCTGAAATATGTTCCATTGTGTTCGAAATGCGGGTAAAATCTTATAAACGCCTAGCGGCACGTGAGATTTGGATTTCGTTTGTAAAAGTTTGTTAAAATTGAGAATATTAATAAAATAACGTTTTATAAACGTGTATATATATATGTATAAGGGCAGAAACCCTCGTTTTCTTAGCTGCCGCACTATCCTATTTCTATGGCTGGAAATGTATCGCCTTCCATCTCGAAAATCTCTCCATCCATTAACTTTTAGCTAAATTCACCAATTAGAGAATCGTAGAGCTCTCCGAGGTCGTCACATCAACGGTGGTGATTGGTTTTAGCGTAGCGGAGGGGGAGTTTGAGGGCCGCGTTCGTCGGGTGTTCGCACGTGAATCACGATACGTAGGGAGACTCGAGTTCGTAGGGGCTTAGGGCGGCGGTGGGGTAGGTCGTGGGCTTCGTGGTGGAGTCGACCGATCGTCGTGTAGTCGAGTAGGGGAGGAGCGGTTCCAAACCCTAGAGGCCGACGATGGGTTCGTTCGAACCTGATGTCGCGTGAGGAAGAAGAGTAGTGAAACCTGGATTTGTTAGCTTAATCTTACGGCCGATGGTAATATTAAATAAATAAAGAAAAAGAATTTTGTTTTAATTATATATACAAATCGTTAAACTGAAATCTTTTGCTTGCGTAGTCGGATTTTGACGAAATTGGCGGTGCTGGAACCGCAGCGAGGAGCTCTACGCTGCAGTTCAAATCTGAGATCGATTGGAGTACGCAAAGATTTTAGGTTAAATCGAAGGAGTTTGATTTAATTTAAAATTTAAAACGCTCGGTGTTTCGAAACTCAAGGTGAGTTTATCCCACTCACATCTGAAATGCTAGTTAGTTTAAATAGTTAATATTTAAATATTGCTTGATTGGTTGAATGTGATAATGGTTATCAGATTGGATCGATATTTATTTGTTGTGCTAACATCTGTGGATGCAGGGAAACAGGTTGGAGGAATCCAATTGGATTCCTCACAAATAGAAATTATATTCATATTCTGTGGTATATCTCATTGATATCCTGTGATAAATTGATTTGGAATTTTGTTATGCTGTGTTATGGTTGGATAAATATAATTTGCTATTTTTGAAATATCAATAATTGGGATTAAAGGAAAATGAAAGGAATTTTTAAGTAATGAAATTAAGGAAATTTATTTGGAATTTGTTAAGAGGTTTGAAATTGTGATGAGGAATGGGAATTTGAAAATTTGCTTTACAAATGAAGCAGAATAAAATATTGATCAGTGGATAAATTTGGAAATATAAATTTCCAGTGAGAAATTCTATAAGTAAGGAATAATTGTTTTAAAAGTAAAGATGAGATTATCTTTAAAGGATGGAAAGTGCATTTTTCCTAGAAATTTGGTATGTTTCAAAGAAAAGTTTTCAAAATATAAATTAGCAGTTTAAAATGTGTTTTAGAATATTTTAGAAAAAAATATATGTTATTTTTAATTATTTTTAGTATAAGTAAATACTTGTCTAAGTAATTATGGTATTTAATTATTTTAAAGGTAAAGTAGTATTATGTTTTCAAAAGGAAATTATAATATAAATATTTGATTTAATAACTTTATTTTAAAGGTTAAATTTGGCTTAAATTACTTAGAAAACCTCTATATATTTCCTTAAGTATTATTTTAATTAAGTAATTTCTAGTAGCTTTATTTAAAATATTTTGAGCATATATTTTGAAGGTGGTTTTCCAGGAGATGGGAATGTGTTTTAAAAAAAGGGAGTTTGTTTTTAAAGTGTGGAAAGGAATTTACGGATTTAAACGTAAATTTGAATTGAGGTAAATCGCGTGGGATTTATAAAAAGGTTCTTTGATTTATTCTGAAATGGAAGTGTGGCTCCTGAAAAGCCAACTACGTTTTAAAGCTGATTTTTAAGTAAAAGTTAAAAGTTTTAAATTTGATTTTAAAAGAATGTTTTTATGAAAATTCTTAATTAAGTTGTAAAAATTTTAAAGGTGAATATTTAATAAATTAGAATAGAGGTAATTATTTTAAAGGGGTTAATTGGTATATGCTTTAAAAGAATATCATTAATATTTATATTTCATAAACTAGTTTTATTGTAAAGATAGTTTGGTTAAAGTTTTATTTGAAAAACTTGTATAGGATTTCATAACTTTATTTTAAAATTTAGTATGACTTAACTTTATTTTGAAGAAAAATAGTTTATATTTTATAAAGCAGTTTTATTCGAAACTTTTAAAAAGTATGTATATATTTCAAGTAAAGTATGTAAATAGCTTTAATTTCTCGAAAACCACTTCGATAATTTAGTATGACTATCAATTATTGGCCAATGTATTGATCGTTTTGAAGAGATTGAGATCGGGATTAAATTCTCGAAAATCACTTCGATCCGGTTTGTACGTTTTCGTGGGAAGACGAGTTCGGAGTCGAAGATGGAGCAGTGAAGTGCAAGGGCTAGCTGCTACTAATCCTGAGGATGATTCCAAATGGATGTAGTAGGAGTAGTGCCTTCGGTTCCGTTCGAACCCAGGACGGACTTGTATGGATGAATGCTTTCAGAACATCGTCAAGTGGATGATGGGCATTCTAAGTGAAACGTTCTAAAAGGTAACGCTTAGCCTCAAGCCTCATCGACCGAGAATTACTAAAAATCATAGGATATGCAGCAAGGCTATGTAGGTAGCACCCATAAGGGTAAGGTCATCCCTGTCTAGATGTCCCTTTTTATTCGGCTTAGTGGTGCGGTTGCTGATCCCAACCGTGGGGTGATCTTACTCAGGATTATCTAGTAAGGGGTAGTCCCAGTCTTGCGTTGGAGGGGATCGGGAGTAATCCTTAGTACGGTGATCTAGGCCACGCACTGTGACAGGTGGTACCCCAGTGCCTAGTCATTAGTTGGAAATCCATTCTCCCTACGCGCCTTGTACGGTTTTTGTTTGTATTACCCACGATTGTGGCTAGTAGCTGGAATTTAATAAATGTAACAATTTCGGTTATTTAATAAGTATTTGTATATAAACACTATTATAATATCAGAGGATTTTATAATAAATGTTTTGGCTATCGTAAGGTAAAAACCCGACATGTTTATTTGTGGCGTGGTCTTACGAGATGCTTTTGTTTGCAAAGGATTTTGAAACTTTAATAATCAATTTGGATGTATTTATTTCACGCTGGTATTCCAGACTGACTTGGGTGTTATTTTATTATAATGCTCGGGTCAGACCGAGTATTATAGATTACATGAAAGGATGCTGTGGA
This sequence comes from Allium cepa, assembly GCA_030765085.1. Classification (NCBI taxonomy): domain Eukaryota; kingdom Viridiplantae; phylum Streptophyta; class Magnoliopsida; order Asparagales; family Amaryllidaceae; genus Allium; species Allium cepa. Next base: position 539,499,194 of record CM060934.1, on the reverse strand, counting down.
GCTCAAGAGAGGAGCTGGAGTCCGAGACGTATTACTCGTACTTGTTTATATCCGCTGCTGTGATTGTTTGAAATTGTCAGGCTGGTAATTGTTGTTTGTCTGTGATACTCTGAGATATATTGTATAAAACAGATATAGTTTCATTTTATGTAAAGATATGATATTATATATTATATTTTGTTCCGCTGCGATTGTGAGATTCTGTTATTGTTTAGTTCCTTCTTTCTTCTATCCTCTTTCCTTAACAATCTATCTTTTCCCGGTACTCGATCGTCGGCATATTATACTGTGGCGTATTTTGTGTCGATTTTCGAGGGTCGAGAAGGGTAGGTCGTGGCGAAAAAAGGTACTAAGTAGCTAGAGTTTGCTTTGGCTGGGAACGGTCTAGATTTTATTATGTTAAACCGACCTAGATCTTATGATTCTAGCACATTCTAACCACTATAAATAATAGGTTAGCCCTCTCACTTTTATTGAGACTAAAAATAGAATGCTAGTGAAACTCTGTCAGTCTTCTTCTTCAATGCTTCGATTTGGAATCAATCGTATTTAAAGGTAATACATTTGAGATATATATTATACATTTCTCTATTTCTATTCTTCCCTACCCTTATATTCTATTCTATATACAATTAAATTTTTGTACATTCCAAAAAGAAGAAATACGAATAAGCAATTAAGCAAAGGCATAAATCAAATCCCAAGGAAAGTAGGGATACAATTTGTGAGTGGAAATTTTAGTTTTTCACATTTTACTAACTTATGTAGTAAAAACTTGGATTTATTTTATGCCTTAGAGATTTTGTATACAAAAACCCTAAACTCTAAAACCATAAAATTCCCCTAATAAATATCAATTCTTAGATTAATTGGAATCTTAATTGTTTTATGTTAATATAGTAGAATTTAATTGTTGTTTGAAATATGAAAAATTTATGTTCTATTCAACTTCCACTTCTAATTTTTGTTGCTGCAATAAAAGTATTCAAAAAGGAAATTATTGGGTAATGGCTTGCAATGTATGGTTTTTCTATTTGTAGTTTGCACTGTTTATTTCTGTAATTTAGACAAATATGAATCCCTTTTTTCCACTTCAAGTTTATATATATAAAAGTTGAATAAAATAAAAGGGTTTGAATTGGACGTTTTGTTTCCTTGAAATAAAGGCATTGATTCGATTATATTAATGTAAAATAAATTTCACATGTTGATTCCATTTTTGAATATGTGTGTATGTAAGTCTGCATTTTTTTCTAGCCAAGGGTATTAAATATTTTTAAATTATTGTTTAGGACGGGAGCTTGTATAAATATGGAAGTTTCGACAATTTATCGATTAGCATAGGAAGTGACAATATCAAAATAGGAATATTTCTATGCGCATTTAGGAATATTTAGTTAGCTAAAAGTTACGTATGTATAAATATATTATTTGCTTATATATAGTAACGTATAAATCATATTGAATAGAATAAATAGGTTAATAAAGAACATTAAACTCCTTAGAAAGGAAGCTAAGGATAATTATGGAATAATCCATAATTAAAGGCGAAATAAGGAGTTTTTCTTATATGGCCTTAACGTATAGATGCTGATGAGGTATATTATGTATATATATATATATATATATATATATATTGTAGTATGTTAGGAGAGCAGAAGTATGACTAAGTTATAAAGATGCGAGGTCAGTCAAAAGTACAAAGAAGCTTGCCCAACTAATCTGGCTACCAACAGTGTGACTTTGGCGCTGATGTGGGACATCGCCAATTATAAGTACACATGTGGAAGTGAGGTTAGCCCCAATTCTATAGTCCCAATTCTATAAGGTAACTGCCCAGCTAATCTACCTACCAACACTTATGAATAGTCGAACTAATGTGAGACATTATAGTTTGAGTTACGGGTCATAAGACGGATATCCCAGTATGGGCCTGTTTTTGGGTTGAAGGTATTAAGTGGATGTTTTACGGTCTGCCTCCTTCCCACTTAAGAAGTATTAAATGGTCAGGACTATCTTTTAGTTATAGTAGTGGGAAATATATGGAAAGGGTATGCTGCAGGGTTAAGGTAGTAAGTGGCTATTATAGGGTCCGCCTTTTCGCATAAAAGAAATATTAAGCGGCCTAATGGGATTTCTTATGATGTCATTTAGGAAGTAATAGAGATGGGTTCGCCTTGGATTTAGACTTTGAATGACGAGGATCTACCTAGGGTATAGGTATTAAATGGTCAGAGTCTACCTAAATTCTATTAAAGAGGTATTAAGTGGCTCTAGTGCTTTCTCTCACACCGTTAGGGCATGATTGACGATACTTGTGTTGTATCATGTTAGAGTTATGAAGATGGATTGGAAATGGCCCTTGGCCTACATTTAAAGTTACATTATGGAGTTGGACTTGAAAAACCTTCATCTTACAGTGGTGGTATACCTAGTAGGATGAAGTATATGATGCGTAAGACATATTACTTACCTAAATGACACTGCCCAAATAATATACTGATAATACTTGAGATTTTCATTCATCAGACGTTGTTGTTCTAACTCCCTCCTTATTACAACCCACAAGTTAGGGGGAATGATGATAATGGAGAACATGGAGACGGTGGTGAAGATTTATGGTAGTTTAGTTATTTATCTATGTTTTCGATATATTCAGATATCCCCAGATTTCAAACATGTTAATGTATTACTTCAAGAAATTGTATTATGGATATGTCGGGATATTGTTATCTGAGATTTGATCATTATGAAATAGGTACTTATTTCTACTATTATATTTAATCCCTTCTACCGTGAAATTCTAAAAGCATAGATAGACAGCTCTATATATTGTTCATTGTATCAATTTTACCAATCAACATCCAGATTTGGAACGGGCCTAAGGTTCGACGGGCTTTTATTGGATCGAAATTTAGGTCCGTTCCAAATATGGTTGTTAGTAGGGGTTGCCCTAGAGGAAATTATTTAATTTGTTATAAATATCTAACTCAATAACCAATCTTGTTCGAAAGCAAAGGTATTTTCTTTCTATTATATACTTGATATAATATAGTTATATTAGTTGATTAATTTAATTAAAAGTATATTTGATAGAAAATCCATAAATGGAATGTCTTGTGATAGTAGGTACAAAGTGTTATAACCATGAGTAATTTATCACAATAAAAAAATACCATTTTAAATATTCATAATCAAGATGCATTGAGATTGGATATCGGTGTATCTATTGAGACTAGAGTATGTAAAGCTCTCTAAATGTTGGGTCGTGTATTACTCATGGCTGCTTGGGGCATCTAGAGGTTATGTACTGATGGTTGTTGAATAAATGTAGAACGACCCACTCGATAGTTTTTTGTTGGTTAATAGAACTAAGGTCAAACAAAAATTGTCAATGTGACTGACTTACATAGTTCTCTCGACTTAAGAATACTGTGGAAATTCTATAGGAAATCTCCACTTTAATTATGGTCAAATCATGGCATGGCGTTCCATCGAGCGACGGTAGTTGGGTCGAGTTGAAGTATTGGAAGTGAAACACTATTCAAGTGAAGATTCGTCTCCACGGTTGTATGAGGTCAGCATCATGGTCAACTCAAGTCAAAGTCTCTGGCCAAAGCATTTCGGTTAATAATAATTGTTATTATTGAACCAAGGACTTTATGTTTGGACTATAGAGTTTAATATGGACGATGTTGGAATTTTGACCATTACCAAATTCTATAAGTCCAAAGTGATATAGTTTTGACGAAGAGAATTGGTGTAAATAAATGTCACAACCATGTAACGCTTATTAAACTAAATTGGTTTTTACCAAAACCGAGTAAGCGATAAATTTGGCCATAATGTCACATTACCTTCTAAGTGACGTGTGAATGTTAATATTTGAATAATTCAATGTTAATCGCCGACCGATTTACACCCAAGAGTCAAACAACCGAAATGATGAATTCTCTATAGACCAAATGATTTAATTATTATATAATAGTTATAAATTAATCAAATTAATTAATATTTATAAAATGTTAATTATAATTTTTGAATATGATTTGAGAAATAATTAATGATATATATATATATAACAATTATAAATGTATCGTTCGATATGAGGCATCGATAACAAACTAAGTTAAATATAGTTGTATATATGTAATATGGGTCAAATAAGCTCATGGACCATGTTGTTTGGAGATGATAGGCGGCTAGTTTAGCATGGATAAGGGGTGGCTAAAATATAGGTGGGTGGGTTAAAGATGTATTCTTAAGATTGAGTGAGAATGAGTAATAAGATTTGCCTAATTTCTCTCTTATGAAACCTAAAAGCAGATCTAAAACCCTAATTTTAACTTTTGGCTGCCATTTCTTCCTTCTATATGCCGAAATTGATATCCAAACAGCACTCAAAAATCTCAAATCATGTTTAAGTGGAAAGTAAAACTATTCGATAGTGAAAGGTCGCGATTCCAAACTAACAATCCAACGGATCAGGAGACATTCAGATAAGGGAATTCACTATTTGAACGTGGACTCAAAGGCATCTATAGTAGGTATTATTAATTCATATTACAGATATAATATCTTGTTTTATAATCTATTAATCATGCACATCTGAACACATATGCAAATATTATAGTTGTAGAATTAATTATGTGATATTTTTATGTGTAAATGCTGTTATAACGATCAGATTGGTTATATGCATAATATTTGATGTTATATTCATAATTTAATTATAACCAATCATTATATGTTGAATAAAATTTATTTTAGTATTATGTTAATATATGTATGTATGTATGTGTGTATGTATGTATGTATGTATGTATAAATATATTAATTTTTATATAAATGCATATACACTATTCATATAAAAGCATATATGATCATATACTATATAATATTGATTTAAAAATTTTCTTATACTTATTTATGTTTATTATGAATTATAGACGGTGAAAATTAATTTTATATTACTATTATAAACTTGTTATCAATATTTAATGATTATATGATTTAATAATTTTATATAAAATAATTGATGTTTGGAAAATTCAGTTACATATTTTAAAAATTAATATATTATATCAGAAACTCTTGGAAATTTTTCCATTTTTATTTAACATTATTTTTTATTTTTAATAATTAATCTAATTCTCAACGAATATTGAATATTTGATTAAAAGTAATATTTCATTTTAGAAAAATTTTAATTTTTTCCATAAACCATGTTATCTATTCCTAGTTTTTTAGGAATTTTGAATTTTGAATTTTTATCATATAATTATTTTACATTAATTAATTATGGCCGAATCTATTAATTATTTTATAGAATATATGTATTAAAATATTGAAATTATAATACCCTCAATCTGAGTTAGTTTCGAACCAAAACATATGTTATACACACACATAGCTATATATATATATTATATTTATGTGTATATGTTAAATTATGAAATTATTTACCATTAATAATATATTTAATATTTATAAACACACATATATATAGGAATATATATGTATAATTAAATAATTAGTTTATATTTCACATACATATAAATGATTTAAGCTATTAATTATATATTTTATGTATAGATATATACATAAACATATGTGTGTGTGTATAAATATATTTTCTAATATGTTTATAATGAAACTTAATTATAATACATGTATATATAATTATTTGGAATATAATTTATATATGTGTGTGTGTGTGCGTGTGTGTATATTTGTGTGTGTGTGTGTGTGTGTGTGTTTGTGTGTATGCACATATTTGGACAACACGCAATACATACAAAATGAACTAATGTGTCCATTGCGACGCAAAAACCAACATCTATATATGGGCATGTTATACCCTCCACGGATTATTATGCTACATATGCACACACACACACATGTGTGTGTGTGTATGTCTATGATGTATGTATCTAAGTTAAATCAAAACAAATTAACTTCATAATACAATATATATATATATATATATGCATATTTAATTAAAATATGTGATTTTATTTAAAACTAATTTAGAAATGTTCTAAACAAATTAGACTTTATAGGCCCAATAATGATCCAATATGGTAAAGAAATTGAAATTCACCCATAACTTCCATCGTGGTTGGCCTAGTTACAACAATAGTATCGAAGTTCAGTAGCTTATGCGGTTTAAATTTGTCATGTTAGGGTTAACTATTAGGCTTAAAGCCCATAAGGTTATCCCTAATAGAAAAGGCCTAATTGAATTGGACCTTAGGCTAATTTCAAAATTGTTTTGAAATTAAAACAAAAGTTTCAAATTTAAAAAAGCTAAATTTAAATTTAGAAATATATTATAAGTGTTATAATATAAATTTTCAAATTATTTTGAAAATTGAAAATATAAGATTTTTAAATTTAAAAGTAAAGTTTAAATTATTATATATATATATATTAAAATGTTTAAAATAACATAATTATACATGTATGTATATGAATTGAATTTTGAAATTAATACAATTTAATTGAAATTATTTAATTAAATAAATTAATTAAAAGTTAATTAATTACTGAAATTAATTAAAGGTTAACTATTTAAATGAATATACGCACATATAAGATATATGTGTAATACTATAATAGTTATAGTATATAATAATTATTAAATATAAATGTTGTATTAATGTAATATATATTAAAATGTTAATTAATTAAAATTAATTAAACAAGATTTAATTAATACAAGATTATACATAATACTATTATATATAAGTAATATAAAATATAAAAGTTGTATAATAATAAAACTTATATAATATGAATGTGCAAACTAAATGTGGAACATTAAAGAACCCTAAATAGACTTAAGGGATAAATACATACGTATTGCACATATACTATGATTTCAGATATGTCCTACACTTAAATCACGAGTGATTTCATAAGAAATACATTACTCCAAAAATCAATATCATTCGATATAATATATTAAAGATTATGAATCTTTAATATAAAGTTATCCTCTATCATTTATATATTAATTAATTACTTGCATACTTTTCAGTTGTTGAGCTTTGCTCAAGCTAGGGATTTTATGTATAGTACTTTAATATACTGAATTGACGAGGTAAGATAACTGCACATATTTTTGGAGCTTTCCTTAAGGTATGTGCATTATACTTAGATCGTCGCAAAATGATAGGTCTGATTGAATAGTCCACTTTACCTGTTGAACCTTCCTCAAGGTGAAGGCGGGGTTAGGGCAAGGAACCACAGGTCATGTAACATCCCAAAATTTATTAATTTAAATATGATGACTTATTTGAACTTTCGAAATTAATTGAAAGGTTTCAAAACAAATAAAATATTATTAATATTAAATATTACAAAAAAATATATGGATATAAATAAAGAATTTGGTAGTTTTAGCTTTACATAAGTGATAATAAAAAATTATAACAAAAAAGGATGTATGGGAATTTGGTGTATGCTAGAAAAGGAAAAAAAAGAAAAAAAATGTATTCAAGGCTAAGATAAATATCTATAGATAAAACAAAAATGTACATACAAAATAAAATAGGATTACATGTAAACAAAAATGGGAACATAAGCATTTAATGACTATCTTCTCAGCACAAATAAAATCATTTCAGCCACCAAAGGAGGGGAAAAAATATCTGACAAGAAAAAAAGAAAAAGAAATAAGCTATACCAGTAATACCTATCATTATACAAAACTACTTTCTTTATATATATCTACATCTATACTTGTTCGTTCAATAACATAGTAAAGCCAGAAAAAAATATAAACATCACCATATTTTCAAATTCAAATACGATCTGCTGAAAGAAAAAAAAAGATCAAAAACTACAAGTTTTCACAACAGAAGTGCTCTATGTTTCAAAATCTATCCAAGTGAGTAAACATATTTTGAAAAGATTCAAGCATAATTAAAACTGGGTAGATGATTTATGGCAAGTGTTATGCTATATGGCTATATACAAAAGAGGATTTTTATGTATGCTAATTATATTTGTTCTGTACATAATTGTTTGTCATCTCTGTGTTTTGTCTTTAAAAAGTACAGGGTTCAATTAAGTTAAAAACTTTAAATTTCACTTCCCTAATCTCTGATGGATTTTAATCTTCAACAAATAGGTTAGTTTAAACATCATTTATGAGATAAATTCTGTTTTAAGCTTGATCATGAAGAGTTTGACTCTGTAACCTCGATTTTACAGTAAAAACAAAATCATATGATGAATTCGAGTATTTTAAATTATCTATTTGATTATATAACTTGAATGAACATACAAAGATAGGATTTTTAAAATTAATATGATGATTTTTAATTAAGTATTCCAAGAGCAGTTCACAGTTGAACAAAATTTTCCTTTTTTTCATTTTCTGATGATCGATCCAATATTGGGTGATGAAATTTTGTTTGAAGCTAGTTTATTGATCAGTGATTCTAGAAAAACTGTCAATTTTTTTCTATTGCATAGATTGATAATTCGAGAACAATTTAGGGTTATGTTTGAAGTTTTGCAGTGGGTTGGAAATGTGGTGATTTCGTCACCTTGGATTGATCGAGTTGCTCGAGATTGAGGGGGATGGTAGTGTAGGGGGTTGACGTGGTGTGGACGGAGTGGGAGCTCCTCCGGTGGTCTGAGATGCGGCGACGAGGCATTTGCGTTCTGGTGAGTTCGTGTTACAGTGTCGAACGAAAGGCTAAATTTTGTTCTCGAGTGTTTGGCTTCGAATCGAACTTCGATTTCGAGTATAAGGATAATTCGCGACTTGCCGGAGGTCGTGACGTTCACCGAAGCGGCGGCGCGACGTCGTGCACGTGCACGGCATCTTTTTTGTGTCAGGAAATTTGGGTTGGAAGAAACTCGAAGGAGCGCTCGAGTAGGAGATGGGTTGGCTCGGGTTTTCTCGCGTTCATGTGAGTTGTTTCAGCAGTTTAAACTTAAGTTTTAAAAGAACAAAGAAGAAGAAGGAGTATACGTGAGGGAGAGAGACGGCTTCGGGAAAATGGAGGGGAATCTCGAGTGTTTACTCGAGTAAAACTTGGGAAGTACTTGGTTTGGGTTTCAAAATACTTAGTTACAGAAAAAATTTATGTTATTTCATCTTAAACAAAGTTTAAGTACTGATGGCCTAATTAATGAGTTCATTTAAGTTTTAATTAACCAAGTAGATATTTAAGTATGATTTTAAAATCTTAATTAATGTTTTTATTAAGTAGTTAATATAAGTAAGTTTTAGTTTAATTAAAATTAAAGTTTTCTAAGTTAATAATAATTTGGTTTCAAAGTTATTAAGGAATATTTAAAAAAATGTTAATATAGATAAATAATAATTTTTAATTAATTGTTTGAAAGTAATTAAGAATGATTAATTTCTAGTTGTAATTAAAGATTGGTTAATTAATAATTAAGTATCTAATTTGAAATTAGAATTGGTAATTAGATAAATTAAAGTTAATTAATCTGTAATTAGTAGTTAAATAAGTTAATTGATTAAGGAATAATTTATTAATAAAGTGGATTAAGATTTAATTAATTTTTTATCATTAAGAACAATTAATCATTAATTTAAAATAATCAATAAAAATAGTTATGTGATTAATTCATTTAAATCACATTCACCTTGATTGGAAACAATTAACTATTGTTGTGCACAGGATTGATATTCTGTTATGGTTGTGATACCGTGTGATGTTAATTACTCTGTGCTGGATTGTGATTGGTGATTTTATTCTGTATTGATGTGAAAACCCTTTTTGCCCGTAAAACGGCATTTAAACTTCGATGCGACAGGGAGTCGGATTTCAATTAGTTATCCGAAATCCACTTCGAACCCTGAATGCGAATCTTGGTAACTGGTACATCCACGTGTTTTAAAATTAACGCTCACTATTCGGTTTATCCGAGAGAGGACTTTTATGTCATATAACCCGTTCCGAATAATGATACGTCGAAGTATTTAGCATTTGAAGACGGTGGTAAAGACCAGGTGTCTTTGAAAACGATAGGATAAACTATCAATTGTCTCTGCACTGAGTTGCTCTGGTATAGAGATTTCCACATGTGATGGGAAGTTCGATCGGGATTGTGGATACCTGGATTTGCAAGGGCTTTTTCCTTTATTGGACGAAGTGCCTTCGGTTCTGTTCGAACCCCGAACAGACTTGTATGGTTGTATGTCCAACACTATACTTTGAGATATAAAGAAGATTTCTTTCAAATACATATCTGTTGGTGGCGGAGAATTTATTCTCTTAGCTTAACACCCTTCTCTGAGACGTACGAGCTCAGAGGTTATGTAGTTGAAGGTTATCAGCGATATACTCCCAATTTGGTAGTGTGACATGCTAAGTGCTGTTGTGTGTTGATGATCATTTGTGATGCTTTGTGATCAAAGCATGGCTTTCGTGGAAGGCGTAGCTTTGTGGACGGACCTCAACGGACCTCACACCCCGAAAATGGTCGAAACAGGAAAGATGCGGCAAGGTTATGAGGGTCCCTCCCTTTAGGGTATGTCATTTCCTTCTGGAAAAAGGTAGTATCATGGTATGGAGCCAGATACTTTACCTATGTGGCTGCTGCAATCTCATTTACTGTGTGGTTGTTGATTTGTGGTAGAGGGCCCTCGGATAAAGGTTGTAAACGACCGGGGGGTGGCATACTCGAGCAGTAGTTACCTAGTTACAGAGGTAACCTGGCCTTGTGTTGGCAGAGAGCCGGGTAGGTCCTCGGGACGTCCCTCCAGAGGCATACCCATGTGGCAGTAGGAAGTTCCTTAGCCTGACCATTTGTTGGAAACCTAAACAAAACTTTACGAACCCAGTACGGTTTTAGTTGTAGAACCTGCCATTCAACATGGCAGCTATAGTAGGCATAGTATAATGGTACCTATGCTGGCTAAGATTAATATTATACTTTCGAAATGTTTTCTGCACTATGCACTAATAATAATATTAAAAAGATTTTGCGTATCAAGCATGTTTGACTATCATAAGGAGAAATCTCCTCCAATTCTACATTTGCATTGTGTGTGTGGCGGGAGGCCTTATGGTAGTTTCATTTTCAAAAAAGCATAACGAATTTTCTTTCATAAATTTGTTTTATTTAAAAGCAACTGTTTACTTATACCAGTCCCATGACTGACCCGGAGTTTATTGTTTCTTTCTAAACTCTGGGTGTCCATCATTTCCACACGGGCAGCCTAGTAGTAGGTTTCCGTGTTTTGGTGTTAGCAGTATTTTGAAGGCCTTTACCTTGGACATATTTTGGAAGCTTTGGATCACAAGGTGCTTAATTTTGGAAGTTCACTATTGCTTCATTCCTTTGAAGACTTTTTGGATATATGATCATTTGTTGTTCTACTATGATGTTCTATTTGGAGTTGTGATATATGTATAAAAATACTCTGATGTAGTAATGGATATTATGATGATGTTGTATCTGTGTTGTATCGCATGATATTCATTTTGTTTCCGCTGTTTTATATTCATCTGATGTTGTTATAAGCTCCATCCGACTGGAGTTCGATGTTTGAATCTTTGACAGTCGAATACAAGTGAGGTATTTAGTGTCAATTTTCGAGCATTGAATTTCGGATCGTGACAAAGTGGTATCAGTGCTGAAGGTTGAGTAAGAACTTTAGCTACGGAGTATAACACATTAGATGGCTCATTAGGGATAGGGTGAAGTATACCCTAGAATGAGTATAACCGAGACCGAAACTCCAAATTTTCTTAGTCTATTTTTTTTTCAACTGCTGATATTCCTTAAGATATCTCGTTTGAATATCTAAACCAATTTTCTTACTAATTACAGATAGTAAGAATGAGCGGACGAAGAGGAAGAGCTGGGGGGCGAGGAAATGCCACAGCACCTAGTCAAGTTCCCCCAACAGTCGAAGCATCTTTATCTATTCAGCATCAGCCGAATCTGGCTGATTTATATAAGAATTTTTCAAGGCTTGGTGGTAAGCCGTTCACCGGCAAGGAGTCGATTGTTGAGGCCCAAGCATGGATCAGATCATGTGAAAGAATCTTTAGAGGGCTAATGTTGCAAGACGATCAGATGCGACTCATAGCTTCTTGGAAACTTCAAGAAGAAGCCTCAGCGTGGTGGGAGACAATTACCGTAGATAAGCCAGAAGACAAGTTCACCTGGGAGAGATTTAAAGAAGTATTTGAGAAGCGTTATATGCCATCGGTTGGAATTTCTCGAATGTACCAGGAATTCATGGACTTAAAGTAAGGGAGCTTGTCATTCGAGGAGTATTTAAACAAATTCAATGAATTGTCTCGTTTTGGTCCAGAGTTAGTGAAAACACCTTTAAAGAAGAATGAAAGGTTCATTCGTGGGATGAATAAGAAGTTCCACGAAAGTATGACTGGCCACGTCAAAGAATCCTTTTTAGATTTGGTTGATATGGGAAACAGATATGCCACACTTGATATGCAAGAAGCCCCGGTGGAGAAAAGAAATTCGAGCAATCAAAATTGGAAGAAGAGGAAATTTGGAGGCAAGAAACCATGGCAGGGTAAGGAGAAAAAGAAGAGCAATCAGGGAAGCACAACAGAGAATGTCACTTGCTTTAATTGCTTAGAAAAAGGTCACTGCTCAAACAGCTGCAAGAAGCCAAAGAGAGATCAATCTGTTCAAGCAAAACCCAGGAAATGTTATTATTGTCAGAAATTGGGACACGAAGTTAAGGATTGCCCAGTCATGAAGCAAGCTCAGACAGCTAAGGTGTACACAGTCAAAGACCAACCTGCATCTTCCAAAGCAGAAAAAGGAAAGGAGTTCTAGAAGGTAATCTTACTATTTATGGTAGCATTGTTAGAGTTCTATTTGACACGGGTGCTACACATAGTTTTATCTCTCAGCAAGCCATTAATGAATTAAATCTTGAACCTAATTTTGTTGATCAACCTATTTGCGTAAAGAATCTAGTTGGAGGTACCGCGAACCTTTGTCTTTGATGTAGAAACATTCCTATTTCATATTCTTGTTACCAATTCTCTATTAGTCTCTTTGTCCTTGATTTTAACGAGTTTGAAGTCTTACTCGGAATGGATTGGCTAGCAAAATACGAAGCCAAATTGGATTGCATTAATCGATTGATTTCGATTAAAACCAAATTTGGAGATTTCATCGAGATTTCTTGTGAGGACCCTAGTCCTAAAAGGGAAGGGTTGATGTATAACTTGGGTTATCCCGAACCCAGTCTAGGGTCTACACCCATTGTTAGAGATTTTTCGGACGTGTTCGAAGAAGTGAATTCCTTACCTCCACACCGAGAAATAGAATTCAGAATCGACCTAGTACCCAATGCTCGTCATGTCGTTCACGTAAGTCGTAGGATGGCGCCTAGGAAAAGGGTTGAATTAGTCCAACAAATCAATGATTTACTAGAAAACGGATTAATTCGTCCCAGTGTTTCCGAATGGGGTTCAACCGTTGTGTTTGTTGCTAAATTGGACAAATCTTTGAGATTGTGTGTAGATTACCGCGATCTCAATAAGCTGACTCTCAAGAATAAATTTCCTCTACCTACAATTGATGATCTGTTTGATCAATTGTACGGCGCTCGTCTCTTTTCGAAGATGGATCTAGCCTAGGGGTTCCACCAACTACGAACCGCCGAAGATTGTGTTCATTTGACCGCTTTCATGGGTCCTAATATGTTGTACGAATGGTTATTCATGCCTTTCGGGCTAACCAGTGCTCCAGCATACTTCGTAGATCTTATGACTCGTGTGTTCCGGGAAGTATTGAATAAATTTATGCTCGTGCTTATTGTTGATATTTTAGTCTATTCCAAGACCGAAGAGGAGCATGCCGAGTATCTTAGAATCGTTTTGGAGATATTAAGGAGAAATATTCTATTTGCAAAATTTTCCAAATGCCAATTTTGGGTCAAAGAAGTTAAATTTCTCGGCCATATTGTTAATGAAGAAGGAATTTCTATTGATCCTAGCAAAATTTCCGCTATTCTGGATTGGAGGAAACCTACTACCCCAAAAGAAGTTCGAAGCTTTTTGGGTTTAGCAGGTTATTATCGGAAGTTTGTTCAGGACTTTTCTAAGATAGCTAGTCTGTTGACTAAGCTAACGATGAAGGATGTAAAATTCAATTGGACTCCGAAATGTGACGAAGCTTTTCAGGAGTTGAAAACGAGATTAACCACCGCTTCTGTTCTCGCTATTGTCAACAGGAATCATGATTTATCTATTTATACCGACGCTTGTGGTGACAGTTTGGGTGCGGTATTAATGCAGAATGGGAAGGTAATTGCCAACGCGAGTAGATAATTACGTCCTCATGAAAGAAACTAACCAACCCATGATTTGGAACTCTTAGCTGTTATCTTCGCTTTGAAAATATGGTGACGTTATCTTCTGGGTGAAAAAATTAAATTATTCACCGACCACAAATCTTTGAAAGATCTCTTCACCCAGAAAGATCTAAATCTGCGACAACAACGTTGGTTGGAATTTCTGGCATCTTATGACCTAGACATTTTATATACGCCCGGAAAAGCCAAAGTAGTTGTCGACGCCTTGAGTAGAAAGCATGCTATTCTTGCTCATCTCGTCATTGCTTCTACTCTTCTTGGAAAGATCGCCAATAAGCAAAAAGAGGATATGTTTCTTCAGGAAATATATCCGAGAATTCGTTGAGGTGAAGATTCTAGTTTTGCATTTGATGATAATGGAGTTCTAAGGACGGAAGGCAGAATATGTGTCCCAGACATCTCTGATCTGAAGCGTGAAATTTTAGATGAATGTCACAAATCTAAATTTAGCATCCATCCAGGAGTCAATAAAATGTATCATGATATCAAAAGAACTTTCTGGTGGAAGACTATGAAAAGGGACATATCTATATATGTGAGTCGCTGTGTTACTTGCCAACAAATCAAAAGCGATCAAAAGAAAATGGCGGGTTTACTTCTGCCTTTAGAGGTACCCAAGTGGAAATGGGACCAAGTATCGATGGATTTCATTGACGGGTTGCCTCGTACTCGGAAAGGCAATGAAGCAATTTGGGTCGTTGTGGACCGTTTGACTAAGACAACCCACTTTTTGCCAGTGAAATCTACCCGCACGGCAGCAAGTTTGGTCGAATTATATGTGAAAGAAATTGTCTGTCTCTATGGTATTCCTAGCAGTATAGTAAGTGATCGTGACTCGATCTTCACTAGTAGATTTTAGGAGGCATTTCAAGATGCATTGGGAATAAAACTGAATTTCAGCACTGCTTATCACCCACCATCTGATGGGCAGACCGAGAGGATTAGCCGAATCTTAGAAGACCTATTGCGTGCTTGTATACTTGATTTTGGTGGTTCTTGGGAGGACCATTTACATGTGGTCGAATTATCATAAACAATAGCTATCAGGATAGTAAGAGATGGCTCCTTTTGAGGCTTTATATGGTCGTCCATGTCGATCACCCGTATGCTGGATTGAGGCAGGTGATAAACTTGTCCTTGGACCGGATATGATTAAAGAAGCCACGGAGAAAGTTGATTTTATATGGAAGAAATTGAAAACGGCTCAAAGTCGTCAAAAGAGTTATTATGATCGCAGAAGAAGAGATTTGGAATTGTAGATTGGAGACTCTATCTTTCTTAAAGTATCTCCAGTGCGAGGAGTATTGAGGTTTGGGAAGATCGGTAAGTTGGCACCACGATATATTGGTCCTTTTCCTATAATGGAGAGGATCGGTTCTTTAGCCTATCGAGTGCAGTTGCCTAACTGGCTATCTGGAATACATGATGTGTTCCACATTTCTAATCTTCCGAATTATGTGCACGATCCAGATAGTATTATTGAAGAAGCTGCTCAACGTGATCTCGAAATCACTCCCAATTTAGCAGTTAAAAGAGAACCAATAAAGATTGCAGATTGTGATGAAAAGCGGTTGAGAAACAAAGTTGTGAAACTAGTTAAAGTTCAGTGGAGTGGCGATCCAAAGGATTGCACTTGGGAAACTGAAGATAATATGCGAAAATCATATCCCAATTGCAGAGTGGATATCTCGACTTAAACTGGTAATCCATTTCTCTATCTTTTTCTGAATTCGTATATTCTTTGTTTGCTTTTCTTTCTCTTTCAAATTTCGAGGACGAAATTTTCTTAAGGGGGGATATTTGTAACATCCCAAAATTTATTAATTTAAATATGGTGACTTATTTAAACTTTTGAAATTAATTTAAAAGGTTTTAAAACAAATAAATATTATTAATATTAAATATTACAAAAAAATATGGATATAAATAAAGAATTTGGTAGTTTTAGCTTTAAATAAGTGATAATTAAAAATTATAACAAATAAGGATGTATGGGTATTTGTTGTATGCTAGAAAAGAGAAAAAAAGAAAAAAAATGTATTCAAGTCTAAGATAAATATCTATAGATAAAACAAAAATGTACACACAAAAGAAAATAGGATTACATGTAAACAAAAATGGGAACATAAGCATTTAATGACTATCTTCTTCGCACAAATAAAATCATTTCAGCCACCAAGGGAAGAAAAAAATATCTGACAAGAAAAAAAAAAGAAATAAGCTGTATCAGTAATACCTATCTTTATACAAAACTAGTTTCTTTATATATATCTACATCTATACCTGTTCGTTCAATAACGTAGTAAAGCCAGAAAAAAATATATAAACATCACCATATTTTCAAATTCAAATACAATCCGCTGAAAGAAAAAAAAGATCAAAACTACAAGTCTTCACAACAGAAGTGCTCTCAATTTCAAAATCTTACCAAGTGAGTAAACATATTTTGAAAAGATTCAAGCATAGTTACAACTGGATAGATGATTTATGGCAAGTGTTATGCTATATGGCTATATACAGATAAGGATTTTTATGTATGCTAATTATATTTGTCTGTACATAATTGTTTGCCATCTCTGTGTTTTGTCTTTAAAAATACAGGGTTCAATCAAGTTAAAAACTTTAAATTTCACTTCCCTAATCTCTGATGGATTTTAATCTTCAACAAATAGGTTAGTTTAAGCTTGATCATGAAGAGTTTGACTGTGTAACCTCAATTTTACGGTAAAAACAAAATCATATGATGAATTCGAGTATTTTAAATTATCGATTTGATTATATAACTTGAATGAACATACAAAGATAGGATTTTTAAAATTAATATGATGATTTTTAATTACGTATTCCAAGAGTAGTTCACAGTTGAACAAAATTTGACTTTTTTTCATTTTTTGATGATCGATCCTTGGGTGATGAAATTTTGTTTGAAGCTAGTTTATTGATCAGTGATTCCAGAAAAATTGTCAAATTTTTTCTACTGCATAGATTGATGAGTCGAGAACAATTTAGGGTTATGTTTGAAGTTTTGCAATGGGTTGGAAATGTGGTGATTTCTTCACCATGGATTGATCAAGTTGCTCGAGATTGAGGGGGATGGTAGTGTAGGGGGGTGACGTGGTGTGGACGGAGTGGGAGCTCCTCCGGTGGTCTGAGATGTGGCGGCGAGGCATTTGCGTTCTGGTGAGTTCGTGTTACAGTGTCGAACGAAAGGCTAAATTTCGTTCTGGAGTGTTTGGCATCGAACTTCGATTTCGATTATAAGGATAATTCGCGACTTGCCAGAGGTCGTGACGTCCACCGGAGTGGCAGCGCGATGCCGTGCACGTGCACGACATCGTTTTTGTGTCAGGAAATTTGGGCTGGGGAGAAACTCGAAGGAGCGCTTGAGTAGGAGATGGGTTGGCTCGGGTTTTCTTGCGTTCGTGTGAGTTGTTTCAGCAGTTTAAACTTAAGTTTTAAAAGAACAAAGAAGAAGAAGGAGTATACGTGAGGGAGAGAGACGGCTTCGGGGAAATGCAGGGGAATCTCGAGTGTTTACTTGAGTAAAACTTGGGAAGTACTCGGGTTGGGTTTCAAAATACTTAATTACTGAAAAAATTTATGTTATTTCATCTTAAACAAAGTTTAAGTACTGATGGCCTAATTAATGAGTTCATTTAAGTTTTAATTAACCAAGTAGATATTTAAGAATGATTTTGAAATCTTAATTAATATTTTTATTAAGTAGTTAATATAAGTAAGTTTTAATTTTAATTAAAATTAAAGTTTTCTAAGTTAATAATAATCTGGTTTCAAAGTTATTAAGGAAGATTTAAAAAAATGTTAATTTAGATAAATAAATATTATTAATTAATTGTTTGGAAAGTAATTAAGAATGATTAATTTCTAATTGTAATTAAAGATTGGTTAATTAATAATTAAGTATCTAATTTGAAATTAGAATTGTTAATTAGATTAATTTAAGTTAATTAATCTATAATTAGTAGTTAATTAAGTTAATTGATTAAGGAATAATTTATTAATAAAGTGGATTAAGATTTAATTAATTTTTTTGTCATTAAGAACAATTAATCATTAATTTAAAATAATCAATAAAAATAGTTATGTGGTTAATTCATTTAAATCACATTCACCTTGAGCTTCCAATTAACTATTGTTGTGCACTGGATTGGTATTCTGTTATGGTTGTGATACCGTGTGATGTGAATTACTCTGTGCTGGATTGTGATTGGTGATTTTATTCCGTATTGATGTGAAAACCCTTTTTGCCCGTAAAACGGCATTTAAACTTCGATGCGACAGGGAGTCGGATTTAAGTTAGTTATCCGAAACCCACATCGAACCCTGAATATGAATATTGGTAATTGATACATCCACGTGTTTTAAAATTAACGCTCACTATTAGCCAGGAGAGGACCTTTGTGTCATATAACCCATTCCGAATAATGATACATCGAAATAAATAGCATTTGAAGACGGTGGTGAAGACCGGGTGTCTTCGAAAACGATAGGATAACCTATCGATTGTCTCTGCACTGAGTTGCTCCGATATAGAGATTTCCACATGTTATGGGAAGTCCGATCGGGATTGTGGATACCCGGGTTCGCAAGGCATTTTTTCTTTATTGGACGAAGTGCCTTCGGTTGTGTTCGAACCCGGAACAGACTTGTATGGTTATATGTCTGACACTATACTTTGAGATATAAAGCAAATTTCTTTCAAATACATATCTGTTGGTGGAGAATTTATTCTCTTAGCTTAACACCCTTCTCTGAGACGTACGAGCTCAGAGGTTATGTAGTTGAAGGTTATCAGCGATATACTCCCAATTTGGTAGTGTGACATGCTAAGTGCTGCTGTGTGTTAATGTTCATTTGTGATCAAAGCATGGCTTTCGTGGAAGGCGTAGCTTTGTGGACGAGACCTCATCAGACCTTACACCCCGGAAATGGTCGAAACAGGAAAGATGCGGTAAGGTTATGAGGGTCGCGCCCTTTAGGGTATGTCATTTCCTTCTGGAAAAAGGTAGTATCACGGTATAGAGTCAGATACTTTACCTATGTGGTTATTGCAATCTCATTTACTGTATAGTTGTTGCTTTGTGGTAGAGGGCCCTCGGATAGAGGTCGCAAACGACCGAGGGGTGGCATACTCGAGTTGTAGTTACCTAGTTACAGAGGTAATCCGACCTTATGTTGGCAGAGAGCCGGGTAGGTTCTCGGGACGTCCCTCCAGAGGCATACCCATGTGGCAGTAGAAAGTTCCTTAGCCTGACCATTTGTTGGAAACCCAAACAAAACAATACGAACCCGGTACGGTTTTAGTTGTAGAACCTGCCATTTAACATGGCAGTTATAGTAGGCATAGTATAATGGTACCTATACTGGCTAAGATTAATATTATACTTTTGAAATGTTTTCAGCACTATGCACTAATAATAATGTCAAAAAGCTTTTGCGTATCAAGCACGTTTGGCTATCATAAGGAGAAATCTCCTCGAATTCCGTGTTTGCATTGTGTGTGTGGCGAGAGGCCTTATGGTAGTTTCATTTTCCAAAAAGCTTAACGAATTTTCTTTCATAAATTTGTTTTATTTAAAAGAAACTGTTTTTGTTTACTCATACCAGTCCCATGACTGACCCGGATTTTATTGTTTCTTTCTAAACTCTGGGTGCCCATCATTTCCACACGGGCATCCTAGTAGCACGTTTCTGTGTTTTGGTGTTAGCAGTATTTTAGAGGCCTTTACCTTGGACATATTTTGGAAGCTTTGGATCATAAGGTGCTTAGTTTTGGAAGTTCACTATTGCTTCATTCCTTTGAAGACTTTTTGGATATATGATCACTTGTTGTTCTATTATGATGTTCTATTTGGAGTTGTGATATATGTATAAAAATACTCTGATGTAGTAATGGATATTATGATGATGTTGTATCTGTGTTGTATCGCATGATATTCATTTTGTTTTCGCTGTTTTATATTCATCTGATGTTGTTATAAGCTCCATCCGACTGGAGTTCTATGCTTGAATCTTTGGTAGTCGAATACAAGTGAGGTATTTAGTGTCAATTTTCGAGCATTGAATTTCGGATCGTGACACGTCAGGAGTTGTATATGATACAACCGATAATGGTCTATCTATCCATCAGATGCGGGCCTATAATTTGTTGAGCTTTCCTCAAGTTTAGAATCCCAAGGCATACGAATCATAACACCCACTAGTGAAATTGAAAGACTTTTATGTTTTACTTAGGTTTTGGTGAAACATAAAAGACTAGTGGGGAGTCTTATTAGAATGAAATGATAAAATTTAACCTTTCTAATATTGTAAGAACATATGCTATATAACGTTTCAGCACCCATGCAAATACCTTATTTTACTACTACTAAATACATTCGTAGTTTGGTCACTTACGCATTTTGAGACCATTTATTGCCTTCTATGAGATTCGAACTATAAAAGCAATATAAGACAGAATATTTGATCCATATACAACCACATATAAATGTTATATGGTGAACAATCAAAGTTTGTAATGTACAATATTTTGATGAAATTAGTTCGTCTGAAAATAAACCTTGGTGTGAGATCAAGTATTCAATTTGATTGATTACAAAAGGAACGTATTATGTTAAATACAACACTAGACCAAAAATACAGTATAAATCTTATAACTCGATCAGTGAAATATTAGTTTAATCAGTCTACGCAAAACGCAACATATCTAATGTCAATAAAAGTAAAGGATAATCGAATGCGCTTTGTAAAGAGTTCGTTATAATATTGTAATAAGGGTTTTCTTTTGAACGGTTTGACTATTTAGAAAGAATAACGAATGTACAAGAGTAAATGTGTTTTAATGTATAGTTGGTATGAAGATAGTGAATAGTCACTTCTGTTTCATAGAGAAACAATGAAACGAGAATTGTAATAATGGTGATTGAGACTTAATATTAGAGTAAGAAATATAATTTCTATTCCAAAATGTATTTTCATATAGAAAATGGTTTTCAATGAGATTTACTTCTTTGAGTTCAAGATATTTGATTAAAGATCTTTTCGCTATAAACTATTTGTAGTATGTGAAATAAATAAATCTATATTAAGTGAATGACGGATCTCCGAATTTAGTAAGCTATTACAGTTATGGTGGAAATAGTGGGATATGTTATATAGCACTTGTTGATTGCATCAAATTATGAAAATTATTTTCATAAAACATACCAAACATTATTTATGAAATAATGACTATTTTTCGGTATCGACTAAAAAATAGACATAGCTATATTTCATATTAATATTATGAATATTTGTTATGAAGTAAAAATCTAATGTGGTATTTATTTTCATAACAAAAGTGATGCATTGGAAAATATAGAAGTATCTAATATTATTTACAGTTATTTTTGAATTATAGACTAAGCCGTAGTTTTGAGAAATAATTTTATTAATGATTATGAATCATACGATACTAGTTAATTATATCTCAAACAATTAAGAACTATGCACCCATTCAGTAGGAGCATCATAAGAGTTGAACTTTTCGGATTGATACATATAGATGTATGCAATTGTAAGTCTATTAATACCAAAACGGTTCCACATACTTCTTCATATTCACCAATGAGTTATCACCGACATGGACATACATATTTGATACACATGTAGTATATCTATGGTAAACTCATAAAGTATAAAACAGAAGTAATAACATAACATATGGTAGAAATAATTTGATTTGATCGAATGAGTGAGTATGTTGAAAAGAGTTCCGAACGTACCTAAAATGAATAAAGATTCAATCTCAAAAGTCACTCCTTGATATGATATAAAATGATGTTTGTTAGATAATTTACAATTAATTGTTAGTGAAGTTGAATTAGATTCTTTCTATACGTTCATATACTTAAGAGTAGTACACATGGTTAATATTATTTTATCTAAATAATAGCTTGCAAAGTCATACAAGATAAGGGTTTATAAGAAACCCCAATATATCATAGACAAAGGAGTTGGTAGGTTGCTGGGAGTCGAAAGATTACACGTAATAATTATTTATGAGAGATCTTGTTGAATCTCACCAAAAGAGGTTTGGGACGGACTGTCATTAGATGATATATTTATGTTTTGAACATAAGTTCTGTAAATTAAAACTGAATCAGTTTTATTTAAAGCAACTCATAAGATGCTTATATGAGAAACAATTGTTGTTTCAAGAAATACCAACTTCCTAGTGAAGGAATTTCTTTGAGAAATTATTAGTAGTAAAATGGAAGTGGATACGGTACAAAATAAAGCTAATTGCACGGGATAAAATGAAATTAACCTAACCTAAATGAACACATCACATTAGTGTGTCTAAAAGTATTCCCGCACACTGAAGAGCAACTATTATTTCTTATCAATGTCAAGAATATATAATCCTCGATTGGTTAATTAAACCGTTAAGAGTGTTGACTTTATAATATGGTATGATGCGTAGATTCGAAATATTCCAAGTATAGTATCAAAATATGATTTTAATAGTTGTATCCAAAGGGATATGACCCATTGGCCTCAAAATTTTCTTTATGAGAAAGAGAAATGTATTTGGAATGTAATGAGCCACACTGATAAGAATATTATCGTTAATTTCAATTGTTGAAATTAACGTAGTAGATTCACCATTCGATGTGCTCAAATTCGTTTGGATTTATTCATAAAATTACCGCTTGGTACGACTTTATGTTTTGGTACATATTTATTGAAATAGAAAATTCTAAATAATGATTTAGAGTAAGTTGTTTACACATCATAACCAAAAATGTCTCGAAGTCAGTGGGAGCCATATTGAGTTTGTGAGCCCTTGGATATGATCCAAGAAAGTATTATTTTATAAGCATCAGAATTGAAAAAATATTTTGATAGGAATATCAAATAGTTTGATCATCCATCAAAATGCAGAGGAAGCGTGCGTTCACAAGAAAGAACAAAATACAGGTACATTGATATTTCTAAATAATAAGTAAACAACATATTGCTGATTTTAATAATGAACTTGTGTTAAAATTAGTTTTAGTTGTTTTTATACTCAATGTTAGATTTGTAAATAATGTCTTTTATGGTGAGTATAAAAGATATTGCGAACGTCCCAAATCGATATGCAAAGACACCTTATTAAATTGTTTAATATGGAACTTGTGAGATGGAATCCTTATGCACTGGCAATAGGAATTATCATATGTGTAATGTTATCTTTGATATCGTGATTTTTTTTATGTATTTGATACGTAAAGCAAATACCAAATCCAAATTGATATCATTAAATGGTTGTTTGAGGAGTTCTCGTGTATTTATTGAAATAGTAGAGAATTGTTTACATAAACAACAATCTCCTTATAAGGAGCGTTCGGGCTCAGATTTCATAAGTGATATTGAGTATAACATGTCAATAATGTATTAAGAATCATTAAGTTATAAATGTTCCAAATAGAAGATATTGTGATTGATTTATTGACTTGAATAGTGCCACAATAAAAGCAATGTATCTGAGCCGAGGTGGTTCCAAATGTTGAGAATCTCATAACATTGTTATATGATAAAAAAATGTCACAATATAGTTCGTAATAGAACTTAGAGCTCACTAGAATTCAAGAGACATGCTTCGAATTATTCTACATGATAAATGTAGTTTATCGGCACTGGAGAGAGTTAATCAACAGAGTAAATGATTAAAGCATAACAATATACCAGTTCACTAAGGGACCGACCCAATTGGTTTTAAGAAAATTGATTGGAGAAGTTGGAATAGGATTCACTATTGTGACGCCCCACCTCTATACCCACGCTAGACAAGAACACTACGGAGTAGTGCTGTCAACTAGCACGGAGAATAAGGCTGTTGAGGAGCGACCATCCATGTAACTACTTATCACACGGTGGCTATAAATAATCTTCGGAAACAAACATAGAAATAAGCATAACGCAAATCAGTCACAGACATCCATATCACAAAGGCGGAAGAAGATATGAATATATAACTAACACATGAAAGTGTAAATCAGAGAAGTGGTCAAAAGATCCACAATAATACAAAATAATAGCAACACGTGCTATACAAAAGAATACAACTATGAGTCTATATCTCAAGTGTATACAACAAAAACTGCTAATCTAAATAGTTAGCCAAAAGTCAGAGTGCCGAATCTTGGGAAGAAGTCAAGCAGAAGCACCTGTAACATCTCGGTCTGACCCGAGTATTATTTAAGAAAATAATAAACGGATCAGTCTAGCTATAAATATCAGATGACATGGTATAAAATAAAAGATATGGCATAAACATAAAATATCCATACTGACATACTACTATAAGTATGCAAATGATGACCAATAGAAGATCAATCAATAAGAGATAAATCGATATCACAAGAATCTTCTCAAAGATCCAAAGAGGGCATCATACCCTAAACTTGTACTCATAACAAGTCAATGACATAAATTCCAGAAATCAACATGAGAAATCCAGAAATCATAAAAAGAGAAAGAGGCCTATCACATGACGATCCGAAGACCATGGGGAGCTACCCCATATGTGTGAGTCGAAATCACACAGATTGAGGTCTAGACTAACCAAGAAGGCAAAAAGGTATGTGTGAGTGGAATCACATAAGTGGTGTCTAGTCTAACCTCGCAAACAAAAAGATATGTGTGAGTGGAATCACACAAGTGGTGTCTAGACTAACCAAGCAACCAAAAAGGTATGTGTGAGTGGAATCACACAAGTGGTGTCTAGTCTAACCAAGCAAACAAGAGACATCGCACAATTGCTAGTCTAAATCATAAGAATGATCGTCATGATCAACGAGAAGTGTCAATTACACTAAGCTAGTAAATATAAAAGTTTAGCTTCATGTCCCATAACCACTTGCTTAACTTAAATATTTACGAACAAACTGTAAATCTTCACTAGAAAATTGTCACAAGAGGTTCAATCGAACAAGTCCAAGAATTAACCGACGAAGCAAACGCAAGCGTTTCATGCCACTTGTTTTACTAAGCCGTTTAATTAGATTTCTCATCCGAGTGAGGTAAAGATTTGTATATACTAATAGATTGGAAAACGGGTTAAGAAAAGAGCTTTGTTATTAAAAATAGAGTTGAAATCCTTTTATTGAAAGAGTTTTGATATTTACTACTAGTTTTGAAACCTTTATAATTTAAAGTGACAAACCAAAAGCGATTATAGAAACAATCAATCACAAAGATCACATTCGAAGATGTGATAAAAATCCAAGGAAATCAGTTCAGCAAGTTCTGTTGAATGTTTTTCAGATAAGATCCCCTACGAAGGGGGGGGGGGTCCGGGGGGGGTGGCAACCCTCCAAGGTGGGGGTGCGGGGGCAACGCCACCGCTACGGGGTTCGACCTTCCCGGTCAGGTCGCGGGGGTCCAGGGGGCAGCGCCCCGTCCAAAACGGTATAACCTAGTGAAGACAAAATGAGGTCTAACGACCTAAGGGTCTAAGGGGTCAAGCAAACTATCGGGATAAGGTCCAACGACCTACGAGTTAAAGGTCCAACGACCTATAGGGTTATAAGGTCATACGACCTAACGAGCTATGGCCAAACGACCTAGTAATGGTAGTAGGGTTGAGCGACCTAAAGGTTTAACCGGTCAAGCGACCTAAGGAAGGTAAGGTCTAACGACCTAAGGGGGATAGGGTCGAGCGACCTAATGGTTGCGAGCTAGGAGACTTACGACCTAACGACCTAAGTCAAGTATAAGGTCATGCGACCTAAAATGGACCGTACGTGTTAACGAGTTAACGACCTACGACCTAGGTCCATACGACCTACGACCTAAGGTCCCTACGACCTCCGACCTAAGGTCCATACGACCTACGACCTAAGGTCCATACGACCTACGACCTAAGGTCCATACGACCTACGACCTAAGCCCGAACGACCTAACACCGAACAAGCATTTAGATGTCCCAGCGACCTATGGTACTAACTCGCGAGCGACCTAACGAGTTAACTCGTGAGCGACCTAATTCCGAAGTGCCAATTCTTCCAGAACGACCTAACGTTAACTCGTAAGCGACCTACGACCTATGGACGAGCGACCTAACTCCAAACGAGCTAAAAAAATGGCCAGAACGACCTAGGGTTAACTCGTAAGCGACCTATGGATGAGCGACCTAACTCCGAACGAGCTAAAAATGGCCAGAACGACCTAGTAGCAGTTTTTCACCAAAATCTCTAAAATTTGGAGTTTTTCGCCAATCCATCCAAACCAAATGCAAATGTGCATACTAAAGTGATAGGGAATCATTCCCAACAGTCCAATATAGATATAGACTAGATTTGTGGGATAAAAATCTCACCTTTGCACTAAAATTTATGAAGATGAAGCTTGAAAGCAAGGAGAAGCAATCCAAAGCTTGAATCCAATATCTTCTACTTGAATTTGGAGTTGAATGTTGGATTTGCAATTGAATTTGTAATTGGAGTTTTAATTTCCCATTCTCTTCACCATTAATGCCAAAGCTTGAGTTAGTTAGGAAATTTATGAAGAGTGAGGAGAAGGGGGTTGGAACTTGGGCTTAATAGGCTAAACTAACCCAAATCCAAAGCGGGAAAAGTTAGTGAAATTTCACTAACTCCAAACCTATCGATGTTTATACTTAAAAATTGTAAACGGCATTTCGAACTCAATGGAAGTGGTCTCGAGTCCTAATTTGACCGTTTGCAAAAGGTATCTTTTCGGACCAAAATCCGATTAACGATTTAATATTTAAATAAAATATTTAAATATAAACTCGACAAATATGCGGGTTGTTACAGTAATATTTAAATATTAACTCGACAAATATGCGAGTTGTTACAACTATTGAGCCCAAGTGCAAGTGGTAGATTGATAGATTTATGGATATGACCTAGGGGCAATTATGTAATTAGTTACATATATCTAACTCAATAACCAATCTTATTCGAAATCGAAGGTATTTTATTTCTATTATATACTTGATATAAAGTGGTTATATTAATTAATTTAATTAAACTAAAAGTATATCTAATAGAAAATCGATAAATGGTATGTTTTGTGATATTAGTTACAAAGTGTTGTAATCGTGAGTAATTTATCATAATAAAGTAAATATACCATTTTAAATGTTCCTAGTCAAGATGCATCGAGACTGGATATCAATGTATCAATTGAGACTAGATACCTAACGCTCTCCAAAAGGTGGGCATTGTATTGGTCATGGCTGTTAGGGGCACCTAGAGGTTACGTACTGATAGTTATTAGATAATTATGAAATGACTCACTTAATAGTTTTTTGTTGGTTAATATAACTTAGTCAAACAGAAATTATCAATGTGACTGATTTACATGGTTCTCTTGACTTGAGAATACCATGGATCTTTAATATGAAAGCTCCACTTTGATTATAGTTAAATCATGGCATAGCGTTCCATCGAGTGAATTTAATTGGGTCGAGTGGACGTATTGGAAATGAAGCATATTCAAGAGAGGATTCATCTGCTCGATTATATGAGGTTAGTATCATGGTCAACTCAAGTCAATTCAAAGTCAAAGTCTCTGGCCAGAGCGTTTCGGTTATAATAATTGTTATTATTGAACCAAGGACTTTATGTTTGGACTATAGAGTTGAATATGGGTGATGTTGGAATTTTAACTATTACCAAATTCTTTAAGTCCAAAGTGATATAGTTTTGACGAAGAGAATTAGTGTATATAAAATGTCATGATTGGGTAACGCATATTAAATTAAAATTAGATTTTATCGAAATTGAGTAAGGGATATATTTGGCCATAATGTCACACCACCTGCTAAGTGACATATGAACGTTAACATTTGAATAGTTCGATGTTAATCGCTGACAGAATTTACACCCAAGAGTGATGCAACCGAAACGATGAATTCTCTTTAGAACAAATGATTTAATTAGATAGTAATTGTTATAAATTAATTAAGCATACTTATGAAATATTAATTATAAAATTTGAATATGATTTGAGAAATAAATAATGTTATACATATTTATAATAGTTATATTGATCGGTATGAGATATCGATAACATACTATGTTAAATATAATTGTATATATTTAATTTGGGTCCAATGGACTCATGGCCCATGTTGTTTGGCTGGTTTAGCATGGATAGGTGGTCGCAAAAACATAAGTGAGAGGGTTAAAGATGTATGGTTAAGACTGAGTGAGAATGGGTAATGAGATTTGCTTGATTTCACTCTTATGAAACCATTTAAAAGCAGATCTAAAACATCAATTTTAAAATACTTTTTGGCCCCATTCATCTTCCTTGTACTGGCTAAAATTGATCTCCAAACCAAACTTAAAAAACTCGAATCAAATTCAAGTGGAAAGTAAAGCTATTCGACAGTGACAGATCGGTGATTCCAAACTAGCCATCTGACGGGTCGGGAGACATTCAGCGAAGGGAATCCGTTATTTCAACGTGGACTCAAAGACATCTATAATAGGAAATATTAATTCATATTATAGATAAAATATCATATTTTATAATATATTAGTTATGCATATCTGACTACATATGCAAATATTATTGTTATATAATTAATTAGGTAAGATTTTTATGCATAAATGTTGTTGTCACAATCAGATTGGTTATATGCATAATATTTAATGTTATATTCATAATTTAATTATGACCAGTCATTATATGCTGAATAGAATTTATTTTAATATTATGTTAATATATATGTGTGTGTGTGTGTGTGTGTATGTATTAATTTGTGTATAAATCCATATACATTATCCATATAAAAGCATATATGATTATATCATAATATGGATTCAAAAATTTTCACATACTTTTTTATGTTTATTATAAATTATAAACACCAAAAATTAATTTGATGTTATTAATATACATTTATTATCAATATTTAATGATTATATGGTTTAATAATTTGACATAAAATAATTTATGTTTCTAGAATTGAATTTAATATTTTTGAAAATTAACATATTATATTAGAAGCCCTTGAAATTTTTTCCAAATTTTTATAACATTATTTTATATTTTTAATGATTATTTTAAATCTCAATTGAATATTGATTATTTAAGTATAAATAATATTTCATTTCAAACAAAATTAATTTTTTCTACAACCCCTATTACGTGATCCTAGATTTTTTGATATTCTAAAATTTGAATTTTTAATATAATTATTTTATATTAATTAATTATGGCCTAATCTGTTAATTAAGTTATAATATACATATACACACACAGATATATATATATATTAAAAATATTGAAATTATAATATCTTCCATCTGAGTTAGTTTCAAACCAAAAAATATTATTTTATACATATCTATAATTATTTATATATATTATAATTATGTGTGTGTATATATAATCATGAAATTATTTACCATTAATGATATATTTATTATTTACGAATATGTATATGTATATGAGTATATATATGTATAATTAAATAATAAGTTTATATTTCGTATATGTTATAAAAAATTGTATATACATATATATATTTATATGTACATTTATTTATCTACATATGTATATATAAATGATTTAAGTTATTAATTATAATATTTTTATATAGAGATATATACATAAACATATGTGTCTGTGTGTATAAATATATTTTGTAATATTTCAATAGTGAAACTTATTTATGATACCTACATACATACATATTTTTAATTATTTGGAATTTAATATATATATATATGTATATATATGTATGTATGTATGTATGTATGTGACGCAGCGGATTAATCAAACAAACTTCAATCGGTGAAATGTAACAATCGGTGAGTTGAAGATACCAAAATGCCCAAGTTCGTTGATCCAAAGATACCGAACTCTAGCTATCTCAAACACGTTGATAGCGCACTATACCGTGTTCAAAGATCTACGATTCTTCGCACGTTGACCTAGCGCACTAGATTCCGTGAATCGGCTTCAACAAACGTGGATTCGAGCGCACTCGAATGACGTAAGTGGAGATAGGAGATTACACTCAACTACCAATTGGAGAAGAAAGCACAAAGCAATCAACAAGAAATTTTATTTCAAAATCAACCTCCTCAAATGTACAACACACGCCCCTATTTATAGAGTTTTCGACCCAGTCCCTAAGTCGTTGCCGACCTACGCCCAACTTAAGTCGTGACCGACTTAACAAACGCGACTCAACCCCTTTACAATACAGCCCAATGTACACGGCTCAACCCCTGGCCGACTTAACAAGTACGACCAACTCACCTGACTCAACACGACCGACTTATCTTAGGTCGTACGCGACCTAACACTTCCCATTCATGACCGAGTTAAGCAATACAACACACAACATATGTACACGACTTAACACCCAACACAACCCATAGGTCGGTAACGACCTAAAATACAACACGACCCAATCCCCTACGACCTAAAATAGAAGGCAGTTCAGCTTGCTTCGATCGGAACTCGGCGAAGTTATCCTGTTCAACATCACTAGCTCGTAACTCGGCACAGTTATCTCGTTCAATATCATTAGGTCGGAGCTTGTTAGGTCGGAATGCTTCTTCCTGTGTTTTCTTAGGTCGGAGACGACTCAAAACTCCGTTGTTAGGTCGTGACCATGCTTTCTTAGGTCGGACTACCTTCCCCCTTGGCTTGTTGACTCGTGGCCCTCCTTCCTTAGCTCGGCAACGACTCATGCCTTCACTGAGTCGTGAATGACTCATCACACTACACCACAAACTCATGTTTTCAGGAATAATAGTTTGCACAACTTCTTCTCTGGCCTTAGCTGCATCATCCTCCCCTGGTTGAGAAAAATTCGTCCTCGAATTTGCAAATTCTTTCTCATCAAAATGTTCATCTCCATAATATGGCACAAGATGCTTAATATTGAATACATCAGAAGTGTAAATATCCTCCGGAAGCTTCAACTTATAAGCATTGTTATTAATTCGTTTCACAATTTCGACAGGACCAATTTTCCTGGCTTTCAACTTATTATAAGCACCTACCGGAAAACGATCCTTCGTTAATACAGCATAAACTAAATCACCTTCTTTAAATTCAACATTTCGTCGTTTCGAATCTGCAAACTTCTTATATTTCTCATTCGATTTCTCCAATCGTTCCTGAACGATCTTATGACATTCAGTCAGCTCATCAACAAAATCGACAGCTCGTTTAACTGCTCCCTTCGTATGTGGTACGACTGCTAAATCTAACGGTCCCCTGGGTAAATTTGAATACACAATCTGAAACGGACTGAATCCCGTGCTACGATTCACTGCATGATTATGTGCAAATTCAGCTTGGCATAACTTCATGTCCCAACTTCTCAAATTATCCTGTACAAGACATCGCAACAAATTTCCCAATGACCTGTTAACAACTTCTGTCTGTCCATCAGTTTGTGGATGATAAGCACTACTAAATTTCATTTTCGTTCCCACCATCTTCCACAAACTCAACCAAAAGTGACTCAGAAAACGAGTATCTCGATCAGAAACAATAGATTCTGGTAAACCATGCAATCGATATACCTCCTTAAAGAATAATTGTGCCACTCGAACTGCATCCGCTGTCTTCTTGCAGGCAATAAAATGTGCCATCTTCGAAAACCTGTCCACCACAACAAATATCGAATCATTTCCCCTTTGAGTTCTAGGCAAACCCAAAACGAAATCCATGCTAATATCAACCCATGGCTTAGATGGTACTGGTAATGGCATATACAACCCTGCATTCGTTGCTGTTCCTTTAGAAACCTGGCAAATATGACATCTCTCCACGAACCTTTCAACCTCTTTTCTCATCGACGGCCAAAAGTAAGACTGTGAAATCAACTGTAAAGTACGATCACGGCCCACATGCCCTTCCTCGTGCAACTCCTTAATAATTTTCAATCTCAAACTACAATCTGGAATGCATAATTGATTTCCTTTGAACAAGAATCCATCAACCAACATAAATTCATCGGTACTCCCATCCTTCACTTTCTCAACATATTTCACAAAGTAAGGATCTTCTTCAATCATCTCTGGCAACATTTCAAACCCCGTCACTTCAACTTTTATTGTCGTTAATAAATGACTCCTCCTACTCAAAGCATCAGCTACTCGATTTGTCACCCCTGATTTGTGCTTAACGACAAAAGTAAACTGCTGTAAATATGCAATCCATGATGCATGTCTCGCTGAAATTTTATCCTGCCCCTGTAAGTGCTTCAATGCCTCATGATCAGTGTACAGAACAAATTCTTTCTGAAATAGATAATGTCTCCAATGTTTAATTGTTTGCACCACAGCATAGAATTCAACGTCATATGTGTTGTATCTCATCTTCGCCCCTGACAACTTTTCACTGAAATATGCAATAGGTCTTCCCTGCTGACTCAACACTCCTCCAATCCCAACCTTTGATGCATCAGTATGTAGTTCAAACAATAACTGAAAATTAGGTAGAACAAGAATTGGTGCAGACGTCAACAATTCCTTGATCTTCTCAAAAGCAACCCCCGCTTCTTCTGACCATACAAATTGTTTCCCTTTCATGCAATCGGTAACTGGTGCCATCACACTACTGAAATGTGGAATGAACCTTCGGTAGAATGATGCCAATCCATGAAAACTTCTAACTTCAGTGATAGTTCTCGACTGTGGCCAATTTCTAATAGCTTCAACTTTACTCTGGTCAACTTGAATACCTTCTCTTGAAACAACATAACCCAGAAATAAAACGTTGTGCGTCATAAACACACATTTCTTCGTAGCAGCATAAAATTGTTCCTCACGAAGAATAATCAATACTTCCCTCAAATGTAGAACATGCTCCTCCATACTTCTGCTGTAAATCAGAATATCATCGAAATAAACCATAACGAACTTCCCAATGAATGGTCTAAAGATTTGATTCATCACCCGCATGAATGTACTAGGTGCATTTGACAAACCAAATGGCATAACCAACCATTCGTACAACCCCTCTCTCGTCTTGAAAGCTGTCTTCCATTCGTCTCCAGGTCTGATTCGAATTTGATGATAACCACTCTTCAAATCAATCTTCGAAAATATAGTTGCCCCACTCAACTGATCCAGTAAGTCAACCAACCTTGGCATAGGAAATCTATATCGGACAGTGATCTTATTCAAAGCTCTACTATCTGTGCACATCCTCCATGTTCCGTCCTTCTTTGGTACTAATAATGCTGGCACGGCACAAGGACTCAAGCTTTCCTGAACACGTCCCTGTTCCAACAACTCTTCCACCTGCCTTCGTAACTCCTCATGTTCCTTCGGACTCATTCGATAGTGTGGTCGATGTGGTAACGCTGCTCTCGGCACAAGATCAATCTGATGTTGAATGTCTCTAAGTGGCGGTAACTTCTTAGGCAACTCCTCTGGAAAGACATCTTCAAATTCTTTCAAAATTGGCTTTGCTGCTTCTGGAATTTCAACTTCTTCACTACTCTCTCTCCCAATCGACAAAAACACTTCTGGTTCTTCTTCGACTTCCTTGACAAACTCCTTCAAAGTCAACAGAGTTTTCAATTCCTCAATCTCTTCTAGCTTGCTCTCCTTTTGTTGTTGCTTCTTAGGAACCAAAGTGATTTTAGTACCCTCGAACATGAAACTGTAACTATGGGCACGACCATCATGTTGAACTGCTCTATCAAACTGCCACGGTCTGCCCAACAACAGATGACACACGTCCATGTCTACAACGTCACACCAAATTTCATCTTTATACTTCTTCCCAATAGAAAAATTAACACAAGCTCTTCGACACACTTTCACTTCACCACCCTTCCTTAACCATGCTAGCTTGTACGGTTTAGGATGCTTCTCAGTCTTCAAGTTCAATTTCCTCACTGCCTCTGTTGAAATAATATTATCACAACTTCCCGCATCAATAACGAACTTGCAAACTTTCCCCAGAATAGTGCATGTCGACTGAAAAATATTGCTTCTCAACCAACTAGAATCCTCTTCTTGCTTTGGTGTCAAACAACTTCTCCTCATCATAAGATTACAACCTTCATCTCCAAACAATTCTTCTTCCTCCTCAACATAAGGTATATTTGAACATTCTGCCTCCTCACCATCATCCTCCTCAACTTCTACAACCATGGTTCTCTTCTTCGGCTTCGGACATTCATTGCTTTTGTGACCCAACTCCTGACAATTATAACACTTGAACCCACTGCTAACCTTCGCCTTCTCAGCCTCCTTCACCACTGGCTTTGAAACAGGTTTAGGAACATTAGAACTTCCACCAACACCCCTTGCTTGATTATCGGAATTAGTAAACACACCACCTCCACGCCTTCCTTGCTTCTCCCAAGCCAACGCTTTCTGATGTGCCTCTGCAACTGATCTAGGATCAAACATATTAACCATATCCTGGATCTGCATTCTCAATCCCCCAATGAATCTAGCAGTTAGTTGTTCCTCCGCTTCCATAATATCATTTCTGGCAATGAGTTGGTAAAATTCATCAGCATAATCACTAACAGACTTCGTCCCTTGCCTCAGATTCTGCAACCTTTGGTACATAAGTGATTGGTAATTATAAGGTAAGAAAGTAGATCACATCAACTTCTTCATCTTATCCCATGATTCTATCTTTGACTTTCCCATTCTCTCCCTAGTAAGTTTAGTTTGTTGCCACCACGCCAAAGCTCTCCCCCTCAACCTAGTAGCAACCAACTTCACCCTTCGATTCTCCGGGACCTCCTTGAAATCAAAGATTTCCTCTACATTAGACAACCAATCTAAGAACTCTTCAGCAACCATCCCGCCTTTAAATTCCGGAATCTCCATTTTCATACCCGATTCCCATCGACGATCATCTTCAACATCCCGATAAGAATTTCGAACTTGGTCTCGATCTCGATAATGAATACTAGCTCTATCACCTTCTTCAACAAAATCAAAAGTACGTCTACATCGATCTCGACCATTATCATCCCTTCGCTCATGCATGCTTCTTTGACTATGTCTCTCTTCATCTCTATATGCTTCATGTTCAAATTCACGTCGACTTCTTCCCTCTTCATGTGCATAGTCATGATGATCTCTTCGTGATGAAATTGATGTTTCTCTTCTATCTCTACATGAATGTGGTGATACCCTCCTCGCTTCCGTAACCGATGGCGAAACTCGGTTTCCTCCATGGTTCGAGTTTGGTGATCTCCTCCTTTAATTCAAATCATTCATCAATTTCTCCAATTTACCAATGCCTTCATCAAACTTCTCATTAATACGTTGTTCCATAAGCTCGGCTTCTTCTCTACGATACAAAGCTTCAACGTTTTGATGACGATTAGCTCTCCTTGGTGGCATGATTGAAAACTTCACAAACTTCTACAATTCAAACACAAAACTCCAAAGTTTCAACAAGTTACGGTTCAACACTTAACTCGGCAAGGCTTTAGCTCGGCAATGGTTTAACACGGCTCAACCTTGACTCGGCTATGACTTGCCTCGGTCCAACTTGTCTCGGTTACAAATTCAAGCACTTCAAACCTTGGCGCGCAAAAACCCAAGATAGATCTCAACAATTTCCAACTCCTCGATCCAAAATGAAATGAATCAAACACTCTAATGTTGTTACAAATTCAACAAGAAAACAATGAACTCCTTCAAACTTCAAAAACTTCAAAAAACTTGGCTCCAAGAATCAACTTAGCTATGATTGGCTAAGTATGGCTCTGATACCAAGTAATGACGCAGCGGATTAATCAAACAAACTTCAATCGGTGAAATGTAACAATCGGTGAGTTGAAGATACCAAAATGCCCAAGTTCGTTGATCCAAAGATACCGAACTCTAGCTATCTCAAACACGTTGATAGCGCACTATACCGTGTTCAAAGATCTACGATTCTTCGCACGTTGACCTAGCGCACTAGATTCCGTGAATCAGCTTCAACAAACGTGGATTCGAGCGCACTCGAATGACGTAAGTGGAGATAGGAGATTACACTCAACTACCAATTGGAGAAGAAAGCACAAAGCAATCAACAAGAAATTTTATTTCAAAATCAACCTCCTCAAATGTACAACACACGCCCATATTTATAGAGTTTTCGACCCAGTCCCTAAGTCGTTGCCGACCTACGACCCAACTTAAGTCGTGACCGACTTAACAAACGCGACTCAACCCCTTTACAATACAGCCCAATGTACACGGCTCAACCCTTGGCCGACTTAACAAGTACGACCAACTCACCTGACTCAACACGACCGACTTATCATAGGTCGTACGCGACCTAACACTTCCCATTCATGACCGAGTTAAGCAATACAACACACAACATATGTACACGACTTAACACCCAACACAACCCATAGGTCGGTAACGACCTAAAATACAACACGACCCAATCCCCTACGACCTAAAATAGAAGGCAGTTCAGCTTGCTTCGATCGGAACTCGGCGAAGTTATCCTGTTCAACATCACTAGCTCGTAACTCGGCACAGTTATCTCGTTCAATATCATTAGGTCGGAGCTTGTTAGGTCGGAATGCTTCTTCCTGTGTTTTCTTAGGTCGGAGACGACTCAAAACTCCGTTGTTAGGTCGTGACCATGCTTTCTTAGGTCGGACTACCTTCCCCCTTGGCTTGTTGACTCGTGGCCCTCCTTCCTTAGCTCGGCAACGACTCATGCCTTCACTGAGTCGTGAATGACTCATCACACTACACCACAAACTCATGTTTTCAGGAATTATAGTTTGCACAACTTCTTCTCTGGCCTTAGCTGCATCAGTATGTATATGCACATATTTGGACAATACACAATACACATAAAATGAGCTAATGTGTCCATTACGATGTAAATCCCAACATCTATATACGGCTTGTTATACCCTCCATGGATTATTATGTTACACATACACACACACACACACACACACACACACACACACACACACACACACATATATGTATATAAGTTAAATCAAAAAAATTAAATTGATAATACTATATATATACATATATATTTAATTAAAAATATATGATTTTATTTAAAACAAAGTTAGAAATGTTCTACATAAATTATACTTCACCCACCGGCCCAATAAAGATCCAATATGGTGAAAAAAATTGAAATTCACCCATAACTTCCACTGCGGACTGGCCCTGTTCCAACGGTTTTTACAATCTTCCACTTGCACTTGGATTCAATTATGGAATCTTAGTCAAATATCTGTAATCGGTTTTCTCAAAAACTAATCGAGCCAATCACTTAATGAACGAGTATGCTATAATGCTTTAACTATTTATTTTGTCAATCAGCTTTTTCGATGCTGATAAACAGTCTTTATTATATGGAACCTTTCAAATTATGTTTCACGACTTCTATTGAGCTTATATTCTTCACAAATTGTAAGGTAGC
Source organism: Allium cepa (assembly GCA_030765085.1). Lineage (NCBI taxonomy): Eukaryota > Viridiplantae > Streptophyta > Magnoliopsida > Asparagales > Amaryllidaceae > Allium > Allium cepa. Next base: position 539,461,405 of record CM060934.1, on the reverse strand, counting down.
ATTGTTATCATATTACAATGCTGTGGGATTCTCAACATTCGGAAAAAAATAAATTATTACAGTAAACTTTTGGAAATGATAAAAATCAATCATGTTAATCTCAAATTTGGAATTCATAAACTTAATTGTATGATAGAATGATGAATTTAGATAATAAAATCGAGATTTTTCGGTTTTTAAATTATAGGAAATCATGAGTTGAACGGAAATGACACTTTTGTCAAATTCCATCTAACGACGAGATGAAGTTCATCGTGCTTTGGTTGGAAGATGGTTCGAGCATCGAGGATCAACGGAAAAATAGAGTGAAGATTCTCAGGTGGCCGTGGCGATCAATTGACGATAAAATAGGGTTTTAGACTAGGTTTTGATAGTGGTGTTTCTCGGGATGTTTTCGGCATCGATAGTTGATCGGAAACGGTCACGAGGTGATGGGTCGATACGTCGCGACGTAGCGAATGGGAGACTCTTACCCGTACATGTCTCAGGTGATGGGTTGGCTTACCGGTTAGGGGAGTCGAAAGGCTGGCCGTAAAAGCAAGTTCAGGGTACCAATGTGTGCCATGGTGGAGGGTTTCCGCTGTCGAGGGCCGAAGGTCGGATCATCCCATTTTCACCCTTAGTTCGGTTATAAATTTGTGTATTATTTATACTTCTTTTATTGTAGTGCTATCTAAGGCAATGTACTTTGCCTTTAGTTGTATCATTCACTACTAATTGTTGGAACATTTCCATCTTAAAGTTCTTAATTTAATTTTGAATATAAATTTGAATTGACATACTATACTCGATAATACTTATGAAGTTCGAGTTCGCACACTACTTCATAAGGAGTTTTGTAATGGCCCGTTTTTTCCGTACCCTTTGAATCGACAATAAACCAAACATGTGTAACTCAAATTGCACGAATAAGCGGATCATTAAGGGTAGAAAAAAATAAAGACAGAACAAAATCTCACACCAATGGAATAATATATATTATTTCAATAATAATCTTTCCAGCGGAAAATTTTAAAATTCAATATTAGAGTCTAACCTAGATTCAACTTGGACAGTTATAACACCTGCCCTTACAAATGCTGACAAATAACAAACAAAAATAAATGCAATAGATGTAGCAGATAATAGAATACCTCCATATGGTGATGAAGATCTCCAGCACTCCTCAAGAAACTCCAACGTCATAAACTCAACCTGAAACTACTCGGATCTGACTCAAGTATTAAAAATACCCGGATCAAGCTTGATAAACCAGCGTGAGATACTCGAAATTTGAAATGTATAGATCATGACAATGTTATGAAAACCTTTGAAAAGAAGGGTATCTCATAAGACCACACCTACACATAAACACGGATGAGTTTTTACCTTATGATAACCAAAACGCTTCATACAAAAATACACTTGATATTATTTTTAATGACATTCTTTTGAAAACGCTTTCAAATAAACTTATTCAAATAAGGTATCAATATCTGGACTAAGTCTAAGGTAATATATCCAGACAAGGTCAATGGAATATACCGAATGGAATATATGATACCAGAAAGGTGGTAGCTGAAATGTTTGCAAGTCATTACAGCTATTTTGAGAATATAATCAAAACCGTAAATCTTGTATTGGGGTTGGATTTCCAACATGATAGGGCACTAGTGGCCTTTTCTCCGATCCACACATAGCAAACATAGTTCCCACACACCTTAATCGCTTATCTCAAACTAGTCACTTAGAACTATACTTGCTACATTACTACTGATAACCGCTAGTTCCCTGCTTTTCTCAAGCTAACCACTTTATCCACATTGGGCAATAAATTCCTTGAGGGACGTATCCCCCAAAGGGCCAAACGTATTTGACACCACTATAAATACTCACTTATTCCGAATTTGCTTCTTTTAGACCACATAGTATCCCATCATAACCGGGGTGCGAGGCTTGCGAGGCTACGCTTAATTTCTTCAATTCCACGCTTTTCACACAAAACCACGCTTTGATCATAACAGGTTCCACTTTGAATGCCACACTACCATTCCTTTGATCACTATTTGACTCCCACAAGCATACAACCTCTGAGCTCGTATGTCTCAGATAAGAATGTTAAGCTAAGAGAAGTTTCCTTCTCTACCACCACTGATGTACATTTTAAAAGTCAAACGGTGTGTCTCAGAAATGCAGTGTCAGACATTCGTCCATACAAGTTCATTCTGGGACTGAACGAAACCGAAGGCCCTCTCCTACTACCAGTAGTACTGAGTAGTCCTTGCAATCTGAAAAATCTCAACAACGGGGAGACCACTGCTATAAATAACTATATAATGGGAGCGACCCAGAGCATGTTCAATAAGCAGTCCTCATGCCATGAAGATCCACGTTCTTCAATAATCATCATCTTGAACATGTCTTCACTTTCGAAGGTACACATTGGTTCGAAGTTGTTTTCGGATAGGAATCACCCAAATCCGACTCATGTTCCTTCGAAGCCAATCATCGCTTTAAAAAGATGTTAAGTTCATATGTGGATATCAATCGTCAATCAGTTACTTCATCTTTTATTTAAATCGAATATCTTTGTTAGATATTTTTTTTTCAATTTATTCCATTTTCTTCTCAAATGTATATGAAACCATTAAGCCTCATTTATCAAATCATTTGATTTATTTAAACCTTTCTTAAATCCTGGAATAATTCCAAATCATTTTCTCTTTTATTAAGAAAACCTTTCCAAATCATTCATTAAATCATAATCAAAGATTTCTTACATTCAAGTTATAACTTTTAACTTAGGGAAAATGTTTCCAAATCATTCATTAAACCTTAATCAAAGATTTCTTTCTTAACTTCAAATCATATTCTTGCAAATCAAAGATTTTCATAACAGAGCACTATTGTCACATTAAATATGGTAAATTTCACCTCTAGGGACTAATGGAAAGTAATCCTACATTATGAATATCTTTGTCTTCACTAATCTTTGTCTTCAATTTGTTTTATTTCGAAAATTAGTTTGAAGGGGTTTTTGTATTGGAAACACCCAAATTCGATCCTGATTCTTTGGATAGGAATCACCCAAATCCGATCCTGGTTTCTTCGTCCTAATCATCGATAAAAAGATTTAAATTACATATCGAGTTTCAAAAATTAGTTTGAAGTGATTTTCGGATAGGAATCACCCAAATCTGATCCCGGTTCTTCAGATAGGAATCACCCAAATCCAATCTCTGTTCCTTCGTACTAATCATTGATAAAAGATGTTAAGTGGTTAATTAACATTCAAAGAATTTATTTCTTTTCTCTTATCTTGGAAAAACTTAAATATGATCTTTTAGAGAATTCGATCTTTCCTTTCGATCTATTCCACCCTTCGCCTAATAAGAGTAAACATAGGCCAGGTAAGTTCAGGGAACTGGTTGCTCCATTCCTAACCTTGGTTAATCATCTTATTTTTATCTTCCCAGATCTCACAGGCGGGACAAATGTACTAGTCGTTTCTGCATACTCAGTTTGTTATTACATTCAATATTCTTCATTTTTTGTTTAAGTGGTATAAACAATTCATCTTAACCATTTATTCAAACTCTTATTAAAACTTTCAAATCACCTTTAAATTACTTAATTATTCCTTTAAAATCATCACAAAATATTTAGGAAATAATTTTTAAGTTTAGAACTACATTTCAAAAGTTATTTCAAACTGCTGCGAAAAGCCTTGCGAAAATTTTGCAAAAAGCGTTTAAAAGCTTTATTCATCAAAACGACTTTTATATCATTTAGAAATCCATCCTTTCAACTTAAATCTCTTTTAAACCATTTTAATAGATTTATCAAATTTATTTCATATTTTTAATCATTTGAAAATATCATTTATGAAGAAATCCCTTTTTGGATTTCGAAGTGCAAAACCGCGATGTTTTTAGAAAATTGTTTTGGACATATTTCAAATTCTACTTGATGAAATCTTGATTTTCTTTCTTCATTGAAAAACTATTATCATTATGGACCAAAGAATTTTTATTTCGAATAAATCTGACTTACAAATCATTCTCTACGCTAATTTGAAGTTACAGATCAAAATTTACGAACTACCGATACGCGACGAGCTCGATTTTGACCAATTTTGTGAACTGCTTTGGAAATAGTCTGAAACACTTCAAATTTGTTTTAAACCATATTTAAACTATTTTAACTTATTTGAAATCATGAAGAGGCTAAATAATTTCCATTCACATATTTATATGGATTTAATTCTCATTTAATTAACCATGGTTAATTACCAATCATTTCTCTTATCATTTATCGAACAAGTTATCAACAACATAAACAATCATATAATCAACCAATTTTGCAACCAAGTTATCAAACATTTAATCATTCAACATATTTAAACTTTTCAATCATTATACTTGAAATAAGTTATGGATTAATTAGTAAATATGAGTACTTACATTTAACTTAACCAATTCTTCCTATCAACATTCATATGCAACAATGGTTCGCTAAATCCTCTTAACTACACCAAACCATTATGTAAACTCTACCACCATGCTTCAAATTGCTCGACCAACACCTCCAAACATCCATAAGGCTCGGCCACACCTTGATCTTCCTCTTCCTCCATCATTTCTTCACTTCTTAGATGCTAAACCACGTTTCAATGGTATCCTAAGGTCTTTGACAAAGTTTGGTGGTGTTTGAAGTTGATTTGATATGATTTTGAAAAAGTTAGTAAGGAGAGGAAGAAGATGAAGCCATTAAAGCTCTAAGGAAGAGAAGAAAAGAGCTTAAAAAAGGAAGAAGAAAAAGAATGAAAAGTGTGTGGAATTTGTGAAAGAAGTGGTACATATTTATAGTAAAAATTTTGAAATAAATATTATTATGTAAAATGATCAAAATACTCTTACATACTTATAAAGTAATCTTATTTTTTTCAACACTTAACATCACATTTCAAATTATTACTTTATATCATTTTCACTTAAGTATTAAGTAAAGAAAGTAATAATTATGTTTCTTTGATTTGATGTTTTATTTTTTGACTTTTGTACGTTTTTGTCTTTTTATGCTTACTTTTTGTTAATTACATTCTAGAATTTTCTAAGTATATCTAGTAAAAGTAAACATGACTAGTAAATTAATTAATACTTATACTATTTGAATATATGTTCATATATAAGAAAATAAAGATGTGATGATGTTGCGACAACTTTTAATCGACAAAACGTCATTTTTTTAACAAAATGTTTTACAATCACATTTTGACATTTTAGTTAAACTATTTATTTGTATAAACCAATTTTAAAAATAAATTTGTATAATGCTATTTAAAAATATAAACACTCATAAATAAATTAAAATAATTTATTTAACCATTGAAACTTATTTTTTTGAAATCAGCATTTTGTCACTTTTGTCGTTATAGGCAAATGTTACTATTTTTGTATATACTTATCTTTCCAAATCCTATCTAATATTATTTGAATCATATAACGTTACATATTTTATATTTAACATCACTTTTAATAGTATATTTTAAAGTGGTCAAATTCTGGATCGTTACATTCTCCCCTACTTAAAAGAATTTCGTCCTCGAAATTAACCAAAACAAAAGTTTGCCCAAAACATTTATCTTTAAACTTAATTCTATATAATATACATAGATCATCCATATGAAATATCTTATCCGATCTCTTATTCGGATACACAACTTTATTTCCGAACTAGTATCAATCTCCTGATCCTCTAGTGCGGATTTAATCAAGCTCTTTGCTCAGAAACTTTTATTTTCCTTGCATATTGCTCAACTATGATAGAAAACTCTAGTACCCAACCAAAAATCCTCATCAATGTTCGTCGTTAAGAATCGAGCGATAATTTCTTTTGGGACCAGTGTAAATACCTTGAAGTTCCGTACTCGGATATTAGATCAAAATTTATGTAATGAAATGATCTACATATAACATATGTATTTATTAACCCCCAAAACTTTCATAAACTTTTATCTTAAGTCCAAATATTATATGAATGTGCTTCTTTATATAATCCCTTTAATTATTTATTTTCAATTTTTTTATTAAAGGTAAATATTCTAAGGAAACTATTCTTCACTCAAAAGATTATTTATCTTTGAAAAAGTGTTCCCATAATCTTTTAACTCGGTATATTTCCTTTAAAATTAATATTATTTATGAATCATTTCGTAAAACTATCACTTAAGTTTATTATGTCTTATAACTTATGCAAATCAATCACATTTTAAAGACTTAAGTCCAAATCCCTAATTAATGCTAGAATTCATTAATAAAATATTTTCCTGGTTATAATTACCTTTTTTAGGAGTCATTATTTTACTTAACAGTTCATGACTTAAATATATATTTGTATGATATACCTTTACATCCTAAGAGTATATAGAAATCCCAAATTTCAAATTAGTTTTACTTGAATCCATCTGTCTAACAAATTTAGAATTTGTTGTAATTTACTATTATCCCAAATTCATTAGTTATAAAACTTATTTCTTATTTAATGTTATTATTAAATTTCTAGTTTTGAAATAAAAACAAATTTTAAAACCACCCGTATTTAAATCCTCATACTCATAACTCTTAAATCTTTTTTCTTTACAAATCAGATTTATAAATTATCCTTATCTTATTTCATTTACTCAAAGTATTCCACAATGGTTTATCTTTTATCAGAATATTCCATAAATTCCTTAGCTTTGAGTTTGGTGTAATTAAGAAACTTTTGACTGTCCAAAATCGTCGAAAATTCCGCTTTATTTTAGCAGTTAGCGATTCCAAATTTATCTTTACTTTAAACACTTTTATAAAGATTACTAATCAATGGTTCACATTATTTCTTTAACTTAAGAAAATTATACAGATCGAGTAACTATAAAACAATCCAAGGAACTGGATACTACAAATAGTATCATATATCATCTTAATAAGAAGAGTAATACTTAAGAGAAGTGCTTACCATTCGAACATATCACTTGCCCATTTTTAGTTTATTTTCGAGCCAGTCGAATTAGTTATCATAAAATACCTCATTTTTTTGAAATAATACCATTTTCAAAATCCTTTAGAGATTAGTTTTGTTTATAAAACCTGTCTTATAAATTCTTTTTATAAATTTATCTTGTATTAATTAACTTCATTTAAATTCCCACAACTCTTTAAATTACTTGAATTTAAATTCTCATTCCTTTTATATTTATCGTTTTACACAATCATTTAAATACATTTTTATTTTATGCCTTCATTTATTAAACAAATATTATTATCAAATACCTTATAGTCAAATCGTGAAACTTAATTCATAAGGTATTTGTACTTAAACTTTTAAATCAAACAATTTATCAATTTATGATACTAACTAAACATTATCATTTCTTATTTTATTATTTTGGAATAAGTATTAAAGATCTTAATTACCTTATCAGATTTCTTACTTATCTGTTATCTTTATAAACATATTATAGTCAAACTGTGAAATTCTAATCACAAGACGTTCATATTTAAATTTTACTAATCCCAATTTCTAACTGTATAATTTTTCAAAATATATAATTTATATTCAAAATATAATCCTAGGTAAAAATATTTCATTTACCAATTTTTTCAAAATCAACGTGACGATTTGCCTTGTTAAGAGTTTAGAAATACCTATCGATACAGTTGTACTTCCAATATCGACCATAATTTATAAAATGCTCAATCGATAAATTAACACAAAACAATTTATTAGTCACCAACATATACGAACTCATATATAATCGCTCAAACTCATTCTAGGGTGTAACTAACCCTATCTTTAATGAGTTACTCATCATAGAGTATTACTAACCCTATCTTTGATGAGTCTTTACTCAACCCAAGCCAATGTTCTGGCTTAACCTTCAGCTCTGATGCCAAATGTAATGGCCCATTTTTCCATACCCTTTGAATCGACAATAAACCACACATGTCCAACTCAAATTGCACGAATAAGCGGATCATTATGGGTAGAAAGAAAATAAAGATAGAACAAAATCTCACACGAATGGAATAAAATTGTTATTTCAATAATAATCTTTACAACGGAAAATTTTAAAATACAATATCAGAGTCCAACCTAGATTCAGCCTGGACAGTTATAACACCTGCCCTTATAAATGCTGACAAACAAAAACAAATGCAATAGATGTAGTAGATAATAGAATACATCCATACGATGATGAAGATCTCTAGCTCTCCTCAAGAAACTCCAACCATCTTCAACTCAACCTGAAACTAATCGGATCTAAACCGAGTATTAAAAATACCCGGATCAGGCTTGATAAACAAGCGTGAAATACTCAAAATTTAAAATGTATAGATCATGACGATGTTATCAAAACCTTTGAAAAGAAGGGTATCTCATAAGACCATGCCTACACATAAATACAGACGGGTTTTTACCTTATGATAACCAAAACACTTCATACCAAAATACACTTTATGTTATTTTTAATGACTTTTGAAACACTTTCCAAATAAGCTTATTCTAATAAGGTATCAATATCTGGACTAGGTCAACGGAATATACCAAATGGAATATATGATACTAGAAAGGGGGTAGCTGAAATGTTTGCAAGTCATTATAGCTATTTTGGGAATACAATCACAACCGTAAATCTCGTATTGGGGTTGGATTTCCAACATGATAGGGCACTAGTGGCCTTTTCTCCGATCCACGCACAGCAAACATAGTTCTCATGGTGCCTTGATCGCTTTTCTCAAACTAGTCACTTGGAACTATAATTGATACTCTACTACTGATAACCGGTAGTTCCCTACTTTTCTCAAGCTAACCACTTTATCTACATTGGGCAAAAAATGTTTTAAGGGACGTATCCCCCAAAGGGCCAAATGTATTTGACACCACAATACATACTCACTTATTCCGAATTTGCGTCCGTTAGACCACATAATATCCCATCATAACCGACGTGTGAGATTCACGAGGCTACGCTCAATTTCTTCAAAGCCACGCTTTTCATACCAAACCACGCTTTGATCATAACAGGTTCCACATTGAATGCCACATTACCATTCCTTTGATCACTATTTGACTCCCACAAGCATACAACCTTTGAGCTCGTATGTCTCAGAGAAGGGTGTGAAGCTAAGAGAAGTTGTCTTCTCCACCACCATTGATGTACATTTGTAAAAGTCAAACGTTGCGTCTTAGAAATGCAATGTCATACATTCGTCCATACAAGTTCGTTCTGGGACAGAACGAACCGAAGACATTCTCCTAATACCACTAGTAGCTAGTAGTCCTTGGAATCCAAAAAATCTCCACTAGGTGAGACCACTGCTATTGTGACGACCCGCCTTTCATTCCATAGAAAGACGTATCATCATAAAGAAAGAAATAGGTAGAAAGGAATAGATAAAAAGAAAGAATAACAACATCAGAATCTCACAGCGGAAACGGAACAAAATATAATACTTCACATAGATATTACATAGTCATTACATCAGAGTTACACAGTTACACAACATCATCACATTAGACGGTCGTGAAGATCTATCTATCCATTACATTTCAAAATACAACAGACAAAAGATACAACATAGCGGAAAAAGATAGATAGATACGCCATGGCTCCTGCTTCAAGCTTCCCAAAATTTGTCAAGCCAAACCTGATCACTTGGCTACTCATAAAAATTTGAGTACCCAAGAGTTTAAGAAAAACAGAATAAACTCTGGGTCAGACATGGGTCTGGTGTGAGTAAACGGTTAAGTTGTTTAACTTGAAAAAACCTTTGAAATAAAAGGTATCTCGTAAGACTCTCTGCAAATAAACACGGACAAGTTTTCCCTTACGATAACCAAAACACTTGATAGGAAATCCAGTTATATTATAATAGTGCTTAAGGTTTTCAGTATAAAATACAGAAATAGCTGGAATGCTTACATCTCACATTCCAGCATAGTTGGGCACAATCAAAACCATACAGGCACTTATTGGAGATTGGATTCCATACAATGACAGGGCTACTGGGGTACCGTCCATCACAGTACGTGGCCTAGATCACCAAACAGAGGATCCACCCTAGTGCCCTACAACACAAAGTCGGAGCTACCCCTTACTGGATAGTCTGAGTAAGACAACCCCGCGGTTGTGGCCAAACAACCGCCCACACAACCAAATAAAAGGGACCTCGTGACAGGGAAAAATCTTATCCTACTTGGGTGCTACCCACTTAGCCTTGTGTGCACCTCCCCTATTTTAGTCATTCTCGGTGGATGAGGCTTGAGGCTACGATTACTTTAGAGAACACTTAAATTGGAATGCTCATCGTCCTCCATTAACGATGGTCTGATAGCATTCATCCATACAAGTTCGTTTTGGGTTCGAACGAAACCGAAGGCATTATCTCGTTACACTCATTTTGGAATCACCCTCAGAGTTAACGATAATAACCCTTGCACTCTGAATCTTCATCTCGATCTTCACTTGAGATTTCACGACCTATCATTTATCTTGAATTGATGTGGTTTTCGGATAATCAAATCTGATATCCGATCCCGGTCTCATCGAAATCCAAACACCGTTTCAAAGGTCAAGTTGTTTAAGGTTTAAACAATTTAATTCAATTCAGTATTTTGAATTCACACACCATTCATCATAGATAAATATCACAATCACAGACTATATCCAAAGCATATCACGTCAATATCATAGATTATCAAACTATAGATATCAATCAATCCAAACATTCTACTCAAGAATCATCCACAAGCAGGAATTATTAATCCATATTATAATTAATTTAATTGACTCAAATTAAATTAATTACTTAAGAATTAATTACCTAATCCTACTTAATTAATCATTAATTAACTACAACCATCTGAATTAATTAATCATTCTTTAATTACCTTATAAATCAATTAATTAATCTTTAATTACTGATTAATTATACTTAATTATTAATTAATAACCTTAATTATTAATTAATAACCCTTAATTGCAAATTAATTAATCCTTAATTACCAGTTAATCAATCCTTAATTACCAATTGATTAATCTCTCATTACTTAATTAATTAATGCTTAATTACAACTTCATTAATCTTTAATTACTTAATTAATTAATCTCTAATTATAAATTAATTAATCTTAATTACTTAATTAATTAATTCTTAATTATCGATTAATTAATCTCTAATTAACTGACTATACCCTTAATTACAAATTAATTAATCCTTAATCATTAATTAATTAATTAAATTAATTAATTACTCTTTAATTACTTTATTAATTTAATTAATCATTAATCATCAAAAACCTTAATTATCTTTAAGATAAATCACTATCTTTATTAATGACTTAACTATCATTAAATATAAATCTAAACATTTACTTTTTAATTAACTACTTAATTTTATTTCTAAATTAAGTTTAAAATAAACCTAAAAATTAACTTAAAAAATTTAAGTTAAACAAATCATATAACTTCCTTCAATCAAATAATTTAAAAGCATTTATCATATAATAGTTTAAACTAGATTCAATTTAAATTTAAAACTTGCTTTTATAAAAGTTTTTAAAACTGTTTAAATTTTACTTCGGGTCTACCTCGAATAACACTCGAGCCCAGACCCGAGACCCAATTTGGGTTTAAACCCTACTCCAACTGAATGTCGCCGCCACGGTGGGTAATAAAATCACCTGACGATTTTCTCGAGCTTGTCGTCACCTTGGTCTCCTCCAGTGGCGATCCCGAGGCCTCTCCACCCATCGATCGCCAAAAAGCCTCAAAATTCATTTTTTGGTCAAACCCAAAATTATTACTCGATCCCATATTAAAAATTGTGATTTAACTCTTAAAAATCATGATTTAAGATGGGGATTCAGATTATATAAATAAAACAAAGAATTGTGATGATTTAATTTCAACATGATTTATGTTTTCACCGTTCTTCTTGAATTTCAGATAATACATGAACAATATCATACTTATAACTATTTTTAAATTAAAGATCTTTCCATTTTAAACAATTTCTGTTTGAATAGCAAGTCTAAAAGAAATTAGAAGATGAGATCCTAATTTTTAAAAAGTATGGAGACCTGTTTAACATGAACAGGGAATATCTCTTGGTCCAGATATGCACACGTACATCTTTATAAATATACACAGACATGCAAGCCTAATATTCACTCATGCAAACCATTTCACATCATTATATAATACATTCATCACATGCAACAATTAAGCAAGTAATTAGTTTGTTTACTCACCAGAAAAATGAACAGAGAAATTGAAACTGGGTATTTTGAAAGCTTGAAACTGGAACTTGAAAATACTTGAAAATTGGAATGTCTCCTTGGTTTTGAAAACTGGATGCTATGCTGATCTTTTGAAAACTGAAGCTTGAAAATGCTTGAAATCTGAAGCTTTAATGATTCAAGTTGAAGAGTTGTTGCTTTATTAAATTTTTAGTTTGAGTTTGTTTACAGCCCTTTTGATTTCCCTGGTTTGAAATTAATTACAGGCTTCTATTTTGATTTTCTCGGGTTAGTATGTTAACAGATGTTTGATTTCTTGTTTTGTAAATGAGAATAGGAAAGAAATAGGGAAGGTAATGTAGAGATATATTTATAACTTGTTTTTATGATTTTAAAAATAAGAGAAAATAAAATTAAAAGATGACACTTGTTTAATTTGTTTACATTTGTCATTTGCAAATGTTTATTAACTTACACTTGTTATTAACATGATTTCATAAATTAACACTTGTAATTATGCATGTTTTAATTAATTTTAAAATGGTTTATAAAACTTTTAAATTAAATTTTCTATTTAGTAAATACATTTCTCTTAATTTATTCCTTTAAAGAAAATAATATAAAACCAGTTATATTCTAAATAAAATCATATATAATATATTTTAAATCCAAATTTATTTTAAGATAATTGACTTTTTAATTTCCAATTCAAATTCAAATTCAATTTAAAATCCACTCACTCATATATATATATATATATATACACACACACACACACATTTAACAAACACATATTTAATTTGTTTGAAAATAATCTCTGTATATATAAACAATCATTATTATTTGTTTAAAAGAACAATTTTGCAAAATTTTAAATAATGTAATAAAAGAGATTATCACATACTTATTGCTTGACATTTCCGGGATATCACAGCTATATATAACTCTATAATTGGAGCCACCCATAGCATGTTCAACAAGCAGTCCTCACGCTATGAAGATCCACGTCTTCAATAATCATCATCTTCAACATGTACTTTCGAACGTATACATTGGTATGAAGTGGTTTTCGAATAGGAATCACCCAAATCTGACTCTGGTTCCTTTGAAGCCAATCATCACTTTAAAAAGATGTTAAGTTCATACGTGGATATCAACCATCAATCAATGACTTCATCTTTTATTTAAATCGAATATCTTTTTTAGATATATTCTTTTCAATTTATTTCATTTTCTTGTCAAATTTATATGGAATCATTAAGCCTCATTTGTCAAATCATTTGATTTATTTAAATCTTTCTTAAATCCTGGAATAATTCCAAATCATTTTCTCTTTTACTTAGGAAAACCTTTCCAAATCATTCATGAAATCTTAATCAAAGATTTCTTATATTCAAGTTATAACTTTTAACTTAGGAAAAATGTTCCCAAATCATTCATTAAACCTTAATCAAAGATTTCTTTCTTAACTTCAAATCATATTCTTGCAAATCGAAGATTTTCATAACAGAACAATACTACCACTTTAAATATGGTAAATTTCACCTCCATGGACTAATGGAAGCAATCTTACATCATGAATATCTTTGTCTTTACTGATCTTTGTTTTCAATTTGTTTTATTTTGAAAATTAGTTTAAAGGAGTTTTCGGATAGGAATCACCCAAATCCGATCCCTGTTCTCCAGATAAGAATAACCCAAATTCGATCCCGGTTCCTTCGTGCTAATTGTCGATGAAAAGATGCTAATTACATATGGTGTTTTGGAAATTAGTTTGAAGTGATTTTCAGATAGGAATCACCCAAATCTGATCCCGGTTCTTCGGATAGGAGCCGCCCAAATCCGATCCCGGTTCCTTCGTACTAATCATCAATAAAAGATGTTAAGTGATTAGTTACCATTCAAAGTTTTTATTTCTTCTCTCTTATCTTGGAAAAACTTAAATATAATATTTTAGAGCATTTGGACTTTCCTTTCGATCTATTCCATCCCTCTCCTAAAAAGGGAAAACATACCCCAGGTAAGTTCAGGGCACTAGTTTCTCCATCCCTAACCTTAGTAATCACCTTATTTTAGCTTTCCAGATCTCACTGGCGGGACAAATGTGCCAGTCCTTTCCGCATACCCAGTTTGTTATTACATTCAATATTCTTCTCTTTTTGTTTAAGTGGTATAAACAATTCATCTTAATCATTTATTCAAACTCTTATTAAAACTTCCATATCACCTTTATATTACTTAATTATTTTTTTAATATCATTCACAAAAGATTTAGGAAAGAATTGTTAAGTTTAAAACTACATTTCAAAAGTTATTTCAAACTGTTGCGAAAGCGTCGCGAAAAGTGTTGCAAATAGCGTTTTAAAAGCCATATTCTTCAAAACGACTTTTATATCATTTAGAAATCCATCCTTTCAACTAAAATCTCTTTTACACCATTTTAATAGATTTATCAAATTTATTTCATATTTTTAATCATTTTAAAATATCATTTATAAAGAAATCCCTTTTTGGATTCCGAACTGCAAAACCGCGATGTTTTTAGAAAATTGTTTTGGACATATTTCAAAATCTACTTGATGAAATCTTGATTTTCTTTCTTCATTGAAAAACCATTATCATTGTGGATCAATGAATTTTTATTTCGAATAAATCCGACTTACAAATCATTCTCGACGCTAATTTGAAGTTACAGATCGAAATTTATGAACTGCCCTACCGACGAGCTCGATTTTGACCAATTTTGTGAATTGCTTCGGAACTTGTCCGAAACACTTCAAATTTATTTTAAACCATATTTAAACTATTTTAACTTATTTAAAATCATTAAGAGGCTAAATAATTTCCACATATATTTATATGGATTTAATTCTCATTTAATTAACTATGGTTAATTACTTATCATTTCTCTTATCATTTATCAAATAAGTTATCAACCACATAAACAATCATATAATCAACCAATTTTGCAACTAAGTTATCAAACATTTAATCATTCAACATATTTAAACTTTTCAATCATTATCCTTGAAATAAGTTATGGATTAATTAGTAAATATGAGTACTCACCTTTAACTTAATCAATTCTTCCTACCAACATTCATATACAACAACGCTTCACTAAATCCTCCTAACTACACCAAACCATCGTGTAAACTCTACCACCATGCTTCGAATTGTTCGATCACCACCTCCAAACATCCATAAGGCTAGGCTACACCTTGATCTTCCTCTTCCTCCATCATTTCTTCACTTCTTAGATGCTAAACCATGTTTTAATGGTATCGTAAGGTCTTTGACAAAGTTTCAAGGTGTTTGAAGTTGATTTGATATGATTTTGAAAAGTTTAAGGAGATGGAAGAAGAAGAAGCCATTAAAGCTCTAAAGAAGAGAAGAAGAGAGCTTAGAAAAGGAAGAAGAAGAAGAATGAAAAGTGTGTGGAATTTGTGAAAGAAGTGGTAGGTATTTGTAGAAAAAAGTTTGAAATAAAATATTATTACGTAAAATGACCAAAATACCCTTACTTACTTATAAAGTAATCTTAATTTTTTTCAACACTTAACATCACATTTAAAATCATTACTTTATGTCATTTTCACTTAAGTATTAAGTAAAGAAAGTAATAATTATGTTTCTTTAAGTTGGTGTTTTACTTTTTGACTTATTGTACTTTTTGTCTTTTTATGCTTACTTTTTGTTAATTACATTCTAGAATTCTCTAAGTATGTTTAGTAAAAGTAAACTTGATTAGTGAATTAATTAATACTTATACTATTTGAATATATGTTCATATATAAGAAAATAAAGGTGCGATGACGTTGCGATAATTTTTAATCGACAAAACGATATTTTTCGACAAAATGTTTTACGATCAAATTTTGACGTTTTAGTTAAACTATTTATTTATGTAAAGAAAATTTAAAAATAATTGTATAATGCTATTTAAAAATATAAACACTCATAAATGAATTAAAATAATTTATTTAACCATTGAAACTTATTCTTTGAAATTAGCATCTTGTCACGTTTGTCGTTATAGACAAATGTACTATTTTTGCGTATACTTCTCTTTCCAAATCCTATCAAATATTATTTGAATCATATAACATTACATATTTTATACTTAAAATCACTTTAAATATTATATTTTAAAGTGGTCAATATCTGGGTCGTTACAAGTTTGTTGTTCCTATAAATAGTTCTCTATTATTTTATAAATACCCGAGAACACTTTAAATTGTTATTTAGTGTTCTTAATTCGGATTTGATACATGCTCTATATATCAAATACATGAACGAAGTGTGATATTGTGTACAATATAGCATGTAAGATAATTCCTAATGCCAATTGTTACTCGAAATTTTTGCAGGTAGCTAGCTGCAGGCTAATCAAAGAAGATCTAGCCCAATCAAAGTTACCTATTGATCCACAACTGGTCCAAAAAAGCTGGCCCAAGCCCATGGTCACAAACTAGCCTTTTTATTCAACAAGGTAAGAAGATGAGGCCTGGCCTTTTCACCTCGAAACAACCTTCACACTTAGACAAGATCCAAACCAAGTCCAGCTCGGCCATGACCAGCTCCCCTACATCGAGTTCCATCAGAAGCTAAAAACCAACATAATTCTTCCGGCATCCCATTAGCTGATGGTCGGCTCCTATGCAAGCCTGACTCGGCAAATAGTACATCTGGCAAGAATGGCCCAAGCATAGGTCGTCTTTAAGCATGGCTTTAGTACAACCAACTCCAACTGGTATATTGTCTCTCCCTCTGAACGTCCCACTGCCGGTGCTTTACCCTTCTTCTCCATATGTTCCTCAATAAGATTTAGGTTATTTTCGTGTTGCCAACAGCTAGTCAGCCAAATCATCCATATGGGTACTTAAGTGAATGACAAAATTTCCATCCATCCATTCGAAGCACCATAGTTGGATAGCTAAACTATTGTGTGTTACCATCAGCATTAAATGAGCAATTAATGCAAGCTAACTCCTTATACAGAGAGACAATGAGTACTTTCTTATCCACCACCCATCTTTTGGCATACTTTACTACTATCGACCATTCGCTTTTATAGTTCGATCAATAGTCAAGAACTTTTCCCGCTATATCTACAGCAAGATCTCAACTGTCTACCATCCACTTCAATTACTATAATTAGCTATGCTTTGCAACTTTAAATGGGTTAAGCTCTAATTGAAACATTCAAGAATCCTGAATACTACACACAATTCAACATTCTTATTACCACATAAGTCATTAAGATTACTTAGCTTTGTTAGTCTTAAATTTCCTAATTTATCTTATTATTCTTTTGTAATTCCTTGTAGTTATAAGAAATATACATTAAGATAACTTCATAGTGGGCGCATGCGGCTTCATTGAGCCACTTTACATCTTGTGTTATTTACCTTTAGGTTATGTATTTAACTCCTTATTTCCTCCATCTTTAAGTTTAGTGAGTAGAAAGTAACCTTTTCTTTTCAAAATGCACTCGTATCATCCCGAGATTTGATAAAAAACTAGTCAACATTTTGGCGCTAAAAGGAGGGCCATCCCCTAGAATCTCTCATCTTTCCATACCTTTCAACTCCCCTAGACCTCGTCTTACTTGTTATTATGGACAATCCTCTGTCGTTCTAAGGTAACAACTCCAACGAACACCAGATCAATGGCAACACTATCACCAATGTTGCCCAGCCCAATCTTGGCTCCAACAAAGAAATCTGGTGTATTGTACTGCTATAATTGTCAAATGTGAATCAACTGGCAGCGAAATAAACAACTTGAGGATGCAGATAAATGCTTAAGCCATTGTGAACTTTGACCCACCAACTTCTTTGATAATCGCCTTGGTCGACCTATGTGCTCACAGATCAATGCCTCCCGGTGGTTATGATCTCTTAGACACAACCAAGGCCTAGAAGAGGGTGGTGCCAGAAGCTCTATTGATGGGAACTCGGTCCATCCTGGCAAGTATGTTGTGTGCATACCTGGCCGAATTGCTCTCGCCCTGGATATATCTTTGCTTGTAAGGCCAACCCCCAATTGTTCCCCTTTAGCGGAACGACAACTTGCTTTTAATCATCCACAAACTTCTACTTTTGAATGTCTTGATAGTGGTCTCCTTGCCATCAGTAGGGCATGCATTCCTCCCTTAGTGCACTCCCGACCCCAAAGGGAAGTGCTCGGAAATAGGCGAAGAGAAGAGTTAGTCATGCATTCCAGATCTCCTTCAGTGCATAAAGGGAGATCTCTACCTTGTCGTTGTCATTCTTCACAAATCACTGATCTCTTACTCCGCCTTGGCACAGGCTGAGTCCTTGGCTTATGGTCGTCCAGTGCATCTCGCAATAGGTCAATGCCAACCTTAGACAGAAGAAGTACGTCAACAGCTCTTCCAAGGTAGGGCAGCCCACACTCTTATCACTGCTTAAAAATCTCCCTACTTCATCGGAGAAGCATTTCAAATGATCAAGAATTTGTTAAAGAAATCTAAGCAAGAACCCATCGTCGTATCACTTCAGATACTTCGATCAATTCGGAAATTGTTGAATAAGAGGGAGTGTGCTACCAAATCCAACGCCCTCTTCATCAAAGGGCCGCAAGAAGTTTTTGGAAAATCTCACCAAGGATCAGATTAAGGTTTCGGTCATGGTAGAAGAAGCATAAGATACGAACGTTACTCCTTCAAAAGAAGTGTAAAGGCGTCCCAACCGACCTAAAGCTAGGATTATCATAGCCTCAAAGCAAGGAAGTACCCTAGCTTCACTTGGATCATTAGTCCGAGATCGACGTCCGACCACTACTAGGACCTTAGCTGAGAGGTAAGGGTCCAAGCTAAGCGGCAAGGCATTGTCCCCAAAAAGCAGAAGTTTCCAACAAGTGGTTTGTGTTGCAATCAACAAATAACGGTTCAAGCACCAAAGGGATTTCCCCCCTTTTAACATCCTAACTATATTCGATAAAGAGGAATATATGCAAAAGGGTTTGAAAAGGAAATAGATGATAAAGCCAATGGTTTTTTCTATCAGTGAAGAATTATGAATAACTCACAAGCTTTGAATTTTTTTCATGAAAAGCGATTTTGTGTACTCACAAAAGAAGGAGGGGGAATTTATACACTCACATCTTCAATCGCATGCATTGAATTTAAAAGGCAAAAAGAATCCCAAACGTTCAAGAGAGAACAATATTAAGTCAAGTTATGCATGTGGGGAGCCGTGACACATCTTTGCCATGTTTGGAAAAATGAATAGTCATAGGGAATTGCACAAAGCAATTTGGAAAATGCATTAAATGTGTTGTAGAGTCGTCAAATTGTAAGATCTGTCCGATTTTTTCTTCAAGCCCACGCTCGTAAGTGGACACAGACTTGGAGGGTATTTTTAGCAAGTAGTTAGCCGACCAATTAAAGGCAATCTGGCTTAATCAAAGCCAACCAAATTGATCCCCCATTGGCCTGAAAAGGTCGGCCCAAGCCCATGGTCTCAAGCCAACCTTTCTACTCACCAAGGAACAAAGATGAGGCCTAGGTGTTTTAGCTCGAAGCAACCTTCACACGTATATAAGATTTGGACCAAGTTCGGCTCGGCCTCGACCGGCTTCATTATATCGAACTTCCAATAGCAGCTAAAAACCAATATAGTTCATCCGTCGTCCCATTAGCAGATGGCCGGTTCCTATCCAAGCCCGCCCCAACAGGAAGTACCTTAGGCAAGAATGGCCCAAGCATAGCTAATCTTTAAGCATGGCTTTAGTACAGCCAACTCCAACTGGCTTCAGGTCTCCCCTTCGAATGTCGCATAGCTGATCCTTTACTCGTCTTTCCCACACGTTCCTCTATAAGATTCTAGGTCTCTTTCGTATTGCCGATAGCTGATTGGCCAGCTCAACCTTATGGGTACTTAAGTGAAAGACAAATGTCCATTCATTAAGGGACGAGAATTCGATAGGTCTTGAGGTAAAAGAATATCAATTTAAATTTGAATCAAAAAGTGTCAAAACTGAACCGAATTAGTTTTGGTTAATTCAGTCGGTAATCGATTTAATCGAACTGAATAAGTATCTTATTATTCAAATGGTTAGTTTACTAAAAGGAAAATGTAAATTTATGTTCAGAGAGATTTTATTGAGTGCTTTTTAATATTCTTTATAAAATTAACCTATTTGCAATAGCTAAATTTGTTTTTATCACTAAACCAACTATCAAAAGTATTACAATACCATAAATTTGGACAATATAATAAATGTTTGATTAATTCGGTTAAACCGATAACCAAAATAAATTATTTTACAAGCCGATTTAGTTTCATAACCGAATAGAGCCGACTGAAATGAACTGATTCAATCGGTTATGTAACACCCCTAATTTTTGATAATACTATTCAGGAGATTTAATTAGATAAATTAAACAGAATAACGCAAATGTTAAGTGATAAGGGTATTGAGGCTTGAATTAATTAATTAAGGGTCGAGCCTAATATAATAATTAATGGGCTAAGGAATGGTTTTAGGTTAAACAAATTACATAAGGGTATATTAGGATTTTGTCGTCCAATGACCATTACACTTATATATTTTCGTTCTTACATTTTTCTTCCCATTTACGTCATTTTAAAATGAAACGCAAGAGAGAACGACCGGCCATTAAGTGAACAAGAGAAATACAAATTAAAAGCTAGAGGATCAAGCTTAGGGAAAATCAATCACAATCCAATCTCCTTATCTAGATCAAGGTGAATAATAATTCCATCTATGTTTTTTTTGAATTATATATTTCTGGATTTAAGGGTAAATTCATTTTTATGATATGTTGGATGATGATATGCTTGATTTACAATTTATATGGTTTAAACAAGAATGTTTAAAAGAGGATAAGCACGGTTTTAGGGTAAAACCGAGACTTAATTATGTTTAAATGCCATGCGAAAATTTTATGTTATGAGAAACATGATTTTGGAGTTGGGTTTCAATTTTGATAATTTTCCAAGCTATGTAAAGATTATTATGAATTTTCAAAAGAAAATATGGTTATTTGGGTTTATAAATTTATTTTGGAAAATATATTGAGAATTTAGGTCTAGAATTTTGATATGTTAGATAACATGAATAAAATGAATTTCTGGTTTTTTGGTGATATTTTGAAAGTGATTTCCTATGCAAAATAATTATTTTAGAAGAGGGACTTCTTTGCAAAATTGGCTTTTCTTAATGGAAAGGCTTATTTGGTTAACTTAACCATGGTTTAGATAAAGCTAAATTTGCGATATTTTTAGAAAAGAATTTGAAAAGGATAAGGCAACCAATCTAGTGTTGACACGTGGCAGGTTAGTTAGAGAAAATTTTTACTTTAAGAAGAACTAAACCAGATTTACTCAGAAAATTGGTTCCGCCTACTTTGGAAAGCACCTTTCGACTTAGAAGCTTTCGCTTTCATCTTAGTTGAAACCTACTATGTTGAAACCAGTACACGAGGTATCACACGCAGTGGATTGGAGGAAGGCAGAAGGTAAGGTGTCAAAAGCATAGCTTTCGAAGGAGTCGAAACCTTGGTTTTTTTAAAACGAAAAAAGCCTGCCTTTTCTTTGTTTCAGCCTTCGACGGATTCGAAGCACATGGTTTCGAAAGAGGTTTTAAAAGGTTTCGAAAGGGTTTCCATTAATTTAATATTGCTTTCGGCTGGGTTCCTTACTTATGAAAGAATGTTTTGAAAGAAGGGGTTTCGACCTAGTCAAAACCCTACTGCCGTTATTTAACCTTCCGATGAAGTTGAAGATATCAATGTTGTCGAAAGGGTGCTTTTTCAATAAGTTTAAGCCACTTCCTATAGCTTTTTAAAGGGGTTAGGAGTTTCAAAGGCAATGGCTTCGAAAGGGGTTTCAAAGTCAACCTTCCACTATTTTACCCAGATGTTAAATGCTTTCGAAAGAGATGGTGCTGACGCCATCATGTTTCCCCAATATTTTTAAGTATGAAAAAGGATGGTTTCGTAAGAGTTGCTTTTGCTTATATTCTCTTTGACCCAAATAAATTTTTAAGTATAAACTCAATTCTTTCGAAAGGGGGACTTTCAATGATTTCGAAAGGGTTACTTCCATTGGTGCCGAAAGGGTTACTTTCAACTGGTTTCGAAGCTAAACTTCTAAAGCTTAAATACTAATACTTTACTACAATAGAAAGATTTCGAAATGAAGGTTTTAAAGTATTAAAAGGTCGGAGCCTAATGTTTTGAAGATAGAATTTTAAGGCTTTCGAAGGAGATCATCCTATGAAGTCAAAGCTAGGTTGGTATCCAAAGGTTTTATAACCCAAACTCTATTTTTAAAAGGAAAAACCCATGGCTAAATTAAAAGAGTTTTGTAATAGCTTTAAGAAGAAGCTTTCTTTGATTAAGAAATAGGTTCATAGTAATCCCACGAAAACTATGTAATTTGATAGGGAGTCCTTAAATGTTTAAGTTTATTAGTCAGCACATGAAAACTAATAGGTTAATAGCAATCCTAGAAACATAATTGAGACAGATAGTCTAAAAATAAACGGGGATGGGTAATCCAAAATTGATTCATTTGTTTTGGATATTATCAAATTATACTGTTTTTGAATTGTTTTTACCATCATGGATGCAGGAGCGCAATATATGGTTTTATAAAGGTTTTGAGATACTAGTGAGGGGAAAACCGTTCCGCTAAGCCGTGTGGTCTCACTAGATATCTAAAAAATTTCAGATGGTAGACTATTATTCATACCAGGCTTTATCTCTGACTCAAAGTTTATAGTTTCCTCTTAAACTCTCGGGTGCTCAATTGATTTTGAGTAGTTTGAGAGTTGAGATTTTTTAGGTACCTCTTAAGATGAATAAGCTTCTGGAGATGTGCATGAGACATGATAGCTATTTAGAGCTCTCTTTTCTTTTGATTCCGCTGTGTTGTTTGTAATGGCAAAGTTGTTATATTTCCTGTATATACTCTTATCATCCAAGGGGGCATCTTCATATGTCGCTCTTAGCGTACATTGAAATAAATATATTTTCTCTGAATGTGAGTTGCAAAATTGTGATTATGTAATAAATTGGAAATATTTTGGAATGAAATATGATTTTGTTTGAATTTTAATTTTTTTCCATATTCATGTATTCCTGCATATTAATGAATCTAACACCACCGTATTTGGTCGCCGAGGATTAATAAATATGGAAGACTACAGCATCCGTAGCCGTTAGTTTTGGGCCTCCAAGTTGGAGGATGTTATAAGTTGGTATCAGTGCATAGGTTTATGAAACTTTAGAAGAAAGATAAACCCAAAATATTTTCAAATATAATCCCATGAATTTGAAACTATGATCGGGGTTTGGGTTAACGCTATAGTAACGTACTTGTATTTGATATATATATATATATATATACTTATTTATATATAAGTATGTGTTCCCTTCTCTCTTAGTCCGTTCTTCTGTATTTTATTAAGGCTCATATGTAGATTTACAAGAAAGAGGGTATGGAAGCAGGACACAGAAGAGGAAATCTAGGTGGTGGAAGCACCACAACCAACGAAAATTCTCAACCTAGTACCAGGAGTAACCAAGGTCGACTGGCTATGCTAATCTAAATGTTAAAGCCAGTGTAGGTGCTGAAAATCCACCAGTAGATGCGAGGATGGTGTATCAGTTGATAGCCAATCTTTTGCAAGCTAGAGTTGCTGGTAATGTTGGACGAGTTAATTCCATGGCTCTAGTCGGGATTAACTATGCTGAGCTAAACAGAGATTACACTGATTTAGGTGGAAAGCCGTTTGTTGGAACGGAGGATGCTGTTGAGGTTGAGAATTGGCTACTATGTTATGAAAGGATCTATACTGATCTAAGCTTAGATGATGGGCAAAGGAGAAGGCTAGCCTCTAGGCAGTTGCAAGGGGCAGTAATTCACTGGTGGAATAGTGTGACAGCCAGAGTTCTGGAGGAAGAGCTAACATTGACTAATTTTAGGAGAAGGTTGAGCATAGGTTTCTGTCTGAGGTTGCTAAGTCGACGCTAATGAGGGAGTTCATGGACATAGTTCAAGGAGATATGTCATTAATCGAGTATGTTGCTAAGTTTGATGAGCTGTCTTGATGTGGATATGCTATGGTTGACACTGACGTCAGAAGAAACGTGAGGTCCATTCGAACTAAGACCTAAGCTAGCTAGAATGGCCATGACCCATATCCATGAACCTTGTAATGTGGTGGTGGAGATGGCCATTCGCCATGAAGAGATGCTTGCTGTTTCAGCTAGAGAGAAGCCAGTTGAATCTCAGGGTGCTCAGGGAAAGAAAAGGAAATTCTTTAAGAAGAAGAGAGCCCAAAAAGGGATGCTGCAAAGAAGGCAAAGGCAGATTTGGTAGGCTACAAATGTGACAAGAAGGGTCATTATGTAAGTGAGTGCCGGTCGAGAAAGGGAAAGAAGATTACAGACAGAAGAATGTGAAATGCTTTAACTGTGATCAAGTTAGGCATTACAAGAATCAGTGTCCAGAGCCAGTCAAGGTGGATAAGGGGAATTTTTTTCTATTGGATCATCAGCTAAGCCAACTGTAGCTGGCAAAGGAAAGACTATGATGGAAGGTACGTTTTTTGGACTTATTGGTTGCTATCAGAGATTCATCAAGGATTTCTCGTGGATAGCAGCGCCTTTGGCTAAGCTTACCAGAAAGGAAGTGAAGTTTATTTGGTTCGAAAAATGTGAGGAAGCATTTTTAAGTTAAAGCATTGGCTGACCAACGCTCCAGTTTTAGTAGTTCCAGACGGAAACCATGGGCTGGTAGTATATATGGATGCGTGTGGGACTGGATTGGGAGCAGTGTTGATG
Organism: Allium cepa; assembly: GCA_030765085.1. Lineage (NCBI taxonomy): Eukaryota > Viridiplantae > Streptophyta > Magnoliopsida > Asparagales > Amaryllidaceae > Allium > Allium cepa. Next base: position 539,436,297 of record CM060934.1, on the reverse strand, counting down.
TAGAAGGGAAAAGTCATTGATTACACATCTAGGTAGCTTATACCGCACGAAGTAGGATATCCTACTCATGACTTGGAGTTGGCTGCAGTGATTTTTTCCTTGAAGATTTGGAGGCATTATCTCTTGGGGGAGAGACTTGAGTTGTATACAGATCGTAAGTCTTCAAGATATCTATTCTCTCAGAAGAAGTTGAATATAAGATGACAGAGGTGGTTAGAATTTTTGGATGCTTATAATTTTGGTATAGAATATACTCCCAGAAAATGAAATATGGTAGTTGATGCTCTCAGTAGAAGACATCAGAATGTGGTGTTGGCTATGTTGGCAGAATGGAAGCATCTAGAAGCTTTGGCCAGCTGCGGTGTGCACTTAAGATCGACTGCTAGTTCTAGTCAGAGTACTGCCATATTGTCCTGTTTAGAAGTTCGACTAGTGTTGATCGAGAGAATTACTTCTAAACAGAAGGAGGATCCACTATAAGCCGAGAGGATTGGAAGGCTAAAGGTTGGAACTGAGGTCAATGATTTGAAAGATTTTATCTTGACCAGAGAGGATGGTTGAGAAAGAAGGGATGGTTATGTGTTCCAGATGTGGAGAACTTGATAAGAGAAGTTCTTATGGAATGTCATCAATCCAAGTTTACGTTTCATCCTGGAGGACCGAGATGTATCAAGATATGAAGAGGAGCTTATCTTGGGAAGGCATAAAGAGAGATGTTGGATTATGGGTTAAGCAATGTGTAAACTGTCAACAAGTGAAAGCCAAACGTCATAAGCCGAGTGGGTTGCATCAGCCTTTAGAGATTTCAGTTTGAAAATAGGATTCGATATCCATGGATTTTATAGATGGGTTGCCAAGGTCAAGTAGAGAAAATGAAAGTATATGGGTCATTGTGGACAGGTTGACCAAGAATGTCCATTTCATTCTAGTAAAGTCGACCAGGACAGCACCTATTTTGACGAATTGTTCATGAAGAACATAGTTAGATTTCATGGAGTTCTTAGTAGCATAGTCAACGATAGAGATGCTCTATTCACTAGCGAATTATGGAAGAGTCTACAGGATGTGTTAGGCGCTAAGTTCAAGATGAGATTGATGAGTACCGCATATCACCCACAAACAGATGGACAGACAGAGAGAGTCAATAAGGTGCTCAAGGATTTGTTGAGAGCTTTTATGTTGGACTTTGGTGGATCTTGGGAGGATCACCTGCATTTGGTTGTGTTTTTCTATAATAATAGTTACCAGACTAGTATAGGAATGATGCCTTTTGAAGCTTTGTATGTAAGGCTATGCAAAACCCCTGTATGTTGGTTGGAGACTAGAGACAGATTGGTCTTAGGTCCAGATTTGGTTAGGGAGGCGTCAGAGAAGATTGAGTTAATCCGAGAACGGATGAAGGAAGCTCAATCCAAATAGAAGAGTTATGCATATAAGACGCGTAAAGACCTAGAGTTCTTAGAGGGAGATAGGGTTTTCATAATAGTATCACCGATGAAGGGTGTGGTACAGTTTGGTAGTCAAGGAAATTGGCACCGAGATATGTTAGCCCATTCCAGATTATAGAAAGGATTGGAAAGCTCGCATACAAAGTTGAGTTGCCAAGCAGTATGACAAGTGTCCATAATGCATTTCATGTGTCTCATCTTCGTAAGTATGTGCATGATCCAGAGCCTACTATTCCTCAAAAGAGTTGGAGGATTTGGTAGTAGAGCCTGATTTTACTTTTATTAGACAACCATTTCGCATTATAGTGAGAGATGAGAAAAGATTGAGGAACAAGACAGTCAAGTTGGAGAAAGTTCGGTGGGGCGACAATGAGAAGGACTGTACTTGGAAGACAGAGGACATGATTCGAGATACTTATCCTGATCTGCTTTGAGGGTATGTCTCTATTAGATTTATATAGATAATTTCTATTCAGGTAGACAGGTATGGTTATTAGGAGTCATTACAGATGATTGCTATGTTTAGCATTTAGTCCTTACTGAATTCGGAGGACGAAATTCTTCAAGGAGGAGAGCCTATAACACCCCTAATTTTTGACAACATTATTCAGAAGATTTAGTTAGATAAATTAAATAGAATAATGTAAATGTTAAGTGATAAGGGAATTGAGACACTAATTAATTAATTAAGGGCTGAGCTTAATATAATAATTAATGGGCTAAAGAATGGTTTTAGGTTAAACAAATTACATAAGGTATATTAGGAATTTGCCACCCAATGGCCCTTACCCTTATATATTTTTTTCCTACCTTTTTCTTCACATTCACGTCATTCTAAAATCTAAAACGCAAGAGCGAACGACCGGGCATTAAGAGAACAAGAGCAGTAAAGATTAAAAGCTAGAGAATCAAGCTTAAGGGAAATCAACCCCAATCCAATCTCCTTATCTTGATCAAGGTGAATAATAACTCCATCTCTATTTTTTTAAACATATATTTTCAGATTTAAGGGTAATTTTATTTTTATGATATATTGGATGATGATATGCTTGATTTACAATTTATAAATTTAAACAAGAATGTTTAAAAGAGGATAAGCACGGTTTTAGGGTAAAACCGAGATTTAACGACGTTTATATGTCATGGAAAAATTCTATGTTATGAGAAACATGATTTTGAAGTTGGGTTTCAATTTTAATAATTTTCCAAGCTATGGAAAGATTATTATAAATTTTTAAAGAAAATATGGTTATTTGGGTTTATCAATTTTATTTTGGAAAATACATTGAGAATTTGGGTCTGGAATTTTGATATGTTATATAACATGAATAAAGTGAATTTCTGGAATTTTTGAGGATTTTTCTAAAGTGATTTGCAATGCAAAATAATTTATTTTAGAAGAGGAACTTCTTTGTAAAATTGGTTTTGCTTAATGGAAGGGCTTATTTGATTAACTTAACCATGGTTTAGATCTAAATTTGCGGTATTTATTTTTGGAGAAGGATTTGAAAAAGTTAAGGCAACCAATTTGGTGTTGACACGTGGCAGAGTAGTCAGAGAAAAGTTTGCTTTAAGAAGAACTAAGCCAAATTTATTCAGAAAATTGGTTTTGCCTACTTTGGAAAGCACCTTTCGACTCAGAAGCTTCCATCTTCATCTTAGTCTAAACCTACCGTGTCGAAACCAATACACAACGTATCACAAAGATGGTACGTAGTGGATTGGTGGAAGGTGGAAGGTTAGATGTCGAAGCATAGCTTCCGAAAGATTCGAACCCTTGGTTTGTTTTTAAAATGAAAAGTGCCCGCCTTTGTTTTGTTTTAGCCTTCGATGGAGTCGAAGCATATGATTTCGAAAGAGGTTTTAAAAGGTTTTGAAAGGGCCACCATTAAATTAAGATTTCTTTCGACTGGGTTCCTTACTTATGAAAGAATGTTTTGAAAGAAGGGATTCCAATCTAGTCGAAACCCTACTGTCGTCCTTTAACTTTTCGATGGAGTTGAAGATATCAATGTTATCGAAAGGGTACTTTGTTTTATAAGTTTAAGTCACTTCCTATAGCTTTCGAAAGGAGTTAGGGTTTTCAAAGGCAATGGTTTTGAAAGGGGTTTCGAAGCTAACCTTCCACTATTTTCCTAGATGTTAAATGCTTTCGAAAGAGATGGTGCTGATGCAATCATATTTCCCCAATATTTTTAAGTATAAAAAAGGATGGTTTCGAAAGAGTTGCTTTTGCCTATATTCACTTTGACACAAATAAAATTTTAAGTATAAACCTAATACTTTCGAAAGGGGGGGCTTTCAATGATTTCAGAAGGGTTACTTCCATTGGTGTCGAAAGGTGTACTTTCAACTGGTTTCGAAGCTAAGCTTCTAAACCTTAAATATTAATACTTTGCTACAATCGAAAGGTTTTGAGAGGAAGGTTTTAAAGTATTAAAAAGCAGGAGCCTAATGTTTTGAAGATAAATTTTTACGGCTTCCGAAGGAGGTCATCCTATGAAGTCGAAAGCTAGGTTTCGAAGGCATCGAAAAACCCAAACTCTATTTTTAAAAGGAAAAACCCATGGCTAAATTAAAGCAGTTTTGTAATAGTTTTAAGAAGAAGCTTTCTTTGATAAAGAAATAGGTTAAAGGGATTAACCATGTTTTATATTAAACCCACATAAGTGGTATTGCTATGTTTTTGTGTTTGCTTCTTCAAATAAAAATATATTCACTTTGTAATGGGTCCATTACTGCAATTTGGGTTAAAGGGTAGAAGAACCTGCTAGGTTAACCCGGTAGTGAATATAAATCGATTAAACTTCTGAATGAGTAGAATTGCATCCAGGAGGTCAGGAAGACTAGAATATAGGATGCTAAAATATAAAAGAAAGATATTGGCAGGGGCTAATAAGTTCTCAGCAAGCCCATGAAAACTGTATATAGAAAAGATATTGGCAGGGGCCAATAATTTCATAGTTAGCCCATGAAAACTATGTATAACGGAAGATGTCAGAAAGATGGTTTCATAGTAAGCCCGCGAAAACTATGATTGAATACTAGCAGGGGCCAATAGGTTTGTAGTTAGCCTATGAAAACTATATCTGGATAGAAATATTGACAAATGTCAATAAGTTCCTAGTCAGCCCAAGAAAACTAGGGTAATAAGAAAGGATATTAGGGTCACCAATAGGTTCCTGGTCAACCCATGAAAATTAGGATAAGAGTAAGATATTGGAGTTACCAATAGGTTTGTAGTGATCCATGAAAACTATGTAATTTAACAGGGAGTCGTTAAATGTTTATCCAGTTATTAGTCAGCCCATGAAAATTAATAGGTTAATGGTAATCCTAGAAACTATAATTGAGACGGATAGTATAAAAATGAATGGAGTAGTTAATCCAAAATTGAATCCTATGTTTTGCATATCATCATATAATACAGTTTTGAATTTTTTTAACCATTGTGGATGCAGGAGCATGATATATGGTTTTATAAATGTTTTGAGATACTAGTGAGGGGAAAACCCATTCCGCTAAGCATCATGGTCTCACTAGATATCTAAAAGATTTGAGATGGTAGTTTATTATTCATACTAGGCTTTATGTCTGACTCGAAGTTTATATTTTCCCCTTAAACTCTCAAGTACTCAATTGATTTTGAGTAGTTTGAGAGTTCAGGTTTTCAGGTACCTCTTAAGACGAATAAGCTTCCAGAGACGTATATGAGGCTTGATAGCTATTTAGAGTTCTTTTTTCATTTGGTTCCCCTGTGTTCTTTGCAATGGAAAAGTTGTTATATTGCCTGTATATACTCTGATCATCCAAGGGGGAATCTTCATATGTCGCTCTTGGCGTATGTTGTAATAAATATATTTTCTCTAATGTGATTTGCGAAACTGAGATTATGTAATGAATTGCAAATATTTTGAAATGAAATATGATTTTGTTTGAAGTTTAATTTTTTTCCATATTCATGTGTTCCTACATATCAATGAATCTAACACCGCCGTATTATATCGTCGAGGATTAATAACTATGGATAACTACAACATCCGTAGCCATTAATTTTGGGCCTCCAAGTAGGAAGATGTTACAGGCTAATTCGGTTCTAAGTGAACATTGCTTACCCTACATCCATCCATTCGAAGAATCATAGTTAGGCAGCTGAGCTAATATGGATTACCATCAGCATTACATGTTCATTTAATGCAGGCCAATGACTAGTATAGAGAGACAATGAGTTCTTTCTCATCCACCACTCATCTTTTGTCACACTTTATAGATGTCGACCATTGGTCTCTACTGTCAGATCATCGAGCAAACATTTTTCCCACCAACTTTTCATCATGACCTCAACCATCCACCATCCACTTTAGTTAACATAAATAACCTCTACCTACAATTTCAAAGAGGGTAAGATCTGATTGAAACATTCAAGAATCTTGAATACAACGCACAATTCAATGCTCTTATTACCACATATGTCCTTAATGTTACAAAACTTTGTTAGTCTTAAGTCCCCCATTTATTATTTTTATTCTCTTATAGTTCCCTGTGGTTGTAAGAGAAATATAAAGTAAGCGAACTTCATAGTGGATGTAGGCATTTTTTCCGAACCACTTTACGTGTTATGTTATTTACTTTTAAGTTGTGTATTTATATCACCATTTTCTTCATTTGTAAGCCTAGTATTAGCAAGTCACCATTGCTTCTCGCAACACACTTGTATCATTCCAAGGTTGGCTAAAAAATTAGTCAACACTAATGCATAAGGAACCTATCTTACATACTCCATATTTGACATTTCTAACATCATGTCTGCGTATATTGTCTAGGACAATCCCAATATCAATTTATACCAATTACTAAAGATATCTTTTTTGAATCCAATGTCGAGTATTAAAAAACAAAAAACTAACATGATTTCAACTTTACCTCAATGTTAACAATCAAAAATATGTTGTTAACCTACTGTTATAGAAATATTTTAGTATCATTAATATTCTTTTTTATAGACACACGCTTCCTCTTCCTTTTGATTAAAGTCAACTATTTGGTTTCTCTACCAAAATACTAGCTTAACTCTGATGTTTGTTGAATAATGCTTCCATATCATTTCCTAGATCATATCCAGTAAACAAAAACTTGGAATTACTCCCACTGGCCCTGAAATACTTTAGTTATAAGCGCAAACAACATTTTCTAAATCAATATTTAGAATTTTTGTTTCATGTTCCAGAACTTAAAATCATACGGAGTGATAATTTTGTGAGTAAAATCCAAATTAACTTAAGTACATTGAAAGATGAATCTATTGCGTTAATCTTAACAATTGAAACTTACATTGTTATTTCTTTCAACGTAGCTTGCTATATTCCAACTATAGTGGTCCTTTCTCAAAAATACTTTTGCAACCGATGGATCATATCTTTTCGAATACAATCATCAAATTTTTGTTTTGACAATGTACCTGGAATCCATTTCGGATCTGTGCATCATGCCCTATGGTGGAGTCAATACCCTTAATGATTTATTGACATTGAGGAAATTCTTTTCTCGACATTAGTAAGAAATCATAGTTTTGCTTTAGTATGTGAGAGTTCTTATTAGACATTCTATTGTATCCATTTAGGTTTGGTCATTTTCATTCCAACCTTTATAATCCGTTTTATCTTTGGATAGTATCCAAATCCATTTTACCGTAAATAATTTTTAAATGAAATTCCTTTGTTTTAAAGTCGACGTTCCTTGAAATAACACTAATTTCTCTGTGCAACGAAATAGGTATAAACAAACAGTTTATGAGTTTCCTATATATACATATGTATGTATGTATGTATGTATGTATAAAACTGGTTTGGTTTTAGGTTTACTAACTTATGTTCATAAATTGGTCGATCAACATTGATTGGTCTGAAATTGCGTTGTGGTGGTTCACACAAGATCCTTCATGCGTAAATATTACTTGCAGCCTCTCGACCCACACAGTCTATCAACTCCTTAACCTAGGATATGTAAGGGTTGTTTCATTGACTATTTTCTTACATGATTTTGTAACTTTATTCTAGATGAGATTGAACTTAACCTTATGTACTTACTTTTATTGACTTAACCTTACAAAAAGAAGTTAACTTGGCTTTACTCGTTATCATTTATATTTTGTTCAACAAAGTCTGATTACTCCTTTACGACATATCATTATGTATTATAGGAAGACATGAGTTTTGAGATTGAATCTTTAGGTACTTTTGGAACCATTTTTCTGTACACTCATCCATTCGATCAAATTGATTTTCTTTATTTCCTTTACATATTACATTTTATACTTCAGTTTTAAATTCAATGAACTTATCATAAATAAATTACTTGTGTATCAAATATTCATGTCCATTTTGTGTTATTTCATCTGTGAATTACACACAGTATGTGGAATTTTTTTGGTATCATTAGACTTTTTGATTGCATACATCTTTATTTATCAAGCTGAAGAGTTCACTAACTCTTATGTCGCTCGCACTAAAAGGATGCTTTGTCCTTAATTCCAAAATAATTGCAACAAATTATAGATTCTTCTATGTTAGTTAGCCGATGAACCAAATACCATTTTTCTAAGAGATTTATTTCATAACGAATATTCAAAACTTCATAACAAATTAAAATCGTATTCACTTTCAGTCAATACTGATATTAAATATTATTTCATAAATAATATAGTTACAAAAACATTTTTTATAACTTGATGAATCCATTGATAAGTATTATATAGCATGTCCTCATTATTTCAATAATTACCATAACAACGTATGAAATATGAAGCTCTATTCAACTACTTATTATGGGTTATATATTTCTTTTACAATAACTAGTTTACAATCGAGAGTTTTTGATCAAATATCTTAAACTCAATGGAAATTACTTTTACACAAACAATTTATGTATGAAAAAATAATTGGAATAAAAAATTACATTTCTCATTCCTTATTAAGTACATATACTAGCATTATGCACTATTCTCGCTTTCAATATCAGTTCATGAAGTACAGTTGACTATTCATTCTCTTTATTCTAACCACCCCTATGCTACATTCACTTTTGTATATTCCATTTTCTTATCCAAGTGGTCGAACCTTTCAAAAGAAAATCCTTATTATAATCAGTCATTTTGATTACACGGTTTCACATTGTGCTTTATTTTCTTATTTCCAATGAACTAGTTTCATTAAAATTTCGTACATTACGAATTGCGACCGTTCATCATATATTATTTATATGTGATCGATTACGAATAAGATTGCTCTATTGTTATATTGCTTAAGAGTTCAAAACTCAAGGAAATAACACAAATTATTAGGAACATAAATACTTAAGTGACCGGGTTACAAATGTGTTTAGTAATGTATAATTAGGCTCCTGCATGGGTTTGAAGCAACAACATGCCAAAAGATTTCAGGTAAGTACATTTTAAATTTCTTTGTCAACCTTTAATTTAGTTCATTTATATATGGTAATTGATAAAAAATTTATCAATATTTATTAGTTGCACAAATTTATCGATGTGAATTATTTTAATTTTATATAACAAATTTTGTTACAATATTAGAAAGGTTAATTGTTACCATTTCATTTTTCTTATAACGCTCCCACTGGATTTTCATGTCTCCCAAAACCTTAATAAAAAAGAAGAAATCTTTTAATTTTTCTTGTGAGTGCTAGGACTCGCCACCCTTAGGACTATGACCTTAAGTTTGCTCAACAAATCATAGGCCCGCAAGTGTTGGGTAATACTATATCGATTGTATCATATGCAACTCCTAACTAGTAATCTTTGTCCTAATCTCAATCTCAGTCTTTAGTTTTCTCAATAAATTGAAAGAGATTATTCACTCATACCCATCTTTCACGACGGTCTAAGAATAGATGTACATACCTGGAGTTTGCTCAACAAAAACGTACATATACCTTACCACATCTACCAATATATTAATAATACTACATATAACATCTCCAGCTTGAGTTTGCTCAACAACTAGAGATAATGCGAATAATTTATTAACATATAAGTGATAGAAGACAACTTTTATATTATAGATTCATAATCTTCAATATATTTATTTGAGTGAGATTTAGGAAACAATGAATTTTTTTTGAAATACCCTTGTGACTCAAGTGCCAGACATATCTGAAATCATGTTGTAGTATTTTACATATATATTCATCCTTAAACCTAATTTGAGTTTCTTATAGATCCACCCTATTTATTTAAATCATATTTAAATTGATTTCAATTTTATTAATTAAATCACATTTAATTAATTTAATTATTTATTTAATTAACATTTCAATTAATTTAATTTAAATCTCAACTATTGAATTTTAAATTATTTTTTAACAATTTAAAGATGAAGATAGACTATAGCATTTATAGTAGTTATATACATAGATCATTATACATGTATGTTATTTATTAATACATTTTAATTAATTTAATTGATAAAACATATTTATAATTAAAATAATATTAATTAAATTCAAAATTTTTTCTTCGTTTACCTTAAACATTTTAAATTAAAAGTACGCATATCATTATATATTTTAATCGATTAATTAATTAATCTACTTAATTAAATAATTAAGATAAAGTTTAAAAATTAATATATTAACTTTTCAAAATCATTTTGAAAAGTTTATAACATTAATGATATGTCATATTTTAAACTTAACATTTAAATTTAAAATATAATTTAAAAAAAAATTTAAACGTATTTCGAAAATTAGTCCATCGCCCAAAATAAATTTGGGCCTTTATACAGTGGATAACTATTGGACTTACTTCGTCCTTCGGGCCAAACTAGTAGCTAGGTAAGGCAGAGTACTTGATTAGCAAAACCTAATCCTTCTGTAACATCCTGCGTATTTTCAACCATTCACATCCACACATGCCGAATTTGAATTGCTCAAAATACCAGATTGTTCATTTATATTTGGCAAAACTTAGCATATACAGTAAATAAATAATCACAGAATCACCAACACAGAGTAATATAACAATATGTAGCGGAAATAGAAGAATAGTAGTACATGAAGCTACATATATATATATATATATATATATATATATATATCAGAGTTAAATAAGATACAACAGAAGTCTAAAATACAATAGTCAAATACAAGATCAGAATACATCACCAGAATCAACTGAATAACGACAAGCTGAAAAGATGTAGATGGATCTCCGAACGAAGCTCCACTCCAAAGGTGAGTCTCAAAAGCTGTATCACTCAGTCTGACCGAAGCGTAAAGCAGAACCCAAAACACTCGAGTCAGGATTAACATTCTTATATCAATAAATCCAACTCAAGTGAAATAACAACTGAAATACAAATAACTCAAACGATGTATGGGATAACTATCCTCTAAGGATCCATTAAACTATCTACTACATAGTAATATACGCTATTACAATAATGTCTAAAGTAAAGCATAATATATTTAAAAATAGCGTTAAGGCGTTACTCATATCCCCCTTAATACATTTTATAGTGTCAATAGTCTATATTACTGTAGCCCCTTCTTATCGGGAGGCCACCAAAGGATACTCCATAGGTACGACACAAATCAAACTTGTAGTAAAGCTCACTAGGGTAGATGACACGGCACAACTTGGCAATGCCAGGGTAGATATACCAATTGCACTTCCAGACCGGTGGTAACGCATAACCACAGCTACTGCCCACCTCGAGCCACACTCCCAAAAAAAAAAATCAAAGGTGCACCCAATTCACGTTCTAGTATAAAATCTATATATATATGTATATACACTGATGTAAACATATACTGCAACTATATTAAATATTTAAACTTACAACTCTACAGATTATATATATACTAACAAATGTATAAAACTTATATGTATAAAAAGGTATATAAATGCATACTTACATCAAAACAACAGAGATGGAAGGAAAAAGAGGTTGTGGCACGGTTTGGCGAAAGGCGGCCGAGACTGGTGGAGCAGTGCACGACTTGTGGGGTGCAAAACGCAGAAGGAGCTGCGACAAGTGGTGCTTGGTTTTGGTTGTTAGGCCTAGGTTATGGTGGAGTAGGCACGAAGTGGCAGAGGTTTGCGTGAACGAGACCGAGCAACTGAGGGCAACTGATGTGAAGGAAGACATGGCCGGAGTGATGGTCCTTGGTTGTTGGGCGAGGAGAAAGGAAGGGGATGCCTTGCATGGTGAAGTAGAGCCAAGGAAGGATGGCTGTTGTTTCCAGGCAACGTTATATATGAACTTATCTTTTTTCTTAGAACCAAAATAAAGAAGAAGGGAGAAGGAATGGACGCAAAATAAATGAAAGAATTGGAAAAATATATTGAACCGGTTAATAATACTGAAAACAATAGGAATTGGAAATACCAAAAGCTGAAAATTATTAATGACAATGGCTGTTGGATTCACACAAGATAACGAGTGAACACTAAAAGTTCAAGAGGATCAAAATGTACCGATACGGTGAGCCGCTTCACATATTCCGCTGTGCATCGGACATCAAAACACAGAATTGAATATACCGTCGAAATCAGCACGACAAGATGATCAAAACGGTATACAGATATAAGTGGTACGATCATTGTATCAAAAGTCGATATCGGTACCGAAAATGCTGCTAGTGTGCCAGAAATAAGATAAACGGAGCAATAGCAGTTCAAATTTGAAGAAACAAAATATGACTGGAAAACATTTTATTATCATAAAATATTAATCGATTTAAATTGAAATGGAATTACACAATAAAATAAATTTCAACATTATCTGATGAAAATTTACCATTTGCTATGTTGAAGTAGACGTATTCCAAATATCAAATTTTTATTTCCAAATTTAAATATTTAAAATTTCATAGAATTTCAAATAAATAAAACAAATAAAATTATTAAAATTTATGGGTCGTTACACTCTCTCCTACTCAAAACTTTTCGTCCTTGAAAAGGAACGAGGTAGGAGAATTGAAACTATCAGAAAGAGAAACAGATTTGAAAAAAAAGAATTAATTTAAAACATATAAATTTCACTTAAATAAAATAATATTCAATAATTGATTTTAAGTTCAAGGTATTTTCATTTAGTTGATTAAATTTCAAGTTATTAATATTTGATACAAAAAGGTTTCGTTCAAAACAGAATATAATTTGTCTCATTTACTATTCATTCAACTTATTATCCTATTTATCTCTATTAACATTTTTATAATTAAAATTTAAGTGTATCATTTATTATAACCACTTAAATTTTATTTATAAAAATCATTTTATACTGTATATTATTTAATTACACAGATAACCTTTGAATAATTAAGGTAAGTTATATTAGAATGTAATCGAGTATTATACAAGTAAAATTCTCCCAACTCAATTATTTCAAGTTTTTAAATATTTATTCAAAAAATTTAGCTTTAGTTATACTTGAAATCATCCTTTAACAAAAATATAAGAATTTATTTTTCGATTTCCGTCCAAACAATTTGGAGATAAATATATCCTTATATACTATATATCAAATCAAATCTATAATCATATACCAATATATTATAAATCAAGTCATATTTGAGGCATTCAAAGTAATTTCATTTTTTCAAAACAAAGTGTAGCAAAGCTACAGAATGGTCTCTCCACTCTGAAAGTCGAAAATGAATGTCGATAATACGGCCGTCATCACCGAAATTATTTTCCACCGACAAAACAGAAGAGCGCAGATTTAAACATTTAAAATTCTTTGAAAACGGTTTCTATTAGAAAATACTTTATATAATATACATTTTAGAACTTTAAAAACAAAGTTTGGAATTATCGAAAATTAAATTCTCAAATTCTAAATTTAAATTCTATTCAAATTCCATTCAATTTATAAACCATGTTTATAATTTCATTTATTTATATGTTGGTAAAATCAATGGTATACAAAAAAATAAATGAAAATCAAATAATATCATTTGGTTAACCAATTTATTTAACAATTATCTTTTAGAAAATTATACTCACATATATAATATAGTCACACAAAATTTATTTTATTTACCAAATTTGAAAGCAATATTGTGTCAGTTTGCTCTGTTCAAGTGTTTTGGAAATCATATCGATAACGTTGATCAGAGGAATCGATCAGAAACCCAAATCAAAATCAACAACTCAAACAACACAATATATGTATATAGAACTTTTTTTTATATTAACTTACAAATACACTTCCTCGCTCGACAATAAAAAGTGGATTTCAAATCAAGGATAGAGATTCAAATTTGATGGACTCAAATCAAATAGAATTTTTGATTCAAAGACATTTTTGAAACAAAGATAAGATACTTAAATAACAAAATAGGGAGATGGATAAGTTTATATAAATCACGGGGAACCTTAACCTGGTCGACCGTGACTTCAAGAATAGGATCGATGCATAATTCCGAGGCAAATCGACATTCGATCGCAAGAGATAGAATTCAGGCATAGCAGGAGATAGTTCGCATCGTAAACCGAGGATACAAAAATCTCCGGTGAATCAAGCTTATTGTAAAGGAGTTTCACCCCTTTACAATCATCCAAAGATTGGCAAGATCGTCGATTTATTATAGAGATTATTCGAAGTGGAGTTATGGAATACTCCAAAATCAAGAAACACAAATAGGGAGAGATAAGGATGGATTTTGGAATCGAAGGGAACGTTCCAAAATTTAAAGAAAAACCGAATCAAAAGGAAAGAATTCAAGCTCAAACGAAAGTGATCCCGTAATTAAATTTACCCTATATGTTGAGTTTTGCCTAAAACCAAATCTCTGATGCCACATGTAACATCCAGCGTATTTTCAACCATTCCCATCCATACATGCCGGATTTGAATTGCTCAAAATACTAGATTGTTAATTTATATTTGGAAAAAGTCAGCATTTACAGTAAATAAATAATCACAGAGTCACAGACACAAAGTAATATAACAATATGCAGCGGAAATAGAAGAATAGTAGTTCATGAAGCTACTATATATATATATATCAAAGTTAAATAAGATACACCAGAAGTCTAAAATACAATAGTCAAATACAAGATCAGAATACATCATTGGAATCAACTGAATCACCGTAAGCTGAAAAGATGTAGATGGATCTCCAAATGAAGCTACACTCCAAAGGTGAGTCTCAAAAGTTGTATCACTCAGTCTGACCCAAACGTAAAGAAAAACACAAAACACTCGAGTCAAGATTAACATTCTTATATCAATAAATCCAACTCAAGTGAAATAACAACTGAAATACAAATAACTCAAAGGATGTATGGGATAACTATCCTCTAAGGATCCGTTAAACTATCTACTATGTAGTAATATACGCTATTATAATAATGTCTAAAGTAAAGTATAATATATTTAAAAATAGCGTTAAGGCGTTACTCATATTCCCCATAACACATTTATAGTTTCAATAGTCTATATAGTACCGCAGTCCCTCCTGATTGGGAGACCACCAGAGGGTACTCCATAGGTACGACAGAAATCAAACTTGTAGTAAAGCTCGCTAGGGTCGATAACATAGCACAACTAGGCAATGCCAGGGTAGATATAACAATTGCACTTCCGGATCGGTGGTATCGCATAACCGCAGCTACCGCCTACCTCGTGCCACACTCCTAAAAAAAATCAAAGGTGCACCCAATCAATCACAAAGTAATAGAATGGTATCGAAGGAGTGTGTCCAATCAAAGGAGCTACCTCATTAGCCCATCGATTGCGCCTGTTTTAGCCACCTTATGCCAATTCACGGCAGTCGGGTCCACATATATACCTCGATAGGACGTCGCCACCATTTTACTTCATCCTGGAATCTCCACCGCGTACACAGTTGTTAAAGTGGTTTTCGGAGTTGGCAGAGAGTACGGTAACTTCCGATCCCAATATCTTAACAACCAAATGTTATTATAACACCGCGGTCATTTTAAAATAGTTTATGCTTCAAAACCAAAATATCATTGCCATTTCAAAAACCATATCAATACGATATCATTTCCATTTCAAAACCAAATAAGATATCATTTCCATTTCAAATATATCCATTTCCAAAAATCATTGCATTTTAAAGTTATAACACTTTTGAAACCAAACACTTGAAATTATAACACTTTCAAAACAAAATACTTTAAAATTCATAACTTTGAAAACATAACTTCCACCACTTAAACAGTTTAGATATTGAATAGTATATATAATAAAATAGTTTATAAAGAAAAATAGTTTACATATAAGAGTTATAAGTTAAAATAGTATATATTAAAATGGTTAGTATATTAAAATAGTTTATTTTAAAATAGTTTATATTAAAATAATTTATAAAGTAAAAAAATAGTTTTAAATTTAAAATTACTTTATAAAATAAAATAATTTTCTCAAACTTCACAAGTTGATTCAAATCAACTTGAATCCAAAAATTCAATTTAAATCAAATCTCAATTCATAAATTTCAACTCAATTCAGTTCTCAATAAACCATTTCCATTTACATCAATTTCAAATACAGATTTGAACCACAAAATAAACCATTTCAATTTCAATAAATTCAAAGTTTTAAATATTCAACATTTCAAAACTAAATTCAATAATTTCATATATATATATATATATATATATATATATCAAATTCACATTACTATTACTTAGTATCGAAATATTTACTTAATAAGTCCAACATCATTTAAATAAAACTTTGAAACTTTAAATAACTGAATATTACTACAATTTATGTAAATTTGATATATTCATTTAAATTACCTTAAACAAAAATCAAGTTATACAAATCATATCCTTTAAAATATCAATTTTAATAGATTTCAAATCAAACTTATTTGAGTATAACTCTTAAATAAATTTAATTTCAAATCAATTTCAAATTTACCTTCCAACCTTAATTTATTTATATCATTATAAACTTTATACTAAAATATAATTTTAACTAAGTATATAACCATATTATACTTTAAATAAAAATCAAACTTTATTATTAAACTTATTCTATATTAAAACAAATTTATACATAGCTTAAAATCAAGAATTTAACTATATATAAAATAACATTTATATAATATCTAAATCAATATTTTATAAAACCATAATTTCCTTCCAAAAACCACAGAAATCATTTTCAAAATATTTATATATAGACCAACGGTGTTTGTATTTAATTTTCTATCCTATGGTCAAGTGATACAGATATTTATCATTTCAATCCGTAATTTAAATATATATATGGGTATATATCATTTCAACCTGCAATCCTAAATTCAATGTCAATGAAAATCGCTTGGGTTTATCATTTCAACCCATAATGATTTTTTCCTATTCTACAGATCGTTTGGGTATGTATCATTTCAACCCATAGTGAATTCTATACTAACAGGGAACTTGTAGAGTGATAACGGATATGATAGTAATATAACATGCATATATCATCAATATAAATAACAGATAATGGTGTCAGATGTCACAAGTGAAGAAATAGCATATATACAGCAATGTAAATAACTAACAGCAGCATATATAGCAATGTAACTAACTAACAGCAGCATATTTCAATGGTTGTTTCAATTGAAATCAAATTTAATAGATAAAAGAACATTAATCCTGAATGATTACTCACCTTTCGAGGCTAGAGAATATAGAAGATGATACAGATACGCACACCGATACTGACACGAGCAAACCAAAAAGATGATGCGACCAACTTGGATATTGGCGAGACAAAAGTAAGGCACGATGGACATGGAATCAACGATTAAAGCAAAGCTGAGCTGGTAATTATGAATCAATGAGAATAAACTCAATTTGGTTTTAAATTGAAACAAAATATATGTATGACATTGTCTTCAAAAATCAATATTAAAAAATAATATCTCAAAACTAATATATAATATATATAACTAACAGGAAGACCATTTGATTTCTAACAGAACATATTATAAGTCGGTATTAGTTATAAACAACATATATAATATATTTTTTCTTTTGTAAACATATAAACATACATTATAATATTCAAAATCATTACACCCTTCAACAAAAGAAGAACGTAACTATACATAACTCGCATACTTGAATATATGTATTGCAGACAAATACACATATAAACTTGCTTAATATAACTTTATAACTCTGAATATATGAGCCTTGATCATAAATAACAAAAAAAATAGTCATTTCACAAAGCCAGTATACAATAAATATATCGCATATATATACTGACGTTACGTGTAAAACTTGGAATCAAACAAAAAAAAATACAAACTGTAAGTTAACAATACAAGACAAAAGTGATTGGAAGGTATACGACATATATATGTATACTTATAAAATGCAAAGTATTAAAGGTATTATTATAAGTTAAGCAACCAACATACAAATAGAACAAGAGACCATGGCAGCTTTTAAAAATGAAAATATAAGTCCTGTCATAACATATATATAAAACTATATATATAACTTATTTACAAATAACTCATGAAGTAACTTCACAGATTTATAGACATATTTTATATAAGCTTTTATATATACAAAACAAAATGAAAGGTCAAGAAGAGATAAGTTTGTATATACTAACAGTAATATATAAACTTTTTTTTAAAAGAACTTACATAAAAAGAAATCTTACATACATATAATATATACTTAAGAAATCAAAATACTAATATATATATATATATATATCTTATCCAAAACGCCTACAGAGAATTATGTATACAAATATCTATAAATCTAAATTCACGTTCTAGTATGAAATCTATATACATGTATATACACTGATGTAAACATATATGGCAACTATATTAAATATTCAAACTTACAACTCTATAGATTATATATATATATATATATATTAACAAATGTATAAAACTTATTTGTATAAAAAGGTATATAAATTCATACTTCCATCTAAACAACAGAGAGGGAAGGAAGAAGAGGTTGCGGCACAGTTTGGCGAAAGGCGGCTGAGACTAGTGGAGCAGTGCACGACTAGTAGGGTGCAAAGTAGGGTGCAAAATGCAAGAGGAGTTGCGACAAGTGGTGCTTAGTTTCGGTTGTTAGGCCTACGCTACGGTGGAGGAGGCACGAAGTGGCGGAGGTTTGGGTGAACGAGACCGAGCAACTGAGGGCGACTGGTGGGAAGGAAGACATGGCCAGAGTGATGGTCCTTGATTGCTGGGCGAGGAGAAAGGAAGGGGATGCCTTGCATGGTGAAGTAGAGCCAAGGAAGGGTGGTTGTTGTTTCCAGGCAACGTTATATATGAACTTATCTTTTTCTTAGAACCAAAATAAAGAAAAGGAGAGAAGGAATGGACGCAAAATAAATGAACGAATTGGAAAAATATATTGAACCGGTTAATAATACTAAAAAAAAGGAATTGGAAAAACCAAAAGCTGAAAATTATTAATGACTATGGCTATTGAATTCACACGAGATAACGAGCGGACACTAGAAGTTCAAAAGGATCAAAACGTACCGATACAGTGAGCCGCTTCACATATTCTGCTATGCACCGGACATCAAAAAACAAAATTGAATATACCGTCGAAATCAGCACGACAAGACGATTAAAACAATATACATATATCAGTGGTATAATCATTTTATCAAAAGTCGATATCGGTACCGAAAGTGCTGCTAGTTTGTCAGAAATAATTTAAACGGAGCAATAGCAGTTCAAATTTAGAGAAACGAAATATGACTTCTTACTTAGAAGATGGTTTACAAATTTATTATGTAAAAATATTCAGATTTGAAAAACATTTTATTATCATCAAATATTAACCGATTAAATTGAAATAAAATAACACAAGAAAATAAATTTCAATATTATCTGATGAAAATTTACCACTTGCTATGTTGAAGTAGACGTATTCCAAATATCAAATTTTTATTTCCAAATTTAAGTATTTAAAATTTCATAGAATTTCAAATAAATAAGACAAATAAAATTATTAAAAATTTACGGGTCGTTAACCATCGATGCTATATTTCTATAAATCTTATTAAATGAGTAGGCTTTAATCAGTTGGTCCTGACATTGCTAATTTAGATCATATGCACATTTTGGCTTTGGTACCATTAAAGGAATTGGGTCAATCAAAGTGCGTTAAGTGGATGAACGTCATAATTTATTCCTATTTCGGTCCTAGTTAAATCTATGAAGCCTAAAAGATTTTAGATCTAATCTAAAAGTCTTAAATAAAATCTTCATTACATCCAATTTGGTTTAAAAAGTTTTTTTTCCATTTATAAGTATATCATATATACTTATTTATGTGAAGTGCACATGCTGCATATAAGAATGTATGTAGTTAATTGGTATGTATGTATGTGTTAGGATTTACACCGCAACAGATCCATTTCTCTTTACATATATCTTTCTTGTCTATGATATTGATTTAAATTATACATATATTAAAATCACATTAGATAATTTTATGTAATTAAAATCCAAATTTATATTAATAAAAAAATTCCATTAAAGAAAGGTTTGACATAAAAAGTTACATAATTGTATAATTTCTTATTTATAAATATGAAATATAAGAACATATGTATTATTCCATGTATACATGCAAAATTGTAATTCACCATCTTAGATTTAAAATAATATATATTAGTGAGTATAATATTTATACTATATGTGTGTGTAGGTATGTATGTATGTAAATAAGTTGGATGTAAAAGCAAACAGTCTAGGATAAGTTTTAGTTTAGAATCAAAGCTAGAGTTTAGGTATTTTTTTAAACAATAAGTTTAGAAAAGGAGACAAAATATCTAGAATCTTCACAAGTCCACTTATAAATTTTTACCAAAAATTTCATTCTTATATGAACAACATTCAAAATGATAAACCATATAATTATAGAAATCAATCTTTAGTGAATAATAAGTAATTGGTACAAACATTTCGTTAACAATCGTGAATGTAAGTTTTTTAAAAGTATAAAATAGGTATAAATAAAAACTAGCTTTCAAACTTCCTTTAAACTTTTTTATAACAAAATCACTAAAACAAAAGAAAAGGAATTGTATGACTTAGGTACATGTAAATTCATTATAGGAATAATAGGTCTAAACATTACATTGAACAACAACAAATAAGCGAAGGTGATAAACAATCCAAACAAATCAATTTAAAATAATCATATATGATAAAGCAGTGAATACCATATGTCGATCTAAATAAACAATACAATTATCATACATCCAATTGAGATGGAAGATGATTTTGATTTACATATTACAAAAGGATCAATTGAACATGTGATAAAACTTACAAAATCCAAGCATATGAATGGTAAAACATATATAAACAAATTTATCGAAGAATTATCTTGGATGTTGCCTATAAATCACACCTTAAAACGACGAATCAAAAGCTCCTAGACTCAGTAGAATCAATCTCCAGAATCTGAAAGAATCAAGAGATAAGAAACACATTTTGTTTTATATTTTATTTTATTGTAGATTTTGGAATTTATTTTGCCCAATGGCCACTAAAATTTTGGCCATGATAGATAGGAGAGAGGGAGAGAGGCATAAAACAATTAATAATGGAAATTAATCATATAAAAGAAGTAATAAAAGATAATTAAAGATAGAGGTGATTCGCTTACCTTTAATTATGTCTCAACCTATGCATTTCAAATTCAAATAAACTCCTCCATTCCCTTATGATGTTCACCCCAAAACAAGGATGGTATGTGTTGAAACTAGGCCAACCCGGAATGGAAGTTGTGAACGAATTCCAAAAAAATTTCTTTGTTGGATTTTTATTTGGCCTATGAAGCCTAATATATTAGAACATTTCTAAGTTTTATATAAATAATTTATTTTATTTTATTTTAATTTAAAAAATGATATTGTATTATTTAATTTTAACTTATATTAAATATGTATGTTTTCACATACACATATATAAGTGTGCATGTATAACATATTAATCTGTGCAAGGTATAATATGCACGTTGTAACATCCTCTATTTAGAGGCCCGAAGTTAAGTGCTAGGGATGCTGCAGTCATCCATAGTATTAACTTCCGATGATCAAATACGTAATGTTAATGGTATTCATAATATCAGCATCACATGAATATGAAACATAATCACAGATTTCGAAAACATCTTTTCACATTACATTTTCAAAACATGTTCCATATTCAAATTACATAACCACATCGCTTTCCAAGGTTTGGATAAAACAATTATTACATAAATACACCAAGACATATGAAGATGCCTCCTTAGTTGATCAGAGTCACTAAAAAGTCATATCTGACTTAATACAAACACAGCAAAAATATACCAAAATAAAACTGCAACTTCTAAATAACTATCCGTCAACCGCCGACTCGTCTTCGGAAGCTTTATTCGCGCACCTACTAAAACCCGCGAATCCTTAATCCTCGGCCTACTCAAATCAATTTTGAGCACCCGAGAGTTTTAGGGGAAAAATATAAACTTCAAGTCAGACATAAAGCCTGGTATGGATATTACTATACATCTCGATATTTGATATTAAGTGAGACCACCCCTCTTAGCGGAATAGGTTTCCCCTCACTAATATCCTTTCAAAACATATCTTTTGCAAATCCTTTTTCTGCAACAAAACTGGCTAAAACTGTAAAGCATTATTGTGTAAACATACATATTAGGTAACAAATTGATTATATGTCCGAACACTATAGTTTTTTTTGCTAACTACTAACCTTTGGCTGACTCGAGCCTACCAGACAATATAAACAAATTAATCTAATAAACACTCCTATTCTGGATGGTCTGTCCTTAACTATCTGTTAAATACTTCTCTTCTGGACGGTTTGTCATTAACTTAACATCTTCCAGGGTCACCTGATCCTAATGGTTTTGCGGGCTCACCAATAACCTATCTGTATATATACATGTATTCCCTTCCGTGAGAAACCATAATTTTAGTCTTACATGTGACAAAGCCCTACATACTGGAATTTTGGACTAAATTAGTATGGGCGAATAGCTAATGTATATGGCGCGATCCTATACCAGTTCCATCTGGTATTCTAATATCTGAGTCATTTTGCTTAGGGCTACCTTTCCAAAATTTTCCTTGAAAACCCTTTCATCTGAAATTGATTTAAAACATTTTAAACCAAACTTAAATAAGGAAAACACATATACTCTATACTTTACTCAAAATCATCTTGCCATGTTATACACGCACACACACACACTTTACCCCAAATCTTTGTTGATGAAAACCTTTAAACCTTTGAAAGTACCCCTTTCGATCCCAGTGAAAGTACCCATTTCATAACCAAATAAACCCTTTCCTTCATCTAGGCCAAAAGGCGATTAACTCCTTTTGAAACCATTTACACAAATCTTTCGAAACCATTGAAATACCTTTTCGTTCGAAAGTTAAAAACCTTAGACATCCTACCTTTAAAAACTTTAAGCATAGACTTTCAAAACCATTTGAAAACCTTTCCTTTAAACCTTTCGAAACTATTGGAATACCTTTCCTTTATACCTTTCGAAACCATTGGTTAAACCTTTTGAAACCATTGGGGAACCTCCTCTTGGAAATATTCCTCAAAACCTTTCGAAAGCATTTGGGTTTAATTTTAAAATGTATGGAAACACCTTTTCAAAACCATTCAAAACCATCTTTCGCAACCTTTGGGTTAATCTTTAAAAATCTCTAAGGGTCACAACCAACAGGGTCGAAAGCAACTCTTTCGAAAGCCAAAACCAAAGAAAAGAAGTGACGGTGTCGAAACCATCCTTCCAAAAGAATTGGAGAAGTGATAGGTTTTTTATAAAACAAAGTGTACCACCCTTTCGAAGGCATTGCTTCGAAAGGTAAGAAACGACAGCTAAGGCTTCAACCTAGTCGAAAGCCTATATTTAAAAACAAAGGCGCAACCTCTTTAAAAACCATTCATTCTAAACCATTGACCAAGTTGAAAGCCAACTATGCCGAAAGCAGTTTACTCAAAATAAAGGCGCAACCATTTCGTTAAAACGTTTTTAACTATTGTGAAAGATATACAATCGAAAGCAAAGCATACACATTTTTTATTTAAAATAAAGCAGTGGTTCAACACCTTTGGAACCCCTGATTTCGAACTTGTACCTTCCGCCTTCTTTCCAATTCACTTCACATCAAGTCTTTGATGCCATGTGCATCGGTTTCGTTAGTGATGGAGGTGGAGGAACCAAGCCAGAAGCCATCTAAGTCGGAAGCAAGATGCCGAAAGTGGCGAAGCATACATTTTGCATGTAAAATTGATTTTTAACCTTTTTAAGTAATCATTTTAAATAACTTGTCTTGTTTGTCAAAATCTTATTGGTTGCTAATTTTTCTTTTCTAAAACCACTGCCATTATTTCAGAAATAACAGTTTGATTTATTTGCAAAAAACCGCTTCTCCTTTTATAAATATATAAAACATTTAAATCCCATACGTTAAATAATTTTATATAGTCATCGAAACACTTGAGAAAATTCTAAAAAAATTCCAAAAACATTTTCTAATATATATAAATTTCAGACCCAAACTATTTACAATTTAATGTAAATTATTTATTACCCAATAAACCATTTTCTTTACTAGAAAATTGATATAAAATACATATTAATTCAGAAAATTATGAAAATGAAATCCGTCTGTAAAAGATCATTTTTGACACATTCTAAAATATCAAGGCATTTAGATATCACTAAATAGGGTTTTCACATCAAAACATATCATAAAATCTATATGAATAAGCATAAATCATCAAAAGGCATTTATAGTCATTTAATCATTTAAAAATATGGCATAATCATGCAAAATAAGTTCGGATTAACCTTAAAACCAAAAACCAAAAGAAAATGAGAGGTAGTCATTATTCACATTAGCTTATGATTAAGGATTTGAGATTTGAATACTTTTAATTTGGTTAGTCTTCTTCCTTATCCTTTGCTAATGGTGGCCGGCCTTATTATTTTTGCTTGTGAAAATAGAATGAACGTGTATTTTGGTTTCCTAAGAGTGTAGGGTATAAGTTTATTATATTTCACATTTTGTCCTCCCTTAATTCCTAACATTTTATTTCTTTAGTTCATTGTTTACTCATTAATATGGCACAGCTACCCTATATTAATCATAAATCTCAATCCCATAATCAACCCACATTATTTAATTTAATTTAACTAATTAAATTTCCTAAATAATATTTCTAAAAATATAGGATGTTACACACCTATATAGATGTTTGGATTTACATCGCAAAGGACACTTTAGCTCATCCAATATGTAAATGTATTATCCAAATGTATATGTATGTATACTTTTGCTTTTATAATAAAATATTTAAAATATGCGTGTGTGTGTATAAATTAAAATTTAGTTATTTATAATTTTGTATAAACATATAAATGTTTATATTTGAATATAAATATATAGTAGTAACAAAATGTACATATATTAATCACTACATAAATATGTTTGTATTATTTAAAATATAATATATTTTTTGCTGTAATGTCGAAAATAATACTTATACAAATACATAATTATATATATATATTTATTTATTCATTACAACTCTCCTTAGTTAGCACCATCAAACCCTCGGATATCAACCCGTATTTATATTTAAATAATCAACCTTTCTCTCTCCTATCATATGTGTTGATTATTTAAATATAAATATGTGGCTGATATAAGGGGTTAGGCGATGGTGCAAAATAAGGGGGTTGTGGATCCTAGCTCTATGTTAAGTACTTATATACAAGTATGCATAATAAAAAAAATATTAATATTAATAATTTTTTATTTAAATATACTTTTTGAACTGGTCTTACTCATCGACCAATTTTTTTATTTTAATTATATATATATATATATTATCTGTGTGTGTGTCTGTGTGTTAATAAAATCGAATAAAATTATTTAAAAGTAAAAAAATATTTTTTGAAACTAAATTTAAGTTTAAATTTTCCAATACACCTTGCATGAAATTTTACATTTTTAAAATTTAATGCATAATATAATAGTTTAAAACGACTTTAGAATTCAATTTTAAATTCTCGGTTTTTGTTTAAATATTTAAAAATAAAAAAATGTTTTTTAATCTTTTCCACGAGCTTAATATGCATCAATAATTTAATAAAATATATTTTGTACTAGATATATGAATGTATATAATTACTTATATGATAAATTGATTTAAATATTATTTAAAAATAATATACAAATAAAATAAATTTCTTTCTGCATAAAAGATTATATTTATTAAACATCATATATGAAAAAAATTATATTTTACACATGTATGATATAGTTTTTGAATTATAAACTTTACAAATAAATGTATGTATCATATATTAAATTAATTAAATGATAAATTATGGTTATTTTAATTCTTTGCCCTGCTATACATAGGTGAATAATCACAATTTATTTTATAATCATATACATATACATATAACCAACTAAATTTATGACAATATATTTACATATTCGACATGTCACCTAATTTATAATATTATGTACTAATAAATGAACATTATAATTATAAATTAATGTTTGTAATTAAATTAGAAATGTACCTTCAACTAAAGCTCTTAAGCACACTTTGAAACGATGTTATTTGCTCCTAGAAACAATTCCCAATTAAATAGAATGTTGGTCCTTGAACCATCAGCCACCAACTATCCACTAACAGCTAAATCAATTTAATTTAAACTTTGGTGACAAGAGAGTTGGAGGATAAAATTCGGCCGACAAAGGAATGAGATGGAGGCTTCCCAAAAAGATCCTCGTCATATGGCGGAGAGATGCTTATATAGTGGATGGAAAAGAGAAGCATGGATATCCTCATCTCTTACTCATTCTCCTTCAATCTCAGCTTCCTAAAATCAAGCTCCTTCAACCCAAATTTGTGCCGCCTCTAGCCTATGATGCTATCGAAATTACCTGCTCTTATAATGGGCCTTAAACCCATTTTATTCCAAGCAAAAACATTATGCAATTAAATCCAATTTAATGTTTATCGATATTGTATATCAATTGATTCATTTAAAATTATTATAAATATAATTAATAATATTTATTCATCAAATCATAATCAAATTTTACAAATAATATTCCATAAATATTATTTAATTTATGATAATTATAAATTATTAAATCATTTGGGCCGTTTTGATTATGTGACTCGTCAGGTGTAAATTTGGTAAGCGATTAATATCGAACTATTCAAATATTAACCTTCACACATCACTTAGCATGTGTTGTGAAATTTTGGCCAAATCTATCGCTTACTTGGTTTTAGTAAAATCCAATTTTACTTTATTAAGTGTTACACGATTGTGACTATTATTTACACTAATTCTCTTCGTCAAAACTATATCACTTTGGACTTATGGAATTTGGTAATGACCAAAATTCCTGTATCGCCCATATTGTGACAGCCCGCAAATCCATACCCCTTGAGTCAACACTATTCTACAACATCAACTCAAGTTGCATAGAAATACGAACCATTTGGGTTAAAGAAGAAAAGGTAGAAGAAGAAAATAGAAAACAACAACACAATCTAACCATCGCAGCGGAATAAAATATAATAGATAATAAATAATTTTACTCAAAAACCAAATATCTCTGTTTACATATTACATCATCAGAGTACATCAATCACAGCTCAACATCAATAACATACAACTGGATACACAGCTACTCAACACAGCAGAATATATATATAAAACAAGTACGAGAATACGCATCGTCGTCCAGCTCGTCTCTTGAGCTCCACAGCATCATATCCTGTATCCTATAATACTCGGTCTGACCGAGCATTATAGTTAAATAACACCCGAGTCAGTATGGAATACCAGCGTGAGAAAATCACACTCAATTGATTATTAAAGTTTCAAAAATCCTTTGAAAACAAAAGCATCTCGTAAGACCACGCCACAAATAAACATGTCGGGTTTTTACCTTACGATAGCTAAAACAATTTTTATAGAAATCCTCTGATATTATAATAGGGTCTATATACAAATACTTATAAAATAGCTGAAATTGTTACATTATTAAATTCCAGCTACTAGCCACAAAGTGGGTAATACAAACAAAACTTGTACAAGGCTCATAGGGAGAATTGATTTCCAACTAATGACTAGGCACTGGGGTACCACCTGTCACAGTACGTGGCCTATATCACAGTACCGAGGAGTACGCCCGCTCCCCTGCAACACAAGACCGGGACTACCCCTTACTGGATAATCCCGAGTGAGATCACCCCGCGGTTGGGATCAGCAACCGCCCACTAAGCCGAAATAAAAGGGACATCTAGGCAGGGATGACCTCACCCTGCTTGGGTGCTACCCACCTAGCCTTGCTGCATAACCCCCTAATTTTCAGTCATTCCCATTTGATGAGGCTTGAGGCTAAGCGCTACCTTTATAGAATATATCCCTTAGAATGTCCATCGTCCACCTGACGATGTTTCGCAAGCATTCATCCATACAAGTCCGTCCCGAGTTCGAACGGAACCGAAGGCACTACTCCTACTACATCCGTTTTGGAAATATCCTCAGAATTAGTAGCGACTAGCCCTTGCACTTCACTTCTCCAGCTTCGAATCCAAACTCGTTTCCACAAAACGTACAAACCGGATCGAAGTGGTTTTCGATAAATAAATCTCGATCCCGGTCTCTTCGAAACGGTTAACACATTTGGCCAATATTGATAGTCGATTATTTAACTATTAATTTATATTCACAAACAACCATCAACTAATAAATAATTTCCCAAATTATTCATTAATCTCAAAAATATCTTCACAAGATATATTTTCACTTTTCAAACCCCTTTCGAACCCAGTTTTCAAAGCTATCTTCCTATCTCAGAATAAATTTCAAGTATTTCCATTTCCACTGGAATCACCAAGCACAAAACTTTAGATTTTTAAAATAATTTTAAATTACTTTATTGTAAAATATTAACATTTAATTTAGAAAATTTTACTTTAGTACTTAATTTAAAATAATACTTTAGAAATAATTAAAATACGTTTACCTTATAACCATACATTAGGTTTTCTTCTTTAAACAAAATACCAAATCATCCTTTAAATAATTATTACGATAATAGATTAAACAAAACACTTACTCTGAAATGTACTTTAAAATATTTAAGTTAAGACTACTTCAATAATTGGCTAAAAATACATACTATATGAATAGTTAAAAATAAGGTTACTTTAGAAAATATAAATTAGGTTCTCACTCTTTTAAAACAAAACACTTAGTTACCATTTTAAATAATTACTACGATAATAGATTTGAAAATATTTACTTTAGAATTTAAAAGATTAAAAATAATAAATTTTCTAAAACGTGCTTTTTAAAACAACATTAAAGCTTTTACTTATATTTAAAAATTAACTTTGAACGTACTTGGCTATCCAGAGAAATATACTTCTCTTCACAATCTTCTTTAAATTTCAATTTCAAACACTTGAATCAATTTCCAATTTACTTCCTTTTTACTTTAAAATCTATTAACTTCGGATTTTATTTCTTAATTATGATATAAAATATTTTAACAGAGAATACCAATTTTTGATTTCTCAAATTCTTAATCCCTTAAAATAAATTTAAACTTCGAATTTTAAAATAATTCTTTATTCCTTTAATTTATATAACTTAAGTTTACAATTCATTTAATTCGGTTTATTCAAAATTCCTTCCATACTCGAAGTTATTTATTATTATTTTCATATTACTTCTATTTCTTTTCAATTCAATTCTTAATTTTATTTAAATTTTCTATAATTATTTTACTTACACATTCACTTATTTTATTTTCTTTCCAAAATCCAATTTATATATTTTTGGAAATTCATTATACCCAATTATATCCAATCAAACCATAACATTCAATATTTCAACATAATTCATCATGGAATATCAAATCATCATAATAGGGGGAATTAAATAATTTAAATAAATGTTGAGGGATCCAGTTGGATCCCTCCAACCTGTTTTTCCTGCATCCATAGACGTTAGCACAACATATATAATATCTTCACTATAAAATGAGGGAAATCAATCATTTCAAGGTGTAGTATATACTACTATATAACACAACAATCAATTCAACCATTCAAAAAATTATTTAAATTTAATCATTTAAATTTTAAACTTAACTGAGTGAGATTAACTCACCTTAAATTTTATTTTTCCATCCATCCTACCCGACTTGATTTTTCATGACTTCAGACCTTGGATAACAATTACACAGTTTATTAATATTTGAATTAATCGACCAGCCAATTTTATTTAAATTTAATCAACTAATATTTTAGTTTTAAACAAATTTCCCTTCCATAACTATTTTAATAATTTGGTAACTAAAATATGTATATGTACATTTGTTTTAGGTTTAGTTTTGATATCAAATGTATATTTATAAAATTACTTAAATAGATTTCATAGAAACTAATTTATATAAACTTTCACACATTTTCTTTTTCTTTTTTTTAAAACTATATATATATATATATGCATTTAAATAAAACAGAAATGTTTAAACTTTATTGTATACCCATATATATACATCTACTTGTATTATTATTAAATATTGCAATATAGGAGCTGTATATAAATATACTTTGCTGTAGTTCGTTTTTTTTCCAAATCTGACTAGATATACATATAACTAAAACTAACATAAGTTTTTAAATTTACTATAAACATTTTCCTACCCATACACATATATATACATCTGGTTTCCAAATATTTTTTTTCTTATTATTATTTCCCTCAGACCAAAAAAATCAGAAGTTAAAGAAAACAACAAGGATTATACCTCGAAATACTCGAGCCGAAATCCAACGCGTGCCGCCTTGAGCTTGAATCATATGAAATCGCGACTTCGAACCCCTTTCACGGCCATCGAAGTTCGAGTCAGTGCCCTAAATCCAATCTCGACTCTAGTAGTCGCGACCCCAAGCTCGAGTCTTCGAGATTCCCAAACTCTTTCGATTTCGCGACTCTGATTCTCACTTGAACTCGTGAAGTACGCGATGCTCGAAAACTAAAACCCACCGTGAATCTCGATTTGACGAGGGAAAGTCGCGCGCCCTTTGATTGAATTCTAAACGATTCGAAATCGCTGCCATAATTTTTGAGTGACGGCAATAAATCGAATTGTATGAGGGAGGACGGGAAAACAATCAGTCGCGATTCCACTTGATTTCGAAAAGGAGAGATCGAATTGAGGACGCGATTTTCCCTTGAATCGAAATTAAAAGGGATATTGCCATTTTTTCTCTCTTTAAAACGAGATTAATATGAAGCGAAAAGGGCTCGACCCTAAATTTTTTCTTAGTTAAACAAGAGCGTTAGCCTTAGCTTACGAATCGAAGCCTTATTATATATATATATATATATATATATATATATATATATATATATTATTTTTCCGGACGAATAATTTCCTTTATCAAACGACGAAGCGTAAAAAAGAAAGTAACACGTGCTTTGAATTCAGTCACTATATTAAATTTTCGATATGGATTTAAGCGCGTTTAAAAATCGTACACTCACACAACAATTCTAGACACTACAAAATTTGGAATCCAATAATAATACAATATCACGGATTCAATGGAACTGGTTTCGTTAAATTCCGAGACTGTACCTCGGAAGGCTATTTTTAAATTCAAGTTAAATAATGAAATTTCAAAACGGAACAAATCATTGTTAAATTAAATTTTAACACTTTTATTATCTTCAGTATTATCAATATAAATTTTCCAAGCCTTCAAATCATTTTTAATAGGGTTAAAACTCCAGATTCAATATTTTACTCACTTCACTTATTTAATTCACTAATTTAATTATCAAATAAATTATGATATTCGTAATTCAAGTTAAAATTACTCTATTGAATATTTAAAAGCAATTAAATATTCTATTTTAAATGCTTGAAAATTTCGGGTCGTCACATTCCTCCCCCCTTAAAAGAATTTCGTCCCCGAAATTACTAGTTAGGAAGAGCGATCCAATACCCGTTTACTATTTTCCCTAAAACCAAAATAGTTCAACATCTAACCAACTATCTTTTTATAAAAGACCCATTATCATTCTTATTAACTTCTCAATTCTCCCATAGTTTCAAACTATACTATTTGTTTAACCATTCTAGTTTCAATTTAAAACCGAATCTTGAATTATCAAAATTTTCTCAAAATTTTCTAACTCCCTAAATTCCCGAAAAATTTCGCCAGCGTCTCCTTTGCGCGGCTAGCTCGGTACAACTACAAAATGGCTCTACGGCCTCCCAAATCCAAAAAGAAACAAAAAGCCAAGTGGCTATATCCAAAAACCCAATCAAATTTCATACCAAAATTTAAACACATACCTTTTTGGTCGGGCAATTCAAATTTATCTTCTGAATTCCAAACCAATTTTCCCTTTTTCTTCTATAATACCTGCATATCCTGCTTAGTACTAATATCCAATCACAATATTCAAAAACATTTTATCGACTTCCTTCTAAATGTCAATATTCATTCATTCAAATATTAACTCAGAATATATTTGAAATATCAATTTCCAATCAAGAATTCACCATGCCTTTCTTAAGTTAGTATAAGCACGAAATATGTTCCTTATATTAATTTTCACCTTACCACTTTAGTTTATATCCATTTCTATTCAAATTGATTCTTTCATTTCCATATGAATTCAATTTATCTTTAACTCTGAATATTTAAATTTTATTTTTCATTTATAACTAATTCATGTCATTATTTTAAATTAGTCTCATTTATTAATTTATTTCAATTCCTAGTTTGAAATCGTTTTGTTGTTAACAAAATTTTCCAAAAATTTTCTAACTCCCAAAATTTATGAAAATTGTTGGCAGTCTCCTTTGTACGGAGGAGCTTTTGCAATTTGACAAAAGAGATAAATATATATACATCGACCCACATGGTCGGAAAAACCAAAAACAGTTCATATTTCCTATTTTTATTGCGTAGGCGTACCTTATTTAGCATTTTAAGCAAGCGGCTTATAATTTTAGCAATTAGCGCAACCAAATCCAGCCACACGGCTTCCAGGTACCTGTACTTACTCAATTTAAACATGTAAGTGCCAAATATATGAAGTTTATTAACATTTCACTTACTTGCAATGGTTAAGCACACGAATTCTAAAAGGAATTCAGACCAAACATTTTCCGTAAACAACTCATACAATTTTCATACTAATTCTACTGTTCCAATTAATTTATAACCATTTTCATTCAATTTGAAGGGTTTAAAACCCAATCGCTTACATCTACTAGATTTTTAAGCAAACTGAACTCATATTTAATTCAATTGCTCTCAAAATCAATTTATTTTACTCCTATCAATTCATAGCATCTTAATTACCTCCATTCACATCAAATGACAATTTATTCTATTCAATTTGACGAGATCTTATGTGAATAAATAAGTACTTATGTTTTATAACCAATTTAAATTGATTTCGACTCAATTTATACTTAATTCTATTTCATTTTTAAATTTATTCACAATCCATATATTCCGAACTATTTTATTTAGCTCGAAGATAATCCAGGCTATTTCATTCAATAACCATTTCAATTTTATTCACGATCTATTCATTTGCGATTCATTTCTTATCCACATTCATTTAAAGCCACTATATTTTTCTTATAGACTCCAAGTTATTTTAATCCTTTAACAATCTAAAAGGTTTACAATTATTTATTTAAGAATTTCATTCCATTAAATATTATCTGTAACTCACCGAATTTTAATTCGATTCAAATTTATTTTCACTTGGCTTTAAATCCAATCCAAAATCATTAAACTTAGTTTAAGCTGAATTCAATTCAACTCCCCCATCTATTTAGCTTAAGTCAATTTACTTCAAATTTTTATACTTAAGCTCATTTTCATTTCACAAGTAAATTTTCTTTTCTATTCAACTTAATTCTCTCTCAATTAAATCTCATTTTAAATCTGCAATTTCATTTGATTAGTTATTATAAAATTTAACTTTCCAGATTCAACTCACTCAAGTGATTACAAGGCCATATCCCATTTGTCTCCACTTATTTGGATTTTATTTGCAATTCAAACCATTACAATTTAAACCATTTCATTTTTATTTGATACATTCCCAATTATATTTAATTTGTTAACACTTCAAGTTAAATTTTAATTAATAACTCAAGTTCTGATTCTATTATTCACTTTTAATTGACCATTCAATCTATTAACCACAATTCAATTACATTTACTTCACTATCGATCCAGGTCGAATTTGATTTATAACTTGAGTTTTATTTTCAAACTTCATTATTAACTCACAATTCAGCTTTATTTAACTACAATAGTTTCCATTTACACATTTCATTAACTAATTTATTAACAAATTAGTTCTCCCTATTTATAGTTCAATACTTAATTTTTTTAATTCCAAATATTGCTTCATTTAATTTTCTTAAGTTCAATTTATTTATAATTCAAGTTTTGATCTTCTTTTTATTTTTCAATTCATCAAACAATATTTATTTTGGATTTTGTATTCCATTTCCCAATGTATAAGTCACAACTTATTATTTACATAATTCCAAGCATTATAGGCTTGAATGTATTCATCTTTTATTTTTAACTCAAGCCTTATGCTTGTTTATAACTCAAGCATATTTTATTCTATGGATTTTAATTCTTTTACAAATTATTTTGATTTATTTATTTCAATTCAAACCTTATTCAACTTATTTCCATTTATTCAGGTATCTAATTCCATTTAATAATTCAATTGAATTCTTATTCCAATTCAATTTTATTTTAACTCAGATTTATTTAATCTCAATTCGTTTTCAACTTAATTCGAATACATCTGGATATTATCTCCAACCTATTCAATTAATTTCAATCCAGTTAAATTTTATTCCCCAATTCCAAGTTAATTCATTTTTAGTTTTTCACTTTAAATTTAAATTCCCAACATTCAAAACTTATACTCCCTTCTTGATTTAAAAATCATCTCAATTTTATAAGCTTACAGCCTATCTCAACAGGATTTTTAAACACCCGACTTTTGGTTTCAAACCATTTTGAATTCTCCGACATCTCAAATCACATTTCTCAAAAGTCAAACCAATCCTTGTTTTATTCCCAACAAATTTCCTTTGTAATTTTCAAAAACAACTAGCTTTTCTGAACAAATCAATTTTTGGCAGCAATCCGTCACTTAGAAATTCGAAAATGAATACTGATGATGCAGCCATCATCATCAGAATTTTTTTGCAATAATCCAAGTGATTTCAATGCTATATAACTTTCAAAATCCATTTAAAACAGATTTCCATTCAAAAATACCTCCAAAACAATAATGCTATTATTTATCTTCAAAATACTTCCAAATCTTCGGAATTTAAATTTCCAAATCCTGCTTAATCAACTATAATTCATTTGCACAGCTTATGCTCATACAAATTCTCATTTGATTATATTTCAATTTATAATTTACATTTATAATTCATATTTATGAATTTCATTTTATGATGGATTTATTCCCTTAAACTTTGGTTATATTTTCAATTTCTAGTTAAATTTTCACTTAACAATGATAATACTTTAATATTATCATTTCTAACGTCATAGCAACCATAAATTAGCTAAAATAGTTTACAAAAACTTTTCTTTATATCAAAATATATTTTGGGTAAAATTATTTCATTCACCCACATTTAAAACAATACCGTGTCGATTGTTCTATTCAAGTGTTTAGAAACCCCTTCGATACAGTTGTCCAGACTGTGCCGACGAAGGTTCATATACCACTCAATAAACCAATCAACACAATATTAAAACAATTTATATTGACTAACAAATACGCGCTCATATCTATTAATACACTCAAACTCATTATAGAGTACTACTGACTCTATTTTAAATGAGTAGTTCCCACCAGAGCCAAGGTTATCACCAACCTAACTCTAATACCACTGTGACAGCCCGCATATCCGTACCCCTTGAGTCAACACTATTCTACAACAATCAACTCAAGTTGCACAGAAATACGAAACATTTGGGTTAAAGAAGAAAAGGTAGAAGAAGAAAATAGAAAACAACAACAGAATCTAACCATCGCAGCGGAATAAAATACAATAAATAATAAATAATTTTACTCAAAAATCAAATATCTCTGTTTACATATTACATCATCAGAGTACATCAATCACAACTCAACATCAATAACATACAACTGGATACGCAGCTACTCAACACAGCGGAATATATATATAAAACAAGTACGAGAATACACATCGTCGTCCAGCTCGTCTCCTGAGCTCCACAGCATCATATCCTGTATCCTATAATACTCGGTCTGACCCGAGCATTATAGTTAAATAACACCCGAGTCAGTCTGGAATACCAGCGTGAGAAAATCACACTCAATTGATTATTAAAGTTTCAAAAATCCTTTGAAAACAAAAGCATCTCGTAAGACCACGCCACAAATAAACATGTCGGGTTTTTACCTTACGATAGCTAAAACAATTTTTATAGAAATCCTCTGATATTATAATAGGGTCTATATACAAATACTTATAAAATAGCCAAAATTGTTACATTATTAAATTCCAGCTACTAGCCACAAAGTGGGTAATACAAACAAAACTCGTACAAGGCCCGTAGGGAGAATTGATTTCCAACTAATGACTAGGCACTAGGGTACCACCTGTCACAGTACGTGGCCTAGATCACAGTACCGAGGAGTATGCCTGCTCCCCTGCAACACAAGACCGGGACTACCCCTTAGTGGATAATCCCAAGTGAGATCACCCCGCGGTTGGGATCAACAACCGCCCACTATGCCAAAATAAAAGGGACATCTAGGCAGGGATGACCTCACCCTGCTTGGGTGCTACCCACCTAGCCTTGCTGCATAACCCCCTGATTTTCATTCATTCCCATTTGATGAGGCTTGAGGCTAAGCGTTACCTTTATAGAACATATCCCTTAGAATGCCCATCGTCCACCTGACGATGTTTCGCAAGCATTCATCCATACAAGTCCGTCCCGGGTTCGAACGGAACCGAAGGCACTACTCCTACTACATCCATTTTGGAAATATCCTCAGGATTAGTAGCGACTAACCCTTTCACTTCACTGCTCCATCTTCGAATCCAAACTCGTTTCCACGAAACGTACAAACCGGATCGAAGTGGTTTTCGAGAAATAAATCTCGATCCCGGTCTCTTCGAAACGATCAACGCATTTGGCCAATATTGATAGTCGGTTATTTAACTATCAATTTATATTCACAAACAACCATCAACTAATAAATAATTTCCCAAATTATTCATTAATCTCAAAAATATCTTCACAAGATATATTTTCACTTTTCAAACCCCTTTTGAAACCAGTTTTCAAAGCTATCTTCCTACCTCAGAATAAATTCCAAGTATTTCCATTTCCACTGGAATCACCAAGCACAAAACTTTAGATTTTTAAAATAATTTTAAATTACTTTATTGTAAAATATTAACATTTAATTTAGAAAATTTTACTTTAGTACTTAATTTAAAATAATAATTTAGAAATAATTAAAATACGTTTACCTTATAACCATACATTATATTTTCTTCTTTAAACAAAATACCAAATCATCCTTTAAATAATTATTATGATAATAGATTAAACAAAACACTTACTCTGAAATATACTTTAAAATATTTAAGTTAAGACTACTTCAATAAATGGCTAAAAATACATACTATATGAATAGTTAAAAATAAGGTTACTTTAGAAAATATAAATTAGGTTCTCACTCTTTTAAAACAAAACACTTAGTTACCATTTTAAATAATTACTACGATAATAGATTTGAAAATATTTACTTTAGAATTTAAAAGATTAAAAATAATAAATTTTCTAAAACGTGCTTTTTAAAACAACATTAAAGCTTTTACTTATATTTAAAAATTAACTTTGAACGTACTTGGCTATCCAGAGAAATATACTTCTCTTCACAATCTTCTTTAAATTTCAATTTCAAACACTTGAATCAATTTCCAAATTGATTTCCAATATTTTCCCTTTTTACTTCAAAATCTATTAACTTCGAATTTTATTTCTTAATTATGATATAAAATATTTTAACTGAGAATACCAATTTTTGATTTCTCAAATTACTTCTTAATCCCTTTGAAATAAATTTAAACTTTGAATTTTAAAATAATTCTTTATTCCTTTAATTTATATAACTTAAGTTAACAATTCATTTAATTCGGTTTATTCAAAATTCCTTCCATACTTGAAGTTATTTATTATTATTTTCATATTACTTCTATTTCTTTTCAATTCAATTCTTAATTTTATTCAAATTTTCTATAATTATTTTACTTACACATTCACTTATTTTATTTTCTTTTCAAAATCCAATTTATATATTTTTGGAAATTCATTATACTCAATTATATCCAATCAAACCATAACATTCAATATTTCAACATAATTCAT
This sequence comes from Allium cepa, assembly GCA_030765085.1. NCBI lineage: Eukaryota > Viridiplantae > Streptophyta > Magnoliopsida > Asparagales > Amaryllidaceae > Allium > Allium cepa. The sequence continues at coordinate 539,398,270 of CM060934.1, read as the reverse complement.
CATGGAATATCAAATCATTACAACAGGGGGAATTAAATAATTTAAATAAATGTTGAGGGATCCAGTTGGATCCCTCCAACCTGTTTTCCCTGCATCCACAGACGTTAGCACAACATATATAATATCTTCACTATAAAATGAGGGAAATCAATCATTTCAAGGGGTAGTATATACTACTATATAACACAATAATCAATTCAACCATTCAAACAATTATTTAAATTTAATCATTCAAATTTTAAACTTAACTAAGTGAGATTAACTCACCTTAAATTTTATTTTGCCATCCATCCTGCCCGACTTGATTTTTCATGACTTCAGACCTTGGTTAACAATTACACAGTTTATTAATATTTGAATCAATTGACCAGCCAATTTTATTTAAATTTAATCCACTAATATTTTAGTTTTAAACAAATTTCCCTTCCATAACTATTTTAACAATTTGGTAACTAAAATATGTATATGTACATTTGTTTTAGGTTTAGTTTTGAAATCAAATGTATATTTATAAAATAACTTAAATAGATTTCATAGAAACTAATTTATATAAACTTTCACACATTTTCTTTTTATTATTTTTAAAACTATATATATATATATATATATGCATTTAATTAAAACAGAAATGTTTAAACTTTATTGTATACCCATATATATACATCTACTTATATTATTATTAAATATTGCAATATATAAGTTATATATAAATATACTTTGCTGCAGTTCGTTTTTTTTTTGTTTTTTTTTCAAATCTTACTAGATATACATATAATTAAAACTAACATAAGTTTTTAAATTTACTATAAACATTTTCCTGCCCATACACATATATATACATCTGGTTTCGAAATATAATTTTTTCTTATTATTATTTCCCTCAGACCAAACAAATCAGAAGTTAATGAAAACAACAAGGATTATACCTCGAAATACTCGAGCCGAAATCCAACGCGTGCCGCCTTGAGCTTGAATCAGATGAAATCGCGACTTCGAACCCCTTTCACGGCCATCGAAGTTCGAGTCAGTGCCCTAAATCCTATCTCGACTCCAGTAGCCGCGACCCCAAGCTCGAGTCTTCGAGATTCCCAAACTCTTTCGATTTCGCGACTTTGATTCTCCCTTGAACTCGTAAAGTACGCCATGCTCGAAACCTAAAACCCACCGTGAATCTCGATTTGACGAGGGAAAGTCGTGCGCCCTTTGATTGAATTCTAAACGATTCGAAATTGCTGCCATAATTTTCGAGTGACAGCAATAAATCGAATTGTATGAGGGAGGATGGGAAAACAATCAGTCGTGATTCCACTTGATTTCGAAAAGGAGAGATCGAATTGAGGACGCGATTTTCCCTTGAATCGAAATTAAAAGGGACGCTGCCATTTTTTTCTTTAAAACGAGATTAATATGAAATGAAAAGGGCTCGGCCCTAAATTTTTTCTTTGTTAAACGAGAGGGTTAGCCTTAGCTTACGAACGAAGCCTTATTATTATTATATATATATATTTTATTTATTTTTTTATTTTCCCGGACGAGTAATTTCCTTTATCAAACGACGAAGCGTAAAAAGGAAAGTAACACATGCTTTGAATTCAGTCACTATATTAAATTTCCGATATGGATTTAAGCGCGTTTAAAAATCGTACGCTCACACAACAATTCCAGACGCTACAAAATTTGGAATCCAATAATAACACAATATCACGGATTCAATGGAACTGGTTTCGTTAAATTCCGAGACTGTGCCTCGGAAGGCTATTTTTAAATTCAAGTTAAATGATGAAATTTCAAAACGGAACAAATCATTGTTAAATTAAATTTTAACACTTTTGTTATCTTCAGTATTATCAATATAAATTTTCCAAGCCTTCAAATCATTTTTAACAGGCTTAAAACACCAGATTCAATATTTTACTCACTTCACTTATTTAATTCACTAATTTAATTATCAAATAAATTGTGATATTCGTAATTCAAGTTAAAATTTCTCTATTTAATATTTAAAAGCAATTAAATATTCGATTTTAAATGGTCTAAAATTCCGGGTCGTCACACATATTCAACTCTATATTCCAAACGCAAAGTCCTAGGTTCAATAGTAACAATTATTATTAATTGAATTACTTTGGCCAAAGATTTTGACTTTGAGTTGACCGTGATACTAACCCCGTATATAACCGAGGAGACGAATCCTCTTTTGAATAGAGCATCACTTTCAATATTTCCACTTGATCCAATTATAGCCATTCGATTGACACCACGCCATGATTTGACTATAATCAAGTGAAACTTTCATACTGAAGATCCATAGTATTCTCTAGTCGAGAGAACTATGTAAATCAGTCATATCAATATTTTATTTTTGATCTTAGTTATATTAACCAACAGAAAACTATCGAGCGATTCATTGCATGGTTATCCAATAAATATTAGTACGTAACCCCTAAGTGCCTTAAATAATCATGATTAGTACACTTCCCAACAATTGGAGAGCGCTACATACTCTAGTCTCAATGGATACATCGATATCCAATCTTGACTAGGAAATGATACGTTTTATAATATTGCGATATGATACTTATAATTACAACTATTTGTAATTACTACCACAAAGACGCCATTTACGAATATTTTGTTAAATATATTTTATTTAAGCATTTAATTATTTATAGCACATTATAACAAATATAAAAGAAAGAAACACCTTTATTACGAGCGAGAATTGATTATAAAGTTAATTAATTTTTAATGAACTACGGAATTGCCTCTAAGGCATACCCCTAACTCTATCAATCTCCTACTTGTACTTGGGGCCAACTATGAAATCTCAATCTCATCCCTTCAATCAGCCTCTCGAGAGCCGATCAAGCTAGACCTTTAGTGAATGGATCCACCATGTTGTCCTTAGTATCTACCCATTGTACCACACTCTCTTTCTTCTCAACGAATTCTCTAATTAGGTGGAACTTTCGAGGAATATGCCATAACTTCTTCCATACTCTGTGCTCCTTTGTGATTTGCATCACCATATTGTTATCATAGAACAATGCTATAAGATTCTCGGTATCGGGAATCACTTAGAGCTCACTCAAAAACATGGGCATCCAGACTGCCTCTTTGGCTACTTCATTTAGGGCAATGTACTTTGCCTCCATCGTGCAATCAACAACTCTATCTTTTTTGGAAATTTTCCAACTTATAGCTCCGCCGTTAAGCATAAAGACATAACCAGACACTAATTTACTATCATCTACATCACTTTGAAAGCTTGAATCCATATGCCCCTTCACAAGGAGATCACCATTCCCGTATATAAGGAATAAGTCTCGAGTATTTCTTAAATATATACATTTTACGGTTGTCCGATGTTTTTTTCCAGGATTAGACTAGTGTTGGCTTATGCATTCTAATGTGTATGCCACAACCAGTCTAATACATAACATAACATACATTATGGACCATATAGCTGAGGCACAGGGGATCCACTTCATGCACTCTTTTTCCCTATTGATATGAGAAGCATCCTTCTTAGAAAGGATAATTCCAGACCATGTTGGAATGTTTCCACATTCGAAATTCTCTATACTAAACCTTTTCAGTATGGTATCAATGTACATGGATTAGGACAATCCCACCAGCTTCTTAGATCTGTGTCTATAGATCTTTGTACCAAATATATAGACCGCTTCTCCCAAATCCTTTATGGAGAGTTCTTGGAAAGCCAACATTTCACTGATTGCAACAACGAAATGTCATTGCTAATCAATAATAAATTATTAACATAGAGCACTAGGAAAACAATAGCGTTGCCGTGTTCCTTTTTTCATATGCACGCTTCCTCTATGTTTTAGTGAAAACCAAACTATTTGATTACTTTATCTAAACATTTTTTCCAACTCCTTGAAGCTTGTTCAAGTTCATGAATGGAATTTTACAACTTGTAAGCCTTGCCTTCGCTCCCACTAAGCATAAAACCCACAAGTTGCGACATATTAGCAGTTTTCTAAATCACCATTTAAAAAACTTCTTTTACATCCATTTTCCATATTTTATAGTAATAGAATGTTGCGATGGCTAGCATAATCCGAATTGACTTGAGCATGGCTACGGGAAAAAAGATCTCGTCATAAATCAACACCTCGAATTTGATGACATCCTTTAGCAACTAGCATTGCCTTATAAATCTATACTTCCCCGTCCGCATTTAGCTATTTCTTAAAAATCCATCTGCAACCGATGGGTTTTATCCCTTTGGGTACGTCCGACAAAGTCCATACTTTGTTTTCGTACATGGAATCCATCTGGGATTTCATAGCACAATCTAGAGTGCAAAGCTTTTATTCTGCAATGCTTATTGGAAGGATAGATGAGTGTCGTCATCTAAGACATGGTCCTCATTCTCTCCATCGATGAGACTATGGCATCTCTATAATGCGAGCGAATCCATATTAGGTTGCATATTTTGTATAGGGTGTACTTGGTACTCCCGCTGGTTTAGTTTCAATGTTAATTTCTTGGATCTCATCCAAGTCTACAACCTCCCTGTTAATGTTCTTTTATAGAAATTCCTTTTCTAAAAAGGCAAGTGTCGAGGAACAATAACCTTTTATTCCCGGTACTATATATATATATATATATATATATCCTATCGAGTTTTTAGGATAACCTATAAATTTACACAGTACCGATCTTGCCTCTAGTTTGTTCATACCAACGTTTTTAACATATGATGAACAACCCCACACCTTCAAATATTTGAGTTGGGGTTGCTTACAATAGCACATCTTATATAGTGTTTTAATCACAGATTTAGTGGGTAACAAATTCAACTTATGCAACACGGTTTCTAGCACATATCCACAATAGGGCAAAGGTAGCTCAACCTCACTCGTCATGGAACGAATTATATCCAATACGGTTTGATTCCTTTGCTCTGACACACCATTATGTTGTGGAGTATAGGATGGAGTAACCTAAGTGAGAATCTCATTATCTTTTAAGTGTTTTTGGAAATCCTATCCAACATACTCACCTCATCGATTTGATCGAAGCATCTTAACCTTATGGTCCGTTTAGTTTTCTACTACATTTTTATATTCAACAAACTTATCATAGGCATTGAATTTTTTTCATAAGATACACATATCCTAGTCTCGAGAAATCATTAGTGAGGGTAACAAAGTAAGAACAATTATCTATGGTAATTATAGGCATCGGGCCACATACATCACAATGTACTAACCCTAATAGTTCATCAATACTTTCATTGCTCCCACTGAAGAAGTGCTTAGTCATTTTAACTTTAAGACATGACTTACATATGTCAAATGTTTCAGAATCAATTGATGGTAGAAACCTTTTGGTTTTCACGTATAGTCGTTTCTCACTAATATGACCTAGCCTACAGTGCCAAAGATAACTATCACTTATATTGTTAGAAGAATTATCCACTAAACACACATAATTAGTATTAGTCACATAAATGCCATTTTCAAGAATATCACCATTGATTTTATTTTCATCTAAACTAATGTCCATAGCATTATTTGCACAAATGGTCTAAAAGCAAAAATAATCCCATAAATACAAACTTTTAGGAAATAGCAATTATTTAATACTAATACAATTCCACTAGGAAAAACTAAATGATAGTCTTCCGCAATCGTTGCATCTATAATAGATCCATCAACAACTTGGAGCCATATCTCCCTTTTTACAGACGATGCCAGTTCCTATTCCCCTATAATGAACTACAGGTATGAGTACCAAATTTGATATCTAAGACCCAAGATATTTTATTGATTACAAAACTATTTTGAATCATAAATGTAGCTGATGGAGTCGCAGAACCATTCTGCTTGTTTCTTTAACAATCTTTACGCAGTCAGGAGAATTCCTTTTCCAGTGTCCTTTCTTGTAGAGGTGCCACAATGGTGACATTCACCATTGTCATCGGTCTTCTCACTTTTCTTTTTCTTACCTTCTCTTTTCCACTTCTTCGAATTTTTCAAAGATGTTGCACTACCCTTAATAGCAAGTACAACCCCTTGATCCTTTGATGCAGACTCGGTCGACCTCAACATATTGAGAAGCTCCACGAGATTCACATTTAACTGATTCATGTTATAATTCAGTATGAACAGTTCATACTGAGGAGTAAGTGAACCAAGGATCAAATCTACTTGCAATTCGTTGCTTATCTGTATGTCCAATTATGAAAGTCTATCAATATAGCCCTTCATCATTAGCACGTGATTACCCACTTTCTGTTCTTTGGTCATCTTGGTATTGAAAAGCTTCTTAATAATCTTGTTCCTAGCGAAACATGATTGCTCACCAAGTAATGCCTTCAGACTATCAAATATGTCATGTACAACCATATTTTTGTGATGCCTCTACAATGTCTTGTCTAATGCTGACAACATAAAAACTTGGGCAATCTCTAGGTCTGGCACCCATTTTTCATAAGCATATCAAAGTTTGGGTTCTGCAACATCAATAAGTTGTTCCTTAAGTTACCATGTAGTAGTTGTCCAAAGGCACCTGTAAGTCAACACTATTTTAATTGCTCTTAGCCAATCGATATAATTAGATCCGGCAAGCTTATCATTTTTAGAAAATAGTTTTGGAATTGTCATTGTTTACAAGTTTAAGTGATAGATTATTAGGACAAATCATAGTAGATGTTTTTGTAATATTAGTAAGATTAAAATTTATGTTTCATTTTACTAATAAGCTCCCACTAGTCATTTATGTTTTGCCAAAGCCTAACTTGAAACATTGAAAATTTTCGACTTCACTAGTTGGTGTTAGGACTCATCAGTCTTGGAATCCTAACCTTGAGTTTGCTCAATAAGTCATAGCTCCACGGATTATAGATAATTCTTTGTCGATTGTTTGATATACAACTCCTAACCCTTAGCACATTGTCCTAATTTCACTTTGACCTTGAGTTTGCTCAACAAATCGAAACAAAAATTTTCACTTGTACCTACCATATCACGACGACGAAAGTATATTATATGTACCTTGAATTTGCTCAAAAAATACATATAGTTATCTTACCTTGTCTATTCACTATAATAATACTACACATAACATTCCTAGCTTGAGTTTGCTCAACGACAATGGAGTACCAAAGTAATTTATTAATATATATGGTAGGACAACATTATATTGAAGATTCATGATCTTCAACAAATTACATTGAGTGATATCGACTTATGGAATAATGTAATTATTATGAAGTACTCTCATGATTTAAGTGTTGGATACATCAGAAATCATGGTACAGATATATTTATGTATGTATTTATTGCTTAAGTCTAATTGGTTTCTTTAATATTCCACTTTTAGTTTATACATTCGTATTATATAAGTTTTATTATTATATAACATTTATATTTCATATTACTTATATAATAGACATACATATATCATTATATTAATTAAATCTTAGTTAATCAACTTTAGCTAATTAACAGTTTAATTAATTTTATATTAACTTAATATAACATTTATATTTAATATTTATAGTATACCATAACCTTTATAGTATTACACATATATGATATACATGTGTATATTACTTAATTAATTAATCTTTTACTTAATTTGTTTAATTAAATAATTTTAATTAAATTATATTAATTTCAAAGTTCATTTCTTATACATATATGTATTTATGTTACTTTAAACATTCAAAATAACATAGCATATACAATAATATATAGTACATGTATACATAATTAATTAACCTTTTTAATTAATTTATTTCATAAACTTATTAATAAAATTTAAAATTTTGAAATTAATACATATTTTTAAACATTTTGAATTTTTTTATTATATTTTAAAATTTATAATATATTTAAATTTATATCTTAAATTTTAAATCTTATATTTTTTTAATTTTCAAACTATTTAGAAAATTAGCCTAAGGCCAAATTCAACTTCAGGCCCTTTCTATTAGGGATAGTATTTAGTTGTGAGCTTAATATTTAACCTAATAGAGCTAATTTACACCGCATAGGCTTTGGGCTTTGATACCATTGTTGGAACTGGACCAACCCACAGCAGAAGTTATGAGTGAATTTCAAATTTTCTCTCTTATTGGATGTTTATTGGGTCTATGAAGTATAATTTATTTAGAACATTTCCAAATTTTATTTAAATAAAATCTTTTATTTTATTTAAGTTTATAAAATGATATCGTATTATTTATTTTATGTTATATTAAATATATATCAATATCACATACACATATATAAGTATGTGTGTGTGTAACATATTGATCCGTGCAAGGTATAACATGCCCGTATCTAAATGTTAAGATTTATACCCCAATGGACATGCTAGCTCATCCAATATTTAAATGTATGTGTCTGTATATATACACTTTTTCTTTTATAATAAAATATTTAAAATATGTAAATATACAAATTAATTTTTTTTACTTATACTTTTGTATAAACATATAAATATTTATATATGAATATAAATATATAATATTAACAAATTGTACATATATTAATTACTATTTAAATATGTTTATATTATTTAAACTGTAATAATTTTGTTGTTGTAATGTAAAAATAATACTTATACAAATACAAAATATTTTTATATATTTAGTTATATTGTAAAGACCCGATATTTTCAACCATTCGCATCCGCACATGTCGGACTTGAATTGTTCAAACTACCGCGTCGTAAATAAATTTTGGCAAATCTCAGAATATACAGTAAATAAATAATCACAGAATCACAGCCACAGAATCAGAATACATACAGCTGAATTTAAAAATAACTTAGTGGTTCATGAAGCCACTATTAATAGTCTCAAAACAGATAAAATTTTACATAGTCTTTAAACCCAAATATAGTTGCATCAATAATAGAAAATCCCAATATCCAATAGTCTTGATTTCATACTTAAGATAAAGAACTGAAAGGAAGTTTGCCAGTAGCTTGAAAGTGACCTACAGAAGTCCTAACTCCGGGATGAAGACTGAACTGCAACTCAGGCTGACCCGAGCGTAAAATAAAACATAAACACTCGAGTCAGGACATACATACTTATACAGTGTAAGCTAATTCAAGTGTATTGTAATATAGAGCAAGTAACTTAAAGGATGCTTGGGACCGCCCATCCTCTAAGGATCCGTTAAACTATTTACTATGTAGTAATATTCGCTATTATAATAGTGTCTATTAGTAAAATAAACTTACTTTAAAATAGCGTTAAGGGGTTACCCATATATCCCTTAACACAAATAATGCCAATAGTCTATACAGTACCGTGATACCTCCTGATCGGGAGGCTACCAGAGGATACTCCATAGGTACGACACAAATAGAAACTCATAGAAGGCTCGCTATGGTAGGTGACACGGCACAACTAGGCAATGCCAGGGTAGATATACCAATTACGCTTCCGGACCGATGGTAACGCGTAGCGCGCAGCTACCGCCCACCTCGAACAACACTCCCATATCAAAGGTGCGCACCAAAATAATCACAAAAGTAATCGAATGACATACGAAGAAGTGCGTCCGATCAGAGGTGCTACCTCATTAATCCATCGATCGCTCCTGTTTTAGCCACCTTATGCCAACTCACGGGAGTCGGGTCCACGTATTTACCTCAAAGGAAACGTCACCACCATCCTACTTCATTCTGGAATCTCCACCGCGTACACGGTTGTCAAAGTGGTTTTCGGTATCGACAGAGAGTATGCCCATATCCGATCCCGGTCTCTTTGCCAACCAATCGTTATTATAACCCATGGATATTTATTTCAAAATATGGTTTATACTTCAAAAATCAAACTATCATATCCATTTCAAAACCATAATATTTTCAAAGTTATAACCCTTCAAAACCAAACCCTTAGAAACCATAATACTTTGAAAGTTATCCTTTGGAAATCATAATACTTAGAAAATCATAACACTTAAAAAAATATATTCATTTAAACCATTTAAATTCAATGTTAATATCTTCCAATATAATATTTATTTAAACCATTATATTTAATGCCAAATATATTCTTTTCAAAGTTGTAGCATTTCTAAGTTCATTCATTCAATTATAAATTTCCAAACATTGTATTTTTAGTGACAACAGCATTTATAAAGTGTTACTATAGGTTATGGTAGTCTTTCAAAACATTGTCGAATTCAGAAACATTAAAACTTAAATGTTTAACCATTCTTAACTTATAAAATCATATTCCTGCTTCAGAAAAATGTTCATTTGGATACCATTTATCTTATGATTAAATAAAATAAAATTTTATAAATAAAATATCCAAATTTACTATGAATCATTTGTAAGTCAGAATTTTCCAATTTTACTTAACTTGTATATATATTTTCCAAATAACTTTACACTTAATTTAAAAATACCCACTTCCTAAATAAAACTAAATTCTCATTTATTTACTTAACTTAACAATTTTATTTAAAACCCAATTTCCAATTTTCAAGTTAAGTCATAAATTGAAATTTCACCTTTCCATTTGAAAACAACATTTTCAATTATTTACTTACAAAACACATCCATTCCATAATTTTTTTTTCTTTTTATAGTTAATACACACTAAATTTTCTTCACAACTTTATTCATTTAGACATCAATTCAACTATGATTCAAGTTAAATAAAAGTTATTCCAAAATGTTCCATTTCAACTGTCTTTCATTTTATCAATTCAAAGTACATTATTTATTATACCAAACATATCCATTTTCGGAAATAACTTTTATTAAAATTTATAGGTTAGATTTCAACTCCATATTAAATCAAATTTAATTATTATGTCATTTATCGTAAATAAAATCTTTAAATTCACTTTAAAACCAATTATTAACTTACAAAAATTTAAATTATAGAAAGCAAAACACCTTTAAAATTTTAAAGCCTTAAGTCAATTTTTTAGTTAAATTACATAAATTTTATTTCAAAAATACTTAATAATTTTTAGAAAAATATTATAATATATTAACCATGGGCTTGTATAATATTTTCTAACCTAGGTCAAGTGATACGGATATGTATCATTTCAATCCGTAATTTAAAAAGAAATATCCGGGTTCTATCATTTCAAACCCGCAATCCCAAGTTAAATAATAAATAAATAAATGAATAAATAAATAATTATCGTTCAGGCCTATCATTTCATCCTGTAACGATTTCTATTCTACAGGGAACTTGCAGTGTGATGAACAGTAAATAATAAATGAATAGTGTACAACATAAATAGACATAATATAATATAACTGATGATGTGTAGGTTTAATAATGGGGTTTAACATCATAAGTTAATATCACTGGTAGATAAGATTAAATAAAGTAAATTTACAATTACACTTGTGATTAATTCACAAATATACAAGTATGTTTGTCTGGTGAGGAATACTCACCTTATTGCCATTGAAGATTTTGATTTAAGAATGATGGTAACACTTTGAAAAGAGAATGCACAGAAGCACGATCAAATAGTTGCGAAGGCTGCGACCAGATTTTTATTCTTAAAAGGAAACGAATCAACATCAAAACTAAGTAAAATTTAACACAAAATTTCGAAATAAACTGAACGAATGGAATCAAATTTTGACTTGACCACTTCACTAGATGGAGAGAGGAAGGTAGGGTGTAGATGAGCATGAAGTGGACGACACAATATAACAAACAAGAAGAAGGAAGAAAAAAAAATGAATAAAACCATTACCTGATTTCTCTGCTCACGAAAAAGAAAGAATCAAATGGAGATGCAGAAAATTTTGATATGAGGTTTGTATTTATAGGCAGAAGCTTTGCACGCACGGAACGATAATTGGAAAAAAAAAATATACAAACATTTCCTTTTTATTATTAATTAAAATTTGCGTTGATTGGTGAAAGATAGGCAAGAAATAATCTTGTTTTGAAACGGAAAGGAAATTAATTATCGCGTTAATGGGAAACAATGGCAAGAAATATCTGAAGAAAATTTCAGTGGGAATTGCTTCTATCAGTGCATGATTTAAGGAGAGTAGTGGCAAGAATAAATTGGGTAAAGAATTTATACTAAAACTTAAAACCAATTTGAATGCATTTTGCAATAAAGTTTGTGTTGATTGTTTTGGCAATATATGATTTTAGACGTTAAAGAAGTATAAAATCTCAATATCCATGAGTGAGTGATTTATATCATTAAATAGGCTGAGTGAATTAGGCAAAGTAACGACAAGAGATGATCTTGCTATGAAACAGTAATAAAATTTAAGGATAATGTTCTAATTAAAATAGAAGAAAAAAAGCAGTGAATATATTTTTTTGGAATGCGTATTACCGACACAAAATTTTATGCCCAAAATATGGCGAAATTAGCGGATTTAAACTTTTATACGTATACATTATTTACACATGTTATTAATTCCATCAACCAACGCGCCCTTTAAACTCGTAATTTAACCGTTTCCTTGTACACTATGAATCTTGAAATTTATTACTTATTAAGATATGTTTTGTTTACAATGGGTTTTTATTCATTCATTTATCATTTACTCAGAATCTATTACAAAAGTGTATATAAGTAATGGTATAAATTATTTTATTTTTAAAAGGTATAAATCTATTTTAAAGAACAAAAGCAAAAAACAAGATGGAAGAAGGGGAAGAAAGTGGAAGAAGCCATGGGATTAGAGCTTGCCTAAATTTTTTCATGCCAATGAAATATGGGAGGTGAGAACTTTTCACATGAAATAATAATAAAAGTGGCGGCTAGGTTTATGGAAAATGAATGGCTACAAGAATGGAAAGAAATAAAGAGGCTAGAATTGAAAAGGTCATGAGTTAAGGTAAAAGAAACACATATATTAAATCTTATATGCAAATGAAAAACGAATGAGATAGGGAGAAGATTTTGGAGTTATTAGGAAGAGTAGTACATAACTAAAGTATGGTAATTGAATAGATAATAAATAAAAAGGTAAGAAATAAACAATTTAGCGTATGCGTAATTAAACAAAGTAACGTATGTATAATTGAAGTTTTTTCCTTTTCAAGCTATTAAATAAAGATGTACATACGAAATATTTAATAGATAAAATAAGGTCTAGAAAATAAATAAAGAAATAAATGTCAAGAGATAGACATAGGAAAATAATAAAGAGACCAGGCAAATAAAAGGTAAGAATTAAGGAGAGAGAAAACTTATATATAATTTATTTTTAAATGCAAATGCAAATGAGAAGTGCGAAATAAATCTTTTTATTTGAATGGAAAAAAGAAATACACAGTTATGAATGAGGTGGATGGCTACGGTAAGAAAGAAAGAGAGTATAACCGAATAACTTGATGTATTAACTTTTCTTTCTAGAAATGCATGAGAGATGAGAATGATTAGCTTTGTACGTGAATAGCAAGTACAATACACGGCCAAAAGAAAATGAACAGCTAAAAGAAATAAAGAGTATGCAATTAAAAAGGCTAGCAATTAAGACAATATAACGCATACCCTTTTAGTTTCTTCCAAGCCATAAATAAAAGATATAAACAAGCAATAATCCAATAAATAAGCATGACCGTCTAGACAAAATAAAAATAGAAAGATAAAATAGAGGTGGATATAATAATAATAATAATAATAATAATAATATATGTAATAAAAGTAGAAAAATTTATTGCGTGTAAAACGTTGTATTTTATCAAAAAAAAAGTATTAGTTTTAAATTCCAAATAATCCATATATTTGATTTCTAAATCATGTTATTGAATCAACTATGAACTTATCCTCTTATGGGTAATATTAAAATTGGTTTATATACTAATACAAAAAAATCCCAATTCATCCAGATTTCAATTAATTACTTTCGAATAACTACCATGCTTCAATTCTACTCTTTTATTAAATCTGTTATCACTCAATAAACCTAGTTATTATTTGTTCATCTTTCCTTACAAAAATATATATTCCAATTTTCATCTTTCTTTTGTAATAACTTGTTATTTTCAATTATATTGAATTTCCCAAATATATACATTTATTATAAATAAAACCTCAATCAATTTATTCAACTTGGTTTCATTCCTTTATTTCATCTTATGAATAAAATATAAATTTCCATTTATGTCACTACATTTACATTCACACATTACAGTTACAATCCTATCTCACATTAATGAACATTTACCTACATTTAAATGTAATTGACTTTTTACTCTGATTTTATTTGCATATATTCAATTTAATACCAAAATGTTACAATTATACTACATTAATAGACCAATTAAATAGTAACTTACAACCGTTACTATATCCCTTTTATTTTCATTTCATTTTAAACACCCACTTCATTATAAATTATAAAGGTTTTTTTTTCTTTTTTTTTCTTAAATTTAATTACAAAAATCTTATTAAATTAACCAGTTTAATTATCGAAATTTACAAGTCATTACACTCTCCCCCACTCAAAACTTTTCGTCCCCGAAAAGGAAAAAGGAGGGCAAAGAAAGAATTAAGTAAACAATATATCTTATTCAAAAATACAAACTTTATAAACGAATAAATTTACAAAATTAATTAATTTGAATAAAATATACCAATCTATTTAAAAAATTCCTCGAACACCATTTTATATTGTAAGTTATTCAAATAACCTTTTTATTCTATTTACCACTACTAAAATTTCAAGTGTATGACATTTATTATAACCACTCAAATTTTATTTATAAAATCCTTTTATACTGTACATTATCCAATTACATAGTTAATTTCTGAATGATTTAAGTAAGTTTATATTGGCATGCAATTGAATATTATACAAGTAAAATGTTTTCCAATTCTATTATTCAAGTTTAAATATTCATTCAAAATTTGACTTTATTTTATCATTAGAATCACCTTTTAACATAAATTTATGAATTAAATTTCCAATTAACTTCAAACACTTTAGAGATAAATAAATACATATATATAATATATGTCAAATCAAATTTAAATCATATATCTATATATATATATATATATATTAAAAATCAAGTGGTATTTAGAGATTCAAATCAATTAAATTCTCAAGGTAACACTGTAGCCAGCTACAGAATGGTCTCTTCACTTTGAAACTCGAAAATGAATGTCGATGATGCTACAGTCATCACCGAAATATTTCCTAGTGACAAAGAGAAGAGCACTGATTTTCAAAACTTTTAAACTTCTTAAGAAACAAATTTCTTATTCGAAAATACTTTAAATAATATATCCCTTTAAAACTTTAAACACAAGGTTTGAAACCATCGGAAATTAAATTCACAAATTCTTGTTTTAAACTCATTTCAGTTCCCAAATAAATTTATAAACAACTATTTATAAATTTATGTATAGAACAATAAATGATAAATCAAGTATTATCATTTCAAATGATTAATTTAAATCATTTTTTTATTAAGTTCCATAAAATTTACTTATATATCAAAATTTATTTCATTAACCAAATTTTAAACTAATATTTTGTCGGTTTGTTCTGTTCAAGTGTTTTGGAAATTCCATCGATAGCGTTGGTTAGCCGAATCGATCAGAAATCCAAATCAACATCAACAACCCAAACAACACAAAATTAAAACATTAATTATAGATTTACAAGTACAATTCAAAAATAGTTGGAGATAGGTTAGAAAAAAACAAGATGATTAATTAACAAAATAGGAATATTGATAAGCTTATGTAAATCGCGGGCAACCTTAACCGGGTCAACCATGACTTAAAGAATAAGATCGATATGGATTTTCTGGGGTAAATCTACATTAAATCTCAAGAGATAGAGTTTGGAATAATAAAAGATATTAGCATCTAAATCGAGGATAACTATAAATCTCTAGTGAATCAATGCTAATTGTAAAGGAGTTTCAACCTTTTACAAGTCACTATGAATGTTGACGAGACCGCCAATTCACTATAAAGATCATTCGAAGTGGAGTTATGGGATACTCCAAAATAAAAAGAAGACGAATAGTGAGGGACAAGAATGAACTTTGGAACCGCAGGGAACGTTCCAAAATTCAAAAAGGAAGAGATTCAAGCTCGAATGAAAGTGATTCCGTAAATCAAATTTACCATACATTCTAAGTTTTACCTAGAGCCAAAGCTCTGATACCAACTGTAACTGTAACGACTCGAATTTTGCCCGCTCAAAAATCGACATCCATACTTCAAATCGTATTCGAATGTCATAGATTCGACCGTTCAAATCCGATTCGCCGGAGCTTATAACAATCATTAAGTAAACAACACAGCGGAATAAAAGAATAATACATTGGTATACAGCTTTGATACAATATCTGATACAACAGATGATCCAATAGATATCAATATACATCAGAGATATGATACAATAAAATAGCAGCGGAAAGAAAATAGATAACATCTAGCAGCGAAACAAATAACTCTAAGATAATCTTCAATGAAGAACTCCAAAAACTGCAACTCCATTTCCAAGAACTAATCCAGTAATAGCTCGAACTCCCAATAACGATGCACCAAGCTAAGTAAGACTAGCGTGATCCAAAGACTGAACTAACTCCAGATAATCTACTAAACATGACTATCTGAAAAACCCAACTCTAGACTGCTCGTGTAGAAAATAATGAGCACCCAGAGTTTAGGAAAGAAACAATAAACTCCGGATCAGTCGTGGGACTGGTGTGAGCAACAAAAACAATTTATCTTTTAAAACATTCAACATAAGATTTTCAAAGTCAATTCGCAATGCTTTTTAAAAATGAGACTACCATAAGGCCTCCCGCACACACACACAACGCAAACGCAGAATCGGAGGAGATTTCTCCTTATGATAGTCAAAGATGCTTGATACGCATTAAAAAGAAACATTTGATATTATTACTAGTGCATAGTGTATGAAAAATTCATTTCGAAATTAAAGATATAAATCTTAGCCAGCATAGACATTTCGCACTTATGCCTACTATAGCTACCATGTTCAATAGCAGGTTACCGCCACATTCCATGGCAGGTTTATACAACTAATACTGTACAAGGTTCGTATTGTTTCTTTGGATTTCCAACGAATGATCAGGCCAAGGAACTTCCCATTGCCACATGAGAATGCCTCTGGATGGACATCCCCGAGAACCAAACCGGATCTCTACCAACACAAGGCCGGGTTACCCCTAACTGAGTAACAACTGACCGAATATGCCATACCCCGGTCCTTTGGGACCTTTATCCGAGAGCTCTCTAATCAATTCACACAATCATAACAAAGTGTTTTCAACATGAGTAAGTATCTGGGCTCCATACCATGATACCACCCTTTTCCAGAAGGAAATGCACACATCCTAAAGGGTGCTACCCCTCATAACCTTGCTGCTTCTTTCCTGTTTTGACCATTCACGGGGTGTGAGGCTCGACGAAGTCTCGTCCACAAAAACATACTTTATACAAAAGCCATGCTTTGGGTCAACAAATGATCATAGAAATGATCACCAGGATAGACGATCAAACAAATGATCCTATCACAAATAATCAACACAATGATCATTTCACAGCAACACTCAGCATGTCACATTACCAAAATTGGGAATACATCGCTGATAACCTTCAACTATATAACCTCTGAGCTCGTACGTCTCAGAGAAGGGTGTTAAGCTAAGAGAATAAATTCTCCGCCACCAACAGAAATATATTTGAAAGAAATCGGCTTTATATCTCAATTTGTAACGTCAGACATACTATCCATACAAGTCTGTTCTGGGATCGAACAGAACCGAAGGCACTTACAAAGAAGTCCTTGCAATCCGTATATTCAAATTAACTTAATCATTTATGAATTACAAATCGATATATTTCATTAACTATAAAGATAATTTATTCTTATTAATGATTTTATTTATTACTTTCTTAAGTTTGAAAACATTCATTTTAAATTTACTTTTAAGATTTCATGTTAAAGTAATATTAATCATCTGAAAGAAATTCAAAAGAGTTTAAACTCAATCATTTATTTCCAAAACATTTTTTTTTAAAGTTTAAACAGAAGCAGGTTTTGAAACCTGTACCACCTTATACCCGAGCCCCATCATGATTTGCTCGACAAATGCTTCGAGTTACCCACCAAAATAACCCGAGCCCCTCCTGTAACACTTCCTCTTCTCTTTTTTTCTACTCCAACCTGCTCTTTCATCTTCCTCTTTTTCTTTTCTTTTGTTAAGTTAACACAACAGCAAAACATAGCCACGCCCTCTCTGACACACCCACGCCACCGTGCACGTGCACGGTGGCTCGCCGCACCTCCTGTGGCTCACACTACTCCAGCAAACCACGATTCTCCTTCCAACTCAATATCGCAACCCAGATTTTCGAACCAAAGTCGAAATCAAAAAATCGCCTGCAGCTTGAACCAGTAGTTCGAACAACCACACGAAAACCGCTTCGCCCCACCAATACTGACCACCGGAGGCGGAACCACCTCGCCAACGCCATGTCCTGACCTTCCTCAACCACCTCCTCGAAGCATGATCCACTCGATCACGTCACGGCAACAAAAATAAATTTTTACAGAACTAAAAATTTAACTCGGACCAAACCCTACTTTTGGTTCGATCCCAAAACTCTTGCATTAGAAAAATTTTCCAATATTTTTCCTATACTCGAGAATCATCAAACTAGCTATACCACAAGTTTCAACATTTAAAATTTGTTAGATCACTAGAAATTTACAAAAAAGCATTTCTTGTTTAGTTATAAAATACACCTTGTATACTTATCAAAAAATCATCATTTCTGTTTTAAAAATCTTACTTTGGTATGTTAAATCAAGCTATGAATTCGAATTAACAAAATAAATTATTTGAATTTTAACATATGTTTCCTTTTTACTGTAAAAATGAATACCCAGTATCTATAACTCACTGTAAACCTTCAAACAAGGTTCCAAGCTCTGACATTAGTTCGAACCTACTTATTTAACTTAAATTCCTAAATTTAAACTATTTATATGAAGGAGTTTTGTTTTAAATTTATTTGCTTTCATTTGCTCTGTAGCTTGAAATGTTGAAAACATAGCAAGATACAACTTCCAGTAAGCAGAATTCATCACATAATTCATCTTTACAATAG
This sequence comes from Allium cepa, assembly GCA_030765085.1. Lineage (NCBI taxonomy): Eukaryota > Viridiplantae > Streptophyta > Magnoliopsida > Asparagales > Amaryllidaceae > Allium > Allium cepa. The sequence continues at coordinate 539,379,155 of CM060934.1, read as the reverse complement.
ATACTAGCTAAACCAAGATTTTCTACAAATCAATCATCAAGTTTTAAACTTCAAGATAATATATTTGCTCACCTTATTTTCCAGAGTTACGCAAATTTTATATTTTATTTTTTTTTCTTGTAATTTAGACACTTAACTATGCTAAATGAAACAATTTTTGTTTAAGTCCTAAATCAAAACAAGTAAGTCCAAAGATTTGTTTTGCCTGTAAAAACATTTTTTTTATTTTTATTTGATGCTTGAAACAAGGATCAGAGTATTACAGGGATTAGCTATGCATATATTTACATACAGGAATACAACAACAATACTTATACACAATCATATATTTATATTTTCAGATATCAATCATGCAACCATTTTCATAAACCTAACTTAAGTGATGTTACTCACAGCATCAATAAACAACAAAATAGAGTATGTTTAGGTAGGAGTTTACTCACATGATTTTGCAGAGAAATAAACAGAGCCTGTATTTGAATCAGGCTTTTGAAAATACAAGCTGAAAACCCTCCTTGATCTTTGGGTTGTATGTTGTTTAAACTGAGATGTTTAAATTGAATTTGTCTAGGGGTTGTTTACTCAAATCCTTGATTTACATTTGCTTTATTGTCTCAGGATTTAAGAATGCATGCAGTTAGATTGAAGAAGAATGCTTTGGTTTGCTTAGTTGTGATAATGAACTGGAATAAGGGTTTGATGCATATAAAAAGGAAGTATGCAGTATATTATTTGTACAAAAAAACATGTTAAGGATGCTTGCATTAAATGCATAAGGTATGTTGCATTAAATGCTTGAGTACCTTATGTTTTTTTCAACCTTACCTATATTTTTTTCTTGCATTTGAATAACTTGGCTGATATGTTTTATTTGTACTTGCTTTTACTTTACTTTCTAAGCTACAGCCTTGTCCTGTTATCTACTCCATACTTATCTTTTCTTTGCTTTGTTTTTGACTGAAATGATTTCCAGTAAGTACACTGGTTTACATACTCATTATCTTACTTAATTATTTATATAAAGATTTTGTATGCTAGAGATATTTGCTGTTCTATGCTATTTTAAATGCATATGCAGTTTTGTTTCTAGTTTAAGTGTACTAAAGATACTTGTATAAATTCTTTTGTCTTGTTTTATATGCTTACTCTCTATTTGCCTGCATACACATCTCTTTTATTTTCTTTGTATATTATGCAAGCTTGTTTTATTTATGTAAAAATATATACTTTATATATTTTTTTATTTACATAGCTTGCTTGGTATTTGCTTTTATATACTTGTCTTTTTATTCTCCACACTTGAATATATTGTATTGTTTTGTAATTTATCTTCTAATCATATTTTCTAACATACGTATTTAATTTACAACGTATATTTTATTTTATATTTTCCTATATATACATACATACATAGTATTTAAATTCAAATCAAATATATATATATATATATGTCATATATATATAATTTTAAATTTACTCATATATGCTCAAATACATATATACACATATATTCTCATATATATATATACATATATGCAAATTTTCAAATCAATTTGACTTAATATATTTTCTATTTGAATCGGGGAAACTCGCATCTCTTAAATCGATAAATTTTACAATTTTAATTCAAAAATTCGATAAATTATCAATTTAAATTAAATTAAAATCTAGGGTCGTTACAGTAACGACCCGATATTTTCAAACATTCGCATCCGCACATGTCGGACTTGAATTGTTCAAAATACCGCGTCGTAAATAAATTTTGGCAAATCTCAGAATATACAGTAAATAAATAATCACAGAATCACAGCCACAGAATCAGAATACTTACAGCGGAATTTAAAAATAACTTAGTGGTTCATGAAGCCACTATTAATAGTCTCAAAACAAATAAAATTTTACATAGTATTTAAACCCAAATATAGTTGCATCAATAATAGAAAATCCCAATACCCAATAGTCTTGATTTCATACTTAAGATAAAGAACTGAAAGGAAGTTTGCCAGTAGCTTGAAAGTGACCTACAGAAGTCCTAACTCCGGGATGAAGACTGAACTGCAACTCAGGCTGACCCGAGCGTAAAATAAAATGTAAACACTCGAGTCAGGATATACATACTTATACAGTGTAAGCTAATTCAAGTGTATTGTAATATAGAGCAAGTAACTTAAAGGATGCTTGGGACCGCCCATCCTCTAAGGATCCGTTAAACTATTTACTATGTAGTAATATTCGCTATTATAATAGTGTCTATTAGTAAAATAAACTTACTTTAAAATAGCGTTAAGGGGTTACCCATATAGCCCTTAACACAAATAATGCCAATAGTCAATACAGTACCGTAATACCTCCTGATCGGGAGGCTACCAGAGGATACTCCATAGGTACGACACAAATAGAAACTCGTAGAAGGCTCGCTATGGTAGGTGACACGGCACAACTAGGCAATGCCAGGGTAGATATACCAATTACGCTTCCGAAACGATGGTAACGCGTAGGACGCAGCTACCGCCCACCTCGAACAACACTCCCATATCAAAGGTGCGCACCAAAACAATCACAAAAGTAATAGAATGACATACGAAGAAGTGCGTCCGATCAGAGGTGCTACCTCATTAATCCGTCGATCGCTCATGTTTTAGCCACCTTATGCCAACTCACGGGAGTCAGGTCCACGTATTTACCTCAAAGGGAACGTCACCACCATCCTACTTCATTCTGGAATCTCCACCGCGTACACGGTTGTCAAAGTGGTTTTCGGTATCGACAGAGAGTATGCCCATATCCGATCCCGGTCTCTTTGCCAACCAATCGTTATTATAACCCATGGATATTTATTTCAAAATATGGTTTATACTTCAAAAATCAAACTATCATATCCATTTCAAAACCATAATATTTTCAAAGTTATAACCCTTCAAAACCAAACCCTTAGAAACCATAATACTTTGAAAGTTATCCTTTGGAAATCATAATACTTAGAAAATCATAACACTTAAAAAAATATATTCATTTAAACCATTTAAATTCAATGTTAATATCTTCCAATATAATATTTATTTAAACCATTATATTTAATGCCAAATATATTCTTTTCAAAGTTGTAGCATTTCTAAGTTCATTCATTCAATTATAAATTTCCAAACATTGTATTTTTAGTGACAACAGCATTTATAAAGTGTTACTATAGGTTATGGTAGTCTTTCAAAACATTGTCGAATTCAGAAACATTAAAACTTAAATTTTTAACCATTCTTAACTTATAAAATCATATTCCCGCTTCAGAAAAATGTTCATTTGGATACCATTTATCTTATGATTAAATAAAATAAAATTTTATAAATAAAATATCTAAATTTACTATGAATCATTTGTAAGTCAGAATTTTCCAATTTTACTTAACTTGTATATATATTTTTCCAAATAACTTTACACTTAATTTAAAAATACCCACTTCCTAAATAAAACTAAATTCTCATTTATTTACTTAACTTAACAATTTTATTTAAAACCCAATTTCCAATTTTCAAGTTAAGTCATAAATTGAAATTTCACCTTTCCATTTGAAAACAACATTTTCAATTATTTACTTACAAAACACATCCATTCCATAAATTATTTTTTCCTTTTTATAGTTAATATACACTAAATTTTCTTCACAACTTTATTCATTTAGACATCAATTAAACTATGATTCAAGTTAAATAAAAGTTATTCCAAAATGTTCCATTTCAACTGTCTTTCATTTTATCAATTCAAAGTACATTATTTATTATACCAAACATATCCATTTTCGGAAATAACTTTTATTAAAATTTCTAGGTTAGATTTCAACTCCATATTAAATCAAATTTAATTATTATGTCATTTATCGTAAATAAAATCTTTAAATTCACTTTAAAACCAATTATTAACTTACAAAAATTTAACTTATAGAAAACAAAACACCTTTAAAATTTTAAAGCCTTAAGTAAAATTTTTAGTTAAATTACATAAATTTTATTTCAAAAATACTTAATAATCTTTAGAAAAATATTATAATATATTAACCATGGGCTTGTATAATATTTTCTAACCTAGGTCAAGTGATACGGATATGTATCATTTCAATCCGTAATTTCAAAAGAAATATCCGGGTTCTATCATTTCAAACCCGCAATCCCAAGTTAAATAATAAATAAATAAATGAATGAATAAATAATTATCGTTCAGGCCTATCATTTCAGCCTGTAACGATTTCTATTATACAGGGAACTTGCAGTGTGATGAACAGTAAATAATAAATGAATAGTGTACAGCATAAATAGACATAATATAATATAACTGATGATGTGTAGGTTTAATAATGGGCTTTAACATCATAAGTTAAGATCACTGGTAGATAAGATTAAATAAAGTAAATTTACAATTACACTTGTGATTAATTCACAAATATACAAGTATGTTTGTCTGGTGAGGAATACTCACCTTATTGCCGTCGAAGATTTTGATTTAAGAATGATGGTAACACTTTGAAAAGAGAATGCACAGAAGCACGATCAAATAGTTGCGAAGGCTGCGACCAGATTTTTATTCTTAAAAGGAAACGAATCAACATCAAAACTAAGTAAAATTTAACACAAAATTTCGAAATAAACTGAACGAATGGAATCAAATTTTGACTTGACCACTTCACTAGATGGAGAGAGGAAGGTAGGGTGTAGATGAGCATGAAGTGGACGACACAATATAACAAACAAGAAGAAGGAAGAAAAAAATGAATAAAACCATTACCTGATTTCTCTGCTCACGAAAAAGAAAGAATCAAATGGAGATGCAGAAAATTTTGATATGAGGTTTGAATTTATAGGTAGAAGCATTGCACGCACGGAACGATAATTGGAAAAAAAAAATATACGAACATTTCCTTTTTATTATTAATTAAAATTTGCGTTGATTGGTGAAAGATAGGCAAGAAACAATCTTGTTTTGAAACGGAAAAGAAATTAATTATCGCGTTAATGGGAAACAATGGGAAGAAATATCTGAAGAAAAATTCAGTGGGAATTGCTTCTATCAGTGCATGATTTAAGGAGAGTAGTGGTAAGAATAAATTGGGTAAAGAATTTATACTAAAACTTAAAACCAATTTGAATGCGTTTTGCAATAAAGTTTGTGTTGATTGTTTTGGCAATATATGATTTTAGACGTTAAAGAAGTATAAAATCTCTATATCCACGGGTGAGTGATTTATATCATTAAATAGGCTGAGTGAATTAAGCAAAGTAACGGCAAGAGATGATCTTGCTATGAAACAGTAATAAAATTTAAGGATAATGTTCTAATTAAAATAGAAGAAAAAAAAAGCAGTGAATATTTTTTTTTGGAATGCGTATTACGGACACAAAATTTTATGCCCAAAATATGGCGAAATTAACGGATTTAAACTTTTATACGTATACATTATTTACACATGTTATTAATTCCATCAACCAACGCGCCCTTTAAACTCGTAATTTAACCGTTTCCTTGTACACTATGAATCTTGAAATTTATTACTTATTAAGATATGTTTTGTTTACAATGGGCTTTTATTCATTCATTTATCATTTACTCAGAATCTATTACAAAAGTGTATATAAGTAACGGTATAAATTGTTTTATTTTTAAAAGGTATAAATCTATTTTAAAGAACAAAAGCAAAAACAAGATGGAAGAAGGGGAAGAAAGTGGAAGAAGCCATGGGATTAGAGCTTGCCTAAATTTTTTCATGCCAATGAAATATGGGAGGTGAGAACTTTTCACATGAAATAATAATAAAAGTGGCGGCTAGGTTTATGGAAAATGAATGGCTACAAGAATGGAAAGAAACAAAGAGGCTAGAATTGAAAAGGTCATGAGTTAAGGTAAAAGAAACACATATATTAAATCTTATATGCAAATGAAAAACGAATGAGATAAGAGAAGATTTTGGAGTTATTAGGAAGAGTAGTACATAACTAAAGTATGGTAATTGAATAGATAATAAATAAAAAGGTAAGAAATAAACAATTTAGCGTATGCGTAATTAAACAAAGTAACGTATGTATAATTGAAGTTTTTTCCTTTTCAAGCTATTAAATAAAGATGTACATAAGAAATATTTAATAGATAAAATAAGGCCTAGAAAATAAATAAAGAAATAAATGTCAAGAGATAGACATAGGAAAATAATAAAGAGACTAGGCAAATAAAAGGTAAGAATTAAGGAGAGAGAAAACTTATATATAATTTATTTTTAAATGAAAATGAAAATGAGAAGTGCGAAATAAATATTTTTATTTGAATGGCAAAAAGAAATACACAGTTATGAATGAGGTGGATGGCTACGGTAAGAAAGAAAGAGAGTATAACCGAATAACTTGATGTATTAACTTTTCTTTCTAGAAATGCATGAGAGATGAGAATGATTAGCTTTGTACGGAATAGCAAGTACAATACACGGCCAAAAGAAAATGAACAGCTAAAAGAAATAAAGAGTATGCAATTAAAAAGGCAAGCAATTAAGACAATATAACGCATACCCTTTTAGTTTCTTCCAAGCCATAAATAAAAGATATAAACAAGCAACAATCCAATAAATAAGCATGACCATCTGGACAAAATAAAAATAGAAAGATAAAATAGAGGTGGATATAATAATAATAATAATAATAATAATAATAATAATAATAATAATATATATGTAATAAAAGTAGAAAATTTTATTGCGTGTAAAACGTTGTATTTTATCAAAAGAAAAAAGTATTAGTTTTAAATTCCAAATAATCCATATATTTGATTTCTAAATCATGTTATTGAATCAACTATTAACTTATCCTCTTATGGGTAATATTAAAATTGGTTTATATACTAATACAAAAAAAAATTCCCAATGCATCCAGATTTCAATTAATTACTTTCGAATAACTACCATGCTTCAATTCTACTCTTTTATTAAATCTGTTATCACTCAATAAACCTAGTTATTATTTGTTCATCTTTCCTTACAAAAATATATATTCTAATTTTCATCTTTCTTTTGTAATAACTTGTTATTTTCAATTATATTGAATTTCCCAAATGTATACATTTATTATAAATAAAACCTCAATCAATTTATTCAACTTGGTTTCATTCCTTTATTTCATCTTATGAATAAAATATAAATTTCCATTTATGTCACTACATTTACATTCACATTCACACATTGCAGTTACAGTCCTATCTCACATTAATGAACATTTACCTACATTTAAATGTAATTGACCTTTTACTCTGATTTTATTTGCATATGATCAGTTTAATACCAAAATGTTACAATTATACTACATTAATAGACTAATTAAATAGTAACTTACAACCGTTACTATATCCTTTTTATTTTCAGTTCATTTTAAACACTCACTCCATTATAAATTATAAAGGTTTTTTTTTTCTTCTTAAATTTAATTAAAAAAATCTTATTAAATTAACCAGTTTAATTATCGAAATTTACAGGTCATTACATATAACATATAAATTAATATGTTAAATACTTATATATAAGTATGTATTATATATATTAATATAAATAAAATTATAAAATAATTTTTATTTAAATATATTTGTTGAACTGGTCTTGGATATAGACTGTGTTTTTTTATTTTTCAAATTTAAATAAATATATATGCTAATAAAACCATATAAAATTATTCAAAAGTAAAAATATTATTTTTTGAAAATAAATTTAAAATTTCAAATAAATTTTACATGAAATATTATAATTAAAAAGATTTTAAAATCCAATTTAAGTTATCCATTTTTAATTTAAACTTTTAAAAGTAGAAATAATTTTTTTTCTTTCACAAGCTTAATATGCATCAATAAAATTTGATAAATATGAAATATATTTTATAATAGATATATAAATTTATATAATTATTTATATGATAGGTTGATTTAAAAATTATTTAAACATAATATATAAGTAAAAAATATTTTCATTTTACATAAGATATTAAATTTATTAAACATCATATATGAAATTTTATTTTTCATATTTCGCATATGTATAATATAATATTTAAATTAAACTATACAAATATATATATATATATATATATATTAAATAATAAAAAAAAAATTTTTTAAATTCTAGGCCATGCTATAAATAGATAAATAATCACAATTTTTTTATTTTTTTTATAATCATATATACGTATACATACAACCAACTAAATTTGTGATAGTATATCTACATATTCGAATTCTCACCTAACTAACAATATTATGTACAGATAAGTGAACACTATAATTATAAATTAATGTTTGTAACTAAATTTGAATGCACCTTATAGCTAAAGCCCTTTAGCACATCCTGAAACGATGTTATATGCTCTTAGAAACTATTTCTGATACAATAGAGTGCTAGTCCTTGAACCCTCGACCGCCAACTATCGGATAGTAATTAAATTGATCTGATTTGAAATTGGGTGACCGCAGAGATGAAGGATAAAAGTCAGTTGAAAAAGGAATGAGATATAGGCTCCCTAAAATATTCTCATCATATAAGGTAGGGACTCCTACATAGTGGATTGAAAAGATAGAAGTATGAATCTTATCTCTTACTCATTATCTTCCCCTTTCTTCTTCAGTTTCGAACTGTAAATTCTGTGTCCACACCACATTTACCTCACGTCTACATCACGTTGAGGCGTTTGGCTCCCAAATTCAACGTATTTTTTCCGCTTCTCCCAAAATCAACGTACTCACATCAGAGACATACTCGCATCAGAAACACCGCTTCTCCCAAATTCAATGTATTTTTATTTGAATTTGAACCACCATCATACTCGCATCAAAGACAGTATGATCTATAACCAACTCTTACTTTGCTGCAATGGTGGTCGTAATTCTTTTTCTATTCAGTGGATATTACTAGCCTACCCATATATATTATCAAATCAATGGGGTTGATTGAAATTGAATTTTTGAATTTTGCAGTTACAAGATTATTGGATACCTTCTTGAAGTGAGAAAATACACAAGGTATTTTTCTGGTGATCTATAAAAATTATTCTTAATTAATTTTACTTCTTCTATCTATCACACATTAGAGGAGGTCTCCCTTTGTCCACGTTAATCTCCCAACCAGTTTCAATAAAAGTTCATCCTTACTAACACTGCTGCATTTTTCTTCCATATAGGTTCTGTGATGCAAACACAATAGGGATTCCAGTTGAGATTGAAACACTAGGTCATCATTACAATCATGCATGCTACATTTGGAAATTGACTCTAACTTTGAGTTTGCATTATATGTTGAACCAATGTGCTGCCAAATACATATTTTATACCTGTATATATGTTTACCTCTGCAGGTTGCATTTTTCACAAAAGAAAAATAGAGGCTAAATAAGTGTTATGGTGGGTGTGTATGGATTTTTTGTATCCAATCCCAAATTATGTAAAATGCATATGTTTTCAATTTCAGGTGGTGTTCGACGATTACGTGACAACATTTAAAGCATCAAAGGCCTCCGAGAAATAAAGTGAGCTAAGGTATAAAAAATTTGATTCAAATTTATCCAATTTGATAAATTTCTCATATTTTGACTGTCATTTTGGTTGGGATATTATTTTATTTTTTCTTAACAACAGATATGCAATTGGTGTTAGCCAAATTGTACATGTGATATGACCAGAAGGTAATAATTTTAGCCTTAACCTTTATATTTTAGGACATTGCATTTGTAAATTAAGGAGAAATATTGGTCAATCCACCAAGATATGTTTGCACTTCTTAATGATTTGACTTAGTTGAAATTGTTATTTTCTAATTAAATAGTGTTACCTTTTGTATTTCAAGAAAAGAAATTTGTGCATAACAAAGTATCCATATGGGATGCTATCCATTCCAATCTTGAGTGCCTGGACTATTATAGTGCATGGACTATTATAGTGCATGGACTATCTGTTCTTGCTTTTCTTTGGTTCTTCCCTGTTATGTGTGTGTTAATGCATTTAGTACTTGAGGCCTTACCAAGGCATGCATGCATTGAGCACCCGAGAGCTTATTTCCCATGTTCTTGCTATTATTTTCTGGATCTGCTATATAATATTGCATGTATCTAGGCTTGCGTGTTCCATTCCTGTTTTGTTTAGACCTGGCTTCTGTTGCAAGTTTACTTTCCCAACTAGAATTCTATGTTTAGATAAAAGAATATGTAGTATGTTGTAATTGAAATTAAAGGAAGTAATGAGTTTCCCATAGTTGTTTTGGAATGTAAATTATTAATAAATTTATAAAAGGTTATGAGAATAGTAATTTATGGGAAAGAGATAATAATTGTCAATTATTTATTTTTAAGTGTTTGTTTGTGTATCAATTTATATATTTGTGTGTGTGTGCTGTGTGAGCATTTTCATGTGTAAGTGCATTTATATATATTCAATTGTTTCACTTTGCTACTGCTTACGACAAGAGTACTTACTTTTGCGATGCAGACAGTTTTAAGCTTACCATCAAATATTATGTATATAACTTTAATAACTGTTGTGTTGTTTACTAAGCTTTTTTCTATCTAAAATAACAGTCACAAATATGAATTATATGGAATAAATGTTGATGAAAGCTTTTTAATAGTTTAAGCTGATCAAAACCCAAATTTCTTCATTATTCTTTCATTCTTTTGAAAAGCAAGCGTAAATAATTAGGATACAAGAGTAATTGAAGAATTAAAATTGGCATTGAATTTGAGGACTTTAGTAAAATTGTCAGAATTTGTTGGATGTATGGTACTTCTATTACATATTGTTATCCATTATTATTAGACTGCCATTTCTTTTACCCTTCGCACCTGAATGGATGTGGAAGCATTATCATCAAAAAATTAACGATGATGAAAAAAGAGAAGGAGCATACAAGCAATTGGAATATCTCAAATTAGCCAAAGGCAAACAATTTAGTTACTACGGTTTTTTTTGGATTGTATACATATACGATTATGTTTCATCTATATTTCGAAATATATGACTTATTCATGTTTTTTGATAACAATTATGTAAGATATATTACCTTCTCAAAGAAGATCCACAAAATTCATGTTCTACAAATAATCAACAACTGATTCCATAACATCCACTTTGAGAGTGCTCCCATGGTTACATTTATATTTTATTTATCTATGTAGTTAAAGGAAATGCCTACATATTCCAAGCAAGGAGCTGTGGAATAAACTTATAAATTTGTACACTCTCAGGTTGATCAATGTTCTTTCGATTTACTAACAATGCTTCTACCTATTACATTTTGACGATCACTCATTAAGGTATTTTCATTTGAAGTATGGAGTCTCGTGGAAGGAAAATGAATTTAAGAGTTAGACTAGCTGGATAAAAATTAATTGAGGGAAAATACTTTAGTTTCTCATATTCTCGCATGCAATAATATTTCGCACTAAAACAATCTTGTGTGTCAGCAACAATATAGTTTTCTCACTTCCAAGTTGATTATAGTGGTGTTGTATGCATTGTAACTATATCTTATAGGTAAATGACCTAATTTTCAACTATTAACATATTTTCTTACACACTTAGTGCCTCCTACTTTCCTCACTGTCGAGGAAATACCCTCTTAAAGGTATTTTAGATCTATTTATTTCATAACCATTTGCAAGAATATGCGGTGGATCTTTTAACTATTTTATATGATCATGAACATGTACATCTTTCTCCAAGAATACAGTCTACTACTGTACAATAACAAAACCATAGCATTCGTGTGATTTTGACTTCTATTATTTACTACATATAGGAGAACGAAAGTACATATATGTAGTCAATTCGTAGTTAGATTTCAGTTAAATATTCAACTTCATTTGAAGTAATTGTTGCTGAGCATATTTTCTTTCTGTCTTTATATTTTATCGAAGCCTAATTTGGATCTTTCAGAAACAAATGATAATGTAGAAGGTGATTCTCTTTTCTCTTTGTTCCTCTTCTCCGACTTTCGTGTGTATTTTATTTTACTTTAATCTTTTTTTTTGTAATTTCATAATAAAGTTTCATCGATTTTTTATGGGTATTTATATTTTCTCAAACTCAATTTTTGGAATTTCAACCAATTGCTTTGTGTTTTTATTTTTATATTTACTGTCAGTAGATGCTTTGTATTCACGAGTTAATCATGGGACCATTGTTGCTTTTGGTTAAACTTAGAGAAAGTGCATCACATCTTCATGGGTAATATTTCCCTATTTTCTTTTTATAACTTTTGATTTGTGATGAAACAACTTTATAAGGAGCATACAGAGAGGTTAAAGTGAAAGGTTTGTAGATATGTTATAAACCATATTGGTCTTGCTTTTTACATCCCTGTTTCACAACCAAAGTGAAAATATTGTTGGCATTTAGTATAAAATGCTGAAGGGAGATGTAGTTTTCCAAATGCAAAATTTGCGTATGAACATTTGGTTAAATATTTTCACTTTTTTCTTTCTGATTTTGGATAAGCTAGAAGCAATTCAATTAGTAATCCATTTCTTTTATTCATAGTTCACACATTTAGTTACCTATCTAAGTTAATTTTTGGTGGCAATAATGGTTTAAATCAAATAAGTCAACGACAGAAATTATTGCTATAAAAGTACCTTTCTTTTTCCATTGTGACACAAGTACTTTCTTTTGAATAAATAATATACTTGACAAAGCACACACGATATCAACATGTCTCGGGTTCTTCAAACCTAATTAACCTTTATTCAAGTTTAAAATGTTAGCAGCCACTACGCCTTACATGTCAATATGGTTTGTTACATGGTGGACATCCTAAGATGTAGGTTCGTTCGTACTTCATTTGGTTCAAATACTGCTTTAAATATATTTTTTGTTCAATATAAATTGAGTTATTTGATGCTAACCATATGTTTCATTTACAAGACTTGGTATAGGTTCCTTCATTTAAAAAATTAAGGAGAATAATTTTTGAGAAATGCATCGTAAGGTGAGCTAATCAAGGATACCCCTTTTATATCTGATATTTTTGGTAATTATCAGGTAATCATTAGATTTTTTTAATATAGTGATCCTTCTTTATAGGAGGTTGTTGTTCAACAAAATATTTAGGGATTCAAAACTATAGTTGCATTTGCAGTTGCAGGGTATATAATAGTCTATGTTATCAGTCCATTGTTGGAAGATTCACTGGAATAGAAGAAAGGTGAGTAACATTTTTTTCAACTATATCGTTTGTGCAAATCTTATAAATCTACTAAATTATTGGTTTTTTTAGGTGTTATCATCATCCTTGGTTTTCAAAAAATACACATATTCAAGTTCTCAATGGTAATTGCAAATTGAAAAATTTAGTGAATGTGAATAAGTGCTTTTATATACAACAAAAAATGAAAATTATCATAAAATATTATTATAGCAAGAAACATAGTTTAAATATTTTTGTTGCATTGTATTAGTTAATATTTTTTTTTTTTTTGCAAACTAACAGTAACATTATATCGTAGAGATATATCTCTTGATGTACAAAGCTTAAAGCCTGATGGAAGAAGTCTTGGTCAATGTCGTTGTTTAAAGAACAAGGTTAACATGTCAGAATAGTCTCCTAGAATTCTCAAAGGAAAGATTTTATATCTTTTTTATTATTATTAATCATCACCAATGGGTTTATATATCTTATATGGCAACTGTAATTTACTCATCATCAATGTTTCTAAACCTCTAATTTACTCATTACATTCATATACACATGTTTAATCTTCTTCCTCGTTTGGCAAAGTACTTCATCACATTTAGTCACTGTTTAATTAATTACCTTCCTATTTGTAAATTGTAAATATTGTGAAGAAAATAATTTTCAATTATATGCTCATCGTGCCTTCCATACTTGCATATTTTTCTCTATTGTCATATGTTAAAAAAATTATGTTCTTTTTGCAAAAAGTTTATTTCCATTTTTTAACTAAAAACATTAACTATTTATATGAATCTAATATCTTTTATTTTGATTAGAACATTCTCTACACTATTTTTAAAGTTGATCTATTTTTGTTAAGATTACTAACTACAAAGATAACATCAAATTATGGAATGAATTTACAAATCTAATTTTTAAACATATTTTCTATGATAATTTTGTTAAGAATAGTAAAAATTTTCTAATGTGCATGAACTGATAAGTTAAATAGATTGGGCTAACCTTGACCTTCTTTTTTCCCCAAAAATTTATTGTGATTTGTGAATATACTGCTCACATATTATCTCTTTTACAAAATTATGTTTTAGACGTTGCAAAATAAATAGCAACATGTATAATGTATGAATTCTTTATTTTGTGATCCAAATCCCCCTTCACCATGTAACATGTCAATAGTTGTATACTGAAATATTTTGATTTCTGAAAAAATTCAAATAATAATCCGATTTCAGCTTCCTCGTTTTTGTTTGTGGTGTTTCAGGTTCATTTATTCAAGAATCTAAACCAATTTCACCTTTTTCATTTCTATTTTCAATGCAGTTCAAGGTGTTGATACTATTTGCGCCAAAAATGGTCACAAACCCCAAGTATCGTGAAAGCACCAAACAATGAATATAAATCAGCAATATTCAAGCACAAGTTGCAGATCTCAGCAAATGATAAACATCAATATAGAAATAATGAATAGTGACACAGGATTTATAGTGGTTCGGCTATCTCCGGCCTACGTCCACTTCAAGTAATTATCTTTTATTGATGTTCTTTGCTAATTACAAATGATTGCAGCAGTTACAATGAAGGAATTCGAATATAACAGCAATGGTAAGATGTAGAATTGAATCCGGCAGAGTCTGGACGTTCAATAGCCCAAAGATCCTTTTTCTGTAGGCTTCAGGGGGCTATTTATAAGCGTGGGAGGCTGATATCGGCTCAAACTTCAAGAGACTTCTTCTAGCACATGAGTGGGCCCATGCGACCGGTCCCACCAAGTTTCGACTCGATCTGTGATCGATACGAATTGATTTCATATCGATCAAGAAATTGCCCAATTGAGCTGAAACTTGGTAGAGACATTCTTTAGCATGTACGCAAGCTGTTGTGAAAATTTCGTTGCATTTGGATTTGTGGAACGTGAGATATGATCGATGCAAGATTGCACTTTCATGAACACAGTCGCGTTTGAATCCATGTTTCGTATCCATCTGTTCGACTCGATCAAGGCACGTGTGCGTGAGGTGACGTGGTGCGAGATTCTTGGATCGCTCCACCTTTTTTGCCGAGTCGACCGAGTCATTCGCAACCAACACCGGAGCTTCGTTCGCATCGGCCGTTGATTCGTATCCAACTACTTCAGTCCTTTGAATCAATTCAATTCGCACCCCTTCATCGTTGCCTTTGTTCGTATCAATAATTATGGGTACATTTCGTATCGATCATCATTGATACGAAACAAACTTGCTTGTACGTGGTGGGTACGAACAAGGACACAGATGCTATCGATGCGAATAATGATGAACTGGGTGGATACGAAGCATGCTCACTCGTGATCGATACGAACTGTATCGGACCCTGGTCGACACTATCATGATGGATACGAAGTGCAATCGATACAACGTGTTGGGGATGCGGATTAAGGATCTTAAGGCAGAAATAACACTAGAGGGAGGGGTGAATAGTGTTTTAAAGAATATATGAACTATATGACTAAATTAAAACTTTCAACACAAATCTAAACAGAATTCTAACACAGAATGATCACAGAACATATAACAAATGCAAATAGTAAAGTAAAGCAAGTAAAAGGAAACAACACACCGGATTTTATACTGGTTTAGAATCCTCCTACATCCAATCCTGCACCAAGGCAATATCCTTGTACAGATTTTTATAAGACAATATCCAAATTACAACCCTCAATTTCTAAGGCCTTGAGGAACCCTCCTATCTCCGAGTCTGGGGTAAACTCTCTTGATTTACGGGACACAAGATCACCCGACTACTTCTTAATAACAATCCTTTTGAATGGATAGACTCTATGGATTTTTTGAATACAAATTAATCCTATAACTCTGAATAGCACTTTGATCTTTAGTAGAATGATGGAGAAACAAATAGAGGGAGTATCTAAATGATTTGATGGCACGATCTTGAAAATATGAAGTTTTATGGATATGGAATGGTAGAGAAGAAAGAGTGAAGAAAATAAGAAAGTAGTTGTTAAAAAATTCGTTTTGGAAGCCTTTATATAGATGCACAACAGTCATAACCATTGGCGAAAGGTTTTTGAATGAATGGACACTTCTTTTGAAAATTGAATTTTTGAATCTAACTGTCACCATGTCGACATGGGGTATCCCCATATGTCGACATCCCTCAATTCAAAATTGTAGAGATGTTGTTTTGTAAAAGCATTTGAATTTAAAACAAGTTGAAACTTCTCTGAAGCAAAATAAAGTGTTTAAACAATATTTTGAGATAGAGAATGAATATAAAACATTATTTTAAATATATATATATATAATTGATATAGACCGTCAATTATATAAGTAATATTTAAAATCAGAATAAGTTTTGATATTTTAAAAATAGAAGTTTTTAAAATCAGAATGGAGGAATATTTCAAGGCTAAAACAAAGTTTGAAAACATTTTTGAAAACATGATTTTGAAAGCTAAAACATTTTGAAAAACAGATTTAAAAACATTTGGAAAAATCTATTCAAACTGAAATTGCAAGAACCTTCCTACAGAGCTCCTCCATAGGACTCGAGAACTTGTACAAAGTAGTTTAAATGATTTTGATTTTCGTGGGTTTGTAAGCCACTTGTCATAGGTTTGTAAGCTACTTGTCGTGGGTTTGTAAGCCACTGGTTTCAATAGAAATTGGGTTCCATCCCAAAAGAAAATTGGAAGAAAGATGAGAGTGCTATTATGAAGTTTTAAAAAAATACTAGACACTTATCTTTAGATCTTGAAATCTTGAGTATTGAATCTTGAATCTTTAATCTTCATCTTGATGTTTGAGTCTTTATACTGATCAGTCTTCGATAATACTTACATATACTTCCTATATACATATATATATCTATCTATATGAAAATGTTAGTATATATTTTATAAAGTAAAGTATAATAACTATATAAGGTTGTTGTCATCAAAACATCATCAACTCAATTCCTAACAATCTCCCCCCTTTTGATGATGACAACCTTTATTTATAAAATATTCTTACCATACCATAACTCCCCCTTACTCCGTGATTTCTTCTTAATACTACAACTCCCCCTTACACCAAGCACATATATTTTTATAACTTTCTCCCCCTTTGTCATCAACAAAAACTATTAACTACTTAAGAATTCAAGAATGATTAGTATGAACAAATAATATGTATAGAACAAGCATGAAACAATGAGTATAAGTGAACACATTTTAGTTATTACGACATATATAAGAACATACATAAACACAAACAAACAGAACAATGTAAAACAAAGAATAAAAAAAGAGTACGCTTTAATGGCGATCCTTAACTATAGGAGACTTATGAATCGAACAATTGGGGTAGTGGAGACAAAAGTTTCCACGTTGTTCAATTATGTTTCCATTAGTATCAACAAGGATCTCACCAACGCAAATAACGCTTTCGTCCTCATTTATAGGGACTTTGGGTTGAGGTAAAGGTTGATCTTCCTCTTGGTATTCTTGTGGTTCTTTCATAGGTTCTTCTTCCTCAGATTCCATGGCTTGTGAAGAGTCTTCAATATTAATAGGATTTGTATGGTTATCCATAAGGAATTTTTGTACATTCCTAATAATATTCCCTTGCCTTTGTTGTTCTCTAGCCATCCTAAGTTGACTTACTTGAATTTCAGTCATCAATTGAAGGATATCTTTCATCTTCTCTTGCAATTTGATCACTCGAGCGTGCGTAGTTTGTTGAAATGGACCAGAATGAGGAGATGTGGGTGAAGTGGGTCATTAATAGAAGAGGAGGCCATTATTTTATTGTTTCAGAAGTTATTTACAGAGAATATAGTGAAGAAAGAGGAGAGAAAACGAAATAAATAGATAAATAGCCAAATAACTAACTTTGGAGGGAAATTCTATTTTCAAATTTTTGTTGGGTATGTCAACATCAGGGTATAGGGCATGTCGACATGTCTTTCAAAAAAAGTGTAATTTTTATTTTGAATTTTTATTGATTATTATATTATATTATTTTATATTTCAGATTTTGAACAAATACCTAATTCTCTTCTAAATTTAGTAAAATTCTGTTCGGTTAACGGTTTAGTTAATATATCAGCAATTTGTTTTTCAGTATTTATATAATCTAGAGTTATTATTTCTTTAGTTATATTATCTCTAAGAAAATGATGTCTTATATCAATATGTTTAGTTCTAGCATGATGAGTTGGATTTTTAGATAGATTTATTGCACTAGTATTATCACAATATATTGGTGATTTACTTATGTTAATTCCAAAATCTTTTAAAGTTTGTTGCATATATATGACTTGTGAACAGGCCAGAGCAGCAGATATATACTCTGCTTCAGTTGTTGACAAGGAAACAGTATTTTGTTTCTTGCTGAACCAGGAAACCAGTGAATGTCCTAGAAAGTGACAAGTTCCACTTGTACTCTTTCGGTCTGATTTACAACCAGCATGATCAGCATCACAATATGATATTAAATCAAAAGTATTATTTTTAGAATAAAATAAACCATAATCTAAAGTGTATTTTACATATCTTAAAATTCTTTTAACAGCTTTTAAGTGAGTTTCTTTAAATTGTGATTGGTATCTTGCACAGAGACAAACACTATGCATAATATCAGGACGACTCGCCGTTATATAGAGTAGCGAACCAATCATTCCCCTATATAAAGTTTGATCAATATCTTTTGATTTATCTTCTTTACTTAAACCTACATTTGTTGACATTGGAGTTGGTTTCCCACTAGAGGTGCTTAAACCAAATTTATTGATTAAGTCTTTAGCATATTTTTCTTGACTTATGAAGATTCCATTCTCTAGTTGTTTAATTTGAAGCCCTAAGAAAAAACTTAATTCTCCCATGTGACTCATTTCAAATTCTTTAGTCATTATATCTGAAAATTCTTTATTCATTATGTTATTAGTTGATCCAAAGATTATGTCATCTACATATATTTGGACCAGTTGAATATCTTGATTATTTCTTTTAATAAAAAGTGTTGTATCTACTTTACCAATTTCAAAACCAGATTGAAGTAAATAAGATCTTAGTCTTTCATACCAGGCTCTAAGAGCTTGCTTTAGACCATATAGAGCCTTCTTTAACTTGTATACATGGTTTGGAAATTTATTATCGTTAAAAAATGGAGGTTGTTCAACATAAACATCTTCTTTTACAAAACCATTTAGAAAAGCACTTTTAACATCCATTTGATATAATTTGAAATTATTATAATTAGCGAAAGCAAGTAGAATTCTTATAGCTTCTAATCTTGCTACGGGGGGAAAGGTTTCATCATAGTCAATTCCTTCTTCTTGACAATAACCTTGTGCGACTAAACAAGCTTTATTTCTTACGACCTCACCGAGTTCATTCATTTTATTTTTATAAACCCATTTAGTTCCAATTATACTTTTATCCTCAGGTTTAGGAACAAGTTCTCATACATCATTTCTGGTAAATTGATTCAATTCTTCTTGCATAGAAAGAATCCATGAGTCATCAGACGATGCTTCCTTTGGATTTTTAGTTTCAATTGTTGATATAAAGGCTACCTTACTCATACTACTTAATTGATTTCTAGTTCTAACTACAGATTCAATATTTCCTAAAACCTTTTCTATAGGATGATCTTTTGATATTTTAAATCTCTTATTAGGTTGATTTATTTCACTAATAGTTTCATTAGATTGATTTAAATTTATAAAATCTTCTTTATCATCTATTTGTACAATATCTTTAAGATTTTCATCAAAAGATACATGCATAGTCTCTTCAATAGTATTAGTTTTTAAATTAAAAACTCTAAATGCTTTGCTTCTATTAGAATAACCAATAAAGAATCCTTTATCAGCTTTTGGTTCAAATTTATCTAAGTTATATTTTGTATTAAGAATAAAACATTTACTCCCAAAGACTTTAAAATAAGAAATTATAGGTTTCTTATTATAAAGTAATTCATATGGAGTTTTATTTGTTAATGGTCTAACTAAAATTCTATTTAATATATAACAAGCTGCAGCAAATGCTTCAGCCCAAAAATATTGGGTAAATTACTATCAGAAAGCATTGTACGAGCACATTCTTGAATCGTTCTATTCTTACGTTCTACTACTCCGTTTTGTTATGGAGTTCTTGGAAATGAAAAGTTGTGAGTAATTCCCTTTTGAGTACAGAAATTCTTAAAATTTTCATTTTCAAATTCACCACCGTGATCACTTCGAATAGTTTTAATTTTGAAAGAATGTTGTTTTTGTATTCTTTTAGAAAAGTTTTTAAATATTTCAAAAGTATCACTTTTATGTTTTAAAAAGATTGTCCAAGTATATCTTGAATAATCATCTACTATAACAAAAACATATTTACTATGGTTAATTGATTGAACTTGAGATGGACCAAATAAATCTAAATGAAGTAATTCTAGAGAACTAGAGGTAGAAATAGCATTTTTTAATTTAAATGAGCTTTTCTTAAGTTTTCCTAATTGACAAGCATCACAAATACTATCTACTTTAAAGTTTAACTTGGGTAGACCTCTAACTAAGTCAAGTTTTGATAGCCTAGATAATAATTTGAAACTCAAATGGCCAAATCTTTTATGCCAAATCTGAGGGTCACTTGTATTAGCCAAAAGACATAGATTATCATTTGAAATTTTCATACTAAGGATATAAATATTTTTCTTCCTAATACCTTCAAAAATTACATTAGACTTATCATCTTCAATGTGACATTTATCTTTTTCAAATTTAATTTTAAAACCTTTATCGCAAAGTTGACTTATACTAAGCAGATTATGTTTTAAGTTCCTAACTAATAAAACATCAGAAATATTTAAAGTTTTAGAGTTACCGACATTGCCGACGCCAACCACATATCCTTTAGAGTTGTCACCAAAATTAACTAATCCACCATCTTGATAAGTAATGTCCTTGAGTATCTCGGGATTTCCAGTCATGTGCCTCGAACAGCCACTATCAAGTATCCATTTATCTTTCTCAATTTGCACAGTTTGTCTATTGGGTGTTGATTCGTCAAAAGCCATATAACATGTCTGTCCCTGCATAACACACCAATTCGGTAGATAACTTGATTTTTCAAAATAACTATATGCAGACTTATGATCTTTTGATGAAATGCATAGATTCAAAACAGTTTTAACACAATTTTCCAAAAATGCCATTTTTATATTTTTCAAGTTTCATATTATGAAAACAATGAAAACCAATGTTCTGATACCAATTGTTGGGGATGCGGATTAAGGATCTTAAGGCAGAAATAACACTAGAGGGGGGGTGAATAGTGTTTTAAAGAATATATGAACTATATGACTAAATTAAAACTTTCAACACAAATCTAAACAGAATTCTAACACAGAATGATCACAGAACGTATAACAAATGCAAATAGTAAAGTAAAGCAAGTAAAAGGAAAGAACACACCGGATTTTATACTGGTTCGGAATCCTCCTACATCCAGTCGTGCACCAAGGCAATATCCTTGTACATATTTTTATAAGCCAATATCCAAATTACAACCCTCAATTTCTAAGGCCTTGAGGAACCCTCCTATCTCCGAGTCTGGGGTAAACTCTCTTAATTTATGGGACACAAGATCACCCTAATACTTCTTAATAACAATCCTTTTGAATGGATAGACACTATGGACTTTTTGAATACAAATTAATCATATAACTCTGAATAGCACTTTGATAGTAGAATGATGGAGAATCAAATAGAGAGAGTATCTAAATGATTTCCTATTGAGAATTTGGCAGAATGATGGCACGATCTTGAAAATATGAAGTTTTATGGATATGGAATGGTGGAGAAGAAAGAGTGAAGAAAATAAGAAAGTAGTTGTTAAAAAATTCGTTTTGGAAGCCTTTATATAGATGCACAACAGTCATAACCATTGGCGAAAGGTTTTTGAACGAATGGACACTTCTTTTGAAAATTGAATTTTGAATCCAACTGTCACCATGTCGACATGGGGTATCCCCATATGTCGACATCCCTCAGTTCAAAATTGTAGAGATGTTGTTTTGTAAAAGCATTTGAATTTAAAACAAGTTGAAACTTCTCTGAAGCAAAATAAAGTGTTTAAACAATATTTTGAGATAGAGAATGAATATAAAACATTATTTTATATATATATATATATAATTGATATAGACCGTCAATTATGTAAGTAATATTTAAAACCAGAATAAGTTTTGATGTTTTAAAAATAGAAGTTTTTAAAATCAGAATGGAGGAATATTTCAAGGCTAAAACAAAGTTTGAAAACATTTTTGAAAACATGATTTTAAAAGCTAAAACATTTTGAAAAACAGATTTAAAAACATTTTGAAAAATCTATTCAAACTGAAATTGCAAGAACCTTCCTACAGAGCTCCTCCATAGGACTCGAGAACTTGTACAATGTAGTTTAAATGATTTTGATTTTCGTGGGTTTGTAAGCCACTTGTCGTAGGTTTGTAAGCTACTTGTCGTGGGTTTGTAAGCCACTAGTTTCGATAGAAATTGGGTTCCATCCCAAAAGAAAATTGGAAGAAAGATGAGAGTGCTATTATGAAGTTTTAACAAAATACCAGACACTTATCTTGAGATCTTGAAATCTTGATTCTCTAGAGTCTTGAATCTTGAATCTTTAATCTTCATCTTGATGCTTGAGTCTTTATACTGATCAGTCTTCGATAATACCTACATATACTTCCTATATACATACATACATATATATATATATATATGAAAATGTTAGTATATATTTTATAAAGTAAAGTATAATAACTATATAAGGTTGTTGTCATCAAAACATCATCAACTCAGTTCCTAACACAACGTTGTTGTTTGGATTGATGCGATGACCTTGATCAATTCGAACTCGAGGATACGAACCGGGGTTTGATTTGGTCGATGCGAACCTGATGGATTCGAACTGCACTAAACTCGATGGATTTGAAAATACTGAGGCAGTGTCGTTCCGATGGATACGAACCTGATGGATTCGAAGTGGGGCAAAGTCATTTTGATGGATACAAATCTAATGTATACGAAAATGGGGTTATTACCTTCAATTTGCATCGATCATAACTTGAGCATACGAACTCGGATTGACTTGAAATTTGGAATGCGGGCTTTTATAGTTTTGCTTGTCATGTCTTGTACTTTGCAGCCTGATCCGGACTCGGACAAAATTCATCGATATCCATGGTTATCCTGCAATGCATAGTTGATATTCATGACCTTTTATTATTGATTTTTAGTTAGTTTTTGGGTATCTCATCTTTGCCAAAAGGTGGGATAACATTTTGCCCCCCAAAACATGCCTTTTGGTAAGAGGTGTGTTTTGACCCATCTCAAATCTAATGCAGTGAGTTCATGTTTTATTCAGAGATCATAGCATTTTCAATCAAGTTCATGGATGTTCGTAGCCAAATCGTTATCCATCTCTTCCCGTGGAAGTTAAGAATGAAATTCTATAGTCTCTCTGGTCTATCGGTGGTCACTCCAGACCCTTGCCAAGCCCATTCCAGACTTAGCGATTGAATAGAAAGATCCCATTGCACTCCGACGTTGCTTTCTATCCCTTGCTCTCCGGCCCCAGCTAGGGCATATAGCGATGTCTTTGTTGTTCTAAACCGATCATAGCCTCTCTGGGTTCTTGCTGGATCCCATCCTGTCACTCTTCGGTGAAGGGGAAGCAGCGTTAAGTGAGTCGATCATGTCGCTCTCCGACGAAGCAACTCACTTCTTGCACTCCGGTTCATTGTATCTGAACATTAAGCGATGTCATGGCCTAAATCGTGGGCCGATCACAGCCTCTCCGGGCTCTTATCGAATCCCTATCTAATCACTCTCCGGTGAATGGGAAACGACGTTAAGTGAGTCGATCCTGTCGCTCTCCGACGAAGCAACTCACTTCTTGCACTCCGGACCCTACCTCTCCGGGTAGGATCATAAAGCGATCATTTTATGTTGGTATTTAATATTTATCCTTTAACTCTCCAGTCAAAGGTTTATTTCAAGAAATTGGAGCTTATTTATTAAATTCAAGCCCTAGATGTTTAATCTCAAACATCAGGAAAAACTAGACACTGCCTCTCTGGGCGGAGCGGCCTATTACCATCTCAGAGCATGCCTAGGGATCTCTCCGGTTCCCATACATGAGTAAGTGGAATAGCCGTTTATTTTTAAAATCAAATCTAAGAAAACTAATCGACCAAAGTTCAAATCCTGAACTTGGCCCTTGCTATCATAATCAATTGATGACGAGTCGTGATCCCGATCCAGGATCAGTTCTGTTAGGTGGAGGCGGCAGTTGTTTAGGTCTTACGGCCGCAGTCCGTTCTCTGATATACTGTGTCAATCTACCACTCCTGGCATGTTCTTCCACCTCATCTTTTAGGTGACGACATTCATCGGTAGTGTGCCCATCCAGCTCGTGGAATAGGCAATATTTTTCAGTTCTACGCTCCCGCTCAGTGGGATCTCTCCTGGACGGTTTTCGATAGGGAACTTTCCCCCGAGTTTCAGTGTAAATCCTTTCTAGATTTGCCGTCAGATCTGTGTATTATCTGAATCTAGGCTCTCGGAATTTCTTCCGTCTATCAGGACCATCACGTCTATCGTCCTGCTTTCTCTTTCCTTTGTCTGCTCCAGACTGTTCCCTAGCGGTTCCTACGCCCTGCACAGCATTTACTTCTCGCCTTTCGGCTCATGATTCTTCCAGCCGAATGAATCTTTCAGCTTCACGATAAAATTCTCCAAGATCTTGTGGTGGATCTCTTGCCAAAGAATTTTTGAATTTGGTGCCTTCCCCAACTCCTGCCACCGCCGCCATCAAGATCATCGATGGATCCGGACGATCTACAGAAGCCACCGTTGCATTGAATCACGGTAGGAAATCTTTCATGGACTCTCCGGTCCTTTGCTTTATTGAATCCAAAGTCCTCACACTCTTGGGTCGCGTCATGTGGACCCTGAATTGTCTCATGAAGCAATCCACAAGTTAACCCATTGTTCTGATTGATCCAGTCTCCAGCTGTCTAAACCAAAGCGTAGCCAAATCTGACAAGTATAGAGGGAAGCATCGAGCCATCACTTCCTCGAATACCCCCAACACTTCCATGTGCCTGATGTATCTGGTAATATGCATGGTTGGGTCTGACTTCCCATCATAAGGATCCAACATAGGTAATTTGAACTTTGGAGGGTTCCTTGCATTCCTGATATTCGGAGTGAATGGACTCCGACTGACTTCTTCCAATCCTCCACTCGACAACCCTCCTCTCATGATTCGTCGCACTAGACCAACCATCCTTTCATCTCCATCCAAGGGTTGCCCCCTTGTCATGTTTCTGTCCTGCCCCTCAAGTCTCGAAGGGAACTCTAGTACATACTCTTCATGTGGCTCAGTAACATTAGCATTGACTCTAGCCTACTGAGCTTCATCTATAGGTCTTCCAGTGTCTGATCCTGAGGGTTTGCCTCCAAGTCCTTGTCGATTGCCTTCAGGTCCTACATTCCGGTCTTGAACCTGACCTTCATTGGTTTCTGCAATCCTGACTCCTTGTCCTGCACTTGCAGACGCCGTAGTTGGCCCAAGGTTCTGCACATTCGTTGCTCTCATCTATTTAAAGAAATTATGTAGCATCTCATGTTGACTCTTCATCATTCTTTCATGCATTAAATTAGCCATAGCCTCCATCTCATCCCTGGTGATGTAGATCGAAGCTTGTCCTTCTCCAGCTCTAGAGGATGCCTCCTGGCTTCCTCCTTGTTGGCTTCTCTCAGCTCTTTGCCTTCTGCTTGTTTGTCGAGTCATTTTCCCTAAGTCTGAATTCTTCAAGCTTCTCAAATCTGAACTTCAATACGATGCAGCGGGTGCTAATTCCTCTCAATGAAAGCACCAAAGTGTTTGCGCCAAAAATGGTCACAAACCCCAAGTATCGTGAAAGCACCAAACAATGAATATAAATCAGCAATATTCAAGCACAAGTTGCAGATCTCAGCAAATGACAAACAACAATATAGAAATAACGAACAGTGACACAGGATTTATAGTGGTTCGACTATCTCCGGCCTACGTCCACTTCAAGTAATTATCTTTTATTGATGTTCTTTGCTGATTACAAATGATTGCAGCAGTTACAATGAAGGAATTCGAATACAACAGCAATGGTAAGATGTAGAATTGAATCCGGCAGAGTCTAGACATTCAATAGCCCAAAGATCCTTTTTCTGTAGGCTTCAGGGGGCTATTTATAGGCGTGGGAGGCTGATATCGCGCTCAAACTTCGAGAGACTTCTTCTGGCACGTGAGTGGGCCCACGCGACCGGTCCCACCAAGTTTTGACTCGATCTATGATCGATACGAATTGATTTCTTATCGATCAAGAAATTGCCCAATCGAGATGAAACTTGGCAGAGACATTCTTTAGCTTGTACGCAAGCTGCTGTGAAAATTTCGTTGCATTTGGATCTGTGGACCGTGAGATATGATCGATGAAAGATTGCACTTTCGTGAACACTGTCACATTCGAATCCATGTTTCCTATCCATCTGTTCGACTCGATCAAGGCACGTGTGTGTGAGGTGACATGGTGCGAGATTCTTGGATCACTCCACCTTTTTGCCGAGTCGACCAAGTCATTCGCAACCAACACCGGAGCTTCATTCGCATCGACCGTTGATTCGTATCCAACCACTTCAGTCCTTTGAATCAATTCAATTCGCACCCCTCATCGTTGCCTTTGTTCGTATCAATAATTGTGGGTACATTTCGTATCGATCATCATCGATACGAAACGAACTTGCTTGTACACGGTGGGTACGAACAAGGACACAGATGCTATCGATGCGAACAACCATGAACTGGGTGGATACGAACCATGCTCACTCGTGATCGATACGAACTGTATCAGATCCTGGTCGACACTATCATGATGAATATGAAGTGCAATCGATACGACGTTGTTGTTTGGATCGATGCGATGACCTTGATCGATTCGAACTCGAGGACACGAACCGAGGTTTGCTTTGGTCAATGCGAACCTGATGGATTCGAACTGCACTAAACTCGATGGATTCGAACGTACTGAGGCAGTGGTGTCGTTCCGATGGGTACGAACCTGATGGATTCGAAGCGAGGCGAAGTCATTTTGATGGATACGAATCTAATGGATATGAAAATGGGGTTATCACCTTTAATTTGCATTGATCATAACTTGAGCATACGAACTCGGATTGACTTGAAATTTGGAATGCGGGCTTTTATGGTTTTGCTTGTCATGTCTTGTCAATTGCAGCCCGATCCGGACTCGGACAAAATTCATCGATATCCATGGTTATCCTGCAATGCATAGTTGAAATTCATGACTTGTTATTATTGATTTTCAGATAATTTTTGGGTATCTTAGCTTTTCCGAAAGGTGGGATAACAAATAAAATGGTTCAAAAAAGAAGAAATTAGAATGTGTTTAATATGTCTGTTTGTAACGAACCCGAAATTCTGGTCGTTAGATTTTGAACATTTAATTCATTTTAAATGTTGAATATAGATTATAAATTGATTTTTGAAATAAGAAGATTTTTTTTGAATTAATAAAGTTAGTTATAGTTTCAAATAGGCAATTCAATTGGATTTAGATAATAATAATTTAACTTTTGAAATTGGATAATTTGTGAATCTGGGCGTATATAGATGTGGGAATGGTTTCTAGAATTTATTTAAAGTCTAGTTGTATTTGAACTAAAGTATTTGAATTTTGGATGGAATCAAAAGTCAATGAATTAAAATTGGAATATTTATATAAATTTATTAATGGAATTTAATATATAGTGATAATGAAAAATAATCAGATTTTGATTTAAAACGAATTGGAATAATTGCTAATGTGAACATAAATTCTATATGATTTATAATTAAGCTAATATAATTTTAAAAGTAAAATTTCAAATGATTTCGACAATTTTGGAAACCGCTCGATTTAAATCGACGAGTTAAAATAGCCTTTCGAGACACAGTCTTGGAATTCGACGAAACCGATTCCATTGGATCCGTAACAGTGTGTTATTATCGGATTTCAAATTTCATAGCGTTTAGAGTTATCGTTTGTCCGCACGGGTGAGAAACGTGTTGAAATTTAAATTGGAAATTTAATATTTTTAAATCAATTTAAAAAAGCTATCTTCCACATATGATTGAGTTAGCCTCCGAAACACGTTCCATTATGTCCGGAATGCGGGTAAAACCTTATAAATGCCAGGCGGCATGTGTTTTTTGGAGTTCGTTTGTAAAGTTTGATAAATTGGAAATAATATTAATATAATATTATTAAAACACACACACATATATATATATAAACACGTTAGTCCTCAAACCCTAGAACGTTTCTACGGCTTCCACTATTTGCAATCAATGGCCGATACTTCTCCTCGTTTCCCCTTGTTTTTCTTTAAATCCATCAGCTTTTATCAAAAAAATTCAACTAGAATATCGTAGACCTCGTCGAGCTCTATGAAGTGGACGGTGAAGATCGACTATTGTCAACCAAAGGAGGGGTTATTGGGCTGCGTTTGTGAGGTATTCATGCATGATTTTCTATGCGTCGGGGGAGCCGAGCTTGCCCGCTATCTGGCTATGGGTGCACGCGGTGTGGGGCTTCGTGGTGAGGGTCTCCGATCGAGTTGGATGGCACCGTGGTGGCCGCGTTTGGAAACCCTAGTCGGCGATATTTTGGTTTGTTTTGTCTGTAGCAACGAGGAAGATGGGAATCATATTGGCGGCCTTGATTTCTTTACCTTAACGTACGACCCTGTTCTAGTTTTTAAAAAAAGAAATTGTTTTATAAATTATATATACAAATCTTTAATTCTGCATACCTTTTGCATGCATCGTCGGATTCCGACGAAACGAGAAGCGACGGAATCGTAGGGACGCGATCTACGCGCTGCAGTAGATCTGGAATCGATTTAAGCAAGTGAAAATTTTGGATTAAATCGAACGGGTTTGATTTAGTTTAAAATTGGAACGCTCGACAAATTCAAGGTGAGTTAATCTCACTTACATTTGGAATTCAAGTTAATTTAAAAGTTAGAATTTAAATTGTTGATTGATTGTTTGAATGTGATATTATATATAGTAGTAGTATATATATATTGGAGTGATTGATTTCCCGCATTATATAGCAGATGAGACCCTATGCGCCGCATAATAGCGGATGATATGAATATAACCCCATATACCGCGATATTCCACCTTGAAGTGGAATTGGTATTTTATATTGTGCTAACATCTGTGAATGCAGGGAAACAGGTTGGAGGGATCCAACTGGATTTCCTCAAAATGTTGAATTTATTTTATAATCAGCATTGTGAATTATGTGATAATCTGTGATTTTATTGGCTATATTTGGAAGTGAATTATTGAATGTTATGGCTTGGTTGAATATATTTGGGTATCTGTGAGAATGAAAAATATAAGTTTAAATTTTTTAAAGGAAATAAAATGGGAGTTTTAAAATAAAAATTGAATTGGATATTTCAAATTTAAATAAGGATTTTAAATCGTAATAAAGGGTGAAATTGGTTTAATGGATTTTGTAATTTATTTTGGATAAATCAGGAGATAAATTTTAAAGGGAATTTAACTCAGGAAATCGGTTTGGAATTGATTTAGTATTTTGGAAACTGTGATTTAAAAGGAAATGAGGAATGAAAATTTATAACTGGGTTTATAAATGAAGTGGAATATTTATCAGTGGATAAATTTGGAAGCATAGATTCCAGTGGGAATTTATGAGAAAAGTTGTAAATTCACTTTTAGAAATAAAAAGTTGATTTTATTTTAAAAGCTGGAAAATATATTTTCTAGAAAACTAAGTATATTTTAAAGAAAAGATTTCAAAGTATAAATTAGAAGTTTTAAATTTTTTTTGGATGTTTTTAGAAATTTATCATTTTAATTGTTTTTAAGTGGAAAGTAAATATTTATTTAAGTTAATTATGGTAGTTAATTATATTTAAAGGTAGATTAGTATTATGACTGTAAAGGAGAGTTTTAACATAAATATTTGATATAACAACTTTATTTGAAGGGAAATTTTGGTTTAAGTTTACTTGGAAACTCTTATAGAATCTCTTAAGTATTATTTTTATTTAAGTAATTTAGTAGCCTTATTTTTAATAATTTAAGTGTATATTTTTGAAAGTGAATATTAGAAGATGGGAATGTGTTTTAAAAATAAAACTAATTTTATTTTTAAAGTATTGAAAGAATTTACCGGATTGGGTCGTAAATTAAGTTGGGATAAATCAAGCAGGATTTATAAAAGGATTATATGGTTATATTGAAATGGAAGTGTATATCCTGGAAAGCCAAGTATGTTTTCAAAATAGCTTTTTAAGTATAAATTAAAGTTTTAAAGTTGGTTTTAAAAAAAAGAATGTTTTGGAGAAATTATTATTTTAGTTGTTAATATTTTAAATGAAAATATTTATTAAATTAGTTATTGTAGTAATTATTTTTAAAGGTTAATTGACATTATGTTTTAAATGATAATTTTTTTATATTTATATTTTATAAAAATATTTTATTTTAAAGATAGTTTGGGTTAACTTTTATTTTTGAATAAATTAGTTTATATTTTATAAGGCAGTTTTATTTTAAATATTTGTAAAGTATATATTTTTGAATAAAGTGTTAAATTAGTTTTAATTTATATTTTTTAAAGTATATTTACAATAAATTGATTTTAACTATTTTAAAGTCTAAAGTACTTGGACTTGGTGATTTTCATTGGAAGTAAACAATATTTGGGAAATTTATTCCGTGAGAGAAAGGTGGTTTGAAACTGTTTTGAAAAAGGTTGAAGTATGGAAAATAGCTTGCAAAGTTATTTTGAATAAATAATTTGGAAAAATATTTAAAGCCTGATGATTGTTTGTGAATGTTATTTGATAATTAAATAACCGACTATCAATATTGGCCAATGCACTGATCGTTTCGAAGACATCGGGATTGGGATTTATTTCCCGAAAACCACTTCGATCTGGTTTGAACGTTTTCGTGAGGAAGACAAGAGCTTGGATTTGAGGATGGAGCAGTGAAGTGCAAGGGCTAGTCGCTACTAATCATGAGGGTGATTCCAAATTGGATGTAGTAAGAGTAGTGCCTTCGGTTCCGTTCAAAGCCAGAACTGACTTGAATGGATGAATGCTTTCAGAAAATCGTCAGGAGGACGATGAGCATTCTAGGTGAATATGTGCTAAAAAGGTAACGCATAGCCTCGAGTCTCGTCAACCGGGAATGGCTAAAACAGGGGAGGTGCATACAAGGCTAAGTGGCTAGCAACTAATTAGGGTAAGGTCACCCCTGTCTAGATGTCCCTTTATATTCGGCTGTGTGGTGGTTGCTGATGCCAACCGCGGGGTGAACTTATTTGAACTATCCAGTAAGGGGTAGCCACGACCTTGTGATGCAGGGGATCAGGGTGGATCGTCGGTACGGTGATCTAGACCACGTACTGTGATGGGCGGTACCCCAGTAGCCCTGCCATTGATGGAAATTCATTCTCCCAACATGCCTTTACGGTTTTTGTTTGTAGATCCCACTTTGTGGCTAGTAGCTGGAATTTAATGAATGTAACAATTTCGGCTATTTGAATAAGTATTTGTATATAGACACTATTATAATATCAGAGGATTTTACAAGAAATGTTTTGGTTATCGTAAGGTAAAACCCGACATGTTTATTTGTGGTGTGGTCTTACGAGATACCTTTGTTTTCAAAAGATTTTTGAAACTTTAATAATTGAGTTGAGTTAATTTTCTCACGCTAGTATTCCAGATTGACTCGAGTGTTATTTTATTATAATGATCGGGTCAAGCCGAGTATTATAAATCCAGTTTAGGATGCTGTGGAGCTTAGGAGACGAGCTGGATGGCGAGACGTATCATACGTATTTGAAGTATATTCCGCTGTGCTATGTTAGCTGTATAGTGAGGACATGTTAAGATAACTGTCCACTAATTGTATTTGATTGCGATGTATTCTGGTGATGTATTATATAAACGGATAGAGTTTCTTTTTGTGTAAAGATATGTCATTATCTATTATATTTTATTCCACTGTGATTGTGAGATTCTATTGTTGTTTTGTTTCCTCTTCTTCTACCTCCTACTTTCTTTCCGTCAACAATCTGTCTTTTTCAGCACTCGATCGTCGGCATCTTATACAATTGAAGTATTTGTGTCGATTTTCGAGGGTCGAGAAGGGCGGGTCGTCACAGTGGTATTACGGCTTAGGTTGGCGATAACCTTGGCTCTAGTGGGAATTACTTATTAATAATAGAGTCAATAGTACTCTAGAATGAGTTTGAGCGTAACAATAGATATGAGCACGTAATTGTTAGTGAATATAAAACTGTTTTTATATTGTGTTGACTTATTGGTTGAGTGTTTATGAATTCTGCTCGGTAAGGGAAGTACAACCGTATCGATAGGGATTTCTAAACTCTTAAACAAGATAAACCGACATAGTATTGTTTTTAAAATGGGTAAATCAAATAATTTTACCCAAATTTATATTTTTATATAAAAGAAATAATTTTTCTAAAATTATTGTATGTATATTTGGATGTTTGGTTGTTATTATTATAATCAAATAAGAATCTAAAATTTGAAATGGTCTATATTTATACCAAATAGAATTGTATCAGTATGAAATAATATAATGGAACATAACCAAAATTTGATTTAAACCAGAATTTAAATCCCGAAAATTTTGGAAAATGTTTAAATTGAGTTTGAACCAAGTGTGGAAATTTTTAATCTTGAAAATTCTTGAAAGGTTTTCCATGGTGTTTGGAGGAAATAATGGAGTATTATTTTGAGAGTAATGAAGCACTGAACTCACTTTAGTCGCTAGAAAATAATACTGGCGATGATGGCCATATCATCAGTATTCATTTTCGAGTTTCTAAGTGATGGATTGCTACCTGATGGTTTGGGATGATTAATTATTTGGACTTGTTGGATGAACAAGTTGTTTTGAAATTCCAAAGAAAATTGTTTTAATATGCCAAAGTGGGTATGTATATTGATGATTTCAAAATGGCTTTGAAATAAAACTGGGTAATTAAATTCTGAGAATTCTATTTAATTAATGTGAAAAGTTAAGATGAATCAACTATTGAATTTATAAAGTGAAGTTGATATAAATAAGAAAGGGAATTGAAAATTTTAACCTTGGAATTAAAATTTAACTCGAGCAAATCTAGGCGGATAAGATATATTGGAATTTAACTTAAGATAAGTTAAATAAAATTAAAGTTGGGTTTGAATTGAATTGGATATTATGAGAAGGTAATATAATTGTATAAGTTACAATTATTGAATGGGATAACGCACTTAAGTCCTTTAGTGAAATATATTATCTAGAATTATGGGTATATGACGTAAATAGACTCAAAGGAGTAATATAAGATTTTAAGTAAATAAGTTGTGAACTTATGAATAAAAGAAATGGAATTAAATTCTTATTTAAATTTATAAAAGAAATGAAAAAAATTGAATTGGAAGAAAATTTAATTAAGTTAGCAATGATATTGAAATGATAAACCAAGATGGTTTGGTAATAAAGTAAAGAATTGGGAAAGTAAAAATTTTGAATTTGTAAACAGAGAGTGAATTGGACTTGAGTAAGTTGAATTTAAAAATGAATAGTGAAATATTTATGTAACTATATATTATAAATATTTAATGTGGGTAAAGTTAAGTTTTAAAACTAGTAATAACTTAAGCAGTGTTATGGATACTGATAATAAACTGTCGAAGAAATTTTGTAAAATGGTTTATAAATAAATTAACCAACAAGTGGTGAATAACTTCAATAAGAATAAAATAAAAGTTGATAAATTTGATTAGATAAGAATCAATTTGAAATGAAGTGGGTTTGAGTTGGTTAAGTAAAATTTAGTTGAACTGGAATTAAATTGAAAAAGGAATTGATGCAAGAAGAAATGGATTATGATGGAGTTGTAGTAACTTAGGTAAGTTGTGAGATGTTACTGTCGAGCTTTATATTATGGTCTTGAATGAAACCTGTTGGGATAAGGAAATGAAATGCAATTGGAAGGATTTAAATTAATAATGCGATAAAAATGAGAATGTGGGTTGTGAACAATTCAGAAGGGATGAAATTAATATAAAATTGAGTTGGAATTAATTTAAATGGTTTTAAGCTTAAGAATAGTTATTTGTTGGAATAACAACAAACTTGCATAGAAATTAGTCATTTCATCATAAACGGAAGTAAATGAATTAAAAGAAGTGAATAAAGTTGGTTTTTGAATCAATTGGAATAGATTGAAATTTAATAAAGTGGATTTGCATATAAATAAAAGTGAATTATGTATGTGATGCAAATTAATTGATTTGGAATTGGGAAAGGCGAAATTATGTAAAACAAGGCATATGAATCAATTTGATATGAATATGAGATTAGTTGGTGCAAAGATGAATGGAATATAGTAAACTTGGTTGTAATTCATTTCAAGTGGAATAAAATGATATATGAATTTATGGAGGAAACTAAAATAGAGTTGAAACCTTGTGATTGCTTATAATATATGGTTAACTTGTAGGATTATGAAGTTTATTATTTGGGTTATGTAATTGATGTGTTTGGCTAGTTAAATAAATGGAATGTTGTTAAACTTCATGATTTCGGAACTTATGTGCTTGTTTGAGTAAGTACAGGTAGGGCAGGCAATAGGTTAGAGTTTGAGCGCATAAATGCATACATAATTAGCCGCTTGCTTAATAAAGCTAATGTGAGGTACGCCTACGCAATAATAAGTTAAGAAATGATAATATATTGTTATATATATGGTTTTCCGACTATGTGGGTCGATGTATATATATTTATCATATTTGTGATATTGTAAAATGCTCTTCGGGCAAAGGAGACGCTGTCAAAAAAATTCTAAAATTTTGGGAGTTAGAATTTTTTTGAAAGTTTTGAAATTTTTTGATAACTAGAAAGTTGATTTTTGGAACGGTGTGAGAAACCAAAGCTTTGAGATAGAAATGAAAGCTAATGGTTTTGGATTAAACTAAGGGGTTTCGAGAAGTGAATGTAAATTTTAATAAATTGGGTTTTGGGTAAGTTAATGAGTTTAGAAGCATTTTTCCTAACTTGGCAAATTTCGGGAATGAAATGTTTATAAGGGGGGAGGAATGTAACGACCCGCAATTCCGGTTGTTAGATTTTGAACATTTAATTCATTTTAAATGTCGAATATAGATTATAAATTGATTTTTGAAATAAGAATATTTTGGTCGAATTAATAAATTAGTTATTGTTTCAAATATGGCAATTCAACTAGATTTAGATAATAATAATTTAACTTTTGAAATTGGATAATTTATGAATCTGGGTGTATATAGATGTGAAAATGGTTTCTAGAATTTATTTAAAGTCTAATTGTATTTGAACTATAGTATTTGACTTTTGGATGGAATCAAAAGTCGATGAACAAAATTGGAATATTTATATAAATTTAATAATGGAATTTAATATATAGTGATAAGCAAAATAATCAGATTTTGATTTAAAACAAATTAGAATAATTTCTAATGTGAATATAAATTCTATATGATTTATAATTAAGCTAATATAGTTTTAAAAGTGAAATTTTAAATGATTTCGAAAATTTTGAAAACCGCTCGATTTAAATTGACGAGTTAAAATAGCCTTCCGGGGCGCAGTCTCGAAATTCGACGAAACCAGTTCCATTGGATCCGTAATAGTGTATTATTATTGGATTTCAAATTTCATAGCGTTTATAGTCATCTTCTGTTCGTACGGGCGAGAAACGCGTTGAAATTTAAATTAGAAATTTAATATTTTGAATCGACTTAAAAAAGCCATCTTCCATATATGATTGAATTAGCCTCCGAAACACGTTCCATTGTGTTCGGAATGAGGGTAAAACCTTATAAATGCCTGGTGGCATGTGTTGTTTGAAGTTTGTTGGTAAAGTTTGATAAATTGGAAATAATATTAATATAATATTATTAAAACATATATATATATATATATATATAAACACGTTACTTCTCAAACCCTAGAACGTTTCTATGGTCGCCGCTATTTGCAATCAGTGGCCGATACTTCTCCTCGTTTCCCCTTGTGTTTCTTCAAATCCATAAGCTTTTATCAAAAAAGTTCAACTAGAATACCGTAGATCTCTTCGAGCTCTACGAAGTGGATAGTGGAGATCGACCATCGTCGACCAGAGGAGGGGTTTTTGGGCCACGTTTGTGAGGTATTCATGCACGATTTCCTGTGCATCGGGGAAGCCGAGCTTGGCCCCTTTCTGGCTATGGGTGCGCGCGGTGTGGGGCTTCGTGGTGAGGGTCTCCGATCGAGTTGGATGGCACCGTGGTGGCCGCGTTTGGAAACCCTAGTCGGCGACATTAGGGTTTGTTTCGTCTGTAGCAATGAGGAAGATGGGAATCGTATTGGAGACCTTGATTTCTTTACCTTAACATACGGCCCTGATCTAGTTTTTTTTAAAATAGAAATTGTTTTATAAATTATATATACAAATCTTTAATTCTACATATCTTTTGCACGCATGGTCGGATTCCAACGAAACGACAAGCGACGGAAACGCAGTGACGCTATCTACGCGCTGTAGTAAATCTGGAATCAATTTAAGCAAGTGAAAATTTTGGATTAAATCAAACGGGTTCGATTTAGTTTAAAATTGAAACGCACGACAAATTCAACGTGAGTTAATCTCACTTACATTCTGAATTTCAATTTAGTTCAAAAGTTAGAGTTTAAATAGTTGATTGATATTTTGAATGTGATATTATATATAGTAGTAGTAGTATATATATTGGAGTGATTGATTCCCCGCATTATATAGCTGATGAGACCTTATGCACCGCATAACAATGGATGATATGAATATAACAACGTATACCACGATATTCCACCTCGAAGTGGAATTGTATTTTATATTGTGTTAACATCTGTGGATGCATGGAAACAGGTTGGAGGGATCCAACTGGATTTCCTCAAAATGTTGAATTTATTATATAATCAACGTTGGAAATTATGTGATAATTTTTGATGATTTTATTGATTATATTTGGAAGTGAATTATTGAATGTTATGGCTTGGTTGAATATATATACATGGGTATCTATGAGAATGAAAAATATAAGTTTAGATTTTTTTTAAAGGATATAAAATGGGAGTTTTGAAATAAAAATTGAATTGGATGTTTTAGATTTAAATAAGGATTTTAAATCGTAATAAAGGGTGAAATTGGTTTAATGGATTTTGTAATTTATTTTGGATAAATCAGGAGATAAATTTTAAAGGGAATTTAACTCAGGAAATCGGTTTGGAATTGATTTAGTATTTTGGAAATTGTGATTTAAAAGGAAATGAGGAACGAAAATTTGTAACTGGGTTTATAAATGAAGTGGAATATTTATCAGTGGATAAATTTGGAAGCATAGATTGCGGTAGGAATTTATGAGAAAAGTTGTAAATTCACATTTAAAAATAAAAAGATGATTTTATTTTAAAAGCTGGAAAACATATTTCTGAAAACTAAGTATATTTTAAAGAAAAGATTTCAAAGTACAAATTAGAATTTTAAAATTTGTTTTTGGATGTTTTTAGAAATTTATCATTTTAATTGTTTTTAAGTGGAAAGTAAATATTTATTTAAGTTAGTTATGGTAGTTAATTATATTTAAAGGTAGATTAGTATGATGATTTTAAAGGAGAGTTTTAACATAAATATTTGATATAACGACTTTATTGAAAAGGGAAATTTTGGTTTAAGTTTACTTGGAAACTCTTATAGAATCTCTTAAGTATTATTTTTATTTAAGTAATTTTAATAGCCATATTTTTAATTATTTAAGTATATATTTTTGAAAGTGATTATTAGAAGATGGGAATGTGTTTTAAAAACAAAACTAATTTTATTGTTAAAGTATTGAAAGAATTTACAGGATTGGGCCGTAAATTAAGTTGGGATAAATCGAGCAGGATTTATAATAGGATTATATGGTTATATTGAAATGGAAGTGTATTTCCTAGAAAGCCAAGTATGTTTCAAAAATAGATTTTAATTATAAACTAAAGTTTTGAAGTTGGTTTTAAAAAAAGAATGTTTTGGAGAAATTATTATTTTAGTTGTTAATATTTTAAAGGAAAATATATATTAAATTACTTAGTAGTAATTATTTTTAAAGGTTAATTGATATTATGTTTTAAAAGAATTTTTTATATCTATATTTTATAAAATAGTTTTATTTTAAAGATAGTTTGGCTTAACTTTTATTTTTGAATAAACTAGTTTATATTTTATAAGGTAGTTTCATTTTAAATATTTTTAAAGTATATATTTTTGAATAAAGTGTTAAATTATTTTTTATTTAAATGTTATAAAGTATATTTTAGAATAAAGTGATTTTAACTATTTTAAAATCTAAAGTATTTGGACTTGGTGATTTTCAATGGAAGTAAACAATATTTGGGAAATTTATTCCGTGAGAGAAAGGTGGTTCGAAACTATTTTCAAAAGGGTTGAAGTATGGAAAATAGCTTGCAAAGTTATTTTGAATAAATAATTTGGAAAAATGCTTAAAGCCTGATGATTGTTTGTGAATGTTATTTGATAGTTAAATAACCGACTATCAATATTGGCCAATGCGCTGATCGTTTCGAAGAGACTGTGATTGGGATATATTTTCCAAAAATCACTTCGATCCGGTATGAACGTTTTCGTGAGGAATACAAGAGCTTGGAGTCGAGGATGGAGCAGTTAAGTGCAAGGGCTAGTCGTTACTAATCCTGAGGATGATTCCAAAATGGATGTAGTAGGAGTAGTGCCTTTGGTTCCGTTCGAACCTGTAACAAACTTGAATGGACAAATGCTTATAGAACATTGTTTGGAGAACGATGAGTATTCTAAGTAAATGTGTGCTAAAAAGGTAACGCATAGCCTCGAGCCTCATCAATCGAAAA
This sequence comes from Allium cepa, assembly GCA_030765085.1. Classification (NCBI taxonomy): domain Eukaryota; kingdom Viridiplantae; phylum Streptophyta; class Magnoliopsida; order Asparagales; family Amaryllidaceae; genus Allium; species Allium cepa. The sequence continues at coordinate 539,339,898 of CM060934.1, read as the reverse complement.
CGGCTAAAATAGGGGAGGTGCACACTAGGCTAAGTGGCTAGCAACCAATTAAGGTAAGGTCACCCCTGTCTAGATGTCCCTTTATATCTAGCTGTGTGGCGGTTGCTGATCCCAACAGCGGGGTGAACTTATTCGGACTATCCAGTAAGGGGTAGCTCCGGTCTTGTGATGTAGGGGATCAGGTGGATCCTCGATACGGTGATCTAGACCACGTACTGTGACGGGCGGTACCCCAGTAGCACTACCATTGATGGAAATTCATTCTCCCTACGTGACTTTATGGCTTTTGTTTGTAGAACCCACTTTGTGGCTAGTAGCTGGAATTTAATGAATGTAACAATTTCCGCTATTTGAATAAGTATTTGTATATAGACATTATTATAATATCATAGGGTTTTATAAGAAATGTTTTAGTTTCCGTAAGGTAAAAACACGACATGTTTATTTATGGTGTGGTCTTACGAGATACCTTTGTTTTGAAAAGATTTTTGAAACTTTAATAATTAAGTTGAGTGTATTTTCTCACGCTGGTACTCCAAACTGACTCGGATGTTATTTTATTATTATGCTCGGGTCAGGTCGAGTATTATAAATCCAGGTTAGGATGCTATGGAGCTTAGGAAACGAGCTGGATGGCGAGATGTATCATACGTATTTGAAGTATATTCCGCTGTGCTGTGTAAGCTGTATAGTGAGGACAAGTTAAGACAACTGTCCAGTAATTGTATTTGATTGTGATGTATTCTTGTGATGTATTGTATAAATAGATATAGTTTCTTTTTATGTAAAGATCTACCATTATCTATTATATTTTATTCCACTGTGATTGTGAGATGCTGATGTTGTTTTGTTTCCTCTTTTACTACCTTCTTCTTTCTTTCCCTCAACAATCTGTCTTTTCGGGCAGTCGATCGTCGTCACCTTATACAAGTGGAGTATTTGTGTCGATTTTCGAGGGTTGAGAAGGGCGGGTCGTTACACTATTTTCCAGTATGCATACATTTTCGTTTTAGGCTGCCACGATGAGTCCACTAATCTTAACAATCAACCGTTGTAATGCTTCTCAGTTATCATTTGTGAACTGGAAGGTATAGTCCATGATGTTTTGCTTCTATGCTGTAAAAGTTTGAATATCCCAATAATTTTGACTTAAATTTGAAAAATGCATAAAGTTTCAAACAACGTCTTTTTTCACCTCAAATCAACTCTTATATACCATGGATCATTGTATGCTAATATGGAATTTCTGATTGAGTTTAAATAAACAAACAATTGGACATTGTGACACTAAAATCTATACTCAATAACAATGTATTTTATAATTAGTTTATATCCATAAAAAATTAACTTCAACATTTTTTTCAGTTTAATGCAATTCCATTGTACATTTTTGTTGAGCCAAACTTTTTAGAAATCTTTGAAGAATCAACACTACTAATTCTTTGAAATACCTAAGCTCACTTTCCAATTGTTTACACACATATATTTATTTTAATCTTTCTTAATTTATCAAATGCATGCACCCCTTTTGATGGATCGGTTGGACTTGAGTAAATTTTGTAATAATAATTTATATTACAGAGTGCCAACTGTCAAAGTACGTTGTGTCACATTTTGTGTTCATATATGTGAATATGATAACTTTTATGAATCATTCTTTCTATGGTAGTATGTTCATTTCAATGTGATTTTGAGATAGGTGATTTTTTTGGGGTTTCTTATACTCAATGGACGTATATAGGCTATTGGATTTGGTCTTATTCTTAGAGGTGCATTGTTAGCTCTTACTGTTGCAAGCTTAAGAAAATGGGAAGCAAGAAACCTTTTGTAAGCTATTTATAATATGATGATATCGGTCATGTTAATGATTTCATCCTTTAATTAACTATACATCTTTTATCTTATGAAAAATTATGGAAATTTAGGATTGATGGGTATTGCATGCTTCAATTTCAGAATTCAAGGATGGACGAAGATGCTTACAGATTCTTTGCGAAGGTCTCTCTCTTGATAGGAGGATCTATTTTGAGCTTTACAGGTGGGGATGAATGATACTGACAAAGTTTCTATGGTTTTTTCAACCTTAATTTCAGTTTCATTATGTTAAAGTTCATCATTTTCAAACGCTATCTGATTTTCATTATTGTTACTGTTTAACAAGTTTTGGTTGTTGTTATATTTTTCACGAAATTTGATAGTTCAGTATAGAACTTTAGTTTAATTTATATAACTTTGTAGACATATGCATCTCTTGGTTTCCTATTTCCACTTAATTTAATAACATGTACATACCATCAAAGTCTTCCTTTTTGGATGATTATCTCATGTTTGATTAGACTAATTTCATATAAAACTATAAAATATGGATCATGAGCATTACAGGGTAATGAGTTAAAAGTTAGTACATAATATCATTGTATTATCTTTTTGTGAGCATTTTGCTACCAAGTCAAAATGTAATTTTATGATCACTTAATAAAAATTATTTTATATATTATGGAAGCCAAATTATACTTTTCATATTTTTAACATTTTATATATCTTTTCATTTCTAATTTAATGGGCTCGGCTAAACATAAATCATTGACATTGTATATCTCTATCTGCTGCAAACAAGGGCCTGATGTTTGTAAACATTCATTTTTAGTAATTTGTGATTTGATGACAATATATTTTGTTTTCATCTTATCGAAATATTTCTTGGGTGATGTTTTAGAAGGTGGCTGGGACATACAAAAAGAATGTTGTTAGATGAAGGTATAAACCTTCTCTCTCGGGTATGTTTTACTCTATATACTATTTCAAGAAAATGTAGTCTTTTAGTTTGTGAATTTGCATTTCGCCATACGCTGAAATAAACTACATGTGTTGTTCAAACACCATAATTGAATACATAGTGAAACAGAGAATAAACGATAAGTTGTGTGCATAAATGATGTACAACTGAATGCCCACCTATAATTATTTGTGCACCTATTGCTTACTCATTTGGTGCATCTATTGCTATACCATTTGGTAAGAAATACAAAATTTGATGACGTAATTCATCATATAAAAATAGGAAAAAATACCTAAATGTTACTAAAAACTTGCTTTGAAGATTACTTAAAATGATAAAATTACAGTAGACAAGTAATAAGGTAGTGGTACATATTCATGATGCATTGGTGAGCATTAGAAGTTACCCGCCGAGAAGGATTTAAAGCCTTATATAATACTGGCAATGGTACCACAATACGAATTGATATATGATATTATTGAATAATATTCATTCCTAAAGTAAAAAATGAAATGAATAATTAGCACTTTGTCTACTGATGATTCTATAGTTCTACTTATTTGCTTTATTTATAATGAAAAATAAATGAATTAAAGAGTTACTTCTATTCACAATAAAGTAAACAATCCTTGGAAGTGAAAAGGTGGTAAATTATGTTGATTTGAACTTAAAAGAATCTCAAATGAAACTTTTCCTGAAATCAAACCAATTTTTTCGTCTTTGTATACTTTGTTTCTTTTTCGCTTCAAAATACATGAATTTTTCAATGTTCAACACCATGCATAACATATTCATTCAATTATCAATCTTTTTCACATGTTTTAATCTATTTGGTTATTTGTAGAAGAATATAAGGCTAGTTAAAGAGCAAAGAATCAAACTTGCATTTTTTTCCAGCAATTTCAAGAAAAGTGAGTGAATAAAAAAGAAGATTGAAACATAGTTGTGAAACAGTGGAAAGGCTAGAGAAAGAAAGAAGACTAGGAATATTAAATAGATAACGAAATGAAGAAACAAAGAATTTGCAATATGTATGCCACTAAAGAGGCAATGAGAGTAACAGGGATTGATGCTATGGTCCTTTTTTATCTAATGTAAATGTACTGTAGTTTTTCAATAGAGAAAAAAAGGTATTTCGAGTATCAACTCTTTCATTAGTTCATGCTTTGTAATTCACAGAAGATGTGGCTTGCAATGATGTATACCGAAATCATTTCGTCTCAAATTATCATTCTCTATGATGCATTGTTTTGATCTTTAATAGTTAGACCTATCAAACATGGAAACACAAGAGGTCGGAAATTTTAATTTTATTTATTTATCCTCTATTTTCCAAGCCGTTGAAAATGCAAAAGATGTCTAAAAGAAAACCAATATGAACATAGGCAGCACGAAATTCCAGATTAGAAACTGAATATGGGATCGTCTGTTAAGATTGAACAGTGATGCAACAAAAAGGCAAAGTGGCAATGTATGTTTTTTAGCTTTCTACTCTTTTGAGATTCCATAAAGTTTTGGAAATTGTAAATTAAACAATGAAGCAAACCTATAGATATTCAATGGTGAAGCAAATCCATAAAAATTCAACAGTTCCATTAGATATGGCTGTAATTTGACTTCACGCTAGGTTTAGTTTTAATGGGCCTTATTTTTTGTTATGAATAATTCTATTACCGCAGATGCTTTTTCGGTATAAACAATAATCAATACATGAGACAAGTTTGGGCAACAGTAGATGTAAAATAATTGGAAAAATTTACAGCAAGTAATCAACATGTAATGCTTTAGTTTTGTTCTTTTTTGTCATAATTATATATGTGTTATCATTTTTTTCCTAAATTGTATTTCAAACAATACGCTATATTTAGCAGTATATGAAGGATTGAAGAAAATTAAATATTCTAATAGATATTCAAAATACTTAAAACTGTTTCATATTATTATTGGGAGCAAGGGAGGGTTTTCGACAGGCATAGTCATCGATTTTGGATGAGCTTTTGGATAGTGGATCAACAAACAAAGTGTTTTTATTTCGATGGAGTCTGATCAAAAAAAAATTCCTCCACTTATTCGAAGGTTGAGTCCTTTTAACATGACCTTTGAAAGATAACTAAACACTCAACATTCAAAAAAAAAAAATGTGAATGCAGATACGATATATATACATCTGGAAAATATTTATTCGGTTTTTTTAAGATTACATATTAGTTGAGGTTTTGTATAATGAACGTTGAATTTTTTATCGTTGGTAATTAATATTATATGTATTAAATGCAAACACAAAACTATAATTCCCATTCGAAGTTAATAGCCTCTCAAAATAAAAACTAAATATTACCAACCGGGCCACAGGCCTTGTGTTTGATGAGTGCATGTTATCCATCTTGGATTCATAAAGATTATTTTGGTTTCAAATATTTGTTTGTAGTTGAATGATATATATTGTGGTTCTGATTGAATCCTATATATTTTGTGGAATTGTTATATCTTTTATTTTTGCTACCTATATTTGTGACCCTCATCATTTTCAGGTAGATGATGATAAATACCTAAAAGGGTTTTACTCTATAGTTCATTTATCTTTTAGTAACAAAATTGTCTTCATTCATGCAATGAATCTCACTTAGAAATTAATGCATGCACTATGCACTATAAATAAAGTGTAGATAATATATCTATAAACAAAACAATGTACATGCTTTGAAACATGCTATAGAATTGTATTATTCAATTAATGCATGCACACTGCGATTAGATGCAAGTCCATCTCGACGTGCATATATACTTGTATAAATAATTTTTTTATTTAAATATATTTTTTGAACCGATCTTGCTCATAGACCAATTTTTTATTTTAATTATATATATGTGTGTGTGTGTGTGTGCGTGTGTGTGTGTGTGTGTGTGCGTGTGTGTGTGCGCGCGTGCGTGTGCATGTGTCTATGTGTTAATAAAATCGTATAAAATTATTTAAAAGTAAAAAAATATTTTTTGAAACTAAATTTAAGTTTAAATTTTCCAATACACTTTGCATGAAATTTTACATTTATAAAATTTAATGTATAATTTTATAATTTAAAATGAGTTTAGAATTCAATTTTAAATTCTCGGTTTTTGATTTAAATATTTTAAAAAAAAAATCATCTTGTCCACGGGCTTAATATGCATCAGTAAAAATTTATAAAATATAAAATATATTTTATACTAGATATATGAATGTATATAATTATTTATACGATAAATTGATTTATATATAATTTAAAAATAATATACAAATATAATAAATCTCTTTCTGCATAAAATATTATGTTTATTAAACATCACATATGAAAAAAATTATATTTTACACATGTAGAATATAGTATTTAAATTATAAACTTTACAAATATATGTATGTATTATATATTAAATTAATTAAATGATAAATAATGGTTATTTTAGTTCTTTTCCCTGCTATACATAGGTGAATAATCACAATTTATTTTATAATCATACACATATACATACAACCAACTAAATTTATGACAATATATCTACATATTCGATTTATCACCTAATTAATAACATTATATACTAATAAATGAACTTTATTATTATAAATTAATGTTTGTAATTAAATTAGAAATGTACCTTCAACTAAAGCTCTTAAGCACACTATGAAACGATGTTATTTGCTCCTAGAAACAATTCCCAATCAAATAGAATGTTGGTCCTTGAACCATCGGCCACCAGCTATCCACTAACAACTAAATTATTTAATTTAAATTTTGGCGACTAGAGAGGTGGAGGATAAAATTCGACCGATAAAGGAATGAGATGGAAGCTCCCCAAAAAGATTCTCGTCATATGGGGGAGAGATGCTTATATAGTGGATGGAAAAAAGAGAATTATGGATCTCATCTCTTACTCATTCTCCTTTAATCTCAGCTTCCCTAAAACAAGCTCCTCCTACCCAAATTTGAGCTGCCTCTAGCCTATGATGCTGTCGAAATTACCCGCTCTTATAATGGGCCTTAAACCCATTTTATTCCAAGCAAAAATATTATGCAATTAAATCTAATTTAATGTTTATCGATATTGTATATCAATTGATTTATTTTATAATTATTATAAAAATAATTAATAATATTTATTCATCAAATCATAATCAAATTTTATAAATAATATTCCATAAATATTATTTTATTTAATTAATTTATGATAATTATAAATTTATTAAATTATTTGGTCAAGGAAGAATTCATCGTTTTGGTTGTGTGACTCGTCAGGTATAAATCTGGTCAGCGATTAATATCGAACTATTCAAATTTTAACATTCACACATCACTTAGCATGTGGTGTGAAAATTTGGCCAAATCTATCGCTTACTTGGTTTTAGTAAAATCCAATTTTACTTTATTAAGTGTTACACGGTTGTGACTATTATTTACACCAATTCTCTTCGTTAAAACTATATCACTTTGGACTTATGGAATTTGGTAATGATCAAAATTCCAATATTGCTCATATTCAACTCTATATTCCAAACGCAAAGTCCTTGGTTCAATAGTAGCAATTATTATTAACCGAATTACTCTGGCCAAATATTTTGACTTTGAGTTGACCGTGATACTAACCCCGTATATAACTGAGGAGACGAATCCTCTCTTGAGTAGAGCATCACTTTCAATATTTCCAATCAACCCAACTATAGTCATTCGATTATTGCCATGCCATGATTTGACTATAATCAAGCGAAACTTTCATACTGAAGATCCACAGTATTCTCTAGTCGAGAGAACTAATTAAATCAGTCATATCGATATTTTCTGTTTGACCTTAGTTATATTAACCAACAGAAAACTATTGAGTGAGTCGTTCCATAGTTATCCAATAACTATTAGTACGTAACCCCTAAGTGCCTTAAACAATCATGATTACTACACTTCCAACATTTGGAGAGCGCTACATACTCTAGTCTCAATGGATACATCGATATCCAATCTTGACTAGGAAATGATATGTTTTATAATATTGTGATATGATACTCATAATTACAACTATTCGTAATTACTACCACAAAAACGCCATTTATGAATTTTTTGTTAAATATATTTTAGTTAAGAATTTAATTATTTATAACACATTACAACAAATATAAAAGAAAGAAGCACCTTTATTACGAACGAGAATTGATTACAAAGTTAATTAATTTTCAATAAATTGCGGAATTGCCTCTAAGGCATACCCCTAACTCTATCAATCTCCCACTTGTACTTGGAGCCAACTATGAAATATCACTCCCATCCCTTCAATTAGCCTCTCGAGAGCCGATCGTGCTAGACCTTTAGTGAATAGATCTGGTATGTTGTCCTTAGTATCTACCCATTGTACCACCATCTCTTTCTTCTCAATGAATTCTCTAATCAGGCGGAACTTTCGAAGAATATGCCATGACTTCTTTTATACTCTAGGCTCCTTTGTGATCTGCATCACTACATTGTTATCGTAGAACAATGCTATAAGATTCCCGGTATCGGGAATCGCTTAGAGCTCACTCAAAAACTTGGGCATCCAGACTGCCTCTTTAGCTACTTCATTAAGGGCAATCTAATCAGCCTCCATCGCGCAATCAACAACTCTGTCTTTTTTGGAAATTTTCCAACTTACAGCTCCGCCGTTAAGCATAGAGACATAACCAGACACTGATTTACTATCATCTACATCACTTTGAAAGCTCGAATCCATATACCCCTTCAAAAGGAGATCACCATTCCTGTATATAAGGAATAAGTCTCGAGTATTTCTCAAATATATACATTTTACGGTTATCCAATGTTTTTCTTCAGGATTAGACTAGTGTCGACTTATGCATTCTAATGTGTATACCACACCGGTCTAATACATAATATAACATACATTATGGATCATATAGCCGAGGCATAAGGGATCCACTTTATACACTCTTTTTCCCTATTGATATGAGGAGCATCCTTCTTTGAAAGGATAATTCCAGATCGCGTTGGAATGTTTCCACACTGAAATTCTCTATACTAAACATTTTCAGTATGGTATCTATGTACATGGATTAGGACAATCCCAATAACTTCTTAGATCTGTGTCTATAGATCTTTGTGACAAATATATAGGCCGCTTCTCCCAAATCCTTCATGGAGAGTTCTTGGAAAGCCAACCTTTCACTGATTGCAACAATGAAACGTCGTTGCTAATCAATAATAAATTATTAACATAGAGCACTGGGAAAACAATAGCGTTGCCCTGTTCCTTTTTGCATATGCACGCTTCCTCTATGTTTTAGTGAAAACCAAACTATTTGATTACTTTATCAAAACACTTGTTCCAACTCCTTGAAGCTTATTTAAGTTCATACAATGAATTTTTCAACTTGCAAGCCTTGCCTTCGCTCCCAATAAGCATAAAACACCCAAGCTGCGACATATGAGCAGTTTCTTCTAAATCACCCTTTAAAAAACTTCTTTTACATCCATTTTCTATATTTTGTAGTCATAGAATGTAGCGACGGCTAGCATAATCCGAATTGACTTGAGCATGGCTATGGGCAAAAAGATCTCGTCATAATCAACACCTTTAATTTGACATCCTTTAGCAACTAGCATTGCCTTATAAATCTCTACTTCCCCATCTACATTTAGCTATTTCTTAAAAATCCATTTACAGCCGATGGGTTTTATCCCTTCAAGAACGTCCGACAAAGTCCAAACTTTGTTTTCATAAATGGAATCCATCTCGGATTTCATAGCCTAGGCTAGAGTGCAAAGCTTTGATTCTGCAATGCTTATTGGAAGGATAGAGGAGTGTCGTCATCTTAGACATGGTCCTCGTTCTCTCCATCGATGAGAAAACCATGGCATCTCTATGGTACGAGAGATTCCATACTAGAACTTATAATAGGTTGCATTTTTTGTATAGGGTGAACTAGGTACTCCCACTGGTTCAGTTTCAATGTTAATTTCTTGGATCTCATCCAAGTCTACAACCTCCCTGTTAAGTTTTTTGGATAGAAATTCCTTTTCTAAAAAGGCAACATGTCGAGAAACAATAGCTTTTTGTTTCCGATATCGTATATATATCCCATCGAGTTTTTGGGATAACCTATAAATTTACACAATACCGATCTTGCCTCTAGTTTGTTTGGACCAACGTTCTTAACACATGTTGAACAACCCTACACCTTCAAATATTTGAGTTGGGGTTGTTTACCATAGCACATCTTATATAGTGTTTTAGTCACAGATTTAGTTGGTAATAAGTTCCACATATGCGACATAGTTTCTAGCACATATCCCCAATAGGGAAAAGGTAACTCAACCTCACTCGTCATGGAACGAACTATATCTAATAGGGTTCGAATCCTTTGCTTCGACACACAATTATGTTATGGAGTAAAGGATGGAGTAACCTGAGAGAGAATCTCATTATCTTTTAAGTATTTTTGGAAATCCTATTCAACATACTCACCTCCTCGATCAGATCAAAGAATCTTAACCTTATGTCCCGTTTAGTTTTCTACCATATTTTTATATTCAAAAAATTTCTCATAGGCATTGAATTTTTTTCATAAGATACACATATCATAGTCTTGAGAAATCATTAGTGAAGGTAACAAAGTAAGAACTATTATATGTGGTAATTATAAGCATCGGTCCACATACGTCACAATGTACAAACCCTAATAGTTCATCAACCCTTTCATTGCTCCCACTGAAGGAGTGCTTAGTCATTTTACCTTTGAGACATAACTCAAACACGTCAAATGTTTCAAAATCAATTGTTGGTAGAAAACTTTTGTTTTTCATGTATAGTCGTTTCTTACTAATACGACCTAGCCTACAATGCCAAAGATAACTATCACTTATATTTTTAAAGAATTATTCATAGAACACACATAACTAGTATTAGTCACATAAATGTCATTTTCAAGAATATCATCATAGATTTTATTTTCATCTAAACTAACGTTCATAACATTATTTGCACAATGAAATATATTAGATAGTCTAAAAACAAAAATAATCCCATAAATAAAGACTTTTAGAAAATAACAATTATTTAATACTAATACTATTCCACTAGGTAAAACTAAATGATAGTCTTCCACTATCATTGCATCTACAATAGCTCCATCAACAACTTGGAGCTTTATCTCCCTTTTTACCACACGATGCCAGTTCCTATTCCCCTATAATGAACTATAGGTTTGAGTACCAAATTTGGTATCTAAGACCCAAGACATTTTATTAATTAAAAAATAATTTTGAATCATAAATGTACCTGATGGAGTCGCAAAACCATTCTGCTTGTTTTCTCTAACAATCTTTAGGTAGTTAGGAAAATTCCTTTTCCATTGTCCTTTCTTGTAGAAGTGCCATAGTGGAGACATTCACCATTGTCATCTGTCTTCTTACTTTTCTTTTTCTCACCTTCTCTTTTCCACTTCTTCAAATTCTTCAAAGATGATGCACTACCCCTAACAGAAAGTACAACCCCTTGATCCTTCAATGCAAACTCGGTCGACCTCAACATATTAAGGAGCTCTACGAGATTCACATTTAATCGGTTATGTTATAATTCAGTATGAACAGTTCATACTGAGGAGTAAGTGAACCAAGGATCAAATCTACTTGCAATTCGTTGCTTATCTGTATGTCCAATTGCGAAAGTCTATCAACATAGCCCTTCATCATTAGCATGTGATCACCCACTTTCTGTTCTTTGGTCATTTTGGTATTGAAAAACTTCTTTGTAAGCTTTTTTTTGTGAAACATGACTGTTCACCAAACATTGCCTTCAGACTATCAAATATGTCACCAACAACCATATTTTTGTGATTCCTCTACAATGTCTTGTCTAATGTTGACAACACAAAAACTTGGGCAATCTCTAGGTTTGGCACCCATTTTTCATAAGCATGTCAAAGTTTGGGGTCTGCAACATCAATAAGTTGTTCTTTAGGTTCCCTTATATAGTTTTCCAAAGGCACTCGTAAGTCAGCACTATTTTAATTGCTCTTAGCCAGTCGGTATAGTTAGATCCGGCAAGCTTATCATTTTTAGAAAATAGTTTTGGAGTTGTCATTATTTGCAAGTTTAAGTAGTAGATATTATTACAAATCATAGTAGATGTTTTTGTAATATTAGTATGGTTAAACTTTATGTTTCATTTTACTAATAAGCTCCCACTAGTCTTTTATGTTTTGCCAAACCCTAAGTTGAAACATCAAAAATTTTCGACTTCACTAGTTCAACAACCGATGCATATGCAACCGATGCAACAGGCATAACACTTTTGCATCAGTTCTGAAACCGATGCAAAAAGGTACTTTTTGCATCGGTTGTTACTAACAACTGATGCAAAATATTATGGTTGGTTGCTTAAACACAGCCCCCATGTTGCATCGATTGTAATGAAAACCGATGCAACAAAGGAACTTGTTGCATCAGTTGTTGTTGAAAACCGATGCAAACTAATCCCTCTATTGCATCGGTTTTTTATAACAACCGATGCCAACTAATCCCTCTATTGCATCAGCTATTTATACCTAATGCAAAAAAGTCATTCTCGGAAACCATTATTATAGCACTCAAATAGACTATATATATATATATGTTATTGATTATAACAAACAATTATTGCATGCAATATTACAATCATTCAAAATTAAATTTGATGGAAAATACAAACTAAATAACATAATAACAAAATAAACATATATCAATTATAGTGTTAATAATCTATACAAAATAATGGTTCATACATTCATTTTAGCAGCATAATTCAGACCTTTCAACAAAAATGCCATCGTAGTGCTCCCTGACACTGTCCACCATACCATTTCACTGTTTCTCCACCACCCACTGTCAACAGATAGACAGTGCACTTACTTCCCTGCAACCCCCTAATATCATCAATTCACCTAACTGTTGCAACAATACCCACTTCTATGCTCTGTACATTTCACATATGCCCTGTGACCATTCCCTAATAACAACCTCATGAAAACATCATGAGGACACTGGAACATACATGAAGTGTTTAATGAACAAGAACTGACAAATATACACAAAATGTTCTTAATTACTAAAGAAACTCACAGGAGCTGCAACAAATGCACCATTTTTAAGTTTTGTTGTACCAACTGCAGTGCTTGTGTCCTCTGAAAATACTTCTTCTGGCTTGTTCTTGGTTTTGCGGCATTTCTATAAATGGAGGAACTTACATATATATGTAAGGACATATAAACATGTGGTAAGAGCTAGAGAATTTATAGGAGATAATGTACCCTCTTTGCCATCCATAGGATATAGGAACGCATTTGCTGAATTATTTTTGATCCTTGTGGACTTCCAGGCTCTAGTAAAATCTGTCCCAACATTTTCAGTTATTTAGAATTAGATAGACAAAGCAGAAAAGGTTCGGTGCATCACCAGATGTTAATCAATTAGAGCTATTCAATGACGTAAATATCAGTTTACATTTGAATGAGATTAGCATATAAAGTGTTGAAATAGCATCCAAAACATCATTATAAAACTAACAGTTCAATATGAAGTTTGGGTAACATACACGGAGTTGAACATGTTAATCTCAGGATTCTCAACACCAGTTATGTTCTTAATTTGGGATTTGACCTCCTACATCCGTGCTACTAATTCCATTGCTATACACAAAAGCCGCAGAAGCTGCAGACATTTATCTTAATATCATTAACACCGTTAGACAGGTGACCCAAAAGAATTTACTTAAACTTGTAACTAATACTGCTACTAGCCAGTGGTTGATGTCTGGATGGTGAGACCAACCGTCACGGGTTTGAACATCTGAAGCTGACAAATCTGTAACAAATACGGGGAGTTTTTCTTTTGATTGATACATGCTTCCCTTAAGTCGCTTGGTTCTCTGGGTATTAAAAAAAGGGGGGAAAATACTGTTATTACTAGCAAAAGGATGCACCCACCTTGCTCCAACAGATTCATAACTCAACAAGTTTTCAAATTCATCAGAAAGTTTAATAACTATCAACTATCAATATTTCACATTAAATTTTCTACATACTAATCAGCCTTTTGCCCTCAATATTCTGACCAGTTCTCAAGCAATCTCCAAACAAACAAAACAAAACCCAGGTCGTATACATTTTTACTGCATTCTTATCATCTTTCACTGCACTAAAAAGGACTAACTTAAGGATAAGTCTGAATGATTTATGGATATTTGTCAATTAAGTCCCTAGAACTCTTGAAACCATAATCCAACCATAAACATACCTTTAACGACTTGAGATTTGACTCTCAAATCAGCCGAGACGTAAACGGCCCTGCCGACGCGAAGCGCCTCGCCGACGAGTCCTTCGTCTTCGTCGCCTTCTAACTTGATGGTAGGACCCAGATCCGCGATACGCACCAACCATTTATCAGATCGGATCAGCATTTCGACTAGGTGGCGGGCGGCAAAGCCTCTGCCGCCGGTGACTACACACCATTTCTCTGTTTGGGATTCCATGCCTTCTAGTTTTTATTTGCTTAGGCTCGAGTTGAATTAATAAAGGGAGTCTGTCTGTTTGAGCTCGTGCAGCACATGCATCCATTTTTAAAAATAAACACCGACAAGTGACGACCACAGCACTTCTAGATAGACTGGAAAAAGAACATAGATAATAGTCTTTCATTGCTGTACACAAAAGCTGCAGAAGCTGCAGACATTGACTTACAAACTAGACATGAAATGAAGATCATATGTCTCAGCCTCCAGCATGTTTCAATCATATTAAAAATATGTTGAATATAATCATCTTTTTTTTATTCAAATTAGTGGAGATGAATGCACCTACCTATCAATCTTCATTTCAATGGCTTGCTTCACATTTTCAAGGAAAACTTTCACTGCCTCACAGTCAGTATTTGGGTTCTTTTTGCCCTAATAATGCACGATTAATAGTTTAAAATCAAAGCTACTTTTACACAAATTAAGTACTAATGATGGATGCCTAATTCATTTAAAATGGACAATCCAAAGTTGTAAACCAAAAACACAAGAAAACAATACATGGGGAACCAGCTTACCCAACCAAATGAAAATGGAAGGTTGTTTCCAGTACCAAGAGGAACAGTAGCAATTAGAGGAGGATGAACTAGCTTTAGATCGGAAACAACTCCTAAAAGCCAACTTGTTGTACCATCACCTCCTGCTACCTACAGTTAGCAATTTGACAACTTATTTCAATCTTCGTATAATATAAGCAATCACAAATATATCAATATAACAGATATCAAGACTCACTATTAGTCTGAGTCTCTTCTGAACTTCAACAGCGAGAGCATCACCACGGGACTTCAGCTTCTCCAAATTGCCATAAAGCTTATGCAATACCTTTCCAGGATCAGTAGATCCTAGATCAAAGACCTGAAAATTAGCAACGTTGTATCAGTCACAGAGAAGAATCACCAAATGAACCATCTTTCCGAAGACCTTTACCAAATGCAAAGAGCAGCACCTGTTCATGGTTAAGAAGCTTGCGATATGAAAGGAGCAACTCACCGCCCAGTTGACCCCCACTCTTGGAATTGATAAAAACCAGTACAGGGCATTGTAGTGTATATGATATACGCTCCACTTCACCATCTCCCTTTAATATATGCTTTGGGATGTAAAACTCTTTTATTGCTCCCTTTGTTGTTGAACTGCACTCTCCCATTTCCCTGTCAAACCCATTGTTATTTTCCACATGCCCGTGTATAAATGTTGGGATTTACACCGCAATGGACACATTATCTCATCCAATATTTAAATGTATTTGTGTGTCTACACCTTTTCTTTATAATAAAATATTTAAAATATGTATATATACAAATTAAAATTTGTTTACTTGTACTTTTGTATAAACATATAAATATTTATATATGAATATAAATATTTATATATGAATATAAATATATAATATTAACATAATGTATATATATTAATTAATATTTGAATATGTTTATATTATTTAAACAATAATAATTTTTTTGTTGTAATGTAAAAAATAATACTTATACAAATATATAATATTTTTATATATTTAGTTATATACATATGAATTACTATGTTAAATACTTATATATAAGTATGTATAATATATATACATATATGTATATTAATATAAATGAAATTATAAAATAATTTTTTATTTAAATATATTTGTTGAACTGGTCTTGGAATAAAACCCTATAACATTATTTGAAAGTAAAAAATATTATTTTTTGAACCTAAATTTAAATTTAAAATTTCCAATAAATTTTACATAAAATTTATAATTTGAAAACTTAATATATAATTTTATAATTAAAAAAAATTTGAAATTCAATTTAAATTATTAATTTTAAATTTAAATTTTAAATTTAGAAACAAAATGTTTTTTCTTTTTTTCTCTTTGTTACAAGCTTAATAGGCATCAATAAAATTTGATAAAATATGAAATATATTTTATAATAGATATATAAATTTATATAATTATTTATATGATAGGTAGATTTAAATATTATTTAAACATTATATATAAATAAAAAATATTTTCATTTTGCATAAGATATTAAATTTATTAAACATCATATATGAAATTTTATTTTTCATATTTCACATACGTATAATATAATATTTAAATTAAACTATACGAATGTATATATATATATATATTAATAAATAATAAAAATGTTTTTTTAAATTCTAGGCCATGCTAAGCGTAGATAAATAATCATAATTTTTTATAATCATATATACATATACATACAACCAACTGAATTTGTGACAGTATATCTACATATTCGAATTATCACCTAACTAACAATATTATATACAGATAAATGAACATTATAATTATAAATTAAATTTTGTAACTAAATTAGAAATGTACCTTATTGCCAAAGCCCTTTAGCACATCTTGAAACGATGTTATATGCTCTTAGAAACCATTTCTGATACAATAGAGTGCTAGTCCTTGAACCGTCGGCCGACAACTATTAGATAATAATTAAATTGATTTGATTTGAAATTGGGTGACTGCAAAGATGGAGGATAAAAGTCAACAGCAAAGAAATGAGATGTAGGCTCCCTAAAATATTCTCATCATATAAGGTAGGGACTCCTATATAGTGGATTAAAAAGATAGAAGTATGCATCTTATCTCTTACTCATTCTCCTTCAATCTCAACCATTCAAAATCAATTCCATCCTATCCGAATTTGAGCCACCTCTAGCCTATGTTGCTGTTGAAATTACCAGCCCCTATGATGGGCCTTAAACACATTTTAGTTCAAGTGAAAATATTGCGAAATTAAATCCAATTTAAGTTTTATTGATATCGTATATCGATTGTATTTATAACTAAATAATATTTATTCATCAAATCATAATCAAATTTTGTAAATAAAATTTAGTTTAATTCATTTATAACTTATAAATTTATTAATTTATTGGCCAAAGGAGAATTCATCATTTTCGGTTGCATGACTCGTCAAGTGTAAATACGATCAGTGTATTGAACTATTCGAATGTTAGCATTTAGACGTCCCTTAGTAGGTGGTGTAATATTTTGGCTAAATTTATCACTTACTTGGTTTCGATAAAATTTAATTTTACTTTATTAAGTGTCACCCGGTTGTGACTATTATTTACACTAATTCTCTTCGTCAAAACTATATCACTTTGGGCTTATAAAATTTGGTAATGGTCAAAATTCCAATATCATACATATTCAACTCTATAGCCCAAACGCAAAGTTCTTGGTTTAATAATAACAATTATTTTTAATCAAACTACTCCGGCCAGAGATTTTGATTTTGAGTTGACCATGGTATAACCCCTTATAATCGAGGAGACGAATCCTTACTTGAATAGGGCTTTACTTCCAACTCGACCCAACTATAGTCACTCGATGGATGTCATGCCATGATTTGACTATAAAGAAAAGCTTTTATATTGAAGATCCATAGTATTCTCATGTTGAGAGAACTGTGTAAATCAGCCACACCGATATTTTCTGTTTGACCTTGGTTATATTAACCAACTGAAAACTATCGAGTGAGTCCTTCCATAGTTATCCAATAACTATTAGCAGGTAACCCCTAGGTGTCCCAAATAGTCATGAGTAATATAATGCCCAACGTTTAGAGAGCGTTACGTACTCTGTCTCAATGGATAGATCGGTACCCAATCTCGATGCATCTTTTCTAGGAACATTTAAAATGATGTGTTTTATAATATTGTGATACAATACTCATGATACTACTACTTGTAATTACTATCACAAACACACCATTCATGGATTATTTGTTAAATATATTTTAGTTAATCATTAACTATTTATAACACATTGTAAAAAATATATAACTAAAAGAAAATTACTTTTATTACGAAAAAGAATTAATTACGGAGTTAATTATTTACAATAAATTACAGAGCTTCCCTTAGGGCATAAGCCTATGAAACGACCCGACTTTCCACTCCCGGAAAATCGCATCATTTTTAAGAAAGAAAGGGATAGAAAAGAGAAAAGATAGAGAAGAAGAAAGAAACGACACATCAGAATCTAAACAGCGGAATGAATAAATTATATTAATCACTTAATACTTTACATAGTATCATATACATCAGAGTTACACAGCATAATCAACTCATACTAGACAGTTATAAACACCTGTCTAGTTATACAACTCAATACAACTCAAAAACATCATCTCAGCGAAAACACAGCGGAATATTCTATAGCTATACGCAGAAGCCTCCTGCTCCATTGCTCCTCCACAATTCGTCAAAGCCAACTTAGAAACCTAACCTGAATCCCTTGGCTACTCGTAAAAATTTGAGTACCCAAGAGTTTAAGAAAACAGAATAAACTCCGGGTCAGACATGGGTCTGGTGTGAGTAAACGGTTAAAGTTGCTTAACTTTAAAAACCTTTTGAAAAGAAAGGTATCACGTAAGACTTCCCACACATAAACATGGAAAAGTTTTTACCTTACGCTAACCAAACATTTGATAGGAAATCCGATGATATTATAATAGTGTCTAGGGTTTTCAAATAAATAAGAAATAGCCGAAATTGTTACATGATTAAATTCCAGCTACTAGCCACAAAAGTGGGTAATACAATCAAAACCGTTGGCACTTATTGGATTTTGGATTCCATACAATGGCAGGGCTACTGGGGTACCGCCCGTCACAGTACGTGGCCTAGATCACCGTACCGAGGATTACTCCCTTCATCCCCTGCAACACAAAGCCGGACCCGTTCCTTACTGAACAGTTCCAAATAAGACAACCCCGACGGTTGTAGCTATTCAACCGTCCCACACAGCCGAAATAAAAGGGACCTCTAGACAGGGGTAAATCTTACTCTCCAGTGGGGGCTACCCACGAAGCCTTGCTGCACCTCCCCTGTTTTAGCCATTCCCGGTTGATGAGGCTTGAGGTTACGATTACCTTTATAGGACATATAACTTAGAATGCTCATCGTCCACCTGACGATGTGCTGAAAGCATTCAATCCATACAAGTTCGTTCCGGGTTCGAACGAAACCGAAGGCATTATCTCGTTACACTCATTTTGGAATCACCCTCAGAGTTAACGACAATAACCCTTGCACTCTAAACCACCATCTCGAATCTATAAGGTCTATTCCGTCAACTCATTACGGAATCACCCACAGAGTTATACTGACGTATAGCCCTTACACCTCGAGTCTTCACAAAGCTCCACTTAGATTCACGACCTAACGTTATTTGGAATCGATGTGGTTTTCGGATATCCAAATATGGAAACCCGATCCCGGTCTCATCGAAATCCAAAGCGTGTCTTTTAAGTCCAAGTTGTTTTAAAGGTTTTAAAACAATTAAATTCAACTATCTACATATACACAGAATAGATAATGCACAGGCCACAATTGATAATCAACATTATCAAATAACAGGTAATTCATATAATCCATATCATAGTAGATAATCAATATATCAACATCCCAATCGATAATCACAATTCAACCAAGCATTCCTATCATACGACCATACTTATCTCATTACTGAGATCACACAGCATTCAAGACAATCAATGTCATCCAATCATTCATAAGCAATGATTAACTCAAACCATAACATAATTAATTTAAACTGAATTAAATTAACTATCTCTAATTAATTTAAAGTGAATTAAATTAATTATCTAATTACTTAATTAATTTAAAATTAATTAAATTAATTACCTTTATCACAATAAATCTTGCTTAATTAACCATTAATTAAACAAATTAATTAATCATCATTCTAATTAATCAACCTTGAATAATTAACTCTTTAATAAAGTAATTAATCCCTAATTATTTTCATTAATCATATCAATTAATGATCCTTAATTAATCATACTTAGATTAATTGCTTTTAATTAATCACTTAAATACAGTAATTAATTATTATTAATTACTTCTTAATTACTTTTAATTACTTTATAAATTCATTGATTTATTACACCAAGTAATAAACCTTTAATTACTTCAACAAGTAATTACCCATTAAAATTTACTTCCCAAATCAGTAATTACCTTATCTCAATTACCTCTGTAATTAATCAATTACTTATCTTAAATAATTAACCTTATCAAAACTTATTAAGTAAACATACTTAATCTTTTATCAAGTGATCCTATTTCATTAATTAACAAATTAATTAACCTACTTGATTTCAATCATCTCATAAAACATAATCGAGTAATTCATCCTTCAATTACTCGTTAACCAAATTAATCTTCAGTTATCAGATTAATTATCTTCAATTATTAATTAATAAACCTTAATTATTAATCAATTCTTTAATCAAAAGTAATTAATTACTAATTACTTTTATAATTAATTAATTAAACTTAATTAACTAATTAATTAACTCTTAATCATTAATTAATAAACTTAATTATTAATTAATAATCTTAATTACAAATTAATTAATTCATAATTAAAATTAATTAATTCTTAATTACAATTAATTAACCTAAATAAAACAGTTAATTAATTCTTAATTAACTTTCATTATAATTTAATAATCCTTTAATTATTAATTAAGAAAACCCATTTAGAACTTAATAAAACCTTTATTAATTAATTACTATTTAATTAACTCTTAATTACTTAGTTAATAAGTAATTATAATTTAATTAATCATTTGACATTAATTAAATCATCAACTTAATTAATAGTTAATTAAATAATTAATTATACTTAATTAACCACTTAATTAACCCCTTTTTAAAATAATAATTAAATTATTTAATTAGCTTAAACTTCTTGAATTAACTAACTAATTACACATTATTAATACTTAATTATTATTTAAGATAAAATAATTATCTTAAATAAATCTTAGAAATCTTTATTTAACTTAATTCATAAATTAAATTATAAAGAAGTCATTAATTACCTCTATTAATTAACAATTCTAATTCCAAATAAATTATCTTAATCTTCATTTGTTAATTAATAAATCATTTCCACAAATTAGTTTAAAACTTTACTTAATATTCTCTTTAATATTCCAAAATAAGATTTGAAATAATGTTAAGATTTAACTTTAAGATACTTAATCATTATACAAGTTTATTTATAAAACAATTCAATTTCAAATCAAATACTTTAAATTTAACTTAAAATTTTATTGAAGTTTAAAACTTATTTTATTTAAATTTGAAATATTTGTCATCACTTTAATTTGGGTTCAACCCTTACTGGAACCTACGAAACAAAGCACAAAGATTTTAAATCTTTAAAACTGTTTTACTCTAAAACTCAAAACTGTTCAACTTAACAGTTTAGCACAGCACAGCACATCAATACCCAGATCACACGAGTACAAACCCGAGCCACGACCAAAAATGCACGAGTTTTTCCCGAGTCTCCTCCCTTATAACCTGAACTCAATTCCAGTAACACAAAACAAAATCAAACCCAAATACAACCCTGACACCATCAAGTCGCCGTGCACCTTGCACCATCGCCAGACCCTCTCTGGTCATCAGCGAACCCACCGCCGAGTCACTCCACCACCCTACAAGCCTCCACGACTCACCAAAACTCAAAATCTTCCCTTAATCAAAATCGAGCCTGTAAGAAGTACTGAATCCCTAAAACCCCACCAGAAAATCCCAACACGAAACGCCTCCGATCAACTACAACGGCCACCACTACGTCCATGGTTCCCTGACCCATCACACTATCCTCTTCCAGAATCATATCAAGCTCGATGCAGTAGGGATGATGCAGTGATCGATTTAAAATATCATTCAAAAACTAGGTTTAAATCAAATCCCTATCAAAATCAATCTCCAAAATGATTTAAAAATCTTTCTGCTATTTTTTCTATACACTCTGATGAATCACCTAACTTCTTGAAGAATCTCAAGTATTCCAGTTAAAAAGATCACCAGTTACAGACCAAAGTCCAATTTGCAGGAAAAACCCAAATTCATACTTTGAATAGTTTCAAAAATTTTGAATTTCCACTCAAAATTCATAATTAACAATGGCATTCCCAATTATATAGTTATTACATCAAATTTCAATACTTGATTTCACACTTTGATATTTATTTGTTCCAGTACTATTGTTTCCAGAGAAATTTACAAAACAAGAACTTAGCTTAATTTCTTTGTTCTTAGTTTATACTAATCTAACTTAATATGCTTGAATAAAATTTCTTACTGTTGTTTGATTAAAATATAACTTGAAGATTTGGTTTTAATTCAAACTTCAGAGTAGGAAAGAAATCACATACATAGTTTCAAATATAACAGACCATTGCATAATTATGACTACAGGGAAATTCTGCTATGCATATAAAATAAACATCATTCAAAACCATGCAACAACAGAAAATTACCAAAAATTTTAATAAAAAGTTTACTCACCTTTTTATTTAAGAATGCAGAGATGATAGAACAGGAAACTTGCAAAAGAATTGAACTTGAAACTCTGAAAAGCTTTTGAACATTAGAACTTCAAAACTGAAAAAGCTTGGAAATCAATGCTTCAGGTAATACTCCTTAAGACTTGCATGCACTTGAAAATATGATGCAGGTTTGATTTTAGAAAACTGCAGGCATTTGTTACAGGCTCTTGTTAATGGCTTTGAGGATTTACTGAGAGGTTTAGATCTTTGAATTTGGAAATTGGATTGATCACAGGGATTGATATTTGTTTTCAGGTAACACTTGCATGCATTTGAATATTTGGTGCGGACACTCAAGTTTAAAGCTTTTTAAAACTGGAGCTTTGCATGCATTTGAGAACATGAGGCAAGCTACTTGAGTTTGAGAAATAAAAATGCAGATTTTGTTTGAAAACAACTGCAGACATTCAAGTATGCAGATCTTTGATTTTTGAATCTGCAGACTTGCAAATTGATTTGCTCAAGAAAAAGGTTACAGGTTTTTGATTAACATGGTTTGAATTTGAGGAGCTTCTGATTTGGTTTGAGGATTATAGGTTTTAAACTTGAAAATGATTTCAGGTTTGTATGCATGTGTTTTCTGGTTTTGAAGAGTGAAGGATTTGCATGGTAGTTCTAATTTCTCTTAAGAATGAACAAAATGTTTGAAGAAAAAGAAAGTGAGGAGAATATTGTGTTTATGTAGAAAAATTTTCAGATTTAATAAATTAAAAGAAAATTAAAAACAAAAATGGACACTTGTCCCCTTGTACACACAAAGTTTATAACACATGTACTTTATATGCATATAAAATTAACACATGTCCTAGTTTTACTTAATTTTATTCTAAAGAGATTTAAAAGCCCCTTTAAAATTAACTAATATGTTTTTCTTAGTTTGAAAATGCTTTTCTAATTGAATTTCTAGTTAACAAATATATTTATATATTTATAAATGTTTGCTAAATTAATAAAATATAATCTTTGAAAAAAAATGAACCAAATATAATTTAAATAAAATTATATACAATATTGCAAACTTATTAAAAATGCTATTTCAAAAGCTTGTATTCATTTTTATTAAACAAATACAAATCCAAATTTATATTCAATTCAAAGTCAAGTTTTAAAAATCCAAATTTTAAAATCAATTTAAATAAATAAATACAAATTTTAAATAAGCTCATTTATCTTTGAAAATAACAAATTTTATCACTTTCAAACAATTAAATTAGAGATTATCAACATTTTAAATTCCCCGAAATTCCGGGATATTACAATCCTCCCCCCTTAACAGAATTTCGTCCTCGAAATTTAAAACAAAGATAATCCACAGTTTCATTTATTTTAACCAATTCAAACATACATAACAGCCATACCTAATCAAGCAAACAACCAATTCAAACAAATAATTGACACTAGCTATCCGGACACAGACCCGGATAAGCTTCCTAAATTTCTCGAGTTTCCCCAGTACAGACACAGGGATACTCGCTCTACTAAATCCAAACTAGCTATACTTATAAGCTACTGAGTTCCCACTCAGCTAGATCTATAATCTACCCATGATACCAGACCATAGACAAGTCTGATCAACAACCAAAACTCATAGAACTACTGATCTTAAAACCAGTGATGGACCAATACACGTTCTCCCTCAGAGACACGTGAAATATCTTGAATTCCAGTCTTCCAAACTGGCAATTCAACTCTACAAACCAAAGCACTGATCTCAACAAAACTTAGAAGAATCCAATACCTCGGAGATCACCTCAAATCTTACCAATATCTTAATGCTCCCTTTACCCGAGAAAATCTCAACAACATCGAAGTCTCCAACTTCGAATTCCAAATTCTTCCGCTACTAAGCCTCAAAACTTACTGGATGATCCGGACTGCCTACAGATCCTTCCTGATCAGCTCAACCCTTGCTGATACTTCTACAAACAACTGGATCAACTCACCATCTGATCCTCACAAGATCAATCCAAAAATCAAAACCAAATTATACTATCAATAGTAGAAAACAACTTCTCCCATCTATAAAAGAAAGAATAGAATCACTCGCCAACTTGCGTCAAATTCTGAAAAATTCCAGTAGAAACTCTCAAATCCAAAATACTGAAATTCCCAAATGATTCTACTCAAGAACAGCAGCCACCTTGCTTCCGCTGCACAACTCTGATCTGAAGCAGACGAAAATGCAGATTAAACAGCCCAAACCAACATCACATCTTGGAAATAAGGTTCAACAGAAGTTCCAAGAAATACAGAGTTGCTTCATCAAACAACCAATCTAGAAAACAACCTTCAATCCAGCTGAATCACGGGTATCACACCTGACATCAAGTCGATTCAGAACTCAAACTCCAATGCGGGTAAAATCTATAACTTCCCTGAAGATATATCCAGAAAAATCTTCAGCAATCCCAAAACTCCTTCATCCTCTAGATATGCCACAAATCCAAGCAAAGACTATCTAAGATAATCACCAAACCATCGCAAGTCACTTTTGCGATCAGCCAATCCAATATCCAAGATACTGTTCTCTCTCCACTAATCAGAACAGTTTAAACTTAATTAGCCAACCCATCGAAGAAACGGGTCCACTAATCTGCTTCTAAACTCCATTCCAGAAAACTGCTAAACCAAAAAGATCTCTTGCCAACACCGAGAACACCCCCAAACTGCCCTGCTAACACAGATGCCAAAGACTTCTTATCCAGAGTTCTTTGAGAAACTCGGACCTCTAACTAAACACATACACCCTACTGAACTCAGCTACAACACCGAAGCAAACACACTTCATTAAACTTGCTTCGAAAGAAAACATCTTCAGAGACATCCATAGTCACTGCATCTCATCACGCAGCTATTACTTCCTGTGGTATCAAAATACCCTCACTTACTTCTGTCCAACCAACAGATCCAATTTTCAAAAATCCGCTCACACGAGCGCAAATAAACTTACACTTCAAAGATGAACTTCGAACCTTAACAGGTTTCCTTAAGAGATCAAATGAAGTCTTACTCCAAACTACAAAGATTACTTGAGACGGTATTAGGTCTATAGTCTCGACAAATACTCTTCCAACCTCAAACATTCAAACTCCAACCAATGGTAGTTGTGTTACACACACCACTACCTCATCTACCTTTATAACTTATATTGGGAAACCCGAACAGGTAACCCAACAGATAGGTAGAAATATATATATATAATTATAAATAAAAATTACAAGTACGCTCTCTCAAGAAAGACACCACTACAGAGCCTAGGTATTCACTCAACCTAACGCTCTGATACCAAGTGAAACGACCCGACTTTCCACTCCCGGAAAATCGCATCATTTTTAAGAAAGAAAGGGATAGAAAAGAGAAAAGATAGAGAAGAAGAAAGAAACGACACATCAGAATCTAAACAGCGGAATGAATAAATTATATTAATCACTTAATACTTTACATAGTATCATATACATCAGAGTTACACAGCATAATCAACTCATACTAGACAGTTATAAACACCTGTCTAGTTATACAACTCAATACAACTCAAAAACATCATCTCAGCGAAAACACAGCGGAATATTCTATAGCTATACGCAGAAGCCTCCTGCTCCATTGCTCCTCCACAATTCGTCAAAGCCAACTTAGAAACCTAACCTGAATCCCTTGGCTACTCGTAAAAATTTGAGTACCCAAGAGTTTAAGAAAACAGAATAAACTCCGGGTCAGACATGGGTCTGGTGTGAGTAAACGGTTAAAGTTGCTTAACTTTAAAAACCTTTTGAAAAGAAAGGTATCACGTAAGACTTCCCACACATAAACATGGAAAAGTTTTTACCTTACGCTAACCAAACATTTGATAGGAAATCCGATGATATTATAATAGTGTCTAGGGTTTTCAAATAAATAAGAAATAGCCGAAATTGTTACATGATTAAATTCCAGCTACTAGCCACAAAAGTGGGTAATACAATCAAAACCGTTGGCACTTATTGGATTTTGGATTCCATACAATGGCAGGGCTACTGGGGTACCGCCCGTCACAGTACGTGGCCTAGATCACCGTACCGAGGATTACTCCCTTCATCCCCTGCAACACAAAGCCGGACCCGTTCCTTACTGAACAGTTCCAAATAAGACAACCCCGACGGTTGTAGCTATTCAACCGTCCCACACAGCCGAAATAAAAGGGACCTCTAGACAGGGGTAAATCTTACTCTCCAGTGGGGGCTACCCACGAAGCCTTGCTGCACCTCCCCTGTTTTAGCCATTCCCGGTTGATGAGGCTTGAGGTTACGATTACCTTTATAGGACATATAACTTAGAATGCTCATCGTCCACCTGACGATGTGCTGAAAGCATTCAATCCATACAAGTTCGTTCCGGGTTCGAACGAAACCGAAGGCATTATCTCGTTACACTCATTTTGGAATCACCCTCAGAGTTAACGACAATAACCCTTGCACTCTAAACCACCATCTCGAATCTATAAGGTCTATTCCGTCAACTCATTACGGAATCACCCACAGAGTTATACTGACGTATAGCCCTTACACCTCGAGTCTTCACAAAGCTCCACTTAGATTCACGACCTAACGTTATTTGGAATCGATGTGGTTTTCGGATATCCAAATATGGAAACCCGATCCCGGTCTCATCGAAATCCAAAGCGTGTCTTTTAAGTCCAAGTTGTTTTAAAGGTTTTAAAACAATTAAATTCAACTATCTACATATACACAGAATAGATAATGCACAGGCCACAATTGATAATCAACATTATCAAATAACAGGTAATTCATATAATCCATATCATAGTAGATAATCAATATATCAACATCCCAATCGATAATCACAATTCAACCAAGCATTCCTATCATACGACCATACTTATCTCATTACTGAGATCACACAGCATTCAAGACAATCAATGTCATCCAATCATTCATAAGCAATGATTAACTCAAACCATAACATAATTAATTTAAACTGAATTAAATTAACTATCTCTAATTAATTTAAAGTGAATTAAATTAATTATCTAATTACTTAATTAATTTAAAATTAATTAAATTAATTACCTTTATCACAATAAATCTTGCTTAATTAACCATTAATTAAACAAATTAATTAATCATCATTCTAATTAATCAACCTTGAATAATTAACTCTTTAATAAAGTAATTAATCCCTAATTATTTTCATTAATCATATCAATTAATGATCCTTAATTAATCATACTTAGATTAATTGCTTTTAATTAATCACTTAAATACAGTAATTAATTATTATTAATTACTTCTTAATTACTTTTAATTACTTTATAAATTCATTGATTTATTACACCAAGTAATAAACCTTTAATTACTTCAACAAGTAATTACCCATTAAAATTTACTTCCCAAATCAGTAATTACCTTATCTCAATTACCTCTGTAATTAATCAATTACTTATCTTAAATAATTAACCTTATCAAAACTTATTAAGTAAACATACTTAATCTTTTATCAAGTGATCCTATTTCATTAATTAACAAATTAATTAACCTACTTGATTTCAATCATCTCATAAAACATAATCGAGTAATTCATCCTTCAATTACTCGTTAACCAAATTAATCTTCAGTTATCAGATTAATTATCTTCAATTATTAATTAATAAACCTTAATTATTAATCAATTCTTTAATCAAAAGTAATTAATTACTAATTACTTTTATAATTAATTAATTAAACTTAATTAACTAATTAATTAACTCTTAATCATTAATTAATAAACTTAATTATTAATTAATAATCTTAATTACAAATTAATTAATTCATAATTAAAATTAATTAATTCTTAATTACAATTAATTAACCTAAATAAAACAGTTAATTAATTCTTAATTAACTTTCATTATAATTTAATAATCCTTTAATTATTAATTAAGAAAACCCATTTAGAACTTAATAAAACCTTTATTAATTAATTACTATTTAATTAACTCTTAATTACTTAGTTAATAAGTAATTATAATTTAATTAATCATTTGACATTAATTAAATCATCAACTTAATTAATAGTTAATTAAATAATTAATTATACTTAATTAACCACTTAATTAACCCCTTTTTAAAATAATAATTAAATTATTTAATTAGCTTAAACTTCTTGAATTAACTAACTAATTACACATTATTAATACTTAATTATTATTTAAGATAAAATAATTATCTTAAATAAATCTTAGAAATCTTTATTTAACTTAATTCATAAATTAAATTATAAAGAAGTCATTAATTACCTCTATTAATTAACAATTCTAATTCCAAATAAATTATCTTAATCTTCATTTGTTAATTAATAAATCATTTCCACAAATTAGTTTAAAACTTTACTTAATATTCTCTTTAATATTCCAAAATAAGATTTGAAATAATGTTAAGATTTAACTTTAAGATACTTAATCATTATACAAGTTTATTTATAAAACAATTCAATTTCAAATCAAATACTTTAAATTTAACTTAAAATTTTATTGAAGTTTAAAACTTATTTTATTTAAATTTGAAATATTTGTCATCACTTTAATTTGGGTTCAACCCTTACTGGAACCTACGAAACAAAGCACAAAGATTTTAAATCTTTAAAACTGTTTTACTCTAAAACTCAAAACTGTTCAACTTAACAGTTTAGCACAGCACAGCACATCAATACCCAGATCACACGAGTACAAACCCGAGCCACGACCAAAAATGCACGAGTTTTTCCCGAGTCTCCTCCCTTATAACCTGAACTCAATTCCAGTAACACAAAACAAAATCAAACCCAAATACAACCCTGACACCATCAAGTCGCCGTGCACCTTGCACCATCGCCAGACCCTCTCTGGTCATCAACGAACCCACCGCCGAGTCACTCCACCACCCTACAAGCCTCCACGACTCACCAAAACTCAAAATCTTCCCTTAATCAAAATCGAGCCTGTAAGAAGTACTGAATCCCTAAAACCCCACCAGAAAATCCCAACACGAAACGCCTCCGATCAACTACAACGGCCACCACTACGTCCATGGTTCCCTGACCCATCACACTATCCTCTTCCAGAATCATATCAAGCTCGATGCAGTAGGGATGATGCAGTGATCGATTTAAAATATCATTCAAAAACTAGGTTTAAATCAAATCCCTATCAAAATCAATCTCCAAAATGATTTAAAAATCTTTCTGCTATTTTTTCTATACACTCTGATGAATCACCTAACTTCTTGAAGAATCTCAAGTATTCCAGTTAAAAAGATCACCAGTTACAGACCAAAGTCCAATTTGCAGGAAAAACCCAAATTCATACTTTGAATAGTTTCAAAAATTTTGAATTTCCACTCAAAATTCATAATTAACAATGGCATTCCCAATTATATAGTTATTACATCAAATTTCAATACTTGATTTCACACTTTGATATTTATTTGTTCCAGTACTATTGTTTCCAGAGAAATTTACAAAACAAGAACTTAGCTTAATTTCTTTGTTCTTAGTTTATACTAATCTAACTTAATATGCTTGAATAAAATTTCTTACTGTTGTTTGATTAAAATATAACTTGAAGATTTGGTTTTAATTCAAACTTCAGAGTAGGAAAGAAATCACATACATAGTTTCAAATATAACAGACCATTGCATAATTATGACTACAGGGAAATTCTGCTATGCATATAAAATAAACATCATTCAAAACCATGCAACAACAGAAAATTACCAAAAATTTTAATAAAAAGTTTACTCACCTTTTTATTTAAGAATGCAGAGATGATAGAACAGGAAACTTGCAAAAGAATTGAACTTGAAACTCTGAAAAGCTTTTGAACATTAGAACTTCAAAACTGAAAAAGCTTGGAAATCAATGCTTCAGGTAATACTCCTTAAGACTTGCATGCACTTGAAAATATGATGCAGGTTTGATTTTAGAAAACTGCAGGCATTTGTTACAGGCTCTTGTTAATGGCTTTGAGGATTTACTGAGAGGTTTAGATCTTTGAATTTGGAAATTGGATTGATCACAGGGATTGATATTTGTTTTCAGGTAACACTTGCATGCATTTGAATATTTGGTGCGGACACTCAAGTTTAAAGCTTTTTAAAACTGGAGCTTTGCATGTATTTGAGAACATGAGGCAAGCTACTTGAGTTTGAGAAATAAAAATGCAGATTTTGTTTGAAAACAACTGCAGACATTCAAGTATGCAGATCTTTGATTTTTGAATCTGCAGACTTGCAAATTGATTTGCTCAAGAAAAAGGTTACAGGTTTTTGATTAACATGGTTTGAATTTGAGGAGCTTCTGATTTGGTTTGAGGATTATAGGTTTTAAACTTGAAAATGATTTCAGGTTTGTATGCATGTGTTTTCTGGTTTTGAAGAGTGAAGGATTTGCATGGTAGTTCTAATTTCTCTTAAGAATGAACAAAATGTTTGAAGAAAAAGAAAGTGAGGAGAATATTGTGTTTATGTAGAAAAATTTTCAGATTTAATAAATTAAAAGAAAATTAAAAAAAAAATGGACACTTGTCCCCTTGTACACACAAAGTTTATAACACATGTACTTTATATGCATATAAAATTAACACATGTCCTAGTTTTACTTAATTTTATTCTAAAGAGATTTAAAAGCCCCTTTAAAATTAACTAATATGTTTTTCTTAGTTTGAAAATGCTTTTCTAATTGAATTTCTAGTTAACAAATATATTTATATATTTATAAATGTTTGCTAAATTAATAAAATATAATCTTTGAAAAAAAATGAACCAAATATAATTTAAATAAAATTATATACAATATTGCAAACTTATTAAAAATGCTATTTCAAAAGCTTGTATTCATTTTTATTAAACAAATACAAATCCAAATTTATATTCAATTCAAAGTCAAGTTTTAAAAATCCAAATTTTAAAATCAATTTAAATAAATAAATACAAATTTTAAATAAGCTCATTTATCTTTGAAAATAACAAATTTTATCACTTTCAAACAATTAAATTAGAGATTATCAACATTTTAAATTCCCCGAAATTCCGGGATATTACAGCCTAACTCTATCGGCCTTAAAATTCCAAAATACCATTAGCGATATTCCTATTTAAATTCAAATTAAATGTTCTGCCGATATTTTATACCGCTACGTGCATTTATAACTTTTATATACGTAGTTTATTAAAACTAATGGCAATGAAACATTGGAGATAATTTAATAATAATTAATATTTCATAAATATTAATTAATTTAAAAACAAACTTAGGAATTATTCTATTTGAATCTAATTTAAATATTCAGTCGACATAATATATCAACACACATGTTTATAACTGTTATATACATACATTAGTAAACATTAATGATATTTAAAAAAATCAAATATAATTTAATAATTAATATTTCACAAAGGTTAATTTATTTATTTTCAATTATTACAAATTAATCAAATTATGTGGTTCATTTGGAGTATTCATCGCTTCGGTTGTGAGATTCAAAGGTGTAAATTCAATCGGTGATTAATATCGAACAATTTGAATATTAACGTCCACACGTCACCTTAGCTAGTAGTGTAACATTTTGGCTGAATTTATCACTTACACATCTTTTGATGATGTCTAACTTTACTTGTTATAAGCAATACTTGGTAGTTGCTATTATATACACCAATTCTCTTCGTTAAAACAATCACATTAAGACTTGTGGAATTTGGTTTTGGTCAAAATTCCAATAACATCCACATTCAATATTGTAACACCTCTAATTATGTGGTTCATTTGGAGTGTCCACTTTAAAGTTCCACAATATTCTCGAGTCGATGGAATCGTGTAATATTGTAACAACTCTAATTTTAGTTTAATCTTATTCAAGATATTTAATTGGATAGATTAAAAAGAATAACATAAATGGTTAAGGAGAACGAGAATTTGTTATTAACAAAGGACGTGCCTTAATGAATTAAGTAATGAGATTTTTTAAAAGATTAACATATAAGAGAATATATGAGAGGGGGAAAATAGATAGATCCATCTTTTAATCCTTAAACACTCTCCTTATCATATTCATTCTTAATTTTCATAACATCAAAACAATCAAAAGAAGAAAAAAGGTCGGCCATTAATCAAGCTAGGAAGCATAAAATAAAGGCGATTCAAAGAGAAGGAGCTTAGGGAAACTAAACCAATATCAAATCTCAAACTCCATTCAAATCTAAGGTAAATAACAAGAGAATCCATTTTTTTTAATTCGGCTATAGGTAAAATCTGAGTTATCTTGATAGTTTTGCCAAGATATGGTGGTTTAATCATCGTTTGGATGGAATAATGATTTATGGGATTTTTATGAAAGTATTTAAGTGGGTTTTAAGGTAAAACCTAAGTTTTTAAACTCCAATAGCTTTGAGTTTCTGGTATGTTGAGTAAAATATTATTTTGGAGATGGATTTTTAATTTCGTAATTTTCCAAGTTACATCAAATATTTTATGAATTTCGTAGTAAATAGCTTTATTTCAGGTTTAATTATTTAAAGTAATTAAATATGATTTTTGGCTTCGAAATTTTTATATGGTAAAGAAAATAATATTTTTGAATTTCTATGATTTTAAGGATTTTCCTAAGTTATTTTCAATTATTATAAATTTAATATGCTAGAAAAGCATTTAAACTATTAATTAATTAAGTTGAAAAATGTTTTGGTATGGTAAAGCTGATGTGCGGCAGTTTTTCGAAAAGAAATCGTTAATTTATATCCAATAGGAATTGGACAAGACATTGGATTTGGCGAAAAGTATATGCTTTTATTAGTAAGTAATCGATTTTCATCATAATTACGATAATGTCATGCCACTTATACTGTCGCCGTGTCTAAAACACAACCGCTTGGATGAGTATCGAAGTCGATAATGATGGAAGCATAGGGTAACTACTTAGGTAGTTACGGAATATTTCCAACAGTGTCGAAGTCGACAAAGGCGACAACCTAAACCTGTTGGCATCACAGTATCATGTTCGTCTATATTGAAGCCGCATCTCTTCACCGATGTTTTGACTTCACACTTATACATTTAGCGGCATAATAACCGAAGTAACTTAAGTATAAAAATTTTATAGTGACGCTGACAGTGCTGAAGCAGCTATGCATCGTTGTCGGCGACCTTATATACAAGGGTTTTATATTGCAGGGTGCGGGCACCGGTGCCACACAACATCGATACCATGTTTTTCCCTTTCAACGTCGGTGAGGCTTATCTCTTTGTAAATCAAAACTATTTTAAAGAGGCGATATAGCCTATATTCAAGAGGGTTTATAACCCTTTGTTTTGTAAGTTAACCATTTTTTATATTAAATCCTAAAGTTTTGTTTTGAAACGTGGATAACTGTGTCCTATGAGAGTCGACAACTTTACTTTCAACATAAAGTTTTATATTTAAAAGAGTTAATTTTATTTCAACCTTGGATAGTGGTCGACATTGTTTTAACGTCGCGTGTGTTATATGTTATCTTATTAAAGGCGGAGAGCCTTATGCCTCGTTATTGACACTATTATTAATGTCGACATTGATATATACTAACCTATTTAAAGGCGCGAGCCTTATGTTTTGTGACTTCGACTTTAAAACCTAATAGAGGATATCAATGTTTATATTGCTATGTGTTAAAAGCGTACGAAGATGACATCATTTATTAGGGGTACCAAGATGGAATAAACTCGACACTAATCATTGGAGATGCCAATGTATGTTTTAACAAATTTGACATAGATCATTGGGGATACCAATACATGTCATTATGAGATGTTATAACTTTAATGGGAGATAACCTAATTAGGGATACCAATAGACATAGGTTAAACATGTGGGTCGCATGAATTAAATTATTAAATGATGGATTCATAGTTATCGTAGGAAAACTATAGAATGTGAGATGGATAATCCACATCATGTCAGAGACGGATAGGTTCTAAATGGTTAATAAAAGGCTCATAGTCATTCTTGGAAAACTATGGGATGTGTGATGGATAGTCCATATCATTTTAAATAGATGAAACCATATGGGATGGGTAGTCCACATGGGGTGGGATAGAAAATCCATAAAACGATTATATGTGAGATGATAGTCCATATAACTTTGACAATGAAACCATACATAATGGGTAGTCAACATGGTAGGGGATGGGTAATCCAAAGAATTAATATATGTGAGATGAGTATTCCATATAAATATAAGATAAATGGTCAATAAAAACATAGATGGGTAGTCTAATAACTTGGGATA
Organism: Allium cepa; assembly: GCA_030765085.1. Lineage (NCBI taxonomy): Eukaryota > Viridiplantae > Streptophyta > Magnoliopsida > Asparagales > Amaryllidaceae > Allium > Allium cepa. The sequence goes on along the minus strand of CM060934.1, from coordinate 539,304,870 downwards.
GGTAATCCAGTGTATACTGTATGTTTGTATATCGGTATATTATTATTTTATAACCATTGTGGATATAGGAGCACAATATATGGTTGAGATGTTTTGATAAAGATACTAGTGGGGGGAAATCCGTTCCACTCAATGGCATGGTCTCACTACATATTTATTTGATTCAAGACAGTGGGCTATAATTCACACCAGATTTTTTGTCTGACCCAAAGTTTTTTTTCAAATTAAACTCCTGGGTACTCATTTAAGTGGGTCGGGAGTATGGGTTTTCAAGTTCCAGTTAGTTGAATAAGCTTTCGGAGATGTGCAGGAGGCGATCTAGCTATTTAGGAGTACCTATCTAATTCGCCGCGTCTTTTAGTTTTGTCTGCATGGTTGCAGTGGCAAGTTATATAATTGTTAAGTGTTAGACTTCGATCAACCAACGGAGCATCTTCATATATTGCTATTGGAGTATTTTGTAATAATTATAACTTCTTTGGATATGGGTTTACTAATGAGATTATGTAATGAATGTGAAATATCATTTGTGAAATGAAAGGTGGAATTTTTTAAGAAAAATTGTGTTGAATAATTTTCATATTTATGTGCTTCTGATTATTGATATAATTAACAAGGTTGTATTTTGTCATCAGAAATTAATACCATTGATGACTGAAGCATCCATAGCGCTTAGTTTCAAGCCTTAAAATGTGGGATGTTCCAAGTTGGTATCAGAGCATAGGTTTATGTAAAACTTAAAAGATTTTTGAAATCATAATTCTAACGAATCAGAGAATAAGATTGGGATATGTGATAATGCCATAGTAACGTATTTATGTTTGTTATATATAAGTATGCATTCTATCACTATTCTTCCCTCTCTCTTAAACCGTTCTTCTATATCTTACAAAGGCTCTTAAGCAGATTTATGAGAAAGAAAGTCATGGAAGCGTGAATGAAAGAGTGAATCTAGGTGGTGAAAGCACCACAAATAATGGAAATACTCGGCCCAACACTAGGAGAAACCAAGGTCGACATGAAAATGGTAGTCAAAATGCAAATGCCAATGTAGATGTTATGACCCCACCAGTAGATATGAGGGCTACATGTCAGTTCTTCATTAATCTAATTTAAGCTGGAGCAGCCACAGGAGTAGCTGGAAGAAATGCTGCTAACGCAGGAGGAGTAAATCCCATAGTGCCAGTTGGTAATTGTTAGAACCTCGATTCTAATGACAACAACTATACAAGCACTTACATTCAATATACATAGGTATATATATCATCCATATGCAGGTAGACTTTTGCAACCAAGACTTGAAGACTGACACAAGGATTATTATATTGAGAAATATTAGTACATTTCGTTAATGGCGTAAATATATGATGTGTACAATCTCCTTGAGTAATCGTTACAAGCATGTGCACATACAAATTACTTAAAAAGGAAGATAATAGAATATACATGTATCAGACATCTGGCATATGTGCTCAGCGTCTGGCAACATGTTCTAGTTTAAATTTTAAACAAACCAGACGTCAGACACAAATGGCCAGACGTCTGACCTGGGTAACGGCCATTTTTCTCCAAAAGTCATCTTCTTCAATCAAAGAGTTGCATCCTCCTGTTTTGATCATAAATCTTTCTTCTCAAACATTGTAACTCTTGGAATGAAATAAAGTGAAACAATAGTCGTTACTTCTCAAACAAACTCTTCACGGTCTATAAATAAACATGAAATTGAAAGTTACAGTTAACTTGACTTTTCTGAACTTTCTTTTTTATTTTCTAATATTTTCTGTGACTTCCAAAAAGCACTCAAAAACACACTTTTATCTCTTCCTTATATCAAAATCTTAAACTACATACTACTCAAGGAGATTATAGGAAGTAGTTGTAGTTGTAATCTAAATTAGTCTTGCATAGAAAACACATTTGTCATAGAAATACTCTTGTATAAAAGCCTATTCCTCTAGGCAAAGCGAGGGAAATTGTTTAGTGTATTTTCGAAGGGAACTTTGGGACTGGACGTATGACGGGAGGTCCGAACCAGTATAAAAACTCTGGTGTTATTACTTCTAATTATACCTGCATTATTACTCTATGCAATTCATACTATCATACACGTACTTGTCATATACTATATACCTATATGATCCATATAGACTTTCAATTGGTATCAGAGCAAGGTTAGTTCAAATCACAGTAACACGTGTATGAAAATTGTTAATATGGCAAGTATCTTTCAAGAAGGTCATTCAACTGCACGTCCTTCACTATTCACCAGATCTAATTATGCACATTGGTCAACCCAAATGAGAATTTTTATGGAAGCAAATGGTTTGGAAACATGGTCAGCAACTCAAATTAAATATGTAGCACCTGAAACAAATATTAGCACATGGACAGATGCATAAAAAACCACTGCTTCTAATAATGCTAAAGCTATGAATGTATTATTTTGCTCTCTTGATAAAAATGAATTTTCACGTGTTATGTTATGTACTACTGCTTTTGATATATGACATACTTTACAAGTTAAACACGAAGGTACAACTAAGGTCGAATAAACAAAAATATTAATTTTACAAAATCAATTTTCATCTTTCAAAACGAAACAAAATGATTCAATTGTTGACAAGTATTCAAGATTTCAAACTATACAACACGATCTTATGGCACTAGGAGTTAAATTTACTGATTTTGATTTACTATCTCGAATTCTCAACTCTTTAACAATTGAGTGGGAAAGAAAAGTATTGGCTATTGAAGAATCTAATAATCTTTCTTTACTCAAAGTTTAAGAGTTGATTGGAAATTTAATGTCATATGAAGCAAATTTGCAGGCCAGAAAGGAACAAAACCATGAAAAGAAGAACCTAGCATTTCAAGCAAGCAAATAAGATTCTGAATTGGATAAAGATGAAATTGTATTTATTGCCAATAACTAAAACAAATTTAAAAAATTCAAGAAAATGACTAGATTCCAAAATAACGGAAAATCAAAGTCATCAAATCAAACCTCGATTAAGTGCTTTGGATGTGATCAGTTCGGACATATGAAGAAGGATTACCCAAAACTCAACATTGGGAAAAAGAAAAATAAGTTCGAGAAATTTAAGAAAAAGAGAAAGGCATTCCAAGTCACATGGGATGACTTTGACTCTTCCTCTTCATCCGATAGTGACAGTGAAAGTGATACAAAGCAAGAAATGTATGTTTCATGGCACACACTAATGAGGTATGTACCAATTTTACATATGATGAAATTTTAGAAATAAGTATGATGACAAATATAGAGAAACTAAAAAATTAAATAAGGAATATGTTGCTAAAATAAATCGAATGGAACTTGAAATAGGGTTACTAAAAGATGAAAAATATATTTTAGAAGAAGAAATAGAAAATGCTCAAGAAAAATGTAAGAATCTTTCTATTGAAAATAATGCTTTATCTTGTGAATTAGAAAAGTAAAACTAAAAATAATAAAATTAATAATGAGCCTATTATCTTAAAAGATAATCTAGAAATTTCAAGATCTGAAATATTGATCTTAAAATCAAATTGGATAAAATTACAAATAATGTTACAAAATTTAACGAAGGAAAACAAGACTTGGAGAATTTAATTAAAATTTCCAAGCCATTCAAAAATAAAAATGGAATAGGGTTTGAGAACAAAACTAAAAGTACAAAGTATAGTAAGATGTATACAAAGATAAAACCTTCTTCCAAAAATAAGAAATTAATCACAAATTCAAAAATGATTAAAATGTGGGTTCCTCAAACAAATAATAATCTTATTAAACAACAATATATAGGTAATTATATAAAAGACGTGATTCACAATAATAATTACATTTCTAAAGGAACCAAACCATCTTGGGTATGGTTACCCTCACAAACTAACACTTAGGACCCAAAAATAAAATGGGTACCAATTTAAATATATATATTTTTGCTGGTATCCAAATACAAAAATAAAGAGAAATGGATATTAGATAGTGGATGTTCCAAGCACATGACGGGAAATGCTCACATGCTGTCAAATATAAAATACATTGATGGTGGCATTGTAACTTTGGTGATGATTGAAAAGGGTTCGTCATTGGCATTGGAGAAGTCATCAATATTTGTTTCTCTAGCTCTCCTATTATTTCAAATGTTTTATTAGTAGAAAATCTAAAACATAATCTTTTAAGTATAAGTCAGTTGTGTGATAAAGGGTTTGAAATAAATTTCGAAAAAGATAAATGTAAAATTTTCGATCAAAATAAAAATTTACTCTTTGAAGAATTTAGAAATCGTAATATATATCCTAAATATGAACATTAAAAATAATTCGGATTTATGTCTATCCGCAAATCATGATGATCCTTAGATTTGGCACAAATGGTTTTATCATATAAATTTTAAATATATCAAAAAATTAGCAAAACATGATCTAGTTAGAGGTCTACCAAAAATTAATTATAAAATTAAAAATTTATGTGACGCTTGTCAAATGGGCAAATTAAAGAAAAGTTCCCTCAAATCTAAAAATAAAATATCTACTAAGCAACCATTAGAATTGCTTCATTTAGATTTATTTGGACCAACATAAGTACGTAGTATAAATCATAACAAGTATGTGTTTGTAATTGTAGATGATTTTTCAAGATATACTTGGACATTATTTTTAAAACATAAAAGTGACACTTTTGGAATGTTTAAAGTCTTTCCAAAATGGATTACTAACTTAATGAATTTAAAAATAAAAAATATACGTAGTGATCATCGAGGAGAATTCGAAAATTAATTTTTCACTAATTTTTGTAACAAAAAAGAAATTAGTCATAATTTTTCGATTCCACAAACACCACAACAAAATGGTGTAGTTGGAAGGAAAAATAGAACTTTACAGGAATGTGCACGAACACTACTAAATAGTAGTAATCTACCCAAACATTTCCGAGCTGAAGCCATTGCCACTGCCTGTTATGTATTAAATCATGTCACACTTCGACCTATAACTAAAAATACATGTTATGAAATATTTTATGGAAGGAAACCAAAAGTTTCGTATCTCAGAACTTTTGGGTCAAAATGTTTTATTTTAAATACTAAAGATACTATTGGAAAATTTGATCCCAAAGCCGACGAAGGAATTTCCATTGGTTATTCAGAACGCGGTAAAGCTTATAGAATTTATAATAAACGAACAAATATTATAGAAGAAAGATTACATGTGTCTTTTGATGAAAATTTCCAACAAACTATTAAAGAAGAAGAAGATGAAGTTTTAACTCAAAATCAAACTGAAAATACAAATAATATGAATAATTCTTCCTCTGATAATAATGAAAATATTTTAAGATCACCCACATGAACATTAAAAAATCATCCTTTGGATAATATAATTGGAGACTTAAATTCTCGAGTCACTAGAAATAACTTAAATCAAATGAGTCACATTGCTTTTATCTCAAATACAGAACCTAAAAATTATAAAGAAGCATCTAAAGATGATTCTTGGATCTTAGCAACGCAAGAAGAATTAAATCAATTTGAACGTAATAAGGTATGGGAAATCGTTCCTGGACCATCATATCAATCTATAATAGGAACAAAATAAGTTTTCAAAAACAAAGCAGATGAAAATGGAAATATTATTCGTAACAAAGTAAGATTAGTGCCTCAAGGCTACAACCAAGAAGAAGGAATTGATTATGAAGAAATATTTGCTCCCGTAGCTCGTCTCGAAGCAATTCGTACTCTACTTGCTTTTGCATGTCATCACAACTTTAAATTATTTCAAATGGATGTTAAGAGTGCCTTCTTAAATGGTTTTATTAAAGAAAAAGTTTTTGTAAAACAACCACCATTATTTATTCATGAAAATATCCAGATCATGTTTTTAAACTAAAAAAGGCTTTATATGGTTTAAACAAGCACCACGTGCTTGGTACAATCGACTAAGAACTCATCTATAAAATTCTAGATTTCAAATTGGCAAAATAGATGCTACATTATTTACAAAACATAAAAGTAACGATATAATAGTTGTACAAATATATGTTGATGGCACTATATTTAGGTCAACTAATGAAAGTTTACGTAACAAATTTTCTGAGATAATGAAAAATGAGTTTGTAACGTCACGTATGGGTGAATTAAATTTTTTCCTTGAATTACAAATAAAACAATTGGACAATGGAATTTTTATAAATCAAGAAAAGTATTGTAAGGATTTACTTAAACGATTCGAAAGGGAAAACACTACTAGTAAACTAACTCCAATGAGTACAACCTTATATTTAGACAAAGATGAAAATGAAAAAGACTTTGATCAAAAATCTTATCGTAGTATGATAGGCTCTTTATTATATTTAATAGCTAGTCGACCCGATATAATGATGAGTGTTTTTTTATATGCATGTTTTCAAGCTCAAGTAAAGGAATCACATCATAGAAAAGTCAAACGAATTTTACGTTACTTATCCAACACCAAAGAATACGGCTTATTCTATCCAAAAGTACGATTTTCGAACTTGTATCATTTAGTGATGTAGACTTTGGAGGTTGTAAAATGGAAAAAAAAGCACAAGTGGTACCTGCCATTTTATCGGCCAATCTTTAGTTTCATGGTTTAGTAAAAAGCAAAATTATGTCTCTCTTTCAACTTGTGAAGCAGAGTACATCTATGCTGCTCTGGCTTGTGCACAAGTAATATATATGCAACAAACACTTCATGATTTTGGTAAAATTATAACTTGTTCTCCGATATATTTTGATAATACAAGTGCAATTAATCTATCTAAGAATCTTATAAATCATTCTCGAACTAAACACATTGATATCAGACATCATTTTCTTAGAGATAATGTAGAAAAAGGAGTAATATCTTTAGAATTCATTAACACTGACAACCAGATAGCCGACATTTTTACAAAACCATTATGTGAAAAATAATTTATAAGACTTAGAAGAGAACTCAGAATATGCTCCTTATTTGAACTTTAAGAAACACAAGAATAAAATACAGAATTCTTATTACCTCTCAACATTAGTGGAAAATAGGTCATCTAATTTCTATACCAAGTTGTTCTACAAACCACTAATACTTTATTAAATAAAACAAACAAATGTTTAAAATAGAAAATCCCACTCTTATATATATCAATTTTTTTAACCAAATCACAGTAAAAATTTATTAATAAATACCTTTATAAATAAATATTGAAGTTTTTCAACATATCACCCGACCACGACTCTCCTTACTTTACCATTGATTTTTCATCATCGTCGTCGGGTAGTACATATACATCTCCTGCAAAATAAAATCCTACATCATCTCCATCCCTAAACATTGTTCCTTCGCTTACATATTATACTGGCTATTCTCCAAAAGAAAATAAAGCCTAGCATAGTGTTAATCTTCTACAATCCTCTCTTTCTGACAAAGCCGACGAAATCCATCACTATCAAAAAGAGATGATGGATGTGCAAAGGGAAATGTACTATGAATAATGATTCGAAGGAGCTCATCTCAATATTTTGGAGAAATGCATTCTTGCCATATGTGGACATTCTCCTACAAAGGATTGTGTTCATGTATGATCTCCTCGTCTGATCGAAACTCCTCCACGTGCTCATCAAATAACTCCACATAAACTACTGGGAGAAGGAACATCTAAAGCCCAACTCAGTTTAGTACCTCCTTCTTGGTCTCTAATACGAGCATTGAAAAAAGGTACAAAGGAGAAACCAAATTCTTGGGAGAAAAAATAACTCTGTTCTTCTAAGAATCGTATTTCATATATATATATATTCATATTTATATATATATATATATATATATTCATATTTATATATTTATATATATATATATTCATATTTATATATTTATATATATATATTTATATATAGACACACACACATATAAAATATTTATTTTCTAAGTTGTACAACTCAACCATTCAAGCAAATACCTTATATCTTGTTCTTAAACGAAAAGTTATATAATAACAATCCAATAATTTCTAAATACAAACAATATTGTCACTATTCTACCACAACAAGCTGTGATATAGAGCTATAATATTGATCCTAACATGCTAGTTCATTCATACTTATGTTTGTAAGAATATTTATATCAACTATTAATAATAAAATATTTTTTTGATCAAACAAACGTATGAAATATCAAACAGACGTTTGCTTAAATACATGCAAAATTGGCACGTTTCAGCTCAGACGTCTGTATCATGTTTCTGGAAAAATTGTCTAACTCAGCTCAGATGTCTGCGAGACTTCCACTAGGCGTCTGTATCATGTTTCTAAAAATTTGAGTAACTTAGCTCAGATGTCTGATATTATTCTCAGACGTCTGATCCTACTTTCTGCCTTAAAATTCCTAAACGACCAGACGTCTGATTACTACTACAGACCTCTGATCGTACTCCATAGTCACCTTTTAGCTCCATCTATAAATCATCATTCTCGTTCTTTTACAATTTTTTCAGCAAAAATCCTAAGCCGCAAATCAATTTGCTTTCTTCTTCCATAAACTTCAACTCCATGGCACCCAAATCTAAGAAACATTTTCCCAAACGCAAAAAGACAAGTTAAAGCTCTCAACAACCTTCTCAAAAATTTGTAACTGATGAAATCATTGATGATTGGATGGTGGAACAAGATGGCGGAAAAAGCTTCAAGAATTGGAAAAGAAAAGAAACCATTGTGGTCCATTTTACCCGCTGAGGAGATTCTTCAACTATGAAATCGATGATTTGGTGAGTAATGTTGAGATTCACCATCTCATTAATTATGATTCTAACTCGGGTCAAATTGATCAATTAGCTATCATTTTATTCTTCATAAATTTATGTTCACTTCACATTTGGAACCCCTTTGATCCCAAAAATTGGATTTGGACAAGTTTTTATGGGGAAATTATTAAATTCAACGTTGAAATGATTGGATAAATATTACAGTGCTCATATAGAGGAATTAGATTACAAGATATACCTGATATGACGTACCAGCCAAGAGATGCAATTACACATCCCATTTGGGAAGATGATATGAGAAAATTATCACCAATATATTCTCGTCCACCAGCTAGACAACTTAATCGAATACTTGTCAATACCATACTCCCTAGATTAGGTAGTCATGAACAAGTATATGACCATGACCATAAAGCTTTATATGCTATTTTCGGTTATACAAAAGTAAATTGGTCTCGATATATTTTTGACCAAATTAAAAGCTTCTGGACATCAGTTCGCCAAAATATCATTTATGCTCCATATATTATGCGAATTCTTCGAGCACACAATGTGCCTTCTTTATTATCACAATATGAAGAACTTCCTGGAAGGATAGTGGAATTCGCTTCCTATCTTTAATGCATCTTCCCAAAAATCCTCCAAGTATTACAACATTCGTTGAATACGAACAACAACAACAACAACAACAACAACGCCAATAACATCAACCCCAACAGTTTACTCCTATACAACCTTCCTCTACATCAAGACCCTCTGAATCAACAGGTAATCACTCTAATTCCGAAATCCAAGAGGCTCGAATTGCAGCAGGACAAGGAGAATTTATTAGAGACGTAGCACTTCAAAACCAATGTATTCTATCTCTGAATCAAAAAGTCTTGGATAAGAAAGTTTCTCGCCTCGAACGATCATTTTCTACAACGATGACTAAGGTCGAAAAGACTTTAGAAAAGGTCGTCTCAACTCTGGGAAGGTTTTATGGAAAGTTCGCGGACAATCATCTTCACGATCTTCATCTACACTACCACCACCACCTCATGAACATCAATCCAGAACTCGAACAGTCGAAGAGCCTTATAGAGCCATGATCCTAGAAAAGCTCCAATCACTGTGGACACTGAGGAAAGTGAAGATTTCTCATGGCCTCCACAAGAAGCCCAACATCACGAATGCTTTTCATCTTTTCAAGGACTTTCTATTCAAGAAAATGAAGAACATCATGATCAGTCGCAATGGAAACATAACGACAGTAATGACACTACGTCTAATCATTAGGGTTATTTTTATTCTCAATAAGTTAGCTACTAATTATTACTCCTGCTTGTATAAACTATGATAATTTGCTTTCTGATTATTAACATTATGATATTGCCCTATTTTTTTCATGAAATATTTTTCGATAACGACAAAGGGGGAGAGGATATATTACAAAAGAAAGGGGAGCCTCTTATAAAATAAATTGTATAGTTGTTATCATCAAAAAGGGTGAGAATGTTAGAACCTCGATTTCGATGACAACAACTATACAAGCACTTGCATTCAATATACATAAGTATATACATAATCCATATGCAGGTAGACTTCATGACCAAGACTTGAAGACCGACACAAGGATTATTATATTGAGAAATATTAGTACATTTTGTTAATGTTGTAAATAGATGATATGTACAATCTCCTTGAGTAATCGTTACAAGCATGTGCACATACAAATTACTTAAAAAGGAAGACAATAGAATATACATGTATCAGACATCTGGCATATGTGCTCAGCGTCTGGCAACATGTTCTGGTTTAAATTTTTAAACAAACAAGACGTCTGACACAAATGGCCAGACGTCTGACCTAGGTAACGGCCATTTTTCTCCAAAAGTCATCTTCTTCAATCAAAGAGTTGCATCCTTCTATTTTGGTCATAACTCTTTCTTCTCAAACATTGTAACTCTTGGAATGAAATAGAGTGAAACAAAAGTCGTTACTTCTCAAACAGACTCTTCACCGTCTATAAATTAACATGAAGTTGAAAGTTACAATTAACTTGACTTTTCTGAACTTTCTTTCTTTATTTTCTAATATTTTCTGTGATTTCCAAAAAGCAAACACACTTTTATCTCTTCCTTGGCTCAAAATCTTAAACTACATACTACTCAAGGAGATTATGGGAAGAAGCTGTACTTGTAGTCAAAATCAATGTTGCATAGAACACGCATTGGTCAAAGAAATATTCTTGTATAAAAGCCTATTCCTTTAGACAAAGAGAGGGCGATTGGTTAGGGTATTTTCGAAGGGGAGCTTCGGGACTAGACGTAGGACGGAGGTCCGAACCAGTATAAAAACTCTGGTGTGATTACTTTTAATTTTACCTGCATTATTACTCTGTGCAATTCATACTATCATACACATACTTTTCATATACTATATACATATACGATCCACATAGACTTTTAGTAATAATTATGCCAAGCCGAGTTGAGTTGCACCAGTCTGGGTGGGAAGGCTTTTTTGGGGACTGAGGATGCCATAGAAGTGGAGAACTAGATATTACATTGTAAAAGGATGTTTGCTAATTTGGGTCTGATTGATGAGCAGAAAAGGAGGTTGGCTTTGAGATAGTTACAAGGAACTGCTTTGTTTTGTGGAACGTGGTGACCGTAGGGGTACCAAAAGTGGAATTGACTTGGGTAGAATTTCGAAAGAGATTCAAGGAAAGATTTTTATCTAAGGTAGCCAAGTTAGCTCTGCTCAGGAAGTTCATGGAATTAGAGCAATGGGAAATGTCAATGTTGGAATACTCTACTAAGTTTGATGAACTGTCCAAATATGGGTATGCCACTATTGATACCATTATCAAGAGGAATGAGAAGTTCATCCAGGGGTCGAGATTAGATATTGCTAGGGCGATCATGCCACATCTCCTGGATCCATCAAATGTAATGTTGGAAATTGCTATGAGGAATGAGGAGATGCTTTCTACTTTTGGAAAGGAGAAGCCAATTGGAACCCAGATCTCAGAATAAGAAGAGGAAATTCTTAAAGGGAAAGGGAGCTCAGAAGGGTGGAGCTTCTAAGAAAGGGAAGGTATATATCATTTGTTATAAGTGTGATAAGAAGGGGCACTATGTTAATGAGTGTCGTTTGGGTAATGAGAAGTTGGTTGTGGGGAAGCATAACGTGGAGTGCTATAACTACGACCAGGTGGGGCATTATAAGAACAAATGTCCAAAAGCAGCCAAGGCTAATAAAGGAAAGGTGTTTGCTTTGGAGCCATCTACAATAAGACCACCAGCTGTTGATAAGGGAAAGTCTGTGATGGAAGGTATGCTTTTTATTTATAGCATACCAGTTAGGGTACAGTTTGATATAGGTGCATCGTATTCATTTATATCATAGTGTTTGGTAGATAAGCTATGCTTGGAACCATCATACCCTCTTACTTCCTCAAGGGTAGCTAATCCAATAGGAGGGTACAGAACTCTTGGGGTAAGATATAACCATTTAGGGTTTGAGTTGCTAGGATATGCTTTTGCTTGCAGTTTGTATGTGTTCGGGTTTGGAGATTATTTTTGGTATGGATTGGTTAAGCAAATATGATGCTAGGATATTTTGTTGGGACAGGAAAATATCAGTTAGAAACCCTGATAGTAGTGATCTAATTATATACTCAGTAGATAACTCGATTGTGGATATTTATACTTTGTTGGGAGCAATGGAAGTAAAAGACAAAGTGAATTGGGTTTTGGCTACAAGGAAATTCGCAGATGTTTTTGAGCCAGTTGTAAGACTACCACTGAAACGAGCTATTGAGTTTTGAATAGATCTTATACCTAGAGTTGAGCCCGTAAGTAGACCACCTAACAGGATGACACCTATCGAGATGAAGCGGTTAAAGGTGCAACAAGTGGACTTAGAAGGAAAGAGATTTATTAGACCAAGCAGTTTTCCTTGGCGAGCGACTGCTTATTCGTGGAGAAACCGGATGGGTCGTTAAGATTATGTATCAATTATCGTAAGTTGAATGAGAAGGCGATAAAAAATAGACATCCTTTGCCAAGAATTGATGATTTATTTGATCGGTTGAGTGGAACCAAAGTACTTTCCCAATTGGATTTGGTGACAGGGTTCCATCAATTGAGGGTGGTGGAGGACAGTATTCCTTTAACGGCGTTTTGAATGAGATATGGTTCATACGAGTGGTTAGTGATGCTATTAAGATTAAGTAATGCGTATGCTTTCTTTGTGGACTTGATGAAGCGAATTTTTCGAAAGCACACGAATAGTTTCATATTGGTATTCATTGATGCCATTTTGATATGTTCTAAGGATGAAAGAGATTATGAGATTCATCTTATAATAGTGCTTGAGACATTGAGGCAATATCAACTGAAAGTGAAGTTTTTGAGGTGTAATTTTTGGAAGAAAGAAGTAAAGTTTCTTGGCCACGAGGTTTCAGAGAAAGGGTTGTCCGTCGATCCAGCTAAGCTTGAGGCTATAAATAATGAGAAGAGACCCAAAACGATGACTGGGAAAAGTAGTTTTCTTGGATTAGTCGACTATTACCATAGATTCATCAAGGATTTCTCATGGATAGAAGCACTCCTAAATAAAGAATCCAGGGCAGACATAAAGTTTAATTGTTCGATAAATGTGAGTAAATATTCCTTAAGTTAAAGCATTTGTTGACCAATGCGTCTGCATTAGTAGTTCCAGATGGAAATCGAGATTTGGTGGTGTATGCGGATGCGTGTGCATCAGGATTAAGAGCTGTATGATGCAGAGGGGTAAAGTGATTGCTTATGCTTATCGGTAGCTCAGACCATGTGAAGTTGGATATCCGACTCATGATTTGGAGTTGGTAGTGGTGATTTTCACATTAAAAGTGTGGAGGCACTACCTCTTAGGAGAACGATTCAAGTTGTATATGGATCACAATTCTTTGAGGTATCTATTTTTTTCGAAAGAGTTGAATATAAGTAGAGGTGGCTGCAGTTTTTAGCCACTTATGATTTTGGTTTTGAGTATACACCGGGAAAAGGAAATAAAGTTGCAGATGCACTTACCAGGACACATCAAAATACAGTGTTAGCTATATTGGCTGAATGGAAGGACTTAGAGGCACGGACTACTGTAATGTGAAGTTAAGGTCGACTTCTAGTTCTAGTCGTATTACCATGTTGCCTTGCTTGGAAGTTCGACCGGTATTGATCGAGAGGATTGCTTTATAATAGAGAAATGATCCATTGTTAGCCAAAAAGATTAGAAGGTTGGAAGGTGGAACCAAGATCGATGATCTAAAAGATTTTAGTCTTGACCAGAGAGGATGGTTAAGGAAGAAGGGATGGTTAAGTGTTTCAGATGTTGGTGACCTAAGAAAGGAAGTTCTTAGGAAGTGTCATCGATCGAAGTTTACTATGCATCCTGGAGGAACTAAGATGTATCTGGATATGAAGAGAAGTTTCTTTTGGAAAGGTATGAAAAGGGATGTAGACTTGTAGGTAAAGCATGAAAGAGGCTATGCGGTAGGATCGTGTAATATGGAATAATGAAATAGTCTAGGTAGATAAAGTAGGTAAATGCAAGGAGACACCAGGATTTTATACTGGTTCGGACCTCTCGTCCTACGTCCAGTCCCTAAGCTTCACTTAGGAATTGCACTAACTAACACCCTCACTTCACCCGGAGGAATAGGTTTACAACTTACCCGAACAACCGAACGGGATTTCTTGCCTCAACTACTGAAGAGTACTTCAACTCAATTACTAAAATACAATATTCGACTTGTTGTGTTCTTGTCAACACTAATGAGTCTAATGTAGTACAATATTCCTATAATCTTATCCTCGAGAATATGCAATGTGTTTGTGAAGATTTAGGAAATGTGAATTGCTATGAATCAAAAGAATGTTATAAACAAAAACAATGATTCAAGCAATTGATTAGTGATTGCTTTGAGAATATCCAGAAAATATGAACAAGAGAATAGTTAGATTAAAGCAAGAGAATTCGGTGAATTAAATGATGTTAGAATCATGTATATATACTTGTAGAAGAGATGCATATGTTGTCAAAGGTTGCAAAAAAGAGATGCTTCCATTTCTATTGATGAATGGTTGCAACTCTTGGGAGGAAGAAGGTGTCTTTTCAGAGAAAATTCGCAGGTTCAAATTCAGTCGACTGAGCAGGGAATTCAGTCGACTGAGCAGGGAATTCAGTCAACTGAAAATATGACGTAAAATTTTTGGGTCCAAATTCAGTCGACTGTGCAGGAAATTCAGTCGACTGAAACTGTGCATGTGTATAAATTTGTTCCAGTTTCAGTGGACTGACTATTCATGTTCAGTCGACTGAACTCATAAAACCTGCATAGTTAAAACTTAATTGAAAAATGAAGTTTATAAAAATTTTCTAGTGTTCATGCAAACTTCTTGAGGATAGATTTTAATAATACATCTAGACTAAGACATATGTAAAAACATACTTTAACTTTGTTTGGTCTTCATCTATCTTCCTTTAGCATTTGCATATATTTCTTCCTTGTTTGTTAAAGCACATTGTCATTGATCAAAATCTTCGCATATCAACATTCTCCCCCTTTTTGATTGATGACAATACTGATTTATTCTAGAGATGTTTTACTTATTTTTTCCCCTTGATTGTATGCACTATCTTTCCTATAAAACAAAGTTAGTACCATAGATTTTCTCCCCCTTTGTCATCGAAAAAAAGGAAGAACTAACAGCAGTAATAATTTATCAAAACAATCACTGAAGCATAGAGAATATTTGCATAATCATGACTTAAGAAAAAATAAAAATGTTGTGACAAACAAGCATAAAATGGCTATTTATACAAGCCACTAGAAAGTTAAATATGCACATCAAAACACAAAATTACTCATCTCTATCCCAATCATATGAACCTTCTCTTCCTGTTGGTTCACGTATGACGGGTCCTCCAGTCGATGGTCTATGCGCTCTTCCTCCTTGGCCACAACTAGCTCCACTTGCACTGCTACTTGTATGCTCTTCGGATGTCGTCCATGCAAACGTAGGTGTCGGACGTTTGCCGTGAGATGTTGAAGCAGTAGTGGTGCTTGAGCACGAGATTGCATCCCAAAGTTTGTTGAAGAATCCTTTGATTTTGTCAAGCTTATGATCTACCTTTTTAAGACGAGTGTCAAGAATTTTTTGATTTCTTGACAATATCCCCAAGGATTGGTTGGTAGTGAAGCTTGGGTCAACAAGACGAATTTCATCATCTTTCTCAAGATGTTCTTCGTGGCGAGGTTGAGGAGGTGGTTGTTGTTGTTGTTGTTGTTCTTGATGCCTTGCTTCCCATTCGGCGAGTGATATTATACGAGGAGGTCGAGATGGGAGTTGAATTAGGCTTATGGTCCGGTGGTTAATTTGATGGACCATTGTATTCTCCGACTCAGGTAATGGGGTATCGACATTGAGAAGAAGTCGCATGATGTACTCTCCAAAGTAGATAGTGCGCATTTTGCCATTATTGAAAGTGAGAAACTCATCAAGAATAAGTTGTACCCAATTGACTTGTATATTGCCAAAAATAGCATATAGAGCTCGATAGTTATTTGGGTAGACAATTTCGTACGAGCCCGTATGAGGAGTAATTGTTCTCATTAGGGCTTTATGGAGGATTCTCGCCATAGGTCGAAGAGAAGTGGACTTAAAAACCCTAAAGTTGATATTATCATCCATAAATCGGTGGTTTATATTGTCGCGAATGTGTGGATTGAATTCTATCTCCTCTAGCTTTCTCCCGACATTTGGAGATTCTAAATGTGTGCTATTCTATCCAAGGAAAACCAAACTTTCTTTCCACACACCATACTCCAAACACTATTGTTTGGATTTCTTGGAGTTTGGTGTCCAAGATTAAGATTAGCATAAAATAATTTTAATATTACATGATTAATGGCATGGTCATTTCTTTTCAAGTCTAAAAGAGAAGTTAAACCTGCTGGATCTGTTAACGCTTGGATGTTGTAGGTTTGAAAGCTTTGGAAATCAACGAAAGAATGCTCGAAAATTCAGGAATTCTTCATCTTATTTCATCTAGTGACAGCGGTTCCATCGTAAAGCCATTGTGCTATTTGAGCATCAATTGGCTCGGAGGATGAAGAAGATGAAGCTCTTGATCTTTTTGGTGCCATTTGGGTGAGATTTGGGTTGATTTTGAGGAATTGGGGGCTAGGGTTTCTAAATTATTTTGGGGAAGAAAGTTTGTAGGAGGTAAAAAGTGAATTGGTAGGGTAAAATCTGGTGGTTAAAAGGGAAAGTTTGCTTGTGAATTGGCGTTCAGTCGACTGAATATACTGTTCAGTCGACTGAATCGAAGGCCGAAATTTTCTGTGATAGATTCAGTCGACTGAACAGTACATTTAGTCGACTGAATTTTTTGCTGAAATTTTCTGTTGAATTTTTAGTCGACTGTGCAGATGATTCCAGTCGACTGAACTATGTAAATATTGTTTTCTGTCATATTTTCAGTCGACTAAGCAGGGGAGTTCAGTCAACTGAAACATGCATTTTTGTTGTTTCGGTTAATTTTTGAAATTAAACAATTTATTTAAAGAAATAGTTACAAAAATATTGATGTAACAACATACAAATATTTCAAAATTTAACTATTTCTTTGGGGATGGACTTGGAGTCTTCTTTCCTTCCTTCTTCATGTAATTTATATCCCATGAATTCAGACTATATTGAGGAGTCTTAGGAGAAATCTAAGGATTCACAGGATCGACTGGTGTACGATAAAATGAAGACGGATCAAGTGAGCTAACAGGGCGAGGTAGGGGTTCAGCCACTTCGTTCTTCTTTGATCCACAGAAGCGTAAACCGATTTGCTCTAGGAAGCTCAAACGTCTTGCCGTAACTTTTTGCTCGAAGTATAGCTCTCGTTGAAGATCTATCTATTGTTGTTGAAAGTGATGAATTTCATCAATCTTTCTTTTTGTGTCGGGTGAAATAAAAAGTCCGTGTTTCGCCTTTTTAGATTCTAGTGTGAAACCAGTACAATAATTTTCCCATTTGTAAACCGGCTCATGTGCTGGTGTTGGTGTGGGAAGTTTTGGCGACGTTGGAGTGTTATCAACTGACGAGGTGATATTGATTGGAGAGAAAGAGTTGTTGGACGACATTTTATGTTGGATTTTGTTAAGATTTTATTCGTATAATCAAGATGTGAAAATAAAATATTTTTAAGAATTTATTCATAGTAGAATTTTACCAAACAGATAATGGTTATAATTTATTAAGATTTTTTAACCGCATAGAGTTTTAATGGTAAAGAGGATTTTGTTAAAATGTATGATTCTTATTTAATAATTCAGTTTTAAAAATGTGTGGTCTATAAATTATATAATGTAGCATATAACATAACTGAAAATATTTGAAATTCTTATTCAGTCGACTGAACATTTTATTTTAGTCGACTGAAATGTGGGAATATTTCTAATGTATTTCTAATTAATATCTTTAAAGGATATTATGCCTAATTCTCGTCGAAGTCTTGTAAAGGAGTTTTCTAATAGAGGTTTAGTAAATATATCGGAAATTTGATTTTCGGTAGAAATATGTTCTAAATTAATTATTCCTTTTTTGATATTGTCACGTAGAAAATGGTGACGAATATCTATATGTTTTGTACGAAAGTGATTAACCGGATTTTTAGATAAGTTTATTGTACTTGTATTATCACAGTATATTGTAGAATTTGTTAAATTTATATTAAAATCTTTAAGTGTTTGTTGCATGTATATAACTTGAGTGCAAGCTAAAGCAGCTGATATATACTCTGCTTCGCAGGTGGAAAGCGAGACACAATTTTGTTTCTTACTAAACCAAGATACAAGTGATTTTCCAATGAAATGGCATGTACCACTTGTACGTTTTCTATCTGTTCGAGATCCACCAAAATCAGCATCACTATATGATAATAACTCAAATGGACACTCCTTTGGATAGAAAAGACCGAAATCTTTAGTTTTGTTAAGATATCACATTATTCGTTTTACTGCTCTTAAGTGTGAATCTTTAGGATCAGATTGAAAACGTGCACATAAACAAACACTCATCATTATGTCAGGTCTACTAGCGGTTAAGTAAAGTAAGGAACCTATCATACTTCTAAACAATTTTTGATCTACACTTTTGCCATTTTCATCTCGATCGAGATGTATAGTGGTACTCATAGGAGTATGTTTAGCAGAAGTGTTTTCCATGCCGAATCGTTTAATTAAATTGGCACAATATTTTTCTCGGTTTATAAAAATTCCATTTGTTAATTGTTTGATTTGAAGTCCGAGAAAATATGATAATTCTCCCATATGAGACATTTCGAACTCATTAGTCATTATATTTGAAAATTCTTTACATAAATTTTCATTTGTTGAACCAAAAATAATATTGTCTATGTATATTTGAATTATTAAAATATCTTTGGTAGTATTTTTAATAAAAAGCGTTTGACCTACTTTTCCAATTTTAAATCCCGAGTTTAATAAATAACCTTTAAGTCTTTCATACCAAGCACGAGGTGCTTGTTTAAGACCATATAGTGCCTTTTTAATTTAAAAACATGATCCGGATATTTTTCATGTATAAACAACGGAGGTTGTTCTACATATACATTTTCTTTAATAAAACCATTTAAAAATGCACTTTTAACATCCATTTGATATAGTTTAAAATTGTGAAAACATGCAAAGGCTAATAGAATACGTTTGCTTCAAGTCTTGCAACGGGAGCAAAAGTTTCTTCAAAATCAATACCTTCTTCTTGATTATACCCTTATGCTACTAGTCTTGCTTTATTCCTTATTATGTTACCTTGTTCGTCTACTTTATTTTTGTAAATCCATTTTGTTCCAATTACTGATTGATTATTAGGACGGGGAACTAATTCCCAAACATCGTTACGTTCAAATTGATTTAATTCTTCTTGCATTGCGACAATCCAATAATCATCTATTGATGCTTCTTTTGGATTTTTAGGTTCTATTGATGAAATGAAAGCTACATGACCCATTTGATTTAGTTGATTTCTTGTTTTAACTTGAGAATTTATTTCTCCTATTATATTTTGAGTTGGATGATCTCGTAATATTCTAGGAGGAGATCTTAGTTCATTATTATTATTTTCAAGGTTTATTTCTTCTATATTTATTAATTCTTCATCATCTTTTATATTAAAATTTTTATTAAAATTTTCATCAAAAGATATATGCAAAGTTTCTTCAATTAAGTTTGTTTGTTTATTAAATACTCGATATGCTTTACTTCGTTCTAAGTATCCTACGAAAATTCCTTCATCAGCTTTTGAATCGAATTTTCCTAGTTGATCTTTTGTATTTAAAATGAAACATTTTGATCCAAATATTTTAAAATAAGATATATTTGGCTTTTTATTATTAAATAGTTCATAAGAGGTATTTTTAGTTAATGGTCTAATTGATATTCTATTTAATACATAACATGCAGTAGCAACGGCTTCCGCCCAAAAATGTTTTGGTAGAGAACATCCATTTAATAATGTTCTTGCGCATTCTTGTAATGTTCTATTATTTCTTTCTACAACTCCATTTTGTTGAGGAGTTATAGGAAAAGAAAAGTTATGATTTATTCCTTTCTTTTTACAAAAAGTTTCAAAAACTTCATTTCCGAATTCGTCTCGATGATCGCTTCGAATATTTTTAATTTTCAAATCTTTAGTGTTTTGAATTCTTTTGACAAATGTTTTAAAATGCTCAAAGGTGTCACTTTTATTTTTCATAAAAATAGTCCATGTATATCTTGAAAAATCATCAACTATTACAAATACGTGTCGATTATGACGAATGGATTGAACTTGTGTTGGTCCGAATAAATCCATATGTATTAATTCTAATGGTTGTAAAGTCGAAATATTTTTCTTAGATTTGAAAGATGATTTCGTTAATTTTCCTTTTTGACAATCATCACAAAAATTATTTATTTTAAAGTTTATTTTGGGTAATCCTCTTACTAATTCATTTTTAGAAAGTTTTCTAATAGTTTTAAAATTTATATGACAAAATCTTTTGTGCCATAACCAAGGATCATTATCTTTGGCAAGTAAACACATACTTGAATTATGATTAATATTCATATTTAAAACATAAATATTTCTATCTCTATTTCCTTCAAAAATAAGATTTTGGTTTTGATCAAAAATACTACATTTATTATTCGAGAAAGTTATTTTAAAACCTTTGTCACACAATTGACTTATGCTAAGTAGATTATGTTTTAAAATTTTCAACTAATGAAACATTTGTTATAAAAGGTAAATTTGATGTACCGTAATTGTTCACATCTCCTTTGCCAATGATATACCCTTTTGAATTGTCTCCGACGGTAACCGAGCCACCATCAAAGTATGTGATGTTTGTAAGCATATTTTTGTCTCCGGTCATGTGTTTTGAACAACCACTGTCTAATATCCATTTCTTCTTTTTGAGTGGGACCTGAAAATAAATATGAAATTATTGGTACCCACCTTTTAATAGGGTCCTAAAAAGTTAGAGTTTAGGAAACCAAACCCAATTTGGTTTAGTGTCCTTTTTATAAATATAGTTTTCATTATGATGAACATTATCCATAAATGTTTTAATATATTTATTTCTTATTAATACATTGTTAGTTTTTGGTAGCCAAATTTTAACTACTTTGTTTTCTACTTTTGTTTTAATAGGTTTCTTTAGCAATATTTGTTGTTTTGAATCCATATTCCTTTTAAAATTTGTATTTTTCGTTTTAGGAATTTTTGACTCCTTTTTATATCCTAATCCATGTTTACTTGAAGAGGATTGAGAATTTTCTAAAATTTTAGATAAATTTTCTCTTCCTTTGTTAAAGTTAGAAACATTTTTAGTGATGTTATCTAATCTAGCTTGAAGACTATTATTTTCTAACTCAACTTGTCTAATCTTAGTTTTTAACTCATGATTTTCAGAAACAATTATATCATTCTTTGTTTTTTGAGTTTCAATTTCTTGACTTAAAAGTGATAATTGAGTTTCCGAGTTTGAATGAGATTCTTGAACTTTTTCAAGTTCTTCTTCTAAGAATATCTTTTCATCTTTTAACATATCCCTTTCAAATTCAGCTTTGTTTTGATTTTCACGAGTTTCTTTGAGTTTCTTTTTAAGAGACTTTATTGTGCTTAAAAGTTCAGTGTTTACTTCAATTAAATCGTTGAAAGTTAAATTATTTACCTCAGATTCTTGAGCCATGAAGCATACATTTGCATGTTCATTGTCGCTATCACTTTCATTTTCGGATGAAGATCAATCTGAATCGTCCCATGTTACAAAAAATGCCTTATTTTTGAATTTATCCTTCTTGTTTTTGTTGTTGAGGTTTTTCTGATTTTCCTTCATTTGTTCTTGACAATCTTTTTGCATGTGTCCTTTCTTTTGACAATTGAAGCATTCTATATTTGAGGATGAAGGTTTGTTCAAGAAATTCTTTTTGAATCCGTTTTTGTTTCCTTTTCTATATTTTAAGAATTTCTTGTAATTTTTGGCTATAAATGCTAGATCCTCATCTTCAGACTATGATTCTTCCTTTCCGCATGAAAAGCAAAATTCTTTCTTTCTTGAGCTTGATCTTTCTTAGCTTGCATATTTACTTCATACGACATAAGATTTCCAATCAATTCTTCTGGTTTCATTGTAGATAGATCATTTGCTTCCTCGATTGCTAGTACTTTTCTCTCCCATTCATCAGTGAGTGAATTTAGAACTTTAGACACAATGTCAAAGTTCGTGTATCTTTCTCCTAGTCCGATTAGAGCATGATGAATGTCTTGAAATCTTGAGTACATGTCATTGATGGATTCATTCTGTCGCATTCTAAAGTTTTGGTATTAATTCTTCAGCATGGATATCTTTGTTTGTTTAACTTTGTTTGTGCCTTCATGTATGACTTTAAGTGTTTCCCATATCTGATATGCAGTAGTACATATGCTGACATGGTTGAATTCATTTCTATCCAAGGTGCAAAATAGCATATTCATAGCTTTGTCATTTGCACTAGCTTCATTTTTTTGAATTTGTGTCCATGTAGGATAATCGGTTGTGGGTACAACGAACTCTGCTTGAGTAGCATTCCAGGCTTCGAAACTTGTTGCTTGCATATAAATCCTCATCCTTGTAGCCCAATAGTTATAGTTTAGTCCATTGAATAAAGGAGGTCTTTGGGTAGATTGTCCTTCCGCAAATGTAGAACTATAGGCAGATATTGTGCTTGTACTTGCGTTATTTTCCATATTATCAATATGTCTAATAACGGTGTTATGGTTAGAGGACGGCCTAGCTCTGATACCAATTGAAAGAGGCTATGCGTTAGGATCGTGTAATATGAAATAATGAAATAGTCTAGGTAGATAAAGTAGGTAAATGCAAGGAGACACCAGGATTTTATACTGGTTCGGACCTCTCGTCCTACGTCCAGTCCCTAAGCTTCACTTAGGAATTTCACTAACTAACACCCTCACTTCACCCGGAGGAATAGGTTTACAACTTACCCGAACAACCGAACGGGATTTCATACCTCAACTACCGAAGAGGACTTCAAATCAATTACTAAAATACAGTATTCGACTTGTTGTGTTCTTGTCAACACTAATGAGTCTAATGTAGTACAATATTCCCATAATCTTATCCTCGAGAATATGCAATGTGTTTGTGAAGATTTAGGAAATGTGAATTGCTATGAATCAAAAGAATGTTATAAACAAAAACAATGATTCAAGCAATAGATTAGTGATTGCTTTGAGAATATCCAGAAAATTTGAACAAGAGAATAGTTAGATTAAAGCAAGAGAATTCGGTGAATTAAATGATGTTAGAATCATGTATATATACTTGTAGAAGAGATGCATATGTTGTCAAAGGTTGCAAACAAGAGATGCTTCCATTTCCATTGATGAATGGTTGCAACTCTTGGGAGGAAGAAGGTGTCTTTTCAGAGAAAATTCGCAGGTTCAAATTCAGTCGACTGAGCAGGGAATTCAATCAACTGAAAATATGACGTAAAATTTTCGGGATCAAATTCAGTCGACTGTGCAGGAAATTCAGTCGACTGAAACTGTGCATGTGTATAAATTTGTTCCAGTTTCAGTCGACTGACTATTCATGTTCAGTCGACTGAACTCATAAAACCTGCATAGTTAAAACTTAATTGAAAAATGAAGTTTATAAAAAATTTCTAGTGTTTGTGCAAGCTTCTTGAGGATAGATTTTAACAATACATCTAGACTAAGACATATGTAAAAACATACTTTAAGTTTGTTTGGTCTTCATCTATCTTCCTTTAGCATTTGCATATATTTCTTCCTTGTTTGTTAAAGCACGTTGTCATTGATCAAAATCTTCGCGTATCAACAAAACAATGTGTAAATTGTCAACAAGAAAAGCCAAGCATCGGAAGCCGAGCGGATTACTTTAGCGTTTAGATATACCAGTTTGGAAATGGGATTCTATATCCGTGGACTTTATTGATGGATTGCCCAGGTCAACTAGGGGAAATGAAAGTATTTGGGTCATAGTGGATAGATTGACTAAGAGTGCACACTTCATTCCCATTAAGTCAACCAGGATGGAGCTATATTGGCTAAGTTTTTTATGAAGAATATTGTTAGATTGCATAGGATTCTTGCTAGTATAGTTAGTGATAGAGATGCTTTGTTCACTAGTGAATTTCGAAAATCTACATGAGGTATTAGGTACAAGCTTAAGATGAGTACTGCTTAGACGATTGGGGAGACATAAAGAGTCAGTAAGGTACTTGAAGATTTATTGAGGGCTTGTGTACTAGACTTTAGCAGGTTATGGGAAAACCATCTGTAATCGGTTTAGTTTTACTCTAATAACATGTATGACTAGTATAGGAATAGCGCCTTAAGCTTTGTATGGAGGTCCATTCAAATCACTAGCATGTTAGTTAGAGACCGGAAAAGTTTGGTCCTTGGTCTAGATATGGTAAGAGAAGCCATGGAGAAGACTAAGTTAATCTAGGATAGGATGAGAGAAGCTTAATCTAGGCAGAAAAGTTATGCAAATAAAAGGTGTAAAGAATTAGAGTTCTCAATTGAAGATCGTGTTTTCATTAAAGTATCATAGATGGGGGATATTGTATGATTTGGAAAGTCAGGGAAACTGGCATCGAGATACGTTGGACAGTTCCCTATTATAGAGAGGATTGGGAAACTCGCATGTTGAATAGAGTTACTGAGTACTTTGATAGGTCTCCACAATGTATTTTATGTTTCTCATCTTAGGAAGTATGTGTATGATCCAGAAACTACTATCTCTTCGACTGCATTGGAAGAATTAGTAGTAGTTATTATGCAACCAGTTCGAGTTGTGGCAAGAGATGAGAAGAGGCTAAGAAACAAGACAGTCAAGTTAGTGAAAGTCCAGTGGAGCGACAATGGGAAAGACTGTACTTGAGAGACAGGGGACAAGATTAGAAATACTTATCTTGAGCTGTTATGATGGTATGTTCTACATTTGTTGTATATAGAGTTTATGGTTGGTAGGATATAATAGCATTGTTTGCATGTTTGATATGCTTGTTAAGTAGTCCTTACTGAATTTCAAGGACGAAATTCTTTAACGGGGGAGACTGTAACACCTCTAATTTAGGTTAACATTGTTCATGATATTTAATTGGATAGATTAAAAAAATAATGTAAATGATTAAGGAGAATGAGAATTTGTTGGTCGTGCCTTAAGGAATTAAGTAATGAGATTGTTTTAAAAGCTTAACGTATAAGAGAATATATGAGAGAGGCAAAACAGGTAGATCCATCTTATAATCCTTAAACCCTCTCCCCCTATATTCATTCTTATTCTTTAGAACATCAAAATAATCAAAAGAAGAAAAGTGGTCGGCCATTAGTCAACCTAGGAAGCACGAAATCAAATGGATTCAAAGAGAAGGAACTTAGGGAAAACTAAAGCAATATCAAATCTCAAATTCCATTCAAATCTATGGTGCATAATAAGAGAAACCATATTTTTTTAATTTGGCTATGGGTAATATCTGAGTTACCTTGATAGTTTTGCCAAGATATGGGAGTTTAATCACTGTTTGGATAGAATAAAGATTCATGGAATTTTTATAAGGGTAAAACCTAAGATTTTAACCTTCAATAGCTTTGATTTTCTAGTATGTTGAGTAAAATATTATTTTGGAGATGGGTTTTTAATTTCATAACTTTCCAAGTTATATTAAGTATTTTATGAATTTCCTAAGAAGGAAAAACCTTCATGTCCAATTCAATTATTTAAAAGAATTAAATATGGTTTTTGGCCCTGAAATTTTTGCATGGTAAAGAAAATAATATATCTGATTTTTTGTTATTTTTCGGGATTTTTCCTAAGTGATTTCGAACTATTATGAATTTAATAAGCTAGAAAAGAATTTAAACTATTAATTAATTAAATTGAAAAATGCTTTGAAAAGGTAAAACTTATGTGCGTCAATTTTTTGAAAAGAAATTTTTGTAGTATTGTTTTGTAGAATATGAATTGGACAAGAAATTGGATTTGGTGAAAAGTATATGCTTTTATTAGTAAGAAATCTTTTTTCATTATAATTATGATAATGTCATGCTACTTATGTCATGGCCGAGCCTAAAACACCACCGCTTAGATGAGTGTCGAAGTCGATAAGGGTGGAAGCATAACGTAACTACTTGGGTAGTTATGGAATGGTTTCAACCATGTGGAAGTCGATAAAGGTGGCAATCTATACTTGTTGGCATTGTGATATTGTGATTTATCTATGTTGAAGCCGCATCTTTCACCGATGTTTTAACTTTGCACTTACATATTTGGCGACATAATAGCCAAAGTAACTTAAGTATAAAAGTTTTATAGTGACACTGATAGCGTTGAAGCCGCTACGAATTAGTGTCACTGACCATATATACCGGGGTTTTATATTGTATGGTGTAGGCAACGATGCTACATAATATCGTTACCACGTTTTTCCCTTTAACATCAGTGATGCTTATCTCCGTGTAAACTAAAACTATTTTAAAGAGGTGATATAGCCTATTTTCAAGAGGGTAGATAACCCTTTATTTTTTCAGTTAGGCGTTCGTTATATTAAATCCTAAATTTTTGTTTTGAAAGGTCGATAACCTGTATCCTATGAAAGTCGACAACCTTATTTTCAACATAAAGTTTTATACCTAAAAGATTTAAGTTTTGTTTCGACCTTGGATAGAGGTCGACAATGTTTTAACGTTGCATGTGTTATATGTTATCTTATTAAAGGCGGAGAGCCTTATGCCTCATTATCGACATTGTTGTTGATGTCGACATTGATCTATACTAACCAATTTAAAGGTGGCGAGCCTTATGTTTTGTGACTTTGACTTTAAAACCTAATTGAGCATACCAATGTTTATATTGCTATGTGTTAAAAGTATACGAAGTTGACATCATTTATTGGGGTTACCAAGGTGGAATAAACTCGATGCGTATAATTGGAGATACCAATGTATGTTTTAATAAATTTGACGTAGATCATTTGGGATACCAACACATGTCATTGTGAGATTTTATGACTTTGAGGGGAGATAACCTAATCAGGGATACCAATAGACATAGGTTAAACATGTGGGTAACATGAATTAAAATTTTATATGATGGGTTCAAATTTATCCTAGCAAAACTATATGATGTGATATGGATAGTCCACATCATGTTGGAGATAGATAGTCTCTAAATGGTTAATGAAGGGTTCATTGTCATCCTAGGAAAAATATGATATATGTGATGGATAATCCACATCATTTTAAATGGATGAAACCATATGTGATGGGTAGTCCAATGGAAGGGGATAGATAATCCATAAAAATGTTTATATATGAGATGGATAGTCCACATAACTTTGACAATGAAACCATGGGTGATGGGTGGTCAACAAGGCAGGGGATGTGTAATCCAAAGAATTAATATATGTGAGATGGGTAGTCCACCTAAGTATAAGATAGATAGTCATGAAAACTTAGATTGGTAGTCTAATAACCTGGGATGGGCAATCTAGTGTATATTGCATGCTTGCATATCAATATATTATTATATTATAACCATTGTGGATGTAGAAGCATTGTATATAGTTGAGATGTTTTGGTAAAGATACTAGGGAGGGGAAACCCATTCCGCTCAGTGGTGTGGTTTCACTAGATATCTTTTGATTCAAGAAGGTAGGTTATTATTCACAACAGACTTTTTGTCTAACCCGAAGATTTTGTTTTTTCCTCTTAAACTCTTGAGTACTCATTTGAGTAGGTTGGGAGCAAAAGGTTTTCAGTTCCAGTTAGACGAATGAGCTTCCGAAGACATGCAGAAGGCAATCTAGCTATTTAGGAGTGCCTATATAATATGTGTCGTTTGGTTTTGTCTGTATTGATGTAATAGCAAGTTATATAATTGCCAAGTGTTAGACTCCGATCAACTAAGGGGGCATCATCATAGTTTTCTCTTGGAGTATTTTTTAATTATTATAATTTCTCTAAATATGGGTTTGTGAATGGGATTATGTAATGAATATGAAATATCATTTTTGAAATGAAGGGCGAAAATATATTAAGAAAAATTATGTTTAACAATTTTCATATTCATGTGCTTTTGATTATTGAAATGATTAACATAGCCGCATTTTATCACTAGAATTTAATACTATGAATGACCGCAGCATCTGAGCGCTTATTTTCGGGCCTTAAAATAGAGGATGCTACAAATATGATTACTTCGAGATTCTCTATTTGACCTTAGTTATACTAACCAACAGAGAACTCTCGAATGAGTCATTCCTTATTTATCCAAAAACTATCAATACGTAACCCCTAGATGCCCGCAATAGCCATGAGTTATATATTGCCTAGTATTTGAAGAGCGTTACGCAATCTAGTCTCAAGGAACGTATCGATATCCCATCTCAAAACATCTTAACTAGGAATATTTAAAACAATATTTTTTTAGATGTGACAAATTTCTCATGATTAAAACGCATTGTAATTACTATTGCGTAACACATTATTTAATGATTTTCTATTTAATATACTTTAAATAATTACTTAATTGATTATATCACACTAAAACAAGTATATAATAGAAAGAAAAATACCTTTTATTTTGAATAAGAATTGTTATTGTATTTGATACATGTAACAAATTACATAATTGCCCATAGGGTATACCCTTAACTCCATCAATGTTATCTCCATAGAAAATTGTAGAACAATAACCGGAGCTTATGTAATTTGAGGACCATAACCGTACTAGCATTATCCTAACGATTTTATGCAATTTGATTAAGAAGAGATAAGAAGTGAAGAAAAAGATACACAGATAATTTCTACCATGCAAACGTTATTAATTCCTCTAAAAGATTACAAGAGAACACTCCTAAAAATTGAGAAGAAACCTCAGTCATTAAAAATCTAAAGCAATAACACTTCTCTTTACATTAAATGACCCTTATACAAGTATATTTGTAATAAGAGATTACTTGATGCTCAAATCCTCATTTATGTAGCAACAAATAAATTTTTCTATCTAATCTAAAAGAGTAAAATACCCCCTTTTATTACGATATGCATATCCATTTTTATTTTAAGCAAGTCCAAGTATGTGTTTCTATTTTATTATATTTGTTTCTTCTAAATGTGATTTCGTATCACAAATCATAATGCTCCATTTTAATGCAAAATTACACCACTCCAATTCAAATTCAATTTTCAGTTTAATACACCAAATTATGCATGTCCCAATTGAACATGCACATCATTATTAAATCAGAACTTCTTGTAATACAACAAAGGCCTCTATGCAGTCTTTGCAGCTTTCAACTACTTGATCCATCTTGATGTGGACAAATTTCCCTCTTCAAAACCACTTTGAGAAGTCCCTTCATTCCCTATTGTTTTCCTAAGAAATTTAAATATGTTATTCCTTCCCTTTTTATGCATAGCACCTCCCTATTACCCTTTCAAAAACTTTGTCATTCCACCTCAATTTGAAAAGGTGCCGCCTTTTCTTTCCTATTATCCTACTGAAACAAGATATTTCTTGATCTTTTAGGCACACCTAACACCCGTGAGTTTCACTACCACTACGCCATAAATGGCCTTCTGCAACACAAAAAAAATGTTGGGTCAGGCCCAAAAAATGTTGCCATAGGTCTATGGCAACACCTTTGGGGTGATGCAATTTTTGCCGTTGCCTTAGACCTCAAAGGCAACATTTTTACTATCTAAGGCAACATAAGTAATATTGTTGCAATGGAGCCCTATTTGGGTCTATAGCAACATCCATAGGTGTCTGTAGCAACATTCCAAAATGTTGCTATAGATATTAACTTTCTGAATTTGTGGGGCCCACAATGTAGAGCATATTTGATTTTTTAATAGAAATAAATATTTATTTAATAAAATGCTATTGCACAGAATTTGATATTCAAACAGTAATTTATTTAAATAATATTTTATTTCAACATTTGAAATAGTACAAATTCCCGACTCCACTATTTTACAATTCAATGATATATAACACTGGTATTCACATATACACATATTCCTCGCTACATCACTCAGTTCACTCATTACATATGCAGTTTCAATTTGTACAGACATCGACACTGACAAATATATGACGAGCCGAGTGCCGAGCCGAAGGCGAGCCGAGTAGCGGGTCCAGTCTTCAAGCTCATGCACATTTGATTTGACTCTGTCTTCAAGCTTGTATTCAGCTGTCCAGTCTTCAATACCTGTCACATATAATTCAAAAGCAGTAATCGGGAAAATAATATTTAACTCGAATAGAAAATGAAAATATTTTTGTTATATTATTTGCCTCAGGTATTTGGGTTGTTTCTTTTCATATTTTTTTCTAACAGGGACCAAATATTTGCACGGACAACCTGTGAATGCACAAGTCAGCTGTTCACAAGTGCATAAGCCAAACATGAATGCAACACAAGGATACAAGACAGTATGGAAGACAGCAAGCAACAGTTCAGGCAAAAATGCGCAAAGGAGAAGCCAAATGCACAAAGTAGTACTCAACACAGCAAGCAACATAACATGACCAATAAATGCATGTACATGGATGAACATACATGCATCATAAGGCTTGGTACAAGAAACTACTCAAGTGCAACTACTCAAGTGCAAGTTCATACTCAAGTGCAACCAGATATGTAGATAAGCCAAAAAAAATGGACACGGCACAAGTTCAAACCCGAGTCATCGACTGGATTCAACTCAGGGCCAAGCAACCAACAAAACAAACAAGTACCAGGTTCAGCAAAATGTAGACAAGCTAGTGCAAGAAACACAGCAGTACACATAGGCAGCCCATCAAGCAAAAACAGTGAATGCATCAGGCATGTACAAGAGAAACATAGGCAGTAATATGATATACAGAGGACTTGGAGCATTAGTTCATGTTAAAGAACAAGGTTAGCATGATACCAGTTCAGTCCAGACCAAGCAAAACCAACAAAGCTCAACACACATATGTTTATATATATCGTGGAAATCAAAACTCAATGTTCATATTAGTCAACAATTTAATAAAACCAAAGATCACTTTCAAAGTTCTGATTTTCAAAAATGCAGAAGTTTTCAAGTGAAGCAGTTTTCAAGAGGACAGCAGAATACAAATACTTCAAGTTCTGGTTTAACAAATGCAGCAAGGTACAAAGGTATGTGAACAAGTTTAACAAAGGTTCAAGTTCTGGTTTAACAAATGCAGCAGAAAGGAGCTAACAAGCTCAGATCAGAAATAAAAAACAAGCCAGTGAACCAAAATCCAACATACCAAATAATATCACATCGCAATTCATCATCGGCAAAGCAAAATCAAGCCAGTGGACCAAAATCCAACATACCAATACATCATCGCAATCCAACATACCAGATTTCTCAAAGTCCAACAGAAAGATTAAACTCGAGATTATAGGAAATAAAGCCTATAAATAAATCCCAATTCATCATTGGCAAAAGCGTGCAAGTGTAACCAAAATTGAGAATAATCAAGTAAACCAGAAGGCAGAAAACATACCAAATAATATCACATCGCACCCGACGACGAAGTCAAAGCAATTCGAGCAATCAATCAAGGAGAACGAAGGAGCAAGCTACCAGGAACGTTTCTTACACTAGATTCGATCAATCAGAGCATCAAAGCAACTGGAATCGCGTGCCCTAGTTTTCACAAAGAGGAACGAGAAAGAAAAATCGCGTGCCCTAATTTTCACACAGAGAGGAATGAGAAAGAAAAGTAAAGCAGGAAATGGAAATTGGTAAGGTGTGGACCGATGGTGTGGATCGACGGTTGAGATTTTGTTTTAAATGGTGATGTGGATCGCTGAGGTGTAAAAAAAATTTTAATTTTTTTAATTAGAATATCTCTATGGCAACACTATATAAAAATGTTGCATCGTGTTACACTTGCGTTGATGGAATGCACTGTTATATAGTGAATGATTGGCTGTTGAATTTGAATTCAACAGTCAATAAAACGTACCGTTTTGGACGGGGCGCTGCCCCCGGACCCATAGCGGGGGCGTTGACCCCGCACCCCCGCCTTGGGGGGTTGCCACCCCCCCTGGACCCCCCCTTCGTAGGGGATCTTATTTGACAAAAGTTTTTTGAAAAAAACATTCAACACTAAATAGCGAAGAACTAAAAGAATGCTAGTGTAATTACACTGGCGCATTTGACAGATGCGCCAGTGTAATTTTGTATGGGCGCATTTCACAGATGCGCCCCGTAATATTTTTAAAAAAACCTGGCCTAAACTTGCAAATAGTTTGAAAACTAGCATATTTATGCCAATAGTTTAAAAAACCAGCCTCTATTGAAAATTTGTCCTTTTTTTAATTAGAATATACCTATGGCAACACTATATAAAAATGTTGCATCATGTTACACTTGTTTAGCTAGAGCAACACATTTTTATGGCTAAGGTAACACCAAAAATACAACATTGCAGTAGGGCCAAAATTTTATAGCTGTCGCAACATTTTAGCTAGCAACACCTTGCAAAAATGTTGCAGAAGGTCATCTATGGCGTAGTGTACTCTTTTATTGTGCATCTCTATCCTAGCCGAACCAATACCTTTTACCTCGACATCTCCACCATTAGCAGACTTCATCTTGCTTTCTTTCTCCTTATAATCAATGAATCCTCCCTTTTTAGTGCACATATAAAAACATGCACCTGAATCAAGCATCCACTCATCTCCTTTTATTCCATCAACATAGAGAATATCATTACTAATACCAAAATTCATCTCGCCATCACTACCTTCCTCAAGCATGTCTTTTACTTTCTCTAATTCTTTCATCCTTTCTTTATCCTTTTTAAGCTTGTTGCAAAATTTCAGCTAGTGATCATGTTTTTCAAAGTAAAAATAGATGAAATCCCTTTCCGTATTCAATCTATTTCACCATCTTTCCATATGTGGATGGTTACCCCTCCTTGCAAGATGGACCTCTTCAATTGGATTTCCATTATTCTTTTCCTTCTTATCCTTTCTTTCCATTAGGATCATCCTTTGCATCTCCTCATTGAGCATGCTACTGACCACCAATGTCATTGAAACAACTCCATTCAAATTTGAGTTGTCCAATGCTACTATAAGTGTCTTCTAACTCTAAGGCAATGAACTTATCAACATCAAGGCTTATGTCTCATCATCTACCTTGTAATTTACGATCGCCAATTGATATACAATTGCTTGAAAACCATGAAGATGCACTACTGCAAAATATATCATTTGCTTTGGTTTGTTTACCCCATGCTGCTTCGGTTCAACAACCGAAGCAAATGAAGATGAAGCAACATGCCAAAGCATATTGCTTTAGTTGTTGAACTAAAGTAATATAGGTCATTTGCTTGGGTTCTTTAAACAACCACAACAATTGATTGAGGTTTTTTCTTCGGTTTTTTCATTACAACCAAAGCAAATGGCCCTTATTTGCTTCGGGTGCCACATGACAACTGAAGCAAAAGAGCGTCATTTGCTTCTGTTGTCATGAAACAACCGAAGAAAATGTGAGCTAAAGCAAAAAAATACATAATTTAATTATCTATTAAAGTGAGATACAAATCATTATGCGCATTAATATTGCATACATCAGTGCACAAAAGTAAACGTATAAACACAATTTCATGATATAAAGATATATTATCGCACATTTAAAGTAGACATATAAACTATTGCACCATACTTAAATTATTGCACAATCAAACATATAAAAACCTAAATTTTTACCATACTTAAATTATTATACAATCAAACATATAAATTGTTATTAGCAGTTATCATATAAAAATATATTGAGTAGAACAATGAAGACATCTTGGAAATGATACGTATATTAGCAACATGAATTTTAAATAATGAACTCATTGAAAGATGGAGAACAGAAAGTGGTGCACCCATGAGAATGTTTGGCTGCACCATTCTTAACATGGCTTGCCTCATCATCCGCTTTAGTATCCCAACAGTGCTAGATGTAGAAATGTTATAGTAGCAGCTTCTCAAATGATAGTTCCTATCATTATCAGCTTAGCAATCTGAATTATCAAGTCTACGGCTACATGTAGCATTATTGCTTCCTCCACTCTGTCACAAAATTTACAATAGCAGTGTTACATTGCTCATCACTATGCTTGACTACGTTGCACATTAACCTGAGCCGCTCGTTTACCCAATCCAATAACCCTAATATTAAAAGGATTAGGTTTACCTGTTTAAAACTTTATTTTGTTTTTATCCAACCCGTGTACGACCCATCAACAAAGCTACCAAAAGCAATCCAACCCACGCAACCCTTTAACCCTAGATTTAGTTTCTTCCTTCTCGAATCTGCAAAAAGGCGATAGAGAAGAAAGGGCGATTTCTCATAAAATTCGATAATAGGTATTAAACTTTTCAATCATTTAAATCAATCTGGTTGCTGCGTCTCGCTAATCCCGATTATTCACTATCTACATCTATACGTTGAGCTAGGGTTTTTAGCCACTGGTTCTGCTTTTTCCTCCACCATTCTGAATCTGAAGTCCAATCATAGCAGAAGTTTTCACGGCAGACGTGAACTCGTTTAACCACTTAATTTTAATTTTTTTACTTGTTTCATACATTTATGTTTGTAGCTGGTAGCGATTTGTGTACATATTATATGATGACGAATATCCCGTAAAGATTATTGCAAATAGGAAATCTATCATATTGTAAAGGGTTATTTTGATCAATCCCTGAAGCTTTTATTCAATTTGATGAATTCGCTTCCTATCATTAATGCATCTTCTCGAAAATCCTCCAAGTATTACACCATTTGTTGAATATCAACACCAACAATGCCAATAACATCAACCTCAACCCCAAAAGTCTACTCTTATACAACCTACCTCTACATCAAGACCCTCTGAATCAACAGGTTATCACTTTGATTCTAAAATCCAAGAGGCTCGAATTACAACAGGACAAGGAGAAAGTATTAGAGACGTAGCACTTCAAAACCAATGTATTCTATCTCTGAATCAAAAAGTCTTGGATAAGAAAGTTTCTCGCCTCGAACGATCTTTTTCTACAACGATGACTAAGGTTGAAAAGACTTTAGAAAAGGTCGTCTCAACTTTAGGAAGGTTTTGTGGAAAGTTCGCGGATGATTATCTTCACGATCTTCATCTACACCACCTCCACCACCTCATGCACATCGATCCAGAACTCGAACAGTCCAAGAGCCTTACAGAGCCATGCTCCTGGAAAAGCTCCAATCACTTTGGACACTGAGGAAAGTGAAGATTTCTCATGGCCTCCATAAGAAGCCCAACATCACGAATACTTTTTATCTCTTAAAGGACTTTCTATTCAAGAAAATGAAGAATATCATGATCAGTCTCAATGGCAACATAACGACTATGATGACACTGCGTCTAATCTTTGGGGTTATTTTTCTTCTCAATAAGTTGGCTACTAATTATTATTCCTTCTTGTATAGGCTATGATAATTTGGTTTCTGATTATGATGTTGCCCAATTTTATCATAAAATCTTTTTCGATAATGACAAAGGGAGAGAGGATATATTACAAAAGAAAGGGGAGCCTCTTATAAAATAAATTGTATAGTTGTCATCATCAAAAGCGGGGAGAATGTTAGAACCTCGATTTCGTTGACAACAACTATACAAGCACTTACATTCAATATACATAGGTATATATATCATCAATATATAGGTAGATTTTCGCGACCAAGACTTGAAGACCGACACAAGGATTATTATATTGAGAAATATTAGTACATTATGTTAATGTCGTAAATAGATGATATGTACAATCTCCTTGATTAACCGTTACAAGCATTTGCACATACAAATTACTTAAAAAGGAAGATAATAGAATATACATGTGTCAGACGTCTGGCGTATGTGCTCAGACGTCTGGCAACATGTTCTGGTTTTACATTTTTAAACAAACCAGACTTCTGACACAAATGGCCAGACGTCTGACCTGGGTAACGGCCATTTTTCTCCAAAATTCATCTTCTTCAATCAAAGAGTTGCATCCTTCGGTTTTGGTCATAACTCTTTCTTCTTAAACATTGTAACTCTTGGAATGAAATAGAGTGAACCAAAAGTCATTACTTCTCAAACAAACTCTTCACCATCTATAAATAAACATGAAATTGAAAGTTACAATTAACTTGACTTTTCTGAACTTTCTTTCTTTATTTCTAATATTTTCTATGATTTCCAAAAAGCACTCAAAAACACACTTTTACCTCTTCCTTATATCAAAATTTAAACTACATACTACTTAAGGAGATTATGGGAAGAAGCTGTACTTGTAGTCAAAATCAGTGTTGCATAGAACACACATTCATCAAAGAAATACTCTTGTATAAAAGCCTGTTCCTCCAGGCAAAGCGAGGGAAATTGATTAGTGTATTTCCGAAAAGGTGCTTCGGGACTGGACGTAGGACGGAGATCCGAACCAGTATAAAGACTCTGGTGTGATTACTTTTAATTTTACCTGCATTATTACTCTGTGCAATTCATACTATCATGCATATACTTGTCATATACGATATACATATACGATCCACATAGACTTTCAGTAATAACTATGCTAAGCCTAGTCAAGATTGCACCGGTTTGGGTGGAAAGGCTTTTTTGGGGACTGTGGATGCAATAGAAGTGGAGAGCTAGATATTACATTGTAAAAAGATTTTTGCTAATTTGGGTCTGATTGCTGAACAGAAAAGGAGGCTGGCTTTGAGATAGTTACAAGGAACTGCTTTGTTTTGGTGGAAAGGGGTAACCGTAAGGGCACCAAAAGTGGAATTGACTTGGGTAGAATTTAGAAAGAGATTCAAGGAAATTTTTTATCTAAGGTAGCCAAGTTAGCTCTGCTCAGGAAGTTCATGGAATTGGAGCAATGGGAAATGTCAATATTGGAATACTCTACTAAGTTTGATGAACTGTCCAGATATGGGTATGCCACTGTTGATACCGTTATCAAGAGGAATGAGGACGTTCAACCAGGGGTCGAGACTGGATATTTCTAGGGCAATCATGCCACATCTCCCGGATCCATTGAATGTAATGGTGGAAATTGTTATGAGGAACAAGGAGATGCTTTCTACTTTTGGAAAGGAGAAGCCAATTGGAACCCAGAGTTCTCAAAATAAGGAGGAAATTCTTTAAGAGAAAGGAAGCTCAGAAGGGTGGAGCTTCTAAGAAAGGCAAGGCATATATCGTTTGTTATAAGTGTGATAAGAAGGGCCACTATGTTAATGTGTGTCATTCGGGTAATGACAAGATGGTTGTGGGGAAGCAGAATGTGAAGTGTTATAACTACGACCAGGTGAGGCATTATAAGAACAAATGCCCAAAAGGGGCCAAGGCTAATAAAGGAAAGGTGTTTGCTTTGGAGCCATCTGCATTAAGACTAATATCAGCTAATAAGGGAAAGTCTACGATAGACGATATACTTTTGATTCATGGCATACCAGTTAGGGTACTGTTTGATACTAGTGCATCGTATTCATTTATATCTTAGTGTTTGGTAGATAAGTTATGCTTAGAACCATCATACCCTGTTACTTCCTCAAGGTTAGCTAATCCAATAGGACGGTACAGAACTCTTGGGATGAGATGTGACCATTTAGGTTTGAGTCGCTAAGATATGTTTTTGCATGTAGTTTGTATGTGTTTGATTTTGCGGGTTTTGAAATTATTTTTGGTATGGATTGGTTGAGCAAATATGATGCTAGGATATTTTGTTGGGATAGGAAAATATCAGTTAGACACCCTGATAGTAGTGATCGAATTATATACTCAGTAGATAACTTGAGTGTGGATATTTTACTTTGTTGGGAGCAATGGAAGTAAAAGACGAAGTGAATTGGGTTTTGGCTGCAAGGAAATTTGCAAATGTTTTTGAGCCAGTTACAAGACTACTACCGAAACGAGCTATTGAGTTTTGAATAGATCTTATACCTAAAGCTAGGCCCGTAAGTAGACCACCTAATAGGATGACACCTATTGAGATGAAGCAGTTAAAGGTGCAACCAGTGGACTTGGAAGGAAAGAGATTTATTAGACCAAGCAGTTTGTCTTGGGGAGCGACTGCGGTATTCGTGAAAAAACCGGACGGGTTGTTAAGATTATGTACCAATTATCGTAAGTTGAATGAGAAGGCGATAAAAAATAGACATCCTTTGCCGAGAATTGTTGATTTATTTGATTAGTTGAGTGTAACCAAAGTACTTTCCCAATTGGATTTGGTGAAAGGGTTCCATCAATTGAGGGTGGCGGAGGATAGTATTCCTTTAACGGCATTTCAAACGAGATATGGTTCGTACGAGTGGTTAGTGATACTATTTAGATTAACTAATGCATTTGCTTTCTTTGTGGACTTGATGAAGTGGATTTTCGAGAGCACTTGGATAGGTTCATGTTGGTACTCATTGATGCCATTTTGATATATTCTAAGGATGAAAGAGATTATGAGATTCATCTTATAATAGTGCTTGAGACATTAAGACAATATCAACTGAAAGTGAAGTTTTTGAAGTGCCATTTTGGGAAGAAAGAAGTGAAGTTTCTTTGTCATGAGGTTACAGAGAAAGGGTTGTTTGTCGATCCAGCTAAGCTTGAGGCTATAAATAATTGGAAGAGACCCAAAACAATGACTGGGATAAGTAGTTTTCTTGGATTAGCCGGCTATTACGGAAGATTCATCAAGGATTTCTCGTGGATAGCAGCACTCCTAACTAAACAATCAAGGGAGGATGTAAAGTTTACTTGGTTTGATAAATGTGAGGAAATATTCCTTAAGTTAAAGATTTGTTGACTAATGTGTATAAGGATTAAGAGCTATATTGATGCAGAGGGGTAAAGTGATTACTTATGCTTCTCGATAGATCAAACCACACGAAGTTAGATATTCGACTCATGATTTGGAATTGGTAGCGATGATTTTCACATTAAAAGTGTAGAGGCACTACCTCTTAGGAGAAAGATTCAAGTTGTATACAGATCACAAGTCTTTGAGGTACTTATTTTTTCAGAAGAGTTGAATATAAGCAGAGGTGGCTGGAGTGTTTAGCCGCTTATGATTTTGGTATTGAGTACACACCCAGGAAAGGAAATAAATTTGTGGATGCACTTAGCAGAAAATATCAGAATACGGTGTTAGCTGTATTGGTTGAATGGAAGGATTTAGAGGCACGAACTACTGTAATGTGCAGTTAAGGTCGACTTCTAGTTCTAGTCGTATTACCATGTTGTCTTGCTTGGAAGTTCGACAGGTATTGATCGAGATGATTGCTTTTGAGCAGAGAAATGATCCACTGTTAGCCAAAAAGATTAGAAGATTGGAAGGAGGAACCGAGATCGACGATCTAAAAGATTTTAGTCTTGACCAGAGAGGATGGTTAAGGAAGAAGGGGTGGTTATGCGTTCTAGATGTTGGTGACCTAAGAAAGGAAGTTCTTAGGAAGTGTCATCGATCGAAGTTTACTATACATCTTGGAGGAACTAAGATGTATCTGGATATGAAGAGAAGTTTCTTTTGGGAAGGTATGAAAATGGATGTAGACTTGTGGGTAAAGCAATGTGCAAATTGTCAACAAGTAAAAGCCAAGTATCAGAAGCCGAGCGGATTACTTTAGCATTCAGATATATCAGTTTGGAAATGGGATTCCATATCCATGGACTTTATTGATGGGTTGCCCAGGTCAAATAGGGGAAACGAAAGTACTTGGGTCATAGTGGATAGATTGACTAAGAGTGCACACTTCATTCCCGTTAAGTCAACCAGGATGGGCCTATATTGGCTAAGTTGTTTATGAAGAATATTGTTAGACTGCATAGGATTCCTGCTAGTATAGTTAGTGACAGAGATGCTTTGTTCACTAGTGAATTTTGGAAATCTACAGGAGGTATAAGGTACCAAGCTTAAGATGAGTACCGCTTATCACCTATAGGCGGATGGGCAGACAGAAAGAGTTAGTAAGGTACTTGAAGATTTATTAAGGGCTTGTGTACTAGACTTTAGCAGGTTATGGAAAGACCATTTGTAATTGGTTAATTTTTCCTTTAATAACATGTATGACTAGTATAGGAATAGCGCCATTCGAAGATTTGTATGGAAGGCCATGCAAATCACTAGCATGTTAGTTAGAGACCGGAGAAAGTTTGGTCCTTGGTCTAGATATGGTAAGAGAAGCCATGGAGAAGACTAAGTTAATCCGAGATAGGATGAGAGAAACTTAGTCTAGGCAGAAAAGTTATGCAGATAAAGGCGTAAAGAATTAGAGTTCTTAATTGAAGATCATGTTTTCATTAAAATATCACAGATGAAGGATGTTGTATGATTTGGAAAGTCAGGGAAACTGGCATCGAGATACGTTGGATAGTTCCCTATTATAAAGAGGATCGGGAAACTCGTGTACTGAATAGAGTTATTGAGCAGTTTGACAGGTGTCCATAATGTGTTTCATGTTTCTCATATTAGGAAGTATGTGCATGATCCAGAAACTACAATCGCTTCGACTACATTGGAAGAATTAGTAGTAGAACTGAATTTGACTATGATTATCAACCGGTTCGAGTTGTGGTGAGAGATGAGAAGAGGTTAAGGAACAAGACAGTCAAGTTAGTGAAAGTCTAGTGGAGCGACAATGGGAAAGATTGTACTTGAGAGACAGAGGACGAGATTAGGGATACTTATCTTGAGCTATTATGATGGTATGTTCTACATATATTGTATATAGACTTAATGGCTGGTAG
This sequence comes from Allium cepa, assembly GCA_030765085.1. Taxonomy (NCBI): domain Eukaryota; kingdom Viridiplantae; phylum Streptophyta; class Magnoliopsida; order Asparagales; family Amaryllidaceae; genus Allium; species Allium cepa. The sequence goes on along the minus strand of CM060934.1, from coordinate 539,263,739 downwards.
GATATAATGCATTGTTTGCATGTTTGATATGCTTGTTAAGTAGTCCTTATTGAATTTCAAGGACAAAATTCTTTAACGGGGGATACTGTAACACCTCTAATTTAGATTAACATTATTTAGGATATTTAATGGGATAGATTAAGTAAAATAATGTAAAAGATTAAGGAGAATGAGAATTTGTTGGTCGTGCCTTAAGGAATTAAGTAATGAGATTGTTTTAAAAGCTTAACATATAAGAGAATATATGAGAGGGGCAAAACAGGTAGATCCATCTTTTAATCTTTAAACCCTCTCCCCTTATATTCGTTCTTATTTTTCAGAACATCAAAATAATCAAAAGAAGAAAAGAGGCCGGCCATTAGTCAAGCTAGGAAGCATGAAATCAAATGCATTCAAAGAGAAGGAGCTTAGGGAAAACTAAAACAATTTCAAATCTCAAATTCCATTCAAACCTATGGTGGATAATTAGAGAAACCATCTTATTTTTGTTTTTAATTTGGCTATGGGTAATATCTGAGTCACCTAGATAGTTTTGCCAAGATATGGAGGTTTAATCACTGGTTGGATAGAATAATGATTCATGGAATTTTTATAAGGGTAAAATCTATGATTTTAATCTTCAATAGCTTCGATTTTCTAGTATGTTGAGTAAAATATTATTTTGTAGGTGGGTTTCTAATTTCATAATTTTCCAAGGTGTATTAAGTATTTTATGAATTTCCTAAGGAGGAAACAACTTTATTTCCAATTTTAATTATTTAAAATAATTAAATATGGTTTTTGGCCCTAAAATTTTTGCATGATAAAAAAAATAATATATCTGATTTTTCATGATTTTTCCAATGTGATTTCGAACTATTATGAATTTAATATGCTAGAAAAGATTTTAAACTATTAACGAATTAAATTGATTTTTTTTGGAAAGGTAAAACTGATATGCGCCAGTTTTTTAAAAAGAAATCTTTGTAGTATTGTTTTATAGAATATGAATTGGATAAGAAATTGGATTTGGTGAAATGTATATGCTTTTATTAGTAAGAAATCAGTTTTCATTATAATTACGATAATGTCATGCCACTTATGTCATGACCGTGCCTAAAACACCACCACTTCGATGAGTGTCGAAGTCGATAAGGATGGAAGCATAACTTAACTACTTGGGTAGTTATGGAACGGTTCCAACCGTGTCGAAGTCGACAAAGGTGGCAACCTATACTTGTTGGCATTGTGATATTGTGATTTATCTATGTTGAATCCGCTTCTCTTCACCGATGTTTTAACTTTGCACTTATATATTTGGCGACATAATAGCCAAAGTAACTTAAGTATATAAGTTATAAAGTGACGCCGATAGTGTTGAAGCCGCTACGCATTACTGTCGTTGACCTTATATACTAGGGTTTTATATTGTAGGATGTAGGCAACGATGCTGCATAATATCGTTACCACGTTTCTCCCTTGCAACATCAGCGATGCTTATCTCCGTGTAAACTAAAACTGTTTTATAGAGGCAATATAGCCTATTTTCAAGAGGGTTGATAACCCTTCATTTGTCATTTAGCCATTCGTTATATTAAATCCGAAAGTTTTGTTTTGAAAGGTGGATAACATGTACCCTATGAAAGTCGACAACCTTATTTTCAACATAAAGTCTTATACTTAAAAGAGTTAAGTTTTGTTTCGGCCTTGGATAGAGGCCGACAATGTTTCAATGTCGTGTGTGTTATATGTTATCTTATTAAAGGCGGAGAGCCTTATGCCTCATTATCGACATTGTTGTTGATGTCGACATTGATCTATACTAACCAATTTAAAGGTGGCGAGCCTTATGTTTTGTGACTTTGACTTTAAAACCTAATTGAGGATACCAATGTTTATATTGCTATGTTAAAAGTGTACGAAGTTGACATCATTTATTGGGGGTACCAATGTGGAATAAACTCGAGGCTTATAATTGGAGATACCAATGTAGGTTTTAACAAATTTGACGTAGATCATTTGGGATACCAACACATGTCATTGTGAGATGTTATGACTTTGAGGGGAGACAACCTAATCAGGGATACCAACAGACATAGGTTAAACATGTGGGTAACATGAATTAAATTTTTATATGATGGGTTCAAATTTATCCTAGGAAAACTATATGATGTGAAATGGATAGTCCACATCATGTTGGAGATAGATAGTCTCTAGATGGTTAATGAAGGGTTCATTGTCATCCTAGGAAAACTATGAGATGTGTGATGGATAATCCACATCATTTTAAATGGATGAAACCATATGTAATGGGTAGTCCATATGGGAGGGGATAGATAATCCATAAAAATGTTTATATGTGAGATGGATATTCCACATAACTTTTACAATGAAACCATGAGTGATGGGTGGTCAACATGGCAAGGGATGTGTAATCCAAAGAATTAATATATGTGAGATGGATAATCCATCTAAGTATAAGATAGATAGTCAATGAAAACTTAGATTGGTAGTATAATAACTTAGGATGGGCAATCCAGTGTATATTGCATGCTTACATATCAATATATTATTATATTATAACCATTGTGGATGTAGAAGCATTGTATATGGTTGAGATGTTTTGGTAAAGATACCAGAGAGGAGAAACCCATTCTGTTCAGTGGTGTGGTTTCACTAGATATCTTTTGATTCAAGAAATTCACAACGGACTTTTTGTCTAATCCAAAGATTTTGTTTTTTCCTCTTAAACTCTTGAGTACTCATTTGAGTAGGTTGGGAGTAAGGGTTTTCGGGTTTCAGTTAGACGAATAAGCTTCTGAATACATGCAGAAGGCAATCTAGCTATTTAGGAGTACCTATATAATCCGTGTCGTTTGGTTTTGTCTGTATGGATGCAATAGCAAGTTATATAATTGCCAAGTGTTAGACTCCGATTAACCAGGAGGGCATCATCATATTTTGCTCTTTGAGTAATTTTTAATTATTATAATTTCTCTGAATATGGATTTATGAATCAGATTATGTAATGAATATGAAATATCATTTGTGAAATGAAAGGTGAAAATATGTTAAGAAAAATTATGTTTAATAATTTTCATATTCATGTGCTTCTGATTATTGAATGATTAACACAGCCGCATTTTGTCACTAGAATTTAATACCATGGATAACTGCAGCATCTGTAGCGCTTATTTTCGGGCCTTAAAATAGGGGATGCTACAAATATCCTTACTTCGAGATTCTCTGTTTGACCTTAATTATATTAACCAACAGAGAACCCTTGAGTGGGTCATTCCTTAGTTATCCAAAAACTTTTAATATGTAACCCCTTGATGCCCAAAATAGCCATGAGTGATATATTGTCCAATATTTGGAGAGCGTTACGTAATCTAATCTCAAGGAATGTATCGATATCCCATCTCAAAACATCTTAACTAGGAATATTTAAAACAATGTTTTTTTAGAGGTGATAAATTTCTCATGATTACAACACACTGTAATTACTATTGCATAGCACATTATTTAATGATTTTCTATTTAATATACTTTAAATAATTACTTAATTGATCACATCACACTAAAACAAGTATATAATAGAAACAAAAACACATTTTATTTTAAATAAAAATTGTTATTGAATTTGATACATGTAACAAATTACATAATTGCCCATCGGGCATACCCTTAACTCCATCAATGTTATCTCCATAGAAGATGACCGGAGCTTATGTAATTTGGGGACCATAACCATACTAGCATTATCCTAATGATTTTACGCAATTTGATTAAGAAGAGATGAAAGTGAAGAAAAAGATACACAGATAATTTCCACCACGCAAACATTATTAATTCCTCCAAAAGATTACAAGAGAACACTTCTAAAAATTGAGAAGAAACCTCAGTCCCTAAAATAAAATAATAACCCTTCTCTTTACAGTAATGACCCTTATACAAGTATATTTATAACAAGAGATTACTTGATGCTCAAATCCTCATTTATATAGCAACAAATAAATTTTTCCATCTAATTTAAAAGAGTAAATATCCCCTTTTATTACGATATGCATATCCATATATACAATATTATTTTAAGCAAGTCCAAGTTTGTGTTTCCATTTTATTATATTTGTTTCTTTTAAATGTGATTTTGTATCACAAATCATAACGCTCCATTTTAATGCAAAATTACACCACTCTAATTCAATTCAATTTTCAATTTAATACATCTAATTATGCATGCTCTCAGTTGAACATGCACATCATTAATAAATTAGAACTGCTTGTAATACCACAAAGGCCTCTATGCAGTCTTTGTAGCTTTCAGCTAGTGGATCCATCTTGATTCAGACAAATTTCCCTCTTCAAAACCACTTTGAGAAGTCCCTTCATTCCCCACTGTTTTCTCAAGCAATTTAAATATATTATTCCTTCCCTTTTTGTGCATAGCACCTCCCTATTACTCTTTCAAAACTTTTTCATTCCACCTCAAGTTGAAAAGTTGCAGCCGTTTCTTTCCTATTGTCCTACTGAAACAAGATACTTCTTGATTTTTTAGGCACACCTAACACCCATGTGTTCCACTACTCTTTTATTGTGAATCTCTATCCTAGCCGAACCAATAACCTTTGCCTAGACATCTCCACCATTAGCAGACTTCACCTTTCTTTCTTTCTCCTTATAATCAATGAATCCTCTCTTTTAAGTGCATATATGAAAACATGCACCTGAATCAAGCATCCACTCATCTCATTTTCTTCCATCAACATAAAGAATATCATTACTAATAACAAAATTCACTTCGCCTTCACTACCTCCATCAAGCATGTCTTTTCCTTTATCTGATTCTTTCATCCTTTCTTTATCCTTTTTAAGCTTGTTGCGAAATTTCAGCTAGTGATCATGTTTTTCAGAGTAAAAATAGACGAAATCCCTTTCCGCATTCAATCTATTTCACCGTCTTTCCATATTTGGACGGTTACCCCTACTTGCAAGATGGACCTCTTCAATCGGATTTCCATTTTTCTTTTCCTTCTTATTCTTTCTTTCCATTAGGATCATCCTTTGCATCGCCTCATTGAGCATGCTACTGACCACCAATGTCATTGAAACAACTCCATTCAAATTTGAGTTGTCCAATGCTATTATAAGGTCTTCTAACTCTCTGGCAATGAACTTATTAACATCAAGGCTTATGTCTCATCATTTACCTTGTAATTTACGGTCGCCAATTGATATACAATTGCTTGAAAACCATAAAGATGCACTACTACAAAATATATCATTTGCTTTGGTTTTTTACCCCATGCTGCTTCGGTTCAACAACTGAAGCAAATAAAGACGAAGCAACATGCCAAAGCATGTTGCTTTAGTTGTTGAACCAAAGTAATATGGGTCATTTGCTTGGGTTCTTTAAACAACCACAGCAATTGATTGAGGTTTTTTCTTCAATTTTTTCATTACAACCAAAGCAAATGACCCTTATTTGCTTCGGTTGCCACATGACAACTAAAGAAAAAGAGCGTCATTTGCTTCTGTTGTCATGAAACAACCGAAGAAAATGTGAGCTAAAGCAAAAAAATACATAATTTAATTATTTACTGAAGTGTGATACAAATCATTATGCACATTGATATTGCATACATCCGTGCACAAAAGTAAACATATAAACACAATTTCATGATATAAAGATATATTATCACACACTTTAAGTAGACATATGCACTATTGCACCACACTTAAATTATTGCACAATCAAACATATAAAAAACCTGAATTTTGTACCATACTTAAATTATTATACAATCAAACATATAACATTGTAGCAGTTATCATATAAAATATATTGAGTAGAACAATGAAGACATCTTGGAAATGATACGTATATTAGCAACATAAATTTTAAATAACGAACTCATTGAAAGATGGAGAACAAAAAGTGGTATACCCATGAGAATGTTTAGCTGCACCATCCTTAACATGGCTTGCCTCAACATCCGCTTTGGTATTCCAACAGTGCTAAATGTAGAAATGTTGTAGCAGCAACTTCTCAAGTGACAATTCCTATCATCATCAGCTTAGCAATCTGAATTATCAAGTCTACGACTACATGTAGCATTATTGCTTTCTCCATTTTGTCATAAAATTTACAATAGCAGTGCTACATTGATCAGTACTATGCTTGACTACATCGCATGTTAACCTGAGTCGCTGCTACCTTAAGTTAATTCACCTTTGTTTTGTCTCAAGTTCGGCATTGTTAATTCTTACCTCTCAGTAAGCCCGTCAAATTATACCATAACCCATTTACCCAATCCAATAACCCTAATATTAAAAGGATTGGGTTTACCTGTTTAAAACTTTATTTTGTTTTTACCCAACCCATATACGACCCATCGGCAAAGCTTCCCAAAGAAATCCAACCCACGCAACCCTTTAACCCTTGATTTAGTTTCTTCGTTCTCGAATCTGCAAAAAGGCGACAGAGAAGAAAGGGTGATTTCTCGTAATATTCGATAATAGGTATTAAACTTTTCAATCATTTAAATCAATCTGGTTGCTGGGTCTCGCTAACTTGGTTATTCACTATCTACATCTTTTACGTAGAGCAAGGGTTTTTAGCCACTAGTTCTGCTTTTTGCTCCACCATTCAGAATCTCAAGTCCAATCATAGCAGAAGTATACACAACGGACGTTAAATCGTTTAACCATTGAGCTTTCGACAATATTCAAGTGTAGTTCCTAGTTTAATTTAATTTTAATTTTTTACCTATTTCATACATTTATGTTTGTAGCTCGTAGCGGTTTGATATACATATTATATGATGACGAATATCCTGTAAAGATGATTGCAAATAGGAAATCTATCGTATTGATAAATGGTTACTTTGATCAATCCCTGAAGCTTTTATTCAATTATTTCTGTTTTCTGGGTGTTATTTTTATCAAAATACTTAAGATTATCCCCTGAGGTTGTGTCATTCTGTAAAGACTTACAATTGTTGGTGTTATTTTTTTTTTAATTTTTTAGCCGAAGCCTTTAAAATGGTTTCTGATAATGTATTTTGGTTCATAATCGACTATCCAAGCAATCCCATAGATTATTTTAATTTCTATAAGAAATGTTGTGCTATAAGTAATGTTTTAATCGAGCTTTCTAAGTAGAATTGTTATACTTTGTCTGCCTTGAATGTTAGAGACCGTAGAGTTTATTTTTATTAGAGAACCAGTGTGACTTTCGTCTCCAAGTTATGTGCTTTTATTATCTAGTTTCAAGAAAATGGAAATCAAATTGAAAGGTAGTATCATTAATATTAAGATTATTTTCATCAGTTCACATTATATGTAATCAAAGATATTTTGCATATGGCATACAACTTGTAACGACCCGTTAAATTTGATAATATTAAATGGATTAACTTAATATAATTTTTAATCTAATTTATAATAAATGTAGGAGTTGGATATAGTAACTGAGATTAAAGATTTAACAATTGAAATGTTATATGGCAATAGGTAGAATGACGAAGATTTGTGTTGTGGTTATAAGTCATAATTAGTTGATTAAAATGGTATTAATGAAATAATAACTGAATTGAATTGCGATATATAAACATCAGAAAAATTTAATTGGTGGATTAAATTTGTTAAAGTTCATAAGTTTTGTAATTTAGTTTAGTAGAACTTTAAATTATAAACGAAGATTGAAATAAACGATAAATTTAATTATGTAAATGGTGACTCAAGACCTAGGTTATATTAATTGGAACATAATCCAATTTGAATTAAGTAGAAGAAGGATTTGGTTAATATGTAAGTTATTGTTCAAGGTATTGAATAAAAACTTGGAATCCAATCATAATTTAATGATAATAACGTTAGTATTAGAGAATAAATATATTTCAATGCAGTACCCGAATGAACGGAATAAAATGAATATATATTGAATAGAAATGAAATGTAAATTGGCACATTTGGTTGAAAGTTAATTTTAAGAAACATATAAATGTTGAATTTGTGAATATTAATATAAATATTAACTTGAATGGGATTCATTAATATAAAGATGTAATAAGTGTAGATAGTAAAAATTTAATGGCTGTAGTGGATAAAAAAATCTAGTAGTAACATAAAATTTATTTATATGGAAAAAGAGTATAGATTTGAACAAATTTATGAAAATTTGATAAGAACAGTGGTTGTAATCAGTTTGGTTATTTAATGTTTGGAAGATAGAGATTTGAAAATCCGTTAATGAATTTATAATGGGAAGGAATGGTAAGAATGTAAAAATTATAAGCATTTGATTCAATTAAGGGAATTAAATTATAATAAATGGTCATTTAATAAATTCAACGTTCTGTGAGAAATCATAATAGTTGTGTAAAATGTGTACAAACTTCGATTTGGAAATTTATTGGATTTATAACGGTTTTGGTATTACATTTATGAGTTTAAAAGTTATTCCATTTTGTAAAGTAATAAAAGCTTATTTAGGTGACTAGAATTTAGCGTAACGACTATTGTGTGTTACCTATTCTTGTTGCTTGTTAATTTAAATTTTGGGAATCAAATTCAATTTATCCGCCAATTTACCGTAGTTAAAGTGAAATGAATTGGTGAATGAGTAATGTTAAATACAAATAAGATGTAACCAAGAAAAATCCCATTCATAATAATTTATGTGGAATAAAGTAAAGAAACAAGGAAATGAAAATGTGAAAATGTGGATGCAATGAGATCTTAAGTAATAATAACTTTGTTAGGTAAGTGATAACGGATTTTTTTTGTATAACCAAATAAAGATCCAAATTTATTTGGAAATTTATTGCAATCAATTGAATTTATTGCAATTAAATGGATTTAATATTTAATAGTTATGTAATTATTATTTGGAAGAAATTGGAGTTATTTGTAATAAGTATGAACCTAATGTTAATTTTTCTTATAGGATTGACAATTGATATGGAATGAAAAGAAGAAAATTTGGGTCAGTAAAATTTGGAATTTATGCATAATAAAATGGATTCTAACGTTAAATACTACGTTATTGAGATTTAAATTAGACTTAAAGAATAATGATGTGAATCAGGAACTAATGTTTATGGCATCTTTATTTTAGGTGAAAGTTGAGAATATAAAGATTAAAAATCTAAAGTATGGGTTTTGAGAATATAATTTATAAAATTCTTAAATATAAGAAAGTGTAGAAATTAACATTGCAATTAATATACTGTCAACTTTTAATTCATAGCTAAGCCTGTTAAATCTTTTCAATTGATTACGAATCATATAATAAATAAAATTTGGCCAATTTTAGAATTTAATATAAAATTTGGATTTTTATAATTTATTTAATGAATATTAAAAATAGCCATTTTGGCCACGGACTCGGATTTCGACGAAACCAGTTTCATCGGATCCGTATCGGTGAATTATTATAGGGTTTCAAGTTTCGTATCGATCGGACTTGTCGTTTGATCGTACGGGCGTGAAACGCCTTGAAATCAATTTTAATAAAATCAATTTGAAATCAATTTTAATAAAATCAATTTGAAATCAATTTGGAAATTTTGTTTTCAGCATAACTTCTTCATACGATCAAATTTGGACGTGAAACTTTTTCCATCGCGTTCAGAATATTTTAAATTACCTATTTGGATATATAGATTTACGAAATTTCGTTCCGGAGACATAGCGGGCTTTTTGGGCCATAGTTTGTTCCGCACGTTCATTCTACGGTCTATCTACGCTACCTCTAACCCTCTATATAAACCCAGCTATTCAGCCCTAGCCTCCGCCTAATTTCATTTATCTGCGCGTATTTTCTTCAAGCTTCTCTTCTTCTTCAATGGGGGCTAACCCTAGATCCAGTCAGTTCAAAAACAAAATGAAAATTCAAAATCTCCAGAAAAATTCCACAGAAATATATGTCAATGTTCTCGAAACACGTAATCTCATGGTGAAATTCGTTTTTCAGTTGAAGTTACCGTTTACCCAGAATAAATTCAAAACTGTCCCAACCGTTCATCATCGCCGTAACAAAAGTTGTCGGATAGGGAAAACATTTCTGGGTTTTGTAGAGTGGACGATGGGGATCGCACCTATATGGTTTTTGTTTCGATTCAACGGTTAGATCGTCGTAGATCTTCGATTTGGGTTTCGAATTACAAGCGGCGGCTGCTGCGTTGCGTGTTGATCGCGGCGTCAGGGTAGGTGCGTTCGGCCCTGGATGGTGGTGCGGCTAGGCATGAGGAGCTCGATGGTGATGATGGCGCGGCGTATGGAGGCCGGTGGTGGAAGCAATCAGCGGTCAAAGTTGGTCAAGGGGGGGCGTGTTCTGTGAATTCGCGTGCGTAAACCTGGGCGCGCGTTGAAGATGATGACGTGGAATGTTGTGTACGTAAATGTGTACCATTCTTTGCTATTTTAAAATTTAAATTCAAGTGCAAATTTCGACATAACTCTCGCATACGATCTCCGATTCACGTGAGATTTTTTTATCAGGATCGTAATTAAATTCCGGACCTGAGGACGCTGGTTTGGATGAATTCTGAGACGGGCGAATTTTTGGGTTTAAATCGAATTTAAATTCGATTTAAATTCAAAAGGTGAGTGTTTTAACCCACTCACAACTACTAAAAGCTTTTATGTTTGTTAAGTTAATTTTAGAAATGAATAGAAATTTATTTATGAGTATTTGGCATGTTTATTTCACTCATATTTGTTGAATTGCATTTATTAAATTTAACTGTTAATTTAATTTATTTATTGCGTATTAATTGATAGTTAGAATTTATTTGTTTGCCTATAAACTGCTAGTTAACAGTTATATAGATTATTACTGAGTATAAACTGTTAGATTAATAGTTGTTAGATTTAATCTGAATAAAAGTGTCAGTTATTACCTGTTATATATTATCAAATATAAATTGTTATTGATTGATATTGCTTGATGATTGTGATTGGATGATGGGTGATGTTGATGGATGTTTTATTGTATATCATTAAATTGCAAATTATCATACATATTTCCTTTCATTCGGGATTGTGGTTTGAAATGATATACAACCGCAAAATTTTATATCTTTTAAATTGCGGATTGAAATGATAAATATCCGTATCACTTGACCATAGGATAGAAAATTATATACAGGCACCGCGGTCTATATATAACTATTTAATGTGATTTCTATGGTTTGGATGGAATACGGTTTATAATAATCTTAAATTTTATATTGTATAAATATTTTTCTTCCATATATATATACATATGAAGTTGAAATTTTTGAAATTAAAAGGTGTATAAATCTCTTTATTAAAATGAAATTTTTTTTAAGAAAATGGAGTTTGATAATTTATATCATATGTTTAAATGTTAAGTTTGGAAATTTTAAGATATGATATTTATAATTGGATTTTTCCCAAGATAAATTGAAATGAATATTCTAGTATAATTTGAATTGAAAAAAATATATATTTATTACTAAAAATTGGAGTTTTTATTTATTTATGGATTTTATGTGAATATTCAAGACTAATTAATAGAACATTCGATTTGTTGAAAGAATAAAATCCAACTTTAGTTGAAATATTAATACTCCAAATGGATATACGTATATATATATAAATTGAAGTGGTTTTAGAACTTGAGAGAGATAATATAAATTTTGGTTTAGACTTTAATAAAGAAATGTATTTGTAAAGCCATGAGAACTATTTTCTTTACAAAGTAACATTTAAGTTAAACCATTTAATTCATATACCGTTGAATGTCCAAACCATTCAAGTTTTAGTTGTTATGGTTTTAAATTATGATTTTCAAAATATTTTGCTTTGAAAATATTTGATTTTCAGACGTTATGAAGTTAAAGCATTATGATTTTGGAAAAGAATTATATTTGGGATAAGTGATAAAATATGGTTTTGGGTTTTGAAATGATATCGTATTCATGGTTATGAAATGGAATGTTTATTCTGATTTTTAAAGTATAACCTATTTTTAAATGACCGCGGTGTTATAATAACGATGGGTTGGCAAAGAGACCGGGATCGGATATGGACATACTCTCTGTCGATACCGAAAACCACTTTGACTAACCGTGTACGCGGTGGAGATTCCAGAATGAAGTAGGTGGTGGCGACGTTTCCTGTAAGGTAAATACGTGGACCCGACTCCCGTGAGTTGGCATAAGGTGGCTAAAACAGGAGCGATTCTCAGGCCAATGAGGTCATTCCTCTGATCGGACCCTCCTCTTCGATATTATACTTTGATTTTGGATTGATTCAGTGGCCACTTCTATATTTTGATTTTGGGGAGTTAGTCCGAGGTGGGCGGTAACTGCGGCTACGCGTTTCCACCAGCCTGGATAGCAATTGGTATATCTACCCTGGCATTGCCTAGTTGTGCCGTGTCACCTACCATATCGAACCTTTACTACGAGTTTCTATTTGTGTCGTACCTATGGAGTATCCTCTGGTAGCTTCCCGATCAGGAGGTATTACGGTACTGTATAGACTATTGGCATTATTTGTGTTAAGGGCTATATGGGTAACCCCTTAACGCTATTAAAAAGTAAGTTTATTTTATAAATAGACACTATTATAATAGCGCAATATACTATATAGTAAATAGTTTAACGGATCCTTAAGAGATGTAAATCCCGAACATCTCTTGAGTTACTGTACTCATATTTATTTCTGTTAATTTAACTCACATAAGATCTTTTAGTCTGACTCGAGTGTTTCTGTCTTTTCAAATTCGCTCGGGTCAGTCCGAGCATTTCAGGATCGAAGATTTTAGCTTTGGAGGACGAAGACGAAGAATCCGTATTATATTATTTATAGTATTGCACCACACTCTAAATTTCCGCTGCATTGATTGTATTGGTATGTGTAACTCTGATATTTATTGTATAAGTAAAATAAATATTTTGTAAACAGTTATCAGGAATTGTATATTGATTATTATATTTTATCCTTCCGCTGTGAGATTCTATTTTGTTTTTATTTCTTCTCTGTTTTTCTTATTTACCCCATAACAATCCGCCCTTGCGTATGCTTTTAATTGGCACGTGTGTCGGTTTAAAGTGTGCGAAAAGACGGGATGTTACACAACTATTGTGACTACTACTTTGTGTGTAAAAAGATTTCATTAGATATTCATTTTATGTGCAAGTCTCTCTTAAGAGGGGAATGTAGGATCTAGATTAACCCTAGAGGGGGGGTGAATAGGGTTGTAGCAAATTTTCTCGAATTAAACACAGAAATAAACTACAGAAGTAAATATGCTGAAAAGTAAATTACACACAAAATTTACTCAGCTTCGGCAACCCCTGCCTACTGCTGCATTCCCAGATTTCTATTAGAATTAAACAGTATCACGCTTACAAACACTCTACTAGACTCGCAAACCTTTGCTCCCGCTCACAAACACTCTACTAAACTCGCACACCCTGCTCCGCCTATAGAGTTTTGTTTACTCGCAAACTCTGTTCCCGCCTATAGAGTTTTGCTAACTCGCACACCCTGCTCACTGAACTAATTCTAACTAGACAATCTGACACTACCTACAACCTAGGTGGTGATTTACCAATTCTTTGATTCGAAAAGTAAAAACAACAATTAAAAAACAATTAAACCCAAAACCCTTATTTTTAAAACTAAGCCCTAATTAAAATTATTAGAGCCGGCCCAAAACAAATGCCTCCCCCTTCTTCTTTATCGGTTTCCAGTGATCTTGATAATGGCGGCTGTTGTTCTTCTCGTTCCTCCAGATTAAAATTAGGGCTTTCGTCCTTGCGCTCTTTGTTTCAAATTAGGGCTTTTGCGAAGCTCTGATACTAATTCGATCGTTGTTGATTGTGCGCGATTTAGCCTGGCTTGATCGATTTCGTGTTGCTTTCTTCGGTGTCTTCGATGAGTTCGATTATTGCTTCGGTAAGAATTTTTGCTCTGATGATTTTTGATTTTTGTGTTCGAACTCATGTCTCTTGCCGATGATGTTGAATGATTTATATAGGGTTCAATGCCCTGAATTTTCATTCGTATTTCATATACGACTTCTTCTGATAATTTATTTGAAACTATCAATTTCTTTATCTCGGCCGTATGATTTTGATTGAATGTTGAGATTTATCTCTGACTAATTCATAATCGTATGCCTTTGATTCCTTGGTTGACACGGTAGAGAACTCTGACTTGGTTCGATTTCTTCATTGCCAAGGCTATCACGGCACTGTTTGATTTCGTTCTTGTTGTACGGCTTTGACTTGATTTTTTAAAAAAACTGCTGTTACATTTGGCTTCGGTCATTTTCGAAAATTCTTTCTTGATTTTGCTCAGCCTGTACTTGTGCATTTGCACCATTTGAGTTTGTAGCTGTCTTGTATAACTTGAACTTTAATAGTTGTTGGCTTATTTCAGTTGCTTAGTGTCTTGATGCTCGGCTTGCATTGTCACTGCCTGGTTTTAGTCTTGAATGCATCTGTGCATATTGTTGTGTCACTCTTGTAGTTGTAACTGGACATGTTGGTTTAATTGTATTATAGTTGCATTCACTCGAGTCTTGTATCACTGCATCCATTCTGTACTTACTCGGTTTCAAGCATTGTCTTCATTGCATTCATGTCTGCTGTTATGTTGGTGGCAATCTTGTGTAAGTGCTTGTGTCATCACTTGTTTGCGGTGACATTGTAGTTTGCATTGAGCATTTTGTATGCTTGTAACTTTGGTTTTACACTGCTTCATCATGTTGCATACACTCCATAATATTATTGATACTTGGTTCAATTTAGTCTGGTTGAAGTTATTTTGAACATGGTAATTGTATTGGACATTACTTGAAGTTGTAGCTTGCACTTTTTGTTGTTTCCAGTTGCACTTGGTCATTTTATATTTGCATCCTCAGTTGAGTAATTTTCACTGTCTTCTGTTCACTTGAGACTGGTGTATTGATTTGGGCTTGTAGTTGAAGTTGGCATGTATATGTATACTTGTTATTGCTAGTTGCCTCTTGTTTTGTTGGTCTTGCCTTGTATCACAACATACTGCATATTCCTCCTGTAGCATGCATATAGCCACTGTTGCAGTCTTGTACATGTATTATTAGCTTGTCCCTTGTGACTTGTTTGCATTGTTGATTCATTTTTAAGGCAGTTTGCATTAGCTTGTGCTTCGAGTTATGTTGAACTCTGTTGTGATTTCAGTTCCCTCTGTGTTGCCATATTTCTGATGCACTTGATCATTCAAGCCTTTGTGCTTTGGTGTTGTCTTGAATTTGTGCAGTCTTTCACACATGTTGACTTTTAGTTGAACTTGTGCATTATATTTGAGTTGAATCCAGCTTGTCGCTCGGATTTGACCTTGTGCTGAAGTTTGTGACACTATTTTATCGCACTTGAGTTGAATCCAATAATTTGGGTTTGACCTGTGCTCACCTGTCCCTATAATTTTATCAAGTGTATATATCGGTGTGCACGACCTTGTGGCATATACAGTGATACACTGTGTATGTCACAAGTTGTTCGTGTATGATGAATTCAAATTTAAATGATGACGAACAACCCAAATAACTGAGGCAAATATTATTTTCAAAATTCACATTTTATTTTATATTGCAAAAATATTTCTTTTTCAATTTTACTGCGTTAGTGAATATTTATGCAGATTGCTCAGATGCTGAATTCAAACTGAAATGCAGTTGAAGATAAACTACGAGAGTGAGTGATATGTAGTGAGGAAAAACTATAAATATGAAATGTGATGTAATGTAATCAAAGTTGTATAGTTATAGTGAGAGATTGAATTTGTACTATTCAAGATTGTAATAAATATTTGTTTGAATAAAATTTCTGTTTGAATTCAAATTTTGTGTAACTTTTTCTGTTTGAATTCAAATTCTGTGTAATTTGTTTTATTCAACAAATATTTATTTAATCTATGAAAAACAAAACAGTACATTACCAAATACTTTTAAGTGAATGTATATATGTTTGGTATCATCAAACAAAAATCATATAAGCGCCAAGCGCATATTCAACATTCTCCCCCTTTTGATGATAACAAACATATAATTAAGATTTTGACTGTTTTAAATGTATTTGATCAATGATATACTCTAATTGCTCCCCCTATTTAAATGCTTCCTCTCTACATGATGCTCCCCCTACATATATGCATACAAATAGAAATATATAAATGAGCCTAGATGCAAATGTAAGATTATTTGACCTTTGCTTGATTCTATTTGACAAAATCATAACTTTTCTCTCCCCCTTTTGTTATCAGCAAAAGAATAATAGTGTTAGAGAAAAATAGAGATTAAGTGATCAATATTAATCCAACATTAAACTAAAATTGAATATAAATATTAAACTTCAATAAGAATCAAACAAAAATCATAACTACCCTTGTTAGGCGCATATTCCACTTTTAGAAAGATGGAAATGATATTCTCGTATAAAATCATACAGATGTATCTACTTGTGGTACATTTATATCAGGAATTTGAATATCTACTAATCATGCATAACCGTTAGGACTTTTAAATGAGATTAGTAGTATTCCAATTTAATTTAAAAAAAATGAAATCAAGTATCTTCTAACCACGCATGACCGTAAGGACTTTTAAATGGGATTAGAATCAACTTGTCTATTTAATCAATTAATTTTGATATATGTTCCATACATGCATAACCGTAAGGACTTTTAAATGAGCATGGAAGCACATAATCAAAAAATCCAAGTAATTCACCCATGCATAACCGTGAGGACTTTTAAATGAGAGTGAATACTTTGGATATTTATTTATTTTAAAAAAAAAATGAAATGAAAAACAAATGATCCCTGATTATAGTACCACATATCGACAAACTATATTTAAGCTTTGATAAACCATGGTCGATAGAAATATGATAGATATAGAAATGGTCATGGAATCTTTACCCAACAAAAAGTTTTATAACTCTTGTTTGAATTCCTAAAGAAATTGTCCAAATATACTCTCTTGAGTAATGTTTGTTAAATATCAACACTTATCACCTTTTCAATCACTATTTATCTTTTTGATAATTTGTAGGAAGTCGGATTAGTCAAAATTTGTCATTTAAAATCAAATAAAATGACTAATCTGAAAATATGGTCAAACAATTATTTTCTTGAAGGGGTTATATGAGGAAAAAAATTCTGCTAAATGAAAAATTATTTAAAATGAACAATATGCAGATATTTTCTATGGAAAAACGATGCAGTTACTAAATGTCTCAAAAATCACGTTCAACTAGTAATTTTTCTATCAACTAGTTTACCAGTGTAATCTGCATCTGAGTTTCTCTTTAAATCCAAAATATCACTAACTAAAATTGATAAACCAGACCATGAAGTGTGCATAAAAAATTTCAAACTCAATTTTAGCAACAATTTAAATGACATTCTTTGAATTTGAATTGAAGCCATGGAAATAATCAAAAAACTGAGAATATAGAGTTAGCCAAATTATGACCAAATGTATCCAACAAAAACACAATGTTTAATCCAAACAAATATGTATGAAGTAATTCGAAGAATAGTGATTTTGGCATAAATATAATTGGCCAACTATGTTGAACAAGTCAGAATCAAAATCATCATCACATCATTATCACAATTTTGGCTGATTTAATTCAGAATATGGTGCAGATTATCACATTTAATATACGTTCACCTGTTTTACCTTTACGATAATTTTTCGTGATTGCCCATTGTGATTATGTCACCTTTGTACTAGGCTAAGGAACTTTGCTTTGTTGCCCGTTGTGTTTCTGGAACAGCCAAAATCCAGAGAACACTGTTGTTGTTCCTTAGCCCGCCACCATACCTACACGATGAAAGATTTTTGTGACCTATTTGTTTTTATAGGTCCATGATTGTTAGTGGCAGAATATTTGTGAATAAACAAACCCTTTGGAACCCAAACTTGTTTAGCCCTTTTATTCTTGTTCCAATAGACAGGAAATTTGTTTGTAGAATTCTTAGGAACCCAAACTTGTATAAATTTTGTGTTCTTGTTCTTATGACTACAATTTTCAAAACGATGTTCAATTATTTCACATCTATCAAAGACACTCTTACCTTTTGCACTATCATCAACTTGTGATTTCCCAAAACCTAGTCCTTTTCTGTTATTAGCAAAAATTTGATTTTCCAATAACATGTTGAATGATTTTTCTCCTCTTGAAAAGTTATTCAAAGATTTCTCAAGATTTTGGACCTTGGTTTTTAATGTTGTGTTTTCAGTTACAAGTGAGGTGCATCTATTTATAAAATCCTTTTTCCTAGTGTCAATGTTTTCCTTAAGACTTAAGTTTTCTTTTTCAAGATTCTCAAAGCTATTCTTAAGTCTTGATACTGAATCTAAAGTTTTACATTTTTTACAGTCTAGGTTTTGAATATTTTCAAGTTTAGTTTTTAACCTAAAATTTTCACGAGCAAATTCTCTCCTATCAGACTTCAGTTTTTCAATTTTAGATTCAAGAGTATCCACTACCTTAGTAAGATCAAGACACATAAAAACAAGATCTCTATAGGAATACTCACCTGCCTCACTAGATTCCTCTGAGCTTGCTTCTGAATCTGATTTTGCCATGAAACACAAGTTAGCCTCCTCTGAGCTACTATTCGAGACTTCCTCTCCTTCTTCATCATCCCAAGTTGCTGCAAAGACCTTCTTCGCCTTTTTCTTTCCTCGATTGTTTTTTAGAAGTGGGCATTCTTGTTTGAAGTGGCCAGACTTGTTGCAGTTATAGCACGTCAATTCATTATCAGAATTGTTAGACTTTCTTGACCTATTACTAGAAGTTTTCTTCTTGCGTGGCTTAAATCTTGACCATTTTCTAAGATTATTGATAGCCATTGCAAGCTCTTCAATTGGATCTTCTTCATCTTCATCGCTCTCTTCTTTGCTCTTTAAGGCAATCGTCTTCTTCTTTGGATCAGAGTTGTTGCGTTCTTCCTTTGCTTTTAGCTCAAGCTCATATGTCATCAAGTTGCCAATCAACTCCTCCATGCTTAGCTTACTCAGATCTTTCGATTCTTGTATTGCCGTGACTTTTGCCTCAAAGTTCATTGGTAAAACTCGTAGCACCTTCCTCACAAGCTCTACCTCAGTGAATACCTTCCCAAGCGCTCTAGCGTTGTATACCAAAGTTGAAAAGCGTCCAAACATGTCCTTTATGCTCTCGCCTTTGTCCATCACAAAGTTCTCGTATTCATTGCTGAATAGGGCTAGACGAGACTCCTTGACTTGAGAAGTTCCTTCGTGTGTCACCTCCAAGGTATGCCAAATTTCCTGTGCTGTTGTACAATGAGAAATTCTATTAAATTCATTTTTATCAAGAGCACAGATCAAAGCGTTCATTGCTTTGGCATTTGTAGTTTTTAATTTCTTATCGTTAGCATCCCACCTATCCTTAGGTTTAGGAATCTCAATACCACCAACAGTTATAGTGGGAGGTTTATAACCAGTTTCAATAATATCCCAAACATCATAAACAACAGAACTAAGATAAATACCCATCCTAACTTTCCAATAAGCATAATCATTCCCGTTAAACATGGGTGGCCTAGTAATAGATTGCCCCTCAGAAAAAGCATTATTTGATGAATTCATGACTCTAGAGTTAAATAAAAATACCAGGCTTTGATACCACTTGTAGGATCTAGATTAACCCTAGATGGGGGGGTGAATAGGGTTATAGCAAATTTTCTCGAATTAAACACAGAAATAAACTACAGAAGTAAATATGCTGAAAAGTAAATCACACACAAAATTTACCCAGCTTCGGCAACCCCTGCCTACTGCTGCATTCCCAGATTTCTATTAGAATTAAACAGTATCACGCTTACAAACACTCTACTAGACTCGCAAACCTTTGCTCCCGCTCACAAACGCTCTACTAGACTCGCACACCCTACTCCGCCTATAGAGTTTCGTTTACTCGCAAACTCTGCTCCCGCCTATAGAGTTTTGCAAAATCGCACACCCTGCTCACTGAACTAATTCTAACTAGACAATCTGACACTACCTACAACCTAGGTGGTGATTTACCAATTCTTTGATTCGAAAAGTAAAAACAACAATTAAAAAACAATTAAACCCAAAACCCTTATTTTTAAAACTAAGCCCTAATTAAAATTATTAGAGTCGGCCCAAAACGAATGCGTCCCCCTTCTTTCTTTATCGGTTTCCAGTGATCTTGATAATGGCGGCTGTTGTTCTTCTCGTTCCTCCAGATTAAAATTAGGGCTTTCGTCCTTGCGCTCTTTGTTCCAAATTAGGGCTTTTGCGAAGCTCCGATACTAATTCGATCGTTGTAGCCTGGCTCGATCTAGCCTGGCTCGATCGATTTCATGTTGCTTTCTTCGGTTGCTTCGATGAGTTCGATTATTGCTGCGGTAAGAATTTTTGCTCTGATGCTTTTTGATTTTTGTATTCGAACTCATGTCTCTTGCCGATGATGTTGAATGATTTATATAGGGTTCAATGCCCTGAATTTTCGTTCGTATTTCATATACGACTTCGTCTGATAATTTATTTGAAACTGTCAATTGCTTTATCTCGGCCGTATGATTTTGATTGAATGTTGAGATTTATCTCTGACTAATTCATAATCGTATGCCTTTGATTCCTTGGTTGACACGGTAGAGAACTCTGACTTGGTTCGATTTCTTCATTGCCAAGGCTATCACGGCACTGTTTGATTTCGTTCTTGTTGTACTCGGCTTTGACTTGATTTTTAAAAAAAAATGCTGTTACATTTGGCTTCGGTCATTTTTGAAAATTCTTTCTTGATTTTGCTCGGCCTGTACTTGTGCATTTGCACCATTTGAGTTTGTAGCTGTCTTGTATAACTTGAACTTTGATAGTTGCTGGCTTATTTCAGTTACTTAGTGTCTTGATGCTCGGCTTGCATTGTCACTGCCTGGTTTTAGTCTTGAATGCATCTGTGCATATTGTTGTGTCACTCTTGTAGTTGTAACTGGACATGTTGGTTTAATTGTATTGTAGTTGCATTCACTCGAGTCTTGTATCACTGCATCCATTCTGTACTTACTCGGTTTCAAGCATTGTCTTCATTGCATTCATGTCTGCTGTTATGTTGGTGGCAATCTTGTGTAAGTGCTTGTGTCATCACTTGTTTGCGGTGACATTGTAGTTTGCATTGAGCATTTTGTATGCTTGTAACTTTGGTTTTACACTGCTTCATCATGTTGCATACACTCCATAATATTATTGATACTTGGTTCAATCTAGTCTGGTTGAAGTTATTTTGAACATGGTAATTGTATTGGACATTACTTGAAGTTGTAGCTTGCACTTTTTGTTGTTTCCAGTTGCACTTGGTCATTTTGTATCTGCATCCTCAGTTGAGTAATTTTCACTGTCTTCTGTTCACTTGAGACTGGTGTATTGATTTGGGCTTGTAGTTGAAGTTGGCATGTATATGTATACTTGTTATTGCCAGTTGCCTCTAGTTTTGTTGGTCTTGCCTTGTATCACAACATACTGCATATTCCTCCTGTAGCATGCATATAGCCATACTGTTGCAGTCTTGTACATGTATTATTAGCTTGTCCCTTGTGACTTGTTTGCATTGTTGATTCATTTTTGAGGCAGTTTGCATTAGCTTGTGCTTCGAGTTATGTTGAACTCTGTTGTGATTTCAGTTCCCTCTGTGTTGCCATATTTCTGATGCACTTGATCATTCAAGCCTTTGTGCTTTGGTGTTGTCTTGAATTTGTGCAGTCTTTCGCACATGTTGACTTTTAGTTGAACTTGTGCATTATAATTTAGTTGAATCCAGCTTGTTGCTCGGATTTGACCTTGTGCTGAAGTTTGTGACATTATTTTATCGCACTTGAGTTGAATCCGATAATTTGGGTTTGACTTGTGCTCACGTGTCCATGTAATTTTATCAAGTGTATATATCGGTGTGCACGGCCTTGTGGCATATTCAGTGATACACTGTGTATGTCACAAGTTGTTCGTGTATGATGAATTCGAATTTAAATGATGACGAACAACCCAAATAACTGAGGCAAATATTATTTTCAAAATTCACATTTTATTTTATATTGCAAAAATATTTCTTTTTCAATTTTACTGCGTTAGTGAATATTTTTGCAGATTGCTCAGATGCTGGGTTCAAACTGGAATGCAGTTGAAGATAAACTACGAGTGTGAGTGATATGTAGTGAGGAAAAACTATAAATATGAAATGTGATGTAATGTAATCAAAGTTGTATAGTTATAGTGAGAGATTGAATTTGTACTATTCAAGATTGTAATAAATATTTGTTTGAATAAAATTTCTGTTTGAATTCAAATTCTGTGTAACTTGTTCTGTTTGAATTCAAATTCTGTGTAATTTGTTTTATTCAACAAATATTTATTTAATCTATGAAAAAAACAGTACATTACCAAATACATTTAAATGAATGTATATATGTTTGGTATCATCAAACAAAAATCATATAAGCGCCAAGCGTATATTCAACAGGGAAATGTAATTTGACTAGCACAGTCAATATTTATATTCCTTTTGACATTGAATTTGATTTAGAAGGAAAAAAAGTCACTTTAAAATGATAGAAAAAGGCACATTAACTTTGATCATATGTTTATTGAGTTAAAATTAACATAGTAATTTAATTTTTTGCCTAATACTAGATCATTGTCCATAAAAATCACTTTAATACTTTTAATTTTCAATTATAAAATAATAGTACATACAATGAACATTGTCAGTCAGTCACTCAATATGTTTTTCATATTTTCAGTAAATTATTTCAAGTTCTATAAACTAAACAAATAAATACACTTACAAAAAGGATTAGATTTATAATAATCACAACTTTGCTCTTATATATACAATAAAAAATGGATCAGATTTAATATATCCTTTACAAATAGCCAACAGAAATTTTCAAGCTCTACTCAGTATTATATTACTTAGATAAATGATGTGTATGACTATCAAAAGTGAAATTCTCAAGTGATATTTACGGACATTTCTGTGAATTAATGTTTATAGATATTAATACTTAACACTATTTTACTGTTCATAGCATTGTAACTAATATTTTCTTGCTATTTTCATGTGGTAGATTATGGATTCAATTGAGCATGATAACGCTACTATGTAGGATTTGGAGAATGAACCTGATTCGGTAAATAGTTCTGTGGAAAAAAAGTGAGTTAGGAGTAGTCATTCTGAAATTTGAGAGGATTTTCAAAAGAATGAAGTTGTGGAAGGGGAAAAACAGACATGTTATTGTAAGGAATGTAAGAAGTCATATATTTAGAAAGGTAAGTATGGTACTTCCAATCTAACAAAACACATATCGAGATGTTCCATGATAAGTGCAAAAGCATTAAAACAAAATCAAACAATTTTTAATCAAAATAAATATAGAGAATTAATGGGCAAGGCAATTGTCAGACACAATTTGCCATTCATGTTTATTCATTATGAAGACATTCATGATATACATTCAAATCTTAATGATAGAGCTCTACCCATTTCGAGATATACCTCTCGTACCGATGTTTTGAAATTGTATGAAAAGGAAAAATCCAAGCTTAAATATTTTTTGAAAACATGTACGGAGAGGGTAAGTTTGACAACTGATTTATGGACATTAGCTAATACGGATGGCTATATCACTCTAACGACTCATTTTATTGATAATGAATAGAAACTATAGAAAAAATTGTGAAAATTTTGTCTTATGCCACCACCACATTTCGGAGCTGCTATTTTTGGAAAAATATCCAATCTTTTGCTTGGTTGGGACATTAAGGATAAGATATTTGCTTATACATTGGATAACGCTTCTTCTAATAATAAATTTGTAGAGCCGGCCTCATTTTACATATCGTAAAACTTTGACTGCAACGGAGAATATTTGCATGTGCGATGCACGACGCATATTTTAAATTTTATGGTACAAGATGGTTTAAAATGCATTGCTTCATGTTTAAACAATATAAGAGAAAGCATCAAGTATATCAAAGGCTCGCAATCAAGAAAGAAACATTTTATAGAATGTATAGCCGATCTTTCGTTGGATAATGGTAGCAAAGGATTGCGTCAAGATGTTCCAACAAGATGGAACTCAACCTTTATTATGTTGAAAAGTGCCATATATTATAAACAAGCACTTCGTCGCTTAGAGCTTGTTGATAAAATTTATATTTATTGTCCTACACAAGAGGAATGGATGAAAGCGAAAAAAATTGCCGACTTTTTAGAAGTATTTTATGATACCACTTGCTTGTTTTCTGGAACGAAATACCCAAACATCTAATTTGTTTTCTCCGAAAATTATTATGGTTTTGTTTACATTGCAAAAGTGCATGAGATCTAATGATTTTATGTCAGACATGACAAACAGAATATTTTAAACTATAGCAAATATCGGAGTGAATTTAGTATATTGCTTTGCATTGCTTGCATTCTTGATCCCAGCGGCTAAGTAAGCAGAGCAGCTTCGCTACCTCGAGTAGTATAAGATGGATTTTGTCAAGTTTTGTTGCAAAAGATTTTACGACAATGATTATAGTGAACATTTTGAGGTGGTAGAGTGAAAATCAAAAGGCCTTTATGAGGAGTACAAAAGAAAAATAGAGAAGGAATCGAACAATAAGCAAGTGGATCAAAAGAATTAGGTTGTAGTGATCCATTTATGGGACCTTATTCGCAGGAATGTGCTAATGTAATGAAAGAATTTGATATATTTAGAAATATTGAATTTGCTGAAAGTTCACATAATTCAGAGCTTAAGTTATATTTTGAAGATGGACGTCAGATTGTAAGTTACCACTCGATATTCTTTCATTTTGGCAATCTAAACAACTTGAATATCTCGTTCTCTCTTTTATGGCAAAAGAAGTTTCAGCCATGCCTATCACCACCATTGCATCCGAAAGTGCGTTTAGCGTTAGCGGAAAATTTTGGACGATTATCGCAGTTCCCTTAAAAATGATATTGTGGAGGCGTTATTTAGCACTTGTGATTGGTTATACGGGAATGTAATTGCTACGGAAGTGGAACAAGAAGATGAAGATATTTCCAAATTTCATATTGATGCGGAGAATGCTTTACTCAAGTTCCAACACCATTCTTAGGTGACCATTGATTTCATAGTAGAAGGGACAATTTTATAGTATATTGTTTTGATATAATTACTTCTTATTTTTAGTGAAATTCTGGAAATTATATGGCAATCCACGGTAGGCAAAATTGGATTATGTCGCTGTGATGATATTACTGTCATATTTGAATCTAAATGCATTTATTATTAACTGTCAGTTGTCAATTGATATCACTTTGCACTTAACAATACATCAATGCAATTTAATTGATACTTCATTCATTAATATGGCTGGTAAAGTTAATTAATCAACTAGTACATCAATAAAAAGTGGGGCTAAACTTGTATGTAAAGAGTACATTAACAAAAAGTTATCATGTTTATTTTAACAGACATTGTTATACAGAGAGAATAAGTTTTGATATGAAAAGCTTAATACTTTGTTGAATTAGGATTTATAACTTAATACGCTTTTCAGTAATTTTGAGTGCTGATGCTAGAGATGTATTAAATTTTGAATATACCTGTTTATGTATGAGGTTGGTTTTAAAAATATCAATGTCAAGCGTATACTAGACTTTAGATTTTTTTTTTATTGATTTTGAAAATATATGGAACAAAGGAATTCAGTATGGCTTTATACATATTAGTTTTTGTATACGAGATTTCTTATGTACATACATGATTAAATTTTTAAAGGAATACCAGTTTCATATACTTCGGGTTTTAAAAGATCATTGAATGTACAGAGTTTGGTATGTATGATAAGTTGTCAGTAGTACACAACTTTGGAGTGTATATAGTTCCTTGCGTGATAGTTTGATATACTTCAGGTTTTTTTTGTTTTGTTTCTGACAACTGCATTTTTCAATTTTTTTGCAGTTTATTCCGTTTCAGAATTATAGGGTCATCTTAAGGCTTCAGGATTACAAGACTGCTCATATGCCATAGAACTTTCAATTATTTTGCAGTATTATTACTTATGTATAGCTTGTTGCTGCTTTTGCAGTATTTGGTTTAGTTTTTTGATGCAGTTTTTGTGTTGAATTATGGAGTTTGTCAACTAAAATTGTACTAAGTTGTATCTTTTAGTTTTTAATGATGCATTACATTCGAATATTTTTTGGATTTTGCATTGTCTAGTTCAGTTTCTTAATTTTCCAGTGTTGTTTTTCATGTTTTATGTAACATGTGGTTTTTTATTTTTTGGCATAGTTTTTGCTGTAATTTTTTGTTAAATGGATCGGTTCAATCCTTCTAGTAAATGGATTGGGTCAGATCAATCCATTTATTAAATGGATCAAATATGTTAGGTTTTTTATGACTTAAATGAGATGGATCAAATCTACCCGATCCATTTATGATCCGATCTAATCTGTTAGACGAGTCTGGCTCCCAGTCAGCATGTGTAATTGCCTACAACTACACTAGTGCTTCTACTCACGCATCCCCACATCAACCTACATATGTGCATCTGGTCATATTGCACTCAGTCCCATACCAGGAGCTCACCATTCAATCAGCCAGCAAACAGCTTTGGACCATCATCTACTCGGTTACATCACTGCTGCACACTGACGTGTTTACATAGATGCACCCTCCCATTATCAGCCACTGACACAGTGTACACTCATTCAGAATCAACAGTAGCATCATATTCTCGAGAATATGACGAGATCAGTGTTTCAACCTGGCAATTCCATCCACAACTCACCTGTAGTTCAAATGTATGCTTTTGTTGATTCTTTTTTGAAGTAGGATCTCCTTCCCCACAAGGGGTTATGTGTATGTATGCCAAACCTGTCATACAACAGATAAAATAAATTATCTTTTTTTTTACATATAAGAAAAATATATTTAGGCTTTTAGGTATTTTCATTGCAATCTCTTATGTGCTCGATTTCCTAAGATCTATAGACATAATACGAGCTTGATTCCGATTGAAGCTTCTCTGCCTTGATTTGAAAAACATTCAAATCTGGTATTGCGATTTTCTGATGCTCAAACTTGAGTGCTGATTTTCTGATGAGCTTGATGATTGCAATGTATTGTTTATGCTAAAGTATGAATTTTCCTTCTTTCAAATATCCATTTTATCTTTACATGAATGTGGACTTGTGGATTTTAAGAGAACCATCTAAGTAAATTAACAGTCTTAAAATGTGCATCTAAGGCACATGTTAACATTTCCAATGTTTAAAATATTGTGAATTAATTCTGTAATAGCTCAATTTTACTTTTATATCCCTGTTTATTTTTAAGGAACCGAATACTTTGAAGCAAACAAACATTTCCATCAGTTTGTAGGTTTTCAAATTAAAAGGAATCTCTGATCAATATCAATTTGAGTCCTAAAACAAATTTTATCTCAAAATTTATCTTAATTTTAGTTAATAATATTTTTTGAAAGTTAGTTTGAATTATTTAATGGTTAACTTGAAATCAATTCAAAATCGAACAAATCACATAAAATGAAATTAAGGGTTGAAATGATGGTGACTAAAAACAAAATAGCGAAAGCCTCAGTTGAAATTGAAAGTACTCAAAACATAATCACTTAGGGAAGCACGTTAGATGTAAAGTAAAAATCTATAAAAAGGAAGCTGAAAATGAAAAATAATTCTATAGAACACGTCGGTAATTTTTTTGAATTCGGAAGAGTTGTTTAATTGCATTTGATTAGTTTTTGTTAAGCAAAAAAATTGGTCTAACTTTCAAGAGTTAGATAGAAGTTAGATGGAAATGGTATAGTATTGTTTTAGATAGGAATTCACACACCAATTTTTTATATATCACGAATCAATAGAATTCCCCCAACACAATTGTGTGTTATCTGTGATACCAATCCACTGGAATGGTATAGTTTGGAGGAACATTTTTAGTTATTATCATTTGGTTTATTATTTTCTAATAAACCAATAATAGCTAATTTATACTTTATTGGGAGTGTGAATATATCTTTTATACGTTTACCATTATTTATACACCTAATATTCTATTCTATTTTATAATAGTTATTTACTTCTCATATAGCTCCAAAGTAATCTTTTAGCAGAGGCATTTTTTGAGTTAACTTCTGTAGCTTGAGTGCTACTTTCATGAAGTCTCTATTGGCTGGAACGTATTTTGACCTATCTAACAACTCTGCACTTTTTTTGTTGTTTTTCCTTAGTTATCTGTAATACTACTTCTTTATATGATCATCTTGCAGTTCTTGAGGATGGCTGTCATTTGAAAAGTTCAACTCATCTGATTCTAAATTTAGTGCTGTGGTTTCTTGATTGGCAGTCTTCGGGATACTTCATCATCGCACTGGTTTCTTGCATTTTGTGGGCATGTGTCCTCATTTTTTGAATCTTTAATATGTTGATTACTGCCATCTTGTTCGAACATTCACCTCTCATTTTATCACTCTTCTGTAATGGTACATTATCATGATCATTGTTGTCAAAAACCTTTAAATCCTATGTTTTGAATCTCATTTCAAATCGAATCTCTCCTTTTAAGATTTGATTTATATTCCGATTCAAACCTAGCTAACACTTCAGTTTAGAAAAATCATTTAATCCAAATTGATATATGCAATATACTTAATTGGATTTACAATTTTAATTCTGATCATTTCCAAACAAAACAAAATTGAAACAAAAGAGAAAGTGAAGTTTTAGGTTTAGATGTAGAAGTTCAAACATCAAAATCAAGTTCAAAGTGTATGCAAACACTAAAATATGGCTTTTCTGAATCTACGATTTACGATATAAACTGTTTTGATTTATATTTTGAATTTTACGATTTACGATATTAGTCTCAATTTGAATATCTTGATCATGCTTATGTGTTAATAAAAATTAAGGTAGTGTTTAGTTTAAAAACGAATTTTGTGTTTTCGGTTTTCAATATGTATCTCAAACATAGAAACATGGAGGAACGGCGGAGAGGATGAAATAAAGATGGATGGAAGGATGAAGGGGATAGAGGAACGATGGAAGAATGAATTACTTCACGTGCTTGTATAATTTCTCAAAATAAGGAAAATAGAAAAAGTTGTTTTCTATTTTGTATGTTAACTTCGTTTTATAAATTGGCCGTTTTCGACAATATAAATATGTCGCGCGCATTTTTGTTGAAAACTCAAAATTAAAAATAACAAACAAATCACTACCTTAGTTTTTGTTAGTTTTTCTTTCTGTACTGACAAAGGATTTCAAACTTTTACTCCACTTTGAAAATTATACATTTCATATTCCAAAACAGTGCGGAAGCGAAACATTCCCAGCGAAATAATGTCCACATTTTCATTTCTATAGTTTAACTAGAAGATTGTTATCTTTTGATGTCTTTTCCTTTTTTTTGATGTCTTTCATTATTTGACTAAACTTTTCTGCTAAACTAAACTGCAATCAATTTATTATTTATCTTATGCCTTTTCAAGCTACTGCCACTTTGCATGCATTAGAAACAAGTCTTTATTTAATATGCATAACTTGGTTGATAGTATCTTCTTAATCTTGCTAGGAAATAATCCATAATAAACTAATGCTTATGGATATATTTATTTGAAAAGTAAATATATCTGGTACATTATATAGGTTCAAATGCATCCTTCCTACACAAATCATGTGTTACAAATCACAATTGGCACAACAAAAAGAATTCAATCTTAGATAGCCCTCTGCTTACCATAATGACATTCTGATCCTAGGTGTCATGGCAACTAAATTCAGATGTCGAAATCCATGTCTAAATCAAACCAGCATTAGCAGCGCTAAAATCATCAATCAAGAATTTATCTGCATGCCAACCCAGCAAATAGTTGGTTAAATACTCAAACATGCTGCTACTATTGTTTTCATATTTTTCTAAAAATTCGAAGCTGTCACTACTAACTCGATTGCATTTACAGTTACTGCTTTCACTGGTTGATTCTAGCATTATCTCTGGCTCTTCTTTCTGGTCAGAAGAGAGCCTGCTTCCACTTAGAAAATATATGCTGTGGTTCATTTTGTTTGTTTCTACGTTGTGAATGGATAATTCACAATCTCTGCATAAAATTGCTTTGGCTTCCTTGCGGAATAAGAAGCCTCTCTTTTCCTGTAGTCATAACAGCAGTATACATAATTTATATGATGAAATAAATGGATTTCTAATTCACAATGCAAAGAAGTTTAAGTTTATACAGGAAACGGACCTGGCATATATCACAAAGGGGAGGAGCTTGAGAACTAGACCTGTTAGAAGTAGGATTGATTATGGAAAAAGGCTTATGTTTTCTTGATAGAACAATAGCACCATGGATATCCAAGTCACATTGGCAGCAAAGAGCTGCTTTATCTTCCATGCCTGCCCTTTTGATCCCTAGCGCTGACAGCAGTAGTCATGCTCAAATACTATGCTACTACTCTAAAATTACAACATCCAAGGTACTTGATTTTATTTCATGTATGTAACTCCTCTTTTTTAGCTAGAATTTCAGCATCATTAAATCTCTAGCTGCTATCAGTTTCTTAGGATAGAAACAATTTTGTATGTTCTATTATTAATTCAGTTAGTTGTAGCTAACTAAGTTTTATAAATAATAGAAATACTAAGTTAACCAAGTTTTATAAAAATTAACTAAGTTTATAGTAGTAGTGGTAATAACAGTGGCAGTACTAGTAATGTTGACAAAAAATTGGTATAATACTCATGATGCCAATAATGATGGCCTAACAATGTTGACTTAATAGTGTTAACAAGGACTAATTTATCACTTGGGACTTAGTGGATGATGAAGTCATTAAAGAATGGAGTTATGACGCTAATAGACCCTTTAGGAAAAAAAATATATATGCGAAAGTCCATATGTTTTCTTAGATCATTGTGCTCGAGATTAGTTAATGTTACTTGGAGTTAACATATCCAAGAGTTTATATGGGCTTTTAAGAAAGATTTTCCAAAAAGGGCCCATATTTTGTCATATGTTCGTAGGAGATATGGAAGGCAAGTAACAAACTTGTACTATAATCCATTGAGCTTGTCAATGAGCTATGTAATCAGTTCTTATACTCAAAGCCCCATGTGCATATTATGCTCATCATATGGACGTCGACGATATTCATTATTGACATCGTGAGGATAGACTACTACATTACTTTCCAAAGTGGGGTATTGATAGGAAGCGTTACAAATATAAGCAATATGGATGAAGAGCAACATCAACATGAAGTGAACTGGTGGAGAGCAACTTTGACATAGAGCAATGTCGAAGAAGAATGGTAATGGCTTGATTGTAATAATTCTCGACGTCATTGTATGGCGCTGTTGATCTCAGACGACAACGATGTCGCGCGACACCAACAGAATGAAACATCACTAAGCTGGGTTCCTCATTCTATTTCATAAGTAGACGATGACCTTGATGGGGATCGACACCAGTGAAACACAATAAAGGCGATGTCGACATTGCATTACTGGCTTACGAGCTGATTGCCTTTGGTGTCACTGCTTCTTTTAAAGAAGGTATCATCGAAGAAGAAGATATGGACAAGAAGTGGCATTGCATGGGATACGTCATAGATGACACTTTATTGGTTAGACGCGACGCTGTTGGCTTGGCGACATTGACTTCTTTATGACATCGCCACTTATTGTAACTTCTTCGAGGTTGAAATCATGTGGATAACATTTGAAATTATGTGAATAACATTTAGTCCTCCTTGTATAAAAGAAGGTTTTTACTCTTAGGGTAAAACTATTAATTCTTTTGCATTGCCCAATTTTCAGTGAGATTCCCTTGCTAGCCTTGTTTTCCTGTAAAATACAAAATGAACGATAGCAATTCTCCTTTTGGATTTGATTGAATTATGGATTGGCATTTATTGCCTATATCATCTGCACCGGTTAAGATTATTATCTTATTACAAGAGATCAATAAATAACAATAAGTTTTCGAGCGAAAGCCTGGAAAATTATCTGGTAATGTCATGGGAAAAGACATCGGATTTTATTTTTTTTGACAATAATATGAGACCAAAACTCTTCGAAAGAAGATCATAAATAATGATAGAAGACTGGAAATCTTTATCTGGTTATAATAATAGAAGACCAGAAATCCAAGTCTGGCAATAATGATAGAAGATCAGAAATTCAAATCTGGCAATAATAATAGAAGACCAGAAATCCATATTTGGCAACAATAGTAGAAGCCTAGAAATTCAAATCTGGCAATAATAATAGAATAGCAAAAATCCATATCTGACAATAATAACAGAAGACCAAAAATCTATATTTGACAATAATAGTAGAAGACCAGAAATTCAAATCTGGCAATAATAATAGAAGACCAGAAATCCATATCTGGCAATAATAATTAAAAACCAGAAATCCATATCTGGCAATTATAAAAGAAAACCAGAAAACCATATCCGGCGATAATTTAGAAGACTAGAAATTCAAATCTGGAAACAATAATAGAAGATCAGAAATCGGTATTTGACAATGATAGCAGAAGACCATGAATTCAAATCTGATATAATAATAGCAGACCAAAAATCCATATCTTGCAATAATAATAGAAGACTAAAAACGCTTATTTGGTAATAATAATAGAAGACCAAAAATCCTTATCTGACAATAATAATAGAAGACCAAAAATCCTTATTTGACAAAAATAAAAAACCAGAAATCCTTACCTAGCAATAATAATAGAAGATCAGAAATCCTTATGTGGCAATAATAGAAAACTGAAAACTTATCTGACAATAATAATAAAAGACCAGAACTCCATATCTTAGAAGATCAGAAATCTATATTTGGTAATAATAATTGAAGACTAGGCATTCAAATCTAGCAGTAATAACAGAAGACCAAAAATCTATATTTTGGTGATAATAGTAGAAGACTAGAAATTTAAATCTGGCAATAATAATAGAAGACTAAATCCATATCCAGCTATAATGATAAAAGACCAGAAATTCTTATTTGACAGTAATAGAAGACTAGAAAATCTTAGTTGACAATAATATAAAAGACCAAAAATCTTTGTTTGGCAATAATATTAGACTAGAAATGCTTATCTAGCAATAATATAAGAAGACCAGAAATACTTATCTGGTAATCATAATAGAAGATCAAAAATTCTTATCTGGAAATAATAATAAAAGACCATAAATCCTTATCTGGCAATTATTGAAGAACAAAAATCCTTATTTGGCAATAATAATAGAAGACCAGAAACCCTTATGTGGTAATAATAATAATAGAAACCATAAATCCTTATCTGGCAATAATAATAGAAGACCAAAAATCATTATCTGACAATAATAGAAGACTATAAATCTTTATTTGGTAGCTGAAAATTGCATTTCTTAGGAAACATAAATAACTCATATTTGATAGACCTTCCTTTAGAAGATTTAATTGATTTAAAGTGCTACTTGGCTCGGATTTTGATAGAGCTTCCTTTAGAAGATTGATTGAGTTGGAGTATTACTTGGCTCGGAGCCCTTAGCACCGTCTTAGATGATGATTTAGGTCTGTTGTTCGGTGCGTTTGGTTAGCTATCTTAAGCAAGGCAAAAATTTACCCGACCTCCCTCTAGGAGGCGCTTTAGTGAGGTCCTTGATGACAGCACTAAAGGTTGGCTCGATGCTTTGGACATGCTTGTTCTTTACAGTTTTGGACCGGCTTTGAACAGGCTTTGGACAGGCTTTGAACAAGCGCATCAAAGATCATCATCAAAGATCTCAGTAAAGGTTGGTTCGATGCTTTGAACAAGCTTTAGGAAGGTTGATTCGGTGCTTTAGTGAGGCCTTTGATAACGGCTAGAAAGCGCTTCAGTGAGGCCTTTAATGACTGCATTGAAAGCTTGTTCAGTGCTTTGGTAAGGCCTTTGACGACGGCACTAAAGACTTACTCCATCTTCCCTTTAGGAGGTGCTTCAGTGTGGCCTTTAATGACGACACTGAAGGCTTTTATAAGGTCTTTGATGACCATGGGCCTTTGATGGCAAATGGCCTTTGATGGCCAGATCTTATAGCTTAGGAGTATACTACTCTTTTCCATGATTGAGCTAATAAATTATTCTTCTTCAACTTCTTTATTCATCCATTGTTGGAAAATATGACCATAAATATTCAGCACTCCATGTTCTTGCTATGACATTGCCATCTGGCTGGTAGAGTTTACCGATCCCAGGCAGGATTACTTTGTGTATAATTAGGGGTCTTTTCCAATTTGGCCTGAGTGGTCTATTTGTTGAATTCTTAGTATTTGCCATTACTCTTCGAAGCACTAAATCTCCATTTGGGAATAGTTTTCCTCTTACTCTAGAGTTGTAATGCTTGGATGTTCTTCGTTGATATTCAACCGTTTGTATGGCCGCTTCATCTCTTAACTCATTGATTAAGTTTAGGGACTCTTTCTTTAATTCTTGATTCGGATTAAAGGCATACACAATCCTTCAAGGAGAAGGTACTTTAACCTCAAATGGGAGCATGGCTTCACATCCATATGTTATGGAATATGGGGTATGTCCTATTGTGGTTTTAGTAGAGGTTCTATATGCCCATAGAACGAGAGGCAGTTCCTCCATCCAATTTCCTTTTGCTTTGTCTAACCGCTTTTTTAGGATGGTCTTTACAATATATTGGCTGCTTTAACAGTTCCATTTGATTTAGGATAAGCCATAGATGAAAAGCTTTTGATGGTTCCATTCTTATTACAAAATCGTGTGAACTCTTCACTTTTCAAATTGAGTTCCATTGTTGGATATATCTTGTATGGAATTTCGAATCTTGTAACGATATTATTAATTATGAACTTGAGAACCATTACCGATGTGATATTCGAAAGCGGCTGAACATCTACCCACTTTGTGAAGAAATCAATGGCTACTATTGCATGCTTAGTTCCTCGTTTGAGTATCGGTAATGTCCCTATTAGGTTAGTTCCCCACACATCAAAAGGCCATGGACTTGAGATAAAAGTCAATTCGCTTGCTGGCAGGTGTGAGATCTTAGAATTTTTTTGACCTTTTTCACATCTTCTCAAATAATTAATGGTTTGACTAGTCATTTGAGGCCAATAGAAGCCTTTCCTCATAACTTTTTTGGCCAATTTCACACCATTGGAATGGTCTCCACATAATCCTTCATGGGTTTCCCTTAGCAATTTTGCTCCTGTTTTCGGATTAACACATGTTAGGTAAGGGATCGAATATCCTTTTTTATAAAGTATGCCATTTGTCATGACAAAAGTTGGAGCCTGACATTTATTCTCATCTCCTCCTTTTTATCTATTGGTAGCCTTTCTTTTGTTATATATTCGACGATAAGAGTCGTCTAATTATTTTCAGATCGATTATTAATTTCCATATAAGGAGGGTTCTCTTGTAGGGTCTCAATTTCATCTTCTTTCTCCTTGTGTGTTATGTTCAACACTAAGGTCTCATTTTCTAGATTCGGGATTTTCTCGTTTATAATAGGATTCTCTTGGTAGCCTACTTGCATGATTCGGGCTTCTGGTGCCCCCATGAGCTTGCTAACTTTGCCAGAGAATCAGCTTGGAAGTTCTTGCCTCTTGGCACTTGATGTATTGAAAAATCTTCGAATTGGGTTAACATTTTAAATATCTTTTTGACATATAAAGTTAGTTTGGTGTCCTTCGTCTTATATTTCTTGTTTAACCGATTTACCATTAATTATGAATCACCAAAATTCTAGATTCTAGGGATTTTCAATTGGAGGTCCAGGATAAGTCCTGCTACCAAAGATCCATATTCCGCCGCATTGTTGGTGGTTGGAATTTCTAATTACATTGCATAATGCAAACGATGTCCATTGGGGGTTATAATAACATATCCAAACCGGCTCCTTGTTCATTTGAGGATCCATGCACGAATAGTTGTCACTTAGGTTTTAGATCTTTTTCCTTTTCTGATTGCTCTTTAATAAATATACATTCATTGACAACATCGGTTAGAGCCTGTCCCTTAATTGATACCCAGGGAAGAATTCGATACCGTATTGGCTAAGCTCTATTCCTCATTTAACTAATCTTTCTGAAGTTTTTGGCTTACTGAAAACTTTCTTGAGTGAGAAATTAGTTAGGACTTTGATTGGACACGCTTGAAAATAAGCTTTTAATTTTCACATGGTGAGCATAAAATAGTACGCAATTTCTCTATAACTGGATATCTAGTTTCTGCGTCTTTGAGTCTTCTGCTGGTATAATATATTGAAAGCTGAATTCCCCTCTCTTCTCTTATTAGCACTGAGCTGATTGCATATTTAGAAACGACCATATAAAGATAAAGATTTTCTCCATCTACAGGGCTAAAGAGAATTGGTGGTTTTTATAAATGATCTTTCAGCTCCTTAAAACCTTTTTGACAATCTTCACGCCATTCGAAGTTTTTCTTCTTCTCAATCACATTGAAGAATGGAATGCACTTGTCAATAGCCTTGGAAATGAATCTGTTTAATGCTGCCACTCTCCCATTCAGCCTCATTACATCTTTGCTTATCTTAGGTTCTGCCATATCTCTAATAACTTGAATTTGGTCAGGGTTAGCTTTGATTCCTCTTGCACTGACAATATATTCCAAGAATTTGCCGGACTGAATTCCAAAAGAGCACTTTTGTGGGTTAAGCTTCATCTGATATCTATTCGACACATCAAATATTTCTTCCAAGTCTTTTAGATGACTATCTCTCTCTTAAGACTTAACTAACATATCATCCACATATACTTCCATTTTCAGGCCAATTTGTTCTCTGAATTCTCTTCACTAGTCTCGGTATATTGCTCTAGTGTTTTTCAATCGAAATGGCATTACATTGTAGCAATTTGTTCCCCAGTCTGTTATAAAACTGGTGTTTTCCTCATCTGGTTTGAACATT
The DNA here is from genome assembly GCA_030765085.1 of Allium cepa. Classification (NCBI taxonomy): domain Eukaryota; kingdom Viridiplantae; phylum Streptophyta; class Magnoliopsida; order Asparagales; family Amaryllidaceae; genus Allium; species Allium cepa. Next base: position 539,226,750 of record CM060934.1, on the reverse strand, counting down.
GGAATTTGATTGTGTGCAGAATACACGTCTATGAAAGATAAAAGTTGGTATCTGTTTGTTGCACGACTAACCGATCTATCCTCGGGAGCGGATAACAATCTTTTGGGCATGCTTTATTCAAGTCAGTGTAATCAACACACGTTCTCCACTTCGCATTGGATTTCTTGACTAACATTGAATTAGCTAACCATTTTGGGTAAAGTACCTCTTTCTAATAAATGCATTCTTGAGCAATCTTTTGACTTCTTCTTTCAAAGCATTAGATCAGACTTTGTCAAACTGTCTTTTCTTCTGTTGGAATGGTGTGACATTTGGATCTATATTCAAAGCATGGCAAATAATGGTTGGATCTATTCCAATCATATCTCAGTGGGTCTAGGAAAATACATCTTTTCTGGATTGAAGGAATTGAATTAGCTCTCCTCTGAGTTTGCTATCCAACTCCTTTTTAATTATGATTGTCGTTGTATTGGCTAAATCTAAACACATTTCCTCAAGATCTTTGTGGACTTCATTCTCTCTTGTTCATTTCTACAGTCTGTTTCAATGATAATTTCCTCATTTTCTATTTCGTCTTCCAAGAAATTTGCTTTCTTCCCTCTTCTTTTCTTCTTGGAGAAGTTAAATTTCCTCAACACATGTTTAGCCTTCTTAATGGGCTTTGTTTTGCTTTGGGTGATGAGTTTGAAGAATCACCATCCAAGTCTTTTTAGTATCATTTCGAATTAATTCACTTTTCTCCAAATCATAAAGAAAGGTTGTCTCGTTCATATTGCTCAATAGTTGCAAAGTACATTTCGCGGGCACTAAATTGTTCTCTCTTATGGTTCCCTACCCACTTTTGGTCAGCAACTTCACCATCAGATACTTTGGTGAAACAAGTGCATCAACTTTGTTCAAAGCTGGTCTCTCGACAAAGGCGTTGTAATACGAAGGTTGATCCATGATGACAAAGGGAGTCTCAAAAGTTTGAGAGCGCGGTGGAACTTCCATTTGCACAAGAAGTCTTATCTGCCCAACAAGAGTTGATCCTTTATTATTGGACCCAAAAATAGGTTCAAAACTCGATTCAATCTTCTCTTTTAGAATTCCTATTTGGTCAAATGCATGCTTGAAAATTACGTTAATAGCACTTTCGGCATCCACAAAAAATTTGGTAATCATAGAAAGTCCAATTTGCACAGTAATCATAAGCAGGTCGTTGCGGATGGCGAATCCCTCTATGGAGTAATGGTCAAATTATGTATCTAAATTTGGAATCTCGGATTCTTGAGCGGCGACTCTTCTAGGATAGGGAAAATTCCTTCTCTTGCTTCCATAACATAGCGATTTCTAGCTCCTTTGCTATTTCCAACCAGGTGTGGTTCTCAATGGATAACGTCAATTCTGTTGAGAGGTGGAATGATATCTGGCTGAATATCACATTCCACCAGATTTGCAACGTTGTTCGGTAGTCTTTGATTTCCATTTTCAGCCTTTTGATTATCCTCAACAAATTCCTTCAGGCGTTCGGAATGGATCATACATCAAATTATGCCCGCTAGTACTCGACACTCATTGGTTTTATGCCTGTTCAATTTATGATAAATACAGTAATCTCCCCCTTTCCTTGGTTCAGGATCGCTTTTGTCTTTGGAAGAAATCGAGAAATCAACACTTTCCTTCATTGTAGCATATATGTAGGATATTGGCTTGTATAAAGCAATATGATTACTATTCGAACCTTCTTCCCATCTTGACTTCTTATGGTTGCAGTTGTGGCTAATTTTCCTTGTTTTCTTTTTGACATAGGCTTTCTTTCTAGCATGATACATTTCATCCATGTGAATGAATTTACCGGCTTGAAAATGGAAATCCTATAAGTCCTTACATCCATATATATGAGTTCTTGCCAAAACGAGGTTCGCTCAATCAATCTTGAATGTACTGCCACCAGATTACCTTTGTTGGTTATATTTTTCGCCTTTATGGCCTTCATGTTGAACCTCTTAAGATAATCATCCAACAATTCCCCCGGTCTCTATTTGATATTAGATAGCATGGTGTAATCGATAGTAGGATCTTTGCAAAGGCAGAATTGTGCTGAGAATTTGTAAGTAAATTGCTTTTGGGAATAGATAGTTTTCTTTCGATACTATCGGTACCAATTAGTCGCTGCTCCTTAAAAAGTAATTGGAAAAAGCCTAGAATGCACAGCTCCAGATGCGTTGTATAAGTCCATCTAACTTTCGAAAGCCAATAAGTGATCATCTAGATCAGTCGTTCCATTGCATTTGATGGATGGAATCTTGTTATGAGAAGGAATTTACACAGATATAATCTTATCCATGAAGTAAGATTCTCGATGATTGTTGTTGATCATGTCATCTAGGGTTCTTTTCCCCTTGAGATGAAGCATGTCTTTTGCCGTTTTCTCGCCATGTCCCTCAAGTAAGACTCATCATTATGGTTGTCGTTCCTTTCAGGTTTATACCCTTTAGCAGTTGAGCTTCCAGATTGTTCCTTAGATTTTCTTCTAATATTCCCTGGTAGTTTACTTTAGCTTGCTAGTCACTTCTTCTCTTTTGTGGAGTCAGGGTAAGTTTTCCTATGCTTTTGTTTCTAAGCAAAGAGGCATTTAAATCCCTTCTTGGAAACTCTACCTCATCTTCTCCTATGAGCCTGGTGGTTTTGGAGGACTTTTGAGCAAGCATTCCTTCCAAAAGTTTTTTCATTTCTAGCACTTGTTCTAGTCTTTTAAACTTGGCTTTGCTATTAGTAGGTCGTGCCAGTTCTAATGGCTGTCCAGAATCTGCATTTCCCAAGTTGAAGTTGGAAACTGCATTCACTTCTAATGTTGTTATTTGGATAACCTCTTCATTTAGAGCATTAAGTCGCCTTGATTTCATTTTGCTAAAATAAAACTTAATTAATTAGTTTAGAAAAGAAGTTAAACAAGACGGAGGTTCAAGCCCTCCTTCTAGCATCAAAAATGTTAGACCGAAAATTGGTATAACACCTATGATGCCAATAGTGATGAATTAACCCTTGGTTTGAACATATATGATGACATGATTAACTCATTAAAGAATGGAGTTATGATGCTTATAGGCCCTTTTGGAAAAAATATGCGAAAGTCCATATGTTTTCTTAGATCATTGTGCTCGAGGTCAGTTAAGGTCACTTGGAATTAACATGTCCAAGACTTCATATGGGCTTTTAAAAAAGATGTTCCAAAAGGGGCCCATGTCATGTCATATGTTCAGAGGAGAGATAGAATGCAAGTAACAAATTTGTGCAATTATCCATTAAGCTTGTCAATAGGCTACGCCATTAGTTCTTTTATTCAAAGTCCTATATGCATATTATGCTCATCATAGTCCAAAGCTCCTTTTGAATGGTCATGTCGAGTTTTGGGCTTAAAGAATTCATACATATGCATGTCCATGTCAATAATGTTCAAAAAAGGCATAGTAAAAGACGATAGGCATGTCTAAGTAATTGTTTATATGAGTTATGAATAATTACAATCGAATAGATTGTTCCCCAATTCGATTTAGGGTCTACAGGAGTTTTGTTAACAAGAAAATTTGTCAACACCCCAAAGTAGAGTTTAAAGTATAAGTGATTTCTTCGAAACCTCCTTTCAAACAGGTCAAGGTAGGTAATACCTTTCAAACAAGTAAAGATGGTTAAAAACTCCTTTTTAATACCTTTCGACATGGTCGAAGTACCTTTCGAACTAGTTCGGTTAGTTTAGGAATCTGTCGAGACCTCCTTTCGAAGTGGTCAAGGTGAATTGAGGTAAGGGCATAATGATTTAAGGGTTTTAGCTAGGTAATCAGTTCTTATACTCAAAGCCCCATGTTGATACAAGCAGATTATAATCAATGAGCCATGTAACCAGTTCTTATACTCAAAGCCCTATGTTGATACAAGTAGATTATAATCAAAACCACATAAAAACATTGAATCAGTTAACATATACAAGAATACAATAAACTTTGTTTGAATAATATATTCTTTTACTATTTGAAACTTAAGTATACAAAGCAGTCGAATCCCCATTCTAATTGAGAATTAGGGTTTACAAATTCAAGAAAGTACAAGAATGAAGTGTATGAATTCATATCCCTCAAATAAGACCGTTAGGTCCTATTTATAGGCGTTGGTTGAACCCTTATAATTTGCTTTAAAATAGGACTTGATTGCTCTCAACTTCATCGAGAGGAATAAGTGCGCTCTCCACTTTATGTTGCTATGCTATTGTAGGTAAGGAAATATGTAAACTTTTGATTCTATCGATGGTGTATCCTTGTATCTTTAAATAAGTTGGAACATCGCGGAAAGTTTAATCGTGGAAGGTAGCTTTCGAGGGCATACATATCGACTGATGCGGAACCCTCATCTTTTGGTATATGAGAATGATATATCGAACTTGAGTAAACTTCCTTTTATAATTGGATGGCTCCAACCGATTCGAAAGGCTGGTCTATGCTTTCGAAGGTGCAGCTTTTGCCGTCCATTCTATTACGAAAGGTGAATGAAGGTGAAACCCATTGTTTCGAAAGGTTTGGTGTGCATGTGAAGGCTTGTAACATGTTTCCTTTGAAAGGTGTTTCCCAATCTATTCAAAACATGTTCATGCATGCGGAAGTAACTGTATCGGAAGGAGGCAATTGAAGTGCAAGGGTGCTCTTTTCTCCTTTTCACCTCTTCGAAAGCCCATAGAACATTCAACTTTTGCTGATGCATCCCTTCGACTTTTTCGAAAGACTTTGTTAATGCTATCATTCATTGTGAACTCTTCTTTTATATTCTTTATGGTTTCGACAAGGTTGAAGTGAATACTGATGGTAACATTAGCCCCCCCATTGCGAAGGGATACTCTTGACTTTCCAAGTCAACTATTTCAAATTCCATAAATTTCCCACCTTTTAAAATTTTAGGACAGATCTTGGCCATTCCTTTAAATTTGATCGGATGGCTTTCCCTACATCTACTACTTCTATAAATTGCGCTTTCTTCTTCTCTTTTTCACTTACCTGCCATTAAAAGCCTACATCAAGAATCAAAATTTCCCATTTCTTTTCAAAATTCCTAGCTTCAGTAAACTCGAGTTCGGATTCAAGGTAGATTTCCATTGTTTTTATTTTTCAAACTGATTTATTACATTTAATTCCAATCTTAAATTCTTTGGGTTCGAAATTGTACTGCTGTTCTAATTTTTTGAAGATGATTCAAGTTCTTGCTCGTATGAAATTATTCTTAAGTTTATTTTTGATGCTTATTTTGTTCAATTTACCATGTCAATTTGTATTTGGAATTCATCAGATTTGGTTTTTTTACCATTATTACGCACAGATCCAAGCTCGAGTTCTATTGAACTTGATTTTAACTCGTTTTTTAACTTGAATTTGGGAAAGAAAGATTTTTCCAGTAACTTCACAGAGAAGTTTAAGTCGTAGGAATTACAATTCGATATTGCAACTTGACTTTTCAACCCTTTCGAAAGGGGTTGAGGCGCTATCTCTGCTCTGCTTCTTCAACCTCTTTCGAAGGGGTCGAACGGAAGCCTACTACCCGCCTTTTCATTGACCCTTTCGAAAGGGTCGATGTGGTTAACATGAGATGAGCTTCTTCAAAAGCAGGAATATGTTTCATTATATTCTAACACCTTTCGAAGAGGTCTTAATAATGGTCACATAATATACTTTCGAAAGCTCAACTTTTATTTTAAAGGATTCAAAACCTAATGCATATAAAGGTGGATTTAACCCGTCATTGGATTCAGGCTCAATTTTAATTTATTTTAGAAGGTGCTGAAAATTAGAAATTTACACTTCTTATCAGAAATTGGATTGAGAAAAACATATTCTGTTTAAGTTGAAAACTAAATCAAGCCTTTCGACTTGATCGAAACCTGCTATATTGAAACAAGTTTAGTTGTTTGTATGCTCTCGAAACCTTACACCCTTTTCGACTTACTCGAAACCCGTTGTTGTAAACTGGGATTTGACCATCATTTTATACAAACACTGTTGAAACGTTCTAAAACCCTTCCATTTGTATTAATATTACTCGAATCCAAGTCTTTCGACTTAATGGGAATATAGGGTTTCGACAACATTCATATTCTTTGTGTAAAACAAAATTTATAGGTTTAGACACTGTCGAAAGGTTTATTTGGTTTAATCGTGGAATGTTGTTAACGTTTATATATACAAACTAGTAATATAAGGTTAGTTATTCCTTTTTAATAGTAAATTTTTTCTTTGACTTTCAACATTGTCGATGGGTGTTTCTAGGTGTTTCCATTCCATCTATCCCTTTGACATCATCAGAAGCCCAATGAATTTCATGACCCAAATTGACTTTAACATCCTTTCAAAGACATGGAATTATATACTTTGGTTGATATTTGAATTATTACAATAGGTTTTTGATATCTTCGAAAGGTGTTAATAATGGAACAAATTATAACTTTTAATGAAATGGTTTCACCCGTCGGAATTATGGGTGTGAAAAAGATCTCCAAGAAACTTTAAAAAGTTATTTCTCCCGAGGTAGAATCTTCACCAAAGAAGACTAAAGCCATCTCTAAACATTCTTCGGTATCTTCTCAAGATGAAGTCGATGCCATTCTGAATGGCTTTGGAACCATTGGAGTGGAAGCCATTCCCCTTGGCGATAGCGATACTATTCAAATCCTTTTGATGATACTTTGCTTATACTGACATTCACATTTGACATGGTGGCTACCTCCCCTTCCCAGATTTCTTGTCTAAGTTCCTAAACCTTCTTGGAATTGCACCCACCCAGTTATCACCTAATGTCTACACATATCTTATCTCTTTGGAACTTGTGGCTCTGGAATCAGGCATTCCTTCACTAAATGCCGAAGTTCTCAACTACCTAGTCAGCCCGATCAAACTCAGCAATCTGAATAACCAAATTTTCAGAGCTAATCCCTCTAAAAAACTAATTTCAGAGGAGGTAAATAAATTTAGAGATTGGGAGATGCGGTTCTTTTTCGTCCAAAGCTTCCCAAACATCAGTGGAGTCTTCTCTTCTCCCCTTAAGTTGATCGTAGTTTTTATCTTTATTCAATTACATTCTTTTTCGGATCTATGCTTTTTGATCAGGTCCTGCTCTTAAAGAACATAATGATAAGGATAAAAGAGTCATAAAGCTGTTGACCACTACTTCAAGTAGCATTGGGAACAAACTCACACTACTAACGCCTACCAATCTTCAAAAACATTCTCTTCTCCCTGCTGGTTAGAGAGTTCTTGGACAACCCCCTATTGTCCAACATACTTTTAGAAGCAAACGTTTTTTTGTCTTTGGGTGATTCTAAGAATTTCTCTCCCATGTCTCCAATTTGCTTGGATCATTCTAGTTAGTTTAAGCGTAGTAGTTGCACTTTTTTATTGTGTGTAACGACCTGTAAGATTTCAATAAATTTTATTGTTTTATTTACGTATTTAATTGGACTTTGGTGAAAATTTAAATAAATTAATTTGCAAATAAAAAGTTAATATTTGGACCACGTCCAATTAAATATAGCAGATTTTTAATTTTCAATTTATTGTATCAAAGTTTATTGTATGGTGAAATTCTATTTAATTCAAGATATCCAATTATTGCCGATAATAAATTTATTTTCAAGCCTGAATATTTTTCTATGGAAAACTTCTAAATCCTCTTCTGAGTGAGACGCCATCCTTCGTTTTTCCAAATTCGGACGTCTACTGTTCCGTTTACCTTATTTTGTCAAATTAGCAGCACTCTTGATACCGATCATCGACTTTTGATCGGATGATCATACTACTGGTTTTTGTATACCGTTTTGATCGTCTCGTCACGCTGATCCCGACGGTATATTTATTTTTGTATTTTGAAATCCGGTGCACAACAGAAGCAATAACTTGTTCGATATAGCGGTACCTTCAAAATTGTGACCGTTAATCCTTCCGTTAATTTTCCTTCAGGTTCAAATATGAAGCATGCTGTGCACGTAAACAATTATTTGCTTTAATTTTCTGCCCATCAATCTAGTGACCTGCTGTTACTTTTGAAATAAATTCCAACCCTTTTTTTTTCCAAACGTTCAGAGTTATTACGCTATTATTAATTGCTTTGAACAAGGCAGCTAAATCTACACCGTTACTATTCCTTTTAATATTTGGTTGCGTTTTGCTCCTTCCTTTTTCATTTTTCATTACTTACGTTACTGGAAATTTATTTGATATATTATTTACCATCTTTGTCTTTTTTTTTGCCTGGAATGAAATCCTTCCATCACAAAAAAAAAGGGATATATATAACCTGTAGCCATCTTCTCCTCTCCCTCATCACTTCATGCTTACCCAAACCCCGTGCCACTTCCTAACATCGTCAAGCACCGCAAGCTCCTCCACAACCCGAACGCCTTCGCCTCTTCACACACCCCACGACCGGAGCCGTACACATACACCCTCCACCCTACTCGTCTACAGATCCGACCTTTCTCCCCTCTCTCTCCGACCAAACCTAGCCCTACTCCGACCCACTTCCCTCACACGACCCTCTCCCTCTCCGCCCTTCCAAGCCGACTCCCTCAGCGAGATCCAGTCCGCCCTACCTCCACCACTTGAACCGACCGTGCTCCCCATAAACCAAGCTCTGCTCCGATCTCTCTCTCTTCGGCCTCGACCCGAGTCGAGCACTACGATCTATCTCCACCGCAAGCCGCCTATCCCTCCCTCTGACCGAAGCCAGAGCACCACAGATCCGAGCAAAAACCTAGCTTCCTCAGCCCACATCCTTCTCGGCCGAACTCCACCACACGCGCCACCATCAGCCGCCTCCTTCCACATCGCCTCTGCCGTGCTCAGCCACCCCTGCGTCCTTATCTTCCCTTCCTTTGGCCGAACACCACCTACCTAGGCTAAACCATCAACCTGCCTCCTTCCTTTGGTCTGGCCGTAGCTTACGTGCTTGGGGAAAGGTGTGTTTTACTAAATATATGTTGCTATATATATACTCATGTATAGATCTGTATATATAAGCTTAAAGACAATATTATAAAATATAAGTTTTAGTTTCTCTGTTAGCATGTGTTATAAATTTGAGAAAATATAATATAAGTTATATATTGGATCCATAAAATAGTTATTTATATATGAATATCCCGTGGTTTAAGTCTATATCTGAAAAATACACATTCTAGAAATTATATAACAGTTTTGATTTGAATCTATATGTCAGCCTATTTATGTAATTTGCGTAGTGAATATAGGTGTTGGTTGTTGAGGTTAAATTGTAGAAAACCAAAATAGCTTACAGGTACAACATTCTATTTACTGTATGAGACAACATGTTAGTGGTATGTAAATTTACTGTGGGTTGACATTGTTAATTTTATAAGATATATACATACACAAAGTTTGAGAAAAGAAATTTTATGAGTCGGTTGGTATGTGATACCTGTAGGCATAGGGTATATCTGATAAAATAAGGTAGCATGTACATATGTATGGGGTACTTGAGTTGTATAGGGTGTATATTTAAAGGGTGTATATATGCTGCAGTTATAAGTTAATAAAGTGTAAAAGCTTATAAAGTTAATTGGTTAATATGTAATATAAGTTATTTGATTTATAACATGATGTTCTCAGACTATATTATGTAGTAGTGCAAACTATCATGTTTAAATAGGTATAAGATTTGTTTATCTGTAGGGAAGTCCATATGAATAATGTAACGTACACCTGTTTGGGCTTAGGATATATGTTAAGAATGACCCTAGGTATCATATTATATGTTTATAAAGTAAGTGTATAGGTTTACAATATAATTTAGGTACCAATTAAAATATAATACGTATATGTATATATTGGATTTTGTGAACATGGGTGCTTTATTTTAATATATATGTCTTGTTTTAAGACAGTGATTTTAATATATATATATATATCTAAAAATTTGAAATGTATTTGAAGTTAGGATATGATTTATATATGAAAATAGTATATATATATATGTATATATTTATAAATCCACTTATATCAGTCATCGTCTTCGATCCCGTTTGATTAGAATTCGTCTATTCCTATTTATCAGCTTTGATCGTCGATTCGTACAAATCTTACTTGCTTTGAGGTTCGTGCTTGGATTTCGTAACTCAACTTCATTGCCTATATCTCTAGCCTCGAAAGGTGAGCAATCACTCACGATTAACATTCTTTTATTCATTAAATTTGATTTCAATTGAAACGACAATTGAAATATGCTGCTGTAGTTATTTAAATTTGTTATATATGATATTATCTGTAATTGTTCACCTGCGGGATATGACACCATATCCTGTTGTTTATATTATATTGTTATTGATGATATATGCTTGTTATTTTATTATCTGTTATCACTCTGCAAGTTCCCTGTAGTTTAGAAATCGTTATGGGTTGAAATGATAAACCCAAGCGATTTTCATTTAATTGAATTTGGGATTACGGGTTAAATGATATCCGCCGTATATATTTAGTGTACGGATTGAAATGATAAATATCCGTAGCACTAGACTATATGATAAGAAATATATACAGACACCGTTGGTCCATATAAATATTCTGAAAATAATTTTTATAATTTTGGAAAATTTAAAGGTATGATTTTATAACTGGATTTTGATTTATGTGATTTAATGAATATTTCACGTTTAAATAAATTAAAGAAAATATTGAGAAATGTAATATAAGGTCACAAAATGATATTGAATCAAATAAGGGAGTGTTCAAGACTAAATAATAATGATGTAAAAAAATCGAGATCTGGATATTAAGCCTATGAACTATATTGCAATTAAATGGTAGAGATTTGGATATGTATTTGGAACCAAGATAGTCGAATTTGTTATTTTGATAACTAATTGAATTAAATGAAAATTAAGGTTGAACTAAATTGGGAAATTTTTATTTAGAAAACTAGATTGGGAAAAATTTAGTTGAAATGTTGAATACTTAAAGTATGGAAACTTATTGAAATAAAAAGGGGTAATTGGGATATCAAATCCAAATTTGGGATTGATAAAATTTAAGTGGATTTTAGGAAAATTTAAATTGATAAAATGAGATTGAATTTAATTTGAATGGGAAGGTCGGGTTGATGTGAAACGATTTGTTAAGTTGAGGAAATTGAAAGTACTTTACGGTATACATTATTTAATATATATAAATACTATTTTGGGAAATATAAATATTTGAAGTGAAATTGATATTTGGGTTTGGAGTATAAATTAAGTGAATGACCACAGTGTAATAGTATATATTTCTACCTTGTAGATAGTTCTATGGACCCTTAGAGGATGGTCATCCCAAACATCCTTTAAGTTATTTGTATTTCAGTTGATATTTCACTTGAGTTGGATTTATTGATATAAGAATGTTAATCCTGACTCGAGTGTTTTGTGTTTTGCTTTACGCTCGGGTCAGACTGAGTGATTCATCATTTAAGACTCACCTTCGGAGTTGGAGCTTTGCTTGAAGATCCAGCTATCTATCCTTCCAGTCATCCAGTTGATTAGTCCAGAGAAGTCATCGGTTCGTACTGAAGACTTGACTATATTCGAGATATTCTGATGTATTTTATTTCTAACTCTGATGTATATAGTAGCTTCATGAACTACTATCATTTATCTATTCCGCTGCATTTTATTACTCTGTGTCTGTGATCTGTGATTGATTTATTTACTGTATATTTTAAGTTTTGTCAAAAAAAAAAAAAAATTTACAATTCGGTATTTTGAATTATTCAAGTCGGACGTGTACGGTTTTATTGTCGAATTGAATGGTCCAAAATAGCGGGTCGTTACAGTTGGTATCAGAGCTTTGGCTCTAGGCAAAACTTAGCATATACGGTAAATTTGTTTACAGAATCACTTTCGCTCGAGTTGAATCTCTTCCTTTTGACTCGATTTCCTTTGAATTTTGAAATGTCCCTCGGTTCCGAAATTCATTCTGTCTCTCCCTATTTATATTCGTTTGATCCTGGAGTATACCACAACTCCACTAAATGTTTTGTAAAGGGGGTGAAAACTCCTTTACAATTGGCATTGATTCACCGAAGATTTTTGTATCCTCGGTTTACGATGCTGCTATATCTAGTTATACCGAATTCTGTATCGAGGCATATTCTGCATCGATCATATTCCTGAAGTCACGGTGGACCGGTAAAGGTCGCCCGCGATTTATAGAAGTATATCCATCTTCTATTTTGAAATAAAAAATTTCCCCATTTTCGTTCAAGCCTTCCCACTTTGTTTCGAAACTTCCTTTGGCCAAGTTTCCCTTAAAATTTTGAACCTCTATTTTGTTTGATTTTGGACTCCTTGATGATTGGAAACTATTTTGTAGATGGCAAAATCGGAAGAGCAGAAAGCAGCCCGTCGAGCTCGGAGAGCACTTGCCCGTAAGGAACAGGAGGAAGCAATGGAGAAGTGGGAAAGATTGTGGAGGGAAAGGGCAGGACCTGGTCCTTATGACCATGTCGTCTGTTATCGGTGTCAGGAGAAGGGACATTATGCAGCCATGTGCGGAAAGAGAGATGAAGGAAAGAAGAAAGAGGGCAAGCGTTATCGGTCCAAGATCTTCTGTTTTAAATGCCGTAGTACAGGGCACTTTCCCAGCCGCTGCCAGAAGGTGAAGAAAGTAAAAGCTGCACCCACTGCATCAGTCGACCAGTCAACCATTTGCTATCACTGCAGGCTGCCTGGGCATATAGCCAGGAATTGTCCTATGAGGAAGTACGGAAGGAAGGCTGCGTTCCCGCAGGTCGTTAGGGAGGATGGGCATGTCGTGCATTTATGCAAGAAATGTAGAAGTTGGGGCCATATTGAGGGGGAGTGTTCTGGACCCGTTGAAGTCCCACCCGGTAGAATTAATACCGATGCTTTGTTTATGTAGAGGGGTTTTCTGTGGATCTGTTTGCTTTCAGCAGTTGTTTTGTTGCTTTCGGTAAACTCTATTATATCGTTTGCTTAACTGAAGTTCTCAAATCAAGTATTCATATTCCTGTTCCGTTGATATGAAATTTGAATCTCTGTTTGGTTGAAATCTATCCGTGAATCATCCTTTGAAAGATCGGGTATGTTGTATTTTTGAAATTGTTATATATATCGAAATTATTATTTGGATAACTATGAATTTATTTTATATATAAAAGTGAAAATGTTTTCGATAAGGATTATATACCTATATATAAAGCAAATAAGAAATGTTATTCTATATAAAAAGGTTTTGAAAGGATTTGAAATTTTGAAAAATTATAAGAAATTGATTTATATAAAAATGATTTATAACTGTAGAGATAAATTTGAAATTCGAGAATTGAATTCCGGTATTTTGAAATTGGTTTTAAGATTTTGAAAAATATATAAAAATAATATGATTTAAAAGTATTTCTCCAAATAAGAAATGTTTCAAATGAGTTCAAATGAATTCCAATAATTTTGAAGAAATTTCAAAGAAGTTTTCAAGAAAATAGAAGTCCAGAACTCACTTATGTCGCTGGAAAATAATTTCGGTGATGAGTGCACGCATCATCGACATTGATTTTCGAGTCTCAGAGTGGGAAAGAGGCCACTTTAATAGCTTCGCTATGCAAATGATTTTGTAAAACCGTTTTTGATTTCAAATTCCGAAGTATAATTTGATATTTTAGAAAGATATATGTATATATTTGGAACAATTTAAAGTGAGACCGGTGTTCAGTTCTCGAGTTTCGGATTTAATAATTGATTTATTGATTTATTGTTGATTTTCAACTCTTGAATTGAAAATTTGATTTCCGTAACTATTTTGAATGTTCGAACACTTCCAAATCGAGATTAAATTTTCAAAGCTAAGAAATTTCGAAGAGTATAAAATTTCTGATAAAGAATATAAATTTAGTTTGAAATGTTTTGGAAAAAAAATAGTTGAATAATGGTTTTCAAAAAGGCAAATTGGATATTTCACATAGAAATAGATAGTTAAAAGTTTTAAAGGGATAATTATAAATTTGGAAACCATTTTTAAGTATAATTGATTTTTAGAAATTATTTGGTTTTGGAAATTAAACTGAATTTAAAAACCAGTACTTATATGGATGTTGGAAATAAATTTGTTTGACTTGAATCAGTTTAATTTGGAATCTGGGATTTTTTTTTATAAGCCTATTATTTTGGGAACTTTGAAATTAAGATATCTAATTTGGAAGAAAATTTGATGAAATCATATATGGTTTTGAAACTGAATTGATATTGAAATGATGTGAAATTGAGAACCTTACATTATTAAGCACTTGATTGGGAGTGGTCGAACTTATATAAGATGGATTTGTATAGGTATGAAGTTGATTTGTAATCTATTGATTTGAAAGGTACTCAATTTGGAAAGAGAATTTTATATAATCAAAGTCTATATGAGTATGATTTGATCTGCTATTGATTTGGAAAGTATTCGATTTAGAAAGGAATCCTATATATTATGGACTTTATATAAGTATGATATTTGAAAGGGATTTAAAAAGGTACTATATGATATATATTTTCCAAGTAAAGATATGGAAAGTGCCTTCTGCTTGATATTCGCTTTGTGGCCACATCGTGGATTCATTCTATCGATATTATTCTCTCTGATTTTTGGTTTTCCGGATGTAATACTCGAGTGTTCCCACCGTGGCGTAACCCACGGTTTCTTTTTCACTCGTGAATGCACAGCGCAATTGCCTGGCTGAGTCTTGCCTAGGGGTACGGATTGTTTCCTGGGGGAACCAGGCGTAACCATTGTGTATCCTGCAATCTGTGTAGATCGCGAATAGTAGCGCAAGTGCCTGGCAGAGTCTTGCCTAGGGGTACGGATTGTTTCCTGGGGGATCCAGGCGTAACCATTGTGTATCCTGCACCCTACTAGTCATCATGGCGTAACTCGCAGGGCTGAGAAAGCTTACGGATATGGATTGTTTCCTGGGGGACCCAGGCGTAACCATTGTGTATCTGCGAACCATGATCGGACAAAGGTTTTGTTTTGGTTGATTTGATTGGATTGTACTTTCCATATCTGTTTTAAAAAGGTTTTCAAGTATTTTCACTGGGTGTTGAAACAAGTCTACTTAGTACTTGAAGAATTCTAGCTTTGCGCCTAATCAACGCATGGCCAGAGTCTGAAAGAACGAGGATAAACTTGTTGAAACATCGAGTTATAAAAGTATTTTCGAAAGGATAATTTATTCCGATATAATAGTATTTTATTATAAAAGTATTATAAAGGTATTTATTATAAAAGTATTTTTCCAACAAGGAAATTTTGAATTAATCTTTGAAATTTAAATCCCTTGGGTGAATTATAAAATTCATGCCCGATTCTTTCTTTTGAATCTACCTCATCTGCTCAGCTTATTTATTCACCTTGATTCTGTTTTCAAAATCTACCTTCCTTCCTTATTGGATTTATCCTTTAAAATATTGCCTAATTATATACTACATTGTTAAAATAAAATTTTAGTGTTATAAATATTTTTGAAGTTATTAAATTAAATAAAACATCCTTATAGAAAAAGATTATTAATTTATTGATAATATTTGAAAGGTATCTTGAGATGAATTAAAATTTCATAAATTTTGGATTTAATATTTTCAATAGTCCTTGTAAAAATAAGTAATAATGTAAATAATTGTTTTCAAAAGGAGTTCGAAAAGTATTAAATATTAAAGAAAAATATAATTGCAAATGAAGCTTCAAATGAATATTTCAAGTAAAATTTATATAGTTCCTGGTTGTTCTATTCTCCTACCTCCTTCCTTTTCGGGGACGAAAAGTTTTGAGTGGGGGAGAGTGTAACGACCTGTAAGATTTCAATAAATTTTATTGTTTTATTTACGTATTTAATTGGACTTTGGTGAAAATTTAAATAAATTAATTTGCAAATAAAAAGTTAATATTTGGACCACGTCCAATTAAATATAGCAGATTTTTAATTTTCAATTTATTGTATCAAAGTTTATTGTATGGTGAAATTCTATTTAATTCAAGATATCCAATTATTGCCGATAATAAATTTATTTTCAAGCCTGAATATTTTTCTATGGAAAACTTCTAAATCCTCTTCTGAGTGAGACGCCATCCTTCGTTTTTCCAAATTCGGACGTCTACTGTTCCGTTTACCTTATTTTGTCAAATTAGCAGCACTCTTGATACCGATCATCGACTTTTGATCGGATGATCATACTACTGGTTTTTGTATACCGTTTTGATCGTCTCGTCACGCTGATCCCGACGGTATATTTATTTTTGTATTTTGAAATCCGGTGCACAACAGAAGCAATAACTTGTTCGATATAGCGGTACCTTCAAAATTGTGACCGTTAATCCTTCCGTTAATTTTCCTTCGGGTTCAAATATGAAGCATGCTGTGCACGTAAACAATTATTTGCTTTAATTTTCTGCCCATCAATCTAGTGACCTGCTGTTACTTTTGAAATAAATTCCAACCCTTTTTTTTCCCAAACGTTCAGAGTTATTACGCTATTATTAATTGCTTTGAACAAGGCAGCTAAATCTACACCGTTACTATTCCTTTTAATATTTGGTTGCGTTTTGCTCCTTCCTTTTTCATTTTTCATTACTTACGTTACTGGAAATTTATTTGATATATTATTTACCATCTTTGTCTTTTTTTTTGCCTGGAATGAAATCCTTCCATCACAAAAAAAAAGGGATATATATAACCTGTAGCCATCTTCTCCTCTCCCTCATCACTTCATGCTTACCCAAACCCCGTGCCACTTCCTAACATCGTCAAGCACCGCAAGCTCCTCCACAACCCGAACGCCTTCGCCTCTTCACACACCCCACGACCGGAGCCGCACACATACACCCTCCACCCTACTCGTCTACAGATCCGACCTTTCTCCCCTCTCTCTCCGACCAAACCTAGCCCTACTCCGACCCACTTCCCTCACACGACCCTCTCCCTCTCCGCCCTTCCAAGCCGACTCCCTCAGCGAGATCCAGTCCGCCCTACCTCCACCACTTGAACCGACCGTGCTCCCCATAAACCAAGCTCTGCTCCGATCTCTCTCTCTTCGGCCTCGACCCGAGTCGAGCACTACGATCTATCTCCACCGCAAGCCGCCTATCCCTCCCTCTGACCGAAGCCAGAGCACCACAGATCCGAGCAAAAACCTAGCTTCCTCAGCCCACATCCTTCTCGGCCGAACTCCACCACACGCGCCACCATCAGCCGCCTCCTTCCACATCGCCTCTGCCGTGCTCAGCCACCCCTGCGTCCTTATCTTCCCTTCCTTTGGCCGAACACCACCTACCTAGGCTAAACCATCAACCTGCCTCCTTCCTTTGGTCTGGCCGTAGCTTACGTGCTTGGGGAAAGGTGTGTTTTACTAAATATATGTTGCTATATATATACTCATGTATAGATCTGTATATATAAGCTTAAAGACAATATTATAAAATATAAGTTTTAGTTTCTCTGTTAGCATGTGTTATAAATTTGAGAAAGTATAATATAAGTTATATATTGGATCCATAAAATAGTTATTTATATATGAATATCCCGTGGTTTAAGTCTATATCTGAAAAATACACATTCTAGAAATTATATAACAGTTTTGATTTGAATCTATATGTCAGCCTATTTATGTAATTTGCGTAGTGAATATAGGTGTTGGTTGTTGAGGTTAAATTGTAGAAAACCAAAATAGCTTACAGGTACAACATTCTATTTACTGTATGAGACAACATGTTAGTGGTATGTAAATTTACTGTGGGTTGACATTGTTAATTTTATAAGATATATACATACACAAAGTTTGAGAAAAGAAATTTTATGAGTCGGTTGGTATGTGATACCTGTAGGCATAGGGTATATCTGATAAAATAAGGTAGCATGTACATATGTATGGGGTACTTGAGTTGTATAGGGTGTATATTTAAAGGGTGTATATATGCTGCAGTTATAAGTTAATAAAGTGTAAAAGCTTATAAAGTTAATTGGTTAATATGTAATATAAGTTATTTGATTTATAACATGATGTTCTCAGACTATATTATGTAGTAGTGCAAACTATCATGTTTAAATAGGTATAAGATTTGTTTATCTGTAGGGAAGTCCATATGAATAATGTAACGTACACCTGTTTGGGCTTAGGATATATGTTAAGAATGACCCTAGGTATCATATTATATGTTTATAAAGTAAGTGTATAGGTTTACAATATAATTTAGGTACCAATTAAAATATAATACGTATATGTATATATTGGATTTTGTGAACATGGGTGCTTTATTTTAATATATATGTCTTGTTTTAAGACAGTGATTTTAATATATATATATATCTAAAAATTTGAAATGTATTTGAAGTTAGGATATGATTTATATATGAAAATAGTATATATATATATGTATATATTTATAAATCCACTTATATCAGTCATCGTCTTCGATCCCGTTTGATTAGAATTCGTCTATTCCTATTTATCAGCTTTGATCGTCGATTCGTACAAATCTTACTTGCTTTGAGGTTCGTGCTTGGATTTCGTAACTCAACTTCATTGCCTATATCTCTAGCCTCGAAAGGTGAGCAATCACTCATGATTAACATTCTTTTATTCATTAAATTTGATTTCAATTGAAACGACAATTGAAATATGCTGCTGTATTTATTTAAATTTGTTATATATGATATTATCTGTAACTGTTCACCTGCGGGATATGACACCATATCCTGTTGTTTATATTATATTGTTATTGATGATATATGCTTGTTATTTTATTATCTGTTATCACTCTGCAAGTTCCCTGTAGTTTAGAAATCGTTATGGGTTGAAATGATAAACCCAAGCGATTTTCATTTAATTGAATTTGGGATTACGGGTTAAATGATATCCGCCGTATATATTTAGTGTACGGATTGAAATGATAAATATCCGTAGCACTAGACTATATGATAAGAAATATATACAGACACCGTTGGTCCATATAAATATTCTGAAAATAATTTTTATAATTTTGGGAAATTTAAAGGTATGATTTTATAACTGGATTTTGATTTATGTGATTTAATGAATATTTCACGTTTAAATAAATTAAAGAAAATATTGAGAAATGTAATATAAGGTCACAAAATGATATTGAATCAAATAAGGGAGTGTTCAAGACTAAATAATAATGATGTAAAAAAATCAAGATCTGGATATTAAGGCTATGAACTGTATTGCAATTAAATGGTAGAGATTTGGATATGTATTTGGAACCAAGATAGTTGAATTTGTTATTTTGATAACTAATTGAATTAAATGAAAATTAAGGTTGAACTAAATTGGGAAATTTTTATTTAGAAAACTAGATTGGGAAAAATTTAGTTGAAATGTTGAATACTTAAAGTATGGAAACTTATTGAAATAAAAAGGGGTAATTGGGATATCAAATCCAAATTTGGGATTGATAAAATTTAAGTGGATTTTAGGAAAATTTAAATTGATAAAATGAGATTGAATTTAATTTGAATGGGAAGGTCGGTGTTATCCCAACTTTTGGCAAAGTTGAGATACCCATAATTTACTAGAAATCAATGATTACTATTCATGAATATCAACCATGCATTATAGGATAATCATGGATATCGATGAATTTTGTCCGAGTCCAGAACGGGCCGCAGTTGATAGGACACGACAAGAAAGATCATAGGAATCTGCATTCCAAATTTCAAGACAATCCGAGGTCGTATGCTCAAGTTATGATGGAATCAAGATAAGAGGAATTGACATTGCTCGGTTCGAACCCATAGTGTTCGAACCCATCATATTCGAAACCATCACCCTACTTATGTTCGAACCCATCTGGTTCGAACCCACGAAATAAGTCTGCGCCTCGAATCCATAAGCATTTGCCCCAGTTCGAATCGATGGAGTTCGTAGCCATCGGTTCGAAACCATCTATTTCGAACCCACCTGCGTTCGAACCGATAGCACTGCCATACCAATCTCGAACCCATCGGGTTCGAGTCCATCTAGTTAGCCTTGACTCCACTTCGAACCCATCACAAAACCTAGCTTCGAACCCATCACAAAACCTAGCTTCGAACCCATCACAGAGCCACACTTCGAACCCATCCTGAGTAGCTTCATTCGAACCCACTGGGTCAACCAACCACGATGACGTGTCTCCCATCGGTTCGACTGCGCCGGGATATATGGAGTCGAAGCGGTCAACATGGAGAGAAGTCCGGATCGATTCGAAACTTGCGCTCCACGTCACCACGAAGTCGCGTGCCATACTGGTTTCGAAATCATCGTTTCAAGCAACAGGGGTTCGAACGCAACAGCCTCACCGTGAAGTCAATTTCGAACCCTGCATATCTCCTAACCTACTGATCCAAATGCCATGAAATTTTCACAGATGCTTGCATACATGATGAAGAATGTCCACGCCAAATTTCACCTCGATTGGATGAATTCTTGATCGGTTCGAATGGAGTTCGAACCGATGCCAAAGTGGGCCCAAACTTTCCGAGACCGTACGTGTGGGCCCCCTCACGTGCCAGAAGAGGTCTCCCAAGTTTTCAGCGAGATAGCAGCAGCCTACGCCTATAAATAGACCTCCAGGTCATTCAGAAAAGGGATCTTTCCGCCATTAAACGCCAAGACTCTGCCGGATTCAAGTTTAACTATCAGAACCACCGTTGTACCTGAATTTCCGAACTACAATTCATTGTAATCCGCTGTAATCGATTGTAATCAGCGAAGAACATCAATAAAAGGAAAAACCTTTGAAGTGGACGTAGGCCGGAGATAGCCGAACCACTATAAAATCGTGTGTTCTTGTTTACATTTACTATTTTGCTACTTAGATCTGCGATTTGTGTTTGGATATTGCTGATTTATATTCCAACACTGGTGCTTTCACATTCATCGGGGTTTGTGACCAATTTTGGTGCAAACACTTTGGTGCTTTCACTGAGAAGAACCAGCACCCGCTACATCAGATTCAGAATTCAGATTCAAAAGTTTGAAGAAACTCCAATCCGGAAACAATGACTCGACATACGAGACAAAGAGTTGATAGAAGCCAACAAGGAGGAAGCCAAGAGGCATCCTCCAGATCAGGAGAAGGACAAGCTTCCGTCTACATCACCAGAGACGAGATGGAGGCCATGGCTAATTCATTGCGCGAAAGCATAATGAAGAGTCAACAGGAGATGCTGCAGAATTTCCTCGAGCAGATGAGGGCGGCAAATATGCAAAACCTTGGACCAGCTACAACAGCTACGAGTACGGGACAAGGAATAAGGATTGCAGATGCAAATGAAGGACAGGCTCAAGGCCAGAATACAGGGATTGAAGGTGGTCAACAAGGCCTTGGGGGCAGACCCTCAGGGTCCGATACTGGAAGGCCAACAGACGGAGCCCAACAGACAGGAGCCAATGCATACGCCAACGAGCCACCAGAAGAGTACGTACCGGAATTCCCTTCAAGGCTCGGGGGGCAGGACAGAAACTTGACAAGGGGGCAACCCCTAGACGGAGATGAGAGAATGATAGGCCTAATGCGACGAATCATGAGAGGAGGATTGCCTAGCGGAGGCCTAGAAGAAGTCAGTCGGAGTCCATTCACTCCGAACATCCGAAATGCAAGGAACCCTCCAAAGTTCAAATTACCAGCGCTAGATCCCTATGACGGAAGATCAGACCCAACCGTACACATCACAAGATATATCAGGCACATGGAAGTACTGGGGGCATCCGAGGAAGTGATGGCACGATGCTTCCCTCTATATTTATCAGATTTAGCTTCACTATGGTTCAGACAACTAGAGACTGGATCAATTGGAACATGGAGCGAGCTCGTTGATTGCTTCATGAGACAGTTCAGGGTCCACGTGACGCGACCCAAGAGTGTGATGACTTTAGCAACAATCAAGCAGAGGACCGGAGAGTCCATAAAAGATTTTCTACTCAGATTCAACGTGACAGTGACTTCTGTGGATCGCCCGGATCCATCAATGATTTTGATGGCGGCGGTGGCAGGAGTCGCGGAAGGCACCAAATTTAAGGATTCTCTAACTAAAGATCCACCGCAAGATCTTGGAGAATTCTTCCATAAAGCTGAAAAATTCATTCGATTAGAAGAATCACGAGTCGAGAGTCGTGAAATAAATGCCACGAAAAGCATAGGAACCTCTGGAGAGCAGTCCGGAGCGGACAAGGGAAAAAGGAAACAGGATGACAGACATGATGGTCCTGATAAACGGAAGAAATTCCGAGAACCAAGATTCAGGCAGTACACAGATCTGAATGCAAGCCTAGAAAGAGTCTTCACTGAAACCAGGGGGCAACTTCACTATCGAAAGCCACCTGTAAGGGATCCCACCGAGCGGGAGCGCAGGACTGGAAAATATTGCCTATTCCATGAGCTGGATGGGCACACCACAGATGAATGCCGTCACTTGAAGGATGAGGTGGAAGAACACGCTAGGGGTGGTAGATTACCGCAGTATGTCAGAGAACGGACAACAGCGACAAGGCATGAACAACTACCGCCTCCACCTTGCAGGAACGATCCTGGATCGGGATCACGACTCGTCATCAACTGATCAAAGATGGCAAGGGCCAAGTCCACGATCTGGACTTCGGTCGAATAATTTTATTTAGATTTATTTTCAGAATAAAACGGTTACTCCACTTACACATGTACGGGAACCGGAGAGATCCCTAGGCATGCTCTGAGATGGAGATGAACCGCTACGCCCGGAGAGGCAATCCTTAGTTTTTTCTGATGTTTGAGATTGAACATCTAGAACTTGAATTTTAATAAATAAATTTGAACTTCTTGCAATAAACCTTTTGACCGGAGAGTCAAAGGATGAACATTGAACACCAGTATAAACATGATCGCTTTATAACCCCATCCGGAGAGACGGGGTCCGAAGGCAAGAAGTGAGTTGCTTCGCCGGAGAGCAACAGGATCGACTCACTTATCGTCGTTTCCCCTTCACCAGAGAGTGACAGGATGGGATCCGACAAGAGTCCGGAGAGACTATGATCGGCCGATGATTCAGGTCATGACATCGCTTAATGTTCAACTGCTTTGAACCGGAGTGCAAGAAGTGGGTTGCTTCGCCGGAGAGCGACAGGATCAACTCACTTAAGCGCTGTTTCCCCTTCACCGGAGAGTGACAGGATGGGATCCAGCAAGAGCCCGGAGAGGCTATGATCGGTCCCGAACGACCATGATATCGCTATACGTCCTAACTGGGACCAGAGTGCAAGGAATAGAAGGCAACGCCAGAGAGCAATGGGATCTTTCTATTCAATCACTGAGTCTAGAATGAGCTCAGTAAGGGTTTAGAGCAGCCAATAATAGTCCAGAGAAACTATGAAACTTCATTCTCAACTCCTACGGGAAGAACAAACATTGATTTGGCTTCGAACAGCCACATACTTGATCGATAATGCCACAGCTATCAACGAAACATGAATTTATTACACTTGATATAAGACCGTTCAAAACATACCTTTTACAAAAAGGCATGTTTTGGGGGGCAAAGTGTTATCCCAACTTTTGGCAAAGTTGAGATACCCATAATTTACTAGAAATCAATGATTACTATTCATGAATATCAACCATGCATTATAGGATAACCATGGATATCGATGAATTTTGTCCGAGTCCAGAACGGGCCGCAGTTGATAGGACACGACAAGAAAGATCATAGGAATCTGCATTCCAAATTTCAAGACAATCCGAGGTCGTATGCTCAAGTTATGATGGAATCAAGATAAGAGGAATTGACATTGCTCGGTTCGAACCCATAGTGTTCGAACCCATCATATTCGAAACCATCACCCTACTTATGTTCGAACCCATCTGGTTCGAACCCACGAAATAAGTCTGCGCCTCGAATCCATAAGCATTTGCCCCAGTTCGAATCGATGGAGTTCGTAGCCATCGGTTCGAAACCATCTATTTCGAACCCACCTGCGTTCGAACCGATAGCACTGCCATACCAATCTCGAACCCATCGGGTTCGAGTCCATCTAGTTAGCCTTGACTCCACTTCGAACCCATCACAAAACCTAGCTTCGAACCCATCACAGAGCCACACTTCGAACCCATCCTGAGTAGCTTCATTCGAACCCACTGGGTCAACCAACCACGATGACGTGTCTCCCATCGGTTCGACTGCGCCGGGATATATGGAGTCGAAGCGGTCAACACGGAGAGAAGTCCGGATCGATTCGAAACTTGCGCTCCACGTCACCACGAAGTCGCGTGCCACACTGGTTTCGAAATCATCGTTTCAAGCAACAGGGGTTCGAACGCAACAGCCTCACCGTGAAGTCAATTTCGAACCCTGCATATCTCCTAACCTACTGATCCAAATGCCATGAAATTTTCACAGATGCTTGCATACATGATGAAGAATGTCCACGCCAAATTTCACCTCGATTGGATGAATTCTTGATCGGTTCGAATGGAGTTCGAACCGATGCCAAAGTGGGCCCAAACTTTCCGAGACCGTACGTGTGGGCCCCCTCACGTGCCAGAAGAGGTCTCCCAAGTTTTCAGCGAGATAGCAGCAGCCTACGCCTATAAATAGACCTCCAGGTCATTCAGAAAAGGGATCTTTCCGCCATTAAACGCCAAGACTCTGCCGGATTCAAGTTTAACTATCAGAACCACCGTTGTACCTGAATTTCCGAACTACAATTCATTGTAATCCGCTGTAATCGATTGTAATCAGCGAAGAACATCAATAAAAGGAAAAACCTTTGAAGTGGACGTAGGCCGGAGATAGCCGAACCACTATAAAATCGTGTGTTCTTGTTTACATTTACTATTTTGCTACTTAGATCTGCGATTTGTGTTTGGATATTGCTGATTTATATTCCAACACTGGTGCTTTCACATTCATCGGGGTTTGTGACCAATTTTGGTGCAAACAGTCGGGTTGATGTGAAACGATTTGTTAAGTTGAGGAAATTGAAAGTACTTTACGGTATACATTATTTAATATATATAAATACTATTTTGGGAAATATAAATATTTGAAGTGAAATTGATATTTGGGTTTGGAGTATAAATTAAGTGAATGACCACGGTGTAATAGTATATATTTCTACCTTGTAGATAGTTCTATGGACCCTTAGAGGATGGTCATCCCAAACATCCTTTAAGTTATTTGTATTTCAGTTGATATTTCACTTGAGTTGGATTTATTGATATAAGAATGTTAATCCTGACTCGAGTGTTTTGTGTTTTGCTTTACGCTCGGGTCAGACTGAGTGATTCATCATTTAAGACTCACCTTCGGAGTTGGAGCTTTGCTTGAAGATCCAGCTATCTATCCTTCCAGTCATCCAGTTGATTAGTCCAGAGAAGTCATCGGTTCGTACTGAAGACTTCACTATATTCGAGATATTCTGATGTATTTTATTTCTAACTCTGATGTATATAGTAGCTTCATGCACTACTATCATTTATCTATTCCGCTGCATTTTATTACTCTGTGTCTGTGATCTGTGATTGATTTATTTACTGTATATTTTAAGTTTTGTCAAAAAAAAAAAAAAAAAAATTTTACAATTCGGTATTTTGAATTATTCAAGTCGGACATGTACGGTTTTATTGTCGAATTGAATGGTCCAAAATAGCGGGTCGTTACATTGTGTTACTCTTTAGATTACCTTACTAACTTTTTTTTGATTTTTTAGCAACTGCTCCTCTGTTCGGATTGATCGTAAGTGATCCAGTTCTCTTGACTTCTACATCTAGTGCATCATCTTTGACTCAGGACATTTCTCGGTCGAGAATTATTACCAAAAGAAAGCTAAGCGAGAAGACTGCTGTCGGTCCTTCCCTTAAGAAAACTAAAATTGTTTATTTCCAGTCTTCTCCTCCTCCAAAAGAGAGGATATATTGATGTAGACAAGGCTTCGGAAGGTTCCTCACTTGATGTTGCTATTGATTCACCCAGAGCAGCTCCTTCTAAGGATGATTTCATGTCTCGTATCGTCATGTCTGACTCTCATAGCATTATTAAACGAATGCAAAAGGATATAGGGGCTTCAACTCCTTCTTAGAAGTTGAATCCTTCTAAACCCACATCACCGGTGCCCCTCAGTGATTTTGAGGAAATTGTACAATCCATCATGAATTCTTCGTCCTTTACTTCCATTCAACCGCCTTCCTCATTATCAAACCCAGCAAGACATTGTCAATCTTTAATAGAGGAACTACTTCTGGTACATTTTGTATTATTTGCCCTTATTATTATTATTTCTTGCTGAATTTTGACCCATGTTGTACCTTTTCTTTTATATTTCTAAAAGCTGGTATTCTCTTTAAGAAAGCACTTCAAAATCTTTTACTGAAAAGTTCAAGCTTTAAGAGGAAATACAACTTTGAACAGCCAAATTTCCTCCCCTTCTACTACCAAAGATAATGCAATAAAGTAATAAGAAAGGTTGGGAGCCCCTCTTGCTCAAGCAGAATCTTTATCTCCGAAAAGAGGAAAGCAAAACAAATCTTAGTCGATGAAAATTTGTCTCTAAAATGGCTTTAAAAGAGTTCGAGGAAGAGAAAACTCAGATGGCTGCTAAACAATCTTTTCTCTGGAAAAAGCCGGGGAAGAAGAATTCTTTGAAAATGGCCTTAAATACTATCTATGAAGCCAAGCAAAAGGTGTCATAATTTGCGAGCACATCCCTCAATGACATCATCGTGAATTCCTATGAAGACGCTCTTATGCTTGCTTATACCGACAACATTTAAAAGTGCCCCGACGTAAGCTTCCTTCCCTCGATCCTGCTCTAGTTAAAAGGTTCATGGATAAGATCAAAGAAATAGAGCAAAGAATCGAAGTCCCTAAGAGAGAAGAAATCGATGCCGCCAAACTCTTATCTTTTGAAGTTCCTTTTTATAAAAGGAGATTCTGATTCTGATGAAAAAAAATGATGATGAAGCCACCGTAGAGTAAGGTGGCAATGACGATGATATTGATGATGATAATCATGATGATGAGGGAGGTAGAGGTCGAGGTTCAGGTGGAAACGGAAGTGGTCATGCCGATGCTCATGAAAAGGATGGCAATGATATCCCTGGGACTTCAGAGAAAGTTAACCTTGATCCTTTTGATCGTGAAACAAGCCTAACTGAGCTTCCTGAGCCTTCTGATCTCCACGAAGAAGCTGCCAATATTGATGTTGGAGAACGAGGGAAGAAAAAGTAGACTTCACAAACTTCAATTCCCGTTTCTTAGGTACGAGATTCCTTGTCAAAATGGCTTTCACTTCCAAGATAACAATAGTTGACATCCTTTTATTTTAGATAAAGAAGAAATTTATTCAACTCTATAAAATAAAGCTTGAAAGAAAACAAGCAGAAATAAATAACTTGTATAGAGAGTTAGGTAAGCAATTAAAAGAACACAATGCACCCTCCCAGATGTATCATAAGCTTAATAAAAGTGTCGCGGTGTTAGCATCTTTCATAGACCACGAAGCCGCCCCTCGATTGGAGAGGGCATGCTATCGATATGATAGCCTTTTGGAAAAGAATCAGGAATTAATAACTCTTCTGGATGTTGGTTGAAGAAAAGGACATCCTAGTAAACTTCTTATACAATACCTATTGCAGACACCCAACCGTAGATTTTTCATACTTGGATGATTTTAGTCGAGGTCTACTTAGGCATCTGCATAGGAGATATTTAGATGAATTTGGATCTAATCCGCATCAGGGGGCTTGCTGGAATTTACCGTGGGTCAAATCAATCCCTCATGAGTTGGCTCCAGAAAAACTCAAATATTATAATGATAAATTTATTTTTGAGTTATTTAAAAAGTTAATTTTTTATGAACCGGATGAACATTTGTAATTTAATTTCCTTTTATACTTAGTCGTATATTATTACATTATCATAGAATAAGTGTCTCTCAGGCAGCCTTGTTTCTAGAGATTATTTAAGCAAATAGGTCAAATTAAAAAGAGATTATTTAGAAAACGCTTCGCTTTTGAAGTCATCAAAATTGGCTAAATGGTGTTTTCTTAGAGACCTGCATAGACTTTATATGGAACATCCCGCCTTCGTTTCGATTCTCTTGGTGAAGAAAAAGAAAAACTCCTCAAGAAAATTCAAACATATCATACTAAATTAACATGCAGTCATGACAGTCCTCCTGCCAGGGAATAGGACTATAGCAAATATCCTCCACTTATTGCCCCGTAAGGATTTAATGCCCCTTTTGATTCGACAGTTACTTTTTCAGCTAATTCCTTGAACAAATTCAAAATGCATTTTCTCACTTTTATTGTAATAAAACAAGTATTTGATTAAAACAATGAGATTGTACATTTTGTTTTATTTCTTCTTGAGTTGTAATTTCTTTTATTGTAATATAAGATATTGGTTATTTGAGTTTTGACTTTTTTTGGTTTAGATAGGTCTCACAACTAGCTATTGCACCACCCTCATTAGATTCCTTAGCTCGTTTCACTAGCATTAGAGACAGATTGATTGCATGTTGAAAAGAGGCTTTTACTTAAGGATCCTCTATCTACTTGTTTTCACGGCAATGCTGAAGCATTGGAATGACACATGGGATATTTGCTCCAAAAGACAATTGTTAGAAACCTCAATGATCAGATTGCCAACCATGAAGTGGACATAAAGAATAAGAATGAGACAATTTCCATATTGAAGCGCTAAATCAAATTGAATCCATCGACTGAT
Source organism: Allium cepa (assembly GCA_030765085.1). Classification (NCBI taxonomy): domain Eukaryota; kingdom Viridiplantae; phylum Streptophyta; class Magnoliopsida; order Asparagales; family Amaryllidaceae; genus Allium; species Allium cepa. Next base: position 539,197,998 of record CM060934.1, on the reverse strand, counting down.
TTTGATCATAAGATGTTTGAACTCCTTCAGCAGATAAGCGATTTAGAGATTATGTTAAAAGACAGTCAAGCTCAATGCAAATCATTGGAATTTATCATGTGGGATGACATTCCGAATATTTATTTGCCAACTTCTTCGATCACATCATCTGTTGTAAAATCAACCAGATCTTCATCTCTTGCAGTTCAAAAAGTTCCTACTACAACTAAACTTCCTCCCAGTTTAGATGAGAAGGCAGTAGGAGAATGGTGTAGGAAGATCAAGTTCGAAATGATGAGATATTTTGATGACCAACAGAGGGCAAAATATTCACAATGCATCAATGAATACGCAGCCAAGATTCAAAGTCTTGAACAGGAAAAGTATCTTCTTTAAAAGCATATCAACAAAGCTTTCAATCATGCTTTAAAGGCTCATATTGATTCTGCTGATGGCACCGATGATATAAAGAAAAAGGAAAAGAAGCTTAAAGAGATTCTTTGCATAGCAATTCGGCATATCATTGATCCTATGATTGTTGAAAATCTAGATAAGACTATTCAGGACTTGTGAAACATCCACTTGTGCCGTATACTTGTAAATAATTTTATAAATTATGTAAATATCACTTGGTTTGTAGTCTTTGCTTGTTCTCACAATGTTGTTTTTGAATATGCTTTCTGATAACTTGGACTATAGTTTCTGTATATGCTGGACCATTCTGTCTTCCTTAATGATCTCATTTTCCTGAAAAGTACAAAGTAAATGATATTTCTTATCATTAACTTGAAATCTACATAGTAGTTTGTCCACGTTATTGGTGATAGAATAAGGAATTCAAAAGATCCTAGTAATGGAAGTTAACAGATCATTATGTTAAAATATAATAATAAGTGAGATGTAATTCCATAATTGGATGTCTTGAAAGCTATAACGACTTGTTTTTCCATACCATTCAAGCTGACCATAATCCACACATGTCCAATTGAACAGAAAGACGGATAGTTATGTGGAAGAAAGAAGAAAGAAGAAGAGAAGAAGAGAAAATAAACTAAAAACAACACAAAATCCCGTAATTGCAACAGAACAACATATAATATAAAATCAATGATTTTTACAAAAGAGAAACTGTTATATACATACATCCATCAGAGTACAACAATAATCACAATTACCAGCCTGGACATTTATAACAACTTGTCCTCACAATTGTTGATAATTTCAATAATAAGACAGCGAAAAATAAAAATATACGAGAATACGACTTGAAGACCTCCAACTCGTCTCCCAAGCTCCAATGCAATCTGTAAATATGCTCGGTCTGACCCGAGCATTATAATAAAATAACACGTGAGTCAGTTTGGAAAACCAGCGTGAGAAAAACGCACCCAACTATTTATTTGAACTATTTATAGTTATATTAATAAATTAAATTAAAAATTCGTCTATAGAAATCGAGTCGTTTATTAATAGTTTATTTTTTGGTAAATTATTTGAACCATTTATTACTGTAAGCAAATTTACAAGTTGAATTCACTGTTATTATTTATAATTTAAAAGGAGTGAACAAGTCCATTTAATCCACAGAATTAATATTCAATTTAAATCCTAATATTTAAATCATCATTCAAATAATAATTTACAATTCAAAGATTTTAAATAATCCTATATTTTAATTCAATTTTAAGCTTTATAAACCAATATTTCAATATTGAAATTAATTAAATACTCAAAATTAAATGACCAAAATCTCGGGTTGTTATACTCTCCCCTTTAAAAGAATTTCATCCTTGAAATTACCAAGGTAAGGAAAATGCCTCTGAACCCATTAACTTTTTTAAAATCAATTACTTGGATAGGTTATTAAATTTTCAAAGTACTAAAATTTCAAAAAAATTCGGCACCGTTTTCTTTGTGCAGCTCGATCGGAAAAACTACAAATCGCCGTTACGGGCCCAAAATAATGAAAGAAATAAAAGTCAAGTGGCCTTCCACATTTGGGAGTAAAAAAGTCGATCCAAATGACAATATAAACATGTACCTAGTTGTCGGGCAAATAACTAAACTCATAAAACCAAAGGCGTCAAACTAACCTTTGCTTCCATAAACTTGCATCTCATTTACAAATAATAACCAAACATATGAGTCATAGCCATATAATTTTGCATTTTCAAATATCAAATATATAATTTATTAAAACCCGTACGATGTACATATATCATCCATGCACAATACCAGACTCGACCGCTCGCTCGATCACATAATTTCACTTCTGAACTAGTATCGACCACTCGACTTTCCAAGTGTGGACTTCGATCTGGTTCCTTGATTAGAAACCGCCGTTCTTCTTGCATAGCCATATACTATTATAGAAAACTTTGGATTCAAATCAAAAATCCATATGGAGTGTTCACCGTCAGGAACCGAGTGAAAAATTGTTGTTCGAATCGGTGTAAATAACCTCGAAATCGTATACTCAAATCTGTATCAAAATCAATTATGCGAATCAAATGGTCTTCATACAACATACGTATTTATTTCAGTTGGTTCCTTAATTATACCAAATTCTTTTAATTCGCCTTCACTTTAAATCACTATTAGTTATACCAATAATATTTCCCTTTTATACTAAAATTCATTTATAAACCATTTTATAAATCATTTTATTTAACTTTACTTATGTTAATCTTCATCTATAGCTCAATTTTCCAACTTTACTTTTCTTAACTATACCAATTATTTCAATTCACCTTTTATTTTCTTGTTCTTTTTTCTTGGTATAGTCCCTTTACTACTAAGATTATTTATGAACTATTTCATAAATCCATTTTCATTAAATGCTATTTTTATTTTAACCCATTCCAAACACATTACTTAAAACTAAAAATTTGACAACTAAAGTTTAAAAGCATCTTATAAAACACAACTTAATTTTATCAACACTTTTAAAACTCAAGTTTATACACATTTCAAAGGTTACAACTCCATCTTACAGCTCCTCCATACTTAAGTTTATTAAAAACACATTATAAAGCCCACATAGGTTTATTATCCATTTTAAACTTAAGTATATATTTTTAATTAGTACTTAGAATTCATTTTCTAAGTCATTTTATAACATATTACTTTAAGCTTAAAACACTTTGCAAAAGTTTATCTCAATGATGAATAGTTCCCAAGAATTTTCATTACTTCCAAGGAATCAATATTTTACTTCAGAAATATTACTCAAGTTTATCAACATTCTATAACTCAAGTTTATATTTACAAAATTCCCTTCTAGTTCCTAAGAGTACATATACAATATCAGATTTGTTTTTTCTTAACATGAATGTTCAACAATTTTAAAACTTTAAATTATTATCATTTCAAATTCATAATTACTGAACTTATTTCTTTAAATTTCTCAGAACACTTAGCTACGGATTTCTATATCAATTTGGAAGTTCTAACCATTCAAAATAGTCAAAAATTCCATTCCATTTTTAATAAATGAAAATTTCCCAAACAACATAACAAAATGAGATATAAAACCAAATTACTCCAATGCATATGGTACGTGCAGCCATTACATGACCTAACTGAGAAATTCATAATTTAAACCCCAGTTTTTATTTTAAATCAATTTGAAATAATAATCATATACATAACTCCCTTTTATATATGTCAAATCATCCTTTGGGAATTTTAAACAATTTTGTTTTACACAAAACAATACAATAACCAATTTCTATCACAGTAGCAATTCCTCACTTTAGAAACTCGAAAATGAATGCTGATGATGCTGCAGTAATCACCGAATTTATTTTCCAACGAATGAAGTGAGTTTACTGCTTTTTATCTGCTTTAAAATCTATTTTAACTTCCGCTATTCATTTACACTTCCAAAATAACACCATTATTATTTTTCTCAAAATTTTGAAAACAATTTCCAAACTCCGGTTTTTGAGTTCTAAATTTCTAGGTTTAAGTCCATTTTTATTTATAAACCATATTTAAAGAAAAATTCTATTTCAAAACACACTTCAATAATACTATTATTATTCTTCCAAACTTTTCAAAAATAATTTCCAAAACATTAGAATTTAAGTTCTCAAATTCTCAGCTCAAAATCCTTATTTATAAACTATATATATATATATATATATATATATATCCTACTTATATAATTTCACTTCTTATACATGGTCATTTCATAATTTTTTTTTCTTTGTTTAGGTTATAATACACACTTTTATTACATAAATTCTTTAACTCAACATTACCACCGAACGCCTTATAGTCAAACTGTGAATTTGAATTCAAAAGGGGTTCGTATTTACATTTAACCAAACAAATAATTTCTCTTCAACCATATTAGCCCAAACAATAAAGAATAAATGGTAAAAATCAAATATTACCTATCTATAACAACAAAACACACTATATTTAACAATATTACTTTCAAAAAAATTATTCTTTTATATACAGAATGTAATTTAGGTAAAATTATTTCATTATCCAATTTCAAAATAATATTGTATCGACTTGCCTTGTTCAAGTGTTTAGAAACCCCATCGATACATTCGTTCTTTCTGCATCGACCAGAGTTTATAACCACTAAGCCGGTAAATCAACACAATATAAAACATTTTTATATCACTATCAAATACGCGCTGAGATACACACACACACACTCAAACTCATCCTAGGGTCTCACTCACCCTATCTCAAATGAGTTAACCCCACCAAAGCCTAGATGTTCGCTCAACCTAAGCTCTGATACCAATTTTAATGACCCGCTTTTCCGTACCATTCAAGCTGACCATAAACTGCACATATCCAACCCAAATCGAATAGAAAGACAAATAGTTATAGGGAAGAAAGAAGAAAGAAGAAGAGAAGAAGAAGAGAAAAGAAACTAAAAACAACAGAAAATCTCACAATCACAGCGGAACAAAATATAATATAATACCAATGATATTTACAATGGAGAAACTGCTATATGCATACATCCATCAGAGTATAACAACAATCACAATTATTAGCCTGGACGGTTATAACAACCTGTCCTCACAGTTGCTATAATTTCAATAAAGAAGTAGCGAAAAATAAACATATATAAGAATACCACTTAAAGACCTCCAACCCGTCTCTCGAGCTCCAATGCATCCAAAGCAATCTATAAATAAGCTTGGTCTAACCTGAGCAATATAATAAAATAACACCCGAGCTAGTCTGAAAAACCAGTGTGAGAAAAACGCACTCAACTGGATTTTAAAGTTATAAAAACCTTTGAAAACAAAGGTATCTCGTAAGATCACGTTGCACATAAACACGGACGGATTTTTACCTTACATAACCAAAACATTTCATATGAAATCCTCTGATATTATAATAGCGTCTAGATACGATTACTTATTTATCATAGTTGAAATTGTTACATTATTAAATTTCTGCATACTAGGTCCTACAATCAAAACCGAAGGCGCTTATTGGAGAGTGGATTCCAACTGTGAAAGGGTAAGAGTCTACCCATTGAATCCGTACACCTCCAGGTAAAATGTACGAGAGGCTACACACGTTGCATCTCAGCTACTCAGGACCTGCCCTACCCCTTATTGAATAGCGTCGAATATGACCACCCCATGGTTGATAAACAATTATCATGGGCCCCGAAGCATGCATAGAGATATCGACACTAGATGTTGGGATGATCATGCCTAACGGGAGCGACCCACATAGCCCTGCCGCATGTCCCTGCTTTAGTCATTTTTCCGGTTGATGAGGCTTGAGGCTATGATTACCTTTTTTATAGCACTTCCCAATTGGAATGCTAACACTGCCTTCCAGGCAACAATGAAATGCCAGCATTCATCCATACAAGTTCGTTCTGGGACTGAACGAAACACTTAAGAGCTCTGTCTTTGAATTCCCATCATCCTCAAGATGCCTTCCATTCGCAATGCTTTAGTTGGATTGAAGCGGTTTTCAAATAAAATATCCGATCTCGGTCTCTTCGAAACGACATTCGACAGTTTTCGGTAAACTCAACCTCGATTCTTTAGGAAATAAATAGACAAAAATAAGAATGGAGTTTACTTCCAAACCTTTTGTGGACGGATTTCCTTGTCATTCATCCAAGAAGAATGAAAGACGAGATTCATATACACAGTACAACATCATCGAAGATGACTGTGCCATATAACTCACGCGTTTCTCCTAAATATTTCCAAAGTTACTTTTAGGTCCCAATTCGATAGTCGGTTATTTAACCATAGAATAAACAAACATTCGAATCATAGATTTCATTTCCCATGGAACCCACTGAGCTTCAAATTCATAAATTTAAAATCACTTTTCAAATACTTTAAAATTACTTACATTTATTTGTCTCAACAGGATAAGTATATTCATAAAACGCAATATTTTCGATACATAGAAATTATAACCATGTATTTATCTTAACAGTATAAGTATATTTACAAATCATTCTTTTCGAAAGTTGAAGAACCTTTCCCATATACTTACGAAATGGTATAAGTATCTTAACCAATCACTTAGAAAGATTTACTTATTTCAAGATCATATTAAAATGATTAAACACAAGTATCCTTTAAATAAAGATATAAATATTCCAAAATACCCTATCTTTCTTTAACTATGTTTTCTTTTTATTTCAAAATATTTTCTTTATAAATTTCCAAAATCTATTTATAGAATTCCTTATAAATCTCCAAGTTTTATTCATAAAAGCATTCTTTTATAATCTCCTAATCCATTTATAAAATTTCCCTTTTTAAATCACTAAAGATTTAAATTTCTCTTTTCCATAATCATTCAGAATCCAACTTCTTTCCCAATTCCAATCCTCTTCCCAAGATTATAAATTCCTTTACATAAATCCTTTTTATAAAGGAAATCCTTTTTATAACAATTTGTTTATTTCTTTTTATTTATAACAAATGAACTAAAACAACATAAACTTAGCTTTAATCATTTTTAAATAATATAAAAGAAATATAAATAAAAACATTTTTAATAATATAATAAATAAACTCTTAAACTTTTAAACATCTCCAATAGATAAATAAAATAAAATACTTTAAACAACCTTTTAAATAAAATTAATTATCTTCAACAATGTTTTTAATGAAATAATTATCTAGTTTAAATAACTAAATACAAAACAATTATTATCTTTAAAAAAATTAATAAAATAATTTATTTTAAATCACTATAGATTATATAGTAATTAACTTACAAAAATAATTTTTACAAACATCTGTAATTAATTATTAATAAATCTCCTTGTATATATAGAAATAATTAAAACATTTTTATTCCAATTTATAAAATTAGAAGCTAATCAAATGCTAAATTTTCGACTCTAGAAAAGGGTCGGCAATCTCATTGGTACTTAACAATCTACCATTATCTTCCCTTTAACTTCTCCAGTCAAATTGTCGATATTTACATAATCAGGCATATATGTAAACCAATTCATAATTAACGATCAATTGACACTTAAATAAATGTCCAAGTTAATATAATAGCAGAACGAGGATTTATTCTGCTAATCAATGTCATTCAAAGATAAACCCTTACAGTTATTAAATGGTATCTATTTGGCCAAATAGATAACACCAAGAAGTATACTTACATTAACTACGTTATAATTTTAAACAACGTAATTATATTAATCAAAATCAATATCAATTTATCACCTCATATATGATCCATTACTTAAAACAAGTTCGGATACAAATTTAAAACTAAAACAATCTAATAGTATTTCAAAACGCTATATCACGATCCTAGACAAAATTCAATTAACTAGCAAAATTTAACAATCCAAATAGGCATAAATAAATTTATTTATGATAAACATACTAATTAACCAAAAAGAGTGAGTTTTAACTCACCGAAGCGTTCCGCTTTGAACTAAAATTGAATGATGATCGATCTTAGCCCAAATTTCAACTTGTTCCAAACTGGACCAAACTAGTTCTATCGCGAAGCTTTCATCATTACAAGCACAATGCAAAAAAATTCATCTCATTTGGACCTCGTATGAAGAAGTTATTGATATTATAAGATATCATATTTAAATGATTTAAAAAACTCACTAATTTCAATTTCAAATTTAATTACCAAGCTAATTATTTTCTTCTCTCCCTCTAATTACCCTTTGTACTTGACATCTCCTACATAATAAAAGGGTGCATGGTCATGCAACCTACACGCCGCCTAGGACATCCGACGATTGTATCAAACTTCTCATCAAGCTCTCCACCCATCCATCACCAAAACTTTGCACCCGAGCTACTCCCCCAAAACGCTACCACGCGGCCTGATGCTTTGAACGGAAATGTCACACGATCCAATTTCGAACCATACGCTTCAAATATTTTCTCAAAAATGCAAATTGATCCCATAAACCCAAAACTATACTCCATATCCACAATCGATGAAAGAATCTAGACAAACCCAAACCCGAGGTATATTCCACTCTCAACATCTACTGTGGAACCACCTTTAATGCCAAACACTCCCCTAAAAGTATACCACAATGAAGATCTCATCATAACAAATCCAAATAATCTTACTTTAGATTTTTCTGATGAGTATAATTGGAGTTATGAATTATTGAAGACAAAAGAACTCTTTCTCTACCGTGGTTCTAAGAAGAATGAAATAAAGTGGAAAGCATAGATAGGAAGGTATGCACGTATGTACAAATTGTTGGAGTGAAGGGTTATATTATTTCAATATCTCGGTATCTCGCTGCACCGTATTTCGTCCACGTACGGATCCCAAATCAACGAAACAAAAATACGGTTGTGCTCAGAATGATGATGCGATTCCAAAGCTATAATAATATATACTTGTTACCGAATCCTATAAAATCACAAAACATTTCTTTTTGACGAGAAAAAGTCAAACAAATTCAATATTTTCTCAATTAAAAATTATGGAAAAATTAAATAAATTAAATTAAAAATGCGTCTATAGAAATCAAGTCGTTATATTAATAGTTGATTTTCTGATAATTTATTTGAACTATTTATCACTGTAAGTAAATTTACAAGTCGAATTCACTGTTATTATTTATAAGTTAAAAGGACTTGAATAAGTCCATTTAATCCACATAATTAATCTTCAATTTAAATCCGAATATTCAAATCATCATTCAAGTAATAATTCACAATTCAATGATTTAAAAAATCCTATATTTTAATTCAAGTTTTAAGCTTTATAAACCAATATTTTAATAATCGAAATTAATTAAATAATCAAAATTAAATAACCAAAATCTCGGGTTGTTACAAAACCAATCTTAATCAACGATGAGAGAGAGCCAGGAATCCAACTCCAACTATATTGACAAAATACCAAAAATCTAATCATAGGGAACCAGAAATCTAATTCTAGTTTCAATTATGGATGTTTAGAAATTCCCCTTCTAGAAATAACTAAGAGAGATTAATAATTATCGTTTAATAAAAGTATAGAAATCATCACCTGCAAATAAATAATAGAAGATTGTGAATCTTTATAATAGAAAATCCAAAACCCAGACTCTGGTGTCAACAAGTGTTGCCTGAAAGTTTGTAGTAAAAGTCCAATGCCCCTGATTCGGGCATTAGTAAGATAGATGTTGCGTTTAATTGAAGACTGGAAATTCATAACAATCTCCATATCAATTGCTCTGGGATCCAGATTTGGGTATCAACAAATGAAATTCAAAAGTTAAAAGACCCAAAATCCAGATTCGGGTATTGGTGGACGTTAGTCAGAAATCCATGATAAAGGTCTCCATAATAGAAGTTTAAGGCCCAGATTCAGGCATTAGTGAATGAAGTCTAGAAATTAATATTAATAGCCCCGAAACCATGATTAGGGTATGATGAAGACCAGAAATTACTAGTAAAAAACCCGAAACCTAGATTCGGGTTTTTAATAAGTGATATTTTGAAATTCTCTTTTGGTAACTAGTCGAAGACTATAGATTCTTATTTAAGCCTTCTATTTTGCCCTGCTCTTTGGGTTTTGATTCTTTTGTCCCGTGTCACCCGTTAGGCCTCGTATATTGTCGTTGTTTGAAATGCTGTATCTCGAGATTGGACATTAGTTCATTGTTATCATTGTTTGATATGTCGCTTCTCGGGCTCAGACGTCTTAGTCTGTTGTTGTCTGGTGCATTTGGTTAGCTTATCCACAAGCAGGATCCAAGGACTTACCCAACTTCCATCTAGGAGATGCTCTAGTTAGGCCTTACAAACTAGACCGAAGGCTTGTTCGGTGCCTTGGCCAGGCCATAGCATGGCGGGATCAAGGGCTTACTCCATCCTTCCTTCTACGGGCGCCTTGATCTGGGCATAGTGTGGCACGATCAAGGGCTTGTCGATGCTTTTACCTGGCTATAGTGTAGTGTGGTTAAACGCTTACTCTAACCTCCCTCTAGGAGGCACCTTTATCTGCCCATAGCATGACATATTCAAGGGCTTGTCGATGTTTTGACCTGGCCATAGCATGGCGCGGTTAAAGGCTTAATCTAACTTCCCTCCAGGAGGCACTTTGACCTGGCCAACTCGGTGTGGACAAAGGTTTGACCATTTAAGGTAGCTTCTAAATGTAAGGAGAACTTTTCTCCCAACCATACAGACTTTTTTCGTAAAAGTGGTGCTTTATTGAATATGACTAGGATCTCTTTACAAATCTATTGATTTTGCTTTGTTTGAAAAGGTTAATCATGATTCCTTCGAGTGCTCTACATTTTCATGCTCATTCATCATATGATAATTGCAGTAGAATCTTCCTTGATTCTTTTGATATTTAGGCTTTTTCATATGGGATGACCAATAGTTGAGTTCCTCCTTGGTTCGCAAATAGACATTCTCAGTCGATGTAGTCAGATTGCATTTCTTAGGGACCTCGACTTGAAACTTGTCTTTTGAGGATGGTTTCTAGATCTTTTATTATTTGGTTCTAATGCTTCACCCTCCACAACCAGTTTCCTTTTCAAAACCTTTTGAAGCTCATATGTAGGTAATGTCCTACTTATTGCATGGTGCCATTTTTGTGCAAAGGCGTTGTGATCTGCCATCATTTTCTCTTCAAAGATAGTACCTTTAGTATAGAGTTGAATTGTTTTCCTCGTTTGGTCAAACAAGTTATCACTCTTATCTTTCGTTCTCCCTAAGGCCAAAATAGGTATAGAACCAATGTGAAAGGGGTTTAATCTCCATTTATCTGAGTCATAAGATTCAACTCTCTTTTTCTTTATGATTCTTAAAGCTTTCAATCTCAACATTTTCCCTTCACGTAGTTCAAATTTTTAACTATCCTTGGGGAGTATCCAACTAAATATGGCTCTGATAATCCTTGTTCGGACCTTTTAATTTTGCTAAACCTAGTCGTGTAAAGTCTAAAGTAGGTAAGCTTGGAATAGGATAAGATTGGAGAAAAATAAAATTGAAAGTTCAACAAGGACGGACGTTCAAGCCCTCATTCTAGCGCTAAAAATGTTAACAAGAAAACTTGTCAGCATCCCAAAGTTGAGTTAAAGTATAAACGATTCCTTCGAAACCTCCTTTCGAACAGATGAAGGTAATTAATACCTTTTGAATATGTAAAAACAGTTAAAAACTCCTTTTTAATACCTTTCGACACGGTCGAAAAAACTGAACCCCTCTTCATAAATATCTTTCGAGCTAGTTCAGTTAGTTTAGGAATCTGTTGAAACCTCCTTTCAAAGTGGTCAAGGCGATTTGAGGTAAGGGCCTAATGATCTAAGGGTTTTAGCTGAGTTGAGAGGTTCTGTCCTCCCTCGAAAGGTTACCTTTCGATTATGTTGATATAAGCAGATTATAATCGAAACCACATAAAACATTGAATCAGTTAACATATCCAAAAATACCATAAACTTGCTTTGAACAATATATTCCTTTACTATTTGAAATTTAAGTATACAAAGTAGTCGAACCCCCAACCTAATTCGAGAATTAGGATTTACAAATTCAAGAAAGTACAAGAAGGAAGTGGATGAATTCGAATCCCTCAAAAAAGACCTCTACGGTCCTAGTTTAGGCGCTGGTTGAACCCTTTCGAATCAGACCTTTCGACCTAGTCGAAAGGAGTACCTTGATGACCTGTCCCTGCCGCTAAAGGATGGGCGCCCTTATAATTTTCTTTAAAACAGGACTTGATTGCTTTCGACTTCATCGCAAGGAACATGTGCGCTCTCCACTTTGTGTTGCTATGTTGTTGCAGATAAGGAAAGATGTAAGCTTTCGATTCTATCGATAGGTGTATCCCTGTATCTTTGAATGAGTTTAAACATAGCAGAAAAGTTTAGTGCGTGAGGTAGCTTTCGAGGGCATACATGTTAACTGATGCAGAACCCTCATCTTTTGGTATATGAGAATGATATATCGAACTTGAGTAAACTTTCCTTTATAATTAGATGGCTTCAACTGATTTGAAAGGCTAGTATATACTTTCGAAGGGGTGGCTTTTGCCATACGTTCCGTTGCGGAAAGTGAATGAAGGCGAAACCCATTGTCTCAAAAGGTTTGGCGCTCATGTGAAGGCTTTTAACCTGTTTCCTTCGAAAGGTGTTTCCCAACCTATTCGAAACATGTTCATGCATGCGGAAGTAGCTATATCGGAAGGAGACAATTAAAGCGAAAAGGTGCTCTTTTCTCCTTTTCACGTCTTCAAAAGCTCATAGAACACTTAACTTTTGTAGATGCATCCCTTCGACTCTTTCAGAAAGCTTTGTTAATGTTATTTGCTGTATGAACTCCTCTTTTATTTTCTTCATGGTTTCGACAAGTTGAAGGGAATAATGATGGTAACCAGTTTGATTTTGAGAATGGAGAAAAGAAGAATCATCCTCATTTGTGAACCCCAAGGTCCATATTTGTTAACCTAAAAAATGGATCAACACCCTAGATTGAGTGTGAAAGCACCAGCCCTATTCTTACAGAGCAATAATATAGAAAATAAATGTCAAAGAACATAAATAGTAAAGAGATAAAATGATTTTTATAGTGATTCGGCTGTTAAAGATGCCTACGTCCACTTTATAACTTTTATTATTAACCGATTGCTGTTACAAGGGGATCAGATTACAATATGATTAAATTTTTTAAATTAGATCAAGTCACAAGTACTTTAAGATGACTGGAGAATCACTATCGCTCTTTGATGACTATTGCGTGGGAGAAGAAGAGTAGAACAATAGTGAAAAACAATCTCTGTAGGGTTCTAACAGCCAATCCAAAAGATCCCCTTTATGTTGCAGATAGATAGTATTTATAGGGATTAGAAAGCTATTGGGATAGGCCGCTTTACCAGAAGCCTATACTTGATGGTATGAAGGCGCTCCAAAATGTTCTCAGCGATTTGACCTAAACTGATCGATCACTGGCGATCCATGGGGTATGGATCGCTAGCCATCCACGTAGTTAAAGTAATTATGGATCGTTTCTCTTAGATCATGCTCCTTGCCTTATGTAAATGCTCTCCATTTACTTTCATAACGAGTTACCTTTTTTGATGGTGATTCATGTACAGGTTGTATTGAACTATAACCGGAACAGACGAATGCTCACTTCTCGAACTAGCATGCTTGGAATATCATGAAACTTGGCAAGCATCCCCAGAAAATATATTGGTTCATGATGCAAGAAGTTTGGAGGATCCAATAATAATCCTTTTGGATCGCGAGTAATCCATTTTCTTAGCCTATTTTTGCATCTTTCCTCTTGGGTCTTTCTTAGTTCCTTCTGGTTCTTTTGGTTATTTCTGAGTTGTTTTGACTTGAAGTAGATGTTCTAACTTCTATTGTATTCTGTTGGGTTAAAACCCCGATTAACATTTGCCCTTCCAGTATATGCCTTCTTTGGAAACAATGTGTGCTCTTGAAGTAACTGATTTTGAGTTCCTATTTCGTGAAGTTTAATTAATCATGATGAGGCTATCATGCGAATTTGGCTTTGGCTATTTAGCCTCTGTTGAGTCTTCAATGTGAACCGTCATTGCTCGTAATGATAAATCAATTTCAATCCCACAACTTTCCAAATGCTTGCAAACAACACTTAGATCGTACTTTGCGAGTTTGGCCAAAATCGATTGCAATTTGATGGATCGCTAGCGATCCATAGTCCATGGATCACTATTGATCCAAAGACTTAGCAAATTTTTTCGTTCAATCTCCAAATTAACATTCCAGGCCGACCTTTCATCATTTCATGATTTTCCTTATGAACTGAGCTAACCTCTCTTGCGACCCGATCCAAATGCCACCAAACCCTAAGCTCGCAAACGCTACTGTCGTCGTCGATCTTCACTGCCAAAGCTCTCTGCCTCCGACCTCGCCTAACCTCGCCGCCACTTCAAGCCAATTTCCAGCACCTTAAATGTTGCCTGCCTAGATTACGATCGATCCAGCGAATTGAAAGTGGCTGCATTTGCCTTCTGACTTGAGGTTGGTGATGTGTATTTTGGCGTAGTATTAGCGATTGGTGATGGGGTTGTGTTGATGATGGATGCAATGGAAAATTTTAGTCAATTGTGACTTTGTGGAAGAGGATAGTAAATCAAGTCTTGAATTCTTGATGGAACCAAGCCAGGGTTTTTCCCCGGTGCTTGACTTGTTTTGCTATCTTCATCCAAAGAGTCAGAATTAACTTGCACCAATTTACACTGTTGATCCCGTCATGGCATCTTGCAGATTGATTTTGGTTTTTCTAGGACACTACTACAAAACATGCCATTTGCATCGGTTGTTTACCCCCCTTTTGCATCAGTTCAACAGCCGATGCATATGCAACCGATGCAACAGGCTTAACACTTTTGCATCAGTTCTGAAACCGATGCAAAACGGTCCTTTTTGCATCGGTTGTTACTAACAACTGATGCAAAATATCATGGTTGGTTGCTTGGACACAACCCCCATGTTGCATCGGTTGTAATGAAAACCGATGCAACTAATCCCTCTATTGCATCGGTTTTTTATAACAACCGATGCAAACTAATCTCTCTATTGCATCAGCTATTTGTACATGATGCAAAAAAATCACTCTCAGAAACCATTATTACAGTATTCAAATAGACTATATATATACTATTGATTATAACAAACAATTATTGCATGCAATACTACTATCATTCAATTTGTTACACTTGCACAATACATTAGCAACAATTTTGTATACTAAATTTAAACAGGCAATAGGTCTATCACAAAATTGCAGTATAGATTCAGCCTGTATATTTTTGGTTCTTATATCTAAATAAGAATACTAATCTATGAGATATCAATAACTTAATACAAATCGAGGAGGCCAGCATAAGCTAACTATGATACAAGCCACATGAAATGGGTAGACCACAAAGTCAGTGAAACAGGAGCCAAAGCATACGTCCATAGTAATAAAACCGAGCACTCACTTTCTCCAGCTCCAAATAACTGTGTGATGGTACCTGCCATTACCAAAAAATTTGATTATAAATCACTGCTATATCTCGTGAAGTAAGACTAATATATGTATAAATCTTAAGCATTACTTATGTTCGTTGCAGGTGGTAAATAGGACTGCAGCAGTTGGATAAACTGATACAATGGATCAGCACGCACAAGTCCTATATGAATCGCTCCTTTGACTATAACTATGCCAAATAAAGGCAAAAATATATAACGAACAGCTATGACTCCAAATATCAGCGATAAGCGAAGGTTTGATCCCCTTAAACCTGAAAAATATATTATAAAAAACATATCACATCATTTTCTATAAAAAGGAAACATTTGCTTGACTAACAAAAACTCTACCTTTGATAAGGTTTCCTCCCATTATCAAAGTGGTAGCAGGAATTGCTCCATCACTGCATTGAATAATTTGCAAAATAATTAACACTAGCTAAGTTTTTAGAATAATAATCAGCATTTACTTCGGGTTGAATCGGTAGAAAATGCCTTAATAATGAAGCAGAGTCTTGAATTACATGAAGAAGATGAACGGTAGATGCGGCCCCAACTACTACCAAGTAACACATTAAGTCCTTTTCTATTGTCCCCACATCATCTGTTTTGTATATTTATGTTATTAGCCTTTGAATTTTTTTTCATTATTCTACAATAATCATCAAACTCAGTCAATATTTTAAAGGTATGGCAATAATAATGGATTATTCTTTTGTACTATCTCATAGGTTGAAGGTTCCTCGTTACTCATACAATACACACACACATCCATGTGTTTTATGAAGAATTTATTAATAATTCTAATAACTAACCATGATAGCATGAAGCTATTTCACTTTATACTAAGAAAATTGTATGACCTAAGCCATTTAATGGTGTCCCACCGCTGTCTACTCTCATGCATCAGGTATAACTTTTTTCCATATCGACTATAGTAAATATTAACTACAGCGCATATTTACCGAGCTGCAGTCAAAATTCCAATTTAATGACCTAAGCCTATAAAGTACGTACTATTTGAGATAGAAATGTTCAATTAAACTTTGTAGCTACATAGTTTCATGTCAAATGAGGGATTAGTGATGTATTCAATGAGGACGAAGTTAAGGTTTGGAAAAAAAAACGTAATATACCATTGTATAGTAGTTGTAATGGGGAAAAAAGGAATACATGTTACTGCAAGTATGAAGCAAGGAATTTAAAACAGTAAAATGCAGGGAGAAGGAATTTCAGAAGTTGAAATGGTCAGCGTAGCATTTGTGTCTCATACAAAAAAGTAAAGGTAAAAGCAATGTCCATAAAATTAGAAAAATTTATTACCATATAATTGAAAGGCGAAGCATAACATTAAGAAATAATTCTTTTTCATAATCAGCGTATGTAGAATTAATAGTTGTTAGAGGTGTTTTTGGTATAATTATCAAAGAATTTTTTGTGGAAACAAACAAAAAATTTGGGTAAGTACAAATAATAGTAAATTAAATTATAATTCATTAAACATAGTTAGGATTGAAAATTCAAACAATCATGATACTCAAATCAAAATTCATGACAGACTGAAGTTGATTATGAAATCAAATTTATTTAGAATTCCTAATTTTTTAAAATAATAAATAAGGTTATATAAGTATATAAGCTTGGGATTTCTTGGTTTTTAAAATTTTGAAATGGTAATGTTCGAAATTAAATGTGAAATATGTGGACCTTTTGAAATTTGAATCATTTAAAAATTCATCTTTTCAGATTTGTAAACCGTGAAAAATAAACTAGTAATGTAGATTAAAAATCCCATACCGTGAGCGAGACTGGCAGTAATAACGACTTTGTCGAGGGGAGTAGACATCTTTGATGATGAAGCTGAATTTTGCGTATACTTCGTCGGGGGATTTTGAAGTGAATGACTTGATGACTTCGTTGTTATTCCGTAAGGTTAAATTACCATGGACGATTTTGTTACTACGCGCTGAACTTCGTCAACCCTCCTTCACACTAAGTCTGCATGTAAACTGTGCACTTATATATATGCACATAAAAGTACACCCACTCAGAAGCACATTTTAACCCAGTAATATAAATGAAGCAATATTCAGTCCACAGAAAAGTACATATATGCAGTTTATGTGTTTAAGGTTTATGAATTTTGCCATTTTTAAACCTAAGTACATATATGAATCCTTTTCCATTTAACAGTTGCAAGTATGTATGAAAGCATATATGCAGATACATATGAAACTTGCGTACAAATAGATGATATTGGTAGGCTTGAAAATTCAGACGTTCATTATCCTCAAATCAAAATACATGACAAACTTAACTGGGTTATGGAATCAAAATTATTTACAATTTCTCATTTTTGAAAAAATAACAGAGCGGCTTACATAAGCAGATAAGGTTGGAATTTGAAAATTGCAATGGTCGAAAATAAATCTTAAATAGCAAGAGTATTTGGTTAAAAATTCATCTTTTTAGATTTGTAAATCGTATGTTCGAAATGAAATCTGAAAAATGTAAACCATTTGAAATTTGAATCATTTAAAAATTCATCTTTTTCAAATGTGTAAACCATGAATAAGAAACTGTTAATGTAGATTAAAAATCTCATACCGTGAGCGAGACCGGTAGTACGGATGAGTTTGTCGAGTAGAGTAGACATCTTTGTTGATGAAGTTGAATTTCGCGTAGAATTCATCGTGGGATTTGGAAGTGAATGAGTTGATGACTTTGTTCTTGTTCCGTAAGGTTGAGTAAACATATCGTGAGCAAGACCGGCAGTATGGATGACTTTGTCGAGGAGATTGGACATCTTTGATGATGAAGCTGAATTTCGCGTAGACTTTCATCGACGGATTTGGAAGTGAATGAGTTGCTGACTTCGTTGTTGTTCCGTAAAGTTCAGTAAACATGACGATTTCGTTACTAATCGTTGAACTTCACTGACCCTCCTTCACCCTGAGCATATAAGTAAACCGTGTAAATTTGATAGTTGTAAATTTATAAACCCCTATATGAAACTGAACTTATATATGCACATAAAAATACACCCACTCAGAAGCACATTTTAACCCAATAATATAAATGAAGCAATATTCAGTCTACACAAAAGTACATATATGCAGTTTATGTGTTTACGGTTTATGGCGTTAGTCACTTTGAAACCAAAGTACATGTATGAATCCTTTCCCATTTAACAGTTGCAAGTATGTATGAAAACATATAGGCAAATACAAATGAAACTTGCGGACAAATAGATGATATTGGTAGGGTTGAAAGTTCAGATATTCATGATCCTCAAATCAAAATACATGACAAACTTAACTGGCTTATGGAATCAAATTTATTTACAATTTCTCATTTTTGAAAAAATAACAGATCAGCTTATATAAGCAGATAACCTTGGATTTCGAAAATTGCAATGGTCAAAATTAAATCTGAAATAGCAACAGTATTTGGTTAAAAATTCATCTTTTTAGATTTGTAAATCACAAATGAAACTTTCATACAAATAAAAGATATTGGTAGGCTTGAAAATTCAGACAGTCATGATCCTCAAATCGAAATACATGACAAACTTAACTGGCTGATGGAATCAAATTTATTTACAATTTCTCAGTTTTGAAAAATAACAGATCAACATATATAAGCAGAAAAGCTTGGAGTTTGAAAATTGCAATTGTTGAAATTAAATGTGAAATAGCAAGAGTATTTGGTTACAAATTCATCTTTTTAGATTTGTAAATTACATATGAAACTTGAATACAAAAGGATGATATTGGTAGGGCTGAAAATTGAGACATTCATGATCCTCAAATCAAGATACATGAGAAACTTAACTGGGTTATGGAATCAAATTTATTTAGAAGTTGTCATTTTTGAAAAACTAACAGATCTGCTTATCTAAGCAGATAAGCTTGGATTTTGGAAATTGCAATGGTCCAAATTAACTCGGAAATAGCAGGAGCATGTGGTTAGAAATTCATCTTTTTACATTTGTAAATCGTCACACTGAAACTAATAATGTCAATTAAAAATCCCGTACCTTGAGGGAGACCATCAGTACCGTTTGCGGCATCGTCTATGACTCCGACTTTGTCGACGGATCTAGAAGTCAATGACTGGAGGACTTCGCCATTGTTCAGTGAGCTTAAATAAACGTGGACGATTTTGGTAGTAAATGACGGTCTTCGTCAAGCCTCCTTTACCCTGACCCTGCAAGTAACTTCACCAAGCAGCAGATTTGAACCTCAGCATAGAAAAGTGGGAACGAAAGGATAGCTGAGTCACTACCTTGCCGAACCTAAAAATCGCAGAGAACCGGGAGATAAAAAACGGCTTGATTGGTCGTCGATTTACATTTCAAACCGTTAAATTGGGAACCAAATCAAGATGGGGAAGAAGGGTAAGGTTGCAGAAAACTTGCAAAGGAAAAGGAAGAAGGGTAAGGTTGCAGAAAATACAGTTGAGTTGGAGGAGGGTTCGGGGAACTCGGTTGACATGTAGGCAGAGAGAACAACGGGAAAAGAAAGTGGAGAGAGAAAATAAGAGCAGATCAATGTACTTTGTGTAGGAAACGGAAGAAGGTGAAGGCTGCGGGAAGCGGGTGAGGTGGAGGGTGGTTTAGGAAAGGCGGTTGACATTTTAGGGGAGAAAAAAAAAGAGGGAGGAGAAAGTGGGTAGAGGAGAAAGTGGAGAGAAACGGGTGGAATTTTAGTGCGATTAGAATATGCATAGAAGAAATGACAGGCATACCCCTTTCCTGTATGTGTATGTGGCTGTAGGTAGATGAGTTGGTTGGGAACTTCATAAAAGCTTCACCACACCAAAGTATTTGCATTATTAGTAGAGATTTTTTTTTTGGAGTGGGTTATTGAAGAGGAAGGAGTACATTTGTCCAAAGTAAACTTTGGAGCCAATTTTTCATTATTTCCCACATAAATTTCATATTGCCATCAACATGTAGTTGCATCGGTTGACTTTAAAACCGATGCGACTAAAACTATTTGCATCGGTTGTTGGTGAGAACTGATGCAAATTTGATTTTTTATTACATATTGCTTTCCATGTACCAATTGCATCGGTTATTAAGATAGAACTGATGCAAATAGTTCTATTTGCATCAGTTTTTACTTCAACCGATGCAAATGAGGCGAAGCAATATGCACTTTTTGTACTAGTGGGAGCTAATAATAGCTTGGGGTAGTGTCTTGTATGCAACTCATGCTGTT
Organism: Allium cepa; assembly: GCA_030765085.1. Taxonomy (NCBI): domain Eukaryota; kingdom Viridiplantae; phylum Streptophyta; class Magnoliopsida; order Asparagales; family Amaryllidaceae; genus Allium; species Allium cepa. Next base: position 539,177,322 of record CM060934.1, on the reverse strand, counting down.
ATCACTTTCGAAAGAACTAGAATCGATTTATGCTGAAAATTCTCAACTCGATTTGGACCCATTGATATATAATTTCTCACTTTGGATTGGTCCTATCATTGCACTATCGGTGTACCTAGAATAGGAAAAGCTTTTCGTGTCACTTCGCACAGCGGATCCATTATCGATCGTTGATCGCTAACGGGTAAGTGTAGGAGAAATAACTTTAATGAATGAGACGAAAAGCTTCTTCCTTTCTTCGATGCGAGTGAACTATCAATACATGATAGAGCATTCGTAGTGTTCAAGACACCAAGTCCATCCTATATAGATAACACATTGTACTTGCCCCAATCAACGCTTGGAATCCGATGAGTTGGCAGAAGTCAATTTTTTTTTGGAATTCAATGCTTGAGCGTAGGGGGACTTCTAATTATAAATAGAATTTCCTGACCGCGTTAGACATGTTCTGTTATACAGAATGAAGCACCCATCATCCTGTCGTAAATCCAGTAGAAGAAATCTGTTACTCTTGGAAGTCGAATCGACATCAGTTATGCCTTCGCAAATGGTTTCAACAACGCCTACTTCTTTGGCACCACCAGCTGAATACGGTCAATTGGTTCCAGTTAGTCTGGTTGTAGATCGAACTCCTCCAAACTTTAGAGTTTTACTCAACCCTTCGAAGAGAGATTCCACCATAATTTTTGCTAAAGTCTCGCACAACATTTGTTACAATATGGCATTCCGGATGATGACGTTCACCTTCCATTGAAAAACGAGTTTGCACATATGCCACCTTCGGGATACACTGCCACCATTGGTACATGTGCATGAATGGAGTAGTGCCCCTCTTCAATCATTTCTTGAGACTTTTCTGAATTTGGAAATTGCCCCATTTTAGATTCACCTAAATGGATATGCGATTTTGACTTGTGTTTAGGTTTTGTTTATGCAGACATTCAATTATGCCCCAAGCTTTAATGAGTTGAGATATTTCCTCTCATTCAAGAAGATAACGAATGTCCATCTTTTGTGATCATCGAGGCTCAAAGAAATCGCAAAATTGTGCTGCAGCTTCGGAGTAGTTTGTCCCTGTTAAAGACTCAATATTTTTTCATTAGGTGTCCTGAGGGATTTAATCGTATGTGGACGGAAGGAGGTAAGTCTTCTCTTTTACTCATTGAGATTTAATACGATGGTGCGAGATTTTTAATAGACTGAATACTCCTTGCAGTTATTATGAGGCCAAACAAAGATCCATCACTTGATCCCATCTTCCATACTCTGATGACCATAGATGCTAAAGAGAGATCATTCAAGTCTTTGCTAAGGATGAGAATTTGCTTCGGTATGGGATGTTCCATCCCAGGAGATCCGCCATCGCCGTTGAAGTTCCATCTCCTTCCAGTTCTAGAATTCCAACATGCTCCACTTCTTCATCGCAAGACTCCGAAGAGGGAAATCTACCAGAAGGAGAACGTCCATCCGATGGATCAACTAAAGAAATTCATGAAGGAAAAGGTGTTACAACCAAAGCCAGTTGCTCAATTAGGATGCCCTCGATTCTAGAGGAGGGGAAGAGGATTTCAAGCAGCATGAGGGCAAGGCTGCGGTGATCACGGAAAAGGAGGAGGGTGAAGTTGAGAATAGTACTAGCTATATTCCTCCTCTAATTATGAGGAATTTGATGCAATTTCCAGTGAAGGAATCATTGAATCATGCAACGAAACGTAGGAGATGAGTCTTATTCTCCCGGATTCGCCTTCCCAAGAGATTATTGCTAAAGATGCTCCCCTAACAGCCGAATGACTTCATGGTTCTCCGCCTAAGGAAAACAGTATCAACTTTGGGGACTTGAGTAATGTTTATGTAAACATCGATGAAATCATGGGAGATGATTTCGAGTTCGAAGGATTGTCTTCTCACCCCAATCATGATGCGTCTAGAGTTAGCTTGACTTCCACTGTAGTGGTCCCCATATCTGGTAGGGCTATCAATGGATACCTAAAAAATCCGAAATCCGTCCGCATCTGTATCCATATCCAAAAAGCAGATAATATTCGATATCCAAAAAAAAAGATGCGTATGCGGATACGAAGACATCCGCATCCGAAAATTATCCGTCCAGTCTTTGTCAAGATTATAGTATAAATTATATGTATTTTAGTATAATGAAAGATATTTATTTATTGTTTTATTAAATTAGTAGTTTACATTATATGGACATAATGCTTATTAACTACTCAAAACTATTCATTATCGCCATATTTGTTTACATTTAACACTTTTATAATCAATTGGATTGAAAAAAATATACGTTGAACTTAAAATTTATATTTATATGTGTTGATTTATCAGTCGTTAGCGGATAGGACAATTATCGGATATCCGTTCGTATCCGCGGATGCGGATATTCGATGTTCGAAAATCATTTCGGATGTGGATGTGGATATTGCACTATCTGCATCCGAAAGTATCCATTGACAGGCCTAATATCCAATTTGTATAGTCCTTTTAGGCCGCCTATGACATGTTACACATTTCACTAGGGCCACGTACACTTACATATGCATTATTTGAGTTTATTTTCGATCGCTGAAGTTCTTGATTCATTTTTTATATCAGGTACTAAAGGAGTTCATGGACTTTATAAGAACCTTGAACAATTTACAGATGAACAACGCGGGTCAAGACGGACTTCAAGCTGCTATTAGCTCCGAGAAACTAAGTGGAGAAGAAGGAAAGATTTGAAAGCTGAAGTTCTTTGTTAGGATGGCAGGGACCGAGTCAGAGTTTATAAGAGTGGTTATGAGAAGAGGAAAACTCCCTAGATATTTAAGGTAGATCGTGGTTCTCATCCTTTCGAGCACCAACCAATTGCCCTGGCTTTAGTCTCTATTGGTATTGAAATTTCAACTTCTACTATTCAAGTCTCTCCATCAACCCAGACTCCATCAACTCACGTAGTGCTTATTTCTAGTTCTTCATGCCCCCATAGGAGGCTAGCTTATATTCTCCCATACGGTCCTCCAAGCTTGAAGCCACGCTTCCCAGATGGTATCTGAAGGGGGTTAAATTTGATCGTGACCTACGTCCAATCTGAAAGAATTCTTATATGCCCCATCTCCAGGTGATTCAGAGCAATTTGGATCAAACTAAAGGATGGGAGAAATTATGTAAGAAACTGACGGAAACAAACCATAACAACTACCAAGAGATCCTTTCCTTCAAGTCGGAAAAGGATGATTATGAGAGGATGTTTATGGAATGTGACGCTAGAATTGAGCAAATGACAAAGGAGATGGATGTTGCAACTCGAAAGAGTAAGAGATCTGCTAGTTTGCCAAAGGAATTGGAAGAGGCCCACTTAAATCATGTTCAGAGACGAAATCAAGAAGGCCTATTTTAATGAGGTTAAGCTGAAAAGGGAGCTTGAAGTTCGAGATAAAATCATCGAAGCACAGAAGAGAACTATTGCTGGTCATGATGAAGCCATCGAAGGTCATAAAAAAGCAATTGCTGATCATGCGAGAATGGTGGAATACCGTGACATGACCATTTTTGACCAGGCTCAAATGATTGCTTTACTTCAGGAAAGAGTCACACAGCTTAATGTTGAAATGACACAGGTTGAAATTGAGAAGGCTACCGGGATGGCGGACTACTTGGAGCTATAGGATACCTTTGAAAGGAAAATGGAGAAGATGGATGACACCATCTTGAATTTCTACATCAACTCCCTGCTCCATCAGGGCAGCCTCAACTATCTAGGCCCTAAATTCCCACCTACTCTTGCTGTGGTTTGGGAAGAACTTCTGGTCCATTTTCGAAAAAAAAGGGGATGTATACACCGAGCAAGAGTTGGAGGATGCATATATTAAGGAAGAGTCAAAGAGGGCTTTTGAAGAGGGCCGATAGATTATTTAGATTAAGAGGGAGCGAGAGGCCGCCGATGCTACTGCAACTGCAACAGCAACTGCTAAACCGCTATCAGAGCCTTTCAGTTCTGGGTCTGACAAATCATCAAAGTAGCCTCGTGGTCAGTCAGGAACTATTACGGGTTTAGCCGGTACTACTTTGTTGTCTGCCCCTTCAACATCTGTTTCGAAAGCCTTGGGTGGTCCTGAAACTTCACCAAAGATTTTGCAGCCATCCAAAGAAGGAGACGGTGAGGAGTATGAGGTTGAAATTCTCGATCACACTTATGATGTAGGTAACCTTCTTGTTTCTTCCGAGCTTGAGAATTTTCAGCTCACGCTGCAAGAATAATATAAATTTAATGCTTTCGTTTTTGATCTTATAGGTTTGTCTTCTTAGCCTATCGAACTGCTAATTTCTTCCGTCCCAGGGATTGCTGTTATTTCGACTGCTTCGACACTTGTTTCTATTGCTGCTTCGATCACCACACCCGTGTCTGGCTCACAACCAGGGCTGGAATCCGAGAACATTGCTGCGTTGCATAGCCTAGACGACCCTTTCATATCTTTGGAAGGCGATTAAACATCAGCTAACACTCGAGAGCGATAGATCAAGCGAGCCAGTTGAGTAAAAATGAACAGCAGATTGTGGCAGTTAAGAGGGAAAAGATTGAGGAGAGAAAGTCTTCAAGGAGTTCCTACAGGTCCCGGAAGCACAAGATGAAGGGGGAGTCTTTTGAGGAGGTTGAAGAACGGGGAGGAGACATGGGCATGGAGGTGATAATTGATATCTCTGACAGTGATACAACTGCTGGTGGGGATGCTGAGAGGAAGAAGAAACTACAGACCAAAGGCGGGAAGGGAAGTAGTGGAAAGAAACACTGACAGGCTCGAGTGACAGTGGAGCCAGATACTAGAAACATTCTGATTTGTTTGACATGTATTTTGTATAAGTGCAGAGTCTGCACTTATTTCTTCTGCTATTGTAGCATCTGTACTATTTTTTTGGCTGATATTGTTTAGGTATGACCCCCACATTTTGATTTTGTACAGAAAATGTTACAAGGAATGAAAAAATTGATGTTTCTACTATCACCTCTTTTGTGTCCTTCCTTATTTATCACGTACTTAGCTTGTTTTTATACTACTTATTTGTGCACATGACACGATTGCTTGTTCTGCAATTTCTATACTTCACATTGCCATGCCATATTTCACGGTATACGATGCCTTTTCATGATTTCATGCATTATGTGTACATATTTTAAATTTATAACTATATCCATTGTGATTGCCAAAATTCTTTGTTTGGAGAAACGGGCCTATGGAGTAGTTTTCCTATCAACTAAATGTTGGTACGTGTGTGCCACCTACTTTATAGGGTTGTTTTCTCTGAACACTTGACCTGTTGATCCGAGCGATTCCTTGGACGTCTATAGCGGAATCTACTTTACGGTTCCTATCTTCATGAATTTGTGACCCGTGCATCTCGATTCCAGAGATTTTGTCGGTCAACAATCGAAATTCTTTGCCAATTCCTAATTGTGCGACATTTCTAGGTTCATGTCAATTACTTTTAATGGTGAGAGTGGATTCTTATTAGTCCTGCAATAGACGAGTTTCCCAGTGTTGTTAGGACAATATCGATACTTACAAGATCTTTATGGTTTGCTGATGGTGCTGGAGCAACATCAAGTATTGCTTGCGCGGAATGCACAGCTTTTAAGCATGCGTGACTCCTTAAGTGTGCGCAGCTTATGAAGTGTGCGGCTTTTAAGAGCATGCGTGGCTTTTGAGAGTGCGCGGCTTTTGAGATTGCGCGACTTACAAAATTCATGGCTTTATGAGAGTGCATGGCTTACGAAATGAGCGAATTAAGTAATTAGATTTGCTTGGGCGTGATTCCACAACCCAAGAAGTAGTGCACGACTTACGAAATGCATGGCTTTGATTTGGGCCTTCTCTGTGTTGTCGGAGCAACAGTGGTTCTTAGAAGGCAGAGATCGAGTTTCGTCGACCCAACGGTTTGAGTCGATTTTTTTCCGTTGAATCAGCGGGTAGATGAGGCGAACTTGAGTGTGGTTCCACTATCGCAAGAAGTGATTGGATGGTTTTGAATCAATTTGACTCCGTTGACTCAGCAGGTTACTTTTGTGAACACAGTTTTAATTGTTCAGAAAGCAAAGCAATTTTATTAACAGAAGTTAGGCAAGTTCTGCTTATTTACAATGCCTTGGTATTCCGGGATGGCTTATTTGCGGGAAATAGGAAATACATAAGATAGTCTTAGATAAAGTAATGACACGGCAATTCGTTATTCCAAACTGAGGGAATGTGGGTTCCATCAACAGTTGTCATCTTAAATGTGTCAGCCCCTAGCTTCTAGCCGATCACATAGGGTCCTTTCCAATTTGGTCTGAATGTTCCTGGTACAGGTTAGACTCGTTTGAGGACAAGGTCTCCCACTTCGAAACTACTATTACAGACTTTGGAATTGAAATATCATGCGAACCTTTTTTGGCGAGCAGCAGTCCTTAACTCGGCTTCTTCCCTCTTCTCGTCGACCATATCGAGCGACTCGAGTAGGAGCTGCTCGTTTTGCCTTTGATTGAAGTTTTGCCTTCGATGAAAGGGGTCTTCTTGCTCGATTGGGATCATTGCTTCTGAACCATATGCTAGGGCGAACGGGGAGTGCCCAATTGTAGATTTTGTGCGTTGTCATGTAAGCCCATAGTGCGAGTAGTAGTTTATCAACCCAATTTCCTTTGGCTTTAGTTAGTCGCTTTTTGATGTTGGACTTTGACAATCGTTTTAACCGCTTCCACTTTTGCCCGTTTACCTGCGGATGTGCAACAACGTAAAATCTTTTCACGATTCAAAAGCGTTTGCAAAGGTCTTTGAACTCAGCGCTTTCGAATTGAGTCCCATTACCCGTGATGATTTTTTGTGGCACTTTAAACCTGCAAATAATATTTTTAATGACAAAATTAATAACTTGCTTTGTGGTAACAGTGGCTAGCAGTTCCGCTTCGACCCATTTGGTGAAATATTTAACAGCAGCTATAGCATATTTGGCTTCTCCTTTGACCATTGCTAATACACCAATCAGATTGATTCCCCAGATCGCGAATGGCCATGGACTGGCCATCTGTGTCTGCTCTGTCGAAGGAGTTCTTTTGATCTTACCGGATCTTTGCCGTTGGTCGCACCGTCTGGTATAATCTATTGCATCACAGTTTACCGTTGGCCAAAAATAGCTATATTGGAGAACTTTCTTTGCGAGGGTTTGCCCCCAGCGTGATCTCTGCAGTTTCCTTCATGAACTTCCTGAGGATTCTTCGAGCTTCATCGTTGTCATACACCTGAGCAAGGGGGTAAAGAATCCCCTTCGGTAGAGCATCCCATCGTGTATTACAATGCGTTCTAAAGGAGCTTTTTCCATTGATTCTTGTCTGCAGGGAGTGTTCTTTGTGCAGTAGTCCTTGATCGGTGTCATCCACGTTTTTGATTCTTTGGTTGTTTCAAAAATCCAATCGATGTCCATCTTGCTTATGCTTGGAGCGGTCAGAGTTTTGACTGGGATTAGCCCTAAGTACTAAGCTTCTTCGAAACTAGCCAGTTTGACGAGATAATCTGCGTTCATGTTTTGTTCCCTTAGGATATAAGTTATGGTGTAATGTTCAATGTCATTCAGCAGTTCCTGCACTTTAGATAGATACATCGCGAGATTCTCTCCTCAAGCTTGGTATTCGCCTTTTACCTTGCAGACGACTAGTTGAGAGTCACTATAGATGTTTACAGATTTTATCTCGAGTTCCTTCACAACGTTCAGCTCGGTTATCAATGCTTTGTATTCCGCTTCATTATTTTTTGTAGGGAATTCGTAGCGTAAGGCGTAACAAACAGATCGTCCTTTGAGAGTTTAAAGTACTAGATGAACCATCGACGAACAATTTCCAACGTGTCTCCACTTCTAGAGTAATTTCTTCTTCCTTATCTTGTATCATAAACTTGGCAATGAAATCTGCTAGCACTTGCCCGTTGATCGCCCTTTGAGGGTGACAACTAACCTCATATTGACTCAATTCGATGTTTCATTTGATAAGCCGTCCAGAGTTCTCGGGGTGGTACAACACTTGTTTCAAGGATTAATCTGTTAGTACTTTGGTCAATTGTGCCTGAAAGTATGGTCGTAAGTTTCTGGATGTGATCAAGAGGCAATAAGCTAATTTTTTTCAATTTCGGATAGTTCTTCTCGGCCCTAGTGAATCATTTGCTGATGTAATATACGATTAGCTGGATCTTTACTTCTTCTCATATGAGCACGTTACTCAATCCATAGGGTGAGACTGCAAAGTAGATAAACAAGTCTTCTCCCTCTACCAATTTGGATAGGATTGGCGGGTTTTCCATATGGCACAGCAGCTCTTCGAACGTAGTTTGACAAGTTTGATTCCATTTGAAGTTTTTCTTTCGCTTCTTTAGCGCATCGAAGAACGATATACATTTATTGGTTGCTTTTGAGATGAACCATCTTGGTGCTGCAACTTTTCCATTCAAGCTTTGTAACTCCTTTTTGTTCCTTGGGACCTCGACTTCCTGTAAAGTAGTAATTTGTTCGGGATATTCTTCGATGCCTCTGGCGCTTACAATGAATCCCAAGAACTTTCCAGAGGCTACCCCGAAGTGACATTTAAGTGGATTGAGTTTCATTCCATATTTGTGGAGTATTTCAAACACTTCAGCAAGATTGTCCAAGTGATTTGCGATTGTGCGTGATTTGACCAACATATCATCTACATAGACTTCCATAGTTTTCCCAATCTGATGCTTGAACATGGTGTTCATTAGTCGTTGTTAGGTGACCCCAACATTCTTTAAGCCGAATGGCATCACCTTGTAGCAATATTATCCCAGGTCAGCAACGAAACTAGTGTTTTCCTGGTCAGGTTCGTGCATCATGATCTTTTTGTATCCCAAGTAAGCGTCCATTAATGATAGCAATTCATGTCCAGTTGTCCCGTCCACAAGCTGATCGATTCTAGACAGAGAAAAGCTGTCTTTGGGCATGCTTTGTTTAGGTCCGAGTAGTCAATAAAAGTTCGCCATTTCCCACTGGACTTCTTGACCAAGACTGGGTTAAATACCCATTCAGGATAGGTTGCATCATGGATGAAACCATTTTGCATCAGCTTATCCACTTCTTCACTTAGCACTTTAGACCATTTGAGTCCTAGGCTGTGCCTCTTCTGCTTCACATGTGTATACTTGGGATCAATGTTAAGTGTGCGGCATGTAATCTCCAACGAAACTCTGCACATATCAGAATGTGTCCAAGCGAATACATCCAAGTTGGCGTGAAGAAATTTGATGAGTTCCATTCGCATCTTGTTCTTAAGATGTGATCCAATTTTCAGAAGCCGTGTTGGGTCATCCATATCGACTAAGATAGACACCGCAAATTCTATCGGTGATGCCAGATCCTCCTCTAAACTCTTCTTTTTAGGGTCCAAATCCTTGTCGAATCGGTTATGGTCCTCAATCCAGGGACGACTTTGTAGTTGCTATTCGGTAGGTTCATTAATGTAGAGAGTTCTCCCTACATTCTTCCTCTTTTCTTTTCTTCTATACTTGCGTAGTTTAGCGATATAACATTCTTTAGCGGCACTTTGGTCTCCTTTGATCACCTCAACTCCATTCTCTGTCGAAAATTTCATGGTAGACGCCATTAAGCTAAGGCAATCCCGAAATCTACCAAATCAGGCCATCTTAAGAAAGCATTATAGGCAGATATTTCATCTAAAATCACAAAGGTTTGGACAAGGATGACTCTTCGGTGGCCTTTCCTAAGTTCTATGGGTAAATCAATTGTTTCGACATGTTTCCTTGGTTCACCGATGAATCCCTGGATCTTTGTTCGATGCATGTATATGTCCTTTATACCGATCTTCTTTTGGTCAAATGTGTGTTTGAACATGATATTTACAGAGCTTCCACTGTCCACCAATACTTGTCGGACCATGGCTAATCTGATTTCTACCGTCACGACCATGGGTCAAGGGTTGGAGCTTTTATTCCTTAAATGTCTCGACTCTGGAATACCATGTCATCGTTCAAGGTTCTATGCTGCTTGGTAGGAATTCCATCTTCGATCGCGAAGCACGAATCTTTCAGTGTGTGTCTTAGTGGGCTTGCATATTTCTCCATCTCTCCCCAACTCTTCTGCATGGGATGAGGTCCTTCGGATATTGTTTTAATGATGAGTCTCGAGTCGATTCGTTTGGATCTCTCTTCGCTGTTTCCAGCCTGGTTTCTCCAGTCTCTAGGAGCTTGGGGTGCTACAGGCTGGTCAGGATTTTGTGGTTTTCTCACATACTGCTGAAGCTTGTTTTCCCTATTCATCTTTTTAATCGGGTTCTTCAAGTGATGGCATTCATTAATATTGTGACCGTATGTTTTATGGAAGCGGTGGTATTTCCCTGAATGCTTTTGTTGTTCAGTCGCTTCCTTTTTAGGAGGCTTCTTATACTCCTCCGTCACTTGTATCGCAAGATAGATGTTCTTTAGAGTACCATTAAGTGGAGTGCAGTCTTCGGGCCTCAAGCCTTTAAGTCTCTTGTTACTTCCATTTCGCTTGTTGAAATTCTAGTTTTTCTTTTTCTGATTTCCATCCTTTCCCGCGTCTCCTACAGCGGCCCCGGAGGTATTTGTGTCTTGGTTCGCCGCCATACCATTCTACCCAATTTTGGTTGGTTATAGGTTAGCAGGTTTTACTTCTAGCTCCTTTGCCTCTTCCAATCTCAAGTACTGGTTTGCCTTTTGATTAAAGTCCTTCTGGGTGGTAGTTGTTTCATTTTGATCCATTTTTCGAATTCAGTGCTGGGATGGATGTTGGGGACCGGACCATGAAGGCCATATCTTCATTTGAGTTACTTTCTTTAGTGATCGCAGTGTTAAACCAACTCATGAAGGATTTCATAGATTCATTTCGTCCCTGGAATAGGCTTGATAAAGACATCATGTCTTTTGGTTGTGCCGTGTGAATCAAACTGATCAAGGAACCTTATTGCTAATTCATCGAAAGTGTAGATGGATTTAGGTGGAAGCCCGGTGAACCACATGGAAGCAATTCCTTCCAAAAAGGTTGGAAATACATCGAACGACATTTGAAGCATTCACTTCATCCATGTACCAGGTGTACTTATACAAGTGAGGTTTCAAGTCTTTAGTTCCATTGTAGGACAAAACAAAAGGCATAATGAACTTTTTAGGATATCGTTTATTCAGAATGTCATCAGTGAAGTGAGTCTGGCTTGGAGCGGATCCTCATTCATCATCTCTCCTCTTCTTACTTTTATCCACTTGGCGCTTGATCATGTCAGCGATATATGCCTCCGATGTCCGATAGTCCGTGGGTTAACTGTCAGTGACTACACCAAGTGTTTGATCTTACCAACGATCTTGGTAAGTGGGTTGAAGTCTAGGCTCTTCCGTATTTGGGATAGCCACCACCTCGGAGTTCCGTTGGCTTGCGGTTGGTCGGGCATGGGAAGTTTGAACCTCTCTTCCGGTATTGAGCGCGTTAGTGTTTTTTTTCAACTCGTCATCATCAATTTGTTTACCATCTTTAGGGTCGGAGAGATCCATTGCTATATCTTCCCGCGGGATTTTCGTCCTCGGATTCAAGTTCATGGCGGGCTGCTTTGCAGTTGGTGTAGTGCTTACATTTCCTTCTATAGGGATTCCTACAGTTCCACCTAATACTCATTTTTTGCTGCTACTTTCCATTTCTCCTATTTAGGCTAGAAACGGAAGAGTTTTCCTGCTCCACGGCTGCCGTAGGTTCTGGTATGGTTCTTAGAGCAGCAAGTGATTACAAGGTCAGGTGGGCATTTAATTTTTCCATAAGTGCTTTTTTGGCTATTCCCTTTCGTTTGATTGATTTTGTCAACCATCTTGTTTAACATGTCTCTAGTGACAACTTCACGTTAGATAGAAGATTCCAACGCCTGAACTCCCGTGTTGGCGTCTTGACTTCAACTTGCTGAGGATTGATTTCCTCTCCAGCTATTACATCTTGTATGGATCTTCTGGAAATAGTTCTCTTTCTACCTGGTGTCATTAATTCTCAATAGCAAATCTTCTATGTAGAGATTGGGGATCTAACTTCTAAACATATATGATCTAAAGTAGATAGCTAGATCTAAGCCTGAGTTAGGTTCTTAGTGAAAGCACCAAAATGTTATCCTAAAAATGGATCAATACCTTGGATTGAGTATGGAAGCACCATCCCTGTTCTTATAGAGCAATAATATAGAAAATAAACATCAAAAGAGAAGAAATTACAGAGAGACAAGAAGAGTTTTATAGTAGTTCGGTTGTTAATGAAGCCTATGTCCACTTTATAACCTTTCTTATCAACTGCATGCTGTTACAAGTGGGAAGATATTACAATATGATTTAATCTTCTAAGTTAGATTAAGTAATAAGTACTTTAAGACGATTGGGGAATCACAGTTGCTCCTTGATGATTATTTTTGCAAGAGAAGAAGAGTGTAGAACAACAGTGAAGAGCAATCTCCATGAAATTCTAGCGGCTAGTCCAGAAGATCCCCTTTATGTTGTAGATATGTGAGTATTTATAGGGATTGAAGAGCTATTGGGCTAGGACGCTTTACTAGAAGCCTATACTTGATGGTATGAAGGCGCTCCAAGTTTACAACTATCCGACCTAACCAGATGGATCGCTAGCGATCCATAGTGCATGGATCACTAGCAATCCATGTAGTTAAAGTATATATGGATCGTTTCACTTGGGTCGCGCTCTTTGCCTTATGTGAATGCTCTCTATATAATTTCATAATGAGTTTCCCTTGTTTTGATGGTGATTCATGTACATGTTGTATTAAACTATGACTGGAATTAGATGAATGCTCACTTTTCGAACTAGCTTGCTTAGAATGTCATGAAATTTGGCAGGCACTCCTAGAAAAGATATTGGTTCATGATGCAAGAAGTTTGGAGGATCCATGAGCAATCCTTTTGGATCGCTAGTGATCCATAGGTGATGGATCACCAACAATCCATCTCATTAACCTATTTTTTCTTCTTTCCTCTTGGTCTTTCTTAGTTTCTTCTTCTAGTCCTTTTGGTTAATTCTTAAGTTGTTTTGACTTGACGTAGATGTTCTAACTCCTATTAAATTCCGTTGGGCTAAAATCCTAGTTAACAATATCTATAGGGGTAGTGCGGCTCCACCCGCCTCCATCGGCTTCAGCAAGCTTGGCTTCGGCAGCGCTTGGCATCAGCTTCGCCGTTGAATGGCTTCAATAAAGGGTGACATGTATCATTGATGAGGAGCGATGTCTTCACTAGACAGTGTTCTGAAAGAACAACTTCATATAGTACAGTGTCGAAGTCGACTCTCGGTGGAGACGGGCATGGCCTCTCACTGGTTGATGGCGGTATGGAATCGAAGCGGTGTCAACTATCATCCTAACTTTATGGATGTCGACGATTTTCATTATTAACGTCGTGAGGATAGACTACTACGTTACTTTCCAAGGTGGGTATTGATAAGAGGCAACACCAATATAAGCAATATGGATGAAGAGCTACATCAACATGAAGTAAAATTGGTAAAGAACGATGTTGGCATAGAGTAGTGTTGAAGAAGGGCGGCAATGCCTTGATTGTAATATTTCTCGACGTCATTGTATGGCGCTGTTGATCTCAAACGATAATGATGTTGCGTGGCACCAACAAAAGGAAACATCGCATAGCTGAGTTACTCATTCTATTTCATAAGTGGACGACGACCTTGATGTGGCTTGGCTCCAGTGGAATGCAGCAAAGGTGATGTCGACGTTACATTAGTGGCTTACGATGTTTATTGCCTTCGGTGCCATTGCTTCTTTTGAAGAAAGGTATCGTCGAAGATGAAGATATGGACAAGAAGTGGTACCGCATAGGATACAACATAGATGACACTTTATTGGTTAGACGCAACACTGTTGGCTTGACGACATTGACTTCTTTATGACGTTGCCACTTGTTGTAACTTCTTCGAGATTGAAATCATGTGGATAACATTTGAAATTATGCGGATAACAAGTAGTAGTAGCAGTAATAATAAATTAATTAAGTTAACTAAATTTTACATAAAGTTGCTAAGATTTATAAAAATTAAATAAGTTTGTAAAAATTAACTATGTGTAACGACCTGCAATTTTGAGTCTTCGAAATTAAATATTTAATTAATTTAAATATTCGAATTTGAATTAAATTATAATAAAATATAAGTTTCAAATTTGAACATGATTTTTGATAACGTATTTTTAATTCAATTATAGGATTTTTCATTATTTTTAATTTGGAAAATTAATAAATTTACGTTTAACGTATTTTACGTCTACCATCTGTACTTCTAAAACTTCATAAAATAAGTTAACCTTCTATTTTATTATTGTTTTGTGATCATGATGCATTGTTTTGCACGATTGTATTTTTATTTCTGTCGTTCGCAGCTCGTATGCGAACGTGATATTATGTGACGGTGTCCCACGAACTTTAACAATAAAATACACAATTATATACCCACGCATGCATGTTTCATGCATTTTTCTTTGTCTTTTTTGTGCCTTCAAATGTGGGAGTATTTTTTATAAAACATATTTATGTTTCTTTAGTTATAAAAGTTGTTTTATTTTAAAAGAAGCAAAGTGGACAAAGATGAACACAATTTTCCATTTTACATTTCATGAACATCACCTCACATGGACACATTTATATTTACTTTTCTTCACTACAACTTGACGGCCCATTTCTTTCCTCATTCTCCACCTTAGGGAGCATTCATTTTATTTATTTCTTTCTCTCTAAAACACATATACACAATTTTATATTTAGAATTTACTCTGCAACAAAATTTGTACATCTATTTATTTACCTCTCTTCTCTGCAAATGAAATATTTCCATTCCCTTCATATATACCTTCATTCACACATGCATGAAGGGTTGGGGACATGTAAATGGAGCATGCGTGAGTTGAAATGAAGACGAGGAAGAAGGATTAGGAGCAGGCTGTAGTGAGTGGGGAGGATTGAAAGAAAATAGGAAAAGGAGAAAGTTGGAGTTAGCAAAGGAATTTGTATTTAAGTCCATCTTAATGTGGACAGCAAGTTTAAACCCGTGCTTCGCATACGGGTTGGTGAAAGTATTTGTATAAACATATGGAGTTAGCAATATTTGAAAAGCACTTTAAGACACGATTGTCATCAAATATTTAGTAGCAGCCAACTTTGAGCAATAATGGATAGCATTGTATTTATTTGCCATTTGAAATCTGTAAAATAAGTTACGCTATTAGTCGAACTTTTTTTTAGCAAAAATCAAATGTGGTTTAAAAATGAATAGCCAAAACAAAGTCAAAGCTTTCAACCACTTGCTAATTAGCAATATTTTTTCATTACTACTTTCAAATTAACAAATTCTTTACATTCGGAAACATATATTTTAATAAATGTTTGCATAACACTCGTATTTAACTTTTATACTGAACCGACTGAAATCTTTAGCCCACTCCATAAAAAATTGAGTAGTATCTAAAGCAATGGCAACATTAATGGTGTCGGAAGTACCTCAAAACATATGGGAATATGCAACCAAAAGTAGTAAATAAACTTTCTCTCCAGATGCTAAAGTAACTGCTAACAATATATAATGGTGTAAGTAGTTTTTGAATGCTGTAACTGATAAGAAGCAAGACAACAATTCTAGCTCTACGGTCGGTTTGATGTATATAAAGAAAACATATGCTGGTAAATGGTAAGGAAAGAGAAAAAGTAATGCATCCATCACAACTTTCACTATTGTACTAAATATGATATGATGCACCTATGCTAAAAACCAACATAATATGCATACAACCCAGATAGAAGATAGATAGAAAACTATTACCGATAAGCTATAAAAATAATGAAAAAAACAAACTTTGCCATTATACATATTAGCATTAAAAAGGAGAAATTCGATCTTCCCCTATTTGGGTTTAGAAACGGTGCACGGTTGAATAATGCAACAAATACGTCGTTGAGATGTTATTATGAACTTATAGCTGCCTACAATCAAATCACACCTTACACTTATTCATCATGCCTGAAGCCGTTTATCTTCCTGAAGTTGTTGTGGTTGCTGCAATCATTCAATCCTTGTACGGTATCTTCTTGAAGCCGCTGCCTGCAGGTTGCAAAACTTACTTGCAAAAATGCCATCCCGCCTTCTCGATCCTTATAGCTACACCTGCCTGCCCCAATTCTTCCCACCTGCACTCTACTTGCAAATTTGCCTGCAGATTGTTCGTACAGTGCCAACACCTTCTTGATGTCTCTCATATTTATACACATCACTTTCCTACTATAAACAACATCATCTATCCTACTGCACTATGTAGGCATCTTGCATCATGAGGTCTCAACATAGTGCACCACTTTTTTGCATCAACTTCCAAGTTGCATCTACCTTCATGTTGCACTTGTTCCTCTCGTTGCATTGCTATTTCACGCTGTTGTATGTCTCTAATGATTCCTTATCAGTTTGCACCTTGCTCCTTTCTAATGCACCTTGTACCCTTTTAGTAACAACAACAGCAATGTGCCAGTTGCATCCAACATCTCCCTTTTCAAGTCTCAGCACCTTGCCCTTATAGTATTCCTGCATCACAATCCTTCATGTTGCATTACTGCTTCCTGTCCATGTTGTTTCTCGATCTTCTTTTGTAGCTTGCATGGTCAAGTACAATGCACTGTACCCTGCATTAGTTTATTAGCAACAACTCTCCATATCCGCACTCTGCACCGGCTTACAAACTGCTCCATTCTTTCAAGTACCAGCTTTTACACCTGCATCCGTAATGTCAATTGTTCATGCTTAAGCGCCAGTGCTTCAAACTGTATTCACTCCCCTCACCTGTCCTATGCATTTTCTTATCAACCCAGTGCATCAAACCAACATCAAGGAGTCATTGGTGGATTGAACATACAATAAATCAGAAGAAAATAAGTTAACAAAACAAAGGGAATAAATAGATTACTTATTAAATTACTCTTTCATATCCATAGCAAAGTCTAGCGATTGATCGGGCATTGGGAATAGGTCATAGGGCACTCTACAAATCCCAACCCGATTAGGTTCACATAATTTCAAATTAACGCTCCATGAGTTTTGATCGAAATGCACTGTGACTTTTACATGGGGGCACTACGCATAGATTGCATACTGCAACACCCAAAAGTGATGCAGGAAGTGCCAAAAAATGTCGTTGTAGGCTAAAAAAGGGCAAAGGCAACACTTTCTCGGTGATGCATTTTGCCACGTTGCCCTAGAGTCAAAGGCAACATCTTTGCGGCCCTAGGGCAACATCGGTTCTGTTGTTGCCACATGTACCAAATTTACTAAAAAGTGGGCCCAACCATGTGGGCCCACATTATGGGGTCCACTGATTCTGTGGCCCACCTTTACGGAACCGTGTTATGGAGCCCATATTCATTAATCTATGGTAACACTTCTACCATCCAATGACAACACTTTGCCAGTTTATTACCACATTTAACATCACATACTGCAACATTATATCATATCTATGGCAACACCTTTTGCAATTTAAATTGGAAATGTACTGCAATAATATACTACTGCAACATTATATCATATCTATGGAAAAATTATACTGCAGCATTATATCATATCTAATGGCAACTTTACACTACAACAAAGAACTTTTCATTTCAGAATAACCAGCAACACAAGTTTTACTTAGTCAAGTACAGGATAACAAACATACTTAAAAATATAGCCAGTGCATCAAATTCATTTTGGACCTTCTTGTTCACCTTTGCTTCGACTACGTCAGCTATATTTTCCCTTATCTTCGCTGCAAGCTCCTGTATGTATGTGCTTGTTGTTGGGGCATATTTTGAATCTTCTGCAGACTTTGTGTGTCGTCCTATAAGCCAAGATGGACCGTGCGACTTTCCATCAGAAATCATTTCTTGAACAACTTCATCACTTCCTCCTTCACCTATTACTTTTTCAATCTTATCCTGCAAAATAAAGCAGTTTCAAAATGTGACATTAAATAAAATTAACAATTCTGAAACAAGTTTCTTAAACAAGAATTGTTTTGCAATATCTATTAACAGTTTTAAAATGGATTCAGAAAATATCCTGCTATAGGTTTCAACAAAACAGGATCTATTTCTACAAAAATGTCGATGCGCAAAATGAAGCATTTTTTTGACATCCGATTGAAGAGAAAATTTAGAAAGGGTAGGTTTAACTTTAGGAGTAGAAGCAGAGCTTATCTCCTCCTAATCAATATCTGGTAAATGTGAAGCATCGATATCATGTTTTTTTCCATTTCAGTCACTTCTATTATGCCAGAATCCATCTTATTCTTTTGTATGGTTTTGTTTGATTAACAATATTAATAAGATCACATATATCGATCTCAGGCCCACCAAGCTACATACCTAATTAGAATTGCACTCGAACGAGATTATAAATAAAGTGGTTGAAAGAAAATAAACTATAGCATGACACCCAAGTGTTTGAAAGAAACCATTAGTTCTTGTCCACAATTACATCGCAGAGAATAATTAACTATAAAACCTGAGAAAATAAGTTCTAAAAACTGATATGTAGCTACTTATAGCACTAATACCATAGTCCTCGGTTGCTTTAATATTTTTGATGAGTAAAAATGCAAAACTGGACAACGTAAACAACCAACTTACTAAACAACAAGAAATCTCCACAAAGCTAACAACAACAAAATCACTATTAATGACAATGCAAAAAATATCACTTCTAAGAAATCGTGGGATCCATAATTAAACAACAACAAAGAATTTGACTACATTAAGAAATACGGAAGAGCATCATTAACCGTTAAACGTGAAGGTTCATCATATTAAACTGCGTATCCGAGAATTTCAACCAACCGCTGCTCATAAGAACACTATCAACAAACTAATAAACTTGACAAAGATTTAAAGGCAAAAGTACACAAACAAAAAAAGGTATAAACACTTTTCACTAACAAAATAAAACTCCACTTTAAAAAAATCGCTAGTAGGAGAGAAGATCGTAACTAACCAGAGAGAATGAAAAGTATTGGGAAAAAAAACCAAAAACTGAAATCAATAAATAATGTACTGGACTCAATTGTTTGTAAATAAAATTGAAAATCAAATTGAATTCGAGTACAACGAATAAAGGTAGTAAATAAAATTGAAAGCGAATACAGACATTCTGGGTGATAAATAAATTGAATAAACAAGAAAAATAAAATAAAGAGCCAGTTGTCCAACCGAACACCCAAATATCCAAATTAGAGTTATAAAGTGTACCTCTTTACTTTTCACCTTTTTGTAAGCCCAAAGCTCTGGAGTGCTAACTTGGGAAAATTAAAACATTGTTTCACAGGTAGAAGTTTAGAACCATTTCCATCAGTGGTGATTTTGAGACCGCAGTCGTGACATAGAGAATCAAGCTCGCTTTCCTTGAACAACATAGCATAAATTACTAATTGATCAAATAGTACTCATACAAATCAGGAGACTAATGTTATTAGGTACCTTGATTAATAGGATATCAGACAAGTGTGCCAATGGGTAAGGGTGGAGCTTGTAACAACCATTATTGATATACGATATTGCAAGTGCCCGGGCCTTGTAATTCAAGTAATATTAGGGAAATATACATGAATATACATTATATTGCTATAAGCAACAATGTACAAAACGTGAAAGAGAATGACTGATGGCTTGGAGTTATATTTAATGCAATGAAAGCCGACTATAATAGCATATTATACTTTCCAAATTCGATGTTATAAAGTTGGTTCATATTTGAACATATTTCCACGTTCAAGTTCAATTTCCAGATTCGATTGTGTGAAATAATATTCAACTGGAATTTTAATGTAGAATCAGAGTAAGTTTAAGTTTGAATTTAATTTTACTAAAGCAAGAAAACAAACTTTTCTTTACTTCAATTAACGAAAAATTTGATATTTTTGGGGAAAAAACAATGTTGATAAATTTGTTTGTAAGTGACCAAACAATTTGAATTGACCTGGATACTTCTTGGCTAAATGCATCATTATTAAAAGATCATTAAAGGCGTGGTCAAGTAAATTAATAATTATATTTTTAAAAAGAAGTTCTGACTGAGCTAATGGTGAGTTTGAGATGGCAACACAATGAAATCATAAAACACAAGCAATGTGAATAAAAGAAATGGAACTTATATTCAACATCCTAACCCGCTACAATGATGGTTATGCTAAAACTCAGCAAGCATATGAGCTACAAGGGTAGATGATTGATTAGAAAATGATAATGAGTAAAAGATGTAACAAAACTGTATCAGATGCAAAACGATAACAAAGATTTAGAATGTACCTCATTTAGAAAAGGTTCCATAATGCACAACTGTAGATCAGTTACCCAATTCGGAAATATCTGTCAAACAAAAAGTAAAGGAAACAATGTTTAACTTTAAAAGAAATACTACTATACAAAATAAATCAGCGGTGTGTATCTTACCTTAGAATAGTTCTAGAAAATTGCATTTCCTTTGAATGGAGAACTGAAGAAGGCAATCTCCTAAACCAGATTGACAGTGTACTGCTCCACACATGAAAATAAGGCGAAGTATGGTAAATTGATGAGAAATGGCAAGATAATAATAGACGGTAATATCATGACAGAAATTCACTGTTACTGGCACCTTAGAACCAAGATAAATGAGAACATAAAACGAAACAAAACTCAGGTTTGTTTTTACTAATGAACTCTGATTTCCAATTTATTTCATAGATATCAAGATGCGCTAGGAGACATTTTACAAGCTGTTCCATGTTAAGCTAATACAATGAATAAATGTCAGGTTTGCAAACACATTTGGAAAGCTTCTGGTGGGAGAGTATATGGAATCTGATCTGATCATTAATAATGTATGAAATCATGTTAGAAATATTAATAAGCACATTTGCTCTGTTTCACTTTGGAAATATACAAAATTCAAAAATGATACTTTACCATTTCCTCTTACATATATATTGCATGTCTGTCGACGATATTTTGTATGCTTAAATCCTGTCTGATAGACCTTGTCCTATCAAACACAAAATCATGTACTACTTCAATTGGATGGTCTGAAGATTCCACCAAGTTCAATAGGTATGTCAATGCATTTAGCAATATTTGTAGAATTTGCGATTGGGGTTGCGTCCTTTTGTCGTTGTTTGCAAAGGCTGTCACGGTTGTATTGGTTGCAGAGATGGTTGTGAAGGATAATGATTGGTAGTTGTAAGTGCGGTGAACTGGTTGAAGTGGTTTGCTGATGACTGTGGGATGTTTGAGGAATTAGGGAGTGTAGATATAGTGATTTTTTTTGAATGTACAAGGAGATGAAGGTTTGAGGTGAAGTGATTATGCAAGTTGTGTTTTGCTAGAGGAGAGTTTGGTTGCAATGGTGAAGCTTGTGATGGAGTATTTGTGTATAGTGATGTGTGATGATGGTGCGGGTAATGGAGGGTCTGGCTGTTTGGGTGAGATGAAGTTGCTTCAGGTTGGCAGAGGAAGGCAGAGGAAGGCACAGAGCAAGTATGTACAAGAAACTGAGATGTAAAAATGAAAACAAAAATGTAAAATGCAATGATTTGTTTTTAAAATGTAATGTACCAAAAATGGATGCAATCAAACCAGTGTGTAAATGCAACAGTTTGGGAATGAAGGGGGAGGAAAATGTACAACGGAAATGTGCAATAGTGTAGCAACATTGACTTCTAAATGCAAACTCAGAAACTCAAAAATAGAATGTGTACACAAATGTAAAATATAAGGATGCAATGCAAATTCTTTTTTTTAGTGCAATGTAATAATAGAAACTAAAATGGAAATGCAAATGTAGTTAGTAAATAAGATGAAGATAAAAAATGAAAACAACAAGAACACAAGAAATGTAAACTTGATTATCAGCAAATATGAAAACAAACAGACATGATTGTAAAAACTTAATCATCATCAAACTAGAACTACTACCAGCAAAGAAATGTAAAAGAACGATGAAAATGAAACCAATGAGACTTTTTCCTTCTCTTTTCTTTTTTTCTTTTTTCTTTTAGAACAAGACACTAGAAAAATAAATGTAAAATTTCACACAACATATGCAAACTAACACAAAATGCACATTAAGCTGAAAACAGAAATACAATGTAGTTTTTTTTTTTTTTTGAAACAGAAAACTGTTTTGTTTTTAAATATGGAAACAAACACTAAATAAAACCAAACAACATCAAATGCACAAATGAACAAAACACGGAATGTAACAACAAATTTACACAAAATATTTTTTCTTTTTTTTCTTTTTTTATAATGGAAAATTTAACACAAAATAAAATAAACAAATGATAAAGAAAAAAATTCAAAGAGTAAAATTAAAATTAAATTATTTTGTGTAACTAAAAAAGAACTGTGGATAACTAGTTTACGGCTTACAAACTTCTCAACGCCCCTTCGCCTTTTTTTTTGTGGGTGGGGGTGGGGGCATCTCACAACCCCTCTCAACAAAAAAATAGGTTACCTGAACATGGAGTTTCGCTAAATAGATAGTAAAAAGAACCGCGGATAACTAGTTTACACTTTACACCAAGGTTTGAGAACTCGGTTTCGGTCATTTCAAATTTTGTTAGTTTCGGACGATTTCGGAAATTTCGGAAGTTTCGGTTTTGATTTTGGTTTCGATCCCGACTTCAATTTTTCAATGTTTAGTTACATAACAATATTAAACTTAATATTATATAATATATAACTAAATCAACCCCAAATTTAACCTAACAATAATAATATACTAATCTAAATTGAACAATTTCAGCCCAAGACTAATACACAACGCAGCCCAACTTCAGCCCATAATAACATAAAATCTAACACAACCAAATATTCATTCTGCTGCTCTCTCTCTCTCCACTAAAAAAATTTGCACGCACCCACCAAAATTCCCTTTCACCGAAAGCTAGGGCAAAATAAAAAAACGCTGAAACAACGAAAAAAAATAAAATAAAAGTCGATCAACCATCTTCACTGCCGACTAAAAAGTGGCTCACTTTGAGTCGTCGATCTCACTGTTGCACAAGTTGTGGAGGTCGACATTGCTGAAGACGAAGACTGATGCTAAATCGAGGCCGATCTTGCTCGAGTATTTGGAATTTTTTCCTTTCGTATCTCCTATTTTTCTGCAAGTCGAATGATTTCGCTAGGGTTCAAATTTTTTTTTTACAGCGTAACCGAAACGATTTTTTTGATCGATTTCGGTTCGCTCACCTTCGGCACCGGTACGGTACCACCGAAATTTCGGGGTACCGTCCGAAACCTCAAATCATGCTTTACACTGACCTGAGGGAATTGTAACTTGACTGAATTGACACCCAATGCTGCATTTGTTTGACTCCTGCAACAGATAAGATATGTAAGCTGATAATTCAACAATGAAAAAGAAAATCACGATTTTTTTTCCGCAAATACCCGAAAACACATGGTTTCTTCTCATCTTTAATCAATCTAATAGGCTGCAGTTTTCCATTTTCATTATTTATAGGGAAAATGTACCACCTACATTTACAATATAAACATGTCAAAATTATACCGATAACGAGCTAACTAATAAAACCAATTATATAGATTGAAGCTGAGAAAACTCTCCATTTAGAGCACGCTCCAGCGCATCATCATCTTCAAACCATCTTTGCAACATGTCATCTGCCTTCAGGATTAAGGACATTTTATTACATCATGATCAACAAAAGAGCATTGTTAAGGAAGCAAAAATGAAGGTTGTGCATTTGTGCAAATACGAGGTTACAGCTTACGGGACATAAAATTGCTTCTGGTCATCCGACAGCAACAGGCTTATAGGTCTTTGACAGAAGAGCTCATACGCTGCATGCACAAATATATTTATGAGTTGCACAAACGCGTATGAACAAAAGGATGATACCTAAACTTTGGCAAATATATATTAGTAGTGTAAATTAAACCATATAATACAAATAGTGTGAAAATGGAAAGCATTCGAATTCAAATTCAAATTATGAGAAGTAACAAAGGAAATAAAGTAAACCCTAACTAACATATCGTATTGCTCACAAGTTTTAATACATTGAGAAACATATGGATCATTATGAAGTAGAAGAAATTACCATTCTTTTGCTTATGTATGGTTGCACCGTTGATGGCTCAGGTTGACTGTTATCTTTCAAAAGTTCTTTCTTCTCCGTTTTAAATTCCTTTTTAGATTCCTTTCTCGTGCCAGCTTGTCAAACTCTACCAAAATTTAGCAGCCAGTTAGCATCAATATCACTTGGATTTTTCTCTCCCTTCCTTTCCATTTCGAACGCCTAAACCACCCACGACATCGCCTTTCACTTCGAACCAACATCAAACCCTAATTTGCCAAATCAATCTTCAATCCAGACCCCGAAGCCTGAAATCCGACCTTCAATCGCGACTTTTTTTTTTACTTTTTCTTTGAAGAATCACGAAAAGAAAAAAAAATAAGAAGAAGAGAGAATCACGAAAAGAAATCGCAGACTGTTTGAGAGGTTGAGCGGCGGAGTACGTATTTTGTTAAGGGTTTGAGTGAAACCCTTCAATATTTTGTTAAATTTTGCCGCTTTGTTTTTGCTTCCGGCGTGATAAAAATTATTTCAGCCCTTTTTTTTCAGCCCCGTACTCATTTTTTATAATATTTTTATAAGTCTATAGCTACTGCAACATAGTGTTGATATCTATGCTAACATTCTTAAGCTAATGTTGTAATAGACCAAAATCAGCATAGCTATCGTTACATTGTAGCTAGCAACATCTTGTATTTTTATTGCAATAGGTCATCTATGGCATAGTGGGGTCTTTTGATCGTTTTAAAGATAATTATTCTTCAGTTAGGGAAGAATTTAAGGCAATGAATAATGTAAGAAAAAAAGTAGGAATGGAAAAGTCACTTGTAATCTTGCATAAAAAAGGATAAATGTAGAAACGGATGGAAATTAAGATATTCACGTTAAAGAATGTGGATCGCTAAGAGGGGAGTTAGCAAATGGAGATGGAGAAAGATATTTGAGACATGAATGATGAGAGTAGAGATGAATGTGGATTAAGATGAAAGCAAGAACGATAACTAAACTTTAATAGTATAGTATGGATAATCAAATAACCTATATAAATATGATATAGTGTGTGAAAACTTTTTGGCCTTTTTAAGAATATTAACTAGAGATACTCGACTTATAACACAAAATCAGAAATAGAATTATTGTTTAAGCATTCAAACAAAATGTTACAGTTGAGACAAAAAACGGAAACTGTACATAAAATATAAATAACATCTCGGTAAGTGCATGTGAAGATATTTGTAATATATCAAAAGCAGCAAGTACAATCGTAAGAAAGTTCTAATGGTTTACCTTGTTAACCACCAACTTTCCATCCTAGGAAATTCCATTTCCATGAGGAATAGGTAGTAAAGGCTTCTAGCGCCCTTACTTCCAGTTGAATAGACACTTTGTAATTTATAAACCTAAAAGATATGAACTATGCAGTAAGGCATATATAGTAATTAATGTTCCAATATAGTTTGATTCACACGCATATTACTCATGTTGATGGCTTTCTAGTGTCGTACTATCCCAAATATAACAAATTCACTACTCATGACAATATATTTATTCATATCTAAAAACAAACCCAATCCAATGCATTGTCATATCACTATTTCTATAAACTTAGACAGTAAATGAAATGGAAATTGAAGGAGGAAAATTGCATGAGAATTACATTATTTATTTATCAGTATAAATTTATTTTTACCAATCAAATGCTATCTTGAAATTTATGCAAACACGCTAGCTAACTTAAATAATGCCTTGTCGGACTTAAGAATATATAAAAAAGCCCTAGTTGGTCACTTTGTAAAAATTAAGAAACACCTTGTATGCTCTAAAAAAAATCAAACAATTTTAGCAAGTACCGCTTCAAAGGAAGTGGATGCATATAGATGTTAGTACATACGAAAATTACGATGGAAAATAAAACTCACGTCTTCATACCTTCCAATCAACTGGTGGTTTCTCTTTATCTTGCAATTCAATAATCAACTTCACTACCAAGTTTTAGATCAATTTATCCTTATCTTGCTTAATTTTCTCTCTATCGGTTGGCTTTTCGTAATTGACCATTATATTTCTTCAAATCTCCTTGTCATCTTCAGTTTTGGAAAGTATTTATCAAGGAGTCCAACATTATATGGTCAATACATATCAATGAAGGAGATTTAATGCATCTAGCTTTTACATACGATTTTTGAATTATTATAAAAAAGTTGATCATACAGAAAATAATGAGTAGAAAATATTTTTCATAACACATACATATTGCATAATTGATAACAAAATTTCATGAGCTATGCTTGATCAACTTGATACCTTAAAACAATTCATTGGCATATGAATCTTGTCATATATATTGCTAACATTATGTAATTTAATCCATACCAAATATCATAGTATTATAACCAAAAAATTATGTTTGGTATAAGTGGACACTACTGTAGTTTTATTAACATTATAGTTAAAATTTACAGATACATGATATCTTACCATTTATTCACCAGATTTGATTTCTCCCTACTCCAAAAAAGCAAGTAAACAACAGAAAAATCAATTCATTAAAGAGTTCAAGATAATGATTAGTACGGAAGTCAGAGTCTTCAATTATAATATATTGTTTACTACAACACCCCAAAGAAAAATTATTAGTTTCAGGTTTGGATAAAATTCTAGAAAAAGAAAGAAAGGAAGAAAAGATACCTATATATATTTAAAATGTTAACATTAACGTTAGGATATACAAACAAATATCAGGTGAAGTGATGAGATATGTAAATGATGTAGAGTTAAGTTAAGAAATGAAAATATCAATGAAGAATATAATACCTTGATTTTTTTTCTTTCATTAATGTCTGAATATATTTTCTTTCAATGTACACGAAAACGCAGGCCGATGAACACAATAAATATACTTTTTATACAATCGAGCATGAGAAAACTTTAGTATAAACTTTTTTGTGTATAGAAGCATGTATGAAATGCAAGACCTCGCCTTAATCATGTTTCCAAAGTGTAGCTTGACTAAATCTTTAAACATAGGAGATGAAATAAAATGGGATTGAAAATTATGCCAATTTGTCCATAAACAAAACTAACCGCATGTAAAAACAAGGTATGAAGTCCTAAAAACCTTTACTCAGGTATGATAATGCATTTAAATAGGATCATTTTGTATCTTGCATAACAGAGAAAATATGTTAATTTCACAAATGCTAGATCAAGAATTATAGGGAAAAGCATACAACATGGAAATAACAATAGAAATCAATTAGACGAAAAGCGCATTCATTTGCAAAAGCAAGTTAAGAATGAAATAATGATGGATAAAAATAAAGCAAACCGATAGGCAATAAGCTAGACTAACATCGCAATTACGGGGAAAATTAAAATTACCTACCGCCATAGAAGAAAGGCGGTGATGAAAGCCAAGCCGTCGACGATGCTTTGTGGACAGCCGTTTACGATCACCGGAGAAGAGGAAGACCCTGCGAGGATATGAGGAGGAACAAAGACAGAAACGATTTACTAAAAAAGGCTAGCACCGGATTATACCAAAATCTGGATTTGGAGGGTTGGCGACGATTTGCAGTAAGGGAGGTCAACGTCGATGGTGTGTAAAAGGCCATGAAACCTGGAAAAGTATATTGGTATACTCGACAAATTAGGATTCAAGATAAGCTTTATTTACCATAAAATATATAATACTAATTCTATAGTATACATGCAAATTAAAATATATATACAATTACACATACAACTTTTAACCTATTATAAATTTGCAATACTATCAGTATTTATTTTCTAATCTACACATGGGCCATTATAAGCGATGGTAGTTCAAATAGTTGATAATGCTACCAAGCCCCAAAAAAACTTTGATATTTATGAACACCAATAAAATTCCAACGAAAATCACGTCACAATTTAGGCATCTCATGCCTAGAATGATGAAAGTATAGTTTAAATGAAACCATTAAAATTTGTAATATATAAGGTGTATAAATGCGAAAACAAAACATATGAGAACAATCTATAGCTATTGACAGTAGTATAAATGATTAAATAGGAAAACAATAAAGGTATTAATTAATAAAATATAAATTACTGAAACCAATTTAAAAATATATAACAATATTTCTTTCAATCAAAGTTTATAATGCTTTAATAAACTAATTAAAAAATGCAAGGGTCAAGTGAACATTAATATTGTACCTTCCTTGAATGTTGTCAGTTGGCTATTATTAAAATAATTGTCAGTTCGTTACCGCGACACAGATACATGGTATCCCTTACGTTATCATTTGGTCAAGAATTTAAATCATGGTCATAAGAGTTTGCGTAAAAAGATATCTAAAAAGATGGCAAATGTTTGAAAATAAAAGTAACTCCAAATTACAAACAATGCAATGCCAATTTTTCAAAATGAAACCATGTTAGTTAAGGAGGGCACCAAACACAGCACCGTTCTATTCATATTCAAGATTTTTCTCCAAAATTGAAAGTAATAGTGCCTGTATTTTTTATAAAGGTATTTCTCCGAACGCTTTATTACTTGAGTTCATCCAATATAACAGGATAATTGGGTCTTCTACAAATAGTCCATTATATCAAAGGGTAGGTATATGTAATTTCAAACTCGAAGCCACATAATATTATCATCAAAATGTGTGTCTAAAATAGAAATTGAGTACTTATGATTGATAACTACTCCCGAAATAAAGTTACTATTGAGAACTTGAATAAAAAATGCACAAACTTGGATAAGGGATGCAAGGTACCATGATACCCAGTGTCATTCATTCATACATAAAATCCAAAAAAAAACAAAATATTATCAGAAGTTTAAGTATTTAAGTAGTGTCACCAATTCAATAAGAAATCTCAAATAAAACTTACAATACAATTGAAAACATCAAATATTGGATATACTCATTTGTTAACCTTGAAATATAATCATTGGTCTTCCAAAGAGAGACCCACTGCACAAAATTTCACCCAGTCAAAGAATGAACATCGCAAAAGACATTGGGAACATGGTTGTACATCCCACTATTTTTTAATGTATCAGAAAAAGTCTATTGTTAACTGTAAAATATAAAACATACACTATGATTGAATACTCCTGCTTGCTCATGATTTCCTAACACTTATAATGTAAGTTTCCAAATAGAAATCCAGAAAACCTTCTTGAAATGTACCTTAATTAGGCAAACTGAGAGACAAATATAGTACGTTACTGCAAACTTGACAGCCATTTTTAATTCTTTTTTGTTCGATTTCTCTCTGGAAGGAACAATTATTTGTATTAAATGATAGAAAATATCATTACGAAACCATTATTATGAGTAATAGCAAAAGAATTTAGTGAGGTACTCATAGTTATTCAGTTATGTAAGAAATCAAAGCAGTACAAAAGTCCAAGGTATATCAATAATGTACTTCGGTAAGTAATGAAATCTTACCGTATGCAAAAAGGAGGAAATAACCCATAGAAACTATAGTCAGATATCCGATTAGAGAAAAGAAATATCAAAGTCTGTGAATTTAAAATGCTACCTTGATTAGATAAAGAGAGTCGGAAAGGACGGGGAGGTAAAGGCGGTTGGCTGCCATTCGAGCGCAGATTCGGAATTGAAGGGTCTAGCAACAACGGCAAGAGGAGAGATCAACCTCGATGGATGGGAAAAGGCACAAATCTAGGGGACATTAGCTTTTAGGTTAGGAGGATGAGGAATGAAGTGCATAGCTGAGTATGAAATGGAAGAAATTAAAAAAAACGCGACTGTTGGCTTGTGCGCTTTTGAAATCCGACTCAGTAATAAAAATTTAGTATAGATTGCATACGCTTGGATTTTCCTTTGTTTTCGAAGGAATGATGATGTGGCTAGTGGATGGTGATGGACCATGCGTTCCTGGGTCTTGGCCGTGTGGTTTGAGTATGGTTGGGAGAGAGTTTTAGTATAAATTATCTTATTATGTTAAGAAATTTAGTTTATTAATTAGTTAATTAATTTAGTCTAACTTTGAAAAAGTATAATTCATTCATACGAAGTCCGTTTAAACCGCGGTCTTGGACACTAATGTTGTATAAACTACTAGAACACACTAGTATAGTTATTTGACACTTTTGACAGCGTTTAAAATATTGATAAATTGTCGGTGATTGAATATAATTACAGTTTACGTAATTAAATAGCTATACTTCATTAGCGATATTTAATTGAAAGAACAAATCTTTATTCTGCTATTATAAATTGAATAGATTAATTTGGACGTTTGTTTATATACCAGTTAATTCTGATTATAGGTTATTATTCAATTTTTTAAATTGTTAACAATAGTGTGTTGTTATCATCGTTGTTTGGTTGTTGATTTTGCTCGACCAGTTTATAGGCTGTTACCCTTTTTATTTGGCATTGGTTGGGTAGAAAACATTAGTAGGCTAACACCTTGTGATTTATTTCACGATTTGAATATAAGATGTCTAGCGGTAGTATTTGGTTCACTTCAATTTAATGAATTGTTTTGAAAATTGGTTTTCAAGTGGAAATTTTATGAAATGTTTTTCTTTAAAAGAAATTGAAATAATTGGAAGTAAATATTTAGAAGTGATTTTATATGAAAGATATTTATATAGAAATGGTTTATAAAATGTGTTTTATATGTAAAATGGATTTTGAGAATTTGAATCTCGACGGTTTGAAATTGATTTCGAAAAGATTTTGGGAAGACTAATAATAGTATGATTGAAAGTACTTTTAAGATATTATGT
Source organism: Allium cepa (assembly GCA_030765085.1). NCBI lineage: Eukaryota > Viridiplantae > Streptophyta > Magnoliopsida > Asparagales > Amaryllidaceae > Allium > Allium cepa. The sequence goes on along the minus strand of CM060934.1, from coordinate 539,146,423 downwards.
TTGTGAAATATGAATTTGTTAGTGAAAGTATATTCATATTTACTGATTTGGACTTTTGGGCATTGTCCATTCGATGGGATATGTTGTCAGTTGGGATCTGTAATTTTTTTGCATTCATGCAGCGATTGGAAATGGCCATTTTATATATCCGAGTAGGGGTATTGACCCAAGGGACATTTTTAATTTCAGCGAGCATTTGCCTCTGGCGTCATTTACCTCGAGTGGTATTTCCTAATCTATTTTGATACACTTTTATATAGTATTTTAATAGAAAAGTATATGGGAAATTGGTTTATACAAATTATAGATTTTTAATTAAATTTGAAAGTATGATTTGATATAAAAGATATATATTATTATTTCAAAGGATTTGAAATAAAACTGAGAATTTAGTTCGAAGAGATTATTTTCGAAAGAGATTATTTTTGAAAAATAAAGTTAATTAGATTTGAGAAATCTAAATGTGAAGATTAAGCCTAAGTGGGTAGTTTGGGAATTGCATATGTGTTTATTGCATCATAGGCTCCATGAATCCTATTTGCGGTAGAAGAACAATATTGGCTTGATCTTGTATCTAATTGGGTACCCAGTTAGATATCGATACATAGGTAGTCACAAGTGATAGTGCTGTAGCCCCAATAATAACATACATTTTTCTATTGATTGGTTGCTATTTGTCTTATGTTGTTGTATCTTTTCTGCTTACTATTTTATTCCGCATTTACATTGTTTATTGAGTTTGCAGGAATGACTTTTTCTGTCTCTCTCATCAAAGTTTTGCAGTGGTAGATTTATTGTATTTGTATTTCATATGCATTAAAGCACACCTAGTAGATTAAATTGATTACTCTGATAACTTGTATAATTAAAATTGTATCCTATGCATTCAATATTGTTGAATATTTAGTAAATATTGTGTATTATGTTGGTAGTTTTCGTTCGTAGTTTTTGAATGGACGGGTTTTCAGTGATTTTGACTGGTCCGAAAATCTGGGTCATCACACTATGTATTAAAAATTTAATTAAGTTAAGTTTTATGAAAATTAACATGTTTATAATAATGATGATGATGATAATGACGATTAACTACGTTTATAATGATAATAATAAGTTATAAAATATCGACAGTGTTAACTAAGTTTTAAAAAAATTAGCTAAATTTATAATAATAATAATAATAATAAATTATAAAATATTAACCAAGTTAACCAAGTTTTATAAAAAATTAACTAAATTTATAATTAAAATAACAAGAATTTAACTAAGTTAACTAAGTTTTATAAATAATGATAATAAATTAACTAAGTTTTATGAAAATTAACTAAGTTTATATCAGTAGTAATAATAATAAATTAATTAAGTTAACTAAATTTTATACAATTTAACTAAATTTATGAAAAAATAAATAAATTTATAAAAATTAACGAAGTATTATAAAAATTTAACCAAGTTAATTAAGTTTTATAAAAATTAAAAAAATTATACTAATAATGATGATAATTAACTAAGTTTATAATAATAGTTATAAATTATAAAATATTAACCAAGTTAACTAGGTCTTATAAAAATTAACTTAATTTATAGTAATAATAATAATATATTTTAAAATATTAACCAAGTTTAATAAGTTTTATAAAAATTAACCAAATTTATAATAAGAACAACAATAAGAATAATAATAATAAATTATAAAATATTAACTAAGTTAACTAAGTATTATAAAAATAAACTAAATTTATAATGATATTAATAGTTTAACTAAGTTGACTAAGTTTTATAAGCATTAATAAATTAACTAAATTTTATAAAAAAAATAACTAAGTTTATAGTAATAATAACAACACCAATAATAAATTAACTAAGTTAACTAAATATTATAAAATTAACTAAGATTTATAAGAATTAAATATGTTTATAAAAATTAACTAAGTTTTGTAAAATTAACAAGTTTATAATAATAATTATAATAAAATATAAAATAATGAACCAACTAAGTTTTATAAAATTAATTAAATTTATTATTGTTATTATTATAATAATAATATAATAATGATAAATTATAAAATATTAAACAACTTAACTAAGTTGTATAAAAGGTAACTAAATTTATAATAATAACAATAATAATTTAACTAAGTTTATAAATAATGATAATAATAAATTAACTAAGTTTTATAAAATTAACTAAGTTTATAATAATAATAACGAATTAACTAAGTTTTATAAAATTTAGCTAAGTTTATAGTAGTAGTAGTAGTAGTAATTAGAAGTTATAAAATATGTCTTATATTGGTGCCCAATAGTTTTGGGTGGTAAATTTTGCTTTCGATGCCCAGACATGATCTTCTACTAACAAAACTTGTGTGATAAAATTTACTAGCAATCTATTTGCCAGTGTATCCCTAATTAATAGTTTTATTGCCATGCATATGCCATCTAATACATAGGATGACTTAATCATAATGATGTCCGTTAATTTGTATGTAATGTTTCATGCTTACTGCTACTTCTAACCATAATAACATAAGGATACCCAATTCATCATTAATAAAGTTTGGCTAGCCACTTCCTCAAGTTGATATTGCATATAGCAACATTTCATTTTAAACTTATATTTTAATCGTTGATCGATGAATTTGTTTATTATAGGTATCTAAAGACTTTTGGAGCAAAAAATTAGCATGGTGTTGCACAATCGAAGTGTTGAAGTACTTTTGGCATAGTAAGCATGTAATTTTTTTGGCTTTATGCATTTTTTTATGGAGTAGTGTTTACGTAATTTGACTTGTGAATATTGTACAAACTTGATTTATGGATATTATGCAAACCTTGATATGTTTATTACATAGAATGTGTTGAACTATTCAAATGTGCGTACATGACTATTGTTTGAGTTTTATTTGAATATATTTTATATATCGGCCAATTGAAACATATCAATAAAGATATTTCTATGATATGACAACAAAATTAACATGTTCAAAAAATTAATAAAACGACACATATTTTTACAGTGTTTCATTTATGCTATGAAAAGGTCTTTAACAGCGTTTTTAAAATGCCGCAAAACACTTTCGCAACATTTTGAAGTAGGTTGTTTAATAACAAACTATAATATGGTTAAGACATATCCTGGCTTTTTCTGAAACGTTGCGAAGAAGTAAAACGCCGTAATATGGTGATTTTTTTATGAAGTTTCAAAAATGTTGTGGTTGTCCTAACCCTATTACAGCTTGTCATTGGACAACGTTCTTCAAAACATTGCGAAAGTATTTTGAAGTGTTATTAAAATGCTGCAAAAGTTTTTGTTGTTGTAGTATTAGCTGATGCGACTAGTGTTTGTACAACAAAATTTCCACATTAAAGAGATGGCATTTCAAACAATGACCCTTTGAACACTTCAATTAGCAACTCATCATAGACGGTTATTGTGAAACTTCAATAAAAACCTGTAAAGAAATAGCATGAATCAAATACACGGTTTAATATAAAAAAACATATATTAATTAGTTTTCAACTAGCTATGTCTATATTTGAGGCATGTATATGTCATGCAAAGTATTTATTTTAGCAGACAATATTGGCAAACAAGAATTGGTTTACGAATAAATACGTAGTTATGATACATACCCATAACCAAACAGTCCCACTTAAGAATCATTTGCACATAGCTATAATGTGTCTAATGACCTGAAAATTTTAACGATTTTAAATAACATAATTAATTAAATTTTTCATGAACTTAAATAATAAAATTTTGCAATGATAATTTAATATTTATGAAACATCTATTTAAACGCAGTGAATGTCAGATTTTCGTTGGAAATTATGAATGTTTGGTTGGTTGTGAAAAATTCAAATTTAAATTTAAATCAGTTAAATTGATAGAAATAAAAAAATTTAAAACCTGAATATTTTTACATAACTAAATTTTAAATTATTCTCTAAGTGAGATGTCATATTTCGTTTTTCTAAATTTGGACTGCTCTAGCCTGTTTTATTTTATTTTCGGCGTTTTAGCAGCATTTTTGGCAACAAATATCGAGTTTTGATAGGATGGTCATATCACTGATATCATGTACCATTCTGTTCATCTCATTGTGCTGATCTCCATAATATATTAATTTGTGCATTTCGGAGTATAGTACAAGGCTAAATCTGCAAAACGGTTAGCCATATCGGTATCCGTTTTGGTCCTTTAGGTTTCCCTGTGTCCATTCGTTTGTCCATCGGGTGTAAATAAACATCCACTAGCCTTTATTATTTCAGAAATCAATGTTTGACTTTCTCTATTCCCTGTTTCATTTTATAATATGCTGGTCCATTTTGATTTCTGGTTTGTTTCCCTTCTCTCTTTCTCTTCTTGTTACATTCTGCATTCTATACTTATAAAAAATTATATAATATAAGTTCATGAAATAAGCTTGTATACATATTCCACCTGAAAGCTCTGTTGGTTCCTTCCCTCATGCACCCTTACTCCATCCCCTACAGCCCATCCTCCATGCGTAGCTTCTCTGCCCGACGCCTTTTCCCTCTGAGCACCCTGCCTTGGTCGCCGTCTTACCTTGCTCCGATCACCCGTAGCCACAGCTCGCCACCCGTTTCCATTGCAACAAACGCTTTCCACGCCTAGCTTACTTCCTTTTTGACTTTGAACTGCTAGCCCTTCATTTTTTTTCCAAACCTGACTTTGCTCCAGATAGCCACGACATAGTCCCAACTTGCAACACCCACTGCCGGCTAGCACCCAAGCAACCTGACCGACCCAATCATCCTTCGATCCTTCCACAAAACCCACATCCACTTATATCTGTTCCCGCCTAACCCTCAACCACCCAACAACCGTTCACTTAGCCACCTTCCGCCACCGAAAGCAACCGCTAAATCGAATATCTCTGCCACGCTCCAGAACCCAAGGCATCAGCCATTACCTTCCTTTGGTCGTAGCCAACAACCCCCGTCCGCCTGTGAAGCCAGTTCAGACCTTTCCCCACTATCAGCCGAAGCTAGCCTCACCACTGACACAATCGAACAAAACCTTCATCCATGCCCAGACCACCATCGACTGCTGACCCACCCATGCTCCGCCTCCCTTTCCTGCAAACCTAGGCTCCTCTTTTCCTCGCCTGAGCCGAAGCCTCCACCCCACTTAGCTTCATGCTTCCACAACCACCTGCTCGTATAACGTATATATGTTTTGATTTTAAAATCTACGTGTTTAAAATTAAGTAATGATTTTGCAACATAATGTATATAGATTTTATGTTAATATGTTTTAATATTAATTTTAAAATATATATAAAGATTTATTTTGATATTAGTTTTAAGATATATGTATATAGAGATTTTATTTATATATGTGTTGTAAATGGAATATTGATTTTAAAATATAATATAAAAATCTTATTTTAAATATGGTGTAAATTTTAGACTTTTAAAAATTATATATACTGTTTCATCAATGCAAGTTCGTCATGCTTTACTTTGTTTGTCGAATTCGTGTTCATCGTGTTGTGCTTTGCAATTTGTGCTTGGATTCATAGCTCATTTCATCGACAAATTTCTCTAGCCATTAAAGGTGAGAGACCACTCACGATTAATATTCTTATATTTAGTAAATTGATTTAACATGAAATGACAATTGAAATATGTAGTTAAATTGGAATTGTTGGTTATTTAATTGTTGAATATGATATGTTATTATTTGAAATTTGTTTACCTTTGTAATTGACATGTGGCACTGATAACCTATTGTACATGTATTATATTACAATTATTAATTATGATTATAATTGCCATTTATATTCCATGTCATTTTATGCTATTATTCTATTGTTCTCACACTGCAAGTTCCGTGATAGTTAGAAATTCCTAGTGGGTTGAAATGATACATACCCAAACGATATTATAGATTAGGGAAAATCGTTATGAGTTAAAATGATAAATCCAAGCGATTTTAATGATTTGAATTTTGGGACTGCAGGTTGAAATGATATTTACCCGTAAATTTAAATTATTGCGGGTTGCCATAGGATAAAAAATTATACACGGACACCGTTGGTCTTTTTTTGAAAAATGATTTCCAAAGTTTTGGAAGGAAATATATGGATTTTATAGATATTGATTTTAAAAATAAAATATAAAGAATTTATTTTAATATATGTATATTGATTTTTTTGAATATAATATAAAGATATTTTAAATTTTATATATGAGAAATTTTTAGATTTTTAAAAATTTTATGTCTTGAAAATTTTAAATATATAAGTTAAGTTTTAAAATGTAAACTAATTTTTTTTTACTTATAACTTTATTATTTTTAAAATATACAAAATATGATTTAAAATAGATTTTTTTTGGCAAAGCCAGCGGGGTTGAATGGACCCCTACCATTATTATTGAAAACCAAAAGATGGTACAAAATATTACATCAAGCACAACTCCAAAGAAAAGAAGTCAGCACAAATGGGGAAAGGAGTTACATGGATCTAATAATAGAGAGGACCATTACATGTTTAGAGGAAGATTGCCCTTTAAACACCCTAATGTTCCTCTCCATCCAAATGAAATACAAAGTTTTCTTTAGGATTCTTAGCAACAATCTTCCTCTTTCATTCTTCCATTTAGTAGCCTTGAATATACTGTACCATTCCATAGAAGATATACGCTTAGGCCTATGATAACTATAGTGATGTAAAATATTATTCCAAATATGGAATTCAAATTCACATTCAAAGAACAAATGTGACACAGTCTCCACACCAATACCACACAAGAAACAGGGATCACTTTGTATAATCCCAAGAGTTTTAAGTTTATGAAGAGATAGAATACCATTCCTCAAAACTTTCCACATGAACAGATTTTCCTTAGGGATAGAATTAGAATTCCAGATTCTAGAATACCAAAGAAAAGTAGGATAATCAATGGATGAATCAAGCGCATTATAAACAGTATTAATTGAATGCACCATGTCATTCCAAGTAACATGAACATTACTCAGATCATATAGCTTATGTATAGCATTCCAAGCAGATCTAGCCACAAAAGAACTGCAATAAGGTAAGGAAATTGTACCATCAGGCCAATATCTATCAACATAGGCATTAGCATTTATGCCAGAGATGACACTTATCTTATAATCAATAATATTAGCTAGAATTACTCCTTTAGCTGGCCATGGATCATACCAAAAGGAGATATTGCCAATGTCTTTCATTCTCAGCTGAACCATAGGAAGAAAACTATCTCTACCTCTCAAGATATTCCTCCAGGACCAACTACAGTCAGATGGAGGACAGATAGACCAGAAGTTACTATGTCGGATGAGATAGTTTCTACACCAAGAAGCCCACAAATTCTTATCATGCCTCAATAATTTTTCAATTCTAGATGATAGCGTAGCAAAGTTCCATCTTTTTATATTTATAGTTCCAAGTCCACCTTTTTCATAAGAGCAGCATATATGACTAAAAGCAATAGGAATCATTTTCTTAGAGAATGGGTTAGCATGCCATAAAAAATGATTCAAAGCAGAGTTAATCATGCTAATAAGTTTGGTAGGTAGGATGAAGATTCTGGCATAATAAACACACATGGATATAGCAATGGATTTAACAATTACTAACCTACCCGCCATAGAAAATTTTGAACAATTCCAACTAGATAACTTAGCAGTAATTTTTTCAAACAGTTGTAAACATTGGAAAGTCCTTATTCTAGAAGTACACAGAGGAGCACCAAGATAAGATTCATTGTCACTGAATGGGGACAAGCCAGTCATGGCATACAAAATCCCCTTTTCATGATCAGGGAGGCGTGTAATATTTATTCTAGACTTACTTCTGTTAATGGATAGACCAGTCAAATCCTGAAAGAAAGCTAGAACATTTAAAACCCCATTAATAGATTAATAATTTGGCTTAGTGAAAAGAAGCAGGTCATCAGCAAATAAAAGAGAGGAAATACCATTCTTCTTGCATATGGGGTGATAATCAAAAAGCTTATTAGACACAGAAGCAGTAAAGAGAGATGTGAGAAGTTCCATGACACAGGTGAAAAGGTATGGAGACATAGGGTCACCCTGTCTAATACCCTGAGTAGCACCAAAGTAGCAAAGTTGAAACCATTAATACTTAGGGAATAATTGACAGTAGATATGCAAGTATATATCCAACAAAGGAAAGGGACAGGGCAGTTCATCTTATGAAGAATGTAAATGACAGATTTCCACTGAACGGAGTCATATGCCTTTTGAATGTCTAATTTAAGGACACATTTAGGAGATATGAGATTCCTGTTGTAACCCTTCATGAGTTCAGAAGCAAGTAGGATATTATCAGTAATGTCTCTACCAGGGGGATAAGCACTTTGATTATAAGAGATCAAACCATCCAAAGAAATCTTCATTCTAGCAGCCAAAATTCTAGAGATGCATTTGTAGATCACATTACAACAAGCAATGGGTCTAAACTGGTTAACCGACATAGGATGGACAGTTTTAGGAATCAAAGCAAGATAATAACAAGATTTAATTTAACAATAATTAACATAATAAAATTTATTAAGAATTTAATTTAACTAATATATATAATATGTTTTAAATATTCATGTACAATTTATATTAATATTTTTAAATAGATTTTTTGGTACTAATATATATATATATATATATATATATATATATATATGTAAATTATGTTTAAATGTATATATTTAAATTTATATTAATATTTTGAAAATAGATTTTGTAATAACTTTAATAAATTAGGGTTGGAAAGATGAATTGAAATTGATATGAAACATTATTTGTTAAGAATTATATTTAAATAAAAAAATTGATTTGAAACTTATTAATTTAAGATTTTAAAGATATTATTTTATAACTTGATTTTGATTAAAGGTGATTAAATGAATATTTTCATATTTAAATAAAATTGAAATTGAATGTTTAATTTTGATTTAAATTTAAAGTTGAGATAGTATTTAAATGTTTATAAATGGTAATTAAGTGAATATTTTAGAATTAAATAAATTGAAGTTTGATATTTATTATTTTAATTTTGATTAAAGTTTCTAATCTGGTATTTTATTTAAACAATTATAAAAGATGATTAAGTGGATATTTTCAATTTAAATAAAACTAGAGTTGAATTTTGAAATATAAATGAAATTTATTAAATTATGTTATTGTAAATATCTGAATATTTGAATTCTGAAACCTATTGAATTTGAAGTAGTTAAAAATTTATAGTTCAAACTTGGATTTTAAATCGATAAAAATTAAATTGGTTCTCGTAAGAAATTGAAGTGAACCTTTAACCCTTTTAATTGAAATTATTGAACTGAAATTGGTGTAATTGAATTTAGAACTAAAGTTTATTTGAATTGATTTGTGAAATGGGAAGAAACAATTATAATTTGAAACTATTTTTGGTATAAATTCTTTTTAATATGTAAACTCTTTTTAATATATAAACTATTTTAACTTATAACCTATTTTTAAATACATGAACTATTTTTAATTTATAACAATTTTAATATATATAAACTATTTTTAATATTTAAACTGTTTAAGTTGGAACTGTTATGATTTACATTTAATGGATTTAAATGAGAATACTTTGATATGATGGTTTAAACTATTGGTGGTTATGATTTTGAAGGGAATATGATTTCGAAGTGATAATGATTTCAAAAGTGGATATGATTTTTGAAAGTGAAATAATTTTGAAATAAATATGATATTTTGATATGAATTATAACTGTTTGGAACGAAAATGACCACGGTGTGAAATAAGCGATTAATTGTTAAAGAGACCGGGATCGGATATTGCATACTCTCTACCAATACCGAAAACCACTTTAACAACTGTGCACATGGTGGAGATTTCAGAACGAAGTAGGATGATTCGATGAATGATTCTATATGAGGTATTAACACAGCCATAACTTTCGTGAGTCAGCATGATGTGGCTAAAACAGGGGCCACGCCGGTCCAAGTGGAGTTGCTCCCCTTATCGGGCACATTTCTTCGATACCATTCTATTACTTTGTGATTTGAATGAGCGCGCCTTTGATTTGGGAGTGTGTCTGGAGGTGGGCGGTAGTAGCTGCTATGCGTTACCACCAATCCGGATCCGTAAAACGGTAGTATCCTACCCTGGGCATTGCCTCGCGTGCCTTCTCACATGCCTTATTGCACCCATTACGAGTTTGGTTTGTGTCGTACCTATGGAGTTCTCCCTGATAGCTCGCCGGTTTGATGGAGTTTACAGTACTGTATAGATTACAACTTTATATAAATGTGTTAAGAGGGATATAGGTAACGTCTTAACGCTATTTTAATAGTTTATTTAACTGTGGACACTATATATGTAGCGTATTATACTATGTATGTAGATAGTTCCACTGATCCTTAGAGGATGAGAATCCTAAACATCCTTTAAATTATTTGCATTTCACTTGAGTTGATTTACTGGTATAAGAATGTTAATCCTGACTCGAGTATTTTGTATTGTGCTTTATGCTCGGGTCAACTGAGTGTTACAACATTTGAGACTCCCCTTTAAAGCTTGGAGCTTTGCTTAGAGATCCATCTCTATCTATTCAGCTTTCAGTTATTCTAGTTGATTATGTTCAGAATTGTCAGTTGCTTTTGTACTAGTGACTTCTTTGTATATGGATTTCTGTTGTATTTATTTCAGACTCAGATGTTTCGGCGTAGCTTCATGAACTATCATTTATCTATTCCGCTGCTTATTGTTATATTACTCTATGTCTGTGATGCTGTGATTGATTTATTTACTGCATATGCTAAGTTTTACCAAATATAAATTAACAATTCATTGTTTTGATCAATTCAAGTCTGACATGTGTGTCTTCTTATGCGGATGATTGTCGATTTGAATGGTTCGAAATAGCAGGTCGTTAATGTGTGTTTATAAGTTCATTTTGTAACTTGTAATATATTTCAAATAAAAGGGCTATAAGAATAACATGCAACTATGTTAATGTAGAGTAAAATAACATGCCAAAATGGAAAATGTTTGAACATTCCAAGCCCATAGGATTTAAAAATAGGTTTGTTTTCTGTTTATTCTAGTCAAAATCGTAGTCGGAATAGCTAGTTCAGTTGGAAATGAAGCATTGAAAATAAGTCACGAAAAAACAATATTGGTTGGTTTACTAAATGTGACTAATCAAATAAACCAATCAAGATTAGTTCATTTCATAATGGGCCTTTCACTAAAATGGTGAAGTGTATGCCACTGTAAATAAATCAAATAACATTATAATGGCACAGTGAATGCCATTTTAAATACCTTTCCTTAGAAATAATTATAGGGTATAGTGCACATTGTGACTACTTGCCATATTGAATGATTTAAATTGAAAATAAACCACACATGTATAATTCAAATAGTCCAAAAGATAGATTATCAATGGGGTTTTGATCTACAGAGAATAAGATACAAAAGAACAAAATACACAGAATCTCATAGCGGAATGACAAAATATAATAATTACATAAACGGTTCATGAAGCTGTTTTTACAATATACATTTGATTTCATTTTTACAATATAATCAGATTTATACATTTAACAAACATATCCAAAATAATGCAGTGGAATAATACTGGTAAATACGATCATCCAAACTCCATCTTCATCTTAATGAACCTCAAATCACTACAACAATCAGACTAACCCGAGCATAAAGAAAAACAATACACTTGGACCATAACAAAATTCTTATGTAAGTTAACTCAATATCATGTGAAATATGGTTACAAATAACTTAAGAGATGTTATAGGATTTTCCATCTCCTAAGGATCCATTAAACTATCTATATGTAGTAAGATACGCTATATCTGCAGTGTCCATTAGTAAAGTAAATATTTTTCTTATCGTTAAGGCTTTACATTAATCTTCCTTGACACATTTTTATGCATTATTCTACAGTTTTTCTTGTAACACGACCAACAAGATCAGTACTAGGGATGCGCTGTGATAGAACAACACTAAAACAAAATCGTAGTAGTATCTTATAAGGATAATCGCATGATAAGGCACGTGAGGCAATGCCATAGATAGGATTCTACAAGTTTACCATCCCGGCTAATCGTAACCCCTAATGGTCGACCGTGTCCATCCCTCCAAAATTAAAGGTGCACCAATCGAGTCCAAAATCAAGATAGCAATATAAGGGAAGGATGTCCGCTAAAGGTAGCTAATCCCTTGGCTGGTTCATAGGGCCCCTGTTTTTGTTATTTCAAATTGACAAAAGTGTCAAGGCCATCAATATAGTCCTCTTACTTCATTCCATTAAACATTTCCCAATCCAACCACTTCATTCAGGAACATCCTCCGCGTACATAGTAATTAAAGCGGTTCCAGTATTGATAGAGAGTATGCCAATATCCGACTCCGATCTCTTTATTGATAAATCATTCATTTTACACACGTTTGGTCATTTTAAATTTCAAGAAACATATCATATTTTCTTATCAAAAAATCATTATTTAAATCATACAAATTTAATTTAAAATATTTTCGAATTTAAAATAGTTTTGATTTAAAATAAAATAGTTTTAAAACTAAAATAAAACAGTTTTGAATTTAAAATAAATTAATTTAAATTTAAAATAGTTTTAAATTTAAAATAAAAGAGTATAAAATTTAAAATAGTTTTGAATTTAAAATATAAGAGTTTTGAATTTAAAAGATTTTTTAATTTAAAATAAGATAGTTTGGAATTTAAAATAAATTAGTTTTCGATTATAAAATAGTTTTGAATTCAAAATAAAATAGTTTTGATTTTAATGTAGTTTTAAATTTGAAATAAAATAGCTTGGAATTTAAAATAGTTTTGAATTTAAAATAAAATAGTTCTTTTTTAAACAAATTGAAACTCGAGTTCAAATATCAAATTTTAAAATTTTCAAATTTCACATTTCGATTTAAGACAAATTCTAATTTCAAATTGCAGTTTGAAATAAATTCAAATTTCAATTTAAAACAAACTCAAATTTCAAATTTCAATTTAAATTAACTTTAATTTAAAACGATTTCAAATCTTAAATTCAATTTCTAATTTGAGGCGATTTAAATCTTAAATTAAAATTTCAAAATTTAAGCATTTAAAATATTTCAATTTCAATAAATTCAAACTGAGTTTCAATTTTAAAATTTAAAATTTAGAATTAATAAATTCAAGTTAAATTTCAAATTTAACTTTATGATTTAAAATTAATTAATTCAAATCAAATTCTTTAAAATAATTTCATTTAAACAAATTCAAAATTGAAATTTTAAAACCATTTCATTTAACCAAATTCGGTGTTCATTATTTAATTTTCTTCCATAGGGCCAAATGATCATTTTGTTTTAAACTTCGATTACATGGGTATATATCATTTCAATCCATATTTAAATGCCATAGTTATATATCATTTCAGCATATTTCTTAGTTAAGATATTCGGTGTTCAAATCCATATGACAATTTATACAATTATAATAATATACAGGGTGTTAACAGGGATATATCACAATCGATAATATCATCCATATAAACACCATATCATTCATATAAACACCGTATCATCCATTAACAACTATAGGCATACACATGCAGTCAACATCCAAATCGATCGATTAAACATATAGGACAACAATATTATTTATCACATATCGGGGTGTTCGCTAGCAAAGGTATCCAATTTCAATGTCAACATAAATTTTCAAACAGGAAATCAATAAAATTTATCACATCATGACTTGGTTTAACTTGCGAAAGAAATTTTAGTATTTTTTGAGTTTTAACACTCACCTTTGATTTTAGCACATTAAAATCCAAACAAAAGCACTTCTCTCAACAATCTCCAAACTCATCCAAACCAGTTTCATGTCTTCTAGAATTTATCCACGAGCTCAACGAAAGAAACCGCACATAAATCGAAGCTCGTACATCGAAGATATTCAAGTTATAAGATTTTGACAATTTAATAGTATGATTCAATTCAAGGGCAATTTGGCAATTACCTTCCCTTCACCTTTGCTCCATAATGCGTACAACCCCGTAACCCAAAAGTCATTACTCCACCTCCATGCCGCCACCATCAGAGGCCACCGCAAGTCAATCGGAGATCACCACGGGTTTGCCATGCCCAGAAACCCCCACGCCCGCAACACTTCCCCTCTCGGCCATCTCCTCCGCCTCCAACCGAAACTCCATCTCTTTTCTTAATTGCCAATTTCTCATGAACTTTGCTGCATCTAGCTCGATCTCATATGGTAGATCCACTCCTCTAATTTATTTCTACAAGCCTATAGCCTCCGATCGTTCTATAGTTGGATTTTAACCGTCAAACGCAAAACCCTAGATTTAACGGTTGAGAATTATTTGCCAATTTTTGATCAACCAGAGCCTTGGTTTGAAAAATGAATTTCAGATGTCTCTTTGTCTTGTCGAGAGCTTTCCAATGATATATAATTTAGCATAGTTTAGAAAAATTTGAATTTTAATCATTTTAATTAATTTGCTAATCACCATTAGTAGCTAATTCAAAATTTTCGAGGTTGAGGAGGAAAACTGAGATATAGATCTAAAAGAAAATGAAAAGGAACTAGATGGTGGCTGCTAGCGTTTCACTATAACAATATAGTTATAGACAGAAGGAAGATATCTTGGGCCAAAGTGGTCACAAAGGCTTGAAAACCCCTTTTTTGCCCCTGAATGAAAATATGTCATCCAAACATCGAAATATATGTTTTTGATTTTTCTAAACCCAATGACATATCACAAACCCTAAAAACACAATTCAACCCAAAATTTCCTTTCGCCGTCAAATTTGTGATTTAAATAACTATTTAAATTTTATAATCAACGCGACGAACTTTCAGGCCATTACATTGACTGTTATAAACGGTTGAAAAATATTGTTTCAAAATTAATTTTTCTTTTTATAAAATTGTACTTAACTACAAAACGAAGACGTTCATTTTTCTATCAAAATATTATTTTTATTTTGTTTGAAAATGTTCTTTTTTATTAATCCAAACTTCCCATTTATTTTAATTAAAACTTATATTTCTTTTATTACCCCCATTAATTACAATTCACTTCTCTTTCTTCTTAATTGAAAGATTCCAAAAAATTTAGTTGGAATTAATTTCAATATTAGATTTTAAAATATATGAAATAAAACAATTGTTTTCTTCTTTATAGTAATACAGACATACTTATAACATTATGGCATACAACAAGGGTTATACATTACTTACTAAACACATGTTTTTCTTATTTGAAATTATACTTATCAAGATACATTCTATACAAATAAACTTATGTTTTCCCCTTTAATAAAACACTCATTCTATTCTTTATTATAATTAACTTTTATTATTCCAATTCATGTTATTGATTATTTACAGAGCAATGTCATTAAATTATAATCTAATATATGTTACCATTTTTACCTTATTAAAATTTGTCATTTAAGAATTTTTTTAAGATCATAACTTATATTTTGATAAAATTTATATTAGTAGATCATAAATTTTTATTCCTAACAATTTTATTCAAAATTTTGTATTAAATTTAATATTTTTAAGTGGAAAAAATTACAATCTCCCTCACTCAAAAATTTTCATCCTCTAAAAAGAACAAAGTAAAGGATCCAGCATTTTTTTGATACAATTTACCAAATAATCAACTTATACAACATTTAAAACTTCTTACCTAGATTTCCCTAACTCAACCCTTAAGCTTTTAAAAACAATTGCTAAATTGATATCAATTTCAAATGATATCCAACCAAATAACTTGCATTTTCTAATGTTAAAAGTATATAAATTATATTAAAGAACATATGATGTATATATGTCATTGTTACATTATATCAAATCCAATCACTCGATCATAAATTTTTTACTTTCGAACTAGTATCGCTCATTCGACTTCCCTAGCGTGGACTCTGATAAGGTTCCTTGATTAGAAACATCTGTTCTCCTTTCATAGCCATATACTATAACGGTAAACTTTGGAATCAAATCAAAAATCCGTATCTAGTGCTTCCTACCAGGAATCGAGTGAAAAGTCCTAACTCGAACATGTGTAATTCACCTCGAAATCGTGTACTCGAATCTGGATCAAATCAGTTATGCAAATAATACAATCTACAGACAACTTCATATCTATTCCAATTAGTTTCATTACTGTACCAATTACTTCTTAGTTCACATTCATTATAAATACCATTTATTTACACAAATATTATCTCTTATTAATTAATATTTATTTACATAATTTATTGAAATAATAAATGAATCATTTCTTATAACATTACTTACATTTCTCTACATTTCAAATCACATTTATTTTCACATATAGTGTTTCTTATTTAATACTAAATTTATTTGGTAATCATTTCTTAAAATATTTCTTATGTTTATAACCATTTTATAGAGGCTTACCTTCTTTTATAGAATATTATTCAAGTTCACAATTATCTCTGAAAGCCATAACCTTATTTATAAAACATTTCTTGCAAACTTCCATTTTTTTTATAAACAATTTACAAGGATATGACTTTACTTATAAATCATTTCACTTTCTTAGTTTCATATTTGTTTATCTAAATAGTATTCTCTTTTACTGTTATTTATAACACACTTTATAAGTTGTTAACTAAGTCTATAAACATTTCTAAAATTTTTTACCACGTTTATAAACATTTCTTGAATCACAATTTCACTTTAAAACATTCCAAGACTACATTTATACTTGTATAGTACTCTATTCCATCCTAAGAATATATACAAACAATCTCATTTGCATAACATAGATATTAAATAAATTTAAAGCATATTTTAACTTGCTTAAGATTCCGATGAAGGTCCAAGATAATTTGGATGTCATTAATGAGTTAATCTTCTAGACTTCTTCATCCATCGAGTTAGACAAGTAGCTAGGAAGAGTCGGACTCTGGTATTCAAACTCATGACTAGGGTCTACTTTTCTTAGACAACCCTAAGATAAAGATGTGTATTAGTTGGCCTAATAACGTCGAATGTTCCACTGAACAAAGATGTTTAAATAACTTTTAAACTTGTTTTACTTATTGTCTTTTCAAATTAAGGTTATACAAATCCAACTTTTATAATTTTACAAAATTTAGTTTTAATTTCTATATTAATTCGGAAGTTTCCTACTTTCCAAAATTGCAAAAAAATCCATTTTTTTAATAACTGAAAACTACAAATCAACAGATTAAACACGATGCACAACCAAACTAACCAATACATATGATACATGCATGCATAATATATCTTGACCAAAAACTTAAGATCCAATACCAGAATTCATTTTAAATCATTTCAAAATAATACATACTTATAATTCTTCTATATCAAATCATACTTTTGAAAGTTAAGTCAAATATCTGTTTTACCCAAACAATTTTATAGCATAGCTACTATAGTAGCATTCCCCACTTGGAAACTCAAAAATAAACGTCGATAATACGGTTGTCATCACTAGAGTTATTTTTCAGCGGTAAGAGTGAATTAGTGCTTTCTATCTCATGCCTTTCAGACTTAACCAAAAATCATTTACAAAACTGTATCAAATATGTCATAAACATTATCAAGTACTTTGATATAAATTTCATAAACCAATTTCTCAATCGTTTACTTTTAAATAAACTATTATTATTTTCCAAAATCTAAGAAACCCAAATTCTAAAACACCGGGATATGAGTTCTCAAATTTTCAGTTCAAATCCTTTTTATTTATGGACTACATTTATAAACCATATTTATATGAGTCACTTTCTTATATATAAACTATTACACTAGCGTTTGTCTTAAGAATACCTTACGTTCCTCTAAGATTATACTAAACAACTTTTATAAAAATTAAATTTTAACCCAACATTATCATCGAACGCCTTATAGTCAAATTGTGAAACTTAATTCACTAAATGTTCATTTTTAATATTCCCTTAAATTACAGTCTACCCTTCCCATGTTGTACAAAGGTAAATTACTTATAAACTGGTTAAACACAGTTCCAAAATCAAAACATAATAGTAAATGCTCGTAAATTGGCCGAGCACAATTAATCAAACTATAAGTAATAATTAAATATTATCATTTCCTAACAAACAAACACATCATAAATAACAATATCAATTTATGTAAAATTATTCTTTTATATATAAAATATGATTCTAGGTAAAATAGTTTCATTTACCTAATTTCAAAAACAATACTATGTTTATTTGCTCTATATAAGAATTTAGAAATCCTTATCGATACCATGGCATCCCTTGTACCGACCAGAATTTATAAATCACTCACACAACAAATTAACACAATCAAAACATTTTTATCACACTAACAAATACGTGCTTCCATATATATAATACACTCAACTCATAATAGGGCATTCCATTACCCTATCCCTAAATGAGTTTACCCTCAATAGGTTTAGATGTTCGCGTAACTTGGTTCTGATACCAACTATGACGACCCATCATTTTGAACGATTTAAGTTGACAATAAACCATGCATGTATAACTCAAACAGTCCAAAAGACAGATTATCAATGGGGTTTTTATTTAAAGAAAATAAGATATGAAAGAAAAAAAATACACAGAATCTCACAGAGAAATGGCAAAATATAATAATTACATAAACAGTTCATGACGTAGTTTTTACAATATACATTTGATTTTATTTTTACAATATAATCAGAGTTATACATTTAACAAACTTACCTAAAATAATACAATGGAATAATACTAGTAAATATGATCGTCCAAAGTCCACCTTCATCTTCAAAAAACAACGTCCTTGAATCACTGAAATACTCAGGATGACTCTAGCGTAAAGAAAAACGATACATTTGAGTCAGAACTAAAAATTCTTATGTAAGTTAACTTAATGTCATGCGAAATATGGTTACAAATAACTTAAGAGATGTTATGAGATTTTCTATATCCTAAGGATCCATTAAACTATCTATATGTAGTAATGTAACGGTCATAATTTTCGACCCTCGAAAATCGACACTAATACGCCCATGGTATTCACGTGCCGCAAATTCAAGCGTCGAAAACGCGATCGTTAAGGCAAGAAAGAAAATAAAGGCAAAATAGAATCTCACATGGATGAAATAACATATATTATTTCAACATATAATCTTTACAGCGGAAATATAAATACATTTATCAGATTTAAACATGGACAGTTATAATTATCTGTCCCTACAAATGCGGAATACAATACTAAATAAGTGTGGTCGAAATGGTTAATTCTAGCTTCATGCTTCAAGCTCCATCCAGAGTTCTTCTAACTAAACCTAACTACTAGGTTACCCGGAAAAATTGGGGCACCCAAAGCTTAAGGAAAAAGGAAAATAAACTCCAAGTCAGTCATGAGACTGGTGTGAGAAACTCAAAATACAATGTTTGAAAATAAAAGGTATCTCATATGACCATGCCGTACATAAATACAGAACGGGTTTTTACCTGTGATAACTAAAACATTTGCTACGCAGAATATGGGGATATTATTTTTAATGACATTCTTTTAAAAACACTTTTCAAGTAAATATACATAATCTTAGCCGAAATTGTTACATTATTAAATTCCAGCATACTAGGCTCTACAATCAAATCCGAAGGCACTTATTGAAGAATGGATTTCCATATAATGACATGGTAAGGGATTACCTTCCGATAGTACATCTCTATAAAAATACATCTGAGGCTCTAACCTCTACCAACATAGAACCGACCTACCTTTATTATAGATACTACCGAATACGCCATCACCCGGTCGTTCCTAACCTATCCGAGCGCTCACTTTGCATATACCATATTAATTTAGAACCCGATGTCATAGCGGGAATAAGTATATCTAGAAAGGTGATGACTATATCCTAATGCGAGCGACCTACTCAGCGCTGCCACATCTACCCTGTTCTTGTCATTTCCGGATGATGAGGCTCGAGGTAACGATACCTTTCTCATAGCACATTCCACTTTGAATGTCATGCTGCCATTCCATAGTTATACAACTGATTTCTACAAACGTATAACTCTTAAGCTCGTACTCTTAGAAAAGGGTGTTTAGCTAAGAGAAGTTGCCTTCTCTACCACCAAATAGATGATATGTTCATAGAGATCAATTTATGTGATTAGAAATGCAAAGTTAGACATTCGTCCATACAAGTTGTCCAGGAACAGGACAAACTAAAGGCGCTCTCCTACCACATCCTGTCGGGAGTAACCCCTAGGATTAATAGCAATTAGTCCTTGCATTGGATATTTCATAATGAAGAGACTACTGCTACTATATGTATACCGGGAGTTTATCCTAAAATGATCAACAAGCAATCCTTCATTATGAAATCCTATATATCATATCCATGTTTTCCCTTGAATACGTAAATTGGTTCGAAATGGTCTTCGGATTGGAATTACCTAAATCCGACCTCGGTTCCTTCGAACCAATCATTGAAAAAAAGATGTTCTTGTAATAGGGAATCATTCTTTAATTGATTAAGTTCTTTTTATCAAAATCTCTTTTGGAGTATATATTTCTAAAACATTCTTTCTAGTATATATGGAATCATTAAACCTCACTTATCAAATCCTCTGGTTTCTTAAAACCATTTTAAACTGGGAATAAATTCGAAATCAATTCATTTTTCACTTAGGAAAACATTTCCATATCATTTCATTTAAATCTTAACAAAGATTTCTCAATTCAAAACGCACAATTTTAATTTAGTTAAAACCATGTTATCTAAGATGTTAATCCAAAAACCAGTAAATATTAAGTGAGAAGAATATATAGAAATCATCTAATTCTACTCAATATCAATTCCCGTATTCAAAAAGTACTATGGAAGGAATAATGACGAAATCACCTTTTAAATTCCATGAATAGTACGAGTTCCCTCTTCGGGCTTTAACACGGAGTACAAGAAGATTAACCCCATAAAATCCAAGTTATTTATATTTGGAGAATTATATCCTTTATACTTTAAAAAATTCTAATCTGTGTAAATCAAATTTACTTTCCCATCCGGCGGGCTAGTCTGGATAGCCAGGGAGAGCAGGAAACTGGTTTTCCAAACTCAAGCCTAGACACTACCTCTCTAACTCCCATAAGGCGGTCAGTATTTGATCGACTCTAAATCATTTAATAATTAATCATTCCATAAATCCTATAAATCATCTTTAAAATAATTTATTAATCATTTGAAACACTTACAAAAGATTTGAAATAGAACGGTTGCGTTTAAAACTATATTTCAAAAGTTATAGGAAAGTAGTGCGGAAAGTGCTTTTTAAGCTATATTGATCAAAAGGACTTTTCTATCATTTGAAAATTCACTTTTATAACTCAAATCACTTTCAAAACATTATAAATTTTTTTATATAGTTTTTTTCATAATTTTAAACAATTTTAAAATATCATTTTTAAGGAAATCCGTTAATTGATTCAGAACTGCAAAACCCCGATTTGTCCAAAAATTTATTATGCTAATATTTCAAAATCTACTTATCGAAATCTCAATTTTCTTTCTTTGTTTGAAAAATATGGATATAATATTTCGGAAAATTCTTATCTTGAAGAATTCCGAGCTAAATTCTATTCTATATACTCGTTTGACTTTTATGGCACGAAATCGCAAACTGCCGTCACATGACACGCCTAATTTTGACTAAATTTTCAATTACCTTTCAAACTTCACCAAAACATTTTCAAATGTTTATAAAACATTTTAAACTCATTTTTAAACCTTTTAAAGAGGTTTGACATTCTACATACACCAATACATTTAATAATGGAAAGTGATTTCTTTTATGCTGGTCGACGTGTATTTCCATAACTTGCATATATATATATATATTCAACATTCATATTTAATAACCGTCATCAATAATCACAATCTAACATATATAACATCCAATAGCTTATAATATTAGAGTTAGGAGTTTCTCACTTTGATTTTCTATCAAAAAAAGGCTATAGCTTCACTAACTCTCGATCCGAGCCCACGAACCCCAATACCTTGCCTTCTAGTGTGCTCGGCCATTCCATGCCAAAAGTGTTGCTCGGTCAAGCATGAGTAATGAGGTTTAAGACTTTGGTTTACTATTGAATTTACCAGAAACCAAATGTAAAAATACATCATTTTCTCTCGGGTTTTTGGACATTTTACTCTCTAAATTTGAAAATGTAGTCAAAAGGAAAGTTGTAGGAAACTCTTTTCTCTATGGTTCTAAAAAAGAATCATCCAATTTGGATTAGTCATGAGGAAGTATGGTGAAGAGAAAAGAGGTATTCTCAGATTCACGAAAATCAAACCCAAGAATGGGTCGACTTCTAGCTATTTTGTGGACATGTTGCTCCAGGAATTTTGGAATGTGGGAAAAAGGAAAATTCTTGAAAATTCTTTTCTCTATGATTTTTAAAAAAGAAACAGTCGTTTTCTTTTTGTTATGAGGAAGATATGATCAAAAGAAGCAGGGGCATTCTCGGAACAAAAATTTTGGGCCCCAAAATGCAATGGAAAGAAGTGGGTCTGAGCATGGCTAATCTTAGAATGTGAAGAAGTGGTCAACTAGAAAGTTATAGCCACTAAAATATTTGAATGGTTTAGGAAAAAGAATCACACCATTTTATTCTGTTTTGAAGGAGATAAGGTGGAATGAAGAAGAGGTAAAAGGAGTGGTATTTATAGCCAAGGTTCTTCTCCAAAATATCATGATTTTTTTGGCCACCCACCACTCCATAGCCACCCTTATGTCACCTTTAATGGATTAAATTACTCCCTCCATGTGTGTGTACTTGGTGTGTAAGAGTTGATATTGAGTTTGCTTACGTGGTAAGAATGTAACAAATATCCTAGATATTTTGTATATTAACTTTAAGTAAATTCATAAATGTAAATGGCAAATTATATGTATAGGTTCATGTGCATATAACATGTATACGTGCATATGTATATATGCATAAGAGAAGAACAACGTTGTGATCAATTTGAACAACGTTCGTTCGATAAACCATTATCAATTGGAGAACCGATTCCTGGTCATATTTTCACTGATACATTAAATTACATATATATGTAAACGAAATTTGAAAAAAAAAATTCTAATCATTTTTAATTAATTAAAATGATCACCTTTGAATTATAAAACCATATAAATTAATATTAATAATTATTTACAATAATTGCTATTATACCAATAAAGCAATAACGATTTTTTTGCTTATATTTTCAAATCAAATATATATCTTCATAAAGTTATTATAAATGATTTATTATCACTTTATGAACTATTTAAAATAAATTATAACCTTTTTAAAATAATTATTTGAATAATTATAATAATTACTAAATCATTAAATCTCAATTTAATTTAATAAATCAATTATTATATTTAAGGGCATTACTAACAATGTCATAAATACATTTAATTTTCAAAAATATAATAAATTATTTTAATTCATATTCTTGTTTAACTATAAAAGTAAATGTATATATCTAGTTCCTTGTGCAACGTTTTATGATTATAGAGCTGATTATCGATAAAATAGTTTTCGGCCATTTTATCGGTATTTTTCCAAAGGAACTATATTTTGGAATATTCTTCCAACATAAGTACATTATTATCACTTACCACTTAAAACTTGATTATTTATGAAAGATAACCTATATTTGAATATTTAAGATAATTTAAATATCTTTAATTAAAGTGGTCAAATTACGGGTCGTTACAAGAAAGATACGCTATATATGTAGAGTTTATCAGTAAGTAAATATATTTCTTAGCGTTAAGGCTTTACATTAGTCCCCTCTAGCATATTTTTAAGCATTATTCTACAATTGGCCTTGTAACACAACTAATAACGTCAGTAGCCAGGGAGGCGCCGTGATAGAACAACACTAAAACAAAATCATAGTGGCTCGTATAAGGATAATCATTTGACAAGGCATGTGAGGCAATGCCCAAAGTAGGATTCTACCAGTTTACCTGTCTCGGCTGGTCGTAACCCCTAACGACCGATCGTGTCCATTCTTCCAAAATCAAAGACGAATCAGTTGAGTCCAAAATCAAGATAGTAATATGATGAAAGGATGTCCACTGAAGGTAGCTAGCCCATTGGCCGGTTCATAGGGCACCTTTTTAAGTCTTTTCAAATTGACACAAGTGTCAGGACATCCATTATTATTATCTTACATCATTCCAGTAAACGTTCGTCAATCCAACAACTTCATTCTGGAAAATTCTCCGCATACAATGTTATTAATGCGGTTTCAGTAATGACAGAAAGTATGCCAATATCCGGCCCTAGTGTCTTTAATAATCAATCGTTTATTTTACACACCATTTGGTTGTTTCAAATTTTAATAAAACCCATCGTACTTTCTTATCAAAATATCAATACTTAAATTATACAAATTTAACTTAAAACATTTTCGAATTTAATGTAGTTTTGAATTTAACATAAAATGCTTCTATTTTTAAAATAAAATAGTTTTGAATTTAAAATAAATTAGTTTAAATTAAAAATTGTTTTGAATTTTAAATAAAATAGTTTTGAACTTAAAATATAATGGTTTTGAATTTAAAATAGTTTTAAATATAAAATAAATTTGTTTAAAATTTAAAATAAGTTAGTTTTAAATTTGAAATAGTTTTGAATTTAAAATAAGATAGTTTATTATCTAAAAGTATTTTTGAAATTTAAATAAAATAGTTTTTTCAAAAAAAATTAAAATCGAGTTCAAATTTCAACAATTTTAAATTTCACGTTTTAATTTAAGACAAATTAAAATGTCAAATTTCAATTTAAATCAACTTAATTTAAAATGATTTCAAATCTTAAATTCAAATTTAAAATATAGTTTAATTTGAGACGATTTAAACCTTAAATTAAAATTTCAAAATTTTATCCCTTAAAATAATTCAACTTCGATAAATTCAAACTGAATTTCAATTTCATATTTTAAAATTTAAAATTAATAAATTCAAATTAAATTTCAAATTCAACTTTAAAATTTAAAATTAATTAATCCAAATTCTTTAAAACAATTTCATTTAAATAAAATCAAATTTGAAATTTGAAAACCATTTCATTTTAACTAAATTCGATGTTCACTATTTAGTTTTCTACCCTAGGGCTAAATGATTATTTTATTTTAAATTTCAACTGCATGTGTATATATCATTCAACCCATATTTAAATGCCATAGGTATATATCATTTCAACCTATATGTTAGTTCATGTATTCAATGCTCAAATGATCCATATGACAATTTATACAGTTATAGTAATATACAGGGTATTAACATGGATATACCGCAATCAATAGTATCATCCATTTAAACACCAATTATAGGCATACACATGCAATCAACATATAAATTGACCATTAAACATATATTACAACAAAATTAGTTATCACATATCGGGGTGTTCACTAGCAAGGATATTCAATTTCAATGTCAGTCTAAATTTCCAAACGGCAAGTCAATAAAATTTATCATATCATGACTTGGTTTAACTTGCAATAGAAATTTTAATATTTCATGCGTTTTAACACTCACCTTTGATTTAGCATATTAAAATCCATACAAAAACACTTTTCTCAATAGTCTTCTAACTCATCCAAACCAGTTTCATGTTATTCGAGAATCTGCTATGAGTTCAATGGAAGAAACCGCGCATAAATCGAAGCTTGTACATGGAAGATATTCAAGTTATAAGATTTTGACAATTTAATAATATGATTTAATTCAAGGGAAATTTGAGAATTACATTACCTTCCCTTCACCTTTGCTCTACAACACGTACAACCCCATAACCTGAAAGTCACTACTCCACCTCCATGCCGTCGCCACTAGTGGCCGTCGTAGGCCAATCGGAGATCACTATCAGGTCCGCTATTCCCGGAAACCCCCACGTCAACAACATTGTCACCCTTGGCCATCTCCTCCGCCTCCAATTGGAACTCCGATCACCGCCTTAATCGCCAATTTTCGGCGAACTTTGTTGCATCTAGCTCGATCCTATCCAGGCGATCTACTCCTCTAAGCCTTCTCTACAAGCCTACAGCTAAAACACATTTACTCATTCTAAACATGAATGATGTTGTCTTTCCAGTCCACTTATTAATTATATCTTCTTTTTAACAATACTGATTACACAGCACAACACTTGCAATTAGTAGTAAAGTGAATCATGATTAAACTAAAATGTGGTTCCTAAAGCTTACATGATACAATAAATATGCTTGGGATGGAGAAAACAAATATGCATGTAAGAATGTAACTTCGTATGAAGTGCATTAATTAACATGTTTTTTCGCCCTACATCTCCATTACATTGCCTCTATTGTGCCATATATTCACTTTACACATTCGTCTATAATTGCACCATTCTATATAATTAAGCCCGTAAAGAGGGACACAACAACTAAGCTAAGACTTTTCTCCATTCTCAAAATTCTATCTATAATAATGAGGTTTCATTTTCCATTCTATTTTTTCAAACAGTTATATATATTTTTTTATTTTACTTCTTGGGGTTTATGTTATGATAATTCTAACTCAAGACCATTCAAATCAAAATCACAAAGCACACCGAAAAATGAGATCTTGGTAAGAGAGGTGCAAAAACTAACAATCAATATCTCAATCTAAATCTCAATCCAATCCAAAACCATTTAAAATCGTCCAAACAAGCAATAGAAAAACAAAGCAATAATGATAAAATAAATCACATGCCGATTTATAGTGGTTCTCCTTGTACATCCGATGAGCTCTCATTCTCCTTGAACATCGCCGACTCATCAAAAGTAACATGATGAGAATTCATAATCTTCTTCATTTATGGATTCCAAATCTGATATCCTTTTACTCCATCCGTATAACCAAGGAAAATCCCCTTAAATGCTCTAGGTTCAAGCTTATTATTTCTTGGATTATGCACATAAACCAGACTACCAAACATACAAAGATAGCTCAAGTCAATGCTCATTCCCTTACACACTTCCTCTGGAATTTTGTTACCAATAGCCGGGCACAAAATTTGATTAATAATATGCATTGCGGTTGACAAAGCTTCAGCCCAAAATCCCTTTGACAAACCCGATGTCAATCTCAAGCATCGAGCTTTCTCAAGTAGAATACAGTTCATCCTCTCCGCAACATCATTCGACTACGGATCTCCCGGTGCAGCAAAATGCCTTCGATATCATGATGCTTGCAAAACTCTAAGAATTCTTCGAAAACGTAATCCCCAACATTGTCAGACCTTAGAACCTTTAAAGACTTGCCACTCTCATTCTCAATATGAGCTTTCCATTATTTGAACTTTGCAAATGCCTCCGACTTGGCCTTCATTACATACACCTATAGCTTTCGAGAAAAGTCATCAATAAAAGAAATATAATAGCAAGCACCTCCCAAAGAAACTATCAGTGTCAGTCCCTAAACATCCATGTGAACATACTTAAAAACCCTTCTCGAATCATGTTTTTCCTCACTGAATGAAACTTTAGTTCGCTTACCCATGACACATTCCTCGCAAAACTCTAGTTTATTGAAACTCTCCCCATCGATCATCTCCCTCTTCCAAAGAATATTCAAACTCCTCTCCAAGACATGACCTAACCTCAATTGCCACAACCTAGTCGCATCCAAGCCATGAGAACTATCAACTCCAACACAAGTTTCACCTTCTATAGTCACTCCTAGAAGCGAATAAATACCATGAGTCCTAGCACCCTTCATCACCACAAGTGCCCCCTTCGAAACCCGCAAGCTATCACTCTCAATAGTGATCTTACGTCCTGAAGAATCCAGCTGTCCCAAAGAGATAAGAGACTTCCTAAGTCCTGGAACATAGCGTACGTTAGTGAGAGTACGAACCACTCAGTCAAACATCCAAATTTGCATGGAACTAATGCCTTTCGACTTACAAATAGCACCATTACCCATACAATTGAATTTCCTTCTTTGTCAGCATAAGATGAAAAACAATTCTTATTTGGCTAGAGAAGGTCGTTTTGAAATTTTCGTGGATTCCATTCCACTAGAGAAGGTCGTGGGTTCCATCCCACTATTAAAGCGAGAAGGTGGATTTCATTCCACAATTAAAATCCGAATAAAGATTTTAGTGTTATTAAGAAGTTTTAACATAAATTTCGACTCTATACTTATTTGAACTCTTGATAATCTTGATACCCACGAGTCTTCAGTCTTGATTTCTACAACCTTGAATTCGTTAGTCTTGAATCTTTATACCGTACAGTCTTCATTGTCAGCTCCTGCATACACACACACCCCCCCGACATATACATATGTATCTAGACATGGATATTAGTATTTATATTTTATAAAAAGTCCTAAGCTTGTTGTCATCAAAACCATCATCTCAGGAACTAACAACTCCACCTTTTTGATGATGACAACCTATGTTTATAAAATATACTCCACTAAATTCTGATTCTACTCAGACTCCCCCTTATTCCAACAACTCCCCCTTAATCTACTAACTCCCCCTTAATTTAAGCCTAACTAACAGCCTACCTATCTTATTTTATAATTCTCTTCCTTTGTCATCAACAAAAAACTAAGCCTAAACTACATAACTCCCCCTTGAAATAATATTATATATGGAACCAAATGTTAATAACGAAGTATAATAAGCGAAAGATAAATCTAATTTTATTATACATGATGTTACATTACACACATATATATATATGAAACACAGGCACAAATATATACAAGTATACAAAATATAAAAACATTAATATAAAAACAATCTAACGAGAGTCCTTGACAATTAATGACATGTGAATCGAACAATTAGGGCAGTGGAGGCAAAAGTTTCCATGTTGTTCGACCAAATTACCATTTTTGCCAAAACAGACTTCTCAGACGCAAACAACATTATCGTCCTCGTCCATTTGCGCTTTTTCCTCTTCTTCTTCTTCTTCTTCATCATCCTCTAATGGATTATGAATACGTATGTTAGCGGAATCATCTTCAATCGCGATAGGGTCTGCATGATTATTCATTAGATATTTTTGCAAATTTCTAAGAATCTTGCCTTGTTTCTCTTGTTTCGACTTGTCATTCAGTCAGCATTTGCAAAGAATCCTTCATTATTTCCTCAATCTTCATCACACGAGCCAGTGTAGTACGTTGGAATGGACCAGTATTAGTAGAAGGGAAGGAAATGGTTGCATTTTGGTTTGATTTAGAAGAAGAGGCCATTACTTTGTATTTTCAGAAGTTTATTACATAGAAAATGAAGTGAGAAGACAGATGAATTCGAAATATTATGGTTATATAACCACCAAATTGATTTTAGAGGGAAGATCAAAATTTCAAATACGACGGTTGGACATGGGGGGTAGGGGAATGTCGACATTCCTTTGAAAATTTAGACAATTTTGTTTTTCTCTATTTATTTAAATATATATGTTACTATATCTATATTCTATATCTTAGTTATAGAAAAAATACCTAGTTCTCTTCTTAATTTGGAAAAGGTTAATTAATTCAAGGATTTGGTCAGAATATCAACTATTTGATTCCCAATGTTGATAAATTCAAGAGAAATAATCTCTTTACTTATATTATCTCTGAGAAAATGATGTCTGATATCTATATGTTTGGTTTTATCATGATGAATATGATTTTTGAATAAATTTATTGCACTTGTATTGTCACAATAAATTGATGATTTTGAAATATTTAATCCAAAATCCTTTAGAGTCTGTTGCATATAGATAACTTGAGGACAAGCCAAAGCAGTGGAGATATAATCTGTTTCAGTTTTTGATAGTGAGACAGTATTTTGCTTTTTACTAAACTAGAAAACCAAAGAATGTCCTAAAAAATGATAAGTTCCACTTGTACTTTTTCGGTCTGATTTACAACCAGCATAGTCAACATCAAAATATGTGATTAAATCAAATGAATAATTTTTAAGATAAAATAGGCCATAGTCTAAAGTGTGTTTAACATATCTTAGGATACGTTTAGCATCTTTTAAACGAGTTTCTTTAGGTTGAGATTGGTATCTTGCATAGAGAAGACACTATGCATGATATCAGGCATACTCGCAGTTATATAGAGTAGCGATCCAATCATTTCCCTGCATAGTTTTTGATCAACATCTTTTGACATGTCTTCCTTATTCAAGGCTTCATTGGCTTCCATAGGAGTGGGTTTTCCACTCGCAGTGGTTATACCAAACCTACTAACTATATCCTTAGCATAATTTTCTTGACTAATGAAAATACCACTATCTAATTATTTTATTTGCGATCCTAAAAAGAAAGTAAGTTCACCTATATGACTCATCTCAAACACTTTTGTCATTATTTTAGAAAACTCTTCGTTCATTTCATTGTTTGTTAATCCAAAAATGATATCATCTACCTAAATATGTACTAATTGGATATGATTTTTGTTTCTTTTACTAAAAAAGATTATTATCCACTCTACCAATTTCAAAATTTGATTGTAATAGGTAAGATCTTAGTCTGTCATAACAGGCTCTAGGAGCTTGTTTCAGACCATATAAATCTTTCTTTAATTTGTAAACATGATTTGGAAACTTTTCTTCTTCAAAATGTGGAGGTTATTTGACATAAAAATCCTCTTTAAAAAAACCATTTAAAAAGGAACTTTGGACATCCATTAGAGAATGTTATGGTTGGCAAAAGCAATTAGATTTCTAATGGCTTCTGATCTTGCTATGGGTGCAAAGGTTTCATTAAAGTCTATTCCTTCTTCTTGACAATAACCTTATGTGACTAACCAAGCTTTAGTTATAACGACCTCACCTTGTTCATTCATTTTATTTTTATAAAGTCATTTAGTTCCTATTATAGTTTTGTCCTTAGGTCTACGAACAAGTTCTCATGCATCATTTCTGGTGAACTGGTTCAGAGTTTCTTGCATAGCAAAATTCCATGAATCATCAAATGATGCTTCCTTTGGATTTTTGGGTTCAATAGTTGATATAAAAGCTACATTACTCATCTTGTTTAGTTGATTTCTAGTTCTATCAACAGATTCAATATTTCCTAGTACATTTTCCGTGGGTTGATCTTATAAAAGCTTGATCCTTTTATGAAGATGAATAGTTTCACAATGTGTTTCATTTGATTCATTATTTAAAGTAACAAAATCATCTTCATCATTTATTTGAACAAAAGCTTTGAAATTTTCATCAAAAGATACATGCATTGTTTCTTCAACGGTTTTAGTTTTTAAATTGGAAACTCTGTATACTACTTCTATTAGAATATTCGATAAATATTCCTTTGTCGGATTTAGGATCAAATTTAGCCAAATTGAACTTTTTATTTAGAATAAAGCATTTACTTCCAAAAACTTTAAAATAAGATACCTTCGGTTTCTTATTGAAAAGAAGTTCATATGGTGTTTTATTAGTTAGAGGTCTAATTAAATTCCTATTCAAAATGTAACAAGCTGCAACAACTGCTTCAGCCCAAAAATTTCTTTGTAATTTACTATCTGAAAGCATAGTTCTTGCACACTCTTGAATCGTCCTATTTTTATGCTCTACCACTTCGTTCTGTTGTGGATTTCTTGGAAAAAAAATTATGAGCTATTCCTTTTTTATTACAGAAATTATCAAAATTTTCATCTTCAAATTCTCCACCGTGATCACTATGAATAATTTTCATTTTAAAGAAAGTTGATTTTGAATTATTTTTGTAGAAGTTTTAAATAAATCAAAAGCATCACTTTTATGTTTCAAACATGTAAATCTAGAATAATCATCTACAATTACAAAAACATACTTACTGTGATTTATTGACTGAATTTGAGATGGACCAAATAGATCTGAATGAAGCAACTTAAGAGGTTTTGAAGTTGAAATCATATCTTTCGATTTGAATGAACTCTTCCTAAGTTTTCCTAATTAACAAGCATCGCATATACTTTCTACTTTAAAATCCATTTTAGGAAGACCTCTTACTAGATCAAGTTCTGAAAGTCTAGATAAGGGTTTGAAATTCAAATGCCTATATTTTTTATGCCAAATCCAAGGATCACTTGTATTAGCCAAAAGACATAGGTTATCATTTGAGATTTTCATACTGAGAATATAAATATTTTTCTTCCTAATTCCTTCAAAGATAATATTTGATTTATTATCATCGATGTGACACTTATCCTTTTCAAATTTAATTTTGTAGCTCCTATCACATAGTTGACTTATGCTATGTAAGTTGTATTTTAGATTCCTAACTAACAGAACATCAGAAATAGTAACAGTTTTAGAGTTACCAACATTGTCGATGCCAATCACATGAATTGTCTCTAAAGTTGACCAGTCCTCCATCTTCATAAATTATGTCATTCGGTATCTTCGGATTACCAGTCATGTGTCTTGAACATCCACTATCAAGTATCCATTTGTTTTTCTTGATTTGCACCATTTGTCCATTGAGTGTTGATTCTTATAAAACTATATAACACATCTGTTCTTGCGCAACACACCAATTCGGTAGATAACTTAATTTTCTATAATAACAATATGTAGACTTATGAGACAATAATTATTTGGACAGTTTTGAACTAGTGTTAACAAAATCACCAGAAATTGCCATTTTAAACTTTTTCAAAATTTAGATTATGATAACTTTGAAAACCAATGCTCCGATACCAAATGTAGGAAATGCGGATTACAGATCTTAAGGCAGAATTAACACCAGTGTGGGAGTGAATAGTGTTTAATTAATTTTATGAATCTTTTTAAAATCTTTTCAAATTAAACCCAAATAGATGCAATTCACAAACAAAGAGACAATCACGGAACCACACACATATGCAAATAGTAAATAAATGTAGTAAAAGAAAGAACACACCAGAATTTTTTACTGGTTCGAAGTTACCCAACATCCAGTTCCATAAAATTTCTTGTGCATATTTCTTTTCAAATATAATATTGGTATTACAACCTCGATTTCAAGGCTACAAGATACACCCTCTGGTCTTCGAGTCTAGGGAAAAATCTCTTGATTTACGGGGGAAAATAACACCCAATTGATTTACGGGCTATAATCACACCCAATTGATTTATGGACTACAATCACACACAATTGATTTATGGGCCACAATCACATCGTTTTCAATCACACTTTAATAGAAAGAGACTTGATACACTTCGATCTTTCGATCTTTGATAACGAATGATCCTATAACTCAGAATAGCACCGAGATCTTTGAGAGAGAGTGGTAAAGAATCAAACAAGAGACGATCGAGTTTGATTCACCTAGGATTTCGGCAGAGTTTTGTTAAGAATGTTTGAAAATAAGAATGTAAAAGAAAGAGGAGATAAAAAAAGAAATCTTTAGTGAAAATTCACTGAAAACTACTAATATATATAGAAGAATAACGGTTATGTCCATTCGTGAAAAGTTATAACGAATAGACACTTCTTTTGAAAATTCGAATTTTAAAATCTACGGCTACCATGTCCACATGGGGGGTACAGGCATGTCGACATCCTCTAGTATTTTTTGAAAATTTATTTTTGTTTTAAAAGAGATTTTCTTTCTAAATTTTGTCGAAAAAATCTTAGAACGTTGTAAGCTATTTTGAATATACTTTATGATTATAAAGACCTTTGGAAAGTGATCTTACAAATCATAAAAGTAATAAAAACTAAATATATAAATAATTTGAGATTAAAGCTAAAACATTAAAACCCGGAGATATTTTAAAAACAAGAAATGATTTTGAAATTAATATGATTAAAAATTGGTTTTGAATTAAGGCTAAAATATTTAATCCGAGAGAGAGATGTCTTTTTAAAAAGATAGTTTTGAAAAAAAATCTAAAAATAAGTCATTTTGAAAATTTTACGAATTCCATTCCACTAAAGTAGGTCGTGGCTTCCATCCCACTAAAGAGGTTGTGGGTTCCATCCCACTATTAAAGCGAGAAGGTGGATTCCATTCCACAATTAAAATCCAAATAAAGATTTTAATGCTATTATGGAGTTTTAACACAAATCTAGACTCTATTACTTATCTTGATATCTTAAACTCTTGATAATCTTGATAATCTTGAGTCTTCAGTGTTGATTTCTACAATCTTGAATTTGTCAGTCTTGAATCTATATTGTACAGTTTTCATTCTCAGTACCTACAGATACATATATATCTAGACAAGAATGTTAGTATTTATATTTTATAACAAGTCCTAAGGTTGTTGTCATCAAAACCATCATCTCGGAAACTAACAGCCTCTCCCTAAACATTGGTCGAAAATCAAGAAAATGAAAAGATAACAACTTCAGAAAGGCAAGAGGTAGGAAGAACATAAGGAACCTTCATCTTTGTGTTTAAGTGAACAATATTACCTCAATGCAAAGTATATGCTTTAATAATCTTAATTTGCATAAACACAATGTTTTCAAGTTGTTTTCTATGCTTGGTATGTGAACTAAATGTCATTAAAGAGGGGATATGACAAGACTTAATAAATAAGAAAGAGGAACTAGATCTCTAAAAACTAAAGACTTAAGCCGTAAAATTTTCAATCAAATTAATGCAACCAGAGCGGGATTTGCAAAAATGGAAATTTTCGGGTAAATATAAAGATATGAATTTTGATAATTTATATAGATTCTTAAAGGTGAGAAATGAGTTTTAATGAATAAAAGAATTTAAAAGGGCCACCCTTTTTCCTTAAAATATTTATTTTTGGGTAGAAAATGATTTTGGAAATTTATTAGCATTTTCTTGAAATTCGATTTAAAATGATCTTCTAAAGAGAAAATGTTGCGGTTGAAGCTCTTGGATTAAGACCGAGGGTATTAATTAAATAGAGGTTTGTACTAAAAGATTATTTGGCTAAAATGGGGAAAGAGTATTTTTCAAAATGTTTTTCATTATTTACATATATAGGTAATTATACTAGCTATTTATAATTCGAAACGTATAATATGGGGCAGAAAGTGTAAGAACATAGACCTATAAGATAAATGGTTAGATGAAATCATTAAACACCAGCAAACCAAATAATAAGACCCAAGATGCCATGCATCGAAGGCCATTAATAGTAATTGACCAGGGTTATTAACATTGGGCGACTGTTTTATTTTTAAATAAGATGCGCATCACTTAGAGGACTAATATCGAAGATAGTGGGACGATCCATGAAAGGAAGTGGAGCATAGGTGAGGACCGTAGGATACCACTATAGCTGAGATCGAGACACTTGGATGGAAAGGAAACTTTACAGAGGACAACATAAACCAAATGTAGAAAGGGGTTAAACTAAGTAAACACCTTCGTACATTGTGTACGTTAGGTATAAACTGGAGTTGATCGAGAAAAAATAATATGTACTTGAAGTAAAATACTGATAGAGGACCTTCGATACAATGCGAAGTAAGCTGGGAAGTATGAATCATATAAATAAAAATTCTATAAGGACCTAAATAAACCATGTAAGAAAGCTTCGGTGATTATACTACAAGAAAATGTGCCTTCCACGGTATTAATAGATAGCCTTTTTTTGTAAGCGCCAACAAAATAATTTTGAAAAATAAATTTAGAAACTTTGTAATGCCATGAATCTAGTGACTGAATAGAGGGAGTTTACTATCAAATAGCTCAGATCAATGGGCAAAGAAAGAGTGATCTCTCGTATACACTACATTGGGTCAACACGGATACGTTTCACTACCTGAAATGATATGTATCTTGTCTCGATGTAAGGCATGTACATGAGTTCTAGAATTGAATAATATAGTATCAGAGACACAAATAAAAGTTTCCCAACTTACAAAATCAGAGTGAATGAGAACAATGAATTTTATATCATAAATAAAAATCTGATATATCACACATACAAACGTAGATATACATACATACACACAAACATACACAGGTGTATATGTATATATATATATATAACTCATTACATCATATCAACTAACTTTATCAGATGTCAATTACGATGACCCCCTTTTAACTTCTAAAGATGGTACTAAATACATCCATGGTATTCATGTGTTGATCATTTAAGTGTTTTTAAGACAAATTACAGGGATATAAGAAAATAAAGAACAAAGAGAAAGAATAAACAAAAATATCTCACAACGGAAGTATCATATATTATATTAACAACATGTAGTACATATGGTTACTCTCAAAATACTGGGTTTATCAAAGTTACAAACATGTACTAACTTTCAGCCCGGATGGTTTTAATAGCCTGTCCTTACATAGATACTAATAGTGCACCAAAAAATAAAATAGTTGATATCTTTGGTAGCCTCCTGCTCATCATCTGTCAGCTCCAAAACGTCCAAAACATAACTTGCGTTTCTCAGCCTACTCAAATGAGTAACCAAGAGTTTAATTGATATTGAGGGGAAACCATGGCAAAAGTTTTTAATCCCCTGGTGAATTTTGACAATTGCAATCTATCCCTAAGGGCAACTCCAATGGTGAAATTACGTACTGAATTTTCACCAAAATATTCTCCAGTCATTAGATTCAAGGCAAATATTAAGCTGAATGTTCAGGATTCGATTCAGAATCCTGTACTGGGGTTAGGCGCCCATTAAATGGGCGCCCAAGCCCAACCCCCTGCAACCCCTCCACACCGCCTTATTCCGACTTCCTACAGCTGTAAAGGGCCCGTATTTTGAACTCCAACGGCTATAAACGGTCATATTTTGACCCCCAACGGCTATAAACGGTCTTATTTTAAATTACAACGGCTATAAACGGTCATATTTATGATTTCATTACATATATCAGACTATTTTTCAGATTGTAATACACACATCTCTTCTTCTATTAAAATTCTATTCTCAATTGCATAATATTAAAAGTATGTCTCATCCGTTTCAATCATATACCGAAGCGATGAATATGAATAGCTGGGATTTTGATTCCAAACCCTTTCAAAATGTTCATCCCTAGACCGCTCCCCCTCTATCCTTCCCTTTTTTTGCTCCATGGTCTGGCGATAAAGATAACGATTTGTGTTATATTTACTATCATTTTTCTAACGACTCGGTAAAGGGGAATGACCAAAGTGGAGAGGCGTTTTGGGCAAAAGTCATGACTATGTGTAGTAAAAAACATGTTGAAAAGGCGAGGTCAATGTCTACAATCACCGGTCGTTTTGGGAAGATTAATCGACAAATACAATTCTACGAGTCGCAGATTCACAAAATAAGAACATCAAATCCAAGTGGAAGGGGTGGCGAAGCTGAATTAATAGCGTTTTGAAAAATATAATTTTTAATTTATATTCATATCTGATCACTTTGTTAATATATCATTTTGTGTTTCTATTTTTTAGAAAAGAATGGCGAACGATCAATTCTTGAAATTATTTCCAAGAGAAAATGGTACAAATAAACCCCACTACTATCTGTTTGCAAATTGCTATGACTTGCTTATTAGTCGAACCAAACAAGTACAGCAGAAATACTTTAGTAACTGCATCCATCATATCGGCTCTAGCTATATAACTGGTGATGTACTACTGCAGGTAAGTCAACTTAACAGAACCACTAGTGATGCATGTAACATCTATCAGTGGTAAAAAACAGTAAACTGATTGGGTGACTCATATAAATCATCAAATGGATAAGGTCGAAGACCATGTCGTCCAATCTCAATGCCAGTGAACATGTAGAAATCAACTGGGGAGATACCAAGCTCAAAATCTAAAAAATAAAACGTACGCATGGTGGGCCACCACCTCTCAGCTAATGACTAAATGATAGGTCGATCAAAGGATTGAACATGCTCAATCGACAAAAAAGGACCAAAAGGGCTAGCCTGTAGCCTCTCAATAATAGGACTGGGAAGAGAGTCATAAAACTAGATAATGCACTTAGCCCAACTACCTCGACAGTGAATGTAATGGTCCTATAGATAATTTATGAATTAATAATTTTTGATAGAGTAACGGTTATTTAATATGAGTATGTGATGTACATATTAAAATAACCAGTTATGTTAATTTGCAATTTATACCTGTACGATCGTCAAAGTGGTTTCGGCTCTATGCCGATAACCGTCTGGCTGCTCGTGTAGTACACGTAGATCATCTGGTGAAACTCCAGGTGGCGGTGGAACGCGTAACGGTCCAGCTTGCTCCGCTGAATGTCTGTGAAACATTCTTCGGACGATTTTGGTTGGACGCGGTGGCATTTCGTTTAGCTTTTCTAATTTAAAAAAAATTAAAATGAAAATGAAGTAGAAAGTGAGGAGGGGAGGGGAGGGATTCGGGTTAAATTGGGGGGGAGGATGGTGCCCACTTTATGGGCGCCTATTGTTCAGGCACCCATAAAATGGGCGCCTGGCCACTGGGTTCCCACCCCAGCTTCAGGGCTAAATATTCAGTGGGCTGAATATTCAGCCCTGAATCCACTGGAGTTGTCCTAAAAGGAGTTGATTTTCATGACAAACTTTCAAGAAAACAAAATGAATAAAAAAACAAAAAGAAAACGTGAGCTACTGATAGCAACTACTAAAGCAAGTGTTGTTGTCGCCTTACGGCATGAGCATTGTTTTGGGCCTGGCCTAAGGCCAGGTTCCATACTAGAAAAATGTATATAAAAAAAGAAGTAAAAAAATGAATTTTTTCCTCCAACGTGAGTTATAATACAGCTCGTGATTGCAAAAAGCATGTTGAAAATAATTTTTGGGCCTGACCCAATGGGCCAGAACCCTTACGGAAAAATGATGTTAAATAAAATAATTTCGTATAAAATTTTCATGGAAATAATAGTAAAATCTTGTGTATCATAGTGGTTGTGAAGCTTCTTTTTCCCATTCCCGCCCAAGTTCAGATCTCATCTTCGTTCAATCTTACTGATTTGGTTTTAAAAGAGATAAACTAATTTTGGCAATGTTTAACATAAAATTATTTCTATGAAAAGAAAATTATGGTTTAAAATTTTAATTTACAAATGAGTACTTTAAATGTTCAAAATTTTGGAAAAAGATATTTTAATTGGTTAAATATATTTAATATCCACCATGGGCTTTTGAATAGTGGATTTGGACAAGGAACTTCAATTTTTTGTTAAAATCCAATTTTGAAAGAATGTGCAACTTAACACTTTTGGTGAAAAATACCTTTTGTCCAAATTTTAATTAATTGTTAAAACTTGAAAATTTAATAAGATAATAAAACGAGAATACATTGAATGGTAAGTCTATAACAGAAGTCTACCCATCAGTCTAGCTACCGGCGTTTACATTTGTGATATAAATCTCTGCCCACCAACGTAGCAACCGGAAGTTATAGATTTTTGAAATCTTTAAGATTTCCTTAGAAATATAATCAAATATTAAATTTGTCAAATTTAGTTACTACTATTTTAAAATGAGAAATTTAACAAATAATTTAAATAGTGGATTTTAAATCCAAATTGATTTTTCAACCATTGAAGTTTATGAAAACTAATTTAATTTATGGATTCCGAATCCAAATTGATTTTCCTAGTTAGTAATGGAAAATGGAATATATTAAGTAATGGATGTTAAATACAAAATGAATTTCCAAATTAATAATGGAAATATGGAAAATAATTAATAATGGATTCCATATCCAAGTTTATTTTCCAATTATAGAATTTTGAAAATAATGTAATATGTGGATTTTTAAATCCAAATTATTTACCCAACTATTAATGAAAAGTAACATTTAATTGGAAATATAATTTTCTTTTCATATAAAATGGAAATGGTATTTAAAAAGATTTTTTCAAATAAATTGCTTATTGCTTGAGCAATAAATTTCTATGAGAAATAGGAGAAAGAAATAAAGGAACAAATCTCGAACTTATAGACTTACTAATTGGATAATTAATTTCTTATAGACTTAATATTTGGTCATTGCATCACTTATAAAAAATTTAGGATTTATCTATCCTAATCACTATTGAGTTAATTCTTAATCTCTTATTATTAATGTCTATTTATGTGCTCACTTTAGAAGTTGAAATTTTTCCTTTAAATGACATTAGGAATTGAGTAGAATAATAATAATAGGATAATTATTACATGAGTAAATACGTCGAGATAGACTCTGAGATTACTAGAGTCATGTTGAAAGAGATTTTGAAAGACCCACTGAGATGAGTGATTTACAATGAAAATTAATAAATGAAACTCGACATATTTAATACCAGAAAGTCCGACATCCATCGTAGCTAACTAACTGTGGGGCAACGAACCAGGTTTATGAGAGGTTAGCCCTATTGTCACTAGTCAAACGGTCTATTACTTAGGCTTTAAGATATGTCACTGAGTATAATTATTGAATATACGAAATTGATAGAATACGGGAACTTTTTGCTTTGAGTGTTATTCGGTGTAATAAAAATACCGTGTGGGGATACTCACAATATTGTGTAACAAGTATTTTCTCCCTTTCTATACTTACCTTTTGGTATTATTACGTTATGGACATAGTGATAATTATATACATTTGGTAAAAGGGAATTTGACGGCCTATAACTGAATAGGTATGTATATTAGAGATTGACATGTGTATTATCACTATATAGTCGAGATTGGGGTAGTTAATGAATGTGCGACATTACCCTATTATGTTGGATGTGCATTGTTGGATGACCGCTTAATATAGTGCCAAATAGGAACATACCCTTTTATTATTTTACCAACTCTATCTTAGTAGGAGAAGAGCATATAATTCCTTTATTTACATGATTCATATGGATGTTATGTATTCCTCTTATGTTGTTCATAGCTCGGATTACAAGCAGAGCTCCATTTGTGGAGTGGACTGGCTACGTTGTTATTGGCGTGTTAAATTTTTTGTGCACTATATTATATTTTGAATCAAGAATATCGTTCATGCCAGACCTAGTCTAACCCGTATGTTATTTTCCCTACAAATAACTTTCGGGTACTCTCAATCGGGTAGCCTGAGGAGTATATAGGTCTTATTAGAGCGCGCAACAGGTGTTGGAAGACTATCATGTACACTACCTACCTATGTATTGTATGTGCTTCCCTTACTATGGTAATTGTATGTATGACTTGCTATGACGTAGTCTCATATAAGCCATTGTAAACTTTTTTTAGAACCTATTATATATAATGTATATTATATTTATCAGTGTGTTTGAGATATTTCTTTTTTTATTTACTTGTGCTGTTCTATTCTAGGAAACTCCTTCATGCCATTGCTTTTTTCCAAGATGAGATACATGTACTAAGTTGTATCGGCCTACGTGAAGTGTACGATGGAGCGCTCATCCAGTGTCTTACTGTCATTCCTCTCAGACGGCTTTTACTCTCTGATTACATGGGTACATGGGCTAGGTGGTACTTTTTTAGTATCATAGATTTGGTATCTTTACTTCTTAGTCCACTTGTTATGAAGTTTTTATTATGGTGATCAAGTTATAGAATGGTTAGAGAAGTAAGAAACATATAATAATGTTAGTAAAAGTGCAAGTACTATGACAAATTGACCGAGTGCTCTTGCAAGAGCTAGCAATGATAGTGTTATGAAGACTATAGACCAACGGATGGAACATTTGAGAACCATAAGAAGTGTAGTTGGTATTAGAGGTGTAAACCCTACAAACAAAATTAATTTTGCTCATTATGTAGTGATTTCACTAATCTTGATGGAAAGCCAATGAAAGGAGGTGAAGGCAATCTTTGAGTGCAAATTTGGATATGGATTTGTGGACATATCTTAAAGATATAGGTCTTAAACACCATCAGAAAAGACGATTAGCATCTCTTCAGTTGTAGGAAAGTGCAAATTTGGAGCAGTTTAAACAAGTTTTGAGCCGAGGTTTCTTCTAGAAGCAGAGAAAGCTTCTTTGTTCTACATGTTCGCCTAATTGAAGCGGAAGGAGAGTTCAGTGAAAGAATATGTGATAAATTTCAATGCTATGTCTGAGCATGGAATGATGCTGATTAATATTTCATTTAAGAAGAGTAGGAAATTTTTCAAAGGCGTAAGGATGGAGCTAAAGTAGAAGCCTCAGACATGGATTTAAAAACCTTTATATTTGGGCATCCTTAGGCATAGTAGTTCAAAACATGAAATAAAATAATGGAGAAAGCAGTTGGTGAAGTTAGAAGCCAAAATCTTTATCTTTAAAAGCAGTTCACCTTAAGTGTTGCCATGGTATTTGTGAAGAAAGAAGATGGCTTCTTAAGGCTGTGTATTGACTATAGAAGGTTAAACGAATTGACCATTAAGAATAAATATTCTTTGTCCAGGATTAATGATTTGTTCGATCAATTAAATGAAGCTGAAGTCTTTTCTAAACTTGACTTAGCAATCGGTTTCCACCAATTAAGAGTGGTGGAAGATAGTATTCCACTTACCTCTTTTCAAACTTCCTATGGATCTTATGAATGGTTAGTAATGCCATTTGCCCATAGGCTATTTTGTTAACCTTTATGAATCGAGTATTCTGTAGTTATCTTGATAAATTTGTTCTTATTCTTCAGTGATGACATCTTAGTATATTCAAAGTGTGTGCAAGAACATGAAGTTCACTTGAAAATAGTCTTGGAGACATTGAGAGAAAATCAACTCAACGCTAAATTTTCTAAATGTTATTTCTAGAAAAGGGAAGTAAAACTCCTAAGCCATATCGTATTTGAAAAAGTAATTTCTGTAGATCCTTCAAAGATTGAGGCCATAAATAATTGAAAACATCTTGAATTCGTTATAGAGATAAGAAGCTTTTGGATTTGGCTATAAATTGTAGAAGATTTGTTAAAGATTACTTTAAGATTTAAATTACACTAACTCAATTGATGAGAAAAGGAGTAGTGTACGAAGAGAAAAGGAGTAATGTATGAATTGAAAGAAATGTTG
Source organism: Allium cepa (assembly GCA_030765085.1). Taxonomy (NCBI): domain Eukaryota; kingdom Viridiplantae; phylum Streptophyta; class Magnoliopsida; order Asparagales; family Amaryllidaceae; genus Allium; species Allium cepa. Next base: position 539,103,466 of record CM060934.1, on the reverse strand, counting down.
TGCATATAAATATTTGTGGGTCGGGCCTTGGAGCTGTTCTAATGCAAAGCGATAGAGTTGTAGCATATGCGTCATGACAGTTAAGACCGCATGAAAAATATATGCAACCCATGATTTGGAAATGAAAATATAGTTGCTTTGAAGATTTGGCGTCATTACCACTTAAATGAGAGATTTGCACTCTACACAGATCATAAATCATACAAATATCCATTCTCTAAAAAAGAACTGAATATGCATTAACAACGATGGTTGGAATTCTTAACTACTAATGATTTTGAGATTCAAATTCGCCTGCAAAAGGAAATCAAGTAACATATGAGTTAAGTCGTAAATACTAACCAGTGTAGTCTCTGATGATTATAGAATAGAAAGTACTTAAAGCATTGACTACCTGTGAAATTCGAGACAAGGGTTAGATATTTGACCCAAATATGATATTGGCAAGTATTGAAGCAAGGCCTAGCTTGATTGAATGCGTTTCTCTAAGTGAAAAAAATGATACTGTTGTTGTTGATCGAATGCATCGTTTGATAAATATTGTAGAAATGGATAACTTAGAAGGTTTTGAGTATGAATCATCAAGTTGTTTAAGAAAGAATCGCGAACTATATGTACCAGATGTTGGAAATCTTCATATAGAAGTTATGGATGAATATCATTACTCCAAGTATATTATACCTTCGGGATGTGGAAAAATGGAAAAAGCAAAATCTATCAAGATATGAAATGATTATTCTTATGGGAAATCATGAAAAGAGACATTGGCGAATATGTATGGAAATGTATAAATTACTTATTGGTTAAGTCTGAGCACCGGAAGCCAAGTATATTGCTTTAACCACTAAAAGTACCACAATAGAAATAGGACCAAATCGTTAGAAAGATGATTTAATATTTTTATGATGACAACCTCACATAAAAATCATTATATAATAATGCTCCTCCTTAATATTTGCTTCACCTATGTCAATGTTCTCCCTCTACCGACATCCCCGTATTTTTTGCACATTTCTCCCTCTTTGGTGTTATCAAAAAGTGATAAAACTAAGAATTTAATTTGGTAAATCATAGCTCCCTCTTAATTTTGCAGTATATGACGCTCTTTCCAAATTTCACTATATATTATTTATTTGTAACATCATTTTCACATGCATCAATAAATTCAGAATCAATCTCTGCATCAGTATGTGGCATACCTATAAAAAATAGAAAGTATATTCTAGTACCCACTTCCTACGTTAGGGTCCAGGTGTTAGATAAAAGGTAACCATACCGCAGAGGGTAGTAGAACCTTTGAAAATATAATTTCCATTATTTACTATATTAATGAAATAATCATGAATACATTTATCTCTATTCGTCCATTTTACACGAACACATATGTTTAAATATTTGAAATTTCTATTTCCTGTTATATTTATATTTATAGAACTAAGATATTGCATATACCATGCAGAAATACTTGTTCTTCTATGAAAGTACTGGATTGATACGTAGTACTAGCACAATTCTTGTACATAAAAGCATATTTAGCACTATTATTGTCGTTCATTTTATTATATCATATTCCACTTTTATCAAGTAAAGGTCTAGAACTAGATAAAATCATGTTTAAATCGTTTAACCTTTTTAAAAATTTGTAACTTCTTTTTTAAGTTTTTCAAATTTAGCTTTAAAATCACAAATGTTATTTTAAATTGAAATATTACTATTTTTCAAAATATCAACTCTTTATTTAATTTAGAATTTTTCTTTTTTATGTATAGTTATCATTTTTGACAAGAAAAATTCGAGATTCCAAATTATCAAAAGAGGATTGTAATAAATCATTTTGTCTTTTCAAATCCAAAATTCCTTTTGAAATCTTTTCTCTTTTTCAAACATAGTATTTTGTTCATCTAGATAAACTTTAAGAGCCATAAAATCATTTTTTAAACTACCATATTGATTTTCTAAATCTAATTTTTCAATTTTCAATTTCTCATTTTCAAGTTCGATAGATTTCATCTTTCTAAAATAAAAAAATTAAGCTTTGAGGTCTTATCACATATACTAACTAACTCATTACTTCTACTAAGATATGTGAATTAGAAATTACATTTTTATAGTCCTCATTATTGGTGGCTTTGATAATACTGGGGTTTTTGCTTGCTATATTTCGACTGGATCATTTTTTTGGTTCTTATTACATGATGTTGTGACCATCAATAGAATTCCAGGCTCGGTTACCACTTGTTAGTCATGTAGCGTCGATCAATATTACTTGTAAGTCGCAACGTACAAGATTGACAATGGCTAAATGTATTTGGAATTGAAGTGCAGTAATCATAGTGGTAGCAATATGAATATAATAGTAGCAGAAATAAAATCACATAGTTAATTTTATATTGGTTCAGATCTCCAATCCTACATCCAGTCCCAATTTTTTTTATTTTGGCTTGTCACTTGCCAACACAAATAATGAACATTAGGAAAATGATTTTAATGCTTTGATGATACCAATATTACGATAGTGATATTAATGATTTTATCAAGTATCCAAGTGATTAAAGAAGCAAATATATGTGCACAATTCAATATGATTACATATGCACAAGTACAATATATAAGGGACATTAATCAATTATGTGGTGTTTGAGTATTCAAAAATTAACTGTGGTGTTTAAAATTCTATTTGTACTTGGATGCATCAAGATGACAAAAAGAAACAGACTCAAAAGCTTTAAAAGAATGTATGTCATAAGTTGAGTTTATATCAAGTCATTATAGTCTAGAATTTTTAAAACCCTACAAAAAAACTCCAAACCACTTCTAAATTTTCTATAACTGCTATAATACCTTAAAAATATGTTTAAGAAATTTTTTAGTTTTTTCTGAAAATTTTAACGCAAGAAAATTAATAAATAGTCAAAAAATGCAAATATATTAGCAGTTTTTTCATAGCAGCAAAGAGTAGCATTTTGACCACAACTACGGTCTAAGGCTCCAATGGCTACATTCTGGATGGACTTTTGGTAGAATTTTTCTAAGAAAACCACAGTTGTACTGTGTTGTCTTAAATCCTATGTGTAAAATTTCTCCAATGGCAATATTTTTTAAAGGTGTTTCATGTCTATTCAATTTTTTCTTCAACAAACAAATTTCTAAAGGGTTGTACCTATTTAAATGCTTCATTTCACTCTTATATAAGCCTCATATTATCCTAAAAATAATCACTTAATCATATGCACCCAAACTTTCTTTCTCTCAATTGAAATTATTTTTACCCTCAAATCAAAAAACTTTGTTTTTTGTTTATTGTGCATTCAATTTTTAAATCACTCAAAATAGAAAATCAATACACTCTAGGCCTCACATTGCCACTTCACTTTACCCAACAAAGGCCATATCACTTACTATAAGCTTTGTTCATTCATCTCCATATTGTTTGTGGTGGTTATAGGAGTTTGTGTGTTACTAAAAGAGACAAATTTGTATGTTAAGATACATTATGTCAGAAAATAACTTTTGTTGCAAAGTTGAAGTCTTATTCTACTACTTAGGAAAAAGTGTTCAAACCCCCTTCACTTGCTCGAGCAAGTGTACTGAAATCCTGTTCTGCTACTCAGGTGCCTATTCCTCTAGGCGAAGCGAGGGTGTTAATTAGTGAAGAGCCAGAATAAAGATTCTAGGACTATATGTAGGATTGGAGATCCGAACTAGAATTATCTATTTTATTTTCATTGCTATTATATTTATAACGCTGCTACTGGAGTTTAAATGATTTAGTTCTATGTTTATATATTTTGCCATCATTGATCCTTTATAAAGTGACTTATAAGTAATATTGATTGCTGTTATGCAATTAACACAAATTTCTATGGATTTTATGGATGGTTTGTCATGGTATAAGCAAGACAATGAAAGCATATGGGTCATAGTTGACGAATGATGAAGTACACCTATTTTATCCATGTAAGAAAAAAAAAGGTTGCAACAAGTTTGGCTAAAATAGATGCGAAACAAATTGTTTGACTTTATGGCATGCCTAGAAGATTGTATGTGATCAAGATCCTATATTTACTAGTGCTTTTTTTGGAAAAACTTGCTATGTGCATTGAGAACAAAGCTGAATCTAAGTACCGCCCATCCAAAAAAGAATGGACAAACTTAATGGATAAATAAGGTACTAGAATTTTCATCTACGAGCTTGTATATTATATTTTGGTGGATCATGAGAAGATAATCAACCACTTATCAAATTTACTTGTAAAAATATTCTAAAATCTAGTATTGATGGTCCCATTTGAAGCTCTATATGGAAGACCTTATCGTTCACTTGCTTGTTCTTTAGAATTGGGTGATGATTAGTTTTGGGTCCCAAGATGGTTCAAGAAACTAGTGAGAAAATTAAATTAAGCAGAATGAGAATGTCTCAAGAGAGACAAAAATCCTATGTTGATAAGAGATGAAAAGATTTGAAGTTCTCATATGGGGATAAAGTGTTTGCTAAAGTATCACTTATGAATGATATTGTTTGTACCAAAATTGGACACAACACTATTCGGAAGTCTTTGAAGAGATAATAAATGAAGAATGTAAATTGAAAATGAGGATTATTTAACAAAAACTCCAAATAACAGTAATATAAAGGCAAAGACAAGCGATTTATAGTGGTTCGGCGTGTTGCCTACGTCCACTGTGAAGTTTTTGCAATTTTATTGATTCTCTTTCAACGTTTACAAGTGATTACAGCAAGCAACAACAAGTTACAACTGGAAATTCAAAATCAACAGCAAGAATATGATGTAGGATGATGGAGATCTCGATCCGGCAGAGTCTGGGCACTTGAGAATCCAAAGATCCTTTTTCTGTTGGCTCTGGGGCTCTATTTATAGGTGTGGGAGGCTGAGATCGTGCTCAAATCTCGGAAGACTTTTTCTGACACGTGAGTGGGCCCACGCGACCAACCTCAGAAAGTTTCAAGTCGATCTATGATCGATACGAAGTCATTTCGTATCGATCAAGATGATGTCCAATTGGGTTGAAATTTGGTGGAGACATTCTTCATCATGCATGCAAGCTCCTGTGAAAATTTCGTGACATTTGGATCAGCAGATCTCTAAATATCATGGATACGAAATGGAGTCTTTCCGTTGCTATTTGGTTCGAATCGATTGTTTCGAGCCGATCAACTCACGTGGTCATTCGATGACGTGGCACACATATCTCGAGCCGATCCACCTATTTCTTCGGTTTGGCCGCGTCGCATCCATATATTTCGCCCCATTCGAAATGAAGACCGTTGTGTTAGACCAGGTCCCTTTGACTCGAACGAATCATTGGTCATGGGTCTGAACGAGAGACTTTTGATGGATTCGAAGTAAGGTCCTCCGATGGGTTCGAAGAGCAGAGGCTCGATGGATACGAACTTAGGTTATCTAATGGATACGAATAGCACTGCCTAGATGGATTCGAAGTAGACACTGGCTGAATGTTACGAGGCACGTCATCTGTTGATGGATACGAATCCGATCGTTGCGAACTCGATGGTTTCGAAACCTACCCACTTGATCGATACGAACTCATGAAAATAGACCGATGCAAAGCAGAGGATGGACACGAGCTAGATGGATACGAAACCGAGGTCCACTGATGGATACGAACTGATGCTTCCATGATGGATACGAAGCAGTGACTATTGCCTTATTTAATGGAGGCGAAGCGGGGAGACGTCAATGGATTCGAATGCGATCGAGTCGAACCAAGGTATCCGATGGGTTCGAACTCGATTGATACGAATTGAATTCCCTCAACTTATTCGAAGCCGCTGTTCCTTTGATCGATTCAGAAACTATCGATTCGAAATGAAGCTTGGGGATGGATTCGAAACCGAAGCCTCTTCTCTCAAACTGAATCGATCATAACTTGAACATACGAACTCGGATTGACTTGAAATTTGGAACGTTGGCTCTCCTGGCCTTGCTTGCCATGTCCTATCAATTGTAACTCAATCTGGACCCGGAAAAATTCATCGATATCCATAGCGAACCTGTGTATGCTCGATATCCAGGAAGAGTAATCCTTGGTTTCTCGACCTTGCCAAAATGGGGGATAACATTTGCCCTCCAAAGTACGTCTTGTGGAAACATGACGTGCTTTGAAAATCTGCACTTTCTCTCTGAACAAGCGTTGCTCTCTTTCGCTGAAAGTTGTGCTATGTATTGCTGTAACCTTGCGTTGATATAACTGATTGCTATATAATAGCGATTGGATGTTCGTTGTTGCAATCGTAACAAGATGAGTATCTGATTCCTGTGAATGTTAAAAATCGAATATTAGTCCGACATACATGCACATACATTAGTTTGACTCTCGTTAATGTTGTGTGTTCGCGAGTCGTTGTCAGTTAGTTTGTTTGCCATATTGAATTTTGAATCGATCCTCTCCTGAATCGATGTGAAATTTGAGTTGCAACAACGTCCGTCAGTTGTTTTGAGAAGTCCCTTCGTGTCGATCCTCTCCTGAATCGACATAGAAGGTTGAAGGAATCGACTTCATGTCGATGAATTGAAAATCCAATGGGTATCGAATGCCCATTCGTGTCGATGCCTAGCAATGAAGAAATAAGAATTTGCCGTTCGAATCGATGATAGTGTTTGTGCTACGATGGATACGAAACTGCCATTCATATCGATTTGTAGCAGAAGGTGTTGTGAGTCTACAGGCGTGAACACACGCTTCGAACCAATGGGATTTATCGTTCGATTCGCATCGATGTAGATTCTGGTTCGCTGGGTTCGAACAAGGCCTTCGACTCGGTTTTTAGGCTTGACCGGTTGTGACCGGTTAGGCGAGTTGGGAGATGAATCGTTCCGGTTTCACCCCATGCTCCATATAAATACTCCATACCTAGCCATTTTTTACTTCTTCACTTTTTACTGCTGCCTTTAATTTCTCGCATCGCTCTAGAACTTGGGGAGACAATAGCCTTGTACTTTCGACTCGATCAATTTTAATTCTCCAGATCTTCGAATCCCCACCTTAAACTAGGTAATCGACCACGAACCTAAATGACGAAGCCGCCTCAGATCCACTCTTTCTTCATAAATCATCCACTCTAGGAATTGGTAAAACCAGATCTGGCAACGGTCATGGCGGTTTTTCATTTATTATTCTTTGTAGATTGGAGAAGAAAGAGTGGAAAAGGCGAGAACACATCGATCCGAGGTGTGTGTTCGAATCGATGAGAGCAATGATATTTTCCTGGATCTCCTGTCGATTCTTGAGACAAACCAGAGGGCAGTTTGTACCGATGGTCATGATGGTTGATCGTATCGATACGAAGTGATCGATACGAAAAGATAGGTTAATGATCGTTACGAAGTCCTTTGCTTCAGATCGGTGCGAATCTTGTTATTACGATCGATACGAAAAGTGTCGATTAATGCGTCACCGATGTCAAGCTTATACTTTCCCGATCGGTACGAACTAGGTAACCAAGGATCGATACGAAATCATCGGATTTTATCGATACGAACTCGGCTCCAGATGATCGATCCGAAACATGTTTATTGGCATCGACTCAAACTGTTACCTTGATGGATTCGAACGAACTCCATGTGATCGATTCGAACCGATATCATGATGGATTCGAATGAACTCCATGTGGTCGATTCGAACCGATATCATGATGGATTCGATTGGGCTTCCTTTGATCGATTCGAACTGATATCATGATGGATTTGATTGGGCTTCCTTTGATCGATTCGAACTTCCCACATTGAATACGAAAATTTTAACATTCTTCAATACAATTCTGACGGGCTTCATTCTCGCATATTTGGACTTGATTAAACTGCATACTTGACTATATCTTGAAGCTCACCGATGGAACCATAACAACCTTAACTGTTTGCACATCTTTTTTAACTTTGCACAAATTTATTCAAGTAATGCATTACACTGCACAACACACACTTGTACACTTTGCACTAGGGAATGCACGGGCCCTTTGTCGTCTAACGATAATTTCTCATAAGTTACCCAGTTATGAAACCATCAAGTTCGCAGCCGCAAGAAATCCAAAGTATAGTTCCTTTGAGACTAGAGGTTCCCGACATTGAGCCTGAAATCATCGGTCCAGCCTCGGATGAATTTCCCAATGCGTCTTTTATTGCCAATCCATCGGACTCCGTTCAGTCCAATGTTTCTGAAGATATGCTGGGGAGGATATGCTTAAAGCATGGCCTGTCAATGGACGACGTCTTATTACCGGGACCAAATGACAAACCACACAATCCGCCAGAGGGATACACCGCATTCAATCGCCACGCATGCGCGGCCGGGACACTCCCTCCGTTCAATGAGTACATAAGAGAAGTATTGTCTTTTTTGAGGATCGCCCCTTCTCAACTACACTCGAACGGACATGCTTCAGTGAATAGCTTGTTCATTGTCTTCATGGAGTATCTTCATCGACTACCGATCCCGATCAAGATCAGATATCTATTCAACTTCAAAAGCCGAAATGATTACCCCTCCTTCACATTTTCGGAAGCAGTGAGGAATTATCAAGTGGTCACTGGGTCCTGGACCAGGCTAAGCTATTACAGGACGGAATGGTTTTACGTTAGATGTCTTCTAGGGTTCGCCCGACGATGGTTATTCAGATGTGAGTATGGCTGAGTTCTCAAATAATTACTAAGGCGATTGCAATTGAAGTGAAACTTATATCTTTTCCTTTTTACAGCAACGACTCAGCGACCCGAAGGTGAACATTTCAAGGATATAGTGCGGGTACTCCAAGAAGTCCCGAGTGAAGAGAGGGATATTGAATTGCTTTTGACGGATAGGAACCTTCGGACTCTTGGGTTGATCGAACGGGGGCAGAGTATAAAGTTTGACGGGGCACTAAGGACCGTCTTGAAAAAATGAGTCAAGCACAAGAAGCCCAAAGTTGTTATTGCCAAGGAAGCTGATTCTGAGAGAACCCACATTGACGATGAGCCGTTGGCCGGGCCTACAGATGTAGTTCAGGATGTCGTAGAGCATAGAAAAGGCACGGCAGCCATTTTTAAGTCGCTTGAAAAGGGAAGACGAAAGTCGGTCGTCATGTCCCGGCTCACCCCTGGAATTAGAATTTCGGAGAGGTCTCCCCCAAGAACAGAAAGTCTCTTTGAAGGGCTTGCCGATCTTCCAATCCCGGACGATGCGTCTTTTCAACATGATGCCGGGTTGGAGGAAGTCCATCGTACTCTAGAATTGAGCGAGCCTTTTATTACTAGCGTGGTCGACACTTCCGGTTGGTCGACGGGATGCATATTCATACACATTTCACGACACTACACAACCCTTAGTCATAGGTCATCGGTTTCGAAAAACCACTAACTCTATTCTCATTTTGCTTTGCAGATATCATGACTGGACGTGGTTCGATGTTAGGAAGTCTTCGACAGGCTCGTAAATCTTCCTTATATTACGAGTCGCAACGAAGGAAAGGAGATAGAGATTACGATCGCAGGTACTCTGGGTATTCTAGCCAAGAACGACATGATAGAGATAGGGACTACAGGCATCGGTCTCGATCTCGCACTCCTCCTCCCCGAGCTCCTATACAACCTCCTGCCTATGTTTCTCGTCCTTCCGAATCTTCTCGATACAAGTCAGCTTCTCAATCTTCCAGATCCGAGCCCCATCATCCCAGATCTAAGGCAATGACCCCAATAGTTGCGGAACAGCCTCCTACTGAAATTTCAGGGGAAGGAGCAATCAGACTTGCGCAATTAAAGAAGGACTTCCCGAATATTTGCTTTGATAACTATCATTTTCCCTCTTCACTTGAAAAGAATCCCGCCGGAGGCCGAGCAGGTGGGGCAAGATTACGTGCGTGACTTTTATGCCCAATACAAGGCTTGGTATGAGGCGGCCGAGAAAGCGTCGTCATTAGCCTTCGAACGAGCCACTATCATTGAGAAGCTACAAGCCGAGATGGCTCAAAAAGACCGTATCATACAAGTACTGAACACAGAAGCCGAATCATCTCGAAAATCAGAGATGGAGGCTCTTACGAATGCCAATGAAGCTCAAGAGGCTATGGATAGAATGAAAAAAGAGCATTATGTCACGGTGGAAGACATGGGCCATCGGAACACCATCGTCACCGCCGAGCGAGATGCGGCTTTGAAAGAGCTTAATGAGCTTAAGGCTAAAGTTTCTGAAATCATGAAGGAAAGGGATACTGCCAATATTTCTGCACAGGAGGCATGTGATCAGGCGGTAGAATTCCGGACCGAGCGTGATGCTCCGATGGCTAAAGTAATGGAGATCGAAGCCGATGTTGATAGAAAAATTAAAATTGCCGAGTCCAAGCTGGAGGCCGACATTGAAGACCTCCTCATTACTTATAATGCTAATGTGTTAAAGCACAGAAATTTGGCTTGGCTCGAGAATTATCCGGTACATCTTCATAGCGCCTGGAGCCGATTGATTGAGGAGGAGAAAGCAGCGCATCCGGATGAATCAATTGACCAATTTGAGCTTGAAAACCGGTTGTTGACCGAAGACGAAAAGAAAGTTCTTCATGACGCCATAATTTCTCATGAGAAGGCGACGGTCGGCGCCCGACATCTGGAAGTCGGGGAAGGTTCTGGTGTTGAACATCGGGCTGTGGTTCTTGAGATCGCCGCTCCACTCCCGTCAGAGCCCATATTTGCGATTGATTCCCAGTCTGTCCCAGCCTATAATCCAAAGCAACCACAGCTATCTCCTATCCGGAAGCATGTTTCTGGAGCTGCTCAGTCGTTAGCAGGCCAAGTTGAGGAAGGTATTCCGAACTTATCTCAAGTGTATTCCAAATAGAGAGTTTGTTTTGAAGCGATTATTAATAACTTCTTCTTATCTTTTCTCAGTGACTAGAGTTGCGCTGATTGTTGTGAGTCAAGAATCAAGTCAAGGGCAGAAGGCCATCGCTACCGAAACGACTGTTGTGACGACAACAGTGCCAACTAAAATGGCGTAGGGGAGCGCACTATCTCTTGATGAGCAAATGGTGAGCGAGCTGCTTGGCCAACATGGTGGCTCCTTTTCATACTTGCCGTTCATCGTTAGTGACCTCCCGCCAGCCTCTAGCTCTTCAATGCAGACTGCAGATGGCCCCAGCCAGGCCCAAGAAATTCGTGATGAAGAAATTCTGGCCAAGAATAATGTAGAATTAGAGGCCGCGGGGCAAGGTGTTAGTATTGGTGGTAGTACGGCAGTGCACAGTCCTGCGCCTCTAAGGACAATATCACCAGGCGGCACTATCCCCTCTTCTGTTGCAGATCCAGTCCCCTCAACTCCTCCAGTGAGCAGTATACACCTGGAATCAAGTTCAGAGGAGGATGTCGACATTATGCCCCCAGCTGGGGGGCAACCATCGGAGGGGAGAGGCTCGAAACGGACGATTTCTAGCAAGTCGGAGGGTTCCCCGTTGAAGAGAAGGACAAGAAAGAAGAAGTAGGTTGTCTACTTAAGTAAATTTTTGACAGATAGGAATTTGTTTTTGCTTCTTATTTGTAGGCCGTGTATAGATGCAGGTTCGGCCCCTGCTAGTAGGAATTTTTGGAAGAACTTGCACATAAGTTCTTGTTTCCAGTTAGTTGAAATAAAATTTAGCTTTTCTTCATTTCAATTGTTTCTTCTTGCTTTACTTGTTTAAGTGATGTGACGATCAACTTGTGACCGCACCTATTACAGAACTTGAGTACACGTCCGCGCTCCGGGGACTTAGAATAATTTGCAAGCGATAATTGGTTCGCACTATGGGAATCCGATAATTATCGATGTCTATGGCACAGTTCGCACTCCGGGAACTTCGAGTTAATACTTATACTTTAACTCACACTTTCAGAATTCGGAGCTAACGCTTACGCTTTGGTTCGCTCTGCGGGAACCAAAAGTCGATGTTTATGCCCCCAATTCGCACTCTGGGAATTTAGAGTTAGTATTTAACCCCCGGTTCGCACTCGGGGAACCAGGAGCTGATATTTATATTCCAATTCACGTTCTGGGAACTCGAAGTTAGCTGACAGATGGTAAGTCACATTTGTTTGAGATTGCTGAGAATTCGTTCACACTTTGGGAACGATGGACTTATCGGGATCGTGGATGGTTGGATCACATCCACCCCGAATTAACAAGCGAGGTCGTTAGATGGACATGTCCATCCTCCTCAAACTTGTTTAAGGTACGGTCGAAATCGTTGGGAGGACGGATCCACCCTCTTCGATACCGCATTGACATGTTTGTTCTCCAACTCGCACTCTGGGAGTTTGGAGGTAGTTCACACTCTGGGAACGACGGATTTTATGTTTATACTCCAATTCACACTCTGGGAATCTGGAGTCCGTTCACACTCTGGGAACGATGGATTTTATGTTTATACTCCAATTCACACTTTGGGAATCTGGAGTCCGTTCACACTCTGGGAACTATGGATTTTATGTTTATACTCCAATTCACACTCTGGGAATCTGGAGTCCGCTCACACTCTGGGAACGATGGATTTTATGTTTATACTCCAATTCACACTCTAGGAATCTGGAGTTTGTTCACACTCTGGGAACGATGGATTTTATGTTTATACTCCAATTCGCACTTTGGGAATCTGGAGTTAATGGAAGGATTGTCGTGTATCAATCCTTTTAGGTGTTGGTGTGGTGACATGCCCCCGAGCTCGGGTTTCACTTAGTGAGTGACCGGTCGTATCTCAATCACTCCCTATTTGAATAAATCCCACCATATGATGGAACTTAGCTCTCTGTGCATTGTGATGTTTTGTGTCGTATTCAATAAATCACAGCTCTGGCTTGAAGAGATAGCATTTTATTGCTGAAATAAGAAAATATGGCAAAGTCAGTTGCCTTATTACACGTTCAAATTTCGAAATGCGAAAATAAAATGCAAAGGAAATAATGGGCTAAAACAAATAAAGCCTGTCATGTATAGTAGCGACGGAACTCTCGCTATTCCAGGCTCTCGGCAGAGTAAGACCGTCAACGGTCGATAACTTGAATGTGCCATCTCCGAGCTTTTGTGAAATCACATATGGTCCCTCCCAATTGGGTTTCATATGCGAAGGAACAGGATAGCTTCTCTTGAGCACGAGATCGCCGAGTTCAAAGGTTCGCAGCCGGACCTTGGCATTGTATATTCGGACGATTCGACTCCGATACGCGGCTGCCCTCAGGTCAGCCTCTTCACGCTTCTCATCGAGTAAATCTAAAGATTCAGCAAGTAGTATGGCATTCGTTTTCGGATCATAGTACGTCACACGGTGAGAAGATACTTCCATCTCGACTGGGATAATGGCTTCCGAGCCATAAGATAGAGAAAATGGAGTGTGTCCAGTTGCAGTCTTTTGGGTCGTTCGGTAAGCCCATAAAGCCATAGGAAGTTCATCAACCCATTTGCCCCCGGCCTTTTCCAGTCGTTTCTTCAGAATAGATTTGATAACCTTATTAACAGCTTCGACTTGGCCATTCGCTTGAGGGTGTGCAACTGCGGAGAATTTCTTATGGATATGGAACCGTTGACAGAAATTCTTGAATTCAACGCTGTCGAATTGGGCTCTGTTATCGGTGATAATAGTATGCAGGAGACCGAACCGACAGATAATGTTGCGTACTACAAAGTTGAATACTTTTTTCGTCGTGATTGTTGCAAGAGGTTCGGCTTCAGCCCATTTGGTGAAGTAATCAACTGCAATAATGGCGTACTTCGCGCCACCTTTGGCCAAAGGCAATGTACCAATTATGTCAATGCCCCATACTACAAACGGCCAGGGACTGACCATTTGGGTTATCTCAGTAGGTGGGGCTCTAGGAATCCGAGCATGTTTTTGGCATTTATCACATTTTCTGGCGTAGTCTGCTACGTCACGGTTAACAGTGGGCCAGTAATACCCGTATCGGAGTACTTTCTTGGCGAGTGCTTGCCCTCCAGTGTGATCGCCACATTCTCCTTCGTGTACATCATGTAATACTTGTTTGATTTCGTCGTGAGCGATACACCAGAGAGAGGAATAGAATATCCTCTTCGATACATAACTCCGTTTTGAATGATGAACCGCGAGGCTTTTCGAAGAATCTGTCTCTTTTCACTTCTATGCTCGGGCAATGTCCAATGCTCAATATAATCTCGATAAGGGGTCATTCATGATTCCTCACTGGAAGTAGTCTCAAAGGTGGAGTCAGTCTCTATTTGATCAATGCTCGGAGAGGATAGAGTTTCAATAGGGACGAGCCCTAACTGCCGAGCTTCGGCCGTACTTGCTAACTTCGCCAACGAATCAACTTTCTGATTATGCTCTCGGGGTATGTATAAAATGGAATAGTAATCAAACTGATCAAGCACTTTTCGGATATGAGTTAGATAAGTAACTAGCCTTCGATCCTTCGCCTGATATTCACTCCGGACCTGGCACACGACTAATTGGGAGTCACAATAAATTTCCACAGCGGTAATTTTCAGATCGTGGGCCAGCTTTAACCCAGCAAGTAAAGCTTCATATTCGGCTTCATTATTGGTCGCACGGAACTCGAAATTTAAAGCATAGCATATGGATCGGCCCTCGGGGGTTTCAAGTACTACCCCAGCGCCCGAGGACCGATCGTTGGATGCACCATCAGTGTTTAACTTTCAGATGTACTCAGGAGATTTGCTGGTCTCAAGCAAGTCTTCAGGAATAGCAAACTCGGCTATAAAATCTGCTAGGATTTGACCGTGAATAGCTCTCCTTGGAGTGTAAGTGATATTGAATTGACTCAGTTCGATGTTCCATTTGAGTAACCTACCAGACGTCTCATGCCACATGAGGACCTGTTGTAATGGCTGATCGGTGTATACAGTGATGGGATGAGCCTAAAAGTATGGATGGAGCTTCCTCGAGGCAATGACTAGGCAGTAGGCTAATTTCTCTAGCTTCGGATAGTTTCTCTCAGCTCCGGTGAGTCGTTTGCTAACATAGTAAATCGGTTTCTGAACTTGGTATTCTTCCCAAACAAGGGCAGCCATGATTGCATTTTCTGACACTGCCAGGTTAAGATACAACTGTTCGTGGTTGATAGGCTTTGAAAGAATCGGCGGTGTGGAAAGATGTTGAACCAATGATTTGAATGCGTCCTCGCACTCCACAGTCCATTCGAAGTTCCTCTTCCCTTTTCGGATCAAATCGAAGAATGGGATGCATTTATCGGTGGACTTTGATATGAACCTGCTCAGCGCTGCTACCTTTCCGTTAAGGCTCTGGAATTGCTTTATAGTTCTTAGAGTTTGTAAATTTCTGATAGCCCAGATCTTTTCGGGGTTGGCTTCTATTCCTCTGGCGTTGACGATGAACCCAAGGAATTTTCCGGATGCGACTCCAAAATGACACTTAAGCGGATTGAGCTTAATCCCGTATCTCCGAAGGGTATTGAACATTGACCCCAAGTCTTTAATGTGGTCAGTGAAGTATCGTGACTTTACCAACATGTCGTCCACATAAACCTCCATGGTCTTTCCGATCTGGTCGGCGAACATCCGGTTAACCAAACGTTGGTAAGTTGCTCCAGTGTTCCTCAATCCGAAGGGCATGACGTTGTAGCAGTATAGTCCCAGATCGGTTACGAAGCTTGTATGCTCTTGGTCAGGAACATGCATGGGTATTTTATTGTAGCACGAGTAAGCATCCATGAAAGATAATAATTCATGTCCCGCCGTTGAATCTACAAGTTGGTCAATTCGAGGAAGTGGAAAGCTATCTTTCGGACAAGCTTTGTTTAAGTCAGAATAATCGATGCACGTTCTCCATTTCCCATTTGGTTTCCGAACGAGTATAGGGTTGGATACCCACTCTGGGTATGAGAATCCCGGTTAAATCCATTGGCTTTCAGCTTATCAACTTCTTCTTTAAGGGCGGCAGATCTCTCTGGATCCATACCGTGCCTTTTCTGCTTGACCGGGATATACCGCGGGTCAATATTCAGGGTGTAGCTCGCGATGTCCGGCGAGATCCCACACATATCAGAATGCGTCCAGGCGAACACGTCGATATTCGCCCGGAGAAAATCAACCAATTCCTATTGCATTTCTTGGCTCAACTAAGACCCAACCTTCAACATTCTCGAATCATCATCATCTTCACCATCGATTGGAACATCAATCGTCAGCTCAGCCGGGGATGCCTGACTTTCAATAGATTTTTCCGTTTTTTCATTGTCTCTAGGGTCAAGATCCCTGCGGAATTGGTTGTGGTGCCCGGGCCGAGGCCCAGGCATTAATTGTCAATTATCTGCAAAAGGGACGCAGAGAGATTCCTCTACGCCCTTTCCTTTTTCTCGTCGCTGCGCCTCGTGCAGCTCAGCCACGTAACAGGCACTTCCAACAGCCTGATCTCCATGTATAACTCCAATCCCACGATCAGTGGGGAACTTCAAGGTCAAACACCATGGGGCAATCGCTCCCCTGAACTCAGCAAGGGCCGGTCGGCCCAAAAATGCATTGTACGGAGAGTGAATATCCAAAACGACAAACTGTAAAATTCGAACTCTTCGGCATTCCCCTAATCCTAACTCCACTGGCAACTCTACCACCCCAGTGGGTATATTAGCACTCCCACCTAAGCCATGAATTCTAGATTGACAAGGCTTTAAATCTTTGGCTTCCATTTTCATCTGGTCGTATGCTCTCTTAAATAAAATATTCACTGAACTCCCACTGTCCACCAGGATCCTCTTCATCCAAGCAGGACCAACCTGGGCATATATGACAAGTAGGTCAATAGTTGGGGCTTCGACCCTATCAGCATCTCGGCTTCTGAATACGATGTCATCCGTCATCGTCTTTTGTAGTTTGGCCGGAGCCCCTTCATCGAAATTACTGCAACACTCAAAATCCACATGCCTAATAGAACTGGCATATGACTCCATTTCCCTCCAACTTCGATCTGTTGGATGGGGACCACCACTGACTGTGTTAATAACTAACCTCCCGCCTATAAGGGCAGGTTCCTCCTGTCTTTCTCGAGTTTGCGCACGGTTTTGATTGGATGGGCCCGCACCACCAGACTGCGGCGCCCGAACGAACTGATCTAGCTTTCTTTCTCTAATCAACTTCTCAATGAGGTCTTGCAAATGTCTACACTCATTGGTATTATGTCCATAACTCTCATGGAATCTACAGAACTTTCCTGTTTGGATTTTCCTCTCCGACGATGGCTTCGGAGCAGGTTTCTTATACTGCATAGCGTTGCAAGTCTGTAAATACACGTTCTCCAGCGACGTGTTCTGTAGTGTATAATTGTCAAACATTGGGGCCCTACATCGCGGGCCACGGTTCTGATCCCGTTTTCTGTTCTGATTATCACTGTTCCTTGGTTGTTGAGTTTGTTTATTCTGAATATTCAGCTGGACTTTTCCTGAATTTTCACCAGATTGCTTGACTTCAACATTACTTTGAATCCCCTCACTGCTAGGCCTTACATCATCCTGTTTCCTAGACTGTTTTTCATCCTCACGCCTCAAGAATTGAGCGGCTTTCGAATAGAAACGGTCCAATGATGCGGGAGGCTTCCCAGCTAACCAGTTTCCAAACTCGGAGTCGGAGTCAATCCCCTTAGTTAATGCCATTAAAATCGAATTATCATTGGGGTTACTGATCTCTGCACAACCGCCATTGAACCTTTCCAAATAACGCCTGAGTGTCTCTCCGGGAGCCTGAGGGACACTGGATAAAGTATTAACGTCCTTAGGTCTGGCGACATGCATACGAAACTGCTCGACAAACTTAGTAGCCAACTGGTCGAACGAAGAGATTGATCGAGGAGGCAATCGTGTAAACCACATCGTTGCGATGCCCCCTAGAGAAATGGGAAAACTACGGCACTTTACCGCATCATCAGCTCTTGCAGCACTCATCGACCATTCATATTTCAAGATATGTTGATTGGGGTCGGAATTCCCTTCGTACATGGGCAGAGTCGGCATTCTGAATCGCCGAGGGGGTTCAGCGTATAAAATTTCATCCGTGAACGGAGTGTGACTTCGAGAGATTCCCCAATCGTCATTTGTCAAGCCCTGACTCTCGTGAATCATTTGGCGTATCATGGCTGAAAGGTCTGGCATCGGAGCATTTTGTGCACGTTGAGCCAAAGTGTAGTCGGGTTCCACATTACGAGGTTGGACCGGGCGCTGTCGACGGTCCATGTCTCGCCTCCTTGGCTCAACATTTTCTGGAACGTACGGTTCTGGAGTATGCCCTTGTTGGTTATGGATATCGATCCCTATATCAGCCGTGGTAGCAGTGGCGTGGTTGTCCGTGGTGTTTTGTGGAGCAGTGCCCCCTCGGGAGGAGGGTCCAGTATGAAAACTAGCAGAAGGGCCAACTCTTAACTGTCCAACGGTCAATGCTGGTTGGTGGTCAGTTGCCTGTGCATAATTTCCCTCTAGCCTGGGACGGGTAGATCTATGATTGTAGTCGGATGAAGCAGAACTTTCAGTGGAGAAGCGAGACGTATGATCCCTTCTGGATCTTCTATGCCCTTGGCGGTTTAATTGATTAGCTAATTCAGTGTTAACGCGCAACTGCTCAGCTAGCTATTGCCGACTTTGAGTTAGTTCCTGGAGCAATGTCTGGAACTCTTGTCTAGTAACCGGACCTGATGGATCGGAATTCCCGGTATCATCTTGATTAGGTGGAGGTAGTTGCGCGGGATTCTGTCTATCCCGGCCTTCTTGACCAGCGGCGGTGGAAGCGGTTCTTGTGCTAACCATCTTGAGAAGTGGAACCCTTTCCTTAGACTTTTGCAAATCTGAATAGAACGGAAGGAATCTGAAATTGGAATCTGGATCTCTCTCTTAGATTTATGCAATCCGGTATCGATGACAGATCCAATGAGCAGGAGAAAAACTGGGTTTTCTCATGAAAGCACCAAAGTGTTTGTACCAAAATTGGGCATAACACTCTTTGAAAGTCTTCGAAGAGATAATAAATGAAGAATGTAAATTGAAAATGAGGATTATCTAACAAAAACTCCAAATAACAGTAATATAAAGGCAAAGACAAGCGATTTATAGTGGTTCGGCATGTTGCATACGTCCACTGTGAATTTTTTGTAATTTTATCGATTCTCTTTCAACGTTAACAAGTGATTACGGCAAACAACAACAAGTTACAACTGGAAATTCGAAATCAACAGCAAGAGTATGATGTAGGATGATGGAGATCTCGATCCGGCAGAGTCTGGGCGCTTAAGAATCCAAAAATCCTTTTTCTGTTGGCTCTGGGGCTCTATTTATAGGTGTGGGAGGCTGAGATCGCGCTCAAATCTCGGAAGACTTTTTCTGGCATGTGAGTGGGCCCACGCGACCAACCTCAGAAAGTTTCAAGTCGATCTGTGATCGATACGAAGTCATTTCGTATCGATCAAGATGATGTCCAATTGGGCTGAAATTTGGTGGAGACATTCTTCATCATGCATGCAAGCTCCTATAAAAATTCATGGCATTTGGATTAGTAGATCTCTAGATATCATGGATACGAAATGGAGTCTTTCGGTTGCTGTTTGGTTCGAATCGATTCCTTCGAATCGATTGTTTCGAGCCGATCAACTCACGTGGTTATTCGATGACGTGGCATGCATATCTCGAGCCGATCCACCTATTCCTCCGGTTTGGCCGCATCGCATCCATATATTTCACCCCATTCAAAATGAAGACCGTTGTGTTAGACCAGGTCCCTTTGACTCGAACGAATCATTGGTCATGGGTCCGAATGAGAGACTTTTGTTGGATTCGAAGTAAGGTCCTCCGATGGGTTCGAAGAGTAGAGGCTCGATGGATACGAACTTAGGTTATCTGATGGATGCGAATAGCACTGCCTAGATGGATTCGAAGTAGACACTGGCTGAATGTTACGAGGCACGTCATCTGCTGAAGGATACGAATCCGATCGATGCGAACTCGATGGTTTCGTGACCTACCTACTTGATCGAAACGAACTCATGAAACAGACCGATGCGAAGCAGAGGATGGACACGAGCTAGATGGATACGAAACCGAGGTCCACTGATGGATACGAACTGATGCTTCCATGATGGATACGAAGTGGTGACTATTGCCTTATTTAATGGAGGCGAAGCGGGGAGACGTCAATGGATTTGGATGCGATTGAGTCGAACCGAGGTATCTGATGGGTTCGAACTCGATCGATACGAATTGAATTCCCTCAACTGATTCGAAGTTGTTGTTCCTATGATCGATTCGAAAACTATCGATTCAAAATGAAGCTTGGGGATGGATTCGAAACCGAAGCCTCTTCTCTCAAACTGAATCGATCATAACTTAAACATACGAACTCGGATTGACTTGAAATTTGAAACGTTGGCTCTCTTGGCCTCGCTTGCCATGTCCTATCAATTTTAACTCAATCTGGACCCGGACAAAATTCATCGATATCCATAATGAACCTGTGTATGCTCGATATCCAAGAAGAGTAATCCTTGGTATCTCGACCTTGCCAAAAGGTGGGATAACAGATATTATGAAATTTAGCAAGATAGACAAACTAGCATTGAGATATATTGGCTCGTATCCCATTTTGGAGCGAGTTGGTAAGATTGCTTATTGATTTGAATTACCTCCTATTTTTCTAGAGTGCATAATATTTTTCATATTTCTCATCTGAGAAAGTGTATACAGAACCTCGGTGCTTTATTAGACCCAAGCAAATTAAGAACCTAACATGACATATGTGAAAGCACCTATTCGTATCAATGCTAGTAACAAAAAACAGCTTAGGAGCAAAGCTTTACCGTTAGTGAAAGTCCAACAGTCCCATAATAATAATGATTACACTTAGGACATAAAAAAAGGATGTGAAGGTCATATCATGAGTTGTTTGGAGCATTAGTAAAAATTTGAAGTATGTTGTGTACTTTAATTACATATTTGTTAGTATTGCATACCTATATATTCTGGATGTGGTTGATTGTGATGGCAGTAATGTACAAGTGTGTGTTATATAATTATTTTGATATACAGCTTATATTTTTGTATAGGCGTAAGATCCTCCTTAGTTGTAAATTGCAAGGATGTAATTTTTTATAGGAGGGGGGATATGTAACAACCTAATTTTAAATAATAATGTTTTATTGAAAATTGCTGAATAAAGAAATTGAATACGTTGAGATGATGTGAATTACCGGAATGTCGTATAGGCTTTCGAAAGATAACAAATTTACATCGAAGGCTTTGCTTGTTAATTGAGAGGTTAAATAAATTTTTGGGAACAAGATTTAATTAAGGGAAATTTTGCCCCACATCCTTATAATTGAAAATAATTAAGCCCTAATCCCTCTCAATTAGAATATATAAAATACATTCTTTTTTTCTAAATGAAACAACAATTACCTGCATACCCTCACCAACTTACATTCAGCAAAAAATCATGAAAATGAAAGCTCACTGTCAATCGAACAAGGAAAATCTAATTTGCAAATTATCAGCGCTTACACTGCCAATCAAATAATGATCCAGAAAACTAGCCTGCTTACATCGTCAATCGATTAGCGATTCGCATTCGAAGAACAAATCATAGTAAATTACCGAAATAATGGAAAATATTTGCAAATTAAAGAAAGCGATCTTCGGTGTTTGAAAATGGCAACCAATGACACACATTATGAAGAACACGCATCAATCTGAAGGGAAAATCCTAAAACTAAAGAAAAAAGGTGATATGAATCGAAATTTTACTATACATATTAATAATGAAAAATGTTTGAGGTATAATTTTGGTCGAAATTATACTACTTTAACTTACAGATATAATTCGACAAATATTAGACATGAAAATATTTACATGGAAAATATTTGGCATAACAAATGTTTATCAATTATTGCTTGATATAATTGAAATTTTATTCTATATCGATTATGGAAAATATTTGACATGTATAATTGTGATTAATGAAGATTGAAATAGATGCTTCCATAAATATACAACAAAATGAATAGTTAAGAATGACAAATATTTACCTAGAAAATATTTGTCATAAGTTATTTCTATTAGTAATTTGTTGAAATATTACAAAAAATTTACTATAAATACCAAGACTGTCAAATATTTAACATATATAGTATTGATTAATAGTAGGTTCCAACTGTAGTATAACATTATATGATGAAGCGTGGATAACAAATATTTGCATTAAAACATTTAATTTAGAAATTGGTGGATATATTACAATTTTTTTTTACTACAAATACTAAGAATGTCAAATACTTACTATACGTAGCTCTGATTCATCGTAGATTAAAATTATAGTATACAGTTAGATGATGAAATGAGGATGATAAATATTTGCCATAAACAATTTATGCTAGTAATTTCTAGACATATTAAAAAATTACTACTGTAAATACTAATAAAGTCAAATATTTGTCATGCAAAATTTAGACTGTTGGTAGCTTGAAATTATAGTATATATACATTTACATAAAAACATACAATACCAAATATTTGCCATAAATATATGCCTGGTAAATATTGGCAAATATTTGCTATGTCCATATTTCCCGGTCATATATATGTGACACTAATTCGATAATATTAAAACCTTCATGGATCGTGGAAATAGAAAAAAGACAACTACCCCAGGTTAAAATATTTGCTCACAATCCTACTCTAAAAAATGGAACTAGCCAAAAAAGCAGCTGAGGAAAAATCTAAAGCCGAATAAACGAAAATACAAATCTCCAACATCTGAGTCTTCTGAATTTGTAACATCTGGAGAAGAAATTGATCAATATATTCTTCTTAAATCCTTCAAAAGAAAATGGCCACCAAGGAGAATTAGTGCTTCAAAAAACATCCAAAGAAACAAAAAAAGTAGCGCCAAAGGATAACTATAGAGGTATCTTAAAGTCATTCTATATATTGCTTGAAAATTTACTAAAATAAAAGCTACTTCTAAAAAAGGATGTAACATTATTGAGGCAAACTCCATTCTTCAACATTATTTATTCATTCTTGGAAGGATCTATAACAATCAAAGATATATCAAAATAATCAGCTCCTATAGATATGATTATAGACTTTTTTTCAAAGAAGAAAACTGTCTTCGTTTCAATGACATGAAAACAATTTTGACACCGCAATAATTTTTGGATTCCTACATGAAGGCATTACCATCAACACTCATATCATTTGAAGGAATCAGATATGAACTCTAAAAAAAAAGCATTAAAAAGAAATCTATAATTTAGATATGATCAAAGCTATTGAAATAAGCATCCGATTAACTTTGAAAAGAAAACAAAACAGAAAATACAATTAATGTTATGAGGTTGCATATTATGTTTTTGATTTCTCCATGTTTGTTCTCTAATGCAAATTCTGATTTTTCTTTAGTGCTGCTACCATATATACATAAATTGAAGTAAATTAAAATTGTTTCATGATCAGCAACAATAGAAAAACATCTAATGAAACAAGTGAGAAAAATAAAGGGAGTTCAAGAAAAATGCATGCACGTAACCCTGTTTTTGATCAACTCTAATAACTCATTTTATCTTTTATAATTTATGCTATGAACTAAACTAACAACCCAATATCTTTGTGTGCAGTACTATTTCTGCACTATTCCAAAAATAATTGCTTTAAAAATAAGTTATCAACAAAATTAACCAACTTTAAATGGACACTACAGGTAGTTACTCTAAGCAAAATTAAGTATTTACTTATCAAAAGGCAAAACTGGTAACAATACCACTGAAATTCTATTATAAAAAGTGAATGACAAATATTAGCTTGGCAAATGTTTGCTAAGCTTGTATTTGGTAACCTAATAATTAGATTTCAAAACCATTCAAAACAAATATTTCTCAGTCAGCTTTTTAGTTATGAAAAAGGTAAAGTATATATTTTTTCTAATTTGCGTAGAAAAAAAAAATTAAAGAATGGCAAAAGAGCTAAAATCTGCCTAAGCTATATCAACCAAAGAAAAATCTTCATTCATTGACTAAAAATATTGAAAAACAAACAAACAACCAAAGGACATAAAATTGGAAAGTAAGAAGCTGAAAAAAGAGAATGCAGCTCTGAATAAAAAACAAGCCGTTGAAAAAAGAAAATGAAAATTTTAAAAATAACGAAGGAAAATGATGAAGAAAATGAAGATCAAGTAGCTGATAAATATTAAGAAGCTGAAACAAAGAAGAAATGAATTAAGATGAAGAAGTAACAAATAAAAATAATGACAACGAGGGTTATAATTCTTAAACCGATGATGATCAGCTCAATGATGATGGAACAAATGACATTGATGCTAATAACAATGATGAAGGAAATGACGTTGATTGTGACAACTAGCGTTACTTGACATGCCAAACACTGCCATATAAAGAAACACGGATCGTCGGTTTAGGTAAAAGTAGCATTACAGAGACAAAGATTTCAAAGAAGAAATAATCTGTCTAATTCAAACATTATCACAACGGAAACATAAAATACCAGAGATATGGATATTCTTAAAAAATAGTAACAAAAATCTCAAAGGACCAAAATATCTAGATCTTAAAATATCATAATATCTTAGTCTCAGAAAACCATCAGAACATGTCAACATCAGAGTATTATAAACAAAATCTCTCAAAAGCAAAGTATCGAAGAGCAATGTGCTGATAGGAAATGCAGGATAAATGATAAAATAGAACTAGACTCCAAGCATGATAATCCGAAGGCAATAATGGATCTGCCAACGGCTGCTCTGTCCACCTGTGGTTGGGGAAAAATGGAATGGATCAGACACATGTCTAGTGAATGAGAACAAGACTAATAAGGAAATTAAATATAACTGACTCCAAGTTTACTTTAGGTGATACAGATTGTGTGTATGGTGTCTACACACCTAAGGTCACATGCCTAAGGTCACATATCAAAGTTCAACAGCCTGACATCATGGGAATAACAACAGATCGTAACTTACGGAACGATAGTCTAGTTTTGGGGAACTGCTACCCCTTATAACTCACATTAGCCCTAAAGCGGAAGAACATGCATGTAAAATCGCATAGTGATTCATCGCATGCACTGTGCCCAAACCCTTGATCCTAGTGGCAAAGTACCTCTTATGTACCCCAGGGAGTTACCACGCCTTACTCTTGCTGGTACTGGGCACCACCTACCTTTCAGCGACTACGCCTATACAGGCCCATGGGAATGCCCATAATTGGCACAATCTTTGATCCCAACAACCCAACTAACGATTGGTAATCCGATCATAACACCTCGACTAACGATTGGTAATTTGATCCCAACACCTTTGCATACCTTTCGCAACATAAGTTGCATGTCTCAACGATACTCCGCATCTTACTCTATGATACGAAAACATGAACTAAGTCTGCTAACTTAAATAAGAACACCTAAATATGTCTACGCCAATCAAGCAATTTAGAGAATAATAAGGTTCATACATCTATCGGCTCAAGGCCCCAAATTGTCTACTAAGTCTAAAGTGACTTACGACAGTCGACCTATGCTAGTTTTAGGTCGATTGGCTACAATCTAGACATCTTTCAATCTATCAATTTTAAGTGAATTAGTCTGTTTCATCCGATTATCAATCTTAATCTGTTTAATTTTTATTTCCGTTGGGCTAATCCTATTTTTATTACACTTTTCGCAGCATTTACATTGTTCCAATTGGAAAATTATAAGTGTCAAATTCAATTTTAAATATGATTTATCGTTTTACAACTTACATATGTCGATTACAATTAGATAAAAACATCCATTATTTCAGATTCCCAATTTAACAATTTAATGGATTAGTCTAAGAATTAACAGTCAAATCACATAGGGTAGAAGTTAAAATCAATTAAGTTAATTAACTTGTTAAATCTGTGCCCACTTACCTCTTTCCTAAGCTTTAGGTTTACCTCTAACGCCGTAAGCTTTCTCCCTTAAATTTGTTAGGCCTCTCCTTCAATTGCTAGATCTCCTTTTATTTTAATATAGGTTGAGTTTTGGAATTGAATTTGGGTTTAGAAATTGATTTGGGAAATTATTATTTGGGGTTTTATTTTGGCAGAGGTTCGTGCAATGGAGAGAATTAAGTTTTATGTTAACCCTAGCTATCAATTTATAAGGGAACACCTCAACTCACTACCATCAGATCCCCATCCAAAATCATCTCATTCATCGTCCAAAACAATGGCCAGCACGCAACAATCTCGCATGCATGAAACGAATCGACTCTAGGTCACAACCTAACGACCGATACAGGGTCGGGCCGACCGCCCAAGGAGTTAGGTCGATCACCCATTGTCGACCTGGGCCTAATGTGGGTCGACCTGGTCCTTAATCATTTTTTTATTTCTTATTTATTTAAACCTTTATAATTTTTTTGTTTTAGCTTAGATTTCAACAAGTTATATATGAAAGTTGTCCAAAAATTTGCTATAGACACAATGGTGCAGTCCCGTTGTCAAATTCGAATGTTTGTAAAAATTCTCCTTTTAGGTTCATTCTTATCTTTTAATTATATTTCTTCATTTATTTTCGAGAAAAATCCAAGGTGTTACATTCTCTCTCTTAAAGGATTTCGTCCTCGAAATTTCTCAAGGTTGAAGAATGCAAATAATAACCAACAACCGAATCTACATCCATCTACTCATCCATCATCCACGACAATAATAAGCTTTAATAATTCTAATGCATTATATACATATGCAGCGTGGGATGCACATGAACCTAACTAATGCAAAAGATAGTCGGTCTACTGATTTAATCGACCTTCTGTTCATGCAAGTATGTTTATGCCATGCATCCAAATGTATGCAAGTTCTAAAATAAATAGATAACTCTACATGTATGCACAGCCATACATCCAAATTCAACATCCAAATGCATAAACTATCCATGGATAACAACCAAAATCAACAAGCAATATGCATAAGGTTTGAATGTGTGTGCCTAATGGACCCAATATCTTAGTGCATGTAATGCAAGCACTTGCATCCATACACATCAATGTACATTCAACATCATCTATCAACCATAACATATCACATTGACATGTTTACAACCATACATATCATCCAAAGTTTCTACCTAATACAGTATACTCTCCCCCTATGGTTCTACCTAAGGGTTATAACTAGAGAAAGATCAAAATGTAAGATGTACCAGAAAATACTGTAGGTGGGAAGCTCGAATCCTCTCCTTAGGCTCGCATTTACTCTCAACTGGGTCATCTTTAAACTGAACCTTTACTAATCTGATCTTCTTACTGTGGAGCCACTTAGTGCCACGCTCCAAGATGCGAGTAGGTACACGACAAAAAAGTGACTCATGCTCCACCTCAACCTCCTCCAAGCTGGTAGGCTCAATAATAACAACCGAATCATGTAAGCACTTTCGCAAGTGCGAAAACATGGAAAACATCATGCACTCCAGCTAACTTCTCCAGAAGTCTAATTCTATAAGCCAATCACCTAATCCTAGCTGCAATATGGAATGGTCCAACAAATCTCGGAACTAGCTTCCTTGAACTCCCAGATCTCGTCACATGTCTTAAGGATGAGACCTTCACAAATACCATATCCCCAACCGAAAACTCCAACTCATAGCACTTCCTATCTACATAAGACTTCTATCGGTCCTACGCTGTCTTCATCCTCTTTTGAATTAAGTCCACCCTCTCTAAAGTCTTCATAACCATATCAGGCCCAAAGATAATCCTATATTCAGTGTCCCACCAACATGATGGCGATCTATAAGGTCTACCGTATAAAGCCTCGAATTTATCATTCCTATGCTATCCTAGTAGCAATCATTGTAGGAAAACTCTACTAATGACAAATGATCCTATCAAGAGCCTACAAAATCAATGATACACATCCTAAGTAAATCCCTCAAAACTGGATCACCCTTTTTCTTATCGTTAGTCTGTAGATGGTATGGTGTACTCAAGCTCAACTCGATCCCTAAAGCCTTCTGTAGACCCCTCCAAAACTCACTAGTAAAGATTAGTCTCTATCACTAACTATATTGGTAGGTATTCCATGAAGTCTAACCACCTCCCTAAAATATTAAGCTGCCAATGAAGTTGCTACCCTAGTGCTCCTTACAGGTATGAAATGAGCGCACTTGGTCAGTCTGTCCTCAATGGTCCAAATACTCTCATTCCCTCTCCAAGATCTGGGTAATCCACCTATGAAGTCCATGAAAATGCTCTCTCACTTCCACTATGAAATGGCCAACGGCTGCAACAATCCCTTAGGCTTCTTCTGCTCCGCCTTCACCCTTTTACAAGTTATACACTTAGCTACATACTCCGCCACTTGCTTCTTTATTCAAATTACTAGAAAAATCTCCTCATATCTCAATACAACTTATCTTCACTGGGATAAATGGTTATCCAAGAGCAGTGAGACTCCGCTAATACTGTATCCACCAAATCCGCACTATAAGGAACACACAGCCTACCATCTCTCCTCAACCATCCTCTTAAATCTATGGCATAATGCCTAAGATGACTTGACGACTCCCCTCTGTTTAATCTATCCAAAAGGTCTGCCAGCTCACTATCCTCTCTTTTCCTAGCTCCAATCTGCTCCAACAAGGTCAGCTGAACATCTAGGGTTGCTAACAATCAAGGGGTTATATTGGACGATGACCTAAATTCAAAGGTGGAAATATACTCCAACTATCTCAACTCCAAAATAAAGGACTCAGTGTAGCTCTCTGTCTACTCAGTGCATCTGCTACAACATTACACTTGCCAGGGTATAAGAAATATCAAAGTCGTATGAGGCTAAGAATTCCATCCATTTCTGCTGCCTCGTATTCAAGCCCTTTTGGGAGAACAAGTACTTCAAGGACTTGTCCCTGTAAAAAGCTCAAATCTCTCACCAAGAAGATGATGTCTTCAAGAATTAAGAGAAAAGACTATAACTGCCAACTTAAGATCATGCGTCGGGGAGTTACTTTCGTGGATCTTCAGTTGCCTACTAGCATAGCATACCACTCTATGCTCCTACATCAGCACTGCTCCTAGCTCTGTACCATAAGCATCAGTATAAACAGTAAAAGGTTTGCTCCCATCAGGTAATACTAATGCAGGTGCACTGGTAAAAGCCTCATTCAACCTAACGAAAGCATCCTTACACTTAGCATCCTACGCAAAACCTACATTCTTCTTGGTAAGATGAGTCAATAGGGCAGATATCTTAGCGAAGTCCTTAATGAACTTCCTATAATAACACATGAGACCAAGAAAGCTCCTCACTTTTGTGACATTCTTTGGGACATGCCAATCCTGCACTACCGCCACCTATTTAGGATCCACAGCCAACCCACTTCCTGAAACAATGTGCCCCAAAAACAAACCCCAACTCACCAAAAGCAGCACTTAGAAAACTTAGCCTTAAAAAGCTTATGTGCTTGGAGGATATTAAGAACCTCCTCTAAATGCAAAGCATGCTCCTTCTTACTCCTTAAGTATACCAAGACGCCATCCATAAATACCACCACAAATTTATTCAGCAACTCCCTAAACACTTGGCTCATCAAATCAACAAAATAAGACGGAGCATTGGTTAGTCCAAAAGACATGACTAACCACTTATATAACCCATCAGGAATCTTAAATGAAGTCTTATAAACATTATCCTCAGCCACCCTCAACTAATGGAAACCTATGGCTACGTCAAGCAAGGAAAACACTCTCGCTCCAACCAACTTATCGAAGAGATCATCTATGAGGGGAAAAGGATAGCGATTCTTCTTCGTTGGTTTATTCAACTCCTGATAATCAATGCAAAGTCTGATAGAACCATTTGCCTTGATGAAAAATATTAATGGAGCCTTCCACTCAGAAATACACCTCCTAATGAAGCCTTTCTCTAACAACTCATTGACCTACTTATTCAACTCGTATCGTTGCCTTAGGGCCAAGTGCTTCAAGGGAAAAGAAATCGGTTGAGCATTCTTTACAAGATAGATCCTAAACTTGATGAAACGACCCGCAAATCCGTACCCCTTGAGTCAACACTATTCTGCCTAAATCAACTCAATTTGCACAGAAATACGAACCATTTGGGTTAAAGAAGAAGAGATAGAAGAAGAAAATAGAAAACAACATCAGAATCTAACCATCGCAGCGGAATAAAATATAATAAATAATAAACAATTTTTACTCAACATCAAATATCTCAGTTTATATATTACATCATCAGAGTACATCAATCACAGCTCAACATCAATATCATACAATGGATACTCAACAACTCAAACAGCGGAATATATATATATATAACAAGTACGAATATACGTATCGTCATCCAGCTCGTCTCCTGAGCTCCACAGCATCTCCTGTATCCTATAATACTCTGTCTGACCCGAGCATTACAGTTAAATAACACCCGAGTCAGTCTGGAATACCAGTGTGAGAAAATCACACCCAATTGATTATTAAAGTTCCAAAAATCCTTTTGAAAACAAAAGCATCTCGTAAGACCACGCCACAAATAAACATGTCAGGCTTTTTCCTTACGATAGCTAAAATAATTTTTATAGAAATCCTCTGATATTATAATAGGGTCTATATACAAATACTTATAAAATAGCCGACATTGTTACATTCATTAAATTCCAGCTACTAGCCACAGAGTGGGTAATACAAACAAAACTCGTACAGGGCTCGTAGGGAGAATGGATTTCCAACTAATGACTAGGCACTGGGGTACCACCTGTCACAGTACGGGGCCTAGATCACCGTACCGAGGAGTACGCCCGCTCCCCTGCAACACAAGACCGGGACTATCCCTTACTGGATAATCCCGAGTGAGATCACCCCGCGGTTGTGATCAGCAACCGCCCACTAAGCCGAAATAAAAAGGGACATCTAGACTGGAATGACCTCACCCTGCTTGGGTGCTACCCACCTAGCCTTGCTGCATAACTCCTAATTTTCAGTCGTTTCCATTTGATGAGGCTTGAGGCTAAGCGTTACCTTTATAGAACATATCCCTTAGAATGCCCATCGTCCACCTGACGATGTTCCGAAAGCATTCGTCCATACAAGTCCGTCCCGGATTCGAACGGAACCGAAGGCACTATTCCTACTACATCCATTTTGGAAATATCCTCAGGATTAGTAGCGACTAGCCCTTGCACTTCACTGCTCCATCGTCGAATCCAAAATCGTTTACACGAAACGTACAAACCGGATCGAAGTGGTTTTCGAGAAATAAATCTCGATCCCGGTCTCATCGAAACAATCAACGCATTTGTCCAATATTGATAGTCAGTTATTTAACTATCAATTAATATTCACAAACAACCATCCAACAATAAATAAATTTTCCCAAATTATTTATTTACCTCAAAATATCTTTACAAGATATACTTCTATTTTCAATCCTTTTGAAAACAGTTTCAAAACCATCTTTCTTTTCAGAATAAACCTTCCCAAATATTTTCTATCTCCTGTGAAATCACCAAGCACAAAAATAGATTTTTAAAATAATTTAAACACTTTACCTTGCAATATATACTTTAAAACATTTAAGTTAAAACTACATCAATAATTTATTAAAAATACCATACTATATGAATATTTGAAAATAAGGTTACTTAATAAATATAAAACTAGATTTATACATTAAAAAAAAACATAATATTAAGTCATTCTTTAAATAATTACTAATATAATAAATTAATAGAAAATACTTACTTTAGAATTTAAATATTAGAAATAAGAAATTTTCCAAAACTTGCTTTTTAAAACAACTTTTAATCTTTTAACTTATATTTAAAATTTTACTTTGAAACGTACTTGGTTATCCAGGGAGAATTCCAACTTCAATCACTTAAATCAATTTTCCAAATTGATTCCCAATTTATACTACTTGAATTAAATCTCTTTACTTACTCAATTCCTTCAAAATTCATTAATTATGTGTTCTATTATTAATGTTATTAATTTCCGTTTGATTTTAAATCTTTTAACTGAAATATACAAATTCCAGATCTTATACCAATGCCTTCTTTATTCTTTCCAATATTTTAAATCTTAAATTTCAAATAAATATTTTGTTCTTTTTAAATAATAACATTGAATTTTTAAAATTCATCAATTCCCTGTTTATTCAAAATTTCCTTTCTATACTCAAGATTTATTTACTAGAATTTTTAAAGGGCACATTATTTCTTTCCCAATTCATTCTTAAATTTTATTCAAATTTCCATAATTATTTTACTTACAAACTTACTTCTTTTATTTTCTTTCCAGAATCCAATATATATATATATATATATATATATATTTGGTAATTCACTATACCTAGTTATATCCAATCGAACCATAGCATACAATATTCTAATATAATTCATCATAGAATATCAATAATCACCACAGAGGATATTAAATAATAAATGTTGAGGGATCCAGTTGGATCCCTCCAACCTGTTTTCCCTGCATCCACAGACGTTAGCACAATATAGGATATCTTCATTATAAAATGAGGGAAATCCATCATTTCAAGGTGTAGTGTATACTACTATATGACACAACAATCAATTCAACCATTCAAACAATTATTTAAATTTAATCATTTAAGTTTAAATTTAACTGAGTGAGATTAACTCACCTTTGCTCCTTAAATTTGCAAATCCACTTCATTCTCGATTTGATTCCACGATTATTGACCTTATATGAATATTTATACAACTTATTAATATTTGAAATAATCGAGCAATGAATTTTATTTGAATAAATTTAATTAACCAACAATGTTATTTTAACTCATAATTTCCCTTTAGAAATATATTTTTACAATTATTAAATAGGTTCTAACAATTTAATCCCCATAATCTTTTTTTGACTAAAATAAATTTAATAGTGAATAAATCGGGTTAATCACCCAAATAAATTATTTTAAAATAATCTAGTAAATTAAAACGTGTAAATGTATACCTATTTTTATTTTTATTTTTATTTTTCAAAATTTTATCTTTATAAATTTTTCTGTAAATAACCCTAGAGGTCTATTTTACAGCGTATACATATACATATATAAATCCATATCCTTAAAGAAAATAATTTAGTTTATAAACTTACTGATTAAAATTCCTCTGCTCTTTTTTTTCTTTTTTTTAGAACCTTACTGTAAAATTTCTTCTTTCACCTATAGCAATCATATTCACATAAATCTAAAAAAAACTCAAACTCAACTACCTCGACGATCAAAAGAAGATCGCCATCCACGAGCTTCTTCCCACCCCGATCAACGGCCTCACCCATGCCTTGGACACCGCCTCACGTCGATGTTCCCTTGAATCTATCAACAGCCTCCGCTACGCTGCTTCGAACACGCCCCTCCCTTCAAGCCATCGCATCCAGTATTGCACCAAGCTATAAATCTCGTTGTACCCAAAACTTCGATCGGAACTCGAGCTCCAATTCGAGCCCATGAATCTCGAATCGGCTGAGCACCCTATGCAGAAGAACCCCAAACTGTGACCCATCATCGATACAGACCCTTGATGAAGTTGTGCTCGACACTGTCACGAGTTGAACACGAGATCGCGATTCGATTAGGGTTTTCTTTAAATTTTGATTTCGGTCAGCTCGAAATTTGAAGGACAGCTTCGAATTTTTTTCTTTTTTTTCGAATGAATGGATTTCGTTTCCCTTTTTCGATCGCCATTTACTCTGAGGGATATAATTTCTCAAGATTTGATTTTCGAATTAGGAGGGCTTGGCCGATTTTGATTTTGGGTTTTTCGGCCACAACTCACGTTAGACTCACTCGAACTGGCAAGAGGAAGAACAAAGTTGTTTAAGGAAGCTTCGGCCATGGATTACTTTTGTGAATTCGATTTGAGAATGGTGAAAGAAAAGAAACAAACGCGATTTATAAAATAGAGTATAAGCTTTCTTCAGAAGATAAGCGACATTGAAAAGACGTTAGCACACAAAATTGTTTCTGTGTAGGCTTGTTCAGAAAGAAGATGGCTGAAGTGAAAGAACGGTGGCTATTGAAAAGAAATCTCGTTGCTGACTAAATATCTAAATATATTAATTAATTTAAATTTTCAATATAATATTTCAACGCGTTTATATATCGTACGCTCACACAACAACTCCAATCACTACGAAATTTGAAATCCGATAATAATAAAATATTATGGATCCAATGGAACTGGTTTCGTCGAATTCCGAGACTGCGCCTCGGAATGCTATTTTTAAATTCAATTTAAACGATATACTTTAAAACCGAACAAATCACTGTTAAATTAAATTTTATCACTTCTATTATCTTCAATATTAGCAATATAAATTTCATAAGCGTTCAATTATTTTCAACATGCTTAAAATTCCAGATTCAACATTTTACTCAAATTTAAATTATTTAATTCAATAGTTTAATTATCAAATAAATTGTGATATTCATTATTCAAGTTAAAATTGCTCTATTGAATATTTAAAATCAATCAAATATTCCGATTTTAAATGCTTGGAAATTTCGGGTCGTCACATTCCTTCCCCTTAAAAGAATTTCGTCCCCGAAATTACTAGTTAGGAAGAATGGTCTAATACCCGTTTACTTTTTCCCCGAAACCAAACGGTTTCTAACAATTCAACATCTTACCAACTATCTTTTTATAAAAGACCCATTATTATTCTTATTAACTTCTCAACTCTCCCATAGCTTCAAACTATACTATTTGTTTAACCATTCAAGTTTCAATTTAAAACCAAATTTTGAATTATGAAAATTTTCTCAAAAAATTTCTAACTCCCTAAATTCCCGAAAAATCGCCAGCGTCTCCTTTGCGCGGCTAGCTCGGTACAACTACAAAATGGCTCTACGGCCTTCCAAATCCAAAAAGAAAACAAAACGCCAAGTGGCTCAATCCGAAATCCCAATCAAATTTCACAGAAATTTAAACACATACCTTTTTGTCGAGCATTTCTAATTCATCTTCTGAAATCAAAATCAATTCTCTTTCCCTTTATATAATACCTGCATATCCTGCTTAGCACTAATATCCAATCACGGTATTCCAAAAACGTTTTATCGACTTCCTTACAATGTCAATATTTATTCATTCAAATATTAACTTAGAATATATCTGTAATATTCAATTTCCAATTAAGAAAAAAAATTCTTCATTTCTTACTTAAGTTTAGTATAAGCATTTTATATGTTTCTTTATATTCACTTTACCATTCTAGTTTATATCTACTTCTATTCAAATTGATTTATCTCCATTCCAAATGAATTCAATTTATTCTCCAACTCTGAATATTTTAAATTTTATTTTTCATTTATTACTAATTCATGTCATTACTTTAAATTGGTTTCAGTTACTAACTTATTTTAGTTTCCAATTTGAATTTGTTTGTCGTTAACAAAATTTTCAAAAATTTTCTAACTCCCAAAATTTCTGAAATTTTTTGGCAGAGTCTCCTTTGTACGGAGGAGCTTTTGCAATTTGACAAAAGAGATAAATATATATACATCGACCCACACGGTCGGAAAAACAAAAAACAGTTCATATTTCCTATTTTTATTGCATAGGCGTACCTTATTTAGCATTTTTAAGCAAACAGCTTATTTATTTTAGCAAATAGCACAACCAAATCCAGCCACACGGCTCCCAGATACCTGTACTTACTCAATTTAAACATGTAAGCGCCAAATATATGAAGTTTAACTATATTTCGCTTAGTTGCAATAGTTAAAACATATGAATTCTAAAAAATGCACATCCAACATTTTCCGTAAGCAATTTTTTTTTTATAACTTTCGTACTAATTCAACTGTTTCAATTAATTTATAAATCATCTTTATTCAATTTGAATGGTTTTCAATCCATTCGTATACCACTTCATCAATTTGAATGGTTTAAAACTCAATCGCTTACATTTAATTTATTCTTAAGAAAATTGAACTCATATTTAATTCAATTGCTTTCAAAATCAATTTATTTTACCCTTATCAACACATAGAATTTTAATTACTTCCATTTACATCCAACGACAATTTATTCCATGCAATTCGACGAGATTTATGTGAATAAATAAGTATTTATGTTTATAACCAATTTAAATTGATTTCAACTCAATTTATACTTAATTCTATTCCATTTTCAGTTTATTCACAATTCATATATTCTCATTTTCATTGCATTTCAGATTTGAATCCATTCACTTGCATTTCATTTTATTAACCAAACTAGTTAATTCAAAACCATTAACAACTTAGGTTCATCTTCATTACCTATTAAATTTTATTCACAGTCCGCTCATTCATACTTCATTTAAATCCATTCTATTAAATTTGAAACATTCTATTTTCTTATTGTCTCAAGTTATTTCAATTCCTTAATAATTTTAAATGGTTTACAATTATTTATTCTAGAATTTCATTCCATTAATATTATTTATAACTCACCGAATTTTATTTCGATTAAAAATTTATTTTCACTTGATTTAAAACCACCCCAATATCATTAAACTTAGTTTAAGTTGAATTAAATTCAACTCTCTTCCATCTATTCAGCTTAAGTCAATTTACTTCAATTTATACTTAAGCTCATTTTCATTTTACAAGTAATTTTTTTTCTCTTTTCTATTCAACTTAATTCTCTCTCTCAATTAAATCTCATTTTAAATTTGCAATTTCATTTGATTGGTTATTTTAGAATTTAACTTCCCATATTCAACTCATTCAATTTATTACCTGGCTATTTTCCAATTTATCTTCACTTATTTGGATTTTATTTGCAATTCATACCATTACTATTCTAATCCATTTACATTTTTATTCGATACATTTCAATTATACTTAATTTATTAACACTTCACATTAGATTTTAATTAATAACTCAAGTTCTGCATCCACTATCCATTTTCAATTTATCATCAAATTTCATGAACTCACAATTCAGTTACATTTACTTTACTGACAATTCCAGTCGAATTCAATTCTTAACTTGAGTTTTATTCCCAAATTTCATCATAAATTCACAATTCAGCTTCTATTAAACAACATTACGTTCCCATTTACACATTTTATTAACTAATTTATTATAAGATTAGTTCTCTCCTATTTATAGTTCAATACTTGAATTTCAATTTCAAATATCACTTCATTAAATTTTCTTAAGTTCAATTTATTTTATAATTCAAGTTTTGATCTTCATTTTATTTTTCAATTCATCAAACAATATTTATTTTGAGTTTTCTATCTCACTTTTAAATTTTATAAGTCGCCACTTATGATTTTACACAATCACATTCATTCTAGGCTTGAATGTATTCATCTTTTATTTTTTTATTCGAGTTTTACACTTATTTATAATCCAAGCATATTTTATTCTATGGATTTATATTCCTTTACAAGTTATTCTAATTTATTTATTTATTTTTTTCCATTCTAATTCTTATTCAACTTACCTCCACTAATCCAAGTAAGAATCTAATTCCATTCGATAACTCAATTGAATGTTTATTCCAATTCAATTTTATTTAATTCAGATTTATTTAACTCAATTCGGTTTTAACCTGCTACATCTGGATATTATTTTTCAGCCTATTTAATTAATTTCAATCCAGTTAAATTTTGTTTCCCAATCCAAATTAATTTCATTTTTAACTTTTCACTTTAAACTTAAATTTCCGACATTCAAAGCTTATATTCCCTTCCTGATTCAAAATCATCTCAATTTATAAGCTTACAACTTATCTCATTAGGATTTTTTTTTAAACACCCGACTTTTGGGTTCAAATCATTTTGAAATCTCCAACATCTCAAATCATACTTCTCAAAATTTAAACCAATCTTGGTTTTATTTCCAACAAATTTTCTTTGAAATTTTCAAAACAACTAGCTTTTCTGAACAAATTTATTTTTGGCAGCAATCTGTCACCTAGAAATTCGAAAATGAATTCTGATGATGCGGCCGTCATCATCAGAATTATTTTCCAATAATCCAAGTGATTTCAATGCTATATCACTTTCAAAATTCATTTAAAATAGATTTCCATTCAGAAATATCTCCAAAACAATAATGCTATTGTTTATCTTTAAAACACTTCGACAAACACTTCCAAAGTCTCCGGGATTTTAAATTTCCAAAGCCTGCTTAAATAAATTTTAACTATAATTCATTAGTACACTTTATGCTTATACAAATTTTCATTTGATTGCATTTCAATTCATAAATTACATTTATTATTCATATTTATAAATTTTATTTTATAATGAATTTATTCCCCTAAATTTTAGTTATACTTCAATTTCTAGTTAAATTTTTACTTAACAATGATAATACTTTAATATTATCATTTCTAACATCCAAGCAACCATATATTAACTAAATAGTTTTCAAAAACTATTATTTATATCAAAATATGTTTGTGGGTAAAATTATTTCATTTACCCAACTTTAAAACAATACCGTGTCGATTATTCTATTCAAGTGTTTAGAAACCCCTTCAATACAGTTGCGCAGACTGTGTCGACGAAGGTTCATATGCCACTCAATAAACTAACCAACCCAATATTAAAACAATTTATACTCATTAACAAATACGCACTCATATCTATTAATACGCTCAAACTCATTCTAGAGTACTATAGACTCTATTTTATGAGTAATTCCCACCAGAGCCAAGGTTATCCCCAACCTAAGCTCTGATACCAAGTGAAACCACCCGCAAATCCATACCCCTAGAATCAACACTATTCTACCTAAATCAACTCAATTTGTACAGAAATACGAACCATTTGGGTTAAAGAAGAAGAGGTAGAAGAAGAAAATAGAAAACAACATCAGAATCTAACCATCGCAGCGGAATAAAATATAATAGATAATAAATAATCTTTACTCAACATCAAATATCTCTGTTTATGTATTACGTCATCAGAGTACATCAATCACAGCTCAACATCAATATCATACAATGGATACTCAACAACTCAAACAGCAGAATATATATATATATAAAACAAGTACGAATATACGTATCGTCATCCAGCTCGTCTCCTGAGCTCCACAGCATCTCCTGTATCCTATAA
The DNA here is from genome assembly GCA_030765085.1 of Allium cepa. Lineage (NCBI taxonomy): Eukaryota > Viridiplantae > Streptophyta > Magnoliopsida > Asparagales > Amaryllidaceae > Allium > Allium cepa. The sequence goes on along the minus strand of CM060934.1, from coordinate 539,064,365 downwards.
TACTCTGTCTGACCCGAGCATTACAGTTAAATAACACCCGAGTCAGTCTGGAATACCAGTGTGAGAAAATCACACCCAATTGATTATTAAAGTTCCAAAAATCCTTTTGAAAACAAAAGCATCTCGTAAGACCACGCCACAAATAAACATGTCGGGTTTTTACCTTAAGATAGCTAAAATAATTTTTATAGAAATCCTCTGATATTATAATAGGGTCTATATACAAATACTTATAAAATAGCCGAAATTGTTACATTCATTAAATTCCAGCTACTAGCCACAGAGTGGGTAATGCAAACAAAACTCGTACAGGGCTCGTAGGGAGAATGGATTTCCAACTAATGACTAGGCACTGGGGTACCACCTGTCACAGTACGGGGCCTAGATTACCATACCGAGGAGTACGCCCGCTGCCCTGCAACACAAGACCGGGACTATCCCTTACTGGATAATCCCGAGTGAGATCACCCTGCGGTTGGGATCAGCAACCGCCCACTAAGCCGAAATAAAAAGGGACATCTAGACTGGAATGACCTCACCCTGCTTGGGTGCTACCCACCTAGCCTTGTTGCATAACCCCTGATTTTCAGTCACTCCCATTTGATGAGGCTTGAGGCTAAGCGTTACCTTTATAGAACATATCCCTTAGAATGCCCATCGTCCACCTGACGATGTTCCGAAAGCATTCGTCCATACAAGTCCGTCCCGGGTTCGAACGGAACCGAAGGCACTATTCCTACTATATCCATTTTGGAATATCCTCAGGATTAGTAGCGACTAGCCCTTGCACTTCACTGCTCCATCGTCGAATCCAAAATCATTTACACGAAACGTACAAACCAGATCGAAGTGGTTTTCGAGAAATAAATCTCGATCCCGGTCTCTTCGAAACGATCAACGCATTTGTCCAATATTGATAGTCGGTTATTTAACTATCAATTAATATTCACAAACAACCATCCAACAATAAATAATTTTTCCCAAATTTTTTATTTACCTCAAAATATCTTTACAAGATTTACTTCTATTTTCAATCCTTTTGAAAACAGTTTCAAAACCATCTTTCTTTTCAGAATAAACCTTCCCAAATATTTTCTATTTCCTCTGAAATCACCAAGCACAAAAATAGATTTTTAAAATAATTTAAACATTTTACTTTGAAATGTATACTTTAAAACATTTAAGTTAAAACTACATCAATAATTTATTAAAAATACCATACTATATGAATATTTGAAAATAAGGTTACTTAATAAATATAAAACTAGATTTATACTTTTAAAAAAAACATAATATTAAGTCATTCTTTAAATAATTACTAATATAATAAATTAAGAGAAAATACTTACTTTAGAATTTAAATATTAGAAATAAGAAATTTTCCAAAACTTGCTTTTTAAAACAACTTTTAATCTTTTAACTTATATTTAAAAATTTACTTTGAAACGTTCTTGGTTATCCAGGGAGAATTCCAACTTCAATCACTTAAATCAATTTTCCAAATTGATTCCCAATTTATACTACTTGAATTAAATCTCTTTACTTACTCAATTCCTTCAAAATTCATTAATTATGTGTTCTATTATTAATGTTATTAATTTCCGTTTGATTTTAAATCTTTTAACTGAAATATACAAATTCCAGATCTTATACCAATGTCTTCTTTATTCTTTCCAATATTTTAAATCTTAAATTTCAAATAAATATTTTGTTCTTTTTAAATAATAACATTGAATTTTTAAAATTCATTAATTTCCTGTTTATTCAAAATTTCCTTTCTATACTCAAGATTTATTTACTAGAATTTTTAAAGGGCACATTATTTCTTTCCCCATTCGTTCTTAAATTTTATTCAAATTTCACCTTGAATCAACGCTAGAATTTTAAATTTCTTTCCCAATTCATTCTTAAATTTTATTCAAATTCAAATTTCAAATTCTATTTAAATTTTTAAAGGCCACATTAGAATTTTACTAGTGTTGTTCTTTCACCTACAGCAATCATATTCACATAAATCTAAAAAAAACTCAAACTCAACTACCTCGACGATTAAAAGAAGATCGCCATCCACGCGCTTCTTCCCACCCCGATCAACGGCCTCACCCATGCCTTGGACACCGCCTCACGTCGATATTCCCCTGAATCTATCAACAGCCTCCATTACGCTGCTTCGAACATGCCCCTCCCTTCAAGCCATCACATCCAGTATTGCACCCAGCTATAAATCTCGTTGTACCCAAAACTTCGATTGGAACTCGAGCTCCAATTCGAGCCCATGAATCTCGAATCGGCTGAGCACCCTATGCAGAAGAACCCCAAACTGCGACCCATCATCGATACAGACCCTTGATGAAGTTGTGCTCGACACTGTCACGAGTTGAACACGAGATCGCGATTCGATTAGGGTTTTCTTTAAATTTTGATTTTGGTCAGCTCGAAATTTGTAGGACAACTTCGAATTTTTTTTCTTTTTTTTTCGAATGAACGAATTTCGTTTCCCTTTTTCGATCGCCATTTACTCCGAGGGATATAATTTCTCAAGATTTGATTTTCAAATTAGGAGGGCTTGGCCGATTTTGATTTTGGGTTTTTCGGCCACAACTCATGTTAGACTCACTCGAACTGGCAAGAGGAAGAACGAAGTTGTTTAAGGAAGCTTCGGCCATGGATTACTTTTGTGAATTCGATTTGAGAATGGTGAAAGAAAAGAAACAAACGCGATTTATAAAAAAGAGTATAAGCTTTCTTCAGAAGATAAGCGACATTGAAAAGACGTTAGCACACAAAATTATTTCTGCGTAGGCTTGTTCAGAAAGAAGATGACTGAAGTGAAAGAACGGTGGCTATTGAAAAGAAATCTCATTGCTGACTAAATATCTAAATATATTAATTAATTTAAATTTTCGATATAAGATTTCAACGCGTTTATATATCGTACGCTCATACAACAACTCCAATCACTACGAAATTCGAAATCCGATAATAATAAAATATTACGGATCCAATGGAACTGGTTTCGTCGAATTCCAAGACTACGCCTCGGAATGCTATTTTTAAATTCAATTTAAACGATATACTTTAAAACCGAACAAATCACTGTTAAATTAAATTTTATCACTTCTATTATCTTCAATATTAGCAATATAAATTTCATAAGCCTTTAATTATTTTCAAAAGGCTTAAAATTCCAGATTCAACATTTTACTCAACTTCAAATTATTTAATTCAATAGTTTAATTATCAAATAAATTGTGATATTTGTAATTCAAGTTAAAATTGCTCTATTGAATATTTAAAATCAATCAAATATTCCGATTTTAAATGCTTAGAAATTCCGGGTCGTCACACTTGATCTCTCTCTAGGGCGGGAGACAATAACCTCAGAAAATACATATGGAAAATATCTAACTATTGGAATAAAAACAAGCTCATCCTATGGTAGGTCTAGGGAGTAAAGGTAGCTCAACATAGCTGATCCTTGTGGACCATAGAAAACCTCTAAGCTATGCCCATTACAAGTGCTCGGTCTAATAGTCTTCCTAACACAGTCTAGTATAGCCTTATAGATGGTATACAATCCATGTTTGGTATCAACCCGAAACCAGAGAATCCCATTACATATGCATCATACTCAAACTTGTCCCTTAGAATCATCAACCTCAAATCCCAACATATCATAGACAAATAAGTCGATCCTCTACAAAATTTGGCACAACTATAGGGCCCGCTACAATATTAGTGTCCATGAGCAAGTCATCAAAAAGTCTACTAGAGATAAAAGAATGAGAAGCCCGGGTATCATATAAAGTATGAATGGAAAGACCAAAAAGAGATCACACGCCTTTAATCGCCACCTTCTTCCCTTTATCTAGTGTTGGCTAGACATTGGAAGTAGGAACAGCCTCTATAGCATATGCCAAAACCATTTGAGTAAAAGTCAAAGAAGCAGCTCTGGGTGGTGCCGGACCACGTCTTCTTTTAGTATAATGAACTTTAACATCTTTAGGTAAAACATCTTCCATTTGAAAATTAGAAAGTGGATAAATCAAATGAGAATAAGATGATCGAAAAAATGATACTTTGAAATAGTCCTTAATATAAGAAAAAATATCCAAATCAAAAGTAAGAATAATTTAATATCGTTAGCACGTGGAAACCCGTTAATGCTCCATAAGTTACAACTACATCGCCGAACACTCAAATCTACATGATAAGATTGAGTTGATTGAACTTCATAAACATTAACGGTAGATCTAATAACTTTTCATTCAGTACTCTCAAGGTATAAATCCCTTAAATTCTTCTCCATAATAAGGCACAATTGACTATTACAACTTTTACTTAACTCACGTCTATCAGACATAAATTTCATGAGCTTCAAACGAATTCTATCAAACATGCAATGGTAGGTAAATATCTTTCCTCTAACATCTATCGATTAAAACTTTCCGCACAATTAGAACTCATTCCCCATATCGATTGCCAATAAAAACACATCAGAAAACTTTTTGAAAGGCAAACCATGCAAGAAATTTTCTACTTCAGCCCAATCAGCACTTTTAAACTCAAATAAAGTTTGATTAATACATCTACTATAGTAGAATTAGCAATTTGATAAACAATGAAATAATCCATTTCTTTTTACCCTAAGGACGACTTTTTGTTAAAAGCTCTTTAAATTATCCTTCAAATGATAGCAACAAGAACCATACTGAATCTGGAAAAACATGAGGAACAGCAAGCAAAAGACTAGGATGCCGGTCAGATAAAAAGGTGAAATCACGATCATTTATCAAAAAAAGCATCCTAGGTAAATAAAATACCATTTACAACACTAATTTAATATATAAAATAACAAAAAACAAACAAAATGAATAAACTACAACATCAAAAGGTATGTCAAATATTTGCCATAAAAATATGGTAAATATTTGACACTAAAATTTAACAACTTAAATCATCCAATGTAACAAAGAAATTAAAACAAACAAAAAAAGTTTGCCAACTAAATAAAATAGCATTTACAATACTAATTCAACAATTAAAATAACAAAAAAAAGAAAATGAATAAACCGAAGCAACATGGGTATATTTGCTATAAAAAATTGCAAATATTTGACATGTAAATATTTCTCTGAATGAAATACTAAACAATTATATTATAATTTTTAGAATCGAATCATACCTTAATTACCATTTTTGGCCGTAGCAGATATAATACAATCTTGTCACCCACCTCTCATAAAAGTCCCATCGAGAAAAATCAAAGGACGACAATAATCAAATCCATATTTGTATACTTCAAATCCGATGAAAAGGCACTCAAATTCACGACCAACAGAATCACCTTGAAGTTCAATATTATTACCAAAATTACAAACGGTCATGGCTTCATAAAAGATTTCAAATGATGATAAAGCAAATCATTTTCATGGATTTCTTCCAAAGCCAATCTTTTTACTGTATAAGAAAAATAGTAATTTAACACTATATTGTACTCAATATGAAATAAATGAACAATATCTTTCGTTTTCGTAAGAGGATTTGAATGAATAAAATCAACAACCAACTTCTTAACTGATCTATAGGAAATAAGTAGATGGTTAACATCTATAATACCAGCTCCACATGAATGATTAGGTTTTATAGTTTTAGTAACAAAAAAAATCTTGTAGGTTAAACTTATGAGAAGCATGAATACGAAAAGTACAACTTCCCATGAACAAATAGCTGTAACTCGTTTCCTTAGGTTTCATAGTTTTAGTAACAAAAAAATCTTGTAGGTTAAACTTATGAGAAGCATGAATACGAAAAGTACAACTTCCCATGAAAAAACAGCTGTAACTCGTTTCCTATCATTTTTAACAACATTAACTTTATATCCATTCTTAATACATTATGTCATAATATATAATCAGAACTCCTCAAACCCATCAGTAAAACTTTGACCAACATCCGTAAATACTGGATTGCTGGAATCATTTTTTAACAACAGCTTCAAAGTAGAACTAGAACCAACCGAAGAACAAACCATTGAAGAAGTAGACGAGCCACACTTAGCAAAAGAACTAACAAATGAAGAACTATAAGAACCAACATCAACCGAAATACTTTTACACTGCTTAGATATAGCCGTAATAAGTTGATAATCATCACGGCTATGACCAACAAGCAACAACATACTATGCAAATCAAAATTAGTTTGAATAACTCTTTTTTTTTGTCACCTCTTTCATGAACAGATTTAATAGAACTAGGTATTAATTCTGGTCGATGTTCACAAATATCATTTCTTAATCTTAACACACAATCACTCAAACCAAGATGTCTACTATAAGTATCATTATCCAATAGAAAAATGACAAGAAAATCAATAGGATCAGGCCTGAAAATAAACATATAATATTAAAATAAATGTACTACAACATAAAAAAACAAAAAAAAACTAGCATAACAAATATTTTCCCAATAAATATTGTTACGGCAACCAGGCAAATATTTTCCTAGCAAATATTTTCCATAAGAATAATGACCAGCATAATACTTCACCGACAGATGTTATAATTTAATGTCATTTGCTACCAACATACTTAAACAATAACAATAACAACATAAGCATGATAACCAATTATAATGATAACAAATACAAACACACTAAATTCAATATAGGTAAACATATGCCATATGAATAATTGCCTTCATAAAAGTTCAATGACATATCATATAGTTTTCATATCATACATAACAACATCAAACTTGAACTATAAAAATTACAACATAATTAATAATAAATTACAACTACAACAAAGACAACCAAATTTAGTTCATTATGATGCTATAACCAATATTAAACAAACAAAATAACTATGACTTAAAAAAACTAACCTCGAATGTATATTGTTAGCGTAAAATAGAAGAAGGTGTCCAAATCTAATGAAATTTAGTAAAAAGTTTTTTCAATCAGCATTAGCTTGAGATGTAGAAGAACTGAAGATGCAGACAATAACTCGAGATGTATGTGCAATAGCTGAAAGCACGAAAATTCAAACAAGATTGAGTATACAAATTGGAACGAAAATTGCATTGAGCGAAATAAAGGTGGGCAGGGTTGGCGTTAATTTTAGAAGAAGATGGGCAAAAATGAAAACAACAGATTTGAAAAATAAAAATAGGGACATAAAACATAACAAGAAATTGGCAAGGATAAAATTCATAGAATAATAAAAAATAAGGACGTGTCACAAATTTATATTTTAATTAAAACACTGTTTTGGATAAAGTTAGGATTTTGTGAATAATTAAATATTTTATCGAGAAAAAATTTTTGCGAAAAAAGAAATTTATCATGAAGATAAATTTAATTTTGGACGAGGAATAATATATTTTGTGGATTTTATAAGAATTATCACTAAAAGGAAAAGAGAAATATCATATTTTATGATACTTAAAAATGAAATAATCTTTTATTTGAGTAAAAAAAATGATAGTTTGGTGTGAAAAAGAAAAATAGCATGTGAAAATATTTTTATTTGATTATGTAGTAATTGGTAATCAATTTATTGACAAAAAGCACAGCTTTCCCTTCTAATAAAATGATTGAAAATGGAAAATCAATTGATTTTTTAGGAAAAATTGTTTTTGAAAAGAGAAATATAAGAAATTCAAACAAGTAAATAGACACAATGAAGAAGTTGCAAAAAAATTTAGTCTCAGTTGACGACAAATTTACTTTTTAATATGAAGGATCCTTTTTAGTGTAAACTGAAAATGATAGTTACAACTATCACTCCGTGATTTACACTAAAAAGTGTCCTTAGCCTAAAAAACAAAATTTTTGTCCTTAAAACTAAATTTTTCTTTAACCTTTTACTTGAGCCTAAAAACCCCAATGTTCAAAAATATAATTTTTACTGCGTAAAAAGTTGAGTTTCGAGGTGTTTTTTATCAAACCGACCGTTATGGAGGTTTGCTTACTGTCACCGGCCAAAATCAGTTTTTTTCTTAAGCAAAAAAAACGTGGATCCTGTCTCATCGCGGTTTCCCTAAACTTCCTCCTTTTACTTCGCGCATTAAAGATTCCAAATTCAAATTTATTATGATTTTCAAATTCTAAAATTTCAATTTCAAATCGACAATTTTGAATGCTTTAATTAATATTTAAATTTGAAATTCATATTTTCAGATTCAAATCTCAATTTATTCTTTTCCAACATATTATCAATGTTTAAGTAATATTAAGAAAAATTTTGAATGTATATTTCTTATCAAAGTTATATAATTGAACAGTCGGTTTTTCCGCCGTGTTATGCGGTTATACTAGTTAGAAAAGAATGTACCGTGCTTGAAAAGTAAAGAACTTTTGAACAATTTCCCCCCTCCCCCAACACTTACTACACGCATGCTATATTTCCTCCCCTTCCTTTACACGCGTTTGTTCCTTTTCGCTTATACATTTTTTTCTACTTTATAAACGCGCTGCATCTCCTTCTCTTCTTCTTCATCCTAACAACTCTCAACTTTAGAAAATTTTATAAAATCAAAGAAAAATCCAAAAATCATCAAACTAGTCAATTTGGAATCCGCACCCAAATCTCTATCATTTCAGCCAATTTCATGAAGTTTCAAAATTCCCTAAATCATAGAAGTGAAGTAATTTGAGATGAATTTTGGGTAGAATTGCTTACCATGGATTTAAGAAGGTGAAAGAATTGCATTAATTTGGCGAGTGCATTCTATAAATCTATACTAATTTTACTTTGGATTTTATAATGTGAATTTTATAAATTGATATGTATCTATTTTGTGATTTTGATTATGATGAATGCATGTTTGTTCGTAAATTGTTATAATGGATAAAATGTTGATTTTTTGGTTGAATTTCTGAATTTGAGTTGCGGGGTTCTTTGAAATTTTAGCATGAATTAGTGATGGTAACCCTCGATTTTGATCTTGGTCGATAGCCTAATATTGAAGGGAAACTATGATGAAAGCTTTTCAGTACCTAGTGCATTTTGATGGTCGAAATCTGTCCCTAAATGATTTGCGAAGCGAAATTGCAAGAAAAAATTAACAAAAAAAATAAATGGAAAACGTGAGTTGCTTAATAGCAGCTCACTGAAACAAGATCTGATGCAGTAGCAGCATTCTTCTGGACCTGGCCTAATGGCCCAGGTCCTATACTAAAAAAACGTTTGTCTCTAAAAAGAAAAGAAGTAAAAAATGTAACGTGACCTGCTTAGCAGCTCATGGCTCCAAGAAGCATGCTGTAAATAATTTTTAGGCTTGGCCCAATAGCTCAGGACCATTATGAAAAAAAAAATGTAAAAAAAAATAAAGAAAAATAATTTCGTAATAAATTTTGAAGGAAATGAATTTAAAACCATGCTTAGCATAATGTTTGTGAAGCTGCTTCTTCTCATGGCCACTCTAGCTCAAGTCTTGTCTTTGTTTCATTTTATTGATTTAGTTTTAAAAGAGATAAATTAATTTTGGCACCATTTAGTTTAAAATTATTTCTATAAAAAGGAAATTACAGTTCAAAATTTTAAATTATAAGTGAGTACTTTAAATATTCTAAATATTGGAAAAATATATTTACTTGATTAAATATATTTAAAATTCATTGTGGGCTTTTAAGTAGTTGATTTGGACAATGGAATTTCAATTGTTACGTTGAAACTCAATTTTCAAAGAATGTGCAACTTAACACTTTTGGTGAAAAATACATTTTGTCCAAATTTTAATTAATTGTTAATATTTGTAAATTTAATAAGATAATAAAACATGAATAAATTGAATGATAAGTTTATAACGAAAGTCTGTCCATCTATGCAGCTAGCAGCATTCACATTTGCGATAGAAGTTTGCCCACCAGTATGGCTGCCGGCAGCAATAAGATTTTGACAAAATTTTCCTTAGAAATATAATTAAGTATTAAATCCCAAATTTAGTTAATAATATTTAAAAATGGGAAATTTAATAAATAATATAAATATTGGGTTTTTAAATCCAAATTGGTTTTCTACTCATGAAGTCTGCGAATAATAATTTAATTAGTGGATTTTGAATCCAAAATGATTTCCCTAATTAATAATGGAAAATGGAATAAATTAAGTATAAGATGTTAAATCGAAAATGAATTTCCAAATTAATAATGACAATATGGAAAATAATTAATTAACGAATTTTAAATCCAAATTTATTTTCCAATTATAGAGTTTTGAAAATTATGTAATATTTGGATTTTAAATCCAAATTAATTATCCAATTAGTAATGAAAAGTAATATTTAATTGGAATATAATTTTAACTATTTCATATAAAATGAAAATTGAATTTAAAAAATATTTTAAAAATAAATTGCTTATTGCTTAAGCAATAAATTTCTATGAGAAATACGAGAAAGAGACATATAAGGAATAAATCCCAAATTTCTTATAGGTGAAGCAATGATTCAATATTGGAAAAAATGAATAAGTTGGTTTGCATTGGTTAGTTTTTATATATGCTGATCACCATTAAGTTGATTATTGATCTCTTATTATTGATGTTTATTTATGTGCTCACTTTATGTGTTGAAAATTTACCCTTAAATGACATTAGGATTGAGTTGAATAACAACAACAATAATAATAACGAGATTAATATTATATGAGTGTGAGATAGACTCTGGAACGACTAGAGTTGCATTGAAAGAGATCTTATGAGAACTACCAAGATATGTGATTTATGATGAAGATTAATAAAACAAAACTTGGCATATTTAACACTAAAAATGCTAACATCCATCTTAGCCGACGGACTGCCGAGTAGCGCCTAGGGCCTGTGACAAGTTAGCCCTATTGTCACCAGTCAAACGGCCTGTTATTCGGGCTTTAAGACATGTCATTGAGTATAATTATTGAATATATAAAATTGATCGAATATGATAATTTACTTAATTTGAGTGTTATTTCAGGTAACAAAGAGACCGTGTGGGGATGCGCATAATTTTATGTAATGTTCTCTCCCTTTCTATGCTCATCTTCTAGTATTGTTGTGTTATGACAGTGATAATTATATACAATTAGTAAAAAGGAATTTTGATAACCTATAAATGAATAGGTGTGGATATTAAAGATTTACATGGGTATCATCACTATATTGTCGAGATTGGGGTAGTTTATGAGTGTATGACATTACCCTGTTATGCCGAATGCATATTGTTGGGTGACTGCATCATATAATGCCAAATAGGAACATACCCTATTATTATTGTACTTACTCTATCTTAGCAGAAAAAAGCAGATTTTGGTATGATTCCTTTATTTACATGCTTTATATGGATCTTATGTATTCCTCTTATGTTGTTCATAGTTCAAATTACAACTAGAGCTGCGTTTGTGGAGTGAACTGACTATGTTGTGATTGGCATGTTACATTTGTTGTGCACTATATTATGGAAAATAATATTGCTCATAGCAGACCTATTCTGACCCACTTGTTATTTTCCCTACGAATAGCTTTCGGCTACTCTTAATCGGGTTGCCTGAGGAGTTTATATGTCTTGATAGAGTGCGCTACAGGTGTTGGAAGAATATCATATATATTACCTACCCATGCATTGTATGTCCTGCCCTTAGTGTGGCAGTTGTATGTATGACTTTTTATGATGTGGTCTCATGTGAGATATTGTAGACCTTGTTATGGAACCTATTGTATATGATGTATATTATATTTATCAGCAACGTGTTTGAGATATTTCTTGTTTATGTGATTGTGCTGTTCTGGGAACTCCTTCGTGCCATTGCTTTATGTCGACATGTGATATGTATATTGAGTTGTATTGAAATGCATTTATTATGATACCATGGATGATGGAGAGATAATTCGAAGTATGCCAATTTCTATAAGTTGTTGGCGGCGATGATGGAGAGAGCAGACGACTTTATTATCAGACTATGGATGATGATTTATCACTGTATGCTACTGGTGAGCTTGGTTGGAGAAATAGGACTCTATTTGAGGATTCTTCTTGGGATAGAAAATATTTTTACCATTCAGATTCAGTTGATTATGTTTCTTCCTTAGTTTCTTTGTTTTCAGGGTACTTTCATGTTATTGGGCCCGATTCTTTAGATGAAGGCAAAGGCTCCTCTTCTACGAAAGGGAACTAGTCTATATCTCTTAGTAATTTTGGCATTATTTCCAAACTTTTGTGTTTATTGTTCCTATAACTGTTCTGCGCATGTGTAGAACACATGTTTTTAACTTTAAAAAAACATGGACAGCCCGATGTAAAGTCGGCTAGCCTTGCTAAAAATGTATTTATCACCAAGAACACGTGTCTATGTTAGCCCAAGAAAATGCATATAGTGGAACGCTCATCTAGCATCCCATTCTCCATGCTCTCGAATAATTTTTACTCCCTAATTGCATGGACATAGAGGCTGGGCACTACGAATCTCGACCCAACACGTAGCGATTTGCATAGATGACCATATAGTGCCTCGAAAATTATCACTCCAATGCTAGCTAGACAGCTATTACTGTAAGTGAACTAGACCAAATGGAGATGATCTTCCCAGGAAACTTCAAAATCTAGAATACAGGTTCGTAATAAATCCTCCAATATACGACTAATTCTCTCTACCCGTTTATCAGTTTAGCGATGATATACTATACTTAAACTCATATTTGTCTATAAGGAGTTTTGCAACCCTTCCCAGATTTTACTTGTAAATATCAAATTTCTATCACTTACAATGCTCTTGGAATTCCATGCATTCGAATTATCTCCTTCACATATAATTTTACCAACCTTGAAGCAGTTCTAGTTGACTTCATCGGAATGAAATGCGCTCTCTTGGTTAATCGATCGACAATAACCCAAATTCCTTCATTTCCCGCCTTGATCTAGGTAGTCTATCAATGATGTTCGTTTGTATCTGCTCCCATTTCTACTTTGGAACCCTGAGTGGTCTAAGCAATCCAGCCGTTATGGTCGCTTTTGTATTTATTGGCAGTTTGCACATCTACTCACATGAATAGAAATATCCCTCTTCATTCCTTCCCATCACAAAACCTACTTCATGTTTTGATACATTTTCATAACCGCAGATGAATGGAGAGTTTGGAATGATGACACTCGGTTTGCATTTCTTGCATGATCCCATTAAAATTTGAAACGCATAATCATCTGATCACTTGTAATATCTCACGGTCATCAATCTCGAACCCTTGCCAGCTTTCTGGTGTAAGTCTTTCTATTTTAACTTTTGTATTATGTACCAATCGAACATCTTTATGTTGTTTTCTCACAATTCGATCACGAAGAGTCAATCTAACCTATATATTTTTCACAACCGCATACCTTTTGCTTAATGAATCAGCTATAACATTTGATTTTCTCGAATTATATAAAATATCAAGATCGTAAGAAGCAAGAAATTCCAACCAATGCTCCTGACTCATGATTAGGTATTTCTAGGTAAAAAGTTTACTTCAAGGACTTATGGTCCAAGAATAACTCAAACATTTTGCCGAATAAGTGGTGCCTCCACATCTTATGCACAACTACAACAGCTCTAAGTCATGTATCACATAATCTCACTCGTGCATTTTATGCTATCAACTAGCATAGTCTATATCCTTCCTGTGCTGTATAAGAACTGCTCCAAGACCTATGCTACAAGCATCAGTATAGACGGTTAAACCCTTGCCTCCATCGAGGGTAGTCAAAACGAGAGCGCATATTAATATCTTTTTTTACTCGTTGAATGCCTCTTCACATTTTAAGGACCAGATGAATTTAACATCTTTCTTCATCGAATTTGTCTAGGGAGAAGTAATCTTAGAGAACTCTTGAATAAATTGCTTTGGAAATGATTATTTGAATTGTTAGAATTGAATTATATAATGGTTGAATGGTATGCTATAATGTTGATATTGGTTGTTTTGGACGATAGAAAATTTTAATTAAAATAAATGATTTAGATTATTTATATGAAAAATAGGATACGAATACTTAAAGCTAAAATGGTGTTATAAAAGAATTATACTTTGAAAATATTTGAATTTATGAAGTTGAAATTGATTTATTAAAAACGACGTTGGTAGATATGTATTTGGATTTTTATTATATATGAGTAATAGTATATAAATTTATCTTGAATTATAAATGAATGTTAAATGTTATGTAAATAAAATAATATGTGTGTTTGTGTGTATATCGATTTCAAAAGTAAATAGAAGTGCCAACATTATTTGAAATGATTTTTCTTTGGTTTATAAATTTGAAATAAATAAGTTTTATGGATTTTTATATCAAAGAAATTTTATTTGAATTACTTTTCAATTCGAAAATAATGGATTTCAATTAAAGTTGAATTTAAAATCCTATGTGAATATTTTATTTGGAATTCGAAGTAGAAAAGCTTTTTATCGAATCAAGATTGATTTACTTTATAAGTAGTTTAAATTTGAATTCAAACTAGAAAATTTGAATGGCTTATTTGGAAAAGCTTTTCTTTGAAAGGAATTGAAAGGTTGTTTTGCACATTTTATATAAAATAAACCATAGGTATTTTGATTTTATTTATACTATAGAGAATTTCCCAATTTAAAAGAATTAAAATTATGATTTTGTGTAGTTCCCCATTTTAAAATGGTTTTAATGATTTTACCCTGTTAAAGGGGATTGCTACTTGTTTTATAAATTATTTTGATATTATTTCTTTTGATTTCACTCAAAGGTAATGCCCGAGCCTAGATCGTAGATGCTGGATTAGAAAGCTCCTTCTTTGGGAGTTGGTTGCAGAAGAGTAATGTTGTGATCTGTTATGATCTATTGTGAAAAAATTTATTTTCAAAAATAACACACTTAAATTACATACAAGGACATTGAATAAGGTATACATCAAATTCTATTACAAAGTGTTGTAAAAGCATTTTATTTAAGCTTTATATTATTCTATATTTTGCTAGTTTTCTTTATAACTTTAAATATTTTATAAATATTCTTTATTGTAAACTAAACTAGTTTGATTCAAGAGTACATTCATGTAATAATTTCTCAAAGATCAACACCACTATTCCAACTTCGATTTTAGTGCGAGAGGTCATAGGTTCGAAACTTGCGTTGCATGATTCGAATATATATTGATATGTAGTGTGTTGTATACTACTTAAGACTTATATTACTAGTACGTACTATCATCTAAGTACCAAATTTCAATACTAATAATAATATTAGTATCTCAAAATATACAAATATATCTGTTAACCAGGATTTTTAACCCAATGAAATTCAAAGAAAGTTAGAACATTTACGACAAGTCAAAACAACTCAAGAACCACCCAAGAGGATCAAAAGAAGGAATAAAGTAAGACTCGAGAGGAGGAAACCAAAATTTGACCAAGATGATGGATCGCTAGAGATCCATAAGGTTCTCTTATAGATCCTCCCGTCCTCTTGCATCGATCTAAAATGTTCCTTAGAGACACTTGCCAAGTTTTATAGTATGTCAAACAATCTAGCTCAAGAAGTGAAGACTCACCTGATTCAAGCTGTTTGACCAAAAGCAGCTAACTTATAATGGACCTACAGAACCCATACAAAGTCGGATTGACTTGAAATTTTGGTAGAACATTTAGAAAACATAGAAGAAGGCTCATAAAAAATAAGATCATTTGGAGTTGATTTGATGGATCGCTAGCGACCTAACTAGATGGATCGCTATCGACCCATCTAGAGTGAGGCCTATCACCTCAATTTTCATAGTAGGTCCGTGACACCCTCTAGAGTGTTCCTGCAAAATTTCATTTAATTTCATTAAGATTTGAGCAAGTTATGGATGATTCTTCAATACTAGATGAATGATTCTTCAATACTAGATGACCCATGAAGACGGATGATCAAACTAACTCTAAACGACTTAATATTCAGATAAGGCACTTAAATAGAAGATATGAAGACAACCAAATAAAGATCACTCAAAAGTATGCTAAGTGGATGAATAGCTAGCGATTCATCCCCTATGGATAGCTAGCGATCCATCTCCTATAGATAGCTAGGTATCCATCCCTAAGATAGGTCGGGTCACCTTCAAACTTTCCGAGCTCCTTCGTAGCACTAAGTAAAGGCTTCTGATAGAAAAATATCCTAAGTTTATGGATGGCTAGCAATTCGTCTCCTATGGATCGCTAGTGATCCATCCCCTATGGATGGCCAACAATCCATAGAAACGACTTAGACTAATTTGAGATTTTCGGTGATGACTTAGCATAACAACTGGACTTTTCTGCACTTGGACTTCTGGCCCAATACTCACTGAATTCCCCTATAAATACTAAACTACCTACAACTAAAGATGAGTCCAGTTGTTATGTCAAGTCATCACCGAATATCTAAAATCAATTTGAGTCATTTACTATGGATAGTTGGATATCCATAGGGGATGGATCGCAAGCTATCCATAGGGGATGATGTTATCCCACCTCAAGGTCGTGACACCAAAGAATTGATTGGAAACCAGAGACAATCCATACCAAAGATCGGTTATACTTAGGTTCGCTATGGATACAGAAAAATTTGGTCCGAGCCTGGGTCGAGCTACAATTGACAAGACACAACAAGCAAAGCTATAAGAGTCGACATTTCAAATTTCAAATCAATCAGAGTTTATATGCACAAGTTATGGATTGATCAAGTCTCATATGAAACACATCTGTTTCGTATACATCAATTCGTATCCATCAGGTAAGCATCGGTTCATATCCATCAGGTATACATTGGCTATCCATCTATGATTACCTTGCTTCATATCCATCACGTTTGCTCCACTTCATATCCATCAATAAACAACACTTCGTATTGATCTCGTTCGTACATGCTTCATATCGATCTCCCCATCAACTCAATTCATATCGATTGGCCAACGATTGATACGAAACATGCCACTAAAATCATCGATACAAAGGATGTGTGGAATGATCGATACAAGATGGCATCCAAGTTATCGATACGAAATACATGGGTTCGTATCGATACAAAATACAAGTCATCGATACGATATACATAGGTTTGTATTGATACGAAGCGGTTACAAAGCATGGATACAAAGAAGTGCAAACCATCAATACAAAAGGAATACTCCAGATCGATACGAACAAAGCATGTAAAAGCGGAAGACTCGGTCACTCGACATGAAATGTGGATCGATCTTAGAATATAGTGACACGTCATTCAGATCGATACGAGCTAGCATGGATATGAAGCCATCGATATGAATGGTATCGATACGAACTTGACAGCCTTTTACAAATCCAACCATGGATCGATCATAACTCGAGATCTACAAGTCCAAATGCCTTCAATTTTTCACCAAAGCTTGCGTACCACCATAGGAACGCTTATGATCGATCCCATCATCATTGGATTATTTTTTGATCGATACGAAATGTAGGGGGATCGATCCCAAACCAGCCCGGATCGATCACGTGGGCCTACCCACATGTGAGAAGATGGATTCCGATAATTTCAGCCTACACCTATAAATAGCAGTCCTAGACCTTCAGAAAATGGACTTTTGCTCTTCTGCGCTGTTACTCTGCCAAAATTCCGTTGTAACTTGGATACAATCTATTCTACTCTTGTAAATCAGTTGAGAATCATCAATAAACAGCAAATCCTTCAAAATGGATGTAGACTACAATGCCGAACCACTATAAACCTTTTCTTTTTACCGCTTTCCTTTTAATTTTTGGAGTGTTCTTCATATTTAATTCTACTACGTACAATCTACCAGTGATCTGTGACTGTGATTTGGTGCTTTCATCTATAATTGGGCGTTTGTGACTAATTTTGACGCAAACAGATGGATTGCTAGCTACCCATCAACTTAGCATGTTTTTCTAGCAGAAGCTTTTACTTAGTGCTACGAAGGAGCTCGGAAAGTTTGAAGGTGACTAGACTTATCTTGATGGATTGCTAGTTATCCATAGGGGATAGATCGCTAGCTATCCATCCACTTAGCATATTTTTGAGTGATCTTTATGTGGTTGTCTTCCTATCTTCTGTTTAAGTGCCTTATCCAAATATCAAGTCGTTTAGAGTTACTTTGATCATCCGTCTTCATGGGTCATCTAGACTAAATGAATCATCCAGAACTCGCTCAAATTTAAATGAAATCAAACAAAACTTTGCAGAAACACTCTAGAGGGTGTCGAGACCCACCATAAAAATTTGAAGTGGTGGGGCCCACTCTAGATGGGTCGCTAGCGATCCATCTAGTTAGGTCGTTAGCGATCCATCAAACCAACTTCAAATGGTCTCTTTTTTTAGCTTTCTTCTAATTTTATAAATGCTCTCCCAACATTTCAGGTCAATCCGACTTCATATGAGTCCTGTAGGTCTATTTTAAGTTAGCTGCTTTTGGTCAAACAGCTTGAATTAGGTGAGTCTTTACATTCTCGAGCTAGATTGTTTGGCACGCAATGAAACTTGGCAAGTGTCTCTGAGAAACATATTAGATCATGATGCAAGAGATCTGAAGGATCCATGAGCGAACCTTAGATGATGGTCATCTTGGTTAAATTTTGGTTTCCTCGTCTTGAATCTTTCTTTATTCCTTATTCTGGTCCTCTTGATTGATTCTTGAGTTGTTTTGACTTGTCGTAAATATTTTGACTTTCTTTGAATTTCATTGGGTTAAAAAACCCAGCTAACACTTGCCCCCCAAAGTACACCTTTTGTATGAAAGGCGTGCTTTTCTCCAGAACAAGTTCCTGTCTTCAGTCTTAGATAATTGAGCTTTCCAATTGCTTTAGCCTTGGCGAATCGTCCAGTTCCTTCGATTCTCTTTCCATTCACAAGTCGTTCCAAACCTATTATATCCAAGGACCCTAACTCCGCTTTGGTGTAATCTATACATCACAATCATTCCGATTTAATTCAGAGTTATTACATCACATATCACTAATTAAATCACATGTTTCCAATTACATCACATATCTCCATTTACATCACATATCTCTAACTGTCCCATGTTCATTTGGGATTTACAACACTATCAATTTTTGCTTCACATCAAAATCACATTATATATCAAAATCACATCATATATCAAAATCACATCATATATCAAAATCATAACATATATCGAAATCATCACGTATTCATCTAGGATTTATCAGTTTTATTCTTTTTATAAGGCATTCAAATCCTTTTATTAAATCAAATCTATTTTAAGGCTCGATCTCTTTTGATCATTTAAGTTTAATGCGTGATCTCTTCGGATTGTTTAATGTTTAGTTTAATGCACAATCTCTCTATATCGTTTAATATTTAGTTTAATGTGCGATCTCTCCGGATCGTTTAATGTTTAGTTAAGGGGACGATCTCTTCGAATTGTTTGTTTATTAAATTAAGGGGATGATCTCTCTAGATCATTTTCTTATTAAGTTAAGGGGGATTAAGTAAGCCCATCCACTCACTCTACGGTGTGGGGACTTATTTCTTGCACTCCGATCCCATCTCTCGAGTCGGGACTCTATGGCGTTCGATATCGTACAAGTCCATCCACTCGCTCTCCAGCAAGAAAACTTATACCTTACACTCTAGTCTTGTCTGTCCAGTGGGGACTCTATGGTGTTCGAAATCTGCTATCACATTAAATATGGATTTTACAAAACTCAAATTACAAATCAAAGTAAACAAGTAGAAATTAAATAAGCAGAATTCCTAAATGCCTATCCCAGACATCCGACTAAGAGCGTGGCAAGGGACCAATCTAGGTTTTGTGCACGTCCAAGCGATCTGAGATTTTTATCTTAAGCAATCATCCCAGATATCCGACTCAGAGCGCGAATAGGAACAATCTAGGTTTAGCACAGTTTAAGAGGTTTGGGGTCATTGTTGTCCTAAATATTCTTCTCAGGCATCCGACTCAGAGCGTGCCTAGGAACCGTTGGGATCCCGTACACGTGTAAGCTGCCTGAGGTTATTAAAGGTAGAAAACGTAGAAGGCAGAGAGTAAGGGATGAACCTTCCCCCTGTTCCAACAGTGGGAATCTAGATTCGCCTCATGAAGTCATATATTCATACTCTGATTTGCTACTCTAGCTCCAACATCCCTATTCCAGGCGTCAAATCTTATCCTAGATCCAAATCTGTCGTGCCCTCAAGTCATGTGGGCATTATTTCAGTTTGTTTTGCTCTAACTCCAAATGCTCCTGCATTGGGTCCTATTGTTGATTCCAGCGTTGCCCCCAAGTATCAGTTGCTCCGGGCGTGGAGGCAAGACTTCATCTTGTTCCAATCAAACTCCGACAGCTCCTGTGTTGTTTTCTGGAGTTTGATTCCTCTTCCCTACAGATCTAGCTATCCCTTGTTTCTCCATCCTCTTGAAGAAGCTATCCGTCATCTCTTTTTGCCTAGGCAAGATCCCATCTTGCATCTCTTCATTGTCCGTTCTGTTTCTTTTCTAATCACATAGATGGGTTGATGAGAAATTGATGACACCTCTTGGCTGCCCCAGGCCCCGGTTGACTTGCTACAACTCTAGATTTAGTATTAGGCCTACTCATCTTATTTAAATCTTAGATTCAAACTTCAATTCTTCAAATCTCGTTCAAGGTTCTCAGTGAAAGCACCAACATGTTAACCTAACACTCACTGAATTCCCCTATAAATACTCACTTACCTGCAACTAGAGATGGACCTTTTTCGAAAAGGGAGCCACCATTACTCTATTGGAATTCCTTCACTTCTTCAACTTCCTTCTCACTAGCAGCAGTCATCAACGGGGTTAATATGATTCTCCAGTCAACCCTTGTACTTGTGATTTAGTCTAACTCATTGTAACTTAGATCTAAGGACTAATTAGCTGATATCCAAAGAGATTCAACTGGTATAATCATAATAAAGATTGATTAAAGTGGACGTAGGCCAGAGTCAACTGAACCATTATGAAAATTCTGCTTTTTTCTTATTTCTACCTTTTATTTGTTGTTTATCTGAGATTTGTACTGCTGATTATCTGCACTGGTGCTGTCACACTTAACCTAGGGTATTGATCCATTTTTTATGTTAATAATATCATTACTTTAAAATGATTTAAAATACAAGCATTTCAAAGTGCATTTATAGTGACTCTTTGGCTTTCTAACTTAAATTCTTACCTTAAATTTATATACCATTCCAACAAACATGAAAAAAATAAGATATAGGCAATAACACAAGTTTAGGAAGATGATATAATTGAAGTTATATCATATAGAGTTTTCATATACTTTTAGAAGTTAGACGACCTAAAGTTTGCTCATTCATTAGTTAAGGTTTATACCACCATAATAACTTTTATGTAAATTATATTTTCTCGTTATAAAATGGCGAGGATATACTTATCCTTTGGTCAAGCCTTGGACCAAGATTCTTAGCCTCTGGAACCTTACTACCAAGTCCAAAAGCAAAGAAAATTTCTCCTCCTTCCTAGTTTCTCCCATCTTCCCCCTTGTAGCCCTACTTTTTGCTCCTTCTTTCCCAACTTTTACCAAAGTGGCGATGCTTCTTTAATTATGCGATGGTTTATAGTTCAGTGACAGTTTCTTTGCAAAATCGGGAAGTGATTTGAGTTAATTTTGATGAGTAAAGAGTAGTTTAGAAGAGAAAATTTATGAAAATAACTTAACTTGCAATATCAAACGGAGGCCCCTACCTTGTCATGTTAAAAAAAATTCACGAAGTTATATAGTTCATCATTAGAAATCCATTTATCAAATTATCTCCATTACGAATTCATATGTACACCTAAATATTATTGTGATATGAGATGCAAGCATCACGACTATTTTATATATTTGTTTTTCACAATTAGGCACTATCTATGTATCAACCTTATTGACTTATAAAAATAACATGGTTTTGGTTCTTAAAAGGGGAAAACCATTCCGTTGTGCAGTGTTGTCTCATGATTTACAATTATATGTTTATTCATATATCTTTAGTTTCTCATACCAAACAATAACTAACTAGAAGTTTATGTTACTTTAAACTTTTGGGTATTCATTTAAGTAGGATGAGAAATGAAGGTTACATATACTGACATTTTGGAGTGAACAGATTGTGAGCAGGAGGCTTCCAAGGTTATCAACTATTTTATTTTCCACTGCACTCTTAATATATATGCAAGTATAGGCTGTAATCACTGTCTAGACTGAAAGTTAGTACATATTTATAACACTAATATACCCCGTATTTTGAGAGTAACCAAATGCACAACTTGTTGTTTATATTATATACGATCCTTTCATTGTAAGATACCGTTATTCTATTCTTTCTTTCAGTTATATATTTTCTTGTAACCTAACCGTCTATCTTTTGGACGCTCACACGGTCACATAAATATCGTAGTTGTATTTAGTGTCATTGTTATGGATCAGAAAGTTGGGTCGTCACAATTGGTAAAAGACAAATGATCTATATATAGAGTTATTATAGCTTCACATTTTTTTACTCTCAAAATACATGGTTATCAAAGTTACAAACATGTACTAACTTTTAGCCTGAATTGTTATAATAGCCAATCCTTAAATATATACTAATAGTGCGGCGGAAAAAAAATAATAATTGACAATTTCATAAGCCTTGTGTTCGCCATTTGTCAGCTCCAAAACATCAGAAACGTTACCTACCTTTCTCAGCTTACTCAAATGAGTACATGAGAGTTTAAGGAAAAAATAAACTTCAAGTTAGACGGGGTCTAGTATGAGAAATTCAAGGTATATGCATAAACATCTAACAGTATATTATGAGACTATGCCGTAGAACCGAATAGGTTTTCCCCTCGCAAGAACCAAAACCATTTTCACTACAACTAGTCTTAGTTTTCACTGCATTTCTTCTCAGCGTTTAATTGCAAACACGATAAAGTGTAGTTGGCCCGAAATTAGCATGATGGGAATAATAATTGGTATGGAATTATGGCACCCCACCTTATGCACTTTTCGTGCAAAAAATTCATTTCCTCTCTTTTCGCAAATGTCCCTCCTAAAAAGTTCATTGGTTTTGTTTCCCATCATCTCGCCATATTCGCAGCTCCCTCTCGATTTTGCTTCTCATCATCTCGTCATTCATAGCTCCCTTAGGTTAGCTAGTTGTTCAAGTTTCTTACTACATTTATTCACTAGTTCATAACTCAAGTACTCCTAAAGAGGACAGTTTTTTATTTATCTTTCTATTTGTTGGTCTTTTTTTGATGATTTTTTTTGCTAAAGTTGATAGTTTTGGGTTATCCTATGAACACTATATAGTTTTGCACCGATTGTTTAATTTTATTTGACTGCACCTATTATCAATCTTTTGGTGTTAACTGTGAAACTGGGTGAGTCACTTCTCAGTAATTCATCTATATATGAGACAATCATTATATTACTATTCACTATTCAATATTTGAAACCAATGGTCATTTTTGTTAACTTAATGTGGTTAAATTAGTGATTTTATCTAGTATGGAATGCATTGTTACAACAATTTTATAATTATGATATTGATAATTGAGTTGGAAGGCATATAAAGTATAATTGCGTAGATACCATCTTTTGGATAATTAAATAAGTACACTAAAGACATTTGATAGTGAAATTGATCCAATCACATGAGGTATATTCATCAATAAATATGCAGACTTTTTATATAAAAAATTAGGGTTTCACAAAAGTATCTAAGATAATAGTTTTAGCAAATATTTTTAAACTTAAGCTTGTTTTCCATTCACAAATTATAATAACTTCTCAATTGTCCCTATTCAAGCTGTTTACTGGATGATGTTATGTAGAAAATATATCTCAATCTTGGTAACAGTCGCGACTTAAACCAAGTTCTGGAATTCTTATATAAAAGAAAAAAAACTACTCTTTCATTAATCAAATAACCAACATATCCTTCACTTCTCTAATCTAGAATATTTGGGGTGAAAACAATAATAGGGTATTCAGAGGAATTGAAATGCCTACTCAATTGAGACTTATTTAATTACTTAGGATTGTAAGATTCTTATGAAACACAAACTGAGTAATCAAATGATAGACTCTGAAATGAGACATATCTTAGCAAACTTCAATATTGCCTCGGAGCAGAACAATCATCATCATCCACCCTGAGCTTTGTCCTGATGCTTTTCTATTTGGAGATGATAGCTTCTGTTCTACTTCAGACTGCCACTCGCCTTTGATTATTTCGCCATTGAAGTTTCTTCAGATCTAATTTTGGGAAAGTTAGTTTGACTTTCTCTCTCATTCGATGATATTTGGATGCTTTGTTTCATGTGCCTTTGTTTTCTCTGGAGCTCCACTGGTTTGTTGAGTGGCAATTGTTTGTTCAATTTTTTTCATTTGTCAAAAGATAATTATGTATTTGGGTTTTATTTTTTAGTTTACTAATTCGAATTGTTAGTACGGATGGTTTTGAGTGCTTTTTCATGTTCATAAACTCATCCATCTGTTTGACAACTTGGATTAGACACTGCTCAGTTTGTACTGTTAATATATGGAAATGATATATACTCTTTTTCCTTGTAAAACACCCATTTAAGTTAGGGGGTTGCAAGGTTTTAATGAGGCATATCATGAAAGTATATGTTTTTCCTTTTTAGTATATAAAGTACTCGTTTCCAAAAAAAACTTCCCCTACCTATATGGGAAAAAGACAAAATTATGTTACTTGAATATTAGTAAATATGGTGCAATGAGCAAATTATAGTGTTTATGACATAAAACCATATGCGGGTATTTAAGAATTTTCATTTATTTTGAAATTTAGACTTTCATATTTAATTTCTTAACCAACTTTTATATTTTATGTATCCATAAATAAAGAGTAGGCACATAACTGTAAGGTGGAACATTATCTTCACCTACTCTCTTGTCTGTGTCTTGGTCATAGCCTTATGGAATATACTTTTCATGAAATGGCTAATTCATAACGTAACCTATTTGAAACCTCCGATATCGCTGGGCTAAATATAACTGCCTTTTTACCTTTACATTGTAGATTTATTTTTTAATAAAGTAGTTCATGATATGCAAACATCAAGATTGATCTAATTATCCAATGTTTATATTGTTTATACCTTATCATACAAAATTGTAGTTTATTGACATTATTTAACAAAGTAATGTGGTTTTTCACAATATGAAATTGGAAATAAAAAGTTTAAATATTTTCAAAAGTGCTTATTATAGTGTTTGAAATGAAAACTCATACCAATGAATGATAAGAAGTATAATATGAACATAATTATTTACCTTTAATAGTATAGCCTCATGGTCTTGCAGAATATGTATCTGATGTGAATAACAAATTCTCCAAAAGGCATATCAAAACATTTGAATAGTTTTAATACATGACACTGTAAAAAATTAATACTGCAAGTTAAAATCATGCAAAAAATCGCATTTTTAAAAAAAGGTGGTGTAGAATTATTAAAGGAAAATATTTGGCATACATCCTTAATAGGTTTGAAAATACACAAAACATCCATCCGTTTCTATTATAAGTTTCCCATCCTTAATTTTAAACACGACAAAAAGTTTCCTCAAATACCCTTATGTCTTCTCCGAACAAAATTTAGAACCCTTCAAATTCTTTTCATCGATTAACATCTTAAAAAAAGAAAACCCTAATCGCTTGAATTATAAATCGAAATTAGTTTTCATTTCAAAAATCGATGTTTGAATCGAGTCCAAAACTGAAGAAAGTAGAGATTCAGAAGATGAAAACAACGCAAATCAGAAAATCGAAGGTTATCTATTAAGAAATTTCGTCATTTTGATTTTTATTCTATTTTAATAACTAAATTTGATAAAATTTGTATATATTTGTTAGAAAAGCTCAAAAACATTCACATAGAAACAATATTATGCCTAATTTAATGCATCAAAATAGTTACATGAAAGTTTAAACATATTTTCTCAAATCAATATACAATATTCTGAATTAATACATAATTTTCTGCCAATTGTTTATAGTAGCAGAAGTTTTATATAACCGCATCCTTCTATGCAATTATATGCAATAATTACAGCCATATATGCAACTATATTTAGTATTTGCAGACAAGTCTACAATTATTGTAAACCAGCATTGTGGTACAATTTTTGCAGTCAAATCTGCAAATATTGGAAATAAAAGCATAAAATACTGCAAAAATATTATTGACATTTATAGTGAAGCATATAATTATACAAATAAAAATGCATAAAAAATTCAGCAAATATTTTCTCATCTATACGTAGATATGTTGATTATTTCTAGTTATATGCAATTTTATTGAAAAGTTGTAGACATATATGCAATTGTTATGAATAGTTGCATACATCTTTGCAATTACTATTAACAATTGCATTTTTAAATGTATTTCACTTATGAAGTTATGAATTGCATCATTTTTAAATGCATGTCTAATATGCAGCTTAAAATTATAGCTATCATATGCAAATTTTAACTGCATATGAAATATGCAATTAAAACATACAATTAAATAATGCAAATTTTAAGTACATTTCACTTACGCAGTTAAAAAGTAATAAGATTTTTATTATACTTGCAGACATATATGCAGTTATTATGATAGTTGCATACATGTTTGCAATTATTTATGAACAACTGCATTTTTAACTGCATTTCACTTATGCAGTTTTAAATTGCACCATTTTAAACTGCATATCTGTTATGCAATGAAAACTAGCACATGCTAAATGCAATTTTTAACTGCATGTAACATATGCAATTAAAATGTACACTTGAACCATGCAAATTTTTAAGTTCATTTCACTTATGCAGTTAAAAATTCATAAGATTCTTATTATACTTGCATATATATATATATATATATATATATATATATATATATATCTAATATAAAGTTATTGATTTTGTTATTTTTAACTACATATATCATATGTAGTTAAAAATTGCAACTGTTAAATGTGTTGTTTAACTGCATACTTGATATGCAATTAATAAATATAGCTGTTAAATGCAAATTTAACTACATTTTACATATGTAGTTAAAAACTAAAAAGATCTTTAAAAAAATTTGGTACTGAACTGCTGCATTTTAAGACTACATATGTATTACATAGTTAAAAATTAATGAAAATGTAGTTAAAATCTACACTAAAATACAGTTTTTAACTACAACAGTATTAGTTTCAAATAATTACACATTTGTATGCTCATACTTAAGTTTTTTCAGCTTTGTATGCAATTTTTTAAAATAGTTATATAGAAAATTCAATTATTATAAAAATTATATAATGTCTGTTTGTATATTTTTTATAGAGAAAAGATGAGATAGAAATAGAAAAGGAACATAGGATTTCCCCAAAAAAATCCATAATCGTTGCCGGAGAGCTTACTGAAGAAAAGATTAATGCAAAAACAAAAAACAAAAAGGAGATGATCTACGAAAAAATTTTTACCAAAGAAGAAACTTATAGAAATAGTTTGAAACCTTTCCTTGAGGTATTAATGAGGATTAAGAAAGAAATTTTGTTGAACAAATCAGACATTGAATATCTTAAAAGGTTACCTCTTTATAGATTCATAAAAATGATTTACGATGAAATGATTTTTACTAAAGAAATCCTCAAAAATTCTACAACTAATGATATAATTGTTAGAAATTACAAAAAGAATTTCAATTATTTTTAGTTTGGAGAACCGAAAATTAACTTGTTAGAAGATGATATAGCATAACTGCTTGGTGCTCAAATAGAAGGTCAAATTGTCAAAGTTTCAGGCCACATCAAAAAGAAAGAAAAAAGTGATTTTGAATTCAATTCTTTTATGGATAGACATTTTAAAGATAATGCTAGTGTCAACAATAAAAGATTGAACAGTAAATATTTTCTACAATTAGAGGAACCACTGAACAAGATAGAGAAGATACAGCAAAATTTCTCTTTTTACATATGATTGCAACATTCCTTATATCAAATTCTAACTAAAGTGTATCATCAAATTTGGTTCCTTATTGCATATGCAACAAAAAAATGGATTGATATCATGGCCAAAGACTATACACAAACATCTTATGGATCAAATTGAAAAGTATGTTGAAAACCCAAGAAAAATCAAAGTTTGTGTGACTCTACTTTTGGCATTATATTTGAACTGTAATTTTATCGCTTTTACAATTATTTATATATGTTTTGTCTAATATTAATTATTTTCTTTTTAGTGGTGGATTTGTGAGGAAACATATGTGTTAGGGAGACGTAAAGCTTTGTACGATAGCTCATACCCACTAGCTAGAAAATGAAACCTTACACAGCTGAAACCAATCACAATTCTGATAATGAAATACAAATCTGTAAGTCTACAAATTATTTCACTAGAATCTATAACATTTTAAAAATATTTCGACTCTAAAAAATATCATCCTCAATAATTACAAACATATGTAAAGTTTTCTAGTATTAACAGTATTTGAAAAAAAATAGACAAATATTTCGAATAATTGCATATTTTTCAATTATTACTATTTTATTTGCTAACTAAACTGCAAAATATTTTAAAAAAGTTAGATCTCGGAACTTTTTGCAATTATGAAGAATAAATTGCAGCATTAACTGTAAATATTAAAAATGTTCGCAAAAATGACCAAATATTTTCTGAAAAAATTCTTTCATTTAACATGTACAACCACATGTTTTTCTTTAAATACTCATAAAATTTTCAATATTTTATACAACTATTTTCAATATATGCAAAAGTTTCTCCAATTTTTGACAATTATTTCTGAAAAAACTGCAAATATTTCAGTTATATTCGCAATTATACCAATCATGCAATTATATCAGTTAAAACATTTATGTCCATAACACATATGTAAATCTACTTATGTAATTTGTCTCAACTTTATTTTACCAGGATGATCAAGCAAAAAAAATTGACTTCTTAAAAGATGCCATAGATAAAGACAGAGAGTATGAAAAAATATACAAAGAAAGAGAAGAACGCTATAAAGAAATGATACAAAGACTTGAAACAGACAACAGAAGACTTCAACGTGAGAATGTGCAATTAAGAAAACAACTTAACAAATATCAATAAGAATCAACTTCTACTGATTTTGAAAATGATTTGTCTGAAAATGAAATGTTGAAATATGAAAATTCTAATGAAGAAGAAGAAAATGAAAAGACTGATGAAATATTAAGACAGTGATGGTGAGGAGGCATTTGCTGGCAAATATGAATTATTGGCAAACAAAAATTTGGACGAACAAAAAAATGAAGAGACTGATGAAAATATTGAAGACAATGATGGTGAGGAGATTTATGAAGATATTCAAAAGAACAAAGAAGTAATTCATGAAAAAAATAATGGTGAGAAGAAAGATGGTAATGATCATGTTGATGGTAATAGTGAGAAGAAAGATGATTATGATCATGTTTAATGAAGTTAATATTGTTAATGATAATAGTGAGAAGAAAGAAAGAAATGAAGATCATGATGATCATGTTGATGATAGAAAAGATAGTAGTGATAAGAAAGAAGGAAATGTTGATGATGCTGATGATCATATTGTTGATGATTATTTTGATGGTGCATAGAAAAAAAAGAAAGAGAAGTGGAAGAGAAGAATAATAATGATAATGACAATTTAAATGAGGATGAAAAGCATGCTGAAAAAGAAACGCAAATTGCAAAAAATAAAGATGTTGTTGAAGGTAAATTTTCAAATTATTAATAACTTTCAAATAAAACATATTAAAATCTGTTCATTGATAAATCTGCAATTATTCATTATATGTGACAAAAATACAACAGTCAAATCTACAAACATTGAAAATCAGCACCGCGATACAATTTTTGCAGTCAAATATGCAAATATTGAAAATAAATATATAAATACTATAAAAATATTGTTGACATTTGCAGTGAATCATTTAATTATACAAAAAAAAATTCATTAAACATTTGTTCATTTATATGTAGATATGTTTAGTATTTTCAGTTATATACAACTTTGTTGAAAAGTTGCAAACATATATGTAATTATTATAAATAGTTGTATACATCTTTGCAATTACTATGAACAGCTGTATTTTTAAATGCGTTTCACTTATGAAGTTATAAATTGTTTCATTTTTAAATGCATATCTGATATGCAGCTTAATATTATAGCTGTTACATGCAAATTTTAACTGCATATGAAATATGCAGTTAAAACATACGGTTAAATGATGCAAATTTTAAGTGCAATTCACATCGCAGTTATTATGAATAGTCGCATAAGTGTTTGCAATTATTTATGAACAAATGCATTTTAACTCCATTTCGCTTATGTAGTTATGAATTGCACCATTTTTAACTGCATATCTGTTATGTAGTAAAAGAATAACATCTGTTAAATGCAATTTTTAACTTCGTATAACATATGAAGTTAAAACACATACTTGAATAATGCAAATTTTAAAGTGCATTTCACTTATACAGTTAAAACATATATCGTATGCAGTTAATATTGCAGCCATTAAATGCAAATTTTAACTGCATTTTACATATGCAGTTAAAAACTAATGACATTCTTCAGAAATATTAGTAGTGTACTGCTGAATTTTAAAACTGCATATCTATTACATAGTTAAAAAGCACTTTGTTAAAATAATTCCAGTTAAATCTGCGATTAATATCAATAATTGTTGCATACTCTGAAATTTTCCTACCGAATGAATGTTAACAACAAATATTTATATAATTATTTTGAAAACATTAAAAATTATTGTTTTTTTTAGATCAAACAACCGAAAGAAACAAAGATCAGGTTGATGTTGCTGGCACTAATGCAACTACTGAAGCTATAATAAATGCTATCGAAGAACCTATGCAAGAATTGTCATGGGAGAAGAAGGAAAAAAAAATTCAAACGATAATAGTAGATGATTTTGAATCACTACCAAAATCATGTGAGTTGCCTAACAAGTGCGAAATTGGATATCAAACGATATGCGTATATCCAATTGCCGAGTGAAGAGAAAGTTCAAGTAATAGATTTTTTTTCAAAAATAATGACCTCAAGTAAGAATAATTTTATAACATAATATAAAATATAGGTAATTATTTAAATAATTGTAGTATTTTATGAAAATATATCTAATGTTTATATTTCCTGTATTTTCTGAGTATTGATAGTAGTACTAACATTTCTGAACAATTAAACAGCAATACTGCGTACTACAACTGGGACAAATATACTACAATAACTGGAACTGTTCTTGTTGAATTAATATCAGGAAGATTCATTGATGGCTAGGTATTAAAACTTCAAAATATTTCATATTCAGAATTATTATTATTATTTCTATCCAAATAATTACATACAGATCTGCTATTATCCATAATATTTGCTAATAAATTAGCAATTCAACATAATATTTATAGATTAATATGTATGTATTCCCAAAAATTTTACAAGTATATTATATTTTAATAAAATAACTATTATTATAGGTCATAGATTGGTATGGACATCAATTGGCAAACGATAATCCAAGAAATTTTTTCTTCAAAGTTTATGTTGCTATATGGTTCTAAACTTATCGTGAAATATTTGTTTAAAAGTTTGTAAATTGAATGTGCTAACATGTATTACTGCAGAGTACCATAGATTCCGACTTAGAATCAAATGCAGCAAATCTAATTGATAAGATCATACATAATTTTTGGCCAAACCGTGAAAAAATGTTCACCCCAATTCACTTATACTTACATTTCAATCCTTTGGAATTTATAAAAGAAAGTAGACAGCGGCAACATTATGATTCAATGAAGCCAAGAACAAAAGGTGCACATGCAAAATTAGCAAGAAAAGTGGTAAGTAAATTGAAAAAATATTAATATATTGAAGAAAATAATATATTAATTAGTCTAATAAAATCTTTTATTTATTTATAGAGAAATTATGGAACATCCTTGCTTAAAATAATTGAGAAGAAAAATCACAAAACTTCAAAATTACTTACATTTTCAGACACCCCACAACAAGATAGTGAATCGTAAGTACAAAACAACAAATAAGTATTTTTTGGTAATTTATATAAAACATGTCACTGAGATAACATATCACATGTCAATAAACGTTTGAACCGCGCTACACAAGTTTTGAACTTGTGACCTATCGCACCAAAGCCGAATCACTTAACAACTTCGACAATGTTGCTTGTCAACAATAAATAAGTTTGAAACATTTACTTGTTTAGCTGCAATGTTTCAAAACCAAGATGAATATAATCTACAATTATTGCAGGATTGATTGCGGAATGTTTGTAATGAATACGATGAAAACTAGAAGTGAAATCAAGGATGTAAACATGCATGATATCATTTACACTATTGAAGCAATGAAAATACAAATAGCTGAAATTGCATATCAAATTCTGTCATGCAAACTGCACAGCTGGAGCATGGAAGGTAATCTAAAACACCAATTTCTATTATCAGATTCCAACAAATAAGAATGTTGTTTTTTTTATCTCACTTGTTTTGTAACTATGTTATTAATAAAAAATTTAACAAATGTGTATATTATTAACTACGTTGGTTGCTAATGGTTTAATATGATAATCAAATTTTTTGAAGTGCAATTCACTTATGCAGTTTAAAATTCATAAGATTCTTATTATATTGCATATATATATATATATATATATATATATATATATATCATATGAAGCCATGAATTGCATTATTTTTAACTGCATATATCTTAAGCAGTTGAAAATTGCAGCTGCAAAGTGCGTTTTTAATAAATATTTGCTCATTTATTTGCAAATATGTTGACTATTTTCAGTTATTGCGGCTATTATTGTTAATAATTGCATAAAATTCGATAAAAATATACGTCGGAGCTATAAAAGTTTTTTTATTGAAACAAATGCAGATATATATTGCTGCAATTTAGTAGAAGTTTTAAATAACTGTACCCTTTTATGCAATTATATGCAATAGTTGCAACCATATATGCGGCTATAATAAATATTTGCACACAAATCTGTAAATATTGCATATACACACTGTATTACAATTTTTGCAGTCGTATCTGCAAATATTTAAAATAAATGCATAAAACACTGCAAAAATAGTGTTGAATTTTACAAATAAAAATGCAAAAATGTGAAACAAATATTTGCTCATTTATATGCAGATATGTTAATTATTTTCTGTTCTATGCAAATATATTGAAAAGTTGCAGACATATATGCAATTATTATGAATAGTTGCATATATTGTTGCAATTAATATGAACAACTACATTTTAAAATGTATTTCACTTATGTAGTTAAAAAGTCACAATTCATGCATTTCATTTATGAACAATTCATGCATTTCACTTATGAACGACTACATAATGTTCTAAACATGAATACAAAATTCACAGTTCATGCATGTTCTACAATATTATAGTTCAAAATTCATTAGATTTTCAACTGCATATTGTTGATGCAGTTAAAAAACTAAACACTTTTAATACGCTAATAATACAGAATAAAATTTATTTTAGTTATATTAGTTGTATTTTATTTATAGATCATTGTTGTATGAATTTTAACTGCATTTTAAAACTCTAGCCTTAGAATTTTGGGGAGTGAATAAGACTTAAAGTACTTTAATTGCATTTTATGAATAATTCAGCTTTCATGTCATTCATGAGTTATAAAAAGAAGATATATATTTGTTTGTTTGTTATAAAAGGACAAAAACATGCAGTATTCATGTGATTGTTTCATCTTATAGTCCAACATCTTGACTAAAGTAATATTCCTCAACTAGTTTTATCTAAAGTTGAGATTTTTTGTCTATATATTCTATATTTCCTTCTTCTTTGCTCTACATCTTCTTCTTTAATGAAAAATCATGTCTTTGGTATTTACTCAATGGCTATTTACAATTATATTTTGTTTTTCATATCTACTTGGCAATCCTTTTTAGTTTGAGTACCGAAGGTAATTTTTACAAATTATTCCATCAATACTCAAACTAATATGAGTGCCAACTTGATGGTTGCTGCACTTAAGAGATAAGAGAATGAGTTGCAAGATAAAATTTGATACTCTTGTCTCTTAGTTCAAATGAAAGATCAAAGTAAAACGTAATATTTCTCCAAATTTGGGGTACAACAAATACAAGTTGAATTATCCATGTTTGAGAGAAGTTCAATAGAGTTGCCCTTTTCTTATTCAAACAAATTATTCATCTTAAGATAATAAAATTTTGCTTTCACACAACCACTTGGTTCCAAAATATTAACTTGAAAGTAGGAATCGCTAGTTCACTTGAACAGTAAGAGATCATTTTCCTTCAACCAATGAGCAACTGAAAAATCTTTCCGTCCATTCGACACTATAATGGTTGGAGATTTATTTGTTCTAAAGAATGGCGATGAGCAACTTAAAAGTTGACACATAAGAATCATTATTGCATTTTCAAAAAGTACTCATTGTATTATCCAGATTATACACAGTTATAACAAGACCATGACTGAAGTCAAACATGATTCTGAGAATATTGTTGAATCATTCTAAATAATGTATAATAAAAACTTGTTGTATTGTTCAGGTTTTACATTGCTGTAACTATATCTTGATGTTTTTAGATTTTATTAACTACAGTTGAGCATGATTCTGCGTTTGCTGTTAAATTATTGTGGCATATGTGAAATGTAGTTAAAAATTGCACAAACTAAATGCATAAGTGAAACGCACTTAAAAATTGCACCTACTAAATGCATTTTTAGCTGCATATGTTATATGCAGTTAAAAATTGCACCAACTAAATGCACTGCATATGTTATATGCATTCAAAATTTATATTTAACAGCAGTAATTTTTAATTGTATTCCATATATGCAGTTAACAAATACACTCAAACGAAGCAATAAATTCATAGTGAAATACAGTTAAGAATACAATTATTAATAATAATTGCAAATATGTATAGATTTATTTCTAATAATTTCAGAGATTTATGTAATTGTCCATGATAATTGGAAAGATATCTGCAATTATACTGAATAATTGCATGTATGTCTACAATTATACTGAACAATTGTTTCATGTTCAGTAATTGTACAAATAAATCCGTTTCAATAAATGCTTGCAATTATTCACTTAAAACCATCTATATCCTTCAATATATGGCTCGATAATATATTATTACATTTTTTATTACAAATATTCATCATATTTGTAGAACTTAAATAAAATTTTCAATATTTGCAAAGAATTCTGCAGTTTTTAAGTATAATTGCTGCAACAACTGCAAATATTCAAAATCTCTGCATATAAAGGAGTATTTTCTGCTAAAAAAATTCTTCCATTTTTATTTCTACTATTATATACATTACTGCAAAATAAAAAAAATTGTACTAAGTAATCCAATTTTTTTTAATATTTTTTTATTTTTCAGCAAATATCTTGAAAAGTTGCAGAAAAAACTGCAATAATTTTTAATCTTTGTCAATTATTTACATAATGTCATTTATATTGTTCAAGTATATCTAAAGTTGTATTAATTCAAAAAGATTTTCCACTTTCAAGTCATATTATTATAATTTTTAGTTCAAATTATAAAGAATATTTGCAGAATTTTAAGAAAAATTCTAAAATGATTTAACTGATTTGATTTGGCATATCATAAATTCATATAACATTATTAACAAGATTGCATATCATAATTGCAAAAATTCATAAAACATTATTAATAAGACTGCATAAAAATTATAAATTCATAACCAATATGCAGGTAAATATTACACAACTAAGTATCTAGTTGACTATTACTAACAATACTGCATAAAATTATAAAATCACAAATTCAACATAAAAACATAAATTCAAGCTATTACTAATATAAAATCACCTTATCATGTGCATCTTTTATCAACATTGCATCGGTATTACAAACAAACAACTTATGTCAATATATATATATATTGTAACGACTCGGATTTTTTCAATGTTTGATTTGGGATATTTAAATGGTTTTAAATATGGTTGATATATAATTTGATTTTTGAATATGAAGATGTTGGTTGAAAATCTTAGAATGAATTTAAAATTTCAAATAAAGCAATTTATTGAATGAATTTAATTGTTGAATTAACAATTGGAAATCATTTAGATAATTGAATTGAAAATTGGACATGAATCAAAAGGATTGCTAATGATGATATAAATCCTATTGGAATTAGAATTAAGTTAATAAGTTGATAAAACTGGAAATTTCAAGTAATTTCGTAAATTTTGAGAACCGTCGATTTAATCGACATATTAAAATATCGATCCGAGACAAGTTCATAATTCGACGAAACAAGTTCCATTATATTCGTAATAGTGTATTATTATAGGAATTAAAATTTCGTAGCATTTGGATTTACCGTATGGTCGTAAAATGCCTAGAAATAATTTAATTGAATTTAATTTAAATAGTCGATTTAAAAAGCTATCTTGTCCATACGATTAAATTAGGTTCCGAAACTTGTTCCATTAGGTTTGGAATAGCGGTATAACATTAGTAACGTCAGGCGGCATGCCTCGATTGGGGTTGTAAAATTTTAGTTACCTAAAACGATATATTTTCAATTTTAAATTTTTTAAATCAAACCAAAGTAAAATCGTAGCTGCCTCCTTTCCTTTAAAATCACGTTTCTTTCCCTTTATTCTTCAAATCAGCTCAAGTCAAAATCAATTCAAAATTTAATTGCGAGGCTATCTTCTCGTTCACGCCTTCCCTCCAGTTTTAACCCGTGTATTTCCTTATCTCTTCAGTACCAACGAAATAAAAATCACAGTATACATTCATTCCTCTTCTTTAAATTAATAAACAAAGTAAGTTCGTATACGAGAAAAAAAATTAAAAAATCGCGATCGCTATGGGAGGCGAAGCTCGTTCGCGTGGGTCAGAGTCATGATCGATCAGGATTAAAGGGGTAGGATCGCAGGCGACGCTGGCACAGTGGAAGCATGGTGGGGTTGTGGCATCGTATTTAGAGAGGAGAGCGAGTGTGGATGCGGCTTTGGAGCATGTGGAAGGTGGCTAGGGTTTGCGAGTCTTTGTCAATATTGGGCGAACGACGGCGAACGAAGGGAGAGTTTGTGGAGTGCGAGCTCGACGTTTTGGGCAGTGTGGTGAGGCTGGCTTATGCGCGCATGGAGGAAGGTGATTTACGGAGGTCGTTGTTGAGGCGCGTGGAGGAAGGTGATCTGGTGGGAGGCTAGAGGCTTGGCCGCGAGTTAAGACGGAACTTGCCTGAGCTTGTCTGTACGCGAAGAAGGCAGTGAGGTAATTAACCGTTTAACATTTGTAACTAATGTCGTAGTTAATTTAGTTATATGTTATCAAAAATCAAATGCTTATAATATGATGACAAATTTGTACAAGGTATAAAAATCGCGAATTTTAATCTGGGATTAATTAGAGATTTTTAGAGGCAGCTATTAATTAAAAATTGTAATGGATCGCAATTAAAAACCAAGGTGAGAAATCCTCACTCGTTTGGATTACCCAATTTTATTTTAAATAGTTAAAATTAAATCTGGATGTTTACGTGAAGACCCGCAAATCCGTACTCCTTGAATATACACTAATCTTCATAGATTAACTCAAGATGAACAGAAATACGAATTCTCAATGTTTAAGAAAAAGAAAAAGACAGAAGAAGAGTTAAGAATATAGAAAATAGAACAGAACAGAACAAAAAACAACAGAACAATATTAGAATCTCACAATCGCAGCGGAACAACATATAATACATAAATGAAAAATCTTTAACAAAGAACTATATCAGTTATTACATTTTATACATTACATTACATCATCAGAGTGTACAACACCAAACAACAACAAACAGCGGAAAAAAAATACTATATACTAATAATACGCCATGCCATCCAGCTTGCCTCCAGCAACTCCTGAATTCCAGAATATCCTGATAAACCTTAACTCTTGACTGTCCGTGTGGAAATTGGTGGGCACCCAGAGTTTAGGAAGGAAAACAATAAACTCCGAGTCAGTCATGTGACTGGTGTGAGAACTCAAAACAGTTTATTTATCTTTAAAATCAAAATAGAGGAATATTTTTAAAGTCAATTCGCAATGCTTTTAAAAATGAGACTACTATAAGGCCTCCCGCAAACACACACAATGCAAACGTAGAATCAGAGGAGATTTCTCCTTATGATAGTCAAAGATGCTTGATACGCATTAAAAGAACATTTGATATTATTACTAGTGCATAGTGTAGGAAAAATTCATTTCGAAAATAAAGATATAAATCTTAGCCAGCATAGACATTTCGAACTATGCCTACTATAGCTACCATCTAAACAGTGGTGACCACCATAAGTAAATGGCAGGTTCTACAACTAAAACCGTACAGGGTTTCGTATTGGGAATTGGATTTCCAACAAATGGTCAGGCCAAGGAACTTCCCATTGCCACATGAGAACGCCTCCGGAAGGACGTCCTCGAGAACCAAACCGGATCTCTGCCAACACAAGGCCGGGTTACCCCTAAATGGGTAACTACTGACATGAGTATGCCATCCCCCGGTCCTTTGGGACCTTTATCCGAGCGCTCGTAACCAACATCACACAATCATAAATAAAGTGTTTCAACATGAGTAAGTATCTGGGCTCCATACCATGATACCACCCTTTTCCAGAAGGAAATGCACATACCCTAAAGGGAGCTACCCCTCATAACCTTGCTGCATCTTTCCTGTTTTGACCATTCCGGGGTGTGAGGCTCGACGAAGTCTCGTCCACAAAGCCACGCTTTATACAAAAGCTGTGCTTTGGGTCAACAAATGATCATAGAAATGATCACAATGATAAACGATCAAACAAATGATCATATCACAAACGATCAAACAATGATCATTTCACAGCAACACTCAGCATGTCACATTACCAAATTAGGAAAATATCGCTGATAACCTTCAACTACATAACCTCTGAGCTCGTACGTCTCAGAGAAGGGTGTTAAGCTAAGAGAATAAATTCTCCGCCACCAACAGAAATATATTTGAAAGAAATTAGCTTTATATCTCAATTGTAATGTCAGACATACAATCCATACAAGTCTGTTCCGGGATCGAACAGAACCGAAGGCACTTACAAAGAAGTCCTTGCAATTCGGATATTCACTAATCACGACCGGACTTCCCATCACATATGGAGTCTCTATACCGGGGACCAGTCGATGCAATGACATTCGACGAGTTGTCCTTTCGCTTTCAAAAATATCCGGTCTTCAACACCGGTCATCAATGTTATCCATTACGTCGTATCACTATTCGGAATGGGTAATCCGAATAACGAGCGCAATAATTTAAAAATAAGTGTGGCATTCAAATTCAGCAAATCACAACAAATACCTATTCAAAGGTAAATATTGATAGTCGATTATTGAACTATCAATGGATATGCACAACATCACCAGATTCCAAATAATTTTTCAAATTATTTATTTTCCAAAAATATCTTTACAAGATATATAATTTTCACACTTCAACCATTTGAAAACAATTTCAAATATTTTCCTTACATGGAAATTTTCATTTCAACATGGTTCATTTAAACCAAATAAATAAATCCTTAACGATTTACTTTATATTTACGCTCCAAATCCGTAAATTAATTCCCACACTTCAAAAATAAATCAACGTTTATTTTTAAACAAATTTCCCTTTTCATTTATAAATTCCATAATGAATTTATATTCCAAAATACCTATGAATATACGATTTCAATTATTCATTTTCAATTTATCTTCAAAAAGATAAATTCTCAAACGTTTCATTTCACATTGGAAAAACATTTCCATACTTATTTATTTATAAGTAATTCACAAATCTATTTATTTTCAACCTTTGGAAAATATTCAATATACTTAAATCGAAATTAAGTATATATTTCACTCTTTAAGGAAATCATTCTCTTAAACATATTTATTTGGGCCAAAAACGAATGTTGCGTAAAACATCGTTACGACAACCCAAAATCACTAGTATAGGGATTCGAAATTAAAATAGATATATAAATCCCAATACTATACAAAACATTTCCTTTCGGAAATCATTTACTATAACAACAGTGTTATAGTCCATCATTTCCTTCTATTTCTCAAAAACGTCTATTTCAACAATGAATGTTGAAATCTATGGTTTCGAACCTTAACACATTTTAAAACATCGTTAGAACATTTTAATCTCATTTAAAACATCACATCTAAACATTTTCTTTAACATATTATTCACTATTCAAAAACGTGAATATACTTTGTTAACCGATTTCATCATTTCTATACATTTCATTTCAAAGGATTATTCATTATCTAAAATGTGAATATAACTCCATAAATAAGTTATAACAATTTACTTATCAAAATAAGTCATTTGCGGATTTATAAAACAACGTTTATAAATTCCATTTCTATTTATTTTATAATAACTTCCTTTTATAAATCTCCTTTATTAACCTATTCAATTTATAACTCAATTATATAACAAAAGTTCATATTATAAGTTAAATGCTTATAAAACGATTATTTTACAAAATCGTTCTTTTTAATACTTTCTAAATTATAAATCTTATAACTTATAAGATTCATTTATCTAACCAAATCTATTCTTCAAATAACTTTACAAATTTTATAAACCGACTGCTTATAAAATTCCATTTATAACTTCACCGTTTATAATCCTATAAATTTCATTCATTTATGAAATTCATCTATAATTCATTATAACACTTATAAAAACTCGTTTTATAATTCAAATATTTTTAATTTACAAATATCTATTTATAAATCTTTTATATAAATCAATTTATATTATTCTTTTAAAACGTCTTTAAACTCCTTTATAATTTCATCATTCTCTTTGATTTATAAAATAATCAAATTTCATAAATCCTATATTTAAACTTTTTACAATAAATTCAGAAATCCTAATTTAAACTATTTTATAAAATTATTAACCCCATATTTTCAAAAATCAACTTTTCACTATATTTCTCAAAAATCATAATTTTTATAACATTAAAATTTATACGTTTATTTATTTAAAATGAATCGATTCCAAAAATATTTTATAAACGTATACTTTCAAAAATCACTTTAACAATCCTTTTAAAATTCCAAAATTTGGCCCAACGATGCTACATACCAAATAGTCAATCTCGACAACAACGACATCATATATCGATATGATAATCAATCAAATATCAAAATATCTGAAATCAAATAAATATTGTTGAGGAATTCAGTTGGATCCCTCCAACCTATTTTCCTACATCCAAAGATGTTAGCACAATACCAATTCCGTTCCAGTACGGAATTATCGCGGTATATAGGATTTATAATATTATCCGCTTAATAAACGGCGCAATAGGGTCTCATCCGCTATATACTGCGGGAAATCAATTCCAAGTACATAAATAATACCAATTTCACTGTTTATGAAATATTCGCGGTATATGTTTTTAATAAATAACATCCGCTTACTAACGGCGCATAATGTCTATTTTAACAATCAATAGATAATCATCATTAAAACATGCATTCAAGAATTTTAAATATAACTATTTAAAATTAAAATCGAAACTGATTCGATTGAGTGAGAAGTTCTCACCTTGATTTCAATTTCGTTTTCAGCTTTTATTTCGAATAAAATTAAACGCGCGTTTAATTTTACCCGAAATTTTCTCTAACTCTAAACGAATCCAATCCAATTTCATAGCGTAGTGCTCGTCCATACGATTCCAACGCAACTGGTTTCGCGCGTTTTTGACCTCGTATGAAAAAGATATACATTTTTAAAGTTACTCGAATTTATAACATACATATTTACAACATTATTTTTTTTATTTTAAACCTTGCTTTAATCTCGGCCCTCCATCCCAAGTCCAAGCACATCAGGCCCGTCCCTTATCTTCTTCCCCATCACACACGTACCTTCCAGTAACCAAACTCACTTAGCTCCAAACTAGGGTTTAATTTCGAGCCAAATACGACGATCTTGAACACGATCAGATACCACCATTTTGAAGAGCATCACGTCCTCTACCTTCGGCTGCAAGCTTGGTGAACTCGGCCACCTCTCTACACCTAGAAACGCGTGCGAACGTGGCCTATACACGGCCAAAATCAAGCCCCTACAACACTCAAATCTCGATCATCATCGTATAGATCTGTAGATCTCGCCTAGCTCTACGCTTTTGCAGTTGAGGCTTTTCGCTAAATGTTTATGGATCGAGAGAAATTAATGGAAGAAGAGTAGAAAGTATCAGCCATTAATTTCATAACAGCGGTGGCCTGAAGAAACTAGGGTTAGGTTTCTATTTTCTTTGCAAAATGAAAATATGGAGGGCTTTTATAGAAAATTTTACAAACACTATTCATCCCGGATTTTCCGAACTCCAAACGAAGCGTGCCGGTTGGCGTTCCTATGGTTTACCCCACGTTCCGAACACAATGAAACGTGTTTCGGGAGCTAATTCGGTCATCTGTGCGAGTTATGACAATAAACGTTCAATTTTAAATTAAACCGATTAAACGATTTTCTAGGCGTTTTAGCTTGCACTGGACAAACGGTAAATCCGATTGACATCAAATTTGAAACCATACAATAATATCATATTACGGATCCGATGAAACTGGTTTCGTCGAAATCCGAGACTTTTGAAAAATGGCTATTTTAACTCGCCAATTAAATAGTAAAAACAATTTCGATGCGTTTCGAGCTGCCACGGTCAAACGAAAACTCCGATTGCTACAAAAATTGAAATACAATAATAAAAAACTATTACGGATCCAATGGAACTAGTTTCGTCCAATTCTGTGACTGTTTGAAAAATGGCTAATTTCACTAGTCGATTAAATATTCAAATATTCAATTTTCACAAATTAACTTTTAATTCGATTTTAAAAGTTCTAAAACATCATTCTAACTTCAATATGATAAAATAAAATTTTACAAATCATTTTCAATCATATTTAACCCTAATTTCAATTATTTATGTATTTTCACATATTAAATTATCGATTTAATTATCCAATTAAATCAAATTATTCGAAATAAAATTTATTCGACTTATAAATTTCACTTATTAATATTTAAAATTAATTAAATATTCAAATTTTAATTAATTAAAATTCTGGGTCGTTACAGTTTGGTTGAATTTATTAATTATTATCTGTTGAATTATATTATATTATATATATATATAGTAGTATATATATTAGTAGTTGGATTGATGTCACCGTATATTTTAGTGAATGAGGCCCTATGCGCCCCATGTAATAGCGGATGACCCTATATATCGCGATATCCCTTCAAAATGGGATTGGTATTTTTATGTTGTATTAACATTTGTGGATGCAGGGAAAACAGGCTGGAGGGATCCAACTGGATTTCTCAAATTTAGATTGGTTGTTTTTCATATATAATAATATATGACGTGTTAGAATAATCTGTTATAGATTATTGTTGTGATGTGAATTATTGGATGTTATAGTGGCACTGGCCTAACTTTTGGTATTTTAAATATCATAATATTATTTTTGGAATTTGAAAACACTTAAAAAAGAGATTTTGAGTATAACAATATTCATACAGAAATTTGGATTATTTTAAGAAAATGATTTTGATAAAGACAATAATTGATTTTGGTTTGTATTTAACTATTCGTAAAAAGATATTTAAATAGAGATTTTAAATAATTTATATATAAGTATTTTTCAGCAATGGATTTTAACACGACATTTCTAGAAAATAAGGAAAGGAGTTGAAGATGATAATTTAAATAGATTTGTGGAATAAATGAAATTTATTAAGAAATGGATTTATAAAATGGGATTTTATAAATGAAATTAGTTTTATAAACTAGTGGAAACTCAAAGGAGTTTATAATTCTATAACGATGTTTATAAATAAGTGTAAAACGATATCAGTTGATAGATTGGGAATATAACTACATAGGGTGAATTTATATTAGAATATGGAAATCGATTTGAAGGAAAATAGTGGTTTCTATTTTTGAAATGTGAGAATGGGTAAAGGAACGGAAGTAAAATCAAAGTGTTGTGAATCGAGAGAGCTCTATAAACCGAAGTGGTTATTGGGGTTTTTTTAAAAAATTCTTTTTAAGAAGTTAAGTTTTGATTTAAAAAGGGAAATTTGACTTATTAAACTATGAGATTTCAATCTAGTTAGTATTGGAATATTTCAGAAAGTGGATTATTCGGGTATAAATTTATTGAAATAAATTGTATTTTTTATAACAAGCTTTGTAAATCGATTAGTTTTAATTAAAGATGGATTTGAAATGAGTTATTAATGTTTATTAAACAGTATTTGATTTTTTAAAAATAATTATTTGAACATGTCTTTAAAAATAAATTATTATTCTTTAAATATTTATTTTACATATAGAGTTTTGTAATGATTTAAAATTTATTTATAAATCTTCTCGAGGTTTGAAAACGGATTTTATTTAGTAGGTGGGATTTGTAGGAGAAATTCTCAAAACTGGAATTTGGAAGAAGTAAGAAAATTTCCGAAATAGTTAAATAGATATGAACTTTGAAAAATG
Organism: Allium cepa; assembly: GCA_030765085.1. Classification (NCBI taxonomy): domain Eukaryota; kingdom Viridiplantae; phylum Streptophyta; class Magnoliopsida; order Asparagales; family Amaryllidaceae; genus Allium; species Allium cepa. The sequence goes on along the minus strand of CM060934.1, from coordinate 539,019,726 downwards.
AATTAGAATTCATAAAAGAAGTTAGAAATGGATATTTGGAATTTTAGACAAGTGTTGACTTAGAAAATATTAAAGGAAATTAAGTGAGGAAACCGGAACTTATAGAATTCATTCTAAACGATTTAAAGAATTTACAAATAAGTTTGTAAATGAATTTTGAGAAAATAGGAAATAAATGGAATACTTCCTAAGTGTTGAACATAAAAAAGGAGTTGGAAAAATATTCTAAGTATTGGAAAGGTTTGGAAATGCTCCATTAAAGATATTCGGTTTGAAATCATTTCAAATGATTGGAAATTTTAGGAAAAATTTGAATATATATCTTAAAAGATATTTTGAAAAATAAATTTGGAAAATTTTAAATAATGTTATAGTGACTGCTTATGGATGTTATTGATAGTTAAATAACCGACTATCAATATTGGGCAATTTCATTAATCGTTTCGCAGTGATCGGGATCAGTTTAATTATCCGAAAACCACTTCGATCCAGTTTGAACGTTACAAATGGATATCATGAAGATAGTGAAGACGTTGATTCGGTTTGTCCAGACCCGAAAAAACTTGTATGGACAAATGCTATCAGAACATCGCCATTGGAGGATGATGAGCATTCGAAGTGGAATTGTTCTTGAAAGGTAACGTTAGCCTCAAACCTCATCAACCAGGAATGACTAAAACAAGAGAGATGCAGCAAGGCTAAGTGGGTCGCACCCAATTAGGGTATGTTATTACTTTTCTAGATACCCTTATAGATATATACAAATTATGGATATGGTTGTGCATGAAAAAGGGAGCGCTTGATTTTTAAGGGTGGGAACACCCAGGGTGTAACATATTCGGTCCTATCCAGATTAAGGGTCAGCCGGTCTTGTGTAGGAGGGGATCCCAGCGAGGTCCTCAGTACATTTTTCTAGAGGTGTACTGTGATGGGCGGTACCCCAGTAGCCCATTCATTGTGTGGGATCCATTCTCCAATACGAGCCTTCACGGTTTTGTTTGTAGAGCATAGTATGCTGAAATTTAATTAATGTAATAATTTCAGCTATGTGAGTAAGTATTTGTATTTAGACACTATTATGATATCATTGGATTTTTTATAAAATGTTTTGGTTATCATAAGGGAAAAAACCCCTCGTATTATGTGTGACGCGGTCTTACGAGATACATTTGTTTTTCAAAGGGTTTTGATAACTTTAGTAATTCAAATTGAGTGTGTTCTCTCATGCTGTTTTTCTCAGAATGATTCGAGTGTTATTTTATTATAATTATCGGGTTAGACCGAGTATAACAGATTCAGGTTAGAATGCCATGGAGCTCAGGAGATGAGCTGGAGGAGTTCAGACGAATATCATACTTAGCTACTTCCACTGTGTGAGTTTGTATATGTAGACAAGTTATTATAACTGTCCAGATGGATGTATTGATCATTGTACTCTGATGATTATAAGTTTAAAACAGTTACAGGTTCTTTTAAGCAAAAATCTATTATTTTATATTATATTTTGTTCCATTGCGATTATGAGATTCTGTGTTGTTGTTCTTATTTCTTCTACCTATTTCTTCTTCTTTACCCTAGTTATTCGCTCTTTCATACAATTTGGGCTTAACAAGAGTGAATTATTATCAACACAAAGGGAACGGAACGATGATTCGCTACATATATTCACATAAAATTATACTTTCAACCCACTACTAATTTTTGTAATGCTCCAACATCTTGGAGGATCACAAAGTAACCAATACAAAAATTTACTTCTATCTAAACAAATATTTTATATTTCTTCCTTAACTTTTCCAAACTCTGTTAACTGAGCCATGAACCTTATAACGTATAAAGCACAATCATAACCGCATTTAAAAAACAAAATAAACATTGACTAAAATTCAATAAATAAATAAATAAAAATCTATTACCTATTTTTTTGCCGAGGACCATTTAAAAAACTTAATAATTGTTGGTTTTTTTTGGTACAAACAAATTTGTCTTTTCTTTTGCCTTCTTCTTATTGCAGAGTCACAGAAAGATTTTTAGGAAAAAAAAAACAAACAATGTTAATGAATAATCACGTAGCTACACTATATTTACTTATATTTTAACACATTTAACTGAAGTGCAGTAAACCATCAAGAATATAAATTTAAGTACAACAAATACTTACAATTTTCTTTGCTTCTTCTTCATGAATTCCTTGAACCAATCCTTTTAATGAATTGAAAAAAAATGCATTCCAGCAATATTATCATAAATCAACAATGTATGATGACCAGAATTCAAAACTGGAAAAATAAACTAAGATTTTCAATTGAATTATCAATTTGATCAATGACATCATTAAAATATTTCTTCGTATAACCATGTCATCATATAGAATACCACACATCCAAAAAATAAAATAAGAATATGTATATATATAAGATATTAATATCATCACTTACAATAAAGAAACAAAACAAATTAAAAAATAAAAAAATCGTGGCATAAGTTGAAAAAATATATGTCCACTTAAAAATAAGATAAATGTCTTCCATACCAATCAATAATCTAAAAAAGATAAAATAAAAATATATACTCAAATATACTAGAAAAATAACTGAATAAAACTCACAGTAGAATCTATATATTGATTGCCTTCAAGCAATTCCGTCGCTAATTTTCCATCAATCAAAATATCAAAGTCATCACTGTGCCAAACAGTTTCCCTACAAATAACTTATAAATTAATATAAATAATTTTATAATTAAAATGCATCTAATACTATATTTTTTAGATTAATAAAAATGAACTTATGTGTAACAAACCAAGTACAAATAAGTTTGAACAACTTTCTTTATATCTTTAGGCAAACGTTGAACTAAAACATTCTTTACAAACGACTCCATGGTTTTTTTTTCTCTATGATAACTTTTCAACAATACTTTGGTCAGAATTTTCATTAATTTGAAGAACTTTATCCTTAATCGCTTTCTTCCCTTTTGCAATTCTCTTCTTCTTAATTTTCTCATTTTTATCATCATATACATAATCAGGCTTAATTTTCCTTTTCCTAGAGATTCTCTATTAGTTATTTTGCTTTTTGGATTCTTCTTCAATTCATTTTTACCATCATTTTGATCATCTCCAACATTAGAAACTACATTCTGAATTTCACAAGTAGAATCTACATGAATACCAGACAAACCAAGACTACAAGTTGAAGGTGTAGCGACCCGCAGTTACCCTTTGAGTTGATAATAAAATTCACTCCTGTTCAACCCAAATTATTCGAAAGAGCATAACTAGGGTAAGGAAGAAAAAGAGGAAGAAGAAAATAAAACAACAACATAGAACCTCACAATTGCAGCGGAACAAAATATATTATATAACAACAGATTTTAAACACAAGAACTGTGATGTTATTATACATACCATTTTCAAAGTACAATATACAACAATCAATCTATACAGTTTAATAACTTGTCCTCATACAGCGGAAATACAAAACTACGGGAATACGTCTAGTTATCCAGCTCACCTTCTGAGCTCCATAGCATCCTATCCTGAATCTGTAATACTCGGTCTGACCTGAGCATTAATAAAATAACACCTGAGTCAGTCTGGAAAACCAGCATGAGAAAACACACTCAATCTGATTTATTAGAGTTATCAAAATTCTTTGACAAAAATAAAGGTATCTCATAAAACCGCATCACACATAAACACAATGGTTTTTACCTTAAGATAACCTAAACACTTTATAGAAAATCAAGTGATATTATAATGGTGCCTAAATACAAATACTTATTCAAATAGCTAAAATTGTTACATTAGTTAAATTCTAGCATACTAGGCTCTACAAACAAAATCGTAAGCTCGTATTGGAGAATGGATTCCAATGAATGACTGGGCCGCTGGGGTACCGCCTTTCACAGTATAACTTTTGACATATACCGAGGACCACGTCAGGATCTCCTGCTACACAAGACTGACCTACCCCTGATCTGGATAGATCGAATATGTTATCACCTTGGATGTTTCCACCCTTACTATCGAGCGATCCTTCCGTGCATAACTATATCCATAATAAATAGGTTTTTCTGAGGACATCTGGAGAGGTGATAACATACCCTACTTAGGTGCTACCCACTTAGCCTTGCTGCATCTCCCCTGTTTTAGTCATTTTCGGTTAATGAGGTTCGAGGCTAAGCGTTACCTTTTCAAAAACAATTTTAGTTAGAATGCTCATTGTCCTCCAATGACGATGTTCTGATAGCGTTCGTCCATACAAGTTGTCCTGGGTCTGGATAAAATGAATCACCATCTTCATCATCTTAACGGTATCCATTCGCAATGTTCAAACCGGATCGAAGTGGTTTTCAGATAATTAAATCCGATCTCGATCTCTTCGAAATGATTAACGAAATTGGCCAACATTGATAGTCGGTTATCTAACTATCAATAAAACATCCATAAGAGTCACTAGAACCAATTTTATAAATCTCCAAAATATTTATTCCAAAACATCTTCACAAGATATATATTCAATTTTCTTCAAAATTCTATATTTGAAACAATTTCAACACTTTTGTCCATAACGGGATATTCTACCCTTCCAATACTTAGAATTTTTTTCCAAAACCTTCCTTCAATACTAAGGAAAATATTTGTACGTATAATTTTCAAAATCATTTTAATATTTAACTTGGAAATATTTCATACTAATCTCATAGTATCCAGAATTTTAAATAAATTCATCTTATGATTCCCAAACCTATTATACTTATTTATAATCCCAACCAACCATTTTTAACTCCTTTAAATGAATCCAAAAATCTTTCCAAAGTTATCACATCTGGACATTGGAAATTCTCTTAAGTCTCTAACATCCCATTTATAGGATTTTTCTTATAAAAATTTCCATTCCTTAATAAATCCGTCTACACATTCCAAAAGAATTTATAAATAAATTTACAATCATTTCAAAACGATATATATATATATATATATATATATATGGAAAGTATTTTAAAGAATAGTAGTTTATTTAAACATGTTTAAGCTATTATTTAAATATTTAAACACTTCTATAACATCTATAACTCATTTTAGGTGAACCAATAAATTCTCAAAGCTGACTTTAAAAGTTAGAATTATAAAAGATACTTACATTTTGAAAATCTACTTAACGAAGTATTTCAATCTCAACTAGTTTAAAATTTCATAGTTTTAAAATAATAAAAGTTTCTTTCAAAAACAAACTCACTTAAAATTTAATATGTATTTTTTTTAAAATCTCGGTAACAAACTTTAATTTACAACTTTCTCTCGATTTCACAATATATCAATTCATTCTCGATTTCCTAACCATTTTTTTTCAAAAATAGAATCTACTATTTTCTTTTCCTCAACCCTATTCCCATATCCTAATATAAATTCACCCTTATGAATTTGTATTTCCAATTATCATCCGATATCGAATCCCTTTATTCATAAACATCACTTATAAATTTTACAACCATTTTGGTTTTACGTGTTTATAAAACAAATCTATTTTTTTTGAAATTCCATTATATAATTCATTTTATTATAAATTCCTTTTATACTCCCAATCTATATTAAATATTGACTTTAACTTCTTTTTATTTTTTAAAAATTTCATTTAAAAATTCTTTTATATAATTTATTTTAAAAATATCCATTTACTAATTCACAATAGTTAAGTATAACTAAACTCAAATATAATTATTTTTCTAATTCAATTTCCTTAAAATAACTCTCTAACCCGGCACTTTGGCCCGGCTACAAAATGAAGGTTGCAGAAGTTATAATTGAACATAAGTGAGCGTAATGTCAAGGATTGGTCTACATCGAGCTATAATAGCGATTATTCTAAGTCGACCTCGATGAGCAAGGGTCGACGTGTGATGGATGATGGGTCAGTGTTTGGAGTGCGGTTTGGCTGTTCTCGGTCGGTTATTCTCGATTGGCTATATGCGCTAGGTCGAGTCAGCAACAATGATTTGGTCGAAGTAGGTCAGCTGTACTGAAAGACTACATTGGGGTCGATCTTGATGTGGTTGGCATCTTTAGCAGGTTCTGTTTGGATGGTTCGGCCTTGACGGGTCGGCCAAGGTGCATGAAGAAGAAGTAGTTCGGCCATAGCTGTTAAGTCAAGGAAATATGATCCACATCCTTTCACTTTGGCTCGAACCATCACTTACCCTGAATCACTCATAAGAAAACCCTAGGTTAGCCAAAGTGGGTCGGCGACCACCGTTCGACCTCGGAGATTCGGCATATCTAGATTGGCATGGGTGGTTCGATAGACGTGGGTCGACATGGCTCGTTCGGTCCACCTCACCTCCAACTATGGGCTGAGCTACCTTGGTCGTGGGCCTACACAGGAAGTTCTCCCTACCTTCATTTATAAATAGAGAGGCAGGGGTACATTTGAAGGGACCTTTTTTTCAAAACTCCAGGGAGACTCTGTCATTTTCTGTATTTGCTTCTTTTCTGTTCAAACTTGTATTCAAGTTGTTTGTTTATGGATTGTATCTGTACTCAAGTGATTGAAAAATTAATGAAGATCATATTCAAAGTGGATATACGCAATTACGCCGAACCACTATAAATATGGTGTTCTCGTTTTTTTGTTGTTCTTTTCGTAGTTAATTGCATTACTTCTCTGTTTAAATTTACTTTCTTCATTAATCTCTCTACATAACTCTATTCAGGGGTCTTAGTGACCAATTTTGGTGCTAAAATTTTGGTGCTTTCACTAAGAACTGAGTTCTCAGCTTAATTGGATCTCATCGTCTACTAGTGGATTTCTATATTCGGAAGATAGATCCAGTTGTTTACCAGTGAACTTCCTATTCTGCTCAGATTTGAAAGAGATCTAAAGGAAGCTATAAGCCATGGGATTGGATTCACTAATGTATGCAAGTTTTTGGGATTAAATGTTGAAGTTTGCACTGGAGTTATATAAAGGTCGGCCCCTCACTCATTGTAGATAGCCGATCCCTCACTCAAAAGCTGATAGCCGATCGCTCTAGCATATATACTAAGTAAATGCCGACCTATGTATATCGACCCCTTGTGACCGAACCAGCAGTCACCAAGCCAGCATGTCCGAACCATGAACCCCTCATGCATGACTCGAAGCGAAATCTCCTATATCTCAAAGCAGCTAGGGATGTAACCCGAAGTGTAGGAAAGTCAACCATATTGCCCTATTGGTAATCTGCTAATGTCCTCGAACGAACGATGAATGGCCGGCCCACCTTATTCTTCTCTCCATGATCGAGCGATATACAAGGAGCAATCCGGACTGGGCCAATGAGAATAAACTCAATCTGTCGAACCACTCAGGCCGATCCACCTTGGCCGAACTGCTTTGACCGAGACACTCTTGGCCGATCCACCATGTCTACACTCCAACACCGAACTGCCTTGGCCGAGCTACTCTTGGTTGATCCACCATGTCTACACTCCAACACTGAACCACCTTGGCCGAGCCACTCTTGGCCAATCCACCATGTCTATAGTCTAACACCGAACCGCCTTAGCTGAGCCACTCTTGGCCGATCCACCATGTCTGCACTCCAACACTGAACCGCCTTGGTCGAGCCACTCTTAGCCGATCCACCATGTCTGCACTCCAGCATCGAGCAAACTTGGTCAAGCCACTCTCGATCGATCCACCATGTTCGCACTCTAACACCGAACCGCCTGGCCGATACAGCATGTCTGCACTCCAACACCGAACCACCTTCTATTCTTGTGCTTTATGAGCATGCTGGCCCAGTATCAAATATACCGAACCATGTGCAGTATACGACCCCTATTTTCAACTTAGTAAAGGAACATTCTATCCACTTCCCTCGGATCCTATAACCGAACAGGGCATAGAGGATCAAGCAGGGGAACGACCCAAAATTCAACGTTCGAAAATTGACATCAAATACCTCACTTGTGCTCGACTGTCAAAGATTCAAACATCGAACTCCAGTCGGATGGAGCTTATAACAACATTAGATGAATATAAAACAACGGAAATAAAATGAATATCATGCATACATCACAGATACAGCATCATAATAATATCTGTTACAACATCAGAGTACATAATACATGAATCACAACTCCAAATAGAACGACATAATAGAACAAATAGAGATCATATGCCAAAAGTCTTCAAAAAGGAAGTAGATAATGATAGTGAACATCCAAGCTAAGCACCTTGAGATCCAAAAGCTTCCAAAATGTCTCTAAGGTAAAAGCTCCCAAAAACCGATAGTCTCCAAACCAAAATACTCCAAAATATAGCTAGAGCCAAAATACGAAGAACCTGCTACTAGGCTGCCCGTGTAGAAATAGTGGGCACCTAGAGTTTAGAAAGGAAACAATAAACTCCGGGCCAGTCATGGGACTGGTATGAGTAAACAAAGATGGTTGCTTTTAAATAGAACAGATTTATACAAGAAAAATCGGTATGCTTTTGGAAAATGAAACTACCATAAGACCTCCCGCCACACACATGCAATCGCAGAATTGGAGGAGATTTATTCTTATGATAGTCAAATATGCTTGATACGGGAAAACTTCTTTGATATTATTACTAGTGCATAGTGTAGAAAGCCATTTCGAAAGTATAATATCAATCCTAGCCAGCATACGACCGGTATCCTATATCTACTATAGCTACCATCTAAACAGTAGGGCGCCACCATAAGTAAATGGCAGAAAATACAACTACTATTATGAAGCTTGAGAAAATAATTCAGATATTAGTTGAATTGAAGAAGACAGTTTTTTTTTCTTTTCTTTTCTTTCTGATTTTTTTCTTTTTTCTTTTCTTTCTGATTTTTTTCTTTTTTCTTGAATGTTAAAGTAAAGATTTGCAAAATCCTCTTTGGTTACTGAACTTCAGATGTTAGGAGATTTTAAAATTTTGAATTGGAAGATGAAAAAATTTTCTGAATTTTTTTATTTGACTATTTTATTAAAGAAATGAAGTCTTGTGCCATTTGTAAGAAGAGAATCACAACCCATAGATTTTTGTTATCATTCTACTCTACCTTCCACGTAGATGTATATTCAGCCCTTTTTTTATCTTTACAAAGCAAAAGAATTTTTTTTTAATCTTTAAATTTTTATATTATACACATTTTATAAATAAAGGTATCCCTTAATTATTTGTATATGTATACATATGTACAAAGTTTAAAGAAAAGTTGTTTTGACCATTGTATACTTTATCTCTCAATGATTTTAAATGCTACTAATTTTTTTTAAAACATTTATTTTAAATTTAAATTCAAACTTCAATTTTTTTAAGTTTGAAACATAAACACTTTTCTTGAACAAATTTAAATCAATTCTCAATGTGTATTCAATTTTACTAATATATGTCATATTCATATATATAAGATTTTAAATCCAAATGACTTTTAAAAACATTTATTATTTCAATATTTTCAACTCAAAATAAAATTGGAATTTATTTCATATATTATTTCCACTTATTTTGTTTGTTTTAGATTTTTCTTCCGATGTATTCTCAAATTAAACCCCAAGAGTTCAAATATATTATATATTTTAATTGACAATTTTGGGATGTTACAGATATCCCCTCCTTAAGAAAATTTCGTCATCGAAATTGAAAGAGAGAGAAAAAGAAACAAAGAATATACGAATTCAAAAAGAATAAGGAAATGGCTTACCGGCTAAGCCGAGATATCCACTCTGTAATTGGGATATGATTTTTGCATATTATCTTCAGTTTCCCAAGTGCAGTCCTTTGGATCACCACTCCACTGAACTTTTACTAGCTTTACAACTTTGTTCCTCAATTGCTTCTCTTCACGATCCATAATCTTTATCGGCTCTCTTTTGACTGTCAAATTGGGAGTGATGTCGAGATCCTGTTGGGCAGCTTCTTGAATAATACTATCTGGACCGTGCACATACTTTCGAAGGCTAGAAATGTGGAATACATCATGCACACCCGATAACCAGCTAGGCAACTGCACTCGATAGGCTAAAGGACCGATCCTCTCCAGAATAGGAAAATGACCAATATATCGTGGTGTTAGGTTACCGGTCTTCCCAAATCTCAGTACACGCCGCATAGGAGATACTTTAAGAAAAACAGAGTCCCCAATCTGGAATTCCAAATCCCACCTTCTATGATCATAATAACTCTTTTGACGACTCTGAGCTGTCTTCAATTTCTTTCGAATAAAATCAACTTTCTCGGTGGCTTCTTTAATCATGTCCGGCCCAAGGACGAGTCTATCACCTGCCTCGATCCAACATGCCGGTGATCGACACGGATGACCATATAAAGCCTCAAAAGGAGCCATCTCTAAACTGGCCTGATAGCTGTTGTTATAAGAGAACTTGACCAGATGCAAATGGTCCTCCCAAGAACCACCAAAATTAAGTATACAAGCTTGCAATAGGTCCTCCAAGATCCGGTTGATCCTCTCAGTTTGCCCATCAGACTGTGGGTGATAAGCAGTGCTGAAATTCAGCTTGGTTCCTAACGCTTCTTGAAATGCCTCCCAAAATCTACTAGTGAAGATCGGATCACGATCACTCACTATGCTGCTAGGAATGCCATGGAGACGGGCAATTTCTTTCAAATACAATTTGGCTAAACTAGCTGCCGTGCGGGTAGCTTTCACTGGCAAGAAATGGGGGGTCATAGTCAAACGGTCCACAATGACCCAAATTGCTTCATTGCCTTTACGAGTACGAGGTAAACCGTCGATGAAATCATCGATACTTGGTCCCATTTCCACTTGGGCACCTCTAAAGGCTGAAGTAAACCCGCCATCTTCTTTTGGTCGCTCTTGATTTGTTGGCAAGTAGCACATCGACTCATATAAATAGATATATCCCTTTTCATCGCTTCCACCAGAAAGTTCTTTTGATATCTCTATACATCTTGTTGACTCCTGGATGGATGCTGAATTTAGATTTGTGACACTCATATAACACTTCTCGTTTCAATTCTGGAATGTCAGGGACACAAATCCTGCCTTTCATCTTTATAACTTCATTATCATCAATTTCAAAACTGGAATTCTCCCCTCGAACTATTCTTCTACGAATTTCCTAAAGAAATTTGTCTTCAGTCTGCTGTCTTGCAATCCTCTTAAGAAGAGTAGGAGCAATAACAAGATATGCGAGAACATCATGTCTTCTGCTTAAAGCATCGGCAACTACATTGGCTTTTCCGGGTGTATATAAAATATCTAGGTCATAAGATGCCAGAAATTCCAACCAACGCTGTTGTCGCAAATTCCGATCTTTCTGGATGAAGAGATATTTCAAGGATTTGTGGTCGGTGAATAATTCCAATTTTTCAACTAGAAATAAAGAGAGTTCGATAAATATATTGTTAAGTTAAGTTAAATTAAATTAAATTAGTAGATTATTAAGAAAGCTGAAGAGATTCTTACCCAGAAGACAATGTCACCATATTTTCAAAGCGAAGATAACAACTAGAAGCTCCAAATCATGGGTTCGACAATTTCTTTCATGAGGACGTAATTGTCTACTCGCGTAGGCAATCACTTTCCCGTTGTGCATCAATACTGCACCCAAGCCTTCACCATAAGCATCGGTATAAATGGATAAACCCTGATTCCCATTGATAATAGCGAGAACAGGAGCGGTGGTTAATCTCTTCTTCAACTCCTCAAAAGCTTTTTTACATTTTGGAGTCCAAATGAACTTTGCATTCTTCATCGTTAGCTTAGTTAATGGACTAGCTAACTTCGAGAAGTCCTGAACAAACTTCCGATAATAACCTGCTAAACCCTAAAAGCTTCGGACTTCCTTTGGGGTAGTAGGCCTCCTCCAATCAAGAATGGCGGAAATTTTGCTAGGATCGACAGAAATTCCTTCTTCATTAACAATATGGCAAAGAAATTTGACTTCTTTTACCCAGAAGTGGCATTTGGAAAATTTTGCATATAGAATGTTTCTCCTCAATATCTCCAGAACGATTCTTAGGTGTTCGGCATGCTCCTCTTCGATCTTGGAATAGACCAAAATATCATCAATGAATACAAGCACAAATTTATTCAATACATCCCGAAACACACGAGTCATAAGATCCACGAAGTATGCTGGGGTGTTGGTTAGCCCGAAAGGCATGATTAACCATTCGTAGAACATATTGGGACCCCTGAAAGATGTCAAATGAACACAGTCTTTGGCGGTTCGTAGTTGATGGAATCCTTGGGCTAGATCCATCTTCGAGAAGAAACAAGCGCCGTGCAATTGATCAAATAAATCATCAATTCTGGACAGCGGAAATTTATTTTTGAAGTCTGCTTATTGAGATCGCGATAATCTACACACAACCTCAAAGATCCGTCTGATTTAGCAACAAATACGACGGCTGAGCCCCATTCAGAAACACTGGGTCGAATCAACCCCTTTGCCAGTAAATCTCTGGTTTGCTCGACTAGTTCAACCCTTTCCCTAGATGTCATCCTGCGACTTGCATGAATGATAGGACGAGCATTGGGTACAAGGTCGATTCGGAATTCTATTTCTCGATGAGGAGGTACAGATTTCACTTCTTCAAATACATATGGAAAATCTCTAACAATAGAAATGGACTCCAGGCTGGGTTCAGGATAACCCAAATTATACATCACCCTTTCCCTTTTAGGACTAGGGTCCTCACAAGAAATTTCGATGAAATCCCCAAATTCGATTTTGATTGAAATCAATCGATTATTGTAATCTAATTTGGCTTCATATTTTGTTAGCCAATCCATCCCGAGTAAGACTTCAAACTCATTGAAATCAAGAACAAAGAGACCAATAAGGAATTGATGGCCAGAATATGAGATAGGAACATCTCTACATCGAAGACAAAGATTCGCGGGACCTCCAACTGGATTCTTTACGCATATAGGCTCATCAACAAAATCATGTTCAAAATTCAATTCGTCAATAGCTTATTGAGAGATGAAACTGTGTGTAGCGCCAGTGTCAAAAAGAACTCTAACAATGCTATCATAAATGGTGAGATTACCTTCTAGAACTCCCTTCCCCTTTTCTGCTTTGGAAGATGTGGGCTTGTCTTTGACTGAGTACACTTTGGTTGTTTGAGCTTGCATCATAACTGGGCATCATTAACTTCATGTCCCACCCTTTGACAATAATAGCCCATCCTGGGCTTTGCTTAGGGGATTGATTTCTCTTTGGCTTCTTGCAGCTATTAGAATAGTGGCCTTCTCCAAGCAATTATAGCAAGTGACATTCTCTGCTGTGCTCCCTCAATTGCTCCTCTTTTTCTCTTTGCCGTACCATGGTTTCTTGCCTCCAAATTTCCTCTTCTTCCAATTCTGATTGCTCGAATTTCCTTTATCCACCGGTGTTTCTTGCATGTCGAGTGTAGCATAACGATATCGCATATCAACCAAATCTGAGAACGATTCTTTGACGTGGCCAGTCATCCTTTCATGGAACTTTTTATTCATCCCACGAATGAACCTCTCATTCTTCTTCAAAGGTGCGTTCATTAATTTTGGACCGAAGCGAGACAATTCATTGAATTTGTTGAGATACTCCTCGAATGACAAACTCCCTTGCTTTAAGTCCATGAATTCCTGGTACATACGAGAAATCCCAGCTGATGGCATATAACGCTTCTCAAATACTTCTTTGAATCTTCCCCAAGTGAACTCGTCTTCAGGCTCATCAATAGTAACTGTCTTCCACCATGCTAAAGCTTCATCTTGATGTTGCCAAGTAGCTATGAGATGCATCTGACCATCTTGCAACTTAAGCCCCTTAAAGATTTTCTCACAAGATCTAATCCTTGCTTGGGCCTCAACAATCGTCTCCTTGCCGGTGAACGGCTTACCACCAAGCCTTGAGAAGTTCTTATATAAATCAGCCAGATTCGGCTGATGCTGAGTAGATAAAGCTGCTTTGGCTGTAGAGGGAACTTGGCTAGGTGTTATGGCATTTCCACGCCCCCCAACTCTGCCTCTTCGTCCGCTCATCCTTACTATCTGTAATTAGAAGAAAATTGGCTTAGATATTTGGACAAGATATCTTAAGGAATATCAACAGTTAAAGGAAATAGACTAAGAAAATTTGAGGTTTCGATCAATTATACTCATTCTAGAGTATACTTCACCCTATCTCTAATGAGCCATCTAATGTGTTATACTCCGTAGCTAAAGTTCTTACTCAACCTTTAGCTCTAATACCACATGTCACGACCCGAAATTCAACGTTCGAAAATTGACATCAAATACCTCACTTGTACTCGACTGTCAATGATTCAAACATCGAACTCCAGTCGGATGGAGCTTACAACAACATTAGATGAATATAAAACAGCGGAAATAAAATGAATATCATGCATACATCATAGATACAACATCATAATAATATCTGTTACAACATCAGAGTACATAATACATGAATCAGAACTCCAAATAGAATGACATAATAGAACAACTAGAGATCATATGCCAAAAGTCTTCAAAAAGGAAGTAGAGAATGATAGTGAACATCCAAGCTAAGCACCTTATGATCCAAAAGCTTCCAAAATGTCTCTAAGTTAAAAGCTCCCAAAAACCGATAGTCTCCAAACCAAAATACTCCAAAATATAGCTAGAGCCAAAATATAGAGAACTTGCTACTAGGCTGACCGTGTAGAAATAGTGGGCACCCAGAGTTTAGAAAGGAAACAATAAACTCTGGGTCAGTCATGAGACTGGTATGAGTAAACAAAGATAGTTTCTTTTAAATAGAACAGATTTATACAAGAAAAATCGGTATGCTTTTGGAAAATGAAACCACCATAAGACCTCCCGCCACACACACAATGCAATCACAGAATTGGAGGAGATTTCTTCTTGTGATAGTCAAATATGCTTGATACGGGAAACCTTCTTTGATATTATTACTAGTGCATAGTGTAGAAAGCCATTTCCAAAGTATAATATCAATCCTAGCCAGCATACGACCAGTATCGTATACCTACTATAGCTACCATCTAAACAGTGCGGCGCCACCATAAGTAAATGGCAGGTAATATAATTACTGTTATGAAGCTTCGAGAAAATATTTCCACTTATTTTATTTGTTTTTGATTTTTCTTCCAATTTGTTCTCAAACTAAACCCCAAGAGTTAAATATACTATTTATTTTAATTGACAATTTTGGGATGTTACAGATGTCCCCTCCTTAAGAAAATTTCGTCCTCGAAATTGAAAGAGAGAGAAAAACAGACAAAGCATATACGAATTCAAAAAGAACAAGGAAATGGCCTACCGGCTAAGCCGAGATATCCACTTTGCAATTGGGATATGATTTATGCATATTGTCTTCAGTTTCTCAAGTGCGGTCCTTTGGACCGCCACTCCACCGAACTTTTACTAGCTTTACAACTTTGTTCCTTAATTGCTTCTCTTCACGATCCACAATCTTTATTGGCTCTCTTTTGACTGTCAAATTGGGAGTGATGTCGAGATCCTGTTGGACAGCTGCTTCAATAATACTGTCCGGATCGTGCACATACTTCTGAAGGCTAGAAATGTGGAATACATCATGCACACCCGATAACCAGCTAGGCAACTGCACTCGATAGTCTAAAGGACCGATCCTCTCCAGAATAGAAAAATGACCAATATATCGTGGTGCTAGCTTACTGGTCTTCCCAAATCTCAATACACCCTGCATAAGAGATACTTTAAGAAAAACAGAGTCCCCAATCTGGAATTCCAAATCCCGCCTTCTGCGATTATAATAACTCTTTTGACGACTCTGAGCTGTCTTCAATTTCTTTCGAATAAAATCAACTTTCTCGGGGGCTTCTTTAATCATGTTCGGCCCAAGGACGAGTCTATCACCTGCCTCGATCCAACATGTCGGTGATCGACACGGACGACCATGCAAAGCCTCAAAAGGAGCCATCTCTATATTGGACTGATAGCTATTGTTATAAGAGAACTCGACCGGATGCAAATGGTCCTCCCAAGAACCACCAAAATTAAGTATACAAGCTCGCAATAGGTCCTCCAAGGTCCGGTTGATCCTCTCAGACTGCCCATCATACTGTGGGTGATAAGCAGTGCTGAAATTCAACTTGGTTCCTAATGCTTCTTGAAATGCCTCCCAAAATCTACTAGTGAAGATCGGATCACGATCACTCACTATGCTGCTAGGAATGCCATGGAGACGGACAATTTCTTTCACGTACAATTTGGCTAAACTAGCTGCCGTGCGGGTAGCTTTCACTGGCAAGAAATGGGCGGTCTTAGTCAAACGGTCCACAATGACCCAAATTGCTTCATTGCCTTTACGAGTACTAGGTAAACCGTCGATGAAATCCATTGATACTTGGCCTCATTTCCACTTGGGTACCTCTAAAGGCTGAAGTAAACCCGCCACCTTCTTTTGGCCGCTCTTGATTTTTTGGCAAGTAGCGCAACGACTCACATAAATAGATATACCCCTTTCCATCGTCTTCCACCAGAAAGTTCTTTTGACATCTCTATACATCTTGTTGACTCCTTGATGGATGCTGAATTTAGATTTGCGACATTCATCTAACACTTCTCGTTTCAAATCTGGAATGTCGGGGACACAAATCCTGCCTTTCATCTTTATAACTTCATTATCATTAATTTCAAAACTGGAATTCTCCCCGCGAACTATTCTTCTACGAATTTTCCGAAGAAATTTGTCTTCAGTCTGCTGTCTTGCAATCCTCTTAAGAAGAGTAGGAGCAATAACAAGATATGCAAGAACAGCATCTCTTCTGCTTAAAGCATCGACAACTACATTGGCTTTTCCAGGTGTATATAGAATATCTAGGTCATAAGATGCCAGAAATTCCAACCAACGCTGTTGTTGCAAATTCAGATCTTTCTGCATGAAGAGATATTTCAAGAATTTGTGGTCGGTGAATAATTCGAATTTTTCACCTAGAAATAAAGAGAGTTCGATAAGTATATTGTTAAGTTGAGTTAAATTAAATTAAATTCGTAGATTGTTAAGAAAGCTGAAGAGATTCTTACCCAAAAGACAAGTCACCATATTTTCAAAGCGAAGATAACAGCTAGAAGCTCTAAATCATGGGTTGGATAATTTCTTTCATGAGGACGTAATTGTTTACTCGCGTAGGCAATCACCTTCCTGTTCTACATCAATACTGCACCCAAGCCTTCACCGCAAGCATCGGTATAAACGGATAAACCCTGATTCCCGTTGATAATTGCGAGAACAGGAGCGGTAGTTAATCTCTTCTTCAACTCCTCAAAAGCTTCTTTACATTTTGGAGTCCAAATGAACTTTGCATTCTTCATCGTTAGCTTAGTTAATGGACTAGCTAACTTCAAGAAGTCCTAAACAAACTTCCGATAATAACCTACTAAACCTTAAAAGCTTCGGACTTCCTTTGGGGTAGTAGGCCTCATCCAATCAAGAATGGCGGAAATTTTGCTAGGATCGACAGAAATCCCTTCTTCATTAACAATATGGCCAAGAAATTTGACTTCTTTGACCCAGAAGTGGCATTTGGAAAATTTTGCATATAGAATGTTTCTCTTCAATATCTCTAGAACGATTCTAAGGTGTTCGGCATGCTCCTCTTCGATCTTGGAATAGACCAAAATATCATCAATGAATACGAGCACAAATTTATTCAATACATCCCGAAACACACGAGTCATAAGGTCCACGAAGTATTCTGGGGCGTTGGTTAGCCCGAAAGGCATGGTTAACCATTCGTAGAACATATTGGGACCTCTGAAAGCTTTCAAATGAACACAGTCTTCGGCGATTCGTAGTTGATGCAATCCTTGGGCTAGATCCATCTTCGAGAAGAAACAAGCGCCGTGCAACTGATCAAATAAATCATCAATTCTGGGCAGTGGAAATTTATTATTGAGAGTCTGCTTATTGAGATCGCGGTAATCTACACACAACCTCAAAGATCCGTCTGATTTAGCAACAAATACGACGGCTGAGCCCCATTCAGAAACACTGGGTCGAATCAACCCCTTTGCTAGTAAATCTCTGGTTTGCTCGACTAGTTCAACCCTTTCCCTAGGTGCCATCCTGCGACTTGCATGAACGACAGGACGAGCATTGGGTACAAGGTCGATTCTGAATTCTATTTCTCGGTGAGAAGGTAGAGATTTCACTTCTTCAAATACATCTGGAAAATCTTTAACAATAGGAATGGACTCCAAGCTAGGTTCAGGATAACCCAAATTATACATCAACCTTTCCCTTTTAGGACTAGGGTCCTCACAAGAAATTTCGATGAAATCCCCAAATTCGGTTTTGATTGAAATCAATCGATTATTGTAATCTAATTTGGCTTCATATTTTGCTAGCCAATCTATCCCGAGTAAGTCTTCAAACTTGTTGAAATCAAGAACAAAGAGACCAATAGGAAATTGATGGTAAGAATATGAGATAGGAACATCTCTACATCGAAGAAAAAGATTCACGTGACCTCCAACTGGATTCTTTACGCATATAGGCTCGTCAACAAAATCAGGTTCAATATTCAATTCGTCAATAGCTTATTGGGAGATAAAACTGTGTGTAGCGCCATTGTCAAAAAGAACTCTAACAATGCTATCATAAATGGCGAGATTACCTTCCAGAACACCCTTCCCCTCTTCTTCTTTGGAAGATGTGGGCTTGTCTTTGACTGAGTACACTTTGGCTGTCTGAGCTTGCTTCATAACTGGGCGGTCTTTAACTTCATGTCCCACCCTCTGACAATAATAGCACTTCCTGGGCTTTGCTTGAGCGGATCGATTTCTCTTTGGCTTCTTTCAGCTATTAGAATAGTGGCCCTTCTCCAAGAAACTATAGTAAGTGACATTCTCTGCTGTGCTCCCTTGATTGCTCCTCTTTTTCTCTTTGCCGTGCCATGGTTTCTTGCCTCCAAATTTCCTCTTCTTCCAATTCTGATTGCTCGAATTTCTTTAATCCACCGGTGTTTCTTGCATGTCGAGTGTAGCATAACGATGTCCCATATCAACCAAATTTGAGAAGGATTCTTTGACGTGACCAGTCATCCTTTAATGGAAATTTTTATTCATCCCACGAATGAACCTCTCATTCTTCTTCAAAGGTGTGTTCACTAATTCTGGACCGAAGTGAGACAGACAATTCATTGAATTTGTTGAGATACTCCTCGAATGACAAACTCCCTTGCTTTAAGTCCATGAATTCCTGGTACATACGAGAAATCCCAGCTGATGGCGTATAGCGATTCTCAAATACTTGTTTGAATCTTCCCCAAGTGAACTCGTCTTCGGGCTCATCAATAGTGACTGTCTCCCACCATGCTAAAGCTTCATCTTGAAGTTGCCAAGTAGCTATGAGACGCATCTGATCATCTTGCAATTTAAGCCTCTTAAAGATTTTCTCACAAGATCTAATCCATGCTTGGGCCTAACAATTGTCTCCTTGCCGGTGAATGGCTTACCACCAAGCCTTGAGAAGTTCTTATATAAATCAGCCAGATTCGGCTGATGCTGAGTAGGTAAAGCTGCTTCGGCTATAGGGCGAACTTGGCTAGGTGCTATGGCATTTCCTCGCCCCCCAACTCTGCCTCTTCGTCCGCTCATCCTTACTATCTGTAATTAGTAAGAAAATTAGCTTAGATATTTGGACAAGATATCTTAAGGAATATCAACAATTAAAGGAAATAAACTAAGAAAATTTGAGGTTTCGATCAATTATACTCATTCTAGAGTATACTTCACCCTATCTCTAATGAGCCATCTAATGTGTTATACTCCGTAGCTAAAGTTCTTACTCAACCTTTAGCTCTGATACCACATGTCACGACCCGAAATTCAACGTTCGAAAATTGACATCAAATACCTCACTTGTACTCGACTGTCAATGATTCAAACGTCGAACTCCAGTCGGATGGAGCTTATAACAACATTAGATGAATATAAAACAGCGGAAATAAAATGAATATCATGAATACATCATTGATACAACATCATAATAATATTTGTTACAACATCAGAGTACATAATACATGAATCAGAACTCCAAATAGAATGACATAATAGAACAACTAGAGATCATATGCCAAAAGTCTTCAAAAAGGAAGTAGAGAATGATAGTGAACATCCAAGCTAAGCACCTTATGATCCAAAAGCTTCCAAAATGTCTCTAAGTTAAAAGCTCCCAAAAACCGATAGTCTCCAAACCAAAATACTCCAAAATATAGCTAGAGCCAAAATATAGAGAACTTGCTACTAGGCTGACCGTGTAGAAATAGTGGGCACCCAGAGTTTAGAAAGGAAACAATAAACTCTGGGTCAGTCATGAGACTGGTATGAGTAAACAAAGATAGTTTCTTTTAAATAGAACAGATTTATACAAGAAAAATCGGTATGCTTTTGGAAAATGAAACCACCATAAGACCTCCCGCCACACACACAATGCAATCACAAAATTGGAGGAGATTTCTTCTTGTGATAGTCAAATATGCTTGATACGGGAAAACTTCTTTGATATTATTACTAGTGCGTAGTGTAGAAAGCCATTTCGAAAGTACAATATCAATCCTAGCTAGCATACGACCAGTATCGTATACCTACTATAGCTACCATCTAAACAGTGGGGCGCCACCATAAGTAAATGGCAGGTAATACAACTACTGTTATGAAGCTTGAGAAAATACTTCAGATTTTAGTTGAATTGAAGAAGACAGTTTTTTTTTCTTTTTTTCTTTTCTTTTTTTATGATTTTTTTTCTTCTTTCTTGAATGTTGAAGTAAAGATTTGCAAAATCCTCTTTGGTTACTGAACTTCAGATGTTAGGAGATTTTAGAATTTTGAATTGGAAGGTGAAAAGTTTTTATGAATTTTTTTATTTGATTATTTTATTAAAGAAATGATGTCTTGTGCCATTTGTAAGAAGAGAATCATAACCCTTAGATTTTTGTTATCATTCTATTCTACCTTCCATGTAGATGTATATTCAGCCCTTTTTTATCTTTACAAAGCAAAAGAATTTTCTTTTAATCTTTAGATTTTTATATTATACACATTTTATAATAAAGGTATCCCTTAATTCATTCGTATATGTATACATATGACAAAATTTAAAGAAAAGTTGTTTTGACCATTGTATACTTTATCTCTCAATGATTTTAAATGCTACTAAATTTTTTTAAAACATTTATTTTAAATTTAAATTCAAACTTCAATTTTTTTAAGCTTGAAATATAAGCACTTTTCTTGAACAAATTTAAATTAATTCTCAATGTGTATTCAATTTTACTAATATATGTCATGTTCATATATATAAGATTTTAAATCCAAATGACTTTTAAAAACATTTATTATTTCAATATTTTCAACTCAAAATAAAATTGTAATTTATATCATATATTATTTCCACTTATTTTATTTGTTTTAGATTTTTCTTCTAATTTATTCTCAAATTAAAACCCAAGAGTTTAAATATATTATTTATTTTAATTGACAATTTTGGGATGTTACAAGCGGCAACCTCTGAATGACAACAAGGGAATGAACAAGTAACCGTTACTCAAACGATACTCCCAAAGGTTGGAGAACATAAATGATATGACTCTAGGCAAACGCCAAGATGACTTCCAACACCATTCTCCACTGATCCAGTGCTTTGAATTCAGTGAATCCAAGCAATTTGTTCCAAATGCTAACAAGGATATCATATTGATCGCATTTCAGGGGAGTCGACCTCTAGATATATTTTGGCAGCTAGTTAGTTGGAGAGCCTCCTATGACTATGGATCATTTCTATTGCAAAATGAATCAAAATCGAAGTGAGGAGGAGTAGAGCAGACTAGGAAAAATAACAATGTAGGCCAATTGGCTAAGGACTCCGATTCCAGTAGACAAAACAAGATCTCAAAATTTGACTCATATGCTCTTTAAAAGATTCAATTAATAGCCTCTACTTGGAGACTCACGACTCGGAGTGGTACTGAAAACCAATCTCGAAAGAGTCCACTGAAGTCCAGAGAAAATCAGGGAAATGTTGTATATTCCAAGATGCACACTAATCCTAACACTAGCGATTATAAACACCTCCAAGGTGTGATCAAAAAGCTTATTAGAAAAGGAAAGCTTTAGTAGTACATGCAAGACTTGTAGAATGGCGAGCCAAGAACTTTGGATGCCCATCAATAAAGAACTCTAATTAGTAATTGGACCATTGGCAGTCAACATCCCACTAGAAGGGGCTAGGGGCAGAGTTGAATAGCGAGCACACGATGCTGATCCCCTTATCAATGAGATTTATACCAATCTTCTTTGGATTATTTAATTTCATTTATGGTTTGAGTTATGACCGACTTGAACTAAACTTCTTCCAAAACGATGCAGGTGACCAAGAACACAGAGTTGGCCACCAACTAATCCATGCAGATCTTGATCGGACCTGTGGAGTTTCACCAATACGAGCATGATTCGATCACTCATCATCAACCATATGCCTTTGATTTAGGGCAAGGACTAGAGATTGAAAAGCTCATGACAGTCAGAGCACAATTCAAAGCGAATATGACCGACCGTCCATTCGTCGACCTCCACA
Source organism: Allium cepa (assembly GCA_030765085.1). Lineage (NCBI taxonomy): Eukaryota > Viridiplantae > Streptophyta > Magnoliopsida > Asparagales > Amaryllidaceae > Allium > Allium cepa. Next base: position 538,997,126 of record CM060934.1, on the reverse strand, counting down.
ATTGACTTGAAGTCTTAAGCAAGGCTTGGAATGAGTATGGCCAGATCATCCACTCAAATCGAGTGAAAAACCAAAGTTTGACAAAATACAAATGCCTTTCCTGAAGCTAAGTGACGTCGGAATCTATCTAGAGTGGACGTGATTTGATCATCTACACATCAAATCCTATCCTGAAAACAAAAAGTAGTTCGAAAGCCCGACTTGGATGTGATGGACTACCTACTCGTTAACCATCACTGTCAATATATAGACATGACTACACCTTGAAACATATGAAACTTACTTTGTCTACTCAATAATCCATTATCCTTATTTTCTAGAAAGAGATACGAAGAAAACTTTGCGAGACTTGATTATCCAACCCCAGCATTAATGTGATCCAAACACCTATCATATACCTCCTTCCATGACTTGATTGGAAGAGCTACAATCACCAAGCGGACAAGAATCAACCATCCATTTTTCAAGTTTCATCCTTGATGCTAGGGGCAGAGTCCCATTCCATGAGCAAACACGATTCGACCGTTCGTTCGACAACATTAGTCTCGATATGATTACAAATCAAATGGGTGGAAATACGACTGCTCTAAACAAAAATCCCTAAGTCCTTGAAGCGAACTAGAGTACTCTGAGTCCCCAGAGCATGGACTAGAGTATAAACGACTTAATAAAAATTTCTAAGTCCCGAAAGTGGACTAGAGTTCTCTGAGTCCCCAGAGCATGGACTAGAGTATAAACTACTTGAGAAAAATCTCTATGTCTCTAAAGCAAGCTAGAGTACTCTGAGTCCCCAGAGCGCGGACTAGAGTATAAACGACTTGAGAAAAATCTCTAAGTCCCTGAAGTGGGCTAGAGTACTCTAAGTCCTCAGAGCACTGACTAGAGTATAAACGACTTGACAAAAATCTCTAAGTCCTTGATGCAGACTAGAGTACTCTGAGTCTTCAGAGCATGGACTATAGTATAAACAACTTGAGAAAAATCTCTAAGTCCCTAAAGCAGACTAGAGTACTCCGAGTCCCTAGAGCGTGGAATAAAGTATAAACGACTTGAGAAAAATCTCTAAGTCCCTGAAGGGGACTAAAGTACTCTAAGTTCCCAAAGCATGGACTAGAGTATAAATGACTTGAGAAAAATCTCTAAGTCCCTGAAGCGGACTAGAATACTCTGAGTCCCCAGAGCGTGGACTAGAGTATAAACGACTTGAGAAAAATCTCTAAGTGCCCGAAGCGGATTAGAGGACTCTGAGTCCCCAGAGTGCGGACTAGATTATAAACCACTAGAGAAAAATATCTAAGCCCCTGAAGCGGACTAGAGTACTCTGAGTTCCTAGAGCACAGACTGGAGTATAAACAACTTGACAAAAATCTCTAAGTCCCTGAAGCGGACTAGAGAACTCTGAGTCCCCAGAGCACGGACTAGAATATAAAAGACTTGAGTAAAATCTCTAAGTCCCTAAAGTGGAGTACCCTAGAGCGTGGACTAGAGTATACACGACTTGAGAAAATCTCTAAGTCGCTGAAGCGGACTAGAGTACTCTGAGTCCCCAAAGTGCGGACTAGAGTATAAACGATTTGAGAAAAATCTCTAAGTCCTTGAGGCGGCTAGAGTACTCTGAGTCTCTAGAGCGTGGACTAGAGTATAAATGACTTGATGAAAATTTCTAAGTCCCAAACTGTGGACTAGAGCATAAACCATTCGACAAATCTCTAAGTCCCCGGAGAATGGACCGAAGCATGAACACAAATTGGACGTAAGTCGACAGGGGGGAATAACTCTAATTCACCAGAATGCGGAGTGGCGTATAAACATCGATAAACAGATGAGTGGATTCCGATCGTTCTCTATTCCACAATATTCGGCCTGAAATTGACATGAGGAGTATTAACTCGCAAAGGATGAAGTCCGACCGTCCAACTTGTGGCCTGGACAAATCAACGCTGGGAGCAGGAGTACAAATCACTAGTAGCTGAATACGACAACTCATTATAGCTCTAGCTTGGCATTCTTTACAACTTAAACCAACGACTGCAAGGAGGCCGCAATACAGAACCAATCAAAATGGCATCCAAAGCTACAGGAGACCGACTATATCATACCTCAGATCGGGGGACAATATTGATCTGTACCAAGCATATATGAATGCGATCCGAATATCCCTTGAAAAACTATGACCACCAGAGTGTGGAAAGGAGAGTAAACCATGAATACTTGGTCATTAATTATCCAGCACCCTCCTTTGATCCGTCAAGAGGAGCATGAAACTGGATGAGCATGACCGGACTGCACTTGAAGTAATTTTACCCTAAGATCTTATTACATAACATGAAACAAAGTGGACATGGCTGACCGTTCAGTACCCAACTTATGCCCAAAAACTAACGAGGCATCAAAGTATTCCTCTTGTAATGAAGAACTACAATATAATCTAGGATAGGCGAGACTCGGCCTTCCGTCAACTGCCTGATCCCACGATTCAACGAGAATGAAAGTAAAGCTAAAAAGGGCATGGTTGGGCTTCCTACTTGTCAATATATGCCCCAGACATGGGGGCACGAGTGAGAAGCAGGATGAATGTGAACCAGCTATTCACCGATCAACTCTATGTCTTTAGAGTTTAGGTGGGAGCACAAACATAGCTAGGACGAGACTCAACCATCCACGTAGTACATTTATCAACCCAAGACTGGGAGCAGAAGCATGATTATCTAAAGACTGCCTGTGATTGCTCAATATTGAAACTTATATATAGTGTTTACAACTACTCAAGGCTACGACCGAAAGAATGCTTAGAGATAGAATCATTAAATTGATGCCTGATCTCGTAGGCAACTAACTATCCCTCAAACCTAAAGGAGGGTAAAAGGTCATGAATGCATTGAATGGAAAGCGCATTGCTCGAATATACAAGCAAATTCAAACTCAAGCAAGATCTAGCTATGCAGCTTCATGCAACTCAAGGCTGATCCTTACTCGACTTTTTCCTCATGTGTTTCTAAGCCTGATCTTTGGCCATTTGTAGATAATCGATTAGAGCATTCAAAGCTTTTCACTACCAGACTTAATAACTCATGACAAGAATCTAGGATTCGACCAGAGTAACCATCAACATTGATCGTCCTAACCATGTTTCACATTAAATGTCACACGAAATAGCTACATCTAAACTCAAAGAATCCGAGATTGCACCCACTGAGCTGACAATCAACATTACAGTCAGCCATGGGAACCCTTCACGGGTGCTGAAGATCGGATCACAACTCAGTACAATGATGATAAAAGAATTAGATGGATTTCTCTGAATAAATTATGATATGATCCCTTAGACCCATTCTGACATGCATATGTGATTTCACTGACTATTGCGAGCCATGCATTGAATATTGACTCGAAGCTACAAAAGCTAATGTCATACAACGACCTGAGATATTTGAAAGACTACTTAAATAGAATATCGAACCAAGCCAATTATATATCACTTACTTCCCTCGAAGATCTATCCAAGAATGGAAATTAGCAGACGTCATACCTGAATTGACTACCTCAGACGACTACTCAAAGATTAGTGGAGAGCCAACCAACAGATGGAAAATGTACATGGATGGAGCATCCAATGATCAGTGTTATGGCGCAGGAGTCGTGTTAATGACTCATGTGGAATGATCGATCTGCTACGCCCTAAAACTCGATTCCCTTTTAGCAAACGACGGTGCTTAGTATGAAGCCTCGACTGCCAGCCTAAAACTTGCTAGAGAACTTCGAGTGAAAAATTTACATATCTTTTGTGATTCCCGATTGTTAGTATGCAAAGTTAGAAAAATTAATCTTGCCGAGGCCATTGTCTTGCTCCTTATCTCAGTCGGGTCTAAGAGCTACTAGCCGACTTCATGTATTACATTATTACGTACATTCTTAACGAACGAACTGAAAAGAGTCAAGTCACTGGCCAAGATGGCCAGTTTCAAGGACGCGTAATGGAAATACTTTGTTTTGGTTGAAATACTTAATACAAGCATTGACGGATGGAGATCGACTAGATCTTGTAGGTAGAGCCAGAAAAGGGGCTACGGTTGACTCCTATCAAAGACTATCTATAATGAGGAATACTTACTAAATAGAGGAATGAAAAAAAATAGATCCTCCTCAAAGCATCACGCCAAATCATCTAAGAAGAAGTCATGTGTAGAAAGGAGTTTATCCATTCATATGCTTTGGTGTATCACCTATGATGATATCAAATGAGTCTTGAGCGAAGTCTATGAAGAAGAATGCGACGATTACATTAGTAGGCAAAACCCGACGAAGAAAATTTTCTACTATGGGTATTACATGCCAACTATCAATCAAGATGCGTTTGATCATGCCAGACAATGCGATGAGTGCAAGATGTTTGCAAAAAATTCGAGAGCCCTTCTAATGGAAATTACTCAAATGACTAGTCCATATCCATTTGCCACTTGGGGGCATCAACATCATCATCTTCTTGTCGATCCTAAAAGTGCTATGAGATACGCCATTGCAGCAGTTGATTACTTCACCAAATGAGCAGAAGAAGAACTTTTAACCACGACCGAAATGAAGAAAATAATAAAATTCATTATCTGGAATGCCATCTATCATTATGACCTTCCACGAACCATTATACCTGGTAATGAAGCCCAATTCAACAGTGCTAAATTTCAAAACTTCTACTGCCTGTTGAAACCTCGTTTACGACGTTTCATACTTATTTTGACTATGACAACTATATATGTTGATTTTTTATACTAACTTGTTTTTGCAAGAATATCTACAAGACCGGATTTAAATGAACTTCATGCTGTATATATGTTGTTTTGAGTCATTATTTAGAATTGAAATGATGTTAAATTCTCTCCTATGGATACATACATACATACATACATACATACATATATATATATATATATATATATATATATTGACACATACACATACACACATTCACAAAAGAAAAATGAAATTTCAGGTCAAATTCAGACGTCTGAAATGACCAATTCAGACGTCTGAATATGTAACTAAATTTAAAATTTCTACAATATTCAGACGTTTGAATTGGAAATTTCAGACGTCTGAATCTGGTCAAAAATGACTTATTTCCTTTCTGGTTTGCACGTTACCAATTTCAGAAGTCTGAATTATTATTTTCAGACGTCTGAATTCCTACAATGGCTATATTTTTGAATAGACACTTCTCTTCCATTAAGAGATACAACCTTTTATTAATGGATGTGTCCATACTCTTTCATGATAACTATTCACAAATGATTGTACCTCTTTATACTCTATATAAACAAGTTAGAATCATTTGTTTTGTTCACCTAATCGATCTAACTCTTTCTATTCTTATACTACCCTGATTCTAACACTTTTATGCATTCAAATCTATTCAAAATCATTCATTTACTTCTATATTCTTCACATACACATACACACACAAATATATACATCAAAAGTAGAAGATTATAGGAAGATTGTACTATCAGGAGACAAATTAGTGTTATTAAGAACACAATGTGTCAAATACCTTCTGTATAAGTTGAAGTCCTGTTTTGCGGTTCAGGCAAGTGAAGTCCTCTTCGGCTGTTGAGGCATCGAAATCATGTTATGTTGTTCAGGTGTTGTAAACCTGTTCCTCCGGGTTAAGTGAGGGATGTTGTAGTTGACATTCCAAAAGGAGTCTGGGACTGGACGTAGAACGGAAAGTTCGAACCAGTATAAAAATTCCTGGTGTGCTTATTTTATTTTTATTTACTTTGCTATTATCATCTGTTTCCGCATTTATATTTAATTATATTCCCTATTACACGATCCTAAGTAATAGCTAGCCACAGTAGTTACTTTCATTTGGTATCAGAGCCTAACATCTTATAAACATTACACAGTTATTTGATTTCTTGCTAATATGGAAAACAACGCCAGCACTATCACTAACACTAGTTTTATTGAAGGTCAATCTACTGCACGGCCTCCAATATTCAATGGCATGAATTACAACTATTGGGCAACACGAATGCATTTATATGCAAGCCAGTAGTTTTGATGCGTGGAATGTCACATAAACAGAATATACTGCACCTACTACTGAATATACTACATGGACAGCTGCACAAAAACAAGATGCTTCTGCTAATGCTAAAGCTATGAATATGTTATTTTGTGCATTAGATAAAAATGAATTTAATCGAGTTAGTTATATGTAGCACTGCATATGAAATATGGAGAACACTTAAAGTGACTCGTGAAGGTAGTAACAAAGTTAAACAAAGTAAAATATCTGTGCTTAAGAATCAATTTCAAAATTTTAGGATGAAGCAAGATGAATCTATAAATGATACGTACTCTAGATTAAAAGATATTCATCATTCTTTACTAGGACTAGGAGAAATATACTCTGATTTTGATATTGTTTCAAAAATCCTTAACTCTTTAACGGATGAATGGGAAAGAAAAGTCTTAGCCATTGAAGAAGCTAATGATCTTTCTGCCATGAAACCAAAAGAGTTGATAGGAAATTTAATGTCCTACGAAGTGAATTTGCAGGCTAAAAGAGTACAAGCTCAAGACAAAAAGAATATGGCATTTCATGTAGAAAAAGAAGAATCAGACTCGGATGAAGAAGACTTAGCATTCATTGCTAAAAACTTTAAAAAGTTTTTGAAGTACAGAAAAGGAAATAGAAATAACAGGAAAAGAAACTTCAACAACAATGCAAATAAGCCATCTTCATCCATACTAGAATGCTTTATTTGCCACAAGAAGGGACACATGCAAAAAGATTGTCCAGAACAAAAGAAGACATATCATAATAAAAATCGAAAGGACAAGTTTAAAATAAAAGCGTTTTCAGTAACATGGGATGAATCAGATTCTTCTTCTTCAGAAGGAAACAGTTATAGTTAAAAAGAACAAGCAAATGTTTGTTTCATGGCTACAGAGAATGAGGTAAACGATCTTACTTTTGATGATATGATTGAAATTAATTCGGAACTTCTTGATACCTTAAAAGGTATTAAAAGAAAATATAAAGAAGCTCTAGAAAATCAGAGAAAAGCAGAATTCGAGAGAGATATGCTTAATGATGAAAAGAAAATATTAGAAGAAGAACTTGGAAAACTTCAAGATATCTTCTCTGACGATAACTCTCAACTTACTTTATTGAGTCAAGAAATTGAAGCTCAAAAAGAAAAGAATGATTCTCTTGTCTCTGAAAATCACGAGCTGAAAACTAAGATCAAAATGATAGAATTAGATAATACTTGCCTGAAAACCAAGTTAGATAATATTACTAAAAATGTTTCTAATTTTAATAAAGGTCGAGAAACTCTATCCAATATTCTTGAAAATTCTCAATCCACTTCTAAGGGACTAGGATATCCTAAGAAATCAAAGACTCCATCTAAAAAGGAAATTAGAAGAAATATTTTTTATCCTACTACTCGTCCAAAAAGGAACAATAACTCAAAAACCATAAAAATATGGGTTCCTAAAACAAACAATAGTTTGATTAGGAATAAATATATAAATATCTTTTTGGAAACTGTTCATAAAAATAAAAAATATATTTTTAAAGGGGATACTGAACCTAATTGGGTTTGGTTTCCTAAGACCTAACTCTTAGGACCCTATCACAAAGTGGGTACCAATGCTATTATTATTTTTTGCAGGACCCACTTAAAAAGAGAGGAAAATGGATACTCGACAGCGGTTGCTCAAAACATATGACTGGAGACAAAAATATGCTATCAAACATTACTTATTCAGATAGAGGCTCTCTAACTTTTGGAGACAATTCCAAAGGATATATCACTGGAAAAGGCGACGTTAGCAATGTCGGTACATCTAATTTACTTCTTATCTCTAACGTCTTATTAGTTAAAAAATTTAAAACACAATCTTTTAAGTATCAGCCAATTATGTGACAAAGGATTCAAATTTCTTTTTCTGAAGATAAGTGTAGAATTTTTGATAAAAATCAAAATCTTATATTTGAAGGAAATAGAGACAGAAATATCTATGTTCTGAATATGAAAATCAATCACAATTCAGATATGTGTTTAATAGCTAACGAAAATGATCATTGGCTATGGCACAAAAGATTATGTCATATCAACTTCAAAACAATAAACAATCTTTCTAAAAATAATTTAGTCAGAGGATTACTAAAAATGAACTTCAAAGTCAATCATATTTGTGATGCATGTCAATTAGGAAAATTAACCAAATCATCTTTTAAATCTAAAAAAGTTATTTCTACTTTACAACCACTTGAATTACTACACATGGATCTATTTCGACCAACCCAAGTTCAATCCTTAAACCACAATAGATATGTGTTTGTAATAGTAGATGATTTTTCTAGAAAAATATACTTGGACCATTTTTATTAAAAATAAAAATGATACGTTTGAGCATTTTAAAATTTTTGTCAAACGAATTCAAAATTTAAAAGGTTTGAAGATAAAAACATAAGAAGTGATCGTAGAGGAGAATTTGAAAACGATGTTTTTGACCATTTTTGTAAAAATAAAGGATTTTTTCATAATTTTTCGTTCCCTAGAACTCCACAAAAAATGGAGTTGTAGAACGTAAAAACAAAACTTTACAAGAATGTGCACGAACCTTGTTAAATGGAAGCACTCTTCTAAAACACTTTTGGGCACAAGCTGTTGCAACTGCTTGCTATGTTTTGAATCGTGTTTCTATTCGACCTCTAACAACAAACACTTCTTATGAACTTTTTAGTGAGAGAAAACCAAAGATATCTTATTTCAAAGTTTTTGGTTCAAAATGTTTTATATTAAATACAAAAGATCAGCTTAGAAAATTCGATGCGAAATCCGACGAAGGAATCTTTCTAGGATATTCAGATCGTAGCAAAGCTTATCGTGTATTTAATAAGAGATCAAATACTGTTGAAGAAACATTACACGCGTCTTTCGAAGAAAATTTTCAACAAAAACCAAGTATAAGAGATGATGAAGATTTTCTGGATAACATTACAAATACAGAAACTACAAATTTTGAAAATGATGAAAACATTGTTTATAATAATAATAATTATGAATTAAGATCTCCACCAAAAATATTACGGGATTATCCTATTCAAAATATTATCGGAGAAATCAATTCAAACATGTGAACTAGAGGTCAACTAAATCAAATGGGCCACGTAGCATTCCTTTCAAATATTGAACCAAAGAATCCCAAAGAAGCTTTCGTAGACGACTACTGATAATTGCAATGCAAGGAGAGATAAACTAGTTTGAACGCAATGAAGTTTAGGAATTAGTTCCTAGACCAAGTGATCAAACTGTTATTGGAACAAAATGGGTCTACAAGAACAAAGCATATGAACAAAGTAACATCACTAGAAATAAAGCAAGGTTAGTTGCACAAGGATACAATCAAGAAGAAGGAATTGACTACGAAGAAACGTTTGCTCCGATTGCAAGACTAGAAGCAATACGAATCTTAATGGCCTATGCATGTTTTCACAATTTCAAACTTTATCAAGTGGACGTTAAAAGTGCTTTTCTGAATGGTTATATAAAAGAAAAAGTGTATGTTGAACAACCTCCCTTATTTATTCATGAGAAATTCCTTAATCATGTTTATAAACTTAAGAAAGCTCTTTGCGGCTTAAAACAAGCACCACGTGCTTGGTATGATCGACTAAAGACATATCTAATTTCTTCGGGATTTCAAATTGGGAAAGTTGATCAAACACTTTTTATTATACATTCGAAAAAGGATATTTTAATAGTTCAAATTTATGTTGATGATATCATTTTTGGTTCTACTAATGACAAGTTGTGTCAGGACTTCTCCGATATAATGATCAAGGAATTTGAAATGTCTCACATGGGAGAACTAACATATTTTCTTGATTTACAAATTAAACAACTTCAAAATGGCAACTTCATTAATCAAGAGAAATATTGTGATAATTTAATCAAACGATTCGGAATGGAAAATACTTCTGCTAAACCAACTCCAATGAGTACAACAACACATCTTGAAAAAGACGACAATGGCAAAAGTGTTGACCAAAAATATAACTGAAGCATGATTGGATCATTACTATATTTAACGGCAAGTCGACCTGACATAATTATGAGTGTCTGTTTGTGTGCTAGATTTCGAGCCAATCCAAAGGAATCACATTTAAGAGCAGTAAAACGTATATTACATTATCTCACTAACACCAAGGATTTTGGTCTGTTCTATCCTAAAGAATGTCCATTTGAGTTAGTTTCATATAGTGATGCTGACTTCGGTGGCTCTCGAACAGATCGAAAAAGCACAAGTGGTACGTGCCATTTTATTGGAAAATCACTCGTATCTTGGTTTAGTAAGAAACAAAACTGTTTTTCTCTTTCTACATGTGAAGCAGAATATATTTCTGCTGCTTTGGCTTGTACTCAACTAATCTATATGCAACAAACACTTAAAGATTTCAATATAAACTTAAAAAATTCAACTATATATTGTGATAACTCTAGTGCTATTAACTTGTCTAAAAATCCTGTTAATCATTCACGAACAAAACATATTGACATCCGTCATTATTTTCTTCGTGACAGTGTTGAAAAAGGAACAATAAATTTGGATTTTGTTTCTTCTGAAAATCAGTTGGCTGATGTTTTTACAAAACCTCTTTTAGAAAATATTTTTATCAAACTCAAACGAGAGCTTGGTATCGTCTCTTAAAAATCTGTGATATCTTTTATGAGATTTTAATATTTTTTTGCTTATCTTTTCACTTCTAAACTCTTCTCTCTTAGGTAACTAATAATAACTTTCAATTTTCACTCTTATTTTCTTTGCATTTAAATGTGTGTATATTACTGGTTAAAGCATTTCAACCACAAATTCCTTTAACTAAAAGTTCTATTTTTAAACTTTTCTCTTCTATTTATACACACAAATTCTACTTTTCTTTTTAGCAATAGAGCTATAGCAATGGAATTCAACATGATTCTTCTTCTTCTCTCTATGGAATCAAACAACAATTCTGATACTGACAATTCTCCTTCTTTATATTCTACATCCTCTATAGAAATTTTGGCTACTCCAACACCTGAATGGCATAGACCTCATCCTTCACACGAACATTCTGGTTATACTCCAAAAAAGAAGAAATCTCGACGGTTTCTTTTCTTCTGTTCTCCATCACCCAAAGAAAAAATATTCGAGATTCATTATTATTAGAAAGAACAGTTGGATTTGCAACGAGAGATACAGAAAGTTAATGCCAAACGACTCAGTTTCATTGAACAAGTGGCATGAAAATTCCACGGTACGTCTCCAAAGAAAGATGTGGTTCAACCTTCAACTTCGAATCCATGGGAGCCGAGTCCACAGTGTCCTCCGGTTTCTCCAAACTCTTGGGAACGTCAACCATATTGGTCTCCATTGCGACCATACATGGAGATAACCAAGATCGAACCGGAAGAATGCAAGACTCCAAGTGATTCGGACAAATGATTTCATTTATCTATATCTTTTTTTGAATGATCATATTGTGTATACTATACTTTATTCAAATATTAATGTAATCCTTTTTCTTTTGTCAATATTTTGTAAAAACTATGTGAAATACATTTTTATATACATTTCAGACGTCTGAAGTAGTTGTTTCTGACGTCTGAATATTGTTGAAAATAAAAAATTTCCTACAGATTCAGACGTCTGAATCAACAATTTCAGACGTCTGAATATAGCCTAAAATACACTATTTTCTTTCTGACTCGAATTACTTCAATTCAGACGTCTTAATTGCTTATTCCAGACATCTGAAATCTACTGCCTATTCAAATTTGAAATGCCTTTGCATGAATTTCAATGTTACTACCCCTTTATTTCACCTAAACCCTTCTTTTATCTTCACTCTTCATCTTCTTTTTTCAGTCATTACTCCATTAAAAATCAAATATTTCTTCCTCATACTCACAAATGGCTCCAAAATCAAAAAGATCAAGGCCATCGTCTTCATCATGTACCCCAAACATCGATAAATGGCTTTGGAATGAGCAAGCAAGACAACGTTTTTCTCAAATGAATAGATCTAATTTCTTTCCAGGAGCTTTCATCAAATTTGAAAAATTCGAAGCTTATCGGATTCAACAAAGTGTAAGAGCAAATGTGTTAGAATCACTTGTTTCTTTTGCTGCAAATAGTATCAAAATTAATCATCTTTTGGTTAAATTATTCTATGCTAACATGAATTTGGATCATCATACTCCTCACAATCGCAATGATTGTATTTGGACATTAGTATGTGGAGTAAAAATCTATCTACCAGTTGCCAGACTTGGTGAAATCCTTGAATGTCCATCAACGGGGAATGATTTGGATGAGATTGATGTTTCTTTAAACTTGGATGATAGAGACGAGGTCTTACATCAATTCTTGAATGAAGATATTACTAGACTTACTTCAATACAACTCCGCCCATAAGCTCGTATACTCCATAGAGCTTTGATTCGATCCGTCATTCCATGGACAAGAAGTGAATGCTTTAGTCACTCTTTCCCAAAACCAAGCAAAGCTTCAAACTCGAATGGTAAAACTTGAAAAGAAAACCGAAAAATGTTTTAACTTCATTCGCGGCTTTCTAAACGTATTGGTTGCTCCACCTCATCATCTACCGAAGTTTTCAACTCCACTCCATTCCAATGGTCATCCAGCTCGGGGAACAACAATTGTAAAGATGATGATGATGATGTAGGAAGTGGCTCAAGTCCTAGATTTTGATTATCTTTGATGTTATTCTGTTTATTTTGAACAATTTTGTTGTTTGTTATTTTCTGTCATGAACTCCTTAGTTTGTTGCTGATTTGTAGTTTGTTTTAATTCAAGTTCAATTTACTTTATATGTTGATTACCTTTTTGCGATGTCAAAGGGAGAGAAGGTGTTGATATTTTCTATCTATTCTATCTTGCTTTTTGGCGGGGGAGCTTTTAAATAGGGGGAGTATATGTATGTATGTATATATATATATATATATCTCGTATTATATAGTTGTCATCGTCAAAAGGGGGAGAATGTTGAAACCTCGTTTACGACGTTTCATACTTACTTTGACTACGACAACGATATACGTTGATTTTTTTTACTAACTTGTTTTTGCAGGAATATCTATGAGACCGGATTTAAATGAACTTCATGCTGTATATATGTTGTTTTGAGTCATTATTTAGAATTGAAATGATGTTAAAATCTCTCCTATGGATATATATATATATATATATATATATATATATATATATATATATATTGACACATACACATACACACATTCACAAAAGAAAAATGAAATTTCAGGTCAAATTCAGACGTCTGAAATGACCAATTCAAACGTCTGAATATGTAACTAAATTTAAAATTTCTACAATATTCAGACGTCTGAATTGGAAATTTCAAACGTCTGAATCTGGTCAAAAATGACATATTTCCTTTCTGATTTGCACGTTACCAATTTCAAAAGTCTGAATTATTATTTTCAGACGTCTGAATTCCTACAATGACTATATTCATGGAATAGACACTTCTCTTCCATGAAAAGATACAACCTTTTATTAATGGATATGTCCATACTCTTTCATGATAACTATTCATGAATGATTGTACCTCTTTATACTCTATATAAACAAGTTAGAATCATCTATTTTATTCACCTAATCGATCTATCTCTTTCTATTCTTATACTACTCTGATTCTAACACTTTTGTGCATTCAAATTTATTCAAAATCATTCATTACTTCCATATTCTTCACACACACACACACACACATATATCAAAAGGAAAATATTATAGGAAGATTGTACTATTAAGAGACAAATTAGTGTTATTGAAAAGACACTGTGTCAATTACCTTCTGTATAAGTTGAAGTCCTGTTCTGTGGTTCAGGCAAGTGAAGTCCTTTTCGGCCGTTGAGGCATCGAAATCCTGTTCTGTTGTTCAGGTGTTGTAAACATGTTCCTCCGGGTTAATTGAGGGTTGTTATAGTTGAAATTTCAGAAGGAGTCTGGGACTGAACGTAGAACGGGAAGTTCGAACCAGTATAAAAATTCCTGGCGGGCTTGTGTTATTTTTATTTACTTTGCTATTATCATTTGCTTCCGCATTTAGATTTAATTATATTCCATATTACACGACCCAAAGTACTAGCTAGCCATAGTAGTTACTTTCATTGTCAGCATCATATTGGAAAGAAAATTGGGGTATTTGCTCGCCCTCAAGCAAATGGATGGGTTAAGGCTATGAATGAAATCATAAAGTCTGTTCTGAAAAGAGGTTTAGAAAAGGCTAGAGGTAAATGGGTGAATAAACTCCAAGTAGCAATATTGGCTTGCAAAACCGCGGCGAGTCCGCAAATTGCCATACTCCATTAACCCTTACTTACGGCTCCAAGGTCGTCGTCCATGAAGAACTTGGAGTCCCTCTCATCGAGTGGCTGATTACAACCCTTATATCACAAAAATATAAATAAGGAATTGCAATCAAATTGCAATCACACTAGAAGAAATATGTGATGACTTATAAGCATGTAAAATGCATCCAAGAACCAATGGCAAAAACATGTACCCAAACGTACACATGTATATTCAAAAAATTCAATTTCTTGAAATCGATAGAAATTGATTTTTCACTTGGAGTTATTAAAGAAAAGATTGGATCAGATAGCCAAAGCTTGCTAGTCATGTAGAACTGGACAAAGATGACCACCGATGGAATGTAATCCCAGATTCATACTATTGGGAATCGACCAAACGTCAAGACAACCAAAGAGGGAAACGACACTTTGGGAGGATGAAATTGAAGGATAAATGACTATTTAGGGAATAGGATGGATTTCTTTATGGAATCTTTAACTTGCTTCGATTCAAAGCACGTCATGTACGCAACAAGACGTACTTTGGGGGTTAAATGTTATCCGGCACCTTGGCACGACTACAAAACGAAGGTTGCAGAAGTTATAATTGAACGTAAGTGAGCATAACGTCAAGGATTGGTCCACTTTGAGTTATAATGGCAATTATTCTAAGTTGGCCTCGATGAGTAGGGGTCGATGTGTGATGGATGATGGGTCGGTGCTTGGAGTGCGGTTCGGCTGTTCTCGGTCGGTTATTCTCGATCGGCTATATGCACTAGGTCGAGTCAGCAACAATGATTTGATCGAAGTAGGTTGGCTATAATAAAAGACTACACTGTGGTCGAACTTGATGTGGTCGGCATCTTTAGGAAGTTTGGTTTGGATGGTTAGGCCTTGGTGGGTTGGCCAAGGTGCATGAAGAAGAAGTGGTTCGGTCATAGCAGTCAAGTCAGGAAAATACGATCGGCATCCTTTCACTTTGGATCAAACCATCATTTATCCCGAATCACTCACAAGAAAACCCGAGCTCAGCCAAAGTGGGTCGGCGGTCAACATTCGGCCTTGGAGATTCAGCATATCTGGATAACCATGGGTTATTCGGTAGACGTGGGTCGTATGGCTCGCTCGGTCCACCTCACCTCCAACTATGGGCCGAGCTACCTTGGTCTTGGGCCTGCACAGGGAGTCCACCCTACCTTCATCTATAAATAGAGAGGCAGGGGGTACAGTTGAAGGGACCTTTTTTTCCAGAACTCCAGGGAGACACTGCCATTTTTTGTACTCGCTTCTTTTCTGTTCAAATTTGTATTCAAGTTGTTTGTTTACGGATTGTATTTTTACTCAAGTGATTGGAAAATTAATGAAGATCATATTCAAAGTGGGTATAGGAAATTATGCCAAACCACTATAGATCTAGTGTTCTCGTTTTTTGTTGTTCTTTTCACAATCAATTGCACTTCTTCTCTGCTTAAATTTACTTTCTTCATTAATCTCTATACATAACTCTATTCAAGGCGTTAGTGACCAATTTTGGTGCTAACAAACTCCAATTCCAATATATATTTTTACTTTCAAATTCCCTTCAATTCTATAAATTTTAAAAATATATTTATAGTATTTAAATTATCAAAATTTGGCCCGTGCTACAAGGGCATCCAATAATCCCAATCACCACAATAATTTACAATAGATTAGTCTACACCAATCATATATCACAATATTTGAAATTTAAACAATATATTTAAGGAATCCAGTTGAATCCCTCTAACCTGTTTTCTTGCATCCATAGATGTTAATATAGCATAAAAATAATACCAATCTCACTTCAAGGGGGATGTCACAGTATATAGGGTCATCCGCTATTATGCAGAGCGCATAGGATTCCATCCACTATAATGTGCGGATATATCACTCCAAATACTAATATATATATATATATATACACACACACACACATACAATGACATACACACACACACACACAGAGATATATATATATAATATCCATCCAGATAATAATTTATAAATTCAACCTGCAATCAATAATTCATTTTAATAATTTAAAATAACTTTTGACAATCCAAAGAGAGTGAGATTTACGCACCTTTGATTTTTAATTGAAATCCATTCAAATTTCCAAATTTATATTAAATTGAACCGACATTCGATTTAACCCAAAATCATTGCTGATCCCAAAGACTCCAAATCAATCCAAAGCATAATACACGATCGTACGATCCCAACGCAATTTGTTCCATGATTTTTGGACCTCATATAGGGAAGTTATACACTTATAAGCAATTAAAATAAAACAAAAATAAATGTTTTAAACTAATTGTAGGATTTAACTTAGTTAATTAGCCTTAATGATAAAATCCAAATTGCTTTACCTTTTCTCAACGCGATAGCGTCAAGCTCTGCTTTGACCGTTCATCCTGACATCGGCCGCGTTCCTACTCTCCTCTACACCCCTAAGTCTATCGCAACTATCACCTGAACGCGACATTTGTGGCCCCCATCTGGTCCCTGCGCCTAACAATCATCGTGACTCAATTAGGAGGAATCCCCTACCTTGTTGCCACGCCTCGCCCTCGCTTGCTTCGATTAACTCCAGGCTGAGAAACGCCTTCGACAACCCCTGATCGCAGCTCCATTCATGAGCGCTGCCTCTCCTACAGCCGAAATCGAAGTAGCCGACCCTCTCGAGCTCGAGAAATTTATCGCGATTTGAAATCGCGCCCAAACATTTTTTCTGCCTTTTTTTCTCTAAAGATTTTGATAAGAATGTAATAAACCATCGTGATTTTTAAAGAATAAATGACTCGCGATTAAATTTGAATTGATTTCGGTTTCTTTTTTTTATCCATTGCTTTCAACTGATTGATAGGAGCGGGAAAGTCGTGATTTAAAAGTAGTGATGGCGTGTAAGGGAGAGCCTACAGTGACTGAGGTGAAAGGAAAACGGATGATGGGAATATAGTCACTCAAATGAATATATATATATATATATTATATAAATTTTCAACTCGTCTCGATCTCATAACCTAAAATCTCGAACCCCTACAAGGCGTGCCGCTAGACTTTATAATGTTATACTCCTATTTCGAATGCAATGGAAAAGGTTTCGAGTCCATATTCGATCGTACGGAGAAAATAGCCTTTTGTATCCAATTATTATATTAAATTCCCATATTAGTTTCAATGGTTTATATCCCATACGAACAAACGATAACTTCAAAAGCTACTAAATTTGAAACCCGACAATAAACTATTACGGATCCAATGGAATGTGTTTCGTCGAATTTCGAGACTGTGTCTTAGAAGGCAATTTTTAAAAGTGAACGGATCACTTTTAAATTTAAATTTAAAACTTAAATTATCTTCATTATTATTAATATAAATTTTACAAGCCTTTAAGTTACTTTTATCGAGCTTAAAACTCAAGATACAATAATTTATCCAATATTCAATTTATAAGATTCAACAATTAATTTATTTAATAAACCGCTATACTTAAATTCTGTATTAATTTTATAAATGAAAACCAATTTTTCATATTCAAAATCAATCTATAATTTTAATTGAATTCTTAAAACCATTTAAATATTCCAAATCAAACGTCGAAAAATCTGGGTCGTTACATTCCTCACCCCTTGAAAGAATTTTGTCTCCGAAATTGCTAAGACAGAAAGAATGCTCCAAACCCATTAACTTATTCAAACCCCACTTAGTGAAAATTCGATATTCACCTTTCTAATCCTTCCTTTCCAATCGAAACAATTAGCTTCAATTCTAACTTCAGAACTCTTTATTTAAATGACAATTTGAAATCAAATTGTCGTTAACAAAAAAATTCAATTTTTTTTCTAACGCCCTAAATTTCCAATTTTTTTTGGCAGAACTCCTTTGTACGAAGGACCTTTTGTAATATGACAAGAGAGATAAATATATATACATCGACCTATACGGTCAAAAACTAAAATATATGTCAATATTTTTATATTTTGCAGTATTTAATCCGAAAACATATCTAATTTTAGCATTTTTAAGCAAGCCGCTATTTTATTTTGCAATTCGCGCAATCAACGTCATGCTAAACAGCTCCAGGTATCTTTACTTACTCAATTTAAACACGTAAGTACCAAATATATGAAATTCACTAACATTTCATTTATTTAAAAAACTACAATGCGTGAATTTCAATAACCAATCATGCTAAACATGTGTTATAAGCAATTATAAGGTTTTGACATTCATTTTATTACTTTCAAACAATCCATTCATCATTTTATTTAATCAGCAATCATTTACAACCCGATTGGCTTACATTCAATTCACATTTGTAATAAACAAATTAACATTCATTCCAAATTGATTAAAAATCAATTTATTCACTTTTATTAATTTATAAAATTTTATTTACTACCATTTACGTCAAATGCAAAATTTTCTATGCAAATTCGGTGATATTCATTTAATAGAATAGTCATTTTAGTTTATAACTATTTTTAAATTAATTCCACCTCAATTTATTTCTAGTTCTATTCCATTTCTAATTGATTCTCAATCAATTCATTTTGCATTCCATTTAAATCCACTTTTACTTGGCTTGAAATCATTCCATGCAATTTTGTTTAATGGTCATTTCACAAATTTACTCGAAGCCAAGCTTCTATTAAATATTAACTTAAGTTATTTATTTACTTCAATCATTTCAACTCCATACTTGAGTTTATTTTCCTTGTAAAAAATTCCAATTTAAATTACTGATTTGATTTTTATATAGTCAATTTTCATTCCGTTTAGTAATTAATTTGATTAGTTCATTCATTTAACTCACTTCAAATTTCTATTCTATACTCAATTTATTCTCAAACTAATTTAATTAATATCAACGCCATTTTCAATTTATTTATACTCAAATTGGGTTTATCTGTAACTCAAACCATTTCTATTTCAATCCAATTCCATTTTATTCAATCACACTTCCATTTTTAAGTCAAATTTTATTTATACTCAAGTTTCATTTCAAAATCCATTTTCAATCCACAATCCAATTTATTTAACCAAGTTAATATCCATTCAATATTCAACTAACTAATTAATCATCTATTTAGTTCATTTCCACTTAATAATTCAACATCTGATTTTTATTTCAGAAACCTCTTTAATAAATTTACCCAAGTTCAAATTTATTTTATAATTCAAGTTGGGTTATTATTTCCTCACTTAAAAATATTACACCATTTTTATTTCGGGTTTTTTTATTTTACATTTCAATTTTATAGGTCATACAATTTATCTTCTCATATTTCCATCAATTTTATACTCGGGTATATTCCTATTTTATTTTTAACTCGAGACTATAAATTTAAAGCCTAAGTATATTTTTATTCAATTCAATTCATTTCAATTTTTTATAAGCCATTGAAGTTTATTTGGTCCATTCAAAATCATCTATAACTCAATTCAATTTTATTTACATCCAATCCAAATTCAACCCAATTTTTTTCGACTTATCTTAAGTTAAATTTCGATTTGTTCAATTTAACTTAACTCATTTAAGTTTAGATCCTAATTATTATAATCAATTCATTTGTTTATTACATTTGCTTTGCTTAAGTTTAATTTTATCCATTTAACTTTACTCTAGTTAAAATTCATTTCCAAAACTCAAGTTCCATATTTTCCTTTTCTATTTAGAATCATTTCCAATTTATAAGCTTATAACTTTTTTCCTGATTATCTTTAAATTATTTAAATCAGGATTCCAGAATTCCACACCTGGTATTTACTTTAAATTACTTTGAAATCAACAATATACATATATATAACCTTTCATTTCAACAACCTATTCCATTGGAGTTTTAAAATTTCATTTGGTCCCATCCTAAAACAATTCTCCTTCAGAATTTTCAAAACAAACTTTTTTATCTTCAAAACAATCAAAAAACAATGACCATGGTAGCAATCCATCACTTAGAAACTCGAAAATGAACATCGATGATGTCGTGACCATCATCGGAATTATTTTCCAACGGCCGAAGTTATTTCAGTGCTATGTCCTTTCAAAAATCCATTTTCAAAACATTTTTCTTTTCAAAAATATCTTCAAATAATAATACTATTATCTATCTCAAAATACTTTGGAAAACATTTCAAAAATCCCCGAGATTAAATTTTCAAACTCTGGTTTTTAATCAAGGCTTGGTTTTTAACTCATTTGTATAATCCATATTTATACAATGTCTATTTGGTTATATAAACTATTTATAATCTTGTTTTGATTATAATATTATCATCAAAACACTCCAAATATACCATAATAATTTTACAAAATTATACCTTTTATATAAAAATATAATTTGGGTAAATTATTTCATTTACTCGCTTCAAAACCATATTGTACTACTTAATCACGTTCAAGTGTTTGATTTAGTGGCGTCCTACTATTCAACAATAATTCATATACCACTCAACAGATTAATCAACCCAATATAAAACCATTTTATATTCACTAACAAATCAGCACTCATATCTATTAATACGCTCAAACTCTTTCTAGAGTATTACTGACTCTATCTCTAATGAGTAACCCCCAACAGAGCCAAGGTTCTTGCTTAACCTTCAGCTTTGATACCAAATGTAGAGACCCACAGTTCTGTATCCTTTGAGTTGATAAAAAAATTCACTCATGTTCAACCCAAATTGTACGGAAGAGAGAATAAATAGGGTAAGGTAGAAAAAGATGTAGAAGAAAATAAAACAACAACACAGAATCTCATAATCGCAGGGGAACAAAATATATTATATAACAACAGATTTTAAATACAAGAACTATGCTATTATTATACACACTATTTTCATAGTACAATAAAAAAAAATCAATCTGGACAGTTTAATAACTTGTCCTCATACAGCGGAAATACAAAACTAAGGGAATACGTCTAGTCATCCAGCTCGGCTCCAGAGCTCATAGAATTCTATCCTGAATCTGTAATACTCGGTTTGACCTGAGCATTATAATAAAATAACACCCGAGTCAATCTGGAAAACTAGCATGCGAAAACACACTCAATCTGAATTATTAGATTTTTCAAAATTCTTTGAATAAAACAAAGGTATCTCGTAAGACCGCGTCACACGTAAACACAATGGGTGTTTACCTTACGATAACCAAAACACTTTATAGAAAATTCAGTGATATTATAATAGTGTCTAAATACAAATACTTATTCAAATAGCTGAAATTGTTACATTAATTAAGTTTCAGTGTACTAGGCTCTACAAAAAAAACTGTAAGCTCGTATTGGGTAATGGATTCCAACAAATGACTGGGCCACTAGGGTACTGCCCGTCATAGTACACCTCTAGAACCGTACCGAGGACCAAGCCGGGATCCCCTACTACACAAACCGGCCTACCCCTGACCAGGATAGATCGAATATGTTATCACCCCGGGTGTACCCACCCTTACTATCGAGCGCTCCTTCCATGCACAACCATATCCATAACAAATTGGTTTTTCCAATGACTTCTAGGGAGGTGATAACATATCCTACTTGGGTGCGACCCACTTAGCCTTGCTGCATCTCCCATGTTTTAATCATTCCCAGTTGATGAGGTTCGTGGCTAAGCATTACCTTTTGAAGAACAATTTTACTTAGAATGCTCATCGTCCTCCAATGACGATGTTCTGATAGCATTCGTTCATATAAGCTGTCCTAGGTCGGGACAAACCCAATCACCATCTTCATTATCTTTATAGTATCCATTTACAACGTTTAAACCAGATCGAAGTGGTTTTAAGATAATTAAATCCGATCCCGATCTCTTCGAAATGATTAACGAAATTGGCCAATATTGATAGTCGGTTATCTAACTATCAATAAAATATTCATAAGCAGTCACTAGGCCCAATTTTATAAATATCCAAAATATTTATTCCAAAACATCGTCATCAAGATATATATTCAATTTTCTTCAATATTCTATATTTGAAACAATTTCAACACTTGTATTCATAACAGGATATTCTACCCTTCCAATACTTAGAAATATTTTGCAAAACTTTCCTTCAATACTTAGGAAAATATTTATACGTATAACTTCCAAAATCATTTTAATATTTAACATGGAAATATTTTGTACTAATCTCATAGTATCCGGAAATTTAAATAAATTCATCTTACGATTCCCAGACCGATTATACTTATTTATAATCCCAACCAACAATTTTTAACTCCTTTAAATGAATCCAAAAATCTTTCCAAAATTTTCACATCTAGACATTGGAAATTCTCTTAAGTCTTTAACATCCCATTTATAGGATTTCTCTTATAAAAGAGTTCATCGTTTAATAAACCCATCTACACATTTCGAGAGAATTTATAAATAAATTTACGATCATTTCAAAACGATATATATAGCGAGTCTTTTAAAGAATAGTAGTTTATTTGAAATATGTTCAAGTTATTATTTAAAGTATTATAACACTTTTATAACATCTATAACTCATTATAGGTGAACAAATAAATTCCCAAAGCTGACTTTAAAAGCTAGAATTTATTAAATAAATACTTACATTTTGAAAATCTACTTACCAAAGTATTTCAATCTCAACTTGTTTAAAATTCCATAATTTTAAAATAATAAAACTTTCCTTTAAAAACAAACTCACTTAAGATTTAATTTTTATTTTTATTTAAAAAATCTCAATAACATACTTTAGTTTATAGCTTTCTCTCGATTTCATGGCATATTGATTCATTTCGATTTCCTAACCATTTTTTTCTTTCAAAAATACAATCTACTATTTTCTTTTCCTCAACCTTGTTTCCATATCCTAACATAAATTCACCCTTGTGAATTTATATTTCCAATGATCATCCGATATCAAATCCCTTTATTCATAAACATCGCTCATAAATTTTACAACCCCTTTGGTTTACCTATTTATAAAACAAATCTATTTTTTTGAAATTCCATTATATAATTCATTTTCGTATAAATTCCTTTTATACTTCCAATCTATTTTAAATATTGACTTGACTTCCTTTTATTTTTCTAAAATATCATTTATATATTCTTTTATATAATTCATTTTTAAAAATCTCCATTTACTAATTCACAATAGTTAAGTACAACTAAACTCAAATATAATTGTTTTCTAATTCAATTTCCTTAGAATAACTCTAATTCCAGTATGTATATTTTTATTTTCATATTCCCTTCAATTCTATAAAGTTTAAAAATATATTTATAGTATTTAAATTATCAAATTTAGGCCAGTGCTACAGTTGCATCTAATAATCCTAATCGCTACAATAATCTACAATAGATTATTCTACACCAATCATATATCACAATATATGAAATTTAATCAATATATTTGATGAATCCAGTTGGATCCCTCCAACCTGTTTCCCTGCACAGATGTTAATATAACATAAAAATAATACCAATCCCACTTCGAGGGGGATGTCGCGGTATATAGGGTCATCCGCTATTATGCGTGGTACATTGGGTCTCATCCGCTATAATGTTATATATATATATATATATATAATCCACCAAGATAATAATTTATAAATTCAACCAGCAATCAATAATTAATTTTAACCATCTAAAATAATTTCTGGCAATCCAAAGAGAATGAGATTGACTCACCTTTGATTTCTATTTTCAATCTAATCAAATTTCCAAATTTATATTAAATCGAACCGATGTTCGATTTAACCCAAAATCACTGCTGATCCCAAAGACTCCAAATCAATCCAGAGCATAATACATGATCGTACGATCCCAATGTAGTTTGTTCCATGATTTTTGGACCTCATATAGGGAAGTTATACACCTATAAGCATTTGGAATAAAATAAAAGTTAAGGTTTTAAACTAATTGTAAGATTTAACTTAATTAATTACCCTTAATGATAAAATCCAAATCGCTTTAACTCTGCTCAATGTGATAGCCCCAAGCTCTGCTACCACCGTTCATCCTAACATTGGCCACGTTCCCACTCTCCTGCGCACCCTTATAATATATCATGACATCTGTGGCCTCCATCTCGTCCCTGCACCTGACGATCATCGCGACTCAATTGAGAGGAATCCCCTACTTTGCTGTCGCGCCTCACCTTCGCCTGCTTCGATTAACTCCAGGTCGAGAAACGCATTCAACAACCACTGATCGCGGCTCCATTCGCGAGCGCCCACGTACCCGACAGCCGAAACTGAAGTCGCTAACCCTAGCGAACTCGAGAAATTTATCATGATTTGAAATCATGCCCAAATATTTGTTTCTCCCATTTTTTCTCTGAAGCTTTCGATAAGAATAAAATAAAGCATCGTGAGTTTTAAAAGAAGAAACGACTCGCGATTTAATTCGAATTGATTTCGGTTTATTTATTTTTATTCGTTCCTTTCAACTGATTGAGAGTAGAAGGAAAGTCGTGATTTAAAAGCAGGAGAAGGCGTGTAGGGGAGAGGCTATAGTGACTGAGGTGAAAGGAAAAAAGGCGATCGAAATATTATCACCCAAATGAATATATATATATATATATATATATGTTATATAAATTTTCAACTCGTCTCGATCGCATAACCTAAAATCTCAAACCCCCATCAAGGCATGCCTTTAAGCGTTTATAATATTGTATCCATATTCTGAACGCAATGGAAAAGGTTTCGAGTCCAAATTTAATCGTATCAAAATAGCTTTTTGTACCCAATCATTATATTAAATTTCCACATTAATTTTAATGCATTTATGTCCCATATGACCAAACGATAACTCCAAAAGCTACGAAATTTGAAATCCAATAATGATACACTATTACGGATCCAATGGCACTGGTTTCGTCAAATTTCGAGATTGTGTCAAGGAAGGATATTTTTAAAAGTAAATTTGAGCAAGCTATCTTTAAAATTGAACGGATCACTTTTAAATTCAATTTTAAAACTTATATTATCTTCATTATTATTAATATAAATTTTACAAGCCTTTAAATTATTTTTATCGAGCTTAAAATTCAAGATACAATAATTTATCCAATATTCAGTTTATAAAATTCAATAATTAATTTATCCAATAAATCGCTATATTTAAATTCTGTATTTATTTTATTAAAACCGATTTTTCATATTCAAAATCAGTCTATAATTTCAATTCAATTCTTAAAACCATTTAAATATACCAAATCAAACGTTAAGAAATCTGGGTCATTACAAGAGGTGTCATAATATTATATTTCATGGTTTCCAATTCTTCTTTCAACAAACCTTTTTCATCAACAAGAACTTTGATTCTATTTTCATATTCTTCTTGCAGTTTCTTGTTCTGTTCTTTTTTTTGAAATGGTACTTAGATAAAACAGGTAATTAGGACAACATAACACAAATCACATGTCAATATATGTTCGAATCACGCTACGCAAGTTTCGTACTTGTGACATCTCGCACCAAAGTCGAACCACTTAACCACTGGGACAATGGTGCTGGTCTTAATTTTCATTTTTAGGATCAATGATCTGTAACTCCAAATCCATTTCAATACTTCTATTTTTCTAGTTTTTTCATTTCATTTTCCATTTAAAACCTTTTAATTTCTTCATCAAGAGTTTCTTTTACTTTCAAAACTTCCATATCAAATTTCTTTTTTTGATCTTTGGAACTAGCAACATCTGTACTCAATTCTTTATTTTGCTCAAAACAGAATTTTTTTTGCCAAACCTTCATTTATTTTCCTTAAATTTTCTAATTCTCTTTCCAAAATATCTTTCTCCATCCCAAATATAACTCTCTCTTATAAAATCTTCATTTTGAAAAACAATTTTCTACAAAAAAAACATATTAATATATATGATTTCAATTACTAAAAAAATCTAAAATAACTATCTAAACCTTTTCAAGCTCATCATTCTTCTTGTTAATATTTAAAATCTTATTCTTTAGAAAATCTCTTTCTTTCAGAATTTCTTCTTAGAAACAAGCGACCTGCAAAAATTGAAATTAAACTATTATACTAAAAATTATAAAATACAATTTAAACAAAAAAATATTGCTAGTACAATTAAATGCATAAAAGTTAAATGTAACGACCAAAAAATATTTGTAAGCATGACTGCATAACCTAAGTGCTGTAAAATAATTTCACTTATAAGTGTAACTTTTAATTGCTTTTAAGTTATGCAGTTAAAATATTGCACCATTTCAATGAATTTTTTAACTGCATTTCACTTATGCATTTAAATATTGCATCATATAGATTGATATTTTAACTGCATATGTGATATGAACTAAATCTTTGAATGCATGAAGCATATTCATTTGTCAAAATATGTGAACGTAAATATAAAAACACAACTGCACAACCACATAATTATCACAATTGCATAACTATAACCACATGACCATAATCGCATAAACTAATAATAAATATAAATATATAACAACATTCACTATTACGAATCCAAACTGTGCAACCAAAAGAAATCAAATATGAACAACAAATCACTTATGACAAACACAATTGCATATCAAAAGAAAATAAAAATGAAATTTATAACCATAACTGCATAATCAAGTGCAGTTATATAACTGCTATAATATATGCAATTTTTATTTGCATTTTAGTTATCCAGTTAAATTTTTTTTTCACTGCTTGAAGAAAATTTTAATCACAAACGAGTTATGCAGTTAACTTTAATTATTTGTATCTCTACTTAAACATCCAACAAATTATATGATGACATCAAAATGAAAATTGTCATTTGTTAAAATCTATTACACTTGTCAAATTTCATTATCTAATAATGTAATGAATGCCTTTTCAACTTCTTCCTTCTCTTTTTCGGTTCCTTGAATGACTTGATTTCCTTCAAAAACACTATTTGTTTGCAAATTATCCAAACCTGTATCTACATCTTCATTTGATAATCTTTCTCCTGAAGGTATAAGCTATAAAAAATAACATAAAAACCATATTTTCTAAAATGCAGATATGCATATAAATCAAAAACATAGATATGCATACAAATCAAAAAAATTAGCATATAAACAAAAGACTAATTTAAATTCAAATGAACTTAAAAACATACACAAATAACTGTATATCTATTATTTAATGCATATAAAAATAATTTTAATAAAACATTATATATAAAAAGAACATATTAAGAACTTCATTCATACCTTATCAATTTTTCCCACAACAATTTTAGCATAAAATGCATTATGAATATCAACCAAATCCCATTTTTTAGCCAATAGACGACCTTCATGATGACTTGGCTTAGGTTTAACTACATCAAATTTGTTGCAAAACCAGTACTGAAGAAAAAAATACAAAAAAAAATTAGAAACAACAATTACTAATGTAGAACAGAACTTTACAACAAAACAAAAAACTACTAATAAAGCAATATAACAAGCTTGCATTTTCGTTGGATCATACTTGATTGTACCAAAATTGGACATAACACTCTTCGGATGTGTTTGAAGAGATAAAATGAAGAAAGTAAATGGAAAAAGAGGGAAGATCGAACAAACACACCAATGATAAGCAAGAAAAACGCACAGAAACATACGGATTTAGAGTGGTTTGGCGTATGGCCTACGTCCACTATGAAAAGATTGACTTTTATTAACTATTGCTTACTGGTTACAATGAATTACAATAGTAAAACTCGAATACAACAATGGTTTCGGCAGAGTCTGAATGTAGAAGATCTAAAAAATCCCTTTTAGGTCCTGGGCTTTTATTTACAGGCGCAGGTTGCAAATATCTCGCTCAGATCTCGAAAGACTTCTTCTCTCACATGGTGGGCCCTCTCGATCGATCCCATGTCGTTTGCATTTGATACGTGATCGATACGAACGAATTTCGTATCGATCAGTATTTTATCCAATCGAGACAAGATCGATCATGAACGTTCTTGAGGATGTACGCAAGCTCCTATGAAAAATTGGTGGCATTTGGACTTGTAGTTTTTGAGTTATGATCGATACAAGTTTGGATTTTTCGAAGGCTGTTGAATTTGTATCGATGTTATTCCCATCAATAGCTTCGTATCGATGGTTCTGCATGTGATGTATGATGACATGGCACTTGCTTTAGGATGGATCCACTTTTATGCCGATTGACCGAGTCTTTTACTTGAGTGTGTTTTTATCGTATCGATCTGTGCATCCACTTTGTATCGCTTCCAATGCTCCACTTCGTATCGATATCATGTGTTCCACTTCGTATCGACCGTCGAGCATTTAGTTTCATATCAATAGGAGGTGTTGATTTCATATCGATCTGTGGCTGATCGATACGAAGCATGCTTGAAATGGGATCGATACAAGATGGACTCCCACGCTACTACCGATGGATACAAAATGGATGGTTATGAATGGATACGAAGTGGGTCAATTCCGATGGATACGAAGGAAGCCGCTGCCGATGGATTCGAATGTGATCGATGGGAAGAAGGTTGAACGATGGATACGAACATGTTTATTCTCTTAGTTTGCGTCGATTATACCTTGAGCATATGTACGTAAATTGACTTGAAATTTGGAATGTTGGCTTCCATAGATTTGTTTGTCATGTCATGTTGATTTTAGCTTGATCTGAACTCGGGAAAAATTTACCAGTATCCATAGCGAACCTGTGTATACCATTTTCTGGGATGAACTGTCTTTGATTCTCAATCAATTTCTTGGTGTCACGGCCTTGCCAAAAGGCGGATAACATTTACCCTCCAAAGTACGTCTTGTGAGAACACAACGTTCTTTGAAAAGTTGCAATCTTCATTCTGATCGGTTTTATCCGACTTGTCTGAACGGTTGTTGTCTTCTCGTCGAAAGGTGTAACTTTTGATTAATCTTTAGTAATATAAATAATGAATTGTTTGCTGCCAATTGTTGTTGTAAGGGACAACGGATTAAGGATCTTAATGCTAATTTAACACTAGAGAGGAGGGGTGCATAGTGTTTAATGGATTCTAAGAATTATGTGAACTAATTTAAAATTATGACACAAACAAATGCAGAACTTAATCATAGAACAATCATAGAATCAAATACAGATGCAGAAAGTAAATAAAAAGCAGTAAAGGGAAAGAACGCATCAGATTTTATACTGGTTCGGAGTTACCCTACATCCAGTCATATACCAAGGCAAGCCACCTCATATAGATTTTTATTATACCAATGTCGAGATTACATTCCTCAATTTCTAAAGGACTTGAGGTACCCTCATGTCTCACGAGTCCGGGGCAAACTCTCTTGATTTACAAGCCACGAGATTGCCTAATTGATTTTCAGTCACAACCACACCTTACAGAGGGACTCAATAAACTTTTGATTACAAATTGATCCTATAACTCTAAATAGCACTTTTATCTTCAAGAGAGGGCAGAGAATCAAACAAGAATGAGATTCTAATTTGATTCACTTGAGAATTCGGCAAAATTTTGGCACGATCTTAAAAATATGAAAATTTTAGAATATGGATTTGTGGAGAAGAAGAAGTGAAGAAAATATGAAATTAGTTGGTTAAAAAATTCTTTTGTGAATGCTATTTATAAATCACCAATGGTCATAACCATTCGTGATGAGATTTAAACGAATGGACACTTCTTTTGAAAATTGAGACTTTTGAATTCAATGGCCACCATGTCGACATGGGATATCACATGATGTCGACATCCCTATTTAAAAAACTATGTAAAATTTGTTTTTGGAAATGGAGTTTAAAACAAGAGTTTATTTTTAAAACAAAAACAAAGAATATTTTAAGGCCAAAGTATCTTTTTGGAAATCATTTGAAAGATAATTTTTAAGGCTAAAACATTTTGAAAAGTAGATTTGAAAATCATTTTGAAAAACCCTTTTGAAGTAGTTTTGCAAGCTTCTTCCTATAGAACATCTCATCACATCAGGACTCGAGAATTTGTACAAGACCTGGATGGTCATGGGTTTGTAAGCCACTTGTCGTAGGTTTCTAAGCTACTTATCATGGGTTTGTAAGCCATAAGAAGGTAGAAATGGGTTCCACCCCAAATGAAATTCGAAATGAAGATTTCCATGCTATTATGACGTTTTAAAAAAAAACTAGACATATATCTTGAAATCTTGATCATGATACTCTAGAGTCTTCAATTTTGAGTCTTCAGTCTTTATACTAATCAGTCTTCAGTAATCAATACCTGCATATATATATATATATATATATAACCTGCATATACATATCTATCTAGACAATAGTGTTAGTACATGTTTTATAATAAGATAAGTTAAAAAGGTTGTTGTCATCAAAACCAACATCTCAGTTCCAAACAATCTCCCCCTTTTTGATGATGACAAACTATAGTTATATAATATACTTATCATACCATAACTCCTATCATAACTCCCCCTTACTCCATAACTCCCCCTTACTCCAAACCAACTATTATTTTATTACTTCTCCTGCTTTATCATCAACAAAAACTTCTTAAAAACCCCTAAACTTGTTATAAGATAATCAACCATAATAAAATAGGGTAAACCATATATAAGTGTAATAAGTGCTAAGTGTGACCATAAATGTAATCCAAAAGTAAATCAATCATCAACAAATCATATTTACAGTAATTATTCAATCCAAACATATATACAAACCATGCCAAATAAGTTAAGTCAATCAAGTTTAAAACACACCAAATCAAATTAAACAAATAACATACAGAATGGCTAAACATTCCTTGGTACTTCCACCCATCCATCTTCTCCAAAGATAGGGTCTGCTTTGATGGCATCTCATTCTTCTTTATCTTTGTCGAGAGTGACTGGTGGATTTCCTTCGAGATTGTCCTTATTAAGGGCTGAGATCATCCAACAAAGGGTGTCGAAATGCCTCTCTTGCTCCTTGATCATTTGTATTTGACTCAATTCTATGTGACGCTAGTTACGAAGTATGAATGTAAGAATATTCTTGAAGAAAGTGAGAATTTCTTCAATATTATCACTTAGATTCTTAATTGGAGAAGCCATAATTCAAGAAATAGGAAGAACTATGAAAGAGAATGATTAGAGATGAAGTTTGACAATTTATTATGGAAGAAATAGATATAAATAGGGATAGAAAGTCGTTTGAAATGAATAGACACAAGTTAGTTACATGAAATTAAAATTTGAAAGTGTAACTAGTTTTTGCCCATTGAATGTCGACATGGGGGGATGCTGTATGTCGACATGCCTCTTCTTAAAATGACATTTTACTTTTTTTTGAATATTATGAACAAATCTATTAAACTAAAATTTGTATAATATAAAAACAAGCAATTACATCGACAAGTGAAGTTGATTAACAGGAAATGAAAATTTCCATTAATAATTCTAGTCAACATTACATAAGATAATATAATATTAACTAAAATAAAGGAAATACAAAGATAGAACTTAAGATAACATGAACTAAAACTAGTTAGATGAAGGCGAAGAAAATGATAGTCCAAGATTTCTACTAATTTTCCCGAAGAACTTTCCGATTTTAGTGGAAATCTTATCCATTTCCTTACTCATTGATCTTTTAAGTGTCTTTTGATTTTCCACTGTAATTCTTTGATTATTGAGAATGATCTTGTTAGATGATTTAGCGGGATTAGTAGGATATTCAACACTTTCTAAGGAAGTTTCTTGATCTTCCTCTTCCTCCTCTTCAATTTGCATTCCTTCATCTTCCTCTTCTCTCTGCCTCCATTTCTTCCATTTCTTCATAAGCAAGCCTTTCTTCTTTTTCCGTAAGTGTTTCATATGATTGAAACGCTAATGGAATATGCATAAGGGAAATGTTTTCATGGTTGAACACTTTTCTAGTTATAAATTCTTCCCTTTTGAAATCAACTCCAAAGTAATTAAAAATCAAGGTGAGATAAATTCCATGATATAATGTGTTTTCACCCATAGTAAAATTCTTAGGCCTTGGCTCATCCAAAATAACTTGAGCCCAATTAATATCATAATTTCCAAAAATTGCAAAACGAGCTTTGCAAACTTTTAAAGTCGGGTTGTTGTAGTTTCCTGATCTTGGTATAAGAGTGTGTTTGATAAGAAGAGTAACAATTCTTGCTTTTGGACGAAAATAACGATTTTTGAATTTGAAATTGTCGTCCCCTTCAAAATGTGATAAAATGTCTCTCGATCATTTTCATTGATTTGAAATTCCGAGAGATTCATTCCAGTATACTTACATCCCAAAATATTTTCCAAAATTTCACAATCAAAACAATTTGTGTTCCTTTAACACTACTCCAAATTTGTCCTTCTTCTCCATCATAAAAACCACAATTCAAATTCGCATAAAACATCTTAACAAGATTTGAATAACATACAAAATCATTTTATTTGTTGTAACTAAACTAAGAATAGAACATTGTTGAAAAAGATTTTCAATTTCATAAGAAGGAAAATTTTCAAAAATAGAACATTTTCCCGTATGAATTTTACCAAAGTTTATATAGTTGATGTAAGCTTTGATAGCTTCTGGGTCATTAAAAAGAAATGTTTTTGACAGATTTTGGAAGCCTAATGGTGTTTGGAGTGCCTGAAGAGGCCATTGAAGAAGTTTGAGAGGAGTTGAAGATAATGAAGATAAGTTTGAAATTTAAAATAAAAGTGAAAAGTGATGATAAAAAGAGTGAGATAAATAGAGATTCTATAGACATGTTCTCTGGTCAAGAGACATCTTTCTAGAGCATTGAAGTTGGCGAAAAGGTGGAGGGAAATTCAAAAGTGTGAATTCAAATTTTGAAATCAAATTCCGAGGGGCATGTCGACATGGGGTATCCTGGTATGTCGACATGTGTCTATTGAATCAAATGTCAAGTTTCTATTCCTAATTCCTAATAAATATATATATATTATATCCTATATTCTAATTATATAATTCCTATGATAACATTAAATATAATAATACTTAAATATTAATAATTTAATATTTAAAATATTATTAAACTAATATTATTTTTGAATTTAAATTCAAATTTCAAGGGATAAATTTGAATTTAAAAATTCAAGGAATTTTAAACAGTCAAGCAAATAAACAAGCATCCATTCAAAGATGAAAAACCAAATATAATGTAAATGCGTACCTATTTTTAGATCCATACTCCTATCGTCATCTGATTCACGAATAGCAGTGAAACAAAGATTTGAATTATTCATCTTCTTTTCATCATCACTGGATGATGAATCTAAGTCATCAAGAGTTGATGTGAATGCTTTCTTTATTTTCCTTGACGAGTCATTATTTGGAGGGAACAACTGTTTATTTGGATATGGACAATCTTTTCTATAATGCCAGACCTTATTGCAATTGTAGCATCTATCATTGTTGACGTTCTCCGTATTATTTCTGGAATTACTATAATCATTTCTTTTGTAATTATTCATTTTTCTATATTTTAGGAATTTTCGAAAGTTTCTTATCATGAAGGTAATCTCCTCATCACTGTCTGGTTCCGAATCTTCAATTGTTGAATTGAATGCTAATGACTTCTTTTCTGTTGCCTTGTTGTCTCTTCCTTGCAGTTGAACTTCATAAGACATCAGATTCCCAATCAATTCTTCTATTTTCATGAGACTGATATCATTTGCTTCTTCGATTGCAAGTGTCTTTTAATCCTATTCTGGAGCTAGTGAATTTATAATTTTCCTGACTTGGTTTTCCTCCGAAAAGCTTTTTCCCAGTGCAATTAGTGAATGAACAATATCTTGAAATCGACAGTATATGTCAAAAATGGACTCATTTGCATGCATTTTAAACAACTGAAACTGATTAGTTAATGTGGAAATTTTAGTTTGTTTAACTTTGCTTGTTACTTCATGAGTAACTTGCAAAGTTCTTTAGATTTCAAACGTAGACTTACAAGCAGACACTCTATTAAACTCATTCCTATCTAGTGAGCAAAATAATATATTCATGGCCTTTGAGTTATTTTGTGCAACACCCTTTTGCTCAGCAGTCCACTGGGCAATATTGGTAGGTTGTTCAATATACTCGGTTTGTGTGATATTCCAAGTGTCTAATCCTACATATTGTAAATAAATTTTTATTTTACAAGCCCAATAAGCATTATTACTGCCATTGAAAAATGGCGGTCTGATGAAAAAATAGACTGACCTTCTACAAAAGAACTAGTGTTAGTGATAACAGAACTAGTGCCAGAGTTGACATTACCAGTGTTGGTAGCCATTAAAACAATTTTCAAGTTTCATATTATGAAAATTATGAAAACCAATGCTCTGATACCAATTGTAAGGGACATCGGATTAAGGATCTTAAGGCTAATTTAATACTAGAGGGTGGGTGAATTGTGTTTAATGGATTCAAAGACTTATATGAACTAATTTAAAATTATGACAAACAAATGCAGAACTTAATCACGGAAAAGTCACAAAATCAAACAAAGATGCAGAAAGTTAATAAAAAGCAGTAAAGGGAAATAAAACACCGGATTTTATACTTGTTCGGAG
Organism: Allium cepa; assembly: GCA_030765085.1. Lineage (NCBI taxonomy): Eukaryota > Viridiplantae > Streptophyta > Magnoliopsida > Asparagales > Amaryllidaceae > Allium > Allium cepa. Next base: position 538,962,217 of record CM060934.1, on the reverse strand, counting down.
TTACCCTAGATCCAAACCTGTACCAAGGCAAATAACCTCATACAAATTTTTATTATACCAATGTCGAGATTACATTCCTCAATTTCTAAAGGCCTTGAGGTACCCTCCTGTCTCACGAGTCCGGGGCAAACTCTCTTGATTTATGGGCCATAAGATTACCCAATTGATTTCCAGGTACAACCACACCTTATAGAGAGACTCAATAAACTACAAAATTATCATTTCGTATCGACGGAGTTGAGTGGCTTTAATATGATCTTGTAGTGACTTCCCTTTCGATGGTCATCGATACGTGATGGTAGGAACTTGGAGTGCGTGTTTCATATTAATGGATACCAATGGGTATGAATGGTTGTTGCATTAGATGGATGATGGAAGGATACGAAGAAGGCCTCTTCGCATCGATGGGTCAGTGACGGATACGAATAGCTAAGGATTTAGGTTGATAGTAATTAGATACGAACATGAGGTTTCGTATCGATGATGTGCACACTGCTTCTATCGGTCATTGGCACTGGGAGATGAATCGTTTCTTCCTAGTTATGCACCCATATAAATACGTTTTGTACTTAGAATTTTTTCACTTGTTCACTTTTTACTTTCTGCTTTCGTGTCGATAGAGCACTCGAGAAACGAAAACTGTCTTCATCCCAAATCGTCTAACTCTTCGTTCCTTCAAATCGATTTCTCAACTTGGGTAATTAACCAATCCATTCCATTATAAAATGATGAGACTCGAGTTTCCATGCCAATTCATTCAAGGTCGTGGCCGACTCCAACAACGTTGCTACTAGAGTTGGATCTGAGCAAGATTGAGTAAGAAGCAATGGCGTTCAAACATCTTGGTAAAGAAGGTCGACTGATGGATGCAAGGTGGAGTGTTGTAACATTGGAAGTAATTTGTATCGATCTGGGAACATTAGGAGTTCGTATCGATCCTGGAAGTGCTGAATGGAAGTGTGAGATTCGTATCGATGGAGGATGGTAGGAGTTCGTATCGATCTGGAGCGATGGATACGAATACTTAGCCCACGTGATCGATACGAAGTTCTGAATCAGGTGATTGATACGAAGATGGGCCGGTGATCGATGCAAAGTCCTGCCCTCGGTGATCGACACGAAATCTTGACCGATGGTCGATGCGAAGCCAAAGGTTTCAGATCAATTCGAATCCCAGTTTTACCTGACCGATATGAAATTAAACTTTTGTCGAATGATCTAAGTTTAAATCTTAATGGATATGAAATCTTGTGTATACTCGAACCCGACTTTGACGAGCTTCAGCCTTGCATATCTAGACTTAACTGTTAAATTGCGTACTTGATTGCCTTTCGAAGCTCATTGATGGAACAGTAACTTGACAAAATTTTAAAAAACTTTAACTCGGATCGGTCTTTAAAGTCTGGATGGCATGGTTGTGACAGTCAACGATGACGGTCACTCCAATTGAATTCTAAAGTCTCGTCGTTTGAAAATTTCTTAAATTCTGTAGAATCTTTTAGGCACTATGTAGCACTGCACCGCACAACACATTCATGCACTTCACACTGGGGAACACGCGGGCTTATTATCATCTAATGATGGCTTTTAATGAGTTGATTAGTTATGAAATCTACAAGCTCACAGAAGCAAGAGCCTCAAAGTTTGTCTTCTTCGATAATAGAGATGCCAGCCATTGCAGCCGAAGTAATAGGTCCAGCTCCAGATGAGCTGCCAGGAGCAACTTTTATCGCTAATCCTCAAGACTCTATGCCGTCCAATGTCTTCAAAGATATGTTAGGGAAAATATGCTTAAGGCACGGTCTACCATTAGATGACATTTTGCTACTTGAACCAAATGACAGGCCGCACGTTCCCCCAGAAGGATTCATGGCATTTAATCGACATTCGTGCATAGGTGGAACACTTCCTCCATTCAACCAGTATATCTGAGATGTGCTAGCTTTCTTCAAAATCGCTCTGTCATAATTACATCCAAATGTATATGCACTGTTGAACACTCTATTCATCATTTTCATGGAACATCTCTTTCGACCCTCGACTCCGAAAGAAGTCAGATACTTGTTTAATGTTAAGAGCCAGGGAGACAATCCTTTCTTCACATTTCTAGAAGCAGTTGGAAATTGCCAAGTGGTGATGAGATCTTGGACTAGGCTTAGTTATTTTAAGATGGAGTGGTTTTACGTTCGATTCCCTCCAAGGTTCGCCAGTCGATGGTTAGTCAGACGTAGGTGCCGCAACTGTTCCAGTAATCAACGAGATAATCATAACTGACACGGAAACTAATATCTTCTTTCCTTTACAGCCATAATTCTGCGGCCCGAAGGTGCCCGTTTTAAAGAAATAGTAGGAATTCTTCAGGAAGTGCCGGGTGAGATGAGAGAAATGGACTCCGTGCTCATAGATAGAAACTTAAGGATTGTTGGGCTAACCAATCGAAATCAAAGCATAAGACTATAGGGATCTCTTAGGGCCGTCTCGGAGAGACGGGCTAAAAATAGAGCGCATGGGATCATAACTGACGACAAACCCATAGCCGGGCTTCCTTTTAGTTTTCAGGATTTAGAGGGAAGGAGGAAAGGCAAGGCTGCAACATGTAAGCGTCATAAGTATTTAAGATTGAAATCCATGGTTGTGTCATTGCCAGTCTCCAGTGTTATAATTTCGGAGGCTCCTCCCTCGCAAATAGAGAATCCTTTTGAAGGGCTTACCGATATTCCTATTCCGGACTATGTATCGCTCCAACATGACAACAGATTGGAAGGGCTTCAAAGTGCCTTAGATTTAAGCCAATCACTTCCTACAAGTGTGGCTGACAAATCCGGGGGGTTTAACACATGCATATGTACACTTCATGGCAATACAAGATTTCCAATAATAATTTATTCATTTATGGGTATTACTGATCCTACTTTTCTTTCTATTTTGCAGATATAATGACTAGGCAAGAATCTATGTTGGAAAGCCTCCGCTCCGCATGCTAGTCATCCAGTTCAAACTATGAGTCCCGTAGGAGGGAAGCTGACAGAGACCGCGATCGTGGTTATTCAAGCTATGAGCGCTATGATAGGGAGAGGGACAGAGATATAGAATATAGATATCGCTCCCGATCACGTTCTCCTCCTCCTCCTCGGGCTCCCGCACCACCCTCCGACCATGATATATAACCTTTAGAGCCTCAACGTCAAAAACCGTCTTCTCAAGCTCCCAGGCCTGATTCACAACGCCGTAGAACCAAGGCCGAAACTCCAACTGTCACTGAACAGGCCATTACCGAGCCCACTGGGGAAGAAGCAATCAAAATCGCCCGGTTGAGAATAAATTTTCCGAACATATGTTTCAACAGTTTTATCTTCCCTCCACACTTAAAGAAAATTCCAGCTGAGGTGGAACAAACGATGCATGATTACATCCATGATATTTATACCCAATATAGGGAGTGGATGAAAGCCGCGGATAAAGCATTGGTGGTGGCTTTTGAGCGAGCAAAAACTATTAAGAAGTTAGAAATCAACCTCACCCAAAAAGACCGTATATTCAAGTGCTGAATAATGAAGCTGAATCTTTCCAAAAATCCAAAATAGAGGCCACCAAGAAAGTCGATAAGGCAAATCAGTCTATGGAAAGGATGCAAAAAATGTATTTTGCTTTAGTCGAGGAGATGGGCCACTGAAACACCACTGTTACGACCAAGTGGGATGATGCTCTGAAGGAACTCAATGAGCTTAAAGCCAAATTCTCTAAAATCATCAAAGAAAAGGATGATGCAAATAAGGCTGCTCAGGAGGCATGCAAGCCAACTATGTCGCTCCGGGATGAAAGGGATGCAGCAGTACTTAAAATTCGGGAGGCTGAGGCTAAGGTTGAGGATGAAGTTAAGATGGCAGAAGCCAGGTTGGAGGCCGATATTGAAGACCTTCTGATCACATATAACGCTAATGTTTTGAAGCACAGAAACTTGACCTTGCTTGATAATTACCCAACACACTTGTACAATGATTGGGGCCGATTGGTAGAAGATGAAAAGGTCGAACACCAAGCTGAATCGATTGATGAATTTGAGCTCGAGATCTAGGTGTTGAGTGAAGATGAAAGGAAAGTTCTCCATGATATCATGATCGCATATAAAAAGGAGAAACTTGGAACTCAACACTCGGAGGCTGGGGAAGGTTCGGGCGTTGAGCATCATGCTGTAAGTTTTGAAACTCTTGCATCAACCCAGCCTGAAACTACATCTGTGGTTGATCCCCAATCTTTTCCTGCATACAATCCCGATTAACCGCAGTTGTCTCCAGTCTGTAAGAAAGTATCTGAAGCTACTCCTCCTGCCGCGGGTCAAATTGAGGAAGGTACTCTGAACATTTTTCACGTTTGCATATAATCGGAAATGCTACTTGAAGAAATTACTAACACTTATTTCTTTGTCTCCATACAGTGATTAGAGTAACATCTGCTATGCCTCCTGCAACCCAAGAGTTGCATCACGAACATGAGGCTATCATTATAGAAGCGACCATGACAGAGGCTACTGCATCTTCGAATGGGGTACAAGGGGGCACACTTACTTTCCATAAACAGATGATGGAGAAATTTCTCGGTCATCACAGTGACCCCTTTGCTGATCTACCGTTTGTCATGAGTGGAAGCGCACCTGTTACTAGCTCCTTAGGCCCAACTGCCAACGTCCCCGGTGAGGCTCAGACAATTCATAAAGAGGAGATAATAGCTGAAATCAATGCTGAGATGGAAGTAGCCGTGCGGGCTAGTAGCTTTGGAGGTGGAATGGCTGGTCCTAGCCCGGCCTCGTTGCATATGATCTCCCTAAGAGGAACGGTTGTTGAGACAAGTGTGTCTCCTACGCCTGCTAACATTGATCCTATCCCTCCGCCTCCACCTTCAGGAAGCATTCCTATTCACTTGAGTTCGGAGGAGGAAGTTAGCATAATGCCCCCAGGTGGAGATCAGCCGCCAAAAGGCAAAGGTTCGAAGAGAAAACTAAGTGGTGAGTCTAGTGGGTCAACGCCGAAGAAAAAGCCGAGTAAAAAGAAAGAACAAATATGCCTTTTTGACCCATTTTTGATAGATATATAGATAGGAATTTACTTTTGCTTTCTTTTTGTTAGACTGTGTATAGATGCAGGTTCAGCCCCTACTGGTAGGATGTACTTGTCCTTTTTTCTTCCAAAGAATAATTGAAATGAAATTTCATTTCATCTCTGGCTCAGTTTGTATTTATTTGTTAAAGTGCTACAGTGCTCAAACTTCCATTCAATACACTTGTTGAGTTTTAGTTTTTAAATTTCATTTCGTCCCGGGTTTAGCTGTTAAGTTTCGGAGTTACGGTTTTGGGTCGCGATCGAGCGCTATGTTGAATTCTGATATTGGACTGTCTCAATCAGTGGCTGGCACTTAAGTTCTACCCCCAGTTTTGGGGATAAATTGAAAAGAGTGGTTAACAATCAATGATTGCCTTTAATATATCGAGCTCAACTTCGCTGAAGTAGAATTGAAACGAGACGAGTTCAGGTGATCAAATCAAACTTTCTCGTCTATTGGTGATCGCACCCGCACTCTAGGGATTGCACTTGTTCATCGACGGTCGATTGTGTCCGTTTAAGTCATAGTGATATGCCCACGCTCTGGGGACTTGAGTTATTTTCATGGGTGGTCAGTCACACCCGTTCGATTTTAGAACTGCGTCCACTCTATGAGGACTTAGATTGATTCGTTCGTGGTTAGTCACACACGATTTACATTTTTGCTCTGACTGCACTCCGGAGACTCAGAGTTATTCGATGTTTATACTCCAGTTCGTACTTTGGGAATCTAGAGTTATTTAATGTTTATACTCTGGTTCACACTCTAGGAATCTGGGGTTAGTTGATGGGTGGTCAATTTTACGCACTCGGTATTTATGTTTATACTCTACCTCGCACTGCGAGAATCTGGAGTTGGCCAACAAATGGTCGGTTCACATCCACCCGAAGTTAACAAGTGAGATCGTTAGAGTGACGGGTCTATCCTCCTCGAACTTGGTTTGAATATGGGCGAAGTCATTATGTGGACGGATCCACCCTCTTCAAAACCGCATTTATAGGTTTGTACTCCAGTTCGCACTTTGGGAATCTGGAGTTAGTTAGAGGATTATCGTATATCAATCCTTTTTTGGCTTCAGTGTGATGACTTGTCCTCGTGCTCGGGTTTCACTTAGCAAGTGACTGGTCGCATCACATTCACCCCCTATTTGAATAAATCCCACCATATGTGGAACTTAGCTCTCCATGCATAGTGATTGTCGTATGACGGATTTTCAAAAATCACAACTTTGGCTTGAAGAGGTTGCATTTTATTGCTAAAATAAGAAAATACAACAAAGTCGGTTGCCTTATTACAATTTCAAATTTTGAAATGAGTATACAAATTGAAAATGAAAATGAGGTTGAAAAAATAAACATAGCCTGTTATGTGTAGTAGCGACGTAGACTTTCGCTGTTCCAAGCCCTTAGCAGAATGAGACCGTCAACGGTCGGTAATTTGAACGTATCATCTCCGAGCTTTCGTCCAATGACATACGGTCCTTCCCATGTTGGTTTCATATGTGAAGGAGCCAGGTAAATTCTTATGAGGACGAGATCACCGAGTTCAAAGGTTTGGGGTCGGACCTTCGTATTGCATATCCGGGCGACTCGACTTCGATATGCGGATGCCTTCAAATCAGCCTCTTCACGCTTCTCATCCAATAAATTAAAAGATTCGATGAGCAATATAGCATTTGTTTTCGGATCATAATAAGTCACACGATGACAAGTTACTTCCACCTAGACTGGATAACGGCTTCAGAACCGTAAGAAAGGGAGAATGTAGTATGGCCGGTCATAGATTTGTGGGTTGTCCGATAAGCCCATAATGCCATAGCAAGTTCATCGACCCATTTACCCCCGGCCTTTTCCAGTCATTTCTTCAGGATAGACTTTATAACTTTATTAACACCTTTAAGATGTCCATTTGCTTGAGGGTGTGCAACTGCCGTATAATGGCTCGTTTTTCCGTACCCTTTGAATCGACAATAAACCACACATATCCATCTAAAACTAACAAACCACGGTGGATAATAGAATACGCCCATACATAGATGAATATCTCCAACTCTTCTTTGGAAACTTCAACCGTCTTCGAATAAATCTGAAACTACTCGGATCAGACCCAAGTATTAAAAAAATATCCGGACCAGACTTGATAAATCAGCGTGAGATACTCAAAATTTAAAAATGACTATGTTAGCAAAAGCTTTGAAAAGAAGGTGTCTCATAAGACCATACCCATACTTAAACACGGACGGGTTTTTACCTTATGATAACCAAACACTTTATACCAAAATACATTTGACATTATTTTTAATGACATTCCTTTGAAAACACTTTTCAAATAAACTTATTCAAATAAGGTATCAATATCTGGCGTAAGTCTAAGGTAATATATCCAGACTAGATCAACGGAATGTACCGAACGGAATATTGATACCAAAAAAGGGATATCTGAAATGTTTGCAAGTCATTACATTATTTTGGTAATACAATCAAAACCGTAAATCTCGTATTGGGATTGGATTTCCAACATGGTAGGAAACCAGTGGAAAGATCAGTCTGCATCCACGGCTTATCCAAGACTCAGACGTCGTTATATAACAACACAAATGGCTAAAAGTGGATGCAATCTGCGAATCACATCCAAGGAATCGAACTTCGCGCATCCCTGCCATTGGGCCCAGACATATCTAGTACCTAGGGCTCAGAACATTTGATAACCGAAATCACTGCTATCCGAAATGCGGGCATACATCTGATCACAAAGAATCCTATCATAACCAGGGTGTATGGCTGGAGAGGCTACACTCAATTTCTTCAAAGCCACGCTTCTCATACAAAACCACGCTTTGATCATAAAAGGTTACACTTTGAATGCCACACTGCCATTCCTTTGATCACTATTTAACTCCCATGAGCATACAACCTCTAAGCATGTATGTCTCAGAGAAGGGTGTTAAGCTAAGAGAAGTTGCCTTCTCCATCACCAAGCAGATGTACATTTGTAAAAGTCAAACATTGTGTCTCACAAATGCAATGTCAAACAGTCGTCCATACAAGTTCGTTCTGGAACTGAACGAAACCAAAGGCATCTCCGACTACCTCTAATAGTGAGTAGTCCTTGAATCCCAAAAATCTCCACAACGTGGATACCACTGCTATAAATAACTTTATAATGGAAGCGACCCAGAGCATGTCAACAAGAAGTCCTCACGCTATGAAGACCCACGGTCTTCAGTAATCATCATTTTCAACATGTCTTCACTTTCGAACATATACATTGGTTCGAAGTTGTTTTCGAAATCCGACTCTGGTTCCTTCGAAGCCAATCATCGCTTTAAAAGATATTAAGTTCATATGTGGATATCAATTATCAATCAATTACTTCATCTTTTACAAAATATCTTTCTTAGATATGTTCTTTTCAAGTTATTCCATTTTTTTTCAAATGTATATGGAATCATTAAGCCTTATTTATCAAATCATTTAGCTTATTTAAACCTTTCTTAAGTCCTGGAATAATTCCAAATCATTTTCTCTTTTACTTAGGATAACTTTTCCAAATCATTCATTAAATCTTAATCAAAGATTACTTATGTTCAAGTTATAACTTTTAAATTAAATAATATTCTTAAATCTTTCATTAAATCTTAATCAAAGATTTCTTTCTTAACTTCAAATCATATTCTTGCAAATCGAAGATTTTCATAACAGAGCACTACTGCCACTTTAGATATGGTAAATTTCACCTCGATGGACTAATGGCAAGTAATTCTACATCATGAAGATCTTCATCATCAACGATCTTTGTCTTCAATATATTTTATTTTGAAAATTAGTTTGAAGGGGTTTTCGGATAGGAATCACCCAAATCCGATCTCGGTTTTCGAATAGAAATCTCCCAAATCCGATCCCGGTTCCTTCGTACCAATCATAGAATAAAATATGTTAAGTGGTTATTTAACATTAAAAGAATTTTGTTTCTTTTCTTTTATTTTGAAAAAAACTTAAATATGATCTTTTAGAGCATCCGGGCTTTCCTTTCGATCTATTCCACCCCTCACCGAAAAAGAGAAAACGTAGGTCAGGTAAGTTCAGGGCACTAGTTGCTCCATCACTAACCTTAGTTTGTCATTTCTGCATACTCTGTTTGTTATTACATTCAATATTCTTTACATTTTATTTAAGTGGTATAAACAATTTATCTTACCCATTTATTCAAGATCTTATTAAAACTTCCAAATCACCTTTAAATTACTTAATTATTCTTTTAAAATAATTCAAAAAAGATTTAGGAAAGAATTTTTAGGTTTAAAACTATATTCAAAAGGTTATAGAATTCGTAGCATAAAAGTGCTACGGAAAGTGCTATATAAGCTTATTTGATTTAAACAACTTTCAATATTTGAAAATTCATATTTTCCATTCCAAATCCCTTTTAAACCATTTTATAGATTTATCAAATTTATTTCATATTTTTAATCATTTAAAAATATCATTTAGAAAGAAATCCCTTTTTGGATTCCAAATGGCAAAACCGCGATGTTTTTAGAAAATTGTTTTGGACAGATTTCAAAATCTAGTTGATGAAATCTTGATTTTCTTTCTTCTTTTTGCAAAACTATAGATATGATAGACTGAAAAATTCTTATCTCGAAGAATTCTGAGCTATATTTCACTTTGTACACACATTTAACTTTTATGGTACGAAATCGCGAACTACCATTACGTGACGCGCCTGTTTTTGACTTGTTTTTCAGTTTCTTTTCAAACATCTTGGAAACACTTTTAAATGTTTATAAAACATTTCCAAATCATTTTAAACTCATTTTAAACAATATTTTTATATTTCAAACTCATATTCCATATCATTTCTTATTATAATATTATATTACTATAATATCATTTTCAATCTTTTTAGATATTTTGAAATCATTAAGAGGCAAAATAATTTCCATACACATATTTATATGGATTTAATTTTCATTTAATTAACTATGCTTAATTACTAATTATTTCTCTTATCATTTATCAGACCAAGTTATCATCCTAATCACAAACATATAATCAACCATAATATCAACCAAGTTATCATCCATTAAATCATCCAACATATAACAAACTTATTATGTAATTAACTTGAAATATTTTTAGGAATTGGTGACTTAAAATATGAGTACTCATCTTTAGCTTAACCAATTCTTCCTACCAACATTCATGTGCAACAACGCTTCACTATGTCCTTTTATTTTCATCAAATCTTTTTGGTAGACTTTCCTTTTGATTCCGGCAGCACTTCCCTATCCTTTTCTCTCTCCGGAGCTTCACAACTTGCTTCCTTCTCTTACATAGGTTCGACCATACCTCGATCCTTGCCTTCCTCCATCATTTCTTCACTTCTTAGATCCTAAACCATGTTTTAATGGTATTATAAGGTCTTTGGTAAAGTTTGGTGGTGTTTTGACTTTGTTTGATATGGTTTTGAAAAAGTTAGTAAGGAAAAGAGAAGTAGAGAAAAACTTAAAAAAGGAGGAAGAAGAAGTGAAAAGAAGTGAGAAAGCAGATGCTTATTTATAGAAAAAGTTTTAGACTAAAATAATATTTTGTAAAAGACCAAAATACCCTTTACTTACTTTTTAAGCAGCCTTATTTTTTCAACACTTATCATTACTTTATGTCGTTTTCACTTAAGTTTTAAATAAAGAATATAAGAATTATGTTTAGTTTGATTTGATGTTTACTTTTTGGTTTGAAATGACATGCTTGCCTTTTTGTGCTTACTTTTTGTTAATTATATTCTAAAATTTTCTAACTATGTTTATAAAAGTAAACTTGATTAGTGAATTAATTAATACTTATAATATTTGAGTATATGTTCATATATAAGAAAATAAAGGTGCGACGATGTTGCGACAACTTTTAATCGACGGAACGTTGATTTTTGACAAAATGTTTTACGATCACATTTTGACACTTTAGTTAAACTATTTATTTATGTAAACCAAATTTAAAAATGATCTTTTTACATCTTTAAATAAATTAAAACACGTCTCTTTATATTTTAAAATCATATTTAAATAATATCAAAATTTTTAATTTTACAGTGTATGTAAAACTGACAAAATGCAACAAAATTTGGTTATTTTTGTAAAACGATTATTAACATACATTTAAATATTTTAATATACTTTTATTATCTTTATTAAATATTTTCAATAAGATTTATCTTTTTAAATAAATATTTAAACCTATTTATTTAAGCATTTATTTGTTTTAACAAAACTTAACTTTTGTTGATTTGTTCTAAAATCCAAATTTATAGTTTTTAAATTATCAACTATAAGAAAAAATAATTTTTCTATTATTATCTATTATATATAACTTATTTATTCAAGTTTTAAACCTTTTTAAGTTTAAAACAAACGAAATCTCTCAGTTTCAAAGTAGCGAAATTACGGGTCTTATACGTAGAGAACTTCTTCTGGATGTGGAACCGTTGACAGAAATTCTTATACTTAACACTTCGAATTGGGCTCCGTTGTCTGTGACAATGGTATGTGGGAAACAAAATCGGTAGATAATGTTGTGCACTATAAAGTTGATCACTTTCTTTGTCATGATTGTAGCAAAGGGTTCAGTTTCCGCCCATTTGGTAAAGTAATCAACTGCGACAATGACATACTTCGCACCACCTTTGGCTAGAGGTAGAGAACCAATAATGTCAATGCCCCATACTGTAAATGGCCATGGATTAGCCATCTGAGTTATTTCTGTAGGTGGGGCTCTAGGAATCCGAGCATGTTTTTGACATCTGTCACATTTTCTGGCATAGTCCGATGCATCGCGGTTTACAGTCGGCCAATAGTATCCGTATCGGAGCACTTTCTTAACGAGAGGTTGCCCCTGGTTTGATCGCCACATTCTCCTTCGTGTACATCATGCAATACCCTTTTGATTTCATCATGAGCGATACACTAGAGTAAAGTAACAGAGTACCCTCTCCTATACATGACTCCATTCTGAATAGCGAACCGCGAAGCTTTTCGAAGAACTTGTCTCCTTTCACTCCGGCGCTCTCGCAGGGTCCTATGCTCAAGATAATTTATATGGAGCCACCCACGACTCCTTACCGGGAATGACCTCAAATGCCCAATCCATTTCCACTTGATCGTTGCTTGGGGAAGATAATATTTCCATGGGAACAATTCCCATTTTTTATGCCTCATCGGTACTAGCCAACTATGTTAAAGAATCGATTTTTTGATTACGCTCTAGGGGGATGCAATAGATGGCATAATAATAGAACTAATTCAATATCTCTTGGACCCGAGCCGGATATGTAGCCAGCCTTCGGTCTTTGGTCTGGTACACTCCTTGAACTTGACACACAACCAACCGCGAGTCACAATAAATTTCCAGGGCAATAATTCTTAAATCTCTGGCTAGTCTCAGTCCGGCAAGTAAGGCTTCATATCCAGCTTCATTATTGGTCGCATGAAAATCGAACTTCAAATCATAGCATATAGATCGACCTTTCGGAGTTTCAAGTACGACCCCAGCACCTGAGCAACGGTCATTCGATGCACCATTAGTATGCAGCTTCCAGATATACTTGGTAGATTCATTGGCTTCGGGAAAGTCCTCTGGGATAATAAATTCAACTATGAAATCTGCTAGGACTTGGCCTTGAATGGCTCGCCTTAGAGTGTAATTAATGTCAAACCGACTTAACTCGATATTCCACTTATGTTACCTAGCAGACGTCTCAAGCCGCGTAAGGACCTGTTGTAACGGCTGGTCGGTGTAAACGATGATAGGATGAGCCTGGAAATACGGACGAAGCTTCCTTGGGGCGATGACAAGACAATAACCAACTTTTTCAGCTTTGGATAATTTATCTCTGCTCCGGTCAATCGCTGGCTAATGTAATATACTGGCCGTTGTATTTGGTCTTCTTCCCAAATTAGAGCAGCACTTGATTGCATTTTCTGACACCGCCAAGTAGATGTACAATCTCTCGTGATCAATGGGCTGTAATGACCCGCAAATACGTACCCCTTTGAGTCAACAATATTCTCCATCAACTCAACTCAAATTAGACGGAAATATGAATCATTATGGGAAAAGAAGAAAAAGGGTAGAAAAAGAAGATAAAAACAACATCAGAGTCTCAAAATCATAGCAGAATAAAGTATAATACATAACAACTGATCTTCATACAAAAGAACTATTACCGTTTTATACATTACATCATCAGAGTACATACAAATCAGTAGCTCAACACCGGACAGTCGTAATAACTTGTCCTCACAAAGCTGAATATACAGCATACCGTACACAGTGGAATATAAGTCAGATACGTGATATACGTCTCCGTCATTCAGCTCGTCTCCTGAGTTCCATAGCATCCTATCCTGTATCTGTAATACTCGGTCTGATGCGAGCATTATAATAAAATAACACCTGAGTCAGTCTAGAAGATCAGCGTGAGAAAATCACACTCAATTTGATCTTTTTTGAAAATCCTTTGAAATCAAAGGTATCTAGCAAGACCATGCCACAAATAAACATGTCGGGTTTTTACCTTACGACAACCAAAATATTTTTATCAAATCCATCTGATATTATAATAGTGTCTATAGAAAGTAAAATAGAATATAGCTAAAATGCTTGCATCTCACGTTTCACCATAGTTGGGCACAATCAAAACCGTACGGGCGCTTATTAGAAAATGGATTTCGTACAATGGCAGGGCTACTGGGGTACCGCCCGTCACAGTACCTGGCCTAGATCAGCGTACTGAGGACCACTCCCGATCCCCTACAACACAAGACCGGAGCTACCCCTTAGTGGATAGTCCGAATAAGATCACCCCGCGATTGTGATCAGCAGTCGCCCATACAGCCGAGACCAAGGGACTCTAGATAGGGATGACCTTACCCTAATTAGGTGCTACCCACTTAGCCTTGCTGCACCTCCCCTATTTTAGCCATTCCCGGTCGATGAGGCTTGAGGCTAAGCATTACCTTTTTAGAACATATTCACTTAGAATGCTTATCGTCCTCCAATGACGATGGTCTAATAGCATTCGTCCATACAAGTTGCCTTGGGTCTGGATAAACTGAATCACCATCTTCGTCATCTTCACGGTATTCATTCGCAACGTTCAAACCAGATCGAAGTGGTTTTCGGATAATTAAATCCAATCCCGATCTCTTCGAAACGATCAGCGCATTAGCCAATATTGGTAGCCGGTATTTAACTATCAAATTAAACAATCATTCAACCAATTATTTTATTTCCACTGAAAAACACCAAGTCTTATTAAATTTAAATTATAAATAAATTAAATCACTTTGTCCGAAAATATACGCTTATAACATTTATAATAAAACTACTTAAATCACTTTATTTAAAATAATAGTTATGAAATTCTATAACAATTTTTCAAGTAAAACTTTAGCCAAAACTAAACAAAACTATTATATAAAGTATAAATAATTATCCTTTAAATCATAATACTAATTTAACCTTTTAATAATAGTTAACTACTATAATTAACTTAATAAATATTTACTTTAACAATTTCAAAACAATCAGATAATAAATTTTTCTAAAACAATCTTTTAAAGTCACCTTTAAAACTTCTAATTTATACTTAAAATTCTTTCTTTGAAAACATACTTATCTTTTCACGAAAATACACTTCCCACTGCAATCAGCACGTCTAATCATTTATAAATCCTTCCCGATTTATCTCCAGTTTAATTTACGTTCCAATCCCATAAATTTCCTTTCCAACAATTTTTAAAAATAAAACCACTATTTATTTTTAAAACAAATTACCATCTCCTTATAAATTCCCATCGTGAATATATAAATTCAAATTATCCGCTGATAAATATTTCACTTTGTTTATAAACCCAATTTATAAATTTCATAGTCTCATTCCCCTATTTATTACCGTTTCAAAACACTTAATCGATTTCCAAATCGATTCCTTGAATTAAATTCCATTTTAAAGTTTATTTCTTGACTTACTTAAGTTTATTCCAAAATCTATAAATCCCAGATTCCCTTCTTTGTTATGATTTAAAACCTTACTTAAATCTGAAATATCAAGTTCGCACTTTATTCCAAACTTCTCCTTTGATTTTCCCAACCCATTTAAAACTTAAATTTAAAAATAAATTCTTTGTACTTAAAATCAATATTGCTTGAGTCCTTACTTTTAAAATCCTTTAATTCACATTTATTCAAAATTCCTATTATTTCCATATTTCGAAATTGATTAAATAGGATTTAAAAATCAAATTGATTTTTAAATTCTTTTCTTTTTATTGATCCAACTTACTATAAATACTTTACTTAAACATTTCCATTTTATTTTCTTTCAAAAATCCAGTATTTATATATATTTTTTGATTTTTTAAAGTACCAAAATATTCAGCAAAACCATAGCATTCAATAACTTAAATTTCAATATAAGCTATCACAGATTATCAAATAAATCATATCACAGAATATTAAATAAATTTCATTATTTTTGAGGAATCCAGTTGGATCCTTTCAACCTGTTTCTCTACTTTCGCATATGTTAGCACAATATAAAAATACTAATCCCACTTCGAGGGGGATATAGCGGTATATAGGGTCATCCGCTATTGTGCGAGGCGCATAGGATCTCATCCGCTATATAATACGGGACTATCAACCACTCCAATATATATACTACTACTATATATAATATCACATCCAGACTGATAATAATTATCAATTTTAATCAATCATCCAATATTTTAATTTTAACCATTTAAATTAACAAGTAATCCAACTTTAGTAAGATTAACTCACCTTTGACTTTTAATTTGCAATCCACTTCCATCTCGACTTGTTTTCTTCCCAATTATAGACCTTGTATAACCTTAAGGTTCATTGACATTTGAACTAATCGAACAATTAATTACCATTTAGTAATTTAATTTTAAACTAATAATTAAAAACTTTAAACTAATTTTCCTTTAAAAATATTTTAGTAACTAAAATAACTAAATAAGTTAATTAAACAAATTAATCTCCATAATAAATGATTCTGAAATTAAATAGTAGGTTTAATATGTGTATAAGTATATTTATTTTATTTTATTTTCTCTGAAACTGCATATACTAAAGATAACCTATATAGATTTAGAAATCAAATTTTCATATAAATTCCTATATTTTTTCCAAAATCTTATATATATATACATACATATATTTGCTGAATTTTAAAACAGAATTGTTCTGTATCTCACTGTAAGTTAAAATCCCATATATATATACATATATTTCTATCTCCTCTAATATGTTTATATATATATATATATATATATATATATATATATATATTAAAATTAAATTAAAACAAAACTACTATACCTCACTGACTAACCTCCCTTCGCGAGCATTATCAAACCGATTACATCTCTCAGAGTTTGGAAGTTTCCTGGGCATCGCGGCCATCACCTGAAGCGACGACTACAGCCCCCATGTCCCTACACTGACGATCCTCAACCTTCCAGGCTCGAGTTCGAGCTGCCTTTTTCGCTATAACTCCTACACCTGCTTCGAACCTAGATAGGAACCGCACCTCTGCCTCCACCGCACCTTGATGTACACGCGCTCGAGCGATCGAGCCTTATCCTCCAGCCTTAGATCGAGCTCTCCGCCCCATTCCACTGTCAAGCTGTCGAACTCCCTGTCGCAGCTCCTCCCTGCCCTGCCGCCTTCAAAGTCGCATGCTCGAGAACAACCTCACAACAAGGTCGCGATACCCCTTCATGAGTGTTGATTACGATTCCCTTATCTTTTTTTTGAACTTGATTTTGTTTTCAAACGAATTGAACTGGGAAGAAATATAAGCGGCTCTCGATTTCAACAATTAGACTTTCAATTTATAAAGTTTTGATTTTGAAATGTTCGGTTGTGAAAATATAGAGGGAGACGTGATTTGAAATGTTTGCGTGAAGAATATGCTTTGCTACAGTAATTTAAATGAGCAGGCAAAAAGCTCCGATGTGAAAAGAATTCGACTGAAGGGTTACTAGAGTGTATAAATATATACATATATTAATTAAATTTTAAATTTTCTCAAAACTATAACTTAAAATCTCGACCTCCTATCGAGGCATTCCACTAGACGTTTATAATGTTATACCCCATTCACAACGTAATGGAAAACGTTTCGAGTCCTAATTCGATCGTATGGAGGAGATAGCTTTTCAGATCCAGTTATTATATTGAATTCTCGATATAAATTACAGCACGTTCATATATCGTATGGTCACACGATAACTTCAAATTCTACGAAATTTGAAATCTAATAATAATAATACACTATTTCAGATCCAATGGAACCGATTTCATCGAATTCCGAGACTATGCCTCTCGGAAGGCTATTTTTAATTATCAATTTAAACGATATATTATCAAAACTGAACAAAACACTTTTAAATTCAATTTCAATAGTTCTATCACCTTCAGTATTATTAATATAAATATTATAAGCTTTTGAAATATTTTTAACAAGCTTGAAACTCCAGATTTCATATTTCACCCAATTTCCAATTGTTAAATTCAATAATTAAACTGTCCAAAAATTTGTTCTATTTGAAATTCAAGTTAAAAATTAGCTTTTAAATATTTAAAATCAATTAAATATTTCAATTTCAAATATCCAAAATTCAGGGTCGTTACATGGGCTTTGACAGAATAGGTGGTGTGGAGAGGTGTTGAATCAGTGCTCGAAATGCACCCTCACATTCCATCGTCCATTCAAAGTTTTGTTTCCCTTTTTTGATCAGGTCGAAGAAGGGAATGCATTTGTTAGTGGATTTCGAGATAAACCTGCTCAGTGCTGCTACTTTCCTGTTGAGGCTTTAGACTTGCTTTATAGTTCTTGCAGTCTTAAGATTTCTGATTGCCTAGATCTTTTCGAGATTAGCTTCGATTCCTCGAGGGTTGACGATAAACCCAGGGAATTTTCTATATGCAACCCCAAAATGGCATTTCAATCGGTTAAGCTTCATTTTATATTCTCGAAGGATGTTAAACATTGATTCCAGGTCCTTGATATGGTCAGTGGAGAATCGCGACTTTGCAAGCATGTCGTCCACATATACCTCCATGGTTTTTTCGATCTGGTTGGCGAACAGTCGATTAACCAATCGTTGGTAAGTTATGTCGGTGTACTTGACTCTGAATGACATCAATTTATAATAGTAAAGTCCCAGGTCGGTTACAAAGCTAGCATGTTCCTGATCAGGTAAGTGCATGGGTATCTGGTTGAAACCAGAATATGCATCCACGAAGGATAAGTGTTCGTGTCCAGTTGTTGATTCTACGTGCTGATCGACTCGGGGGAGTGGAAAACTGTCTTTAGGGAAGCCTTATTCAAGTCTGAGTAATCAATGCATTTTCTCCATTTCCCATTTGGCTTTCGGACAAGTACGGTATTTGACACCCATTCTGGGTATAATGCATGTCGAGGCAAACACATCGAGGTTTTCTCGGAGAAATTCGACCAATTCCTTTTGCATCTGTTAGGTTAGCTGAGATCCAATCTTTATCATTTAGAACCGTCATCACCGTCGATCGGAACATCAATCGTCAGCTCGGCCGGGGAAGCTTGACAGTCTTTATTTTTATCTTCACTTTCAGTATCTCTCATGTCAAGATCCCTTGGAAATTGATTGGGGTGCCCAGGCCTAGGCCCAGGCGTTAGTTGTCAATTCTCAACAAAGTGGACGCAGAGAG
The DNA here is from genome assembly GCA_030765085.1 of Allium cepa. NCBI lineage: Eukaryota > Viridiplantae > Streptophyta > Magnoliopsida > Asparagales > Amaryllidaceae > Allium > Allium cepa. The sequence continues at coordinate 538,943,339 of CM060934.1, read as the reverse complement.
ATTCCTCTATGCCCTTTCCTTTTTCTTTTCGTTGCGCTCATTGCAGCTCTGCAACATAACATGCTCCTCCAGCAGCCCGGTCTCCTGGAAATACTCCAACTCCATTGTCGGTAGGGAATCTTAAGGTCAAATACCAATGGGCAATGGCAGCCTTAAATTCGGGTAGGGTCGGTCGGCCCAAGAAAGCATTGTATGGCGAGTCTATATCTAACACAACAAACTGTAATATCCGGACTCTCCGGCGTTCTCCAATCCCCAATTCCACTGGCAGTTCCACCACCCTAGTGGGTATAGTTACGCTCCCGTTGAATCCATGGATATGAGATTGACAAGGCTTCAAATCTTTGGTTTCAATTTTCATCTGGTCATAAGAAGGATCTACTTGAGCTGATATGACAAGTGGATCAATGGTTGAGGCTTCAACCCTATCGGCATCTCTGTCTCGATATAAGATGTCATCTGTCATCGTTTTCTTTTGCTTGGCCGGAGCCCCGTCTTCCAAACTACTACAACATTCGAAGCTCGCATGCCTAATAGAACTGGCATACGACTCCATTTCCTTCCAGCTTCGGTCTGCTGGCTGAGGACCACCACTAATAGTATTTATCACCAACCTCATACCGGTACGAGCGGGTTCCTCCACTCTTCCCTGAGTTGGTATATGGTTCTGATTCGATGGGCCCGCACCTCCTAACTGCAACGTCCGCACAAACTGCTCTAACTTTCTCTCACGTATCAACTTCTCAATGAGATCCTGCAAATGACGACACTCATTTGTGTTATGGCCATAGCTTTCGTGGAATCTACAAAACTTCCCCATCTAAATTTTTTTTTCCGATGATTGTTTCAAAGCAGGTTTCTTATACTCAATACTATTGTAGGTCTATAAATACACATTTTCCCGCTACGTATTCAAAGAGTATAATTGTCAAACATAGGAGCCCTACGTCATGGCCCACGATTCTGATCTCGTTTCCTATGTTGATTGCCATTATCTTTCTATTGATTCTGATTATTCTGTACGTTCAATTGCACTTTTCCCAAACTCTCCTCAGTTTGTCTAACAACAACATTACTCTGAATTCCTTTCATATTAGGCCTTGCTTCATCCTTTTTCCTAGACTGTTTCGCATCCTCCCTTCTCAAGAATTGGGCTACCTTGGAATAGAAACGATCCAATGACGTAGGAGGTTTTCCAGCCAATTAGTTGTCGAACTCGAAGTCTGGATCGATCCACTTAGTCAGTGCCATCAGAATTGAGTTATCGTCAGGATTACTAATTTCAGCGCATGCAGCATGAAATCTCTCTAGATAACGTCTAAGTGTCTCTCCAAGAGTTTGGGTGACAGTAGATAAGGTATTAACATCCTTCGGCCTTATAACATGCATGTGGAATTGTTCAATAAACTTTGTTGCCAACTGGTCAAAATGCAAAATAGATCGAGGTGGTAAATGGGTAAACCACATAGTTGTTATGCCCCCTAGAGAGATCGGGAAACTTCGGCCCTTGACCACTTCATCGGCTCGTGCAGCATTCATCAACCATTTGCACTTTAAGACATGCTAATTAGGATCAAGCTCCCTTCATATACGGGTAGTGTTGGCATCCTGAATCGCCGAGGTGGTTCAACATAGAGTATATCATCAGTGAAAGGTGTATGACTCTGGGAGATCCCCAGTCATCGCTGGTGAGACTCTGACTTTCATGGATCATCTAACGGATTATCGTCAGGATGTCCGGAATTTGGACGTTCTGGTCCTGCTGAGCCAAGGTGTGGTCGGGCTCCACAATGCGAGGATGGGCCATATGTGGTCGACGGTCCATGTCTCGCCTCCTTGATTCTAGGACGTCATGGACATAAGGTTTTGGAGTATTCATGTTAGCGACGGTTCGAATCCATCCGATTTCAAGCATCAACTCCCAATTCAGTAGCAGCAGTGCGGTTGTCCATAACATGATAAGGAACAGTACCTCTTCGGGAGGAGGGTCCAGTCTGATGGCTAGTTCACAGGCCAACCCTCGGTTGCCCAAGACTCATGGTGTGCTGCTGCCCAGTAGCTTGTGTACAGCTTCCGTCCAGCCATGGGCCCGTGGATCTATGGTGATAGTCAGAAGAGGCTGAACTCTTGGTGGATGAATAGGATGCCTGATCCGTCATGGATCTCCTTTGTCTTTGATGATTTAGTTTTTTGGTCAATTTCGTGTTGGCACGGAGTTGTTGAGTAAGCTGCTAGCGGGTTTGCGTCAGTTCTTACATTAGCAGTTGAAATTTTTCCCTGGTGACAGGGCCTTCGGAACTAATGGTCTGGCAGCATTCTGATCGATAGGAGGTAGTTGTACGGGGTTCTGACTGTCCTGTCCTTCTGGATCAGCAGCTATTGATGTAGTTCTATTATTAACCATGATGGATAGTGAAGCTCTTTCCAAGACTTGATGCAAATCTAAATAGGAGGAAGAACATTAAGCTTGAAATCTGGGTCTTCTTCTTAGATTTACGCAATCCGATATTGATAGTAGATCCAATGAGTAAGAGAAACAGTACGTTTTTCTCAAAGAAAGCACCAAAGTTTTTGTACCAAAATTGGGCACAACACTCTTCAGATATGTTTGAAGAGATAAAATGATGAAAGTAAATGGAAAAAAGGGAAGATCTAACGAACACACTAATAATAAGCAAGAAAAACGCACAGAAATACACGGATTTAGAGTGGTTCAGCGTATGGCCTACATGCACTATGAAATGATTGACTTTTATTAACTTTTGCTTGCTAGTTACAATGAATTACAACAGTAAAACTCGAGTACAACAATTATTCTGGTAGAGTCTTAACATAGAAGAGCCAAAAAATCCCTTTTCTATAGGTCCTGGGTTGCTATTTATAGGCACAGGTTGCAATATCTCACCCATATCTCGGAAGACCTCTTCTCTCACGTGGGTAGGCCCACAGGATCCATCCCATGTTATTTGCATTCGATCCGATACGAATGAATTTCGTATGCATTAATATTTCGTCCAATCGAGTCGAGATCGATCATGAACGTTCTTGAGGATGTACGTAAGCTCCTATGAAAATTTGGTGGCATTTGGACTTGTAGATTTTGAGTTATGATCGATGCAAGTTTGGATTTATCGAAGGCTGTTGAATTCATATCAATGTTGTTCGCATCGATAGCTTCGTACGATGGTTCTGCACGTTATGTTTGATGACGTGGCGCTTGCTTTTAGGATCGATCCCTTTCTATGGCGAGTGATCGAACATTTGGTTTCGTATCGATAGGAGGTGTCATTATGTAAGTTAATATAAAAAAATAAAATAAACATATTTATAAACAACCAAACCATCATTGTTCAAACCAAAAAAATTTGATATGTCATCTTGCAGTAATAATACTTTTTGAACTTTAAAATCAAACACCATCATCTTCCTAATAATCAATAATTTGATCAATATCATTACTAAATTTTCTAGCACCACAATCATATTGATTTCCAAAAAAACCTTCTACAAAATTCCAAAAAAAGATTTTTTAACAACATTTAACAACTAGTCATTTTTCTTCTATTTTTTTTGAGATGACTGAAAACATCTAGAAGAGGCTTCAAACTACATCTATAAGCTTGTTTTGGTTTAAAACTTTCTTTTTTAATTTTTTTAGAATGCATGGCATGTTCAGAGTCTGAATTAATCTTCTTAGAATCTTCAACAACAGATCTCTGAACAACTTTCTTGGATGCTTTCTATAAAATAAAGCAATAAACCAATTATTACCCCTCATAACTTTAACAAACACTCAAAACTAATACACTTATAATACTTACTATAATAAACTAGTTAAATATTAACAGCAATGCACATTAAAAAAATTTGTCATACATAAATTTGCTTTAAATTTTGCTCATTAAATTTAGTTCAATTTTTCTATATTCATTAATGGAATCACATAACTATAACTGCATAAACTAAAACTAAACATAAGTGCGTAAAAATAACTACATAAAGTATTATAGACCATAACTGTGTAACCATAATGCACTTAAAACACGAACAACAATAACCATGACTGCATAACCAAAACGTAGTTAAATAATTGCATTAATAAGTGTAATTTTTAACTGCATTTCAATTATGCAGTCAACATACTACACTACTAGAAAAAAAATTTAACTGTATTTCGCTTATGCAATTAAATATTACACCATAAAGAACGATGTTAAATTGCATCGTTTGAATGAAACTTTTTACTTTATTTTATTTATGCAGTTAAATATTGCACCATTTAGATTGACTTTTTTCAAATCCGTATGAGATATATATTAAATCTTTAAATACATATGACATATTCAGATTTCAAAGTCCGCAAACACACATACAAAAGCACAACTGCACAACAACATTAACTGACTACATATCCTAAATGAAACAATTTTTTTTATAAAAACTTAAAATTACTGCATAATCATATCCTTATTTAACTAAAGCACAACTGCATGACTAAAATTGATCATAATACATAAAATAATAACAACATCAAACAAAAATATATGCATAAGCCGAAATATAGAACAAACATACCTTCTTAGAATCGAAAAGTTTTCCATGCCGCGCACAGAACAAAGAACCTTCTTCTGTTTTTTCATCCCATTTTTTAATCTTATATTTCAAAACATTATGCTGAGAATTCTCAATTTCACCTATAGCCTCAGCACCCTTATTCTTCGTCACCTTTATTTCGAATTTAATTTTCGTTTCAATACTTGAAATTACAAATAACCGATAAACGAGATTGAGTGGAAATTCCTAAGGTTTTAAAAAGGGTTTTACATTTAAAAGAAAACAAGTTGGAAAAAAAGACTATTCGTATTACATAAATGAGAAAGTGTATATGTGTAAGAAAAAAACGAGGGCAAATAAGTAAATTTACGTCGTACAGACTAAATTTACAAAAAAACAGTTGTATCAAAAATAACTGCAGACATTTCTAATATTATTGCAAAACTTGGTAGTTGTCTTCTTTAATTCCTGTAACTAATATACACAATAGTTTATAAAAATAGCACATAAGTCGGCAAATAACATATATTATTGCTAAATTATCAATGTAAACTTCATAATAATACATCAGCCTAGCAGAAAACAAGCAACATACAATCATTCAAGAAAACATGCATATATAACAGCAATAATGCTGAATAATTGTAAAATATTCTGCATTTGTAATACTAAAATTTGGTGTTTAATTATTACATTAAAAAACAAAACAAAATTGGTACATCTGTTTCAAAGGACAAGTCCTTTTATTGTGACCCAACTTCTTGTATAAACTGCATCTAATTGTCTTTGTAATTTCACCAGTAGATTTAATTCTATTAGAAGCAGATGGACGGCCAAGGATTCTTCTACCTTTAGGAGGTGCTATATCAACATCTTCAGGCAAGACATTTTCCTTCATTAACTTTATAATTGGATTGATTGGATGAGAATAAGCTGATCAAAAACACCACTTTGTAGTAATCTTCAATGTAATCATGCACATTCATCTTTTCACAACTCAGGATACATTTAACATCAAGAGCATAAGGAAAGCTGTAAATTTACCACATATTACAAGAACAAGTCCGTTTATATAAGTCAACAACTTGACGAACCGGTGAACGAACTTCAAATATATGTTCACTAGGTTTAATAACAACCATCAAGATCCCTCCAAATGAAGTTGATGTGCACGTAAATGTGCATATTTTTACCACCATATTTATTCTACTTAAATTAAATAAATGATCATATTAGGTATTTTAACTTGTTTTAACCAAAATCCATATTAATTCCAAATTGTCACATATCCATCTTCATATAGGGGCAAAACGGTCATTTGTGTGCATATATTTCTTTGAGAAAAATTAATTGGAAATTTCTATAATATATTTTAGGAATTTAGCTTCTCATATTAGTGGGTTCATGAACAAACATGCATGCACAAAATGGATATAAAGGAATGAAGATGGAAATAATTCAAAGTGAAGATCATGGAGGACCCCACCTACCCACCTAGCTTGATGTACAAATTAGAGGCTAATGCACATGCTTATGGACTTAATGATTTCATGTACACTTAATGGGGGGTTAAGACATGCTAATGATTACTTGGCCTCCACACTTTCTCGAGGGTATTTTGGGCATTCCCCAAAATATGGATTAGGGTTTCATGCTTGTATAAATAACCCCTTATGTTCCATGTAAGGCTTATCTCTTCTCTTAGTCTCTCTTAGGCCTCCTTCTCTGTAACGACCCGTTAAATTAATAATATTTAATAAATTAAATTAATATAATTTCTAATTTGTTTAAGAATAAATGTAGAAATTTGGTATAGTAGTTGTAACCTAGTGTAACAATAAAATTTTATGACAATAGATTTGGATAATGTAATTTGTCACTTTTTGTTAAAAGTAAATTTTAAGAAATCAATAAATGTTGAATTGAGAATATTAATAAAAATATTAACTAAAATGAGATTCATTAATATAAAATCAGTAGTGAAGATGTCACCTTTGGTTGTAATAAAGGTGAATGCTATTAGTGGATGTCAACACTTAATAAAATTTATTTAGAATAAAAAGAATTTAAATGCATGTTTGAATAGAGTATTAAATTGATAGATTAAGCGTAAGTAATTGGAATTTAACCCTATAAGATATGGAACTGAATGTATGAATATAATTTTGTAGAAATAGTTAATTAACAACTTATTTGTGCATACCCAATTTAATATAAATAACAAAAGGGCTAGCACTTGATGTGCCTAAGTATTAATATATTGGAACTATAATAAAATAGAGAGTTTGGTAGTAAATAGAAATAAAAAGACCGTTATTAACTAGTAAATTAATAAATGGATTCTAACAATAGGTAGTAATTAATGCGTGTATATTGGGCATTTGCGGATTACCAATTTTTCTACCTATTCATATAAATTATTTATGTAAATCTAAACCTATGGCAACATTTTGTTAATAAATGTTGGAAGTGAATTTGAATATATCAAATGATAACAAGTGTTTAGGTTAACCATTTATTTTATTTAGTTAAGAAGGGAAATAGATTGAAATAAAGCTAATTTAATTTTTTTGGTTGTTAATGGGTATAGTTAAATAAGGAGAAGTTATAGGAAATTAAACGCGCACTAATGAGATGTAATATAATTCCAAAGTTATTTATACCCACAAATAGGTTAATTACTGTATAGAAAGAGTCTAAATCAATAAATGAATTTATTAAGATTACATTTATAATTTTATAACCTTTATGCTGATTTAAGTTCAATTAATTTATTTGATTAAATAGTGCAGTAGCGTAGTTTTGTGCGGTAGTTGAAATAGCTAATTCTTTTAGGTGAAGTTAAGGCTAATTCTATGTATATATTTGACCTATTGTGATATAGATTCTAGGAAGCAGGATCTATTAATTAAATGGAGTATTAGATTCAATAATTGCATTTATCGCATAAATAAAGAGAATATAACGGTTAAATTTAGCGTTATTGAAATTAAAAAGGAATGGGGGAATAATAATTTGAAATCATTGCAATAGATATTAATTTAAGGTTACCTTAAATAAATTAAGGTAATAAATGGAGGATAGTGTAAATATCTTTATAATACGATGATTTGTGTAGTTAGGGTATTTTTGATTTGTCACTTAAGATGGAGGATTTTTATAAAATGTAATAAATGCAGTTTAAATTAAGGCATTGACGTTTGGGTATTTAAGAAGTGATAAACTAAAATTTATTTATTTATTTGAAAATTTGAAATCCAATTTGTGGATTTATTGCAAATAAGTGAAATTTGTGTTTAACCATTACATCGATAGGAATAAATTAAATTTAAGGTTATATTAATAAAATTTGGACTAGAGAAATGATATGAATCGGTTTTAGAAGCCTTAAATATAAAATGGGAAGTAGACGAGATTTCACGTTACACCCATTTTTAAAAATCCTGATGTATGTAGAAATATTTATGAAATATAACGTAAACCAATGTTGAATCAAAAGAATAGAGTCAACACTTGTTTATTCATTTAATGTGATATAACTACGAGTATGATTTATTGCAAATTACATGGAAATCTAATATATAGGACATTACCTAAAAAGGAAGAGTAGATAAAATTTATGATAAACATATTCGTATATGAAGGTTATTGATTTAAGGAGAAATTGGGCAAGTTTTATGTATTTGGGTTAAGTGCAACCTTTAATAGATAAATTTAGTACAATTAAAAGAAATTGACATTTAATATTTCGATAACTTAAAATTTGATGGGATAAGAACATTGGGTAATGAAGGGATGACAAATATTAGCTGTGATTCTAGAAGGAATTAAATAGATAATGGGAAGATTAAAATCAGGTTCTAAGCAATAATTATTAAATAACAGAAGTTTAGGAGTAAAGTGAGATAATTGAAAATTTTAATCATTCATATAAGTCATTTGTTTATTAATATGAGTTAGCTAATAAATTTAACTTGGGCAATACCTATATATTGGAAACACATTTGTAAAGTGTAATTAATTGAATTTGGTGAATTGGGAATGAATCCAAGTTTATAGGAATTGATGTAATACTACGCAAATAAAAAGGTAACTGCATAAAATCAATGTTTCGTAATAAATTGTAATTGATAATTAAGTAGGAATGGGTTTGAATTTGACAAAAAGGAAAATTTATTATTTGCTTACCCATCTATTCAATCTATTAAATTTGATCAGATCCATTTGCAATTAAACGAATTTATTTATATGTTAGTATGTATTTAGCTGATAACTATAAACCAATTAGGGCAATTGGGTATATATATTACCAGTTAAGTTATATAAGATAATGGTTGACTTAATTAAGGGAGTTTATGTAATAATTTCATTTATTTTGTAAGTGGAAATAAAACGTTAATGATAACAAGTATTCAAAATTTACCATCTATTTAGTATATTAAGTATAATTGATAATCAACTGCAGCAAGTAATAAATAATAAATACGTAACGTTAAATGAAGTAATATTTGAAATTTAATATTTAGAAACTATGTAAATATAAGTGCAGATGAAATTGGGGATATTTACATATTGAAATATGAATCAAATGATAAATCAATCTAATTGACAATAAATAATGGAAAGTAAATTTAATTAAATTTTGGAAATTTAATATATATATACAGTTATAAATCCTAGCTCCATCCTATTGTCATTTGCTGTATATTCATTTCTTCATCTCCTTCTCCTCCTCAAATGGTTGCAAAACCTAGATCTACTTCAATCCAAATTTCAATGAAAATGCAAACACTTCAGAAAAATTCCACAAAAAAATATATGTTAATGTTCTCGAGGCACGTAATCTAATGGTGCAATTCGTTTTCTGTTTTGAACATTCGTTTGACCAGAATTAATTCAAACAGTCCGTGACCATTCATCATCGTCGTCGCAAACTTCGTCAGATCGTCAAACCTTTTCTGGGTTTTGTAGAGTGGACGATGGGGATCGCATCTATATGGTTTTTGTGTCGATTCAACGGTTAGATCGTCGTAGATCTTCGATTAGGGTTTCTGGAAGGGCGCCGCGTGCGTTTCTGGGAATAGAAGGAGTGACGTGGCACATATATTTGTAAGTGATGAATGTGTGTCGTTTTATTTATTTTCAATTTTAAATTCAATCATCATTTTTCGCCATAACTTTCTCATACGAAGTCGGATTCACACGAAATTTCTTTTGTTAGGATCGTAATTTAATTCCGGATTTGATGACGCTGGTTTGGACGAATTCCGAGAAGGGCGAAATTTTGGGTTTAAATCGAATTTAAATTCGATTTAAATTCCAAAGGTGCGTGTTTAAACCCACTCACAACTACTAGAAGCTTTTATGTTTGTTTAAATTAATTTTAGAAATGAATAGAAATTTATTTATGAGTATTTGGCATGTTTATTTTATTCATATCTGTTGAATTGCATTTATTTAATTTAACTGTTAATTTAATTAATTTATTGCGTATAAATTTACAGTTAAAATTTATTTGTTTGTATATGAATTGCTAGTTAACAGTTATATAATTTATTACTGAAGATAGACTGTAGATTAATAGCTGTTAAATTTAATTTGAATAAAATTGCCAGTATTACCTGTTATGTAGTACAAAAAATAATATTGTTATTGATTGATATTGATTGATGATTGCGATTTGGATGATGGATGATGTTGATGAATGGACGTTTATTGTATATCATTAAATTGCAAATTATCATGCATATTTCATTTCATTCGGGATTGTGGTTTGAAATGATATATAACCGCAAAATTTTATATCTTTTAAATTGCGCATTGAAATGATAAATATCCGTATCACTTGACCATAGGATAGAAAATTATATACAGGCACCGCGGTATATATATAACTATTTAAATGTGATTTCTATGGTTTGGATGGAATACGGTTTATAATAATCTTAAATTTTATATTGTATAAATATTTTTCTTCCATATATATATACATATGAAGTTGAAAATTTTGAAATTAAAAGGGTATAAAAATCTTTATTAAAAATGGAAGAAAATTAAGAAAATGGAGTTTAATAATTTATATCATATGTTTAAATGTTAAGTTTGGAAATTTTAAGATATGATATTTATAATTGGATTTTTCCCAAAATAAATTGAAATGAATATTCTAGTATAATTTGGATTGGGAAAAATATATATATTTTATTACTAGAAATTGAAGTCTTATTATTTATGGATTTTATATGAATATTCAAGACTAATTAATAGAACAATTGATTTGTTGAAAGAATAAAATCCAATTTTAGTTTGAAATATTGATACTCAAAATGGATATACGTATATATAAATAAATTTAAGTGGTTTTGGAACTTGAGAGAGATAATATAAATTTTGGTTTAGACTTTAATAAAGAAATGTATTTGTAAAGCCATGAGAACTATTTTCTTTACAAAGTAACATTTAAGTTAAACCTTTTAATTCATATACCGTTGAATATCCAAACCATTCAAGTTTTAAAAGTTATGGTTTTAAATTATGAATTTCGAAATATTATGCTTTGAAAGGATATTTGGCTTTCAGACGTTATAAATTTTAAAGCATTTGGATTTTTGAAAAGGTTTATATTTGGGATAAAGGATATCATATTGTTTTGGGTTTTAAAATGATATCGTATTCATAATTTTAAAATGGAAATGTTTATTCTGGTTTTAAAGTATGAGCTATTTTTAAATGACCGCGGTGTTATAATAACGATGGTTTGGCAAAGAGACCGGGATCGGATATCTGACATACTCTCTGTCGATACCGAAAACCACTTTGACTAACCGTGTACGCGGTGGAGATTCCAGAATGAAGTAGGTGGTGGCGACGTTTCCTGTAAGGTAAATACGTGGACCCAACTCCCGTGAGTTGGCATAAGGTGGCTAAAATAGGAGCTATTCCCAGGCCAATGAGGTCATTCCTCTGATCGGACACTCCTCTTCGATATTATACTATGACTTTGGATTGATTCAGTGGCCACTTTTATTTTGATTTTGGGGAGTTTGTTCGAGGTGGGCGGTAACTGCGGCTACGCGTTTCCACCAGCCTGGGCACGCAATTGGTATATCTACCCTGGCATTGCCTAGTTGTGCCGTGTCACCTACCCTATCGTGCCTTTACTACGAGTTTCTATTTGTGTCGTACCTATGGAGTATCCTCTGGTAGCCTCCCGATCAGGAGGTATTACGGTACTGTATAGACTATTGGCATTTTACGTGTTAAGGTGGAAAATGTAAAGCCTTGACGCTATTTAAAAGTAAGTTTATTTTATAAATAGACACTATTATAATAGCGCAATATACTACATAGTAAATAGTTTAACGGATCCTTAGGAGATGTAAATCCCGAACATCTCTTGAGTTACTGTACTCATATTTATTTCTGTTAATTTAACTCACATAAGATCTTTTAGTCTGACTCGAGTGTTTTTGTCTTTTCAAATTCGCTCGGGTCAGTCCGAGCGTTTCAGGATCGAAGACTTTAGCTTTGAAGGACGAAGACGAAGGAGTCGTATTATTATTATCTATAGTATTGCACCACACTCATACTGTTCCGCTGCATTGATTGTATTGGTAGGTGTAACTCTGATATTTATTGTATAAAGCAAATCAAGTGTTTGTAAACTGTTTTGAACTGTATATTTATTATTATATTTTATCCTTCCGCTGTGAGATTCTATTTTGTTTTTATTTCTTCTCTGTTTTTCTTATTTACCCCATAACAATCCGTCCTTCCATTATGTTTTGAATTGGCACGTGTGTCGGTTTAAAGTGTGCGAAAAGGCGGGATGTTACATTCTCTTTAGTTTATTTTATATCAAATAAAAGAAAGCTCTCTTTCTCTTTTCATGGTTACTTAGCCATTTTTATTTTATGTAATTTTCTTTTCTTTTTATGCAATGTTAATTAGTGTTTCCTTTTACTTACATGTTCATTTCCTTTCATGCTAGTAGTGTAGATTTACTTTTATGCAAGTAGAATAGTTTTCTTTTCATTTGCTTTCATTTTTCTTTCTTTTTCCTTTCATGTTGCAAGCTACATTTGTTAAGCAAATGACAAATATGAGAGTCTAAACCCCTTCAATTTAGAGGGTAATGAAGCTCTCTAATTATGTAGCTTCAACTATATGTTAATTCATGCTCTCTTTTTGTGCTTAATGAATGATCAATGAAATGGTTTAATTGTAGTTTTTGCTTTGAATTTGATAGCCTATATTGTTGACACCAAATAGGCTATGCTTAAACAATCACTAACACTAATTGCCTCTTCATCAAAATATGATTATGGCAAAAGAAAGTGATTTGAAATTAAAATTTGATGGCCTATATTTCTAATCAATAGTTAATAGGCCATACTTAAAATAGATTTCATTTTCATTGTCATTTTTCATGAGAGTTAAAAGTTGCTTCAGGGGTGTGTTATAGTTTGATGGCTTATGTTGAGCTAATTAATAGCACAAATAGGTCATACTTATGATAAACACATCAATTAAACTAACTACTGACCATAAAAGAGATCATGATTTCATATATGTTGAACTATGTGATCTAGAGAGTGGATTTATCTCTAAATTGTCACTTAACTCTTATATTTGCTTCTTTTTTTTCTTTTAGTTAGTTAGTTAATTCTCTAGCTAAACTTTCTATCGATTTTGGTTTAATTTGATTGAATAGAAATTTTAAAATCATCAATTCCCTGTGGATCGACCCGTATTCGTCACGTGCTACATTCGTACACCGTGCGCTTGCGGTTATTTTTATTTCTAAATTCGTTCGACGGTTTTCTAAACCGATAGAATTTCCGCCGACGAACAAGTTTTTGGCGCCGTTGCCGGGGAATTGTTTTGTTTTTTATTTTCTCATCTTCGAATTATTTTTGTTTGATTTTTGTGTGATTTTATTTTGTGTGTGTTTGCAATTAAAAAGAAAATTGTGTGTGTGTTTTTGTTGTTTTATTTTTGTTTTGTGCCTATTGATCTAGTTTGCCCTTTGCATTTGCATTTCTACAAAAAGAAAAAAAAAGCATACAAAAATTCAAAAAAAAAAAATCTATTTCATTTGCATTTTTCATTTACATTTTACATTTTTATTTGAAAAAAAAAACACCTTACATTGCACATTTCTATGCACTGTTCACTGTGAATATACAGTGAAAACTCTCCTTTGACTTCCCCTTGCACAGTGCTCTGTCTTCACATCCTTGCATTGATCACAACCACATTCATTTCTGCCAGGGACCATACCTCGACCAAACCACATTCAACATCCCACAAACATTCCTCTGCCTTAATTCTACACTGCTTCATATCAACCTTCCCTGACAGCAACTTGAATAATCATCACCAACCCCAAGCACTACAATAACCTACGACAGTGCCACCATCTCCCTCACCAAGACAATCAACTTCAACTCCCCTCTCCCTGTTCCACACAACTTCCATCATCTCCCTCTGCAACCAATTCCCACCAGACCACATCCGCGACCAAATTCACGAGCATCCACAACTCGAACAACCACAGCTCCCACTTCTGCTGTCAATTCGCATATCCCCTACCATACCAACATTCTGTCACCTCTGAACCATTGCCTTTCGACCCGTATTCGTCACGTGCTATATTCTTACATCATGCGCTTGCGGTTATTTTTATTTCTAAATTCGTTCGATGGTTTTCTAAACCGATAGAATTTCCGCCGACGAACAGAAGTTTTCTTAGCCGACTCCCATTCACTAGACATAAAATACTGTTCCAATCATCAGCAAGTTCTTGAAGTTCACACATAAGATTCATTAACTTGACTCTAATTTTATCCAAAACAAGTAGTGATTGGTAAATTCCTTTCTTCCAAAATCCATTTGTTAAAACTCTTAGAGCAATTGGATGACATTTCACAATAATGGAATTGAGGAAAAAATACATTAGCAAACTTTTTAAAAGGAATTCCATTCAAAAAAATTGCAACAGTATGACCACCAACATCCTTAAAAGTTCTCAATGCTATATTGAAATCATCCAAATTAGAAGCATAAGCAACATGTGCAAATAGATCTATCAAATATCTCTTATTACATTTGGAAAATTTAGACTTTAAAGTAACTTTCAAATTATTGCTCAAATGATAGGAACATGAACCATAAGCTGAATTGGGAAACACTTTTGGAACAACAACAAGAAGACTAGTATGACGATCAGGGATGAAAACAAAATTTCTAAGATCATCTTTCAAAAATTCTTTAAGCTTTTCACAATATCAAATCCAATTTTTTTCATCTTCTCCAGAAACAATTGCAATAGCTATAGGGAAGAAACCTGATGAAATAATAATAAAAAAATAATTAAGTAAAAAACAAATTATTGCTCAGAGTAAAAAAGGAATAATTGTCAACAAGTACAAAATAATATAAAACAATTTATAATATACGTTTATTTACAATCAATACAACCTTGTCTACATTTACTTAAAATAATTACATACAAACTGCAATTATTGCATCATCTAAGTGCATTTTTTTACTGCATTACATTTATGTAGTTAAATATTGCACCTTTTAAATGTATTTTCTATCTGCATATGGTATACGCAGTTAAGTATTTCATGAAATTTTAAACAACATAACACATATGCAGTTTTGAAAATCAATAGCTCTCTATCAACAATTCATAAGAATCAAATAATTTTCTAATTGCATGGATGTAATGCACATAAAAATTACATTATCTAAGAGCATTATTTAACTGAACATGTGATATGCAGTTAAAAATTACATGATATGGTGTATTTATTAGCTGCATATCAAATATGCAGTTTAAAAATGCACTTACATGATGCAATTTATAATCCATATCAAATATCAAATAATTATAAAAATGTATGCATCTATTCTGAATAATTGCATGTATGTATACAATTCTGATATGCAACTATTCTGAATAAAGGCATTTATTTCTGCAATTATATTTAGAATCTCATTTTTTTTTTTACTGCATAAGTAATATTTGCAAAAAATCCTACAAAATTGAGAATAGCTGCATAAATACTACAAAAATATTGTTAATATTTGCAGTAAAGCATATAATTGTAAATAATTGTAGTTTTTCCTGTAATTATTCTCAATATTTCCATAAATGTCTGCAAATACAGAAAATACTTGTATAAATCATTTCAAATATTGTCAACATTTGCTGTAAAACATCAAGTTATACATTTAAAATGTAAGAATTATTCAAAAAAATATTTATTTTATTTTTATGCAAAGATTCTGAATATTCGTAGTTCCTGCTGCAGTTATTGTTAAAAATTGCAGAAAACTCTGAAAATATAGAGAATTTTCTAAAATTTGTGCGAATATCATCAAATTTTGCAACAAAAAAATGTAAAATATATGTTGAAGTAGAAAGAGTTTTTTGAATTGAAATAAAACATCAAACTGTAAACTAAATGCACACATATCAGCAATAAATTTGAATAACTACACATAATAATACACATAAATAATAAACTTAAAGTAAAAAACATACCTTCATTACAATTTTTACCAGTAACAGCCATTAAACAACCATAAGCTCTTCCCTTCATAAAAGTAGCATCAACAAACATTAATTGCCGACAAAATTAAAAACCATAAGCACAAGCTTCAAAACCGATGAAAACTCTCTCAAATTGACAGGTACTATAGTTTTTTTCCAAAACAAATTTACTACTATGACTAGTTGCAAGAACAAAATTAAAAAAGGACTTCAAATGATGATAATACATCTTATCGCTGCTATGTAAATCCTCTAAAGCCAACCTTTTCCCACTATAAGCAAAAAATAATACTTCAAAATAATACTATACTTAGTTTGAAAAAGATTAATAATGTCCTTGGTCTTCATCAATGGATTTGTTTGAATATGATCATAAACCAACAATTTAATCAATTTACTACTAACAGGAGGATCATTTATATCTAAAATTCCAGCACCACAAGAATGCTCAGGTTGAAATCTCTTTATAACAATATACCCAGGAAGATTAAACTTAAGAGACGCATGTATCCTAAAACCACATTTAGATCGAGAACAAACAGTAGTAACTCTTTCTCTGTCATTCTTTACCAAATTAAGCTTTTACCCATTCTACATGCTATATATCATCAAATGAAACCTGAATTCAGTAGCACGACCTGAAAACTATTGACCAACACCCATAAAGATAATCGTTTGGAATCATTTCTCAATAACTGCCTATATTGAATATTAGAATCACTAGTGGTACTAATTGATGAATCACTATTACAACTAACAGCATCTGATCTAATACTATCAACGTTGTTTGCTGAAGGACCAGTGAGAACTACGTTAATAAAAATAACAAAGTAATCCTTGTGATTATGAGCGGACAATAACAAGATAGATTGAAGATCAGAATTAGTTTCAATATTCCTTCTCATACCATCTCTAACATGATATAAGTCAAATGTCTGTAAGCTTATTTTTCACAAATAGCTTTTCTCAACATAATAACTGAATTATCAAAATGAACGTGTAAAGAAAAGCTATTGTGTCAAAACTTCAACAGCATTAGAACACCATTCTTGCAAGCAATACTATAAAATAAAATATTAAAACATCACTACAAGAACAAAATGGTATACAATTCCCCTAAAATAAAACAAAAAATACAATCATATATAATGGGAAACTCAACTACAATTATTCACAAAGATTGCAGTAAAATCTTCAATCGTTTACAATAATTGCGAACAACACTGCAATTATATGCAAATCAATACAGAACAGTTAAAATAACAATGCTACACATGGAATCAAATCTTCTACTATCAACTATTGTTTATAATTATTGTTCTATTGTAGTTGTTATTTAACTATATTCAAACATATTACAAACAATGTAGTTATGACTGCATTTGAAACAAACTGTATAAATATATTTTTTAACTTCATTATGGTAAAACAGTTATAACTGCATTTTGATAATGCGGTTAAAATTTGCATTAAAAAGCTATATTTTTAAACTGCATATCAAATATGCAGTTGAAAATTGCATTTAAATGATGCAATTTATAACTTTATAAGTAAAGTGCAATTAAAGATGTAATTATTCTTGATAATTGAAAAATGTATGCAATTATTCATAATAATTGCAAAAATGTATGCATTTATTCTGAATAATTGCATGTATCTGTGCAATTATGATAAAATCTTGTGAATTTATAACTCCATAAGTAAACAACAAAAAATTTCACCATTTAAATGTACTTTTTAACTAAATACATGATATGCAATTAAAAATTACATTTAACCGCTGCCTTTTTTAATAGTAAATTGTTCTACAAATTTGAACATTTTCAATATTTGCAGATTTCTCTACTTTTATTAAGAATAATTATAGAAAACGCAACAATTATTTTGAATAATTATTTACTTATGAGCTATTATTCACTTAAAACCATTTATATTCTTCAATGCATGTCTACATCAATTTCAATTCAAAAAACTATTGCAACTCCAACATATATTATAATATTTTTTACTAAAAATATAGAATATATTTAAAAAAAATTAAGAAGGAAGAAAATCTCAATACTTACATAATTTTAAGAAATTATGTTTTAAAGGATAACTTATTATAGTAAAAGTGATGGTCAAAAGTGTGTGATTGACTCATAAAAAGTAGTTACATCCTTATCTATTTGTAATAAACAGACAAAAATGTCCAGTATTCATGTGATCGACTCAGCTTTCAATTCTATATTTTGACCCAACTTATATAATTTGACCAGTTATATCTACGGTTGAGATTTTTTGTATGTTTATATATTCTTCTTTCTATTCTTCTTTACTCTATATCTTGTTCTTCAATAAAAAGTCATGTCTTCATATTTTCTTCAATGTCTATCTATAATTATATTCTATGTTTTTTGTTTGGTTGACAATCCTTTTTATTTTGAATATTGATGGTAATTTTTATGTATTATTCCTTCAGTACTCAAACTAAAATGAATGCAACCTTGGTAGGCTTTGTACTTACTTGTTCTCCACAATCTGTTTCTTTATCTCCAAGTCTACTTGCATGGTTATCAAGTCTTAATTCCTTAGATGTAAAGGAAGCTTTTAGAAGATTCAATGTCTAAATTGAACAAATCGTGGAGCAAATTAAAGAAAAGAAGGCTATTATAGAAGAGCTAATGGTACAAATTGAGAAGAAAAACGAAGCCCGTAGAATAGCCGTAGCCAAATTCCGAAAAAGAGAAGAAAAACTGAAGACACATATAGAAGCAAAAAGATCAACGTGGAACCTTGTTCCACAATATCAAACTTTCAAGCACTAGTTAAATGATACATGTTCACACCTTGTATGTATTATTTTCAAAACTCGAGTTCCAAAACTAGAACTGAAATTTGCTAGGCAAGTTTTGTCTATAAATCAAAATCATGAAGAGTTTGAAATAGTGATAGTGATGAAGCTGAAAAATATGAATTATTGGAAAATAGAAATTACGGTAAGGAAAAAATAAAGAAAAAAATGAAGATATTGAGAAGGACAAAAAAATTATTCAAGTAAAAAGATAATAGTAAAAAGAAAGATCATGAAAATCATGCTACAGTGATCACAATCAATAAAATGTTAAAGATAAAGAGATTAGTACAACTGCATAAAAGTTAGCAACAATTCAAAGTAATTGCAAATGACTCTGCGATTATTTTAAATTGAAATCGCAGTTACTCCTAAAAATTACAAACATGTCTGAAAATATCCTGAAACAATTGTATATAGGTCTACGATTATGTAAAGAATTTCATGAACTTATATCTGTATAACTAAAATACACTTAAACAATGCAAGATTCAATAGTTTTTTATAACTGCATATATGATATGCAGTTAAAAATTGCATTCAACAGCTGCAACTTTTAATTGCATAGTAGATATGCAGTTAAAAAATGTACTTAAATGATGTAATTCATAACTTCATCAGGGAAATAAACTTAACAATACAGTTATTAATATTATTTAGAATAATTGAAAACGTATTTTAAATCATAATGAATAGTTGCATAATCTACTCAATTATTATAAATAGCCGCATACATCATATCAGCTATTTCTGCACTTATTTAATATAACTATAGAGAAGTCTGCAATAATTTGAATAATAATACAAAAAATGAACCTCTTTAATTTGTTAAACCATTCTAATTCATTTACAGTAATTACAGAAAAAATCTGCCATTATTTCAATAACTGATGATAAGTCTGCAATTATTAACAAATCAAAATACAACATATACAATCACACTACTACAAATAGGATCAAACTTCTAACTATCAACACACATTAATTTATATAATAATTTACAATAATTGCTCAATTTATATTACTAAACTTTTTTGATAAATACATCTATAATATAATTATCTACAATAATTGCAGCAAACTCATCAATTATTTTACTTAACCGATGGTAAAAAGTGTTAGTGATTGAGTCATAAAAACCAGTTACATCCTTATCTATTTGTAATAAAGAGAAAAAATGTCCAGCACTCATTGTAATTATTTTACATAACTGCATACAACTCTGCATTTACATACAAGATTAAAAAATAAAACTTATTTGAACAAAAAAACATAATTGTAATTATTCCTTCAGTATGATAAAGCAGTTATAACTGCATTATACACAAATTTCATTTGAATAAACCATTGTACATCCTGAAGTAATACATAAATATATTTAAATATCATACATTAATGTATTTGATTGCATAAATGAAATACATTTAAACATGGCATCATTTAAATGTTTTTTAAACTGCATATTTGATATGCGTTAATAATTGCATTCAACAGCTACAATTTTTAACTGCATATTAAATATGTGGTTAAAAATGCAATTAGGTGATACAATTTATTTAAATATCATGTAGTTAACTGTATATCAAATATGCAGTTAAAAAACCCATAAATTTTTAATGCAGTTAAAATTGAACCATTAAAATGTATTTAATAACTGCATATATAATATGCAGTTAAAAACTACAATTAATAGATGAAACCTTTAACTGCAAACAGCATACGTAGTTAAGAATGTACTTAAATGCTGTAACCAGTTTGAATAATTACAAAAAAAATGCAATTATTTTGAATAATTGCTTACTTATTAGCAATTATTCACTTAAAACAATTTACATTCTTCAGACAAGCATCTTTGTCTAAGTGGTTAATTGATTTGGCTTTGGTGCAGGATGTCACAAGTTCGAAACTTGCTTTCGAACGTTTATTTGACATGAGATATGTTGTCCCAATGATTTATTGTATATAAAGTGCCAGTTCAAAAAAAACAATTTACATTCTTCAACACATGTATATAATTATTTCAATTCAAGAAACCCTTGAAACTCCAATATACATCATTACATTTCTCACAGAAAAACATTGATAATATTTAAAGTCTTTTAACAGAAAACATCAATATTTTCAAAAATTTCTGCTTTTTTTAAGAATAATTGCAGCATTAGCTTCAAACATTCAAAATCTCTCCATAAAAATAAGCAAATATTTACTTAAAAAATTCTTACATTTTCAACTAAAATTATTTGCTGATAAAAGATCGTATACGATACATTTAACCACTTCAATGAACATTCACCAAATTTTGCCCTAATTTATAATCTGCAATTTATTTACAATACTTGCAGCCAATTCTGCACTTATTTAATATAACCACATAGAAGTCTGCAATAACTTAGGTAATAATGCAGAAATTGAACCTCTTAATCCATTAAAACACTTTAATTCATTTACAGTAAATGCAGGAAAACCTTCCATTATTAACAAATCAAAATACAACATATACAATCACATAGCAACGAATAGGATCAGACTTCTTATTATCATTGCAAAAAAAATTCTACAATAATTCTCGATAACTGCTGAAAAATACAAATTTATTTAGATAACTAAAGATTTTGATAATTATAGACAAGAACTCAATTACTTACAATAATTGCAGCAGAGTCTGTAGTTATTTTACTTAACTGCATACAACTCCGCATTTACATACAGGATTAAAAATAAAATTTCTTTGAACAAAAAACATCATATTAATCGAATTACTTATTATAACTTATACTTGCTATGCATAATTATACAAAAAACATTACTAAATTATCAAAAAATTGCAAAAAACAATAATATAAAGTCGATTGAAAATTAAATCAAGCATTTACCTGCAAGATGATGAAGCCATAATGAATCGCAAAAAAATAATCGAACAGCAGATCAAATTAAATCTGATTTTCGTATGAAGATTCCAAGTCTTGATTGCTAATACAATCACTCGAGAATAGTTGACATG
Source organism: Allium cepa (assembly GCA_030765085.1). Lineage (NCBI taxonomy): Eukaryota > Viridiplantae > Streptophyta > Magnoliopsida > Asparagales > Amaryllidaceae > Allium > Allium cepa. The sequence goes on along the minus strand of CM060934.1, from coordinate 538,921,385 downwards.
AAATAAACAAGAGTAATTAGGGAAAAAAATTATTATATAAAAAATAGGGACCGTATTTATAAGTTTAAAATAGAAGGAGTTTTGGGCTATTACATTTGATTTTAGGGATGTGTGTCTAATTTTCACATTATTAAACCGTACCTATTTACTGTAATTATTGAAATCTCTAAATATTTTAATAGTGGTTACTCATTATATATTATTGTATATAGCTTATCTTAAAGTAGAAATACCATATGATCCTTTTCTTTTATTATTTGTAGGTCTTAAATAATTGTAACTACATAAGTTGACTATTTTCATGTATAGTGCAACTCATAAAAATTTCATTCATGTGGTTTGCCTGAAATAATTGTCAGGTATATCAATGTGCCAAAAATTTAAAGTTTTTAACAACTTAAGCTCGAACATGTTGGGTGTGAAAGTAATATGAATGCTTCTTTTTAATAGTTTTAATTTGTAACAAATGATTAGCTTACTTAAAGCCTGTCTGAAAGTACCTAATTTATAACGTTTTATTGGTAGTTTTGTCCTTAACTTTTGAGTAGTTTTAAAGGTAGTTGATTTATAACATTGATATTCAAGGTTAATAAAAAGGTAAAATTAAGTTTTCTTATGATTGATTAACTTAATATTCCTTTTTGAATCAAAACGAAAGTTTTTACCAAACATACAAGTAAAGTTGTAATTTATAATAAATTAACCAAGTAATAGCATTGCAATTTTAGAGTGATGGAATCCATGTTCAACAGGTTTTGGTATGTTGCATTCAAACTAGTTACCATGTTTTAGTAAATTCAATGAGATAACTTTGACAAGTAAATTCTACAAGTAAAACATACATCCATGCGAGTTTTAGTTTATTCTACAAGTAAATCCATTTTTCCAATGTTGATAAAACTCACCGTGATATATGTTTTTTTGCCCTTAAGATTTCCTTGGATAGTAATATTAGCTCACTACGACCAATCTTACTTCTCTGTTTTCTTCTCAGCGTTTAATTCAGTTAAATGAGAACATAGAATCCCAATCAATACTCCTCAAAATCCACATAATGTTGAAAATGAAGATGCAATAATCAAGGCTTACAAGGATAAAGTGTGTAATGATAAGCCTTTTCGACCCCCAAATGTCGACACTAATACATCCATAGTATTCACGTGCCGAGCACCAAAGTGCTGAAAGACAAAACGTTAGGGCAAATAAAAAGAAGAAAAGAAAAGGAACAAGAAAGAGGAGAACAAAAACATCAGAATTTCACAAGCGGAATGATAACATATAATATTAAAAGATAACACTCCAAGCTACTCTAATGTACATAGCATTTTTGAGTTACTAAACAAAGTGATATTATTAGCCTGGAAAGTTATAACTGCCTGTCATTAAAATTGCTTATATATATACATAAAGTATTGCAGCGGAAATAAGAATACTACAGTAGGTAAACATTCAGCAACTCTTTAACGATCCCAGTTTTGAATTAAATTTGAATTAATAGTTAATGTGAATTTTGGAACAAATTTTGGAATTTGTTTGAATTTGAAATATATATGTATATGTATATATGTGTAAAATTTGAGTTTGACTTTAGAATTTGAATTTAAATTTAAGTAAATGACTTAGGACAACAATTTGGGTTTGAAAATATTTTTTTATGCAAATTAAATAATGGGTAGTTCGTTTTAAAAGCATTTTCTTTTAAATAATATGTATATGAATAACGCAAGGCAAATACAATATCTATGTCATATAAAATAAAATATAAAATATGCAAATGAATGTAATATAGATAATAATGATTAAAATGGAATAAATTTTATCAATACCAAAATACAAGTATAAATATAATTATAAAGCATGTTAATATGAATAGTTAAACTTTAAAACAAAGAAATAAAAAGAAAATATTGGTATTTATAATAGAAATAGAAACAAATGTAGGTAAGGTAATAAAACAAAAACAAAAATATCTAGGAAGGCTTGCAAAAGAAGATATATAAATGAAGTATGACATTAACAAAGGATGAATATGAAAAGTGATAAGCATAAGCTTTTGAAACAAGACAAATATCACCAATATAAGCCCACAAAAGAAATATTATTTCAGCCGAAATAACAACAACAATTAATGCAAGCCACCACAAAAAATCATATCAGCCACTAAAACAATATTATCAGCCACCAAAGTAAACAAATCAGCATAGTCAATAAAACAAGAAAAATACCTTTGGCGTGATATTGTACAAACAAAATAATATCACCCTGTACAAACTATCTTCTTCTACATATATATGCATCTATTCTTAATCTTTGTTCGTTCAAAACATAACTCAGCCTTTCAGGTACTAATCCATACAACTGAAGTAAACATCATCTAAGACTTAAACAAAAAATTCAATTTTTAAAAATAAATACAAACCAGAGATTCAAGAAGAAATTCCAGCTAGTAAGATTCAAAGCCTGTTGCAAAAGAAGCCCTGTTCATTTCTTAAACACAGTGAGTAAATATATTATATTAAGACTTAAGTATAAATATACCTGTATATATGATTTCAAGACAATATTGTGGTTTGCTTGTGTATTCCTTTTTAGTTTGTATTTCTGTGTATATATATGATGATACTATGTCTATTGGTTGCCTGTTTCTTCTCTGTTTGCTACATAATTGAAATTTAACAAAAGAATTCAATATACCTTCATCAAGGCATTGATAAGCTTAGAGTTTACAACAAACAAGTTTGTTATACTTTAGTTATAGCCTGAAAATTGTTTTATGCACAGTATGGAAGAATTTGACTCTGTAACTCAGTTTCACGGTGAAAAAGAAATCATACGATTTAATCAAATATTTTAATATGCTGATTTGATTATCTAACTTGAATAAGCATTCAAAGATTGGATTTTTAAAATTAATATGGTGATTTTTACTTGCGTATGCCATAAGCAGTTCACAGTGGAACAGAATATGCATTTTAATCAATTTCAGGCGATCGAGTATTCTTAGGTGCTGGCTTTTTGTTTGAAGCAAGTTGGTTGATCAACGATTGTAGGAAAATTTTGAATAAATTTTCCATTGCACGAGTTGACGAGATGAAACAAAATTAGAGTCTGTGGTCGTGTTTTGAACAGGGTCAGTAGCAAGATGATTGCATCTCCTCGGAGTGATCGAGCTGCACGAAATTGAGGGGGAGAGTAGAATGGGGTGTCGACGATGTGAGGCTGGAGGTGTGAAATTTCTGATGGTCGGCGTGAGTTGGACGAGCGGTTTTGGGTGAAGGTGGAAGTTCGAGTTTTCGAACTGGAAACTCGAATTTTGATTAGGGGCTGTTGGCGTCGAATCGACCATGGCAATCGAGTGTTGTGATGTTGCGCGACTTGCTGGTGGTGATGGCGAAGTTCACCGGAGCGGCGGCGCGACGCCGTTTACGTGCACGACGTCGATCCTGTGTCAGGAAATTTGGGATGGGGTGACCCGAAGGAATACTCGAGTGAGAGATAGGTCGGCTTGGGTTCTCTCGCGCTCGCGTGTGAGTGCTTTAGTAGTTGTTTCAGTTAAAAACTTAAGCTAGAATAAAAAGAAAAGAAGAAGATGGAGTGCGTAAGGGAGAGGGAGTGACTCGGGGAAAATGGGTGAAGAGCTCGAAGGGTTACTCGAGTTTAATAGGGGGAAATCTCGGGTAGCATGTTGTACAGGTTTAAAACCTGTTTGTTTGGAATTTAGAAATTTAAATCTTAATTTATAAAACAAAGTTAAAATAAAATTTTAAATCAGAATTTAATTAGAACTCAAGTTAGTTTGAACTTAGTTTAGAAATAAATAAAGTTTTTGAATTAAATTGTTTAATAACTTAAAAAGCTTTAAGCAATTAAGTGGATTTAAAAGATTTGAATTTAAAAAGGATTTTTGAAATTGTAAATGAAGAATTTAAACAAAGTTAAATTAAATTTGGAACATGGATCTTAAATCTAAATTCGAATCCGGGATTTTGAAATGAAATTAAGTTTTATGTAATTTAAATGTTTAATTTAGTTTTTAACTTTATATAAGATAAATTGGTTTTCCATTTATATTTTGACATTAAAATGAAATTTTAATTTAAGCAGTAATTTTGAAAGAAATGTTTTCTAACGTATTTGTGGGCGCTAAATAAAATCATTTATAAGAATGAGTTTATTTTAAAGTTGATTTGTGATTAAGGATTAACTATTTAAGAAATCAATTACGAATTAATAATTGACCAATTATGTAATTAGGGATAATTACTTATTATGATTAATTAAGAATAATTAATTAAATGGTAATTAATTAAGGGTTGATTAATTTATTAATGAATTAATTAAAGGAAATTAATTAAAGAATAATTGAATAATTTAAAGTAAATTATTAAATAATTTAAAGATTGATTAATTTAATTAATAAACGATTAAAGGACAATTAATCAAATGATTTGAAATTAACTAATGTTAATCAAGCATGATTGATGACTCGTCTGATTTAAATTAATCAGATAATTAATTGAGCTTATTTGTAGATGCTTGAATTCTATTGATTGTTGATATTTCTGATATGTTATGTTGTGCGTTATGAATCGTGTGATCTGTGATGAATGAAATTTATTTACCTGTGATAAATTTATCTGTGAATCTGTGAATGAACAATAAGCGTTATAGATTATACCGCTTATCAATATCGATGTTCTTAAATATGTAATGTGATGATTTATGATGTTGCACTATTGTGTAAAACCCTTGGACCACACCATACACACACAAATATGGATTGCACGAGAAAATCGGCTAAGTCACATATTTTAACAATTTTAAAGATTAAATTATTGAATCCAAAATAGTTTTAGAATTACAATAGAAAACTTTTGAAATGAGTTTCAAAAAATAAAAGTTATTTTAAATAACTTAATAAAGTCTTGAAATTTAAATAATTTGATTTAAATTTGAATTCAATATTCGAAATTGAATTCAATGATTTGGAAATTATGGTCTAAAAAGATTATACGAGTTATAAAGGTATTTATATGGGTTTTTAACCATTTAAAAAAGTATGGTTTTAGAAATTTAAATTTAAATCCAAGTTTTATACTTGAATGGCTTTAACTTGTTAATTGTAATCATTTTTTCCCAAAACAAAAACTAATTGTTTCAAATGATAATAGCTTTCATAAAAGGAAAGGGTTCCAATTTGTGTCGAGAGACTTCAAGTTTGAAATGAAATTGTAAATAGTTGGAAAAACTATGAATTAACCTTTGTGAAGATGATTAAATCTTGTTTTGAAATCAAAGAGAATTTTAAATGGTGTGTCCTTTAAATACAAGATTTGAATTAGAATTGGAATTTATGAATCAAATCCTTAACTGAAAGATTGGATAGTCAATCCAATTTGAAATGAAAATTGTTTTGAAATCCATGAATGGATTTTTGTGGAACGGGGTGAACTTTGTGAAAGAAATCTTTTTGTTTAAAAAGATTTAAAATGGTAATTTGTTTAACCATTTGAGAGAAGAGTTTGGCTAATAAGTTGTGACTTAACTGAAATACCATTATCCATATGTTTTTAAATATTGCGCTCATTATTCGGTTTAGCCGAGAGAGGACCTTGTGTCATATAACACATTTCGAATAATGATACGTCGTTATGGATAGCATTTGAAGACCGGTGGTGAAGATCGGGTATTTTCGAAAATGAAAGAATAACCCGTCGATTGTCTCTGCACTGAGTCGCGCCGGTATAGATATTCCCTAAGTGATGAGAAGTCCGATCGGGAATGTAAATACCCGGATTTGCAAGGGCTTCTTCGGATGTGCCTTCGGTTCTGTTCGAACCCGGAATAGACTTGTATGGATGTGTGTCTGACATTACACTTTGAGATGTAAAGCTGGTTTCTTTCAAATACATATCTGTTGGTGGCAGAGATTTATTCTCTTAGCTTAACACCCTTCTCTGAGACGTACGAGCTCAGAGGTTATGTAGTTGATGGTTACTAGTGATACATTCCCAATTTGGTAATGTGGCATGCTAAGTGCTGCTGTGTGTTGATGATCATTTGTTGATCATTTGTGATCGAAGCATGGCTTTGTGAAAAAGCGTGGCTTTGTGGACGAGACTTCGTTGAGCCTCACAACCCGGTAATGGTCGAAACAGGAACCGTGGCGGCAATGTTATTTTGAGGTAGCTCCTCCTGAGGGTATGACCATTTCCTTCTGGATAAGAAGTGATATCATGGTATGGAGCCCAGATATTTACTTTTGTTGATTTTTTATAAAAAGTGGTATCATGCTATGGAGCCCAGATACTTTATTGTGTGGTTGTTGAACTAAGAGCTCTCGGATAAAGGTCGGTAACGACTGGGGGATGGAATGCTCGTGTCGGTTGTTACCTAGTTACAGAGGTAATCCGGCCTTGTGTAGCAGAGATCCAGTTAGGTTCTCGGGGGCGTCCCTCCAGGGGCGTTCCATTTTATTTGGGTAGTTCCTTTTCCCGACCATTTGTTGGAAAATCTAAACAAAATAATACGCGCCTTTTACGGTTTTAGTTGTAGAACCTGCCATTTAAAATGGTAGCTATAGCGGGCATAATATAATGGTACCTATGCTGGCTAAGATTAATATTATACTTTCAAAAGGTTTTCTACACTATGCACTAATAATAATAATATCAAAGGATTTTGCGTATCAAGCATTTTTGACTATCATAAGGAGAAATCTCCTCCAAGTTTGCGCTTGTATTGTGTGTGTGGCGGGAGGCCTTATGGTAGTTTCATTTTCCAAAAAGCATTGTGGATTTCAATATTTTAAATTCCTTTGTTGCTTGTTTTAAAGATAAAAAAACTGTTTTTGTTGCTCACACCAGTCCCATAACTGACATGGAGTTTATTGTTCTTTTCCTAAACTCTGGGTGGCCACTATTTTCCACACGGGCAGTCTAGAGTTGGGTTTTTCAGATAATCCCGAAATAGGTGTAGATTCGATAGCTTTCGAAGTCCTTGGTTTGGTAGCATTTGGAGATTTTCTTCGGTCTTTGGACGGACTGACCTTGCTTATATAGGTGAAACGTGATGGGGGGTTCTCGCTTTGCGTTAGGTGGCGAACGGGAGATTCTTACCCCCACATGTCCTCTTTAAGGGGTTGGTTAGGCGTAAGCTGTAACAGTCGAAAGGCTGGCTGTAAAAGCAAGGGCAGGGTACCATTGTAAGCGACGGCGCATTGAAGAGATTATCTTTCTGCTGCTATTTCTTGTATCTCTGATAGCATTGATACCTGTTGTATCATTCTATTGTATCATCATTGTATCTGATATTGTATCAACATTGTATCTGATATTGTATCAAATGTTGTATATATTGTTATTCATTTTTCTTCCGCTGTGTTGTACTTGATGTGTTATAAGCTCCAGCGGACCAGATTCGACGTTTGGATCTGCGGCATTGGAATATGAGTGTCGTATTCGGTGTCGATTTTCGAAGGTCGAGTCAGGATTGTTACATTTGGTATCAGAGCTGAAGGTTAAAACTTTAGCTTAGGAGTATAACACATTAAGTAACTCATTAGAGATAGGGTGAAGTAAACCCTAGAATGAGCATCCCTAAGATATCCGTTCGAATGCCTCAGTAAATTCTCTTACTATCCACTGATAGTGAGTATGAGGGCAAGAAGAGGATGAGATAGAGGGGAGTACCACTATAAATGGTCAATACCCTGCGATAGCGGAAACAATCTTTCCCTATCAATCTCCTTTGATTCAATTTCAACTCTTTGATTAGCTTTGTGGCAGCTCGAGAAGAAGCTTCGGTGTGATGGTGGTCCTTACGAATCGTGTAGATAAGTTTCTATTTCGTATTCTCTTCGTTAAATTTCTATTTGCTTTCCGTTTTTAACTTCAATGAATTTGAAATTCTATTTGAAATAAATTAGCAAATTAAATATAAAGCTGAATATGATGATTTGTATCGATAAAACAATTTCGATTAAAACCAAATTCGAAATTCTATTGTAGTTTCTTGTGAATATCAAGTGCGAAGAGGGACAAGTTATATATACTTTTGGGGTATTCCGACTTAAGTTTAGAATCCATATCTAATGTTTGAAAGTTAGGGAAAATTAAATACATTTATCTGTTGTTTGGGTCTCGATATATTCTACAAATGGTTAGTTATTCCTTTGGACTAACCAGTGCCTTGCATATTTCGTAGATTTGATGACCCAAGTATCCTGTGTAGTATTGAAAGAGTTCATTCTCATATTGTTGATATTCTGATTTGGTGAGCCAAATACAGAATAGATATCCAGTTTGACCTGGAAAACTGTTTCTTTATCTTTGTGTATCTATCTTTGTTGTTTTCCTGCCTGTAAATTTCGGGGACGAAATTTCTTTAAGGGGGGAATCTGTAACGATCCCAGTTTTGAATTAAATTTGAATTAATAGTTAATGTGAATTTTGGAATAAATTTTGGAATTTATTTAATATACGTATATGTATATATGAGTAAAATTTGAGTTTGACTTTAGAATTTGAATGTAAATTTAAGTAAATGACTTAGGACAACAATTTAGGTTTGAAAATATTTTTTTTTTGTAAATTAAATAATGGGTAGTTCATTTTAAAAGCATTTTCTTTTAAATAATATGTATATGAATAATGCAAGGCAAATACAATATCTACATACATATAGAATAAAATATAAAATATGCAAATGAATGTAATATAGATAATAATGATTGAAATGGAATAAATTTTATCAATACCAAAATACAAGTATAAAATATAATATAAAGCATGTTAATATGAATAGTTAAACTTTAAAACAAAGAAATAAAAAGAAAATATAGGCGTTTATAATAGAAATAGAAATAAATATAAGTAAGGTAATAAAACAAAAACAAAAATATCTAGGAAGGTTTGCAAAAGAAGATATATAAATGAAGTATGACATTAACAAAGGATGAATATTAAAAGTGATAAGCATAAGCTTTTGAAACAAGACAAATATCATTAACATAAGCCCACAAAAGAAATATTATTTCAGCCGAAATAACAACAACAATTAATGCAAGCCACCACAAAAAAATCATATCAGCCACTAAAACAATATTATCAGCCACCAAAGTAAACAAATCAGCATAGTCAATAAAACAGGAAAAATATCTTTGGCCTGATATTGTACAAACAAAATAATATCACCCTGTACAAACTATCTTCTTCTATATATATATATATGCATCTATTCTTAATCTTTGTTCGTTCAAAACATAACTCATCCTTTCAGGAACTAATCCATACAACTGAAGTAAACATCATCTAAAACTTAAACAAAAAATTTAATTTTTAACAATCAATACAAACCAGAGATTCAAGAAGAAATTCCAGCTATCAAAGCCTGTTGCAAAAGAAGCCCTGTTCATTTCTTAAACACGGTGAGTAAATATATTATACTAAGACTTAAGTATACATATACCTGTATATATGATTTCTAAACAATATTGTGGTTTGCTTGTGTATTCCTTTTTAGTTTGTATTTCTATGTATATATATATGATGATACTATGTCTATTGGTTTCCTGTTTCTTCTCTGTTTGCTACATAATTGAAATTTAACAAAAGAATTCAATATATCTTCATCAATGCATTGATAAGCTTAGAGTTTACAACAAACAAGTTTGTTATACTTTAGTTATAGCCTGAAAAATTGTTTTAAGCACAGTATGGAAGAATTTGACTCTATAACTCAGTTTCACGGTGAAAAAGAAATTATACGATTTAATCAAATATTTTAATTTGCTGATTTGCTTATCTAACTTGAATAAGCATTCAAAGATTGGATTTTTAAAATTATTATGCAGATTTTTAGTTGTGTATGCCATGAGCAGTTCATAGTGGAACAAAATATGCATTTTAATCAATTTCAGGTGATCGAGTAATTCTTAGGTGCTGGCTTTTTGTTTGAAGCAAGTTGGTCGATCAACGATTGTAGGAAAATTGTTGAATAAATATTCCATTGCACGAGTTGATGAGATGAAACAAAATTAGGGTTTGTGGTCGCGTTTTGAACAGGGTCAGTAGCAAGATGATTGCATCTCCTCGGAGTGATCGAGCTGCACGAAATTTAGGGGGAGAGTAGAATGGAGTGTCGGCGATGTGAGGCCGGAGATGTGGAATTTCTGATGGTCGGCGTGAGTTGGACGAGCAGTTTTGGGTGAAGGTGGAAGTTCGAGTTTTCGAACTTGAAACTCGAATTTTGATTAGGGGCTATTGGCATCGAATCGACTATGGCAATCGAGTGTTGTGATGTTGCACGACTTGCTAGTGATGGCGAAGTCCACCAGAGCGACGGCGCGATGTCGTGCACCTGCACGACGTCGATCCTGTGTCAGGAAATTTTAGGTTGGGGTGACTCGAAGGAATACTCGAGTGAGAGATAGGTCGGCTTGGGTTCTCTTGCGCTCGCATGTGAGTGCTTCAGTAGTTGTTTGAGTTAAAAACTTAAGCTAGGAAAAAAAAAGACGGAGTGCGTAAGGGAGAGGGAGTAACTCGGGGAAAATGGGTGAAGAGCACGAAGGGTTACTCGAGTTTAATAGGGGGAAATCTCGGGTAGCATGTTGTATAGGTTTAAAACCTGTTTGTTTGGAATTTAGAAATTTAAATCTTAATTTATAAAACAATAAAATTTTAAATCAGAGTTTAATTAGAACTCAAGTTAGTTCGAACTTAGTTTGGAAATAAATAAATTTCTTGAATTAAATTGTTTAATAACTTAAAAAGCCTTAAGCAATTAAGTGTATTTAAAAGGTTTGAATTTAAAATGGATTTTTGAAATTGTAAATGAAGAATTTAAACAAAGTTAAATTAAATTTGAAACTTGGATCTTAAATCTAAATTCGAATCCTAGATTTTGAAATGAAATTAAGTTTTATGTAATTTAAATGTTTAAATTTAGTTTTTAACTTTATATAAGATAAATTGGTATTCCGTTTATATTTTGACATTGAAATGAAATTTTAATTTAAGCAGTAATTTTGAAAGAAATGTTTTCTAACGTATTTGTGAGCGCTAAATAAAATCATTTATAAGAATGAGTTCATTTTAAAGTTAATTCGTGATTAAGGATTAACTATTTAAGAAATTAATTGCGAATTAATAATTGATCAATTAAGTAATTAGGGATAATTACTTATTATGATTAATTAAGAATAATTAATTAAATGGTAATTAATTAAGGGTTGATTAATTTATTAATGAATTAATTAAAGGAGACTAATTAAAGAATAATTGAATAATTAAAAGTAAATTATTAAATAATTTAAAGATCGATTAATTTAATTAATAAATGATTAAAAAACAATTAATCAAATGATTTGAAATTAATTAATGTTAATCAACCATGATTGATGACTCGTCTGATTTAAATTAATCAGATAATTAATTGAGCTTACTTGTGGATGCTTGAATTATATTGATTGTTGATATTTCTGATATGTTATGCTGTGCGATATGAATTGTGTGATCTTTGAAGAATGAAATTTATTTATCTGTGATAAATTTATCTGTGAATCTATGAATGAACGATAAGCGTTATAGATTATACCGCTTATCAATATCGATGTACTTAAATATGTAATGTGATGATTTATGATGTTGCACTATTGTGTAAAACCCCTGGACCACACCATGCACACACAAATATGGATTGCACGAGGAAGTCGGCTAAGTCACATATTTTAACAATTTTAAAGATTGAATTCTTGAATCCAAAATAGTTTTGGAATTGGAATTGAAAACTTTTGAAACGAGTTTCAAAAAATAAAAGTTCTGTTAAATAACTTAATAAAGTCTTGAAATTTAAATAATTTGATTTAAATTTGAATCAATATTTGAAATTGAATTCATTGATTTGGAAATTATGGTCTAAATAGATTTTACGAGTTATTAAGGTATTTATATGGGTTTTTAACCATTTAAAAAAGTATGGTTTTGGAAATTTAAATTTAAATCCAAGTTTTATACTTGAATGGCTTTAACTTGTTAATTGTAATCATTTTTTCCCAAAACGAAAAATAATTGTTTCAAATGATAATAGCTTTCATAAAAGGAAAGGGTTCCAATTTGTGTTGAGAGACTTCAAGTTTGAAATGAAATTGTAAATAGTTGGAAAAACTATGAATTAAGCTTTGTGAAGATGATTAAATCTTGTTTTGAAATCAAAGAGAATTTTAAATGGTGTATCCTTTAAATACAAGATTTGAATTGGAATTGGAATTTATGAATTAAATCCTTAACTGAAAGATTGGATAGTCAATCCAATTTGAAATGGAAATTGTTTTGAAATCCGTGAATGGATCTTTGTGGAACGGGGTGAACTTTTTGAAAGAAATCTTTTTGTTTGAAAAGATTTAAAATGGTAATTTGTTTAACCATTTGAGAGAAAAGTTTGGGTAATAAGTTGTGAATTAACTAAAATACCATTATCCATATGTTTTTAAATATTGCGCTCATTATTCGGTTTAGCCGGGAGAGGACCTTGTGTCATATAACTCATTCCGAATAATGGTACGTCGTTATGGATAGCATTTGAAGACCGGTGGTGAAGACCGGGTATTTTCGAAAACGAAAGGATAACCCGTCGATTATCTCTGCACAGAGTCACGCCGGTATAGAGATTCCCTAAGTGATGGGAAGTCCGACCAGGACTGTGAATACCCGGATTTGCAAGGGCTTCTTCGGATGTGCCTTCGGTTCTGTTCGAACCCGGAACAGACTTGTATGGATGTGTGTCTGACATTAAACTTTGAGATGTAAAGCTGGTTTCTTTCAAATACATATCTATTGGTGGCGGAGATTTATTCTCTTAGCTTAACACCCTTCTCTGAGACGTACAAGCTTAGAGGTTATGTAGTTGATGGTTACTAGTGATACATTCCCAATTTGGTAATGTGGCAAGCTAAGTGCTGTTGTGTATTGATGATCATTTGTGATCGAAACATGGCTTTGTGAAAAAGCGTAGCTTTGTGGACGAGACTTCATCGAGCCTCACAACCCGGTATTGGTCGAAACAGGAATCGTGACAACAAGGTTATTTGGAGGTAGCTCCTCCTGAGGGTATGACCAATTCCTTCTGGATAAGAAGTGATATCATGGTATGGAGCCCAGATATTTACTTATGTTGATTTTTTATAAAAAGTGGTATCATGGTATGTAGCCCAGATATTTTACTGTGTGGTTGTTTGATTGAGAGCTCCCGGATAAAGGTCGGTAACGACCGAGGGATGGCATGCTCGTGTCAGTTGTTACCTAGTTACAGAGGTAACCCGGCCTTGTGTAGCAGAGATCCGGTTAGGTTCTCGAGGGCGTCCCTCCAGAGGCGTTCCATTTTATTTGGGAAGTTCCTTTGCCCGACCATTTGTTGGAAAATCCAAACAAAACAATACGCGCCTTGTACGGTTTTAGTTGTAGAGCCTGCCATTTAAAATGGTAGCTATAGCGGGCATAATATAATGGTACCTATGCTGGCTAAGATTAATATTATACTTTCGAAAGGTTTTCTGCACTATGCACTAATAATATTAATATCAAAGGATTTTGCATATCAAGCATTTTTGACTATCATAAGGAGAAATCTCCTCCAAGTTTGCGCTTGGATTGTGTGTGTGGCGGGAGGCCTTATGGTAGTTTCATTTTCCAAAAAGCATTGCGGTTTTCAATATTTTAAATTCCTTTGTTGCTTGTTTTAAAGATAAAAAAAAACTGTTTTTGTTGCTCACACCAGTCCCATAACTGACGTAGAGTTTATTGTTCTTTTCCTAAACTCTGGGTGGCCACTATTTTCCACACGGGCAGTCTAGAGTTGGGTTTTCCAGATAATCCCGAAATAGGTGTAGATTCGATAGCTTTCGAAGTCCTTGGTTTGGTAGCATTTGGAGATTTTCTTCCGTCTTTAGACGGACTGACCTTGCTTATATAGGTGAAACGTGATGGGGGGTTCTCGCTTTGCATTAGGTGGCGAACGGGAAACTCTTACCCCCACATGTCCTCTTTAAGGGGTTGGTTAGGCGTGAGTTGTGACAGTCGAAAGGCTGGCCGTAAAAGCAAGGGCAGGGTACCATTGTAAGCCACAGCACATTGAAGACATTATCTTTCCGCTGCTATTTCTTGTATCTATGATAGCATTGATATCTCTTGTATCATTCTATTGTATCATCATTGTATATGATATTGTATCAAATGTTGTATATATTGTTATTCATTTTTCTAACACTGTATTGTACTTGATGTGTTATAAGCTCCGGCGGACCAGATTCGACATTTGTATCTACGGCATTGGAATATGAGTGTCGTATTCGGTGCCGATTTTCGAAGGTCGAGTCAGGACCGTTACATACTCTCTGAGAGCTCAATGAACATCAATGAAAACCTGCCTTTATTAGACTGCTTGAAAGAGAACCTATGGAAATAATATAAAAATAAAACCACGGGTCAGATAATGTCTAGTGTGAGAAACTTACGAAATATGTGTGACAACAACGCCTTTTGAGGCTCTCATATTGTTTATCGCCTCAAAGGAGTCAAACCCATATAATAAGTACATATTTGATATGATAGATAATGTCTAGGGCGATGAACATAAATAAGAAATAGTTGTACCACGTGTACAACACAATAATAGTAGTTATACAATCAAAACCGCTAAGGCGCTCACATAATTATGTAGGAATTCCATGGAGGTGCCCTTAGTACCTCAAGAACGATCCACCTGCACATGGGTCAGATATATCCTTCCAAAGCAGCATACATCATTAGTGAATGTACCATAGGAAATACATAGCTAGCCCCCACCATATGAGGCCAAGTGCATCATGCCTGCATACATATCTGTAGCATCTCTAGAATGGAGTCGATTGCACCCTCATGGATTAGCTAAACCCCGTTAGCTATGCATCCTATCTTTGGTTTCTGTCATAATTATGGTAAAGTTACGTTCAACGTCTCGATGCATGAGCCACAACTCGAACAGATCTTAACACACGAGCCCTAACTCGAACAGATCTCGAAACCACATATGGATTCCCATATTTCAATAGATCTCGAAACCACACATGGATTCCCACATCCTGAATAGACCATGCACCTCTACATGGGTTCAGGAATCTTAATCAAATCTCGAATCTCAACGTAGATTCCAGTATCTCGAATCTCCTCATAGATTTTAGCATCTAGAATAGATCACGATTCTCTTCCAAAGCATAGAACTTATATATGATTTTGAAGTGGTTACGATTTCAAGTCATCTTATATGAGTAAACTTCACTGCTTACCAGAAGCTCCAAAACTAATCGATAGAATTTCAGTAAACTCAAATTTGGTTCTTTTAGAAATAAACAGGCAATACATAAGGGTGGAGATCATCTACTATACAAACGGATTTTCTTATCATTTGTCCTAAAAGAGCAAAACGAGTTTATACGTATAGTATAGCATCATCAGAGATAAATGTACTGTATAATTCCCATGTTTCTTCTAGTTATTTCCAAAGTTAATTTTGTCAAATTCAACAATAATGAGAACGATCACATATGAAAACTAAGTCTTGTATACTTATCACATTTCCAACCTTCTCAACTTCTATTATCCCTCGGTCAGGAGTGAAGCCTGGTAGGTTAGAACATTATTGCTTCTACACCCTACTCGAATCATCATTCTTAAATCTCATAGATAGAAACAAGTCTACTTTGTCTACTTTAGTGCTAATTACACGATTAAGTACTTTCCATAAATAAGCATACACGCGGAGCACCACTAATTCATACAAAGCATGATAGTCACATAAACAACTTCTAATCCCCTTTTTATTTAATTAATCATTTATTAATTAAACCTCTTTTATTAGTAAAATTCCTTTTTATCTAAATAAACTTCCCTTTTTATCTAATAAAACTTCTTTCATTAATCAAAACTTCTAATTGAGGAAACTCCTAACTAATTGAACTCCTAATTAACTAAACTCTTAATTAATTAAACTCCTAACTAATAAAACTTCTATATTAAATAATATTCCTTTATTAATTAAAATTTCCTTCATTAATTAATATTCCTGTATTGATTAAATCTTCCTGTATTAATTAAAACTTTTTTTATTAATTATTTCTCATTTATTAATTAAAACTTCATTTATATACTTGGATATATATTTAATTTCTCTTTATACAAGATATATACTTGTATTATACTATTTCACTATTTATTTATACTCTTCCAATACTTCAAAGGTATTCTTATACTTATCTCAATAGTATAAGCATATTTACCCACCACTTAACAAGACTTACTTACTTTAAAATAATCAAAGAGGTCAAAAACAATGTTACTCAATATTGTTCCTATGAACCCCTGCTCTCTTTTATATTTTAAACATATACTTTTCTTATCTTTATTCTAGAAAATTCCATACTTGTTATTATCTTTAAAATCCCATTATTAAAGATCTAAGTATAATCATAAAATTTTAAACACTTAAAAATATAATCCAAGGATTTAAAAACAAATGTTACTAAAACATTATTTACTACAAACCTAAAACATTGTTTACTATAAACTAAAAACATTTCATACTTAATTTTAAAGATATAATTACATTTATAATGGTTTATGACAAGTGTTACTTAAGCGCTGTCACAATAACCCAAAACTATTTACTTATAATCACCTTAAATGTTCCTTATTTATGCCCTAATTATATTCTTAGTTATTGTCCTAATTATAATCCTAATTATATTCCTAATTATAATCTTAATTATATTCCTAATTATATTCCTAAATATAATCTTAATTATATATGTATACTTATTTATAAGATAAAATATTTAATAATAAATACAATTTAAAAAGGTATTATGTTACATAAGCTTCTACTTAATAAAATATAGAACTAATTTTCCAAAAATTACATATATACTTAAAAATACTTTAAAACTACTTATACCATGGTATAAATTTTTTATTTTATTTTAGTATTACATAAAAATACTTATTTTATAATTTATTTAAAAATCATAAAAAGAATGTTTTATAATTTAAAACCCTTTACTTTAAAATTTCATAAATAATTATTAAAACATATTTAGCCTTTGATATTTTTCCTAATAATAAGTACACTTACTTTACTTATTAAAAATGTAAAGAAGTCTCTAGGATGTCTTTCAAATTTAGTTTTGAAAATCGCCGAACACAATGCAATTTCAAAGTGCATCCACAGCGACCTTTTCGCTTCTAACTATCATAACTTCGTTCAATTAAAATTTTTCAAAACAATTCCTTTATGTCGCCAAAACATATGTAGAGAATAACAAAATTATATTATATAACAATATATTCAAATTTTAACCAATATAACATATATTAAATACAAGGGATTTCGAAGTGCACTTATAGCGACTATTTCGCTTCAAACATTTACAACACATTTCAACTTTTCCAATAACATTATCAAACATATAAACAACAAGTCTTGACCATGTTAAATATTTAGAGAGTTACAAGAGAGATTATACTACATATAATGTTGTCACTTGCTTTCAAAAGCAAGGCGAGGTCCAAAAGTGATAACTTGCACTGTTTCTATTTTATTTTAATTTTTAACACAACAAACATCATATACACAACATATATAAATTAAATGGTGAGTAAACTCACCCAGTCCCAACCCAAACCAAGACATAGATAATCTCACTACGAGTGCAAAAAATGAACATGGTGTCTAGATTGGACCTCGTATGCAAAAGTTATGGATTATATAAGAATTCGGAGTAAAAATATGAATTAATTTACTTAATTGCTAAATTAAAATTAACTACTTTCCTTAATTAAAACACTTTCTTCCCCAATTATAAGGATATGCACATAAGATACTCCTACAGAAAGAAACCCAAGACTATCGGTGCTTTCCTCCTAGATTTCTTGCTCAATTCTCAACTGTATGACGAACGGTCTTTGCCAATGTGTCACACTTTGCGATCTCTACGTGACAGCCACCAATACACAATGCTTAGTGAATGGATTCAGCCAGCCATAGTGGGAGAAATAGATGAATTTCAAAAAAAATCCATTTTAGATCTTTAAAGGGCCTATGAAGTCCAAATTCATTTACATAAATTTATTTTAAATAAATTAATATTTTATTTAATTTCATAAGTAAATTTTTACTTTAATTTAACATATATATAAATTAAAGTATATCATAATTACTCTTATGTACATATTTGTGTGTAACGGTAATTTATTAAATTTACTTACAGAATGAAACTTTTCATTTCATTTCTCTTAACTTATTCAATTAATGAGGGGCATATATTTATTCAAAGAAGGAAATTTTTCATTTTCTTCTCTTAATTTATTCAATTAATGAGGAAGCATAAATTTATTTAAATGGAGATAAAAACTTGTCATTTCTCTCTCTTTAATTAAATTAATTGATTATATGAATGTCATTAATTAGCAACATATACATGGCATGATGTGAGAATAAACAAATATATCATAGTGTAAATTCTGTAAGTGTAATATATGATATGTGCTATCAATTGATGAGAAGGTGAAGATATATAACTATAAATAAATGGATAGCTAATCACATAAAGGAAAATAGAAAATAAATAAAGGGTAACAAAGATGATTGATTCAATTTCCCATTTGATAAACTTAATTAATGCAACATTTAAATGACAATCAATATGCATCATGATATAAGGATCTAAACAGTCAAAAATAAATGAATGTGCATATTATAGTCTCATTTAAATTTAAAAGAAAAGAAACTAATTCATATTGTGACAATTTGAAATAATTTTTTTATATGGATACATACATGTAGATTTAATTATATATGTATATATGTATGAGATTCAATAAAAACTTTCAAATAATACAAATTAGATGGTTATTGCAATCAATTTTGAAATTTTGATTTATTATCAAAATCCTTATATTCAAATGCGAATAGCTAATGAAATACAAGTGCATATATGTGTGTGTGTGTGTGTGTGTGTGTGTGTGTGGTATGTAGGGGTGTGTGTGTGTATAACATTCAATTCCAAAGTTACGCTTAGTTATGAAAGATCAAAATATAGAACTACAATCAAAACATTGAACTAATTGTGTATAAAGTTTAGTTATAAATATAAAATATAATTTAATTAATCAACATGAACATGCAAAAAATTTAGAACTAAAAATTGGATTTTAAATTAAATTTTAAAAACATAGATCTAAAATATAAATCATTGTAATTCAACGTATATAGATGTAGTTCTAATTTAACAAAATGATGAAAAACAATTAGTTAATTTGAATATGTAAACTTTTAGATCTAAATGATTACACTTTAATTTCAATGTTTAAAAACATCAATCCATACTTTAAATCACAACAAATTTCAATTTTGATTCATCAAAATAAAATAAGAACGATCATATTATTTAACAAACAATTTATCTTCATAAATAATTTTTAATTAAACAAGACAATGATACAAACATATAAATTATAATAAACAAATTAATTTTCATCAAACATTGAATAAAATCATAATCAATACATAAAAGGGCATACCTTGTTACCATAACCCTAAAGCACACCTGAACAATGAATTCTCCTATTGAAATCTTTTCCAAATCAAAGGGTTGCTAATCTTTAATTGATGACACTATCAGATAGTAATTGGATTTTGAATTTGATTAAATTATTTATTTGGAGAGTGGTTAACTTTCCACCATTAAAATAACGAAGAAGAAGGCTTGGAAAAGTGAGATAATTAGGTTTAGAGAGCATATAGATATTGACAGAAAAGAAAGAAAGGCAGATCTAACCCTATGCCACTTTCCTTTAATCTCAGCCATCAAAACCAAGGCCCCTAAAACCCTAGCCTCCTTTTTCATGTTATAGCCGAAAATTTAACCCACTTTTGATGGGCCTTAAACTCATGTAAAATATTACAAAACTAAATCAAATTTAATCGTTTACCAATATCGTATATTGGTTGATATATTCATAACTATTTAAACATATCTTGTAATGTTGATTTCTCAAATCATATTCAATTTACAAATAATATTTCAAAAACATTAATTAATTTAATTAGTTTATAACGATTATAAAATAATTATATTTTTTGGTTAAAGGAGAATTCATTGTTTCGGTTGTGTGACTCGTCAGGTATAAATTTGGTCAGATTATCGCAATATTCGAATATTAATGTTCCCATGTCACTTAGGAGGTGGTGTGACATTTTGGCCAAATTTATCTCTTACTTAGCTTTAGTAAAATCCAATTTCACTTTGGTAAGTGTTACTTTGTTGTGACCTTTATTCACACCAATTCTCTTCATCAAAAGTAAATAACTTTGAACTTATTGAATCTAGCAGTGATCAAAATCCCAACATCGTCCATATTCAACTTCATAGTACAAAAACAAAATCCTTGGTTCAATAATAACAATTATTATTAACCAAACTACTATGGCTAGAGATTTTAACTCTGGGTTGACTTAGGTTGATCTGGATACTAAACTCATGTAACTAAGGAGATGAATTTTCTCTTGAATAGCGTTTCACTTCCAATACTTCCACTCAACCCAAATATAGTCGCTTAATGGATGTTGTGCCATGATTTGACTATAACCAAACAAGAGCTTTCATATTGAAGATCAATGGTATTCTAAAGCTTAGAGAACTGTGAAAATCAATCACATCGATATTTTCTGTTTGACCTTAGTTATATTAAGCAATAAAAAACTATCGAGTGAGTTGTTCCATAGTTATTAAATTACCACCATTAGCATATAACCTTTTGGTGTCCGCAACAGTCATAAATAATATACTACCTAATATTTGGAGGGCATTACGTACTCTAGTCTCAACGGATACGTCGATATACAGTCTCAGTGCATCTTGATTCGAAAATTTAAAGTGGTATATTTATTTTCATTACGATAAATCACTAATGGTTACGACGCTTTGTAACTACTATCACAAAATATACCATTTGTGGATTTTCTATTAAATATACTTCTAATTAATTAGTTAATATAACTATTATACCAAGTATGTAATAGAAAGAGAAGTCACCTTTATTACGAACGAGAATTGATTGCAAGAGTTAATTATTTACAATAAATTACAGAATTCCCCCGAGTGCATACCCCTAACTTTATCAATCTCCCACTTACACTTGGGGCCAATTATGGAATCTCATTCTCATCCCTTCAATCAACCTCGCGAGAGCTGATTGAGCTAAACCCTTATTGAATGGATCTGATACGTTTTCCTTGGTATCTGCCCTATGTATTACGATTTCTTTCTCCTTGATGAAATCTTTAATTAGGTGGTATTTTCGAAGAGTTTGTCTTAACTTCTTATGTGCTCTGGGTTCCTTCGTGATTTGTATCATCGTGTTATTATCAGATAACAACGTTATATGATTCTCTGTGTCGGGAGTCACTTCGAGCTCACTCAAAAACTTACGCAATCAAATTGCTTCTTTTGTTGCTTCATTGAGGGCGATATACTTGGCCTCCATTGTGAAATCAGCAACTGTTTCTTTTTGTAACTTTTCCAACTGAGGACTCCACCACTGGGAGTAAAGACATAACTAGATATTGATTTACTATCATTTATATCAATTTGAAAGCTAGAGTCTGTACACCCCTTCATGAGGAGGTCTCGATTTTCGTATATTAGGAATAAGTCCTTAGTATTTCTTAAATACTTTAGTACACATTTTACAGTCATCCAATGTTTTTATCCAGGATTAGACTGGTATCAGCTTATGCATCCTAATGTGTATGCCACATCTGGTCTAGTACGTAACATAGCATACATTATAGATCCTTTGGCTGAAGCATAGGGTATCCTCTTCGTACACTTTTTCTCCTCATCTGTATGAGGAGTGTCTTCCTTAGAAAGGATGATTCCAAATTGCATAGGAACATTTCCACACTTGGAACTCTCTATAGTGAACCTTTTCAGTATGGTATCTATGTATTGGGATTACGACAATCCCAACAGCCTCTTAGATCTATCGCTATAGATCTGTATACCAAGTATATAGGCTGCTTCTCCAAATCCTTCATAGAGAATTTCTTGGAAATCCAAGCCCTTACTAATTGCAATAGCAAAGTGTCATTGCCAATCAACAATAGATCATCGACATAAAGCACTAGGAATACGATAGCGCTTCCCTATTCCTTTCGTATACGCACGCTTCCTCTGTGTCCTGATAAAAACCAAACTATTTGATTACCTTATCAAAACACTTATTCTAACTCCTTAAAGCCTGTTTAAGTTCATAAATGAATTTCCATAATTTACCATCTTTTCCCTCACTCCCATTGGTTACAAAATTCTTAAGCTACAACATGTAGATGGTTTCTTCGAAATCACCATTTAGAAATGCCATCTTTACATCCATTTGCTATATTTCACAGTCATAGAGTGCAGCAATAGCTAGCATAATTTAGATGGACTTAAGCATGGCTAAAAGTGAAAGGTCTCCTTATAATCAATATGTTGACTTTGATGAAATCCTTTCGCAACTAGCCTAGCTTTGTAAGTCTCTACTTCTCCATCTGCATTTATTTTTTTCTTAAAATTCCATTTGCAGCCCATGGATTTTATCCCTTTGGGTACATGGATTTTATCCCTTCGGGTACATCTGATAAAATCCATATTGTATTTTCGTACATAGAATTCATCTCGGATTTCATCGCTCCAAGCCAAAATGCAAAGTCTTTACTCTACAGTACTTGTTGAAAGGATAAAGGAGTGTCCTTATCTAAGACACGGTCCTCCTTTCCGCCATCCAGAAGAAAACCATAGTATCTGTCTGGTACGCGAGGTTTCCTACTAGATTTTCTAATAAGTTATGTGTTTTCATGTACAGGTGAACTTGGTTCTCCCACTGTTTTGGCATCAGTGTTAGACTCTCGGATCTCACCTAAGACTAGAACTTCGTTGTTAATTTCCTTTGATAGAAATTCCTTTTGTAAAAGACAACGTGTTAAGAAATAATGACATTTTATTCCTCGGTATTGTAGAATGCATATCCCGTCGATTTTTTGCAATATCCCATAAACTTACACAGTATCGATCTTGCCTCTAGTTTATCCAGACCAACATTCTTAACGTATGTCGGACAACCCCATAACTTCAAATGCTTAAATTGGGGTTTCCTACCATACTACATCTCATATGGTATTTTAGGACAGATTCAGTGGGTAATAAGCCCAACATATGCGCTGTAGTTTCAAGTGCATGTCCCCAATAGCACAGAGGTAACTCAGCCTTACTCATCATGGAATGAATCATATCTAATAGGGTTCGGTTCCTTCGCTCCGACACACCGTTTTGTTGTGGAATATAGGGTGGAGTAGTCTTAGAGAAAATCCTATTATCTTTCAAGTATTATTGGAAACCCCATCGAACATGCTCGCCTCCTCGATCTGATAGAAGATTTTAATCTTACGGCCCGTTTGATTTTCTACTACATTTTTATATTCAAAAAGTTTCTCATAGATATCGAATTCGTTTTTCATAAGGTATACTTATCCCAGTCTTGAGAAATCATCAATAAAAGTAACAAAGTAAGAGTCATTGTCTTTGGGAATTATGGGGATAGGCAATAGGCATAGGGCCACATACATTACTATGTACTAACCCTAAGAGTTCATCAACTCTTTCATTGCTCCCACTGAAGGGGTTCTTGGTCATTTTACCTTTGAGACTTGACTAACACGTGTCAAATGATTCAGAATCAAGTGAGGGGAGAGAACTTTTGGTCTCCAATTTGTGAAGCCGTTTCTTACTGATATGACCTAGCCTACAACCCCAAAGATAATTTTCATATATATTATAAGAAAATTTATCTACAAAACACACATAATTAGTATTGATCTCATAGATGCCATTTTCAAGAACACCAACACAGATTTTATGTCCATTCAAACTAACGTTCATAGCATTGTTCGCACAATAAAAAACATATCCAGTCTCATATAATCTAGAAATAGATACAATTCCAAAAATAAAGTCATTCACAAAATAGCAGTTATTTAATATCAATATTACACCACCAGGAAAAACTAAATGACAATTTCCTACTACCGTTGCATATATAATAAATCCTTCAGTAACTTGGAGACTTATTTCTCCTTTTGCCATGTGGCACCAGCTCCTAAGCTCTTGTAACAAATTACATATATGAGTTCCACATCCAATATATAAAACCCAAGACATTTTATTGATTGCAAAACTATTTTGAATTATAAATGTACCTGATGGAGCCCAGAACCATTTTGCTTCATTACCTTAACAATCATTAAGTACTCAGGACAGTTCCTATTCCAATAACCTTTCTTGTGGAAATGGTGACATTCACCCTTGTCATCGGTCTTCTTACTTTTTTTTCTTACCTTCTCTTTTCCGCTTCTTCGAACACTTCGATGTTGATGCATCACCCTTTACAGCAAGTACAACCCCTTGATCCTTAGATTATGACTCGGCTGATCTCAACATATTGAGGAGCTCTATGAGATTCACATTCAATTTTAGATCATGTTATATTTTAATATGAACGACTCATACTGGGGAGTAAGAGATCCAAGGATCAAGTATACTTGCATTTCATTGCTTATCTCTACGTTTAACTGTGCAAGTCCATTAATATAACATTTCACCATTAGGACATAATAGTCCACTTTTTGTCCCTTGGTCATTTTTGTTTTGAACAGTACCATCGAAATTTCATATCTTACGGAATGGAACTACTCTAAAAAGAGCTTTGAGACTGTTAAAAATCTCATGGATAGACATGTTCTTGCGTTGCCTTTACAACAGTTTGTCTAATGTAGACAACATGAAAACTTAGGTGATCTCTAGGCCTGATACCCATTTTTCATAAGCAAGTCATAGTTTAGGGTCCGCATCATCGGTGGGTTGTTCTTTAGGTTCACATGTAATACTAGTCCAAAGGCGCTCGTAAGTTAACGCTATCTTAATAGCTCTTAGGCGGTCGATATAATTAGGTCCAACAAGCTTATCGCTTTCAGAAAATAGTTTTGGAGTTAGACATTTTCTACAAGTTTTAAGTGGTAAAATATTAGGATAAAATATAGTAGATGTTCTTATAATATTAGCAAGGTTAAACTTTATATTTCATTTTACTAATAAGCTCCTACTAGTCTTTTATGTTTTGCCAAACCCTAAGTCGAAACGTAGAAGTATTTTGACTTCACTAGTTGGTGTTAAAACTCATCCGTCTTGGAATTCAAACATTGAGTTTGCTCAACAAGTCGTAGCTCCACAGAGATGGATAACTCTTTATCGGTCGTATCATATACAACTCCTAGTCCTTTGGTACTTTATCCTAATTCCTCTTCGACCTTGAGTTTGCTCAACAAATTGAAACAAAATTATTCACTCGTACCTATCATATCACGATGGCCTAAGTGTAGTATATGTACCTTGAGTCTACTCAACAAATACATATAGTTAACATACCACGTCTATTCAATATAGTAATAATACTACACATAACACCCCTAGCTTGAGTCTGCTAAACAACTAAGGAGTATGTAAGTAATTTAATAGTATACATATGGCAGAGGACAACAATATGCCGAGTGATATTGACTTTTGGAACATGTGGCTGATTTTCGTGACCGATTTGGCGCCGTTGAGGCTTGTTGACTTGTGATGCCATCTTGGAGAGTTCAGTTCATAGAGCTGATTTTTGAGGGTTTTGGTTTCGTTGAGGTAAATCATCGATTTTGTGATGCCGTCTTAAAGGAGCTACGCAAATCATGTGTGGGCTTTGGGAACTTCTTGAAATTGCTAGCTAGCTTTGGATTTGTTGATTTGCATGTTGGTGTGTTTGAGTGTGCCTTGAACTTAGTTCGTTTTTTTTCCTCAGCGACTTGTGGTGTCACATGATGGTATGTGGAAGGAGAGAGATTTGTCTTGCATACAGAGATTTGGATTAGCCTTTTTATGTCCATTGGCTTTTGTTTTTCTTTTGGCTCTGTATTTGGATTGGTGATTGAGAGGATTTTTTTTAGCCTTGATGGCATTGAGATTATTTTGATATCGACCTTATTTTGGTTTTGGGTATTTGCAACATTTTATTGCCGGATGGGGACATAATCTGAGCTCGTTAGTAAGGTGTGATGGAAGGTGGCCTTGTTGGAACCCATTGGGTAAGTATTCAATTTTGGTTTCTATCTCATTAAGAGATTTTATTGATGGTAGAGTTCATTTTTTAAAAGAGTAAAGAGAATTTGGGTCGAGGTGAGGTGTTGAAGATATGTGATTTTGCATCAACGTGGAGTGTTAAATTTTGGTGATACAAAATCACAAATAGAAGGAAATAAATATGCAAAAAAGTAATCACATGTGTTTATTGTGGAAATGCATAAATTATTGGATCGCATTTCCATTAGATGGCAATGAAATAAATGCATGCTCATGTTATAGAATAATATATATGCAAAAATATATGCATATTATTTATTTCTCAGTAATCACATTGCTTTGGAATTATTTTCTTCCATCTCTGCTAATTAAAGAAATGAGTGAATTACTTGATATGTTTGCACCATTTGTTATCATTGTAACTTGCCTCCATTATTTTCTTATCGTATCTTGGTAATTTAAACGACGACTCTCATGAATTTGCACCGGCTATATATTGAGGGTAGACTTCATTGTAAATCCATCCTGGCATTCAGCAAGCGATCCCCAAATGATGCGTCTCTTCTTGTTAATCCTAATTTAGGGCTTTGGTATGTAAACTTTTATTTTGAATCTTTTGTAACTCCCTCATGCGTAATAAAATCTCTCTCGTTTGGACTGTACGTACATTATCTTGATGATAGTGAAACCAGTATAAATATTGTGCGTCTTCTTTTATTCTTTATATTTATTTTCTATTTATTTGGAATAATAGAATAATTGCTATTAAATTGAGTGATGTTCAAATCAAAATTTTTGTTTATTGTTTTTTCGCATCTGTACAATTTTTGCTCAACAAGACCTATCCAGACTTTCCCTATGAAATGGTGAAAATAAATTTGAAGATTTCAGTTCATGCGCTGCAAAATTTTGGATTTATAAATTGAACGGTTTATCAATTATAATTAATTAAAAATTTCAAATTATAGATAATTGTAAAGCTATTAAGCACATTGCGTATGACATGGATGTTAATATATTATGAAGTAAGATGACATGTTGAGGTTGAAATGCTATTTTTTGTCCGGTTATTAAGAATGTAACGTTCCTAAAAGTCTATAGATAATAGTGAACAAACTTTGACCAACTTCTTCTTTAAAACAAAAGTCAGGTTTAGCCAAAATGATACCTGTTCATGGCCCACTTTATCTTTGTTAAATTATAAAAAAATAGACCAATGACATCACATGAAAAAATACTCCATCCTTATGTTTGATACAATCCAAAACATGAGGAGTCAATTCTAATATACTTAGATTATTCCACAGAATCAGACGAAAACTGTGTTTTCTTAGCAAAAAATATCTGGTATAACATATTGTATATTAAACGGATTTGATATAATTTTAAACTACTCATGGTTCATTGGGCTCTGTCGCTACAGACTTCTGTAATTTAATTGGCCTTGTCTGAAGTTGAGCTAAAATTTGATAATAAAATATTTAGAATCGATAAATAGTATGTTTTTGATTTTTCCTTTAATTTCACATTGATTTTTCCAATTGTACAAAATATATTTTTCCTTGTTTGACGCTGAAACATAGTTTGCATATAGACTGCATTAGTCAATTGAATTACAATACCTATATACTTCCAATACCGACATATAGTTTCCTACAAAGGATCGTATATAAACAAACGGTTTTACTTCTTTATACATATTGTATATCATAGCTGTTATTAGCAGATGTCATTAGAAATTCAACTTGGTGTTTTTGTGTGGTCTTTGTTTAGGTGTTAGAGCTATTTGGTATGCTTTGTTTGGTCGAAGTTGGTGTTTTATATGGTTTTTCTTTTGGCTTGTGTTGACATGAGTGTGAAAACTGCAGCTTTTGCTGTCTTGTAATTGCTAACTGGTTTTGTATTGCCTTGTACTCGCTTATTGGTTTTTAGCCACCGGAAGTTCAATTCATACTGCTTTACAACTTTGTGCTTTTACTAACTATAGTAGTTAGAAATTATAGTTGTCGATTAGAATCCATTCTCCATTTGTAATCAATAACTAATAACTAATAAATCAATATCTTAGTGAGTTTGTAACCACTCGCCTTTGCGACCTTCAAATATCGACACTGATATACCCATGGTATTTACGTGTTGAGCACTAAAGTGCCGAAAAACTAAATTATTATGGTTAAATCTTTAATGATAGTTGTAACAGTTTCAGTGTCGTGCTTTTTTGATGTCAGTATGATCAAAATACCAATCTACATCTTTAATAATAGTTGTAAAACCTTCGGTGACATACTTTTTTGGTGTCAATGTGGATTATCGAAAATATCTCTCTGCATATTTTAACAAATCTTATATCATTTAAAAATAGGATACAATCACATACAAAAACAATCTAACAATTACACCTTCTTTACAAATTTAAAACGCATCTCTAAAAATATTGCCAAATCTTAATATTACTTAAAATAGGAGGTAACAAATAAATTCTTTTATATATTCATTCTTTATTAATTAATATTATCTTTATCTTTAATAATAGTTGTAACACCTTCGATGTAACATTTATTTGATGTCAATGTGAACTATCAAAACACCCTTCTACATATTTTAACAAATCTTAATATCACTTAAAAATAGAATCTAGCAATCACTTAGAAATACAATCTAACAATTAAAATTCTTTTACAAATTTGAAACATCTCTCTACAGATATTACCAAATCTTATTATTACTTAAAAATATAATCTAACAAATAAACATCTTTCATAAATTCATTCTTTATTAATTAATAATATTAAAAAGAATTTCAAACTAACAAAAATTTAGACGTTGTAACTTAGAAATAAAAATTCAAACTAACTACACATGATTTCAATGTAAAATGGTAGCTGAATATTTGAAAAAATCATTTTCTCCTGAATGTGTTAAACATAAATGATTTGTAGAATAACAATCACGTGCGAACTATGTGCCTTAATCAAACACGAAACTTATGCCATGCCGCTCATAAAAGAAAAGGAAAATAGAAAAATAAAGAAGAGAACACAATATCAGAATCTCAGAGCGAATCGATAATATATAATATGAAAAGACAGTGCAAATTATCACTCTAAGACACGTAGCATTTCAAAGTTACAATTATAAATACTGTCATCAGCGTGAACAGTTATAACAATATGTTCTAACAAATGCTGATATATACATACACTACAAGAGAAACCGGCTATTTCAACGGCTTTCGGCCGTTGGCGGCCGTTGGAAAAGCCGTTGGAATAGCATTCACGCTTTCCAACGGAAGCAACGGGGCTATTCCAACGGCTTCAAACGGCATTAAGCCGATGGAGGTCGTTGGAAGCCGTTGGTTTAAAATGATCAAAGAGCCGTTGGTAGCCGTTGCTAATCTGGATGAAATTTTTTTTATAACAGCAAGTCATTCACGTTCCTGCCACACACAATCAACATATATACATTTCCATTCCATTTCCACTCCATTTCACATATATAACACATATCCAACATATTATACCACAAACAATATAAACAACCAAAAATCAACATCAAACATTACATTTTCAAACCAAACTCCAAGTCAATATGTACATAAATAACAAAACCCTCACCAAGACCAACTCCAACTCCATATTCAAGTCAATGTATACAATGCAAACACGTAAACCTCACCACCTTAAAGTCAATATATACACAATAACCATCAAACACAATCCTCACCACTTCAAAGTCAATATATACAATAATCAACCGCAAAGACAATAATCATCAAACCTCTCAAGCATCATCATCACCTCCGGAAGCACCAGACGACAAAGGGAAGGAACCATGCCTCTGCGCATACTCCGCTAAACGTAGATTCGGTTGCTCCATTTGTATAGCGCGAAGACGGTCCTGCTCTTGCAACTGCTCAACCATGGCTCTAAACTCTTTTATTTCATCTTTGTCACACGCATTTTGAGCTGCCCGAACCTGCAAATAGAATGTGAGATGTTCACATTTATATTGTAATCATTTTCTTAAACAATGCATATTTTAAAATATAGAAACATAAATGACGTGATCTTAAGCAATGCATATACCACAAGGAAATGCATATTTTATTAAATGATAATAGTGCAGGATGATAAACGATAAAAAATATTACCTTTTCAATATCAATTTTGGTGTATGATGCCAAAATACCATATTTTCTCCTACTTTACAATGAATTAATTAAATTCTTAATCCATTTCCACTTGTTTCCGTTTTGAATGAAAAATAAAAATGGAATGTGTAAGAGATATACAAACTTGATTCGAACTATTGGAATTTTTTTGAATTTATTTATTTCTACAATAATGTCCTACATTGTTCAATTAAAATAACGTATCAAACGTAGAATGTTCTTTTGTGCAATTTTAGCTACTTTTATTGTACATTGCATTTTTATATCGCAACCTAAACCCATCACTACTTTGGTTCATTGCATTATTAGAGTCTAAGGTATAGAATGATTTTAAATTTTGTTGTTTTTGGTAAAATAGTTTGGATATTATATCGGCAACAATAATACATTTCATGAAATTATATAATATAAACATATTAGATATTAAAAATATTATAAATTTAGATTGTACATTATATTTTAATATTACAAGAAATATGAATTGTCACTAGTGAAATTAATTTGATTTTTTTAATTTGCATTTATAATTTAGATTATTGATATTTTATTGTTATGAACTTGAGTGCGATTTCATTATTGTAAATTTTAGAGATTTAATTTACAACATGCAAAGAGATATGGAGATTTCATCTATTTTCATAAATAGTAGGGATATAAAGCATGAGTTTCCCTTTAACTTTGTCGTATAAGACCTCCATTAGTGTGTCCTTTTCAGTTCCATTTATTATTGTTAATACTACTACCATTTTTTTTGTTCATGTTTTTGGTTCCTAAAGTAAAATAGCGAACCCTTTTTTTGTTCATGTTTTTGGTTCATGTTTTTGTTTCCTAATGTATAGTGTATCTATAGGTTAATTTATTAAATATAATATTGCAATGTTTATAAGATTACCGCTTGGTTTTCATAGCCATGGCGCCTATTCCGCTGCGTCGGATCCATAATAACGTCGAAAGTATTATCTTGCTCCTCTACTGTCAACTCATCGCGATCCGATTCTAAAAGCAGCTCTACCCGTGCCTCCTGAAACTTTGCCTAAAATAAAAAAAATTACAGGTTAAAATTAGTAGAATAGGATTTAAACTTATTGATATTAATAAAATAAGATTTAAAATATGCGTGCATATGCAACCGTCGCCTTATCATCATCATCCCACTGATATGTAATATTGCCAGCATTGTCTGCTTGTCTTGATGTGTGGGTGCGGGTAAATACCTCCATCATAGACACGGGACGTTCAAGCGATCTTTCGTGCAATAGATAATTTATATATTTTAATTTTTCATAGCTAATTACTGAACTGATTAATATACAAAATGTAATACGGTTTATATTCGTAATTGATAAATTTACCAAGTCCTTAGGGTGATGCTGAAAAGACTTGGATCCTCCACGATGCGTTACAGGATTCCTACTTCTACTGGCAGAGTTCCTCTCTGACTCCATCGTAAATCCGGCTTCTGTGTGGTTGTACTTTGGTTTCATTGCAATGTACTCTACAGTTGCCGATAATTGAGTACCGCTAGTACATCCATTCCAAAGAGGTTTCTTAGCAACATCCAATAAATTATATATTTTTTCGCTCCAACATTTGGTTCCTCTTCAACTTTAACATCATCGTTATTAATTTCAACAGTAGGGAACATTGATCGTGCTGCATCTTCAACCATATGTTCTATGAGATTCGTCGTACTAACTTCATCACTAATGACCTCTATTAACCGTTTTTCGTTACATGTTATAATTTCTCCATGACGATCCCACACCAAATAATGGTTACGAAACCATATTGGCGCAAATAAATCCTAACCATATTCGGTACTAAGTGCTTCAACAATTTGCACCTACTACATGGACAACGAATTTGTACGTCGTTTCCAATATTACTTAAAGAAAATTCGACAAACACATTTACCCCGTTAAGAAAAAGTTTACTTATTGAGCCTACCATTTCTCTTCTTTGATACATTCAGCTTCGATCAATAAAATAATTGACCATTTTTCCTATTTAAAACCTATGATCAATAGTAAAAAAGTTATTAATCAAATTCGATAAACACATTTAGATTTTACCTTTTTATAATCCATTTTCGTTTTATACAAAGTTATATTTCTTGATATTTTGTTCACATTTTTGTACCTTTTGTAATGGTCGGTCATCTTACTTTCCATTACAAACACAATAGTAATTAAATTTCTTAAATCATATCATTATAAACGATTTTCCAAAATTTCGGTAGCACTTCCCCCGTGTTCCTTGTATCGTACACATATGCATGTAAACAAGGAACGAAAAGGAAATGCCGTTGAAATTTAGGGAACCGTTTATAACGATATGATTTACGAAACGTAATTACTTTATAGTGTTTGTAACTTGTCCAATACAGGGATAAATCGAACAAATATTGTATCAGATGAATATGAATACCTATTTTGCAGTAAAAACGAATATTCATACAACGATCATATACAACACTTGTCAGACGGGGCCAAAAATTCACTAAGAGATTTAAATTTTGTTTATATGTTACCATTTTAGTAAAAATATAAAATAAAACATATTATGCATTATTTTATTTATATTCTACTATTTTATTAAATATATAGTAAATTATATGATTTTTACTATTTCGCAAAATATATAATTCATGTGTGTATATATACAAAATTATATACTTATCTAATGCTAATATATTTTGTAAAAGATATAATTCATGTTCGTAAAATATTCGAATAATTCATGTTTGCCTAATATTTTACAAAACATATAAAAAATAATTTAAATCAATCCTAACTAATCTAACGCTAACTCAAATGTGCATTTACACTAAATTATCAATATATATATATGTGTGTGTGTGTGTGTGTGTGTGTGTGTGCACAATATATATATACACAAACAATTCGGACATTTGGATGGTGATAATTGTAATTAGCACTTAGTTTGGTATAATAAACAATCAATATGCCATTAGATACAACTATAACAACAGATTAAACACAAAATTTAAAATTTTAGGGTTTTAGGCAAAAGCTGATTTTGGTGTTGTATTTGGATGGAGAGAGGCCGCTGGTGTTGATTAATGGCATCGGAGTGGCTGCCGGTTGCGTGGGGAGGTTGGGAGCAAGAAAAGAGGAGGAGTGGAGGAAGATGGCGATGGATTTGGTTGTTATTGGTAGGAAGAGAGGAATGATTTGTGCTCTCGGCTTGGCTGTAGGTTTACACGAATAATTCCAACGGCCACAAACGACATTTTTGCAATGGTTACCAACGGCTTGTCAAAAAATAACGAGCCGTTGGTAGCCATTGGAAAATCACGTTGGTCGCCGTTGGAACCCTGTCTTGGCTATATACTATAGTTCTAGTAGTGATAGTGTGACGACCCCACTTCCTACTCCCAGGAAGTAGCATCGTTAATAAGAAAGAAAGAGGTGAGAAAATAGAAAAGATAGAGAAGAAAGAACAACAACATCAGAATCTCACAGCGGAACGAATAAATTATATTAATCACATAAGTATTTACATAATATATATACATCAATCAGAGCTATACAAATAATACATCACATACTAGACAGTTATAAACACCTGTCTAGTTATACAACACAATACAATACAACTCAGACAACATGACTCAGAGATACCAACACAGCGGAACTATATATATAACTACAACGCTGAAGCCTCCTGCTCCATTGCTCCTCTAGAGTTCGTCAAAGCTAAACCTGAATCCCTTGGCTACCCGTAAAAATTTGGGTACCCGAGAGTTTATGAAAAACAAAAATAAACTTCGGGTCAGACATGGGTCTGGTATGAGTAACAGGTTAAAAATTGTTTAACTTTGAAAATCTTTTGAAAATAAAAGGTATCACGTAAGACTTCCCACACATAAACATGGAAAAGTTTTTACCTTACGCTAACCAAAACATTTGATAGGAAATTCTGTGATATTATAATAGGTCTAGGGTTTTCAAGTAAATAGAAAATAGCCGAAATTGTTACATTTATTAAATTCCAGCTACTAGCCACAAAAGTGGGTAATACAATCAAAACCGTAGGCACTTATTGGATTGTGGATTCCATACAATGGCAGGGCTACTGGGGTACCGCCCGTCACAGTACGTGGCCTAGATCAACGTACCGAGGATCACTCCCGACCCCCTGCAACACAAGGCCGGAACCATTCCTTACTGAACAGTCCCGAACAAGATACACCCCGCAGTTGGCTGCAGACCAACCGCCCACTAAGCCGAATAAAAAGGGACATCTAGACAGGGGAATATCCTTGTCCTGCTTGGGCATGACCCACCTAACCTTGCTGCACCTCCCCTGTTTTAGCCATTCCCGGTTGATGAGGCTTGAGGTTACGATTACCTTTATAGAACATGTTTCTTAGAATGCTCATCGCCCGCCTGACGATGTGTTGAAAGCATTCAATCCATACAAGTTCGTTCCGGGTTCTAACGAAACCGAAGGCATTATCTCGTTACACTCGTTTTGGAATCACCCTCAGAGTTAACGACGATAACCCTTGCATTCTGAATCTTCATCTTCACTTCAGATTCACGACCTAACGTTAATTTGGAAACGATGTGGTTTTCGGATATTCCTAATGCGGAAAACCCGATCCCGGTCTCATCGAAATCCAAAACGTGTCTTTTAAGGCCAAGTTGTCTATTTAGTCTTACAAGTGAATTCAATATTATCAATATGCACAGATAGATAATTCACATCTCATAATAGATAATCACAACATCATCATAAACAGATAATCAATATCATCATCCAAACAGATAATAAATATTATCATACTTAAAGCATATATCCATATCACATAAATATTATCATTCATAACTGAGATCACAATCAAACAATGATATATCAATATCATCCATCAGCAATGATTTATGAATTACAAGCTATAGTTAATTTAAAATGAATTAAATTAACTACTTCTATCTTTAATTAATTTAAAGTAAATTAAATTAATTACTCATTCCATAAATCCTGCTCTCACAATCATTTATTAATTATTCTCTAATTACAAGAATAATTTAGTCTTTAATTAATTTCTCAATTGAATTATCCTAAATCATTTATAGTAATTAACATTTAATTACTTTCCTATTAATTATTCCTTAATTTACAATTCTTAATTACATCATTAATTATATTAATTAATGATCTTCAATTTATATTAAATTACTTATTTAAATTAATTAAGTGATTAATCTTTACTTAAACACAACTATTAATCACCCCTTGATTAATAACAAACCAGTAATTATCTACTCTTAATTACTTATTAACAAATTAATCATTTCATGATTAATTATTTCCATAAATCAATTCTTTGATTAATTTCAAAGAAATTACTCACATTACTTTACTTACAAATCGTCTTGTATTAACTTCATCAAGTAATGATCATCCAATTACTATTCTGAGTAATTATGCTCCATTAATTGCATTTATATTGATTTATTTCCATTTAATTATCTTGTTGATTTATTATTCTCAAATAAATCAATTTCTCTAATTACATTTCATCATTAATTATATTAATTAATGATTTCTATTTACATCTTCATTTGTTAACTTTATTAAGAATACACCTCTTCAAATTATAAATATTAATCCTCTTGATTAATATATTCAGTAATTAATCATCCTAAATTAATTACTTCTCAATAACATTCTTAATTAATCCCCTGATTAATTTTAAGTAATTATATTTTAATTACTTCTATTAACAACATCACCCAATTAATTACATCCCGTAATTATCCTTCAATTACTTCTCTAAGTAATTTAATTTCCAAAATATCAGTTAATTAAACTAAATTAATTAACTCAAATCAAATCAATTCACTTAATCAATAAGTAATTAATTTCTTAATTACTTTTCAATAAATAATTTCATTTTAACTATTGAATTAATTAATTAATCTAATTAATTTATTACACAATCAATCATATTAATAACATCATTTGGTTAATGAACTTCATTAATAATTATTTAATCATTTCCTTTTAACATAATCAACTTATATTAATTATTAATTATGAATTAATTAACCATTTAAAAATCTAATCTATAGTTCTAAATAACATATTAGTTAATTAATTTATTAATTAACTTTAATTTACTACATTTAAACTATTAATTACTAGTTTAATTAATTACAATCATTAATTATTCTTACTTAATCAACTTAGGAGTTGATGCATATAAAAATTCTTAAAGTACAATTTCAATATGTTTTAAAACATTTATTTTAAATTACTTCTTACATAAAACCAATTTATTCTTACTAAAGTTCTATAACTAATTTATTGTATTTTCAAAATCCCTTTTCAAACTCACATGTCTATTTACTATTACAACTTATTTGAATAAATTTAAATTACAAAACTTTATTTTATTCCAAATTCATATCCAAGTCCTGATTTCTATTTTGAGTTAACTTGTTTAAAACCTTCCTTAACACTTTAGATTTCATTTTTATGAAATTCAACTCTTGAATACACTTGCATCAAGCACTTTCAAGTTATTAACATAAATTTAAATTTTGAAAACTTTATTATTTCAAAACTAACTTAAATTTATGTTTTAAAACTTGATTTAAAATTAGACTTGCCTTTGTTTAAAATTTAAAACCAAAAATCTCAGATCAGTAAAAAAAACAGCAACAGGCTTTTAAACCTGAAAATAACAGCCCAGCCCCCCCTACCTGAGTTACTTCGAGTAATACGCGAGGCCTCCCCGAGAAAATCAGCGTTCTGCTCCGAGTTTTTCCCTGTCGCGCGTGAGAATGAATCAAGAAACAGAACCTGGAACAAACAATATCTCTCTCCCCTTAAAACCTGGAAAACTACAACTCAACACACCCCTAAACCTGTCAACGCCACGCGCTCCGTGCCCCCACCACCGGAGGCCGCCAAACTCCGGTTACAACTTCGACCCTAACCCCTTCACCTCCCCTCAAAACGGCGTCGCACTCGAACGCCTATGGTGACTGCGGCGATCCAATCTTCAAGCACAGTACAATTAGGTTTAAAAACCTGAAAACCTCCCACCGACGCTTCCACCACCATATGCACCGCCATCACCTATTTTTACAAGCTTCACGGCAGCATCCCCTATCACCAGACCCAATCCCAAACCCCCAGGAGGAGTTGATCGCGCACGGCGACTTAAAAAGCTTCAAACAGGAAAACACAAACTGCTCCTCACCCCTTGCACTAAAAATTCCCAATTTCAATTTAAAAATCATGGTTTGGTCCATCTATTCGATCCATGAACCTGAATCAATAATCGGAGGAGGTTGAAATTTTGTCACATGTTGAGTTTGCTCAGGGATTTGTGTTCAGAGACTAAGTTTTGAGATGTTTTTATCTTAACTAAATTCCTAAACTTAGATCTTAATGTTACAAACATCTTTTATTCAAATTATAAGTCCATTCATCAATCAGAGAAGAAGTACATGATTTTTTTGAATGTGAAGTTATGTTTACAGAGTAACAGAAAGCAAACATATCAACATTTCCAGATTTTATTTTGGTTTCCAGATAAGATTTCTCATGTATTTTTAGTTAAATAAATTTTAAACTTAAATCTTAAAGTTAAACTAACAATTCTTATTTAAATTTTATTAACTAACAGCTACAGATCAAAAGAAATTAGACAGTTTGTTTAAAAACCAAGTCTGAAACTACACAGGCAGAACAAGTTTAACTACAGCCATCATCTACCATCCATATTCACATGCATTCTCAAATATATATATATATATACACATACTTCATCTCATAAATTTTCACAAACAACAAGTCAAAAATTTATTTAAGCTTTAAAAACAAAAGTTACTCACCTAGGATTGTGGAAGATCAGAGCCTTAACAGGCTTGCAAACTTACAGGTTGAATCTACTGA
The DNA here is from genome assembly GCA_030765085.1 of Allium cepa. NCBI lineage: Eukaryota > Viridiplantae > Streptophyta > Magnoliopsida > Asparagales > Amaryllidaceae > Allium > Allium cepa. Next base: position 538,883,040 of record CM060934.1, on the reverse strand, counting down.
AATGTCTCTTTGCTTTGCTTCCAGAATTTTGTTTATGTTTTGAAATGAAGAAACTTTACTTTTTAATTGATTCGAATTGAATAAAGTAAGACTGCCTTATAGAAAGAAAGAAGACAGTGTATATAATTATGTTCCATAAAACTGAAACAAATATGTGCAAAATCTTTGTTTGTACAAATGTTTCCAGAGATATTTGTTTTAGATGGAGGCTGAAATGGTACTTAATGTACTAAAGAGATCTTGCATTAATTAATTTTTGTTTGTTAGCTTAAGATATTTAACCATGTCTTCCTACACAAGCTTCACATATATATTTTTATTTTTCTTCTAACTGTCATTAGCCTGCACACATAGATTTCTTAATATCTTGCTTTACATTATATACAGTTATTTCACTTATAATCAATAGCTTCATGTATATATGCAGTTGTATATGTATATGGCCTGCACACAAAGATATTTTATATCTTCATTCTGTTTTAAACAATCACACAAGTGGCCCTGAAGCTTGAAACATGTACATATATATTTTATTTTATTCTTATCTTGCTTTCCAGATATACTCAACTGACATGAAGATAAGTTAATATACATACTTGCATCTACAGGTTACAGTATTATGATGTTTGTATAACAAAACAAGGATATTTTATCTTGTCTTGCAGTTCATATGATAGTTTCAAACTTACAAAAAACATGATTTTGTTTGTCTTGATGCTTTACACTATACACAGTTGTTTTATTACTGTCTATATTGCCTTACTTCAGCATGCACACATATAAATCTAGATGCTTTAAACATATACATATATGCTGCAGTTCGTTTATGAAAGTTTACAAGTTTTGAAAGTTCCTTTGTTTCTAGTTTTATTGTTGTCTTATTGAATTTTAAAATGCATATAAATGTTATTATGTTTGTTTTGTTATTTGCAAACTAAATGAATTATAGTTGTTAAGTTATTATAATGTAACCAATGTACTACTTACATTTTCCTAATTTATCTTTCAGTCTTATATTTATATTTATTAATATTATTTAAGAGTAACTCATTTATCAATTTGTAATGGTAGATAGAATAAATTATCTTTTTATTTTAAACTACATACTTTATTATATATGTTGATGTATTGTTTGACAAAATTTATATTAAAACTCATATATAAATTTTAAATTCATATTTTAAATCAAACTATACCAAAAATAAAAGAAAACAAATCATTTTGTTAATAAATGTTAATTTTAAACTTAAGTTCAAATAAGTTTCCAATATACTTAAATATTTACTTATGTATTTAAAACCTTGTATTTATTTATCTATTAGCTTTGAAAAGTTTATATTAAATAAAACACAGTTTCTAATTCACTAAAACATATTAGTATTTAAACATATTTTATTAGTTAAGTTTTAAAACAAATTCATCTATTTACAATGTATACAAATATATACATATATAAATAGAGAACAATAAATTTATTTTAACAGATTAAATTTATCCATTAGATATTTATTAAAAGAAAAGCATCAATACAGATTTAATTAATAAAAATATATCAAATCAATTTAATATTTAATGCAGATTATTAAATTGATATTGCTAGAAAATTCCGGGTCGTCACATTCCTCCCCCCTTAAAAGAATTTCGTCCCCGAAATTTAAAAGCAAAGGTAATTTAATAATATATTTAAGATTTTAATTAATTTTAAACCATAAGCATATATCAATCATATGCTAACAATCATCACAACCAATCTACTCAATCAACAAAACTAACTATCCAGATAAAATTCTGGATAGAGTTCCCTAGAGTTTTCCAGTATAACACTGGAATACTCAATCTATAGAATCCGAACAGCCTATACTACTAATCTATAGAACTCCTTCGAATCAGAGAAAATTCATCCAAAATGAAATCTCCGATTCCCAAATCCAAATTCCTTAATCTCTTATTACCAAATACCTCTGACAATACAAAGCTGCCTTCAATCCCTATTAATCAGCTCACCCTCGCTGATAACTCCTAAAATAATCTGAATCCAAAAACAATCCAGTAGAATAATCTTCTCAAAATTAACCAAAACCAAGAACTCAACCTTTTCTATCAACAGTAGAAAACAACTTCTCTTTTCCAGAAAAGAAAAACAAATGCACTTCTAACTGCTTCCGCTGCACAACTTTGATCTGGGGTAAATGAAAATGCTGATGATACACATAAGCACAAACTGGACAACACATCACAAAAATATGATTCAGCAGATCCAAAATAAAACTCAGAAGTCCCTTCAAAATTTGAGTTGCTTAACCAATTCTTTCTCTCCAGAAACCATTCTATTATTAAGCTGGACCATCGGCACTACTCCTGAAATCCAGTCGATATCAAACTCAACTCCTCAGATGCAAAGGCAAACTACTGACTCCTTCAAAGATATTCAGGAAAACTTCTGCCATCCCAGAGAATACTTAACTATCGCAAGTCACTTTTGCGATCAACTCAAGCTAATATCCAAAGAAAACTGCCTTCTCCTTACAAATCTGAATAGCTTAAGCTTAACTGGCCAATCCAATGAAGAAATGGATTCACAACACTGCCTCTAGACTTCACCTCAAAAGAACTGCTGACAAATGACCTCCTCGCGTGCCGGCAGGACAAATCTGAGTTGCAACACTGCTGCTGATGCCAAAAATTCCTTAATCCAAAATTCTTCGGAAAACTCAGGCCTCAAAGCCAAACACAACATTCTGCTGAACTCAACTCAAAACTAGTGCAGACACACTTTCTTATCCAAAGATCCTTGAGAACTTCTTTGGAAACAAACCATCGCTACTGCATCTTAACCCACAACCACTACTTCTTGAGTTACCATAATAATATTTCTAGCTTCAGCCCAACTGACAAAAACCCAAATTCTACTCATCCAATCTTGTACCATAAAATGGACTCCAAATCTTTACAGGTTCCTCAAGAGATTTAGGTGAAATCCTTACACCACAAATTTACTCGAGACGGTATTAGGTCTACAGTCTCGTCAAATATACTTCCAACCACAGGTAGTCGTGTTACACACACCACTACTCAATCTATCCACTGGAAAACCCGAACAGGTAATCCAACAAATAGATAGAAATAAATATATAAATATATATCAAAATTACAAATACGCTCTCTCAGGAAAGAAATCACTTACGAGCCTAGGTATTCACTCAACCTAGCGCTCTGATACCACTGTGACGACCCCACTTCCTACTCCCAGGAAGTAGCATCGTTAATAAGAAAGAAAGAGGTGAGAAAATAGAAAAGATAGAGAAGAAAGAACAACAACATCAGAATCTCACAGCGGAACGAATAAATTATATTAATCACATAAGTATTTACATAATATATATACATCAATCAGAGCTATACAAATAATACATCACATACTAGACAGTTATAAACACCTGTCTAGTTATACAACACAATACAATACAACTCAGACAACATGACTCAGAGATACCAACACAGCGGAACTATATATATAACTACAACGCTGAAGCCTCCTGCTCCATTGCTCCTCTAGAGTTCGTCAAAGCTAAACCTGAATCCCTTGGCTACCCGTAAAAATTTGGGTACCCGAGAGTTTATGAAAAACAAAAATAAACTTCGGGTCAGACATGGGTCTGGTATGAGTAACAGGTTAAAAATTGTTTAACTTTGAAAATCTTTTGAAAATAAAAGGTATCACGTAAGACTTCCCACACATAAACATGGAAAAGTTTTTACCTTACGCTAACCAAAACATTTGATAGGAAATTCTGTGATATTATAATAGGTCTAGGGTTTTCAAGTAAATAGAAAATAGCCGAAATTGTTACATTTATTAAATTCCAGCTACTAGCCACAAAAGTGGGTAATACAATCAAAACCGTAGGCACTTATTGGATTGTGGATTCCATACAATGGCAGGGCTACTGGGGTACCGCCCGTCACAGTACGTGGCCTAGATCAACGTACCGAGGATCACTCCCGACCCCCTGCAACACAAGGCCGGAACCATTCCTTACTGAACAGTCCCGAACAAGATACACCCCGCAGTTGGCTGCAGACCAACCGCCCACTAAGCCGAATAAAAAGGGACATCTAGACAGGGGAATATCCTTGTCCTGCTTGGGCATGACCCACCTAACCTTGCTGCACCTCCCCTGTTTTAGCCATTCCCGGTTGATGAGGCTTGAGGTTACGATTACCTTTATAGAACATGTTTCTTAGAATGCTCATCGCCCGCCTGACGATGTGTTGAAAGCATTCAATCCATACAAGTTCGTTCCGGGTTCGAACGAAACCGAAGGCATTATCTCGTTACACTCGTTTTGGAATCACCCTCAGAGTTAACGACGATAACCCTTGCATTCTGAATCTTCATCTTCACTTCAGATTCACGACCTAACGTTAATTTGGAAACGATGTGGTTTTCGGATATTCCTAATGCGGAAAACCCGATCCCGGTCTCATCGAAATCCAAAACGTGTCTTTTAAGGCCAAGTTGTCTATTTAGTCTTACAAGTGAATTCAATATTATCAATATGCACAGATAGATAATTCACATCTCATAATAGATAATCACAACATCATCATAAACAGATAATCAATATCATCATCCAAACAGATAATAAATATTATCATACTTAAAGCATATATCCATATCACATAAATATTATCATTCATAACTGAGATCACAATCAAACAATGATATATCAATATCATCCATCAGCAATGATTTATGAATTACAAGCTATAGTTAATTTAAAATGAATTAAATTAACTACTTCTATCTTTAATTAATTTAAAGTAAATTAAATTAATTACTCATTCCATAAATCCTGCTCTCACAATCATTTATTAATTATTCTCTAATTACAAGAATAATTTAGTCTTTAATTAATTTCTCAATTGAATTATCCTAAATCATTTATAGTAATTAACATTTAATTACTTTCCTATTAATTATTCCTTAATTTACAATTCTTAATTACATCATTAATTATATTAATTAATGATCTTCAATTTATATTAAATTACTTATTTAAATTAATTAAGTGATTAATCTTTACTTAAACACAACTATTAATCACCCCTTGATTAATAACAAACCAGTAATTATCTACTCTTAATTACTTATTAACAAATTAATCATTTCATGATTAATTATTTCCATAAATCAATTCTTTGATTAATTTCAAAGAAATTACTCACATTACTTTACTTACAAATCGTCTTGTATTAACTTCATCAAGTAATGATCATCCAATTACTATTCTGAGTAATTATGCTCCATTAATTGCATTTATATTGATTTATTTCCATTTAATTATCTTGTTGATTTATTATTCTCAAATAAATCAATTTCTCTAATTACATTTCATCATTAATTATATTAATTAATGATTTCTATTTACATCTTCATTTGTTAACTTTATTAAGAATACACCTCTTCAAATTATAAATATTAATCCTCTTGATTAATATATTCAGTAATTAATCATCCTAAATTAATTACTTCTCAATAACATTCTTAATTAATCCCCTGATTAATTTTAAGTAATTATATTTTAATTACTTCTATTAACAACATCACCCAATTAATTACATCCCGTAATTATCCTTCAATTACTTCTCTAAGTAATTTAATTTCCAAAATATCAGTTAATTAAACTAAATTAATTAACTCAAATCAAATCAATTCACTTAATCAATAAGTAATTAATTTCTTAATTACTTTTCAATAAATAATTTCATTTTAACTATTGAATTAATTAATTAATCTAATTAATTTATTACACAATCAATCATATTAATAACATCATTTGGTTAATGAACTTCATTAATAATTATTTAATCATTTCCTTTTAACATAATCAACTTATATTAATTATTAATTATGAATTAATTAACCATTTAAAAATCTAATCTATAGTTCTAAATAACATATTAGTTAATTAATTTATTAATTAACTTTAATTTACTACATTTAAACTATTAATTACTAGTTTAATTAATTACAATCATTAATTATTCTTACTTAATCAACTTAGGAGTTGATGCATATAAAAATTCTTAAAGTACAATTTCAATATGTTTTAAAACATTTATTTTAAATTACTTCTTACATAAAACCAATTTATTCTTACTAAAGTTCTATAACTAATTTATTGTATTTTCAAAATCCCTTTTCAAACTCACATGTCTATTTACTATTACAACTTATTTGAATAAATTTAAATTACAAAACTTTATTTTATTCCAAATTCATATCCAAGTCCTGATTTCTATTTTGAGTTAACTTGTTTAAAACCTTCCTTAACACTTTAGATTTCATTTTTATGAAATTCAACTCTTGAATACACTTGCATCAAGCACTTTCAAGTTATTAACATAAATTTAAATTTTGAAAACTTTATTATTTCAAAACTAACTTAAATTTATGTTTTAAAACTTGATTTAAAATTAGACTTGCCTTTGTTTAAAATTTAAAACCAAAAATCTCAGATCAGTAAAAAAAACAGCAACAGGCTTTTAAACCTGAAAATAACAGCCCAGCCCCCCCTACCTGAGTTACTTCGAGTAATACGCGAGGCCTCCCCGAGAAAATCAGCGTTCTGCTCCGAGTTTTTCCCTGTCGCGCGTGAGAATGAATCAAGAAACAGAACCTGGAACAAACAATATCTCTCTCCCCTTAAAACCTGGAAAACTACAACTCAACACACCCCTAAACCTGTCAACGCCACGCGCTCCGTGCCCCCACCACCGGAGGCCGCCAAACTCCGGTTACAACTTCGACCCTAACCCCTTCACCTCCCCTCAAAACGGCGTCGCACTCGAACGCCTATGGTGACTGCGGCGATCCAATCTTCAAGCACAGTACAATTAGGTTTAAAAACCTGAAAACCTCCCACCGACGCTTCCACCACCATATGCACCGCCATCACCTATTTTTACAAGCTTCACGGCAGCATCCCCTATCACCAGACCCAATCCCAAACCCCCAGGAGGAGTTGATCGCGCACGGCGACTTAAAAAGCTTCAAACAGGAAAACACAAACTGCTCCTCACCCCTTGCACTAAAAATTCCCAATTTCAATTTAAAAATCATGGTTTGGTCCATCTATTCGATCCATGAACCTGAATCAATAATCGGAGGAGGTTGAAATTTTGTCACATGTTGAGTTTGCTCAGGGATTTGTGTTCAGAGACTAAGTTTTGAGATGTTTTTATCTTAACTAAATTCCTAAACTTAGATCTTAATGTTACAAACATCTTTTATTCAAATTATAAGTCCATTCATCAATCAGAGAAGAAGTACATGATTTTTTTGAATGTGAAGTTATGTTTACAGAGTAACAGAAAGCAAACATATCAACATTTCCAGATTTTATTTTGGTTTCCAGATAAGATTTCTCATGTATTTTTAGTTAAATAAATTTTAAACTTAAATCTTAAAGTTAAACTAACAAGTCTTATTTAAATTTTATTAACTAACAGCTACAGATCAAAAGAAATTAGACAGTTTGTTTAAAAACCAAGTCTGAAACTACACAGGCAGAACAAGTTTAACTACAGCCATCATCTACCATCCATATTCACATGCATTCTCAAATATATATATATATACACATACTTCATCTCATAAATTTTCACAAACAACAAGTCAAAAATTTATTTAAGCTTTAAAAAAAAAAGTTACTCACCTAGGATTGTGGAAGATCAGAGCCTTAACAGGCTTGCAAACTTACAGGTTGAATCTACTGAAATGTCTCTTTGCTTTGCTTCCAGAATTTTGTTTATGTTTTGAAATGAAGAAACTTTACTTTTTAATTGATTCGAATTGAATAAAGTAAGACTGCCTTATAGAAAGAAAGAAGACAGTGTATATAATTATGTTTCATAAAACTGAAACAAATATGTGCAAAATCTTTGTTTGTACAAATGTTTACAGAGATATTTGTTTTAGATGGAGGCTGAAATGGTACTTAATGTACTAAAGAGATCTTGCATTAATTAATTTTTGTTTGTTAGCTTAAGATATTTAACCATGTCTTCCTACACAAGCTTCACATATATATTTTTATTTTTCTTCTAACTGTCATTAGCCTGCACACATAGATTTCTTAATATCTTGCTTTACATTATATACAGTTATTTCACTTATAATCAATAGCTTCATGTATATATGCAGTTGTATATGTATATGGCCTGCACACAAAGATATTTTATATCTTCATTCTGTTTTAAACAATCACACAAGTGGCCCTGAAGCTTGAAACATGTACATATATATTTTATTTTATTCTTATCTTGCTTTCCAGATATACTCAACTGACATGAAGATAAGTTAATATACATACTTGCATCTACAGGTTACAGTATTATGATGTTTGTATAACAAAACAAGGATATTTTATCTTGTCTTGCAGTTCATATGATAGTTTCAAACTTACAAAAAACATGATTTTGTTTGTCTTGATGCTTTACACTATACACAGTTGTTTTATTACTGTCTATATTGCCTTACTTCAGCATGCACACATATAAATCTAGATGCTTTAAACATATACATATATGCTGCAGTTCGTTTATGAAAGTTTACAAGTTTTGAAAGTTCCTTTGTTTCTAGTTTTATTGTTGTCTTATTGAATTTTAAAATGCATATAAATGTTATTATGTTTGTTTTGTTATTTGCAAACTAAATGAATTATAGTTGTTAAGTTATTATAATGTAACCAATGTACTACTTACATTTTCCTAATTTATCTTTCAGTCTTATATTTATATTTATTAATATTATTTAAGAGTAACTCATTTATCAATTTGTAATGGTAGATAGAATAAATTATCTTTTTATTTTAAACTACATACTTTATTATATATGTTGATGTATTGTTTGACAAAATTTATATTAAAACTCATATATAAATTTTAAATTCATATTTTAAATCAAACTATACCAAAAATAAAAGAAAACAAATCATTTTGTTAATAAATGTTAATTTTAAACTTAAGTTCAAATAAGTTTCCAATATACTTAAATATTTACTTATGTATTTAAAACCTTGTATTTATTTATCTATTAGCTTTGAAAAGTTTATATTAAATAAAACACAGTTTCTAATTCACTAAAACATATTAGTATTTAAACATATTTTATTAGTTAAGTTTTAAAACAAATTCATCTATTTACAATGTATACAAATATATACATATATAAATAGAGAACAATAAATTTATTTTAACAGATTAAATTTATCCATTAGATATTTATTAAAAGAAAAGCATCAATACAGATTTAATTAATAAAAATATATCAAATCAATTTAATATTTAATGCAGATTATTAAATTGATATTGCTAGAAAATTCCGGGTCGTCACAGATAGTAATAATGCAAAAGAAATTAGAATACTATAGTAGATAAAACATCCAACTCGCCTCCTCGAGCTCCAAAGAATATCAATGAAAATCTGTCTTTTTCAGACTACTCAAAAGAGCACCCACAGAAATAAGGAAAGTATAAAAATACGAGTCGGACATAAGTCTGATATATATGAGAAACTCAAGAATTATAGTGCCATATAAGACAGTACTTTTAAGATCGCATGGAATTCCATAACGGTTATCCCGATAAAAGAACCACACAACTAATAAGTATAAATGGTTATATAATAGATTTAGTCTATGGTGAAGAATATAAATAAGAAAATAGTTGTTATGCTTACATTGATCGATGACACCACAACAGTATGAGGGTACACCGCTAAGGTACGTTCGCATATGGATTTTCCTTGGAGATCTCTCTGGTCCAACCGAATCCAATCTCCTGCACAAGGATCGAAAGTTACCTTTCGAGCAAAATAAAAATATAGTATTAAGGTAAACATAGCCGGTTTATGGCCAAAAACGTGATTCCGAATATCATTAACTCTCATTACCACTATCGATAAGTATATTCTAGATATGGAGTTGATATACCCTATGGGTTAGCTAAACCCCATTGGCTATGCATCCTAGTCTATTCTTTGTCATTTCTAATGCCGAGGTCAAATTTGGCATATCTTGCACGAGTCTTCATCATTCGAGTAGAACATGGATCTCCACAAGCACATAACATCTAAAACAGTCTACGGATCTTCGGAAGGATCCCAATATAAGTTGTCAAATGAATGCTAATGTTAACCTCTCTGTTGGACTTAACCTCAGAATAAATAGTTCAACTCTATAACATTCCACTTCATAACTGCTTTCAAACACTTAACTCGTATATCAGTTTTGAAGTGGTATTTGATAAGTGAAGCACTTACCGATCTTGGTCACTCCAGAATTAATTTGATGAATTTTTGGTAAACTCAAATTTGATTCTTTTAAAAGTAAGCAAATCATATATAAAGAGGAGTCCTCTCCGTGATATCTCATATATAAGTTCTTAAAGCTAGAGATGTTTCATACCAATGCTCCTTTCCGAAGGTTCTCAAATCGTACAAATCCATGAAGCTTTTAGGTACTTCCCAAGTTAGTTTGGTTAAGTTTGATAGTCCACTAAACGACTGTTAAGTTCAAAATAGACGATAGTATATAGAAACTAATTTTCATATACTTACCACATTTTCGAACTTTTCAACTTATGCTATCCCTTGGTTAAGAATGGGCCAGGTAAGTTAGAACACCGGTTGCATGAAAATCTTGCCTAGACACTTCATTCTTGACTCTCACAGATAAACAAGTTTACTTCATCGGCTTTTGTTGCTGAGTACATGACTAAATACTTTCCATAAACGATTAAACACATAAAGCACAAATAAGTCACACAAAGCATGATTAAGTTACATAAGCGACTTCTAGTCTCTTTTTATTTAATTAGTCCTTTGGTTAATTAAAACCTCTTTGTAAATACTTGTATATATATTTAAAATATCTTTACAAAAGATATATACATGTATATTACTTTTTCACTATTCATCTATACTCTTTCAATACTTCAAAAAATATTCACAACCCATCTCAAATGGTATAAGTATATTCACAAATCATTAAAAAGATTTCTTACTTTAAACCTTTACTTGTTCTATCTTTTTCAAAAGATTCCATACTTGTAATTACCTTTGAAATATCTATTTAAAAGGTCTAATTACAGTCACAAATCAATTTAAAAAGGTTGATGACAAATGTTACACAAACATTGTTAGTACAAACCTAAAACTATTTCACATATGCTTATCTTTAAAACATTCTTTTCAAATCTCTGTTTACATTCACAAGTACAATCAAAAAGGATTAAGACGAATGTTATTAACACATTGTCATAAAAAAGCAAAAATCATTTCATACTCGTCATTATGTTTCAAAGACTTCATTTCAAAGATCTAAGTATGTCTACATTTATTAAACAAAGTAATATACTTGTTAATAACTTTCAAAACCATTTATTATAACATAAATGTTGTAATCTAAAACTTCTTTTATTCCTTTATAAAATACTTAACTTACTTTTCCAACCTTATATATATTTAAATACTTTAAAAATACTTATAAGCAATTTTTAAATACCTATGTAAAATATTACTTGAAAATGACTAAATTATAATATGATGAAAAGAAAATAAAAAGCATGTTTTATATTATAAAACCTCTTTACTTCTAAAATACATATATAATTATTAGAAATATATTCAAACTTCAAACCAACTTTAAAATAATGGAAATATGTTAGAAAACATCTCTAAAAATACTATAGAAAAATATCAAATTTAAATATCATTTTTAGACACTTAAAACCCTAAGCAACTTACTACCACATTTATAAATGCTGTTAAAAGTCCTTGATAAAAACAACGTAGAAAAGCGCGAGCTTTGCGACCGGTTTTCACCGCTTAAACAAATTATTTAAGACTTGATATTTTTACAATAAGTATTACCCTTAGGGTAATTAAAACCCATGGAAAGAAATCCCTAAGGATATCTTTCATTTTATTTATAAATTTTCTTGAAAACAAGTTATTTACTGAAGTGTTCGTTTAATGGCCTTTTTATTCCAACTTTAGCCATTTTGTTTGACCAGTTTTAAAATCTTTTAATACTTCCATTTTTTTCCTGTACTAAGTAAACATAAATTACATATTAAAATGCAAATATACCCCTAAGGATGTCTTCCAAATTAATTACAAAAATCCCCAAAAACTAGGTATTTTATAGTGCTCATATAGCGACCTTCTCGCTATAACATTTGCAACTTTGTTTCACAAGTTAATGAATGATTTAAAATTTCATATTTTCATAGTAATAAGTAATCTTATATTACTTCTTATAAATGCAAAGAAGCCCCTAGGATTTCTTTTAAAGTTGACTTTGAAAATTTCCGAATACAAGGCATTTTCAAATTGCATCCATAATGACATTTTCGCTTCTAACTTTCACAAATTTGTTTCATAATTTATATAACTTTCCAAACCATTTCGTTACAGTCATATATACCAAAATATGTGTAGAGAACAACCAAATCACATTATCCAAATTTAAATTCCCAAATCTTTCATTTACACAAGTTAAAGTTAAGAGAAATCGAAGTGCACTTATAGCGACTATTTTTGCTTGAAACACTTTCAAACATACTTTAATTCAACATAAAATCCAAAAAAATTACTTAAAAATCAAGTCAAAACCATGCCACATCTTATAGAAGATAATACGAGTGATGTCATACAATATAAAGTTGTAATTTGCTTTTAAATGCAAGAGGGTCCAAAGTTTATAATTTTAATTAGTTAATGTCACTTTAACTTTATATTTTTACATGCACATACACATATACACACAATATATGCATACAAGATAGTGAGATAACTCACCCAAATCCAAGCCAAAAACAAACCCAACAACAAACAAACCCAAGAACACTTCTTACTATACTCAAACTTCCAAAAGTTCAAGCTTTAGTACCAAAAACATAAGGCAACTCCAACCTCTCCTCATCATTGCTCATGGGTTAAATAGGATCTTCCATTTTTCTCATATTTCTTCCACTTTGACTTTGAGGATGTTGGTGAAAGTTTGGTGAAGATTGGAAGAGATTTGAACTAATTAGAGAAAGATCAATGAAGAACAAAGAGGATTAGCACACCATTTTTATTTTTTTTGTTTCTTTCCAAGCTTTAGAAAATAATGGAGTGTAAATGCGCCCCTAGTCCCCTTTAGCCAGCCACAAAGAGTTCATGCATGTCCCTTGCATGTTTTTTTTTTACTTTTCACCATATTTTCCTTAGCAAATTAACCTTTTACCCTTACACAAAAATATCTATCCAATACATCATGCATGACATCATCAATATTTTATTTTCCATAAATGGAAAAATATTTATTTAATATTAATGATTTCTTAAGTATTTTAGTGTATGTAAAAAAGTTTGAATAACTTCTGTCGAGTAAAACGATGTTTATCGATAAAATGATTCTCGATCACATCATCGATTTTTCTTCAGTGTTTATTTTTGTAAACATTTCCTAAAACAAGTTTACCGTCATCACTTATTATTTAAAATTGGGACTAACAAAATTATTAAATCAATTTAATCACATTTAATCGAAGATTCAAATAATTAAATAATTTATATATTTAAATACAAAATATCTGAAACTCTAGGTCATTACATTCTCACCCACTTAAAACATTTCGTCCTCAAAATTCCAACACTAGCAATAAATGGAAACAATCACATAGCAATACTTAATAATATTCAAAATTATTAGCAAATATAGCTCATGGTTTGCTCAAGTTCACAAATCCTTTTATAGCACATGGACGATAAATAACTTACTAAACATATTGTATGCTCAACAGCCTCAGGTCATTACTTAGTCGATTATTCATGCTACCTCATAACAAATCGAAGGGTCATCCCCTAAACTCCCTATAAGCCAACATAACATATTATGCTATATACTAAACCCTGTACATATACATGGATCATCTGTTTGCAATATCAAATCCGATCACTTACTCAATCACATAGATTTCACTTCCAAAGTAGTATAAATCACTTGACTTCTTTAGTACGGACTTTGATCAGGTCCCTTGATTAGAAACTTCCATCTTCTTTACATAGTCATAAACTATGATAGAAAACTTCGTGATCATATCAAATATCCATACCAAGTGTTCATCATCAAGAATCGAGTGTAAAATCCTTGTTTAGACTGTTGTAAATTACCTCAAAATCATGTACTCAAATACCGGATCAAGAACGGTCATGCGACTAAAATGATCTACATACAACTTATATATTTTTTCCTATTTGTTTCTTAACTACCCCAATTTCTTTTTATCTTTTTCATTTACAAAAATAGTATATCACTCAATACTAAAATCGTTTATGAATCATTTCATAAAAATATAACTTCAAGTTATTAAACATTTTATAACTTAAGTTCATACTCATATAATACTCCACTACATCATAAGGGTATATACAAAACATCACATTAATTTTACTTAACAAGAATGTTCAATAAAATTAATCTTGTTTTAATTCGCTATCTTCTTAATTCAAGAGTTACAAAAACTCAACTTTTATATTTTCACAAAACACTTAGCTTTAAGTTCTATAATATTTCAGAAGTTTCTGACTGTCCAAAATAGCCAAAAATCCTATTTCAATTTAACTAACGAAAACTACCAAACAAACACATCAAACATGATGAACATACCATATTGTCCTAATGCATAGGCTACACGCGTCCATAAAATAACTTAACAAAATTTCGGTTATTTTCTCAGATGCATTTTTCTAAAAGGAGGGAACAAGAAAAGGTTTCACAATTATTTGGGTTATGCCACTACCACTCAGGCACCCAACATAGCATATATACAAATAATTTTCCATATAGAAAGCTTATTTCAAAACTTTTATTTAAACTACTCTATTTTAATATCAAATCTCTTTAAGGAACATTTTAGAACCAAACACCAGATTTTATTTCAAATCGATTGAAATAATAATATATACATATATCTTTTGCATATAAAATCATATATACATACACATTTGAGCAGAATGGTCTAGTTGAGAGAAAATAAAGACAAATAGTTGAGATTGGTCATACTTTACTTGCTCAAGCATCATTACCACTAAAATTTTGGCCAAATGCTTTTTCAACAATCGTGTGCTTAATCAAAAGGCTGCCAACAAAAGTTTTAGATTTTAAAAGTCCCATAGAAAAATTAATGGGAATTAAACCAGATTATCAAACCTTGAAAGTATTTGGCTGTCTATGTTTTTCTTACCTAAGACCTTACAACAAACATAAATTAAACTTCAGATCATCACCATGTACATTTTTGGGCTATGCCACAAACAAAAAGGGGTACAAGTGTTTAGATGATAAGGGAAAAATCTTTATATTAAAACATGTTGTGTTCAATGACAATGTGTTTCCTTTTAGCAAGACAGATGTGAAAATATCACAAAAAATATACGATACAAGATTCTCAATACCTGAGCTACCAGAATACTCATAGATTGATATCCAATCTCATACAAGGGCAAGGCATAATGCTCAATACACTACCTCAACTGAAGGAGGTCATGTCTCACAACACACAGTGATCAGAAATGAACCAGGTCATGAGCAGTTAGAATCTGAAACTAAAATTCAAGATAACAGCATGATTCAGATATCCAGTCAGGCAGTCATCAATCATTAGGTGATCCACAATCATCTAATGATAATGAAGCCACAGTTGAAAGCAGTGATCAACAACATGCAAAAACTGGTCATCACATGATAACAAGGGCTAAAAGTGGAATTTTCAAGCCAGAAACTTATAATGCTGTCATTGAAACCAAAGAACCAGGCACTTATTTTGAAGCAGTACAAGATGAAAAATGGAAAACAGCAATGAAAGAAGAATATAATGCACTAATAAGAAATAAGACCTGGACTTTGGTTTCTCTACCATCCAATAAAAATATTGTTGGATGTAAATGGATATATAAAATTAAGAAGAACCCTGATGGTTCAATCTCTAAGTGCAAGGCAAGGCTTGTAGCAAAAGGTTATTCACAACCAAATGGTTTCGATTTCAATGAGACCTTTTCACTTGTTGTGAAACCTTCTACTATCAGAATAGTTCTTACTATTGCCTTAAGTAGAAATTGGGCCATCAAGCAACTTGATGTAAATAATGCCTTATTGAGTGGTATTTTGCAAGAAGTTTACATAGAGCAACCATAAGGATTCAGACAAAGAGGCAATGAAAAACTTGTGTGCAAGCTAAACAAAGCAATTTATGGAGTCAAACAAGCATCCAGAGTTTGGTTTGACAAACTGAAGTCAACATTAATCAGTCTTGGCTATTCATCAACCAAATCTGACAACTATTTATTTACAAAGTTCAGTAAACTAGAAGTTACATATGTACTAATATATGTTGATAATTTTATTATTACAGGTAGCAGTGATGCAGAAATCAACAAACTTACTGAATATCTAGATAAAGAATTCTCAATCAAAGATCTAGGGTGCTTAAATTATTTTCAGGGAATTGAAGTCAAAAGGATGTCCAACTCAATGATTCAACTAAGCCAAGAAAATATATCTCAGAAATTCTTGTTAAAGCAAAAATGGATAAGGCAAATGCATTATCTACACCCATGGCAAGCAACTTACATTTATCCAGAAACAAAGGTGAAGCAATATAGAACAACAAACATTATAGAAGCATTGTTGGAGCATTGCAATATGCAACAATCACAAGACTAGAAATTGCTTTTAGTGTGAATAAAGTCAGTCAATTTATGCAAAACCCACTGGATGAGCATTGGAAAGCAGTAAAAAGAATTCTAAGATACTTAAAAGACACAATAAAACATGGACTGATCTTAGAATCATGCAAAAACATGAACATCAATGAATATGCAGATACAGATTGGGCTACTGATCCTGATGATAGAAGATCCACAATATGATACTGTATATTCTTAGGCAAAAATCCTATATCATGGTGTTCAAAGAAACAACCAATTGTATCTAGGTCTAGCAGAGAAGCAGAGTATAGAAGTGTGGCAAATGCCACTGCAGAAATAATCTGGGTAAATTCGCTTTTGAGCGAACTTAAGGTCAAAACTGACAGTAATGCTACACTCTGGTGTGATAATCTTAGCACAATCCTACTCAGTGCAAACCCGGTTCTACACAGCAGAACTAACATATGGAGATTGACCTTTACTTCGTTAGAGAGCAAGTTACTAGCAATAAGCTAAATGTAAACCATATATCTGCATCTTACAAATCACAGATATATTGACAAAGCCATTATCTAAAAGGAACTTCCTTCTGTTCAAGCAGAAGCTCAAAGTCAGTACTGCCAACAATGAACATCAACTTTGAAGCCGAAATCTAAGCCAAAGATTGTAGCTTTACTTTTTGCTACTCAAGCAGAAGTTCAAGATCAATACTATAAGCATTAATCTTCGATCATGAAGCAACCTCCTCTGAGCTAAAGCTCAAAGTTCATCAGATCAAAATCTGGAACATCAAGCATTGTAGATCCGGAGTTAGTAATTATTCTTAAGAATAGTTTAGTAAATCAATTTAAAAGTACGAAGTGAAGACTTACCAGATCCGATGAAAAAACTGGAAGGCAACTCAGATCTAAGGCTTCGTTATCATTAAGATCTAACCTCGAAAAATGAATTTCATCAAAATTAGCAGCCTTCCGAAGAAACATCTTCAGATAGTGAAGAGAATAGTAGATTGACAACTTATCTGTAACTATTCAAAGCCATGAAGAGAACCAGTATTCAAAGCTATGAAGATACGCTATTATTCACGAAGAATTTTTGAAGGAAAATGGAATCGGCAGCGCCATTATTTTTCTTTTCTGCAAACCCTAGATAACGTAGGGTTTGAAGGGGCGAGATAAAATTATTCGACAGTGTAGTGTACAAGAGAATGGATGAATAAACAGATGAAGAGCCGGCCCATCAGAAATCAGGCCCAGACCTGTGGACCAACTATCTTTTCTTTTAAATACACTAATGCACTGATGTATTCTATATTTGAGAATCTCATTTTATTACTGAGTATTGTAAATCGTCATCAATCAATACAAATCAATAAAATCTCAGTTTCTCAATTTCTTTCTTCTATACAAAGTACACATTCATTCAATGCATAATATGCATATATAGAATCTCTTATCTATTTCAACCAACGTCTCCCTTCTGTTTATCCTGTTTAGCTTCTATGGGTCTTTCTTAGCTTGTTAGCTTTCGTTGCACTGGTTGTTTGAAGTATTTCTTACTGCTCATATTCAAATATCCCTATATAGCAATATTATTCATTTAAGCAGTGTGTACATTTGCAAATTCTGTGTATAAAAATAAAAAGTATTGATGAATGTGTTTTTCCAAAGTCTTTTGCACTTAATACAGAACGTTTGCATTTTAAATACCTATAGTGCAAAATTCAATTAATGCATACCAACGTCTTGTAAGTTTGCTTTACATGACCGCTAAGATGCGAAAGATAATTCAAGTATAAAAAGGTTAAATTATACTTGTGGTATTTGTCCTTCACAACAGAATAATGCAATTCGTACGTATCCATTTATCTTGTCAAAAGAAAGAGATACGAACTACTATAATAGCATGTGCTTCTGATATATTTGCACTTTTATATATTAATTGACTGTACAATTATCCATCAAAACAGAACAACGAATTTATGGGTTACTGGTTACGGTAAGCGAATCGAAGATAATTATGAGTGATTATGCTTAAAAATACAATGAATAATAAGGAACTAAACTAGAAAAAGATGGGTTATAAACTGACTTACAACAGTTTTTGCTGTGAAACGGGTTCTCATGGGGTTGTATTATTAAAGAAATTATTGCATAAAAAATTGATTTATATGTCCAATAACAGTTCCTTACGTGGTGAACAACAGATACACAAGCCCATTTAGGTATTCCCCTATCTCAGTAGTTTAAAGCATACAATAGTTCGAAGCAAATGACACTTCTGTAGTTTAAAGCATACAGTAGTTTAATGCAAATGACATTTCAATAATTTAAACACAAAATGCAAATGACATTTCAGTAATCTTTGATAACCACCAAGAACATTATCCTGAAACATTATCAGCTGTCAGAGTTAGACTGTTATAGCTATTAATTTGTTGATATTTTGATTAATATTGCACTTTAGATTTAAATAAGACGAAGAATGACAATAAGTTTTCATTTTTCAGCAAATGAGATGTATTTTTAGGTGTTTAAAAGCCCAATTGTTAAAAAGATAAAGAAAGCAAAGACTAAGGTGGAAAGACTTCAACTAAGGCCAGATAACATCAAAAGTGCAAATGAATGGAAGAGGTTTGTTGAGTCGAAAACTAGTGCAGATTTCAGGGTAATTGTTTGATCATTTATATATACAAAATATAAGTGTGCAAAAAATAAAAATTAACTAATTAGTGTATTATGACCTTATATTCCAGAAACGCGGTGAGAAATTTAAAACTATTAGAAGTAAACAAATGACACATACATGCAGTCGTGGAGGAGTAGCTCAATTCTGAAGATTTGGTGAGAAAAAATATTTGACTTATTTACTGTAGCATTTGTTAACTAGTTAATTTAATATGATCAGTTGTTTTATTCAATGTTATTTTTAATGTAGAAAAACAAAGTGTCGATCCCTTCTACGTCTTTAGAGCTCAAGTGTGGATCAAATCTCACACTCGAAAAAATGATAAACTAGCAAGCGAGTGTGACTACCGCTCTACACCACCGATGCTCATGCAATTGAATAGTGCGCTACCGGTGCATCCGGTCGATGTAGGACAATTCAAAGGAAAGAAATAGAAGTAAAGAAGAGGAATATAAAAGAAGAGAAGAGAATACAAGAAAAGAGAAAGAAATAAAATGTCATACAATCACATAACTTGTCATATATCTCACAGCACATCAGATAAAATATAATAGTCATCACAGATATAAAACAGCCGAGATAGTAATAATTATATAAATAACGAAATCAGAGTACATGGGCTCATACGGTTATACAACATAGTAATATTGTTTATACAACTGATAAATAAACTCAACTGATAACTGTCTTTAATAAATAGTAAATCAACACTGTAAAGGCTTCACAGTATCACATAGTAGAATAAACAATAATAACCTAAAATATAAATATGAAAAAGGGTCACCATCTGCTAGTCCATTTGCACAGTTCCAAGTGCTATTTACACCTGCTATTTAGTCTACTCATTTAAGAGTGTCCAAGATAATTAGAAGTAAAACATAAAACTCAAGCCAGACAACAGTCTGGTGTGAGCGATAAATAATTTAAAAACACTGTAAAAGTCAATATAGTATATTGAACAGATGATACGGAGAATCATACCTGACCTGTCCCTGAATCCACAGGGTTAGCATATATAAAAGATATACGCTACTCTTTGATAGTCATCACGAGCGTATTATACATCAAAGCACTAAGGATATCTAGATATCGACGTTGATAATATCTACATCGTGTGACATCCCTAAGGTGATAGAAACAGTTAAACAAACATGGCATTCATTATGCATTCTCACATTCTCTCACTTAGCACGTTGGATATATGATTCTCGTATGGCCACCTTAATAGAGCTAATGACTACTCAACGTCCTAGTTTCTCGGTACTCGAATCTATGCTCCTCAATTGGCTGGGAACTAGACCACCCATCTGATAGACTAGGGAACAAATCAGAAAACATCCTCTGATCCGAGGCACACCCATTAACCCATGTGAGCGTCCTCACATTCCCTTGCTTTACGAGTACACCGAAATCTACGAAAATCAACGATCTCTTTGCGTACGTCATCCATAACACAGAGCTCATTCCAGAACTGTCTTTATAACTCCCATCTGAAGTCATAGTGGTCGGGAACTACTCTACAACCATCATAAGTCATAGAGTGTCATCGTTCGTCCCATAACCTTCCTCCGACAGTTCCATCATTTAGACTCGTCGTCGCCTACTCTGCATCCTGAAGTACAGCTACCAATCGTCGAAGCCATCACTTTCCAACATGGAACCATCATCTTCGAACCATGAAGTCATCAGGTCGAAGCATCGCATCTTCGCTGCACCGCCAGAACCATTCGTCGAAGAGCAGTAACACCAAAATCGAACGTCGAACAAAGAACGAACCATCACATCCTACTCCTCGAAGCCGCTCCATCGTCCATGCCAAAATTGAAAAAATTGGCTATCATCAATAGTGGTAGATATCAACCACTCCAGAGTAGTCGATAAATACCATTTTGGTCATGTACATAACCAAAAATGATTAAATACAAATCAAATGAAACGTCTGGCATCTTCCCTGAATTCTGAAGCACATATCCAAGTTCTTCATCTTTCATCTTCAGATCAATCGGCACGCACCAATACGGCTCCATATATTTATCCCATTCATTTGAGTTTATCATCAATTGTGCGTTCAATCGATATGCACGAAACTCTATCACGTCATTTGAGTCTCCATCGTGTGTATATTCGATCGATATACACTAAACTCTATCTAATGGGATTTTCCTATATCGCCTTCGAACGGCGTTTTCAACCAACTAACAAACAAGCATACATGCAACCAATAAGCATAGTGATTCCTGCAATAGCCTACATATATCTATGATAACACAATACAATTCATCCAAAGCAACCAATATGGAATAAATAAAGTAATAGCCTAAATCTATCAGTATTGGCAAAATAGTGCATTAATGGAGAAAATGTAATATTTAATTTAAAACCATTTGAAAACACTTCTAATTCTTTTATAAAATAAGATATAAGTTTAACTATTTGAGAAATCGCGTTTTAAAGTTAGAAAACATTTCAAAATGTCATTTTGATACTATACTAGCAATCGTAGTATGGTGAGAGATAATATCACTCATCTCAACCAAATTTGTCAAAACCATAGCCAAGTCGTAGGGCTCTATATCACGAATGCAATGTAAGAAACGACATCTAAAACGGACTCGTATTCAAAAGATACGAATTATATAAGGTTACAGATTAATTTAAGTAATTAATTAACTTAAACAAAAATTAATTACCTTAATCGCTCTAATAATCATCTTCCCCAATTTCATTATTGTACGTGCACCTGTACACAACCAAACCCATTAATTCACATAAGCTCTCTCCTCCATTCTCCCTCCATACTCAACAAAACAACGAACGGTCGATTGCAGCACGCTCTTCTATGCGCATATTACGCGATGGACACAAAGGCAAGTGGGTTGGCTCCCCCATCGTACGCGGGGCTTAGAACCGCACGTGATTCCTTCTATGGATGCATTTTCATCGTTCGACAAGGCTAGATGAAATTTCAAGCGAATGTGCTATTTGTCATGAGAAATAAAACAACGGTCTCCGTTTCGTCTATCGTTGCCCGTAGCTCTGCCTAGATCAAACCCAGTCATGGCCATAAGTGGGTCAATCTCGTCAAACACTACCAGTCAAAATTTCGCCATGGTCATCATAAATATCTCTTCGATGCGGATTTAATGAAACTAGTTTGGGAATTTTCGTTGAGCGAATTGATGGAAATTAATGTTTGAGTGAGAATAAGAAAGAGGCGGCCATGTTTTTAAGCTACAGGCAATAAAATGGTGAATCTTGTTTGTGAGAAAGAAGGTTTTTTTAAAATAATAAAATTTTCATTTTATTTAAATCCTCAAATAAAACGATCATGTGTTACGAGCTTGTACGATCAAACGGCGTGTCCAATAGTCACGAAACTCGTCTATGTACATCACCTCATTCTTTCGATCTCGATGGTATGAATTTCATCGTTTTCCAAGACTGTGCTCCAAGATGATAAATTCGCGCTTTTCGAGACCGTTTCAGACATTGGATTCTTAGATCATCAAATACAGCGATCTTTATACTCTTTTCGTTTCGCAACATCGATACGAGCTCAATAAAAGTGGTCTCGAGTCCTGATTCAATCGTATGCGGAAAATCATATTTTTGGGACTATCCATTAATTAACGATTCAGTATTTAAATTAATTATTTAAATACCATATTGTTAAAAATACGGGTCATTACGTTCTCTCCTTTTTAAAAGGATTTCATCCTCAAAATTGCAAGGACGAAGCAACCAACCCAACACCTTCACATAAACAATGACACAAAAAAAATCATCACTTATCAGCTCTCATGATCACAACAAAGGGAATAGACTCAGAGTTATCGTGGGGCCATTATCCCCATCCCTAAGTACAATGACTATCAAATCCAAAATCAATGTGGCTAAGCCAAATGTGTAAGTCATGTGCTTATTTTCAAAGAAACGGACAATGCAAAATAAAAGTGACAACTTGATAATCGAAAGGCAGTCAACTAAATGTCATTCACTACCGATCTCCCAACTATCGGCAACGTCTAATATCCTATACATTGACTTTCCTCTCAATTTTAAATCCATCTTAGAGGCTATTTCTAAAATCGCCGCCACCAGAACCATTGAAAGGTCTGGCTTATTGACCGTGGCCACCACTACATTTAAAATGTTAAAAAAAACTCTGAGGGTCTCCCTAGCCCTCTTCTTCATGCTTGCTAACATCGATACATTCTTGGGTCATGAGATATGGACCCGAAACTACTTCACAAATTTATTTACTAACTCGGCCCATGTGCCAATGGATCCATTTTCCATCTGTCTAAACCATTATGCTGCTAAATCTGTCAAATATAAAGGGAAACACCTTCCTATAATCTCTTCAGACGCACCCAATACATCCATGTGCCGGATGTACCTCATCAAATGAACCGTTGGATCCGTCTTCCCGTCATACGTTTCCAATGTAGGTAACTTGAAATCAGGCGGAATCCTAGCGTACCGAATATCAGAGTGAATGGACTCTTACTTACGTCTTCTAAGCTCTGGTTAGGCAATCCATCCTTCATAGCTCATCTCACCATCTCAGCAAGCCTGTCGTTGTCATCCAAACGAACTCTAAAGTTCGCATTCTCAGCTTGTCCCTCGACTATGTGAGGGAATTCTGGTACGTACTCCTACGGCTGTGCTTCTGCATTCCGATTCATGTTCAAACACTTCGCTTCATCTTCACAATATACATCATTCCTTCCAATGCCAGGACGGCCAATGCCCCCGAGCCCTTAGGGGTCGATACCGACCCGTGTTTATGGTTCGGTACCGACTCGTACATTTGGCTAAGGGTTTGTCTCGAGTCGTTCTTCTCCACTCCCAGGTAGCTATGCTCCAGCTTCAGGTCCTTGATTTCGATGTGCAGCGACTCCGGCTATTCCCATTTCTCCTATCCTTCTGAAGATATTATCCGTCAACTCTTCCTAGCATGCTATCATCCTTCCTTGTAGTCCATTCATCATAGTTTTCATCCCATCCCTGATTATGTAGATTGATGGAGGGTTAGCTCCTAAGGATGCTTCTTGGCTACCCCCGGTTGATTTTGTCCAACAACAGTCCTTCTAGTAGATATCTAGCCATTTAGAATCTTCCCAAGTCTTAAATTAGCAAGTTCAAGTGTTTCTCAGTGAAAACACCAAAATGTTTAAACCAAAAATGACACAAACACTCAATAGAAAGTAGAAGAGAATAAAAGGTAAAAAAAATTAAAATGAGTTAGAAATTAACACATAGAGATTTATAGTGGTTCGACAAACTCTGGCCAACGTCCACTTAATGATTCTATTGTTTATCTTCTAACTTGGGAGCAGAAGTTCTTAGGGGTCGGTACCACTTTGACACTTAGATTTTTATAATTGCAAGAACATAGAATAAAGTGGAACTAGAGCCAAAAGGTCCTAAAAATGAGCCTTACCTTCCTATTTTAAGAGGTAGGGGGCCTAAAATGTCGCATAGAGTATCCCAAAACCATTATCCATGATTTAGACAAATTCTCCACAAAATATGGGATTCCACCTCATTAGGTCGTATTGGTCGGTACAACTCCATGGGTAGGGGTTGGTACCTACCCATAAGATGGTCGAAATGTCCATCTTCAACTCTTTACGTACGTTGGATCATCTTGAGGTTAGCATTGTGATTCTATAGTTGTTTGCACTAATATTATCATGTTTTGAAGCCCAAATGATGGAGTTGTAGAAGAATAGAGTTGCAGATTCAACAGTTCATGAGAATCAATGGAGAGTTGCATTGAATCGATAAAGAAACATTGGAAATGGGGTTTTAGTGTTAAGAAGAGGGCATAGGAAAGAAATGAGCTCCAAGTGTGGAGTTTTTGTGGGTCGATACCAACCCCTAGGGGTGGATCGGTACTGAACCCATACTTGTGGAGTTTGGAGTTTCCGGAGTTGTGTTAAGGATTTGTTTTTGTGTTATGATCTTGGTTGTACTTTGATTTTTGGGCTTTGTAGTCATCTCTCTGGGAATCTTGTATTGATAACTTCGAAGTTTGAGTCATCGAGTTCATCCATATACCGCCTAGCAAAAGGCGGGATAACCGCCACCTTTTATGTTACAAAATTATATATATATATATATATATATATGTATATGTATATGTGTGTATATATATATTTACATATTTTAAATATCTTTAACTACTTTAACTACAATATCTATTTTATTGACTTAGTTAAATCTATTCAACTAGTTTAAATGGTTTATTTCATTTAATATATAAATTAGTTTTGATACACACATATAAGTTTAAAATGTTTTGAAAACAAGTTAAGGAAAAAATAAAAGAAGGATAAAGAATTTCCATACCTACATTTCCTTAATTGCCATTTAAATGCCTCTTACTAATTCCTTTAGTTCCACTTAGGCGCACCTCTACACATTCATTTAGACCTTTTTGTTTTAAATCTATTCAAACATTAAATTATTCATTTCATTTAGTACATAAGTTAATTTTGATATATGTATATGCAAACATTTTAATATAAGTTTGAATTATTTTGTGACAACTGTTGCACATATAAATGGGCAATGTATATGTTATAGATGCAAATCCTAACAATTATATACGTATATATTAACTATGTACGCCTTTTTGCTATATTACATTTACATATTTTAAACTAGAGTATATTTGAATATACTCACAATCTATGTCTAGCATAAATTTGGTTATATATGTTATTTAACAAGTCAATCAATTTAATTAAAGAAAGAGGGAGAGAGAGAGGAATGAAAGGTTTCTCTCCAAATAAGGCAAAATCTTCACATGATTAACTGTATAAATAAAGAAAGAGCAACGAAAGCTTTCCTTCTCAAAATTAATTTTAACATGTAACTGTTACACACGTTCACACAAGAGTATATTTGATATACTCCATTTTATATAAACATCTCATACTTGATAAAAATACAAATATTCAAAACCTTTTTAAACAAAAATAAATAAAACAAGATTTTATTTAAAACTTTATTAGGTTGGATCTAATATCCATTTAGTCTTTATAGGCCTAATAGATCCTAAATAAGAATTTTTTTGGAATTTACTATTTAACTCTAGTGTAGGCTAGCCCTGTTCCAGCACATAATAGCCCGCTAAACCTAAAATTATCAACAAAGATACAAGGCAGACACTTATATATGTATATAGGAACACACACACACATCTGTCCATGTGTGTCGAGGTAAAGGTACACAAAATGAAAGTATACATAGTAATCAAGCAAGTGTGAAGTGCTCGAGTGGTTAACTTTGTTAATAGGATCCACTAGATTGGAGCTTATGGTCATATTATGTCTTCCACTACGGTAAACAAATTTACCTTTAAGGCATCAATCCAATTTTTTACCTTTTTAAGAAATTCCTTAAATAATATATGTTTGGCTAATTTATAGCTAGGGTTTGCAATCCAATTATAAATGAACAGTGCAATTGCATAAATCAGGTTGTCAAGAAGGGTGCAAGTATTGCTAAACATCCTTTGGTTTCTTTTGAACCAAAGATACCAATAAGTAATTGTGACAATGGTGTCCAACAAAATTATGTGACAATTTGCATATTGATTTCTGTGAGCGTCCCAGTAGTGCACATAGTTAAAATCCATTGTAGTTATAGTTTAATAAAAGATATAAAGAGTGTTTGCAAGTATAGAATTAATCCAAGGGTAGTTATAATATAAATGAGTTATGTTTTCTAAGTTTGACTTACAAAATACACATTTTTTAGTCTAAAATTAAGTTCTTTTTCTTTAAAATTCAATTAGTATGAAGGATTAGCCACATGTATATCTTTGTTTTAGGAGGTGCATTAACTTTCCATGTTAGTCCAAAGGTCATTTCCTTCGTCCTAGAGAAATTTAAGAATCCATAGGTTGAGTTTAAGGAATGTAATTTATTATTTTTCCAACACCAAATTTTATTCTCACTTTCATCATCTAAGTTGTAGAATTCAAGCATTGCAGTAAATGCTACAAATTGAGCCAATGTAGTACCTTCTAGGGCTCAGTTGAAATTAAAGTTCCATAAAAATTCATTATAAGGCGTGGAAACCACAAGAATTAAGACATTACTGAAATTGCAAATATCATAAAGATCTTTGAATTCCACTCTCAAAGGTATAGCTAAAATTCAGATGTCATGTCAAAAGGACGTATTATTACCAGAATGGACTATGTGACTAATACTAAGATTAAAAATATTAAAAAAATTAAGATGGATTTTCTAAAGTGACATATTGCTAGGGTTGTAGGTGATGTGATGAAGGTTGCAAATTTCATAATAAACTGATTAGAAATCATTTCATTCAAATTAGATTTTCACTATTGTTATTAAATTTCCATAGCCCTTTTCCTAGTAAAGACACATTGAGATAAGGAAGGTTTATGATTCCTAGGCCTCCTTCCTATTTGGATATGGAAATTGTTTCCCAATTGACTAGACAGTTGATGCTACTACAAGAACCATCTCCTCTCTATGAGAAATCTCTTCTAATTTTATCTATTTCATCAATTACCCATTTAGGAAAGAGTTAATATGACATCCAGTATATAGGAAGGCCTGAAAGGACCGAGTTGATTAAGATGATTCTTCCCGCTCTAGATAGAAATCTGCCGTTCCAATTCGATAATTTTCCTTGATTTTATCGATTATCACTTGTCAATCGTCTTTTTCTAATTTTATTGGTCTAATACAAAAGCATAGGTAGTCTATGTAGGATCTAGATTAACCCTAGAGGGGGGGGTGAATAGGGTTATAGCAAATTTTCTCGAATTAAACACAGAAATATAATAGCAGAAATAAATATGCTGAAAAGTAAATCACACACAAAATTTACCCAGCTTCGGCAACCCCTGCCTACTGCTGCATTCACAGATTTCTATTAGAATTAAACAGTATCACGCTTACAAACACTCTACTAGACTTGCAGACCCTTTTGCTCCCGCTCACAAACACTCTACTAGACTCGCACACCCTGCTCCCGCCTATAGAGTTTCGCTTACTCGCAAACACTGCTCCCGCCTATAGAGCTTTGCAAACTCGCACACCCTGCTCACTGAACTAATTCAAAATAGACAATCTGACACTACCTAAACCTAGGTGGTGATTTACTACTCCTTTGACTTGAAAAGAAAAAACAACTTCAAAAATACAACCAGGAGCAAAAAAGTAAAATATGAACTTTGGACACGTAATTTTTGCTCAAACTAAAAACCCCTAATATAAAATTAAAAACTAAAACCCCTATTATAAAATTAAAACCCCTCCTTTTAATAATAAGGCCGGCCAAAAAAGTAAATAGTATTTTTTAATTCCCCTTTTGATAAACTTCGGCCCGTTCCTTTTTCTCTTGATAATGGTGACCGTTTCTTTCTTCGTTCCTTCGATCTGAGATATTATGAGAGGCGGCTTTGTTTCGATGCTCTTTAATCTTGGCTATTTCTCAATCTTCGTTGCTCTTGAATTCACGGCTTCGCTTTGTCGTGGTACTGTGATCTAGGGTTTATGGATTTGGGGATTCGATCCCTTGAGTGCTCTGCTTGCGAATTAGAGTTGAGATGATTATCGGCTTGGCTTGGCTTCGCTTTGGTGAGTTCGATTTTTCTTCAGGTAAGATTTTTAGCTCTGTTCCTCTTTGATTTTCGTACTCGAACTCACCCTTATGCCGATGATGATTTGGGGCTTTTATATGCGTTCGTATTCCTTGAATTACGTTCGTTTGAATTCGTCAATTTACTTGCTCTGGCCGTTGATTTCACTTTGATGATTGAGATTGTATTGACTTGTTCATAAACGTATATACTTCGATTGCTTGACATTCACAGTTTTGAATTTCAACTCCTTGGTCATCACGTTGTTGACTATGGCTTTGACTTGATCGGCTTCTTGATTGCTACTGCTTCGGCCTTGACTTGTTCATCTTGAAATTGTTTGCGTCTGCATTGAATTCGAACCTAGACTTGTTTATTGCTTTCCTGTAGATGCATTCACTTCATGTTTGCATTGAATTCGAACCTAGACTTGTTTATTGCTTTCCTGTAGATGCATTCACTTCATGTTTGCATTGTTGACTTGATTACTGAGCTGGTGCCATCTGGTACTTGTTTGCATTGTTGGTTGCATTGTTCATCTCGACTTGTTCGACATACTGACTTGATTCAATTGTGGACTGGATTTTGTTTTCTTTGCTCAGACTTTTAGTCACATACAGCCATGAATATAAATGCTTTTGACTTTGGTATGTTCGACCTGTCGATTTGTCTGCATTGCTTAATGGTGTCACTGTGTTTGACACGGTCTTTGTAGTACATGCTAGTGATACATTTTGGAGTTGGTTCATGTTGTATTGAGCTTTGACCCTTTGTTGTTCATCTGCATTGTTGCCTTGTTGACTGCATCACCATACTCTCTGTTTTGATTTGCACTTCTGTAGTGATATGATATTACTGCAATGTGAACTGTTGTGATGGTTCCATTTTCCCTGTTGAGTCTTTGGTGATGCTTCACCTGTTATGTTCATGTTGGCACTAGTTGTTGGGTCTGTTGCATGAGTCCTGGTCATTTGCACTTGCAGTTGGTTACTTGATTCAATTGTGTTGTTCATGTCATGTTGTTCATGTGCATGCTTTGTACTTCAGGTTGGTCACTTGATTCACATGTGCACTGCATGAACTTGACACTGGTTCATTGGGCTGCATACATGTTGTAAGTGATTATACTTCATGTTGTATTCATGCAGCTTGTTTTCAATATACACTTGAATGTTGCAGTCCATGTTCTTCACTGTTTATTGTTTCACTTGCATAGCTGAACTTCACTGTTGCACTTTTGTGCTTTGAGTCAATTTCATTGTTGCTGTACTGATCCTATGTTCATGTTCTTGCAATCTTCATGACTGTACTGTTGCAGTCGAGTTGTATTCATGTACACTTGTGGCTTGAACTTGATTCACTTCATGTTGTTGTTTGGACATTTGCATTTGTACACTCCATACTTGGTCGTGCTGGAGTCTTCAAGCATGTTGCTGTTGCATTTGTTAGTGGCTTTTGTCTTGAACTGTTTGTAGTCAATTGCTTTGTCTATTCATTTGCCTTGAGTTGAACCTATCTTGGGTTTGACCTTGTTTTTGATTTCTGTGCTTTTGTTTGATTTTTGCACACGAGTTGGCGAGGCAGTGCACACGTATACGAATGTACACGTGTGTACTGCAGCCACTTATAATTACCTGTCCCTGATAAAAATACTGATATGCACAGATATTGCACAGTCAAAAATGATGACGAACAACCCAAATAACGGAGGCAAACAATGTTTTCAAAAACATCGTTTCTTTCAAATTTCAAAAATATTTCTCTTTCAATTTTACTGCATTTGAGAATATTTTTGCAGATTACTCAGATGCTGGATTCAAACCGGAATGCAGTTGAAGACAAAAACACGAGTGTGAGTGATATGTAGTGAGATTAACTGTAAATGTGAAATGTGATGTGATTGTAATCAAAAATGTATATGTATAGTGAGAGATTGAAATTGTACTATTCAAAATTGTAATAAATATTTGTTTGAATAAAATTTCTGTTTGAATTCAAAATCTGTTTCAATTAATTTTATTCAGCAAATATTTATTTATTCTATGAAAAATAAAATAGTATATTAACAAATACATTTAAACGAATGTATATATGTTTATTATCATCAAACAAAAATCATATAAGCGCAAAGCGCATATTCAACAATCTCCCCCTTTTGATGATAACAAACATATATTTAAGATTTTGAATGTATTAAATGTATTTGATCGTTCAATTTGCTCCCCCTATTTGAATGCTCCTCTCTACACAATACTCCCCCTACATATATGCATACAAATAAAAATATGTAAATGAGCCTATATGCAAATTGAAAATTATTTAACCTTTGCTTGATTCTATTCGACAAAATCTTAACTTTTCTCTCCCCCTTTTGTTATCAGCAAAAGAATATTAGTGTTATAAAATAGAGATGAAGTGATAGACATGAATCAAACATTTAACTCAATTAAATATAAATATCAAATTTCAATAAAACTCAAACAAAAATCATAATTACCCTTGTCAAGCGCATATTCCACTTTCAGAAGTGATGGAGATAAAATCATCAAAAATTCATATAGATATGTCTATTTGTGGTATATTTATTTCTGGAAATTTGAATATCTACTAACCATGCATAACCGTTAGGACTTTTAAATGAGATTAGTAGTATTCCAATTTAATTTAAAAATGAAATCAAGTATCTTCTAACCACACATGACCGTGAGGACTTTTAAATGGGATTAGAATCAACTTGTCTATTAAATCAATTAAATTTGATATGCGTTCCATACATGCATAACCGTGAGGACTTTTGAATTTCAAACATGAAGTGTGCACCAAGAATTTCAAACTTAACATCAATTTAAATGACATTTTTTTGAATTTGAATTGAAACCGTGTTAACACTCAAACACATATCATGATGTTAATTTCAGAAACCATAAGATAAACAATTATATTCATGAGTAATCAACAGTCAATCAACATCATAATTATTTCAAAAACAATTTCTTGAAGTCCTTTTTCACATGAATTTGAAATCGTGCAAATTTACAAGCAGTGACCAAAATGTCAGAACCAATATATCTACGTGTAGCATGAGTAACCATCATTTGACCGAACAAATTTATAAATTAGTTCAAAATTGAAAATCTGATTGGTCATCATTTAAGCACAAATCAATGTCATAAATAAGAACAAGTCAAAAAATCATATCAATTAAGTCCGAAACAGTCAACCATCATAATTACTCCAAGTAATTCTATTTAAAGATGGTTGGTCAATATTTTGAAAAAGAATCATAGCATCAAAATCATCATCTTTTGTTTATCTCAATATTGGCTGATTTAATTCAGATTATGGTGCAGATTATCACATTTGATATATCGTTCAAAAATAAATTTACCTGTTTTACCTTTACGATAATTTTTCGTCATTGTCCATTGTGATTCTGTTACCTTTGAACTAGGCTAAGGAACTTTGCTTTGTCGCCCGTTGTGTTTCTGGAACAGCCGAAATCCAGAGAACACTGTTGTTGTTCCTTAGCTTGCCACCACACCTACACGATAAAAGATTTATGTGACCTATTTGTTTTTTTAGGTCCATGATTGTTAGTGGCAGAATATGAAACATATGTTTGTGGAGACCTAAAACTATTTATATATGTTCCTTTTGGCACCCAAATTTGTTTGACTTTCAAAGATTTTATATTTGTGCCTTTTGGAACCCAAATTGGTATAGTTTTCACGTGTTTGGGTCTATACCAACAATTATTTCGATTATGTCCAAATTCTCTACGAAACGTGCACATTAAATTGACTTGATTAAATTTTGTGTTCCTATGACTATGATTTTCAACATGATTTCCAATTATTTCAGATCGAGCAAAAACACTTTTACTTTTTGCATTATCATCATTTTGTGATTTCCCAAAACCTAGTCCTTTTCTATTGTTAGCAAAAATTTGATTTCCCAATAGCATGTTGAAAGATTTTTCGCCTCTTGAAAAGTTATTCAAAGATTTCTCAAGATTTTGGACTTTGGTTTTTAGTGTTGTATTTTCAGTGACAAGTGAGGTGCATCGATTTATAAAATCCTTTTTCCTAGTGTCGATGGTTTCCTTAAGATTCAAGTTTTCTTTTTCAAGATTCTCAGAGTTATTCTTAAGTCTTGTCAATTCTGAATCTAAAACTTTACATCTTTTACATTCTAGGTTTTGAATATTTTCAAGTTCAGTTTCTAACCTAAAATTTTTACGAGCAAGTTCTCTCCCATTAGTTTTCAGTTTTTCAATTTTAGATTCAAGAGTATCAACTACTTTAGTAAGATCAGAACACATAAAAACAAGTTCTTTATAAGAAAACTCACCTGCCTCACTAGATTCGTCGGAGGTTGCTTCTGATTCTGATTTTGCCATGCAACACAAGTTAGCCTCCTCTGAGCTGCTATCCGAAGCTTCCTCTCCTTCTTCATCATCCCAAGTCGCTGCAAATACCTTCTTCGCCTTTTTCTTTTCTTTGTTGTTTTTGAGAAGTGGGCATTTTGGTTTGATGTGGCCAGGCTTGTTGCAGTTATAACACGTCAGTTCATTATCGGAATTTTCGGAATCTTTTGACCTATTGCCTTTTGTTTTCTTCTTGCGTGGCTTGAATCTAGACCATCTTCTAAGATTATTGACAGCCATTGCAAGCTCTTCAATTGGATCTTCTTCATCGCTTTCTTCTTTGCTCTTTAAGGCAATCGTCTTCTTCTTTGGTTCGGAGTTGTTGCGTTCTTCCTTTGCTTTTAACTCAAGCTCATATGTCATCAAGTTGCCAATCAACTCCTCCATGCTTAGTTTGCTCAGATCTTTCGATTCTTGGATTGCTGTGACTTTTGCCTCAAAGTTCATTGGTAAAACTCGTAGTATCTTCCGCACAAGCTCTACCTCAGTGAATACCTTCCCAAGTGCTCTAGCGTTGTACACCAAAGTTGAAAAGCGTCCAAACATGTCCTTTATGCTCTCGCCTTTGTCCATCACAAAGTTCTCGTATTCATTGCTGAATAGGGCTAGACGAGACTCCTTGACTTGAGAAGTTCCTTCGTGTGTCACCTCCAAAGTGTGCCAAATTTCCTGTGCTATTGTACAATGAGAAATTCTATTAAATTCATTTTTATCAAGAGCACATATCAAAGCATTCATGTCTTTAGCATTTGTCGTTTTCAATCTCTTATCGTTAGCATCCCACCTATCCTTAGGTTTAGGAATCTCAGTACCACCAACGATTATAGTGGGAGGTTTATAGCCAGTTTCAATAATATCCCAAACATCATAATCAACGGAACTAAGATAAATACTCATCCTAACTTTCCAATAAGCATAATCGTTCCCGTTAAACATAGGTGGCCTAGCAATAGATTGCCCCTCAGAAAAAGCATTATTTTGTAGACTCATGACTCTAGAGTTAAATAAAAAAAAATATACCGGGCTCTGATACCACTTGTAGGATCTAGATTAACCCTAGAGGGGGGGGGGGGGTGAATAGGGCTATAGCAAATTTTCTCGAATTAAACACAGAAATATAATAGCAGAAATAAATATGCTGAAAAGTAAATCACACACAAAATTTACCCAACTTCGGCAACCCCTGCCTACTGCTGCATTCACAGATTTCTATTAGAATTAAACAGTATCACGCTTACAAACACTCTACTAGACTCGCAGACCCTTTTGCTCCCGCTCACAAACACTCTACTAGACTCGCACACCATGCTCCCGTCTATAGAGTTTCGCTTACTCGCAAACACTGCTCCCGCCTATAGAGCTTTGCAAACTCGCACACCCTGCTCACTGAACTAATTCAAAATAGACAATCTGACACTACCTAAACCTAGGTGGTGATTTACTACTCCTTTGACTTGAAAAGAAAAAACAACTTCAAAAATACAACCAGGAGCAAAAAAGTAAAATATGAACTTTGGACACGTAATTTTTGCTCAAACTAAAAACCCCTAATATAAAATTAAAAACTAAAACCCCTATTATAGAATTAAAACCCCTCCTTTTAATAATAAGGTCGGCCCAAAAAGTAAATAGTATTTTTTAATTCCCCTTTTGATAAACTTCGGCCCGTTCCTTTTTCTCTTGATAATGATGGCCGTTTCTTTCTTCGTTCCTTAGATCTGAGATATTATGAGAGGCGGCTTTGTTTCGATGCTCTTTAATCTTGGCTATTTCTCAATCTTCGTTGCTCTTGAATTCACGGCTTCACTTTGTCGTGGTACTGTGATTTAGGGTTTATGGATTTGGGGATTCGATCCCTTGAGTGCTCTGCTTGCGAATTAGGGTTAAGATGATTATCGGCTTGGCTTGGCTTCGCTTTGGTGAGTTCGATTTTTCTTCAGGTAAGATTTTTAGCTCTGTTCCTCTTTGATTTTCGTACTCGAACTCACCCTTATGCCGATGATGATTTGGGGCTTTTATATGCGTTCGTATTCCTTGAATTACGTTCGTTTGAATTCGTCAATTTACTTGCTCTGGCCGCTTGATTTCACTTTGATGATTGAGATTGTATTGACTTGTTCATAAACGTATATACTTCGATTGCTTGACATTCACGGTTTTGAATTTCAACTCCTTGGTCATCACGTTGTTGACTATGGCTTTGACTTGATCGGCTTCTTGATTGCTACTGCTTCGGCCTTGACTTGTTCATCTTGAAATTGTTTGCGTCTGCATTGAATTCGAACCTAGACTTGTTTATTGCTTTCCTGTAGATGCATTCACTTCATGTTTGCATTGAATTCGAACCTAGACTTGTTTATTGCTTTCCTGTAGATGCATTCACTTCATGTTTGCATTGTTGACTTGATTACTGAGGTGGTGCCATCTGGTACTTGTTTGCATTGTTGGTTGCATTGTTCATCTCGACTTGTTTGACATACTGACTTGATTCAATTGTGGACTGGATTTTGTTTTCTTTGCTCAGACTTTTAGTCACATACAGCCATGAATATAAATGCTTTTGACTTTGGTATGTTCGACCTGTCGATTTGTCTGCATTGCTTAATGGTGTCACTGTGTTTGACATGGTCTTTGTAGTACATGCTAGTGATACATTTTGGAGTTGGTTCATGTTGAATTGAGCTTTGACCCTTTGTTGTTCATCTGCATTGTTGCCTTGTTGACTGCATCACCATACTCTCTGTTTTGATTTGCACTTCTGTAGTGATATGATATTACTGCAATGTGAACTGTTGTGATGGTTCCATTTTCCCTGTTGAGTCTTTGGTGATGCTTCACCTGTTATGTTCATGTTGGCACTAGTTGTTGGGTCTGTTGCATGAGTCCTGGTCATTTGCACTTGCAGTTGGTTACTTGATTCAATTGTGTTGTTTATGTCATGTTGTTCATGTGCATGCTTTGTACTTCAGGTTGGTCACTTGATTCACATGTGCACTGCATGAACTTGACACTGGTTCATTGGGCTGCATACATGTTGTAAGTGATTGTACTTCATGTTGTATTCATGCAGCTTGTTTTCAATATACACTTGAATGTTGCAGTCCATGTTCTTCACTGTTTATTGTTTCACTTGCATAGCTGAACTTCACTGTTGCACTTTTGTGCTTTGAGTCAGTTTCATTGTTGCTGTACTGATCCTATGTTCATGTTCTTGCAGTCTTCATGACTGTACTGTTGCAGTCGAGTTGTATTCATGTACACTTGTGGCTTGAACTTGATTCACTTCATGTTGTTGTTTGGACATTTGCATTTGTACACTCCATACTTGGTCGTGCTGGAGTCTTCAAGCATGTTGCTGTTGCATTTGTTAGTGGCTTTAGTCTTGAACTGTTTGTAGTCAATTGCTTTGTCTATTCATTTGCCTTGAGTTGAACCTATCTTGGGTTTGACCTTGTTTTTGATTTCTGTGCTTTTGTTTGATTTTTGCACACGAGTTGGCGAGGCAGTGCACACGTATACGAATGTACACGTGTGTACTGCAGCCACTTATAATTACCTGTCCCTGATAAAAATACTGATATGCACAGATATTGCACAGTCAAAAATGATGACGAACAACCCAAATAACTGAGGCAAACAATGTTTTCAAAAACATCATTTCTTTCAAATTTCAAAAATATTTCTCTTTCAATTTTACTGCGTTTGAGAATATTTTTGCAGATTACTCAGATGCTGGATTCAAACCGGAATGCAGTTGAAGACAAAAACACGAGTGTGAGTGATATGTAGTGAGGTTAACTGTAAATGTGAAATGTGATGTGATTGTAATCAAAAATGTATATGTATAGTGAGAGATTGAAATTGTACTATTCAAAATTGTAATAAATATTTGTTTGAATAAAATTTCTGTTTGAATTCAAAATCTGTTTCAATTAATTTTATTCAGCAAATATTTATTTATTCTATGAAAAATAAAATAGTATATTAACAAATACATTTAAACGAATGTATATATGTTTATTATCATCAAACAAAAATCATATAAGCGCAAAGCGCATATTCAACAGTCTATGTGGAACTTCAAGATTTTACAGTTGAGGGTATCGACTGCAAATTTTCGACCTTATTTAGATCATTCAAGGTTAAAACTGAGCTCTTGTTGAAGTTTATTTTAAGATCTAAAAGCATTTCAAAGCTATACAAAATAAACGTATAAGATGTGACATGGTGAGGCAGATGGAAGGTAAAAAGCTTGGTATCATCAATGAACTGTAGGACTGAAAGTTCATCGTTGATGATCTTTGCCTATGCTTTCCGGACCCCATTTGTATTAGATAGCTTGACG
Source organism: Allium cepa (assembly GCA_030765085.1). Classification (NCBI taxonomy): domain Eukaryota; kingdom Viridiplantae; phylum Streptophyta; class Magnoliopsida; order Asparagales; family Amaryllidaceae; genus Allium; species Allium cepa. The sequence goes on along the minus strand of CM060934.1, from coordinate 538,845,185 downwards.
ATCCTAGCAAAGACGTCCCCCGCTAAGTTGAAAAGCAAGTGCGATAGTGGGTCTCCTTGCCTAAGACCGCATCTGGATTAAATTTTATTTCCTAGAATTTTATTAACCATTGTACTAGGGTTTCCTGTTTTTATGAAAATTATGATCCAATTTACCCATTTTATACTAAATCCCCTGACCAAATGTAGACCTTTAAGAAATAACCAATTATTGAATCAAATGCTTTAGCAAATCCGAGTTTTAAGAGGGCACAAGTGATATCATTTTTGTAATTGATAAATTCTTGGATTATTGCTACCCCATCCGTATATTCTACTTTTAATGAAAGCGGATTGGGTAATGTCAATCAATTTGTTCATTTAGTGCTTACCTATTGTTTAAAACCTTAGAAATAATTTTAGGAGAGTGATTTATTAGCGAAATATGTCTAAAATCCTTTAGCTATATCACTTCCATTTTCTTATGGAGTGGAATTACATTAGCAAAGCTAAATCTTCCTACTTGAAGATTATCATTGTAAAACTCATCGAACATTTAATTAGGTCGTATTTTAATACATGCTAAAATTTCTTATAGAATAATATGGGGAATCCATTCGGCCCTGGTGATTTATCACTTGGCATGCCATTGATGGCTACAAGGATCTCCTATTATATAAAGGGGCATTGCACTAGAAGGACAAACTTTGCAATCCAATTAGTTTCTAGGACACACATCCCCAGAAATTAATTTCAAGGCCAAAGTCAGCAGAATAATTACTTTTAAGGACAGAGTCAGCGGTCCAATTAGTTTCAAGGACATAATTTCATAGGTTTTTAGGCCTTAGAAACTAATTATTTTGAATTTTGTCCTTAAAAGTAATTATTTCAGTTGTGTGTCCTAGAAACTAATTGCCCTTGCTAAAGAGGCCCTTGTCGCTAATTTCCACTTATATAAAAGGATTATCTTAATCGTCTAAAGAAATCTAGAGTTGATGGGGTATAAACCATTCCACCGTGCTTTAATTTTGTGCCCTCTAATAGTCCAAATATTTGTTTGCAATAGCTAGTAAAGGTCTCATTAAGTTCGTTCTGATCGGTAATATTTTCCTGATTATTAACATGTAGAGAGTTTATTGTATTGGTATGCTTTATCTCCCTAATCCAATCATTGGACCCTAGGCCTCTCCTCACCGTTATCTTCTCTTGCTTAATTACCTTGTCAATCTCTTCCTTAAGGTTTGAGAGTACATTTTGTTCAAACCGTTAAGAGTTCTTAATCCCTCCACCTTGTTTAATTTAACAATTTCAGAAAGTATGTTCTCTTTTTTATTTTTACTGTTCCCAAAAGCATCTTTGTTCCATTTTTTTAAGAAAAATTCTTAAGTCCCTAAGCTTACTAACAAAAACTTTAGCAATATTTTCGACGCATTTAGTGTTACAGAAATTCACAGTAATTCATTTATTGGTAATTAAATTAATAAAATTATTTTCCAAAAGCCACATCTTTTCAAATTTGAAGGTGCTTTGAAAAATGCGATGACGCTCGTAGGGAAGAATAATGGGACAATGATCAGAGTACAAAATTGGACGACCCCTTAACTCGCGATGCTGGGTACTATCTTATGTCTCCTTGTTTATGAAAAAATGATTGAGGAGGGTCTACAAAGGGGACTGTTTGAGTTTGACCATGTGAATCTTCTATTCCTAAGCGGTAATTCAATCAAGTTACCGGTAGCAATATACTGGTAAAATTCTTCCATTGCAGAAAAGTCACCCTCTCTAGGCGAGCTCTCGCCCAAAAACTTAATCACATTAAAGCCCCCTATTACCCAAGGACCGATAGTGAGAGATCTAAACTTTAGGCATTCACTTAAAAAGATCATTCTATCGATCTTGTTGTGTGGTCTATAGACATTGGATATGTTTTAAAAGAGAGTCGTCTCTTAAATTCATGAAAATAAGATGCATCGAGTGGTTGTTATTGATAAATTGCAAAAGTTTAACACAGTTATGTTTCTAGCCTACCAATAAGCCTCCTGAGTACCTCTAGCAGGGAGACGAACCTAATTAATAATGAAGAACCCCCAAGAATTTAGTAAAAATGGTAGTTAGGAAATTCTATTTTAATTTCTTATAAACATTCTATACTAATGTAATTATATTTTGAAAAGATCCGTACCCTAATATATTTGGGTTTTCGATTTAGCAAAAATCCAAACCCATTTAGGTGTGGATGTTAAATTTGGTACCGGAGCTTAGGTTAGCTTACTATAATTATATATATCATATGCCAAACCCTACAAATTCCGACTATAGAAGTAGTTGCGACCATATTCTGAAAATATGGTTAAGACAACTATGAGTTGGGACAATAAATAGAGTTAAAAATATATGCCTTTCTCGATAACCCCACGGGAAATGGGTCATATCGAAAGGCGTTTACTTAAGAAGAGAATGAGTGCGACATATAGAAGGGTCTTTGAAGCTGGATGGTACTTGACTCAATTTCTAGGCCTAGATTGCCCTATGGTTCTGGATCCTTGCTTGATTTCCGATTGGTGATGCACAGTAGATCCAGATAAATGGAAAGTAAAGAATATATATGCTGTAGATATCTGATGTAAGAATTGAGAAAGTTCCCGAAGAAAGGCATGTAATAGTCACTCTAAGATGATAGTTGGTTTTTTAATATATCCTGAATGAAGATAAGTCAAATAGTAAGTGGAAAAGAAGAAAAGTCTCAAAGAAAGGAGAAATAAAACCTATTGAGTCCAACCCCATGTGAAAGAATTCAATAAAAAGGTTTTAATTTTTTTTAAAATGGCCTTTAAAGGATTTGTTTAAAAGTAAAAAAAATCATATTTTTGAAAAGTAAGTAAATGTTAAAAAATTTCACCATATAAAATATCTTTTTATTTATTTAATAGAAATTTCTAGTTGAAATTAAAATGGTTTAGACCAAAAGTTTCAGTTAAAAAGGATTTTAATAAATAGGCGTTTCCTTTGAAATAAATAGAAAATAGAGCTCATGTATAGCTCGACGATTTTTCTAATTTTGCAATTTTAAGTTTAAATGAATAACTCTTTTAAGGGGTGGATAATAGGAAGTGGTACTGGATTTACTGGAAAGGAGAAAGCACCTGATAGAGAAAGTTATAGAAATGCTTCGATGCAAAGAAGATCTAGAATAGAATTTAATTGGCGGAGTAAAAACGCTAATAATGAAGATAAGGAGAATGTTCCCACATAAGTAAAATACGGAGAAAGATAACTGAAACAAGTTTATACATAAAAAGAGCTATATAAAGAGAATTGATTTAAATAAAAAATGTTAGGTAAAAGGAGTCTAAATAGAAACAATGTTAGGAATCTAGATAAAGACGATATTAGCAGAAAAATGGATATTTTCCATAATTGTGCGCATTGATTACACATATGTTTTAAAAGTCCCCTCTCATGCTATTAAAGCCTTCACTAAAGTTAAAGGTGGAAATAAAATGAGTAGTAGGAAATAGTAATATGAAAGTTGTCCTTGACCACTTCAGTTTATATTATTTAAAGTTATAAAAGATGTTTTAGAAACACTATAATAGTATATTTTTGAAAAATTGTTTAGTATAACAATTGAGTTTGTAAGTGCAAAACATAATAAATGGTTTGGGTTAAAATCCTAAATTATAGTTTTAAAATTACAACACCTACAATTATATTAGTTAAAATGAAAAGTTTCTTTTTATATAGCTCTTTTTGGAAACCAAGCTATTTACTGGGTTTTTAACCAAACGGAAGTGAACGAAAGATAGAACGTCAAGACGAAGACAAAATGACTCGAAAATTTGCAAGCACATCTAAATGGAATGGAGAAACAACTCCGAATAATTTGGGAGAGGTCCAATCACAAGACATAGCTCTGCATCGACCTATGTTTATACTCCAATTTCTTCCCAAGTTTAATACCTCTTATTTACATCTTCAATAGCTCGAGATCAAGTGGTTTACCCAGAGTTTGGATGATCAATTCCAAGGTTAATGAGAAGAAAGCCAAGAAAGTAGGACAATTCAAGTGATAGGTGGAAGATTGTAGAATCGACCAACAAGACAACAAAACCAAGTTAAAACACATCAACATGAAGATAGAAGTGAAAAACAGGAGTTGATGTTGGATTTTCACCAACATACATAGCTTGGTACTGACCATCCCTTAGATCGAGGGGATCTCGTTTCTTCTGTACAACATTGGTCCTCGATGTAGACTCCGGTGCAAGTAGGCTTCTGACCCATTATCTCTATTTCCCTATAAATACAAACTATAAAGCAACCAAAAGAGGATCTTTTCCCTGTTCCATCTCCTTTACCGTGGAATTGGGACTCCATTACTCTTCACCTTCTTCCTCCCTAACAATAGTTAGCAAGGTAACTACTTTTGGCAATTATAATACTAAGAATCTATCAAATCCCTATACTAGTGACTTATTCTATCTCTAATTTTTTGTAATCTCGTACAAACTTTATCAAATCTACAATCAACAAAGCTATAAAGTGAACATAAGCCAAAGATTTTCAAACCACTATAAAAATCTTGTGCATCTCCGCTTCATTTCTATTATCTTCAATACTATCTACTAGATCTAGGTCTCACAGGTTTCCTATAACTCATTCTTGGATGTTGATCCATTTTAGGCATCAACATTCTGGTGCTTTCATCGATAGAACTGAATGCAGGCTTAGATCTAGCTCTCTACTTTGGATTGGATAAATCCAAAAGTTAAATCTATGAAACTTGTTTAAAGACCATAAAGAGTTGTAAACAAAATTCATGGCATCAAGAATATCTAATAGATCCTCCAAAGTTGTGGCTGGTAGTGATAAAGGGAAAGCTCACCGAGCGAAAGTAAACAATGGAAATCCACTACCTAGGTCCTCTACTCAACAGGAGGTTGCTACTAAATGAGAGCTTAATCAGATGATCAATGAACTTAACCAGAAATTCATGGACAGTTAGAAAGCTCTCATGGAAAAGATGGATGTGTTACTAACTTTGCAGCCACTAGCGACAAGAAGTCTTAGAAGAGAAGCTTCTCTTGCAATAGAGCAAGAGAATTCTTCAGTCTTTAGCTTAAACAGGAAAGGCAGAAAGCAAAAGCAAAAGGAAGGGACTATCGGAGTTGTAGGAAATGTAGTATGAGGAAGTAAAAGCGCTCCCCTTGCTAGAAAACAACTCGGTTCCAAGCTAAAAAAAATCGGTAACGACCTAAATATCCTAGTGATGATGTTCAGAAGGGAGATGCATTATTGATTTCTGATTCCGATGATAACATGCAGCTGGATGATGGCAATGATGGGAAGAATTCTGGTGCTAATGGAAAAATGCTGAAGCTATAGTTCAGACTACCATGGCAAAAATCAATCGAATGCCAACGGAACTCTACAGGAGCGGTTCTCTCGGAGATTGGAGAACCTAGACTTCAGTAGGCAAGCTGAGATCGTTTGAGGAGCCAGTCACTTGGTGCAACCCAGTCGACTTGCAGACTACCATGCCAACGAGGAGTACATCATTGACACGGTCAAATGGTTAGTGAAGGAGAGAAGAGGTAGGAAAAGTGAAGACTGGAGTTTAGCACTAAGCCAAACTGTTTATTGAAAATGTTTTGGGAGAAAAATATCTCGAAAGCTCACCATGCCAACTGTGCCATCTTACGATGGAACTAATGATTCCAAGCAACACTTACTAAAATATGAACGGCATATGGATCCTGCACGAACTACGGATGTTGTTCATTGTACATATTTCCTTATCTACTTGGAAGGAGTCGCTTCCATGTGGTTTATCAGGCTTGCACCAAAATCTATTTCCACTTTAATGAATTGGCTAAGAAGTTTTTGGAATAGTTCGTACTCCACACTGCACGACCGAAGGATGTGATGTCTCTATTTGGCTTTTTTCAAGGGCCCACGGAGTAGTTGTAAGCCTTCTTGAACCAATTTAACATCGCTGTAACAAAATTTTGCAACCCGAAGGTAGATCTTATCTTCATAGCACTGGTCCGGTGTATTCGCTTAAACATTGATTTTAGTAGATGGATAAAGATGAAGCATCCAACTATCATGGAGGAATTCCACCAAAATGCAAATCAGTTTATGATACTGGAAGAAGCAAATATGATTGAAAGAAATCCCATCAATGAGAAGTCGAAGGAAATGATTCAAAGTAACGTTGTAGTTAAAAAGGACGAAAGTAATTCGGCAGCCACTATAGGAATTGCAAGAAAATCTGCAAATCAGAAGAAGAGGAATTCTGGTAGGTGTAAGTGGAACATAAAAGGATTAAGAAATCTGAGACCCAAGGACTATATGTCGTTGAATGATAATTTAAAGAACATCTATCTTACCAGCGGTATAACCACCTACCCAAGAGGGAAGCAACAGAGCAACAAAAGATATCAAGGAAGTTCTGCCACTACAACTAGGCTCACGGGAAAAACACAAGTGAATGTCGACATCTGAAGGACTTTATTGAAGAATTGATAAGAAACAATAGGCTCCAGCAGTATGTGAAGAAACCACAAAATCCTTAACCTTCTAGACCCTAAGCATTGAATGCTCAAGGAGATCAGCCTGGACCCAGTGGAGAAGGGTCTAAGCAAGCTGATGGAAGATTGGTTAACATAACCATTACTGGAGGACCTCACATAGTGCAAAATAATTGGGGCGAGATGAACCAATATGCTAGTTCATTAAATCAGGCACCACAAGAGAATTGCTAGGCCGTCGAAGATGGAGCTCCAGTAAAGCAATAAAGGATGATTACCGACGGCATTATATTCCCGAATCGAGATACTGAAGGTGTAGAAGAGTCAACTCTTGACCTAATGGTGATAACAGTTGGGATTGGACGGGTGGTTGTGCATCGAGTTTTGATTGATAATTGAAGCTCGGTCAATATCTTGTTCCAGAAGATGTTTGACCAAATGAGGATTAACATGGAGGATGTAACTGCTTGCAGAATAAAGATTCAAGGATTTACAGGTGAACCTAAACAATCGGTTGATCCAATCAACATATCTGTAGAACTCAAGGAAAGAAAATGGAGGGCGGTTCTCATCTAAACCTCCATGATCAATGATGAATATTCAACTTATAATGCTTTCTGCGTATGACCGACCCTGGCCGATTTCAGAATCGCTTTAGCCTCATGGTATCTAATGATGAAATTATTAACGGAAAATGGGATAGGAGACAACATGCTTTTTAGCATTTAGGAGAGTCTTTACATTGGTGGAATGTTTTAGTACTTGAAACTAATGAGGAAGATATAACTTTGGGTGATTGCAAGAGGCATTTTGAGGCAAGGTTCTTGTCTGTAGTGTAGTAAAGATTCAGTTGGAATAGTTTATACATCTGCAACAAGGAGACATGTCTAAGGAGTATTTGAATCAATTTAATCAGTTGGCTAAGTTTGGGTTAGACTTTGTGAATATTCCAACAAAGAAGGCTATAAAGTTCACTAAGGGGCCGAGCCAACCACTTTGGAATTTAGCTTTTAGTTAAATTCCTGTGGGAGCTACATATGAGAGTTTAGTCTAGATGACATTATTGAATACTGTTTTAAAAGGGGTAGCCAAATAAGGAGGGTGATGGTGGAAGTTAGTCGGAGAAGCAGAAAAGATTGGGTGTTAAAGTAGAACAAGGAAATCTAAGAAGCAAAACATGCTATGCAGTAAATGCAACAAGAAGGGACATGTTGTCAAGAATGATAGAGTCGGTATGGGAAGATTAAGTGTTTCAACCGTAACCAGCTTGGGCATATGAAGCGCTAATGCCCCACCTTAGAAAAGAGTGGATGGTTGTACAAGCTTATGCGCTTGAGGAGGTTCCTAGTGCTAGCAAACCACTAGCAGTTGTTAACAAGGAAAAGAACGCTGTCATAGAAGATATATTGTGATGACTCGTATTTAATACATCGAAGAATCATAAAATATAAATATTATTTTCATATTGGGTCATATGAAGGGTAATGTTGAGTAGCGGCATGTTACATGCCTTGAAATCTTATTAGACCATTTTGACCTCAGAAATTTGTAAAGCTTGTAACTTTTGATAGGCATCGAATTAGCGTCTGAAACTTCTCCTATGTGCAATTCACGATGATTTCTCTTTCCGTAGAGTGGTCATTATAGCCAACTTATCGTTTAGGAGATATAGTCATTTGAAGTTAAATAGTTTTTGGACTAATTATCTGGTCATTAAGGTTAAGCCCGCATAAGGTCCATTAATCCATTTCAAGATTATGGCATAACCAACTAATGTGACAGTTGCCTATCACTTTTCTCTATTCCCAAAAATGTTGTAACCACCATTATTTTTCTCCTTAGCCAAAAAACAACTTTTTTCTTCATTTTTATTAGCTTAATTAAGTAATTAAGAGGTAGTTAGTAAGGAGATTAGCTTGGAATCACTTAATTGTTTTTTGGAGAGCCTTTGATTTTCAGTTGCTACCATTTATCTCGAGATTTATGGAAATTTGGATTGCTTTCGACTTAGGTGAGTGCTTTGACTCCTCTCACTTTACTATGCCTTTTAATATGGATAAAAATGATGTTTTAAATGATTTTTGAACTTTATAACATGATTAGTGACATATCTAAACTTACACTTGATTTATAAATGAATTTTAAGTGTTTTAAAGTGATTTTAGATCGAAGGCTATATATGTTCTTATAAATATGCTATTTTCTGAATTTTTAGGTCTAGGCCATAATTTGATGTAAATAAGTATATGGTTGATTTATATGTATTTCTTATAATGTGTGTATGCCATGTTTGATTTCTTTTATGTTGTATTATTTTTCTGGTTGAAAACATCGATTGATGGGTGACTCAGTGTGAGGATGTTCTATCCGATTATGGTCTAGCGCATATTTGATATTGCATAAATGATGATGACTTAAATCAGTAGAATAAATATTTAGAAAATAATTAGAGTCGCATAGGTGTCATTTGGAGAAAGAAAAGTGGAGACAGGATGATCACTCAAATGGATCAGATTCAACCCATCAAATATGCTCCAAATCACGTGTGACCGATATGGGATGACAAAGAAGGTCCTTAAAAGCTATGTTTCAAGTTTCAAGTTATTGAAGGTTATTTGGTCAAGTTAGGGGGTAAACAAGATGGATCGGCTATGAGTTGGGAAGATGGAGTGGTGCTTTGACTTCGGACTTGGAAGGCTAGAGCTTCAAAGAATCTAAGAGGAAACTTTAGGCAAAGGCAAGGCGATCCTTGGCAAAGCGCTTAGTCAATTGTCGGAATGAGATTGGTTAAGGAAAATGGAGGAGAGAGAAAAGGTCAGTACCAACCTTTCCCTAAACTCCATCTGGATTGTCAAAATGAACTTCTTTGGATTGACTTCAAATTTAGAGGGATGCTAAATGCTAATGTGAAGAACCTATAGATAAAATTTTGTTGTAATCCAATAGTTAGACCTTGAGATATGATGGATAAAATATTAATAGAAAAAATTAGTATGCTGAGATCACTCCGGGCAAGACCTAGGAAAATTAGGAGATTTCTCTAGGCCAGACCTAGGAAATTTCTAAGGATGCTTCGGGATAAAATAATGATACTCTCTGACTTATGATGGACATCTAGAGCTATTCCGTACTAAACGAATAATGATGGAAGTTTAAGAAGATCCATAAGTACAATTGCTAAGACGTGGAATTACAAAGTGGAGATAGGGCATGCTCTATTATGGACGTGACATGTGCACAGGATCATTGTATTCGAAGGATTCAGTGTGTACTCATAAAGCTGGGTTGTGTGAGGAAACTCACCTAGGCTAGGATGTGCCCCTACTTCTTCAAATGATAGATCTTTCTTATCATGAACTACAAGGACACAAAAGTTAGTTAGGACACAAAAGTTAGTTCCTGGCATATTGGGTAGTGTGGATTCGAGTACCGAGAGACCAAGATGTTGAGTAGTCTTTAACTTAGGACGTGGTTATCATATATCCAATGCACTGAGCGAGTGGTATGAGGATGGATGATGGATGCTATGTTCGCTTTGTTGGCTAGGGATGACACATGACATAGGTATCCACTGTGTAGTTAAAGCTCCACTAAAGCCCTACAAAATTCCAACTATAGTGCATAGCGCTCTTCGACCGCTACACTATTTCAGTTTAATATTGTTAAATGGTAGATCTGCTTTATGCCCCACAATTTCCTATTACACTTGTTAAATCAAGGCTTTTTAGCATCTTCTTTAGCAACATTAATATAAAAAGGTTAATTTGACTAGTTCTCTTGTAAAGCAGGTACAAAAGTTAGGGTAAGACCTAATCTTAAGAAAAAAGTGCTTAATATAAGTTAGAAATCTATTTTAGTATAAGATTAAACAGTATTTCTTTTTCTTACACAAATGATGTGAAAATGAGAATAAATTAACTTAAAATATTTGGTTTTACATATAATGAAGCTTTTTACATCTTAGCTATTTTCTGCTATATCCCTACTTTTTTCTCCGCTTTAATTGTTTGCGCCTACACCGATATAACCACTAAGCGCTTTAAGCGCATAGGGTACTATTGACATAGATATCTAAACACCCCATATATACTTTGACATATAGTAAACCCATGATGATTATGATATGGAGCAACACATATTTTATGTTATGTGCTAACACTTTGGATGTAGAGATATAGGTATGATTCTATGTATTTTATATCCTAATATATCAACTTTTATAGTATTTTGATATTTTCCACCACTTACACTTGATTGTTGTCTAACTCATAATTTTATGCTTTGGTTCTTAGTATTCTGGGTACTCTTAAATTAATATGTTAGGTATAATGGGTCTGGTGAGCATATAGAGCTAAACAGGAGATGAGTAGGAGGTTACGCTTTCTATATATTATATTTGAGTTTACTACTGCTTATTATCCTATTATGCAGCACTATGGAGCTTATTATTGCTTTTATTTAAAGATAGATTTCTTTAAGTTATTATATGATGTATAACTCTATCACTTATGTTGTATAACTTTGATGGATCACTGCACTCTGATATGATATTGATTCATCCAGTTATATTTATTGTCTTCTTTTTTTATATCGGTATGTGATATTATATTTTGTTCGATGCGTTATAAGATATAAGATAGATTCTGATTTGGAAACCTTTGTACTTCACCATTTAACAATCGCCTACATTGACCCGGCACCATGGCAGCACACTCAACAGTTTATATTGGGTGTGGAGGGTATAGGGCGATCGTCGCATTTGTTATCATAAATTAGGTTTCGTAGTAAACCTAAGGGATACTAGGATCCATCAGATACGTAATGTGAGTTATCACTCCAACATGGATCGAGAGATACAAGAGGAGCATGGTTTTTATATTGGTTCTCAAAAGTATATTAGCAGTATATAGTATAGGTGACTTATACTATATCGCATTGCATATATGAGTACCACTTATGCAAAGTTCCTTATAGAGATACTGATCATCCTGATTATATATTGAAGGATGAATCGTCATACGAGGAATGCTGGTTAAACTCCATTTCTAGATTAAGTGAAGGAGCTAGCACGTGAGTTGCTACCAGTTTGCATATAATGTTCAACGCCATGATAACGAGCATGCTACAAAATACCCAAGTGGTTCTCCTAATGTTGTTGTTGGAGGCGGTGTTCACGTGCAGCGCCTAAAGTTGATTTCACTAGGTTGAATAAGGAATTTGCCATCCTTGGTGGTAAACCATTATAAGGAATAGAGTCGGTTACGGAAGTGCCGGATTGGCAAGACACATGTGAAAGAATATTTGATGGCCAGCAATTAGATAATGCTATGAGGAGATGTGGCCTTTAGACAACTCCAAGAAAGGGATATGAATTGGTGGAATTCTCTTCAAGCTACGACTCCTAAAGATTAGTTCCTTAGAATAATTCAAAATTAGATTCGAGGAGAAGTTCATATTAGCAGCTCAATGGTCGGTTATGTTCCATAAGTTTGCAGGCCTAAAGCAGGGAGACTTGTCTGTCTTCGATTATGTGGGTGAGTTCGACGCTTCATCAAAGTATGGGATGACCTTCATTAACACTCCATTAAAGAAGAATAAGAAGTTCATAATCAGCTTGAATGACTATTTGTGTGAAGACTCATAGGTCGTATTGATGAAACCATCAAGAAGATAGTTGAAAAAGCTTTAAGACATGGGAGTCTTTATCAAAAACCAAAGGCTATTGTTCTGAAGGAAGAGCTAAAGTCACAATCAGGTGGGGGAGGCAAGAGGAAATGGAACAACAATAAGAAGAAGTTTTAAAACAAGGATGGCCAAAAGAAGAGCAAAATTGGACCAACTTGTTACAGCTGCGAAGAGAAGGGCCACTATAGTAGAGAATGCAAGGCTGATGGAAAGAATTGTTTTAACTGCAACAAGTTTGGGCATATTCAAGACAGTCTAGAGCTACTAAAGTAGAAGCAGGTAGTGAAAGCATATGTTGTCAATGTTGTTCCGACTTCGTTGAAATCTCAATCAGCGAAAGAGAAAGGATAAGTATCGCTATCCAAGATATGCTTTCTATTTTTGATGTTCCCATATGTCTTTTGTTTGATATTGAGGCTTCATATTCCTTTATATATGACCTAGGATATGATCATATGAGCCATCATATATCCAATGCATTGAGTGAGTGATGTAAGGATGGATGATGCATGCTATGTTTGCAAAGGATGTCACATGATGTAGGTATCATTGACGTAGATATCTAGACACCCCATATATACTTTGATGTATAGTACATGTACAATAAATATGATGTGGAGTAGCATATATTTTATATTATGTGCAAACTCTTTGGGTGTAGGGACAAGTCAGGTATGATTCCTCATACCCTATTTTCCACTATATAGACTTCTGTAATGTTTTGATATCTTCTACCACTCACACTACTGTCTAACTTGGGATTTTATGCTTTGCTTCTTATTATTTCAGGTACTCTTAAATAAGTAGATTAGGGATATCAGGTCCATGAGCAAGTGGAGCTATACAGGAGGCTGCGCTCTTCATATACTATATTTAGGCTTATTACTACTTATTATCCTATTGGGTAGCATTGTGGAGCTTATAAATGCTTTTATCTAGAGACAGTTTTCCTTGAGTTATTATTCAATGTATAACTCTATCACTCTCTATAACTTTGGTGGATCTTTATACTCTGATACAGTTTTGATTCATTTGGTTATATTTACTATGTCGCCTATATTATAACCGTATGTGATATTATATTATATCCAATGCATTATGAGATATATGACAAGTTCTGATTTGGAGAATTTTGTACGTCACCACTTAACAATCAATTCTAGTCGATCAGCTGCCATGGCAGTGCACTGTACAAGTTATATTAGATGGCGAAGGTGTAGCACAGTCATCATATTTGGTATTAGAGCATAGGTTGCATAGTTAAACTAATGGATACTAGGATCCATCAAAGATAGAGTATAAGTTATCACTCTATGGTGGATCGAGCGATACGAGAGTGTAATTGTTATATTTTGGTTTTCAAAACTATATTGGTAGTATATAGTGTATGCAACTTATACTATATCACATTAGACATGAGTACTACTTATGCGGAATTCCTTATGGAGAGACTGATCATCCTTATTATAAATTGAAGGATGAGTCATCATATGAGTAATACTGCCAGAAACTCCATTTCTATAGTAGAGGAAGGAGCTAGCTTGGGATTACGGGAGCTACTAATCTTGATTTGTAGATGATGTTCAACTTCGTAATGAGGAGCATGCTGCCAAATGCCCAAGTGGGTGCTCCTAATGTTGCTGTTGTTGGTGGTGCTTCAGTGCACGTGCTCAAAGTTAATTTTGTTAAATTGAATAAGGACTACCTATCTTAGTGTACAAGAAACATAATCAACTATGGAAATGCAGGATTAGGTAGATATCTAAGAAAGAATCATTAATGATTTGCAGTTAGATGATGCTATAAGGAGATGGTTGGCCTCAAGACAACTCCAAGCAAGTGCTATGAATTGGTGAAATGCTTTTCGAGCTGCTACATTTTAGGATCAGTTCAGTTAGGACTAGTTCAAAACCAGATTGAAGGAGAAGTTTATATCGATAGCTCAAAAGTCGATTCTATTTCGTAAGTTTGCAAACCTAAAGCTAGGTCACTTGTCTATCTCCAAATATAGGGCTAAGTGTGAAGCTTTGTCGAAGTATGGAATGTCTTTCATTGACATCCATTAAATAAGAATGAGAAGTTCATTATCGTTGAATGACTACTTAAGTGAGAGATTGGTGGGGTCATATTAGAGAGATCTTCAAGAAGATACTTGAAAAGGCTTCTAGACATTCGAACCTTTATCCAAAGCTGAAGGCTATTGTTTCGAAGGAAGAGCCAAAGTCACAATCTGGCAGAGGAGGCAAGAGGAAATGGAACAACAATAGTAAGAGAAAAATGTTCTAAAAAAGGATGGCCAAAAGAAGAGCATATTGGATCAACTTGCTACAACCTCGGAGAGAAGAGTCACCATATTAGAGACTATAAGGCTGAAGGAAAGGAGTTCTTTAACTAAAATAAGCTTAGGCATATTCAAAAGGATTGTCCAGAGCCACTAAAGCAGAAGCAGGTGGTGAAAGCATATGCTCTCAATGTTGTTCTGACTTCATCGAATGCTCCATCGGCGAAAAAGAAGGCGAATAACATCGTTATGTAAGGTATGCTTTCAATTTATGATGTTCCCATACTTTTATACCCATGATTTGTGACATAAAAGATAGATTAGGATTGAAACCTGAGATTATTGACCGACCTTTGATTGTGATGAGCCCTGTTGAAGGCATCAATGTATAATTTCTCATGTTTGGTCTTATAGAGCCATGGACGTTCTTTTTCTTGTAATTGTTTTGCTTTGAGTTTTTTGGGGATTGATTTTATATTGGGTATGGATTGGATTCAAAGATACAAAGCAGTGGTGGATAATGAGAGGTTGTTGGTGATGCTAGGGATAGACGATGGGCGGAAG
This sequence comes from Allium cepa, assembly GCA_030765085.1. Classification (NCBI taxonomy): domain Eukaryota; kingdom Viridiplantae; phylum Streptophyta; class Magnoliopsida; order Asparagales; family Amaryllidaceae; genus Allium; species Allium cepa. The sequence goes on along the minus strand of CM060934.1, from coordinate 538,830,144 downwards.
GAAGAGCTAGGCTGCCTACTAGATGATGAGGTGATAGTTAGCTTTCGATATTCGCTCAATATCCCACATGATGAGTTGTCATCAGTGCCAATTGCTAGGGAGTATTCGGATATATTTGAGAAGGTGGTCGAACTTTCACCACATAGAGATATTGAGTTCCATACAGATTTCGTGAAGGATTTCCGACCAGTGGTGATGCCTTTGAGGTGGATAGCAACTAAGGATCAAAGAGGTCTCGAGGTATAAGTGAATGACCTAGTGAGTAAAGGGTCCGTTTGCCAGAGTATTCATGAGTAGGGAGCGCATGTATTATTTGCTATAAAGGTGGACGGTTTCCTCAGACCGTATGTCGATTACCATGAGCTAAATAAGGCAACGGAGAAGAATAATTATCCTGTCCCACGTATAGATTAGTTTTTCGATCATCTCCATGGTACTAGATTGTTTTCTCGATTGGATCTTGCAATAAGATTTCACTAATTGAGAGTGGAAAAGGAGAGTGTGTGCTGATTACAACATTTTGTTTGACATATTGATTTTATGAGTGGTTAGTTATGTCGTTTAGGTTGACTAATGCACTAGGATACTTTGATGGTCTCATGAACCATGTTTTCTGGGGTCCACTAAATAAATTTTTGCTTGTGTTCATTGATGATATCCTTGTCTTTTCATAGATAGAAAAGGAACACAAGACACGTTTAAGGGTTGTGCTTGAGATATTAAGGAAGCATCGATTAAAGTCAAAGTTTTTGAAGTGTTAATTGTGAAAGAAGGAAGTGTGGTTTTGGGCCACGCCGTTTTTGAGTAGGGAATCGTTGTAGATCTTGTGAAACTTATAGCAATCCAAGGTTGGGATACACCAAAAAATGCTACATATGTGAGGATTTTTTTAGGATTAGCTAGATATTATAGAGGATTCATCTAGGACTTCTCTTAGGTAGCAACACCATCGACTCATTTGATGAAGAAGAATCAGACTTTTACTTAGGATGTAAGGTGAAAGCATGCATTCATAAGTCTAAAAGAGAGGTTGGCAAGTGCACCAGTATAGACCATTCTGAGCGAAAATGAGAAGATGATGCTATACACCAATGCTTGCGGTACTAGATTAGGTGCAGTATTAATGCGGAAGGGAAAGGTAGTCGTGTATGTTAGTCGATAGGTAAATCCACATGAGAGGAAATACCTGACCCATGATTTGGAGTTAGCGGTGACTATATTTGCATTGAAGATTTGGAGGCATTATCTTTTAGGAGAGAGGTATGAGTTGTTCACTAACCATAAACCGTTGAAGTACATCTTTTCAAAGAAGGATCTTAACCTTCGTTGGCAGCAATGTTAGATTTCCTAGCCTCCAAAGATTTTCATCTTTCCTATATGCCAGTTAAAGGAAATGCAGTTGCTGATGCTTTAAGTAGGAGACATGTCAGGTTAGAAGCAATGTTCCTAGAGTGGAAGCAGCCTAAGTTATTGATAGCTATGACTTCAGACTTTATGTAAGCTTGAGCCCGAGATGTTCGCTGGTTTGACTTTCAAACCTACTTTGATTGGGTGGATCGGCACTAGTCAAAGATGGGATATTAAACTAGCGGAGATCATTGCTAAGATTGAGAATGGAGAAAACTCTAACGAATTAAAGCAGCAAGGACTTGACCAAGACAGTTGGCTTCGTAAGGATTAGAGATTATTTGTACCCGACAGTGATGTTTGAGGGATGAGGGGCTAAATGAGCACCTTTTTTCGAGATTGATTATTCATCATGAAGGCAGTAATATATATAGAGATATGAAGTAGACATTTAATTGGAAAAGGATGAAGAAGGATGATAGGGGCATTCATCTCCAAATGCATAAACTATTAGTTAGTGAAGGTCAAATAGAAGAAGCTTAGAGGTTTGTTGCAATTAAAGTTCCCAAGTGGAAGTTTGAACAAGTGTCAATGGACTACATCGATGGACTTCCATGGACTAGAGGAGAGTATGATAGCATTTGGTTCATAGTCGATCGATTGACCAAGAATGCTAACTTTATACCTGTTAAGTCAAGCTGGAAGGTTGCCAAATTGGTTAAGTTCTATGCAAAGTGGGTTTTATGATTCCATGGTATTCCAAATCATATTTTGGAAAAGTTACAAGAGGCATTGCGGATGGAGTTACATCTAAATACATCTTATCGCCCACAAATTAGTTGGTAGACTGAGATAGTGAACCTTATCTTGGAGGATCTTTTACAGGCTTGCATTCTTGACTTTGAAGGCTTATGGGATGATCATTTACATTTGGTAGAGTTTGCATACAACAACAGTTATTAGTCTAGCAATGGTATGGCACCGTTTGAGGTATTGTACAACCGACCATGCAAAGCTCCTTCATGTTTGCAGAAAGCGGAAGAGAGATTGATACTTGGGTCAGATATGATCATAGAGGCTTTGGAGATCGAGATTATTTGGAAATGAATGAAAGTTGCTCAAGGTAGGCAGAAGAGCTACGCTAATAAGAGACATAGAGATTTGTAATTCTCTTTCGGCTATACGGTATTTGTTTTGATCTCTCCATTGAAGAATGTGGTTCGATTCGGTACTAAGCGAAAGTTAGTGCAGAGATTCATAGGTCCTTTTTCAATACTCAAGAGGACTGGGAACCTAGGTTATAGAATCAAATTACCTAAAATGATAGAAGGGGTGCTTAATGTATTCCATATTTCTCATTTGTAGAAGTTTATGCATGGCTCAAGCATGATTATCGCACCAGATTAACTGGATTATATCGAGATTGAGCCTGAAGCTTTAAGGCCTTGTAGGTATATTTGTATAGTCAGATATGATACGAAGCAGCTTAGAAGGAAGATGGTGAAGTTGGTGAAGGTTCTATGAAGAAAGTGGAGATGATTGCATATGGAAGACTGAGCAGAGCATGAGGACTGCCCATCCGAAGCTCTTCTCTTGGTAAGATTTCCATCTCTATCGTCAGCTTTTATATTTGATATCATATTTGTGTATTTAGTAACTTGTATTCTAGGTAGGCATGAGTAGTATCTCTTGATGGTATGTGTGCATTTTTGATATTTGATGTTTGATGATTGCTTATGCTTGACATGCTTGTTTATGCTTGTTAGACATGCATGGGAACTTATATGATTATGTTAGTGAATTTCAAGGGTGAAATTCCTAAAGAGGGAAGAATGTGAAGACTCATATTATATGTTTCAAATGATCCTAAAATATGAATATTGTTTTCATTTTGGGTCGTATAATTCTTAAATTTTAGGTAATGCTAAGTAGTGACAATTTGACCAAAAGAAATCTCATTTGACCATTTTGACCTTGCAAACTTGTAAAACCTATAACTTTTGATAGGAGCTGAATTAGGATTTGAAACTACTTCCATGTGAAAGCTACGATAGTTTTCAAAAGAGTGGTCATAATAGCTTTTGGACTTGTCGTTTAAGAGATATGGACATTTTAAGTTAGACAGTTTTTGGACTGATTAGCGGATAATTAAGGTTAATCCTAGATTTGGCCGACTAATCTATTTTTGGATTAAGGCATAACCAATTGATATAAAAACCTCCTAATTATTTTTCTCTATTCCCAAAAACATTGTAATCTCCGTAATCTTCTTCTTAGCCAAAAAGCAACTTTTTTCTTCACCTTTCTTAGACTAATTAAGTAATTAAGGGTAATTAGCAAGGTGATTAGTTTGGAATCACTTGATTGTTGTATGGGTGCCTTGGAATTTAGGTTGCTACTGTTCATCTCGAGATTTGTACAAATTTGGGTTGCATTGAACTTAAGTGAGTGGTTTGACTCCTCTAATTATACTATAAATGTTAGTGTATATATATAATATGTTGTTTTTAAGCGATTTTTGAACTTTATCACATTAATGATATATCAAACTTACACCTAATTTATAAATGAATTATAAGTGCTTTAAAGTGATTTAAATTAGAGCCTACATATGTTCTAATGGATATACTATTCTACGAATTTTTGGATCTGGGCCATAATTTGATGTAAAACCATGTTTATTTGATTTTTATGTATTTCATATAATGTGTGGATGCCATGTTTGATTGCTTGTATTTATATTGTTTGTTTGGTTGAAAACACCAATCGATGGGCAACATAGAGTTAGGATGTTCTATCTGATTTGGTTCTAGAGTATATTTGGCGTTGCATAAATGACAATGACTCAAATTAGTGGAACAAATGTTTAGAAAAGAGTTGGAGTTAATTGGAGAAAGAAAAATGGAGGTAGGATGATCGATCATATGGATCAGATCTGACCCACTAAGTATGCACTAAACCATATGCGATCAATATGTGATGACAAGGACGGTCCTTAGAAGATATTTTTCAAGTTTTAAGTCAATTGAAGTTGAATTACTCAAGTTATGGATGAAACAAGATGGATGAGCTATGAGTTAGGAGATGGATGGGTGCTCCTTTAACTTTGGGCTTGGTAGGCTAGGGCTTCTGGGAATCTAAGAGAAATTTTGGGCAAAAGCAAGGCGACTCAAGGTTGGTAAAACATTTAGCCAATTTGGCTAAGTGTTGACCAAAATGGGTGCGTACCGATCCATCTTGTTTGGTGGATCATGGCAAGCGAAATTGAGGATGACTTCAGGCTTATGCATGGGAGACTCCAAGCTTACAAAGGAAAGAATTTGGGCTTGGAAGTGAGAAGTCTCGGGCCTTCCTGAGATTAGCTATGGAAAATAAAGGAGAAAAAAATGGTCGGTACCACCCCTTCCCCAAACTCCATTTGGCGCATTAAAATGAGCTTCTTTAGATTGACTTCAAATTTAGAAGATGCTAGTTGATGATGTGAAGAATCAATGGATAAAATTTGGTGCAATCCAATGGTTAGATCTTGACATATGATGGATTGATAGTGTATGGAACTATGTTTAGATTACTTCGGGCCATACCTATGAAAATTGGGAGATTTCTCTCGGCTAAACCTAGGAAATTTATGATATGCTTCCGGACAAAATAATGATATTGTACAACTTATAATGGATGTTTAGAGCTATTCTGGACTAAATGACTAATGATAGGAGTTGTATAAAGATCCATAAGGACTATTTCTAAGACATGAACTTGTGAAGGGGAATTAGGATGTGCTCCATTGTGGATATGACATGTGCAAAAGGATCACTGATACTCGAATTTTTTGATTTGTACTCATAAAGCAGGGGTATGTGAGGATTCTCACCAAGGTTAGGACATGCCCTAGATTCTTCAGACGAAAGATCTGTTTTACCATAGACTACTAGGACGTGCAATTTAGTTATTGACATACTCAATGGTGTGGATTCGAGTACCGAAATACCATGACGTTGAGTAGTCTCTAACCTAGAATGCAGTCATAGATTTATCATATATCCAACGCATTGAGTGAGTGATGTGTGGAAGTATGCTATGTTTTCTTTGTTTGCAAGGGATGCCATATAGCGTAGGTATTATTGACGTTGATATCTGGACACCCAATACATACTTTTTTGTATTGTACACCCATGATGATTATGATGCAAATTAGTATATAATTTTGGTTATGTGCTAACTCTTTGGATGTAGGGATATGTCAGATATGATTCCCCATACCTTATGTCCTACTATATTGACTTTTATAGTATTTTGATATTTTTGTCCCTCATACTAGACTTTTTTCTAACTTGGGATTTTATGCTTTGCTTATTATTATTTTAGGTACTCTTAAGTGAGTAGATTATGAATAGTGGATCTAGTGAGCACGTAGAGCTATAATGGAGATGACTAGGATGCTACTCTTTCCATATACTATCTTTGGGCTTATTGCATCTTATTATCCTACCGTGCATCGTTATGGAGCTTATCGGTGCTTTAATTTAGAGATAGTTTTCTTCGAGTTATTATTTGATGTATAACTCTATCATTTATGATGTATAACTTTGATGGATCTCTGCACTCCGATATGGTTTTATTCATCTAGTTATATTTACTGTATCTCTTGTTTTATATCTATATGTTATATTATATTATATTTAATGCGCCATCAGATATATGAAAACGTCTCATTTGGAGACTTTATAGTTCACCACTTACAATCACCCAACATTAGTCGTGCATCATGGCAGCGCACTCCATTGGTTACAATGGTTACAGGAGATGCAGGACAATCGTTACATATATTACTTGTTTTTTATTTTCCTATTCATGCCTTTTTTGATATTGGAGCATCTCATACCTTCATATCTAATGGATTAGTAGATGAATTATTGTTAGAGACTTACATTGTGTATAATTCTACAGTACTGTCGAATCCTGTAGGGGAATAGCTTACATATCCATGATTTGCAAAACTTAAAGTTTGCAATTTGTGATGTGGTCTTCCTTTGTGATGCATAGGTGCTTGGTTTTCGAAGTATGAACTAATATTGAGAATGGAATGGATGTCATGTTATGGGCTAGTGTTAGATTATGGTGGTAGGTTGATTAGGATGAGGAGCAAAAGTGGGCATGACTTAGATGAACATTATGACCCCGATATCTTTATGATGCCAAATTACTTGTATTTATTAGACCCATCACATAATGAGTTAGCTTCTATCTTAGTAGGTAAGGAATTCCCAAATGTTTTTGCAAAATTTTCGGGCTTACCCACCTCAAAGAGAAATTGAATTGATCACAAGAAGAATGACATGAATGTTGTTATGCCACTTAGATGCATGGCTCTGATGGAAAGAAGGGAACTAGATTAGCAAGTTTTTGAATTATTACAAAAGGGCTTCATTCGTAGAAGTAGTTCAGAATAGGGAACACTAATAGTCTTTGCCACTAAGGTAGATGGTTCTTTGCGGCTATGCGTTGATTATTGTTAATTGATCAAGCTACAAAGAAGAATTTCTACCCATTGCCTCGTATAGATGAACTATTTGATCAACCAGTAGTAGCAAAAAAATTTATTAGACCAGATTAGCCATCGGTTTTCATCAGTTAAGAGTGGCAACTAGCAAGTGATAGTATTTCTAAGACCGTTATTCGTACATCAGACGGACTATTTGAGTGGTTAGTCATACCCTTCGGGGAAACCAACATTCCATCCTATTTTCTTGATATGGTAAGTAGAGTCTTTAGGGAGCAGTCGAATAAGTTCTTGGTTATTTTTGTGGATGTTATTCTTATTTATTTGAAAAGTGAGGAAGAATATAAACATCATTTGAGGATTGTGCTTGATGTGTTGAGAAGGCATCAGTTGAAAGCAAAGTTTTCCCGGTGTCATTTTTGAAGAATAGAAGTTTGCTTTCTATGCCATATCATTTCTGAGCATGGATTATCCATTGGTCTGAGAAAGGCAGCAGTAATACAGGATGGCGATTTCTGAAGAACGCTAAACTAGTTCGGATTTTTCCGACTGATTATTATATGAAGTTCATTAAGGACTTCATAAAATTTTTAGCACCGTTGTCTAAGCTTACCAAGAAGAACCAAATTTTATTTTGGATTGTAGAATGTGAACATCCATTCATTAGATTGAGGGAGTTGTTGGCTGGTGCACTTGTATTAATGATTCCGGATTACATTAAGCCTTTTACTATATATATATACACACACACACACACACACATTGATACTTACGGTACTGGATTTGGAGCTATGTTGATGTAGGAAGGCAGAGTGGTAGCACATGCTAGTAGATAGTTGAAGACTCATGAGAGAAACTATCCAACTCATGATCTTGTGTTAGGGGCGATTATTTTTGCGCTTAAGCCTTAGAGAACTTATTTGTTATGGGAGAGACTTAAGCTGTGAATAGATCATAAATCTCTTACATAATTATTTTCCCAAAAAGATTTAAATCTGAGACAGCAAAGGTGGATGGGGCTTTTAGCTTCATATGATTTCGGTATTTTATATACTCTAGGTAAAGGGAATGTAGTGGCAGATGCTTTCAGTAGTAATCATGCGACATTGAGTTCCATATTATTAGGGTGGAAGCAGATAGAGTTTATTTTCGGATTAATTTTAGACTATCATCAGAGTTAGTTCATAGTTTGTTGGTAGCTTTAGAGGTTAGACCACACTTATGGAACGTATTGGTTTTTGTTAGAGGAGTGACATTGGCAGGTATCATGGATCAGCTAGAGAGAGGAGAGAAGTCTTCTCATTTAGATAGGTACTCTATTGATTTGATGGGGTATCTAAGAAGAGATGGTAGATTGTGTTTTATGGAGATAGTTGATTGATAAAGTTTTGTTAGAATGTCACTAATCTAGGATTACTATTCACCTCGATGGAGACATGATGTGAAGGGACATGAAGTAAGTATTTTATTAGCCAAGGATGAAGAGGAAAGTGGTGGATTTTATTACTGGATTTTTTGCTTGTTAAAGAGTCAAAGCTGAGCAAAGAAAGCCAAGTGGATTTTTTCTTATTTAGATAATTCGTAGTGTAAGTATGAACAAATTTTAATGGATTTTGTAGGTGACTTAACTAGGAGTATAAGAGGAAATAAGTGTATTTGGGTCATTCTTGATTGCTTGGCCAAATGTGCTCATTTTTATTCTAGTGTGAAGCACTCGAACAATAGCATCACTGGCTACCTTATATGTTGGAGAGGTGATTAGATTGCATAGGATCCTGTGAGCATAGTTTGCAATAATGATACACTTTTCACTATCAAATTTTAGAGGAGGCTTCAGGATGCTTTGGGGAAGAGTTGAATTATGACACTACGTATCACCTACAAACAGATAATAAGACAAAGAATGTGAATAGGGTGTTGGAGGATTTATTGAGAGCTTACATTCTTGAATTTGGTGGAGTATGATTAGATCAATTACAATTGGTGAAGTTTACATATCATAATAGCTATCAAGCACGCATAAGGATGACACCGTTCGAGGCTTGATATGGATGACCATGCAAATCCTCGTCTTGTTAGTAGGAGGCGACTAATTGGGTTATACTTGGATTGGACATAATTAGGGACACTTCTAAAAATGTAGAGCTGGTAAGAAAAAAGATGAAGATTGCACAGGATAGGCTGAAGTCGTATGCTGATAGGAGGTTTAGGGAGTTGGAGTTTGTAGTGCGTGACATGGTGTTTGTAAAAGTATCACCGCCAAAGCATGTTATGAGATGTGGTAGCTCTTAAAAGCTAGCTTCTAGCTTTGCAGGGCATTTTCCTATAGTAGAAAGAGTAGAGAAGTTAGCTTATAGAGTGAAGCTTCCTAAAAAGTTAGCGGGAGTTCACAACATCTTTCATGTATCACATATGCAGAAATATGTTCGCTATTCAACCATTATAGTCGTGGCAGATCAACTTGAGGATGTGAAAGTGGAGTTGGAGTCTATCGCTCCCATGGAGCTACTCATATAGTAAAGGATGGAGTGAAGGGACCTCAAAATAAGGAAGCGAAGTTGGTTTGAGTATAATGGGGAAACGACCAATGGAGTGCATTTGGGAACCAAAAGAGAAGATTCGTGCTTCTCATCCTGAACTCTTTACTGGCACGTTTTCCATTTTATTGTTTTGATTACTTAGGTTAAGAAATTAATTTTGGATGATTGGTTGCTATGTATAATTATTTTGATTGTGTGAATTAATTGTTCAATTGTATGTACAATGTCGCTAGGACTATGATTCAATGGAAACTAGGATTAGATTACCAAGGAAATGTTTATATTACATTTGTATCATTTGTTATGCTGTGCTTATATTTCTTGATTACACTTTGTTGTGATATGAGAAGTGCTTGCATTTATATATAATTATATGCTTGTTATTATTAGGATGTTTTACAAACATGCCTACATATCATACTCTTTGTATACATGTAGGAGGCTACCAGTTGCATTTTTTTTCATTTTTATATAATGGCAAACTCATTTCCATACTTATACATATATGTTTTTTATTATATATCTCATTATATATATATTACTAGATATTTTGTTATTTGGGTGTATATATGTGACGGCCGTCCTACAACCCAGTACCTAATGTACTTGAAGAATGCGCTGCAACGGTACCCTATCGATGTAGGGTGATTGTCAATGGTAAAGTAACTAAAATCCTAAACATATCATGTCGTATATCTCACAATACATCGAATAAAATATCATATCAAAATAGATATAAAAAAGACGAGACAGATGGGCATGATTAAGTGAATCAAAATGAATAATAGAGTGCAAGGTCCACAATAGGCATACAAAACAAGTGGAATTGAGATTATATATCATCAAAATAAACTTAAGGGAAATCTTTATCTAAACACGATATAGCGCTGATAAAGCTCTACAGTGCTACACAGTGGAATAAGCAACAAACTCTAGTAAAAAATATAGCAGCGCCAACGTCATGCTCATCCTCTAAACAACTCCATGTGCTAAAATCAAATATGTTATTTAGTTTACTCATTTAAGAGTACCCGAGATAATAAGAAACAAAGCATAAAACCTCGAGTTAGACAATAGTCTGATATGAGAGACAAAAAAGCTCAAAATACTATGAAAATAGATTAAGTAGAGGACATATGATATGGAAAATCGTACCTGAATTGTTCCCACATCCAAAAATATAGCATATAACACAATAAATGCTATGCTACTATCAATGTATATGGGTACACTAGACTAAGTATTATGGGTGTTAAGGTACCTATCTCAAGAATACCAACATCATCAGATAGCCAACAATCACACTAATCATAACAATCATAACAAGCATAAGGTAAACATGCAACAACAACCATCCTGAAGGTTTCGTATCGTTGTTCCTATCGCCAAGGTCTTATCTCATCACATATCGTCACAACCTTTCCCAAGGCCTTACGTCACCATGATTATTGTCGAAGTCTCATTTCACTACAACCATCCTTAAAGTCCCACTCCTCCAAAATCTTCACCGAAGTCACACTTCACCATGATCCTTTCTGAAGTCTCATTCCATTATAACTTTCTCAAAGTACTCCCTTTATCATGACCTTCTCAAGGCACTCTCAAAATCTCACTTCGCTATGATAACTTATGGAGTTCCACCCCATCATGATCCCCTCTAGAGTCTCTCCATTATAACCTTCCCAAAGTCCACCTTCACAATGACCTTCTCAAGGTCTCATGAATAAATGATATCTCACTCTACGTCCTCTCAGGTCGGTGACATCTCATGCATTAATTGGATCCGACTTTCTTCCGAATACCAATCTCATATGTATTATCCCCTCAGGACAAGCCAAACCATCTCACTATCCAGGGTACACAGGTGAGTATCCTCAAATACTTCTAACCCTAGGAACAACCATCCTATCTAGAGCTATCAATAATCCCTTAAACATACAACTCGATTTGGAACCTTATGCTTCTCTACATCGCTTCCCCTTTTCAAATGTGCTTTTCCAAACTACTCTAGCCCCACCCTTCACTTCTTACCTAAAGTACTCGATCAAACACCTTATGTCATCGAAGTTTAGAATATCTCTGCTCGCTTGTATGATGTCGTAGATTCATCTTGTCACATATCCGAAGTTGCCACATTAAAGAGTCGCACCTTTGCCTCATCATCTATAGTCGATCTATATCATGTTGTAACCATAAAAAAATGTTAAGTAGTCAAACACCTCCAACATGACCACTAGGGCCTCCTCATCATTGGGCCTCCTCATCACTCCCCATGAGTTTGACCAAAAATGTCCACATCAATTCAAGTCGGTACCGATCTGATCAGATCATCTTTCACTCCCCAACCTCTTCCTTTTTTTGCTTGATTTGATCCCCTCTCCTCAGTATCTTACTCCCTAAGCCTTCAACACCTTTATTGTGCCTCAAAACAAGGTCGGCACCTATATGTAGATCTTCTCCAAATTTTGGAGTTAAGTCCCAACTTCCATTTCCTTGCTATTATCCACATAATTTCCAACTATCAAATATGCTTAAGAAATCATCAAGGGAAAAGGAAGCAACTATGTCCATAGGAGGATATGGAAAAATTGAAAAAAATAGGTATGGAGCCTATAAATACATGGTGATATGAAGAGCCAATAAATCATTGACGATATATTGAGCTTCCAAATCAATGATGTAGCGAACCTCTTACTGTGCTCTATCAAAAAAGGTATCGAACATCTAATGAAAATATGTCGAGCTCCTACTCAGGAGTTAAGTAGCTTAAAGGAATCAGTGAATAATGAGAGTTTTCGAGCTACAAGGGTTATTGAACATGAAGACAGTAAGGTTATCAAGCCCTTACAATCATAAAAGCGGTGTCGACCCTCTGTATTAATAGGGATGTCGAGCATCCAAGTAGTTAGCAAGCCCCAAAAAAGAGTGAAGAGTTACCGAATCTATAAGGTATATTGAGCTTCTACAACATAAAGGTTGTTGAGCCTAAAGATAGTAGGGTTGTCAAAAATGTAAAAAGGATGTTGAACCTCTACAACATTGAGTGTGGTAGAGCATGTAACAAAGGAAGAATGTCATGGCACGAGAAGAGTCAAGCATCTAACCACAAGGGGAGGTTATTAAGTTTCATCAAGGAAATGGTGATGTTGAGCTTCTAACAATAGGGAGGATATCGAGTTTCCATAGATAACGAGCCTTTGATATAGCAACTATTATCAAGCCTCAACAACAATAATTGTTGTCTAGAATCTATAAACAACAAATGATATTGAGCTTCTACAAAGAAGTGCTGCCGAATTTCTACAAATAGAAGGGATAATGAATTTAAAACGAATGACGACTTCCAACATTAGAAAAGGATGATGAGCTTTTACAAGCAGCAAGAGTTGCCAAACTTATGAAGACTTAATAGTTATAGAGTATCTACCATATAAAGGGATGGTGAGGGGACATGTGTTAGACATCCCGCATATTCGCCCTCTCTATAAGTAGAACCCCTCCACCATTTTGAGAGGGGCGAATCATTTCCTTCTCAATTATAATTTGCAAACCTGAATCGATTTAGGGATTTCTTGAGCCACTTGTAACTTTTGGACTCTTTGCAAATAAAGACTTGGACATTCAATCCCGTATAGCACACTTCTTTCGTACTTGCTTATTTAGCTATCTGTGACAATGGACACATATGACTTTATTCTTGAATTTGGACCTGCATATAATTAATTTGCACAAGGCCACTTAAGCCTTTGGATTAATTGAAGTTTACCTTACATATGAACAAGGGACTGTAACATATGAAAATTGCTTAATTTTTTCTATTGATGTATGAATGAAGGACTATTGCATTTATGCAATTTGCCAATTTCATCCTCGAACATATGACTAGAACTTTTGAACAACTTCATTGTTATATTGAAACTGATGGGTATTATTAGAAAATTTTCTAATAATACCACCTTGAACGACATCTTAGGTGTTGTACCAACTTTTGGTTTAACATTTTTGGTGCTGGAAGGAGGATCCGAACCTCTAAGTTGTCATTCCTTTACTTTGAAACTTACTTCGAAACTAATTAAAACTTTGTTTGAAGAAGTGGGGATCAAGAAAGTAAATGTTCCGAATGAAGAAGTTGTACAATAGACAGCTTTGGAGGATAATGTCAAGTCTAACTTCAATTAGGAGAATGCAGAGATTGGACAACCTTCAATCCCAGCAAAGCCCAATGGCAGCGTGTAATGCCCCTAATTTTAAATAAAATTATTCAGGAGATTTAATTAGATAAATTAAATAGAATAATGTAGAGGTTAAGTGATCAGGGAATTGAGATTTGGAAACTAATTATGCTCGCGCCTTAACTAATGAAATTATAAGTGTGATATATAAATTAGGAACTTAAGAGAATAAGGCAATGGAAAAATGGGAATAGTCATATACCATAACCCCTAAACCCCTTACCTCATTCTCATTCACATTTTCATAGACCAAAAACATAAGCAAAGAGAGTTGAAGGCCGGCCATAACCCTAGGTGAAGAGGAGCTCGAAAATCATTTAGAGGCTAAGATTCAAGCTAGGAAGATTAAAGCAAGCACAAATCTCATGTTCCATATCCAAACGAGGTAAATAATGATCTAAACCATCTCAAATAAATCTTCTTGAAAGTTTTAAATTTTAGGTTTGAGGTTTAAACAGTACGATTGGATAAATGATTATATGTTTTGATTTAAATGCTATGTTAAAATTTTAAACAAGGATTTTGTGAATAATCTAGTTCGGTTTAAGGCTAAAATCATGCAAAATGATTTCCAAATGCAATAATTTTTGAATATGCTATGAAAAAACATTATTCTGGAGATAGATTTTAATTTTTCTAATATTCCAAGCTATTGATAATTTATTATGAATTTTTGATTAAAAGAAAGGTATATTTCGAGTTTTAATTAATTTGAGGAATTAATTAATTACTTTTAGGCTGAAAACTTTATATGATAAAAATATTATTATTTTGGAATTTATGTGAATTTCTGAGATTTTTTTCCAAGAGATTTGGGTGAGTTTTGAATTTAATTAAAAAGATTGGTATTTAATAATTATTTAGCCACAAGGAGCTAGTTAATAATTTTAATTAAATATTGAAGCATTAAGGATTACATGCGGCAGCAAATTCTGAATAGAATTTTATAAAGGTTTTTTATCCGATAGAAAATTGACAAAATAAGGTTTTAGGTAAAAGAAATTACTTTAAAGAGCATAAAATCATTTTTGTGTCGAATTACAACTATGCCACTTTTATTTGCTTGCTTTCGTCACCATACTCCCATTTATAACCTTTCGCATCCATTCAAGACTAATGCACATGGTATCAAGAATTTAGTCGTAGTGTATTGGAGAAAGGCAAAAGGAAAGAATGGTGTCGAATGCATGCTTGGAAAGGGTCGAAGCTGCTTTTGCTTGCTTTCGAACCCATCATCTCGCCCTTGTTCTAAAAGTAAATTTTTTAAAGGGTTGCTGCTTTCGAACATCTTCGATACCCATGTTGTCGCACCTATGCTTTTACCTTAGTTAGAAGCCACGTTTATAATCCTTGGGCCAATGAGTGCAGAAGGTAGGGTTCGAATCGATACCTTTCCGCAACCATTAAAGATGCTTTTCTTTTAACTTGTACACGTGAAAGGGTGGGTGCCGCTACCATACCTTTCGACATGGTTGAAGCCACTTATTTAAACCCAAGTACACATGCGGAAGCATGTTGCCGTCGCCATAGGTCCTTCGAAGGGATAGCTTTTGAATGTGTCCCTATATATACTTTGTTGTTTGCTTTGTTTTCAAACTATGGTTTTCAAAGAAACACTTTTAATTGGTTTCGAAGCTATGCTTCTATATACTTGAACTCCAATGCTTTCGAAAGGTTGTTTTTAAGTGCTTCGAATGGTATGTTTTTGAATGTTTTGAAAGGAATTTTCAAATGTTCGAAAGGTATGTTGGATAGTTTCAAAAGAGAATGTCTAATGTTTTAAGTAATGATTTCGAAATAGGAGAGTGACGGAGGGTTTGTTGCTCTATGAAGTTGAAAGAGAGAGTGACGGAGGGTAACTCAAGATGCACAAAGATCTAAAGGATATAGACGCAAGCCATTGTTTTCAAATTTGAGAACCCTAACTCATTTTTAAAGTAAGCACATGGTAATGTAAAAGAGTTATGAAATGGCATTTAACTTTGAAATTTTAGAGAAAGCTTTCCTTGCTAAAGATAGTAAGTTAAGGGTACTAACCATATTTCATTAGAAAATGATTACAAGGAATTAAACCACAGATGTTTATATTTCTGCGTTAATTGATCAGTTATCATGTATGCTTGTATCATCATATTCACTTTATTTATAACCCATAATTTCATCTTGGGGTGTTAAGGGAAGAATAACAGGCTAGGTTGAACCAGTAGTGAATATACATTAAATTAACTCCTATGTGAGTAGAATTGCATCTAGGAGGTCAGACAGACTAGAATATAGGATGCCCAAGACTAATCAAAAGATTATTGATTTGGACAAGTTTTTATTAAGCCCATGAAAACTATGTCATGGAAATTGTTACTGGCATGGGCCAATATGTTCTTAGTGATCCAATATGTTCTTAGTGATCCTATGAAAACTATGTACGGAACAGGTTGTTGATAGAGATCAGGTTCATAGTAATCCCATGAAAACTATGACATGAGAGATGTTATTGGAGAATCCAATAGGTTCATGGTGACCTCATGAAAACTATGATTAGATGATGTTATTGCTAGACACCAATAGGTTCTTAGTGATCCCATAAAACTATGAAACATGACAGATAGTCGGTAAGCTTGGAAGTGGTTATTAGTCAACCCATGAAAACAAATAGGTCAATAGTGACGCTAGAAACTATAGAATAAGACAGATAGTCAGTTGAATAGGGATGGAAAATCCAGAGCATATTGCTTGGTTTCATATCATCATGATATATTTTATTATTTTATGCCTTAACCATTGTGGATGCAAGTGCACAATATATGGTTATTATATATTGGGTTAGGATACTAGTGAGGGGAAAATCCATTTCGCTAAGCGGCGTGGTCTCATTGGATATCTATATGATTCGAGTTGGTAGATTATTATTCACACCGAATTTTTTGTCTGACTCGAAGTTTATGTTTTCCCCCTTAAACTCTCTGGTACTCAACCGATTTTGAGTAGTTTGAGAGTTAAGGTTTTTCAGTTTCTCCTTTAGACAAATAAGCTTTCGGAGATGTGCAGAAGGCAAGCTAGCTATTTAGAAGATTATATATGTTGTCCGTCGTGTTATTTGGATGTGAGGGAAAATCTATTTAATTGTCTGTATTTAGACTCTAATCAACCAAGAGGGCATCGACATATGTCACTCTTGGCGTATTTTGTAATAAATTGTAATTTCTCGGAACGTTGTTTACGTATGAGATTTTGTTATGTACCTTAAATGCTATTTGTAATGAAATGGGAAATTTGTTTTAAAATTAAGTTTAAATTTTTTCATATTCATGTGTTTCTGGTATATCAATGTATCTAACATTAATGCATTTGGATATCAGGAATTAATAAATACGGATAACAGCAGCATCTGTAGCAGTTAGTTTTGGGCCTCTAAATGAAGGATGTTACATAGCAAAGCTAAAATTCAAGACTTAAAACAAACAACTTACAATTATGCAAGATCTTCTTAGGAAAGTTATTTCTCAAAAATCCTCTAAGACGACCAAGCCTGCTGAGAGGGAAGAAGCCGTGGAATCTCCAGAGAGGAACCTAGATACCTCAATGCTCAAAACTAAATATAAGGGCAAAAGTATCATGGATCCACAGAGAAAGAGAGGAAACCAACGTGAAGGACCAACAACGTATTCTCCAAGTTTGCAAGAAAAAGATGAAAATAAGGCTAAGATGAACCATCGAAAGGAGAACCAAGAAAGACTAACAGGAAGATCTCTCGATCAATCAGATAGCTCGATTTCATACAAAGAATATAAGCCCTATAGAGGAACCTATCATGACAACAAAACCTACCTATGAGACATGGCCAACAAAATAGTGAAGGATATGTGACCTTCAGGGGGATGAGAACCCTTAACCCAATATTTAATAATAATTTTTGACAAGATCCTTTTACAGAGAAGATAATGACTGTCAAAATCACATCCCACATTAAAATCACTTCGCTATAGTATGATGGAACCACTGATCCTAACGATCATCTTTTAGTTTTTGAAAGTCAAATGGACTTGCATAATGCTTCTGGGGCACTTAGTTTTAAGCTCTTTCCTACAACTATTCATGGTGCAGCTTCCAAATGGTACATGCATCACCGAGAAAAGACCATATACTCTTGGGAGAAATTTTCTTATGAATTTTTGGCATAGTTTTGCGTATGTAAAGACCTACCATAGATTCCAGCATGCTAGCTAATGTCAAGCAAAGGCCAGAGGAATTTCTTGGCGAATATCTAAGGAGATTAAATATAATCACGAAAAGAAAAAAATAAGACCGATAGGGAGAAGCTAATGGTAGTTTGTTCGGGGTTAACTGAGCGGATCTCTTTTTGAAAAGAGCTCTACGTTCATAGGTGTAGATATCTACAGGATTTTCATTTCCAATCCGATAAGTTCATCCACATAGACGAAATGTACTATGCTAGGAAGAAGTCCCAACCAATGAAAAAAGGAGGAAATTTTAGGTTCGATCACCCAACAAAAATCCAAAATGGCATGAAAAGAGAAGACGAAGATGGGAGGAGGTTCCAAAATCCAATTACGTAGACTTGAACAAACCCATCACCTATACTTTGTTGTGGCCAAAGATAGCAGAAATTTCCACACCTCTTAAAAAGCAAGGAACCATCCTAAACCTAAGAGAAGGGGGGTTATTGTGCCTACCACAAAAAATGGGCATAAGACGGACGAATGTCGTGTCTTGGTAGGTATTATTCAAAATATGATCAAGTCAGGATCTCTGTAAAGAAACTCAAAATTCTTCCCACCTCGAGGGGAATAGTCAGAGGCCTCTGAGCAACATTGCTAACTTTGTAGAGAATTATTCCCAACAAGACTTTCTTCCTTCAGTTGATCGCATGGATGTCATTTACGGAGGTCCCTACGTCACTTGAAGTAGCAAAGTGGATAAGAATAGATATGTAAGGGAAGCAAATGATGGAATCTTCTTTATTCAGGAAGAACCACCATTCAAGAATTGCAAATCTCAACTCCAAATGCCTAACCTGACAATAACTCAATAAGAACAAAGATGACTTTGTCACCTGCATAACCACCCGCAAACGATAACTGCTCAAATTGTGCTCTTTGTAGTAATGAATATCTTGGTAGGCATTAGAAGTGTAGTAAATGTCATTTTCAAACACGAATTTGACCTGATGAATATTCCAAAGGGGAAGTTAGAACCAAGCTTTGACCCTATCTTTGGGATCAATAATAGTGGATCTACACCAATAGGGCGAGCAAAGCTCTTTGTGCAAATGGAAATTCCCCCATACTCCAAAACCTTTGAAACTCTGTTTGCAATAATGGACCAACCCTCCTATTATAATGCTTTCTTTAGGAGGCTTACTCTAGATGAAGTAGATGCATTTGTCTCACCAAAACATCTAATAGTAAAGTTCTTAACTCAAAATGGCCGGGGAATCACAAAGGGGAGCAGTTTAGTTACCAAGAACTATATTTTTCTGCGCTCAAGCAATTCATTAAAGATGTCACTTCTTGTTATGACTTTGAGAAAAGTAAATTAAATAAAACTAAAACTGAGATGCCCTTGAATGGTAGCTTCTTAAGCCTACTTTAAGGAAAATAAACAGGCAGAGATAGTTGAAAAGCATATAAATGTGCTGAAAGGGTTCAACTTCTTCAAGGGTAAAAGAAAGCAAAAAGAAGAAAATCAGATAACCGATGATATAGAGGGTAAAGAAATCGTGACCGAATTAGATTGTAAAAATGATCAAGAAAGTATGAAATATATCGAAGGTTTAAAAGAGTTAAGCTTAGATTCGCTTGATCCAACCAAAATAGTAAAAATAAAAAAAGAACTAGGGGACAATCTTATAAGAGAGCTTATTCAATTCGTCCAATCTAGCAAAATTGTGTTTTCCTGGACTCACTCAGCCATGGTCGGAATAGATCCACCAATTATGAGCCATGCTCTAAATATAGATCCAAATATAGTCCATGTTCGACAAAAGAAAATGCAGTTTGATAAAATTTAAGCTAATGCAATAAAGAAAGAAGTTAAAATATTGCTTGAGAATACGTTCATTAGAGAAGTGATATACCCCAAATGGTTGGCTAATCCTATACTAGTTAAAAAGTCCAATGGGAAATGGAGAACGTGCGCCGATTATATTGATTTGAACAAGCAATGCTGTAACAACCAGCCTTTTCGACCATCGAAAGTCAGCACTCAATACATATATGGTATTCAAATGTCGAACATCCAATCGTCGAAAAGGCATACGTTAGGGTAAAATAAACGAACAAACAGGGAAACAAAACCTTACAGTGGAAACGACAACATATAATATAATAAAGACATTATAAATTGTTACTCCAAGATACAAAGTACATTAGAGTTAAAAACAGGCCTCATCAACTAGATAGTTATAAATTTCTGACCTTACAATTGCTGATTGGTGTATATATATGTAATGTTAATACAACAGAAAATAAAATTATAATGGAAAGTGAAAATCTAGCTTTACTCCATGAGCTCCATGTCCCATCGACGACAACCTGGAAAAATACCCGATCAGATCCAAGTATTATATAAAATAACATCCAGATCAGTCTGGAAAACTAACGTGATAAAATTCAAGTAATATGGGTAACATCTAAAAATTCTGTGAGACCATGCTGCTAAACGTCGAATGGGTTTTCACCTCACAAGATCAACTTTCAAACATAAAGAAATGAAAAAAAAATAGAACAACAATCCAAACAAGAAAGGATGAACACAGACATGATCAAAATCTAAACTTAAAGAATGGACAAAAATAATTAAACATCGAGAAGTGCTCCAGACCCTCGTCGATGCAATTAAGGAAACAATTCAAAATTTTGAATCAAACAAAATATTGGGATATTTTCAAACGATGACTAGTAGGGTGCACCCCCTTACTAAAAGTATACCTCGAAAATATACTTGAGAACAACAATGGCTCTCGAGAAATGTACAAGCCAGACTCCATCAACATTACCAAGTATCTGAGTATTTCACATCTCCGAGCATACAACCGAACCAATCTAGAGTAGATATGAAGATACCCTAATGGGAGTAACCCAAATAGTTTGATGTCCACCCGCTCCTTTGTTTCATCATTTCCGACAAAGGATATCAATACTCAAATGAGCAACAAATTGTCTTAATTTAACGAAACATAAAAGAAGAAAAGATTAATTCCAAGATTTGAATAGAAACAAGGAAAATGAATTTATTCAACATGACTAGGAAGGTGTGCCCCTACATCGAAAGTATACTTTTAGATAAAATACACTTGTGAGTCCATGCTAAACACGAAACACTCTTGGGAACTTCCAAGCTGGACCCTATTAAATCCACAAGCATCCGAATATACTCACATTAACGCAAGTATGCTACCAACAACTTTCTAGATAAATGTAAGTATATCCTAATGGGTCTGACCCACATAGCTTGGCTCCAACTCGCTTTTTGGTTTTAGTTATCCATAGTGTTGGAAGCCAATTCTCAAAATATGAGACAAAACTAAATTGACGAAGCGCAAAGAATGATATTAAAATCGATAGTGAAAATAAACAAATGTTTATATAAGGGAATTTAATCGCATATACTTGCCACCAATAAATGAATCAAGATTATAAAACATTTGATTCTTACTGTGATTGATTTACACATCACAAAAGTTAGTAGAACACTGTAACGATCCATATTATTAATAATTAAAAACTATTAAATTAAATAAGATTTTGAAATTCAATATTGTGATAAATTAAAATTAATAATGAGAAGGAATTATTGAAATATAATTCAATAGTGTTAATTGTATGAAATTGACAACTGTTTAACGTAATCTCAATCAATTATAATGGTAAAGTTAATTTGGAATGTAATTGTAGAGCTTAATTTGGAAATAATTGTAAGTCAATAAGTAATAAATTCAATGTTGTATTAATGGTGAAATTGTACGTTATTTTATTTAATGGGTTTTAGTATTGAACGTGAAATCAATTATTTGTAAGTAAATTTATAATCCTTATTTGTAAACAATAAGTTAATAAGTGTGAATTATTAAGGTATAACAATTGATTTATTATCATCTCATTAAACAAAGCAGTTGAAATTAATTTGGAAATTAATAAAATTATTGTAATAGAAATATTGCAATTATTACGAGAAAAGATGTTAATTGTAGAGATAAGAATAATAAGATAGAAACTTATGTTAATAAATTCATAAGGGAATTATTGATTTAATAATAAGAATGTAAATCAAAATAAAAGAATATATTGGAGTTTGAATTATAATAAATTAGGTTTTATTACAGTTGTAATTGAACGCTGAAATTAGTGTAATATTTAAATATTGGATTTCACATGGAAAAATTAATTTTCAAAGATTATCAATTTCTTTGTAATCTGGAATGATGAAAATGGTTAACATTTAAATTTAAATTTAAAAGTGATTAAATTGATTTTTAATTTATTTAATTAATGTGAAAATTAGCCATTTTGGCCACCGTCTCGGATTTCGACGAAACCAATTTCATTGGATACATAACAGTGAATTATGGGAGGATTTCAAGTTTCGTAGCGGTCGGACTTATCGTTTGATCGTGCGGGCTCGAAACGCGTAGAAATCAATTAAAGGAATTTAAACAAATATAATTTGATTTTAAAAGATAACTTCTATATACAATGGAATTAAGGTTTGAAACAAGTCCATTGAGTTTAATAATATCAAAAACCATATTTCGATATATTGAATGATCCACTTTCGTTTCGAAAACAAAACGGACTTTTTTGGTCATTATTATCATTTCGACCCAATTCGATCCGTTCCATCCATTCTTATCCATCTCTGTCCATATATAGGCTGTTATAAAATATAGCGGCTTCTTATTTTCATTTCCTATACGTACAATTTCTATATATCTGTTCACTTATGTTCCTTCTCAGTGGCAGACATTCCAAAACTCTAAATTGCAATTCCAAATCAAATGGAAAAATCCTAACTCCTCAAAACCTATAATATAATATATTATCGCGAAGCTCTCGATGAACGTAATCTGCATCTGCAGTTCATTTTTGCAATTGAGTCTCGATTTGGCCAAAATTTGGCAAAGAAGTTTTGGCTATTGAAACTGGGTTTGTCGATCAACGGTGGATTGTCGACTGTACGACGATCGGAGGGTACCGCGGCGTAGAGAGAGTTGAGAGGAGTTCATCTATAGGGTTCATTTGTGTCGGAGTTATACGATTTCGCCTAAAATTTCCAGGAAACGGCGATGGCGCTGGACGAGGGGGAGACCGGTGGTAGTTGCGCGGTGCCTGGGGGTGCGGCAGGTGGCGAGCTAGGCGATGGAGTGGTTGGCTCTGGAGATATGTGGCAGAGGCATCAGTGATTGCACGATAAACGTGGCAGCCGTGTTGAGATGTGCATGTCGAACGTGAGCGAGCATGGTTTGGGAAGGTGGATATTTACTATTTTACCTTTCTTTTATTTTTAATTAAAATTTTAAATTTAAATGTTCTAACGCCTATAACTTTTGCATACCAACTCGGATTTGGACGGGGTTTCTTCCTCGGGTTCGTATCGAAATTCCAGACAACATGAAATAGTTTGGTTGAATTTGGAGAATGTTCAAATTTAGTCTTTATTTGGACTTTAAATCGACAGAGGTGAGTGATTTAACCCACTCACGTAATATTGAATCTTCTTATGTTAGTTGAATTAAATTTATGATGTGATAGGAATTTTATTGGTTGCAGTTTGGTGATTTAAATTGTCATTTAAATTTAAATTTAAATTGAATTTATACTGAATTAAATTGACATTTATATTAATATGAATTTAATTGCTAGTTAATACCTGATATTGATAACTAGTTTTTTTTTTGGCAAGGCCGACGGTTTTATAGTGGACCGACCACTGTTTATTACAAACGTAATAAAGTTGAAGTACAGGAGAAAGGTAGAGACACCTTTGCTACTATAGTAGGAAGAAATAAAAAGTACAGCACAGGAGCGTGACAGACATGTCACAGCTACATAAGTATATGACTAGACTAGTTCTCCTCCGTAGAGGAAGAATCACCAACACCCTCATCAACCCGGGTAGAATCCAGAGAACCACTCCCATGAAGACCAAAAAAGGGACGGAAAAGAAGAGCAAGAGAGAGATCATAACAGTCAACTTCAGAGGAGTAAATAAAAGATCGATCCCAGGCAGTATCAGCTAGTATTACGGAATTAATCACAGAAAACGTACTATCCATATCAAGGACCAAAGAGTCTCCAGAAATTCTGTAATACAGGCATCGAATGTCCAACAGATCATCAGATACATATCGAAAGTAGGATTCATCCACAGGATTGAATCTCATATCAGAAAGAAGGTCAACCCAACAATGTTCCGTCTCGGCCCAAACAACGTGAAGCTGAGAGAGAACCGGCTCAGCAGACAGAACAGAAGGAACAACGGCAGGAACTGGAGACTCAGGCTGCACTAAAGAAAGAGTAGGATCAGGGGCAGTGGCAACCAGAGAGACTTTGGGAACCCATTTCCTAAGCGGAGGCCGTGGCGGGGGATCTTAGGTGCTGCAGCAGATACAGCAGAGTGCGTGCAGGCAGTGGCTACATGGCCAAAAGAGTGACAAGAGGAACAAATGTCAAGGACCCATCCATATCGAACACGAACATCCACCACGTGACCAACAGCTAGTTGAACAGGAATAGAGGAAGGAAGCGGCTTATGGGGAGTAATCTCAATCAGAGCCTTGGCGTATACAAGCTTATCTCGCGCAACAGTATTAGAGTCAAAACAAATCAATTTGCCAACATTGCATGCTAGCCAATTCAAACCACGCAGCGGTTGTAGAGCAGAAGGGATCTGAGAGAAACAAACCCAAACAGGGATAGATAAAACTTGTTCACGAGCACAAGCAACCGTCGGCGACCAGAGGGTAATAATGAAGGGCTGACCATCAAAGAAGGAAGGCTCAGACTCAAGAATACGGCTACGCTCCTCAGTGGAGGAGAACAAAAGATAGTACAATGAATCAACCAACTTAACTCGGAGTCCACCTTGAAGTCTCCAGGCCCTACGACAAACAGCAGCCACATCATGAAGACGATGTTTAGGGTCCAGAAAAAATCCAACAACGTACCCAGCCCAAAAATCCATACTGGCTTGCATTACACAGGGGGGAGGGATCATAACTCCGTTTTCCTCAACTATTTCGAATTCAACTGGTTCATAAACACCCGCATTACGGGGCTTGGATGTAAAAAGGGAAGACCATTTTCTCGGGACAGACGGGCTAGGGGCAGCAGGGCAACACTCCATATCACCAGATGCATCAACAGGCAAGCTGACACCAGGTAATAAAACAGTGTTCACAGTGCCAACATTGTCATAGTCATTATGTCGAATAGTTGGAGTGCCGCAAACTGAACCAACTTTGTCACTAGCTAGCAAAGCCGTTGGAACCTCAGAACTAACCACACGGTCCATAACAATTGAATCCTCATCAACATTCACATTGGAACCTGACATTGGGATAAATTTAGTTGCACCTGGCATAGTCGAAGATGAATTCACAGCAGCTTGACCGTTTGTTATCGCAAATGCATCACTCGAACACTGGAGGGAAGAAGGAGCCACGTGGGACCGTTTGATAGCATAGAGTGGAGGGAAATCTCGGGGCGAAAGGAGGTCAGGACGAGCGACAACTTCATCTGCCATAGATCTAAAACAACGTCCAGAGCGTGTTGAGGAGGGGGAGGGGAGACGCTGAGGAAAGGAAGGGGAAGAGGACATGAATGGGGACGGAGAAAGGGAAGTCGCGAGAAGCCCTAAACGCGCCTGAAACCTAATTCGCCAATACTCCAAATCGCCGTTCGCCTGGAGCCATTTTCGAGAATAATGAAAAAACTTTGGATTATATTGATAACTAGTTAATTGTTGTGAATTATTAGCTGACTTAGATGTTGACTGTAATGAATGACTATTTGTTGACATTTTGGATGATTGGATGTTATTTATTTTTATATATTCCTGTTATTATCATATTTATTATTTGACATCCTATAAATTGTCGTTTGAATCATTTTTAATAAACTAAGAAATAGATTGAAATGATATACACCTATGACACCTTGATTTGGATTGAAATGATATATATCTATCCCAGCAATTAAAATTGAAATAACTAATCACTTGGCCATAAGATAGAAAATTATATATGGACATCAGTTTGGTTAAATTAAATGGTTTTAAAAATCTTGAATCTGGATTTTTGATTAAAAGATATTGTTTTAGAGGAAATAAATTGTGGATTTATAAGAATTAAAGTATTTTCTAATTCAAGCTTCAAAATGTGAAATCAAAATTGGTTAAAGGAAATTGATTAAAAGAATTGAATTGGTAATGCGAAGCTATAGTCGATGTATGACTTTAATTTTGAAAATGGAATTATTTTAAAGATTTGGATCTTAAAATTGAATAATGAGGGTTAGTTTGATTAAGTATTTAAATCGGTATACTGAAATTGGACATGAAATTGATACAAATTGAAATGGTTTAAAACAAGAATTGAATTGAAATTTAAATCATTGAATTGAACCGTTGAACCGAATTTGAAGTTAAAATGAACGTTTCTAAAATTGAAATTAATTCGAATTGAAATTGAAATCAAGTTGATTTGAAATTTAATTGAAATTAAGTCAATTGAATTGAAAGATTTGAAATTGAGTTTGTTGATTTGAAATTGGACATAGGTCTAGATTATTGAAATGGAAAGAAACAGTTTGATTTGGTATTATTTCCCAAATAAATTATTTTAATATAAACTGTTAAAATCTATTTTTTGATACTCTAATTATTTAAATTTTCCAAACTATTTTACTACATGAACCATTTTTAATACTCAAATCATTTTATACTAAACTATTTTAAAACTTTGAACTATTTAAGCTATTTAAACTATTTAAACTATTTTTAAACTATTTAAACCAATTCAAACTATTTCTATAAGTTCAGACAGTGCAAAGTTGGATTTTGTATATTTATATTGTTGATTAAATGCGAATGTGGTTAAATGAGATTATAACCTAAGTTGGAATTTGAAATGATATTTTCAAGCGAAATGACATATTTTGAGTAAATTTGATGATTTTGATATTTTGAAGTGAATATGATTTTGATATCAAATATAAATCGGTTTTGAAATGTAAAGGAACCAACCGGTGTGAAAAATAACGTTGGTTGTTAGAGAGACCGAGGTCTTTTATTGGCATACTCTCTTTCAATATTGAAACCACTTTAACAACTGTGTATGCGGTGGATGGTATTCAAAATGTAGAGGTTGAATTGGAGGTCTTTGCTGGATATGAAGAAAGAGAACGATGATGGATGACCTCGACACTTGTGTCAATTTGAAGTGACTAAAACAAGAGCCTATGTCTGGCCAAGGGGTTAGCTACCTTTAGGGGTCCCACCCCTTTATATTATATTGACTTTGACTTTATCAGCAAACATTGATTTGATTTTTGGGGGTAGAGGACTCGGTGGGCGGTCGTAGCTACGATGCGTTACCACCATCCATAAAAGTTTAACTAGTAGAATCTTACCTTAGACATTGCCTTACATGCCTTGTCATACATTTATCATTATACGTGACCACTGCGATTTTGTTTTAGTGTTGTCTTATCACGGTGTCTCCCTGGCTACCGACATTACAGGTGATGCTACTAAGGCAAACTATAGGACAACGCTTAAAAATGTGTTAAGGGGGTTTAGTACAAAACCACAACGCTGTTTTAATATTTATTTTATTAATTAGACACTACATATATACTGTATCTTACTACATATAGATAATGTAACAGATCCTTAGAAGATAGAAATTCCCATAACATATGTTAAGTTATTGCACGCACGTTATACATTGGATAAGAGATGCACAATCTCGTAAACATCTCTGAAGTTATTACACTTATATTTACTTGTTGTTGATTTAACTTACATAAAACTTTTAGTTCTGACTCGAGTGTTTTGTCTTTTCATTATGTTTGGGTCTGCATGAGCTTTTTAGTGTTAGAAGACATTATTTCTCAAGGATGAAGATGAAGTTTGGTATACTATGTTGTTAGTATTATACCGCTGCATCATTATTGGTATGTTGTTAATTGTACTCCAACCGTTGTAAAAGTTGTGTAATCAAATGTATGTTGTAAAACAGCTTGATTATTATATTTTGTCATTGCGCTGCGAGATTCTGTATTTTTGTTTTCCTTTTTTTCTCTTATTTTCTTATTTACCGCATTGATAACCCTCCCATTTGAATGGTTTGTGTTAGACATGTGTGGTTAATTGTCGATTTAAACCGTCTAAAAAGGCGGGTCATCGCAAACACTTTAAAAACACTCTTTAAAAATATTCTTTTAAAGTGGCAAATTATGTTTCTAAGTGTATCAAAAAGTTACAGCTTGCTTTGCTTTTTTACCATTCCTTTTTAAAGTTTCCACATTTATAAACTATCATTTATAAGTTTAAGAACCATATTAATTAAGAAAATAAATCAAGTTAAAATCTTTTATCTATTTAAACATCATTTGTCATTTCGAAGGAAAATAAATCAAATTTATAACATTTTATAAATTTAAAACAATATTAATTAATCCAAAGGAAAATAAATCAAATTTATAACCTTATATAAATTTAAAACAACATTAATTATCCCGAAGGAAAATAAATCAACTTCATAACCTTTTATAAATTTAAAATAACCTTAATTATCCTAAAGGAAAATAAATCAAATTTATAATCTTTTATAAATTTAAAGCGTTTTAATTATTCCAAATGATAATCAACCAAATTTAACCTCTTTTATAAATTTTAATCAATACTTTTCCTTTATTTTCAAAATTCGCAAAATATTTGAAAATATAGTTTAAACAATTTTCAAACTGCAAAAACGCTGCAAAACATTTATTTAATAAAAATAGAAGCACAAGATCAACATACACAAGTGTTGAAGGAGATGATATTTCATAAGTGATGGTATAGTGAAAATTGCTATAATGACACTTACATAATTCAAATAGTATGTCACAAGAATTTCAACCCAAACATCAATATAAGAAATAAAAGAATATAAATAAGATGCGGATAACAGCAAATAAATTATGGCAAGAAACCCCTTAGGGTCTCCCTACACAAGTCCTCTGTAAATTTCATACACACACACGCTTCAAAGTGTCTCATAGCAACATATTCGCTGCGAAAACACTTCGACTTCTTCCTTTTTGTCCTTTGCAATACAATGGTTATTTATGTCATCCGCTATCCAGCAGGAATTCAAATCCAAACAGACAATTAAATAATAATAATCCTTTTACTTTACAAGCATATAATGATGATTTATTCTGCTCAATATATGTTCGAATAATTTATTCTATTTTATTATGCAGAACGGGGTTTTATTCTGCTGAATAGATGTCCTAAATAAAGTACAACTAATTTAAGTACGTTAAGCACAGTTAGATTACATCACTATATTTTACAACTAAATTATACTTCATTAAAATATCAACTATCATTCAGGTATTCAACAACAATCTATAACAACACAGGACTCGTATAGTTTATTTAAATGTGAGTAAACTCTCTAACATTCCAATTGACATCGAAGCATTCCGGTTTGAACTAAAATCAAACGAAATTCAATTTTAGCATAAAATTTCACTTGCTTCAAATTCGACCAAATCAATTCCAATACGAAGATGATATTGATACGAGTCCAATGCAACTGACAGCGTCTAAAACCGATCTCGTATGCAAAAATTAGCTTTTATATTAAAAATATAATTAAATATACTAACCGCGTCACTTAAAATTAATTACCCCTAATTAATACTTCTTCCCAAATCGATAATTACTTCCTGCCTAAATAGATACGTGCACGACCCAATGTCGATTTCTTCAGTTGGGGATTTCTCCTCCATTTCTCGACTAAGTTGACAACCAATTTTGCCATCGAAATCCCTAACCACTACCCAACCATCACCATGAAGCACCTGGTCCTCCAAAAAAAACATGACCTGGGAGCTCTATCTTGACTTGACCGCCATCGCACCCCTTCAAATGACAACTACAACTTGCTGAACTCCTCCCGTATGTGCTCCGCCTCATGTGGAACACAACCTCAGTAGTCGTTTGCTTAACTTCTCCTCAAGACCCCCCAAAACCGAAACCCTAGCTTGCTCATATTCGTGAAATCGCCTCTGTGATAGCTGCATCTCCTCCTACCCCTTAAACGAAGCCTCGCTGCCTAAATCTTTAATTGATTTTTTTAGTAAAAAGGTCTGGTTTTCTTTTTGGTTTTGATTTTCAAAGATTAGGGACATTTCTTTTTACCGGAAATGTCAAAATGAAAGAAAGAGAAGCGGGAATTATCAAATGAAAATAATGTGTGTGAATTAGAGTATATTTAAAACCCAAAACAACTACATAACCTCCAACACAAGTTTATCAATATGTCAAGCAACGCATCTCATCACCCATCAAATCAAGTTTAAAATTTTGGATTTTGATTGATTTAAGAAGTTTTGAAAAGTAGGGTTTTCAAAGTATCCCGCTATATGATATTCCATTCTCGTTCAAACCATGAATGACTGAAATAAAATACAATCGTGCATCAAAATGCAACACGTTCACAAATAAACAATAAAATAAATAGATTATTTTATTCTGTAAAATTCCAAAAATATCATGTTTTGCTGTAAATACATCAAACGATAATTTAAATATTTTTCAAATTAAAAATTATGGAAAAATCAATTAAACTGAAATAAAAATACGCTAGTAAAGTCGAATCATTTTTATTAACAATTGATTTTCATGTTATTTATTCGAACTATTATTATTTATTAATTAAAAGGAGTTAAATAAGGCTATTAAATCCATTTAATTACTATTTAATACACAATTCAAATATATAAATAATCCTTGTATTTAAACTCAAATTATTAAACTCTAAAAACCAGTTATTCAAATATTTAAAATTAATTAGATATTCAGAATCAGAACTATAAAATTCTAAGATGTTACATTCTCCCCCTTTAAAAGAATTTCATCTCCAAATTCCCAAAGGAAGAAAATGCCTCCAAACCCTTAAGTTTTAAAACAATTTATTAAAATAATATCTTAAACCTTTGAAGTTCTTACGAAAACTTTCGACAGCACCTCCCTTGCGTGGCTGATTCGGAAAAACTACAACTCGCCACGAATGGCCCAAATCAACAAAGGAAACAAAAGCCAAGTGGCCTTCTATATCAAGGGCATAAAATCATTAACCAATTACCAATATCTAAATCTACTACATACACATCTTTTGCATTTTTTATTTTTGCAAGCAACTCATAATCCGAAAGAGAACCATTTGCCAAAAAGCAATACACAAGCTATTTCTTTCACAAATTCTTTCAAAATCACTCTTTCAAAAGCACCGAATTTAAGTCCTTATAAGCAACAGCTATATAAACCGTTGTCTATAAAATCACATTATCAGTCAAATCGAATCTCATAAGGGAATGGGCTAATATTTAACACTATTTAAAATGTTAAATGACCATCAAACAAGATTTATAATTTTTCTTAGGTTCACAATTTTCCTAAGTCACACAACAAGTATATAAATATACTTAAGTTCGTATGATATACATAAATCGTCGGCATGCAATATCAGATCCAATCACTCGCTCGGATACATAGACTTTGCTTCCAAATAGTATTTCTCACCCAACCTTCCTAGTGCAGACTCCGATTAGCTTCCTCGATTAGAAACCTCCGTACTCCTTGCATAGCCATATACTATAATAGAAAACCTCATTATCATATCAAGAATCCAAATCAAGTGTTCACTGACAAGAATAAAGTGAGAAATCCTATTTCGAAATGGTGACCTCGAAGTTATTTATTCGAATCCAAGATCAAGAACCATGCGAATAAAATGATCTACATACAACTTAACTTAATCTGATTGGTTTCTTAACTACTACAATTCTTTTCAAAATTACTTTCATTTTCATTTCTAGTATTTCATTAAATACTAAAAATTTATGGATTATTTCATAAATTTTCACTTAAGTTTATAAACATTTTGTAAAGACACAACTTTATAAAACATTCAATTTAAAAAATTACTCCACTTTTATCTACTTGTATAATACTCTTTCATATCCTAAGAGTACATACCGGATGTTAGTTTTAATTTATTTTTCAAAATTCAAATGAAGGCCCAAACATAATATGGGTTTTAACTGAACCGATTACTTCTACCTTTTACCTTAGCGTATCCTAAGAAAAGATGTTTACTGGTTGGTCCAATAACAACAAATCATTTATATGACTTAGATGTTTAAACAAAAATATGGTTTTAACAAAAACAATGCTTATTAAAATCTTCCTATCCAATTTAATCCATTTAAAACTTGAGTTAAATTATCTCTTTTCCATTCAAGAGTTAAAAAATTTCATGTATCAAATTATTCTTTATTCAAAATACTTTTTAGTTTAAATCAATTTCCATTAAGGAAACTTAAGAACTTGATACCTAGTTTTCAAAACCCTTTTGAAAATAATACTACATATATTTCTACATGTATAAAATAACTTTACCAATTTATTCACTAATGCTTGCTTTTAGTTCGTTTGGATTCGAGCTCATCTCGATCATATAGTGATAAAGAGAATAATTTACTAAGTGCACCACAACATTCGCCTAAGCAAACATTCAATCATCAATTAGAAGATTATTCAGATCACTAATCGAGATGTTTTCCCCCGAATTATCTAAAGAAAATTTAACTTTCTTAAAAATATTTCTCATTGAAATATTTATACTTACAAATATTTCCAAGTAATACCACTAATACTTTTCTCAAAAATCATTTTGAAATCAGTTCAAGGAATACCGAGATTTAAATTCTCAAAATCTCTTTTCACTTATAAAATACCTTTTATAAATCATATAAATAATTTTATATACCATACTTACGTAAAATATGCCTTTTAAAAATAATCTTACACTATAATAACTTTCTTTTATTTTAATAAACTTTTCATGAGTACTTATCATCTAAATGTCTTATCTTCCCATTTAGATAATATTAAACAACTTTGATCGAAATTTTACCTTTAATTCAATATTATTAAAAGATGACTTTTAACTTAACATTTTCTCCAAACACCTTATAGTCAAATTATGGAACTTAATTCATCAAGGGTTTGTTTTAATGTACTAACAATCATTAAACAATAATACCAATAAACAGATCGAGCATAAATTTACAAAACAAGCAATAGTCAATGCTCTTAAATTATCTGAGCATGAAAAATCACATTTTCATAAAAACAAACACAACATTGATAACTATATCAACTTGAAAATTATTCCTTTATATATATATAACCCTAGGTAAAATATTTCATTTAACAAATTTTCAAAAAATCAATATCTTGTCCCTTTGCCTTATCGAGAGTTTAGAAATCCCTATTGACACCATGGCATCATACATCTTGATCAGAATTCATAAACAACCCAATAGACCAATTAACACGGTATGTTTTTACAGCAATAACAAATACGCTTTTGTATATGTAATACTCTCAAACTCATTCTATGATGTCACTTACCCTATCTCTTATGAGCCATACCCTACCAAAGCCAAGGTTCTCGCTTAACCTTCAGCTCTTATACCAAATGTAACGACCATCCTTTTTGACCATCAAAAGTCGGCACACAATGCATCTATGGTATTCAAATGCTGATCATCCACTCGCTAGGAAGGCAGATTGTTAGGATAAAATAAAAGAAAAAATAGTGGAAACAGAATCTCGTAGAAACGACAACATGTATTACCATAAGTATAATATAAATTATCAACCCAAGATACAAAGTATGTGATGCCCTACCTCGAGACCCACACTAAAAAAGAGTATTGCTAGGCAATATTGTCTACTAATGCGGAGAAAAAGGCTGGTTTGGAGCGATCATATATAGCCTTGTCTAAAATATCTATTGAATATGCTGATAAATGCTCTACTATTTTTTTTTCAAAATCAAGTGGATCGACATATCCAATACATACTTAATATAAAACTATAGGTGGCTAATGGATCTATCAGAACAAAATACAATAACTAAATAAACATCACACCACAGAACAGCAAACATATATACATATATAATGATACATCCCAATGCAATACAAATGATACATCAATTATGGTATAACGACCACATTATATACACGAGTCAAATAAATATACAACACAAGATACAACTCTAAAGAGACTATAATTGTAAAAGATGATAGAAAAATATCCATGCGGAAGCTTCAAGGCGAAGCTAAGTCCAAATGCAAATGCTAAACATGAAACAAACTCAGTCTGACCCGAGTTTAAAAATACACGGGTCAGTCTAGCTAAAACATCAGTTTAATAAGGAAGGATGATAATAATAATTATGAGGAAAGAGTAAAGTATCCTTTCGAACAAGAGGAAACCATACCAAGAGCGTGATATCACTTCATTAAGAAAACGTGGGATCATACTTCTTGAAAAGAAATAACAAGTAGTACAAGTTCATAACTCAAGTGGACTAATATCACTTAAGTATATGAAACCTCAAGGAAGAAACCTTTGTGATAAAAATCAATTAAACATCATAATTATCTCATATCATTGGCGAAATCTCTAAGATAACAATAACAGTTTCGATGAACCATATCTTATAAATAAGAGAATCATCAATAAAAACTCTCGCCAAAGTGGAAAACATAAAATGTTCTCAAATAGGATAATCCCAAAATTCAAATATGCCTCATCTCATTGGCATAAAAAAATCTCAGAATGCCATGGAATGGAATTATAAATCTCAAATATAGAAGAATCTCCAAACCGAATTATACCTTATCTCATTGGTATAAATGTATATGAAACTCAACTTAACTCGCCAAAAAGATAAATCCCAGAATATCCGATATAATCATGAAAATCATCAAACTCATAACCCAAGGAACTCGATAAGAGTTCAAAACATCATAATGAAATCACCTTATATAGAACATCGCTTATAGCACTAGGCTATTGATGTAATAGAACATCTTAAAATGGTGAAATCATAATAAAACAGAAAACTCAAAAAACCTGGATTGGCCAGATCCTCAATTGCCATGCCGTAGCAATGCTGCACGTGCCAAACTCTTGTCCAATGTTATATATATTAGGTACATATCGCAGATGACCGAAGTCGTAAAACCCAGATGACCAAAGTTGTAAATCCCAAATGACCACTCAGATGACCCGAAGGTCTATAGCACTAGCATACCCATAATGTGTCACAAACTCTCAAATAGGAACCCAAAAAATGTTAACGTGCATCCCATACCACACATTCACACTCAACGGTTTACTAACCGCTAACCAATGCTACATTAGAAAACAAAAACATCATAAAATCTCAAAACTCGAAAAACTCAGACTCGCCTCATCTCATCGGCAACTAAAACACTATATCGGGTTCTCATAGATCATACTCCTAGAATATGAGATCTCGAACCACAACTCGCCAAATACTGGCCATCTCAAATAATTCCTAAATATAGGAATTATAATCTCAAAAACTCGTTATAAAATGGCCAAAGAACTCAAAATCGATAATCTCTAATAGCTTCGATCGTACAAGTCCGGGATTAACCGAAACAGTAACCGCACGTGTCCCATACCACGTGTTTTAGTAAATCGTTTAATGCTCTTTCTCATACAATCGAATAGTGCAAAATTTGTATTTTATATTTAAAATAATTTATTAGAGAACACTAGCTTTTAAAACTATTTTTCAAAAACCCTTATTATAGGAAATAAATAGATTTTATAACTTCAAATAATTTAAAAATATCATATAATAATTATTTAAAATACCAGTTTATTTTAAAAATTATTCCAAAATAGTTTGGAGAAAATCGTGCTCTGAAACAATGAAAAACAAAGAAAAAACCTCAAAACCGATAACTCGAATTCAATTCAAAATCAATACAAATTTGAATTTCAAATTCCTAAAATATAGCTAGCCTATTGATAGGCATCATAGCTCTTTAAACCATCACATAAACATCATCAAAATCAAGCAAGATAGGAAGGAAAACAATAAAATCAAGCATCAGGATTACATGGCACAAGAGAAAAGGAGCAACAGGCAAAAGTGACTCAGAGGTCGACATGCATGTCGACCCCAAGGTCGACCTCTCTCCCCTCTAGGTCGACTGTATGGTCGACCTAAGAGCTTAAGGTCAACCTTTCTCCCCTTTAGGTCGACCGTACGGTCGACCTAGAGAGCTTGAGGTCGATCCCTAGGTCGACATATCTAGGGTACGAACTTTGCCCAGTAAATTTTTCCAGCCTCATCCTGATTTTCAAGCACCAGTTTGACATATCAAATGAAGATGAAATGCTACGAAATTGGACATGCTTGTAGTACAACATCTAAGCTACCAAATGAAAGAAATCATGCAGCATTTTGTTGCCATAATCTCAAGTTACAATCATTTAAAGAGACAACATAAAACTGTTTCTCATAGAGAAGTAAAGTATAAACAGAAAACAATTACAGTAACTTGTTTTTCACAGAATCAAGCAATTTTCCACTTTGATTTTCTAGAATTGTGAGTTAACAAACTCTTTTTGCTATTAGAGATGATCAAACCTAAAATTTATGTTGAAAGAGGCAAGCTTTGAGGAGATTCTAACTTCAAATAACCTGTACAGACTTAAAACAATACATGCAAGAAGGAGATAACAATAAATTAGAAAAACCTACTTCTAAAATTAGGAATTGATGAAATTGGAAAGTTTAGAGTCAGATTACCTTTTAATTCTACTCTAATTTGATAAAATTCTCCGGTGTTTGAATTAATTTGAAGGAAGAGCCTGAAATTTACAAAAAGGTAGAGATGGGTTTTATTTCTATTCTCAGGTTAGAAGAAGGAGCTAAGAAAAAAATGAACGTACATGTAAAGTAATTTTCTCCTTTTCTCACTACTGGTTAAGGCTAAATGGGCTTTAGACCCAAATGAGAAGAAAATTTAAATGTTCTAAATTAATTACTCAACAAAAACCCAAATGCATTTCTACATGGACTAATTTACAAAACAAAAAGCATTTTCTTTTTAGTTTACACACAAGAAAAATGTACAAACTTACACACTCATAAAATAAGATATTTTACACTATATAAAAAGATAAATTTTTATTTTTAAAAAATTATTATTATTAAAACCCTTAATTTACAAAAATGCACTATTTACCTAAATAAATGAATAAAACTTTGTTTTTAGCTTCTAAAATTCAACAAAATTACCTTTATCACTTTGAAAAATATTTCAAACCATTTTAAACTTAAATTTACAGTTAAAACACATTTTTAAACTAATTTCCACCTTTTTAGTAAATAAACCACTTTTAAAAATCAACTACTTCTCTTGAAAATCATCAATAGAAGTAATTGGCAATAATTAACAGATTATTGCATTTTCTCTAAAATAAAAATGATTTTCCACTTATTATTAACCCAAACAAAAATGAATAAAGTTCTAAACTTTATTTTCATAATTTGGTTCCAATTTCATTGTTCGTTCCAAATAAACAATATAAATTTTCCAATTTTATTTTAATTCTCAATATTAAATTATAACTGCCATTACAATTTAATGTTAACAGGTAATCTCCAAACCTCGGGTTGTTACAGACTCCCCCTTACAAAAATTATGTCCTCACAATTTTTTTTAACGAACAGTTTGTATTCAATACAATTATTTCATCATTCAAAGGAAAGTTGACAAGCTTGAGATCAAAACTCCTCATTCTCTACTCAAGATGAAAGAAGGCTAAGATAAAATTGCTCGACAAATTTTATGATTTTCCCGAATATATACGTCAGGATTAGCGGACTATATAATTTTTCCAAGCAACACCACATGATTTCAAAGGCTTCACACCTTTGAATAAGTACACAAAAGAAAAAAGCTACCTAATCAATCGAGTGAAATTGATTTCTCAAAACTTCTTAAATGGAGTCGGGATTTAGCTCAACTTTTACCCCGAACTTCAATCAACAAGATGATTATCGATCTAACTTTTTCGTGTGTCACTACGATAAAAGCCATATCGATAAGTGAATAACAACAAGAATGGTAGAAAAATTCAAAAAGAGGTGGTTTCTTCAAGGGCCACCAACCTCAATGACCTCAAAAATGAAAGTCGTTGGACCTTGCACTAAGGCAAGAGAAGCACAAGGAACCAAGAAATTTCAAAAAGACCAATATTAACTCAAAATTCCTTAAGTTATTTAAAATTCATCACTTAGAAAATCATAATCTAAACTTCAATATATTTGAAGATTTTCGAAACTTTTAATATAGCGTCTTGTAGTAATAAATAAATTTAAACTCATATTCTTTCTTACAACAAGGTTAAATTTCCAAAAGAGTTTCATAATTTCATATCAATAAATCCTCAAGATAAAGCTTGAAATTTTAATACTCCTTATTTTTTAAACACCCAAAAATTTCAAAACAAGCTTCATCTTCAACATAAATAACTCAATGTTAATATTCAATAACCATTTTATTTTTCAAATAAAGTATTATCTCATCAAAAATTCACCATTTCAACAATAAAACATAACTATATTCAGCCTATAAATTTTAATTATCCTAATGGCAATGCCACGCCATTGGTTTATAATGAGTAGCCCTGTCGATTGGCTGCATAGTTGATCAAACGATCAAAACTGCCTCGCCACTCATCCAGCCGATGTTGGTTCAATGGCTGCAAATGTTTTCTAAAAATAAACTTTAATTCTCAAGCCATTTTATTCTAATTCTAGGTTAAATCTCATTAAAACTCAATTTATCATGTCTAATTGTCTCATCACAACGTTTAGAAAATTCCTATCGATAACGTTGACCAAACGTAGCGACAAGGATTCTTAAAGCACTCAATGGACAACCCAACACAAAACCCTTTTCTATAAAATAAGTTTCTCATAATTAATTCTCAAAATGTTCTTTATTTATCTCAAAACAAAAACCTAATTCCTTTTAGAAGCACATCTTCAATTTCTGAAAAATTTGAAAACTCAAGTTTTATTGCTTATTCTTAAAATCAAGGAACACAAATTGAGATCATCGAGATATTCCCAGAATACTCATATCCGAGATTGATGAAACAGAATAAAATGCTCGTCAAACCCAACGGTGTAACGAACTTCCCACAAAATTATAAGAGTGCGGAATGTGGTAAGAGGAGCGCTATTCTTCGTGGCTTGCATCTTATGAAAATCGATGTAAGGTCAAGTTAAGGAATGGCCCTAACACGATCTCAGTAGTTTACCAAGAGAGCAATAAGATAAGAGTAAGGATAAAATATCTTCTCAAATGAGAAGAAGAACACAAATGACACATCATTATTTCGGACGAAGTAACATCACAGAGTATACAATCAATTGAGTATCCTAAGAGGATATCTCAAAAGATAACTCAGACGATAATATCAATTAAATTAAATGAATAACCACATTCCTTTAGTGGACATCCTTTTGGAAGGATGACCGAAAGGCTAAGAAATGGGAAAAGAGGTCGGTACAATACTCAATTGCCTGATTGGGTGTCATATCCGAACGGACTCACAGAAATCAATAGAGTTACAGTGACTGACATCCGAGATATATCATCAACATATCGATACTCAATAGTGAATACAGAGACTTTGGAATCATCTCTAACATTCCGAAGAATAAAAACAAAAAATTGACTAAATTAGGATACCAAAACAACGTATCCTATAAATCACAGAATGTGGCTTGATAATATGCAAGCCACTCCATCTCAAATCACTCAAACTTTAAGTAGAAAATCTAGATAGAAAATAACGTACCAATTCGCATGAAAAGATAAGTTACAGGGAACAACCACAAATTCTCAATCGTCTCACCCAAATATTGCGGATCGCCTCAATAGGATTTGCAATCCGTACAGAAAAACAAGACAAAGCCAATGAAAAGCATCGACCAATACCACCGATACGAATGAGTGTTAATCATCTGCCTCGAAGAGGACTCGAATAAAATCCCCACGATTAGGATTACTTCTAAGATAAGATATCATCAATTCTATTTTAGAATACTACGGAATAAAAATATTCCTAGACACATCCCAACTTCTATCTCAAAGGACATGATAAGGCAAAAGACACGATGATTAAGGGATTCATATACTCGTACTATACTTGGATGTATCATAATATATGCTTCTGTTCGGTTTTTATCATATTTTATTCTAAACTCGGCTATGATACCGAGCTGTGATGCTCTACCCCGAGACCCATAGTAACAAAGAGTATTACTGGGTAATAATGTCTGCTAATGCAGAGAATAGGGCTAGTTAGGAACGACCATCTATAGCCTTGTCTTAAATCTCTATTGAATACGTTGATAAATGCTCTAACATTTTTTTCTCTAACTCAAGTGGATCAACATATCTGATACATACTTAATACAAAACTATAGGTGGCTAACGGATCTATCAGAACAAAATACAATAACTAAATAAACATCACATCATAGAACATCAAACATATATACATATACACATATACAATGATATATCCCAATGCGGTACAAATGATACATCAATTGTGGTATAACAACCACATTATACACATGAGTCAAATAAATATACAACACAAAATACAACTCCAAAAAGACTATAACTGTAAAACAGGATAGAAAATTATCCATGCGGAAGCTTCAAGGCAAAACTAACTCCAAAAGCAAATGCTAAACCTGAAACAAACTCAGTCTGCCTGAGTATAAAATACACGGGTCAATCTAGCTAAAACATCAATTTAATAAGGATAGGCGATAACAAGAATTACGAGGAAAGAGTAAAGTATCCTTTCAAATGAGAGGAAACCATACCAAGAGTGTGATACCACTTCATTCAGAAAAGCTATGATCGTACTTCTTGAACAAGAAGAAATAACAAGAAGTACAAGTTCATAACTCAAGTGGACTAATATCACTTAAGTATATGAAACCTCAAGGAAGAAAGCTTTGTTATAAAACTCAATTAAACATCATAATTGCCTCATATCATCGACGAAATCTCTACGATAACAATAACGGTTTCGATGAACCATATCTCCTAAATAGGAGAATTATCAATAAAAACTCTCGCCCAAATGGCAAACATAATACATTCTCAAATAGGATAATCCCAAAACTCAAATATGCCTCATCTCATCGGCATAAACTAAATTTCAGAATGCCATGGAATGGTATTATAAATCTCAAATATAGAAGAATCTCCAAACTCAATTATACCTCATCTCATCGGTATAAATGTATATAAAACTCAACTCGCCAAAAAGATAAATCCCAGAATATCCTATAAAATCATGAAATCATCAAACTTATAACTCATGGAACTCAATAGGAGTTCAAAACATTATAAATGAAATCACAATATATATATATATTTAACATCTCATATAGCACTAGGCTATTGATGTAATAGAACATCTTAAAATAGTGAAATCATAATAAAACATAAAACTAAGAAAACTCAAAAAATCCGGATTGGCCAGATCCTCGATTGCAATGCCATAGCAATGCTGCATGTGCCAAACTCTTGTCTAGTGCTATATATTAGGTACCCATCTCAGATGACCAAAGTCGTAAAACCATGACGACCAAAGTCGTAAATCCCAGACGACCGAAGTCGTAAACCCCAGACGACCAAAGTCGTAAACTCAAATGATCCTAAGGTCAATAGCAGTGGCATAGCTATAATGTGTCACAAACTCTCAGATATGAACCCAAAAAATGTTGACATGCATCCCATACCACATGTTTGCACTCAACGGTTTACTAACTGCTAGTCAATGCCATATTAGAAAACAAAAATCATCATAATCTCAAAACTCGAAAAGTCAGGCTTGCCTCATCTCATCGGCAAGTAAAACACTATATTGGGTTCTCATAGATCATACCCCTAGAATAGGAGGTCTCGAACCACATCTTGCCAAATATTGGCGATCTTAGATAATTCCTAAATATAGGAATTATAATCTCAAAAACTCGCTATAAAATGGCCAAACAACGCAGAATCGATAAATTGTAATAGCTTCAATCGTACATGTTCGGGATTAACCGAAACAGTAAACGCACGTGTCCC
Organism: Allium cepa; assembly: GCA_030765085.1. Taxonomy (NCBI): domain Eukaryota; kingdom Viridiplantae; phylum Streptophyta; class Magnoliopsida; order Asparagales; family Amaryllidaceae; genus Allium; species Allium cepa. The sequence continues at coordinate 538,788,212 of CM060934.1, read as the reverse complement.
ACACCCCAGGTTTTACTAAATCGTTTAATTCTCTTTCTCATATGTTCGAATAGTGCAAAGATGTATATTTTATATTTAAAATAATTTATCAGAACGTTGGCTTTTAAAACTATTTTCCAAAAACGATTATTGAAACTGATATTTGAAATTCCTTCATTATAGAAAACAAATAAATTTTATAACATAAAATAATTTGAAAATACCATATAATAATTATTTAAAATGCCAATTTATTTGAAAAATTATTTTAAAATCGTTTGGAGAAAACCGTGCTCGGAAACAATGAAAAACAAAGAAAATACCTCAAAACCGATAACTGGAATTCAATTCAAATTTCAATTCAAAATCAATAAAAATTTGAATTTCAAATTCCCAAAATATAGCTAGCCTATTGATATGCATCATAGCACTTTAAAACATCACATAAAAATTATCAAAATCAAGCAAGATAGGAAGGAAAACAATAAAATCTATAGGATCGATTTCACCCTAGAGGGGAGGAGGGGGTGAATAGGGTGATGCTGATAATTATAAAAATTAATTGCGGAAGCTTATAAAATTATTTCAACACAGATAAATTAGAATTATAGCAGCACAGATAATAGAAGAATAATAGATGCAGAAATAGAACGACACAGAATTTACCCAGCTTCGGCAAAACCCTACCTACGTGTTGCCCCAAGGTTTCTACTAGAAATTAAGCAGTCACACGCTTACATACGTAAACTCACGACACCCGCTACTGACTACTCTAAATCTACGCTCAAAACTCTGCCACAACTCAGCCACTGAGTTGCGAATTCTCAAACTACGCCACGCAGTTTGTGCCTTAGTCACACGACTAGAAATTACAACGGCATAAAATGGAAAATACAATTTAAACACAATTTAAAAACAATTTAAATTAAAACAACCCTAATTTTTAAACTAAATACCTTATATAATTAAAAAAACAACACAATAGAAAGGGCCGGCCCCTTTTTCCTTTTATATTATTTGGCCCGTTCCTTTGTGTTTGAGATAGTGGCAGCATTCGTTCCTCTTTCTTCAAAACTTAGGGCTTCTGTAAATTCAAAGAAGAGACTTTAAATGCTCGATTGAATAGATGATTCAGCGTTCCTTTTCTGTCAATCGATGGTCTCTTTTATTTACTTCGAGTTCTTCGAATTTGATCGAGTTCGAGAAGGCTTCGGTATGTAATTTTTGCTCTTTTTGCTTTCTGGTTGAATGTTTGAACTCGATTGCCTATTGCCGATGATGATTGTGGGTTTTTATATGGATTCGATCTCCTTGTTTTTCGTTCGTCTGATTTTTTCAATACTGTGCTTCGGCCATTAGATTATGTTTGAATGTTGATGATTTCTCTGACTTTATCAAATTCGTATAAATTGATACTTGGCACTCACGGTATTGATTTTTGACTTGGTTCGATTTCTTGTTTTCTTGGTCATCACGGCACTGTTTGATTTCGTGGCTACCACGGCTTGATTTTCATTTGAATTCAGTCACTTGATTTTGTGTATGCGATTCCATGACTTTGTATTATCTTCGGCCATCACCATTGCTTTGATATTGAACTACATACAAGTATATTTGTTCGCACTAGCTATGTCACTTGCTGTATATCATTATTTTGAAACTGCTATTACATTTGAATCTCTGACATTTTTAAAATTGACTTTAAAAAATTGTCCTTGACTTGTTCCCCTTGGATTTGTGTTCGCACTGCATATATATGTGCTAGTTGCTATGCACTTTGTTCGTTGTCCTGTGCCATTTGTAGTTGTATTTGGTTGCTCATGTATATTCCACTGTACATCACTTCATATGGCTTTGCATATTTGTACATGTCTTTGATCATGTGTATTCATATACTCCTGGCCTTCGTATATTTGTTTGCACTGCTCAATTTTATATGTTGGTGACTGGTCTTTGCTTAAATTGATTTGTTGTTCCATGGTTTTGCTAGCTTGGAGTTTCAGACCTGTAGCCTTTGTACTTTGATGCTGTGTTGCCATATCTTTGTTGTAACTGGACTTGTACTTGTAGTCTTCATTGTTGTGTGGCTTTGAGCTTCATTGAGTTTGTTGCTTTTCACTGTTGCATACATGTGCTTGTCTTTCCTGTCTACTGCTTTACTTTGTGGTCTGGTTCCTTCATGTTGTTAGTGCACTTGTATTTGGTACAATTGCCCTTGTGCATTGTGTTGTTTGGATCTGGTCATTGGTTGAAGTTTGTTTTGGTTGCTTGTTTGATTTCTTTATATTACTGTTAGCTTTGGGTTTCACTGACCCCTCTTGTTGTACATGATTGCATCTTTGAATCTGGTTAGACGGTACTGTTCAGTTGAGCTTGTTTTGTATGGTCAGTGATGCACTATTGACTGTTGACATATGGGCTGATATGTGTTTGTGGTATATATGGTGCTTGGTTGTTTTGTATGCTGTTTTGGTGTTTCAGCTGCCATCATGTACATGCCGAGTCTCGTGACATTGTCTGATATGCATTTGCTTGATGGTCTGAATGGACTGTCTAACCTTTCACTTGCGACTATATGTAGCTGTCTTGACCACTTGATTGCATTTTGATTTGTTTTTCGAATTACACGTGAGTTGAATCCAGCTTGTAGGTCGGATTTGACCTTGTGCTGAAAGTTGTGACATTATTTTATTGCACTTGAGTTGAGTCCGATATTTTAGGTTTGACCTGTGCTCATCTGTCCCTGTAATTTTATCAAGTGTATATATTGGTGTGCACGGCCTTGTGTCATATACAGTGATACACTGTGTATGTCACAAGCTGTTCGTGTATGATGAATTGAAAATTAATTGATGACGAACAACCCAAATAACTGAGGCAAATATTATTTTCAAAATCCACATTTTGTTTTATACTGCAAAAATATTTCCTTTTCAATTTTACCGGTTAATATTTATTTTTACAGATTGCTCAGATGTTGGATTCAATTTGGAGTGAAGTTGAAGATAAAATACGAGTTGAGTGAGTGACATGTAGTGAGGTCAAATGTAAATGTGAATCGTGATGTAATCAAATTGTACTGTAATTGAAATTGTATATATATAGTGAGAGCTTGAAATTTGTACTATTCAAAGATTATAATAAACATTTATTGGAATAAAATTTCTATTTTAATTCAAATTACGTGTTATTTATTTTATTCAACAAATATTTATTTAATCTACGAAAAATAAAATAGTACATTAACAAATACATTTAAATGAATATATATATATATATATGTTTATTATCATCAAACAAAAATCATATAATCGCATATTCAACAATCTCCCCCTTTTGATGATAACAAACATATATTTAAGATTTTGAAAATGTTAAATGTATTTGATCATTGATATACTCTAATTACTCCCCCTATTTAAATGCTTCCTCTCTACACAAAGTTCCCCTTTATATATGCATACAATTAAAAAATATGCAAATGAGCCTATATGCAAATAGAAAATATTTGACGTTTACTTGATTTTATTTTGACAAAATCTTAACTTTTCTCTCCCCTTTCGTTATCAGCAAAAGAGTAATAGTGTTAGAGCAAGTAGAGATAAAGTGATCGATATTAATCCAACATTAAAACTCAATTAAATATAAATATTAAATTTAAAAAAAAATCAAAAAAAAATCATAAATACTTTATTAGGCGCATATTCTACTTTTAGAATGATGGGAATGATGTCATCATATAAAACCATACAGTTGTGTCTATTTGTGGTATATTTATATCAGGAATTTGAATATCTACTAACCATGCATAACCGTTAGGACTTTTAAATGAGATTAGTAGTATTCAAATTTTATTTTAAAAAATGAATTCAAATATCTTCTAACCACGCATAACCGTGAGGACTTTTAAATGGGATTAGAATCAACTTGTTTATTATTATTTTAAAAAAAATCATTTTGATATGCGTTCCATAAATGCATAACCGTGAGGACTTTTAAATGAGCATGGAAGCATATAACAAATTCCAAGTAATTCACCCATGCATAACCATAAGGACTTTTACATGAGAGTGAATACTTTGGATTTTATTTTATTTTATTATTATTTTATCTACTATATTTTTTTTCTATTAAAAAAAATGTAGAACGAAAAATGAATGATTCCTGTTTAAAGTACCACATATTGACAAACTATATGTAATTTTGATGAGTGATGGTCGTTAGAAATATGATAGAAATAGAGATGGTCATGGAATTTTTACCAACAAAAGTTTTACAACTCTTGTTTAAAGTTATAAAGAAATTTTCCAATTATACCGTCTCGAGTCATAATATATGATAAATATCAACACTCATCACTTTTTCAATCACTATTTATCTTTTCGATAATTATTAGGGAGTAAGATTAGTCAAAATAGTCATTTAAATTCAAATTCAAAAATAATTATGAAATCAATTTTTCAAAATGACTGATCTGAAAACATAGTCAAAAATGATTTTCTCGAAGGGGTTATATGAGAAAAATTTTTGCTATTTGAAAATTATTTGAAATGAAAAATATGTAGATATTTTCTTCGAAAAACGATGCAGTTACTAAATGTCTCAACAAAAATCATGTTCAACTAGTAATTTTTCTATTAACTAGATTTCCACTGTAATCTGCATCTGAATTTCTCTTTCACTCAAAGTTATCATTAATTGAATTTGTAGACCAGACCATGAAGTATGCAACAAAATATCTCAAAATCAATTTTAACAGCTTTTTAAATGATATTCTCTTGAATTTGAATTGAAGCCGTGTAAATAATTAAAAACCGTGAATGTAGAGTTAGCCGTAAAATAACCAAATGTATTATCATCCAAACATTATTATTAATCCAAACTAATATATATCAAGTAATTCAAAGACTCTAGAGATTTTTATAGTGCTCTTGGCATAAGAATATAATTGGCCAACAATTTTGAGTAAGTCAGAATCAAAATATCATTAATTCATCATCACATTATTGGCAAATTTAACTCAGATTACGGTGTAGATTATCACATTTACTATATCATTCAAATAAATATACCGTTACCTGTTTTACCTTTATGATATTTTTCGTTGTTGTCCATTTTGATTCTGTCGCCTTTGTAGTAGGCTAAGGAACTTTGCTTTGTCGCTCGTTGTGTCCTTGGAACAGCCAGAATCCAAGTAGCACTATTGTTGTTCCTTAGCCTGCCACCACACCTACACGGAAAAAGATTTTTGTGACCTATTTGTTTTTATAGGTCCATGGTTGTTAGTGGCAGAATATTTTGAAAAATAATTTTGTAGAGACCCAAAACTATTTATATATGTTCCCTTCGGCACCCAAATTTGTTTAACTTTGAGAGATTTTATATTTGTGCCTTTTGGAACCCAAATTGGTATAGTTTTCACGTGTTTGGGTCTATACCAACAACTATTGTGATTGTGTCCATATTTTCTACAAATTGTGCACATAGAATTTACTTGATTCATCTCATTTCTAATATTTTTAGATTTATTATACCCAAGTCCTTGTCTAACTGTATTAACAGTTTGTTTTCCTAGTAGCATATTCAATGATTTTTCACTTTTTGAAAATTTATCTAAAGTCGTTGACAATTGTTGGACTTGTGTTTTGAGAGATTAATTTTCATTTGACAATTATGTGCACTTTTTAATAGAATTTTCTCTCCTAGTATTTTCACTTTCTTTTAAAATCAGAATTTCATTTTCAAGTGATTTTATATTAATTTCTGATTTTTTAATTTCTTCTTCGAACGTTGGACACTTATCACATAGGGCACTTATTCTAATAGTTTTTAACAAATTGTTCAAGTTGGTCATTTAATTCAATCAAACTATCTCTTTGTGATTCAATTTTAGCATATTTCTCCCTAAGTCGTTCAAAACAGCCATTTACTTCGTGGAAATATGTAAGTAGTTATGAGTGAGTTTTAATACCTCGCTTGGCTCGTCATCGTCGCTATCAGTTATATTACCTTGAAGGCACATATCTGCTTTCTCACTCTCACTGCTAGTACTTTGATTATCTTCATCATTTGTATTCCACATGGCTGCAAAATTTCTCCTTTTTGATTTCTTTTCAAGGCCGTGTCGGTTTTGAGGACAATTGGGCTTGACGAGTCCGGGTTGGTTGCACTCGTGACAAATGATCCCGTGTTATTCTGAGTTGTCTAGTGCTTTGATTATTCTGCTTTTCATTTGTTGATTTGGAGCTGGATTTCCATATTTGTGGTTCCACTTTTTTGAATCTCTTTATTACTAGCGCCAGCTCAGCTGCTTCATCATTGTCATCCTCATCACTACTGTTTTCTACCAATCTTGTTAAGCTCGTTTCTTTAACTGAGTCGATTGAGGATGATTTCTCATTGTAGTTGACTTTTGCACCATATATTTCACCAAAAGCATTCCGGATTTCCTGTGCATTTTCACAATAAAAGATAAAGTTAAAATTATCTTGATTAATATGAGAATATAATATATGCAAAGCAAGATCATTAATTGAGATATTTTTCTTGTCGGTTATATCACACCCATTGTCAATAATATTCCAAAATTTAATATTAACAGATTTCAAATAAAATTCCATTTTTAATTTCCAATTCAAAAAATATGTTCCATCAAAAACCGGAGGAATAATATTGGAACGACCCTCGGCAAAAGTAGCCATTTTAAAAATTCAATTTTTTAAACAAAAATTGGTTTTTGTAAATTCAAATTTTTAAAACAAAAACGGCTTTTGCACCTAGCTCTGATACCACTTGTAGGATCGATTTCACCCTAGAGGGGGGTGAATAGAGTGATGCAGATAATTATAAAAATTAATTGCGGAAGCTTATAAAATTATTTCAACATATATAAATCAGAATTATAGCTGCACAAATAATAGCAGAATAATAAATGCAGAAATAGAACGACACAGAATTTACCCAACTTCAGCAAAACCCTGCCTACGTGTTGCCCCCAAGGTTTCTATTAGAGATTAAGTAGTCACACGCTTACACACGTAAACTCGCGACACCCGCTACTGACTAACCTAACTCTACACTCAAAACCCTGCCACAACTCAGCTACTAAGTTGCGAATTCTCAAACTACGCCACGTAGTTTGTGCCCTAGTCACACGACTAGAAATTATAACGGTTTAAAATGGAAAATACAATTTAAACACAATTTAAAAACAATTAAAATTAAAACAACCCTAATTTTTAAACTAAATCCCTCATATGATTAAAAACACAACACAATAGAAAGTGCCGGCCCCTTTTTCCTCTTATATTATTTGGCCCGTTCCTTTGTGTTTGAGATAATGGCAGCTGTAACAACCCTGGTTTTGTGATTGCCTGTAAAGATAAATTATAATGATGGTTTTAATTTAAAATGGAGGAATAAAATAATTTTTTAGATGTAAAATTTGTTAAAATTATTCTTGTTATAATAAACAATGGGTTTTGGTGTAATAAAATGGAGATTAAGAAGTTTGGCTGTAAATAAAGTGAGAATAATGAAATTATGTTTATTTGATGGTAATTTCATTTAAATAGGGATAAATAAAATTAATTCAACATTTATTTGTTGTAAATAAATATAAAATGAAGAAAATAAAGTTTTGAAAACTTTAATATGTTATTTTGGAATAATAATGAGCGTTGAATGGTTTTAATTTGATAAAATGCAATTATTGCGGAAATAATGGTCAAATGGTAATTTTTGTTAATTTTAATGATGTGTTAAAAATTAAATATGGTTAATAATGTGAATAAAAATGTGTAATATTGATTAAAAAAATTATTTGGATGTAAAAATATTTTTATATGGCTTGTGATGTTTAATTAAATAAGAAAATATGATTTTTGGGGTTTAATTGACTTAATTATCATGTCGTCACATTTCTTTTTACAAGTTAAAAAGTGACATTTTCAATAATAAAAATGAAGGGTCAAATGATTGTGAAATCTATGTTTTACCGTTTTGATGATTGATGGTCGTTAGAAATATGATAGAAATAGAGATAGTCATGGAATTTTTACCAACAAAAGTTTTACAACTCTTGTTTAAAGTTCTAAAGAAATTTTCCAATGATACCGTCTCGAGTCATAATATAAGATAAATATCAACACTCATCACTTTTTCAATCACTATTTATCTTTTCGATAATTATTGGGGAGTCAGATTAGTCAAAATAGTCATTTAAAATCAAATTCAAAAATAATTATGAAATCAACTTTTCAAAATGACTGATCTGAAAATATGGTCAAAAATGATTTTCTCGAAGGGGTTATATGAGAAAAATTTCTGCTATTTGAAAATTATTTGAAATGAAAAATATGCATATATTTTCTTTGAAAAAACGATGCAGTTACTAAATGTCTCAACAAAAATCACGTTCAACTAGTAATTTTCCTATCAACTAGATTTCCAGTGTAATCTGCATCTGAATTTCTCTTTCACTCAAAGTTATCATTAATTGAATTTGTAGACCAGACCATGAAGTATGCAACAAAATATCTCAAAATCAATTTTAACAGCTTTTTAAATGATATTCTCTTGAATTTGAATTGAAGCCGTGTAAATAATCAAAAACTGTGAATTTAGAGCTAGCCGTAAAATAACCAAACGTATTATCATCCAAACATTATTATAATCCAAACTAATATATATCAAGTAATTCAAAGACTCTAGAGATTTTTATAGTGCTCTTGGCATAAGAATATAATTGGCCAACAATTTTGAGTAAGTCAGAATCAAAATATCATTAATTCATCATCACATTATTGGCAAATTTAACTCAGATTACGGTGTAGATTATCACATTTACTATATCATTCAAATAAATATACCATTTCCTGTTTTACCTTTATGATATTTTTCGTTGTTGTCCATTTTGATTCTGTCGCCTTTGTAGTAGGCTAAGGAACTTTGCTTTGTCGCTCGTTGTGTCCTTGGAACAGCCAGAATCCAAGTAGCACTATTGTTGTTCCTTAGCCTGCCACCACACCTACACGGAAAAAGATTTTTGTGACCTATTTGTTTTTATAGGTCCATGGTTGTTAGTGGCAGAATATTTTGAAAAATAATTTTTTAGAGACCCAAAACTATTTATATATGTTCCCTTCGGCACCCAAATTTGTTTAACATTGAGAGATTTTATATTTGTGCCTTTTGGAACCCAAATTGGTATAGTTTTCACGTGTTTGGGTCTATACCAATAACTATTGTGATTGTGTCCATATTTTCTACAAATTGTGCACATAGAATTTACTTGATTCGTCTCATTTCTAATATTTTTAGATTGATTATACCCAAGTCCTTGTCTAACTGTATTAACAGTTTGTTTTCCTAATAGCATATTCAACGATTTTTCACTTTTTGATCTAAAGTCGTTGACAATTGTTGGACTTGTGTTTTGAGAGATTAATTTTCATTTGACAATTGTATGCACTTTTTAATAGAATTTTCTCTCCTAGTACTTTCACTTTCTTGTAAAATCAGAATTTCATTTTCAGGTGATTTTATATTAATTTCTGATTTTTTAATTTCTTCTTCGAATGTTGGACACTTATCACACTTAGGGCACTTATTCTGATAGGTTTTAACTAATTGTTCAAGTTTTTCGTTTAATTCAATCAAACTATCTCTTTGTGATTCAATTTTAGCATATTTCTCCCTAGGTCGTTCAAAACAGCCATTTACTTCGTGGAAATATATAAGTAGTTGTGAGTGAGTTTTGATACCTCGCTTGGCTCGTCATCGTCGCTATCAGTTATATTACCTTGAAGGCACATATCTGCTTTCTAACTCTCACTGCTAGTACTTTGATTATCTTCATCACTTGTATTCCACGTGGCTGCAAAATTTCTCCTTTTTGATTTCTTTTCAAGGCCGTGTCGGTTTTGAGGACAATTGGGCTTGACGTGTCCGGGTTTGTTGCACTCGTGAAAAATGATCCCGTGTTCTTCTGAGTTGTCTAGTGCTTTGATTATTCTGCTTTTCAATTGTTGATTTGGAGATGGATTTCCGTATTTGCGGTTCCACTTTTTGAATCTCTTTATTAGTAGCACCAGCTCAGCTGCTTCATCATCGTCATTCTCATCACTACTGTTTTCTACCAATCGCGTTAAGCTCTTTTCTTTAACTGAGTCGATTGAGGATGATTTCTCATTGTAGTTGACTTTTGCACCATATATTGCATCAAAAGCATTCCGGATTTCCTGTACATTTTCACAATGAGAGATAAAGTTAAAATTATCTTGATTAATATGAGAATATAATATATGCAACGCAAGAGCATTAATCGAGATATTTTCTTGTCGGTTATATCACACCCATTGTCAATAATATTCCAACATTTAATATTAACAGATTTCAAATAAAATTCTATTTTTAATTTCCAATTCAAAAAATCTGTTCCATCAAAAACAGGAGGAATAATATTGGAACGACCCTCAACAAAAGTAGCCATTTTAAAAATTCAAATTTTTTAAAACAAAAATTGGTTTTTGTGAAATCAAATTTTTAAAACAAAAAGGGCTTTTGCACCTAGCTCTGATACGACTTGTAGGATCGATTTCATCCTAGAGGGGGTGAATAGGGTGATGCTGATAATTATAAAAATTAACTGCGGAAGCATATAAAATTATTTCAACATGGATAAATCAGAATTATAGCTGCACAGATAATACCAGAATAATAAATGCAAAAATAGAACGATGCAGAATTTATCCAGCTTCAGCAAAACCCTGCCTACGTGCTGCCCCCAAGGTTTCTACTAGATATTAAGTAGTTACACGCTTACACACGTAAACTCGCGACACCAACTACTGACTAACCTAACTCTACGCTCAAAACCCTGCCACAACTCAGCCACTGAGTTGCGAATTCTCAAACCACGCCATGTAGTTTGTGCCCTAGTCACACGACTAGAAATTTCAACGGTTTAAAATGGAAAATACACCCAAATTTTTAAACTAAATCCCTTATATAATTAAAAACACAACACAATAGAAAGGGTCGGCCCCTTTTTCCTTTTATATTATTTGGCCTGCTCCTTTGTGTTTGAGATAATGGCAGCGTTCGTTCCTCTTTCTTCAAAAATTAGGGCTTCTGTAAATTCGAAGAAGCGACTTTAAATGCTCGATTGAATAGATGATTCAGCGTTCCTTTTCTGTCAATCGATGGTCTCTTTTATTTACTTCGACTGCTTCGAATTTGATCGAGTTCGACAAGGCTTCGTTATGTAATTTTTGCTCTTTTTACTTTCTGGTTGAATGTTTGAACTCGATTGCCTATTGCCGATGATGATTGTGGGTTTTTATATGGATTTGATCTCCTTGTTTTTCGTTCGTCTGATTTTTTCAATACTGTGCTTCGGCCATTAGATTATGTTTGGATGTTGATGATTTCTCTGACTTTATCAAATTCGTATAAATTGATACTTGGCATTCACGGTATTGATTTTTGACTTTATTCGATTTCTTGTTTTCCTGGTCATCACGGCACTGTTTGATTTCATGGCCACCGCGGCTTGATTTGCATTTGACTTCGGTCACTTGATTTTGTGTATGCGATTCCATGACTTTGTACTATATTCAGCCATCACCATTGCTTTGATATTGAGCTGCATACAAGTATATTTGTTCGAACTACCTGTGTCACTTGCTGTACATCATTATTTTTAAACTGCTATTACTTTTGAATCTCTGACATTTTTAAAATTGACTTTGAAAACTTGTCCTTGACTTGTTCCACTTGGATTTGTGTTCGCACTGCATATATATGTGCTAGTTGCTGTGCACTTTGTTCATTGTCATGTTCCATTTGTAGTTGTATTTGGTTGCTCATGTTTATTCCACTGTACATCATTTCATATGGCTTTGCATATTTGTACATGTCTTTGATTATTGTGTATGCATATACTTCTGGCCTTTGTATATTTGTTTGCACTGCTTCTCAGTTTTATACATTGGTGACTATTCTTTGCTTAAATTGATTTGTTGTTCCATGGTTTTGCTAGCTTGGAGTTTCAGACCTGTAGCCTTTGTACTTTGGTGCTGTGTTGCCATATCTTTGTTGTAACTGGACTTGTACTTGTAGTCTTCATTGTTGTGTGGCTTTGAGCTTCACTGAGTTTGTTGCTTTTCACTGTTGCATATATGTGCTTGTCTTTCCTATCCATTGCTTGACTTTGTGGTCTGGTTCCTTCATGTTGTTAGTGCACTTGTATTTGGTACAACTGCCCTTGTGCACTATGTGTTTGGATCTAGTCATTGGTTGAAGTTTGTTTTGGTTGCTTGTTTGATTTCTTCGTATTGCTGTTAGCTTTGGGTTTCACTGACCACTCTTGTTGTACATGATTGCATTTTTGAATCTAGTTAGATGGTACTGTCCAGTTGAGCTTGTTTTGTATGGTCAGTGATGCACTATTGACTGTTGACATATGGGCCGATATATGTTTGTTGTATATATGGTGCTTTGTTGTTTTGTATGCTGTTTTGGTGTTTCAGCTGCCATCATGTACATGCTGAGTCTCGTGACATTGTCTGATATGTATTTGCTTGATGGTCTGAATGGACTGTCTAACCTTTCACTTGAGACTGTATGTAGCTGTCTTGACCACTTGATTGCATTTTGATTTGTTTTTTGAATTGCACCTGAGTAGAATCCAGCTTGTAGCTCGGATTTGACCTTGTGTTGAAAGTTGTGAAAATATTTTATTGCACTTGAGTTGAATCCGGTATTTTGGGTTTGACCTGTGCTCACGTGTCCCTGTAATTTTATCAAGTGTATATATTGGTGTGCACGGCCTTGTGTCATATACAGTGATACACTGTGTATGTCACAAGCTGTTCGTGTATAATGAATTGAAAATTAAATGATGACGAACAATCCAAATAATCGAGGCAAATATTATTTTCAAAATCCACATTTTGTTTTATACTGCAAAAATATTTCCTTTTCAATTTTACTGCGTCAATATTTATTTTTACAGATTGCTCAGATGCTAGATTCAATTTGGAGTGAAGTTGAAGATAAAATACGAGTTGAGTGAGTGATATATAGTGAGGTCAAATGTAAATGTGAGTCGTGATGTAATCAAAATTGTACTGTAATTGAAATTGTATAAATATAGTGAGAGCTTGAAATTTTTACTATTCAAAGATTGTAATAAACATTTGTTTGAATAAAATTTCTGTTTGAATTCAAATTCTGTGTTATTTATTTTATTCGGCAATATTTATTTAATCTATGAAAAATAAAATAGTATATTAACAAATACATTTAAATGAATATATATATATATATATATATATATGTTTATTATCATCAAACAAAAATCATATAATTGCATATTCAACAAAATCAAGCATCAGAATTACACAGCACAAGAGAAAAGGAGCTATAGGGAAAAGTGCCTTAGAGGTCGACCTCTCTCCCCTTTAGGTCGATTGTATGGTTGACCTAGAAAGCTTGAGGACACCTCTCTCCCTTGTAGGTCGACCGTACGGTCAACCTAGAGAGCTTGAGGTCGACCGCTAGGTCGACATACCTAGGGTACGAACTTTGCCCAGTAATTTTTCCAGCCTTGACCTGATTTTCAAGCACCAGTTTGACATATCAAATGAATATGAAATTTGAGATGCATTTAATACATAAAACTACCAAATGAAAGAAATATGGCAGCGTTTTGTTGCCAGAATCTCAAGTTATGGTCATTTAAGGAGACAACATAAAACTGTTTTTCACAGAGAAGTAACGTATAAATAGAAAACGATTACAATATCTCGTTTTCCCAGAATCAAGCAATTTGCCACTTTGATTTGCTAGAGATTATGAGTTAAAAAACTCTTCTTGCCGTTAGAGACGTTCAAACCTCAAATGTATGTTGAAAGAGGCAAGCTTTGAGGGGATTCTAACTTTAAATAACCTGTACAAACTTAAAACAATAAAGCAAGAAGGAGATAACAGTAAATTAGAAAACCAACTTTTAAAATTAGGAATTGATGTAATTTTAAAGTTTTGGAATGAGATTACCTTTTAATTATACTCTAATTTTATAAAATTCTTAGATTGTTGAATTAATTTGAAGGAAGAGCTTGAAATTTGCAAAAAGATAGAGATGGGTTTCATTTCTATTCTCAGGTTAAAAGAAGGAGCTGAGGAAAAAATGAACGTACAGGTAAATTATTTTTCTCCTTTTCTCACAACCAGTTAAGGCTAAATAGGCTTTAGACCCAAATGAGGAGAAAAATTAAATGGCCTAAATTAATTACTTAACAAAAACCCAAATGCATTTCTATATGCATTAATTTACAAAACAAAAGGCATTTTCTTTTTAGTTTACACATAGGAAAAATGTACAAACTTATATACTCATAAAATAAGACATTTTACACTATATAAAAAGATAAAATTTTATTTTTAAAACATTATTTTTATTATTAAAAACCCTTAATTTATAAAAATGCAATATTTACTCAAATAAATGAATAAAAAAAATTTAGCTCCTAAAATTCAACCAAAATTATTTTCTCACTTAGAAAAATATTTTAAACCATTTTAAACTTAAATTTACATTTGAAAAACATTTATAAACCAATTTCCACCTTTTTATTAAATAAATCACTTTGAAAATCAATTACTTCTCTTGAAAATCATTAATAGAAGTAATTGGCAATAATTAACATAATCATTGCATTTTCTCTAAAATATAAATCATTTTCCACTTATTATTTACCCAAACAAAAATAAAATAAAGTTCTAAACTTTATTTTCACAATTTGATTCCAATTTCATTGTTTATTCCAAATAAACAATATAAAATTTCTAATTTTATTATAATTCTCAATATTAAATTATAACTACCGTTATAATTTAATGTTAACATGTAATCTCCAAACCCCCGGGTTGTTACAAAGTACATCAGAGTTTAAAAGAACATCAGTGGTTGGACACTTATAAATTTCCGACCTTACAATTTCCGATAGGAATATATATAATAATACAGTAGAAAATAAAATTATTATGGTAGGTGAACATCCAACTTTACTTCAAGAGCACCATGTCCCACCAACGACAACCTAGAAAAATACTCGGTCTGACCCGAGCATTATAATAAAATAACACCCGAATCAGTTTGGAGAACCACCATGAGAAAACTCAAGTAATATGATGAACATTTAATAATTCCGTGAGACCATGCTGCTAAACGCGGAACAGGTTTTTACCTCAAAAGAATAACTACCAAACATGAAGAAATTGAAAACAAATCAAAACAAAAATCCAAATAAAAAGGATGAATATATACAAGATCAAAATCCAAACTTAAAGAATGGACAAAAATAATTAAACATCGAGAAGAGCTCCAGACGCTTCACGATGCAATTAAGGAAACAATTTAAAGATTTGAATCAAATAAGGGAAAGGGAAATTTTCCAACAATGATTAGGAGGGTGCGCTCCATTATCAAAAGTATACCTCTAGAAATATACTTGAGAACTACAATGGCTCTCGAAAAATGCACAAGCCGGACCCCGCCAACCTTATCGAGTATCTGAGTATTTCACATCTCCGAGCATACAAACAAATCAGATCTAGTGTAGATGTGAAGATACCCTAATGGGAGTAACCCCATATAGATTGACGTCCACTCGCTTTTTGGTTTTAGTCATTTTTGATAGAAGATATGAACGCTCAAATGAACAACAAATTGTCTTAAATTGACCAAACCGAAAGAAAAAAAGATTAATTACAAGGTTTGAATAGAAACATGGAAAATGAATTTATCCAACATGACTAGGAGGGCACACCCCTATCCCGCAAGTATACCTCTAGATAAAATAAACTTAAGAGTTCACGCCAAACATGCAACACTCTAAGGAACTTCCAAGCTGGACCCTGTTAAATCCATAGGCACCTGAATATACACACATTATCGAATGCAAGCTACCAACAACTTTCTAGATAAATGTAAATATCTCTTAATGGGTTCGACTCACATGGCTTGGTTCCAACTCGCTCTTTGGTTTTAGTTATCCGCAATGTTGGAGCCAATGCTCAAAATGTTCTTCAAATCATCCTGGATTGGCAAGCACAAAGAAATATATCAAAATTGATAGTTGAGAAATCGACTTTTGAAAATAAATGAATGATTGTATATAGGAATTACATCACATACACTTGTCACCAATAAATGAATCAAGATTTTAAAACATTTGATTCTTACTTATGCTTGATTTTCTTATCACAAATGCTGGTAAAACTCTTTAAAAATATTCTTTTAAATGGGAAAATTATATTTCTAAGTGTATCAAAATGTTACACCTAGCTTTGTTTTTTTAAACATTCCCTTTTAAAGATTTCCACATTTATAAACTACCATGGTATAAGTTTAAGATCTACATTAATTAAGACAATAAATCAAGGTAAAATCTTTTGCATATTTAAACATCATTAACTATCCCAAAAATAATAAATCAAATTTATTTTCATTTATAAATTTAAAATAATACTAATCATTCCAAAGGAAAATAAATCAAATTTATAAATTTTTATAAATTTAAAACAGTGTTTATTAATCAGAAGGAAACTAAATCGAATTTATAACCTTTTGCAAAATTTAAAACAACATAAATTATCCCGAGGGAAACTAAATCAAATTTATTACCTTTTATAAATTTAAAATAACATTAATTATGCCGAGGGAAAATAAATCAAATTTATAACCTTTTATAAATTTAAAATAACTTTAATTATCTTGAAGGAAAATAAATCAAATTTATAATCTTTTATAAATTTAAACCGTTTTAATTATCCAAAAAGATAATTACTCAAATTTATAACCTCTTTTATAAATTTTAATCAGTTTTATCCTTTATTTCAAAATTAGCAAAATATTTGAAAATATAGTTTAACCAATTTTCAAAGTGCAAAAACGCCACCAAATATTTATTTAGTAAAAATACATGCATAAGTTTAACACACATAAGGGTTTAAGAAGACGATTTTTCATAAGTGATAATATAATAAAAATTGTTATAACCAAACTTACACAATTCAAATAGTATGTCATAAATATTTCAATACAAATATCAATATAAGCAATAAAAGAATATAAATAAGATGTAGATAACAGTAAATAAATAAAGGCGAGAAGCCCCTTAGGATCCCCCTACAAAAGTCCCCTGTAAATCTTATATATGTGTGTGTATGTGCGCACGCGTGCACTTCGAAGTGTCCCCTAGTGACCTATTTGCTATGAAAACACTCGGCGTTCTTCCTTTTTTCCTCTACAACAAATTGGTTATTTACGCCATCCGCTATCTAGCAAGAATTCAAATCCAAACAAACAATTGAATAATAATCATCTTTTTACTTTGTAAGCACAGAATGGGGATTTATTTTGCTCGATATATGTCCAAATAATTTATTCAATTTTATTATAGCAGAACAGAGTTTTAGTCTACAAAATATATGTCTCAAACGAAGTATAACTAATTTAACAACGTTAAGCGTAATTAAAATCAATCATTATACTTTTATGACTAATTTATACTTCTTTAAAATTATCAACTATCACTAAGCATTTAACAACGATCTAAAAAACACAGGAGCATATAATTTAGTTAAAGGTGAGTAAAATCACCAAAATTCCAGTTGACGCCGAAACATTCCAGTTTGAACTAAAATAGAATGACGTTCGGTTTTAGCCCGAAATTCCACTTACTTCAAATTCTACCAAACCAATTCCAATATGAAGATGACATTGACACGAGTCCTATGCAACTGACCCGTATAAAACTGACCTCGTATGCAAAGTTATCGCTTTTGTAAGACTTTGAATTTAAAATATAATTAAATATTATAATAACATCACTTAAAATTGATTACCCCTAATTAACTCTTCTTACCAAATTGATAATTTTTTCCTGCCTAAACAGATACATGCACGACCAATGTCTTTCTCTTCAACTCAATATTTCTCCTCATTTCTCAACTAAATCGACAACCGATTTAACTATCGAACTCCCCAACCCAATCCCTTCAAAACCATCACCACAATGAAGCACCCGATCCTCCATATAAAAATGCAACCTAAGAGCTCTATCTCGACCTGGCCGCCATCGCACCCCCTCAAACGGCAACTGCAATTCGCTAAACTTTCCCCGTACATTCGTTTCCTCATGTGGAACACGACCTTAGTGTTTCTATTTATGAAATCGCCTCTGTAATAGCCGCATCTCCTCCTACCCCTTAAACCAAGCTTCGCTGCTTAAATCTTTAATTGATTTAAAAAAAGGATCAGGTTTTCTTTTTGGTTTTGATTTTTGAAGAATAAAGACATTTTCTTTTTACTGGAAATGTTAAAAGAAGAGAGAGAGAGAGAGAGGTGGCAATGATGAAACGAAAATAATACGTGTGAATTGAAGTATATTTAAAACACAACACAACTACATAAATTCCAATACAAGTTAAACCAATTTTTCAAGCAACACATCTCATCGCCCATCAAATCATGTTTAAAATTTTGAATTTTGATTTGATTTAAGAAATTCTAAAAAGTGCGGTTTTCACGGTATCATGCTACATAATATTCCAATCACCCATCTGATTGATTTTCTTGTTATATATTTGAACTATTTATTATTGTAAATAAATTTAGAAAATGTGTTCTCCATGATGATTTATTAATTAAAAAGAGTTAAATAAGGCTATTAAATCCATTTAATTAATACTTAATTTATAATTTAAATATTTAAATAATCCTCAAATTTGAACTCAGGTTATTAAACTCTAAAAACCAATTGTTTAAATATTTAAAATTAATTAAATATTCAAAATCGAAATGATAAAATTCTTGGTTGTTACACGTGCCCCAAAGATTGCTATCCTTAACCTAGAATATATCAATTGGTTGATGCCACAAGTGGACATAAGTTGTTATATTTTATGGATGCATATCTACGATATAAAAAAAATCACCATATTCAAATCAAATGAAGAAACCACAGGTTTTATAACAGACTAGAGGTCTTACCGCTACAAAGTTATGCCTTTTAGGTTGAAGAGTGTAGGGTCACATATCAAAGGTTAGTAAATAGAACGTTTAAGGAATAAATCGGACAAAACATGGAAGTATATATGGATGATATGCTAGTTAAGTCCCAAGAGGAAGTTAACCACTTGAAAGATCTTGAAGAAATGTTCAGAATATTAAGAAAGTAAAAAATGAAACTAAATCCACAAAAATGCTCTTTCGGAATACAATATGGGAAATTTCTAGTATATATCGTCAGTTCTCAAGGATTTGAGTCCAATCCTGACCATATCAAAGCGATTAAGGACATCGCAAAGCCAAAAACAAGTAAAGATGTGATCAGCCTAAATGGAAAGGTGTCAGACTTAAGCTTATTTATCTCTAAAGCCACTGATAGTGCGTCCCTTTCTTTGATGTGATTAAGAAAATAATAATTTTGAGTGGGGAGAAGATTGCCGAAAAACCTTTACAGAATTAAAAGACCATCTTGAAAAACCTCCAAACTTATCTAGTCACATAGAAATTTAAAACTTATACCTTTACATGGTAGTCACCAAACACATTGTAAGTTCAGTTCTTGTAAGAGAAGAAAATAAGATTCGGCTTTCGGTGTACTATACTAGTAAAAAGCTTAAAGAGGCAGAATTCAGATACCCAGTTATAGAGAAGTTAGCATATTGTCTAATCCTCACTGCTTAAAAGCTAAGAACCTACTTTCAGGCACACCCAATCAAGGTCTTAACCAATTTTCTACCAAAGCAAGTCTTTGTAAGCTCGAAACACTGGGAAGGATAGTAAAATAGGGAATGGAGCTAAGTCTGTACGAGATTGAATTCCAACCCCTAGTGGCAATCAAAAGTGAAAGCTCTAGCCAATTTCATTAATGATGCACAGGGTTTATTAAAAAACAATTAGAAATGGAAAAAGGTTTGAATCCTAAATTACGATTGTTTGTCGATGAAGCCCATAACGTGCAAAGGGCTGCTGCAGGATATGTAATCTTTACTCCTAATAGACACCAATTACAATATGCAATGAAGTTAGGATTTTCCACTACCAATAACATTGCTGAATGAATCAATGGTAGTAATAATTACCTTAGCTCTTTAGTTAAAAATCCTAAGGATTGAAATTTTCATTGACTCCCAATTAATGATTAATCAGCTGAATCAAACTTATCAAATAAAGGATGCAAGATTAACCCTTTATGTTAAAAGGATGTTTAAAATGGTAGTCCCAGTTTGAATATTTTTCGATACATCTAGTACCCAAAGGAAGGAATTCTCAAGCCAACCCTTTGGCCAAGTTAGCTAGCTTGCGAGGAGCCCTAGAACTTGAATTGTGCTAATAGGCTTCCAACAAAGTTTCGGTATTGAGGCAAGAGCCCCTGAACCAAAAAATGAAACTATTGTGTTGACAAGATCCCAAGCTCTTACACATATGGAAAAATAAAATGAACCGAGAAGTGGTAATGGTGAAAACTAAGAAAGAAGCATACATATGAAACTAAATAGTCAATGTGATAACAATTGGATGACACTCATTGTTGAGTACTAGGTGGAAAGGAGACTACCAAGAGATAAAAGAGAAGCTAGAAGGATAAGAGACCAAGCTCTAATTTTTACTATGCTAGATGGAACACTTTGAAAAAAAAAATATTCACTCCCTTACTTGAGGTGTGTTAGTCCAAAAAATGGCTCAAAATTGTTAAGAGAAGTCTATGAAGGGTTTGTAGGAGTCATTCTAATGGCATGAAGTTGGCTAGAAAGGTCATGAGACAAGGATTTTATTGGTCCCATATGAATAATGAAGCTGTGAATTATGTAAAAAAAATGTTAAAGGTTTTCAACAATCCCATATATATCATCAATTGAGTTAACCCCCATCTCAAGTCCATGGCTTTCTGATATGTGGGGAATCGACTTAATAGGACCGTTGCCTATATCGAAAGGCAGAGCCAAGTTTGCAGTAGTAGCTATCGACTACCTTACCAAATTGGTGGAGGCAGAACCATTGCTAAATACAATATTGGAAAAAGTGCTAAAGTTTGTGATCAAGAATATAGTCACCCAGTTTGGAATACCGAATAAGATAATATCCGATAATGGGACCCAATTTGAAAGCAAGACATTCATCGGATTCTGTAATCAGAATGGGATAATCAAAAGCTTTTCATATGTAGCTCATCCTAAGGCTAATGCAGCTATCAAAGCTGCCAACTAAACCATTAAGACTATCCTTAAGAAACAACTGATAAAGCAAAGGAAATTAGGTAGAAGAACTACCACTTGTGCTTTGGGAATATCAAACTTCTACTAAGACTACAACGGGACATACTCCATTTTTTTGACATATAGACATGAGGCAATGCTTCTGATAAATGTTGAAATACCATCCCATCGAAGGATTTCATATGCCTTTAATCCCAATCAAGAGCAGAAAAGAATCCCTAGGTTTGATCAATGAACTGAGAGACGAAGCAACTATACGAACGGTCGAATATCAACGAAGGATATCAAGATACTATAATTCCTAAGTTAAAGGGAGATCACTTCAAAAGGGAGATTTGTTGTGCCGCAAGTCATGGCAAATACCAAAAATCATGTAGATGGACTACTCAGATCAAACTAGAAGGAACCCTAGTTATCCACGAAGTAGTCCCACTAGGAACTTATCAACTAAGCTGACCTGATGGTAACGTAATAGTAAGAACTTGGAATGCTAAGCATCTGAGACTATATTTTTCTACAATGGATAAATAAAGTAATTAAGACAGGTATATCTATGGAATTGGTAATCAAAGGAAAAGCCTTTGGTCCCGTTACAAGGGCCTGGTAAAAGCATTATAAGCCTACGGTCCCACCTATAAGGCCTGAGCGCAGTACCTTCTAGAGGGAGATCAAAGTAAGCCTCCTTTCTCACCTAGAGGGCCTGGCCAGAGCACCGCAAGCCTTTTGTCCGGCCTACGTAGCTTGACCGGAGTGCCTCCTAGAGAGAGGATAGAGTGAGCCTTTGGTCTCGCCTGTAATTACCTGGGAAAAGAACCGATCACCTTGGTCCCTTCTATAAGGCTATCCAATGTGCCTCCTAGAGGAAGGATAGGTTAGACTTTGGTCCCGCCTAAATTACCTGGCCAAGCACCAACCATAAGCCTTCGGTCCCGCCTATGAGGCGTTACCGCAGCCCAAGGAACTGGGAGTAAGCCTTTGGTCCTACCTATATGGCCTTACCAAGGCATCACAAGTCTTCGGTCCCTCTTACGTGGCCTTGCCGAACCACATCCTAGAGGGAGAACAGAGTTAGACTTTGGCCCCACCTAAGATGGCTTCGCCAGAGCACCAACTAACAAACTTTGATCCCACCAATAAGGCTGTTTGGAGCGCCTCCTGGAGGAAAGGTGTGTTAGACTTTGGTCCCGCCTAAGATGGCCTAGCCGAAGCACCGACCAGCCTTAAGCCTCACCTAAAGGGATAGAAGGGGCAACCTTCCACAAAGAAATCAATCAAACAAGTCTAATTTTATCTTAAAGATGGACCAAAACAATCTTCTAGAGAAAGAGCAATCAAACACGATCAATCTTGCCCCAAGGCAAAGTTAAAACAACCTTTACAGGAAAGGTCGGGTAACTTTTCATTCCCATACAATCTCGTATGACAAAGAAAAATCGTATAATAATCATCTAAGAAACCCAAACCGAGGGAAAGAAGTTTAATCTGGAAAACTAGCCAGGGTAATAATATTTAAGCAAAAAGATTTGTTTATGAAGTCATTCAGCTTAGAAAGATAAGAAGGCAGATTGATCCAAATTTTTACCAGAATTGTAAGATTTGTTTAAAATCTGCTTATTGAATCATCATTCCAAATGTGATTTTGAAAACCAAGCTTTCAAATTTTCAAAGTTCAACAAGAAATTTTTTAGCAAATTTCTTTGGCATTTACAAAACAAAATGATCAATTTGAGAAAGAAATATTTTCTTAAAATTATGAAAGTTATCACTGATTAATTTATATTGAAAAAATTAGTTAAAGAAAAGTGAGAGATGGAAACGTAAGAAGATACTTAGTTTTACACTGAAGTACAAAAAACTTCTTATCACGATCCGTTTTTCGACCCTCGAAAATAGACACCAATATGTACACTGTATAGCATGTCGAATATTCAAGTGCCGAAAATACCAATCGTTGAAGTTGAAGAAGAAGAAGAGATAGAAGAAGAAACAGAAACAATAACACAGAATCTCACAATCACAGCGGAACAAAATATAGTATATAATAATATATCTTTATACAAAGAAACTGTAATTGTAATATACATACAATCATCAGAGTACAACGGTCAACAATAAATCTGTACAGTTGTAATAACTTGTCCTCACATGTACTAAATATACAACACAACACACGCAGTGGAAATAACCAAGTATGTGTAATAGTCTGAAATTCTCCAGCTTGTCTCCCGAGCTCCATAGCATCCTAACCTGGATTCGCAATACTCGTTCTGACCAGAGCATTATAATAAATAACACCCGAGTCAGTCTGGAAAACCAGCGTGAGAAAACACACTCAATTTGAATTATTATTGCTATCAAAATCCTTTGAAAACAAAGGTATCTCGTAAGACTGTGTCACGCATAAATATGATGGGTTTTTACCTTACGATAACCAAAATATTTTATATCAAAATCATCTGATATTACAATAGTGTCCATAGAAAGTAAACTACAAAATAGTTGAAATGCTTGCATCCCACGTTTTAGCATATTTTGTATACAGCTGAAACTATACAGGCTCGTAGTGCATATTGGATTTCATACAATGACAGGGCTACTAGGGTACCGCCCGCCATAGTACACCTCTAGAAAAATGTACCAAGATCGAACATATCGATCCTTGCCAAAACATGACCGGCTTACCCCTTACTGAATAGTACTGAATATGATCACCACTAATGGGCTACGATACACATACAAATGAAAGTGATAATAAATGTCCACTCAAGGTGAGTGATGATCATACCCTAATGGGAGAGACCCACATAGCCTTGCTGCGTCTTACCTTTTGTAGTCGTTCCCGGTTGATGAGTCTTGAGGCTACGTATTACCTTAAGAATAGCATTCATCCTTGGAATGCTAACACTGCCTTACAAGCAATGATGCAATGATAACATTCATCCATACAAGTCATTCTGGGTCTAAACAAACCAAATTTTTAAAATCACCGTCTTCATTATCTTTACGATATCACAATTCGTAACGCACAAATCAGATCGAAGTGGTTTTCGGATAATTAAATCTGATCACGGTCTCTTCGAAACGATTAATGAAATTGGCCAGATTTGATAGTCGGTTATTTAACTATCAAATTAGACACATAAGCAGTCACTAGGCTCAATTTTATAAATATTTCAAAACATTCATTTCAAAATATCTTTACAAAGATATATATTCAACTCTCTTCCAACATTCCAACATTTGAAAACAATTTCAAATACTTATCCATAACAGGATATTTTTAACCATTTCAATACTTAGAAATATTTTCAAATTCAATTTATAACACATAGCAAAATATTTCTATACAAATCATTTCACACTTAATTTTTTTTCCAAAACCCTCTTTGCAATACTTAGGAGAATATTTATAGGCAGATTCTCAAAATCATTTTAATATCAAACTTAAACTTATCTCATAAATTTCCAAAATTATTTATAAATTCCTTTTTTTACAATTTCCAAAACCCATTATACTCTCTTATAAACCCAACCAACAAATTATAGCTTCTATTATGAATCCAGATTTATTTGTGAAGTTCCCATATTTCAACATTTTGAAAATTCCATTTTCTCCCAAAATCCCTTATAAGATTCCTCTTACCAAAAATCATATCCGTTAACTAAACCCTGTTTACAAATCTCGAGGGGATTTATGAATAAATTTCAATCATTCCAAAACTCTATATATATGATAAGAATTTATAAAGAATAATAATTTATTTTTAAAACACATTTAAGTAATTATTTAAAATATCAAAGCACTTAAAATAAACATCGATAACTCATTTCCAATTCATTTTAAATAAAACTAATCAATTTACAAAGCTTATTATAAAATTTGAATTCATTTCAATAAATATTAAATATTTGAATAATCCCCTTTCAAAATATTTCAATACTAAAAGTTTTAAAATACATAGTTTAATAATTAAAATTCCTTTTTTTTAAAACAAAATTTAACTTCTTGATAAAAAATTATTTTTAAAATTCAACATAACCATTCTTATATTTATAAATCTCTCTCGACTTATCTTAAATTGATTTTCATTTCCAATTTCACAACTATTTCCAAAATTCAAAATAGAATCCATTGTCTTTCCCTAAACCGATTTCCGTGTCTCACTTTAAATCCACACAGTGAATTTATATTTCCATTATATCAAATGATAATCATTCACTTTGTTTATAAACATCGTTTATAAATTTATAAACTCATTTTCGATTGTTTTCTATTAATAACAGATTTATATTAAACAAACCTCATTTATATATCTACTTCTATTTAAAATTCCATTTCGAAATTTATTTCTTATAAAATCCAAACTATATTCCAAAACCGTATCAAACCTCGACTTTGACTACACTTCTGTATTTTAAGAATCTCTTTTAAAAAACCATTATTTTAAAAATCCTCAATTTCAAATTCTCTATTGAAACCATTGTACAAAATTACAAAATAAATATCCAAAATGAATTTATTTATTTTATCCAAACCAATTCCTTTTTTTATAATTCCAAAATTCAATATAAAAATTATCAATCCTGAAATCGCCTTTGAATTTCCTTTTCAAATTCAAAATATTACCTATGGTATTTATAATACCAAAATCAAAGCAAGTACTACTATAGCATCCAATAATTCAAATCACAACATAATCTATATCAGATTATTCACACACCTCATATATCATGAAATTAAAAACAACAATCTTGATGAATCCAGTTGGATCCCTCCAACATGTTTCCTTACAACTATAGATGTTATATAACATAAAATTGTAATCCCGCTTTGAGGCGGGATATCGTAATAAAAAGGGTCATCCGCTATTATGCGGAGCGCATATTGTCTCATCTGCTCCAACGGCGGGAAATATACTCAACTACTAATATATACTACCATATATATAATATAACATCCAACTGATAATAATTTATCAATCCATCCAATCTACCAGTAAATAATTTTAACTATTTAAAATAAACAAATTATCCAAAATGAGTGAGATTTACTCACTTTGATTTTAGTCTATGGACCATCTCAATTTAACCTAAAATCCCAGTCGACTCCAAATATCTCCAAACCAATTCCTATGCGCAGTATTCGCTGACACGTACCCAATGCAACTTGTTCCATTTGATTTTGACCTCATATGAAAACGTTATGAATTTCATAATATAACGATTTCTATAATAAAATTCATTAATTTAATTACAAATTTAAATTACAACTCGAGTCTATCCTCCACGTCGCGACTTAGCCCTTCTTCTATGCAGCCTCACCATGTCGCAGTTGCAAATATGGAGCCGCACCTCCTAAAATTCATGCTTTAGATGTAATACAACCTGCTAAACCCAGATACAACCTCCGACTAGCCAATCGACCAATGTAATTCATGAAAACCAAAACCCTAGTTTGATTTGAGCTCTCGACTTCCCCTGACATCGATGAAAACGAGCATCAAACCCAATAAGAAAGACCAAGATTGAAGAGCTCGCTATGGGGATTACAACACAATTTATTTCATGAATTTAAGTGGTGTATACAATTTGATTTATGATTTTTGAAGCTATATTCCATTTTCGTTTACTGGTCTGAACTAGAACAAGGAAGAGAAGAGGAAATTGAATGTTGAAATGCATAAAGAAAAATGGGTTTAGTGATGATTCCTGTTCGGTTTTATAACAAATTCTTTTTAAAAAATACTAGATGATTATGTTTTTTTCTCTTTTATTGATTTGCACGAGCCTTTTTCTAGCTGGTACAAATGGAGACAATTTCATATGCTGAGTGTAAGGATTGTTGGGGTAAAGGTTTATATATATATATATATATATTATTTAAATTTGAAAATATCTGGCTATAAATTACGAACTCCAATCGAGGCATGCCACCTGGCTTTTCTAATATTATACCCCTATTCCGAACGCAACGGAATAAGTTTTGGGACCTAATTCGATCGTATGAAGAAGATAGCTTTTTGAACCCAATTATTATATTAAATTTCAATATTAATTTCAATGCGTTTATATCCCGTACAACCAAATGGTAACTTCAAATGCTACGAAATTTGAAATCAGATAATATAGTTTCATCGAATTTCAAGACAGGGTCCGGATTGCTATTTTGACACGTCGATTAAATCGACGATTTCAAAAATTGCAAAAGTAGTTGAAATTACAGTTTTAAAAACTTACTAACTCAATTTTAATTCAAATAAAATTTATATCAACATTAGAAATCATTTCGATTCATATTCAACTCAAATTTCAAATATTCACCATTTCCGTATTACGATAAATCGTTACATTTGAAATTTAAATTAATTTTATAATTTGAACCAAAATCTTCATATTCAAAAACCAATTCATATACTAAATCCAATATCTAAAACCATTTAAATGTTCAAAATCAAACGATGGAAAATCCAGGTCGTTACATTCCTCCCTCCTTAAAAGAATTTCGTTTCGAAATTGCTAAGGTAAGAAAAATACTCCAAACCATTAACTTATCAAAACCCACTTAGTAAAAACTCGATATTTCACTTTTTTAAATCTTTTATTCCCATACAAACATTTAGTTTCCATTTCTGAACCAAAATCCCTTATTTCAATTACAATTCGAAATCAAATTTTGGCTAACAAAAATTTTCAAATTTTTTCTATCACCCTATATTTTCGAAACTTTTTGGCAGAGTCTCCCTTGTACGGAGAGCCTTTTGCAATTTCACAAATATGATAAAAATATATACATCGACACTCATGGTCGTAAAACGTAATATATAGCAATATTTTTTATTTTCCACATGCTAAATTCGTAAGCATACCTTATTTTAGCGTTATTAAGCGAGCTCGCTCAATTTATATGCAATTGCACAACTATAATCTAGCCAAATGGTCTTTTGTACCTGTACTTACTCAAATAAAACCCATAAGTACCAAAAATATGAAATTCAAAAACATTTTATTGAATCTAACTAAGCTAACACATCTTCATAACCAAAACAAGTTATGACATGTATATCTAGCAGATATATGTGAATACAAAGTCCAAACATTTAATTATTCACTTTTAATTCAACTTATACGCAATGTATTCAATTCCAAATGATTCACAATAATTTATTAGCATTCCAATCATATTTACTCACCCTACATACATTTTCATTCCAAATTGATTCGAATCAATTTATTCCCTTTACATTTGTTCGCATAATTTGTTTATTCCCTTTTACGTTCAATGTCAATTTTCTTTATGCAAATCTGGTGATATCCATTCAATAAAATAACTACTCATGTTATAAACCACATAAATTGATTTTAAATCAATTTATCAAGCTCCATTGACTCAATTCAATTTATTAATAAAATCTTGTTCACTTTATTTTATTTTAACGGCGTTTCATTCCATATCAATTTATTTATGAATCACTTCATAAAATTAATATTAAGGTGTATTATAACCTTTAATACATTACTTATATTCATTTCCACATCAAAATTTAATTCCATACTCAATTTCATTTACATAACATCTCAAAACCATATTAAATTTATTTACATTTATATCAAGCTCATTTTTAACTTAAGTCATCGCTATTCCAATCCATTTCCATTTATTTGACAATATTCAAAATATATCTAATTCGCTTGCATTTAAGTCGAATTCCATTTATACTCAAGTCCCACATTCAATTTCAATCCATAATCCATTTTACTTAACCAAGTTAAGTTCCATTTCTGTATTCAATTAACTAATTAATTATCTAATTAGTTCACTTCCATTTTATGATTCAAAATCTAATTTTTATTTCAAAAATCACCTCATTTGGTATGACTTGAGCTCCACTTTATTTTCTACTTAAAATTGGATTTCCATTTCTTTATAAAATATCAAACCACTTCCATTTTGGTTTTACCATTCCACTTTTCAAATTTATAAGTTACATAGCTTATTTTCCATATTTTTATCAATTCTATACTTGAGTTGACTCCATTAAAAAATTTATAACCTCTAGTTAGATAATTAATTTACAACTTAAATCTATATACAATACAATTTGATTTTTTTTTTCAATTCCAATTCGATTTTTATTTAACTTAGCTTAAGTTAAATTTCAATCCATACAATCCATTTTAACTTACTTAAGCTAAAATTCAATTTCAATTTCAAATTTCCCACTTTCCCTCCATGTTTATACTTTTTCAATTTTTAAACCCAAAACTTATTATATGATGCTTCCACACATCATTTAAATGAAATTCCAAAATTCAAACACACGGATTTATTTCAAATATTTGGAAATCATACCAATATATATATATATATATATATATATATATATCTTTTATTTCAATAGACCATTCCTTTAGAATTTTCAAAATCAACTTGGTTTTATCCAAAACAAATTCCTTCATAATTTCTGAAATAACACTTGTTTTTCAATAACAAAATCCCTATATCAAATTACTACGGTAGCAATCCCTCACTTAAAAACTCGAGAATGAATACTAATGATGATATAGTCATCCCCAGGATTATTTTCCAGTGACTGAAGCGAGTTCAGTGCTTTATCACTTTCAAAATCCATTTAAAACAAATTTTTATTTCGAAAATATTTCAAAAATAATACTATTTTTATTTTCACAACACTTTGGAAAATGTTTTCCAGACCTTTCGGGATTTAAATTTCCACTCTGGCTTGAAATCATTTTTATTTTAACTCATTTGTATAAATCATATTTTTGCAATTTTTATTTGGTTATATAAACCAATTCAAATTTTATAACCAGATTTAGATTATAATAATAACAACCAAACACATCAATCATATATACTATAATAATATCAGGAAATGATTCATTTTATATCAAATTATAACAGGGTAAAATTATTTCATTTACCCACTTCAAAACAATATTGTGTCGGTTTACTATGCTTAAGTGTTTAGAAACTACTATCGATGTCGTGTCGTCCTACTACTCGACCAGAATTCATAAGTCACTCAACGGATAAATCAACACAATATAAAATAATTTATATCCATTAACAAATATGCACTCATATGTGTAATACAGTCAAATCATCCTAGGGTACTACTGACCCCATCTCTGATGAGTAATCACCACCAAAGCCAAGGTTTTCGCTTAAACTTGCGCTCTGATACCTCAATGTCAAGACTCGGTTTTTCGACCCTCGAAAATCGACACTAATACGTACAATGTATAGCATGCCGAATATTCAAGTGTCGAAAATACCAACCGTTGGAGTAGAAGAAGAAGAGATAGAAGAAGAAACATAAACAGTAATACAGAATCTCACAATTGCAGTGGAAAAAAATATAATATATAATAACAGATCTTTATATAAAGAAACTGTAATTATAATACACATACAATCATCAGAGTACAATAGTCAACAATAAATTTGGACAGATATAATAACTTTTCCTCACATGTAATGAATATACAACATAACACACACATCGAAAGTAACCAAGTACGTGTAATACGCCTGAAATCCTCCAGCTCATCTCTTGAGCTCCATAACATCCTAACCTGGATCTGCAATACACGGACTAACTTGAGCATTATAAAAAAATAACACCCGAGTCGGTCTGGAAACCAGCATAAGAAAACACACTCAATTTGAATTATTATTGTTATCAAAATCCTTTGAAAACAATGTTATCTCATAAGACCACGCCACATATAAATACGATGGGATTTTACCCTACGATAACCAAAACTTTTATATCAAAATCATCTGAAATTATAATAGTGTCTATAGAAAGTAAATTATAAAATAGATGAAATGTATGCACCTCATGTTTCAACATATTTGTTATATGACTAAAACCATACAGACTCGTAGGATATATTGAATTCCATATAATGATAGGGCTACTGGGTACCGTTCGCCACAATACCTTTAGAAAAATGTACCGAGATCAAACCTATCGATTCCTGCTAACACAAGACCGGCCTACCCCTTACTGGATAGTAGCGAACATGATCACCATTAATGGGCCCCGAAATGCATACAAATGAAAGTGATGATAAATGTCCACTCTAGATCAGTGATGGTCATACCCTAACGGGAGTGACCCACATAGCCTTACTGCATCTCCCATGTTTTAGTCATTCCCGGTTGATGAGGCTTGAGCCTAATATTACCTTAAGAATGGCATTCATTCTTGGATTGCTAACAGTGCCTTCCAAGCAACGAAGTAATGATAGCATTCATCCATACAAGTTGTTCTAGGTCTAAACAAACTGAATTTCCAAAATAACCATCTTCATTATCTTCACGATATCACAATTCGGAACGCACAAATCAGATCGGAGTGGTTTTCGGATAATTAAATCAGATCCCAGTCTGTTCGAAACGATTAACGAAATTGGCTAGATTTATAGTCGATTATTTAACTATCAAATTATACACATAAGCAGTCACTAGGCCCAATATTATAAATCTTTCAAAACATTCATTTCGAAATATCTTTACAAAGATATATATTCATCTCTCTTCCAGCATTCCAACATTTGAATACAATTTCAAATACTTATCCATAACAGGATATTTTTAAACCATTTCAATACTTAAAAATATTTTCGATTCTATTTATGACACTTAGAAAAATATTTCTATATAAATCATTTCACACTTAAAATATTTTCCCAAACCCTCTTTTCAATACTTAGGAGAATATTTATAGGCAGATTCTCCAAAATCATATTAATATCAAACGTAGGAAATAATTCATAACTTATCTCAAAATTTTCCAAAATTATTTATAAATTCCTTTTTTTACAATTTCCAAAACTGATTATACTCTTTTATAAACCCAACCAACAATTTATAACTTCTTTTATGAATTCGGATTCATCTTCGAAATTCCTGTATTTCAGCATTTTGGAAATTCCATTTTCTCCCAAAATCCCTTATAAGATTCCTCTTATCAAAAATCATATCCGTTAAATAATCCCTGTTTACAAATCTCGAGAGGATTTATAAATAAATTTTAATCATTTCAGAACTCTATATATATATTATAAGTATTTTCAAAGGATAATAATTTATTTTTAAAACACGTTTAAGTAATTATTTAAAATATCAAAACACTTAAAATATACATCGATAACTCATTTCCAATTTTTTTAAATAGAACTAATCGATTTACAAATCTTATTATAAAATTTGAATTCACTTTAATAAATATTAAATATTTGAATAATCCACTTTCCAAAATATTTCAATACTAAAATATTTTTAAACTACATTGTTTAATAAATAAAATATCTTTTTTTAACAAAACTTAACTTCTCGATAAAAATTTATTTTTAAAACTCAACGTAACCATTCTTATATTTATAAATCACTTTTGATTTATCCCAAATCGATTTTCATTTCTAATTTCACAACTATTTCCAAATTTCCAAATAGAATCCATTGTCTTTCCCTAAATCGATTTATGTATCTCACTTTAAATCCACACGGTGAATTTATATTTCCAAGTTATCAAATGATAATCATTTCACTTTATTTATAAACATCATTTATATATTTATAAACTCATTTATGGTTGTTCTCTGTTAATAATAGATTTGTATTAAACAAATCTTATTTATAAATCGATTTCTATTTAAAATTGCATTTAAAAATCTATTTCTTATAAAATCCAAACTATATTCCAAAACCGTACCAAACCTCGATTTCGTCTTCTGTTCCGTATTTTAAGAATCTCGTTTAAAAATCCATTATTTTAAAATTTGTCAATTTAAAATTCACTATTGAAATCATTGTATGAAATAGCTAAATAAATATCCAAAATCAATTTATTTATTTTGTCCAAATCAATTCCTTTTTTAATTCCAAAATTCAATATAAAAATTATCAATTCCAAAATCTCCTTTGAATTTCCCTTTTAAATTCAAAAATATTATCTATGGTATTTATAATACAAAAATACAGGCCAGTGCTACAATAGCATCCAATAATTCAAATCACAACATAATTTATATCAGATTATTCACACACGTCATATATCACTATATAAGAAATCAAAAACAACAATATTGAGGAATCCAGTTAGATCCCTCCATCATATTTCCCTCCAACGACAGATGTTATATAGCATAAAATAATAATCTCCCTTCGAGGTGAGATATCGCAATAAAAAGGGTTATCCACTATTATGCGCGGCGCATAGTGTCATCCGCTCCAACGGCGGGAAATATACCCAACTACTAATATTTCTACATTATATATAATATAGCGCCCAACTGATGATAGTTTATCAATCTATCCAATCAACCAATAAATAATTTTAACTATTTAAAATAAATCAATTATACAAAATGAGTTAGATTTACTCACTTTGATTTTAGTTTGCGAACTGTCTCAATTTTAAATTAAATTAAACTGCATTTAGTTTAATCTAAAATCCCAGTTGACTCCAAAAATCTTTAAACCAATTCCTATGCATAGTATTCACTGACACGTACCCTATGCAACTTGTTCCGTTTGATTTCGACCTTATATGAAAACGTTATGAATTTTATAAGATAACGTTTTATATAATAAAATTCATTAACTTAAATTTAAATTATAGTTTACCCCTTAATTATTCACCTACCTCCTACTCTAACTTCCACCTAACCACTACTACTCCACCTAAAACCAGTTCGGCCATCTCTCAAACAATTCTCGTTGATGTACAAATCTAACCGCACTGTCTCACTCGCCGCTGAAAACTGCATCTCCCATCACCATCCTATTCATACCGAGCCCATCCTCCATGTCATGACTCAGCCCTTCCTCCATGCAGCCTCACCATGTCTCGGTTGCAAATATGGAGCTGCATATCCAAAATTCATGCTTTAGATGTTATACAACCTGCTAAACCCAGATATAACCTCTGACTAGCCAATTGATTACTGTAATTCATGAAAACCAAAACCCTAGTTTGATTTGAGCTCTCGACTTCCCCCTGACATTGATGAAGACGAGCATCAAACCCAAAAAGAAAGACCAAAATTGAAGAGCTCGCTATGGGATCACAACACAATTTATTTCATGAATTTAAGTGGCGTATACAATTTGATTTATTATTTTTGAAGCTATACGCCATTTTCATTTATTGGTCTGAACTAGAATAAGGTAGAGAATAGGAAATTGAATACTGAAGTTTATAAAGAAAAATAGGTTAAGTGATGATTCCTTTTTGGTTTCATAACAGATTCTTTTTAAAACATACGAGATGATTATGTTTTTTTTCTCTTTTATTGATTTGCATAATCCCTTTTCTTACTGGTACGAATTGAGACAATTTGGTATGCTGAGTGTAAGGATGGTTGGGGCAAAGGTTTATATATATATTATTTAAATTAGAAAATATCCGGCTATAAATTACAGACTCTAATCGAGGCGTGCCGCTTGGCGTTTCTAATGTTATACCCCTATTTCGAACGCAATGGAACAAGTTTTGGACGTAATTCGATCGTATGGAAAAGATAGCTTTTTGAACACAATTATTATATTAAATTTCAGTATTAATTTCAACGCATTTCTATCCCGTACGACCAAATGGTAACTCCAAACACTATGAAATTAAATCCGATAATAATACACTATTATAGATCCAATGGAACTGGTTTCGTCGAATTCCAAGAATGTGCTCGGTTCGCTATTTTAACTCGTCGATTAAATCGACGATTTCAAAAATTGCGAAATCACTTGAAATTCCAGTTTTAAAAACTTACCAACTCGATTTTAATTCAATAGAATTTGTATCAATATTAGAAAATGTTTTGATTCATATTCAACTCAAATTTCAATTATTCACCATTTTCGTATTACGATAAATCGTTATATTTAAAATTTAAATTCATTCTATAATTTCTACCAAAATCTTCATATTCAAAAATCAATTTATATTCCAAATCCAACATTTAAAACCATTTAAATGTCAAAATCAAACGACAGAAAATTCGGGTCCTTACACATCTTTTACACAAGGAGGGGACAAATGTCATCCACTTATTTTCTAGCTATCAAATATGCTTGATAAATCATCAAGGAAAAAATATGCAACTAAGTCCACAGGAGGATATGGAAACATTGGAGAAAATAGGTATCGAGCCTATAAATGCATGGTGACATGACGAGCCAATAAACTCATGATGATATATTAAGCTTCCAAATCAATGATGTAGTGAACCTCTAACAGGGCTCTATCAACATGGGTATCGAACATCTAACGAAAATATGTCAAGCTCCTACTCAATAGTTAAGTAGCTTAAGGGAATCAGTGAATAATAAGATTTATCAAGCTATAAGGGTTGTCAAACTTGAAGATAGTAAGGTTATCAAGACCTTACAACAATAAAAGTGGTGTCAAGCCTCCACAATAATAGGGATGCTGAGCATCTAAGTAGTTAGCAAGCCCTAACAAAGAGTAAAGAGGTACCGAATCTCTAAAAGATATTGAGCTTCTATAGCACAAAGGTTCTTGAGCCTGAAGATGACAGGGTTGTCAAAAATGTTAAAAGGATGTCGGACTTCTACTACACAAAGTGTTGTAAAGTGTGTAACAAAAGAAGAATGTCATGCCACTAGAAGATGTCGAGCATCTAACCATAAGAGGAGGTTATCGAGTTTCATCGAGGAAAAGGTGGCGTCAAGCATCTAACAATAGGGAAGGATATTAAGTTTACATGGATAACGAGCCTTTGTACAGTAACTGTTATCGAGCTTCAATAACAGTAACTGTTGTCGATCATATATAAATACCAAATGATATCGAGCTTCTACGAAGAAGTGCTGTCGAATTTCTAAAAACAGATGGGATAACGAATTCCAGAAGAATGTTGACTTTCAACATTTGCAAAGGATGATGAGCTTTCACAAGCAGTAAGAGATGCCGAACTTCAAAAGACTTATGGGTTATCGAGTATCTACCGTATGGAGAGATGGTGAGGGGATACGTGTCAGCCATCCCACCTATTTGTCATCTCTGTAAATAGACCCCTATGCCACTTTGAGAGGGGTGAATCGTTTCTTTCTCTGTTTCTCAATTATAAATTTCAAACCCTAAATAGATTTGGGGATTATTAGAGCCAAATTTGTAACTCTTGGACTCTTTGCCATTAGGACATGGATATTTAACCCTGCATAGCACACTTCTTTTGTACTTGCTTATTTTGTTATCTGTGACAATGGACATATATCACTTTATCTTTGAATTTGTACATGCATTTATCAATTTTTACAAGGCCATTTAAGCCCTTGGATAAACTGAAGTTTACCTTCTGTATGGCCCATTATGCCTATTGACATATGAATACGAAACTATAACATATGTGAATTGCCTATTTCTCCTATCGACAGATGAATGAAGGACAATCGCATATTTATGTGATTCACCTATTTCACCCATTAAGATATGACTTAAACTTTTGAACAACTTCGTGATTATATTTAAATTAATGGGTACTATTGGAAAATTACAAATAAAACCACCTTGAAAAACATATTAGGTGTTGAACCAACTTTTGGCTTAACGCTTGCCTTCCGCGGAGTCTTTCTCGAAGTTTCATAAGTCCAGAAGCTACCTCCTCTATTGACCATAACTGCAAACTCTATCGACAAGAATTTGAACATCCAAGCCAACTTTAATCTTTATGCAACCAGATCTGTAGACTTCCCAAACTCCCCTTAACAACATATCCAATTTTCACCTGTTTCAACAATTTTGGTGCCATTTGCTTCAAATGGCGCAACACTTTTCTAACTACACAAAACAGATAGAAAACACATCAAAGCAATCCATACACAACCAAACATCATCATACAACATCCAAAGAATACATACAATTCATCTAAACATAATTTACTAGTATAAATCGTTCTTATTCTGATTCTCTTTAAAGCATCAATTATGTTGGGTAAATGGTATAAATCATATTATAATACAAATCTATCTTTTTAAATTATGTTCTAGGGTGTTTTTTATATCAGGCCTAAGTTTTCAATCATTTTACTTTAATATTCATACTAAAAGTCATATTTTTAAAACAAAAGCAAGCATAGTATAATAAGAGAGGTAAAACACCGACCTTGGATCAAAACACATGTATTTCTAAGAAAGTTTGATATGGAACAACAGCTACACCAATTGCAAAGCTCCTAAATAGTAGATCTGTTATATTCTGACATCTCTTACATTCTCTAATTAGATTGGAGAAAAAGTGGTTTTTTGCTCTAGTTTTGATTAATGGAGTTAGGAAGTGATTGGGAAAGGAGAGAAATAACGGCAAAGAAAGAGGCTATTAACCAAAATTTTGAAAAGGGCTAATGGGCTACACTAATCTACTTTAAACTTGTCATAACTTCAAATAGCCATAACTCCTAACTGGTAAGTCTAAATCCTAAACATGACTATTCTATGAAAAGGGAAACATCGTAATGATCCAATGAAAGTGATTCTTGACCCAAATTCGACTCCGATCAAAAGTTATAATCTCTATAAAAAATTTAGGGTCAAAACTATTAACAAAAATTTTAGGGATGGAAAATATCACTAGTTAATATTTACCAAAATTATAGAATTATATAACCTCGTATGAACCTAAAAATAATATTTTACGATCCTTCAATAGTAAAATACGATTCATTACACCCACAACTCCAACTCGCCTACCCCCTTCCCCTACCCCGCAAAATCTCTACCAAATAAGGAAAAGTCAACCATAATTACCCTACATGCCTAACAACCATAAGCATTCATTTCAAACATCAATCATTCAGTCATGCAACCATAGGCAATCAAACAATATTTATACCTACCCTAGCATGCGAGATACTAAGCTATCATGTATGACATCATAAGTGAAAGTGAATGCGATACACAGAAAACCCTACCAAACAAAGCGTTCCACATCATCCATTTCCATGCCCTCTATGTTCTCTCCATGCAACCACCTTCGCTTTCACTTTTGTCATGCTTCTACGACTTTAACACTTCTCTTAAGCCACTCTCGGTTCAACCTCGATATCTCCCATTCGATCTGATGCCATTCTCCCTTAATACTCCTCGCAAGCTCTCCACATAGCCTATACCCTGACATCTTCCGTTATTCCTTTCCTAGTAAGATGCCTATCCTATACACTTTATTTCCCTTGAAATGTACCATTAATCTCGGATGGCGGCACTCTCGTAGTACCTTATCCCAAAGTCTATCCACATCAGGGATAACTAGTTTATCATCCGTATGGAGCCAACTAACTTAGTTGAGTCTGTACCAGCTCATCACCACGTATATCACTCTACCTCTAGATGATCAGTGTAACAAATCAGAATTTCGGTCATTTGAAATTGGGATATTTAATTGATTTTGAATATTCAAAAGTAAATTTTATAAGTTCAATAACTTATTTTTTCGAATATAGTAATTTAATTGGATAATTTAATTGTTAATTTAATATTTGAAATTGCTGAAATAATTGGAATTTAAATTTAATTTGAATGAAAATGAATTATAAAGTTGAATTAAATTATATTTGAATTAGAATGATGTTGGCAAACTTTTGAAATTGAATTAAAAGTTAAATTGTAGAAATTGAATATTTTAATATTTAATTAACGTGTAAAAATAGTCATTTTTCATACCAGTCTTAGATTTCGACGAAACTAGTTTCATTGGATCCATAATGTTATATTATTATAGGATTTCAAATTTCGTGTCAATCGGATTTACGGTTTAGACGTGGCAAGCTAAAACGCGTAAAAATCTGTTTAAGTGAAATTTAAATTTAAATAGTCGATTCGAAAACCTATCTCCCAATTACGATCGAATTGGCTCTCGATATATATATATATATATATATATATATATATATAATCCATTATGTTTGGAATAAGGGTAAAATATTATAAACTCTAGGCGGTACGCTTCGATTGGAGTTCGAAAAAATTTGGGATGAATAACACGTGTAAATTTTCTATATAAGGCCAACTTTTTTCACATTTGTCGAAACTCTAATGAAGTTAGGGCAAGCCGCTACTTTTCGTTCAATGGCAGAAAATGCTTCAATCTTTCCCCCTCTTTTTCTTCTAATCCGTAAACATTTAGTCAAAACCTTCAACTAGGAAAATGTCAAGCACGTCAAGATCTATGTTTTCAACGGTGGTGATCTATTTTTATTGAGTGGATCGATGGAAAAAAGGGTCTGGATGGCCAACGTTCACATACATTTTTCGAGGAGAATAGGGGGCCGAGCTCTCCAAGGGTGGTGGTTCACGGCGATGGGGGCTTCGAAATGGTGCTAGCCGATCGACGTCTTGATCTAAGGAGGTGGCGCGGTGAACTCGTGATGATGGCGGCCGATTGGGTTGTGCTAGATTTTTTTCCACGAAGGGGAAGAAGACGATAACGACGGCCAGATTTCTTCAAACCAAAATGAACGGTTGCGATGAAAGCTAGGTTAAAAAAATAAAAATAGATTTGTAAATTATTATATTATAAATTTGTACAATGTGTAAAATTGCATAACTTTGTCATACGAGGTCCTTTTTTGACGAAACAAATTGCGTTAGGTCCATATTGACGAGCACTACATTTTAGAGCTGTTTGGAGCTGACTGGAGCTAGTGTAAATTTTGGGTAAAATTAAACGCTTGTTTAATTTTATTCGGAATAAACACTACAATTGCTATTGGAACCAAAATGAGTACAACTCACTCTTTCTGACTCACTGATATTTTTATATAAGTGAGAATAAATTTATTTATGATGTTTGACGATTGTTTGGATGATATATTATCTATATATTGATTGGTATTTGGATATATTCCTGCCTATTGGAGTAGATGAGACCCTATATGTTCCTGTGTATAGCGGATGACCCTTTGTACGCGTGTTTGCCTTAAAGCGGACATTGTACACATATCCTAATATGTACATTTGTTGCAGGTGACAGGTTGGAAGGATCCAACTGGATTCCTCACCAGTATTAGTTTTATTTACGGATATTGTGATATGTGCTGTTACCATATGATATATGATGATTTGGATGCCGTGATTGATGTATTTAGTGCTGTTGCAGCATTAGGCCTATTTTTGATAATTTAAAAATACTAAGTGATGGTTTACAATTTTAAAAGGGTTTCCAAGTGATTTTGAAAATAGATTTTTTATTAATTTTTGAATGGTTAAAGGAATGAATTTATTTATTTTTAATAAATGAATGTTATGATTTTTATGTTATAAAAATTATGATTTTGGTAAAATATAATTAGAATGTGATTTTTGAAATATGGAGTTAATTATTTTGCAAAATAGTTTAAAATGATATTTTTGAATTATTATAAATGGTTTATATATATATATAAGCTTTATAAGATTGATTTTTTATAAATAAAAATATTGGAATTATAAAGGAGTTTTGTAAATGTTAAAATGAAGTTATAATTGAATCTTATAAGCGAATAAGGTATATAATTGATGAAGTCATAAAAAGAACGAATTTGGAAATAAATAGATTTATAAGTAATTAACTTATAATTTGGATTTTATCATGTAAATGATATATATATATATATATATATATATAGAATTGGTAATTAAAGGAATTTTGTACGTGGAATTTTTAATAAAATACAAACGTGATTTATAAACATTGTTTTATAAATGTAAAATCAATTTAAATTGATAAACTATATATAGGAGTTTATTAAAGGAATTTCATCCACGATTTTGGACATTGGATAATCCTTTAATCAAAAGTGCAATAGTAATGAATTTGGTAAGAAATTAAACCCACAATTTTGGGCAGTGGATTATCCTTTAATTAAATGTGTAGAAATATTGGATTTGGTAAATGAAATATATTCACGATTTTGGATAGTGAATAATATTTTAGATTAAAATAAATGTTTTGGAAAGTCATCTTTTAAATGAAGTTAAATGGTTTGAAGATGTTTTTAAATGTGTTAAGCATCGTATGCATAGATTTCAACATTCATTATTGAAATAGACATTTTCGAGAAGAAAGGAAATGATGGACTATAACACTGTTGTTATAGTAAATGATTTTCGAAAGGAAATGTTTGTATAGTATATGGGATTTATATATCAATGTAATTATCGAATCCCTATACTAGTGATTTTGGGTTGTCGTAACGATGTTTTACACAACATTCGTTTTGACCCATTAAATATGTTTAAGAGAATGTTTTTCTTGAAGAATAAAATATATACTTAATCGTGATTTAAGTATATATAATATTTTGTAAGTGTTGAAAATGAATTGATTTGTGAATTACTTATTATTAAATAAGTATATGGAAATGTTTTCCAATATAGAAAGTTGAAATGTTTTGGAATTATATCTTTTTAAATGATAATTTGAAGTGAATTTTTGGCAAGTGATTTAATTAATGAAATATTAATTAAAAGGGCCTAGTGATTGCTTATGGTGCTAAATATTTGTTGTTTGCTTTGATAGTTAAATAACCGACTATCAAATTTGACCATTTTAGTTTCTCGACTTGATGTGGGAACTATTTAGTCGTATACTTAGTACGTAGCCTTCTATGTAGGCTTAATTATCATTTGTGTTGAGGTTGTTGATTTGTGTAGAGCGGAGTATTACTCCAATCTATCGAGCTTCCTTCTTGGCGAAGGATAGCAAGTTGAAAGTTGGAGATGTGATAATTATACGAGACCTAGTTTCTGTGTAAGGTTGAGAAAAGTTTTTGCGTTGTTGGTGTGAAGAGGCCGGGATCAGATTTATCTGAAAACCTCTTTGGACCAACGTATATGCGTTCGATTGTGCAAGTTATCAATAATATTATGATTTAGGATTTTCATAGTGGAGGACAGCTTGTTGATCGTTTGGGGTTAAAATCCCAATATATATCTAGTAGTATTATCACTTCGTTATGAAATATCCAATGAAAGGAATAATCGCCACTAATCCTAGTGATTTCCCGATAGGATGTGGTAGGAAAGTACCTTCGGTTTGTCCTGTTCCTGGAGAACTTGTATGGATGTTTGTCTGACATTGCATTTCTAAAGATTACGTACATTGGTTTTTACAAACGTACATCAGTGGTGGCGGAGCAGACAACTTCTCTTAGCTTAACACCCTCCTTAAGAAGTATAAGCTCAAGGGTTGTATTTTTCTGAAAGGAAATTAGTAGTCAACGGAAATGGCCATGAGGCATTCAAAGTGATGTGATTTGTGATATGTGAAAGGTAATCATTACCTTAGGTCTCGTCAACTAGAAATGACCAAAACAGGGCTAGATGCAGCAGGGCTAAGTGGGTCGCTCCCATCAGGATATGATCATCCTCTTCAGGATTTATCGTTACATGCTATGACGTCATGTATCATATTATTGTGGTTTGTATGCTTAGAGGGCCCTCGAAAAAGGTCGGTAATGACTAGAGGATGATATATTTGGTACTATCCAGTTACAGAGATAGGTCAGTCTTGTGTTGGTAGAGGATCCTTTGTGATGGTCCTCGGTGCATTCCTCTAGAGATGTACTGCCGAAAGGTAGTCCCTTCACGTGGTCATTTTTATGGAAATCAAAACCCCACTACGAGCTTGTAGTTTTGTTTGTAATTACGTAATGAATAGCCTCGAAATCCTACAATGGTAACCATTTCGGCTATGACTGATATTATTTTTGTAATAGACATTATTATAATATAAGATGATTTGATATAAAAAAAATTAGTTATTGTAAGGTAAAAACATGTCCGTATTTATGTGTGGGCATATCTTACGAGATACTTTTGTTTTGAAAAGGAAAAGTTTGGTAATTTAATAAATTCAGTGGATGTGTTTCTCACGCCAGTTTACCAGACTGATCCGGGCGTTCTTCCCTTTCAATGCTCGGGTCGGACCGAGTATATTTATAGGTTCGGGTTGGTGCTTTTGAAGTTTCAGCAGGAGAGCTGGAGATCTCCATTTTCGTATACGCATATCTGTTTTGATTATCCTCTGTGCTTAGTTTTTGTATATTATCAACAATTGTGAGGATAGGTTATTATAACTGTTCAAACTGATAATTAGTAACTGATTGTTAAACCCCGATTGATGTATGTATAACAGTTTCTGTTTTGTAAGCATCATTAATATGATATTATATGTTTTCCGCTGCGATGTGAGATTCTGTATTGGTATGTTTGGTTCCCTCTTCTCTCTTTCTTCTATTCTCTTCTTCTCTCTTCTTTTCTTTCTCTTGAAAATCTATCAGTCTGTGCTTTTTAGTCAGACATATGTCGTTTATTGTCGAATCAAAGGGTATGGATTTGTAGGTCGTCACAATATGAATATCTCCTATGGATTCCAGTACAAGCTTCTCAAGCTCTCGGCACTCCATGCCATCTCGAAGTATCATTTGCCCACCCTATGAATACAATAAGTACTCCTTATCTGGATATACCACCTTGAATAAACCCCCTCCATGGGCTACTCTCCTGCACTTCCATTTCCTTTACCTCTTTTATTTCCATCTTCCTTGAAGATGTAACATTGGTCACTACATAATATGGAACCCCATCTCTCTATACGGCGTAAATCTGACTACCTTTGGATGTTTCCTCCCTACGAGAAATGCTGATACCAAGCAAATACGCCAAGCTAACCATAACCAAACCCTCTCGGGTATACAGTCTTACTTATCTTCCGCACTCCCCACTCCCCTTGCACTGTTCTTCACCTACCATACCTCACCATTTCGCCGCAGCTACATATCACTTTGGTCATCTCATGGCAAATGATATCGAACCCCCCTTCTGAAGACCCAAACGAAGAGAAAAACATTCATGACTCAACACACTAAGCCTTGACAAACCATCACTAAGTTGGTCGAACCACCACTAAGTTCAAAACAACTAAAGGTCTGTCCATTAGGTCAGGTCGAAAATCTAACCTACTCACTATGTCACCGAATATACGAAGGGTCTGTAACGATCCAGAATTTCTATCATTTTAAATTCGTGTATTTAACTGATTTCAAATATTCATAAGTTAAATTTATAAGCTGAATAGA
Organism: Allium cepa; assembly: GCA_030765085.1. Classification (NCBI taxonomy): domain Eukaryota; kingdom Viridiplantae; phylum Streptophyta; class Magnoliopsida; order Asparagales; family Amaryllidaceae; genus Allium; species Allium cepa. The sequence continues at coordinate 538,743,832 of CM060934.1, read as the reverse complement.
TTTTATTTCGAATATAAGGATTTAACTGGATAATTAAATTGTTAATTTGATATTTGAGATTGCAAAAATAATTGGAAATTGAATTTAATGTGAATAAAAATGATTTATAAAGTTGAATTAAATCATATTTGAATTAGAATAGTAATAGTAAACTTTTGAAATCGATTTAAAAGTTAAATTCTAGAAATTGAATATTTTAATATTTAATGGACGAGTAAAATAGCCTTTTTTTCAAACAGTCTCGGATTTCGACAAACCATTGGATCTGTAATATTATATTATTGTAAGACTTTAAATTTCGTGTCAATCGGATTCATGGTTTGTCCGGGGTAAGCTAAAACGCTTAGAAATCTATTTAAGTGAATTTTAAATTTAAATATTCGTTTCGAAAACCTATTTTCTAAATATGATCGAATTGATTCTCGATATATATTCCATTGTGTTCGGAGTAGGGATAAACTATTATAAACGCCAGGCGGCACGCTTCGTTTCGAGTTCGAAAATTTTCGGGAGGAATAGTGTCACGAAATTTTCTATAAAAGGACCTAGAATTTTCCATTTTACACTAAACCCTAAAGAATTAGGGCTGGCCGCCATTTTTATTTCGATGGCTGGAAATTGCCAAACTTCTCGTCTCGATCTCTTCCAATCCATCCACTTTTATGAAAAGTCTTCAACTACAACATTGTAGAGAACCTCGAGCTCTACACAATCAACGGTTATGATCCAAAAATACGAAGCCGATCGACGGCAATTTTGTTCGTGAAAGGCTTGCAATCATTCATGTTTTTCAATGCCAATATGGTGCCGAGCTCGGTCGTGTTTTGCATGAAGGTGGAGCTCATGTTGGCGCTCGGGATGACAAGCTCTGATCATCGTCAAGTGACGAGATGATGGTCACGTCGTTCAATTTCGAATGCGTATATGGGTAACTTTCGTTCGGCTGGAAAACATTAGGGAAGAAATAGAATTCGTGGCCTAGATCTGCTATGATCAAAATAAACGGCCCTGATGAACTTGGGTTTAGAAAATAAAATAAAAATGAATTTGATTTATTTATAAATTCGTATAATGTTTAAAATGTTGTAACCTTTTCATACGAGGTTTGTTTCACACGAAATGCATTGCGTTTGGTTCGTATGGACGAGCACTATATTATGGAGCTGGATTGGGATTTATTTGAGCTAGTGAAAATTGTGGTTGAAATTAAGCGCTTGTTTAATTTTAATCGGAATATATCGCTATCGCGACGACTACCATCAATGTGAGTACAACTCACTCTTTCTGACCCACTGATATTTTTATATAAGTGAGAATATATTTTATTTATGATGATTGATGATTTTTTAGATATATTATCTATATATTGATTCGTATTTGGATATATACCTGTCTAATAGAGCAGAGGAGACCCTATATGTTCCCATGTATGAGCGGATGACCCTTTGTACATGCATCTGCCTCGAAGCGGACATTGTACACATATTCTAATATGTATATTTGTTGCAGGTGACAGGTTGGAGGGATCCAACTGGATTCCTCAACAGTATTGGTTTTATTTACAAATATTGTGATATATTTCGTTATCATATGATACATGATGTTTTGGTTGATGTGATTGATGTATTTAGTATTGTTGCAGCATTGGGCCTATTTTGGAATTTTAAAAATGTTAAAGTGATGATTTCCAAATATAAAAGGATTTTTAAGTGATTTGAAAATATATATTTTAAATTGTTATAAAAGAAGGAATTTATTTTAATTAAATAAATGTGATAATTTTTATGTTATAAAGATTATAATTTTGTGATAAATTAACCAAAAATAAGATTTTTGGAATATGAAGCTGATAAATTTGTAAAATAGTTTGAAGTGGGATTTTTGAATGGTTTTATATATAAGATTTATAAAGTCGATATTTTATAAATAAAAATAATGGAATTATAAAGGAGTTTTATAAATGTTAAAATGAGGTTGTAAATGGATTTTATAAGTAAATAAGATTTGTGAATTTGTGAAGTTATAAAAGAACGAATTTGTTAAATAAATGAATTATAAGCATTTAATTTATAAATTGGATTTTTTGGATATAATTGAGTTATAAATGAAATTGGTTAATAAAGGAATTTTTGTGTATTGAAGTTTTTATAAAATATAAATATGATTTATAAACATTGTTTTATAAATTCGAAATCGATTGTATTTTATGAGTTAATTATTATAGTTTACTAAAAGAATTAAATCCACAGTTTTGGACAGTGGATAATCCTTTAGTAAAAGTGCAATAGTAATAAATTGTATTAGGCATTAAATCCATGATTTTGGATAGTGGATTATCCTTTAATAAATATGTAGAATTTATGAATTTGGTAAAAGGAGCTAAATCCACGATTTTGGATAGTGGATTACCATTAATAAATGTGTAGAGGTAATGAATGTGGTAAATGAAGTATATTCGCGATTTTGGACAGTGAATAATATTTGAATTTAATAAATGTTTTAGGAAGTGATATTTTAAATGGATAAATTGATTTAAAGATGTTTTAAATGTGTTAAGTATCGAAACCATAGATTTCAACATTTATTGTTGAAATAGACGTTTTCGAGAAATAAGGAAATGATAGACTATAACACTATTGTGATAGTAAATGATTTTCGAAAGAAACTTTTTTGTATAGTATTGGGATTTATATATCTATCTAATCTTCGATTCCCTATACTAGTGATTTTGGGTTGTCGTAACGATGTTTTACGCAATATTCGTTATGACTCAAATAAAAGAAGTTTAAGTGAATGTTTTCCTTAAAGAATAAAATATATACTTAATCGTGATTTAAGTATATGAAATATTTTCCAAGTGTTGAAAATAAAGAGATTTGTGAATTACTTATTATTAAATAAGTATATGGAAATGTTTTCCAATATTGAAATGATTTTGAGAATATATATTTTAAAAATAATTTAAAGTGAATATTTGGCAAGTGGTTTAATTAATAAAAGATTAATTAAAAGGGCCTAGTGATTGTATATAGCGCTAAATATTTGTTTGTTTGTTTTGATAGTTAAATAACCGACTATCAAATTTGGCCATTTTAGTTCCTCGACTTGACGTGGGAACTATTTAGTCGTATATTTGGTACGTAGCCTTCTGTATAGGCTTGATTATCGTTTGTGTTGAGGATGATGATTTGTATAGCGCGATATTTTACTCCAATCTATCGAGCTCCCTTCTTGGCCCGAATGATAGCAAGTTGAAAGTTGGAGACGTGATAAGTCTATGAGACTTAGTTTCTGTGTGAGGTTGAGAAACGCTTTTGCGTTGTTGGTGCGAAGAGACTGGGATCGGTTTATTTGAAAACCACTTCGGACCATCGTATATGCGACGATTGTGCAGGTTGCTTTGTGATGATATTGATATTCCGGATTTTCATAGTGGGGGACTGCTTGTTGATCGTTTAGGGTTAAAATCCCGATATACATCCAGTAGTTGTGGTCTCTTCATTATGAAATATCCAATGCAGGGACTATTCGCTACTAGTTCTAAGGATTTCCTGACAGGATGTGGTAGGAAAGTACCTTCGGTTTGTCCTTTTCCTGGACTACTTGTATGGATGTTTGTCTAACATTGCATTTCTATAGATTATGTACATTAGTTTTTACAAACATACATCAATGGTGGCGAAGAAGGGAACTTCTCTTAGCTTAACACCCTCCTTGAGACGTATGAGCTTAAGGGTTGTATTTCTTTGAAATGCAATTAGTAGTCAACGGAAATGGCCGTGTGGCATTCAAAGTGATGTGATTGTAATTTATGAAAGGTAATTGTTACTTCAGGTCTCATCAACCGAAAATAACCAAAACAGGGTTAGATGCGGCAAGGCTAAGTGGGTTGCTCCCAAGTAGGGTATGATCATCCTCTTCTAAATATATCTTTACATGCTATGACCTCGTATATCTGATTATTGTGGTTTGTATGCTTCGAGGGACCTCAATAAAGGTTGGTAACAATCGGAGGATGACATATTCGGTACCATCTAGTTATAGAGGTGGGCCGGTCTAGTGTTGGTAGAGAAACTTTGTGATGGTTTCTTAGTACATTCTTCTAGAGATGTACTGCCGAAAGGCAGTTGTGACGCTCCACCCCGAGACCCACATTAACAAAGAGTATTACTGGGTAATACTAACTGCTAATGCAGGGATTAGGGCTAGATATGAGCGACCATTTATAGCTTTGTCTTAAATATCTATTGAATACATCGACAATGCCATTTTTTCCTGATTCAAGTGGATCGACATATCCCATAAATACTTAATACAAAGCCATAGGTGCTATAGGACTATCAGAACAAAGTACAATAACTTAAATGTAAAACACATCATGGAACAGTAGATAATCCCATAGATACACACATATATAGATACATCACAAAGTATACAAAAGGATACATCACATATGTGGTATGATGACCATAATACAAACACGAGTTAAAAGAATATACATATCAACGTAGCAGACCAAAAAGGACTACACAAAAAGCTATAACGAAAAGATCAAGGAGAATAGTCCATGTAGAAGCAAAATAGGCTAAGTCCAAAAGTACCTAACCTGAAACACCTCGGTCTGACCCGAGTATAAAATACACGGGTCAGTCTAGCTAAACGAATCAGTAAAAGGTGATAGTAGAATAATAGAGCATAGTGATATTCTTCTTAAACAAGAAGAAACAATAAGAAAGCTAACCATAGACTTATGGAGAATATGCATCATGTATGACATATATAATTACACTAGGTGATAGTACACTATTGTTTCAATAAGCATAAAACACAATGGAGACGAAAAATCACATGAATCGCTAAAATGTAGCATGCCTCGTATCATCGGAAATCATAAATCAATAAAAATGGATAAGGGAATAGTAAAATGTAAACTCCTAAAAGAGTAATTTCCAAACCCGCCATATCGGCAACTCCAAGGAAAACATAAGAAAAAGGCATCTCGACATAAGTCATAAGGCAAATGTCAATAAAGAGATAAAAATATCATACAACGCCAAAAGGCAAATCCCATAAATAGTGCCAATAGGCAATCTCAATATACATATACTCCAAAAGGCAAATCTCAACACACCAGTGTAGGCAATAAAAATCTCAAAAGAACTCCCAAGGGTCCAAAATCCCGAAGTAATTTCCACCGATGGTTCAAAGGACTTATTCCAAAATGACGACATATAACGGTAAAAATCATCTCAAAAAGATTTTGCACGTGCTATTTTTGCCGAGTACTATTTCACATAATAGGTACCTCGCCCAAAGGCAAACGTCAAAAGACAAATACACCGCAATGGCAAATACGCTGCAATGGCAAACGTCCGAAGACAAATATGCCGCATTGCAAATATCCGAAGACAAATACGCCGCAATGGCAAACGTCTGAAGACAAATACGCCGCAATGAAAAATGACCCGAAGGTCCAGTACTGGCACGCCAACAGGCAAATGTGTCACAAACTCTCGGAAAGGAACCCAAAAAGTGTTGACTTGTGTCCCATACCACCTGTTCACACTAAACGGTTTACTAAGCGCTAGTAAATTTTACATTCGAAGCAGTAAAAGGTTCACCTCATATCATCGGTAAACTCGACTCGAAGGTCAAAACGATCAAACAGACAAGTCAGGAGGTTAAACGCACGTATCCCATGCTACGCGTTTTACCCAATCGTTTAACTCTCCTTCTCATTCGTTGTTTAGTGCAAAAATGTGTAATTTTTATAGAAAATAATTTACCTTGAAAATAAGCTTTGAAAACCGATTTCGAAAACCATTTGGAAACCATATTTGAAAATTTCCCTTATTATAAAGAATAAATAGGTTTTATACTTGAAAAATACTTTAAAATTTTACATAATAATTATTTTTAAATCCCCTAAATTTTAAAAATCATTTCAAAAAGAATTGGAGAAAACTGTGCTCGAAAACGACCAAAAACAAGCAAAATTCCACTCTAACCGAAATTCAAATTTAAATTCAAATTAAATTCATATAATTCAAATTTTGAATTTCGAATTCGTCAAAACTGGGCTAACCTATTGGTAGGCATCATAGCCCTCAAAATACTTCAAAAATATCACAAAAACAGAAGTAAGTGTCAAAATCGGACGGAAAAAGAACATAAACAGTTAGCCAAATAATACCCAGGTCTAAAATCTTTTCTGGGTTCAACTTTTGGACATAAAACAGGTGGCGGAACAATCTTTTATTGAACTGAATATTAGTTAACATAAATTAGAAAACTTCATCTTTCAATCAAAAAAAGAATCAATGAATTCGAAAAGAAAATGGGAAAGTTATGCTGTCACAAACATGGACTCAGACCATGTTTGTAACATTTCAACAATGATGTGCCCAGGGTTAAAAATCTACTTTGGGTTCAATTTCCAAGCATAAATCAGAGTACTAAATTGCATCCGATTGAGCTCAAAATTATTGTGCTAGTAATAGAAAACTCTAACTTCCAAACAAAAAAATAATCATGCAATTTGGATAATATATGACAAAGTTATGGTGTCTCAAAATTGAACCCAGACAGTGTTTTCACTGTAAGAATCTGGGCAAAAACATGCTGCAGGTCAATGTTTAGCAGCATATTTCTATAAGCTATATAAGTCAAAATGAGCTAAAATTTGGTATGAGTATAATAGAAAACTCTATCTTTCAAACAAAAAAAGAATCACATAATTTCAGTAAGAAATGAAAGAGTTATGCAATCGCAAACATGCACTTAGGCCACGTTTGCAACAACTCGTAACACTAATGTACAGGTAAATTTCAGGCAGTGCATTGATTTTGCACTGCAGTTTTCAGGCATCAAATGAATATGTTTTGCAATGAAATTTGACATTCATATACTAAAACACACAAGCTATCAACTGAAGAAAATCCGGTAGCATTTTGTTGCCGGAATTGGGAGAAAATGATGTGCAAAGTCACATACCAACTCAGATTTCACAAAAACAAAACATGAACATGAAATCATTGTATTGAGGTTATTTTTGTTTAGATTTTGGCATTTTGAAGCTTTTGCTTCAGCTAGCAATTGTGAGCAGTAACTCACCTCACAAAATAGTAGAGCAATAAGAGCTAATTAGAGAGAAGATGCAAACTTTGGCCTTGAGGAAGCTTCAATAACCTAAAAAAAGAGTTTATACAAACACGCAAGAGCAAATCTTCAATAATTTTGAAATCTAATTCACGAATCTAAGATTTTGATGAAATTGAAAATTTGGAATTTGATTACCTTTATATTATCACTCTATATTGAAAGAGATTGCTATTTATTGAATTTAATTGAAGAAATTTAGTTGGATTTTGGATTTGATGGAGTGGGTTGTTTTGCATACTGGTGGAAGAAGGAGAGGAGTGTAGTAATGTACGTACAGGTTAATTTTTGTTTTCTCACTTCCTTAATCAAGCTAATGGACCCAAAAATAAAAGAAAATAAAAAGGCTAAGGTTAATTGATTCACACTTAACTGCATATGAACCTATGTCACATACACACAAAACAAAAATGCATTTTCTCCATATTTACACATAAGAAAAATATGAAAATTTGTATGCACATAATATAAAACATTTTCTGTCATATAAAATGATTAATTTGTATTTTTAAATATATTTTTATTATTAAATTCCTTTATTTAACAAAAATGCACTATTTACTCAAATAAATGAATAAAACCATGTTTTTAACTCCTAAAATTCCACAAAATTTATTTTAACACTTACAAAATTATTTCATACCATTTCAAAACATTATTTACAGCCAAAACATATTTTTAACCCAATTTCCACCTTTTATTTCAATAAACAGCCTTTAAAAATAAAACACTTCCTTTAAAAATTATTAAAAGAAGTAACTGACAATAATTAATAAAATTATGGCAATTTGTCTAAATAAAAATTATTTACCATTCATTATTAACCCAAACAAATAAAATAAAGCTTGGAACTTTATTTTCTTATTTTAAATTCCAAAATTCATTGTTTATTCCAAATAAACAATTTTATTTCTCCAATTTTATTTTAATTCACAATATAAATCATAACTACCATTGCAATTTAGTATTTACATGTAATCTCCAAAACTAGGGTTGTTACAAACTCCTTCCCTTAACAAAATTGCGTCCTCGCAATTTCTAGAGAAGAATTTGTATTCAACACAACTGTTTCATACTCAAAAAAAGAAATAAGTTTGAGGTAAAAAGATTCTCACCATCGCTATGCGAAGAAAGAAAACCAGGGTAGGATCGGTCGATAAACTCTCTGGTGTCTCAAGTGCAGTAATTGGGATTAGCGGACCATTGAACTTTAATAAGCAGCATGTTCTTGTTTCGAAGGCGTCTCACCTCCGAAGCAAGTATGCGAATAGGCTGCTGCACAACAGATAGGTCTGGTGAGATCTCAAGCTCTAGCAACTCAGGAGAATCGATAACAGAATCTGACTCTTGAAGACACTTCCGAAGCTGATAGACATGAAACACGTCATGAATGCCTGATAGATGAGCTGGAAGTGAAACTCTATGAGCCATAGAGCCAATACGTTCAGTGATAGGGAATGGTCCTATAAAGCTAGGAGCCAATTTCCCAGTCGTACTGAAGCGCATAACCCCTTTTAGAGGAGAAACACGAATAAAGACAAGATCACCAACCAAGAACTTGAGAGGCTTCCTACGGTTGTCCGCATAGGATTTCTGGCGGCTCTGTGCCTCTTTCATTCTCTGACGAATAAGATCAATCTTCTCAGAAGAATCACGAACAGAATCTAGGCCAAGAATAAGCTTCTCACCAGATTCCAACCAACAAGAAGGTGATCGACATAGCCTTCCATATAAGGCTTCGAAAGGAGACATACCGATATTGGACTGAAAACTATTGTTGCAGGAGAATTCCACAAAAGGTAGGTGATCCTCCCAACTACCACCAAAATCTAGAATGCAAGCACGAAGAAGATCCTCAAGAATACGATTCACCCGTTCAGTCTGTCCATCAGAGCGCGGATGATATGCTGTGCTGAAATTAAGCTTTGTTCCCAAAGCTTGCTGAAGACTCTGCCAGAAATGACTCGTGAATAGCGGCTCACGTCACAAACAATAGAATTAGGAACACCATGAAGTCTCACAATTTCCTTGACATATAACTTGGCCAAATGAGAAGTACTACTATTAGACTTAATGGGAATGAGATGAGCTGATTTGGTGAGGCGATCAACAATAACCCAAATGTTAGAATGGCCCGATCTCGAAGGAGGTAGGCCATCAGTGAAATCCATCGAAATCTGATCCCATTTCCACAATGGAATCTCTAGAGACTGAAGGAGACCAGAAGGGCGCTGATGTTTGACTTTGATACGTTGACAAGTCATGCAATTACTCACATAACTCGCCACATCGCGCTTCATGTCTTCCCAACAATAAAGGCGATGCATTTCGGCATACATCTTACTACTGCCAGGATGAATGGTATACTTAGAACGATGACAATCATTGAGAATGTCATGCCTAAGTGCAAAATCAGAAGGCACAACAAGACGGTTCTTCTTACGAAGACACCCATGATAATCAATGCCGAAATCCCCTAACTCCTCATAACGGGACTCGGACTCACAAATCAAAATAAGGTGCACAAGATCGGGATCACGCCATTGATCATCGGCAATAAGATCCAATAAATTGGGTCGAGGTTCCATACCGAATAATAAGATAGGAGAATCAGAAGATGGAGCTCGATCACGAATATCATAAAGGGATAAGGTTTCTAGAACATCCCACTCGGCTAGCATCATAGAAATTACAGCCGAATGTTTGCGACTAAGCGCATCAGCAACACGATTACCCTTACCAGGGGAATACTGAATATCCAAGTCATAAAAGCAAGGAACTCGAGCCAACGCTGTTGCCTCATGTTGAGCTCCTTCTGTGTAAATAAATATTTCAAGGACTTGTGATCGGTGTATAAAATGAAGTGCTCGCCTAATAAATAATGGCGCAAAATCTTCAAGGCAAAGACAATGGCGGCTAACTCGAGGTCATGAGTGGCATAACGAACTTCATTCGGACGCAGTTTCCTAGAAGCATAAGCAACTACCCGATCCTTCTGCATAAGCACAGCATCAAGGCCACAATGACTAGCATCGACGTAAACAATAAGATCTTGATTCCCTTCAGGAACCACTAGAATGGGAGCATTAGTGAGAAGCTCCTTCAACTGTTGAAAAGAAGCTTTGCACTTGTCGGACCAAATAAATCAAACGCCTTTTCGAGTAAGGCCGGTGAGAGGAAGCACAATACGAGAGAAATCGTTAATGAACCGGCGGTAATAACCCGCCAATCCAAGGAAACTACGAATCTCATGAACATTCCCAGGCCTCTTCCAATTCTGGATAAATTCGATCTTCGAAGGATCGACCGAAATGCCTTCGGAAGAAACAACGTGGCCTAAGAACTTAACCTTATTCTCCCAGAAATGGCACTTGGAGAATTTGGCTTTAAGCTAATGGTGACGAAGAGTACTCAAGACAATTCTCAAGTGATTACATGCTCAGATTCAGATTTCGAATAAACAAGGATGTCGTCGATGAACACAAGGACGAACTTATCGAGATATTCTCGGAATACTCGATTCATAAGATCGACAAAGAAAGCATGAGCGTTCGTCAAACCGAACGGCATAACGAGCCACTCGTAAGATACATATCGAGTGCGGAAAGTAGTAAGAGGTATGCTATCTTCCACGACTCAGAGCTGATGAAAACCAGTGGCAAGGTCAAGCTGAGAGAAGACATTAGCGCCACTCAATTGATCAAACATTTCATCGATCCTAGGCAATGGATACCTATTTTTGATGGTCATCTCGTTAATCTTGCGATAGTCGATGCAAAGCCTAAGAGTTCCATCAGACTTCTTCACGAAGACGATCGCGGTACCCCACGGTGAAGAACTAGACTGAATCAACTGCTTGGACTCAAGCTCTAAAAGTTGCTTCTTGAGTTCCTCATTTTCTTTTGTAGACATCCTCGTAGGAGGATGACTAACTGGTTGCATGCCTGGAATGAGATCAATGTGGAACTCAATCGTCCGCTTGGGTGGCAAACCCGAAACAGGCTCAAATACATCAGAGAAGTCACAAACAATAGGAATACGAGATATATCATCGCCATCTCGTGAGTCAAGAGAATATAAAGCCACTTTGGAATTATCCACATTTCGAAGAACAAGTGATAGCTGAGTAGACGAATCTGGATGTCGAAGATATAAAATTCTCTCAGAACAAATAATCCTGGCATCGTATCGCACTAGCTAGTCCATACCCAAAATCATATCAAATACCAAATAAGAAATAACATGCAGATTCGCACGAAAATAAAAGCCACATAAAACAAGCTCAACATCATCACAGAGCATGCTAAGGGTTGCGGATCCCCCGATAGGATTCGCAATCCTCGATGAAGTAACCACACAAGAAACACCCAACGACAAATCATCAACGAGCTTCTTCGATACGAATGAATGCGTCGCACCTGTATCAAAGAGGACTCGAATAGAACGATCATGAAACAACAATGAACCTTCAAGAATAGAAGGAGAAGTACCTTTGAGCTGAGAAGAACCTCCAGAAGCATCCGCTACATTCAGCTTGACAGATTTGGCATTATTCGGAGCAATAGGACAACTGGAAATACGATGGCCCACTTTCTTGCAATATCGACAAAAGCGAGGCTTAGAACACTCTCGAATCATATGGTCGGGCGAACCATAATTGAAACACCCCTTTCGAGATGGAGGTGCTCCAATAGACTGAGGCTGAGATTGAGGCCGAGACTGAGGCCGAGAAGTAGAACCAACTCGCTTCTTCTTCTTGGATGGAATGAACTTGGATTTCTGAAAATGAAACCGCTTCTTTTTGGGGTTCTTGCGAACCTCAACATCATCACCACTATCGATTTCCTTCTCGACAGCTTCAAGATGAAGCGCCGAGTCAACTAGCTCCTCAAAAGAAACCTTAAGCTGCAACATCAAAGATTTCTTCAAATACTTCTTAAGGCCGGAAATGAACTTGACTTCTTGTATGGAGTGCTAATATACTCAAGGCCATACTTAGAAAGAGCCTCGAAAGAAGACACATAATCAGAAACAAAAGATTTTCCTTGCTTCAGCTCGAGGAAGCGACGGGCAAGAGATGCTTTCTCAGACTCAGGAACAAATTTAAGCTCGAATCATTCCCAAAACTTAGTCCATGTAAGAGTAGACTCGTCAAGCTCGGCAGTGAATAGCTCGTACCAATCAAGAGCACGCTCTTGTAACATGCTGGATGCTACAAGAACCCTATGATAATCCGAAAGATCCATGCGAGAAAATATCCGCTCGTAAGAACGAATCCAAGCCTGAACCTTCAAAACAGACTCGGAGCCTTTGAACGGCTTGCCTGCGAGATGTGCAAAATCACTACACATATGCGCGAAAGGAGACTTGCGCGAAGGAGAAGCTGGAGTAGGAGCTAGAGGCTGGGTGCTCCTAAGTAACTCCATAAAATGATCGGCAGACATATATACTCCATCCGGATGGGAGCCACTGGACTGCCCCGCATCCGAACGTCGTCATCTGCCTCTTCCAGCCATAACTAAAAGTTAAGATAAGATAAAGATTATTCACATTGCAGATAAATTCAAATATGGAATACTACGGAAATAAAATGCATTCCTAAACATATTCCCAAAATTATATCTACCCCAGAGGACATGAAAAGAACAAAAGCATGATGATTCAGGGATTCGTAACATTTGTATTACACTTTGATGTACCATAATATGTGTTTCTGTTCGGTGTTTATCATATTTTATTCTAAACTCAGCTCTGATACCAAGCTGTGACGCCCCACCCCGAGACCAACATTAAACAAAGAGTATTACTGGGTAATACTGTCTACTAATGCAGAGAATAGGGCTGGATAGAGTGACCATCTATAGCTTTATCTTAAATATTTATTGAATACGTCGACAATGCCCTTTTTTTCCTGATTCAAGTGGATCGACATATCTAATAAATACTTAATACAAATCCATAGGTGGCTATAGGACTATTAGAACAAAGTACAACAACTCATATGTAAAACACATCACAGAACAGCAGATAATCCCATAGATATACACATACACAAATACATCACAAAATATACAAAATGATACATCACATATGTGGTATGATGACCAAAATACAAACACGAGTCAAAAGAATATACATATCAGAGTAGCAAACCAAAAAGGACTACACAAAAAGCTATAACGAAAAGAGCTAGCAGAATAGTCCATGTAGAAGCAGAATAGGCTAAGTCAAAAAGTACCTAACCTGAAACACCTCGGTCTGACCAGAGTATAAAATACACGGATCAGTCTAGCTAAACGAATTAGTGAAAGGTGATGGTAGAATAATAGAGCATAGTGATATTCTTCTTAAACAAGAAGAAACAATAAGAAAGCTAACCATAGACTTGTGGAGAACATGCATCATGCATGGCATATATAATTACACTAGGTGATAGAACACTATTGTTTCAATAAGCATAAAACACAATGGAAACAAAAAATCTCATGAATCGCTAAAATGTAGCATGCCTCGTATCATCGGAAATCATAAATCAATAAGAATGGATAAGGGAATAGTAAAATGTAAACTCCTAAAAGAGTAACTCCCAAACCCGCCATATCGGCAACCCCAAGGAAAACATAAGCAAAAGGCATCTCGACATAAGCCATAAGGCAAATGTAAATAAAGAGATAAAAATCTCATACAACGCCAAAAGGCAAATCCCATAAATAGCACCAATAGGCAATCTCAATATACATATACGCCAAAAGGCAATTCTCAACACGCCAGGGTAGGCAATGAAAATCTCAAAAGAACTCCCAATAGTCCAAAATCCCCAAGTAATCGCCACCGAATGGTTCAAAGGACCTATTTCAAAGGACCTATTTTTGCCGAGTACTATTTCACATAATAGGTACCTCGCCCAAAGGCAAACGTCAAAAGATAAATACGCCGCAATGGCAAATACACCGCAATGGCAAACGTCCGAAGACAAATATGCCGCATTGGCAAACGCCCAAAGACAAATAGCCGCAATGGCAAATGTCCGAAGACAAATACGCCGTAATGGAAAATGACCCGAAGGTCCAGTACTGGCACGCCAACAGGCAAATGTGTCACAAACTCTCGGAAAGGAACTCGAAAAGTGTTAACGTGTGTCTCATACCACCCGTTCGCACTAAATGGTTTACTAACCGCTAGTAAATTTCGCATTCAAAGCAGTAAAAGGTTCACCTCATATCATCGGTAAACTCAACTCGAAGGTCAAAACGATCAAACGGACAAGTCAGGAATTAACCGAAAGGATAAACACACGTATCACATACTATGCGTTTTACCCAATCATTTAACTCTCCTTGTCATTCTTTCGACAGTGCAAAAATGTGTAATTTTTATAGAAAATAATTTACCTTGAAAATAAGCTTTGAAAGTCGATTTCGAAAACCGTTTGGAAACCGTATTTGAAAATTCCCCTTATTATAAAGAATAAATAGGTTTTATACTTGAAAAATACTTTAAAATTTTACATAATAATTATTTTTAAATCCCTTAAATTTTAAAAATCATTTCAAAAGGAATTGGAGAAAACCGTACTCGAAAACGACCAAAAACAAGAAAAATTCCACTCTAACCGAAATTCAAATTAAATTCAAATAATACAAAATTTGAATTTTGAATTCATCAAAACTGGGCTAACCTATTGGTAGGCTCCGTAGCCCTCAAAATACTTCAAAAATATCACAAAAACAAAAGTAAATGTCAAAAATCGGACGGAAAAAGGACATAAAAACACTTGGCCAAATAATACACAGGTCTAAAATCTTTTCTGTGTTCAACTTTCGGACATAAAACAGATGGCTGAACGATCTTTGATTCAACTGAAAATTAGTTATCATAAATTAGAAAACTTCATCTTTCAATCAAAAAAAGAATCAATGAATTCAAGAAAATGAGAAAGTTATGCTGTCACAAACATGGACTCAGACCATGTTTGTAACAGTTCAACAATGATGTGCCCAGGCTTAAAAATCCATTCTGGGTTCAATTTCCAAGCATAAATCAGAGTACTAAATTGCATCAGATTGAGCTCAAATTTTTTTGCTTATAATTGAAAACTCTAACTTCCAAACAAAAAAAGAATCATGTAATCTGGATAAAATATGAGGAAGTTATGGTGTCTCAAAATTGAACCCAGACAGTGTTTTCACTGTAAAAATCTGGTCAAAACATGCTCCAAGTCAATGTTTAGCAGCATATTTCTATAATCTATCTAATTCAAAATGACCTGAAATTTGTTATGCGTATAGTAGAAACCTCTTTCAAACAAAAAAAGAATCACAGAATTTCAATAAGAAACGAAAGAGTTATGCCATCGCAAACATGGACTAAAGCCATGATTACAACAACTCAGAACACAAATGTACAGGTAAATTTCAGGGTGTGCATTGATTTTGCACTGCAGTTTTTAGGCATCAAACGAATATGTTTTGCAATGAAACATATACTACAACGCACAAGCTATCAACTGAAGAAAATCCGGTAGCATTTTGTTGCCGGAATTGGGAGGAAATGATGTGCAAAGTCACATATCAACTCAGATTTCACAAAAACAAAACATGAACATGAAATCATTGTATTGAAGCTATTTTTGTTCAGATTTTGGCATTTTGAAGCTTTTGCTTCAACTAGCAATTGTGAGCAGTAACTCACCTCACAAAATAATAGAGCAACAAGAGCTAATTGGAGAGAAGATGCAAACTTTGGCCTTGAGGAAGCTTCAACAACCTAAAAAAGAGTTTATACAAACATGCAACAGCAAATCTTCAATAATTTCAAAACCTAATTCACAAATATGAGATTTTGATGAAATTGCAAGTTTGGAGTTTGATTACCTTTGTATTGTCACTCTAGATTGAAAGAGATTGCTATTTATTGAATTTAATTGAAGAAATTTAGTTGGATTTTGTATTTGATGGAGTGGGTTCTATGTTTTGCTTACTGGTGGAAGAAGGAGAGGAGTGTAGTAATGTACGTACATGTTAATTTTTGTTTTCTCACTTCCTTAATCAGGTTAAGGAACACTAGTGGGCTAATGGACCTAAAAATAAAAGAAAATAAAAAGGCTAAGGTTAATTAATTCACACTTCACTACATATGAACCTATGTCACATATGCACACAACAAAAATGCATTTTCTCCATATTTACAATAAGAAAAATATGAAAACTTGTATGCACATAATATAAAACATTTTCTATCATATAAAATGATTAACTTGTATTTTTAAATATTTTTTATTATTAAATTCCTTTATTTAACAAAAATGCACTATTTACTCAAATAAATGAATAAAACCATATTTTTAACTCCTAAAATTCCACAAAATTTATTTTAACACTTACAAAAATATTTCAAACCATTTCAAAACATTATTTACAGCCAAAACTTATTTTTAACCTAATTTTCACCTTTTATTTCAATAAACAACCTTTAAAAAAATCAATTACTTCCTTTAAATTATTAAAAGAAGTAACTGACAATAATTAATAAAATTATTGCAATTTCTCTAAATAAAAATTATTTTCCATTCACTATTAACCCAAACAAATAAAATAAAGCTTGGAGTTTTATTTTCTCATTTTAAATTCCAAAATTCATTGTTTATTCCAAATAAACAATTTAATTTCTCCAATTTTATTTTAATTCACAATATCAAATCATAACTACCGTTATAATTTAATATTTACAGGTAATCTCCAAAACCAGGGTTGTTGCAGTAGTCCCTTCACCTGGTCATTTGCATGGAAATCCAAACTCCACTACATGCCTTTCATTTTGATTGTATTACCCAATTGGGCTATATGCTAGAATTTAATCAATGTAACAATTTTGTGTATGATTAATATTATTTGTATACTAGACACTAGTATAATATTAGATGATTTGATATGAAAGGTTTTAGTTATCGTAAAGTAAAAACTTGTCCGTGTTTATATGTGGACTTGTCTTACGAGATACTTTTGTTTTGATAAAGGAAAAGTTTGGTAATTTAATAAATTCAGTTGAGTGTGTTTCTCACGCTGGTTTACTAGACTGATCAAATATTTATCCCCTTTCAATGCTCGGGTTAGACCGAGTATATTTACGGGTTTAGATTGGTACTTTCGGAATTTCGACAGGAGAGCTGGAGATCTTCATTTTCATATACACGTATCTGTTTTGATTATTGATTATTCGCTGTTCTTAGTTGTTTATATCATCGGCAATTGTGAGGACAAATTATTATAACTGTCCATGTTGATAATTATTGTTTGACTGTTGAACTCTGATTGATGTATGTATATACATTTTCTGTTTTGCAAAGATCATTGATATGATATTATATGTTTTCCGCTGCGATGTGAGATTCTGTATTATTCTGTTTGGTTCTATCTTCTCTCTTTCTTCTCTTCTCCTCTTCTCTCTTCTTTTCTTTCTCTTAACTTTCCGTCAGTCCGTGCTTTTTGGGTCAGAAATATGTGGTTTATTATCGGTTCAAAGAGTATCAACTTGCACGTCGTCACATTTGGCATCAGAGCTTAGATTTTTCATATTTCTAAGCTTTGATGTATACTCAGTATAGATAGGGACAGTAGCAACCTAGATTTAGTTGAGTGAATTATACATATGAGAGCGTATTTGTTAGCGATTTAAAATGTTTTATTTTGTTTTTGCTTATCCATTGAGCTATTTGTGAATTCTGGTCGGTATGTGGGAGGCCATTTTAGCGATAGGGATTTCAAAACACTTAAATGAGGCAAGTCGACATAATACCATTTTAAATTGGGTAAATGGTCGAAAAGTTGTATGAATAATTTAAATAAAAGCAACAATTGTAAAAGAATAAATTATATAAGAAAATGAATTATATAGTATGGAATTGTAATTAATATGATTTACAATTGTGAAATGATCTTATATATATAAGAAATGAAACTAAATGAGTATATTTATTAATATGAGTTATAAATAAAAATGAATTTGAACTAAGAATTTGGAAAATTTGAATCCCGTTTATTTTGAAAGTTGTTTTTCAAAGTTTAAGATGTTATACTATTATAAATCTAGATAAGATAACTGAATTTAAACGAATCTTATATAAATGAAGTAAAATAGTGAAATTATATAAGTAAAGAAGATTTATAAGTGTGGTTTGTAAATATAAAAAGGATTTTAAAAAAATACAAAGCACTGAATTCACTACTATTGCTGGAAAATAATAAAGGTGATGATTGCAGCATCATTAGTATCATTTTCGAGTTTCCGTGTGATGGATTTGCTACCAAAGTAAATTGAAATTGAAGTTTTGTTATGTTAAGAAAATTTGAATTTAAAATCCAAGTTGAAATTGATAAATATAAGTGAACTAAGTTTTGGACTTACAATATGAAATAAGAATTTACTTTAGTAAAGGGAAATAAAATTTGAGTTAGCATAATAAAACATATGATTTGAAATTTAACTAAAGGAAGATTAAATAAATTGAATTGGATTTGAACTAGATTGGATATGCTAGTGAAATAAAATTCAACTTAAGCGGTAAGTGATTATACAATGAATTTGGAAGTTTAAATAAATCTATGTCGTAATGTGATTGTATAACCATGAACTGAAATTACAAACTGAGTTTTGTGAATGGAAGTTGTAACGACCCGATTTTTCGACTTCCGACAGTCGACATCAATATGTCCAATGTATTAAATGCTGCAGAATCAAATGCCGAAAAACCATACCGATTAAAGAAGAAGAAGATAGAAGAAGAAACAGAAACAACAACAGAATCTCGCATTTCGCAGCGGAACAAATATAATAGATAAATGAATATTTTAAAAAACAAAGAATCATATCCGTTATTACAATACACCATCATAGTTTTACAACAATCAATACGACACCGACAGACATTAGAACTTGCTTACAAGAAACTGAGCTTACACCAACTCATACACAGCGGATAATACATAGTAAGGTAATACGCTTCGCCGTCCAGCTTGCCTCCAGATCCCCACAGCATATCTTTTCTCGACTTTGCTGCAGAATAATGATAACCTGACTCTAGGCTGCCCGTGTGGAAAATTATGGACACCCAGAGTTTAGAAAGGGAACAATAAACTCCAGGTCAGTCATGGGACTGATGTGAGATGTTAAAAACAGTTATTCTTTTACAAAAGAAAACAAATGAATATAAGAGAAATCCGCAATGCTTTTTGGAAAATGAAACTACCATAAGGCCTCCCGGCACACACACAATGCAATCGCACACTTGGGGGAGATTTCTCCTTATGATAGTCAAACATGCTTGATACGTAAAATCTTTTTGATATTATTATTAGTGCACAGTGTGGAAAACATTTTGAAAGTATAATATAAATCTTAGCCAGCATACGTACCATTATAGTATGCCTGCTATAGCTACCATATTAGATGGCAGGTTCTACAATTAAAACCGTACAAAGCGCGTATTGGTAATTGGATTTCCAACAAATGGTCAGGCAAAGGAACTTCCTGGGCCATATGGGTACGCCTCTGGAGGGACGCCCCGAGAACCTAACCGGATATCTGCCAAAACAAGGCCGGGTTACCTCTGTAACTAGGTAACTACTGACACGAGTATGTCATCCCTCGGTCGTTTGCGACCTTTATCCGAGGATCATCATACTAACAACCACAAAGTATAATAAATTTGCAGCATCAACATAGGTAAAATATCTGGGCTCCACACCATGATACTACCCTTTTCCAGAAGGAAATGACATACCCTTAGGGGGCGCTACCCCCAAATAACCTTGCTGCATCTTTCCTGTTTCGACCATTCCGGGTTGTGAAGCTCGACGAAGTCTCGTCCATAAAGCTACGCTTTTCACAATAGCCATGCTTTGATCAACAAATGATCAGCAGCACTTTGTATGCCACATTACCAAGTTGGGAATATATCACTAGTAACCATCAACTACATAACCTCTGAGCTCGTACGTCTTAGAGAAGGGTGTTAAGCTAAGAGAATAAATTCTCTGCCACCAACAGAAATGTATTTGATAGAAACCAGCTTTACATCTCAAAGTGTAACGTCAGACACACATCCATACAAGTCCGTTCCGGGATCGAACGAAACCGAAGGCACTTCCAAAGAAGCCCTTGCAATCCGAATATTCACTAATCACGTCCGGAATCCCCATCACAAAGGGTGATAAAATCTCTATACTGAAGAAACTCGGTGCAGAGACATTCGACAAGTAGTCCTTTCGTTTTCGAAAATACCCGGTCTTCAACACCATCTTCAAATGCAATCTCATTTCGTCGTATCATTATTCGGAATGGGTTTTATGACACAAGGTCCTCTCCCGGCTAATCTGAATAATGAGTGCTAATTTTTAAAAATAAGTGTTACATTCAAATTCAAACAAATCACAACAAATTTTCACTTTTGATCTTTAAACAAAAGATCCATCACAATCACAAAGGTTCGATGTGGTTTTCGAATATCCATTCGTGTAAAGACCCGTAAGTCCGAACTCCTTGAATAGACACTAATCTCCTTTGTTTAATTCAAGATGAACGAAAATACGAACCCTTAGGGGTTTAAGAAAAATTTAGGAAAAGAAAAAGGCAGAAGAAGAGAGGAAAGAAAATAGAAAATTTTTAAAATAGAAAGAAAAGAGAATAGAACGGAAACAGAACAGAAAACAACAGAACAATATCAGAATCTCACAATTCGCAGCGGAACAACATATAATAAATAAATGAATAATCTTTAAACAAAGAACTATGTCAGTTATTACATTTTATACATTACATTACATCATCATCATCAGAGTGTACAACAACATACAACAACAAACAGTGCAGCGGAAAAAGAAATACTATATACAAGTAATACGCCATGCCATCCAGCTTGCCTCCAGCAATTCTTGAATATCCAGAATATCCTGATAAACCTTAACTCTTGACTGCCCGTGTGGAAATTGGTGGGCACCCAGAGTTTAGGAAGGAAAACAATAAACTCTGAGTCAGTCATGTGACTGGTGTGAGAACTCAAAACAGTTTATTTATCTTTAAAATCAAAATAGAGGAATATTTTTAAATCAATTCGCAATGCTTTTAAAAATGAGACTACCATAAGGCCTCCCGCACACACACACATGCAAACGCAGAATCGGAGGAGATTTCTCCTTATGATAGTCAAAGATGCTTGATACGCATTTAAAAGAACATTTGATATTATTACTAGTGCATAGTGTAGAAAATTATTTCGAAAGTAGAATATAAATCTTAGCCAACATAGACATTTCGAACTATGCCTACTATAGCTACCATCCAAACAGTGTTGCGACACCATAAGTGAATGATAGGTTCTACAACTAAAACCGTACAAGTTTCGTATTGGGAATTGGATTTCCAACAAATGGTCAGGCCAAGGAACTTCCCATTGCCACATGAGAATGCCTCTGGAAAGACATCCCCGAGAACCAAACCGGAACTCTGCCAACACAAGGCCGGGTTACCCCTAACTGGGTAACTACTGACACGAGCACGCCATTCCCCGATCGTAAACGACCTTTCTCACGGGATCCCGATAACCAACAACCACAAAGTAATAAATTCGTAGTAATCACATAGGTTAAATATCTGGGCTCCATACCATGATACCACCTCTATCCAGAAGGAAATGTACATACCCTAAAGGGAGCTACCCCTCATAACCTTGCCGCATCTTTCCTGTTTTGACCATTTCCGAGGTGTGAGGTTCGACGAAGTCACGTCCACAAAAACATACTTTATACAAAAGCCATGCTTTGGGTTAACAAATGATCAACACAATGATCACTAAGATAGACGATCAAATAAACGATCCTATCACAATAATCAACACAATGATCATTTCAGCATCACTCAGCATATCACATTACCAAATTGGGAATATATCGCTGATAACATTCAACTACATAACCTCTGAGCTTGTACGTCTCAAAGAAGGGTGTTAAGCTAAAAGAATAAATTCTCCGCCACCAACAGAAATATATTTGAAAGAAATCGGCTTTATATCTCAACTTGTAATGTCAGAAATACAATCCATACAAGTCTGTTCCGGGCTCGAACAAAACCGAAGGCACTTGCAAAGAAGTCCTTGCAATCCGGATATTCACAATCCTGATCGGATTTCCCATCACTTAGGGAGTCTCTATACCGCTGCAACTCAGTGCAGAGACAATCGACAGGTCATCCTATCGCTCTCGCAAATACCGGGTCTTCAACACCGATCTTCAATGCAATTATAACGACGTATCACATATTCGGAATGGGTTATACGACCCCATGGTCCTTTCCCGGTTAACCCGAATAGTGAGCGCTTATTCAAAAAATAAGTGTGGCATTCACATTCAAACAAATCACATCAATTACCCATTCAAAGGGAAATATTGATAGTCGGTTATTGAACTATCACTGGATATGCACAACATCACCAGATTCCAAATAATTTTCCAAATTATTTATTTTCCAAAATATCTTTACAAGATATATTATTTCATACTTCAAAAATAAATCAATATTTATTTTTAAACCAATTCCACTTTCTTTTATAAATTCCTTAGTGAATTTATAATCCAAAATATCTATGAATATTCGATTTCAATTATTCATTTCAATATTCCTTTTCAATTTATCTTCAAAAAGATAAATTCTCAAAATATTCACTTTATATTGGAAAACAATTCCATACTTATTTAATAAGTAATTCACAAATCTATTTATTTTCAACACTTGGAAAATATTCAATATACTTAAATCGAGATTAAGTATATATTTCATTCTTTAAGGAAATCATTCTCTTAAACATATTTATTTGGGCCAAAACGAATGTTGCGTAGAACATCGTTACGACATCCCAAAATCACTAGTATAGGGATTCGAAATTAAAATAGATATATAAATCCCAATTCTATACAAAACATTTCCTTTCGGAAATCATTTACTATAACAACAGTGTTATAGTCCATCATCTCCTTCTATTTCTCGAAAACGTCAATTTCAACAATAAATGTTGAAATCTATGGTTTCGAATCTCAACATATTTAAAAACATCGTTAGATCGTTTTAATTCAATTTCAATATCACATTCAAAACAATTTCTTTAACATCTTATTCACTATTCAAAAACGTGAATATACTACGTTAACAATTTCATCCTTTTATTCATTTTAATTCAAAGGATTATTCACTATTCAAAAACGTGAATATAACTCCACTTATAGGTTTTAACAAATTTTCTTGTCAAAATAAGTCATTTGCGAATTTATAAAACAACGTTTATAAATTCCATTTCTATTTATTTATAAAAACTTCCTTTTTATAAATTCTTTTATTAACCTATTCCAGTTTATAACTCAATTATAAACTAAAAGTTCATATTATAAGTTAAATACTTATAAAACGATTATTTTACAAAATCGTTCTTTTAAAGACTTTCCAATTTATAAATCTTATAACTTATAAGATTCATTCATTTATCCAAAATCATTATTTTAATAACTTAATAAATTTTATAAACCTACTGCTTATAAAATTCCATTTATAACTTCACCGTATAAAATTCTATAAATTCCATTCAATTATGAAATTCATTTTCACTTCATTCAAACACTTATAAAAACTCGTTCTATAATGTCCATATTTCAATTTATAAATATCCATTTATAAATCTCTTAATATAAATCAATTCATATTAATATTTTAAAAACGTCTTTAAACTCCTTTATAATTTCATCATTTTGATTTATAAAATAATCAAATTTTATAAATCCTATATTTAAACTTTTCACAATTATTTCTGAAATTCCGATTTAACTATTTTATAAAGTCATTAATTCCTTATTTTCAAAAATCAGCTTTTAACTATATTTCTTAAAAATCATAATTTTTATAACTTTAAAAATTATAACGTTTATTTATATAAAATGGATCAATTCCAAAAATATTTTATATTTTCAAACATCACTTTAAAAATCACTTTAAAATCCCAAAATTTGGGTCCAATGATGCTACACACCAAATAGTCAATCACGACAACAACGATATCATATATCGATATGATAATCAGTCAAATATCTGAAATTAAATAAAAACTGTTGAGGAATCTAGTTGGATCCCTCCAACCTGTTTTCCTGTATTCACAAACAT
This sequence comes from Allium cepa, assembly GCA_030765085.1. Taxonomy (NCBI): domain Eukaryota; kingdom Viridiplantae; phylum Streptophyta; class Magnoliopsida; order Asparagales; family Amaryllidaceae; genus Allium; species Allium cepa. Next base: position 538,719,478 of record CM060934.1, on the reverse strand, counting down.
TAGCACAATACCAATTTCGCTCCAGTACGAAATTATCGCGGTATATGGGATTTAAATATTATCCGCTTAATAACGGCGCAATAGGGTCTCATCCGCTAAACAAAAAAATGCGGGAAATCACTAACTCCAATATATACATATGCTAATATATATATATTGCTATTATATATAATACCAATTTCACTGTTTATGAAATATTCGCGGTATATGTTTTTAATAAATAACATCCGCTTACTAACGGCGTATAATGTCTATTTTAACAATCAATACATAACAATCATCATTCAAACATGCATTCAAATATTTTAAATCTAACTATTTAAAATAAAATCGAAACTGATTCGATTGAGTGTGAGGTTCTCACCTTGATTTTATTTTCCGTTTTAGCGATTTATTTCGAATAAAATTAAACGGACGTTTAATTTTACCCAAAATTCTCACTAACTCCAAACGACCCCAATCCATCTCCATAGCGTAGTGCTCGTCCATACGATTCTAACGCAACTTGTTTCGCGCGTTTTCGACCTCGTATGAAAAAGTTATGAATTTATGAAGTTTACTCGATTTTTATAAACTAATTATAACATTAACTAACTAATTTTATACCAAAGCAAATTACAGGCCGTTGATCTTGCTTCATGAAATCTTGGCCGCACCCCCATCCCTTCTCTCCCTCGTTCACGTTCCCAGGAAACAAAAAACACAGCCGAACCCATTCATATGAATTAGGGTTTCGATTCACCACCTCCACGTTCACCTATACTTCGATCAGGGAGTTCCATCGCGAAGAGCACGACAAGAATGACACTCGGCCCAAGGAGCTTGAAGCTCGGCCCCCTCTAGTGCCTAGGGTTGCGTGCGCAACCTGCAGCATACGGCCCCCCTAGCTCCCTCCTCGCGACACCATATTCGATCATAACCGTTGAATCTCTAGCTCTCATCGCCCTCTTCAATTCTCTAGTTGAAACCTAAGGCTAATTGTCGACGGATTGAAAGAAATCGAGGGATGAACGTTGAGCATTTCTGGCCATTGGTCATGTGGGTGGCGGCTAGGGTTAGAAATTAGGTTTTGTTTTATTTTTTTTCTAAATTATGAAGAGGGTGGGTGTATTTATAGGAAAAATTCGAACACTATTCATCCGTAAATTCCGAACTCCGATTTACGCGTCGAAACTGACGTTCCTAAGGTTTACCCCGCGTTCCGAACACAATGGAACAGGTTTCGAAAGCTAATTCGGAGATCTGTGCGAGTTATGGCTGTAAACGCTCAATTTAAATTAAACCGATTTAAGCGATTTTCTAGGCGTTTTAATTCGTACCGGACAAACGGTAAATTCAATTGACTTGAAATTTGAAACCTTATAATAATATTACATTACGGATCCGATGAAACTGGTTTCGTCGAAATCCGAGACTTTTTGAAAAATGGCTATTTTAACTCGCCAAATTAAAATTAAAAATAATTCGATGCGTTTCGAGCTGCCACGCTCAAACGATAACTCCGATTGATACGAAAATTGAAATCCGGTAATAACTAACTATTACGGATCCAATGGAACTAGTTTCGTTCAATTCTGAGACTGTTCAAAAATTGACTATTTTCACTAGTCGATTTAATTATTAAAATATTCAATTTTCACAAATTAACTTTTAATTCGATTTTAAAAGTTCTAAAATATTGTTCTAACTTCCATATGATAAAATAAAATTTTACAAATCATTTTCAATCATATTTAACCCAATTTTCAATTATTTCCATAATTTAACGTATTAAATTATCGATTTAATTATTCAATTAAATCCAAAAATTCAAATAAAAATTTATTTGACTTATAAATTCACTTATTAATATTTAAAATTAATTAAATATTCAAATTTTAATTATTAAAAATTCTGGGTCGTTACAATCTTCCCCACTTAAAAGAATTTCGTCCTCGAAATTAACAAGTAAGAAAAGTTACAGAAGCTATTAATTTTCCCAAAATTCATAGTTAAACTTCTTACAAATTTTTACTAAGTTTTCAAATCATACTTAGTTATCTTTTCAAAAACAACTACTATTGTTTAACTTCCAATTCCAAAATCAAAGTTTAAGTTTTCAAAATTTTCCCAATATTCCCAAATTTTTCTAACGCCTTAAATTTTCGGAAAAATTCGCCATAGTCTCCTTTGCGCGGCTCGATCCGAAAAAAAAATGACAGTATATATATCACAAATATACATCTCATCAAGTAATGAGGCATCCCGAAGGGAAAAAGTATAAAAGTACGGTATGTAATCCGAGATATGTACCTTATATTTTTATTAGCGAGCATATACGGCTAATATAGCGCGAAAGCGAGCTCCAAATGCGAAGCAAACGCGATCCGCACCTACTAAACACTCAACAAACAACGTGGGAACATGCATATATGACAATAGTCTCAATATACAACATATAGTAACATAATAACTATACATGTCAGCATATCAAATGAAGTAAAAACAACAAATGCAAACATCAACCAACTATCATCCAACTAACATCCATAACCAATGTATATTAATTACAACCAAATTCCTTTGTTTATATTCATTCAATTTGATTTAACACCATCACTTTCAATTGGTTTAATTAAATTGATTTTCATTCAACTATTCAACTTTCCAATAACATTAGATTTTAATGAATTAACACTTATATTCATTATTTCATATCAACTATTCACATTCAATTGATTTACATTCAATCCAATTTCTAAAGTTGAATTTCATTTCATATAACTCAAGTTCACATTTATCACTTAACTTTATTAATTTAGTTTGATACTAATATCAACTTCATTCAATATCACTTAAGTTATATTCCATTTAACTTTAAATTCACTTTTACTTACAACTCATATTCATATATATATATCCACATAGTTTCACTTCTTATATATATATAAGTTTATTTCACAATTGTAAATCACTTTAATTATAATTCAATTCTTATAATTCTTTTGCTTATACAATTATTCTTTAATTTAGATTATTCAAACTTCTAAACAATCAACTTACATACACTTAATAATTTTGAAAAATTATTTCTTTATATATAAAATATAATTAAGGTAAAATTATTTCATTTACCAAATTTTAAAATCAATATTGTGTCGAATTGTTCTATTCAAGTGTTTAGAAACCCCTTCGATTCAGTTTCGAAGCTGCACCGACGAAGGTTCATATGCCACTCAACAAACCAATCATCACAATATAAAACAATTTCATATTCACTAACAAATACGCTCTCATGGCTATTATTACACTCAAACTCAATCTAGAGTACTACTGACTCTATCTCTAATGAGTAATACCCAACAGAACCATGGTTGTCGCTTAACCATAAGCTCTGATACCACATTGTCAGGACACGATTCTTCGTCTTCGGAAAATTCGACATCGACACTCACTTTATCGACTGCCGAGGAATCGAACGATGGAAAACCGAACACTGAGGGTTTTTAAAAAGAATTTAAGAAAAGAAAAAGAGAGAAAAAGGTAGAAGATAGAGGGAAAAGAAAATAGAAAATTTTAAAATAGAAATTAGAGAGAATAGAAAATGGAGGGGAAAGAAAAATAGAACATAGAGAAAACAACAGAACAATATCAGAATCTCACAATTCGCAGCGGAACAACATATAATAAATAAATGAATAATATTTAAACAAAGAACTATGTCAGTTATTACATTTTATACATTACATTACATCATCATCATCAGAGTGTACAACAACATACAACAACAAACAGTGCAGCGGAAAAAGAAATACTATATACAAGTAATACGCCATGCCATCCAGCTTGCCTCCAGCAATTCCTGAATATCCAGAATATCCTGATAAACCTTAACTCTTGACTGCCCGTGTGGAAATTGGTGGGCACCCAGAGTTTAGGAAGGAAAACAATAAACTCCGAGTCAGTCATGTGACTGGTGTGAGAACTCAAAACAGTTTATTTATCTTTAAAATCAAAATAGAGGAATATTTTTAAATCAATTCGCAATGCTTTTAAAAATGAGACTACCATAAGGCCTCCCGCACACACACACATGCAAACGCAGAATCGGAGGAGATTTCTCCTTATGATAGTCAAAGATGCTTGATACGCATTTAAAAGAACATTTGATATTATTACTAGTGCATAATGTAGAAAATTATTTCGAAAGTAGAATATAAATCTTAGCCAACATAGACATTTCGAACTATGCCTACTATAGCTACCATCCAAACAGTGTTGCGACACCATAAGTGAATGATAGGTTCTACAACTAAAACCGTACAAGTTTCGTATTGGGAATTGGATTTCCAACAAATGGTCAGGCCAAGGAACTTCCCATTGCCACATGAGAATGCCTCTGGAAAGACATCCCCGAGAACCAAACCGGAACTCTGCCAACACAAGGCCGGATTACCCCTAACTGGGTAACTACTGACACGAGCACGCCATTCCCCGATCGTAAACGACCTTTCTCACGGGATCCCGATAACCAACAACCACAAAGTAATAAATTCGTAGTAACCACATAGGTTAAATATCTGGGCTCCATACCATGATACCACCTCTATCCAGAAGGAAATGTACATACCCTAAAGGGAGCTACCCCTCATAACCTTGCCGCATCTTTCCTATTTTGACCATTTCCGGGGTGTGAGGTTCGACGAAGTCACGTCCACAAAAACATACTTTATACAAAAGCCATGCTTTGGGTCAACAAATGATCAACACAATGATCACTAAGATAGACGATCAAATAAACGATCCTATCACAATAATCAACACAATGATCATTTCAGCATCACTCAGCATATCACATTACCAAATTGGGAATATATCGCTGATAACATTCAACTACATAACCTCTGAGCTTGTACGTCTCAGAGAAGGGTGTTAAGCTAAAAGAATAAATTCTCCGCCACCAACAGAAATATATTTGAAAGAAATCGGCTTTATATCTCAACTTGTAATGTCAGACATACAATCCATACAAGTCTGTTCCGGGCTCGAACAAAACCGAAGGCACTTGCAAAGAAGTCCTTGCAATCCGGATATTCACAATCCTGATCGGATTTCCCATCACTTAGGGAGTCTCTATACCGCTGCAACTCAGTGCAGAGACAATCGACAGGTCATCCTATCGCTCTCGCAAATACCGGGTCTTCAACACCGATCTTCAATGCAATTATAACGACGTATCACATATTCGGAATGGGTTATACGACCCCATGGTCCTTTCCCGGTTAACCCGAATAGTGAGCGCTTATTCAAAAAATAAGTGTGGCATTCACATTCAAACAAATCACATCAGTTACCCATTCAAAGGGAAATATTGATAGTCGGTTATTGAACTATCACTGGATATGCACAACATCACCAGATTCCAAATAATTTTCCAAATTATTTATTTTCCAAAATATCTTTACAAGATATATTATTTCATACTTCAAAAATAAATCAATATTTATTTTTAAACCAATTCCACTTTCTTTTATAAATTCCTTAGTGAATTTATAATCCAAAATATCTATGAATATTCGATTTCAATTATTCATTTCAATATTCCTTTTCAATTTATCTTCAAAAAGATAAATTCTCAAAATATTCACTTTATATTGGAAAACAATTCCATACTTATTTAATAAGTAATTCACAAATCTATTTATTTTCAACACTTGGAAAATATTCAATATACTTAAATCGAGATTAAGTATATATTTCATTCTTTAAGGAAATCATTCTCTTAAACATATTTATTTGGGCCAAAACGAATGTTGCGTAGAACATCGTTACGACGTCCCAAAATCACTAGTATAGGGATTCGAAATTAAAATAGATATATAAATCCCAATTCTATACAAAACATTTCCTTTCGGAAATCATTTACTATAACAACAGTGTTATAGTCCATCATCTGCTTCTATTTCTCGAAAACGTCAATTTCAACAATAAATGTTGAAATCTATGGTTTCGAATCTCAACATATTTAAAAACATCGTTAGATCGTTTTAATTCAATTTCAATATCACATTCAAAACAATTTCTTTAACATCTTATTCACTATTCAAAAACGTGAATATACTACATTAACAATTTCATCCTTTTATTCATTTTAATTCAAAGGATTATTCACTATTCAAAAACGTGAATATAACTCCACTTATAGGTTTTAACAAATTTTCTTGTCAAAATAAGTCATTTGCGAATTTATAAAACAACGTTTATAAATTCCATTTCTATTTATTTATAAAAACTTCCTTTTTATAAATTCTTTTATTAACCTATTCCAGTTTATAACTCAATTATAAACTAAATGTTCATATTATAAGTTAAATACTTATAAAACGATTATTTTACAAAATCGTTCTTTTAAAGACTTTCCAATTTATAAATCTTATAACTTATAAGATTCATTCATTTATCCAAAATCATTATTTTAATAACTTAATAAATTTTATAAACCTACTGCTTATAAAATTCCATTTATAACTTCACCGTATAAAATTCTATAAATTCCATTCAATTATGAAATTCATTTTCACTTCATTCAAACACTTATAAAAACTCGTTTTATAATGTCCATATTTCAATTTATAAATATCCATTTATAAATCTCTTAATATAAATCAATTCATATTAATATTTTAAAAACGTCTTTAAACTCCTTTATAATTTCATCATTTTGATTTATAAAATAATCAAATTTTATAAATCCTATATTTAAACTTTTCACAATTATTTCTGAAATTCCGATTTAACTATTTTATAAAGTCATTAATTCCTTATTTTCAAAAATCAGCTTTTAACTATATTTCTTAAAAATCATAATTTTTATAACTTTAAAAATTATAACGTTTATTTATATAAAATGGATCAATTCCAAAAATATTTTATATTTTCAAACATCACTTTAAAAATCACTTTAAAATCCCAAAATTTGGGTCCAATGATGCTACACACCAAATAGTCAATCACGACAACAATGATATCATATATCGATATGATAATCAATCAAATATCAAAATATCGGAAATTAAATAAAAACTGTTGAGGAATCCAGTTGGATCCCTCCAACCTGTTTTCCTGTATTCACAAACATTAGCACAATACCAATTTCGCTCCAGTACGAAATTATCGCGGTATATGGGATTTAAATATTATCCGCTTAATAACGGCGCAATAGGGTCTCATCCGCTAAACAAAAATATGCGGGAAATCACTAACTCCAATATATACATATGCCAATATATATATTGCTATTATATATAATACCAATTTCACTGTTTATGAAATATTCGCGGTATATGTTTTTAATAAATAACATCCGCTTACTAACGGCGTATAATGTCTATTTTAACAATCAATACATAACAATCATCATTCAAACATACATTCAAATATTTTAAATCTAACTATTTAAAATAAAATCGAAACTGATTCGATTGAGTGAGAAGTTCTCACCTTGATTTTATTTTCCGTTTTAGCGATTTATTTCGAATAAAATTAAACGGACGTTTAATTTTACCCAAAATTCTCACTAACTCCAAATGACTCCAATCCAACTCCATAGCGTAGTGCTCGTCCATACGATTCCAACGCAACTGGTTTCGCGCGTTTTCGACCTCGTATGAAAAAGTTATGAATTTATGAAGTTTACTCGATTTTTATAAACTAATTATAACATTAACTAACTAATTTTATACCAAAGCAAATTACAGGCCTTTGATCTTGCTTCATGAAATCTTGGCTGCACCCCCATCCCTTCTCTCCCTCGTTCACGTTCCCAGGAAACAAAAAACACAGCCGAGCCCATTCATATGAATTAGGGTTTCGATTCACCACCTCCACGTTCACCTATACTTCGATCAGGGAGTTCCATCGCGAAGAGCACGACAAGAATGACACTCGGCCCAAGGAGCTTGAAGCTCGGCCCCCTCTAGTGCCTAGGGTTGCGTGCGCAACCTGCAGCATACGGCCCCCCCTAGCTCCCTCCTCGCGACACCATATTCGATCATAACCGTTGAATCTCTAGCTCTCATCGCCCTCTTCAATTCTCTAGTTGAAACCTAAGGCTAATTGTCGACGGATTGGAAGAAATCGAGGGATGAACGTTGAGCATTTCTGGCCATTGGTCATGTGGGTGGCGGCTAGGGTTAGAAATTAGGTTTTGTTTTATTTTTTTTCTAAATTATGAAGAGGGTGGGTGTATTTATAGGAAAAATTCGAACACTATTCATCCGTAAATTCCGAACTCCGATTTACGCGCCGAAACTGACGTTCCTAAGGTTTACCCCGCGTTCCGGACACAATGGAACAGGTTTCGAAAGCTAATTCGGACATTTGTGCGAGTTATGGCTGTAAACGCTCAATTTAAATTAAACCGATTTAAGCGATTTTCTAGGCGTTTTAATTCGTACCGGACAAACGGTAGATTTAATTGACTTGAAATTTGAAACCTTACAATAATATCACATTACGGATCCGATGAAACTGGTTTCGTCGAAATCCGAGACTTTTTGAAAAATGGCTATTTTAACTCGCCAAATTAAAATTAAAAATAATTCGATGCGTTTCGAGCTGCCACGCTCAAACGATAACTCCGATTGATACGAAAATTGAAATCCGGTAATAACTAACTATTACGGATCCAATGGAACTGGTTTCGTTCAATTCTGAGACTGTTCAAAAATTGACTATTTTCACTAGTCGATTTAATTATTAAAATATTCAATTTTCACAAATTAACTTTTAATTCGATTTTAAAAGTTCTAAAATATTGTTCTAACTTCCATATGATAAAATAAAATTTTACAAATCATTTCCAATCATATTTAACCCAATTTTCAATTATTTCCATAATTTAACGTATTAAATTATCGATTTAATTATTCAATTAAATCTAAAAATTCAAATAAAAATTTATTTGACTTATAAATTCACTTATTAATATTTAAAATTAATTAAATATTCAAATTTTAATTATTAAAAATTCTGGGTCGTTACAATTCGGAATTCGACTCCCGGTCGCATCGAAATTCAAATGTCATTTAAAGGCCAATATTGATAGTCGATTATTTAACTATCAATCAACATTCACAACAGTCACTGGATTTCAAATAATTTTCCCCCAATCATTATTTTTCAAAATATCTTCACAAGATATAATTTCACTTTTCAACACTTTGAAAATAAATTTCAAATCAATTTCCATATTCCAATCCTTTGAAAACTAATTTCAAATAACTTTTCACACTTCAATACTTTGAAAACAAATTTCAAATCATTTTTTCCTTGCGCGGAAAACATTTCCAATATTTATTCATTTCCACTGAAAAATCTGCCGATTTCAAATATTTTAAAATAATATAAAATACTTATCCAAAATATACTTGGAAACATTTAAAATAGAACTATTTTAAAATACTTGCTTAAATATTAGTTATGAAAAATATTATACTAATATCTCATATAAAAATTCAAGTCCAAAACTAATTTTAAAATAAAATTCGTAGATTGGATATAACTATTTAAATATCCAATTTCTAAACAAATATCAATTTAAAACTTTAAATGATCACGTCTATAATAGTTTAAAATATTTTTTTTTTACTTTAAAGATTTCAAATAACCTAAGTAAATAATTTTTCCAAAACATTCTTTCCTTAAAACCATCTTTACAACTTCAATTTATATTTATAAACTATATTGAAAACATTCTCGGCTTTCAAGGAAAGTACACGTCCATTCTAAAATGGTTCATTCATATCAATTTATAAATCTTTTTGGATTTATTTTAAATTTACGTTTAAAATCCGTAAATTCCTTTCCCCACTTTTAAAAATAAACAATATTTATTTTTAAAACAAATTCCCCTTTCTTTTATAAAATTCCATTGTGGATATAAATTTTTAAATATCCACTAATTTACGATTTTTAAATCGATTCCCAAGTATTCACTTTCAATACCAAATCAATTTTCAAATTGATTTCCAAATTTATTCTAATTACCAAATCCAATTCCAAATTGATTTCTAAATTTATTTCGAACAACAAATAAATTTTCATATCAATTTCCAAAAGGTTTATTTTTAACCCCAAATTAATTTCAAATCGATTTCCTAATTTATTTCCAAAACACCAAATCAAATTTCCAAATTGATTCCTAAAATTTATTTTAACTCCAAATTAAACCCAAATTTAACTTCTAAAATTTATTTCAACTCCAAATTAAATCCCAAATTAAATTTCTAAAATTTATTTCTTTTTGAAATAAATTCTTTTATCTCTTCCAAATATTTAAAATTCATATTTTAAATAAATTCTGCAACTATTAAATAGTATTATTTGAAATCCATCTATTAAACTTTTCCCATATTTTGGAATCTATTTAATAAGTTTTCAAAATAAAACTTTATCTATTTAAATTTCTTCTTTTAAAATTCACTCAATTCTTTTGAATGAATTTATTATAAATTTTCTACTCGAATTTCAAAATCAAATTTTTATTTATTTCCGGTATCCTACGATACCAAATATATATTCGGCTATATTATAGCCTTCAACATTTTCAATCACAAATAATCATGCACAGATTATAAATAATCAACACTTGACATTGAGACAAATTCAAATGTTTTGAGGAATCCAATTGGATCCCTCCAACCTGTTTCCCTGCATCCACGGACGTTAGCACAACAATTAAATACCCATTCCACTTCGAGGTGGAATATCGCGATATATGGGATTTATGTATAAAATATCGTCCGCTATTATGTGGCACATAGGGTCTCATCCTCTATATAATGCGGGAAATCAATCACTCCAAATACATATATAATACCAATTGCACTTCGAGGTGGAATATCGCGGTATATGGGTTTAATATAATATCATCCGCTATTATGCGGCGCATAAGGTTTAAACTAATATAACTGATAATAAATCAATCATCTGAGCACACAATCAATCAATTTCAATTTTAACTATTTAAAATTAACTGAAGATTCTAATTGAGTGAGAAGATCTCACCTTTTATTTTGCATGCAATCCATTTCCAATCCTGTTTGTTTTCTTCACGATTTTAGACCTTGCATAACAATTACATGATTTATTAATATTCGAAATAAATTCGAACAACTCAATTCACCATTTTATAATTTTAAATTCAGTTAAAAATTTAGTTTTAAATTGAGGATTAAATTTTTAAACAACTTTCTTTTGAAAAATTCTCTTAGTAACTAAAATAATTTAATAGTTTTACTAAAATAAATCAATCACCAAACCCTTAATTTAAAGATAAATTAGCAAAAATAAAAACATGTAATTGTATATTTATTTCTTTACGAACTACATATATAATTATAAAAAATAACCAGATTTCCTAAAAATCTGATTTAAATATGCTTTTAAAAATTCTGACTACTATATTCTTCATTTTATTAAATCTTTTATCCGTTTGTAACTAAATATATATATTTACCCTCACCTGTATGTATAAATTTTTCTCTGTATATATATGTTAAAACTGCCTTCAATTTCACTTTACTATTCTTTTTCTTCTTTATCTATATTCGAAAGTTCTAAAACTTTGATTAAGCAGTAATAACGTAGGGTTAAATAAATTATCAAAAAGACAAAAACAACAAAATAAAAACAAATCTCAACCCGTCAACCTTCAGCTCGCGAATTCAAACACCACTATCGAGAAACACGCTACTCGGCACGGTGTTGCTAAATAGCTTGAGAACCCAAATCGCGACGTTCCCAATCCCTAGAACGGAATCATGGCCGAAGATGTCGGCTTATCACCAAACTCTCACAAAGTTTGATATCCCACGGCGCCGTCTCGTGCGTCCGGCATCTCGACTTCGTGCGTCCGGCATCTCGACTTTGTGCGCCCCCTTGGCAGACGAACACGCGCTTCAACAATCGAAACCCTTCTCGTGCGCGGCGCTTATCACGGCATGAACGACCAATTCCATGCGCCTTAGATCTCGCAAGTGCAAGGACGCCCCACTCCCTTCGATCGAACGATCAATTTGATTTGCTGACATTTTTTTCTGCTTTGAATTTGATTGTGTTTTTTTCCGATCGCGGTCTCGAATTCAACTGGAGATGAGCACGATTTTTTTTCCGGCTGCTATGTTTCTTTTTTTTAGTTCTGAATGAAGTGATGCCATGGTTTTTTTGATTCCTTCAACGAGAAAATAAACATTTTCTTCAACGCATGTAAAAATATTCAGAAGAAAGAAAACACGTGGTTGAAAAGAGGGTACGTGTCTGATGCTTGCACAGTGCTTTGATATATATATATATATATATATATATATATATATATATATATATTAGTATTATTTATATTTAAATTTTAAATTCAAATTCAAATTCTAATCGTCTCGGTTTCCGCAATTAAAAATCTCGGTCTCAATCAATGCGTGCTGCCAGACGTTTATAATGTTAACTCCTATTTCGAATGCAATAGAAAAGGTTTCGAGTCCAAATTTGATCGTATGGAGAAGATAGTTTTTTGGACCCAGTTAAAATATCGAATTTTCGATTTAAATTCCAACGAATTTGCCTATCGTATGGCCCATCAACAACTCCGAATGCTACGAAAATTGAAATCGATAATAATACAATATTACGGATCTAATGGAACTGGTTTCATTGAATTCCGAGACTATGACTCGGAAGTCTATTTACAAATACCGATTTAAACGATCAAATTTTAAAACCGAACAAGGCATTTTCGAATCCAATTCTGAAGCTTCCATTATATTCAGTGTTATCAATATAAATTTTCTAAGCCTTTGAAATATTTTTGACAAGCTTAAAATTAAAGATACAATATTTTACTCAATCTCAATAATTAAATTCAAAAATTTTAATTGCCAAATAGAAAGTGGTATTTGAAATTCAAGTTAAACTATTCTCTAAATATTTAAAATCAATTAAATAATTCAATTTCAAATATTCAGAAATTTAGGGTCGTCTCATCCTTCCCCCTTAAAAGAATTTAGTTCCGAAATTACTAGTTAAGAAGAATGATCATTAACCCATTTATCATTTTTTTCGCAAAACCAAATAGTTTTATCAACTTTTCGAAACAATCTTTTTTTACCAAAGATCTATTATCACTTCAAGTAACCTTTCAACTTTAACCATAAGTTTCAAACAATATTGTTTACCTCACAATTCAAATTTTCAAAATTTTTGCAAATTTTTTTTCTAACTCCCTAAATTTTCGAAAAATTTCACCAGCGTCTCCTTTACATGGCCATCTCGGTACGACTACAAAATGGCACAAAGGGCCCCCAGATTCAAAAGGAAAACGAAAACCCAAGCGGCGGGACAAGAAAATCATCAAATTTCATACTGAAATTCAAATACATACCTTTTTGTCGAGCAATTCAATTTTATCTTCGAAAATCAAATCCCAATTCCATTTTCCTTTATATCACTTGTAAGCTATTTAACAAGAATATCCAATTTCTATATAAAAAATGATTTTGCACATTCAATTACAAAAGTTTGAATACTTACTTCTCATACCAATTTTACTTCACTATTGAAGTTGTATATCCATTTTCATTCAATCTTGCATTTTTAATTTCAACTGAATTCAATTTACGCTTTCAATTCTATTTGGATTCAATTTACCTTCTGAATATTGAATTTTATCAATTATCTTTTATTCACAACTGATTCATATCACTATTTTAAATTATTTTCATTTACTGATTCATTACAAATTCCAATTCATTTTATCTCAACCCATTTTTTTATTTCCACCTTTATTACCTTTAGTTCACTTCGAACTAATTTTACAACTTCATTTTATTTCACATACTTCAAATTGGTTTTCAATATCCAGTTTATTTTTTTAAAATTCACCATTTTGGTTTATAACCACTTATATTAAACTGGATTTCAAATTCCATATGAATTCAATTTACCTTTCATTTATAATTATTGAATTCAATTCATTCTAAACCATATCTATTTGGTCATTCCTTTAATAAATTTCACTTACTAATTTTATTTTAATACTCTGCTTTACAAATCAAATTTAATTCCAATTCCGGTTCTATTTGCTTACAAATTCCAAATGAATTTCAACATTCAATTTCATTTTCTTGCATTTCAATTTCATTTTGAATCCAAATCATCATTTTATTTGACTTAATTTTTCAATCTCAATTCTTTTATTCAATTTTCATTTTTAATTCCACTTGAATTAAATTTTTCCTTCCAACTTATTTTGTTTCCACATTTACCTTTTTCTAACTTCTCTTTGAGTTAGATTTTATTTTAACAACTTTAAACTTTACAAGTTATCAAACTTAATGATATTCCATAAATATTTTATAAAGTATTCCAAAGTCTTTCCATCTTTTCAAAACCATTTTTGAAATCAATTCAAATTATCTTTTGAATTTCCAAAACCAAACCCAGTTTTCCAAACAACCTCAAATTTTAAACAATTTGGAAGCAATTCCTCTCTTGGTAACTCGAAAATGAATATCGATGATGCTGCAGTCATCACCGAAGTTATTTTCCAGCGACCGAAAAGAGTTTAGAGCTTTTATCCCTTCAAAAATGTTTTTCCAAACCTTTGGAAACTATTTTCAAACCCAAAAGGAATTTAATCTTTGCCAAATCTTTCAAATTTCTAATCCTTTCCAAAACATTTCCAAATACTTCTTTGGAATTCCATTTCAAATTATAAATCACATTTACAATTTATATTTGCAAATCCCATTTGTATATGGATTTTATTTCTCAACTTTTGATTATGATATCAATTTCTTATTCAATTTCAGTGATAATAATTTAATATTATCACTTCCTAACAAATAAGCAACCATATACTATATAATAATTTTTGGAAAATGATTTCTTTTCTATACAAAATAGTTTTGGATAAAATTATTTCATTCACCCTTATTTCAAAACAATATCGTGTCGAATTGTTCTGTACAAGTGTTTAGAGATCCCTATCGATAGAGTTGTACAAACTATACCGACCAGAATCCATATACCACTCAACAAACCAATCATCACAATATAAAACAATTTTATATTCACTAACAAAAACGCACTCATATCTATTATTACACTTAAACTTATTCTAGAGTACTATTGACTCTATCTCTAATGAGTAATCCCCACCAGAGCCAAGGTTATCGCTTAACCAAATGCTCTGATACCAAAATTTGTAACGACCCGATTTTTTGACTTCCGAAAGTCGACATCAATACGTCCAATGTATTAAATGCCACACAATCGAATGCCGAAAAACCAAACCGTTAGGGTTAAAGAAGAAGGAGATAGAAGAAGAAACAGAAACAACAACATAATCTCACATTTCACAGCGGAACAAATATAATAGATAAATGAATATTTTTAAAAATAAAGAATCATATCTGTTATTACAATACATCATCAGAGTTTTACAACAATCAATACGACACCGACAGACATTAGAACTTGCTTACAAGAAACTAAGTTACACCAACTCATATGCAATGGATAATACATAGTAAGGTAATACCCTTCGCCCTCCAGCTTGACTCCAGATCTCCACAGCATATCTTTTCTCGACTTCGCTCCAGAATAATGATAATCTGACTCTAGGCTGCCCGTGTGGAAAATTATGGGCACCCAGAGTTTAGAAAGGGAACAATAAACTCCAGGTCAGTCATGAGACTGGTGTGAGATCTTAAAAATAGTTATTCTTTTACAAAAGAAAATAAAGAAATTTAAAAGAAATCCGCAATGCTTTTTGGAAAATGAAACTACCATAAGGCCTCCCGGCACACACACAATGCAATCGCACACTTGGGGGATATTTCTCCTTATAATAGTCAAACATGCTTGATACGTAAAATCTTTTTGATATTATTATTAGTGCATAGTGTGGAAAACATTTTGAGAGTATAATATAAATCTTAGCCAGCATACGTACCATTATAGTATGCCTACTATAGCTACCATATTAGATGGAAGGTTCTACAACTAAAACCGTACAAGGCGCGTATTGGTAATTGGATTTCCAAAAAATGGTCAAGCAAAGGAACTTCCTGGGCCATATGGGTATGCCTCTGGAGGGACGCCCCGAGAACCTAACCGCATCTCTGCCAACACAAGGCCGGGTTACCTCTATAACTAGGTAACCACTGACACGAGTATGCCATCCCCCAGTCGTTTGCGACCTTTATCTGAGGACCTCAATACCAACAACCACAAAGTATAATAAATTTGCAGCATCAACATAAGTGAAATATCTGGGCTCTATACCATGATACTACCCCTTTCCAGAAGGAAATGACATACCCTCAGGGGATGCTACCCCCAAATAACCTTCCTGCATCTTTCCTGTTTCGACCATTCCGGATTGTGAGGCTCGACGAAGTTTCGTCCACTGAGCTACGCTTTTCACAAAAGCCATGCTTCGAGCAACAAATGATCAGCAGCACATCGTATGCCACATTACCAAATTGGGAATATATCACCAGTAACCATCAACTACATAACCTCTGAGCTTGTACGTCTCAGAGAAGGGTGTTAAGCTAAGAGAATAAATTCTCCGCCACCAATAGAAATGTATTTGATAGAAACCAGCTTTACATCTCAAAGTGTAACGTCAGACACACATCCATACAAGTCCGTTCCGGGATCGAACGGAACCGAAGGCACTTCCAAAGAAGCTTCTATAATTCGGATATTCACTAATCACGTTCGGAATCCCAATCACAAAAGATGATAAAATCTCTATACCGAAGCAACTCGGTGCAGAGACATTCGACAGGTAATCCTATCGCTTTCGAAAATACCTGGTCTTCAACACCATCTTCAAATGCAATCCCATTTCGTCGTATCATTATTCGAAATGGGTTTTATGACACAAGGTCCTCTCCCGGCTAATCCGAATAACGAGTGCTTATTTTTAAAAATAAGTGTTACATTCAGATTCAAACAAATCACAACAAATTTCCATTTTGATCTTTTAAACAAAAGATCCATCACAATCACAAAGGTTCGATGTGGTTTTCGAATATCCATTTGGAATTCGACTCTTGGTCGCATCGAAATTCAAATACCATTTAAAGGCCAATATTGATAGTCGTTTATTTAACTGTCAATCAACATTCACTGGATTCCAAATAATTTTCCCCCAATCGTTATTTTTCAAAATAACTTCACAAGATATAATTTCACTTTTTAACACTTTGAAAATAAATTTCAAATCAATTTCCATATTTCAATCCTTTGAAAACAAATTTCAAATCGCTTTTCACACTTCAATCCTTTGAAAACAAATTTCAAATCATTTTTTTCCTTATGCGGAAACATTTCCAAAATTTATTTATTTGCACTAAAAAATCTGCCGAGTTCAAATATTTTAAAATAATATAAAATACTTATCCAAAATATACTTGGAAACATTTAAAATCAAACTATTTTAAAATGCTTGCTTAAATATTAGTTATGAAAAATATTATACTAATATCTCATATAAAAATTCAAGTCCAAAACTAATTTTAAAATAAAATTAGTAGATTGGATATAACTATTTAAATATCCAATTTCTAAAACAAATATCAATTTAAAACTCTAAATGATCACTTCTATAATAGTTTAAAAAATATATTTTTTACTTTAAAGATTTTCAAATAACCTAAGTAAATAATTTTTCCAAAACATTTTTTCCTTAAAACCATCTTTACAACTTCAATTTATATTTATAAACTATATTGAAAACATTCTCGGCTTTCAGGGAAAGTACATATTCATTCTTAAATGGTTCATTTAAATCAATTTATAAATCTTTCTGGATTTATTTTAAATTTATGTTTCAAATCCGTAAATTCCTTTCCCCACTTTTAAAAATAAAACAATATTTATTTTTAAAACAAATTCCCCTTTCTTTTATAAAATTTCCATTGTGGATTTAAATTTTAAAATATCCACTAATTTACGATTTTTAAATCGATTCCCAAGTATTCACTTTCAACACCAAATCAATTTTCAAATTGACTTCCAAATTTATTCCAATTACCAAATCCAATTCCAAATTGATTTCTAAATTTATTTCAAAAAACAAATAAATTTTCATATCAATTTCCCAAAGGTTTATTTTTAACACCAAATTAATTTCAAATCGATTTCCCAATTTATTTCCAAAACACCAAATCAAATTTCCAAATCGATTCCTAAAATTTATTTTAACTCCCAATTAAACCCAAATTTGATTTCTACAATTTATTTCAACTCCAAATTAAATCCCAAATTAAATTTCTAAAATTTGTTTCCTTTTGAAATAAATTCTTTTATCTCTTCCAAATATTTCAAATTCTTATTTTGAATAAATTCTTCAACTATTAAATAATATTATTCGAAATCCAACTATTAAACTTTTTCCATATTTTGGAATTTATTTAATAAGTTTTCAAAATAAAACTTTATCTATTTAAATTTCTTCTTTTAAAATTCACCCAATTCTTTTGAATGAATTTATTATAAATTTTCTACTCGAATTTCAAAATCAAATTTTTATTTATTTCTGGTATCCTTGATACCAAAAATATATTCGGCTAGATTATAGCCTTCAATGTTTTCTATCACAAACAATCACACACAGATTATAAATAATCAACACATAACATTGGGACAAATTCAAATGTTTTGAGGAATCCAGTTGGATCCCTCCAACCTGTTTCCCTACATCCACAGACGTTAGCACAACAATTAAATATCTATTCCACTTCGAGGTGAAATATCACGGTATATGGGATTTATAAAATATCATCCGCTATTATGCGGCGCATAGGGTCTCATCTGCTATATAATGCGGGAAATCGATCACTCCAAATACATATATAATACCAATTCTACTTCAAGGTGGAATATCGCGGTATATGAGTTTAATATAATAGCATCCGCTTTTATGCGGCGCATAGGGTCTAAACTAATATAACTGATAATAAATCAATCATCCGAGCACACAATCAATTAACTATTTAAAATTAGCTGAAGATTCTAATTGATTGAGAAGATCTCATTTTTTATTTTGCATGCAATCCATTTCCAATCCAGTTAGTTTCCTTCACGATTTTAGACGTTGCATAACAATTACATGATTTATTAATATTCGAAATAAATTCGAACAACTCAATTCACTATTTTATAATTTTAAATTCAGTTAATAATTTAGTTTTAAATTGAAGATTAAATTTTTAAAAAACTTTTCTTTTGAAAATTCTCTTAGTAACTAAAATAATTTAATAGTTTTACTAAAATAAATCAATCACCAAACCCTTAATTTAAGGATAAATTAGCAAAAATATAAACATGTAATTGTATGTTTATTTCTTTACGAACTACAATATAATTATAAAAAAAAACCTATATAGATTTCCTAAAAATCTGATTTATATAAACTTATAAATGCTTTTAAAAATTCATATTACTATATTCTTCATTTTATTAATTCTTTTAATCCTTTATAACTAAATATATATATTTACCCTTACCTGTATGTATAAATTTTTCTCTGTATATGTATGTTAAAACTACCTTCAATTTTGCTTTACTATTCATTTTTTTCTTATTGTGTTCAAAAGTTCTAAAACTTTGATTAAGCGGCAATAACTTAGGGTTTAATAAATTATCAGAAAGACAAAAACAACAAAGGAAAAACAAACCTCAACCCGTCAACCTTCAGCTCGCGAATTCCAACAACACTGTTGAGAAGCACGCTACTCGGCACGGTGCTGCTAAACAGCTCGAGAACCCAAATCGCGACGTTCCCAATCCCCAGAAGGGAATCATGACCGAAGACGTCGGCCTTATCCCCAAACTCTCATAAAGTTTGTATCCCACGGCGCCGTCTCGTGCGTCCGGCATCTCGACTTCGCGCCCCCCCGACAGACGAACACGCCCTTCAACAATCGAAACCCTTCTCATACGTGGCGCTCATGACGGCATGAACGACCAATCCAACGCGCCCTAGATCTCGCGATCACGAGGATGCCCTGCTCCCTTCAATCGAATTATCGATTTGATTCGTAGATATTTTTTTCTGCTTTGAGTTTGATTTTTTTCCGACCGCTGCCTCGAATTCAACTGGAGATGAGCATGATTTTTTTCCGGCTGCTATGTTTCTTTTTTTTAGTTCTGAACGAAGTGATGCCGTGGCTTTTTTTATTCCTTGAATGAGAAAATAACATGTTTTTCAACGCGTGTAAAAATAATCAGAAGGAAGAAAACACGTGGTTGAAAAGAGGGTACGTGTCTGATGCCTGCACAGTGCTTATATATATATTAATTTCATTTACATTTAAACTTCAAATTCTAATCGTCTCGCTTTCCGCAATTAAAAATCTCGATCTTCGATCAATGCGTTCTCCAAACAATGCGTGCCGCCAGGCGTTTATAATGTTAACCCACTATTTCGAACGCAATAGAAAAGGTTCCGATTCAAAATTCGTTCGTATGGTGAAGATGGCTTTTTGGACCCAGTTAAAATATCGAATTTTCGATTTAAATTTCAACGCGTTTGTATATCGTACGGCCCATCAACAACTCCTAATGCTACGAAAATTGAAATCCGATAATAATACAATATTATGGATCTAATGGAACTAGTTTAGTTAAATTCCGAGACTGTGACTCAAAAGGCTATTTTCAAATACCAATTTAAACGATAAAATTTTAAAACTGAACAAAGCATTTTCAAATCCAATTCTGAAGCTTCCATTTTCTTCAGTGTTATCAATATAAATTTTCTAAACCTTTGAAATATTTTTAACAAGCTTAAAACTGAAGATACAATATTTTACTCAATCTGAATAATTAAATTCAAAAATTTTAATTGCCAAATAGAAAGTGATATTTGAAATTCAAGTTAAACTATTCTCCAAATATTTAAAATCAATTGAATAATTCAATTTCAAATATTCAGAAATTCAGGGTCGTCACAGAAGTAAACTTAGGTAAATGTTTATGAAAGTTTAAATAATAAGTTGTATAACTTATAAAATGAGAAAATGTAAGTAAAACGAATTGTTAAAATGGTCAAACAATTTTGTTAAGAAAAACAAAATCTAAATTTGAATAGTGAAATGAAATATAACTTAACTGATGTTGAATGAAGTTGATTTTGGTATCAAAGTAAATTAATAAAGTAATGAATATGAATTTGAGTTATATAAATGAAATTCAACTTTAATTGTAGAATGAATTAGCAATTGAAATAATGAAATATGGATTGAATGTTAATCAATCAAATGTAAATAAATTGATTTGGAATAATGGACATAAGTGTAAATTCATTAACAACTAATGAAATTGGAAATTTAATAATTGAATGAAAGTCAGTTAGATATTAAACCAAAATTGAATGTAAATGTAGTAAATATGAATGCTGAAAGCAAAGTAGATAAATTTGGTTATGTTGGTTTTGCATTGATTGTTAGATGGTTGTTAGTTGATTGCGTAGAAATTCATTTGAAATTGAATTAATGAAATTGAAAGTAAAATAATTGAATTTAAATTGAAAGTGATGTAAGAATAAATAGAATTGAATTTGATTTTAATTTAAAAGTGAACTAATTTGAATATGAATTACTGAATGTAAACTAATTGAATTTGAATAAATAAATGATTAGTAAAATCCAATGTTAACAAATCAAATGTGATTTTAAATTGAAAACTAATTCAATGAATATCAATAAAAAGAGAATGTATATTGATTTGGTTATGGATTTATTAGATGATAGTTGTTTGATGGTTGGATTTGTTGCTTTTGATTGCATTTGCTATATTGGCATATATATTTTTTGTATTGATATATGCTATATTGGCATATATTGGCATAGAATAGCGATAGTAAACTTTTGAAATCGATTTAAAAGTTAAATTCTAGAAACTGAATATTTTAATATTTAATGGACGAGTAAAAATAGCCATTTTTCAAACAGTCTCGTATTTTGAAGAAACCAGTTTCATTGGATCCGTAATATTATATTATTGTAAGATTTTAAATTTTATGTCAATCGGATTTATGGTTTGTTCGGATCAAGCTAAAACGCTTAGAAATCTGTTTAAGTGAATTTTAAATTAAATATTTGATTCGAAAACCTATCTTCCAAATACGATCGAATTGGCCCTTGATATATATTCCATTGCATTTGGAATAAGGATAAAACATTATAAATGCCAGGCGTCATGATTCATTTCGAGTTCGAAAATTTTCGGGAGGAATAGTGTCGCGAAATTTTCTATAAAAGGACCTTGATTTATCCATTTTACACTAAACCCTAAAGAATTAGTGTTGGCCGCCATTTTTATTTTGATGGCCAAAAATTTTCAAACTTTTCGCCTTGATCTCTTCCAATCCATCCACTTTTATGAAAAGTCTTCAACTACAACATTGTAGAGAACTCATGCGCTACACGATCAACGGTTATGATCGAAAAATACGAAGCTGATCGACGGCATTTTGTTCGTGAAAGGCCGGCATTTATTCGCATTTTTCCAGGCCAATATGGTGCCGAGTTTGGCCGCGTTTTGCATGAAGGTGGAGCTCACGTTGGCGCTCGGGGGTGGCAAGCTCTGATCATCGTCACGTGACGAGATGATGGTCGCATCGTTCGATTTCGAATGCGTATATGGGTTAATTTTCATTCAGCTAGAAAAAGTTGGAGAAGAAATAGAATTTGTGGCCCAGATCTGCTGTGATGAAATTAATGGCCCTGATGAACTTAGGCTTAAAAAATTAAAATTAAAATGAAATTGATTTATATATAAATTCGTAAAATGATTAAAATGCTGTAACTTTTTCATACGAGGTTCGTTTCGCACGAAACGAATTGCGTTAAGTTCATATGGACGAGCACTACATTATGGAGATGGATTGGGATTTATTTGAGCTAGTGAAAATTTTGGTTGAAATTAAAGGCTTGTTTAATTTTAATCAGAATAAATCGCTACCGCGACGACTACCATCAATGTGGGTACAACTCACTCTTTCTGACCCATTGATATTTTTATATGAGTGAGAATATATTTTATTTATGATGATTGATGATTGTTTGGATATACTATCCATATGTTGATTGGTATTTGGATATATTCCTGCCTATTGGAGCAGATGAGACCCTATACGTTCCCGTGTATGCGTGGATGACCCTTTATACACGTGTCTGCCTCGAAGTGGAAATTGTACACATATTCTAATATGTATATTTGTTGCAGGTGACAGTTTGGAGGGATCCAACTGGATTCCTCAACAATATTGGTTTTATTTACAGATATTGTGATATATTTTGTTATCATATGATATATGATGTTTTGGTTGATGTGATTGATGTATTTAGTGTTGTTGCAGCATTGGGCCTATTTTGGAATTTTGAAAATGTTAAAATGATGATTTCCAAATATAAAAAGATTTTTAAGTGATTTGAAAATATGTTTTTTGAATTATTATAAAGAAAGGAATTTATTTTAATTAAATAAATCTGATAATTTTTATGTTATAAAAATTATGATTTTGTGATAAATTAACCAGAAATAAGATTTTTGGAACATGGAGTTGATAAATTTGTAAAATAGTTTAAAGTGGGATTTTTGAATGGTTTTATATATAAGATTCATAAAGTTGATATTTTATAAATAAAAATAATGGAATTATAAAGGAGTTTTATAAATGTTAAAATGAGGTTGTAAATATATTTTATAAGTAAATAAGATTTGTGAATTTGTGAAATTATAAAAGAATGAATTTTGTAAATAAATGAATTATAAGTATTTAACTTATAAATTGGATTTTTGGGATATAATTGAGTTATCAATGAAATTGGTTAATAAAGGAATTTTGTGTATTGAAGTTTTTATAAAATGTAAATGTGATTTATAAACATTATTTTATAAATTCGAAATCGATTGAATTTGATGAGTTACTTATTATAGTTTATCAAAGGAATTAAATCAATGATTTTGGACAGTGGATAATCCTTTAATAAAAGTGTGGTAGTAATAAATTTGACTAGGTACTATTTTGGACAGTGGATTATCCTTTAATATGTAGAATTTATGAATTTGGTAAAAGGTGCTAAATCCACGATTTTGGATTGTGGATTATCTTTAATAAATGTGTAGAGGTAATGAATGTGGTAAATGAAGTATATTCACGATTTTGGACAGTGAATAATATTTGAATTAAATAAATGTTTTGGG
Source organism: Allium cepa (assembly GCA_030765085.1). Lineage (NCBI taxonomy): Eukaryota > Viridiplantae > Streptophyta > Magnoliopsida > Asparagales > Amaryllidaceae > Allium > Allium cepa. Next base: position 538,695,220 of record CM060934.1, on the reverse strand, counting down.
AAGCAATATTTTAAGTGGATAAATTGATTTAAAGATGTTTAGAATGTGTTAAGTATGGAAACCATAGATTTCAACATTTATTGTTGAAATAGACGTTTTCGAGAAATAAGAAAATGATGGACTATAACACTATTGTTATATTAAATGATTTACGAAAGAAAATGTTTTTGTATAGTATTGGGATTTTGTATATCTATATAATCTTCGTATCCCTATACTAGTGATTTTGGGTTGTCGTAATGATGTTTTACGCAACATTCGTTTTGACTCAAATAAAAGATGTTTAAGTGAATGTTTTCCTTGAAGAATAAAATATCTACTTAATCGTGATTTAAGTATGTGAAATATTTTCCTTGTGTTCAAAATAAAGAGATTTGTGAATTACTTTTTATTAAATAAGTATATGGAAATGTTTTCCAATATTGAAATGATTTTGAGAATATATCTTTTTAAAGATAATGTGAAGTGAATATTTGGCAAGTGATTTAATTAATAAAAGATTAATTAAAAGGGCCTAGTGATTGTATATGGTGCTAAATATCTGTTTGTTTGTTTTGATAGTTAAATAACCGACTATCAAATTTGGCCATTTTAGTTCCTCGACTTGATGTGGGAACTATTTAGTCGTACACTTAGTACGTAGCCTTCTGTGTAGGTTTGATTATCGTTTGTGTTGAGGATGATGATTCGTATAACACAGAGTATTACTTCAATCTATCGAGCTTTCTTCTTGGCCCAAAGGATAGCAAGTTGAATGCCGGAGACGTGATAAGTCTATGAGACTTAGTTTCTGTGTGAGGTTGATAAACGGTTTTGCGTTGTTGGTGCGAAGAGACCGGGATCGGTTTATCTGCAAACCACTTCGGACCAACGTATATGCGACGATTGTGCAGGTTGCTTTGTGATGATATTGATATTTCGGATTTTCATACTGGATGACTTCTTATTGATCGTTTGGGGTTAAAATCCATATATACATCCAGTAGCAATGGTCTCTTCATTATGAAATATCCAATGCAAGGACTATTTGCTACTAATTCTAGGGATTTCTCGACAAGATGTGGCTTCGGTTAGTCATGATCCCGGACAACTTATATGGATGTTTGTCTGACATTGCATTTCTATAGATTATATTCATTGGTTTTTACAAACGTACATCAATGGTGGCGGAGAAGGCGACTTCTCTTAGCTTAACACCCTCCTTGAGACGTATGAGCTTAAGGGTTGTATTTTTGTGGAAGGTAATTAGTAGTCAACGGAAATGGCCGTGTGGCATTCAAAGTGGTGTGATTGTGATTTGTGAAAGGTAATCGCTACCTCAAGCCTCATCACCTGAAAATGACCAAAATAGTGTTAGATGCGGCTTGGCTAAGTGGGTCGCTCCCAAGTAGGGTATGATCATCCTCTTCTAGATATATCTTTACACGCTATGACATCGTGTATCTGATTATTGTGGTTTGTATGCTTCGAGGGCCCTCGGTAAATGTTGAAATGACCGAAGGATGACATATTCGGTACCATTTAGTTATAGAGGTGGGCCGGTCTTGTGTTGGTAGAGAAACTTTGTGATGGTTTATCGGTACATTCTGCTAGAGATGTACTGCCTGGAGGTAGTCCCTTCACCTGGTCATTTGTATGGAAATACAAACTCCACTACGTGCTTGCCCTTCTGTTTGTATTACCCAATTGGGCTATATGCTGGAATTTAATCAACGTAACAATTTCGAGTATGATTAATATTATTTGTATACTAAACGCTAGTATAATATCGGATGATTTGATATGAAAGGTTTTAGTTATCGTAAGGTAAAAACTTGTTTGTGTTTACATGTGGACTTGTCTTACGAGATACTTTTGTTTTGATAAAGGAAAATTTGGTAATATAATAAATTCAGTTGAGTGTGTTTCTCATGCTGGTTTACCATACTGATTCGGGAGTTCTCCCCTTTCAATCCTTGGGTCAGACAGAGTATATTTACAGGTTTAGATTGGTGCTTTTGGAGTTTCCACATGAGAGCTGGAGATCTTCATTTTCGTATACACGTATCTGTTTTGATTATTGATTATTCGTTGTGCTTAGTTGTTTATTTTATCGGTAATTGTGAGGACGGGTTATTATAACTGTCCAGGCTGATAATTATTGTTTGATTGTTGAACTCTGATTGATGTATGTATATACAGTTTCTGCTTTGTAAAGATCATCGATATGATATTATATGTTTTCCACTGCGATGTGAGATTATGTATAGTTCTATTTGGTTCTATCTTCTCTCTTTCTTCTCTTCTCCTCTTTTCTCTTCTCCTCTTTCTCTTGACTTTTCGTCGGTCGGTGCTTTTTGGGTCGGACATGTGTGGTTTATTGTCGATTCAAACAGTATCGATTTGCAAGTCGTCACAGGGTCTATCGTATTGATGTCAAAAATAAAAACATGCATAGGTATAACACAAACAAATGCATGCCTCTAATAAGAATGCCCTTCTCCTTTGTCGATGGAGCGATCGGTAGAGCATGAATGACATCTAATGCATAAGCAATAGCACTCTGCTTATTCTTCTACAACATTAGGCAGTCCTTCTTCAAGTATCAAGTCCTATCACAAACGAAGCACTTCCTCTTCCCACCCTTGGGACCCTACAGCCCTTATTAAGATATTTAGTCTTATTGCAATTAAAGCACATTAGCTTCCATTCGACACTCCTCCGGCCATCCTCTTCATATGACTATTTATTCTCTTTGTTGTTCCATTTCCTCTTCCCTCTATCGCTCGTTTGTGATTTTAATTCATCCTTTGAAATAACAATTTCACCTTTTGTCTTTAGGTATAGACTCTCGTGCCTTAAAACCTTCTCAACTAACTTCTCAAATGACTCATAAATATGTCCCACTAGCTTTTTCCCTAGATAATTATCCGAACCTGTGATGAACTTCTCATTCTTTTCCAAAAGGGTATCAATAAAATATAATCCATATTTGACAACTCGTCGAACTTTGTTACATACTCCGAAATAGTCTTCTCACCTTACTTCAACTCAGCAAACTTTCTAAACAATACCAACTTCTAGGTAGTCGGTATGAAGTTCTCTTCAAATATAGCCGTAAATGGTTCCTAAGTGAACTGGTCTTTCGGAGTAGCAATCTTGATGGCATTCCATCATCCCATGGCACAATCTTGAAGTTGCCTAGAGGCTAATTTCCTCTTTGTTGCATCATCCAATTCCAAGTCTTCAAAGATAACTCATAGGTATCCAACTAATCCTGAACCTCCATAGCCAATTCTGTTCCAAGGAATGGTTTGCTTCCATGGCTTGCATCATCCTTGTTTAACTTAGAAAAGTGGGCTCTTGGTACTTGCATGGAAGCACCACCACCAACTTAAGCTAGAGCTACACCTTGGGCATTTTGCAGTATGTTCCTCGTCATCTTTGTGAACATGGCATGTTTATCGGGGTTAGTCATCCCAAAACCCAATCCTTCTCCATCTACTCCAAACATAAAATTGCTAGCAGTGCACCTTGTATGCTGGCTTATTCCTAAACTATGTAAGAAGAATGCCAGTCTCTCATAAAGATAAAATCCACCTACAAAGCTCAAGTGTGCAAGCAACTTATACATTGTATATACTATTAACATATAGTTTTGAAAATAAAAATATATAACAAGTACGTTCTCTCATATATCGCTCGATCAATTCTAAGGCGTTCCACTTACCTTATCTTTATTAGAGCTATGTACCAACTTAGACTCTAGCGATCGACCTAAGTGAGGAGTCACTTAACCTAATCTATAATACCATGAGTGATGACTACCCTACACCCCAATATCCAATATACCTAAAGAATGCACTATAACGGTACCCAGGCGATGTAGGACGATTGTCAAGGGTGAATTAACTAAAATTCTAAACATAACATGTCGTATACCTCATAGTGCATTGAGTAAAACATAATCTCAACATAGATATCAAACATATGCGGCAAATAAGTATAACTAAGTGAACCAAAACAAATACCACAGCACAGTCCACAACAACCATGAAAAAAAATGGAATAGATTTTATGCATCATCAAAATAAACTCAAGGGAAATCTGCCTCTGAATAAGATACAGCACTGATAAAGCTCCATAGTGTTGTACAATGGAATAAACACCAAACTCTAGTAATAAATATAACTTTGCCGACCCCCTGGTCGTCCCCTGAACAGCTCCACGCATTTTTATCTAGTCTACTCATTTAAGAATACCCGAGATAATAAGAAGATAAGCATAAAACCTCAAGTCAGACAACAGTCTGGTGTAGGCGATAAACATTCTCAAAATAATATGAAAACATATGAAGCAAAGGACATAGGGTATGGAAATTTAAAATACAATAACTTATGATTTTTGTTTGATGATAATAAACATATATATTCATTTAAATGTATCTGTAATTGTACTGTTTTATTTTCCACATAATTAAACAAATATATGTTGAATAAATAAATAACTCACAATTCATATGTAAACAAATATTTTATTCAAATAAATATTTTATTACAAATTTAAACAGTACAAATTTGAGCTCTCACTACATCAACATAATTTTCACTTTACAATTTTCACCTCACTACATATATTCACTCATCACTCCTATTTTAATCCTTAAATATGTTCCAGCCTGTATTCAGCATCTGAACTATCTGCAAAACAAACAATAATGCGGTAAAATTGAAAAAGAAAATAATTTACAGTGTTCAATAAAGTGTCTGTTTTGAAAATATTATTTGCCTCAATTATTTGGGTTATTCGTCGTCATTTTTGTTAATTCATCTTACACGAACAACTTATGACATGCACAGTGTACCATTGTACATGCCACAAGTTTGTACACACTGATATACACTTGCTTGTTAAAATTGCATGGACAAGTAAGCACAAGGTCAAACCCAAGCCAAGGCTGGATTCAACTCAAGTGCAACAAATACAAACCGACATGCAAAAGATTTGGATCAGGAGACTCAACACAGCCAGAAATTCCATTTCACAGAATCACACAAACTTGAATGCAAAGCAAAGAGATGAGATCAGATCAGTATAACTCAAGATTCACCCATATGCACAAACATGCAATAGAGGTGACAACAGAGCTTCAAACATGCTCAGAAGCAACAGTGCAGACTCAACCAACATATAAGGAACCATAGACCAGTCATCATTAACATGAATCCAAGGCAACATACCAAATGACAATTTCAACATGTATATGATGCACAAGGGCCAAGAACAGTGAAAACAAAGTCGGTGCAGACCATCACATGTGCAAAGGACAAAGGCAAAACCATGGAACAAAAAGCAAATGAACAGTGCAGACTCAAATGAACACACTGGAACCAGATTCAAAAGCAACCAAGACCAGAACAACACAACCAGATAAAGCAAGCAGTTCAACTAAAAATTCAGTTTCAATCAACACAGTGTGGATGTGTAATGCAACCAGACTTTGAAAGGAACCAGACCAGATTACATGTACAAAGCTCAACTTCAACATGAACTAGCACGGTATACATATGCAATGGAGGGGATAGAGCATAAGCATCATCACAACACATATACACACACATATATGTATGTATGTACGTATGTATATACGTGGTGACTCACATACTAGTGAACATCACATGATCAAAGCATAGTATCTGTAGCAGTTCGAAAAATAAGTCGTTAGCAGTTTACATGAAGTCGTGGGTTATATTAATATGAACAGGTCACTTTTCAAAAAGAAATACCATTGAATTATTAACAAAATCAAAAATTTCCAACAAAGAATGGAACAGAGCATGATGAATAAGTCATAGCAATAAAGAGAGGATCAAATTAAAATGCCAAAGTCTTAGTAAAAAAGAACGGAACAAAATTCAAATCATATTCAACTGATGATAAGATGAGCAAGTCAGAATTCATCACAATCATTCAAGCAGAAATCGAATGGCCAAGCAAATCAAATGAAGAATTCAAATCAAAAATATACGAATGAAAATTTAAGGATTTTATCCCTATAAATTAAACCCAAATCATCTTCGGCAAAAGTATTCAAGTTCGAAACAAAAATGCGGAGAGCATACTTAGAAAAAATCACAAATAAAATCCAAAACTCGAACCAGAAGTCATGCATAATCAAAATCGAAAAAGGGAAAATCACATACCAATTCAAACCAACATTCGAGCTCAACGTTTGAAGCAACCGAAGCAATAAAAAAAGATCGAAGAAGCAGTAGGAAATTGAGGAATGAGAGCATCAAAGTGAACAAGCGATTTGAACTTTAAGTGACGGCATTAAAACAATCAAAACCCTAATTCTTTGAAGAGTAACATAAGCGATCGGCCGAAGAAATCACTCGAATGAAAGACAGTCTTTATTATTAATTGGGCTGTATTCTTTTTATTTAATAGGGTCGAATAATTTATAGGGTTTTGTTTTTATTATTTTAGTACTTGTGATTTGTTTTTAATTTTTAATTGAGTCAAACTCTAGTTTTAACTAGGTTACGAACTATGTGGCATAGTTTGGAGAATTTGCAACTCAGTGGTTGAGTTATGGCAGGGTTTTGAGCTTAGAGTTAGGTTAATCAAGTTAGAGGGTATTGTAAGTTTACATTTGTTTGTAAGCATTTAATTACTTAATTTCTAGTAGAAACCTTGGGGGCAGCACGTAGGCAGGTTTTTGCCGAAGTTGGGTAAATCTATGTGTGATCTCTACTGCATTACTTTCTGTTGTCATATTTACTTCCACACTAATTTTTATTAGTACACTATATTCACCCCCCTCTAGGGTGAAAACGATCCTACAAGTGGTAACGAGCTATGAACAAAAACCATTTTTCTGTTTTAAAATTTTGATTTTTTTTAAATGACTTCTTTTAGTAATGCTTTTACTGAAGGTCAGTCCATAGTTTGACCACCCATGTTCAATGGTGAATATGCATATTGGAAAACTAGAATGAAAATTTTTCTGAAAACCATAAATGCATGGACTATTATTAAAACGGGAAATAGGACATCAATGGTAATGGTAGTTAATCAAGAAGTTGGAAAACCTATGGATCAATGGACAGATCTTGAAAATAAACCGCAAAATGCTAATGCTAAAGTTATGAATTCTGTTATTTGTTCATTAAGTCAAATTGAATTTAATTGCATCTTACATTGACAAACTGCAGCCATCCTGACCCCAAGCTTTATTTTGATTGTGTCCAATTTTTTAATAAGTCATATTTTTTATTTGCATAGCATATTCTCATCTAGGCTCATTGCATTTATTTTTTATTTTATTTGCATATGTTTCATATATATATGAAGGTGGGGCTTTGTTATAGGGGAAGTATTTAAATATGGGGAGCTAATAGAATTCATCAGGACCAAATACATTTAATAGAGTCAAGATCTTAATATATGTCGGTTATCATCAAAGGGGTAGATTGTAAAATACAATAGCCTATGATTTTTGTTTGATGATAATAAACATATATATGTATATTCTTTTTTGAGTGTATTTATTATTGCTATTTTATTTTTCCACATAATTAAATAAATATTTGTTGAATAAGATAAATAATTCAGAATTCATATGTAAATAAATATTTTATTAAAACAAATATTTTATTCAAACAAATATTTTATTACAAATTCAAATAGTATAAATTTGAGCTCTCACTACATCAACACAATTTTCCCCTCACTGCATATATTCACTCATCACTCCTATTTTAATCTTTAACTCTGGTCCAGCCTGTATCCAGCATCATAAACACTAACACGGTAAAATTGAAAAATAAAATAATTTGCAATGCTCAATAAAGTGTGTGTTTTGAAAATATTATTTGCCTCAGTTATTTGGGTTGTTCGTCGTCACTTTTGTTGATTCATTTTACACGAACAACTTGTGACACATGTAGTGTACCGCTGTACATGCCACAAGGTCATGCACACCGATATACACTTGCTTGTTAAAATTGCATGGACAGGTGAGCACAAGGTTAAACCCGAGCCAAGGATGGATTCAACCCAAGTGCAACAAATACAAACCAACATGCAAACAGACTTGGATCAGGCAACCAGAACAGTCCAGTTCAGAGAATCACACAAACATGAATGGAAAGCAAAGACATGAGATCAGATCAGTTTAACTCGAGATTCAGCCATATGCATAAACATGCAACAGAACAGAGCTTCAAACATGCTCAGAAGCAACAGTGCAGACTCGCCAACTTATAAGGAACCATAGACTAGTCATCATTCACAAGAATGCAAGATAACATACCATATGACAATTTCAACATGTATATGATGCACAAGGTCCAAGAACAGTGGAAAAAAATTAGTGCAGACCATCACATGTATAAAGGACAAAGGCAAAACCACACCAGTTCTATACATATGCAACAGAGAAGACTGCGTGAAGGCATGAACACACTTGAACCAGATTTGTATGCTATATATATATATATATATATATATATATATATATATATATATATATATATATATCTGTTCAAGTCCACCCAACACCAAACAAACCACATCCAACATGAAAATATGGAACAAAACTGCACAGGATTTTAGTGGCATGTACACAAGCAAAACATGAAACAAAAAGCAAATGAATAGTGCAGACTCAAGTGAATACACTGGAACCATATTCAAAAGCAACCAGGACCGGAAAAACACAACTAGATAGAGCAAGCAGTTCAAATATGAGTTCAGTTTCAATCAACACAGTGTGGATGTGTAGTGCAAAATAACATGAATGTAGTGCAACCGGACTTTAAAAGGAACCAAACTAGATTACATATACAAAGCTCAAGTTCAACATGAACTAGCACGTTATACATATGCAACAGAGGGGACAGAGCATAGGCATCACAACATATATAAACACACATACATATGTATGTATGTATGTATGTGTGTACATAGTGACTCACATACAAGTGCACATGACATGATCAAAGCATAGTATCTGTAGCAGTTCAAAAAATAAGTCATTAGCAGTTTACACGAAGCCGTGGGTTATATAAATATGAACAGGTCACATTTCAAAAAGAAATACCATTGAATTATTAAAAAAATCAAAAATTGCGAGCAAAGAATGGAACGGAGCAGGATGAATAAGTCGTTGCAGTAAAGAGAGGATCAAATTCAAATGCCAAAGTCTTAGTAAAAAAGAATGGAACAAAATTCAAATCATATTCTATCGATGATAAGATGAACAAGTTAGAATTCATCACAATCGTTCAAGCAGAAATCGAATGGCCGAGCAAATCAATTGAAGAATTCAAATCAAAATATACGAACGAAAATTTAGGGATTTTATCTCTATAAATTAAACCCCAATCATCTTCGGCAAAAGCATTTGATTTTGGAAAAAAAAATCCATGGAGCATACTTAGAACAAATCATAAACAAAATCCAAAACTCGTATCAGAAGTCGAGCATAATCAAAATCGAAAAAAGGGAAAATCACATACCAATTCAAACCAGCATTCGAGCTCGACGTTTGAAGTAGCCGAAGCAAAACAAAAAACAAAGATCGAAGAAGCAGTAGGCAAATTGAGGAATAAAAGCATCAAAGCAAATAATCGATTTTAACTTTAAGCGACGGGTTCAAAATCATCAAAACCTTAATTCTTTGAAGAGTAACAAAAGAGATCAGCCGAAGAAATCACTCGAACGAAAGAAAGTCTTTATTATTGATTGGGTTATTCCTTTTGTTTAATTGGGCCGAATAATTTTTTTAGGGTTTTTATTATTATTATTTTAGTACTTATGTTTTGTTTTTAACTTTTAATTTAGTCAACTCTAGTTTTAACTAGGTTATGAACTACGTGGCGTAGTTTGGAGAATTCGCAACTCAGTGGCTGAGTTGTGATAGAGTTTTGAGCTTAGAGTTAGGTTAATCAAGTTAGCGGGTGTCGCAAGTTTACATGTGTTTGTAAGCATTTAATAACTTAATTTCTAGTAGAAACCCTAGGGGCTGCACATAGGCAGGTTTTTGCCGAAGTTGGGTAAATCTATGTTTGATCTCTATTGCGCTACTTTCTGTTATTATTTTTACTTCCACATTAATTTTTCTTAGTACACCTTATTCTCCCCTTCCGTCTAGGGTGAAAACGAACCTACAAGAAAATTATACCAGGCATGTCCCTACATCTAATGAGTTAGCACATAATACAATATATGTTATGCTACTATCAACGTCATATAGCTATACTAAACTGAGTATCATGGGTGTCAGGGTACCAATCTCAAGAATACCAACATCATAAGACATCCAACAATTATACCAATCAAAACAATCATAATATGCATAAGGTAAAAACACAACAACAACCGTCCTTGAGATTTCATATCGATGTGTCTATCGCCATGGTCTTACCTTGTCACATATTGTTATAGCTCTTCCCAAGGCATAAGTCATCATGATTATAGCCGAAGTCTCACTTCACTACAACCATTCTCGAAATCTCACTTATCCAAAATCTTCACCAAAGTCTCACTTCTCCATGATCCTTTCCAGAATCTCAATCCATTATAACTTTCTCAAAGTTAGCCCTTCATCGTGATCTTCTCAAGGTATTCTTGAAGTCTCACTTCGCTATGATTACTTGTGGAGGCTCACCTACCATTATTCTCTCCGGAGTCCCATTCCATTATGACTTTCTCCCTTCATCATGACCTTCTCAAGGTCTCTTAGATACATGATAACTCACTCTACAGTCTCTCAGGCGGTGACACCTCTTGCTACAATTGGATCCATCAGTCTTTCAGATATCAATCTCATAGGTACTTTCCTCTCAGTACAAGCCAAATCGTCTTACGGTCCAGGGTACACAGGTAAGCGTCCTCACATAGCCATATGCTTAGGAAAACCCATCATATCCAGAGCTATCAACAATCCCTTTAGCATCCAGCCTGATCCGAAACATATCATGCTCTTCTACATCACTTATCCTTGTCAAATGTACTTCTCCAGACTACTTTAGTCCCATCCTTCACTTCCCACCTGAAGCCTCGATCAAACACCTCATAGCATTGAAGTTTGTAACATCTCTAATCACCCATCTCTTATTGTAGATCCATCTCTTTAGAGTTTCAAAGTCATCACGTAGAAGCATCATGCCTTTGCCTCATCATTTATCGTCGGTCTTCATCGCATTGTAGCTATAAAAAATGAACATAGAACAATCGAATAAAACCTTTAGCATGACCTCTAGGGCATCCTCATCATCCTCGAGTTGGCCAGAAATGTCTATATCAATTCAGGTTGGTACCAATCTGGTCAGATCAGTATCGATTCTATCAGATCGGTACCGATATGAATTACTTAGCCAAAAATTTGGCTGAGTTTTTCATTCCCCAACTTCTTTCATTTTTGCTTGCTTTTAGCACCTTTTCATAGTGTTGTATTCCCTAAGTCTTCAGCACCTTCCCTAAGCCTCAAAACGGGTCGGTACCAACCTGATACAGTTGGTACTTATCTGTAGATCTTCCTCAAATTTGGGGGTCAAGTCCCCACTTCCATTTCCTTGCCTTCCCCAAAGTATTTCCCAAACTTTCATAGCCTAAGTCCTAAACCAACCTCTTATACTAACCAGAATTGTAAACTCCACCGACATGAATTTGTGCATCCAAATCAACTCCAATCTTCATGTGACTAGATTCAAAGACTTCCCAAACTCCCCTCAACAACATATCCAAGTTTCGGCATGTTTCAACAACTTTGATGCCATTTCCTTCAAATGGAATACCAATTTTCTAACTATGTAAAACAACTAGAAAATACATCTAAACAATCCATACAACCGTCAAACATCATCATACATCATCCAAGCAATGCATACAATTCATCCAAACATGATTTACTAGCTTAAATTGTTCTATATCTGATTTTCTACGAAACAGAAATTCTGGTATGTGAATGGTATAAATTATATTAGAATACAAATCTATCTTTTTAAACGATGTTCTAGGGCGTTGTTTATATCGGATCTAACTTTTCAAACATTTTACTTTAATATTCATACTATGAAATCATATTTTACAACATAAGTAAGCGTAGTATGGTGAGAGAGGTAAAATCACTCACCTAGGATTAGGCGCAGATTCTAAACAAATTTGATATGGAACAGCAGCTATACCAATTCCAAAGCTCCCAAATAGTATTTTGGTAGTTAGGATACATTATAAATATGTTAAAAATGAAAGCATATAGTGTAATTTACATACAAAAGAATAAATTAAATTAGAATAGACTAAGTAGGGTTAGTGACCTATAAATGCCAATTAATGTATTTATCGCTCTTCCCAACCTAGAAGAGAAGTAAATTCATTTCTTCATCTTCTTAGCCTCTTCTAACCAAACCCTAGATTGAAAAAATTAAATCTGAAATAAAATCAACAATTCTCCACCAAAATCAACAAATAAATAGCTTAAACAAAAGAGAAAGAGGAGAGTTTCTTAGATCTATAAACATCTTAGCATTTTGTGGAGTTTGGAAACTAGCGAAAATCCATAGAGCAAGAGAGAAAGAGAATTTCTATGCTATTTGGGTTAACTATGAGTAGGATTCTATTTTCTTTGTTATATAATATTGTTCATGCTATTAAATCATTATTGACTGTCTATAATGAATAATGGTTGGATTTTTATATTATAACCCACGGATATATACAATTAAGATATAGACATTGTAAGTTGGGTTTGAAGCTAATAATTGGCCATTGAAAATTTACTAAAACCTTTATTGATAGAAAATGATTGAATGATTTATAAAAGTTATATGAAATAAAAATCAACCTAGTTAATAAGAAAAAGCAGATTGATGGTAAATTGATAATGAAATGAAATTACACTGGTTTAAATAACTGAATTTATGATTAGAGAATATAGTGAAATAGAAGAAGAACTAAATATAATAGTGAAATCACTGAATACAAAGAGGGGAATGGAAGTAAATTACTATTGAAATGTAGGACAACTTTATTATAGTCAATTTTGAAGTAATACCACTATCAAAATGACATTAGATGATTGAGTATGCGAAAAATACATCAATATCATGAAAAAAATTCAACAACATGCAGGTGGTCGATTGATCAAATTCTAATGGTCAACCGATTGCATATAGAAGAATGCTAAAAAATATGTAAAAGAAGGGTAAAATAATCAACTGAACTAAGGTTATTAGTCGACTGAATAGATGAATAGTCGACAAATCCCTTTTAGTTAGTTGGCCGATCTATTAATGTGGAGAAAAAATACAACATACGAATGGTCAACTGATTGACCTTAAGAGTTGATCAAACGCTTGTGGCCAACATAGGTCGAACTTGGACTCATTATGGACAATTCTAACAACTATGGCTACTTTGTCTTGAGTAGTTAACAATGATAAAGTATTGCATAATACAAATATGTTAAATATGGAACGATACCATGGAGTAGATAATGTTAGGAACACTTGAGTTGATATGTGTAGACTAACAATGAACTATAGATAAATGGGGTGGTGTATACGATGGATGATCGTTGCCTTATCGAAAGATTATTTGTTGGTGTATATGATGGAATGGTCCTTGCTTAAACAATAGGTTGTGGTGTATACGACATATGGTCATTACCTTATTATATGGATTGTGTGATGTATATGATGGATAGTCGTTATCTTAAAGTCACATGGTGTATACAGTGTAAGGTCATTTCCTTATGGAATCAAAAGATGTATATTATATAGGGTCATTTCCTAAATGATCTGGCTAGGTGTATATGATATATGGTCGATGCCAATGGAACGGACATGGGAAATTAATTTTATGTGTTGTTCTCCTTGTTTAGTACAATTTCCATGGATATATGATGACATTATCAAATGGCTATAAATTGATATAGTATGATGGTGGGCTAAAATAAATTTAAGCAGATAACTCTGAAATGATAAGAGTAGTATTAACCTACAGTGATAATTTATTAGTATGATAGTGTCATATATTTGGAGGTATTTTAATGCTCAATGGCTTAAGTCTGACCCCTCTATTATTCTACTTCTTCTATATAAGATAGGTTGACATGAGTCAAGAAATACCGGAGAGATGGAGAAAATGGAGATGCTGGAGTTTCATAGCTATTCATGATTCATGTAATGACCCGCTTTTCCATACAATTCAAGCTGACAATAAACCGCATATGTCCCACCCAAATCAAACAGAAAGACGGATAGTTAAGGGAAAGAAAGAAGAAAGAAGAAGAGAAAAGAAACTAAAAAGAACACAAAATCCTACAGTCGCAGAGGAACAAAATATAATATAATATTAATGATCTTTATAGGAGAGAAACTATTATATACATACATCCATCAGAGTACAATGACAATCATAATTATCAGCCTGGACAGTTATAACAACCTATCTTCATAATTGCTGATAATTTCAATAACAAAGCATCAAAAAATAAACATATATGTGTATACGCCTTGAAGACCTCCAACTCGCCTTTTGAGCTCTAATGCATCCAAAACAATCTGTAAATATGCTCGATCTAACCCGAGCATTATAATAAAATAAACCCAAGTCAATTAGAAACCCAACATGAGAAAAATACACCCCATTGGACTTTTAAAGTTGTAGGAACCTATCGAAAATCAAAGGTATCTTGTAAGACTACATCGCACATAAACACGGACAGATTTTTACTTTCAGATAATCAAAACATTTCACATTAAATCCTCTGATATTGTAATAGTTTCTAATATACCAATACTTATTAATCATAGCCGAAATTGTTATATTAATTAAATTCTAGCATACTAGATTCTACAACCAAAACCGAAGCTCGTATTGGAGTATGGATTCCAACTATGAAAGGGTAAGTGTCTACCCATCGAATCCCCATACCTCTAGATAAAATGTACGAAAGGCTACAATACGTTGCACCTCTGCTACACAGGACCGGCACTACTCCCTTCTCAAGTAGCACCGAATATGATCACCCTACGATTACAGTCAACAACCATACAATGGGATCCCGAAACATGCATGAATATCGCTCTAGATTTGGGATGATCATACCCTATTTGGGTGCGACCCACTTAGCCCTACCGCATGTCACTGCTTTATTCATTTCCCAGTTGTGAGGCTCGAAGAGGCCACGCTCTTACCGTTTCCTCATAGCAAACCATCTTGGAATGCTAATATTGCCCTCTAGGTAACCAATGCAGTACCAACATTCATCCATACAAGTTCGTTCTAGGACTGAATGAAACGCTTGAGAACTCCATCTCCAATTCCATCATCCTCAAGATGTCTTTACTTCGAATGCTTGAGTTGGTTCGAAGTGGTTTTTGGATAACATATCTGATCCCGGTCTCTTTGAAACAACATTCGATAGTTTTTAGTAAACTCAACCCCAGATCTTTAGAAAATAAAAAATCAAAGATAAGATAGGAGTTGATGTCCTAACCATTAGTGGATGGTGTAACGATCAGAGAATTTTAACGGTTTAAATAACGTAATTGACTAAATTTTTCTTCAAATTAAACAATAAAATTTTAGAATGAAAATTTGAAATTTGTAATATGTCTATTTAAACATAGCAAATGGTGAATTTTTATTTGAAAATTTAAAATTCTGTTTATTTGTGAAATTTCAAAATTTTAAATTTAGATCGGTTGAAATTTGTTGAAAATAAAATATTTTCGAAACCTGAATATTTTTATACAATAAAATTGTAAATGATTTTTTGAGTGAGACGTCGTATTTCGTTTCGTTAAATTTGGACTGCTCTATCTCCATTTATCTTATATTCGGAGTCTTAGCAGCATTTTCGGCAGCGAAAATTGAGTTTTAATAGGATAGTTGTATCGTTGTTATCTATGTACCGTTCTAGTCATCTCATCACGTTGATCTCCGTAGTATATTCATTCCTACATTTGGCATCCAATACGCGACGAAATCGATGAAACGACTTTGTCGTATTGGCTCCGTATTTGAGTTTTTGTTTCCTTTGCCTTTTCAATTGCCAGCCGTTTAACCTAACAGCCATTTACCTTTAATAAATTTCTAAAACAGACGTTTGAATCTTTCCATTCCTTGATTTTTGTATATTTATTTGCATGCGTCCTTTCATTTTTCATTCCTTTGTTTTGAGAAAAAATAAAGCATAGTATTGATTCCATCTTGTTTCTAGATCTGTACGCCTCTCTCCCCAGGTTTGCTTTGAGAAAATTTATATAGTTATATTTTTTTTTTCATTTGTTGTCTCATTCTTGGCTTCAAACCGTGCTTATCTCTCTAGGTTGTTCTTCTTTGCTTTGGGAAAAGGTTCTATTTTATCGGTTTGCTTCAAGACATTTATAAAATAAGTTTTATACACGTTTCTTTCATAAATTTGCTTCTGGATTCCTAAGTGTGCCCGTATTTTCCACACTTCGGACCTAAAGCACAACCCTGCCACGCCATCAACTTCCACCGAGCCTTCTTCCACCCACCTTCTTTTCCTAACGACCTGCTTTGACCTTCGCGCCACATTCTCCGCCTGCCCACACACCCTGATCCACCCCTGAACACCACAAAGCCCTTCCTCGAGACCCTGCAACTATACAAACTCGGAGCACCTCCTTCATCTTGCCACCGAGAACAATGAAAGCCACCATAGCCCGAGTTTTCCTTTCCCCTGACCCAAAGCTTGACCCCAAGCAACAAGCATTCACCTTATCTCCTCCCTGCTTTCTCCATCACCTTCCCCTTCTTAGACCTGAAGTAGCCCTCAACCCGTAGCCATCCTGACCCCAAGCTTGCCTCCATGCAGCCGCAACAGATCATCCGATCCACCAACCCTCCTCACCGAAGCCAACGGCCAAAACCCATCACCTTCACTGACCCACTACCATCTACCACCTCAATAGCCGGAATTCCTACATGACAGCCTGGCCGAAACACCCCTACAGCTACTCCTCCTATGGCCGAACTTGAACCTCCTCCTCTTCTTGTTTATTATAATATATACATAAGGCTCTGTGCTTTGATTTGAGTTTTGTCTTAGCCAAAAATATATATTACAGCTTATCTATATGTTGCATGTGTACTTATTGGCAGAAAAGTTAATTATATTTGCTTTTCAATCCAAGCTTATATATGTTATATATATATATATATATATATATATATAGCACCTATATGTCTTGTCGGTAGAAAATATATATGTCATATATCCATATATTGGTTCCTTCAATATTTATAAAAACAAATGTGTATATATATCACATATGTATGTGTATATTTTTTCATCAAATTCTCAAGCTAAATTCGCTATTGAGCTTGTCGCGGATCATTGACTTGTCATGCTTGATTTTGTGTTCGTGTCCGTTGCATCGTTCTTCATCGTCATGATTTCTATAGCCATGAAAGGTGAGCGATCACTCACAATTAATAGTCATATGCTAGTAAATTGATTTCACATGAAATGACGATTTAAATACGTCGTTAATTATAAATTGTTAGTTGTTTAATTGTTGAATATGATATTTTAATATTTTAAAATTTCTCACTTGTATAAATTGACACCATAACATGTTAGATAAACGTATATTGGTCTTAAATTGTTAATGATTATATATGCATGTAATTAATTTAATTTATTGTTCTCACTCTAGAAGTTCCTTGTAGTTTAGAAATCCCTGTGGGTTGAAATGATACATACCCAAACGTTATTATAGATTAGGGAAAAATCATTATGGGTCGAAATGATAAACCCAAGCGATTTTATTGATTTTGAGATTTTGAGATACAGGTTGAAATGATAAACCCTTAAATTTGAATTATTGTGGATTGAAATAAATATCTGTATCACTTGATCATAGGATAGAAGAATATATACAGACACTGTTGGTCTATTTTGAAAATGATTTCCAAAGTTTTGAAAAGAAAATATATGAGTTTTGATTTTAAATGTATAATATAAAGATTTTATTATATATATACATATGAAAAATTTAGATTTTTAAAAACTATTTCGAAATTTTAAATTTATAAATTAAGTTGTGAAAAATATATATTTTAAGATTTTACTTATAATTTTATTATTTTAAATCTATAAAATAGATTTAGTTTAATTAAATAAAAATTTAATTTAAATAATATATATAATATATATTTAAAATTTATCTTAATATTTTTAAATAGATTTTTTGTAGCTTTAATAAATTAAGGTTGGAAAGGTAAATTGAAATTTATTTATAATTTAAATTGGTTAATAATTGAATTTAAATAAGGACTTACTTGGAACTTACTGATTTTGGAATTTTAAAAGTGTGATTTTATAAGGATTTAATTAAAGGTGATTACATGAATATTTTCAAATTTAATCAAATTTAATATTTAATATTTAATTTTGATTTAAATTTGTAATTTGAGATTTT
This sequence comes from Allium cepa, assembly GCA_030765085.1. Lineage (NCBI taxonomy): Eukaryota > Viridiplantae > Streptophyta > Magnoliopsida > Asparagales > Amaryllidaceae > Allium > Allium cepa. Next base: position 538,676,774 of record CM060934.1, on the reverse strand, counting down.
ATTTAAATGTTATAAAAAGTGATTAAGTGAATATTTAAAATTAAATAAATTTGAAGTTGAATATTTAATTTTGATTTAAATTTGTAATTTGAGATTTTATTTAGATGTTATAAAAAGCAGTTAAGTGAATATATAAAATTAAATAAATTTGGAGTTGAATATTTAATTTTGATTTAAATTAGTGATTTGATATTTAATTTAAATTTATATAAAAGTGATTATATAAAAATGACCACGGTGTGAAATAAGCGTTTTGTTGTTAAAGAGACCGGGATCGAATATTGGTATACTCTCTGCCAATACGGAAAATCACTTTAACAACTGTGCACGTGGTGGAGATTCCAAAACGAAGTAGGATGGTTTGGCAAATGTCTTATGAGGTATGAACGCAGCCCTGACTCCCTCGAGTCAGCTTGATGTGACTAAAACGGGAGCTATACCAGGGCCAGGTGAGGTCGCACCCTGATCGCCCATGCTTCTTCAAAACCATTCTATTACTTTGTGATTTGGTCGGTGCGCACCTTTGATTATGGGAGTGTGTCTCAAGGTGGGCGGCAGTGGCTGCTATGCAATACCACCAGCCCGGTCTACAAAATTGTAGAATCCTACCCTAGGCATTGCCTCGCACGCCTTGTCACATGCCTTATCGCGCCCTCTATGATTTTGGTTTGTACCGTACCTATGGAGTGCTCCCTGAGTAAACCACCGGTTTGGTGGATCTTACAATGTATGTGGAGACTACGGGAATATAAAATGTGTTAACGGGGATATGGGTAAAACCTTAACGCTATTTTACAAGTTTACTTTACTGTAGACATTATATATGTAGTGTATTGTACTATGTATGTGATAGTTTATCGGATCCTTAAAGGATGGAATCCCTACATCCTTTAAGTTATATTGCATCTCACTTGACATTTCACTTGAGTTTGATTTACTTGTAGAAGAATGTTAATCTTGACTCGAATGTTTTTTTTGCTTTATGCTCGGGTCAGCCTGAGTGTCACAGCTTTTGAAACTCACCTTTTGGAGCTTGGAGTTCGCTTGAAAGATCTATCTTATATATTTTACCTTTTCCGTCATTCCTGTTATATCCATTTGTAAGTTTTAGACTTGTCATTTGCTTTCGTATTAGAGACTTCTGTATATTTGGATTTCCGTTGTATTCTATTTTGGACTATGTTTTTCTGTAGTAGCTTCATGAACTACTATTTATCAATTCCATTGCTTATTATTGTAAAACTGTGTCTGTGATTCTGTGATTGATTTATTCACTGTATATGCTAAGTTTTTCCAATTATAAATTAACAATCTATTATTTTGAGTGATTCAAGTCTGACATGTGTGGATTATTGTCGATTTGAATGGTTTAAAATAGTTGGTCGTTACAATTGGTATCGAAGCTCTGATTTAGGCAAAACTTAACATATGGAGTAAAAACTCATTAGAGATAGGGTAGTAATACCCTAGAATGAGTTGAATTAATTACGAAACCATATTTCATTCGAGCTTGAAATTCTTAGTTAGGATTCTCTTTGATTTAGAATTTCTTTTGAGTTTTGGATCTTTACTTTTGTTTTAAAATGCATTCTTGTCTTTTCTAGATGAGTAACCATAGGAATGTTCATGGTAGGGGTCGTGGAAATGCCCCTGCACCACCTATTATTGCTTCCATTCCACCTGTTAAGCCGGTTAGGTTCACTCAGCTTTGTAAGGAGTACTCTCAGCTTCGAGGTATTAAATTCACTGAAGCAGAGAGTATTATCGAGGCTCAACAGTGGCTAAAGAGTCTTGAGAGGATTTTCACCGGACTTAAGATTACTGATGCTCAGATGCATCTGCTAGCTACTTGGCAACTGTAGGAGTCTGCCCAAGATTGGTGGGAATCTGTTACCGCTGAGACTATAGAGGCTAATATCACTTGGCTGCTGTTCAGGAGAAACCATTAGTTGTCCTTTCCTAAGTTAGCTCTTTTGTATCTATCTCTTTGAAATTTATCTCCTTATCTATATCTTATCTTGGATCCTTGTTAGGGATTCTTTTGTAGCTAAGTGCATGCCCGACGCTGGGAAATCTCAGTTGTATAGGGCATTCATGGATCTTGAGCAAGGGGATATGACTTTTTCTGAGTATGAGAGGATGTTCAACGAGCTATCTAAGTTTGGTCCTAGCTTGATAGACACCCCGTTCAAGAAGAATGAGAAGTTTATCCACGGTGCTCGTCCAAAGTACTATTACTACTTGATTAGTCACATTCACAGCACCTTCAGTTCTCTTATGGGTATGGCCATTAGATTCGAGATTCCTAATTCCAAGGGAAAGCAGGAAGTTTCAGCATCTCAGGGTAATTCTAGTAGCTCGAAGAAGAGGAAGTCCAACTTCCATCAGCAGAAGAAGAAATGGAAAAATTCTCAGGTTATTGGTTTTTATTATCAAAGACAACAACCTATCTTTCATCACTTGTTTCAAGTGTGAACGGAAGGGTCACTATGCCAACAGCTTTCCCTCCTCTGCAGGAGCTACTATTCCTCCTCTAGTCCAAAATACTAGAAACAACCTTCGCCGCCTCTGTTTGCTGCCTGGCCACTTCAAGAGGGATTGCCCCACTCAGTAGAGAGGCAAGACATTTATAGTCTTTTCCATGACTTCTTCCACACCTCCTCCTCCTTCCAGTGATACCCAAAGTACTCTTCAGTTCTTTTACTTTCCATGATTTTCTTGTTCGTGTTCTTTTTGATACTGGAGAATCCCATAACTTTATACCGTTAATGTCTACAATAAATTTGAGCACATCCTGCAACCTCAAATAGCAAATTCATCGTGTGACTAATCTCATCGGCAGTCCTTCCAACCTTAGTATGATTTGTAAAGGGGTGAAACTCCATTACAACTGGCATCGATTCACTGGAGATTTGTATGTTTTGGGTTTCAATGCATTTGATATCTTACTTGGAGGTGATTGGTTCAAGCGTTATGAGCCTATTATCTCTTGCAAAGCCCAAACCGTTTCTCTAGCAGACGACCAGGGCAATTCTCTTATGATTGAATGTTGAATGCCTCAGGATTATGTAGGCAGTTTTATCTTTTTGCTTGATGCTCAGCCCAGTGATCTTGACTCCACCCCGATAGTCAGGGATTATCTTGATGTTTTTGGTGAAGTCACTTTTCTTCCTCTGAATCGGGAAATTGAATTCCACATTAATCTTATTCCTAGAGCTCGACCTGTTGTTCTTCCTCCCAAACGGATAGCACCTAGAGAGAAAGTCAAGTTGAAGAAGCAGATTGAGGATTTGTTCCCTAAGGGTTTGATTAGGAAGAGTTTTTCTAATGGGGAGCAGTTGTGGTCTTTATCACCAAATCTGATGGTTCTTTAAGGATGTTTGTTGATTATAGAGAGCTCAACGAGCTTACTCTTAAGAACCAATATCCTATGCCTCATATTAATGGTATGTCCGATTAGCTTTATGGAATTAAAGTATTCTCTCAGCTTGATCTTGCTATTGGTTTCCACCAGCTTCGTGTAGCCGAGGAGGGCATTCCCAAGACTGCTTTTCGAATGGAGAATGATTTCTATGAATGGTTAGTCATGCACTTTGTATTGACCAATGCTCATGCCTTCTTCGTTGATCTCATGAATCGCATTTTCCACGATGTCCTTAACAAGTTTGTTCTGGTTTTTGTTGATGACATTCTTGTCTTTTCTAAGTTGGAGAAGGAGCATAGGGCATGTTTGAACCATGTTCTCCAGACTCTTAGGAGTCATCAGTTGAAAGCTAAATTGTCTAGGTTCCATTTCTAGAGAAATGAAGTCCGATTTCTTGGGCATATTGTTTTTTAAAATGGATCTCGGTTGATCTGGTTAAGGTCGCCCCAATTAATGTAAGTCTATCCACCTTCTTCTCTTTTGAATTCAATTATCTTATCTATCTTTGAACTTATCCACCTTATCTATTTCTGGGATTGGGAGACGCCAAAGGCTCCTTCCGATATCCATAGCTTTTTGGGCCTAGCTGGTTATTATTGGAGACTCATAGAGAATTTTGCCCATATAGCTACACCTCTCGCTACTTTGACTAGTAAGAATGCCAAATTTGTTTGGAGTGATAAATGTGAAGCGCATTTAATGAGTTGAAACAAAATCTTACCTCTGCTCCTGTTCTTACCGTTTCGAATGGGAGTGAAGGGTTATCGGTTTATAATGATGCTAGTCGAGAAGGTTTGGGTGTTGTGTTAATGTAGGATGGGAGGGTCATTGCTTATGCTAGCCGACAGTTGAAGCCACATGAAGCTAACAATGCCACCCATGATTTGGAATTGGTTGTTGTTGTGTTTGCTGTGAAGTTATGGAGGCATCACCTTTTGGGAACCAAGTTTGAGCTCTTTATGGATCATCAGTCTCTTAAGTATATTTTCACCCAAAAGGATTTGAATCAGAGGCAGGTTGATGGCTTGAGTTCTTAGAATCTTATCACCACGACATTAACTATACTCCAGGGAAAGCCAATGTTGTTGTCGTTGTCCTAAGTCGGAAGAGAGCCCAGATTTTAGGTTCTCCATCTCCTATCGATCGTATCGCAGCCAAGCAGGATGGGGACGTGAAGCTTAGGCACATGAAGGAGAATATTTGGAGTAAGGAGGGTGATAACAAGAGTGAGCTAGGAGCACAGATTGATAATGATGGTGTTTTGAGGATTAATAACCGGATTTGTGATCCGAATGTTGACGGTATGAGGCAAGAAGTTCTTAGAGAGAATCATCAGTCCAGACTCTCTATCCATCCAGCTGTCATAAAGATGTTTCAAACTATGAAGAGGCTGTATTGGTGGAGTGGTATGAAATGAGATATCTCTATTTATGTCAGTAGATGTGCCACTTGTCAACAAATTAAAGCAGATCACCAGAAGACCGCCGGATTGCTGCGACCCCTTGAGATTCCCATTTGGAAGTGGCATCGGGTTTCTATAGATTTTATCAATGGTTAACCGAGGACTAGAAGGGATAACGAGAGTATCTAGGTAGTTATCGATCAATTGACCAAATCCACTCAATTTATTCCGATCAAGTCAAATCGAACAACTTCGAGCTTAGCTGAGATCTATATGAGGGAGATTGTCCGTCATCATGGTGTTCCTTCAAGCATTGTTTTTTATCACAATCCTATCTTTACCAGCAAGTTCTGGAAAGCTTTTCAGGAAGCCTTGGGTACTCGTTTGAATCTTAGTATGGCTTATCATCCCCAGAATGATGGTCAGATGCAAAGAGTGAACCAGATTCTTCATACCTGTGTTCTTGATTATGGAGGATTGTGGGAAGATCATCTCCATCTCGTTGAATTCACCTATAATAAAAGTTATTAGGTATAACTCTTTATTTGAATTTTCAATCATCTTAAGCTTTAATCCATTAATCATATTCCTTTGAATTCAGGCAAGTATCGAGATGTCCCTGTTTACTGCACTTTATGGACGATCTTGCAAATATCTATCTTGCTGGATTGAATCCGATGATCGCTTAGTTCTTGGGTCTGATGTGATTCTAGAAGCATCTAAGAAGGTCGACGAGATTAGGAGAAAGATGAGGATTTCTCAAGATAGGCAGAAGAAGTATGCCAATAAGCATAGAAGAGACTTGAAATTTTCAGTGGGTGATCAGGTCTTTCTTAAGATCTCGCCGCTGAAGAATGTGGTTCATTTTGGTCAGAGAGGGAAGCTTGCTTCTAGATTCATTGGCCCTTTACACATTCTGGAAAGAGTTGGTCCTTTGGCTTATAGAGTGGATTTGCCGAAAAAGCTATCGGATGTGCACAACGTGTTTCACGTAACTCACCTTTGCAAGTATCTCCATGATCCATCATTGATTGTTCAACCATGTCGAGCCAAATCTCACTATCGAGAGGAAGCCACTTCATATTGTTGATAGAGGTATCGTAGCAGCTTCAAAGGAGATCTGTCTGTCTTGTCAAAATATAGTGAAGTGCAGATGATCGGGATTACTCCTGGGAGATTGAGGAGTCCATGCATGCTTCAAATCCTGAGTTGTTTGACTCAGGTGTTATTTGTTTGATTTATCTTATCTTTCTGTTTGCTTCTATTCTCATATCTCGTTCCTTTTCGGGGATGAAAAGTTTTGAGGGGGGAGAGTGTAACGACCCAAGAGTTTTAACGATTTAAATAACGTAATTACTAAATTTTTCTTGAAATTAAACAATAAAATTTTAAAATCAAAATTTGATATTTGTAATACATCTATTTAAACATAGCAAATAGTGAATTTTTATTTGAAAATTTGAAAGTTTTTTATTTATGAAATTTCAAAATTTTAAATTTTAATCAGTCGAAATTTGTTGAAAATAAAATATTTTCGGAACCTGAATATTTTTATATAATAAAATTGTAATTCATTGTCTGAGTGAGACGTCGCATTTTTGCCAAATTTGAACTGCTCTTTCTCCATTTATCTTTTTTTCGAAGTTTTAGTAGCACTTTCGGTAGTGAAAAATCGAGTTTTGATAGAATAGTCATATCGTTGATATCTATGTACCAATCTGTTCGTCTCATCATGTTGATCTATGTAGTATATTCATTCCTGTAATTCGGCATCCGGTACGCGACGAAATCGACAAACGAATTGTCGTATCGGTTCCGTATTTGAGTTGTTGTTTCCTATGCTTTTCAATGGCCAGCCATTTCCCTTTAATAAATTTATGAAACCAACGTTTGACTCTTTCCATTCCTTGATTTTTGTATATTTATTTGCATGCATCCTTTCATTTTTCATTTCTTTGTTCTGAGAAAATATAAAGCATAGTATTGGTTCCATCTTATTTGTAGATCTATATGCCTCTTTCCCTAGGTTTGCTTTGGGAAAGTTTATATAATTATATAGATATGTTCGCCTGTTGTCTCATTCTTCGCTTCGAACCATGCTTGTCTCTCTAGGTTGTTCTTCTTTGTTTTGGGAAAAGGTTCTATATTTATCAATTTGCTTCGAGACATTTATAATATAAGTTTTATACACGTTGCTTTCATAAATTTGCTTCCCGATCCATGAGTGTGCCAGCGTTTTCCATACTCCTAACCCGAAGCACAGGCTTGCCACGCCATCAACTTCCACCGAGCCTTCTTCCACCCACCTCCTTTTCCTAACAACCTTCTCTGACCTACGCGCCACCTTCTCCACCTGCCCACACACCCAGATCCGCCCCTGAACACCATAGAGTGCTTCCTCGAGACCCGACAACCATACAATCCCGCAGTACATCCTTAGGCTTGCCATCGAGAACCATGACAACCACCATAACCCGAGTTTTCCTTTCCCCTGACCCAAAGCTTGACCCCAAGCAGCAGCCATCCGCCTTATCTCCTCTATGCTTTCTCCATCACCTTCCCCTTCTCTGACCTGAAGTAACCCTCAACCAATAGCCATCCTGACCCTAAGCTTACCTCCAAGCAGCCGCAATGAATCACCTGATCCATCATCCCTCCTCACCGAAGCCAACAGCTGAAATCCATCACCTTCACAGACCCGCCACCATCTGCCACCCCAACAGTCGAACTTCCCACATGATAGCCTGGCCAAAACAACCCCACAGCCACTCCTCCTCTAGCCGAACTTGAACCTCCTCCTCTTCTTATTTTTTATAAAATATATATATAAGGCTATGTGCTTTGTTTTGAGTTTTGTCTTAGCCAAAAATATATATATGATAGCTTATATATATGTTGTTGTTGATGTTGCATGTGTACTTGTTGGTATAAAAGTTAATTATATTTTCTTGTCAATCCAAGCTTATATATGTTATATATATAGCACCTATATATCTTGTCGGCAGAAGATATATGTGTCATATATACATATATAGGTTCCTTCAATATTTATAAAAACAAATGTATATATATCACATATGTATATATATATTTGTTTTCATCAAATTCTCGAGCTAAATCTGCTTTTGTGCTTGTCACAGATCATTGACTTGTCGTGCCTGATTTCATGTCTGTGTCCATTGCATCATCTTCATTGTCATGTTTTCCATAGCCATGAAAGGTGAGCAATCACTCACGGTTAATATTCATATGCTAGTAAGTTGATTTCACATGAAACGATGATTTAAATACGTTGTTAATTGTAAAATTGTTAGTTATTTAATTGTTGAATATGATGTATTAATATTTTAAAATTTCTCACATATACAAATCGACGCCATAACATGTGGATAAACATATATTGGATTTAAATTGTTAATGATTATATATGGCTGTAATCATTTTATTGTTCTCTCTCTGTAAGTTCCCTGTAGTTTAGAAATCCCTATGGGTTGAAATGATACATACCCGAGCGATATTATAGATTAGGGAAAAATCGGGTTGAAATCATAAACCCAAGCGATTTTATTGATTTTGAGATTTTGGGATTACGGGTTGAAATGATTAACCCATCAATTTAAATTATTTTGGATTGAAATGATAAATATCTGTATCACTTGACCATAGGATAGAAGATTATGTACGAACGCTGTTGGTCTATTTTTAAATGATTTCCAAAGTTTTGAAAAGAAAATATATGAGTTTTGATTTTAAAAGTATAATATAAAGATTTTATTATATATATATATATATATGAAAATTTTAGATTTTTGAAAACTATTTGGAAATTTTAAATTTATAAGTTAAGTTTTGAAAAATTTAAATATTAAGATTTTACTTATAATTTTATTATTTTAAATATACAAAATATTTTTAGTTTAATTAAATAAAAATTTAATTCAAATAATATATATGTATTTAAAATTTATCTTAATATTTTTAAATAGACTTTTTTATAACTTTAATAAATTAAGGTTAGAAAGGTAAAATGAAATTTATTTATAATTTAAATTGGTTAATAATTGAATTTAAATAAGGACTTACTTGGAATTTATTGATTTTGGAATTCTAAAAGTGTGATTTTATAAGGATTTAATTAAAGGTGATTAAATGATTATTTTCAAATTTAATCAAATTTAAAATTTAATATTTCAATTTTGATTTAAATTTGTAATTTGAGATTTTATTTAGATGTTAGAAAAAGTGATTAAGTGAATATATAAAATTAAATAAATTTGAAGTTGAATTTAATTTTGATTTAAATTTGTAATTTTAGATTTTATTTAGATGTTACAAAAAGTAGTTAAGTGAATATTTAAAATTAAATAAATTTGAAGCTAAATATTTAATTTTGATCTAATTAGTGATTTGATATTTAATTTAAATGTTTATAGAAGTGATTTTATAAAAATGACCACGGTGTGAAATAAGCGTTTTCTTGTTAAAGAGATTGGGATCGTATATCGATATACTCTCTGCCAACTCCGAAAACCACTTTAACAACTGTGCACGTGGTGGAGGTTCCAGAACGAAGTAGGATGGTTTGGCAAACGTCTTATGAGGTATGAACGCAGCCCTGACTCCCTCGAGTCAGCTGATGTGACTAAAATGGGAGCTATACCAGGGCCAAGTGAGGTCGCACTCCGATCGAGCATACTTCTTCAAAGCCATTCTATTACTTTGTGATTTGATCGGTGCGCACCTTTTATTATAGGAGTGTGTCTCGAGGTGGGCGGTAGTGGCTGCTATGCAATACCACCAGCCCGGTTCTGCAAAATTGTAGAATCCTACCATAGGCATTGTCTCGCATACCTTGTCACATGCCTTATCATGCCCTCTACGATTTTGGTTTGTACCGTACTTATGGAGTGCTCCCTGAGTAAACCACTGGTTTGGTGGAGTTTACAATATATTCATAGACTACGGGGATATAAAATGTGTTAAGGGGGATATGGGTAACACCTTAATGCTATTTTAAAAGTTTACTTTACTGTAAACATTATATATGCAGCGTATTAATTAAATTAAATTCTTTTATAAATTAAATCTTAAATTCCATTTTAGAAACATTTATTTACTTATAAAATTTTAACATATGTAAATATATAAAATTTATAAAATCATTAAGTTACTTTTATTTAAAAATTCATATATTTAAAAATCCAAAACACTTAATAGTTTTTTTAGAAAATTATTTTAAACCAACCACGGAGTCTGTATAAAATTTTGTAACCTACGGTCAAGTAAATATGGATATATATCATTTCAATCCAAAATTATTAAATTCCTGGGTTTATATCATTTCAACCCGCAATCCCAAGTCAAATAAAAATCGGTCGAGCCTATCATTTCAGCTCATAACGATTTTTCCTTAACCTAAAGATCGTTCGGGTACGTATCATTTCAGCCCATAGTAAAGGAACTTGCAATGTGAGAACAGAATATGAAATAAACATAACAATAAGTAACATATCATAGCAGATGATCATAACTGGTATAACATCAGGTGATATAACATAACATAAGCATATATGAAATTACTAACATACACATGCATATCAATACAATTCAAATGACATCAATTCACAAAAATATAAGTATGTAGTCAAGAGTGATTACTCACCTTCCTTGGCAAGAGAAAATGATTTCAAACGAAACACAACAACTCTGAATAAGAACGACAATCATGAACAAGCTTGAGTGGGAGGAGAATCCAAATCCAAAGCATAGAAAATAAATAAATACATATGTAAATAAATAAACTTACATAGATAAAATTAAAATATATATATAATTTTTATAAAGAAGAAAATGAATGGGCTAGCCTAAATGGTTAATAGGCTGCCTATATGGTGGTTTGGCTCGGCCTAAACTTGGCTAAGTGATTCGGCCTATGGGCTTGGGAAGTGGTGGCAAAGGCTCAACCACAATAGGTTTAGGTTCGGCCTATACTTGGCTAAGGGTTCAACCTATGGTTGTTTTTGGTTCAGCTATCGCTAAAGTTTGGATTGAGACAAGGCTCAGCTAGGGCTTAAGGCAAACGGAGGCTAAGGGGTTGTCACGGCCATGGTTTGGCAATAGGAAGGTCACGGCCATGGTTGAGTTAATGGTGCTAGAAGGGGTCGGCTTTGGAGGAAGGAGGTCGAGAATAATAGAGAAGAGAAGGAGGTAGAGGTAATGGCAAACTAAGGAGAAGAGGAGTGGTGATGAAGAAGATTTAGGAAATTAGAAAGAGGAGGAAGAAGACTTACTGTATTTTGTTTCTGAGCAGGAGGAATGAAGAATGAGAAGTCGGAAGGAAGAAAAATGTATGTATATGTTTCTCAACTGGTGACTTCTCAACTCAACACCCTTTCAAGAGACTAATGGAATTCCTAGCCCAATAGTCTAAGCCTAACTACAAACCAAAGTAATTAAATCTAAACCAAATCTAGCTCACAAACCCAAAATTTAATAAGATAAATATAAATATGAAAATAATTGCGTGTAACATGCTAAGGATTGCAAATTTTGAGAAGTAGAAATCAGAATTTAACGAAATGAAAAGCAGAAAGAATGTTAGAATCAGATCCAGCTTCATAAAAAAGAATAAAAATTTAAATTTCAAATTTAAAATTTTCAACCAGAAGTCAAACTTTGACCAAATTTGACAAAATTTTAATTTTTAGAAATTTTTTAATTTTATTAAATTTGAAACAATATTTCACATCAAATCCAAAAATATATATTAAAATTCCAAATTTATCAATATTTAAAATAATTTAAATCAAAGTTTCAAGTAAATTCCATTTAAAATACTTACTGAATTTACGGGTTGTTACACTCTCCCTGACTCAAAACTTTTCATCCTCGAAAAGGAACGAGACACAGGAAAACAAAGAAAGATAAGATAGAATAACAAATAGTACCTGGAACAAACAATTCTGGATTCGAAGCATGCATGATCTACTTCATCTCCCAAGTCCTGATCATCGGTACTCCACTGCACTTTGACCAGATTGGCAGATTTCCTTCTTAGATGCTTCGTACCTCAATTGATAATACGAAGTGGCTTCCTCTTGATGGTAAGGTTTGGCTCAACATCCAAACTCTCAAGAGCAGAAGGCTGAATAATCAAAGATAGATCGTGAAGATACTGACGAAGGTGCGAAACATGGAACACATTATGCACTCCAGAAAGTTTCTTAGGCAAATCCAAAAGATAAGCTAAAGGACCAGCTCTCTCTAAGATGCAAAAAGGACCAATGAACCTAGGAGAAAGCTTCCCTTTCTGACTAAACCGAATCACATTCTTCAATGGAGAGATCTTAAGGAAAACCTGATCACCAAAAGAAAGCTCCAGACTCCTCCTACGCCTATCAGCGTACTTCTTCTGCCTATCTTGAGCGATCCTCATCTTCCTCCTAGTCTTCTCAACCCTCTTCTAAGCTTCTAGAATCATATCAGGACCAAGAACAAAGCAATTACCGGATTCAATCCACCAAGATGGAGATTTGCAAGGTCATTCGTAAAGAGCAGCAAACGGAGACATTGCGATACTAGCCTGAATTCAAAAGATGGAATAAGATAGATAAATGTTTAAGACAACCTTAAACAGAAAATTTGAGATTATACCTGATAACTGTTGTTGTAGATGAATTCAATGAGATGGAGATGATCTTCCCAAGATCCTCCATAATCAAGGACACAAGCACGAAGAAGATCTTCCAGAATTTAATTCACTCTTTCCGTTCGATCATCGATCTGCGGATGGTAAGCAGTGCTCAGATTCGGGCGAGTACCTAAAGCTTCCTGACAAGCTCTCCAAAAATGACTGGTAAAGATGGGGTCTTTATCATAAACAATACTGACCGGAACACCATGAAGTCGAACAATCTCTCTCATATAAATCTCAGCTAAACTCGAAGCAGAACGGTTGGACCTAACCAGAATGAAATGAGATGACTTGGTCAACCTATCCACAACTACCCAAATGCTCTCATTACCAATCCTAGTCCTCGGTAATCCATCAATAAAATCCATAGAAACCTGTTTTCATTTCTAGTTGGGAACCTCAAAGGGTTGCAATAATCCAGAAGTCTTCTGATGATCAGCCTTAACTTGCTAACAAGTCGCATATATACTAACAAAAAGGGAGATATGACGCTTCATACAACTCCACCAATACAACTTCTTCATATCCTGATACATCTTCGTCACACCAGGATGAATGAAAGTCTAGATCGATGAATTTCCTGAAGTAACTCTTGCCTCAATCCATCGACATTGGAGATACAAATCCGATTATTAATCCTCAAAATCCCTTTATCATCGACCTAAGCTCCACTTCCATCTTGGCTACTACTACTAACTCTGCTACGAACATTCTCCTTAATAAGCCTTAACATCTCATCCTACGTAGCAACAATATGATCCATAAGAGGAGAAGAAACAACAAGCTGACACAACATCGCCTTCTTCCGACTCAAGGCATCGGCAACAACATTAGCTTTCCTGGGGGTATAGTTGATGTCGAGGTCATAAAGAAAGAAACTCAAACTATCTAACCTACCTCCGATTCAAATCCTTCTAGGTGAAAGTATACTTCAAAGATGGATGATCCGTAAAGAGCTCAAACTTAGTTCCCAAAAGATGATGCGTCCAAAGTTTCAAAGCAAACACTACGGAAAGCAATTCCAAATCATGCGCAGCATAATTGGCTTCATGGGTCTTCAACTGACGATTGGCATATGCAATAACCTTCTTATCCTGCATCAGAACAACACCCAAACCTTCACGACTAGCATCAATGTATATCGTGAATCCCTCATTTCCATTTGGAATGGTAAGAACTAGTGCGGAAGTAAGCTTGCACTTTAAATCATTGAATGCAGCTCCACACTTATCATTCCATATAAACTTAGCGTTCTAAAGAGTCAAAGCAGTGAGAGGTGCATCAATCCAAGCAAAATTCTCAATAAACCTTCGATAATAACCAGCAAGGCTCAGAAAGCTACAATATCATATGAAGTCCTAGGAATTTCCCAATCTTGAAATAGAATATGGAAAATAAGAACTTCAGAGAAAGATAGAATAATTAATTTACAAAAGAAAGAATAGAAGGTAGGCTTACATTGATCGCAGCGATCTTAACTGGATCAACAGAAACTCCATTACCAGAAACAATATGTCCAAGAAATCGGACTTCATCTTTCCAAAAATGGCATTTCAAGAATTTAGCTTTCAACTGGTGACTTCTAAGAGTCCCTAAAACAAAGCTCAAATGCGATTCATGCTCCGCCTCTGACTTAGAAAAGACAAGAATATCATCGACGAAGACTAGAACAAACTTGTTAAGAACATCATGGAAAACACGATTCATAAGATCAACAAAGAAAGCTGGGTCATTAGTCAAACCAAAAGGCATAACTAACCATTCAAAGAAACCATTCTCAGTATGGAAAGCAGTTGTGGGAATACTTTTTTCTGCAACTCTGAGTTGGTGGAAACCGGTGGCAAGATCAAGCTAAGAGAACACTCTAGCTCCATAGAGCTAATCGAACATATCATTGATACGAGGCATAAGATAACTGTTTTTATAGTGAGCTTGTTCAGCTCCCTATAATCAACATACATCCTAAAAGAACCATCAGATTTAGTGACGAAAACCACAGCTGCTCCTCATTCGAAATAAATAGGTCTGATCAGACCCTTGGAGAACAAGTCCTTAATTTGCTTCCTCAACTCGACCTTCTCTCGGGGTGCCATTCTTCTGGGAGGAAGAACTACTAGTCGAGCTCCAGGAATAAGATCAATATGGAATTCGATTTCCCGCTTAGGAGGTAAAGAAGTGACTTCACCAAACACATCGAAAAAGAGTTGAACCACGGGATTTGAATCAAGATCACCCGGAGTAGAATCAAGAGAAAAGATAAAAACTACCAGCATAATCCTGAGGCATACGACACTGAATCACCAAAGGATTACCCCGATCATCAATTAGAGAAACAGTTCGGGCTTTAAAAGAGATAACAACTTCATGATTCTTTAGCCGATCTCCTCCAAATAACATATCAAAAGCATCGAAACCAAGAACATAGAAATCACCAAAAAAAACGATGGCCAGAATAGAAGAGTTTCTCCTTTTTACAAATTCTACTAAGGTTCGCGGGACCACCAATAGGATTAGTAACACACAAAGGTTCAGTTGCATACTCAGGCGAAAGGATATGCTCAAACTTATCACTAGGATCCACAGAAATGAAATTATGAGATGCTCTAGTGTCAAGTAAAACACGAACAGGAAAATTAAACAAAGTAAAGGTGTCCTGGAGAGTACCTTGGGTATCACTAGGAGTAGGTGAAGTGGAAGAGGTAACTACAAAGATACCAGATAGTTTGCCCTTCTGTTGAGTGGGACAATCCTTCTTGAAGTGGCCAGGCTATAAACAAATATAGCAAAGATCACGCCTAATCATCTGAACTAGAGAAACAGAAGCTCCAAATAAAGTAAGGAAACTATTGGCATAGTGTCCCTTATGGTCACACTTGAAGCAAATGATGGAAGAAAGATCAATAGGCTGTCTCTGAGAAGAAGATCCCAAACCTAGAGTCCTAACCAATTCTTCTTTTGCTGATGGAAGTAAGGCTTCTTCTTCTTAGAGTTGCCAGAAAAAGGCTGAGATGAAGGTGCACGAGCAACAGATGGTTCCTTAGAAGTCGGGTTCTCAAATCTAATGGCCATATCCATCAATCCAGTAAAAGGGCTATGCATGTGAGAAATCAGACGATCATAACACTCTGGGCGAGCTCCAGCTTTAAACTTCTCATTCTTCTTAAGAGGGGCATCAATCAAGCGAGGACCGAACGTGGAAAGTTCGTCGAACTTCCGCTCTTACTTAGAAAATGACATATTCTCCTGCTTAAGATCCATAAACTCCCTGTATAGCTGAGACTTCCGGCTTTGGGCATCCACTTAGCCACAAAAGCATCCTTGAAATACGATATCCAAACTTAAGAAAGATTCCAAAGAGATAACTAAACAAAACTCAAAATCCAACTCAAGATAATACCTAAACTGCACCTAAGAGATATTTGCCTCAATGGTATGGGCTATAACAGACTCCTACTAATCCTGGGCTGCCTCCTGCAACTGCCAAGCTGCTAACTAAAGCTTCTGAGCGTCGGTGATCTCAAGACCAGTGCAAATCCCCTCTAAACTCTTAGCCACAGTTGAACCTCAATAATGCTCTCTGCTCCAGTAAACTTGGCACCACCAAGCTGAGTGAACTCCTTATAGATAGTGGTGAACCTAATAGATGCAACGCGTTCTGGAACTAGGGTAATACCATGACCCCGACCTTTGGCATTCCTATGATTCATCCTGGAAATTCAAGAATGAATTTTAGGACAAAGATAAAAGAAAAGATTCAAACTAGAATGGAGATCCTAATCAAAGAATTCTATCAAAAAAGGTGGATTCGAAAAGAAGGAAATTCTAAGAAAAAATAGATTTTTAAAGCAAGAAAATTTTATATCCAACATAATCTTTTAAAATCATTTTATGCTTAAAAATACATTCTCTCACAAGGAATGATTCTAAGACTAATTTTACTCATTCTAGGGTATTTCTACCCTATCTCTAATGATTTTCACCCCATAGATTAAGGTTTTCCTAAAACCAAAACTTTGATACCAAATGTAACATCCCGTTATTTTGGACCATTCAAATCGAAAATAAAACCACACATATCGGACTTGAATAATTCAAAACAACAGGTTGTTAATAAATTTTGAGGAAAATAAAATCAATCGTAGAATCATAGACATAGAATATCAGAATAACTCGTAGCGGAATAAAATAAACATAGTAGTTCATGAAGCTACTAGATACATAGTCTCGAAACAAATACATAATACCATAGTCTGAAAGCAAATACTGGAAATCCAAATACATAAATCCACTAGTACATAAGTAAAGGCTGAATGGAAATAGCTGAAATAGAAAATAGATAGATAGCTAAATCTCCAACAGATCTTAGCTCCAAAAGATGAATCCAAAGCTGTGATACTCAGGCCGACCCAAGCGTAAAGCACACAAAACACTCGAGTCGGGACATACATACTTATGAAATGTAAATCAACTCAAGTGAACTGTATAAAAATGCATCAGTGACTTAGAGGATGCTTGGAATCTCCCATCCTTTAAGGATCCCTTAAACTATCTACTATGTAATAATATACGCTATTTCAATAATGCCTATAGTAAGATAAACTATTAAAATAGCGTTAAGGCATTATCCATATCCCTCTTAACACATTTTATATAATGTCGTAGTCTATGCAGTACTGTAAACTCCATCAAACCAATGGGCTATCAGGGAGCACTCCATAGATACGACACAAAACAAACTCGTAGTGGTCTCGATAAGGTAGGTGACATGGCACAACTAGGCAATGCCAAGGTCGATATACCAATTAGACTTCCGGGCTGGTGGTAATGCATAACCGTGGCTACCGCCCACCTCGGTCCACACTCCCATTCAAAGGTGCGCACCAAATCGACCACAAAGTAATAGAATGGCAATCGAAGAAGTGTATCCGATAGGAGGTGATACTTCACTTGGCCTATTAATTGCTCATGTTTTATCCACCTTAAGCTAACTCATGAGAGTCAAGTCCACATATATACCTCAAATAGAACGTCTCCAACCACCTACTTCATTCTGGAATCTTCACCGCGTACACAGTTGTTAAAGTGGTTTTCGGTATTGGCAGAGAGTATGAAAATTACCGATCCTGGTCTCTTTAACAATCAAACGTTATCATAATCCGTGGTTATTTCATTTTCAAATAGTTTATATTTCATATCAAAACATATTCATTTTAAACCATATAAATCCGATATCATAATCCTTAAAATAATATTCATTTTTCAAAATCGTAACTCTTTCAAAATTTATACACTTAATGATAACACTTTGAAATCATAATATTTTAGAAACCATAGCACTTTCAAAATGTAACCTTTTAGAATCATAGCAATTCAAAAGCATAACCTTTTAGAAATCATAGCATTTTGAAAACATAACCTTAAGAAATCATAGCATTTTGGAAACATAACCTTAAGAAATCATAGCATTTAGAAAACAATACTTTTCACTATAACAGTTTATATAATCAAAATACTATATATACTTACAATTACAATAGTTATTGTATAAAATGTATTTTGTTATACTAAATTATTCATTTGGATATTAAATAAACTATGGTTTTAGTTAAATAAAATTTATTACTATAATATCCAATTAAAGCTAAAATTTCTTATATTAAGTTGAAAATATATTATTAACTTAAATTTTATTATCAAGGTAAATAAAATTATATTTTTATTATTCAAAATATACCATTACATTAATTAAAACTTATATTATTAAGTTAGATTAAAAAAATTATTATTAAGTCAAATTGGCTTATAGATTAAGTTAAATTATTTTATAAATTAAATCTAAAATTACATTTTAAAAACATTTATTTACTTATAAAATTTTAACACATGTGAATATATAAAATTTATAAAATCATTAGATTGCATTTAGTTAAAAATTCATATATTTAAAAATCCAAAATACTTAATAAGTTTTTTAGAAAATTATTTTAAACCAACCACGAAGTCTGTATAAAATTTTCAAACCTATGGTCAAGTAAATACAGATATATATCATTTCAATCCGAAATTATTAAATTCCCGGGTTTATATCATTTCAACCAGCAAACCCAAGTCAAATGAAAATCGCTCGAGCCTATCATTTTAGCTCATAACCATTTTTCCCTAATTTAAAGATCGTTTGGGTATGTATCATTTCAACCCATAGTAAAGGAACTTGCAATGTGAGAACGAAATATGAAATAAACAGAACAACAAATAACATATCATAGCATATGGCCATAACAGGTATAACATCAGATGAGATAACATAACATAAGCATATACGAAATTACTAAAATACACAAGCATATCAATACAATTCAAATGACATCCATTCAAGAAAGTAAAAGTATGTAGTCAAGAGTAATTACTCACCTTCCTTGGCTAGAGAAAATGATTTCAAACGAAAAAAACAACTCCGAATAAGCACGACAATCACGAACAAGCTTGAGTGGGAGGAGAATCCAAATCCAAAGCTTAGAAATAAATAAATATATATGTAAATAAATAAACTTTAATAGACAAAATAAATAAATATATATATATATATGTATATAATTTTTATAAAGAAGAAAATGATTAGGCTAGCCTAAAGGGCTAATAGGCTCGGCCTAGATGATGGTTTGGCTCGGCCTAAACTTGGCTAAGTGGTGGTAAAGGCTCGGCCACACTAGGTTTGGGTTCGGCCTAAACTTGGCTATGGGTTTGGCCTATGGCTTGGTTTTGGTTCGGCTATGGCTGAAATTTGGGTTGAGACAAGGCTCAGTTAGGGCTAAAGGCAAAGGGAGGCTAAGGGGATGTCACGGCCATGGTTTGGCAAGAGGAAGATCATGGCCATGGTTGAGTTGGTGGTGCTAGAAAAGGTCGGCTTTGGTAGGGAGGAGGTCGAGAATAGAAGAGGAGAGGAGGAGGTAGAGGCGATGGCAAGCTAAGGTGAAGAGGAGTGGTGATGAAGAAGATTTAGGAATTTAGAAAGAGGAGGAAGAAGACTTACTGTATTTTTTTTTCTGAGCAGGAGGAATGAAGAATGAGAAGTCAGAAGGAAGAATAATGTATGTATGTGTTTCTCAACGGGTGACTTCTCAACTCAACACCCTTTCAAGAGACCAATGGAATTTCTAGCCCAATAATCTAAGCCCAACTACAAAACACACTAACTAAATCTAAACCAAATCTAGCCCACAAACCCAAAAATAAATAAGATAAATAAAAATATGAAAATAATTGCGTGTAATACGCTAAAGATTGCAAATTTTGAGAAGTAGAAATCAGAATTTAATGAAACAAAAAGCAGAAAGAATGTTAGAATCAAATCTAACTTCATAAAAAAGAAAGAAAAAAATTAATTTAAAATTTTCAACCGGAAGTCAAACTTTGACCAAATTTGACCAAAATTTGAATTTTTAGGAAAATTTTAATTTTATTAAATTTGGAAGAATATTTCACATCAAATCCAAAAATATATATTAAAATTCCAAATTTATCAATTTTTAAAATAATTTAAATCAAAGTTTCAAGTAAAATTCCATATAAAATATTTACTGAATTTATGGTTGTTACAAGCAGCTTCATGAGCTACTATTTATCTATTCCGCTGCTTATTATTATAAAACCGTGTCTGTGATTCTACGATTGATTTATTTACTGTATATGCTAAGTTTTGCTAATTATAAATTAATAATCTGTTGTTTTAAGCAATTCAAGTTTGACATGTGTGAATTATTGTCGATTTGAATTGTTCGAAATAGCGGGTCGTTACCGATAGATTTCCTTATCATTATCCTAAGAGAATGAAATGAGATTTATATGCATTGTACAACAAAAGCAGAGATGACTGTGCCACATATCTCACATGTTTCTCCCAGATATTTCCAAAGTTATATTTCGGTCCAAATTCGATAGTCGATTATTTACCTATCAACTAACAAACATTCAATTAGGGATTTAACTCCACAGGAAAAGCCAACATTGGTTAAGCACCAACCAACACTAGGCCTTTATTAGTTAATCTTTTATTAATTAAATTCACTTTGTAATATTTATCTCAAAATCCATTTTCGAAGATATATATATATATCCATACATAAACATTACCTATTTCTCCTACTTAGAAAAATATCTATATACTTATCTCAACCGTATAAGTATATTCATTAACATTTGAGATGATTTCCCTTTTTGTTCAATTCTAAAATCATTCATAACTCCATCATAAATCTATGAAGCATTTATAAAACTTCTTTCATAAATTTATAAATCCACTTCTACAATTCTTTTATGTATGTCCAAGATAATTTATAAAACCTTTTTATCTTTTAAATAATCTTCCTTTAGTTTTCAAAGCATACTATAAAATTCCTCTTATAACCACATCGTTTTATAAAACCCTATTTATAAATCTCAGAAACATTTAAACATAATTTCTAATCATTTACGTAAAGCACTATCATTATATAACAGTGACACTATAATTAAATAAATATTAACTTTAAAACTTTTTAAAATAGTAATTAATAAATTCCAAACATCCTAAATAAAACAATAATTATTTATCTTCAATATTTTTATAAATACTAATAATTAATCTCCAAAACTTTATTTATAAATAATTATATTTAATTTCAAACCATACTAATAGTTTTAGATAATTATCCCTTCAAAATATTTAAAATATTGATAAATCATTTTTAAAACAATATTTATATAAATTAACAACTTTTAAAACATAATTATATGTCCATTATAAAATCCATACTTAATTTCCACACGACTATTTCCATATTTATAAACTATATTTATATTTCTCATCTTTTTTATGAAACTTCCTTTCATAAAATCCCTTTATTTATGAGCCTCATTTATAACTCTATTTCCTTTATAAATCTGACTTATTTATAAAGTCCCATTAAAACATAATTTCAACCGTTTTTATTTTTACCTTGCTCCCATAGGTATAAATTTCTTTTGTAAATTTCCTTCAATTTATAAAATATTGTTTAACAACTCCAATTTACCCTCACTTCCACTTTCCAAATTAGAATCAACTATTTCTAAAATATCATTCCATATCTTAAAATAAATCCACAGTTTGATTTACTTCTCCAATTTATTACTTGACAATAGTTTCCTTTTTAATTTATAAAACACCGTTTATAAATCCATCCCTTTATAAATAAAATATGATTTTACAAATCTTCACTTCATTCCAAAAATATAACTTTTATAAATTTAGCACATTTATAAATTTCACCTTTATAGACAATCTTTAATATATGTTCATATACATATATTATATTACTTTAAATAAAATTGTTAATAAATATTTAGATTAAAATATTTCTATTTTCTTTATGCATGTATCCTTTATAAATTCATTCCATTCCAAATATTTTATAAAACAATTATATTATAATGTCCAAAAACCATACCTTTAATTTTGAAATAAATTACTTCTTCAAATAATTCAAAAATAATTATTTTAAACATATATAATTTCCAAAATAACTTTGAAATCCCTTTTCAAAATCAATCGCTATTTATGGTATTTCAAAAAACCAAAATATAAGACCCAATGCTACCCAAGCACTAATTAAGAAAAATCATATCTATGTCATCAATATAACGTTCAAAAAGTCATATATCACTATATATATATATATATATATATATATGAAAATAAAATCAATAGTGTGATGAATCCTGTTGGATGCCACCAACCTGTCCCCCGCATCACATACAATATATAATCAATAATATAAAAATCAACACTTCAAGGCGGGATTCGTGTAGAAAGGGTCATCTACTCTTACACTGGAATGTAATAGAGTCTCATCCGCTCCTATAGGCGGGAATATATCCAATCCATCAAATAATAACTAGTAAATTATCCAAACTCTTAATAATTGTCAAAAATGAATATCCAACATCCAATAGATAATTTTTATTGAATACATAAAAATTTTGATTTATTAAAAAGGTGAGATTAACTCACTTTGATTTTAGTAGTGTCAAAACCTTCCGTTTTGAATTAAAATTGAATAGGAGTTCAATTTTAACCCAAAATTCTCAATAGCTTCGAATCCATCCAATCCAATTCCATAGCGTACCCTTCGTCGACACGATCGCAATGCAACTTGTCGCGCTCGAAACGGACCTCATACGAGAATGTTATAGATAAATTAGCATTTGAAAGTAATTAAATTTTAATTAACATAATAAATTAACATTAACCTTCCACTATCTCCCTCTCACACCCGCTACAATTCCAGGCTCATGCTCGATTTTTTTCTTTGAAATCGAACGGCCGCCTGACCCATTTCCACTGCCACCTGCAGCCATGCCGCCTATGCCTTCAACTGCCACCATGCGCTCTCAACGAACCCAAACTATCGACGAAAGCGCCCCCAATCGACCACCGTGACACAAATCCCAATGATCCAACCGTTGATAAGTCTCGTAAGATCGTGCTCTACACTTTACTAGTTATGGTTGAAGGTGCTTGGATGGGTCCTGATCATCGTGGACAGTTGGATGGAGGCGGTCTAAATTTAAAAACCGTGAATGAACTTCTTTGGTACATGCGGTTTTAAAATAGAAGGAAGGTATGGGTTTTACAAGGCATGGGTATGGAGGGGCATGGCTAAAGCATGGTTGACTAAGTAATATATATTATTTAGTTTAAAATATCGAGTTACACACGTCCGAAAATCCTAAACTCAAAACGAGGCATGCTGTCTGGTTATCTATATGTCATACCCCTATTCCGAACGCAATGGAACTAGTCTTGAGATCCAATTCGATCGTATGCAGAAGATGGCTTTTCAAACATAATTATTATATTAATTTTT
Organism: Allium cepa; assembly: GCA_030765085.1. Taxonomy (NCBI): domain Eukaryota; kingdom Viridiplantae; phylum Streptophyta; class Magnoliopsida; order Asparagales; family Amaryllidaceae; genus Allium; species Allium cepa. The sequence continues at coordinate 538,653,372 of CM060934.1, read as the reverse complement.
GAAATTATTTTCTATGCGTTTCGAACTCGCAAGACCAAACAATACGTCCAGTCACTACAAAATTCTTCGGTGTGCTATAATATACTATTACGGATCAAATGAAACCAGTTTCATCGAAATTCGAGACAGTGCCCCGAAAGACTATTTTTACACGTAAAACAAGTAATTTCCAAAATTAGTTTAACCACTTTTAAATCCAATTTCAAAGTTTTACTATCTTCCTACTTATTCAAATATAATTAAAATTAAGATTAGAAATCGTTTTCATTCATATAAATTCAAGATTGAATTATTAACAATTCCAAATATTAAATTTTTAACAATTAAATTATCAAATAATCGCTACATTTGATTCAAGTTATTTAACTTATAAAATGAACTTTTCAATATTTAAAATCAATTAAATATTCTAAATTTGAATGACTGAAATTCTAGGTCGTTACAATTCAACACTTCTGTTATGTAGAACTAAGAATTTAAAGTATTGTTTGAATTTTTGTAATAATACCTACGGTTATTTTTGTTTTACTCTAGTTATTTATTTTTTAAATTCTATCACACTTTGCTTCTTCTTCTATGAGTTCAGAAAGTGAAGTTATAGCGGATAGCTTTGCCTACTATTTATTTCATATTTTACCCTATCGATTCACCTTTTACGACCCTTGGGATCAAGCTCAACCTAAAAGCAAGACAACCAAGGCCTTCGCCTAGGCCAACGCTATTGGCAGTGGAAAAGAGGGCAACAAAGTGTGGCGGGTGCTTTGAATAATATTTATCAAGTGGAATAACATGGCAATGAATGAAAAAAAAAGCCACCTATAGTACAATGATTTAAGTCCTAACTTATTCCCTTAGCAACCAAGGTTCAAGTCCTTGAACTTACGATTTATTTGCTTAATTTTTCTCTCTTCATTTTTTCAATAAAAAAGTCTAGGTCAATAGATATGGTAGGACCAGCACTGCTTGGGATTTTTTGTTGATTTGGATGTAGAACTTAAGGGTCGTAAAAGGTGGATTGTTACAGAAGGATGCGTTTGGTATAAGAGTCACTTATGAGGGCATTTAGGTTTCTATGTAATAAAGTTTTACAAAATAACTTTGAATTAAATACCATGCATTTATCCTTCAGTGTTTCAAATTTATGCAAAAAATGTTGGGGTATGGGAGAATTGCAAAATTTACATGAATCACACTCAAAACAAATGTTGAACAAAATGAACGTGTAAAAATGATGAATTTGAGGTGTGGAATTTCTTTTAAGTGGTACTTTAAATGATTGTAAATAAGTAAAGGAAGTCATTGTAGTTCTTTTGGCTAGGAGCTGCAGTGTAATTAATTTATGGTTGGAATAGTAATATTTAATGTATGCTAATTTGTTATAAGTTTTGGTACTGGTATAGTTGCAAAACCCTTCTTTTTTACCAAATTTTATCGGATTTTGTTGAACTTTTTACATGTTAAAATATGATAATTTTCTATTTGTCATTTCGATGTCTTGACGTACAGTATAATAGTCAACAAATTTAAATGAACTGTGTATTTGTATTATCAGTACATCGGAGTAAGTAATATTTTGTTTTAATAAACGAACAATAGAAAATGGACATTGTATACTAAAAAGATCCATAAATGGACCCATATATATATAACTATAAATTCAAAAATATTAACTTTCATTCGTATAACACGTACATGTGCACATGCCTCCTTGCATGGAATTAAAGAAGATAATTGTCTTCATTTTGGAAAAATGTTAAAGACATTACACTTGACTTACATATACAATAGTTTGTAAAATAATGGGATTAAAAGAGATGAAATGAAAAATATAGACCATTATAAATATGCATGGCCTTTCTCCATTTTTTACATCTTCCAACATATTATTACCAACCATTCAAATACATTGCAACTTCCGATCTATCACTCTACCTTATCAACTTTACCTAAGGAAAAAAATATAATGAAAAGAGGATTATCAAAGAAATATCCTTGAAACCATTATCATACAATACATATGGAGCTGAAGAATATGCCAACTCCATTCCTCTGTCCCCATTTCCAGTCTCCTCATGTGCCTAATTGAATTCCAACCATACATCATATAATTTAATTGTTGAGTGACTCTCACCATGCTATTAAAGTAAGCAGATGATGCGAAAATTGTTTACTGGGACGAATTTGGAACATGGGAACATGATATTGAGGATAGAGGAACTGAACACAGAATACACCATTGGTGTTGAGAAAGGTACAAAGAGATGTTTAACGTGGAATGTTTCCATTGATGGTAAGAGTGGTTGCACCATGAGCAACTTGGTGATATAAAGAGGAGGAGCTGTGCTGAGTCATCACAACCGGAGGTGACAAGGCATATATCGTCAAGCTCAAGATTGCAAGGTAAAGAGAGTGATGGTCATTTCATGCTTGAACAAGGATGTAGATGGATGAAACAAATGATATATTAAAGTCAAACCCATTTAGCGCAGGTGTGATGACAATTGGGGGAAGCCGGAGTCAGATGATTATGTTTGTCTCGAGACAAGGATCGTTGTGATGGTGATCGTTTCACCAACACTGGAGGCTATGGTATGTGCTAGTTGATCAATGATGTTGGCTAGACCATTGGCCAACGTCAAAGATTATCAAAGGCAGCATGGCAGTGAATGGGGTGGTCATCTCGATGAGTTAAGATTAATGGTGGTGACGTCGAGTCGTCTCGTGGCCAAAGCAGGTGGAGCTAGGCCAAAGAAGTCGCCTTGAAATTTTCCCTAGGTAAGGTTTGGGGTCGTTGAGGTAGTGTCAAGCTTGATAAAAGGGATACATGCGATGCATTTTCTAATGTTGAGTGCAACGGTGGCCCTGCTGTTATCATTCATTGCTTGTAGCCATAGTGGTCACCATAGTAAGGTGACGTTTGTTATTTTACAAGTAGGAAGTTAAAAGGAAGAAGAAAAGGAAAATTTTCCTAAAAACCTTGGTACCAATTTTTTGACATGGAAAGGATATTTCTTATTTATAATTATTTAAAAATTTCTAATAAACCCCTAAATCTTTAATAAGTAATAATTTCTTCATACAAGGTCCATTTCAGACGCAGTTCACATCATTAGGACTATTAGAAAGTTTGGATCTGGTATAACTTCTTCACATAGTTATTGAATTATGGGATAAAAATAATAACTATTACATATAATCTCGTAGTTAATACATTAATGGTCTTTTAATGGTATAATTGATGACTTTTTAATACTATTACAATGATATCACTTAATTACTTTTGATAATAATTTAGGGATCATTTATGTTAACTAGTAATTTAGTGAGATACTTATAATGGGTCAATATATAATTTAGAGGATATTTTTGTAGATTATAATTTGATGAATCAGATTTATATATATATATATATATATTAGTGGATTAATCTAATACGTGTAATAAAAGTATGCATATGTATGGCTACCAACATTTATAATTGTGACATAAGTCTGCCCACAATGTGGTAACTAATCGTTATAAATATCAATAGATTATTCCTTGGTTGAACATCAATTTTTTTGGCAGAAATATTTAATTAACCTTTTGAATATTTGATGAGAAAATACTATTTTGATAGTACAAACCCTAAAACTACTCTTATTAGAAATAATATTCATGACATTTGTACACATTACCAATTATATTGTGTACCTCTGATAGTTTATATAAACTATGCTTTGCCAGTTACTATAGTGCACAAATAATAATTTAGGGTTAAGTATATAATGAAAATTTTATTAAGTACATTTAAATATTGTATTTTGCACGTTCACTGGTCTTATTATGTATAAATGATAGTAGTGTATAAACTATAATTTAGGATTAAGTACACATCAACAATTTCATTGTGTATATATGAGTAATTTTGGTATTGTACAAATTTGAAAGTTTTATTGTTAATAGTTACAGTAATATACACATTAGCCAATTTATCATGTATATTATAGAGTTTGAACAAGGATTGAGATTTAGAATATCAATGGATTATACAAAGAAAATAATTGGGTAGACAACTTGACATTTGAATAATTGATTCGATGATTGAGATTAACTATACTTTATAAAAAGGATTCTAACATTAAATGGTATGGGTTGCTTGGGTGTTAGTACTCTATCTACACTCTACTTTGTATGCTAATGATCAATCAATTACAAATTAGATAAAATGACATTATTACAAGTAATGAAATCCCGTAAGCTACTTAAGTTGTCTCACTTGCAGTAGTAATATGAGTTTAATATTATGAATAATATTAAGTGCTAAGCTACAAGTATATATATTTATCTTTATTAGTGCACTATCGAACAGAAATATGATAAATGGGATAGATGGATAATTGTGCACTTGATAATGTTAAATGCGGACCACGCTTGAGTTTAAATATATGTGTCTTGCTTATATTGAAAATATATTATATTATTTTCACCAACAAGATGTTGCAGAAAAATATCCTGTCCTGTTATTAAGGCGCTAAGGTATTGTCTCCTTTATATATTGATGCTCTATTTATTGCCAACTACTAAGTACTTATATGTACTCACTATTCATATAGTTATTTACCCTTACGATATTATTTAAATTTCAGATATTGAGTATAATGAGATAGATACCGTGTGATTAGAATTGCATCTACTTAATCTTGTGAGATCCAATTGTTGTGAGGGTGTTTTTGGTGATAATTTCTAATATCATACTGGAAAGGCTAATATCCATCTTAGTTGACCGATTGCGGGATAACACTCCGAGTTTGTGACAAGTTAGCCTTATCATTATTGGTTAAACAGTCTACTACTTGGGCTTTTCCTAGGATTTTGGATCATAAATTTTAGTACAATATATTAGATGAGACATTGTTACGATTTTGAGTGTTATTTAGGGCAGAAAAAAGATACTATATGTGGGGATGCCCATCATTTTTGTAACTAAACACTTTCTTCTATTTATGCACTCGCTTTCTAGTATAGATTTATAGATTTCCAATAAAAATGATTTTGTGCAGATTTTGAGAAAATGGGATTTTGGAAAATTCAAGGAATACGTTTGGAAATATTTTGAAAAATAATTTTGAAAATAACGAAGCTAATAAAATATCAAAACCCAAATGAAGAGGTGTGGACATTAGAAACAATAAATGGGTATTACGGGATGAGTTGAGTAGATTAGTGTATTTTGCGACATTTACCTATGTACCCTGATAATTCGAATATGCATTGTTGATATATGTATCATCATAGTGCCAAATAGGATTAGAGTGAAATTTAAGATATAGTTACTCATGTTCTGTCCATGCTACAAAATGTGGCTTCTGTATTGCATCAACATACTTCATATTGGTAGATGTCGTATGATCGCGCAAAACATAGCAGTTTTACTCAGTTTATGGTGAGAGCTCAATTAGCCTCTATATTCTAGGCATATCACATTAGGAAAGCATGTAGAAGCTTTATAACTTCAATTTTTATTACCTAAATTTTGGTGCATGTACATATTATTATTATGTATGTATAAGTTCTACAATGTAAGTGAAGAGCGGGATATCATACATTTACGAGCTCTCTATCTTATTTGTTTTTAATCCACTTAGATGTGATATTATATTCCATTTTATATTGTGGAGACTAACTTTGTGATTGCTGATACCTTTATATATAATTACCCTTAGTTGGGCCCTTTTAATTAGTAGTAAAAGAACTAAGTTAGGCTTGATCATGTAATGGATGCATAGGTAGTCACATTGGTACCGTGGCACGATCCACTTTTCATTTATTTACTATTTTGTATTTGTACATATGTTTATATAATGGGCTTGCATGACATGTTGATATCAATTCTACATTAGGAAAGGATAATAAGGAACATCACCGTGATATAATCTTTGATTAGTATGTGTTTATATTACAGGATATTAAAGTACATTTATTAGTCAATAATTGTACACTACTTTGATATACATTATGTTATTGACTTTATATTCATCATATCACACCTTACATGATTACTCTTAATTGATGTCTATCTTCTAGTTAGATTAAGCGGTTGTTGGGTTGTTGAGTGTTTTCATTTTGGTCCATGCTCCGGTTTTTCTGCTCTTCAAACAGGGGTCGAAAATCGATGATATCACAATTTGGTATCAGAGCTTAAGTTAGATGCCTAAGTTAAATTAATATAGGACCGATAAAATAACCTAGGATAGCTTAATTAAACTACCCATAATTTGAAAATAAGATGGACAGGATAAGGGATCGTACTTGCAACTATGGTTATGAGTTACATATATTTGTATGAAGTACTTTAATTTTTTGGTAATTTTCTCTATATATCTATTTCCCATCCTTGGAAATTCTCATTTTATAACATGATGAGTGTTGATAATACTCATCTATGTGGTTAAGGATTGCAAAGCGAATGCCAAAAACGAAGTTGATAAGGAGAAAGTAATGAAAATTTAAGAAGTGAAATGTGAAGTTGCTATGTTTCTACTGGATTTTGATCAGAGTACACAAAGGATAATGTAGATACATGAATCTCCCAAGTGACGAGAAATTTTTTGTTGACATTTATATTGTAAATTGCGATGATTCAATTTTGTTAAGAGTGGAGATCTATGACACCCTGTCTTTTTACCATATTTTATCGGAATTTATTGATATTTTTATATATTATAATATGTTAATTTTTTGTTCATCATTCTGACGCATTCGACGTAAAATATGATAGTCACTAAATTGAAATAAACCGTGCATATATATCATTAGTGCATTGGAATAAGCAAATGCGCAATTTTGTGTTGATAAATGGACGATAGAAAATGGGCATTGTGTGATATCCCGGAAATTTGAGCAATATCAATTTAATAATCTGTATTTAAAATTAAATTGATTTGATAAAATTTTAATAAAAATTAACTTGATTTAATAATACAATTAAATAAATGTGTAATTGATGAATTTTATCTTTTAAAAGCTAATAATTATTTTCCTATTTATAATGTATATATATTTATATATTTATATATATATATATATATTAGATAGATAGGTATTGATTTTAGATAAATGAACAAATAAAATATTGTTTTCAAATTTTAATATTCATTTTGATAGTTAGAAGATTATTATTTTATTTAATAAATAACTAATTGATTTAAAATACTTTAAGTAATTGTTTTAAATTGTATAATTGTATTTTTAATATAGTTTAAATTTTAATAAGATAAACAAAAGTTTATTTTATTTCTTTTTAAATATAGCTTAATAATTATAATTTGGAATTATTTAGAAATTTAAAATACCATTTAAACATTAAACATTAATTCTTTTAATTAAGATAAATAAGATAAGCAATTTATAATTTCTTTATAAATAATTTAAAATTGATAAATGAATATTTTCTAATAATAATAAATGCATAAATGTAGATATGTTTTAAAAGACAAAATTATTATTGTCAAAATAAATATGTTAATATAAATTAGTTTTAAAATTGGATTTTAAATGTAAATAGCATTTCAATTTGAATTCATTTTGAAATTCAAATGAATAAACCTATATGAATCTTGTAAATAAGTTTTCACTTTTATATAAATTGTTTTATTTCATTAAAGAGAAATACATATACATTTATTAATGAAACTACTTTATATGTGTTTAATAAATAAAGAAGATTTCAATTACCTTTAAAATAAATGAAAACAAATAAATTAAATATACTTAAGACACATGTTATTAAACTAAGTTGTGTTTATGACAAGTGTTATCTCTTTATACAAGTGCCTTTTATTTTGATTTTCTTTTTATTTTTAAATAAATCACTTATACACTTATAAAACATTTTTTTTCTCCATCCTCATTTTTCTTCTAATGTTCATTTTCTTCTAAGAGAAAAAAAAAATTCAGCTAAAACAAAATTTACTTTCAAACTCTTAAAAAATCAAATCTGTAACTATATTCCTCAAAATCAAATCTGTAACTCTTCTTTCAAAAACTTGCATGTTTAATCCTGCAATCCACCTCCTGCAATTTGTTTTCAATCTCCAACCTGTAATCCATTTTTCAATCATGCAAACTGTAAAATCATTTCTAGATGCAAAAGCATCTGCCTACATGATTAAACCTGTAATTCCCTTCAAAGGATAAATTTAAAGGCCTCTACATTTCTTTGAATCTGGGAATCTGCAATGCAAGTTTGAGCAAAAATCAAAGTATTGTCTGCATGCAAGTTTTAGCAACAAATATTCAAGTTAAATCAAGTTTCAACTACTCAGTTTCTTAAAGCATAAGAGTAAAGGGCTTTTCAGAAGAAAAAAAATAGAACTCTGTTCTGCATGCTCAAGACAGGTGAGTAACTTCTTTCTTTAAAATTTAAACCTAAGAATAATATGTTGCTTGTTTTATGATTGAAATGGGTATGCCTTCTGTTTATATACTTGATAGCATGATTGAATGGTGTGTTTTGTGAGCAACTTCTGTTTACTTAAAATAAATTTGTTGCATGATTTATGACTATAATAGGTGTGTCTGTAAGTAACAATTACAGTATTTAGATTTTAAAAAAAAATAAAACATACTTATGTTGTCTGTTCATGTATAAAATTGGTATGTTATAAATGAATCCATCAGTGAGCTTTGCCTACTCATCCATAAATTTGTACTTCTTCTGATTTTAGTACCAGGTTCAGTTTCTTGTAAAAGAAACCCTCTTGCTCTTGTTCAATATTCTTGTTAAGGTTTAAGTCCTGAAACAGACTTTGGAACATCAGGGTATGTTAAAAACTTATTAAGTAAAAACTAAATTGGTGATTGACTCTGTAAGCTTTGGAACATCAGGGTATGTTAAATATAGGTAAATTATTCAAACATGATAATTAGAAATTTTAGTATCATAAACTAAAAACTAAAAAAAAAGATTTTTAAAATTAAAATCATAGTGTTCAGTTTGGATTTGGGACTGTAGTATTTGTGAACCCAGTTTTGGGGGCAGGAAGGGATTTGATCAGCAGGGTGTTGTAGTGGATTGGGTGCAACAAGTTTTGGAAAGATGGATGTCGGGGTAATGAAGAGGGGATGGCCGGAGTACCAGAGTCTCCGATGGCCGGAAGAGAGAGGATGCAAGTTTTATAGATTTGCAAATTTGAAAGGGGTAGTGTGCCTGTATGTTCAGGTTTTTGAACTAAGATTTGATTTATTGATGTTTGTGGAGATTTGGCTGATCATTGTTGATCTTTGAGCAAGCGTCAACCTGCTTGTTATCTGAGTGATGGCCGGAGGTGGCCAAAACCACCGTACATGTGCACGGTGTGGAGATGGTGTCAGGGGGAAATCTGTTGGGTTTGCAGTGTTTAAGACTCGAATTTACTCGGGTAAGTCGAAGTTTTACTCGAAGTTGAATAGTGATTTACCCGAAGTAATGTTAGGGGAAACTCGGGTTTAATTTCTGGGTTACAGGTTTTTGAAAACCTGTACTTTCCAATTCAAAGATTTGTTTTAAAAATCTGAAGCAGTTTTAAACAAGAATTTAAAATTTAAATTTAAAAAGAATGGTTTTCAATCTAAGTTGAATTTCAGTTTTAAATCTAATTCAAACTTTTAAAAATGAATGTTTACAGGTTACTTTGGAAACCTGTATATTTCCAGTTTTAAAGAAATTGAGTTTTCTTTTTTTTTAAAAATCTGAAGCAAGTTGTTAACAAAAATGAAACTTAAATTTAAAGTCAGGATTTCAAACTGAGTTAGAATTCCAGGTTTGAAAATTTAATTTAATCCTTTTAAATTAAAATGTTTAAAACATCTATCAAAAGGCTTTAAAAATATGAAATTTAAAATTAAGCTTTGAATTAAAATAGAAGATTTAAAAACAAGTTTAAATCTGGAAACATGATTCAGATTTGAATCATGTTTTTGAAAATGAAAGTATTTTTTAAAATTTTGAAATGTTTAAAATGTTTTAATTATTGAAACATATTCTAATCATGATTTGAAATCTTAAAATTTAATATGGGTGTAAATTTCTTTTATAAATAAGGAATTACTTAGTATAAGTTTAAAAGTTTTTATAATGTTTTTAAACTTTGATAAAGATAAGTTTGGTTCTCAATTTAAATTTAAAACTTAAAATGTAATTTGAAACAATTTTAAGTTAAATTGTTTTAAGTTACTTTGTTAATGATAAAGTAATCATTAATAAGTAATGTTTATTTTAAAGTAAATTAAAAATTTAATGATTTTTGTTTTATTAAATTAGTGAGGTAATTTAAGTAATTTAATTAATTAATTTGTTTAATTAATTAAAGATTTGAAATAAATTAATTAAGGTTAATTAAATTTGTAATTAATATTTATTAATTTAAGTTAATTATTTAAGAAAAATAATTAAGAATTTGTTAATAAGTTAATGAAGGTCATTAACTTGTGATTATTAATTAATTAATGTAATTAATTTGATAATTAATTAGATTAGTTAATTTAGATAATCAATTATGGAACTTAATTAAGTATGATTACTTTATGGAAATAATTAAAGATATTAATTACTATTTGTAATTAATTTATTAATTGGTTTAGTTTAAATTAATTAATTAAGTTTAGTTAATTTAGAAAAATCATTTGATTGATAAGCAATCAATGAAGTATAATTACTTAGAGAAGTAATTAAGATAAGTAAATTACTGGAGATAATTAATTGAAGTATGGTATTTTGGAATTAATTACTCTGTGTAAATAATAATGAGGATAATTACTTTGTGAAAGTAATTAATAATTAATTACTTAGTGTAATTAATTTAAGTATTGATTAAGTCTTTTGAAATAATTAAGAGATGTAATTAACTAAGAGTAATTAGTTACTAATGAGATTTCAAGGATGATTAATAAATATAAACTAATTTAGAAGAAATTAAGGAAGTACTTAAGGATAATTGATTACTAAATGTAATTAATCAAGTATGGTTAATAATTGTGGTTTAATTAAGGTTAATTACTTAATGTAATTAATTTAAACAAGTAATTAATTTAAATTTAATTAACGATTATTAATTAATATGATTAATGATGTCATTAAGGATTAATTAATTTGGATTAATTAATCAATAATAAGTGATAAAGGAAGTAATTAATTAATATAATTAATTAGTTAATGAAGTAATTAAAGGTTAATTACTGATTTTGGTTAAGGATAATTAATTTGTAAAATTAACTAAAGATAATTACTTGAATGTAATTAAAGGATAATTAATCAAGGGTGATTAATTAAGGTGATTAATTGAGGATAATTATTTGATTGATTGGAAATCAATTAAGGGTTAAGAAAGCAAGTCTTAAATGGTGAAGTAATTAATTTAATTCATTTTAAATTAATTAAAGAATAAGTAATTAATTTAATTCACTTTAAATTAATTAGAGATAGAAATAATTAATTTAATTCATTTTAAATTAATTATAGATGGTGTGATTATGGATCCTTGCTTATGAATGGATGATTTGGTTTGACTTGAATGGTTTGAATCTCAGACATGAGATAAATAGTGTTGTGTGTTATGGATGCATTGGTTGCATTGTGATGGTATGAGTTATCTATGGATGATGGTAATATAGATTGTCAATTTGTGATGATTACTTGTTGATTATCTATTATGATGATGTGAAGTATCTATCTGTGTGTATATAGATAGTTTAAATTGAATTTGTTTTAAACTTAAAACAACTTGGACCTAAAAGACACGCTTTGGATTTCGATGAGACCGGGATCGGGTTTCCATATTTGGATATCCGAAAACCACATCGATTCCAATTAAACGTTAGGTCGTGAATCCAAGTGGAGCAAGTGAAGACTCGAGGTGTAAGGACTATACGTCAGTATAACTCTGTGGGTGATTCCGTAATGAGTTTGACGGAATAGTGCTTATAGATTCGAGATGGTGAATCAGAGTGCAAGGGCTATGGTCGTTGACTCTGAGGGTGATTCCAATAATGAGTGCAACGAGATAGTGCCTTCGGTTTCGTTCGAACCCGTAACGAACTTGTATGGATTGAATGCTTTCAGAACATCGTCAGGCGGACGATGAGCATTCTAAGTGATGTGTCCTATAAAGGTAATCGTAGCCTCAAGCCTCATCAACCGGGAATGGCTAAAACAGGGGAGGTGCAGCAAGGCTTCGTAGGTAGCTCCCACTGGAGAGCAAGATTGATCCCTGTCTAGAGGTCCCTTTATATTCGGCTATGTGGGGCAGTGTTCGCGACAACTGCCGGGGTTGTCTTGTTCGAAACTGTTCAGTAAGGAACGGGTCCGGCCTTGTGTTGCAGGGGAGTGGGAGTACTCCTCGGTACGGTGATCTAAGCCACGTACTGTGACGGGCGGTACCCCAGTAGCCCTGCCATTGTATGGAATCCAAAATCCAATAAGTGCCAACGGTTTTGATTGTATAACCCACTTTTGTGGCTAGTAGCTGGAATTTAATAGATGTAACAATTTCGGCTATTTCATATTTATTTGAAAACCCTAGACACTATTATAATACCATCGGATTTCCTATCAAATGTTTTGGTTAGCGTAAGGTAAAAACTTTTCCATGTTTATGTGTGGGAAGTCTTACGTGATACCTTTTCTTTTCAAAAGGATTTTTAAAAGTTAAGCAACTTTAACCTGTTACTCACACCAGACCCATGTCTGACCTGGAGTTTATTTTTGTTTTTCATAAACTCTTGGGTACTCAAATTTTTACGAGTAGCCAAGGATTCGGGTTAGCTTTGATGAGTATTGGAGGAGAAATGGAGCAGGAGGCTTCTGCGTTAGATATTAGTATTCCGCTGTGTGTTCTGTGATTGGCTCTGAGAATGTATTATGTTGTAAATACTAGACAGGTGTTATAACTGTCTAGTATGTGTTGTATTATCTGTGTACTCTGATAGTGATTGTAAACTATGTAAATATTTTATGTTATTAATATAATTTATTCGTTCCGTTGTTTAGATTCTGATGTGTTGTTTCTTCTTCTTCTCTTTCTTTCTATTCTCTATCCCTTTCTTTCTTATTAGCGATGCGATTTCCTAGAGATAGGAAGTTGGGTCGTTACAGTGGTATCAGAGCATTAGGTTGAGTGAATACCTAGGCTCTGGAGTGGTGTCTATCTTGAGAGAGCGTATTTGTAATTTTAATATATATATATATATATATATATATATATATATATATATTCTACCTATCTGTTGGGTTACTTGTTCAGGTATTCCAACATAAGTCATAAAGGTAGATAAGGTAGTGTTGTGTATAACATGATTACTACCATTGGTTGGAGTTTGAATGTTTGAGGTTGGAAGTGTATTTGTCGAGACTGTAGACCTAATACCGTCTCGAGTGAGTTGTGCAGTGGTGTAGAGATTTCATCGATCTCTGAAGGTAACCTGTTAAGGTTCAGAGTTCATCTTTGAAGATGGATGAGATGAGTTTGGATCTGCTGATTGGCAGAACTGTGTGATGGTATTTTGATACCTCAGGAAGTAGTAGCTGCGTGATGAGATGCAGTAAATATGGATATTTCCGAAGATGTTTTCTTTGGAATGAGTTAGGAGGTGTGTCTGTTTCGGTGTTGTGGCTGAGTTCAGCTAGTTGTTTGTGTTTGGCTTTGAGGCCTGAATTTCTCAAAGAACTTTGGATTAGGAAGTTGACTGGCTGAGTAGTTTCTGAAGGTGGAGTTCAGAAGCAGTAGAATGGATCCAATACTTTATTGGATTGGCTAATTAAGAGTAAGCTGTTCTGTTTGGTAAAGAGAGAACAGTTTTGTTTGGGAATTGGTCTCTATTGATCGCAAAAGTGACTTGCGATAGTTTGAGTATTCTTTTGAGGTATTGAAGAATTTTTGGTTGTCTTCTGAGAAGTCGAAGGTTTTTCTACTTCTGAAGATTGAGTTTTCTTATCGACCGGATTCCAGGAATGCTACCGGTGGATCAGCTAGTAGAAGGAGGATTTCTCGAGATAGGTTTGGTGAGGCAGCTCAGGATTGGTAAAACATCTGAGTTTTCTTTGGATATGTTGAGCCATATTTCTGGGAAGTGAAGTCCAGTTTGTGCTCATATTCTTCATCAGCAGTGTCTTCTGTTCCAGTTCAGAGTTGTGCAGCGGAAGCAGTTTGGGAATGTTTCTGTTTAGTTTTTCTGGATAGGAGAAGTGAGTTTGTTCTTCTAATGTTTAAAGAGTGGAGTTGGTAATCTTGGTCTTGGTTGATCTTGAGGAGATCGTTGTGTTGGGATGTTTTTGGTCTAGATTATTTCTAGAGGAATCAGCAAGAGCTGAGCTGATCAGTTTGGATGTAGGCAGCCCAGGATCATCCGAAGAGTTTTATGGATAAGAGACGAAGGAATGTAGATTCCGGAGTCGGAATTTTGTTTTGGACCTCTTCTGTGTTTTGGTTGGATTGGTGTTGGTTTTCAAGAGTTGTATTGCCAGTTTGGATAATTGGATATAATGAGATTCACGTATCTTTGAGGGAGTACGTGTATGAGTTATCTCTGGAAGTGGAACCAGCAGTTCAAGAAGATTTAGTGGTTGGGTCAGACTCGTTTGTAGTCTGATATCTTGTCTAGATTCTATAGATCTAGATGAGTAGAAGCTCTATAGCTTCATAGTTTAGATTGTTTGTATTCTGTAGGACGAGTATCCCGGTATATATATACTTGGGGAAACTCGTGGGAATTCATCCAGAATTTTATCTGGATAATTAAGTTTGTTTGATTAAATAGATTGGTTGCTATGGTTGTTAGCATAGGATTGATGTATGTTTGTGATTTAAAATCTAGAATTTAAATGGGTTATTAAATTATTTTTGCTTTTAAATTTCGGGGACAAAATTCTTTTAAGGGGGGAGGAATATGATATCCCGGAAATTTTAGCAATATCAATTTAATAATCTGTATTTAAAATTAAATTGATTTGATAAAATTTTAATAAAAATTAACTTGATTTAATAATCCAATTAAATAAATGTGTAATTGATGAATTTTATCTTTTAAAAGCTAATAATTATTTTCCTATTTATAATGTGTGTGTGTGTGTGTATATATATATATATATATATATATTATAGATAGATAGGTATTGATTTTAGATAAATGAACAAATAAAATATTGTTTTCAAATTTTAATATTCATTTTGATAGTTAGAAGATTATTATTTTATTTAATAAATAACTAATTGATTTAAAATACTTTAAGTAATTGTTTTAAATTGTATAATTGTATTTTTAATATAGTTTAAATTTTAATAAGATAAACAAAAGTTTATTTTATTTCTTTTTAAATATAGCTTAATAATTATAATTTGGAATTATTTAGAAATTTAAAATACCATTTAAATATTAAACATTAATTCTTTTAATTAAGATAAATAAGATAAGAAATTTATAATTTCTTTATAAATAATTTAAAATTGATAAATGAATATTTTCTAATAATAATAAATGCATAAATGTAGATATGTTTTAAAAGACAAAATTATTATTGTCAAAATACATATGTTAATATAAATTAGTTTTAAAATTGGATTTTAAATGTAAATAGCATTTGAATTTGAATTCATTTTGAAATTCAAATGAATAAACCTATATGAATCTTGTAAATAAGTTTTCACTTTTATATAAATTGTTTTATTTCATTAAAGAGAAATACATATACATTTATTAATGAAACTACTTTATATGTGTTTAATAAATAAAGAAGATTTCAATTACCTTTAAAATAAATGAAAACAAATAAATTAAATATACTTAAGACACATGTTATTAAACTAAGTTGTGTTTATGACAAGTGTCTTTTATTTTGATTTTCTTTTTATTTTTAAATAAATCACTTATACACTTATAAAACATGTTTTTTTCTCCATCCTCATTTTTCTTCTAATGTTCATTTTCTTCTAAGAGAAAAAAAAATTCAGCTGAAACAAAATTTACTTTCAAACTCTTAAAAAATCAAATCTGTAACTATATTCCTCAAAATCAAATCTGTAACTCTTCTTTCAAAAACTTGCATGTTTAATCCTGCAATCCACCACCTGCAATTTGTTTTCAATCTCTAACCTGTAATCCATTTTTCAATCATGCAAACTGTAAAATCATTTCTAGATGCAAAAGCATCTGCCTACATGATTAAACTTGTAATTCCCTTCAAAGGATAAATTTAAAGGCCTCTGCATTTCTTTGAATCTGGGAATCTGCAATGCAGGTTTGAGCAAAAATCAAAGTATTGTCTGCATGCAAGTTTTAGCAACAAATATTCAAGTTAAATCAAGTTTCAACTACTCAGTTTCTTAAAGCATAAGAGTAAAGGGCTTTTCAGAAGAAAAAAAATAGAACTCTGTTCTGCATGCTCAAGACAGGTGAGTAACTTCTTTCTTTAAAATTTAAACCTAAGAATAATATGTTGCTTGTTTTATGATTGAAATGGGTATGCCTTCTGTTTATATACTTGATAGCATGATTGAATGGTGTGTTTTGTGAGCAACTTCTGTTTACTTAAAATAAATTTGTTGCATGATTTATGACTGTAATAGGTATGTCTGTAAGTAACAATTACAGTGTTTAGATTTTAAAAAAAATAAAACATACTTATGTTGTCTGTTCATGTATAAAATTGGTATGTTATAAATGAATCCATCAGTGAGCTTTGCCTACTCATCCATAAATTTGTACTTCTTCTGGTTTTAGTACCAGGTTCAGTTTCTTGTAAAAGAAACCCTCTTGCTCTTGTTCAATATTCTTGTTAAGGTTTTAAGTCCTGAAGCAGACTTTGGAACATCAGGGTATGTTAAAAACTTATTAAGTAAAAACTAAATTGGTGATTGACTCTGTAAGCTTTGGAACATCAGGGTATGTTAAATATTGGTAAATTATTCAAACATGATAATTAGAAATTTTAGTATCATAAACTAAAAACTTAAAAAAAATGATTTTTAAAATTAAAATCATAGTGTTCAGTTTGGATTTGGGACTGTAGTATTTGTGAACCCAGTTTTGGGGGCTGGAAGGGATTTGATCAGCAGGGTGTTGTAGTGGATTGGGTGCAACAAGTTTTGGAAAGATGGATGTCGGGGTAATGAAGAGGAGATGGCCGGAGTACCAGAGTCTCCGATGGCCGGAAGAGAGAGGATGCAAGTTTTACAGATTTGCAAATTTGAAGGGGGTAGTGTGCCTGTATGTTCAGGTTTTTGAACTAAGATTTGATTTATTGATGTTTGTGGAGATTTGGCTGATCATTGTTGATCTTTGAGCAAGCGTCAACCTGCTTGTTATCTGAGTGATGGCCGGAGGTGGCCAAAACCACCATACATGTGCACGGTGTGGAGATGGTGTTAGGTGGAAATATGTTGGGTTTGCAGTGTTTAAGACTCGAATTTACTCGAGTAAGTCGAAGTTTTACTCGAAGTTGAATAGTGATTTACCCGAAGTAATGTTAGGGAAAACTCGGGTTTAATTTCTGGATTACGGCTTTTTGAAAACCTGTTCTTTCCAATTCAAAGATTTGTTTTAAAAATCTGAAGCAGTTTTAAACAAGAATTTAAAATTTAAATTTAAAAAAAATGGTTTTCAATCTAAGTTGAATTTCAGTTTTAAATCTAATTCAAGCTTTTAAAATTAAATGTTTACAGGTTACTTTGGAAACCTGTATATTTCCAGTTTTAAAGAAATTGAGTTTTCTTTTTAAAAAAAAATCTGAAGCAAGTTGTTAACAAAAATGAAACTTAAATTTAAAATCAGGATTTCAAACTGAGTTTGAATTCCAGGTTTGAAAATTTAATTTAATCCTTTTAAATTAAAATGTTTAAAACATCTATCAAAAGGGTTTAAAAATCTGAAATTTAAAATTAAGCTTTGAATTAAAATAGAAGATTTAAAAACAAGTTTAAATCTGGAAACATGATTCAGATTTGAATCATGTTTTTGAAAATAAAAGTAGTTTTTAAAATTTTGAAATGTTTAAAATGTTTTAATTATTGAAACATATTCTAATCATGATTTGAAATCTTAAAATTTAATATGGGTGTAAATTTCTTTTATAAATAAGGAATTACTTAGTATAAGTTTAAAAGTTTTTATAATGTTTTTAAACTTTGATAAAGATAAGTTTGGTTCTCAATTTAAATTTAAAACTTAAAATGTAATTTGAAACAATTTTAAGTTAAATTGTTTTAAGTTACT
Source organism: Allium cepa (assembly GCA_030765085.1). Classification (NCBI taxonomy): domain Eukaryota; kingdom Viridiplantae; phylum Streptophyta; class Magnoliopsida; order Asparagales; family Amaryllidaceae; genus Allium; species Allium cepa. Next base: position 538,635,150 of record CM060934.1, on the reverse strand, counting down.
TTGTTAATGATAAAGTAATCATTAATAAGTAATGTTTATTTTAAAGTAAATTAAAAATTTAATGATTTTTGTTTTATTAAATTAGTGAGGTAATTTAAGTAATTTAATTAATTAATTTGTTTAATTAATTAAAGATTTGAAATAAATTAATTAAGGCTAATTAAATTTGTAATTAATATTTATTAATTTAAGTTAATTATTTAAGAAAAATAATTAAGAATTTGTTAATAAGTTAATGAAGGTCATTAACTTGTGATTATTAATTAACTAATGTTGTTAATTTGATAATTAATAAGATTAGTTAATTTAGATAATCAATTATGGAACTTAATTAAGTATGATTACTTTATGGAAATAATTAAAGATATTAATTACTATTTGTAATTAATTTATTAATTGGTTTATTTTAAATTAATTAATTAAGTTTAATTAATTTAGAAAAATCATTTGATTGATAAGCAATCAATGAAGTATAATTACTTAGAGAAGTAATTAAGATAAGTAAATTACTGGAGATAATTAATTGAAGTATGGTATTTTGGAATTAATTACTTTGTGTAAATAATAATGAGGATAATTGCTTTGTGAAAGTAATTAATAATTAATTACTTAGTGTAATTAATTTAAGTATTGATTAAGTCTTTTGAAATAATTAAGAGATGTAATTAACTAAGAGTATTTAATTACTAATGAGATTAATGAAGGATGATTAATAAATATAAACTAATTTAGAAATAAGTAAGGAAGTACTTAAGGATAATTGATTACTAAATATAATTAATCAAGTATGATTAATAATTGTGGTTTAATTAAGGTTAATTACTTAATGTAGTTAATTTAAACAAGTAATTAATTTAAATTTAATTAACGATCATTAATTAATATGATTAATGATGTAATTAAGGATTAATTAATTTGGATTAATTAATCAATAATAAGTGATAAAGGAAGTAATTAATTAATATAATTAATTAGTTAATGAAGTAATTAAAGGTTAATTACTGATTTTGGTTAAGGATAATTAATTTGTAAAATTAACTAAAGATAATTACTTGAATGTAAATAAAGGATAATTAATCAAGGGTGATTAATTAAGGTGATTAATTGAGGATAATTATTTCATTGATTGGAAATCAATTAAGGGTTAAGAAAGCAAGTCTTAAATGGTGAAGTAATTAATTTAATTCATTTTAAATTAATTAAAGAATAAGTAATTAATTTAATTCACTTTAAATAAATTAGAGATAGAAATAATTAATTTAATTCATTTTAAATTAATTATAGATGGTGTGATTATGGATCCTTGCTTATGAATGGATGATTTGGTTTGACTTGAATGGTTTGAATCTCAGACATGAGATAAATAGTGTTGTGTGTTATGGATGCATTGGTTGCATTGTGATGGTATGAGTTATCTATGGATGATGGTAATATAGATTGTCAATTTGTGATGATTACTTGTTGATTATCTATTATGATAATGTGAAGTATCTATCTGTGTGTATATAGATAGTTTAAATTGAATTTGTTTTAAACATAAAACAACTTGGACCTAAAAGACACGCTTTGGATTTCGATGAGACCGGGATCGGGTTTCCATATTTGGATATCCGAAAACCACATTGATTCCAATTGAACGTTAGGTCGTGAATCCAAGTGGAGCAAGTGAAGACTCGAGGTGTAAGGGCTATACGTCATTATAACTCTATGGGTGATTCTGTAATGAGTTTGACGGAATAGTTCTTATAGATTCGAGATGGTGAATCAGAGTGCAAGGGCTATGGTCGTTGACTCTGAGGGTGATTCCAATAATGAGTGCAACGAGATAGTGCCTTCGGTTTCGTTCGAACCCGTAATGAACTTGTATGGATTGAATGCTTTCAGAACATCGTCAGGCGGACAATGAGCATTCTAAGTGATGTGTCCTATAAAGGTAATCGTAGCCTCAAGCCTCATCAACCGAGAATGGCTAAAACAGGGGAGGTGTAGCAAGGCTTCGTGGGTAGCTCCCACTGGAGAGCAAGATTGATCCCTGTGTAGAGGTCCCTTTATATTCGGCTATGTGGGGCAGTAGTTCGCGACAACTGCCGGGGTTGTCTTGTTCGGAACTGTTCAGTAAGGAACAGGTCCGGCCTTGTGTTGCAGGGGAGTGGGAGTACTTCTCGGTACGGTGATCTAGGCCACATACTGTGACGGGCGGTACCCCAGTAGCCCTGCCATTGTATGGAATCCAAAATCCAATAAGTGCCAACGGTTTTGATTGTATTACCCACTTTTGTGGCTAGTAGCTGGAATTTAATAGATGTAACAATTTTGGCTATTTCATATTTATTTGAAAACCCTAGACACTATTATAATACCATCGGATTTCCTATCAAATGTTTTGGTTATCGTAAGGTAAAAACTTTTCCATGTTTATGTGTGGGAAGTCTTACGTGATACCTTTTCTTTTCAAAAGGATTTTTAAAAGTTAAGCAACTTTAACCTGTTACTCACACCAGACCCATGTCTGGCCCGGAGTTTATTTTTGTTTTTCATAAACTCTTGGGTACTCAAATTTTTACGAGTAGCCAAGGATTCAGGTTAGGATTCGGGTTAGCTTTGACGAGTATTGGAGGAGCAATGGAGCAGGAGGCTTCTGCGTTAGATAATTGTATTCGGCTGTGTGTTCTGTGATTGGCTCTGAGATTGTATTATGTTGTAAATACTAGACAGGTGTTATAACTGTCTAGTATGTGTTGTATTATCTGTGTACTCTGATAGTTATTGTAAACTATGTAAATATTTTATGTTATTAATATAATTTATTCGTTCCGCTGTTTAGATTCTGATGTGTTATTTCTTCTTCTTCTCTTTCTTTCTATTCTCTATCCCTTTCTTTCTTATTAGCGATGCGATTTCCTGGAGATAGGAAGTTGGGTCGTTACACATTGCATACACTAAACAGTTCCTGTAACAACCATAATTTTGATTTACATTATTTAGGATATTTAATTAGATAAATTAAATTAAATAATATGAAAGGATAAGGAGATTGAGATTGGATAAGTAATATGGGTCGAGCCTCAATTAATGAACTAATATTGTAGATTAGAACATTAAATATAAGAGGAAGTTTGGGAAGGGAAGAATAGGACTAAGCTTCATCTCCTTAACATAAACCCTTATTCTCTCAATACCTTCATTTCATTTCCATCCCACTTAAACTAAAGAAAGCTTAGGCCAGCCGTTGCTAAAGAATCCAAGAATAAGTAAGCAAGAATATCTAAAGGAAAGCATAGAGGAAATCAACTCTGAATTCAAATCTCAAGTCTCACTAACTAATCAAGGTGAATAATGATATACATCTCATAATATGTTTGTTTACTTTCGGTTATAGTATTAAATCCAAAATTATATGATTGATGTTATTTCATGGTTGAGTGTTTGGATGATTATATGATTGTTGATGAATTGTAGAATTTATTCATGAAATTAAATTATAAGTTTGAGTTATAAAACCTATCATATGACAACCAGATGACTTGAAATTTGGATAAGATGTTGGAAGCGAATGAAAATGGTTTATCTCGGGTTTTATTATTAAAGATAATGAAATAATTTTTTTAGCCTCAAAATTTTTATATGTTAAGAATATATAAAATCTGATTCACCGTGATTTTGGGGATTTTTCCCATGCTTTTATGATTTATTATGAATTTATCAGGCTAGAAAAGCTTAATAATTATATTAAATTATTAAATATAAAATATTAGGTTTGCAAAAATTTTGGGAATGGTATTTCTAGTTTATGATAGATTTTTGAAAGATATTTGATAAAGAAAATTATTATCCAGTGACATTTTTGACAAACGAAAGGAGTTAGTAAAAAAGATTTACTTTTAATAGCAAAAAATAGTTTTCATGATAATTAAGGTTTTACCATGTCGAAGTCATTGACGTTAAAGACCATGGTGCCACTATTATACGTTGCCGATCTTAGTGAATGTGTAGCATATCACTTCCAGGTGATACGGAAAAATTCATTAGGGATGGAGTCGACGTTGACAAGCATGCAATTGACGTTAATGATGTCGCATTTCTTTACGCTGGGTGCCTATGTGTAGCTTTTCATATAAAAAGGCATGATGCGGCATGTTTTCAATAATGTCATCAGCCTCATAAGGGAGCTATGCCGCTAGTCTTCTATTCCAACTCTTATTATAGTGACGTCGCGCCTATCCATATTGTTGATATCTATAGCGGTAACGACACTGCGTATCATCTTTATTGTTACAAGGCGGCGATGCTGCCCTTATACTATTATTTTTTATGATGAATTTATCTAGCAATTATTTCTCCTATTTTAATTGTCTCCATTCCCCTATACAAGTTTACCGACCTTATACTATGTAAACATATGAAACTCTATACTATGTTATACGACATAGTAATTATCGACTATATAGCTTTGCGTTTTATAAATCAAAGACTTTAACATATTTTGATGTTGTAGAGGGGTGATATCCCATGTGGGCTATATCCATGCCGTGTTTTATTAATATATGAGGTTTTATTGTTTTGGCTTATATTTTATGGTTTTGAAGTGCTTCAACCTCTAAGTGGTTTTGAACTTTATCAATATTGTTATATAAGAGCATATATCTTGGCATAAGTATTTTGAATAAAGTAAAAGGCTATGTATTTTTCTTGTTTTAAATATGGTTTCAAGGATTAAATCATTTACAAAGGTTTCTTTTCAAGGAAATAAAAAAAAGGTATTTAGCCTATATTTTTACTAAAGGCTTATTGCTCTTACCACCTTTAGATAGATTATGATAGGATAAATTGACTCAGAGATTAGAAAACCAGATAGGGCGGGTGTAAGGTCACGCCCTATACTTCAGCTGTTATCCCCTAGCCGATATAAGTTTAGGTCTGTCAACAGATGCTTTCGGAAGCAGATAGTGCCATATCCACATCCACTACCGAAATCATTTTCGGATATCGGATATCCACGTCCACGGATACAGATAGATATCGATAATTATCCTATCTACTAACGACCCATAAATCAAGAATTACAAAATGAGAATTTTAGTTTAACATAAATATTTTTCAATCTCATTGATTATAAAAGTGTTAAAAATTAACAAATAGGACGCTAATAAATAGTTTCGAGCAGTTAATAAGCATTAAGCGCATATAATATAATCTACTAACTTAATAAAAAAATAAACGAATATCATTTACTGCATTAAATACACATAATTTTAACTATAATTTTTTCATAAACCGAATGGATAATTTTCGGATGCGAATGTCTTCATATCTGCATACGCATCCGTTTTTATGGATATTGGATATTTATCCACTTTTCGGATGCGGATGCGGATGCGGATGCGGATGCGGACGGATTTTACATTTTCGAGTATCTATTGACAGTCCTATATAAGTTCAAAATTTCAATGCATAGGTCTTTGTCACAAGGAAGACTAAAAGTAGGTTTACATATAAAAAGGAATACACAAAGGTGAGGCAGGTTATTGGTTAGCTCATAAAACCATTGGAATCAAAATGACCCTAGGAATAGTAAGTTTTGGACAGACTATCCAATTTTCTTCTAATGAAAAGTTAGAAAATTTTGTATATCTGGTAGGCTCGAGTCATCCATATTGCTTTATAGTCACCCTGAGAAAACTACAACGCTGAGATAAATAGTCCATTAATTTAGATAGATTGGTCATGATTACCCATGTTGCATGCATGCATATAATTGTTTGTATTGTCTAGATTAACTATTTTGATTATAGAAGCATGGTTGAGATTAAAATAAATTCAAAGGATACTAGTGAGGGAAAAACTTTTTCGTTCAATGGCATGGTCTTACCAGCTATCCATTTACCGAGATAGCATAATATTACTCACACAAGACTTTTTGTCTAACCTGAAGTTTTTGTTTTTTCAGTTTAACTCTCAGGTACTCCGTTGAGTAGTTCGAGAGTAAGGTTCATATGTTATTTAGGTTGGATGAATAAAGCTTCCAAAGATGAGAGGGAGGCAGACCTAGCTATGTAGGAGTCTATCTATTTAAATCTATTGTATTAAAGTTTTATTTTGTTGGAATGTATGTATGGACAGATGTTATAACTGTCTAGTAGTTAAATCTGATCAACCAAGAGAGTGTCTTCATATGTCGCTCTTGGACTATTTTGTAACAACTATATTTTAGCTGAACCTAGGCAACAAATAGGATTATTTAATGAATATGGAATATTATCTTTGAAACGAAAGGTGAAAATTTGTTTTGAAATTGTGCCTAGGAAAATTTCACATTCCTGTGCTTTGATGTGACTGATACTATTAACATGACCGCGTTCTATCATCAGAAATTAATACTATAGATGACCGTAGCATCTATAGCGGTTAATTTTGAGCCTTGAAATAGGGGATGCTAAAATATGGTATCTGAGTATAGGTTTATATAAAACTAAAGGAGTTTTGAACTTAAAAGAGTTTTGAAAATATAATCTAAATGAACCAGAGAATAAGATTGGGGTATAGGATATCATTATAGTAACGTACTTGTATTTTCTATATATACACACACACACCTTATCTCTATTCCCTTCTTTGTTAGACCGTTCTTCCGTAACTTACTAAGGTTCAAATGCAGATTTAAAAAGGTAAGATATGGTGGCAGGAAAAGGAAGAGTGAATCTCAGTAGAGGAAGCACCACTACCAATGGAAATCTCAAATCCAATACTAGGAGAATTTCAGGTCGACAAATAGCTGTTAATGTGGGTGCTGAACACCACCAGTAGACATGGGAGCTATGTATCGGTTCTTTGTTAATATGATGAAAGTGGGAGTCGCAGTTGGATTAGTGGGTGAAAATGATGGAGGGACAAATCCTAAAGTCCCAACTGTCAATATTATATCGTTTTGAGTAGGGATTATGCAAGACTTGGAGGAAAGCCATTTATTGGAATTAAGGATGCCATTGAGGTGAAGAATTTGCTACTGCATTATGAAAGGATTTTCGTCAATTTAGATCTGAATGATGAGCAGAAGATAAGGTTGGTATCTAGATAAGTGCAAGTAGCTGCATTGTACTGTGGAATAGTGTAACTATTGGGGTACTAAAGGAGAACTTGACTTGGACAGAGTTTGGGAGGAGGTTTAAGGAGAGGTTTATGTCTGAAATTGCCAAGCAGCCTTACTAAGGAGTTTGTTGAGTTAGTGCAAGGAGACATGACTGTGTTGGAGTATGCAATAAGATTTGAGGAGTTATCTAGATATAGGCATGCCACGGTGGATGATGTGATCAAGAGAAATGAAAAGTTTATCCATGGAATAGAGCTTGTTAGGGCAATCTTGCCACATCTCAAGGATCCATGTGACATGGCGGTGCAGATGGCACCGAGAAATGAAGAGATGCTTGCTTTCTTTGGTGGTAATAAGGCAAATGGAGACAAAGAGTGGGCAAAATCAGAAAAGGAAGTTCTTTCATAAAAAGGGAGCTTAGAATAGGGGAGTTACTAAGAAAGGAAAGGCCGAGGTTGTGTGTTACAAGTGTGACAAGAAAGGGCAATTTGCAAATGAATGTTGTTCCATTGATGGAAAGAAGGTGATTGGGAGAAAGAAAATCAAGTGCTTTAATTATGACCAGATTGGACACTATAAGAATCTGTGCAAGGAACCAGCTAAAGTGGAGAAAGGAAAGGCGTTTTCTTTGGAACCAGCTACCTCGAGACCAACAGCTAAGGAAAAAAGGAAAAGCTGTGATGGGAGGTACGCTTTTGATTCATGGTATACATGTTAGAGTATTGTTCGATACTTATGCATCGCATTCTTTTATTTCCCATTGCTTGGTAGATAAGTTAAGTTTAGAACCATCATACCTAGTTATTCCTTTAAGGGTTGTGGATTCGATAGGGGGTTATGCAACTCTTCGGATGAAGTGTGGCCATTTAGAGTTTGAGTTGTTAGGTCATATATTTTCCTACAGTTTGCATGTGTTTGGTTTCGTCGGCTTTGGGATTATTTTGAGTATGGACTGATTAAGCAAATACGATGCTAAGATATTTTTCCAAAAAAGGAAAATATCACTAAGACACCCTAATAGTAGCGACCGAATCTAATTAAAAAAACTCGAATTTTGATGCTTGTGCTTTATTAGGTGCAATGAAGGAGGAAGACAAGTTGAATCGAGTTTTTGTCATTAGAGAGTTTGTTGATGTCTTTGAGCCAGTGACAGTGCTACCACTGAAATGAGCAATTGAGTTTCGAATAGCTTTTGTACCTGGAGTTGAACCCGTTGATAGACCATCTAGCAGAATGAAACCTAAAGAGATGAAGGAGTCAAATGTGCAGCTAGTGGACTTAGAAGAAGAAAAATTATTAGACCAAGTCGTTCTCCTTGGGGAATTGTCGTGGTATTCATGAAGAAACCGGATGGGTCATTAAGAGTGTGTATCGATTATCATAAGTTGGACGAAAAGACAATAAAGAAATGATATCCCTTGTCGAGAATCGATGACTTATTTGATTACTTGAGTGGAGCCAAAGTGTTTTCCCAATTGGACTTGGCTACAGGGTTCCATAAATTAAGGATGACGGAGGATAGTATTCCTTTGACGACATTTAGAACACGATATGGTTCATACAAGTGGTTAGTAATTCCATTCGGATTGACTAACATGCCTGCTTCCTTCATAGATTTAATGAACCGAATTTTCCTAGAGCATTTGGATAGATTCGTGTTAGTATTTATAGACGACATTTTGATACACTCCAGGGATGAAACAGATCATGAGATTCATCTTGAAACAGTGCTTGAGACGTAAAGACAACATCAACTAAATGCAGTCTTAAACATCAACTAAATGTCATTTCTGAAAGAAAGAAGTGAAGTTTCTTGGTCATGTAGTCTCAGAAAAAGGTTTTTTAGTAGATCCATCAAAGATATAAGCGGTTAATAATTGTAAGAGGTTCAAGATAATGACTGAGATAAAGAGTTTACTCAAACTAGCCAGTTATTAATAGAGATTCATCAAGGATTATTCTTGTATAACAGCACCAACGATTAAACTAACAAGGAAGGGCATGAAGTATGTTTGGATTGATAAATGTGAAGAGGCAATACAGAAGCTGAAACGTTTTTTTGACCAATGCACCTGTATTAGTTGTCCCGGATGGAAATCAAGATTTGGTGGCATATACCGACGCATGTGGAAGAGGATTAAGAGCTGTGTTAATGCAAATGGATAAATTGATTGCCTATACTTCTCGAAAGCTCAGACTGCATGAAGTTAGGTATCGAACCCATGAATTAGAATTGCTGCTGTAATTTTAGCTTTGAAAGTGTGGAGGCACTACCATTTGGGGGGGAGATTCGAGCTATTTATGGATTATAAGTCTTTAAGATACTTTTTCTCCTAGAAGGAGTTAAATATGAGATAGGAGAGGTGGCTAGAATTTATGACTGCTTATGATATTAGAATAGAGTACACACCAGGGAAAGGAAACAACGTAACAGATGAACTTAGTAGGAAACATCTGAATGCGGTACTAGAAATGTTAGACGAAATGGAAGAATTTGGAAACCTTAACTACTTGTAATGTGCAAATAAGATCGACAACTAGTTCTAGTCAAAGTACGGCATGCTATCTTGCTTATAAGTCCAACCAATATTGATTGAAAAGATTTCTTCTAAGAAAAGAGATGATCCATTGCTAGCTAAATGAATTAGAAGATTAGAAAGTGGAATTGAGATTGGTGATTTGAATGGTTACTATCTTGATCAAAGTGGATGGTTGAGAAAGAAGGGACGATTATGTGTCCAAGATGTTGGAGACATAAGAAAAGAAGTCCTTAGGAAGTTTCATCGATCAAAATTTACTATTCATCTTAGAGGAACTAAGCTGTATTAGGATATGAAGAGAAATTTTTCTCGAAAGGTATTAAAAGGGATGTAGGCTTATGGGTAAAACAATGCATGAATTGTCATCAAGTGAAAGCCGAGCATTAGAAGCCAAGTGGATTGCTTCATCCTTTGAATATATCAGTGTGGAAATGGGATTCTATATTTATGGATTTCATAGACAAGTTGCCAAGGTCATATATAGCAAATGAAATTATTTTGGTTGTATTGGAAAGACTGACTAAGAGTGCACACTTTATACCTGTTAAGTTGACAAGGATGACACCTATTTTAGCTAAGCTATTTATGTAGAATATATAAGATTGTAGGGATTCCTAGTAACATAGTCAGTGACAGAGATTCATTATTCACTAGTGAATTCTGGAAAAGTCTACAAGAGGTTTTAGGTACCAAGCTCAAGATGAGTATCGCTTATCATCCACAGGTCGATGGCCAAACAAAAAGAGTTAATAAAGTCTTAGAGCATTTGTTAAGAGCTTGTGTGCTTGACTTTGAAGGATCATAGGAAGACCATCTACACTTAGTCGAATTTTCTTATAACAATAGTTATTAGACTAGTATAGGATGACGCCTCTTGAAGCTTTGTATGGAAGACCATGTAAATCACATGTATGTCGGTAAGAGACTGAAGATAGATTAGCTCTTGGTCCAAAAATGGTAAGAGACGTGGCAAAAAAGATTGAGTTGATTCGAGCTAAAATGAAGGAAGCTCGGTCTAAGTAGAAAAGTTATGCAGATAAGAGATGGAAGGACTTAAAATTCTTAGTTGAAGATCATGTTTTCTTTAAAGTATCGCCAATATTGGGTGTAGTGAGATTTGGGAAGTCAGGGAAATTGGCATCTAGGTTTGTTGGACCGTTTCCTATTATAGAAAGGATCAGGAGACTTGCTTATAGGTTCGAGTTACCAAGTAGTTTGGCAGGAGTCCACAATGTCTTTCTTATTTCTCATCTTAAAAAGTATATTCGAGATCCAGAGACAACTATCGCTCGGATTGCATTGAAGGACTTAGTGGTGGAACCGGACATGACTATAGTTAGACATCCAGTTCGTATTGTAGCTAAGGATGAGAAGAAGCTCAGGAACAAGACAATTAAATTATTAAAAGTCCAGTGGAGTAATGGTCAGAGAGACTGTACTTGGGAGACAGAGGATAGAGAGGACAGAATTAGAGACACTTATCCTGATTTGTTTTGATGACGTGTGTTATGCTTAAAGTTATGATTACTGTTATCTACCTTGTCATAATTTCGAGGACGAAATTCTTTATGGAGGGGGTATGTAACAACCCTAATTTTGATTAACATTACTTAGGATATTTAATTAGATAAATTAAATAAAATAATATGAAAGAAAAAGAAGATTGATATTTGATAAGTAATATGGATCGAGCCTTAATTAGCGAACTAATAATGTTGATTAGAACATTAAATAGAAGGAGGAAGTATGGGAAGGGAAAAATAGGAGTAAGCTTCATTTCCTAAACATAAACCCATTATTCTCTCATTACCTTCATTTCATTTCCAATCCACATAAACTAAAGAAAATTTAGGCTAGCCATTGCTAGAGATCCAAGAAGAAGTAAAGCTAGAAAATCTAAAGGAAAACTTAGGGGAATCAATTCTAAATTCAAATCTCAAGTCTCACTAACCAATCAAGGAGATTAATGATATACATCACATAATATGTTTGTTTACTTTGGTTTTAGTATTAAACCTGAAATTATATAATTGATGTTATGCCATGGTTGAGTGTTTGGATGATTATATGCTTATTGATGAATTATGAAATTTATTTATGAAATTAATTGATAAGTTTGAGTTAGAAAACCTATCATATGACACCCAAATGACTTGAAATTTGGATATGATGTTGAAAACATTATTTTAGGAGTGTCTAACTAATTTCATAATTTGCTGAGTAAGTATGAATATCTTATGATTTTCTTAAGTGAAGAAAATGGTTTATCTCGGGTTTTAATTATTAAAAATAATTAAATAATTGTTTTGCCTCGAAATTTTTATATGTTAAAAAATATATAAAATCCGATTTATTGTGATTTTTAGGGATTTTTTCCATGCTTTTATGATTTATTACGAATTTATTAGGAAAGAAAAGCTTACAATTATATTAAATTATTAATTATAAAATAATAGGCTTGCAAATGTTTTGGGACTGATATTTCTGATTTTTGACAGATTTTTGAAAGGTATTTGATGAAGAAAATTATTATCTAATGAGATTTTGACAAATAATAGGAGTTGGTAAAAAAAGATTTACATTTAAAGCAAGAGAGCAGTTTTCATGATAATTACAGTTTTACTATGTCAAAGTCATTGACGACAAAGACCATGGTGCTATCGTTATACGCTGCCGACCTTATTGAATGCGTAGACTATCACTTCCATTTGATATGGAAGAAATTCATTAGGGATGGAGTCGATGTCGGCAAGCATGCTATCGACGTTAATGATACCGCATTTCTTTACGTCACGTGTGTGACGACCCGACTTCCTATCGCCAGGAAGCCGTGTCACTAATGAAGAAATAAAGGGATAGAAGAAGAAAAGAAAGAGAAAGAAGAACACAACAACATCAGAGAACTTATAGCGGAACGAATGAAATATAATATATCACATAAAATATTACATAGTATCATATTACATCAGAGTACATAACTTATACAACACATATTAGACAGTTATAAACATCTGTCAAACTATACAACTCAAGTACACAAGATACAGATACCAAACAACACAGCGGAACCATAATATATCTACACGTGGAAACCTCCTGCTCCATAACTTCTCCAAAATTTGTCAAGCAAACCTGAATCACTTGACTACTCATACATAGTATGAGTACCCAAGAGTTTAATAAAATAGAAAATAAACACTCGGGTCAGACAGGGGTCTGGTGTGAGTAAACGGGTTAAAATTGCTTAACTTTAGAAAAACCTTTGAAAAGAAAAGGTATCACGTAAGACTTCCCACACATAAACATGGAAAAGTTTTTACCTTACGCTAACCAAAACATTTGATAGGAAATCCAGTGGTATTATAATAGTGTCTAGTATTTTCAAGTAAATAAGAAATAGCCGAAATTGTTACATCTATTAAATTCCAGCTACTAGCCACAAAAGTGGGTAATACAAACAAAACCGTAGGGTCTCGTAGGAAGAATGAGTTTTCATAAATGGCAGGGCTACTGGGGTACCGCCCGTCACAGTACGTGGCCTAGATCACCGTACCGAGGAGTACGCTCGCTCCCCTGCAACATAAGGCCGGAACCATCCCTTACTGGACAGTCCCGAACAAGACCACCCTGTGGTTAGCGCGACCAACCACACATAAGCCAAAATAGAAAGGGACCTCTAGACAGGGGTAAATCTCGTCCTACTTGGGCATGACCCACTTAAACTTGTTGCACCTCCCCTGTTTTAGCCATTCCCGGTTGATGAGGCTTGAGGCTGCGATTACCTTTATAGAACATATCTATCTTAGAATGCTCATCGTCCACCTGATGATGTTCTGAAAGCACTCAATCCATACAAGTTCGTTCGGGGTTCGAACGAAACCGAAGGCACTATCTCGTTGCACTCATTTTTGGAATCACCCTCAGAGTCAACGACCATAGACCTCGCACTCTAAATCACCATCTCGAACCTATAAGTACTATTCCCGTCAAACTCATTATGGAATCACCCACAGAGTTATACTGGCATATAGTTCTTACACCTCGAGTCTTCACTAAGCTCCACTTGGATTCACGACCTAATGTTTAATTGGAATCGATGTGGTTTTCGGATATCCAAATATGGAAACTCGATCCCGGTCTCACCGAAACCAAACGCCATTTTAATGTCCAAGTTGTTTAAGGGTTTTCAAAAATTAAACTTATAATCAGGATGATATAAACAGATAGATGAATCACATTATCACAATAGATAATTCATATCAACATTCATCTCACAAAGCAGCATATCACATAACATAGATATCCAAATCATGCAGTATCAACCAATCACCCAATATCAATCATCCAATATTAATCACCCAATATCAATCAGTCGTCCATAAACAGAATTGATTAACTCTTAATCAATTGGATTACCAAAATCCTTCTTCATTAATTTATTCCAAATAAATAAATTAATCATCTCTTAATGAACTTCTTAATTAATCTTCCTTTGATTAATCATACCTTAATTACATTCAAGTAATTATCCTTAACCATATATAGTAATTAACCTTTAATTACTTTCATTAATTACAATAATTAATGATCTTTCATTTACTTTCATTTATTAATCAATTATAATTAATACATTAAACCTTAATTAATTACAATTAATTAATCACACTTAAATTAATTACTTTTATTAATCAACCTTGATCAACTCAATATATTAACTAATGATCCTTATTAATTAATAATTCCTTTAATTAATTAAATAATTAACTTGTAATTAATCATCTCATTAATCATAAACAGTAATTAACAACTTGTAATTACTTATCTTAATTAATTATATTAACCTTTGATTAATTAATCTAATTAATTAATCTTCAATTACTTCATTAAGTAATTATTAATCAATTCAATTAATTAATAATCCTTAATTAATTACTTTATTAATTAATTACATCTTTAATTAATTTCCCTTAGTAATTTATCTTAAATTAATCACATTTCATTAATTAATTAATCACATCAATTAATTAACTAAAATAATTAAGTAATTGACTCTTAATTACTTACCTAAGTAATTATTTTCTAATTACTTCCATTAATAAATCTTAATTACTCCCTTAATTAATTACTTAACAAATAATTAATTCAATCATTAAACAATCCTTAATTTATTAATTAATTAATTAATTAATTACTCAATAATTAATTAATTTCAAACAATTACATTAATCAATCCTTAATTAATTAATTAATTAATTAACTAACTAACTTCAAACAATTATATTAATCCATCCTTAGATTAATAACATCATGTGATTAACCATTAATCACTTCAACTTACTTACTCCCATGAGTAATTTCTCTAATTACTTCCATAAGTAATTTACATTCTTAATTACTTTCAATAATTAACCATTGATTACTTCATTAAGTAATCACACTTAATTAATCCATATTAAGTGATTATTAAAAATTAAATAAACAATTAATTAATTATTTAAATAATTAATTAATGAACTTTTTATATTTAAAAATCTTTAATTAATTAAGAAAACTTTTATCTTAATTAATTTTTACTTAATTACAAATCATATTAATTAATACATTCATATCCAAATAATTTAGCCATATTTATCTTCATAAATAAATTATTTGAAATTAAATCAAATTTTAATAACATAAAAGCAAATTATTCAATTTGGGTTTCAAAATCATAACAACATCCGTATTTGAAAATAAGGCGTTTAAAATCAAATTTAAAATTTAGAACACTTTAAACACTAATTTAAACTTATTTATTTCCAATATAATTTGAAATTTCTTTTAAATCATTACTTAAAAATTTACTTTAAACTTTGACTCAATATTTAAATTCAAACATACTTCATTAAATTTAAAATTTTAATTAAATTACTTTCAAGACAAACTTCTTAACAATTTAAATTTTAAAATAAATTCAATTATCATTTTTAAAAGTTTGAATAACTTTTTATTTCAAAGAACAAGTTTAAGTTTTATAAATTTATTTCTTTTATAAACTTGTTTATACTATAATGCTTACTTCATTTATTCAAATACAAGTTACTTAGCGTCTTAGCATTATATAGTACAGAGAAAAACACCACAACCATAAAACTCGAGACAAACTCGGCAACATCACGCGACTGCCCCGAAGACACCCCCAGCTCCCCTCAACTTCGAGTCACCCCCGAAAACAACGCGCGTGCTTCTCCGGGTTTTCAACCCGTCTTCCCAAAAGCTCCAACCTCTCCAGATATAACATGCACGAGGCACACGGTGCACCTACATCTTCGCCTCCGGCCACTGACGATCGGTGCGACGTTCGCCTACAACTCCAGGAACCCAAACGAACACCAAAACAAACCCAGATCGAACCAATTTCACACGAAACAAAATTCGACCAAAATGCACAAAAAAACTGCAGCTGCTCGAACCAAAACCCATCGTCGCCGACCATCTCGGCAACGATGATCTTCGCCGACCTCATCACAGAACACCACGACCACGAGCTTCCTCCTCCCCAAAAGCGATCAATTCGAGTACCACTACCAAGTCGCGAAGTAACAACATCCAAGCCGAACCAAAAATGCAAAATTAACCCTAGTTTGATCAGATTCACACACCACAACCAATAGAAAATTTCCATAGCATTTTTCCCTTCATCCATAACATACAAGCAACCTTCGACCAACATTCTAGCTACAATCATCATGCCGATCAACTGCAATCACTAAGTGTAACGATCTCCAATTTTATTAAGTTTAAATTGATAATTTAATTATATTTAATTTATGAATAAAAATTGTGAAAATAATTGGTAACTAATATAAAATTTTAGTTAAATTTTAAATAATCGAGAATTAATTTGGATATTTGAAAATGAACATGTTTATAAAATAGATTGAGAATTGAATTGGGATTTAAATTTAAATATCTAAAAAAAAAACTTGTATTTGGATTTTGGATATGATTAAAATTTGATATTAGATAATTAAACTTTAAAAGGAATTAAAATGAGTATTAATGTTAAGCAAATACTTTAAATGAACTTATAGTTATATAAAATATGACAAAGCATAAAACAAAGTAAAAACAAGCTTGGCAATGCAAAATAAAGTATTCAAACAAAAAAAAAATACAAAGTATGCAAGACAAAGACAAGAAACATAAACAAAGCAAAGTTGAATAAGTATAGGCTGGAAAGAAGTAAAAGAAAACAAAAAAAATATTATATGTGGGTAGCTTGCAAAAGAAACAAACAAGTTACAAAATTATATTCAGTATGTACACTTAAAACAATACAAAGGCAAATGAAAGTGTTTAAAACAAATATAAAACAAAACAAAGTATAAGCTGATGACAGTGTAAGCTAATGAAATAAGACATGAAAAAATTATTCATTTGTTCAAGTAATCAATGCAAGTCAAAATTGTATCTCTCGGCCACCAAGTTAATTAATGCAGCCACCACAATCTCATCAGGCAAGGGAAAAAAAATGCAGGCTGAAGTAAACAATAGCCAAAAGAAGAAAATCATGCAAAATCAAATGTTGTCAGCCGAGATGATAGCTTCCAGCAAACAAAATAAAGTATGCTAGGCAATAAATATTGTAAGTTGCCTGTAAAATTATGAAATGCAAAGGTAAGAACCAAGTAATATAAAATATCTATGAATTTGAAGAATATAATAAGAAGTAGAGGACTTAAGCCATTAATGCAGGACATCTCTAGTACACCAAAGCAACGTATCAGCCACCATGAAGTAAGAAAGGAAATCTCTACAATATTGTACAAATAATATTTTATCATATTGTACAAAATAATAACATCACCTGATACTTCTCTTATACATCAACTTTGTTCTGGTTCGTAGCTATAGGAAGTTAAGCAAAACCAGAGAAAAGAATGTAAACATCATCATCTATAAAAAGAAGAAAGCCTGACTATTAATCTTCAATTCAAAAGTTTACACTCTTCTTCAATAAAAAAAAAGCAGATCCAAAATTCTACCTGAGACAAATAGAAACAACTTCAAGTGGATCAAGGTTCCATTCTGAAGCTAAGTAAATTCAGATACAAGTTTTACTCAGATCAAAGCAATGCAGGCTTTCAAATCAAACAAATCAGAGCAAAAGGAAATCATTAGCAGATCTCTGTTCTTCTCTGGAAAAACAAAGTGAGTAACTAAACTAAGATCCAACTAAGTGAATCTATATTTGATGATTAATATGTCTGAGTTTGGAGTTGGTTAGTATGCGTATATATGCACATAAATTGTTCTCTGTCTATATATGTATGCAGAGGGGTATGCCTGTATATATTGAGACTTTTTGCTTAAGAGCATATGGTTTGTTCAACAAATTCAAATATCAGATTACTTGATCTTTGTCAGGTTTTGTTTCCAAAAGCAAATAGGCTTGATTAAGTATTAGTTATTGTTTAAAAATAGTTCAAGTAAATTATAAACATACAGGTTGGGAGAAAACTTGATTTTAACAGAACAAACTCAAATATGTGATAATTTCGAATGTTATAAAACATTGATTCAAATATATAAATTGAAACTGCATTCGAAAATAAGTTTTTTAGAACAAAAATCAAGAAGTTTAAGATTGCATTGAGTACGCCATTTGGGTTTAACTGGAATTAGCATTCGAGGCGATCCCTGGCGATCTAGGGGTGGAAAAGTCTCGAGATTCTTTGGGGTGGTAGACGAGCGAATGGAGATGCTGGGAAAAATCTCGGGTTGGTGTTCCAGGCACGGTGGTGACAGCGGCAGGCAATTTCCTTTCGTAGCCCTAGTTTTTGCGAGGTTGAAATCTTCGATTCGTTCGCCATCTTGGATTGATCGAGTTTGTCGTGGTTTGGGGGAAAGGTGGAGGACACGTCAACGAAGCCATGGGCGAAGCTTTGGGCCCTACGGTGATCGGCGGTGGGAGGAAGAGCCGTTGACATGGTTGGGTGGTAGTGTCTTGCTCGTTTCCAGGTTTTGTTTCCTGGTACTTGTATCGAGCTTGAATGCTCGATGTCGTTCAGATGATTTGATCACCGATACAATGATGAGAATAGGTCCGATGGGAGATCGCCAATGAGGGAGGTTGGTCAACGTTGGCCGGAGTTGGCTCTGGTGGAGGTGCATGTGCACGGTGCACTTGTATGTCAGGGTGATTGTGTGTTTGGGAAGAAGTAAACAGGGGATTTGTTTTGCTCAGGGCTTGGGTAATTAAAATGGTTACAGGTTTCTTTGGAAACCTGTTTGTTTTCAAATTTAATTTAATTTTAAAATCTAGAAAACAAGTTTTAAAACATAATCTAAAACCTAAATTTGAAGTATGGAATTCAAAACTGAGTTGAACCTTTTAAATTTAACTTATATTTTATAAATTAAAAATGTTTTAAACAACTTTGAAAGGGTTTAAATAGTTTGAATTTAAAAGAAAAAAATTGAAATAAATATTTTTCAAATATATAGGTAAGAAAAGTTTTACCTTGATAAAAATTTGAATTAATGATTTGTAATTCAATTAATTACTAAGATAATTAGAATTGATTAATTAATTTGTAATTAATTAATGGAATGGATAATTAATCAATAAGGTTAATAACTTTAAAAAAAAAAATTAATTAATGTGGTTAGTTAATTAATTTAAGTGGTTAATTAATAAAGGTAATTAAATTAAGAATAAAGTTTTTCTTAAAACTTAATTAGGATTTAATGATTTGAAATTCATTAAATAAATAAGTAAATTAAAGTGGGTAATTTATTTATTTAATAAGTTATTGATTTGGATTAATTAAATAAGTAATTAAAGTTTAAATTAATTAAATTAAAGTTTAAGTTTAAAAAATTAAGGAATAATTAATTTGTAACTAAGGATTATAAATTAGATATTAATTAATGATTAAAGTTGATTAATCAAGTGATTAAGAATAATTAATTTATTAATGTGATTAATAAATTAAGGCGGTTAATTTGAGAATAATTAATAAATTAAAGTCAATTAATTAGGTAATTGATTTAAAGGTTGATATAATTAATATGATTAATTATGAATAATTTAATTAACTAAAGTGATTGATAAATTAATTTATATCAAATGAGTTGAAATTAATAAATCAAGATTTGATAATAAATTTATAAGTAATTAAATTTCTTGGAAATAAATTGAACTAATTAGGATTAAGCAATTAAATTAATCATGCTTATAAATGATTATTAGATGCTTGACCTTAATTATGAATGATTGTATTGTGTGTTGTGCCTTGAATTGAATGTCTTACCTGATTCGTGATATTTTGTTTTGTGTAGTGAGCTGTGTATAAGTTATTCATTTATTTACATTCGCATATTATCTGAGAATCGGTGAATGGACGATAAGCGCTATAGTTTATATCGCTTATCAACTATATTCCTATTTTTTTTATCTGTGATGATTGAATGATGTTGCACTATTGTGTTAAAACCCCTGGACCACACCATACACACACAAATAGGATTTCACGAGGAAATTGATTAAGTCACAGATTTTTGAAAATAGTTTTGTATTTGAATTTTTAAATTCAAATGTTTTGAAAATGGATTGGGTTTGAAGTGAAAAACTTTTGAAATGGAATTTCAAAGATGGAAATTTATTTTGAATAACCGGATTAAGTGTTGGAATTTAAATACTTTAATTTAAATTTGAATTCAATATTCAAATTGAATTCTGTAATTTGAAACTAGGGATTAACGATATTATACTGGTTATATATGAGTCAAACCATTTTTAAAGTATTATTTTTGGGAATTTGAATTAACCCAAAGATTGTAACTTGTATAAATGAAATCGGGTTTTTTTTCAAAATAAGACCGTTGTTTCTAAATAATAAAAAGCTTCCATAGGAGAAACGAATTTCAAATTATATAAAAAGGGATTTCAAGTTTAATCTAAGATAGTTTTCCAAGTTATAGATGGATATTCGGAAACGAATTTTGAAAATGAATATTTGGGAACGATTCGAAAGCTATGAAACATATCTTTGATTTAAAGATTTAAAAGAATTAATCCTTTTTGAAACGGCTTTGAAATCCGGGAATGAATATTTGTGAAAGTAGGTGAACTTTTTGAAATAAATCTTTTGTTTAAAAGATTTGAAATGGTAATTGATTTAAACCATTTGAAAGAAAGTTTTGAATTATTAAGTTGTGACTTAATTGAAATCCCATATCCATATGTTTTAAATATTTTCGCTCACTATTCGGTTTAGCCGGGAAAGGACCTTTGTGTCATATAACCCATTCCGAATATGTGATTCGACGTTATGGATAGCATTTGAAGACCGGTGATGAAGACCTGGTATTTGCGAAAGCGATGGGATGACCTATCGATTGTTTCTGCATCGAGTCGCGCCGGTATAGAGACTCCTTAAGTGATGGGAAATCCGATCGGGATTGTGAATATCCGGATTGCAAGGACTTCTTTGGAAGTGCCTTCGGTTCTGTTCGAACCCAGAACAGACTTGTATGGATAGTATGTCTGACATTACAAATTGAGATATAAAGCTGATTTCTTTCAAATATATTTCTGTTGGTGGCGGAGAATTTATTCTCTTAGCTTAACACCCTTCTCTGAGACGTACGAGCTCATAGGTTATGTAGTTGATGGTTATCAGCGATATATTCCCAATTTGGTAATGTGACATGCTGAGTGTTGCTGTGAAATGATCATTGTTTGATCATTTGTGATATGATCATTTGTTTGATCGTTTATCTTTGTGATCATTTCTATGATCATTTGTTGACCCAAAGCACAGCTTTTGTATAAAGCGTGACTTTGTGGACGAGACTTCGTCGAGCCTTACACCCCGGAATGGTCAAAACAGGAAAGATGCAGCAAGGTTATGAGGGGTAGCTCCCTTTAGGGTATGTGCATTTCCTTCTGGAAAAGGGTGGTATCATGGTATGGAGCCCAGATACTTACTCATGTTGAAACACTTTATTTATGATTGTGTGATGTTGATTACGAGCGCTCGGATAAAGGTCCCAAAGGACCGAGGGATGGCATACTCGTGTCAGTAGTTACCCAGTTAGGGGTAACCCGGCCTTGTGTTGGCGGAGATCCGGTTTGGTTCTCGGGGACGTCCTTCCAGAGGCGTTCTCATGTGGCAATGGGAAGTTCCTTGGCTTGACCATTTATGGGAAATCCAAAGAAACAATACGATCTTGTACGGTTTTAGTTGTATAACCTGTCATGGAATGTGGCGGTAACCTGCTATTAAACATGGTAGCTATAGTAGGCATACGATAATGGTCGTATGCTGGCTAAGATTTATATCTTTATTTTCGAAATAAATTTTTCCTACACTATGCACTAGTAATAATATCAAATGTTTCTTTTTAATGCGTATCAAGCATCTTTGACTATCATAAGGAGAAATCTCCTCCGATTCTGCGTTTGCATTGTGTGTGTGTGCGGGAGGCCTTATGGTAGTCTCATTTTTAAAAAGCATTGCGAATTGACTTTGAAAATCTTTTGTTGAATGTTTTAAAAGATAAACTGTTTTTGTTGCTCACACCAATCCCACGACTGATCCGGAGTTTATTGTTTCTTTCCTAAACTCTGGGTGCTCATTATTTTCTACACGAGCAGTCTAGAGTTGGGTTTTTCAGATAGTCAGATGTAGTGGATTATCTGGAGTTGGTTCAGTCTCTGGACCACACCGCACTTGCTTATCTTTGTGCATCATTATTGGGAGTTCGAGCTATTGCTGGATTGGTTCTTGGAAATGGAGTTGCAGTTTTGGAGTTCTTCCTTGAAGACTATCTCAGAGTTATATTGTTCCGCTGCTAGATGTTATCTTTTTTTTTCTTTTCCGCTGCTATTTATTGTATCATATCTCTGATGTATATTGATATCTACTGGATCATCTGTTGTATCAGATATTGTATCAAAGCTGTATATCAATGTATTATTCTTTTATTCCGCCGTGTTATTTACTTAATGTTGTTATAAGCTCCGGCGAATCGGATTTGAACGGTCGAATCTATGGCATTCGAATATGATTTGAAGTATGGATGTCGATTTTCGAGCGGGCAAAATTCGTCTCGTCACACTAAGAACTCCAAAAACATTCAAACCCAAATTTCACATTAAATACTCAATTAAAAATTACAATTTGCATATCTAAATTCATTATTTATCATCACGATTATGTGCATGTAATTCAATTTAGAATTTAAAGCAGTTGATTTTTATACAAAAATTTAGTTTCACTGTAAATTCCTTATTTAATATTATTTGCTGCTTTTAAAAATTATGAAACAAATTTTAAAATTAATATCAAACATTAACCTACAAATTTCATTTATATAACAATGTCTAATATTAATTCGTTTGAGAGATTTTGAATTTTCTTACAAAATCAACTTCTAAAATGAAAGAACAGAGATAAATATTATACAGGTTTTTCCTACTCTCAGGCAATCTCTACCAATAACATGCATATATGACAGTACTCATATAAACAAATGTCCATTTACCAAGCCAAATTCATCACGTGCAACAATAAATTCAAGTATACTATGATAAAAGCTGTTTTTAAAAGGTTTACTCACCTCAATTTGCAGAAAACAGGTTTTAAAAACTTTCCAGTCCTTTGAATTTTAAATCTGAAAAATGATGCTTTGATTATGTTGTTGAAACACTTGCATGCCTACAGATTGCTTTGCTGATGAAATTTGAATTTTTACATGCTTGAAATCTTTTGATTTAGAGTGTTGAAACTTGTTGTAGATGTTGAAAATCCCTTTGAAAATGCAGGTTGAAGTTTGCAGGTTTGAAATTGTTGTCAAGAACTTGATGAATTGCAGGTTGATTTAGATTGCAGGTTGAAATAGAACTTTGAAATGTAGTTTGAAGTTGAAAAGAACTGATCTTTGCAGATTTTAAATTTGCTTTTGCTTCTGGCTAAGAAGAAATTTAGATTTTAATTTGCTTTTAAGTTTTAAATTATCGGATTTGAGGAAGGTTTTCTGGCATGGGTTAAGAAGTGAAAAACAAAGAAATGAAAATGAAAAACAAATCTTCTCTTCAAAATATTATTTTTATATAAATTTAAATTCTAAATAAACGAAAATGATGCCATATGTTCCAAAAACATACATTTGTCATTAGCATATTTTAAAAAGTTACAAGTATTAAAAATAATTTATCTATGCATAATTGTGTTTAAAACCTTATATAAAAAAATTATATCTTATATCCATGTAATATGGACACTTGTATTTATATGTATTTATGAAATGTTTTTAAAATAATAATCTTTTGAATTTAGATAAATATACAAGTTTAATCTTTAAAGAAAATTATTATGAAACTAGTTATAATACAAATATATTCTTATGGATTTAAAAATCTTAAAACATTTATTTATATACATTTATAACTATTTAAATTGAAGCTTTTAAAAAGAAAGCAAAACAAACTTTGTTTAAATCCCTTTTTAAACTATCTTATTTAAAAACAAACAATTATCATATATTTGAAAACAATTTAATTAATCTAAATTAACTTTTGAAAATATAAATTTTAAAACCAAGCTTTAAATAACAATTTATACATATATAAATTATCAACAGATTAAATTAAATTTCAAAACAACTCAAATTATAACATATACATACATATATATCACAATTTGAAAATTCAATTTTATTTTAAAACAAAAGATATTCTATTCACAATATATATCAAATATATATTATAAACAAAATAAAATTTCATTAGCTTTGAAAAAATCAATTCTTATCAATATTGTCAGATTAGTTATTTATTAACCTTTAAAAGATTCAATTTACCAAATTAAATTAAAATTATCAAAACGAAATAATTATTAATACAGATTATTAAATTTATATTTCCTAAAATTCCGGGTCGTTACAGCGTGCCTATGTGCCGCTGTGCATATAAAAAGGAACAATGCATCATGCTTTCATTAATGTCATCGACCCTATAAGGCAACTATGCCGCTAGTCTTCTATTCCAACTCTTATTTTTGTGACACCGTTCCTATCCATTTTGGCATTGATATCTACAGCGGTAACGACATCGCGTATCCTCTTTATTATTATAAGGCGGTGACGCCACCATTTTACTATTATTTTCAATGATGAATTTAAATGGGAATGATGTCACCTATTTTAATGGTCACCTTTCCACCATATAAGTTTACCGACCTTACACCATGAAAACCTATGAAACTCTATGCCATGCTATACAACATAGTTATTATTGACTATATAGCTTTGTGTTTCATTAATCAAAGACTTTAACACATTTTGATGTTGAAGAGGGGCAACGTCCCATGCCTGCAATATCCATGCAGCGTTTTATCAATATACGAGGTGTTATTTTTTTGGCTTATAGCCTATGATTTTGAGGTGGTTCAACCTC
This sequence comes from Allium cepa, assembly GCA_030765085.1. Classification (NCBI taxonomy): domain Eukaryota; kingdom Viridiplantae; phylum Streptophyta; class Magnoliopsida; order Asparagales; family Amaryllidaceae; genus Allium; species Allium cepa. The sequence goes on along the minus strand of CM060934.1, from coordinate 538,610,075 downwards.
GAAGTGGTTTCGAACTTTTTCGATAATGTTTTATAACAGCATATATCTTGGCATAAGTATTTTGAATAAAGTAAAGGCTATGTATTTTCCTTGTCCTAAATATGATTTAAAGGATTAAATCATTTACAAAGGTTTGTTTTCAAGGAAAAAGAAAAAGGTATTTAGCCTAGAAATTTAATAAAGGTTTGTTATTCTTATCACCTTTAGGTAAATTATGATAGGATAAATTGACTCGGCGATTAGAAAGCCAGATGGAACTGATGTAGGATCGCACCCTATACTTCAGCTGTTAGCCCCTAGTTGATATTAGTCCAAAATTCCAATGCGTAGGGCTTTGTCATGGTGTTACACCATAATTTACACAAGGTGCAAATTACGAATATTCGAGAAGAGATTCCCTTGGCTTTTATTTTTGAGACCAATTATTTAGTTTCCATCAAGAGTATAGGCTTCAGACTCGGTATCTGAGAGCATGTAGGTCGAGAATATTGGTTAAGGCAACAACAAAGACCGAGATTATTTTCTAAATAGAGAAAGAAGCTTATAAGAGAGCAACAACTGCTGGGAGCAGCAAAACTCCAACATACCCAGATCAACAGCCAAGATAGACAAAAGGAATCAAAGAAGCTATAAATATAAAAGCACCACATCAGCTATCCATGTCAAATGTTATCGACTAGATGATGAAAAGTGTTTAAATCAGAGCCGCCTATAGCAAGCTAGGTCAACAATCTGAGTTAAAGCCCCTGCACCAATGGAAGCACCTTAAATCTACTATAAATAGAGGGCCACGTACTACTGAAAGGGGACTGGCCAACAAATATTCGACATTCTACAATCATTCACTATACTTTACTCCTTTAGAAAAGCTTCAATTAAAATATTGTTAGTGGCGGACTTAGTATCAACTGTATTTATACACTAATTTAAAGATAAAAACTCTCGGCGGAATCTTCAAAGTGGACATAGGGATCAAGGTCTCGAACCACTACAAATCTTGTGTCTCCTTTTCCTTTTGGCATTTATTTTCTATTTAAGTTTTGGAATTTGCTTGATTTACCTTCATCCTCTTGGAACAAGCTTATGAGAACTCTAGGGTGTTGGTTAGATGAAAAATCTATCTAACATTTTTGACGCTAGAAGGAGGGATCGAGCCTTCATCCATCTCCAATCCATCAAATTCTACCATTTCAACCATACATGAAGTCAAAGCTTTCCTTCTAAAAAACTCCTCGTTCCCCTACTCAGGATGAGGAAGTTGAAGAACTACCTACGAACGATGGGAATCAGGCAAAACTGGAGAATCAAACAGCCACTGAAGAAACCGTCGTCCCAATCCTTTTCGAAAATGAATTTCTCCAGATGCAGCTAAAATTTATTTCTGATACAGCCCAACGATTGGACGACTACCATACTGAGGTCAAGATTTTTTTTTGAATTAGAAAAGAAAGCCTCAATAATACTTAAGAAGGACGAGCATCCTCTTACTATTAAATGGAATGTCGAAAAATTGCCAATCACTAATGAAGACTTGAAAGCTAAGTCCATGACAGCTAGGGAAGCAACAAGGAAAGCTTCTGAGAAGTCCTTAACTTTAAGCCCAGAAAGGATGAACTTCGGAAGAAGGCAGCCACGCGGGTCAGAAACCCATGGTATTGAAGCCGAGACTCTAAAGCTTATCGAGGACTAGAGGATGGAAACCTTATTGATGAAGTTATCAGAATAGGTACAAAAGCTACAAGAAGACTGATCCAACCTTACTTTAGAGATGAAGCTTCAAAATGTTCAACCTTTCTCCAAAGAAATAATGATAGCCCCCATGCCTTTGAAATTTAGGATCCTAAAGCTTTCTTATGATGGATCCACTGACCCCAAAGATCACCTCGCCGTGTATGAAATACAAATGCAAGCTATTCAAACCTCAGATGAAGTAAAATGCAGGTTTCTGGCGGCAACCTTTAGTGGGCCTGCTTTGAAGTGGTTCCAGTGTTACCCACCAAACGCTATTAGTTCTTGGGAGCAACTGACCATAGAATTCTTAACACGGTTCTTCTTTCAAAGGACACCAGAATAGGACTAAGTTTGTTCGCTGACTTCAAGCAAGGGTGAGGAGAATCCCTAAAGGTTTATTGCAAGAGATTTATTGATGTTGTTGCCTGGTACACGGGGATGACTGATGAAACCAAATTAGTCGCTATCACTTTGGGGTTATGGAGGAATTCCATATTCTACGATGATCTACTGAGTTAAGAGTACAAGTCCTTGAGCAAGTTCTTTTATCGAGCTCGAGGAGAAATTCGGATTGGAGAATCCAAAGGGGTTGTTTAAAAGAACCAGGAATGGGAAAGCGACAATAAGAAATTTATTCTAGCTAAGAGATTCAAGAAGGAGCATCAGGTCTCGGAGGTCTATCCCCTAACTCACTCTTATGCCCAGGTGTATGCTATGACTCAGGACCGAATCCCTTACCCACCTAGAAAATGAGAACCCGAAGTGAACCAAGGTGGAAAATACTGCATTTACCATCGGTAAGATGGCCACAACACTGAAGAATGTAGATTTTTGAAGACCTTCATCAATAAGTTGGTTAGGGAAGGGAAGTTGGATGAATTCTTGAAGGATAACAATGCTCAAGAAGCCATTACCCCAGCCAGAAACGAAAGCACGCAACCTCAAGTACAGGCGCTAAGATCTCTACCAGCCCTAGGAATTTTGTAGGCATCATTCTAGGAGGACCTCATATTGCTGGGGCAAGCAATGGTAGTTTGAAGAGGTATATCAATGAAGCCAAAGCAGAAGACATCTTGGAATATGAGACGAAAAGATTGGAGAAAAAATGGAAGGTGGGGCCAATAATCACATTTGATGATTCGGAACAGCAGGGTGTCTGCCACTCGCACAATGACCCACTTGTGATTACGGCCCACATTGGGCTTTCAAAAGTGGCAAAGATAATGATAGACACTGGAGCTGTCGTCAACATAATCTTCAAGCGTGCATTCAACGAGATGGGATTACCTGAGAGTGTACTCAAGCGTAATCAAACCCCCATATATGGATTCAATAATGAGAGAGCAATGCAACTCGAAGAGTGTAAATTGATGGTCAAAATCAGAAATAGTCCTCATTGTAGAATTTTCAAGACCACTTTTGTCATCATGGACATCTTGTCAGCATACAACGTTTTCTTTGGATGACCAGCTCTCGACTTATAGATGGGTATGTTTCTACCAGGCATTTACTTCTAAAATTTTCCACTGAAATAGGAGAAGTGCTTGTAAGAGGAGAACAGTGGATCTCCAGACAATTGTATTAGGCAAGCCTTAACACAATCAATAAAGGAAAGACATCAATCTTATGATGACAATGTCAAAGTTAACAACCTGCACCTCCTGAAGTTAAGGAGAAAACAAATAGCATGAGTTCTAAACCCAAGGAAAGCCAAAGGAAACCTTTAAGAATTTTCCTAAGACAAGAAGATCTCATGACTGGAGAATTATTCTACATATCAAGCTATCATGGAAGATTTAATGAAATAGAATGGGGGCAGAATAGTAAACCTCACAGGAGAAAGAGAAAGGCTATCCATACTATTATCCCACCTTTTGGCAAGACCATGATATCATAGAATTGATTAAGAATAGTTTGTTACCAACCTTGGGAATAAGCTATATACAAAATTATGGACAATGTTCGAACAGATTTGGACTGGCTCCAATCAAGGTGTAATCAATATGAAGTAACAAGGAAGACCCTATGAGGCTACCTTTCAAATTTCAAGAAAATTGGAGTTCGTACGCTCGAGTTGCGGACAAATGAAGAATTTATTGGATCGATCTAGAACGATCCATGAAATAGCGTAAATTGACGAAGATCGATTAATATCTCAAAATTTACAAAGACAATGCTCTTGAAACTTCAGAGCATCAATATATTAAAGTGCATAGCCGACAAAACGATCACATGACAAAACGCCCAAATCTTGGAAACAGAGGCCGATCGTTATTAGAACGATCGTAAGAATCACCAAAACAATCCATATTCAATGAAGGCTGGATGATGTCCACAAACGAAACATCAGAATTGCACAAAATTTGAAGAGCAAGTAATTTACATCATGAAGAGCCTATATTATCGATCACATAATAGAACTCAAGGAAAACATAAAAAGACACCGATCGTTATTGGACGATCAGCATAATGATCGGTGTTCTACAAAGAAAGAACGATATCTCAAAAACTATAGCTCAAAATGAGACCATATTTTGGGAACAAGGCCTGGAGGTCTGTAGGACCACCCAAGAACGATCGCACATTGATTGGAGACAAAAGTAACAATTAGACCCGATTGTTATTTTTTAAAATTTAGACCACCAATCATTCTGGTGGGCCTTTACGGATCTAAATATTCTTCTAGCAAATTTTCAGCCCGATCCATGCATGTCTTCCTTTATAAATATAGCTACCATTATCCATAAAGAGGATCCTTCTTTCTACTGCCCAGGCTCTGCCATATTTGTTCTTCACTCTTGTACTAATGGATCCCATCTAATCCAAACATTCTTGTAATCTTAATCCCGTGCAAGATCAATAAAAATATAAAGTGGATGTAGGCTAAGATTGTCGAACCACTATAAAAATTCATGTGTTTATTTATTTCTCTGCTTTGTTTAATTTCGTTCATTATTTAATCTTTATGAGATTCTTTTGGGTGTTGATGCCCATTTTTGGCATCAACACACACTGTATAGAAAATTTCGAAAGAAGAAGAAATTAAGCTTGATCTTGATCCGAGACAAGGGACCGAGGCAACTTCAGTAGCCGTGACTCCCGAAGAAACATGCCTCGATGAAAACGAGAAGTCTAAGACAGTCTAGATAGGGGCTTATTTCCATCCCTCTATCCAAAAAGAGTTGATTTCCTTTCTTAAACACAATCAAGATGTATTTGCATGGACTTATGATGATATGGTGGGAATCAACCCCTCAGTCATCTTCCATTGCTTAAATATAGATCCAAAATTTACCGTAAGGCAGAAAGAAGACCCATAGATAGGAAAATGAGTCAGTGGAATAGGTATCTTAAGGCTATCTTAACACTAGAGGAGGGAGTGAATGGTGTTTAATTGATTCGGAATTCAACTTAAAGGCGGTGTTTTCTACCCACTTCCCTTACGTCATGTGACTGAACGAGGCATAAGGGATCAAACAGCAGCTTCAGAATTGCAGCCAAGGAATCGACAAGGAATCGCTACTCAAACAATACTTCCAAAGGTTGGAGAACCAAGGTGATATGACACGAACCAAGGTGGTGTGACTCAAAGAAAACCCAGGAATTTATAGCCCAAAGTCAAACTTAGGTAAAACCAAGATTTTCTCCAAGCATACACCAATATGACTCCAAGAACCATTCTTCACTAACCCAGCATTTCGAATTCAGCTACTCCAAGCAAAAAAGTTTTTGACTCCAAGCAAATAGCGTATTTTCTCAGGTCCGACTCCAAGTAAATCACCACAAATCCATCAATTCCGGTCCATCTTACTTTGCTCATATCTCAAGCGTACGGACTTCGAATGACTTGAAACTTGGTGTGCAACCTCCAGAGGCCTTCCTTACTACTTATATGGATCGTGCCCCATCTAGATGAAAGTAAAGGGCACATCACCGATCCATGACCCCATCCTAACTGATTCGCCATTCGACCGGCATTCTAACCTATTCAAACGTTCGACAATCATGCATAAATCATTAGCAAGCATGACAAGCCGCTGTAACTTAAAAAGGACCAGACTAATGATGACTGGAGTATTTCCCCTAGTCGAAACCAATTCATTGAAGCCATTCAGCTTGTAGAATATCTGAGGAGATTCAATGTACCAATAATATCGGCTTACTCATGGAAAACCGACCCTCGACTACATTCATGAATTCCTCTAGAGCAATAGATGCCATCAAATGCAGATGCTTTTCCTATATTCCTCAAAGGTATAACGATCATGCGGTTTATGCGGTTATCACCCAAATCCATCTGCTCATTCAATCATTTGGCTAAGAAGTTTGTCGAGCAATTCAAAATGCATGTGAATCACCCCAAGGATGTGATGTCATTATCCAACTTATTTCAAGCGGTAGGCGAGCCACTCAAGGACTCCTTGTAGAGATTCAGCACCTTTATCGATGAAGTGAGCAATCCTAATTGGCACATCATACTGATGGCATTGATAAAGGGAATCGATCCCAAGGAAGATTTTGGCAATTGGTTAGTTGAAGAGCCTCCTATGACCTTGGATTGATTCTGTTATAAAGTGAACCAAAACCTAAGCTAGGAGGAGGTAGAGCAGACTAGGGGAATGTATGATGCAGACCCGTTATCTAACGGAATTCAAAGCGAGGGCAACATTGAGGCCATAGACGAGGACTCAAATTCTAGGAGACGACTTAGGATCCCAAAATTCGACCCATATACTCCTTTGAACGATTCAATCGAAAACAACTACTTGGAGACTCACGACTCGAAGTAGTACTAGAAACCAGCCTCGAGAGAGTATACGAAAACCCAGAAGAAATCCAAGAAATGTTGTATTTTTCAAGATACGCACGGCCATAACAATGGCGATTATAGACGCCTCCGAGATGTGATTGAAAACCTAATCCAGAAAAGAAATTTTTCAGTAATACATGCAAGCCCCACGGAATAGTGGGCAGGGAACATTCGACCCTATCAATGAAGAACTTCGATTATCAATTGGACCACCTACGGTCGACTGCAAGCTAAGAAGGACTTGGGCAAAGTGGAATAGCGAGCGTACAACAGGCTTCACTTATCAGTAAGATTTATTTCAATTTCAATTTTGTTGTGAACTACGACTAACTTGAACTGAACGACTTCTAAACGATGCAAGGAACAAGTACTTAGAGTTAGGCGCCTACCAATCACTATGGACAATGATCAGACCGTTGGAGTTTCATCAAGATGAGCTGATTTAACCGCTCGTTAGCACCTATATGCCCCTGACATAGGACAAGGAATCAAAATGGAAAGTGGGTGTGACTTGACCATCCACATCCTTCACTGTGCTTTAATTTGATAGAACATCTATCCTTACTCAGAGCCCGACAAGGTTAAAATCCTGTAAAAAATGGACATGACTGACCGTCCACTCATCAACTTCCATGATTGACTCGAAGTTCGCTAAAGTACTTATGCCTCATCCAAAGCTCAACAAGACCGAGGCCCAACTAAGGAGCATGCGATTTAACCGTCTACACATTAACTCCTTCACTTGACATAGAGGGAAGTCTGGGAGCTCGACTAAAAGTATGTGCGATCGACTGTCTACTCATCAATTACCACCCTCGACACGAGGACATGACTTCAACTTGAGGTGTGCGACTTGACTTTCCACCCAATAACTCTCTACCTCGATTTTCCAAGAAGAGTACGAAGCAAATTGGTAGAAACCTGATCGTCCAACCCAAGCATGCATGTGATCCGACAATTCTTCGCCTACTTCCATCCTTGACCTAACAAGAAGAGCTACAATCACCAAGCGGATATGAATCGATCGTCTCACTTTCCAAGTTATGTCCTCGATGCGGGGGTAGAATTCATTCCATGAATGAACGTGAGTCGATCGTTCATTCGATAACTCTTACCTCGACTTGACACATGGAGTATAAATCAAAAATGGGTGCGACTGACCACCCATCATATAACTTAGTTCCCAGAGCGTGAACTGGAATATAAATACAAAAAGATGGATGCGGTCCGACCGTCCATCGATCAACTCTAGTTCCCAAAGTGTAAACTGGAATATAAACACAATAAGATGGATGCGGTCTGACCGTCCATCGATCAACTCTAGTGCCTAGAGTGCGCACTGGAGCATATACACAAAAAGATGGACGTCGTTCGACCATCCACCAACCAACTCTTGCCTTGAGAGCATGGTCAGGAGTACAAACACAAAAAGTGGACGCGGTTCGACCGACTGCTCTCTAACTCTTCCCCTGGGTTGGGGGCAAAGACACAACTAAAAGTGGATGTGGTCCGACACCCACTCCCCTGGTCGGTCATGGGGTTCGCCAAAACACTTATCTTACTCCCAAGGTTCAACAGAAGCAAGATCTAAATAAAAGTGGATGCGGTATAACCGTCCATGCATCGGCTCCTACCTCGGATGCAAGGGGCAGTTTGAGAGCTCAAGTTTAAATAAGATACAACCCGACCATCTACAAATTAGCTCCTTCCCATGATTCAACGTGAAGAACTCCAAGTAAGAGTGAACATGATACGACCGACCACTCTTCGACTACTGCCCTTGACTTGGGGGCAAAAGAAATGACTATGGAAAATGTTATTCAATCATTTTTCGGAATAACTTTAAGACCCAAAAGTATGGACTGGAGTGTAACACAAATTGGATGCGATTCGACCACCCACCAACAAACTCTTATCCCCAATGTGGGGATATGAGTATAAATAAATAGAGGAGTGCAGTTAGACGACCCATTGTTCCATAAACTCTAACCTGAACTCGATAGGAGGAGTATAAACACGCTACGCGAGATTCGATCATCCGCGAACTAACTCCACCGATCTGAAACTAGTGGCATGAGTGTAACCACTAAAAGCTGAATGTGACAGCTCATCATAGCTCCATCTTGGTGTTCTCTACGGCTTAAGGCAATGACTGCGAGGAGGCTTTAATACCAAACCAATTAGAATGACAACCGAAGTTATGGGAGACCGATTATATCATACCAATGGATCGACGGTCAACATCGATCCATACCAACCACAAATAGAGGTCCTCACCTAGAGTATAGCAACATTTAAACCAAAAGGACATGATTGACCATCCAATACACAACTCATACCCGAATTCCGACGAAGCATCGAGGTCTTCCACCAGGAAGGAAAAGCCAGAATACAATCCAGAATGGGCATGACTCGGCCTTCCATCAACCAACCTGATCCCATGATTCAACGGGAAAGAGTATAAAGCTAAATTGAACATGACTTGCCTTCCTACTTATCGATATATGCCCCAGACTTGGGGGCATGAGTGAGAAATATGATGAATGTGACCCGACCATTCATCTATAGGATCGATTTCAACCTAGACGGGGGTGAATAGGCTGATGCTATTAATTATAAAAATTATTGCGGAATTATATAAAATAATTGCAACACAGATTTATCAGAATTATAGCAGCATAGATAATAGCATAATAACAAAAATAGAAAATACAGATTTACCCAGCTTCGGCAAAACCCTGCCTACTTGCTGCCCTCAAGGTTTCTACTAGAAATTAAGCAGTCAGATACTTACACACGTAAACTCGCGACACCCATTAAACTAAGCAGTCAGATACTTACACACGTAAACTCGCGACACCCATTATCAACTGGCCTTAACTCTACGCTCAAAACCCTACCACAACTCAGCCATTGAGTTGCGAATTCTCGAACTACACCACCGTAGCTCGTCCCCTACTCACACGACTAGAAATTACAAGAGTTGAAAAAGTAAATTGAAAATAAAAACAATTTAAAAAATACAAAACCCTAATTTTTAACTAAATCCCAAGATAATAAAAGTCGACCTAATAAAAATACTGAGATAAACGATTTATCCCTTTTTTCTTCTAATCCTTCGGCACGACTCCTTTGTTTTATTTCTTCGGCCTTTAATTCTCTGACTTAAAAATGGCAGCTTAGTTTTTTCCTCATTCGTTTATTCTTTAAAAAAATTTAGGGCTTTGTGGGTAATTCGCCGCTTAGTTGAATGATTCCTGAAGCTTTGAATGTTTTCTTCTATCAGTGATTGCGTGCGGATCAAAGTCGAGATCTAATGATGCTTCGAATTTAATTGGTACGTTAGTCCTTTTCGATTTATATTATTCTCGACTTGATTCGAGTTTCTAATTGATGCTATGCTCTGTGATGTTGCTTGAAATCGAATGAATTATTACGCCGATGATATTATGGTTTACATAGGGTTTTAATTCCCTAAAGTTTCGTTTGAATTTATTATTTGAATTCGTTAATTATTTTGTTCCGCCGTATGATTTTGATTGAATGTTTGAGATGATATCTGACTTATTCAATTTTGTATACTTTGGGTTACTTGATTATCACAGCTCGATTCTTGACTACCACGGCTTTGACTTTGCTATGACAATATTGATTTATTTCGACCGGTGATTTGAACTTGTTTCTTATGACTTGGTTCCAATTTTTGTGCGCTGACTTCGGATTCTTTGTCTTTGTTCATTTTGAAATTCCTGATGTGTTTTGACTTTGTTAAAAAAACTGTTGTCTGCATTGAACTTGCATTGTGTCTTCATTTGTACACATATATGTACGTGATGTCTTGGTTGCTCATGATAGTCTGTTTTACTTGGTTTTGTACTTTGGTTATTATGCACGGCTTGGTCTTGTAGTCTACTGTGTATTCATTGTTGAGGCTATGGTTGACTGGGCTTTGCTTGCATATGTTCCTCATATATATGATATCACCTCTGTTGACTTTGGTTACTTGTGCATTGCATATTGAGCTGGTACATGTTGATTACTTTGTAGTTTTACATATGCCTTTGAGTTCACACTGTGTATGTGTGTGTGTGTGTGTGCTAGTTATTGTGCACATTGTTCTGATTCTATATGAAGTCAAATCTGTATACTTGTTGTTGATTTAGTCTGTTGCATCGAGTTTGCATTGAGCTCTGGTGGTACTTGAGTCTTGTTCCCATATCCTTGTATCTGAACCTTTTGCACTTCCTTTTGTACTTGAATGCATGTTTGAACTTGACTATGTGATCTGCACTGTTGTACTCCTGATCATGCTATATTGTTCCATGAGTGTTGAGGCTTCACTTGAGCTGTATTGGTTTGTAACCTGACTTGCATACTGCTCCATTTGCTAGGCCCTTTGTGCACCTGTATTTGCATTCACCACTTTGTACTATGGTTTCTCTGATTTATATGATGTCATTTAGCTGGTTTGGTGGTGAATTTTTTCCTGTTCCTTTGTGGTCCTGGTCTAGTGTTCTGGCCATTCTTTGTTTCAGTACTTATATATGTAGTGTATAGCTTTGAACCCTTTTTGGTCGAGACTTGTTTTAGTTGTCTTGACCATTTTCTTAAACTTGTGCATTTTTAATTGCACTTGTGTTGAATCTAGCATAAAGCTCGGGTTTGACCTTGTGCTCGTGTCGTGATTTTATTTGTATTTCACTTGAGTTGAACTCGGCTTTTGATTTGGGTTTGACCTTGTGCTCACCTATCCTTGTAGGTTTATCAAGTGTATATCGATGTGCACGGCCTTGTGGCATGTACAGTGATACACTGTGCATGTCACAAACTATTCGTGTATGATGAATTCAAAATTAAATGATGACGAACAACCCAAATAACTGAGGCAAATAATATTTTCAAATTTACATTTTATTTTATACTGCAAAAATATTCTATTTTCAATTTTACTACGTCAATGTATATTTTTGCAGATTGCTCAGATGCTAGATTCAATCTGGCATGGAGTTGAAGATAAATACGAGTGAATAAGTGATATGTAGTGAGGACATTTGTAAATGAATAATTGTGATATGATTGAAATTGTAATGTAATTGAAATTTGTATATATATAGTGAGAGCTCAAATTTGAACTATTCAAAATTGTAATAAATATTTGTTTGAATAAAATATTTATTTGAATTTAAACTCTGTATTATTTATTTTATTCAGCAAATATTTTTTTAATTATGTGAAAAATAAAATAGTATATTAAAAAAATACATTTAAATGAATATATATATATATGTTTACTGTCATCAAACAAAATCATATATTCGCATATTCAACAATATCCCCCTATTGATGATAACAAATATATATTTAAGATTTCAAATTTGTTAAATGTATTTGATCATTCAATTTGATCCCCCTATTTGAATGCTCCCTCTCTACACAAAGCTCCCCCTTCATATATACATGAAAATAAATAAAAATATTCAAATGTTCCTAGATGCATATAGTAAATTATTTGACCTTTATTTGCTTTTATTTGACAAAATCTTAACTTTTCTCTCTCCCTTTTGTTATCAGCAAAAGAATAATAGTGTTAGAAAAAAAATAGATATAAAGTGATAGACAATAATACAATATTAATACTCAATCGGACATAAATATTAAATTTCGGTAAAAATCAAACAAAAATCATAAATACTCTTTTTGACGTATATTCCACTTTAGAATGATAGGGATAATGTCATCAAATAAAGCCATATAGTTGTGTCTATTTGTAGTATATTTATATCAAGAATTTGAATATTCACTAACCATGCATAACCGTTAGGAATTTTAAATGAGATTAGTAGTATTCACAATTTTTTAAAAAAAAATGAATTCAAGTATCTTCTAACCACGCATAACCGTGAGGACTTTTAAATGGGATTAGAATCAACTTGTCTATTAAATCAATCAATTTTGATATGCGTTCCATACGTGCATAACCGTGACGAATTTTAAATGAGCATGGAAGCATATAATTAAAAATTCCAAGTAATTCACCCATGTATAACCGTGAGGACTTTTAAATGAGAGTGAATACTTTGGATATTTTTAAAGAAATAATGAAATGAAAAACAAATGAATTTCCATTTAAAATACCACATATTGACATACTATATTGGATTTGGATGAGTGATGGTCGATAGAAATATGATAGAATCAGAGATGGTCATGGAATTTTTACCAACAAAAAGTTTTTATAACTCTTGTTTCAATTTCTAAAGAAATTTACTAATTATACTATCTCGAGTTATAATATATGATCAGTATCAACACTCGTCACTTTTTCAATCACTATTTATCTTTTCGATATTCAGTAGGGAGTCATATTAGTTAATGTAATCATTTAAGCTCAAATTCAAAAATAATTATCAAATTTTCTAAAAATGACTAATCTGAAACATGGTCAAAAATGATTTTCTAGAAGGGGTTTTATAAGAAAAATTCTGCTATTTGAAAATTTTTGAAATGAAAAATATGCAGATTTTTTCTTTGAAAAACGATGCAGCTAATGAATGTTTCAACATGAATCACGTTCCACTAGTAATTTTTCTATCAACCAAATTACCAATGTAATCTGCATCTGAATTTTTCTTTCCCTTGAGATTATCATTAGTTTGACTGTTATAGACCAGACTGTGAAGTTTCAACAAATTTCTTAAAATCATTTTCAACAGCTTTTAAATAATTTCTCTTGAATTTGAATTTGAAGCCAAGTATACAAGCAAACAAAATATAATGTCAAGTCAATTATATCCACATGTATCATGAGTAATCATCAACTAATAAAGCATCACTAATCCAAGCAAATCTATATGAAACAGTTGATGATTGGTCAACAATTTTGCATGAATCAGAGTCAAAAATAAGAACAGGTCAAGTTAGAATATATCAAATAAGAATAAGTCAGAATCAAGATCAACATTTATTTCTTTATCACATAACTGGCTGATTAGATTGCGGTGCAGATTTTCACATTAAATAAATCGTTCAAAATAAATATACCGTTACCTCTTTTACCTTTATGAAATTTTTCGTTGTAGCCATCGTGATTCTGCCATCTTTATACTAGGCTAAGGAACTTTGATTTGTCGCCCGTTGTGTTTCTAGATCAGCCAGAATCTAGATAACACAGTTGTTGTTCCTTAGCCTGCCACCATACATACACGTTAAAAGGTTTTTGTGACCTATTTGTTTTTATAGGTCCATGGTTGTTAGTGGCAAATGATTTTAAAAAATAAGTTTGTGGAGACCCAAAACTATTTATATATGTTCCTTTTGGCACCCAAATTTGTTTAACTTTAAGAGATTTTATATTTGTGCCTTTTGGAACCCAAATTGGAGTGGCTTTCACATTTTTGGGTCTATACCAGCAATTGTTTTGATTATGTCCAATTTTTCTACAAATTGTGCACTCGGATTTGACTTTATTAATTTTTCTTTTAACGGGTTCAGATTGATTATATCCAAGTCCTTGTCTAACTGTATTAATAGTTTGTTCCCTAATAGCATATTCAGCAATCTTTCACTTTTGGAAAAAATTTCTAAAGTCATTGACAGTTGTTAGACTTGTGTTTTGAGAGATTCATTTTCGTTCAATAATTGTGTGCACTTTTTAATGGAATTTTCTCTCGTCGTGTTTTCTCTTTCTTTCAAAATCAAAATTTCATTTTCAAGTGATTTTATTTTAATTTCTGGTTTTTCAATCTCCTCTTTGAATGATGGACACTTATCACACTTTGGGATCCTACTTTGATAGTTTTTAACTAATTGATCAAGTTGTTTATTTAAATCTATCAAAGTAACTTTTTGTGGTTCAAGTTTAGCGTACTTCTCCCTTAGTTATTTAAAACATTCATTTTCTTCGTGGAAAATATAAGTAATTCTAAGTGAGTGAGTTTTGAACCTCGCTTGGCTCGTCATTGTCGCTATCAGTTATATCACCTCAAAGGCACATATCTGCTTTCTCACTCTTACTGCCAGTACTTTTATTATCTTCATCACTTGTATTCCACGTGGCTGTAGAATTTCTCCTTTTTGATTTCTTTTCTTCACCGTGTCGATTTTGAGGACAATTGGGCTTGATGTGTCTAGGTTTGTTGCACTTATGACAGATGATCTTTCGTTCTTCTGGGTCGCCTAGTGCTTTGACTATTCTGCTTTTCAATTTTTGATCTAGAGCTGGATTTCTGTATTGTGGTTCCACTTTTTGAATCTCTTCATTGGTAATGCCATCTCAGCTACACCATCTTCATCATCATCATCACTACTGCTTTTTGTTAATCCTGTTAAGCATGTTTCAGTATCGATTATGAAGGATTTATCATTGCTTTTTGCACCATATAATGTATCAAAAGTATTCCAGATTTCATGTGCACTTTCATAATGAGAGATAGAGTTAAAATTATCTTGATTAATATGAGAATATAATATATGCATAGCAAGAGCATTAATCGAGATAATTTTCTCGTCTGTTATATTACACCCATTTTCAATAATATCCCAACATTTAACGTTAACAGATTTTAAATAAAATTCCATTTTCAATTTCCAATTCAAAAAATATGTTCCATCAAAAATAGGAGGGATAATACTGGACCGACCCTCAGCAAAAGTAGTCATTTTAAAAATTCAAATTTCTAAAAAGAATTGGTCTTTGAAAAAAAATCAAACTTTTCAAAAAAAATGGCTTTTGAACCAGGTTCTGATACCACTTGTAGGATCGATTTCACCCTAGAGGGGGGTGAATAGGGTGATGCAATTAATTATAAAAATTATTGCAGAAGTATATAAAATAATTACAACACAGATTTATCAGAATTATAAAAGTACAGATAATAGCAGAATAATAAAAATAGAACACACAGATTTACCCAGCTTCGGCAAAACCCTGCCTACGTGCTGCCTCCAAGGTTTCTACTAGAAATTAAGTAGTCAGACGCTTACACACGTAAACTAGCGACACCCGCTATCGACTAGCCGTAACTCTATGCTCAAAATCCTAACACAACTCAGCCATTGTGTTGCGAATTCACAAACTGCACCACCATAGCTCATCCCCTACTCACACGAGTAGAAATTACAAGAGTTTAAAACGTAAATTGCAAATAAAAACAATTTAAAAAATACAAAACCATAATTTTTAACTAAAGCCCAAGATAATAAAAGTCGGCCCAAATAAAAATACTGAGATAAACATTTTATCCCTTCCTTCTTCTAATCCTTGGGCACGACTTCTTTGTTTTATTTCTTCGGCCTTCAATTCTCTAACTTAAAAAAGGCGGCTTCGTCTGTTTCTTTTTCGTTTCTTCTTTAAAAAATTTAGGGCTTTGTGGGTGAGTTGTCGCTTAGTTGAATGATTGCTGAAGCTTTGAATGTTTTCTTCTACCAGTGATTGTGTGTGGCTCAAAGTCGAGATCTAATGATGCTTCGAATTTAATTGGTACGTTAGTCCTTTTCAATTTATATTATTCTCGACTTGATTCGAGTTTCTAATTGATGCTATGCTCTGTGATGTTGCTTGAACTTGAATAAATTATTATGCCGATGATGTTATGGTTTATATAGGGTTTTAATTCCCTAAAGTTTCGTTCGAATTTATTATTTGAATTCGTCAGTTATTTTGTTCGGCCGTATGATTTTGATTGAATGTTTGAGATGATATCTGACTTATTCAATTTCGTATACTTTGGGTTACTTGATTATCATGGCTCGATTCTTGGGTACCATGGCTCTAACTTTTCTGTGATGATATTCATTTATTTAGGCCGGTGATTTGAATTTGTTTCTTATGACTTGGTCCTAATTTTTGTGCACTGACTTCGGCTTCTTTGTCTTTGTTCATTTTGAAATTCCCGATGTGTTTTGACTTTGTAAAAACAACTTCTGTCTGCATTGAACTTGCACTGGGTCTTCATTTGTACACATATATGTATGTGATGTCTCAGTTGCTCATGGTAGTCTACTTTACTTGGTTTTGTACTTTGGTTATTGTTCACGGCTTGGTCTTGTAGTATTCTATGTATTCATTGTTGAGGCTGTTGTTGACTGGTCTTTGCTTGCATCTGTTCCTCATATATATGATATCACGTCTGTTGACTTTGGTTACTTGTGCATTGCATATTGAGATGGTACATGTTGATTACTTTTTAGTTGTACATATGTCTTTGAGTTCACACCGTATATATATAAGTGCTAATTGTTGTGCACATTGTTCAAATTCTATATGAAGTCACATCTGTACACTTGTTGTTGATTTAGTTTGTTGCATCAAGTTTTCATTGAGCTTTGGTGGTACTTGAGTCTTGTTCCCATATCCTTGTATCTGAACCTTTTGCACTTCCTTTTGTACTTGAATGCATGTTTGAACTGGACTGTGCAATCTGCACTGTTGTACTCCTGATCATGCTATATTGTTCTATCAGTGTTGAGGCTTCACTTGAGCCGTATTGTTAACCTTACTTGCATATTGTCCCATTTGCTAGACCCTTTGTGCACCTGTATTTGCATTCACCACTTTGTACTTTAGTTTCTATGATTTATATGATGTCATTTAGCTGGTTTGGTGGTGAATTTTTTCCTGTTCCTTTATCGTCCTGGTCTTGTGTTCTTGCCATTCTTTGTTTCAGTGCTTATATATGTAGTGTATAGCTCTGAACCCTTTTTGGTCGAGACTTGTTTTAATTGTCTTGACCATTTTCTTGAACTTGTGCATTTTTAATTGCACCTGTGTTGAATCTAGCATAATGCTCGGGTTTGACCTTGTGCTTGTGTCGTGATTTTATTTCTATTTCACTTGAGTCAAACCTGGCTTTTGATTTGAGTTTGACCTTATGCTCACATGTCCCTGTAAATTTATCAAGTGTATATCGGTGTGCACGGCCTTGTGGCATGTATAGTGCTACATTGTGCATGTCACAAACTGTTCGTGTATGACAAATTCAAAATTAAATGATGACGAACAACCTAAATAACTGAGGCAAATAATATTTTCAAAATTACATTTTATTTTATACTGCAAAAATATTTTATTTTCAATTTTACTGCGTCAATGTATATTTTTGTAGATTGCTCAGATCTGGATTTAATCTGGAATGGAGTTAAAGATAAATACGAGTGAATGAGAGATATGTAGTGAGGACATTTGTAAATGAAAATTTGTGATATGATTGAAATTGTAGTGTAATTGAAATTTTTGTGTGTGTGTGTGTGTGTGTGTGTGTGTGTGTGTATATATATATATATACTGAGAGCTCTAATTTGTACTATTCAAAATTGTAATAAATATTTGTTTGAATAAAATATCTATTTGAATTTAAACTCTGTGTTATTTATTTTATTCAGCAAATATTTATTTAATTATGTGAAAAATAAAATAGTATATTAACAAATACATTTAAATGAATATATATATATATATATATGTTTATTATCATCAAACAAAAATCATATATTCGCATATTCAACATCATCGATTAACTCTAAGTCTCTGGAGCTTAGGTGGGAGTGTAAACACGACTAAGACGAGACTTGACCATCCATGCAGTGTATTTATCAACCCGAGACCTAGGTAGAGGTGTGATCATCCAAAAGCTGACTGTGATAACTCAATACTGCGACTCATACCTAGTATTTACATTGACTCAAGGCCACGACTGAAAGGATGCCTAGAGATAGAATTGTCGAATCGATGCCCAAGCTTATTACTAACTGACCATCACTCCAACCAAAACGATGAGTAACGGATAATGAGTACATTGAATGGAAAGCGGGTTACTTGAATATACAAGAAGATTCAAACTCAAAGAAAAAGCCAGCTATGCAGTTGATTGCAACACGAGGCTGAACCCTACTTACATTTGATTCAATGTGCTTATAAGCCTGATCTTCGGTCATTTATAGATAATCGCTCGAAGCATTTATAGCTCTACATTATCAAACTTAATAAATCTTGAAAGGCTCTGGATCGGAGTAACCATCCTAACAGGATTTCACGTTGATTGTTACATGAAACGGTTACGTTTGAACTCAAGGATCCAAGAATGCACCCGTCGAGCTACGATCGACATTACAGTCAGCTATAGTGACCCATCACAGGTACTAAAGATCGGATCATAGCTCAGTGCAACGATGATTAAGGGATTAGTTGGCTTCCTCTGAACGAGTCTTGAACTGTTCGCTTGGTCCTATTCTGACATGCATGCAATCTCACCACCTATCACGAGCCATGCATTGAATATCGAACCAAGGCATGTCCTGGTAAAACAAAAGCGATGCAGCAAAAGCAACACGGCATGGATTCGAAAAGATTTTCTACAATTAAGAGGAGGTGGATAAACTCAAGAACAATGGGTTTATCCATGACGCCCTCTACCCGAAATGGGTATCTAATCCAGTTCATGTGAGAAAAGCTGATGGAAACTGGTATACATACGTCGACTACTTTGACCTAAACAAGGCATGCCCTAAGGATAGCTTTGCACTTTCGAAGATCGACCAGCTAGTATACTCAACCGAATGTCCAAAGGCCATATCAGGCAATTAATGAAAGTATATATGGATGATATGCTCGTTAAGTCATGGAAATCAAACAACATTATCGATGACTTGGTAGAAATATTTAGTATTCTCTGAAGATGTGAAATAAAACTCAATCCCTTGAAATGCTCTTTCAACGTTGCGTCGGGGAATTTCTTGGGTTTCATGCTCAAATCTCGCAGAATTGAAGCCAATCCTAAGAAGATTCAAGCAATCAGAGACATCTAGGTAGTGAAGACAATCAAGTAGGTACAAATCCTATATGGGAAGATCGCCGCCCTAAGTAAATTCATCTCCAAGGCAATCGACAATTAAATTCTCTTCTCCGACCTAATTAGGAGAAGGAAGAGAAACTTTGAATGGATGCAGGACTGCATTGATGCATTTCAAGCTCTGATAGGTCACTTAAAGTGGCCACCTATCCTATCCAAGCCACTGGATCATGAAGACTTATACATTAATTTAGCACAATCCGTATATGCCATAAATGTCGCACTATTACATGAAGAGAATTGGATCCAGAGGCCAGTATATTATGTTAGCAAGCAATTGATAGGTGCTGAGAGAAACTACCCAAAGCTAGAAGAGCTCGCATACTGCATGTTCATTGCTCCACAAAAACTTCACCTTTACTTTCAGGCTCACCCCATCAACGACGGATGCACCGACCAGCAGTTACGACGGGTCCTACAGTGACCTAAGACGTCTGTAAGGTTATCTAAATGGAATATCAAGCTAAGCCTATTCGATATCACTTATCTCCCTCGCAGAGCTGTTTAGGAACAAACGTTGGCGGACTTTATAGCTGAGTTCACTACACCAGACAACTCTCCGGAGAGTGGTGGAGAACCAACCAACCGATGGAAAATGTACATGGGTGGGGCATCCAACGATGGTATTTTGGCACCAGAGTCGTGTTAGTTACTCCTGATGGAACAATCAATCTGTTACATCATGAAACTTGACTTCCCTGCAATAAATAATGAAGCTGAGTATAAAGCCTTGATCACTGGGTCAAAGTTGCCAGAGAACCATAAGTGAAAACTTTACAAATTTTTTGTGATTCTCGGTTAGTAGTATGCCAAGTCAGGGGAGATTTTCAGGCTAGGGGCAGCAACTTGCTCCTTATCTCAACCGGGTCCGAGAGCTACTGATCGACTTCGAGTATTACACCATTACACACATCCCCAAAGATACAAAATGAGAAAGGTGACTCACTGGCCAAGCTAGCCTGTTCCGGGAATGTGCAGCAAATAGACATTGTCCCGATTAAAGTACTAGATGCTCCAAGCATCGACTAGATAGGGATTGGTTGGGTTTTAGAGATGGCCCCAGGAAGGAGGTCATTGGTAACTTCTATCAAAGGTTATCTACAACAAGGGATCCTTCCCAGATGGAGGAATGAAAAATGAAATCTTCCACAAAGCTTCACGCTACATCATTCAAGAAGGAGTCATGTATAGAAAAGGTTTCTCCATTCCCCTACTTTGATGTATCGCCCATGAAGAATAAAACGAGTCTTGAGAGAAGCCCATGAAGGAGAATGTGATGATCACACCTGGGGGCAAACCATGACAAAGAAAATACTCTGCTATGGGTATTACTAACCAATTGTCAAATGAGATGCATCTGACCATGCTGGACAATGCGATGAGTGCTAGATGTTTGCAAAAAAATTTGAGAGCTCTGTCGATGGAAGTTACACGAATGGTATGTACATGGTCGTCTGCCATTTGGAGCATTGGTATTATTGGTTCCTTACCGATCTCTGAAGATAGAACGAAATACGCCATCGCGACAATGGATAACTTCACCAAATGGCTGAAGCTAAACCTTTAGCCACAATCATGATGAAGAAAGTAATCAACTTCATTTTCCGAAGTATCATCTATCGTTTAACCTTCCACAAACCATTGTAACTGATAATGAAACCCAATTTGACGGCGCTGAATTCAAAGACTTCTGTCGACGACATCATATTGAAAATAGATTTCCGCAGTTGTTCACCCTCAAGCAAACAAACAAGTTGAATATATAAACCAAATCAAAGTCCATTATGAAGAAATGTTTAGAAAAGGCTAGAGGCAAGTGGGAGGATAAACTCTCAACAGCATTATGGGCTTCCAAAATCACCTACAAGTCCGTGACTGGCCATACACCATTTGCCCTTGCTTACAACTCTAAGGCCGTCATCCCTATAGAACTTGAAATCCCTTCCCATCGAGCGACTAATTACGACCCCTATTTCATTATAAAAAAAATACAAACAAGGAATTGCAATCCAATTGCAATTAAAGCATAAGAAATTGGTGACGACATGTGAGCGTACAAATGCATCCGAGAGCCAATGACAAGAATGTGTACTTAAACATGCACGTGTATATTCTAAAAATTCGATGTCTTGAAACCAACAGAAATTGAATTTTTTTTCACCTGGAGTTACTAGAGAAAAGACAAAATCAGACATCCAAAGCTTACTAGCCTCGTAGAACTGAACATAGATAGCAACTGATAGAAGAAAATCCTAAATTTATTATATTGGAAATCGACCCACCGTCATGACGATCAAATAGGGATACAACACTTTGGGAAGATAACTCAACAGAAGGGTGATGCCCATTCAATAAACTGGATGGAATCCTTTATAATGATTGAAGCTTGCGACTTTTTAAAGCATGTAATGTTCGAATAAGACGTACTTTAGGGGGGAAATTTTATCCCGCTTTTGGCAAGGCCGTGATACCGTAGATTTGGTTAAGAACAGTTGGTTCCTAGCCTTGAGAATCAGCTATATACAGTATTATGGACAATGATGAAAATATTTAGACCGGGTCCCAATCATGGTGTAATTAATATAAAGAAACAAGAAAGGCCTTGTGAGGCTACCTTTCAAATTTCAAGCCAATTAGAGTTCAGTTATAGACAAATGAAGAATTTATATGGATTGATCTAGAACGATCCATGAAACAGCGTAAATCGACGAAGATCGATCGATATCTCAAAATTTAAAACGCCAATGCACATGAAATTTTCAGAGCATCAATATATCAAAGAGTGGAGCCCACAAAATGATCGCATGATAAAACTCCCAAATCTTGGAAATAGAGGCCGATCGTTATTGGAACGATCGTACGAATCACCAAAAAGATCCATATTCAATGAAGGTGGGATGATATCTTACAAATGGTACGTCAGAATTGCACGAAATTTGAAGAGCAAGTAATTTACATCATGAAGTGCCTACATTATCAACCGCACAATAGAACTCAAGAAAAACAAAAAAGACACTGATCATTATTGGACGATAAGCATACAGATAAGTGTTTTACAAAGAATGGGCGATATCTCAAAAACTATAGCTCAGAATGACACCATATTTTTGGAGCAAGGCCTAGAGGCCTATAGGACCACCCATGAACGATAGCACATTGATTGGAGCCAAAAATAACGATTGGCAGCGATCATTATTTTATGTAGAATTTGGACCATCGATCGTTCTGGTGGGCCTCTACGGATCTAAAGATTCTTCTGGTGAAGTTTCAGCCTGATCCATGCACCCCTATAAATATAGCTACCATTCTCCATAAAGAGGACCATTCTTTCTACTGCCCAAGCTTGCCATTTTTATTGTTCACTCTTGTACTGATGGATCCCAGCTAATCTAAACATTCTTGTAATAATAATCTAGTGCAAGATCAATAAAAATATGAAGTGGATATAGGCCAAGAATGTCGAACCACTATAAAAATCTATGTGTTTATTTATTTCTCTTTTTTATTCTAATTTTTCATTATTTAATCTATACGCTATTGGGAGTTGATGCCCATTTTTGGCATAACACACATTGTATAGTAAACTCCAAAATAAGAAGAAATTGAGCTTGATCTTGATTCGAGGCAAAGGACCAAGACAGCTTTAGCAGCCAAGACTCCCACAGAAACTTTCATCAATGAAAACGATAAGTCTAAGATGGTCAAAATAGGGGCTTATTTCCACCCACTATCCGAGAAGAGCTAATTCCCTTTCTCAAACACAATCAAGATGTATTTGCATGGACTTATGATGATATGATGGGAATCGACCTCTTGGCCATTTTCCATTAATTAAATATAAATCTAAAATTTCTTCCCGTAAGGCAGAAAAGGAGACCCTTAGATAGGAATGTGAGTCAGTGGAATAGGGATCATAAGGCTATCTTAACAGCATAGGAGGGGGGAATTGTTTTTAATTGATTATATGAATATTTTTCAAAATCTATAAGATTCTACATGGAATGATGTAATTAACAATCATAAAATATGAATGCAGATAAAAGTAAATGCAATAAAAGTAAAATGGAAAGAACACACCAAACTTCATACTGGTTCGGGGTTACCCTACATCCAATCCCGCCCTTGTATGGATTTCTTTTCAACAAAATGCAAATACAATCTCGATTTCAAGGCTATAAGACACACCCTCTAGAATCCCGACCTCTGGACAAAGCCACACGATTTTTGGGCTTCAAGCATACCCTCTAGATTTATGGGCCATTAAGCACACCTAATTGACTGATTTTATGGGCTAAAATCACACCCATAAGTATGGCAGTATGATTTTATAGAGTTTTATAGACTCGGTTCTTCGATCTTAATTACAATTGATCCTATAACTCTTAACTAGTACTTTGATCTTGGTTTGAGTGAAAGAAATGAGAGAAATCAGAGAATAGATGAAGGAGAATCAAACTAATGATGATTGCATTTGATTCTGGTTGAATTTCGGAAGAGTTTGGATATATTTTGATTTAGAAATCAAGAGAGTGAAAATAGGAGAGAAGAATAAGAAAGTAAATGTTAAAAATTCATTTGAAAGTCTGGTATATATAGGAAAACAACGATCATGTCCATTTGCGAAAAGATACGATGAAAAGACACTTCTATTTAAATTACAATTTTGAAAATTATGGCCGCTATGTCGATATATAGGAAATGGATAAATCGACATGTCCTTCACAAAATTGAAAAACACTCTATAAAAATTATTTTGAAAATCCGTTGCTTTGTAAAATAATTTGATACTTTGTATAATCATTTAAATATAGTTTACACACATTTTAATCAAAATATTACTTAATAAAACTTTATAAAATAATTTGAAAGATTTAATAAGAGCATTCCAAATAATGTAAATAATATATACATAATCAATATAGTTATAAATTACTAAGTATAAACAAAAATTCAACATACATACATATATATATATATATAGACATGCAAACTTAAAAACACTAAAGGAATATCTTTATAAGTATAAGAGATTGAAAATCATTTTGAGAAATATTTTGAAAAGACTATTTTAAAACCAAGATATTTGGAAAACAACTTAAAACAAAAGTAGAAAAGGAGAGAGGGGTTAGGAAAGTGCTATCAAGGTTTTAAAATAAATTCTACGACTCTATAACTTATCTGGAATATTTTGAAATCTTGAACTCTTCAATACTCATGAGTCTTCATTCTCCAACTCTTGAAACTCTATATTAGCATTTTGGACGTACTCTTGATATTGTATAGTCTTCTTAATCAACACATGTCTAATATCATGCACTATATGCTATAGATATAACTTGATAAAACATAAGTATCTATATTTTATATAATACCCTACAGTTTTTATCATCAAAACCAATGCTTAAGTTACTAACAATCCTCCCTTTTTGATGATGACAACTCTATATATAAAATATAATATAACTCCCTCGGGTTATAAAACCCCCTCTTAATCTATGCCTGGATTTTATATATTTCTCCCCCTTTGTCATCAATAAAAATAACCACCTAAAACAATAACTCTAACACTAACTCTTACTCTAATTCTAACTATAACTCCTCCTCAATAAAATACTAATTGATATATGTAATAATTATATATAATGATGATGAGAATGACTATAAAAATAATAAATGATATGCAAAATTTGATAATCATGAAATAGTCATAATCAATCTAAATATTCATCCAATCCAACAAAGTTAATGTCACACACCATTCAATCAAATCCACACAAACTGAACCAATCAAATCCAAAACAAATCAAGTATTATTATTTATATACAATTAAATCTATTTAAACTAGACATTTCGAGGAACTTCAACCCATCCATCAGTGCCAAAGATTGGATCAGCTTTGATAGCATCCCAATCCTCACCATCTTTGTTGATGGTACACTCTGGATTGCTGATTGGTTCATCTTGGTTTAAGGCAGAAATCATCAACTGAATAGTGTCGAAACGCCTTTCTTGATCCTTGATCATCTGCATTTGACTCAATTCTAAGTGCCTCTGATTTCTTAGGATGAAAGAAAGAATTTTCTTAAATGATTCAAGAGTTTGTTCAAGGTTTTTGATTAGTTTTTGGATAGAAGAGGCCAATAATTTTTATTACAGTTTAGGAATGAAAAGGAAGAAGAGAGAGACTTGAAACAAATGATTTTCTTATTTAGCAGGTATTTAAATGGATGAAAATTCGTTTGAAATGAACGGACACTTGTTGTCTATTTAATTTTCAAAATTTTAAAAAATTTGAAAAATTACCATTGTATGTCGACATACGTGATTTGCAATATCACATATGAACTGTATTTTTCAAAACTATTTTAGTTTATAATTCTATTGTTTTGGTCTATACTGTCCTATTTGTATGACTTTCCGGAGATAATTTACAATGTATAACAACACGAAATAGAATATGCGTCAATAGTAAGGATGAGTACAAGGAAAAAAAGAAAGATGCATGAGATTCAACATAAACTTAAAACTAGAATACCCAAATATAAAAATAGCTTAAACAAACAACTAGAAAGATATGAATGAAGATGAAGAAGAACTACCAAGCTTGCGGATGATCTTCCCAAAGAATTTATCCATTTTGTTGGAAACTGAGGTAAATCTCTTTAAAAATAATTTCTTAAGCTTTCTTTGGTTGTGAAATATCTTCTCGTAATTTTTTAGAACGTCTTTGTTGGATGGATTAGGTGGCATATTGATACTTTCCAAGGCAGTATCCTACTCCTCTTCTTATTCTTCCTCCTCGGCTTCCATTTCCTCTCCTTCCTCTTCCTCTTCCTCTTCCTCCTTTTCTCTTATTTCTTGCCCCTCTTCCTAATCCAACCTTTGTTCCTTTTCCGCAAGCATTTCATAAGGCTTGAAAAAGGGTGAAATACGCATAAGTGAAATGTAGGCCTTGTCAAATATTTTTCGTGGAATTGTTTCCTCTCATTTAAATCTAACACTAAAATAATTGAAAAAACGAGTAAGATGCACACCATAAAATAGTGTGTTTTCATGTTTAGAGAGATTTTTAGGGAATAGTTCATCCAAAATGACTTGAGGCTAATTTATGTCGTATTGACCACAAATGGCGAAAAGAGCTTTGAAAACATTTTCTGCCGGGTTATTATAATTACCTGTTCTAGGAGTGATACTTTGTTGCAAAAGAAGGCTCAAAATTCTTGCTTTTGGATGCAAGTTTTTATTTTTAAATTCAAAATCATCATCACTTTCGAAAATGTCATGGATTACTTCACGATTTTGAGAATCAATTTGAAAAGTTGAAAGGTTCATTCAACTAGATTTGCATCCAAGAATGTGGCCTAAAAGTTCACAATTTAAGACAATTTGTGTCCCCTTGACACACTCCAAATTTCTCCTTCTCTTCCATCATAAAATTTTCCTTTTAAATTTGCATAAGAAAAATTCACCAGTTTTGGATAATAAAAGAAATTATTTTGAGAGGCATCGATTAAACCAAGAATTTCATTTTGCAAACAAAGATTAAAAAGATCATAAGTAGGAAAATATTCAAAAATAGAAAATCTTTCAGGAAGGACTTTTCCAAAAGATATATACTCAATATTGGCTTGCATGGCAGTTTGATCATTAAAAAGGTATTCTTTTATTTTGTAAGAAAGTCTCATAGTTGCCTTGGTATTGCCTGAGGATGCCATTGTAGTGTAGTTTGAAGAGATGAGAGAGTTTATGGTTTTTGAATTTGATAATGAAAATGAAAAACGAATGGATGGAGCTAGAGTAAATAGATAGAGAATCAAATGACATGTTCTTTAGTCAAGAGACATCTTTCAGAATATAGGAGTTAGTAAAAGAGTGGAGGAAAATTTAAATTTTGAATTTGAAATTGAAATTCAAAGTCTGCCAAAGTATGTCGAAATATGCTTGAGGTGTATGTCGACATACACGTTGAATTTTTCAAAAATGATTTTGGTTTTACTATATCCTACCTTATTATTTGTGTATATATATATATATAGTTATTTTATTTACAGAAAGTTTTTATTAAAAAAATATTTTAATATATTTTACATTATTATTATACTATTAAAATATAAAAAAATTAAGTTTAAAATATAATCACACAACATTCAATCAATATTATCATTAATCTATAGGATATTCCTAACAACCAATAAAACAACCAAAAAATAAAAATTCGTTTAAGAAATTAAAACTTTTGATATATTAAAAGCGTACCTTTTTCTGATCCACATTCCCATTTTGATCTGAATTATGTATTGCTTTGTAGCACATGTTAGCAATTTTTGTATCTGATTCATTATCACTTGTCTGAATCCTCTAATGTTGCAGTATAGGCTCTTCTCCATTTTCTAGATAAATCGGTTTTTGGTGTAGTTATTAATTTATCGGGATGTGCACAGTCTCGATTTAAATGGTCAGGTTCATCGCAGTTATAACATCTAATGCCATTCTACTTCCGCTTTTTGGATTTTTGTTGTCATTTCTTTTGAAATTGTTCATCTTCTTATATTTTAGAAATTTTATGAAATTCCTTTTCATGAATGCGATTTCTTTATCGTCGTCGTTGTTTGAATCCAGATTATCTGTCATGCATTAAAAGCTATATATTTCTTCTCTATTGCTTTGCTTTCCCTCCTGCCCTTCATTTGTGCTTTAAAAGACATTAAATTTCCAATTTCATTAATTTTTAAAGTGCTAACGTCATTAGCCTCTTCGATTTAAAGAGTCTTTTGATCTCATTCAGGAGTAAGTGAATTGGGGATTTTTCTAACTTGATCCTCCTTAGAAAAACTTTTATCCGGTGCAATAAGTGAGTGTGCTTTATCTTGGAATCTACTGTACATATCAAATATGGACTATTTTGAATAATTGAAACTGGTTTGTTAACATAGAAATTTTGGCCTATTTAACCTTACTTGTGCCTTCATATGTAACTTGTCCAAATTTCAAATTGAGACTTACATATAGATACTCTATTAAATTCATTTCTATCTAGTGAACAAAATAATGTATTCATATCCTTAGAGTTATTTTGTGCAAATGCTTTTTGGTCAGCAGTCCACTATGCAAAATTAGTCTCGAGTTCATCGTACTCACTTTCTGTGATATTCCAAGTGTCTAAACCAATTGACTGTAAATAAATTTTCATTCTACAAGACCAATATATGTAATCACTACCATTAAAAAGTGTTAGGTCTAGTAGTAGATTGTCCTTCGAAAAATGAGTTACTAACAAGTGTATTAACACTAACAGTACTATTGCCAGTGTTGGTAGCCATTTAAAAAATTTCAAAAATCAGATGGTGAATATTTTGAAAAGCAATGCTCTGATATCAAACGCGATTCGGCAAAATAGGGATCTTAAGGCTATCTTAACACTAGAGATGGGATGAATGGTGTTTAATTGATTATATGAATATTTTTCAAATTCATTAAGATTCTTCTTGGAATGATGAAATTAACAGTCACAGAATAAGAATGCAGACAAACGTAAATGTCGTAAAAGTAAAAAGGAAAGAACACGCTTGGATTTTATACTGGTTCGGAGCAACACTACATCCAGTCCTACACAATTCCTTTTAATGAATTCTTTTCAACTAGTAAATGCAAATACAATCTCGATTTCAAGGGTACGAACAGACCCTCCAGATTCCCAACCTCTGGATAGAGTCAACTGATTTCCAAGCTACAAGTACATCTACTAGATTTATGGGATACTAAGCACAACCAATTGATGTTACGGGCTATAATCACACTCTCTAGATTTATGGGCTACTAAGCACGCCTAATTGATTTTACGGGCTACAATCACACTACAAGTATAGCAGTAGGATTTGATAGAGTTTAATAGACTCAGATGGATCTTGATTACAATTGATCCTATAAATCTTGAATAGCACTTTGATCTTGGTTTGAGTGAGAGAGATGAGAGAAATCAGAGATGGGAGAAATCAGAGGGTAGATGAAGAAGATTCAAACTAGTGATGATTGAATTTGATTCTGGTTGAATTTCGGTGAATTTTGGATACATTTTCATTTAGAAATCAAGAGAGTAAAAAGAGGAGGAAGAATAAGAAAGTAAATGTTAAAATTTTGTTTGGAAGTCTAGTGTATATATAGGAAAACAACGGTCATGTCCATTCATGAAGAGATACGATGAAAAACACTTCCATTCAAATTTGAATTTTGAAAATTATGGCCACTATGTAGACATATAGGAAATGGATATGTTGACATATCCTTCGTAAAATGGAAAAAAACTTTATAAAAATTATTTGAAAATCTGCTACTTTGTAAAATAATTTGATACTTTGTGGAATCGTTTAAATATAGTTTATACACATTTTAATTAAAATATAACTTAATAAAAGCTTTGAAAAACAATTTTGAAAGATTTAATAAGAGTATTCAATATAATGTAAATAATATATATAAAATAATTAGTTATAAATTATTGAAGTATAAATAAAAATTCAATATATATATATATATAAACTTGAAAATACTAAAATATTATCTTTATAGCCATAATAGATTGAAAATCATTTTGAGAAACATTTTGAAAAGATTATTTTGAAACCAAGATATCTAAGAAACAATTTAAAACAAAATTAGAAAAGTAGAGAGAGATCAGCAAAGTGCTATCAAGGTTTTTTCTACGATTCTATAACTTATCTGGAATATCTTGAAATTTTGAACTCTTTAATACTCATGGGAATAGAAATAAATCCATACTAGATAAAAGCCATTGTAGACATGAAGACTCCGACTAATGGGAAAAGTTAATGAGCTTAAATGGAAAGTTTGCTACTCTGAGTTCATAAGTCGGTCAACTAACAAATGTATTCCTTTCTTCAACCTCTTAAAGTAACATGTTACCTTCAAATATATAGACAAATCCAAAAAGCCTTTGAAGATCTACAAAATCATTTAAGCTCTCCTCCAGTGTTGTCTAAACCGATAGATGGAGAAACCTTGTTCCCATACTTGGTTGCCTCGGAGCATGCCATAAGTTCAACTTTAGTAAGAAATGATGATGGGACCTAGTGACCAGTATATTATGTAACCAAAAGACCAAATATAGCCAAGAAGCACTACCCAATGATTGAGAAACTTGTTTATAGTTTAGCGTTTACGGATAGGTAGCTCTGGTTGTATTTCCAAGCCCATCCTATTAAGGTCCTACGGATCAACCATTTCGACAAGTTTGCAGGAAATCCAAGGCTGTAGGAAGGTTAATTAAATGGGCAATAGAACTCAGTTAGCATGAAATATCTTATGCACTTAGAACAACAATCAAAGGTCAAGTGCTAGCTGACTTCATCATCAAATGCACTGGTTTCGAGGCCGAAACGGGAAGGGAAACAGTAAGGAAAAACAACTCTCTTGGCAAGTTTATGTAGATGGAGCCTCAAATGAACAAGGGGCGAGCGTCGGTTATATTCTGGTAACCCTGTATAATTATCATATTTATAGAGCAATCAAGCTCACTTTCTCGGCAACCAACAATACAGCCGAATACGAATCCTTGATTGTGGGGTTACAAATTGCTATTTCCATCAAGGTCTTGGAAATTCGAATATATAGACTCTCAAATAGTTGTTAATCAATTTCATAGTTGTTACTAGGCCTAAGACCTGAGGTTAGCTCTCTATGTTAAATAGGTGAAGCAGTTACTTGCAGCTTTAGGGAGCTATCACGTTGAAAGCATTCCAAGGGATCGAAATGCTAGGGCTAATGCCTTAGCAAAATATGCAACCTCGAGAAATGTAAGAGTGTTTAATTTCATTGCAATCGAGATCTTAGAGAAACCTAGCATATCTTGGAGAAACCTAGCATAAAATTACCAAAAAATATATTAATTATAACACTACCTCAGGCTACCCGAGATAAAGCCACAACGCCAATAATATCTGAAGAAAACTGGATGTCGCAATATATCTAGTATCTAACTAAAGACATTCTACCCTTGGATGCCACATTAGGCTAGATGAATCAAATATAATGCTCCAAGATTCAGTATTATAGATGAAATACTATATAGAAGGGGATTCTCCACTCTATACTCTCGGTGTGTGACAGCCTCGAAAGGGCATCAACTATTAAAAGAAGTTCACGATAGAATTTGTGGAGACCATTGCGGTGGGCAAAGGATAACAAAGAAAATACTTAGACAGGGATTCTATTGGCCAACACTGAATCAAGATGCCTTAGACTATGTAAGAACGTGTGACAAATGCCAATTTTACGCAAAGGTGTCGAGAGCTCCCCCAGTGTGCTCACCCCAACGATGAGTTCTTGGCCATTCAATATTCGAGGAAATAATCTTATTAGGCCACTTCCTACTACAAAAGGAGGGGAAAAATATACCATAGTGGCGATAGACTACTTAACAAAATGGGTTGAAGCCAAACCCTTGGCTACGATAACATCCCATCAGGTAATTAAATTTGTAATAAAGAACATTGTATCAAGATTCGGTCTCCCGTACAAGATTATTACAGATAATGACACTCAGTTCAAAAGCCGAGAATTTGCGGAATATTGTTAAAATCATGGTATCATCAAGAGTTTTTCCTCAGTGGCACACCCAAAAGATAATTGGGCTATAGAAGTAGCCGACAAGACCATTAAAGTTTGTTTGAAGAAAATATTAAACAAAGCAAAGGGCAATTGGGTAGATGAACTACCTTTCGTTCTATAGGCTTATAGGACGAGCTCCAAGACTTCAACGGGACATACACTTTCTCCTTAGCTTACAGATTTGAAGCCATGCTTCCAATTGAATTGGAGATTGCCTTCGACTGAAGGCATTATTATAATACACAGAACAATCTCAAGCTCCGAGAGGAGTCATTGGATCTATTACCCGAGCTTCGATACCAAGCTGCTTTAAGAACGGAGGAATACATTCATAAGATGACCAGATACTACAACCAAAGGATTCGAACAAGGAAGTTTGAGAATGGAGACCTTGTCCTCCGAAACGTGATGCCCAATACAAAGGATCCAACAGATGGACCTCTTGGTCCAAATTGGAAAAGCCCCTTGATAATGCACGACGTCATCCCTGTAGGAACATATAGGTTATACATGAAAAAAAATTATGTCCGCAAGTTTGAGCTAATAACCGGTATTTTAGCATGCCTTAGGTATTCCATACGAGACTTCAATTTTCTTTAGAAGCATTTTCAACATTGCATCAAAATGTTTTAGTCATGATATGGCTCTGATCAAGCAATATCATGCAACTTTCAAACACTGCATCAAAACATTTTAGTCGTGATTATTTCTCTGATTAAGAAGTATCATGCAACTTTCAAACATTACATCAAAACATTTTAGTCATGATTATTTCAGTGATCAAGAAATGTCACATAACTTTAAAAAATAAATCAAAATGTTTTAGACATGATACGGCTCTGATCAAGTAATATCGTGCGAATTTCAAAGTCATGCTTTCACTTCCGGCCAAGTAAGTGATTTTGCCTCACAACAATTACTTAGTTTCGCCTCACGGCAATTACTTAGTTTCATCTCACGGCAAGTAAATGATTTTGCCTCATGGCAATTACTTAGTTTTGCCTCACAACAAGTAAATGATTTTGCCTCAGGGAAATTACTTAGTTTCGCCTTACAACAAGTAAATGATTTCGCCTCAAGGCCATTACTTAGTTTTGCCTCACGGCAAGTAAATGATTTCACCTCATGGAAAATATTTAGTTTCATCATCAAGTAGATTTCGGAGAACTTTAGAAAAATGAGTAGATTACCAAAGGATTAGAAAAGTGGGTAGATTCCTAAAAGATTAGAAAGTGGGTAGATTCTCAAGAAAGTAAGAATAGAGGGTAGTTTCCCAATAATCGTAAATCATGGTTATGTAGAACCATGCATTGGGTAGATTCCCAATGATAGTGAGCCATGGCCAATAGTGCCATACAAAGAGTGAGCCATGGCTATAAAGTTTCATGTAACTAGTGAGCCACAGTCGATAGTATCGTGTAAAGAGTGAGTCACAAGAAGTCGACCGTGCTGAATGCACCAAGTGAGTCACAACCATAGAATTGTGCGAAGAGTGAGCCGTGGCCGAATATTCTTATACAAAGAGTGAGCCATGGTCAAAAGTACCACACACGGTGTTGTATAGTAAGTCGCATCAACCGAGTGCAAAATATAGGTGTTATACTGCCACTAGTAGTTTTCTAAAAACCCGATCCTATAAGACTAAGTCTAGATGGCTAGATCATGGTATTGGAATATTTTTGCCTCTAAGCACTCATTTTAAATTATTTTTAAAATCCTCTAAATAAGGTTAGATTTCAAAGTTATTTTCAAAAACCTCTAGACCAGGTTAGATTTCAAAGTTATTCTCAAAACCCTCTAGAATAGGTAAGATTTCAAGTTATTTCAAAAACCCTCTAGACGAGGTTGGATTGTAAATTGTTTCTGAAGCGAGGTCAGATCTTTTCAAGTCTTCTCGGTAAAACAATACTTCAAAGATTTCTCAAAATGCTACTCTGCCCGAAGGCTCAGGATCAACTTTATAATGGGAATGGAACCAAGAATCCAAGTACCAAACATGACATAACTCTATTCTTTCAAAGTCCATCTCATATCGACCATATTAGGTGAACTTTGGGGGGCATATATTACACCATAATTTCCACAAGGTGCAAATTATGAATATTTGAGAAGAGATTCCCCTAGCATATAGTTCTGAGACCTATTATTTAGTTTCCATCAAGAGTTTAGGCACCAGACTCGGAATCTGGTAGCATGTATTCCAAGAATATAGTTTAAGGAAACAACAAAGACCGAGATTATTGTCTAAATAGAATAAGAAGCTTAGTCGAGAGCAACAACTGTCGGGAGCAACAAAATTCCAACAAACTGAGATCAACGGCCAAGATAGTCGAAAGGAATCAAAGAAGCTGTATACATATAAAAGTGCCATGTCAAAATACTGTCAACCAGATGATGACAAGTGTTTAAATTAAAGTTTCCTATAGCAAGCCAGGTCATTAATCTAAATTAAACCCCTTGCACCAATGGAAGAACCTTAAATCTGCTATAAATAGAGGGCTACATACTACTAAAAGAGGGTTGGCTGACAAATTTCTGACATTCTACAATCATTCAGTATACTTTACTCCTTTAGAAAAGCTTCAGTTAAAATATCATAAATGGTAGACTTAGTATCAAATGTATTTGTAAACAAAGTTGAAGAATAAAAAGCTCGTGGTAGAATCTTCAAAGTGGACATAGGGATCAAGGTCCCAAACCACTAAAAATCTCGTGTCTCCTTTACCTTTAGACATTTATTTTCTATTTAAGTATCAACATTTTCTTAATTTATCTTCATCCTCTCAGAACATGCTTTCGAGAACTCTAGGATGTTAGTGAGACAAAAAAATTATCTAACACACGGTAAGACTAAAAGTTGGTTTACGCACAGAAAGGAATACACAAAGATGAGGTAGGTTATTGGTTAGCCCTAAAACCATTAGGATCATAATGACCCTAGGAATAGTAAATTTTAAACAAACCGTCTAGTTTTCTTCAAACAGAAAGTTAGAAAATTTTGTATACCCGGTAGGCCCTAGTCAGGTATATAGGTTTACAGTAATCTTGGGAAAACTATAATGTTGGGATAGATAGTCCATTAGTTTAGACAGATTGGTCTACTCATGTTGCATGCATGCATATGATTGTATTGTCTAGATTAACTATTTTGATTACAGGAGCATGATTGGGATTAACATAAATTCAAAGGATGCTAGTGAGGGGAAAACCCATTCTTCCTAGCAGCGTGGTCTCACTAGATATCAGTTTATTGAGGTGGCATATTATTATTCACACAAGACTTTTTGTTTGACTTGAAGTTTTTGTTTTTCCCCTTCAACTCTTCGTACTCAATTGAGTAGCTCAGGAGTAAGGTTCATAGGTTATTTAGGTTGGACGAATAAAGCTTTTGAAGACGAGTATGCAGCAGGCCTATCTATGTAGGAGTCTATCTATTTAAATCCGTTGTGTTGAAGTTTTATTTTGTTGAAATGTCTGTATGGATAGATGTTATGACTGTCTAGTAGTTAACTTTGATCAACCAAGGGGGGCATCTTCATATGTCGCTCATGGAGTATTTTGTAATAATTATATTTTATCTTAACCTGGGCAATGTTTGGGATTATGTAACGAATATGAAATATTATCTTTGAACAGAAATGTGAAAGTTTGTTTTGAAATTGTGCCTACGAGAAAAACATATCTGTGTGCTTTGATTTGATTGATATTATTAACATGACCGCATTTTATCACCGAAAATTAATACTATAGATAACTGCAGCATATATAGCAGTTAATTTCGAGCCTCAAAATGAAGGATGTTATAGTTCCATTAGCGGACCCACACACACATATATATATAACTATAAATACAAAAATATTAACTTTGACTCATATAACACATACATGTGTACGTGCCTCCTTGCATGGAATCAAATAAGACAACTATCTTCATTTTTGACAAATGTTTAAAGATGTTACACTTGGATTGACTTACATATATAATAGTTTGTAAAATAATAAAAAAGAGGCTAAAATAAAAAATATACACCATTATCAATATGCATAGCCTTCATCTATTTTGATCATCTTCTAACATATTATTACCAGCCATTCAAATACATTACAACTTCTGATCTATCTCTTAACCATATCAACTTCACATAAGGAAAAAAAATGTAGTAGGAAGAGGACTATCAAAGAAAACTATCCTCAACACCATCATTGTATAATACATATGGATGTAGATAATACACAAGAAGTGATCGAGTAAGGGACTAAGAGTTGTTTGATGTGCCTTGTTGTCATCGATGGACAAAGTGGTTCCAACGTGAGCATCCTGATGATATGAAGAGAGGGAGTTGTGCTAGGTCATCGCAATGGAGGTGATGAGGCATATATTGTTGTGCTTTGGATTGCAAGTCAAAGTGAAGTGGTGGTTACATGCCTAAACAAAGATGTAGATGGCCAGAATTGATCATACAGTAAAATCAGACCTATTTTTAGGGCTTGGGTGATGGTAACTAGTGGAAGCTGGAGTTCGATGGTTTCATTCATCTTGAGACAAGGATCATCATGACAGTGATCGTTTTTCCAAAAACGAAGGCTATTTGAGGCGGTGGTTGGTTAACGGGGTTGGCTAGACTATTGATCGACATTAAAGATTCTTAAAGGTGGCATGTCAATGACTGGGGTGATCATCTTAATGAGCTAACATCAAAGGTGGTGACATCGAGTCATCTTATGGCCAAAGCAGATAGGGCTAAGTCTTGGAAGTTGCTTTGAAATTTTTCCTGGTTGAGGTTTCGAGTCGTCAGGCAATGTCGAGCTTGATAAAAGTGTACAAATCGGTGCATTTTCGGATGTCAAGTGCAATGCACCATCACTATTCATTTCTTATAGCAACGGTGGTCTCCATGGTAAGGTGATGTTGGTTATTTCACAAGCGAGAATTTAAAAGGAAGAAGAAAAGGAAAATTTTCCTAAAAACCCTATTACTAATTCATTTACATGAGTAAGTATATTTATTTATTTATAATGATTTATTAAATTGCTAATAAATCTCTGAATATCATAGAGTTCAAAAAAGGGTTAAGTTTTAGAATATCAATTGATTATACAAAAAAATAATTAGGTCAACTGCTTGACATTTGAGTAATTGATTCAGTGGTTGAGATTCGGTATATTGTGTAAAGTGGCGGATAAGCTTCTAACATTAGATATTATGAGCAGTTTGATGTTAGTAGTCTATCTACATTCTACTTTATATTCTAAAGATCAATCAATTGCAAATTGAATATAATGACATTATTACAAGTAGTGAAATCAAGTAAGCTACTCAAGTTGTCTCACTTATATAAGTATATAGGTTTAATATCGTGACTAAATATTAAGTGATGATCTACAAGTATGGATATCTA
The DNA here is from genome assembly GCA_030765085.1 of Allium cepa. Lineage (NCBI taxonomy): Eukaryota > Viridiplantae > Streptophyta > Magnoliopsida > Asparagales > Amaryllidaceae > Allium > Allium cepa. The sequence continues at coordinate 538,572,665 of CM060934.1, read as the reverse complement.
TATTTACTTATTAGCACACTATAGAAAAGAAATATGATGAACATGATAATTGAATAAGTGCACACTTGATAATGTTGAATGTTGTCCACACTAGAGTTTAAATTTACGCGCCTTACTTATATAAAAATATATTATATTATTGTTACTAACTATATGTTGCGGGAAAATACCGTGTCCTGCTATTAAGGCACTATGGTATTTTCTTCTTTATATTTTGATACTCTATTTTTTTACCACTTATTGAATATTTATATGTACTCACATGTTTATATAGTTATTTACCCTTGCGATATTACTTGATTTTTGAGAAATGAGTACGATAAGATAGATTCTGTGTGATTAGAATTGCATCAGTAGATCTTGTGAGGCCCATTCGACATGAGGGTGTTTTTATGGTAAATTCTAGTGCAATACCAGAAAGGCTAATTTTCATTTTAGCTGATCGACGCAGGATAACGCCCTCGGTCTATGACGCGTTAGCCTTATTGTCACTGGACAAACAGTTTGCTGCTTGGGGTTTTCGTAGGATTTTGGATTGTAACTTTTAATGAAATATATTTAAAGGAGATAATGTTATGATTTTGAGTGTTATTTGGGGTTGCAAAGAGACTCTCTATGTGCCCACCGGTTGTGCAATTGAGCACTTCCTTCCATTTGCATGCTCTGCTTTTGGTATAGATTTATAGATTTTAAATAAATATGATTTTGTATTGATTTTAGAAAAATGATATTTTGGGAATTTTAAGGAATATATTTTTAAAATCTTGTAGAAAATGATTTTGAAAATTACAGAGCTAATAAAATATCGAAATCCAAACGAATAGTGGTAGAAATAAGAGATAATAATTGTGTATTATGAGATGAGTGGGTGTAGATTAGCGTGTTGTGTGATATTTACCTATGTACCATAATAATTTGAATATGCATTGTTAATAGCTGTATCATTATAGTGCTAAATAGGACTAGAGTGCTATATTAAGATACAATTACTGCTGTTATATCCATGCTATTAAGTGTGACTTCTGTTTTGCATCAACATACTTCATATTGGTAGATATCATATAATTGTGCAAAGCACAACAATTTTACTCATTCCGTGTTGAGAGCTCGGTTAGATCTATATTCTAGGCATATCACATTAGGAAAGCATGTAGAGCTTTATCACTACCATGGTTATTATCTACATAATGGTAATAATATGCTATATATTATTATTACATATGTACTAACTCTACAATGGAGGTGAAGAGCATGAAATCATACAGTTATGAGATTTATATCTCATTTGTTTGATATCCGCTTATATGCTATTTATATTCCATTATTATATAGAGACTAACTTTGTAATTGCAAGTACCCTTTTAATATTATTACCCTTAATCGAGATCTGTTAATTAGTAGTAAAAGAACGATGTTAGGTTTGATCCTGTAATGAGTCCGTAGGCAGTCACATTGGTATAGCATGGGCTACTTTTCATTTATTTAGTATCCTGTATTTGTATACATATTCATATAATGAGATTGCAGGATAAGATGATACTGATTCTACATTGGGAAAGAATACAAAGGAACATTGCTGTGAGTATAGTCTATAATTAATATGAATTCACATTACAAGATAATTAATGTGTGTCTGTTAGTCAATAACTATACATCACTCTAATAGACATTAAGTTGGTGACTTTAAATGCATCTTATCACATTTTACTTGATTACTTTTAGGTGTTGTTGTATCTCCCAGTTATATTATGTGATTGTTGGGTAGTTGAGTGTTTTGTTTTAGTCAATGTTCCAATTTTTTAGTTTTTTGGCACTTCAAACGAAGGCCAAAAATCAGGGACATCATAATAGTAATCAAGAAAATTGTATCATTGACACTGAGAAAATTTTGTGTAACACCCCTAATTTTGATTAACATTATTTAGGATATTTAATTAGATAAATTAAATTAAATAATGTGCTGAGATAAGGAGAATGATATTTGATAATAAATAGGTCACGCCTTAATTAATGAACTAATAAGAAGGAGAACTAATGTGAGGGGTAAAATAGGGATAAGCTTTATTTCCTAACATAACCCTTCTCTTCCATTATCCTCATTCACATTTCATTCATACAGACTAAAGCAAAGAAAAGGTCGGCCATTGCTAGGAGAAACCAAGAGAAGAAAGCTAAGGAAATCCAGGGCAAAAGCTAAAGAGGAATTTAATCAACTCCAAAACTCAACTTTCTATATCAAATCAAGGTGAATAATGATCACCCATTTCAAGTATATTTTTTTATTTTTGGTTTTATGATTAAACCCAAATCTTATGATTGTTATTATGCCATGTTGTGAATAAATAATGATTATATGCTTATTGATAATTTATTATAGAACTATATAATAGGTTTTGAGAGTGAAAACCTAATTTACGACATCCAGTTGACTTGAAATTTGGATATGATGTTAGAAACATTATTTTAGAAGTAGGTTTTTAATTTCATAATTTTCCAAGAAAGTATGAATATTTTATGAATTTCCTATGCGAGGAAAATGATTTATTTTTTAGTTTTAATTATTGAAAATAATTAAATTATGTTTTGGTCCCGTACTTTATAAAAGTTAAAGAATATATTAATTCTGATTTATTGTGATTTTTGAGGATTTTTCACAAGCGTTTATGAATTCTTATGAATTTATTAGGCTAGAAAAGCTTAATAATTATATTAAATAAAATTATTGGTTTGCAAATTATTTTGTTCTAATCTACAGTAGTTTTCCAAAAAGGCTTGGATAAAGAAATTTATTATCCAATAGCAGTTTGACAAAAGATTAGAGTTGGTGAAAAGAGATTGTTTTTTAAAGAAATAAAACAGTTCTTATGTTAATTACAAGATTGCTATGGCATTATTAATCATTGCCGACGTCCATTTATGCCGCAGCTATCAACGCCGCATATATATCGGTTATAGTATGGCGCTAGTATTGCTTTAAAGATAATGATATTATGGAAACAATGCCGCATATTTTATAACGGCTATTGTTAGCACCAGAATTAGTCACTAACACCCGAAGATGGATTTATGTAGAGAGATTAATGAGGAAGGTAAATTAAAACTGAGGAATGATGCAGTAAAATGCAGTAATAACTATAAGAAACATGAACACCAGATTTATAGTGGTTCGGCGTAACTGCCTACGTCCACTTTGAGTCTAATCTTTATTGCTTTCTCAAAGAATTGATTACAGATACAATCCATACACCAACTACTCGAATACAAATACTAACTGAAAAGAATAAGTCACGAAAGCGGTAGAGTCTCCTCGGTGTTCTCCAAAAAAAGTCCATTTCACTGTGCCTCTGCCCTTCTATTTATAGACGAAGATGGGTTGGACTTCCCTTACGGGCCTGAGAACATGGCATCTCGGCCCATGGTAAGTAGCTTCTGCGCACCGAGCCAGGGATGCCGAACAGCAATTGCCAAGCGAGGGATGCCGGTCGAGCACTGCCTGTAGTGACCACCAAGTGACTCAAAACGAAGTTATGTCGTTCACTCTTACTGAGTGACTTTGCCAAATGATGCCAAGCGAGGTTGGTCAAACCAGAGAGTGTCGAGCGAGGTTTTTATGCCGAACGGCGCTCGTATGCCGAGCCGCATATCCGGGTCGAACGATATTCATATTCCGAGCGAGGAATTCATGCCGAACGGCACTCGTATGCCAAGGAGGCTCATGCCGAACGAGGCTTGTACCGAACGAGGCTTGTGCCGAACGAGGCTTGTGCCGAACGAGGCTTGTGCTAAACGAGGCTCGTGCTGAACGAGGCTTGTGCTAAACGAGGCTCGTGCTGAACGAGGCTTTTGCTGAATGATTCCCTTTTCTCTTGCATTGTACTTGTTCGATGAACGTCATATTACCGGGTCAATCCACCGGGCAACACTTGCCACCCAAAGTGTGTCGTGTGAATCAACACGACACGCTTTGAGCCAATATCCAATCCTCACCTCTGGAATTTGCATGTGCTTAATCAAGGTCAAAGCACTTTAGTCATAAGTCCATTCTTTCTTTTCCTTTAATACATACACAATATGTCGTTCGGCATAGGGATGCCGAACTACTCGCTCGGTAATTCTCATGCCGCCCGGCATATGTATGCCAAACCATCGAGATATCTTGACCGGTTCCACTAGTCGATGCTTGTTCAACTTCCCTTCTCTATAAAAACTGACACTTCTCACTGTCACTCCTTTACTTTCACTTCGTTTCAAGAACTCGCAACTTTCCTTCTCCAAAACTTCGACTACCTCTCCAACCTTCCTTCCTTACCCTGAATCAAGCAAGTCTTCCTTACAGTACTTCCCTGGATTGAATCTAAGCAAACTTTAATCTCGAACCTAATCAGATCCCTAAGTCTCGGTTATCCTCTTAGGTAATAACTTCTCTTTCAAACACTTTTTCTAGACTAGGAAGTTTAGCACGAGACTCGAGTTCGTAAATTTTCTTCAGACTAAGGAAAATAGGAATCATGTAGAAGAGGAAGACAAATCGTGGTCTAAACATGCCTCAGGGCTGGAACCCCTATCGATTTTGAGTTTGGTGAAGTGGATTGAGGAGAAGGGACAGGATACCAGCGGTTTTTAGGTCGTAGGCCTCCGTTGGTCATGAAGCATGGGAGTTAGGTTGTTGAAAATGTACCTAAATTGTTGACCTAGGTCGGTCGGTAACCCAGGAGCGAGGGAAAGGTTGGTGTCTAAGTAGGTCGGTGATGTATAGGTAAGCAAATGGAAAACTGGCCAAGTATGGAACTGGTGGCCCGGTGGTCTCTATGTGGAAGTGATGTTTGGGAGTTAGGAGATAAGTGGCTCGGCTTCGTTCGGTGTTCGAGTGAGTAGGTCAGCTAGCAATTATTGAGGCCACTCGGCAATGATAGCCGAGTGTGTTGAGGGTCGCTCAGATTGAGATAGCCGAGTGTTCTGAGAGTCGTTCAGCATCGAGATAGCCAAACGTGTTGAGAGTCGCTGGGCGTTGAGATAGCCGAGCATGTTGAGTGTCGCTCGGCATTAAGAGGCTTGAAGTAAGCAACAACAGTCAAAATCATTCCCATTCGGACACAGCCTATGTCAAATTCACTTGTTTTCCATGCTTAGCCTTATGACAACAAAAAGGGATAAGGACTTCAGCAAACTAGCATATCAAACTAATCCGGACTGATAATTTCCCAGTTTCAAAAACTATAATCTTGAGTCTAACTTTATTAAAATAAACAATAGCCTTCTACATACAGTGTCGATGCCGAGTCCAAAATTGAAACCATCATACAACAAACTCTCGGAGACGGTCAGCGACGAAGGTCTTCGAAGATGATAGTTCAAAGCCTAACTTTATTTTATCAATTTGATGACTTTTATTTCTTTGACACTTATACTTGAACGATTGCACTAGTTCACACACCACACGGGGGAAGTATTTTTTTCGTTATGTCTAATATTGATTTTTTTTTCAAGTATAGTTTAAACAGGCGTTTCATCAGATCCAACCCTCATTAATTGTCTAGAAAATCCAGTTTTGCCACAGTCTCGAATAAACCCGAGCCAACTTCTCAACAGGAATTGGTTGGAACCTCAAATTCATCGACAGCTCCTGTACAAGATATTCCGAGTCCCACGATCGCATCTGCCGACTTGGCTCCAGACGCCTTAAATGCAGCGATCTTTCTAGACAATCCAGACGATTCTCAAGCTTCGAGAATTAACGAAAGTGCTCTTCGTCGCATATGCTCAATACATGCAATTCCTTTTGACGATGTGCTAGTTCCATCGGGATAAGATCGTCCTCACTTGCCCCCGGTCGGGTATACAGCCTGCAACAAATTTATGTGCTGGGTTGGTAGCATGCCACCATTCAACTCCTTCCTATGTGATGTGCAACAATATATAGAGATCGCCCCATCGCAGCTACATCCCAACAGCCACGTGTTTCTGTACGGCACGTGTATTCTCTCTTCATGAGCATTTTATTTAGGCTCCCCACTCCCGGCGACATCCGCTATATTTATTGTGTCAGAAGACGGTCTGACAGCCCACCTTTCATATTCCTCGAGCCGCATAACCAGTGCCAAATCCTTACAGGGGCATGGAGAAAATTCGCAACTACAAGTAATAATGGTTTTACGTGCGCTGCCCCTGGTTCGCTAGAAGATGGCTGGTAGGGAGTAAGTTTATTGACTAGACTAATAGTCGTACATGCTAGGAAATGCATTCTTCCTAAACCTTTTCTCAATTTTCTACAGGTGTCAGCCCTCATCCCGAAGGCTCCAGGTAGTCTGAGGCCGTTGAAACTGTCCGAGCTATCCCCACAGGAGACAGGGACATTAGATCTATTATTTCAAACGAATTGCTCTCAAAATTTAGGCTATTGGTGAAAGTTTACCGAATAAGTCTTCCTCACGGTGTCACTTCATCTGGACCTGCCTTGGACAAAGGCAAAAGCCACGTCGGGACTTCATCACGAGGTGCCCCTGACATACCTGAGGAGGGGGAGATTAGAGAAGCTAAAGTGTCTGAAGTACCGGGTGATAATGTTAGTCCCGCTCGGGAGCCGGTGGTTGAGGTTCACGATATCGAAGTAACGTCTTCCCCTGCAAAGGGAAAGAAGAAACTGGCTTACAAGTTGAGGAAGAAGACCATGAGTGGAACTTCTAAGGTTACAATCACCCAATGGAGAGAGATCCTTCTCCTCAACACTTAGAGAGTTCTTTGAAAGGCTTGTCGGACCTCACTATTCCCGATGATTTGCTTAATTATGGTTTCAACGATCTGAAAGCCCTTAAGCTTCATTCGCCCGCGAGAGGCGATGCATGTGCTCAAGCCCACAACCAAGGAGAAAAAACTCCTGTAAGTAAAGATAAAGAAGCTGGTCCGTCGGGGGGAAACACTAGAACACACATTGACACGTGCACTTCACTTTGCACTTAAATTTTAGCCATCGCTCTATTTTTTGCTAACATGTCATCGTTCAATTTCTGCGCAGGTGTTGTGGGGCGTACTCACGGACTTGACCATCTTTGTGGGTCATCTATCTTTCATCACTCTGGCCGGGATTCGGGCTCCGAAAAACGCCGGGACAGAGATGACACGGGCGATCGAGACTATCGCTCCCGAGAATCATCTTATCGAAGAAAAACATACGGCTAGACTTCCTACTCTTGGATCCTCCTTTTCAAACAGAGCAAGGAAGGAGAAATTTGCATATAAGGGGTCCCAGCCTGAGGCTCACCAAGGCCAACATTCTGGTTCATCTAGTACCAGGAAATCTCGAGAACCTCACAAAACATCTGTTGTCTCTAGGAAAACTCCTCCACTCTAGCACAAGATCCTTCGATATCGGAGAGGCTAGCCGAGCTTAAGGCTATGTTCCCTAAAATATGCTTTGATGGTCTGAAGTTTCCCTTGGCGATTCATCATATTCTGGGACACGTCAAACAAAGCGCCATTTCTTGTAACAACGACGTTTATGTTCAACATGAAACGTTTGTCCATTTAGCTAAAAAAGTCTCGGAAGTCTCTATCGAGCGCCAACACGAAATCAATCGCCTGAAGCTCGAAGCTATTCATGACAAAGACATCATTAAAGCTTAGGATGAAGAGCTCTCTTCATACAAGTCTCAGCTTGATGCTGCCCAAAAAAGTGCTAAAGACACAGCGGAGGCCGTTAATCGTCTGGAGGCGACACATAAGAAAGAAATTGACAAAGCGGTTCAACGTTGCGGGGCCTTAGCTTTAGAAAGATTCTGTTCAGAAGGAGAGAGATGCATTTGCTCAGCGCATCAAAGAGTTGGAAGATCTACTCTCCAAGGAAAAAGAAGAAAAAATAGCTGCTCAAGAGGAGTCACAACAATATTGTAACGAGATTGTTGCCACTTGACTTCTCGAAACAAAACTAGATGAGGAGCTCTCTATGGCCGAAGCACTGAAGGAAATAGCCCACGAGGAAGGTAAAAAATGGCGCTTTCTGACATCGATGTTCACCTTGAGCGGCTGCTGAAGCCGGCAGGGAGGAGATTAAGTGCTTGTTCGACCAGCTTGTAGCAGAATATAATGCCCGTGTGCTCATGCATTATGACTTAACTTTTCTTGGAGAGGGTTACCTCGAATCTCTAGCCGAGGCATGGGAAACTTTGATAAAGATCAGAAAGGTTGAGTCGGGCACTAAAGAGGTTGATGAGGAGGCTTTAGTAAAGGAATTTCTCAACGAGAATGAGCCTTTAGACTTGTCTGCAGCGAAGGCTCTCTAAAGCAAAGATTCCTCCTCGTTAAAAGGAAAGAACGATATTGCCGGTCCATCTGGAACCGAGTCTCCAATTCCTCCCCCTACTCAATCGACTAGTCGGCCAGTACTTGATCCGTTCGAGCAGCACCTTGCTTACGACCCGGAAGACCCTAGCCTTGACATTCATGTTCTATCTCCCATTCCAAAGGATGAGACTCACCAAACACTTGAGAGTCAACAACAAACCGGTACATAACTTTTCTTCTTAAAGTTCAAAGATCCGTTGTTTTCGGTGTGAGGTTATTGTATTCCAATGTTTGTCTCTTGTGATTTTGCATAGGCCGTTCTGATCCTGAGCCAACTCCAAGGAGTGATGCTACCATGGAGGGGAAGGAGAAGACGAGTGGGGCTATTCTAGCGGGAGAGAATCCCGGTCCTGATGCTCAAGTGATTGAGGCGCTTGATGAGGACAAGTCTGAATTTCATCACCCGTTGAAGAAAGTTATGAAGTTGAGATTACAGGCGCCTCCGGACACACTTCGAAAGTGAGCATGAAGGAGCAACTTGAGGAAGAGAAAAAGAAGAAAGTTGAGATCAAGGTCGAACCCCAAGTAGTGGAATTAGACGATCCTTTGAACAGGCCTTTGAAGGTCATTCTCCTTAGTGGGTCCAGGCCAATGGAAGTTCCTCTTCCTTCCTCGAGCGTTACTTCCCCAGCAAGTAAAGTGTCCAAACGAAAACGCATGGGGGAGGAGTCATATGAGAAAATGAGGAAGGAGAAGAAACCAAAGAAGTAGTTGTAACACTCGTTCAATGAGAGTTAGCCTAGTTTTATGTAATTATTTTTATTTATTTTCATGGTCAATGTAAATAGACTATTGACTCCCAGTTTTGGAGGGATTGTTGTGGAGCCTCATTTTGAATTGATAAATAAAACTTAGTTTCTTTGTCTTTCAAACTACTTTTATTGTTCAGCTTATTGTCTAACTTGTTACTATAACTTGACATTGGGTGAGTTACCCGAGCTCCAGTTCACCTCCATGTGACTCAAAAAAAAAATTAGAATCGTAAATCCTCTGTTTCATGCTTCGGGTACTTAGAATATTCTTAGTCTGCACTCTGAGGACTCAGAGTACTCCAGTCCACACTCTGAGGACTTGGAGATTTTTTATCGTTCATACTCCAGTCCTCACTCTAGGGACATAGAATACTCCAGTCCGCACTCCGGGGACTTGGAGATTTTTTATCGTTCATACTCCAGTCCGCACTCTGGGGACTTAGAGTACTCCGGTCCGCACTTCAGGGACTAGGAGATTTTTAAATCGTTTATACTCTAGTCTGCACTCTGGGGACTTAGAGTACTCCAGTCTGCACTCCAGGGACTTGGAGATTTTTAGTCGTTTATACTCCAGTCTGCACTCTGGGGACTTAGAGTACTCCAGTCCGCACTCCGGGGACTTGGAGGTTTTTAAGTCGTTTATGCTCTAGTCCGCACTTTGGGGACTTAGAGTACTCTAGTCCGCACTCTGGAAACTTGGAGATTTTTAGTCTTTTATACTCTAGTCCGCACTCTGGGGACTTAGAGTACTCCATTCCGCACTCCGGGGACTTGGAGATTTTTAGTCGTTTAATAGTCCAGTCTGCACTCTGCAGACTTAGAATGCTCCAGCCTGCACTCCGGGGACTTAGAGAATTTTAAGTCTTTTATACTCTAGTCCGCACTCTGAGGACTTAGAGTACCGGGGATTTGGAGATTTTGAATGTTCGTGCGCGTTCGTACGTCAGATAGAATAATGTAACTCTAATTTTTTGCCATAGAATTACCATACACGGAAACATAAATAATTCATGGAAAAGATGGCTTCAAGCCTTTATTAATAAAACAAACTAAATTGTCTTATTACATGCCGAAAATTAAGAATCAACAAAATGAAAATATACTGGAAATAATTTCAACAAAGATACGAAAGAAATAGACTAAGTAAAATAATGCCATAGATGCTCGCTATTCCATGCTCAAGGGAGCGTTGCGCCATCAACGGTCGCTAGCTTGAAAGTTCCCTCTCGAAGTCTCCGTTCATTGACGTATGGACCTTTCCATGTGGGATTCATATGCGATGACACCGGGAAAACTCGTTTTAGAACGAGATCATCCGCATCAAAGGTTCTCGATCGGACTTTTTCATTATAATATCGTGCGACTCGGTGTCTATATGCAGCCGCTCTTAAATCAGCTTCTCCACGTTTTTCATCAACAAAATCCGGTGATTCTAGTAAAAGATCCCGATTCGTCTTAGGGTCATAATGAGTTACTCGATGTGAAGGAACTTCTTCCATAGGTATAACAGCTTCTGTGCCATATGCCAATGTGAATGGAGTGTGGCCAGTCGCGGACTTGTGGATGGTTCTGTAAGCCTAAAGTGTTGTTGGAAGTTCATCCCCCCACTTGCCTCTAGCCTTTTCCAAATGCTTTTTCAATATGGACTTGATTATTTTGTTCACGGCCTCTACGTGTCCATTGGCTTTTGGATGAGCAACTGCTGCAAACCTTTTTTCAATGCCATGCTTTTAACAAAATTCTTTGAACTCCCTGCTTTCGAATTGAATTTAGATGTCTGTAATGATAGTTAGTGGGGGGCTAAAACGGCATATAATGTTTCGTACAATAAAATTAATGACCTTCTTGGTAGTGATTGTGGCTAAGGGCTCTGCTTCTGCCCACTTGGTAAAGTAATCGACCGTAAATATGGCGTATTTTGCACCACCTTTGGATATGGCTAAAGAACCAATTATATTGATCCCCTATATTGCAAATGTCCAGAGACTAACCATTTGTGTGAGTTCCATCGATGGAGCTCTAGGGATTTTTGCATACTTCTGGCATTTTTCACATTTCCTTACGTAGTCTGCAGCATCCCTATTTACAGTTAGCCAATAATATCCATAGAGGAGGATATTCTTTGCTAACATCTACCCTCCAGTATGGTTACCACATTCTCCTTCATGGACTTCCTTTAGGACTCATTTTATCGCATTATGGGCAATGCACCGAAGTAAGGGGGCTGAAAATCCCTTTCGATACATTATACCGTCCTGCATTACATATCGCGAAGCTTTACGAACGACTTGTCGTCTTTCGTTCTTTCTTTCGGGCAAGACCCCATGTAGCAAGTATTGCTTAAATGGGGTCATCCATGATTCCTTCTCGATTTCAGTTTCTAACATGAAATCTATCTCCATCACATTTGTACTCGAAGTAAGTAAGGTTTCGACGGGAACCAATCTCATTTGCTGTGCATTGCCTGTACTTGCAAATTTAGCCAATGAATCGGCTTCTCCGTTTCGTTCACGCGGGAAATGCGACATATCATAATACTCTAAATCTGCTAACAACTCTTGAACCCATGCAAGGTATGGGGAAAGTCTCTGTCCCTTTGCTTGATAGTCCCCCTGCACCTGGTACACCACCAACTATGAGTCACAAAAGATTTCAACCGATTTTACTCCCAGTTCCCTGATAAGTTTCAAGCCAACAATCAGTGCTTCATTATTTGTTGCTGAGAAATTGAGCTTCAATGCGTAACAAATTGATCGGTTCTCGGGAGTTACAAGAACTATACCAGCCCCAGAGCAACGGTCGTTAGATGCACCATCGGTGTACAGTTTCCATCGAATGGGGGAAATAACATCGTGGCTGTTTGGTTCGTCTGACACGGTGAATTCAGTGATGAAGTCTGCTAGCGCTTGCCCTTGTATGGACCTTCTTGGCAAGTAGGTAATATCGAACTGACTCAACTCATTATTCCATTTTAAATCCTTCTAGTTTCTAATCGTTGGAGTACCTGACGTAAGGGTTGATCGATGTAAACACTGATCGAGTGTGCCTGAAAGTACGGACGAAGCTTTCATGATGCAATCACCAAGCAGTAGGCCAGTTTCTCAATCTTAGGATAATTTCTTTCTACCCCCTTTAAACGTTTGCTAATATAGTAAACCGGCTTTTGAACTCGGTCCTCCTCGCGAACCAAAGCCGTACTGATGGCATGCTGGGATACAGCCAAGTACATATACAATACTTCATGGTCTATAGGCTTCGACAACACCGGGGGACTTTCCAAATGTCTTACCAAAGCTCGGAATGTGTCCTCACAGTTGGGCGTCCATTCAAAATTTCTCTTTCCTTTCTTTATTACATCAAAGAAGGGAATACACTTATCTGCGACTCTAGTTATGAATCGACTCAGCGCGGCTACCTTTCCGTTCAAGCTTTATACTTGCTTTATTGTTTTGGGCACTTGTATATCCCGAATAGCTTGAATCTTTTTCGGGTTAGCTTTAATTCCCCACCCATTAACAATGAAACCTAAAAACTTCCCTGACACAATGCCAAAGGAATACTTCAAAGGATTGATTTTCATTCTATAATATCCGAGTATATCAAACATCTCTGCTAAGTCTCAAATGTGGTCATTTGACTACTGTGACTTCACGAGCATGTCATCCATATAGACTTCCATTGTTCTATCTATCTGGTCTTTAAACATTCGATTCACCAGACGACGATACGTCGCTCATTTTTCAATCCGAAAGCCATCACTACATAGCAATATAGGCCAATGTCTGTGACAAAACTGGTGTGCTCTTGGTCCGGAATGTGCATCGGGATTTGATTATATCCCGAGTACGCATCCATAAATGATAGTAACTCATGTCCGGCCGTTGAGTCGACCAGCTTGTCGATTCTGGATAAAGGGAAACCATCCTTAGGGCATGCTTTGTTTAAATCATAGTAATCTACGCAAGTTCTCCATTTTCCATTTGCTTTCCTCACTAGCACAGGGTTAGACACCCATTCAGGGTAGAGGGCATCGCGGACGAACTCATTGGCTTTGAGTTGGTCCACCTCCTCTTTGAGAGCAGCGGATCTCTCCGGATCCATGCCTCTCCTTTTCTGCTTAACTGGAACGTACTTCGGGTCTATATTCAACATATGACTCGCAATAGCAGGAGAAATCCGCACATATCAGAATGCATCCAAGCAAAAACATCCAGCTTCGCTCGGAGGAAATTAGTAAGATCCTCGATCATCGAGGGCTGAGTTGTGATTCAATCTTAAGTACTCATGACGGATCGTCCCGGTTGACTGAAATGTCAGTCATCAGTTCAGCTGGCGCTGCATTTGCTTTCTTGGGTTCCTCATCATCATCTCTTGAATCTATGTCTTTACAGATCCGATCATGTTTCCCAAGCCAGGGCTTTGGCGCCACTTGCCAATTTTCAATGGCAAGGATGTGGACGGAGTTGTCCACAACCTTTCCTTTCTCTCTTCGCTGGGCTTCTCTCAGCTCACCACATAACATGCACGACCAGTCGCCTGATTGCCATGCACAACACCAACTACTTTGTCTATCAAAAATTTCAAAGTTAAACGCCACGGGGCCAAAACCGCCCTAAACTCTGCCAGGGCCGATCGACCCATAAATACATCGTATGGAGAATCAACATCCAAAACAATGAAAGGTAGGATTCGCACCCTCCTACATTCACCTCGCCCAAGTTCAACTGGCAATTCAACATAACCTACTACATCGGTTGTAGATACGAGCTTTAGATGACTTTAAATCCTTTGTCTCCATCTTCATTTGGTCATATGCCTTTTTGAAGATGATGTTAACAGAACTTCCACAATCAATCAAAATTCTCTTCACAAATGCTGGCCCGATTATCACGGGTATGACCATCGGGTCAATGGTAGGAGCCTCCACCTGGTCAGCATCTCGGCACTTGAATACTATATCGTCCGTCATCATGTGCTGCTATTTAGCGGGGGTCCCATCCTCCACATTTGAACAACATTCATAATATGCATGCCTTAGGGAGTTAGCATACCGCTCCATTTCCTGCCAGTTCTTGTCTGCAAGATGAGGTCCATCGACTATAGTGTTTATGACTAGTCTACCTACAGTTCGGGCAGGTTCCTCTGGATGACGTGGAGCTTGCACACGTCCAGGGTCTAATGTTCCCCGTCTACCTTCCTGTGGGTTCTTGAAAAACTCCTGCAACTTTTGCTGTCAAAATAGCTTTTCAATGGCATCATGGAGGTGTCTGCACTCTTCTGTATTATGCCTGTAAGTCTCGTGGAAGCGGCAATACTTCCCAGTCCACTTTTGTTCCTCCGTGGACTCTTTTGGACATGGCTTTCAATATTGAAAAGTATTACAAATTGACAGTTAAATATTTTCCAAAGATGCATTCAGATGAGTGTATTCGTTGTAAGTTGGAATCATTGGTTTCCATTTTCCCGCTTCTCTTTTCTTTCCGGTATTTCCTCCTCCGGACTCTTTAAATTGTCCTGGCTTGTTTCGAACACTGAACTGGTCTTTCCCAGAGTAGTCACCTGATTGCTTTACAGCGATGTTTCTCTGCACGGTCTCCTTACCAGGCACAGGTGCACTATCTCGCCTTGTCCATATGGCTCCCTCCCTCCTTATAAATTGGTGTGCCTTCGAATAAAAATGTTCTAGTGTAGTTGGAGGCTCTCCCGCTAGCCAATCACCGAATTCCAAATCCGGAGTTACCCCTCGCATAATAGCCATCAAAATAGCATGGTCATTGGGGTTGCTAACTTCAATAGCGGCAACGTGGAATCTTTGCAAGTACTCCTTCAACGACTCCCTTGGAGCCTGAATTACATTGGATAGGGACATCACGTCCTTGGGATGAGTGGCGTGTATCCTGAACTGTTCTACAAATTTTGTGGCCAATTCATCAAAGTTGGATATAGACCGCCGGGGAAGTCGAGTGAACCACATGGTGGCGATTTCGGGTAAAATTATTGGGAAGTATCTACACTTAGTTGCCTCATTTTCTCTAGCTGAATCCATCATCCATTCATATCTCATCACATGCTTTCTAGGATCAGCCTTCCCTTCGTAAGCCAGAATAGTTGGCATGTTGAACTTCCTTGGGTACTCGGCATGTAGAATAGCATCTGTGAATAGAGTATGACTCCTGGTGGTCAATCCCTGTTTTTCTCTCATTAGCTGTCTGACCATTGCTGATAGGTCTAGGGTTTGTACGGAGGATGGCAGGTTGGAATCTATCCCACGATACCATTCTGGTTGGTGTCTCCTCTGTTGGCGAACTGCCGGATGTGTATCCTGGGGATCATGTTCATTAGGGCCTTGGTGAGCAGGTCGTCCAGCTTCCACACGTGCTCCAGATCCTAAGTTTCCTACTCCAGCTTGGGTGTGGTTTCCAAGGTGTAAGTGATCTCTGGTTGATCGATCAGCAGCACCTGCTTGTGTTGTTTCAGTTTTGCAGCGTCTACGCCTGGGAGGTTCATCGGACGAAATCGAGCTATAGATGAAGAGTAAGGAGCGGGGCTACCTCCAGCATTCTGATGCTGTTGTTAAGTAAGCTGAGTCATAACGTTAGCACTAGCTTGGATCTGTTCGCTAAGTTGCCTCCTGCTTTCCATGAGTTCTCTCATCTGCTCGTTGAACTCCGCTCTAGTGACAACTTCCATTTGGTTTTGGACAGCGACAGTCCCTGCGCCCGGATTAACTTGTTGATTGCTGGGTCCTACTTGTTGGATGCTAGCAGTTTCGTTGACGTTTGTGTTGTGCAAGGATGATATGGTACGAGGTCTTCCCATTGTAGAGTTATTGCTAGAAACTCTGAGTAGAATCAATGGTATTCCTTTGAATAACTTGGATCTCCTTCGGGGGATTTCTTCAATCCAGTAGCTGCAAAGCAGATCCTAATAACCTGAGAATGCGTTCTCAGCGAAAGCACCAAAATGTTAGCACCAGAATTGGTCACTAACACCCGACGAAGGATTTGTGTAGAGAGATTAATGAAGAAAGTAAATTAAAACTGAGGAATGACGCAGTAGAATGTAGTAATAACTATAAGAAACAAGAACACCAGATTTATAGTGGTTCAGCGTAACTGCCTACGTCCACTTTGAGTCTGATCTTTATTGCTTTCTCAAAGAATTGATTATAGATACAATCCGTACACCAACTACTCGAATACAAATACTAACTGAAAAGAACGACTCTTGAAAGCTGTAGAGTCTCCCCGGTGTTCTCTAAAAAAAGGTCAATTTCACTGTGCCACTGCCCTTCTATTTATAGACGAAGATGGATTGGACTTCCCTCACGGGCCTGGGAACAAGGTATCTCGCCTCATGGTAAGTAGCTTCTGTGCACCGAGCTAGGGATGCCAAACGGTAATTGCCGAGCGAGGGATGCCGGTCGAGAACTGCCTGCAGCGACCACCAAATGACTTGAAATGAAGTTATGCCGTTCGCCCTTACCGTGTGACTTTGCCAAATGATGCCGAGTGAGGTGGGTCGAACCAGAGAGTGTTGAGCAAGATTTTCATGCTGAATGGCACTCGTATGTCGAGCCACATATCCGGGTCGAATGGCATTTGTATGCCGAGCGAGGAATTCATACCGAACGGCACTCGTATGCCGAACGAGGCATTGTGTCGAACGAGGCTCGTGCCGAACGATGCCATTTTCTCTTGCGTTGTACTTATTCGATGAACCTCATGTTACCGGGTCAATCCACCGGGTAACGGCTATAGTATGCCGCTAATATTGCTTTAAAGATAAAGATATTATGGCAATAATGTCGCGTATTTTATATCGACTATGGTAATGCCACTAGTTTTCACCATGGTTTTAAACAATACCGCTTTTTTTCAATATCAACTTCTTATACTATGATGTCGCACTTATCTATACTGGCATTAGCATTTGCAGCGTCAATGATGCCGCATATCTTCGTTACCATAAAGAGGCATTGGTGCCACATAGCATAACTTTGACATTATAACTTCCGGTTCATAATGTTATTTATACATATCATTTTGTTACTAAAATTATAAAAGCATAATCTTTAATGTAATTTATTTTTATTTTTAATTGTGAGTTGTACTTTTAATTTTTTTAAAATATAAATTCGTATTGACTTTGAAGTAGTTCTCAGTGTGAGAGTTTATATAATCGTTGAATATTATCTAGCTTTGATCCTGAAAATTATGTATTATACTTATAGTGTTACATTTAGACGTTTGGTCCGAAATATCATTAGACTTTATTATTATATAAGATTTTATATGTCAATACTATTTAAATAGCATTATGTGAATCAAAAAATGAAATATAAAATTTTACGTTTTAATGCTACCTTATTGTAGCATTTCTGTATTTATAAAATGTCTTATGTAACATCCAGCATTAACTTTTAGATAGCATTGTAAAGTATTACTATATAATATTCAAGTTTAATATTATTTATAACAACATTAAGTGAACTAGAAAATTTAATATAACATTTTATGGTTTAATGTTACTTCATAGTAGCATTTTGTTCCTCCTTGTATATTTATGTAATTTTCCAATATGAAATGAATATTATATATAATCATTGTTGTATTTGTATGTACCTTCTTACATTTATGTAATTTTAGTTCGCATTTCTGACACTTTTTTTATTTAAACATTATTATTTGATCAAATCCTAACTTGAATGTTAAATGTTTATTTATTTATTTATTTTGAAAACCCAAGAGAACCCGACGGGCCAGTAAACTCCTGAGGGGGTATAGTAAAGCCGTCCGTTGATCCAAGCCTCCATACCCCCGAGTAAATTTATATAGAATCGGGAAGCGCAGGATATAAATTGAACCTAGGTCTTTTATCAAAACTCAAGCCTCATTTCCATTGCGCTGCACTTGCGGACAAATGGTAAATGTTACTTACATATATCTTTTCATTTTTTTATTGGCACTTGCTCATTTTTTATGTACCATTTGTTTCATTTTGGTCAGTCCTTACTTATACTGTCTTTTTGTAGCATCTCAATTTTCTATTAACATTTTATATCAATTTTTCAACACTACAAAAGAAGCACTGTTTAGCGACGGCTAGTAGCCGTTGGCAGCCATTGCTATCCGTCGCTAGCCGTCGCTAAATGTCGTTGCAAAATATCTCGTTGCAACTAAAGAAAGCGACGGCCTTAGCGACGGCTCCATTGTTCTTTTTGCAACGTCTTGTAACCGCTAAGTGTCCACGTTGAAGCAACCATTGGGGTTGTTGGTTTCTTGGGTTGTTGATGCAAACTGTTGCAAAGCGTTGCAATATATCTGTTGCTAGCCGTCGCTAAATTTGACCAATGGGTCGTTGCTAGCCATCGCCAGCCGTTTCCAGCCGTTGCAAACCTGGAATATATTTGCTGCCAATTTGCAGCACCTTCAACCCTCAATCCCAATCAATCCAAATAATATAATTTCATCATTCCACACATATAATACCATTCCATCATACCATATAATCAATATCAACACAACCAAATCATCAAATATTGCATATTCTAATCTATTTTCACAAAATTATATAAGAAAATCAACAAAACCAAATATGAAAATCCATCAAACCAAACCACATAACTAAATTAAACGACCGGTACATATCAAGTGCCAAAGTATCACTCACAACAACCAAAATATCAAACCCACCAAAACACTAAGTATCAATCACAACATCCAAAGTACCAAATGTCAAACCATATATATATGTAAAGCGTACCATCAAAACAAACCAGCTAAGCATCATCATCATTATCTACACCTCCTTCCCCGGGCATTGACCCATGCTCCTAATAGAAGGTAGTGATACGCTCATCTGTCTACGTCGCCAACTGATTCTTCCGCCAATCATTGAGCTCATCCAATTGTGTTTGCATCCGAACAATCTCTTCCTCATCTATGGATCTCCTATATGCCCTTTGGAAATTAAGAGCTTGTGAAATAATTCAAGTGAATAAGAAGTTCATGGCATACAATAACAATAAGAAAACTCAAGTTATTGGTAATAAACTCAAGTGAATAAGAAGTTCATGGCATACAGGTTTCTACTGTGTAAACGTTGAGTACATACCATATTGCCGAAACTATAACGCCTGTTTCGACTTGCCAGTTCAATGATTGAATCCCATATCCGATTAGACTCATCAACTGTAAGCGACTCTCGTCCACTCGCTTGTATCGCTCGTGCATGCTCTGCATTATATCTCTCCTACAGTTACGAACATATATTTGACACAATTGCTATATAGTTTACTTATTTACTGTGAAATAAATGAATATGAAATATTTTCATTATAGAAATAAACATATTTACCATTACAGATGCAGCCTTGTCGTCCGACCAATCATATGAAACATTCACATCCTCATCTGTATGCTCCACTACATGTGTGACTCTGAAAACCTCAGCCGCTGTAGGCTCCCTATCATACTTTGCCCACTGAATATATACAAGAATAGATTATATTGATAATTTGCATGAGTATATACAAGAATAGATTATATACAAGAATAGATTATATGGTAAAGAGACACTAGTAAATATATACGTCAATAACATAAATATTGGTTAATTTATTTACCAATTCTCTCCTATGTTGTTGGAAGGATTTCGAGCCACCACGATGTAAAGTGGGTTTTTGTTCATATTAGCCTTGTTTCTTGCCGATAATTCCTATTAATTTATACACACTATTAAGTAAAATAATTCAACACATTTAAATGTAAAAATATAGTGACAATATAACTTACTTTGAATACTTCAAATTCCCAATATTGTTGGAATCCAGCCCAAATATCATCCCCTATCCAACTTGGCTTTTTCCCTGAACTCTTAGCCCTTGACAGAGTCTCTCTGTAATTTTTCTGCATCCTTTTATTCCAATGATTTATAAAAACATCCATATCTTGTGGATCCACACGTACAGCTGCCTGCATGTTGAATTATCATACGTGTTATGTGAAAGAGATTATATAATTTAAAAACAATCAACAGAACAAAATACGTAAAACTGGTATCATAAGGCATGATGGCATGTTGTTTTTGGTTTCATATAAGGCATAATTATATATTACAAAGTTGTACTTACTATAAGATCAGCCCATATTGCGTTTTTTATATGTGTTGGGATGTTATCCCACTGACGCCAACACCCGGACATCCTACTCTTGTATGCTTCCTTCGATACTTGTAAAATGAAATCGGACGGCTCCACCACGAACCCTCTATAGAAATGTTGATGTATATATTCAATATATTTCATATAATATAATTCAATAAGTTTGATACGTAGCCAGCACTTTTCGGAACTATCTCCGCAACTCAACGAAGATCTGGCTCAGAGCTACTCGGACCTGCTCCAAATGAAGGTGACTGAGATGTACTACGTCGATTACGTCGTCTATCAGACATAACTGACAAACATAAATATAATATCATACACTGCTTAGAAAAGAGTACTGATAACATAAGCATCACATAATCATCAATCAATATCACATAATCATTAATCATCCCATAATCATCACATAATTATTAATCAAGTGATAATCATCACGTAAGCATACTCTGCACATAATCATCGAAAAAAGCGTACATGAAAAGAATAATGCATAACTCAGAATGATTTAGATCATATATAGTCATTATTATTATTACATAGCTCAGAATATTACAAACATAGTCATTATTTTTAATACATAGCTCACAATTATACAACAAGCGATGTCATCTATGATCAGTCTTCGTCATATTCTGATTCAGACTCGGTCTCGTACTCTATATCATTTTCTTTGGTACTTACACATGCATCTATTAAAACATTCGATTCATTAGTCAACGACCCTACATCAATGTCATCGGTTATCACTATTTCAGTATTTGGCTCGAGATCCGCTTGATACGCTGCTTCATCTGGAATATTATTTCCATCAAATGTATATCTCGCCTTCGTTTTAAAAACAGCCCACCAGTCTACTTTATATTTTTTTAAGGACGGATATGGAGCAAAATAAACTTGTAAAGCTTGCTTAGCTAATACAAAAGGATCATACTTATAGTAATGCGACGTATGCCTTATTTCAATTAGCTTTTCCAGAGCCAGGAACATTGCTAAACCAGTTGCATTTGAATAAAAAAAAACTTTCTCTGCAGGTTGTATATAATATGTCAACTCTAAAACTTGTGTTAAGACTCCGTAAAAATCTTTTATATGCTCCTCTAGATCATCACTTCCTTTGACAAATACACCACTGTTATATGTTAATTTTTCAGCCCCGTAATCTTTAATGTTGAATTTAAATCCATTGATGAAGAATATTGGATAAGTCTTGACATTCCGTTTTGGTCCGATAGCAAGATGTCATAATCCTTCGTCAACAACACAGTTTTCTGTATCATGAACGTAGTTTGAAAACCATCCAGCAAATTGTTTACTGAGATCGCCAGATGGATGTTCTGATTCGTATATGCTTCAAATATGTATTATATTCCTTTATAATTAATATATACATGTATAATTGAATTATATATAAATTCATAATTACCTAACAAATGGTGCAGCTTCAGCACAATTTAGAAGAACATATGTGTGTACCATATGGTAATCTCTATCATCTAACCATATTTCCACACATTTTCCAGCATGTCTTCCATGTTGTCTAAAAATAGATAACATTGTTTGAGAAGAATCCTTCTCAATAGTTTCTTCATTACGGGGAACACTTACGAGCAATAAGTTCACATTGTTACTAAAGTAATGTGAGGAAAAAAATGAAGCTTCTTCTTCAAGGTACGATTTGCAAATCGAACCTTCTACTCGTGCTTTTTGTCTAATTTTTTTCTTCAAATGATTCAGGTACCTATAATAAAATTAATTAAATTTATATGGTGGTACAAAAACCGAAATTAATTAAATTACCTCTCAAATGGATACATCCATCCATATTGCACAAGACCGTGAAGGAGTGCTTCAGATGGAAGATGAACAGGTAAATGCTCCATTACATTAAAAAAAATAGCCGGAAATATTTTCTCCAGTTTTCGTAGAAGTACAAGGATTTCTGCTTCAAGTTTACATATACGATCTACCTTTAACGTCGTAGAACAAAGCTGTTTATAAAACATACTTAATTCTGCTATAACACTCCATATTTTTGTAGGCAGCAGTTCTTTGAAAATCATGGGAAAAAAATACTCCATCATAATGTGGCAATTATGACTTTTCATCCCAATCAATTTGCTGTTTTTAAAGTCAACACATCTACGGAGGTTAGAAGAAATCCCATCAGGACATCTAAGTCTTTCCACCCACTTTAGAATGAGTTTTACTTGCTTATTGTCTAGCTTATAGCATGCTTTGGGTTTCTTATTATCGTCGTATAATTGAAGTTCGGGCCGCTTACAGAAGTGTAATATATCACGTCTTGAATTCGCATCGTCGTTGGTTCCCCTTCACATTCAAAATTGTATTAAACACGTTGTCAAACACATTTTTTTCGTTGTGCATGACGTCAATGTTATGTCGAAGTAGGAGATTTTTTCAGTACGGTAACTCCCAGAATATACTTTGTTTGCACCAGTTATGAATGTCCGATTTACCTAGAATTTCAACCTATACCCCAGTTTCATGTATCTTTGGGTAATCTTTTACAATTTCATATACCTCTTCACTTGTCCAAACCTTAGGTGATAGCATGCTCTCTACTCTGTTAGCTTTAAAGTTCTTTTTATCCGTTCTAAATTTATGATCGATATATAGAAAACACCGATGACAGTCAAACCAAGAAATTTTCTTTCCATACTTTAATGAAAATGCTCGTGTTTCATCCATACAATAAGGACAAGCTAGACGTCAAGATGTCCAACCTGAAAGCATGCCATACGCGAGAAAATCACTAATAGTTCATAATAAAGAAGCAAATATACGAAAATTCCTTTTTTGGGAAATATCATACGTTTCAACTCCTTCATGCCACAGTGTTTTCAACTCGTCGATTAGTGGTTGTAGATAAACATCAATTCCTTGTGTAGGATCATTGGGACCGGAAACGACAACCGTTAGAAACATATATGGAGTTTTTATACACATCCATGGAGGTAAATTATAAGAAGTAATAATAATAGGCCATGATGAATATTTACTACCAAACTGAGAAAATGGCGAAAATCCATCCGTACATAAGCCAAGCCTAACATTACGGCTCTCTACCGCAAATTCAGGATAAGTCTTATTGAAATGTTTTCATGCTTCTCCATCAGATGGATGTATCAAAGTTCCTTCTTCTGGTGTTCTCACACTGTGCCATCGCATATGACATGCTGTAGCAGAAGATGCATATAACTGTTGAAGTCTGGGAGTGATGGATAAATAATGCATCCTCTTATATGGAACTTCTTTTCCTTTCTTTTTTCTTGGTTTGTATCTTTCCTCGTTACATGTTCTGTATTTAGTAAGATGAGCGTCTTCTTTCCAATACAGCATGCAACCTTTTACACATGTATCTATCTTCTGCTACGGCAATCCAAAAGCAGACATAAGTTTTTTTTACTTTATAATGACTATCACACATCAAATTATCAGGTGGCATGTGTCGTTTTGCAGTTTGTACAATTTCTGTAAATGCAACTTCTGTGAGATTAAATTTCGATTTCATAGTGATGTATTCGGCGGTTACAGATAATTCGGTTCCGCTTGTACATCCATCCCACAATGGCCTCTTAGCAGAATCCAATAAATCATATAAAAAATTAGCTTCCGCGGTCGGCTCTTCGTCAACATTTTCGTTCCCATCATCACCTTGGTCTAAGGAAGGAAACGTTGATCGTGCAGCATCTTGCACCATGCTTTCTATAGGATTGGTCATAGTATTATCGTCCTCTAACACTACAGGATTAGGTGTAGGTTGAATAAGTTCTCCATGACGATCTCATAAGTAATAATTCGGCACAAAACCAAATTTGTACAAATGTACTTCTACTACATCTGATTTCCAATGCTTCAGATGTTTGCACGTACAACACGGACAACGAATGTCTACGTTATTTCGATTATTAGATTAAGCAAATCTAATAAATACGTGTACATCGTTACAGAAACGTTCTTTTATTGATCTTTTCATACCTTTTCGAGGTTCATACATCCAACTACGATCGAGAAAATAATCGAACATATCTCCTGATTTGTAAAATGTAGGTTAGAAGATTGAATAACACACTTCATATTAAAGTCTTGTAAAAATTCACATATAACCCTTTACTATTTCAACAAATTCAAATAAATACTACATTCAAATCTTCAATTCTTAAGTTTATTGTTTTTTTACTTTGACGGCCGGTTATCCTACTTCCCATTGCAAACACAATAACATAATCATATTTCATAAATCATTTCAGGTTAAACGATTCTAAAAAAATTCGAAAGCACTTCCCTTTATTCCCTGTATCGTACACAAATGCGTGCATACAGGGAAAAAAGGAATGCCACCGAAATTTTCTGAACCGTTTAAACTGAAATAATTTATGAAATATGATTGCTTTATTGTGTTTGTAACTTGTCCAAATACTAGGAAAAATCCAACAAATGTTGTATCAGATGAATATAGAAGTCCGTTCTGTGGAAAAACGAATATCCATATAACGATCATATACAACACTTGTCGGACGGGGCCAAAAATTCTCTAAGGTGTTCACATAAAAAAAGCACAAATTAAAAAATATTAATATTGAGGTATTAGTGGTATGCAGTGAAACAATGATCTTAAATTTTTTTTTTTAGTAATGTAGCCAAATAGAATTCGTTTAATTATGAATCAAAATCCATGAGAACTATCAGTAACTCGAAAAATATGCCTTATCTCACAAATGGGAACTATGAGTTACTATTTTAACAACTACAAAAAATGTTTTATAAAATCGATTTAATGTTATTTTATAAACTACAAAAACTACAACTACAAAACTACAAAAACTATTTTATAAACTATTAATGTTATTATATTCATTTCTTTATTTTTTACAAAATCGATTTTAGAAGAATATTTATTATTGTCATATTCATCTCTTAATTTTCTACAAAAATTGATTTCAATATAATATTTGTTGTTGTTATGCTCATTTCAAAATTATATAATTCATTCAACCGCTTAAATATTTTATTTAATACATTTGAAATATCAAAACGTATTTCAAAATTCAGCTAACAATTTAATTTTTTGTATCGATTTTGTAAACGAAAATAAGATGTTAGCACTTGTAATAAACTATAATAATTTTATTTTATACTAACAACTAATACTTAGAATGCACACACGCTAATTAAATAAAAAATATTACTTCTGTTTAACTGTACCAATCTAACAGCATATTAATCAACAATTGTATACTAATGTTTGCGCAAACTATAATAAACATTATTCTAATTAATTATAACAAATATTCGCGTAAACTTAATTATATTCTATATCAATCGGTAATCTACACTAATTTTTGGATTATAAACAAAACCTAATTTTTAATTACGAATTAAACAATCAAACCACTAATTAATATCACCAACTCAACAAATACAATATTATCATTAACTAATACATAATAACAAACCCATAATTAACTAATTTGCCGAATTAGGGTTCTTAACATATCACTAAATCAATCAATACGCTACTATCAATAACTATTACCGCATAGTCATCATTTTTTATCACATATAATCAACCAATTTTCAAAATTAGGGTTTTGATTAAACCTGGATTAAGCAGAAATTGAAGAGCAATAGCATACCTTCGAGTTTTGGAGCGCTGTGGCTTTCGCGATGAGGAGATCGGCAGCTCGCGTCGGGGGGCGGCGGCTGGGGCCTCGACAGTGGAGGAGGGGTTTGCTGAAGTGAATTGGGGAAAGGAAAGTGTGTTTTTCTGTTCTCTGGTCTGCCTGTATATACGCGTTTAGCGACGGCTAGCGACGGTCACCTTTTTTAGCCGTCGCTGGTAACTGTCGCTAAATGAAGCCTGTTTTGTCGTGCAATTTTCTAACATTATATACTGTTATTTTAATGTAGTAGCATATTATACTCGGTTGGATGTATGTATGTATATGTGTGTGTAATAATGCTACTATATATTGGTATTTTGTATATATTAGGGTTTACTGTTGATTAATATTTGACGTGGCCTAAGATAAAAGGAGGTGGGTAATGGTGAGGTGGTATGACAAGCAATGAAATGAGGTGCGTGGTTTATGGTGCTAAGGTGGGACCCGTGCATGATTCAAGGTCGAATAAGGGTGGCGATTAGGGCTTTGGTCGGGGATTAGGGCTTTGGTCGACGATTAGTGGCGACGACGAAGGGTGATGACAAGCGGCAGTGGCTTGGGGCACGATGATGGATAATAGAGGTGATGAAGAGGGAGCTGATGCAATGAATGTAGCTGCGAAAGTTTACGTGACTTTTGGAGTTAAGAAGAAAGATTGGATTAATTATGCCCTAGAGATTAGTTTCCAAGCTTTGAATAGAAACAAAAATTGGGTTTATGTTTGCCCTTCAAACTATTTCCTCCATGCATCTCCAAGTAAAAAGATTCCTTTTATAGGAAGTCTAGAACGGTCGTTGCTTTGGATCTAAAAATAAATGGATAAAGACAAACTTTACGTTTTCCAAATTTAAGTATTAGGTTTTCCTAATAATTCCAAATGGAATTTAAATACACATCATTTCTACAAAACTATGTTCAACACCCCTCTCAGTCACATATTTGCTACCAGTCCGTTTATTAAAAACCGAAGAATCAACAAATGATGGGAGGAGGTACCGTCGATGGGTGCAGCTCAATGAAAGTAGTTGAGTTATATTGGAGTTTGATTGGAATATCACCTTTAGTGGTCGAAATTAGGGTTTTTGAAGAGGCGACGACAAGACTAGTACTACTAGATGCAGATTTTAATCTGTAGCGATGACAAGGTTCACATCTAGGCTAATAATACAATTATAGCAGTGCAACATTTTATTTAAGATACTAGTATTTTCACAACAATGATCACATATTTAGTGTTATGCATAATATTTCAAGTATAGTGTATGGTTGTACTATGAAAACTATTAATAATGATAATTGTTGTACGGCTATGATTAATCACATTGGAAATGTAGTATTTTTTAGACATATTTATACATTTTTGGCACAAGCATTTTATTATTGACATTCAAAATATATTAAAAAAACCATTAGACTGATTAAGGGGTAATTCATAAAATCTGACATCGTCTTGAAAAGCTATATTATAAATGTAATAGAAGAGACATTTTTTACATGATTTTGTGGGAGGGAGTATGACTTTTTTAAAGAAAAAAACAATGGCCTGAGTCAAATTCCCAAATTTAAAACGTCTTCTCCAAATTTTTGACTTCTTCAGTGAGAGATCTATTATGAATCGAAGTTTTAGTATGCATCTTCTCTAGGCGTCTTGTCCAATTTGTGAAATTTTTATTCCAAGTAATCAGCTTAATTTCAATTTCATTGCTATAAAAGATTATTCTTATCATTTAATTTCAACAAATATAAGATATACTTTGAGAATCTTTAATTGCAGTTCGATACTTAAACCAATTGCAAAGATTTGAAAGCCTAATTTCAAATGTGCGCTTATATTCATGCTTTATTGATTATTAGAGTCTCTAAAACATGTTAGAATCTTAATTTCATATTCAAGGAAGTGTGTTTCGATTATGCTTTTATTGGGAAAAATCTAGTAATAACTCGTATTGTTATACATATTATCTATTGTTATATACATGTCTGTGTATAGCCTTTAACTTTAGTGGAGATACCCATGAAGGGAAAATAAAATAATTGATTTGCACTAATTATTCATATTAAGAATTATATGAAAAAAATAAGTTCCAACGAATAAAAGACTAACTGACTCATTAAATGGAGAATGAGGTAAACTGAAAAATGTTGGTTGGAAGGATTCTTAAATTTGCAATAAGCAACCCACTATTTATCCATATTTTGTTGGCTACCAAAATTAAAAAGTAAATTTTATCAACCAAATTTAACATCCTACCTACTCGACTTGTTATATTTGTTGTTATTAGTCTCCTCACGAATATTATCCTCTATGAGAAATTAATTAATAAACTATAAAGAGACTTCAGACAAACTAATTAATAAATACCTAAATAAAATAAGAGTTTAATAATTGAAATAAGAATGTGGTTAACTCATTATGCTTAGTCCTATTATGAAAAACTAAAAAGAATAGGTTAAGCAGGCTAGGAAATAACGCCCAAAATAAACTCTACTATTTTATTTATGTTTCGTCTTTCATTCCGCTGAAAGAAAAAACTACCCTCATACAGTCTCTTCTTTAATGTCTTTTCTCAAGCAAGAATGATAGGAGTAAGTATTATTTTTGGCTAAAGAAATTAAAATACACAAAATTTCCATTTTCAAGAGAAGATTTAGGTTTATTTCTAAGTGGTTTAGGCGGGTAGCATTCCCTTTAAATAACCTCTCCTACTGTAAATGGGTTTTTGATATGTTGACGAGACTTTTGGACTGATTTAAGAAGTAAATTTTCTTTGTTTTATCACTCCTACATTATAGCAAGTTTAGAACCAAAGTAGAGAACTAAAAACCTTTTCAAACTGTTTCTTAATGGTTAGAAACCCAAATATCTGCACAGTTTATAAAATGATTTATGATTATTAGAACTTTTTGCAAGTTTTCCCTAAATTATTATCTATGTAATGATATATGTAACGAGTGACTGATGCATGCGTGTATCCTAAACGATTGCAACCATATTTCGGTTCTCATGATTCTCAAGTCAATGTAAAGAAAATATTGGTTGCTTTCGTTGAAAGGAAATTCTCCTGTGTCCAAACTACAAAGGTATTGGATCAAGGTTATTATTCAACTTTTCAAGTAAATTGAATGATAAGGAAATCACAGACTGATCACGAGGGGCTATCAACTGGGACGAAGCAGTTAGGTTTAGGGACATCGGTATATTAATTGTAGTTATATTGATTTGTTTCCGGACCAGTCACAACCATCCTCCAATCATAGCAATGCCAAGAATTGAGAATTCATTTGGCTACACACCACACACAATAAACGTTCATATCATACAAAAAACTTTCTGAATATGTTACAGAGGATGGTAAATGCAAGTTCGTTTTTCTTTGCCATACATGCTAACTTGATCAAATTATATATTTCATCCTCATAAATTATACCTGCTAAAGAAATACATAGATTGCTGGTTTCAAACAGGACATACTACAAAAATTGATGGGAGAAAGTTTCATCTGTGTCACCTTTGATTTGGAACTTCACTGGAGTTACCATGCTGATGTGGAGCAAATAATATTATATCGGGTACCTCTTCTATAGTATCTGAAGGCTGGCAAAAGTAACTCTTTGCTTAATCTTACAAAATGATGGTTAAACATAGAGCAAACAAAGATTTGTTACAAGAATATGGTACCTGAATTAGTTGTAAAATATGCCAAAATAAATAGTTGATGATCATGATCAAGCAAAACAATTTGCCTGCCCATGCCCCACAGCTGAGGTATCTACAGAGAAATAACAATAATAATAAGGTGACAATACCGATAATAAAATGTCCAAATCTATTAAACTGTTTTTTTTTTTTTTTGAAATTATTTTAATGTAATTTACTACATTTCTTGAGTGCCGAAATTTTGTAAAATACAAACCATATTTTCAAATCTATTCTCCAAGAAAAATATATGCGACACGGGCTAATATATATTTAAATATCAGACGATATCTAGAATACTGCAATAGCTAGTTAATATGAAGGATACAATAAGAATAATGATGCTGATTTTGAGGAGGTATATATACATACCGTGGAAGACGTAGCATCAAATCCTTATGAGGGTTGTGCATTGCTCGCTCGTACACAACCTCCGTCCTCTTGGCAACATCATGCCAACTATAAAGTTTTTTCATCTATTCATAGTGCGGAATTGCATAGAAGGAAGTCAGTTATAGACAGAACATCGAAGTTTATGGCTAATCGCAGGGAAATCCCTTCATATATAGCTCGTATATAAAAGGAAACCACCCAACAGTTTACACCGCGAAATTAGGGCTGTCAATGGATACCCTAAAAATCCGAAATCCGTCCGCATTCACATCCGAAAAGCAGATAAATATCCGATATCCGAAAAAACGGATGCAGATGCGAATACCAAGACATCCGCATCCGAAAATTATCCTTCCGGTTTTTGTCAAGATTATAGTTCAAATTATATGTATTTTAGTGCAGTGAAAGATATTGTTTACTATTTTATTGTGTTGGTAGTTTATATTATATGCACCTAATGCTTTTTAACTGTTCGAAACTATTTATTATCATAATATTTGTTAATTTTTAACATTTTTATAATCAATGGGATTGAAAAATATTTATGTTAAACTAAATTTTTCTTTTTATAATTCTTGATTTATCGATCATTAGCGGATAGGATAATTATTCGACATCCGTCTGTATCCGCGGATGCGGATATCCGATATCCGAAAATGATTTCGGATGCGGATGCAGATATGACACTATCCGCATCTGAAAGCATCCATTGACAGGCCTACGTGAAATTTAGTCTCATCTGGAAAAAGAGACATTGGGTATGCGATAAAAAAAAAGGTGAAGGCGAATCTATATGTAAATATGATTATATAAGATTCACCGATGAATGTCATCTCAGAGAAATATATGATCGCATCTCAACATCATGTACATGCATGTGCAGATGTGCTTGGTATGCTAATATTGTAAATACCTGACTCACACAATACACACGCACATTTTGCAGCATATCTCATTTCATAAAACATGTGTTTTCATCCTTTTGACTCACACAAACGATATGTACATTTATGTGTGTAACACATACAATGAGAAGAAATACATACACGATCATGCATATCATATGGATCAACATGTGGAAGCATGTCAATTGCCCTTTTGATGGCCATAACCATATCGTATGGATCTGGTTTTGCAAGCACAACCATGTCATCTGGCAGAACCTGTCATGACACCAGAACATAGATTTAATCAACCGGGTTCACTTTCAGTATGGGGAACAAATAATTTGATATAGAGTAAAAAATTCATATTAGAAGAGAACTGCAAGATAGGTACCTCTGGAACACCTCCCACTCTAGTACTAACAGTAAGTAATCCACAACTAGCAGCTTCTAAAATAGCAATGCAAAAAGCTTCCGTAAGGGAGCTGCAGCAAAGCAAATGGATGTATCTATTAAATAATAGTAAACTAGAAGAATTTCCAACTCTCTCATTAATTCTATGAATTTCTCCTCTCTCCTTAGTTCTCTCTTAATATTTTATTTTCAAATCCCAATAATTTATCAGTTTTACAGTTATTCACAATAATCTGTTAATTCTCTTCCACCAGTTTACATTTAAATTCCTACATTATATAGCATAACAATTATTTACAAAATTTTCCTCAATTCTCTCCTACTATTTTACAGTCAAGTCCATATATCTAAATTATTCAAATAATCTCAAATTTAAACTATTTAAATAACCTCAATTAACCAATTTCCATAACAAATGACAATTTCAATCTATATACCACATTCATATTAATAAAACAGGAAAATAGGCAAAAGGAAAAAGTTATAAAAAAAAATTAGTCTTAGGGACGGTAAGTTTGTTTTTTAGTCTGAAAGACACTTTATAGTGTAAACAGAAAATGATAGCCACATCTATCATTCTGTGATTTGCACTACAAAGTGTCCTTCAGACTAAAAAACAAACTTACTGAGACTTAAATTTTTTTGCAATTTCTTCCTTGTGCCTAAAAACCCCTTAATAAAAATGGTAATATTAATTTTTCTTTCAAATATAAAAATAAAATATAAATCGCAAACAAAAAATATATACATAAACAGCAATAACAAGTTTAATTTGCAATTCATTTATCTCAATAAATTTATCACATGCTGCACAACAAAAATCTGTTTTCGATGGGTAGTTAAAGAACAAATTTTATGTTTCTACAACATTAGTGTGTGCAACACACATGTTAAAATATTATTATTTTTTTGTAAATATTATCAAGTAATCGTCCAAAACGCAGCTAAGCACACTGTACTGAGGTTTTTTTTTTCCACTAAGAAAATACTATGGTGAAATATAAAAACAAAAGATTTGTTATTATTTGAGATGCTAAACAATAATTATTATGTATATGACTCATGAGTCAAAACATATGTCAACCATATTAAAGACAAGCTTGGTGAACTAAATTTGAGTAGCATACCACTTATTATGATGTGATATGTATTTTTTGTCTCTCGCTCATCACCTTGAGTCAGTAAGTGGGATAAGAAGTATGTAATAATATCCTCTCAGAACATAAAGGGAGGAATCCAATGCGCAAGGCTCAAGGGTGTGAGGGTGATCACCAAAAGAGACCATGTACCGGACTTGAGACCGCAATGATTGGAAACACGGGTTCATTTATAGCATGTTGCATAGTCCATCCACATTTTTACAGCGTGTGTGTGTGTGCGAATCAAAGGTCAAACTTTAATTTAAAAGCTATCTATTCAAAGTGGAAACTAGTCTGTATGGTCTATGACATGAAAATTGACTCTCCCTAAGAGCTTAAGAGACGATCTTTCTGCTATAGCGAAAAGGGACACAAGGGGAAAATGAGGGAAGTCATTGTGAGCACCATCATGTAACTTCGGAGAACACTCAATTCTCTTGAGTCAGCCAATTATTTGATTACATCATTCAAGATTAGTTGACCTCCTCGTGTAAGTTTATAAATTGGGAATAGTGGATGGTGTGATATTAAAATTTACATTTTAAAGTCATAAAAAAAATGCTCGTTACATTTGCAAATTACCAATATTTGGGAGACTTTATATTTCTCTATGTTTAGAAAGAAACGAACTTTAGCATCTATAATTATTTAAATGAATGAGCATTACAAGGCCGAGTAAAAGGTATGAAACAGGGGACAATCAATATGCATATAAATTTACTGTAACTATAATTGTTGGAATTACTTTTTAGAACAAAAAAGCGTTCACACAAAAGTGAAAAAAGTAGCCATACTTCTAAATCTCAGTCACATTCTGTCCTGTTCACTTAAAAGACCAAAGGTATACAATTACAAACATGATGTTTTGCCCAAGACTCTTAAACCTACCTACATCACTTGAAACAAACTCTACACTTAGACTTGTGATCTCTAGCATTCCAGCAATACAATATCACCAAACTGACAACTATTATAATCATATCAAGCTATCCTACATATATTATATGTTTTATTTTCATGATGAAAAAAAAAACTCAAAGACGCATGGAGAAGCTTTTTCTTGCTTTTTTTTAAAGTCATAAAGCCTGTTCTGGAAGCATTTATGGAGAAATTCTCCAACCTACCTGTGTATAAGCCAAAAAAAATGTAAAAACGAAGATCAAATTGACTTGATTTATCAAATGATTTGCATATATATGTTCTAATATCTCTTGTAAGTCATGACAATTTCTAAGAACGAGGATGGACTCTTTACTCTTTAGGACCCAAAATATCTCTATCATTCAGTGAATTGCGACTTGCCAAGACGGCGACCAAGAATCAAGCATACTCCATGCTTACCATTCTCTGCTCTTTATCATTTTGAAAGAAAAAAAATATTCATTTAAATGCATTCTTGTACATCGGTAGTCATATCCATGTGTGAAACAATTCTAATATTCTAGACGTCAAGCCCACTTGAACTATAGTAGCAATGGATAAGCCGAGTGAAATAAAATCAAGAATTTAAAAAAATAAGTATTAATCATTTTCAAATTGTCCATGTTAATTTTAATGCTTATAATTTTATAAAGAAGAACTTGTTTCACATCAAAAAAATAAAAAAATGTATCTTTTGAACAGAATTGAGTTATATTTGTGTTCTACTTCTACTGCCACTGCTACTATTATTATATTAAATAAAAAATAAATTTCAATTTTATTCATTTTTTTAATGAGCTGCTAGTACTATTACAATATTAAATAAAAAATAAATTTCAACTCTATTCACTCGCTGCTGCAGCTGCCGCAGCTGCTGCCGCCGCTGCAGCAGCTCCTGCTACTCCTGCTTGCTGCTGCTCCTACTATTGCTGCTCCTGCTTGCTGCTGCTCCTACTATTGCTGCTCCTGCTACCACCACCACCACCACGACTGCTACTGCAACTGCCGCTACTATTACTACTAGTAATACTGTTACTACTACTACTATTATTATTATTATATTAAATAAAAAATAAATTTTAACCCTATTCACTTTCTATTTTTTTATGAGCTACAAAATTTGAAAGGGAAAAAATGAATCTTTTGAACAGAATTGAGTTATATTGTACTTAGAAATGGCATGCATTGTGTTCAGAATTGTTTTGTACCATAATAAATTTGTTTGCATTGTATTAACATTCGATGGCATTATATTAAAATTTGCTTGTATTTTTTTAAAATTGACTTAGTATCAAGGTCGAGAACTCGGTTTCAGTTTCGGTCATTCGAAATTTCTTTGATTTCGGTCAATTTCGGAAATTTCGGTTTTTGTTTCGGTTTCGGTCCTGATATCGCATTTTTGTATTTTTTAATGAAGTGTAATGATAAACATTGCAAATAAAATACAAAATATAGTCTATAAAGAGATAATAATATAACATACAGAACTATGAAATAAATAAACACATATGAATATTTGATTTTGCCTAAACAACCCTAAATTAAAAATAAGTTAAGCCTAAGTTAAAAATAAGTGGATCCTAATATAAATTACCAGTCCATTATCAATTACCATTCTTTTAAACTTATAAAATAAAGGCCCAAACCAAATCCCCAAGCCCATTATCATTCACCTCATTCTAACCCTACCCAGATGCTACCACATCGACTATTCATCCTCGAATCCGAAAAAAACTACGAAAGAAAGAAAAAGCAAAATCGTGCTCAAAGTCGAGATTGATGTTCGAAATCGAGTCATAGTATCACACAAATTTTTGGGTTAGATTCTCAAGTGTCGAAGTCGAAGTCGAAAGATGCTCAAATGTCGAAGTCGAATCGATTATGAGGTAAGGAGATTTTTTTTAGGCTAGATTCGATCCTTTGTTTTTTGTGTTGTATACCCCATTTTCACTCTAGTGCAGCAATCGTGAACTTTTGATTTTTTTTATTTTTTTTTTATTTTTTTTAATCAACAAGTAGCGGGACGAGATTTTGACCTAATCTCGTCCTGCCTCCGGCCAGAACCGAGTCGAGATGGCCGGAATCTCGTGGTTCCGGCCGGAACCTGATACCTTGCTTAGTATTGTATTAGAATTAAAATGGATATGAATCCATTTAATAAAACAAAAACAAAAAATTATTCGTCCACCATCATGTGTGTGTGTGCATACATACATACACATATTACACATATATGTGTGTGCGTGTGCGTAAAATCAATTATTTGAGAAAAAGTGTTACATATTTTTGAAAATAGAGTATCTAAGGCATGAATATAATATGTCAGCATTAGCTAGACATCAAAATTTATTCAAATTGACATAAAAGAGTAAATGTCTCAAACTGTTCGTACAAAAAAGGACATGAAGCCATTCTGCTTTTAAGAATTATGCAGTTTAGTCCAACTCTATCTGCCCTAAGTGAGTAGCAACAAAATGCAAATAAAAACAAGTATACCGATGCTCATGTAACTTGCACATCAACTAGTAAGGACAAAACAAATCCCAATCTGATAAAACAATTTTGATTATTGTCAAGCATCACCTAAAACATATATCATGAAAGAACACATGTAATTAAATCTCCTCAAAATAAATAAATAAATGATAATAATAGGAAGAAGTATTAAATTCACCATGAAATCATGTAATACCAGTAACAAACATCCTCATAAAGTACCTTTCTGCAATGAAGTAGAAACCTAACAGTGATGAATTACATTAAAAATAAATAAAAGCTTCGTTATATATGTATATAGTTTTTTTAAAGAGTGCTGAAAAATATATCATGCAGATGATTACAAATAATAATGTTCACAATTACAAATGCCTGGTTGTCATTAACACTGATACGTGAAAGTTCCTTGAGATAATTGAACAATCAATGAAAACATGTGGTACCACAGAAAAATCAGTAGATGTATAGATGCAACTCATCGGTGGGAAATACTTCAGCAGAAATCCCATCTTTTAAAGTACATGTTGCAAATATATGTATCTCACAACTCATGAGTACTTTCGAGCAAGAAGAAAAAACCAGCAAGTACATGATGAAAGGGGAGCCAAGATAATACCTGTTGAGAAATATATGACCAGATATAAGCACAGATCGAACATTAGCATGTGGAACAGCACCAAGCATTTCTACTCGATCTTGGAGAGAATTTTTCTCTCTCATCTCTTCTAACCTCACGCGTTTAGGTCCATCTCCCCCAATAATAAAGCGTACCTTACAAAGAAAACTACAGTAAAATAAGATTATAGTATTAAATTAAATTTGCAGCATGCTGATATTATAAAGGACTGAAACAAGATAAGATTACAAAATTAAGTATCTATCACATTACTATGAAGAATGACTAAACATAATCACAGAAAATATCTAATTATCTACAGCCATTATAACTTCCACCGACCCAGAACAGTAAGTCTATATATCATGGTAACAAGTTTCCCATGGATGGAAAGAAAAAATGATATGTAGTATGACCAGATATAAGAACAGATCGAACATTAGCATGTGGAACAGCACCAAGCATTTCTACTCGATCTTGGAGAGAATTTTTCTCTCTCATCTCTTCTAACCTCACACGTTTAGGTCCATCTCCCCCAATAATAAAGCGTACCTTACAAAGAAAACTACAGTAAAATAAGATTATAGTATAAAATTAAATTTGCAGCATGCTGATATTTTAAAGGACTGAAACAAGATAAGATTACAAAATTAAGTATCTATCACATTACTATGAAGAATGACTAAACATAATCACAGAAAATATCTAATTATCTACAGCCATTATAACTTCCACCGACCCAGAACAGTAAGTCTATATATCATGGTAACAAGTTTCCCATGGATGGAAAGAAAAAATGATATGTAGTATGGATTTTGCATATTCTTTTACCAAAAGTTTTCCGGAGTAAGAATACAACACATTACTTCCTCACCGCAACAAATATATCTTGGGATATACCTTAATGTTTGAAATAATTTGTTATAATGACATGTGCAGGTACCCATTTGAATACGTGAATATACTGAAAATGCAGTTGCTGCAACATTTCCAATTTGATAATCTTTTACTGTTATTGGGACAGAAATGATAGTTTTACAACTAAACCAAAGAGCAAAAATATTTGAATGTTCGACTCACATTGGAAAATAAACGGCAAACATCCGGGATCACTTCAACAAGTAGATCTGCACCTTTCCGATAAACCAATCTACTAATTACTACAATTACGATTTCATCACAGCTGAGTCTATTTGGCGCAGGCGTGAACATGGCTGTATCCACAGCATTTGGTATTACAAAAACTTTGTTAGGAGGTATTCCTGATCTAAGAACGGTATTCTCTTTGCTAGTATGAGATACACATATAGCGTAATCAATATCAGCTAGGGTGAATTGTAGCACTTTGTTCATGTGAATGCTTCCGACGTCTGAAAATCCATATAAAGAATGGTCTGTGAACGCAACTTTATAACCCATGGTACGTGCGTGCATCAACGCTTCATGACAAAGTGTTGAAAAAGCTTGATGCCCATGGACCACAGATATTCTTTCTCGAATAAGAATGTTTCTAACAATGGGAAGTGTTAGAAAGAATGATGGCAAGGTATTTTGCATAAGGAATGGTCTCCATGGAATGTAGTAAACCTTTAAGCCGGTTGTCATGTACCGCACACCGGAGCGATTACCATAAGCATGTGTCATGACAACAACCTGTACATAAAATAGTATTACCTCACAGCAAGATTTCTAATCACCTATGATGATATTTGTCATTTGGAGTTCTCTACTTCTCACCGTTTGCATATATTGTTAAAATCAAATTTCTGATGCCGTTATATGAGTTTTTTTCCACCACTGTTAGTTGTTTTAGATGCTTATGGAGACAAAAGGATGTGAATTTGATGCCACCTTAGGAGATAGTTCATTAACTTTTCACAGAAATAATAATAATGTTTTTCAAGAAAAAATAAAAATCAAGTAAGATGAAATTTGGCCAATATGAAACACATTTAGGTAAAATATGCAATCCTCCGATTTCATCTTGGATCATTAGGAAAGAAGAATTAGCTAAATGGCAAAGATACCATGAGACCATGAGAAAATACGAAGAATATTACTCAAAGATGTCAACTTAGCATAAACATTATTGAACAGTCTCAAATTTATGGATGAAATTACGCATTGTAAATTATAGCTAAATCGGAAAGAACCAAAACATAAACATTTCTGATCAAACATGACTATACCTAACTCAAGAATGGGTACTCCCATAATTTTTATGAAATTTTGCTATACATACAATGATTATCAGGATAACAAACCTTATGACCAAGTTTAATCAAACACTGCGCAAGATAATAAATGTGATTCTCTACACCACCAAAATTTGGATAGAAGAAATCAGACACCATCAAAATTCTATGCCTTCTTTGTTCATCCATTGTGTTCCAAAAGATTCTGAAAAATAAGTCGCAGATTATTTTCAAGATATCAAAAGGAATTACTCCACTAACTGTTTTAAAAACTTAAGCGCATCATTTTTAGAATTATTGACTTGGAAAAACATGATGGTCAATAGTAGCAAATAGGAGCATAAACTGATGTTTCTTTGATCAAGCTTGTCCCCTTGACTGAAACCATGTGCCATATCATTCATTTTCCTTTTATAAACTTTATCGATTTACCTACTTGTACAAATAAATACAGTCAAAATCCAGAATTGTATGCCTTAAAGAACGTGTCATCGATTAAAGTAACCGCATCACAGCTTACTGTTCATATTATTTTGAATACAGATCGACACAAATCATTCTGGACCTATAATTAATAACTTGTTTAAGAGAGTATGAAGTCAAAGACACACACCACAAGAACTGCATTTAAATTAACTGGGCTCTTGATGTTGAGAAATTAACTCTGACATACTTAACAAGTTAACATTTAACAGTGTTGAAACAAAATCACAATGATATTTCTTTATATTCGAATCAAACAGGTGCACAAAATATGCTTTAGAATAATAGGACACATGATTTAACAACAAACAAATGATGCATAAAGGATAAATAAGGAACACTGACTAAAGCGAACAATCACTAGGTTACCGATCTAAAAGGGGAATTAAAATCATAGGGTGCAAACTTTTTCAACTATTCAAACTTCTTGCCTAAAATAAAGTTACTTCCAGAATATTTGAATCAGTCATGATGTATCAGTCATTCGAAAAAAATGCAACTAACTAAAACCAAAAATAACTAATAAAAGTTGAGCAAATAAAAGTATGAAATCCTAACATCTTCACTTGTATTATTTCACAAAGTCTGCAATTGTAACATATATACAATTTGAAATTGAACCTCTAAACAACACCAAACACCAACCAACAACCATAATTGCATAAAGCAAACAAGAGCCTATGTGGTATTTTCAATATTCCATAAAATATGACCAATGTGTGTACTCCTATAACCTATTTAGTACTCTTTAAATATGAGCATTGATATACACTACATTTATTTATTAACCAAATTTTTTTTTTCTCAAATAAATTACATGATACATTCTAACAAGTAGCGACATACCTATCATTGCACTTAAATATGATCTAGCATACCTATAAATATAGTTTAAATAATTTTAAAAAAAATCTATATAACTTGTATTCTAGAAACCCCAATACGTTAACACAAAAAAGGTAATCATTATAGCACTAATCGCCAACAAATCTTATCCTATTAACTTATAGGTTCAAGTAAAACAAACAAGTATGCATATTGTATCCAAACCTAAGTTATCTGCATGGCAAATCATTTTATCTAACAAGTTTTTTCACAAACTCAAATTCAAATTATAATATATTATTCATACTTGATTTAACTGTATTAAAGACTGTACATTTTGGAAATTCTAAGAATTAAAATCTCTTCAATCTTCTACTACAAAATTAAATGCAGAAAACCTTTGATACAAAAATAAATAAAAATTTGTGAATTTCAATTCAGTATATGAAAAAACAAACTTTTGATTATGAAAAAATTGTTATCTAACTTTTTTTTAAAAAAATTATGTTATAATTCCATCACTGTTAGGCAATGGCAATTCAAATGCATAGCAGCTAATCCAAAAATAAATAAATAAATAAATGATAGTCACACACCCTATTAAAAAGGTATTGATCAAAACACATAGCAACTAATTCAAAATTTCATTACCAGATCTAGAGAGGAGGACGACGATCTTTTGAGCAAGTCTGCCGAGGATAGTGACTATTGGAGAGACGGTGATTGGAGGAGGAGAAATGAGAGCAACAATCCGATTAGAAGTGGATGCTGAAATAAACTTCAAAATTGTAATAAATTACGCATCCCCGTTTCTCAAATGAGCTATTGAATTTCAAAAAAATCACCCAGCACCAGAGAGAGGGGAATGAGAAGGTAATTCTATCTCAGCCACATATCAACAAAATTACCTCCTAAATCGACCTTTAAATCCATATTCGCACCTCCCTTTTTGGGTTCTGCAGCACCTTCCAAAGCAAAAGCACGGAGAAAATACTCAAATCCCTTCAAAATTATAAATTACGAGCATTAGGGCATCTATTTTGCACGCGAATTGCTTTTGTATATGTTTAATCATATGGTGTAGTTAGTTTTTATTTTTAACAGTCCCAAAATACTGTTGTTAAAAATAATATTTAAATTTAAATTATTGTTAAAATGTATTTTAGTATGCAGTATATTATAAATTTGTCGTGTCATATTAATTATAAATTAAAATGACATGTTATGCTCGACATAAGATTATGCTATGCTTGATGTAAGATTGCGCGTTCAATTCTCGTTAACTACATATCTTATACTATAAAACAAAACCCTGATCAAAGTGGTCAAACTGAAGCCTTTTTCAAATTGCCAAAACTGTCTTTTTCCTTAGACGACAATCTAAAGAAAATGAGGGTCTTACTATCTTCCTCCCGTCCACCATGTTCTCAAAGCGATTGCCACATTCCATTTCATCTCCACTTCCCCTTCCCAACTTTTTCTTCTCCCTTAACCTAGAAAATCGAAAGACAGAAAAATGTTCATTAAATCAACTACCAATTTTATGTGCCTGACAAATCAAACAATTGCAGACGATCGACACGGCTTCAACATCTATTTTGAGATTGGCATATTGGAGAAGTATGATTGATTCATGGTAGAAGACAGTTTGTCTAAATCTTTTTCCCACGATTGAGACGGCTTCAACATCTATTTTGAGATTGGCAGATTGGAGAAATATGGTTGATTCATGGTAGAAGACGATTTGTCTTAATCTTTTTCCCCTTTTACGATTCGCTAAGCCCATCCACTTTTTATGCTCTTTTCATACAACATCTATGATAAAGTTATACCTTTTATCGATTTTAATTTACGATTTATTTCAGTAATTGGTAACCTCGGTCTGAACAACGATCATCAAACAGCGAAAGCAATGGCGTTGTGCCCCTGTTGATTTGACGTAATCACCTTCAGTACTCCCCAATTGAAGTCGGATCTGAGAAGAAGCCTAGCAAACGAATTCCAAGGTCGGTAAACATGTTACATTTATCATATTATTAGTTTTGGAAATGTGGATTTAGACCATCAAACATAGTTTGCGGTATTGGTCCGTTTTGATTGCAGGATAAAATGTTATTATTAGTTCACTTAATTTATACGACTGACCACACTTTCATTTTTTTAATGGCATGCAACCATTTGATCTACGATGTGATAATATGTAACAAATGAACTGATTTTGACCCAGTTGATTGATGTTATATGAAACCAGGCAAATTTATGTGAAGTTCGTATGCCCACAAACATGTAAAATATTATCATCGTCCATTATAGCTTTAAGTTGAAAACCTGTAAAAAAAAAAAAAAAAACTTCCATCTGAAATCCAAGGATTTTCCTTTCTTCTACCTAACTACTATATAATATATATATTACGTATTATTTAAGGTAAATAAATCTGGAGATGGCTCTGTAATGTGAGAAAAGCAATGTGTTCCAGAAACATGCTTGAAACTGTAAAAATAATATGATGTTATCATTATGATTATTGTTATATGACCATCTTTGTTTATCCTATTTTAAGTATCTTTCTTTTCAACATTTACAATTAGTTACAGACTGTAAAAATCTGTATCTAGATAAACAATAATGTTATTTGTATTTAGTTCACACTGCCTAGCCCACCTGCATTTTCTGGCTTGGTCACTGTTAAAGAAGGCATTTTCAAGTCATCACAAATAAACACTATTAAACTGTGCTTAAAAACTTTAACATCAACTCAGACTAAAAATTCTGAAGGCAAGGCTCGATCCATGAATACAACATGTGTGAGTACATCGATATAACATATGTTAAAACAGCCAGCTAATATTTTCTGACAGACAACTCGAGAATTTTAAACTATTGCTAATTCAATTGACCGTGCATTACTAAATAAATGTGTAACTTTCCATTCTCATCACTTCCTCTGACACAAGATGCAACAACAACTTCACCAATGATTTAGCATCCAACACTAAAGGAAAGTGTCTGCGGAAAAAGCTGCAGCTCTTTGAGATGGATAAGAAAATTAATTTGTTTGTTTGCATATATATCATTTTTATTATTACCAAACATCATTCTTAAATGATAAATAGGAATATTTAGATTTGATTAAAATATACATTTTCATAAATTATTTTTTATATGTTACTTTATTGTCATTATTACACTGTTATTCTTCAGTGGTACATTGTGTAAACAGAATTTCATATTTATCAAATCATACTATGACATGAAATAAAAAATTTGCTACCTATTTCACTGCATACGTACTATTTTGTTTATCGACAGATGTAAATATTGGTATTGCAT
This sequence comes from Allium cepa, assembly GCA_030765085.1. Classification (NCBI taxonomy): domain Eukaryota; kingdom Viridiplantae; phylum Streptophyta; class Magnoliopsida; order Asparagales; family Amaryllidaceae; genus Allium; species Allium cepa. The sequence goes on along the minus strand of CM060934.1, from coordinate 538,529,331 downwards.
AAGTATTTTACTCACCCATTTGGGTAATCAATATTTCCTGCTTATATATAGGAAACAGATGGATAGTGAAAAGGACTACGACGATTTGATGAACAAAACATGGTTGATATGAACATTGAAAAGTTGAGGTAGTTTATTTTTCACTCCTGCACTTTCATTCTTCAAATTTGCAATAACCAAATTTGCGACAGTTGAAACAACGGTTTTTTTATATACTTTGATTCAACATTGCGGCATTACAAGCAAACCATTTGAATTTTTAACAACCACTGCATTTATATCATTCGACAATGGTTTTCTAATTTCCACATCTACACCTAAAACTGTTTCTGATTGCTCTTGGTGCCTCGTACTTTTTCAATTATATTACTTGTTGCAGTTCAAATAATAATACTATCTTTTCCCACACGTCGCACTTTACATCGTTCTCACTGGATAAAATTCCTTTCCTGTTTTCCTGTTTATAAACACAAAGATCAAATACCCTTTGCTATTCCAAAGTTTGTTCTTCATACTTACCATAAATTTTTGTACTGCATCTTTCTAACAATAAGAAATCCTTCCTCAAGCCAATACTTTCCACACAAGTTGGATTGTGTTTAAACATTCTTGCATCAAATTCATATGTACTAGGTTATTAGTATTTAATACTTCTACAAAGTTTTACTATGATAAATTTACGTCTCTCTTTTTTGTGCTTCGGCTACAATCATACTCTATTCTACATTGTTATTCCTTAGTGGTAAATTGTGTAAACAGATTTTTCATATTCATCATACCAGACTATAACATGAAATAAAAAATTTGTTGTCTATTTCACTGCAGATGTAGATGAAATAAATGGATTATTGAACATTAAGTAATTGAATTTATTTAAATAATTTGAACTAAGGATAAATATAACTAATTAAATACAAGGAGTTGAATGTAAAAAATTGAGAAAAAAAAATTAAGAAGAGTAGTTTGCTTATCTACTTGTGAACTCTTATTCATTACATGGTTTTCATTCTTAAACAATTTTATCATGTAATTAATCATAAATTTCATATTGTTGTAGGAGGGTCGTGCTTAAAACTTTGATAATTGCAAAAACAATGTTATGTAACATTTAGTTGAGTTATGAGTTAGATATCAGTATAATCTGTGCATTCACATCGTAATGTTGTAGAAGGTTTAATAACATCTTTACTACCAATAAAGAAAATTCGTTGAACTAATTTACTCGGTGTCTTTTTGAAATTTCAAAATTGCCCTTGCTTTCCCTTTACATATTTGCTTTCAAACAAAATATCAACGTGTACAATAACACAAACAACCCACATGCGAAGCATGGACCCATACTAGTGTTGAAAGTGGAAATGTTTATATAATCTAATATCAGTGTAATTTATGCGTCCACATCATAATATCGTAAACAAATTTATCTTTAAAGTTTGCTCAAAATGAAATTATGTTATGTAATGTACGATAACTTTTTAAGATAAATGAATTAGAAACTAAAAGAGTTATTATTATATATTTATACACTTTATGTCATGTGATTTAAATATCTTCATATATCTGAATAAAGAAGAAATGATTTTATCATTTTTTCTCATGTCTATGAATATTGTATATATTGCAATTTCCCTATTTTTGGGATTTATTAGATGATTGATGAATATTAGTTAATCATATTTATATTTATATCAAATAGTTTAAATTTACGATTTCACACTTAGGCAAACATATGGACTTGAATGTAAAATATTAAAAGATAATTGAGAAGAGTTTTAACCGCGATTGAAAATAAAATAAAATTTATATATTTAAAGTTAACAGAAGTTTACGGTGCAATGTATAATAAATTCATTTATTAAATTAAATAAGTTATAAAATAAGTTTAATACTGTATTAACATATATATTTTATGTTATGATATATGTATATATTCGCATCAAAATGAGTTTTTAACCAATTTGTTGATGCATCTATAGTATGAATATTAAAACTTTTGCCTTTTTAAATATTAGTTGAATAAATTTAACAATCAGTTTAAATTTTGGATTATGTAAGTGTGTGTGTGTGTGTGTGTGTGTATGAAGTGTGTGTGTATATATATATGAACTTTAATGTAAAAGTTTTTAAGAGAACCATGAAAGGTTTGCAAATAATTGTCAATTTTTTTAAAAGTAGGTGTTTGAATGTAAAATAGTATGAAAGATTTAATAGAATAGTTGTAAAGTGGTAAATTATAAGATTTTGAAAATAAAATATCCAAACTTGGAGAGAATTAAGGAGAATAGAGATAAGTCATAGAATTAATGAGAGAGCTTTGAATTCTTCTACTTTACTATTATTTAATAGATTATTAATTAATAAAGAATTGACATCTAAAAGAAATTTATTTGTTAGATCTTATTTTTAAGTAATATAAGATCTTGATATTATGGTTTGGTTTGATAATATTTGCAGATGTTTGTTTTGAATTGGTAAAGTAAGTTTATTTGTTAGATCCTATTTTTAAGTAATGGTAGAATTATGATATTATCTGTAAATGGGCATTTTTCGTAGTTCACGCTGATGCCAAATTAGAGTGACACCAAAAGTATTACAACTATTATCAAAGATAAAATGCATCTTTATTTTTAAACAATTTTAAAAAATTTACCACTATAACCTTTAGTCGCCTACTCTCTACACAAAAAAATTCGACATCCACGGTCTACCATTACGCGAATTTATATTTTAAAAGGAAAAAATTCTCAAAAACTCGTACAACTCGCCATTGAACAACCTAACCGTCGAAGAAAACTAACTTCTCTCGGTAATAGTCAAAGAACAAATCGCAATCTACTCAATTGACAAAACCGAAAACCTACTTAACAAATAAAAATGGAAAATATCTACGGCTTTGTAAAAGGTGAAGTTCAATGTTCAAAATTAGCAACCAACAACTCCTACTGTGTGTGATGAACATACATTGATCTAAAAAACCCCAAAACAAAGAAGAAAAGGGAAATAAACTGAAGGTTCACTGTAAGTATTAATAATGGCAAATATTCGCCAGGTATAGTTTTGGTTGAAATAATATTGTATCAGTTTACATAAATAATTGGGCAAATATTTGAATGACAAATATTTACATGGCAAATATTTGACATAATAAAATTTAGTCACTGAATGGTTGACATAATAATATAAGTGAAATTTTACTGTAAATATTGATGGTGATAAATATTTAATATGTATAATTTTGGTTGATCATATGTTAAAATAGTAGTATACAATAAAATGAATAATTTACAAGGTCAAATACCAAACAGATATTTTCCATAAATAATTTTTGTCAACGGTTGCTTGAAATATTATAAATACTGATAATGTCAAATATTTGTCATACATGATATTGGTTGATGATAAGTTCATATTATAATACAGATTTACATGGAATAAAGAAAATGATAAATATTTGCCATAAGCAATTTTGGATGATAATTGCTCGATATGTTAGAAAACTTTTACTATAAAGACTGAGAATGTCGAATATTTGTCATACATAGTTTTGATTGATGGTAGGTAGGTTGAAATTGTAGTATACAAATAGATGAAGAGGTAAGGATTAAAAATATTTTTCATAAACAAATTTTGTTAATAATGGCTAGATATACTAGAAAACTTTCGCTGTAAAGATTGAGAATGTCAAATATTTGTCATATATGGTTTTAATTAGTGGTAGGTTGAAATTGTAGTATACAACTAGACGAAAAAGTGCATATGACAAATATCTGTCATAGATTATTTTTGCTAACATTTGCTAGATATATTTGAAAATTTTCGTTGTAAAGATTGAGAATGTTACATATTTGTAATATATAGTTTTGATTGATGGTAGGCTGAAATCGTTGCATACAATTAGATGAAGAAGTGAAAGTGACAAATATTTGTCAGATGATTTTTGTTAATAATTGATAGATATACTATAAAACTTTTGCTGTAAAGAATGAGAATATCAAATATTTGTCATATATAGTTTTGATTGATGGAATGTTAAAATTGTAGTATACAATTACATGAAAAACTGACAGCATCAAATATTTACCACTAATACTTGCAAGGCAAATATGCCATTGCAAATATTTGTCAAGCAAGGCAAATATTTGTCATCAATATATTGTGCTAAATTGATAATATCACAACCTTTACAAGTACTCAAAAGAATATATAAGGTGATGACATCTAAAAAACAACAACCACACAATACAAGATGTTCGTACATAAATCTATCCCTGAAGAAAAAGAGCCGTTGAAGAAAAATATACGGTTGATATACATGAAGAATCTAAATCTTCCACACCTGAATCTTCTGAATTTGTAGACTCTGGGAAAGAATCAATTCATTCTTCCTAAAACGTTGAAAAGAATAAAAAGGTAGCACTAGATAAAACAGAAAAGAATATTAGAGAAAGGAAGCACAAAAGTATTTGAATTCAAATGGCAGCCATTTAAAATTCTAATGGCGGCCGCATCTTCATCACCGAACCCTAACCCTACGAACTTGACTTTTTCATCTGATATACCTTCTCAGGAAGGAGAAGACGAAGAAAATTGGCAAGAGGTCAGAGGAAAAGGTAAGCGGAAGATGGCGGCTATTAACTCAAATCGAATTCGTTCGACTTATGCCGATGCGCTTAGATCTCAAGTATTCTCAAAGGAAAAGGTCAAAAGTTGGACAAAAGCTACAAACCGTAAGGGAAGCATAGATAATAATGTCCGAATTAATGATAAAACTGTTGATGACAAAGGAGAATTTGCGGAGATTAATGAGGATGACTATGCAGAGGTCGTTAGCATGTGAAGAAACTCTGTATGCATATATATGGCAGGAAAAAGGTCATATTATATTCATTTTAATGCATATATCAAAAGTGAATAGAAACCAGAAAGGGGATGGATATTTTTGCAAGAGAAAATGGATACTATTTGGTGAAATTTGAACTGGAATCAGATTGTAAAAAAATTATTGACAATGGTTGTAACAGCCCGAAATTTTAACAAGTATTTTTCACTTTTAATTATAAAACTTTGGGGTTTATTATATAAAGATCTAAAATTTTAAAATTGATTTTAACATTTCCCAAATTTTTAATTAAAGGACAAGAGTTCTGAAATTTTAACTTTGGTTAAAGATATCTCTAATTGGAATTTTTAAATTTTCAATTTCTAAATCTTTTATATAAGAATTATAAATGTACAAGATTTATTGCGAGGATGTTTATTTATATTGGTAATAACACTTATTTCCCCTTTTGCTCTTTTTAAAATGAATTACGTATATTAAAATTTAGTAATAAATTTCTTAGAAAATGGTAAATAAATCCGAAGAATGTAAACAAATTCTATTTTTGTTAAGTAATAAGTTTCACAATTTACAATGTATTAATAAACTGTTGAATTACGCGTTTAAAGGGCGCGTTATTTGATGGGATAAATAACGTATAAGAAAACATATAAAATTTAAATCCGTTATTTTCGTTTTATTTTGGACTTAAATTTTGTGTCTATGGTGCGCATTTCAAAAATATATACCTTAACTGAAAATGGTTAAATAAATCAGTAAACGTGCATTTTCGAGTAGGAGGGAAGCATATCCGTTTCAATTTTTCCTTTAACCGTGACTGACCATTTACCTTTTAAAAAAAGATATCTCATTTCTCTTTTTACTGCAACTATTTATTTAGTATAAAATCTTTCATTAAAGGAACGTTCAAATCTTATTTTATTGTCGTTTCCTCCAATATCAACGCTAGTTTCTTCTCATTATTAAATACGTTCACAAATTTATCCAAATTCCATTTCCGTTCAAAGACAAATATATTCACTTCCCTTTTCTCTTCAGTTTTAAATAGAACGTTATCCATTAATTTTATTACCGTTTCATAGCAAGATCATCTCTTGCCTTTACTTTAATTCACTCAGCCTATTTAAGGATATAAATCACGCATCCGTTGAAAAGAAATCTTATACTTCTTTAACGTCTATCCTCTATTGCCAAAACAATCAACGCAAGGTAAAATTTCAAAAAAAAAAAAACGTAAACAAAACATGCTTTAATTAAGGAATAAAATCTGGAAATAGTGTATAAATGAACTGGGTAATTACGCGTTTAAAGGGCGCGTAAATTGAGAGAATAAATACCGTATATATATATATAAGAAAACGTATAGAATTTTAATCCGTTATTTCGTTATATTTTGGGCATAAAATATTACGGCTATGGTACACATTATTAAAAATATGTCCTTAGTTGTAAATGGGTAAATTTATATGTTACATGTGTTTTTAGAGGGAAGAAATTGTCTAGCGTTCAAATCAAGTATGTTGCCTCTAATTCAACGCATTGCTTTAAAATTTTGATTACCATAGATTTTTCCATTCAACAAAATTTATCGCTTGCATTTTTCAGAACACAATTTTCTCCTAAATCTCAGTCATGCGCAGTATCCACTCTCCTATCTGCTTGCCTATTTTATATGCGTCTTTCTCTTTACCCATATTTCTTACGTTTATTTTTCTCTTTCCAGTAAAATTTACTTCCCTATATATATATATATATATATATATATATATACACCCACGCAATCTGTTAATTTTGAATGAAAGCATTTACTTCCTCCTGTAATTTGTTTCTAAAAAAAAATCAAACGTATTTTCCTAGCCAAATTTTCCCATCCTTTGATTGCGCAACTTACTGTTTTAAATCCAAATCCCCTTCAAAGAAAAAAAAATCTTGCCGTTTCTTTATAAATCAACGCAATCCATTTATTTCTTGCCTTTTTTTTCCTTTGAACCAACACATTTACGTTCAAATTTTTTTGAACGCACGAAATTCTTGCCTTTATCAAACGTAATTGTAAAGCTCAAACAGCATAAAATTGCCTGACCATTTAGAGTAAAATCTACCTATTCTTTCTCCTAGAATATCGCAAGTTTATCTTTATATTCCAATGCACGTACGCAAATATAAAACTTCTTGCCAAAATTGTTCCTTGAATTGCGAAACTCCTCTGTTATAAATATATAACCCACGCATTTTCCATCTCCTCATCAAAAGTTTGGCTTCAGCCTTGGGCGTGAGCAAGCATACTTCAGGTAATGGCCACCTTTTAGCTTATCTTCTTCTATTGTTCTCCTTTTATATATTTTTTTCTCTTTTTTCCGTTCACGCAAAGCTCGACCTACACCGCCACATAACTTGACTACACCTATTTATCCACCTTTCCTCTATGCCTATATTCATGTTCATGGAATTATCTAAGACTGCGTGGATAGAATGCTTGACTAGCTTAGGTATAAGTTATATTTTGCGTTTATGTTAGTTAATACAGATTCATGGTTTGGATATGGTATTAGGTTTTGCTGCCGCTAATTAGCAAGTTTTGATTTCTATGTGCTATTGAATAAAATTTGATAGGATCCACTAACTGGAGTTAGAATGAAGCTGCATGCATCCATTTTGTAATAGGCTAGTGAAAGTATGCTCATAAGTTTTTTTTTGATACTGAGTAATTGGATTAAATTAATTAGGTGTTCGCCACTTGTAGAAATTTTTTAGCCCACCGAGTGGAATATGCGTGCATGCCTTCAGATGGATATGACCAAGCCTAGCTATTTTATGCCATGTCACAAAAAAAATAAGGGAGCAGTAAATTATGCGTACATGTCAGGAATGAATATATGAGCAAGCATAGTGTTGTGTTGTCCAACTAAAGACTAGGTTGAAATTACCCTTTTGCATTTCTGAAGTAGAAAATATGCGCCACCTGTAACTTGTGTAACCAGTCCTCTATGTCATGACGTGAAGTCTCAGGAGTGCATGCATTCGAGTTTTGAAATTTGGCAATGGCCGTGCCTTTTTATAAAAGGAAAGAAAAAATTATTATAATAAGAGGGTGAATAGAATAGTAGGGAGCCACCTGTGCATGTGAGTAGAACATCCTGAGCATTAGCTTGTTAGGATATATAGCGAATATAGGTAGGTAGATACATGCATGAATAACAGTCTTTATGCACTATGAACAGATCCTTATGAAGTATTGTATACTAAGAATAATTATGAAGTATTAATACGTAAACCACGTGTTGCACTTAGTAATATAAAAAAAGAAAAAATAATAAAAAAATAATAATAAATAAATGTTACATGCGCCACCTTTATGTATCACTGCCGTAAATTGCATTGTTGCCCACATAAGATTTGCCACCTTTTTATTAACACGTCATAATATTCTGTAAAAAATATTCTGTAAAATGGGTAAAAAAAAAATATAGAGTATAAAATTTATTTTGCAACTTTTGATTTGGAAAAATTAAATATGCAGGCTGAGCTTTTGTTTTAATGGGTCAAGTCGTGTGGTGAGTGGTCGAGCCATTGTGTCAATTTCCTTTGATTCAGTCTTGTTTCAAATTTGCTGTGTTCGTGATAAGATTCGAATACTTAGTTTTATTTAATTACTTTGTTCAAGATTTGAATCAAGTCGTTGCATCCACTGAAAATTGATCGTGCCTTCTGTACTCTTCTTTCAGGGTAGATATCGTTGTTTGAATAAATTCTGCAGCTTCGAAAAGGTGAGTTTTCTCACCTGACAAACGTACTTATATATCTGTAAATTGATAACAAGTGTGATTGTAGAATAATTATTATTTTATTTGACTGCGATATAAATTGACGATGTTAAAAATTCCGTTATTAAACCTATACATCATCAGTTATATTATATACTGTTTATTTATGCTGTTACACTATTTATTTATTATTTACAGTTAATAACACTACAAGCTCCATGTAGAATAGAAATCGTCATAGGCTGAAATGATAGGCCCGAACGATATTTATTTATTCATTTATTTATTTAGTTTATTTTAATTCTTGGGATTGCGGGTTCGAAATGATAGAACCCGAATTTATTTTGTAAATTATGGATTGAAATGATATATTATCCGTATCACTTGACCTAGGTTAGAAAATATTATATAGACCCGTGGTTATATATATATATTTTCTGGAAATATTTAAATATTAAAAAAAATCGAAAATGTTATTACACTTTGTTAAAGTTGATTTAAATGATGATTATAAGTATAGTGATATTTTTCAAGTTAAATATGTAAATAAATAAATGTTAAAAATTTAAAGTATAAATTCATTTTGTAAAAAAAAATTGTTTTTAAAATAAAGGAAATTTAAGTTAAGAAATAAAATATGGAATTCTTCATAACTTGAATATAAAGCGAGGTTAAGTTTTCTATGAAGTAAATAGTTAAATTGGTGGAAAATATGGAAGTTAAGATATAACTGAATGATAGGCTGGTTTTGAAATAAAGGTAAGATAAGAAATTAATTGGAAATATAGTTATTTTGGATTGGTATTTTACTTAATGGTTAAGCAAATTTCATAGAAAAATCTTGTACTTGATTGGCATAAGTAAAAGAAGTTAGATATATATTTGTATAAAATACTTTATAAAGGCCATAGATTTTTGAGTAATTTAAATGACTGTTTAAAGGGTGGAAATTTTGAATCTATAAGTTAAATTGGTCTAATTATTGTTGAAATTATATTTAAGTAAAATTTTAAATTACTCAAACGAACTAAGGTATAACCTTTGGGATGTATATTGGATTTTTATAAAATTTATAACTTTACTTTTAAATAATAAAATGAAGTATTTGATTTTAATATAACTATTTTGGATTCTTTATAACCACGGGTAATAATAACGTTGGTTGTTAGAGAGACCGGGATCAGATATGGGCATACTCTATTTCGATACCGATAACCACTTTGACAACCGTGTACGCGGAGGAGATTCCAGAATGAAGTAGGATGGTGGTGACGTTTCCTTTGAGGTAAATACGTGGACCCGACTCCCGTGAGTTGGCATAAGGTGGCTAAAACAGGAGCGATTGACGGACTAATAAGGTAGCACCTTTGATCGGACGCACTTCTTCGTATGTCATTCTATTACTTTGTGATTGTTTGGTGCGCACCTTTGATATAGGAGTGTCGTTCGAGGTGGGCGGTAGCTGCGCGCTACGCGTTACCACCGATCCGGAAGCGTAATTGGTATATCTACCCTGGTATTGCCTATTTGTGACGTGTCACCTACCATAGCGAGCCTTGTACGAGTTTGATTTGTGTCGTACCTATGGAGTATCTTCTCATAGTTTCCTGATCAGGAGATATGCAGGTACTGTATAGACTACTTACACTATTTATGCGTTAAGCTGGAAAATGTAAAGCCTTAACGCTATTTTAAAGTAAGTTTATTTTACAAATAGACACTATTATAATAGCGAAGTATTACTACATAGTAAATAGTTTAACGGATCCTTAGAGGATGGACGGTCCCAAGCATCCTTTAAGTTACTTGTACTTTAATACAGTTCACTTGAATTAGCTTACACCGTATAAGTATGTATGTCCTGACTCGAGTGTTTTGTTTATTTCTTACGCTCGGGTCAGCCTGAGTTGCAGTTCAGTCTTCGGCTCGGAGCTAGGACTTCTGTAGATCACTTTCAAGCTGTTAGCAAATTTTCCTTTCAGTTCCTTATCTAAATTTATGTAATCAAGACTATTGAATATTGAGATTTACTATTGTTGTTTCAAACTATATTTTGGTTTAAAGTCTATGTAAATTTTATTGTTTTGAGACTTTTAATAGTGGCTTCATGAACCACTAAGTTATTTTAAATTCCACTGCGGGTATTCTGATTTCTGTGTCCTGTGATTCTGTGATTATTTATTTACTGTATATTCTGAGATTTGCCAAATTTTATTTACAACGCGGTATTTTGAGCAATTCAAGTCCGACATGTGCGGATGCGAATGGTTGAAAATATCGGGTCGTTACAGTTTGGTATCAGAGCTTTGGCTCTAGGCAAAACTTAGAATGTATGGTAAATTTGATTTACATAATCACTTTCATTCGAGCTTGAATCTCTTCCTTTTTGAATTTTGGAACGTTCCCTGCGGTTCCAAAATTCATTCGTGTCCCTCACTATTCATCTTCTTTCGATTCTAGAGTATCCCATAACTCCACTTCGGATGATCTTTATAGTGAATTGGCGGTCTCGCCAATATTCTAATAAAGGGGTGAAACTCCTTTACAATTAGCATTGGTTCACCAGAAATTTATATTTGTCCTCGGTTTAGATGCTAGTATCGTTGGTTATTCCGAACTCCATCTCTTTAGATCATATGTAGATTTACCCCAGAAAATCCACATCGATCTTTCTCTTTAATCCACGGTTGACCAGGTTAAGGTTGTCCACGATTTATATAAACTTATCCAGTTCCTTATTCAGTTATTTAATCATCAGATCTTCTGATTCCAACTTATCTTTAAATCAAAATTTGAATCTTTATCCTTGTTTTGAATTTTTTTTCCCTATATTTGGAAAAAATCTAATATTATATATAAGTATAAATTTTCAGAATTTTTATAATTAATTTAACTAGCTGTCAAGAGATAATAATCTTTGATTTTATTTATTGTTTTGTAAACCATGTGTTTTGTCTCATATAAATAATTGAACTATAAACAATGGTTATAAATTAATTTGGAAACATAAATGAATTTAAAACAAGAACTTGAGAATTCAATTCCCGATGGTTTCAAACCTTGTGTTTAAAGTTTTAAAAGGATATATTATTTAAATTATTTTCGAATAGAAATTTGTTTCCAAATTTAAAAAAAAAATCAGTGCTCTTCTCTTTGTCGCTAGGAAATAATTTCGATGATGACTGCAACATCATCGACATTCATTTTCGAGTTCCGAAGTGAAGAGACCATTATGTAGTCTGGCTACAGTGTTACCTTGAGAATTTAATTGATTTGAATCTCTAAAATATGACTTGATTTATAATATATAGATATATGATTTAAATTTGATTCAACATATTATGTACATATATTTATTTATCTCTAAATGGTTTGAAGGGAATCAGAAATTTAATTCTAAAATTTTATCTTGAAGAATAATTCCAATTATAAAAGAAAATCAAATTTTTGAATAAATGATTCCAACTTGAGATAATTGAATTTGAAGTTTTATTTGTATAATGCTAAATTGCATTTCAATATAACTTACCTTGATTTTTAGAAGTTAACAATGTAATTAGACAATATACAATATAAAAAGATTTTATAAATAAAATTTGAGTGGTTATAATAAATGTTATACACTTAAATTCTAGTTATAAAAAGATTAACAAAGGTAATGGAATAATTTACAATATAAAACGATGTTAAAGGAACTAAGAATAAATTTAAACAGTTGTAATAAGTGTAAACATATTTAACATAGATGATAAAAATATATTGAGAGAAACAAATTTAGTAAAAAAAAAGATATTAATTTATTGAACACATTTTTGAGTATAACAAATGATTTTCAAACTTATGATTTTAGAAATTTTTATTTTAAGATAATTGGAAGATGAAGTAATGAAATTTGAAATAGTAAAATTTAACTTAAGTGAAATTAAATAGATCAAATCAATTATTAATTTAAAATTGAATTTGTATGTTTTAGATTAATGATTCTATTTTGAGTTTGAATTTAGTTTTCTTTCAGGTTGTTTCTATTCCACTACGTTCTTCCTTTTCGAGGACGAAAAGTTCTGAGTGGGGGAGAGTGTAACAGCCTGAAGTTTTAACAAGTATTTTTCACTTTTAATTATAAAACTTTGGGGTTTATTATATAAAAATCTAAATTTTTAAATTTGATTTTAACATTTCCTAAATTTTTAATTAAAGGACAAGAGTTCTGAAATTTTAACTTTGGTTAAAGATAACTCTAATTGGAATTTTTAAATTTTTTAATTTTTAAATCTTTTATATAAGAATTATATATGTACAAGATTTATTGTGAGGATGTTTACTTATATTGGTAATAACATTTATTTCCCTTTTTGTTCTTTTTAAAATGAATTATGTATATTAAAATTTAGTAATAAATTTCTTAGAAAATGGTAAATAAATCTGAAGAATGTAAACAAATTCTATTTTTGTCAAGTAATAACTTTCACAATTTACAATGTATTAATAAACTGTTGAATTAAGCGTTTAAAGGGCGTGTTATTTGATGGGATAAATAACATATAAGAAAACGTATAAAATTTAAATCCGTTATTTTCGTTTTATTTTGGACTTAAATTTTGCGTCTATGGTGCGCATTTCAAAAATATATACCTTAACTGAAAATGGTTAAATAAATCAGTAAACGTGCATTTTTGAGTAGGAGGGAAGCATATCCGTTTCAATTTTTCCTTTAACCGTGACTGGCCATTTACCTTTTAAAAAAAGATATCTCATTTCTCTTTTTACTGCAACTATTTATTTAGTATAAAATCTTTCATTAAAGGAACATTCAAATCTTATCTTATTGTTGTTTCCTCCAATATCAACACTAGTTTCTTCTCATTATTAAATACGTTCGCCAATTTGTCCAAATTCCATTTCCGTTCAAAGACAAATATATTCACTTCCCTTTTCTCTTCAGTTTTAAATAGAACGTTATCCATAAATTTTATTACCGTTTCATAGCAAGATCATCTCTTGCTGTTACTTTAATTCACTCAGCCTATTTAAGGATATAAATCACGCACCCGTTGAAAAGAGATCCTATACTTCTTTAACGTCTATCCTCTATTGCCAAAACAATCAACGCAAAGTAAAATTTCAAAAAAAAAAATGTAAACAAAACATGCTTTAATTAAGGAATAAAATTTGGAAATTTATAGTGTATAAATGAACTGGGTAATTACGCGTTTAAAGGACGCGTAAATTGAGGGAATAAATACTGTATATATATAAGAAAACGTATAGAATTTTAATCCGTTATTTCGTTATATTTTGGGCATAAAATATTACGGCTATGGTGCACATTCTTAAAAATATGACCTTAGCTGTAAATGAGTAAATTTATCAGTGACGCGTGTTTTTAGAGGGAAGGAATTGTCTAGCGTTCAAATCAAGTATGTTGCCTCTAATTCAATGCATTGGTTTAAAAATTTGATTACCATAGATTTTGCCATTCAACAAAATTTATTGCTTGCATTTTTCAGAACACAATTTTCTCCTAAATCTCAGTCATGCGCAGTATCCACTCTCCTATCTGCTTGCCTATTTTATATGCGTCTTTCTCTTTACCCATATTTCTTACGTTTATTTTTCTCTTTCCACTAAAATTTACTTCCCTGTTTATATATATATACCCACACAATCTGTTAGTTTTAAATGAAAGAATTTACTTCCTCCTATAATTTGTTTCTAAAAAATAAAATCAAACGTATTTTTCTTGCCAAATTTTTCCATCCTTTGATTGTGCAACTCTCTGTTTTAAATCCAAATCCCCTTCAAAGAAAAAAAAATTCTTGCCGTTTCTTTATAAATCAACGCAATCTATTAATTTCTTGCCTTTTTTTTCCTTTGAACCAACACGTTTACGTTCAAATTTTTTTGAACGCACGAAATTCTTGCCTTTATCAAACGTAATTGTAAAGCTCAAACAACATAAAATTGCCTGACCATTTAGAGTAAAATCTACCTATTCTATCTCCTAGAATATCGCAAGTTTATCTTTATATTCCAATGCACGTACGCAAATATAAAACCTTTTTCCAAAATTGTTCCCTTGAATTGCAAAAATCCTCTGTTATAAATATATGACCCACGCATTTTCCATCTCCTCATCAAAAGTTTGGCTTCAGCCTTGGGCGTGAGCAAGCATACTTCAGGCAATGGCCACCTTTTAGCTTATCTTCTTCCATTGTTCTCCTTTTATATTTTTTTCTTCTCTTTTTCCCGTTCACGCAAAGCTCAACCTACACCGCCACATAACTTGACTACACCTATTTATCCACCTTTCCTCTATGCCTATATTCATGTTCATGGAATTATCTAAGACTGCGTGGATAGAATGCTTGACTAGGTTAGGTATAAGTTATATTTTGCGTTTATGTTAGCTAATACAGATTCATGGTTTGGATATGGTATTAGGTTTTGCTGCCGCTAATTAGCAAGTTTTGATTTCTACATGCTATTGAATAAAATTTGATAGGATTCACTAACTGGAGTTAGAATGAAGCTGCATGCATCCATTTTGTAACAGGCTAGTGAAAGTATGCTCATATGTTTTTTTATTGATGCTGAGTAATTGGATTAAATTAATTAGGTGTTCGCCACTTGTAGAAAATTTTTAGCCCACCGAGTGGAATATGCGTGCATGCCTTCAGATGGATATGACCGAGCCTAGCTATTTTATGCCATGTCACAAAAAAAGGGAGAAGTAAATTATGTGTACATGTCAGGAATGAATATATGAGCAAGCATAGTGTTGTGTTGTCCAACTAAAGACTAGGTTGAAATTACCCTTTTGCATTTCTGAAGTAGAAAATGTGCGCCACCTATAACTTGTGTAACCCGTCCTTTATGCCATGACGTGAAGTCTCAGGAGTGCATGCATTCGAGTTTTGAAATTTGGCAAGGGCCGTGCCTTTTTATAAAAGGAAAGAAAAAATTATTATAATAAGAGGGTGAATAGAATAGTAGGGAGCCACCTGTGCATGTGAGTAGAACATCCTGAGCATTAGCTTGTTAGGATATATAGCGAATATAGGTAGGTAGATACATGCATGAATAACAGTCTTTATGCACTATGAACAGATCCTTATGAAGTATTGTATACTAAGAATAATTATGAAGTATTAATACGTAAACCACGTGTTGCACTTAGTAATATAAAAAAAGAAAAAATAATAAAAAAATAATAATAAATAAATGTTACATGCGCCACCTTTATGTATCACTGCCGTAAATTGCATTGTTGCCCACATAAGATTTGCCACCTTTTTATTAACACATCATAATATTCTGTAAAAAATATTCTGTAAAATGGGGTAAAAAAAATATAGAGTATAAAATTTATTTTGCAACTTTTGATTTGGAAAAATTAAATATGCAGGCTGAGCTTTTGTTTTAATGGGTCAAGTCGTGTGGTGAGTGGTCGAGCCATTGTGTCAATTTCCTTTGATTCAGTCTTGTTTCAAATTTGCTGTGTTCGTGATAAGATTCGAATACTTAGTTTTATTTAATTACTTTGTTCAAGATTTGAATCAAGTCGTTGCATCCACTGAAAATTGATCGTGCCTTCTGTACTCTTCTTTCAGGGTAGATATCGTTGTTTGAATAAATTCTGCAGCTTCGAAAAGGTGAGTTTTCTCACCTGACAAACGTACTTATATATCTGTAAATTGATAACAAGTGTGATTGTAGAATAATTATTATTTTATTTGACTGTGATATAAATTGATGATGTTAAAAATCCCGTTATTAAACCTATACATCATCGGTTATATTATATACTGTTTATTTATGCTGTTACACTATTTATTTATTATTTACAGTTAATCACACTGCAAGCTCCATGTAGAATAGAAATCGTCATAGGCTGAAATGATAGGCCTGAACGATATTTATTTATTCATTTATTTATTTAGTTTATTTTAATTCTTGGGATTGCGGGTTCGAAATGATAGAACCCGAATTTATTTTGTAAATTACGGATTGAAATGATATATTATCCGTATCACTTGACCTAGGTTAGAAAATATTATACAGACCCGTGGTTATATATATATATATTTTCTGGAAATATTTAAATATTAAAAAAAATCTAAAATGTTATTACACCTTGTTAAAGTGGATTTAAATGATGATTATAAGTATAGTGATATTTTTCAAGGTAAATATGTAAATAAATAAATGTTAAAAATTTAAAGTATAAATTCATTTTGTAAAAAAAAATTATTTGTAAAATAAAGGGAATTTAAGTTAAGAAACAAAATATGGAATTTTTCATAACTTGAATATAAAGCGAGGTTAAGTTTTCTATGAAGTGAATAGTTAAATTGGTGGAAAATATGGAAGTTAAGATATAACTGAATGATAGGCTGGTTTTGGAATAAAGGTAAGATAAGAAATTAATTGGAAATAT
Source organism: Allium cepa (assembly GCA_030765085.1). Lineage (NCBI taxonomy): Eukaryota > Viridiplantae > Streptophyta > Magnoliopsida > Asparagales > Amaryllidaceae > Allium > Allium cepa. Next base: position 538,512,290 of record CM060934.1, on the reverse strand, counting down.
AGTTATTTTGGATTGGTATTTTACTTAATGGTTAAGCAAATTTCATAGAAAAATCTTGTACTTGATTGGCATAAGTAAAAGAAGTTAGATATATATTTGTATAAAATACTTTATAAAGGCCATAGATTTTTGAGTAATTTAAATGACTATTTAAAGGGTGGAAATTTTGAATCTATAAGTTAAATTGGTCTAATTATTGTTGAAACTATATTTAAGTAAAATTTTAAATTACTCAAACGAACTAAGGTATAACCTTTGGGATGTATGTTGGATTTTTATAAAATTTATAACTTTACTTTTAAATAATAAAATGAAGTATTTTATTTTAATATAACTATTTTGGATTCTTTATAACCACGGGTAATAATAACGTTGGTTGTTAAAGAGACCGGGATCAGATATGGGCATACTCTATTTCGATACCGATAACCACTTTGACAACCGTGTACGCGGAGGAGATTCCAGAATGAAGTAGGATGGTGGTGACGTTTCCTTTGAGGTAAATACGTGGACCCGACTCCCGTGAGTTGGCATAAGGTGGCTAAAACAGGAGTGATTGACGAACTATAAGGTAGCACCTTTGATCGGACGCACTTCTTCGTATGTCATTCTATTACTTTGTGATTGTTTGGTGTGCACCTTTGATATAGGAGTGTCGTTCGAGGTGGGCGGTAGCTGCGCGCTACGCGTTACCACCGATCCGGAAGCGTAATTGGTATATCTACCCTGGTATTGCCTAGTTGTGCCATGTCACCTACCATAGCGAGCCTTGTACGAGTTTGATTTGTGTCGTACCTATGGAGTATCTTCTCATAGTTTCCCGATCAGGAGATATGCAGGTACTGTATAGACTACTGACACTATTTATGCGTTAAGGTGGAAAATGTAAAGCCTTAACGCTATTTTAAAGTAAGTTTATTTTACAAATAGACACTATTATAATAGTGAAGTATTACTACATAGTAAATAGTTTAACGGATCCTTAGAGGATGGGCGGTCCCAAGCATCTTTTAAGTTACTTATACTTTAATACAGTTCACTTGGATTAGCTTACACTGTATAAGTATGTATGTCCTGACTCGAGTGTTGTGTTTATTTCTTATGCTCGGGTCAGCCTGAGTTGCAGTTCAGTCTTCGGCTCGGAGCTAGGACTTCTGTAGATCACTTTCAAGCTGCTGGCAAATTTTCCTTTCAGTTCCTTATCTAAATTTATGTAATCAAGACTATTGAATATTGAGATTTACTATTGTTGTTTCAAACTATATTTGGGTTTAAAGTCTATGTAAATTTTTATTGTTTTGAGGCTTTTAATAGTGGCTTCTTGAACCACTAAGTTATTTTAAATTCCGCTGCGAGTATTCTGATTTCTGTGTCCTGTGATTCTATGATTATTTGTTTACTGTATATTCTAAGATTTGCCAAATTTTATTTACAAAGCGGTATTTTGAACAATTCAAGTCCGACATGTGCGGATGCAAATGTTGAAAATATCGGATCGTTACAATGGTCCATGGTTCATGGACAGTAAATTACTTTTCATTAAAAGATGGAAAGCAAATTTAAGATTGGATCGTAATATGCTAGATTCGCACCCTATATGGATCAAGTTAATGAACCTTAACTTAGCATTATGGAGCAGCAGAGGAATAAGAAAACTTGTAGTCTTATAAGTAAGCCTATAAAGATGGATGAGGATACTAAACACCTGAGAAAACTTAGATTTACAAGTGTCCTTGTATAAACTTCAGCAGAATCTAAATTACCCAACAAGATACGTGCTAAGGATAGAAATGACAAACAATATGAACAAGACGTGGTCCAAAATGCACACAATGTCTATGCTTTAGTCATACATAAATGCAATGTACATGAAGTAACACACAAGAATGGAGGGTTAAGGAGAAAAATCTTGAAGATTAAGGTAATCATAGTGTAAGTGATCAGAGAAGTGTTTCAGATGAAGTGGGATGCTCAAGCAATATACACGCAAGTCAAAATGAAGCATTAGAGCAACCAGATATATTATATGGCCTACAAAAACCTACAGCTGATAATATAAACATGGAACCAGCTGATATACATAACACATATAATACTAAAAGTATTATTACCGATTCAGTATATCATAGTACCGTTGGTAGTCAAAAACACTCTGATTCTTTTATAAGGGTTGAAGTGGATTACCCTGTGATTGGCCAACAAAACAGCAACGGGAGAATTTGAACAATTCGATTCAGGGCAAGGCACTGAAACAGGTGCTTGGTGAGACTGACCAAAATGAAAAGGAACCTGAATCACTGGAAGATATTAGTAAAATGAACATAAACTTGGCATCCAGAGACGAGGAGATGTATGTTGATCCAAACACAAGCACTTACACTAAACCAAACTAGGCATACATAGAACAGTTCAATAAGAAAGCTAGTAAGCATGGTCCAAAGAACTTTGCTCCTAGAAACTTGTAACGACCCAAAATTTTTAATGCTTTTAACTAATGTAATTAGCTAAATTTTGTGGAATTTTGAACAATAAAATTTTAAAATAAAATTTCTATATTTAGAGTACGTCTAATTAAATATAACAAATGGTAAATTTTCATTTAATAATATGGAAGTTTATTTTATTGTGTAATTCTATTTCAATTTAAATCAGTTAAAATTTGATGGTAACAAAATATTTTTCAAACCTGAATATTTTTCTATAGAAATATTGTAAATCATCTTTTAAGCAAGACGTCGTATTTTATTTTTCAAAATTTGGATTGTTATCGCTCCATCGTTCTTATTTTCGAACGCAGCGTTTTAGTATCGATATCGACTTTTGATCGGATGATCATACCACTAATATTCATATATCGTTTTGATCGTCTCATCGTGCTGATCTCTGCACTGTATTCATTTGCGTGTTTTGGTCTTCGGTACGCGACGATATCAACGAAACTGATAATTATATCGGTATCCGTATTAACTTTTTTCTGTGCCCATTCAAATTTGCACAACGGTCAAATTCAAACAGTCGTATTCAATTTATTATATTGTGTTCGTTCATTTCTGCCAGATTAAACATAATATTTAAAGATTAATACATTTACACTGAGATCTGCTTGCTTGCGACTGACTTAATTGCTCTAGCCTGTCTCTTTATTTTTCAACTTTTCCTCTACCCTTAATATACTAAATAAATATAGCTATGCCTCTCCACTTTCCTGAGATCCAATCCAAAGTTACATTGGTCGCGCTCTCTCCCATCGACCACCTCCTTCATAGTTTATATTATTTTTTTAGAATATACGTTACCGTGTTTATGCGATGTGCTTTAGAATATAAGATGTATATATCTCCTGCCATTTATTTAAGCAAGTTTTGTAAGTCGAGTAGAATATATGGGTTGGGAAATATCTGTTTATGTAATTGGTTCTAAAGGATAATGATGTATTAAGTGTACGAGTATAGATTGTGTTTGGTAAGTTTGTATATGGCCTGTCCATTCAGAGATAAGTATAAAGTCGGCATGTTTATAACGTAAGTCTATATAAAATTATACATGTACATAAGCCTGTAAGTTAGATACATTGATTTTTCTTTAATATTGAATTTTATTACATAAAGGCCTCATTTGATTTTGACTATAATATATAAATATGTATATAAATAAAGACTATGTTTTACATATGTTTAAATTTTAATATTATTTTAAAATCCACATATATGCATCTTGTTTCGGCTTATCCCAAGCTAGTTTTGATCATTTCATTTGATTCCAATTTACCAGTGTTCGTCGAATTCGGATCTATCGTGCTTTACTTTGAAATTTGTTCATGGATTGTAACTCATTCATTCTGTCCATCCTCTCTAGCCTCGAAAGGTGAGCAATCGCTCACGATTAACGTTCTTTTATTTATTAAATTTGATTTCAGTTGAAATGACAATTGAAATATGCGGCTTTTAGTTATTTACATTGTATATATATATGCTATCAATTCACCTGTGACACCTGACACCATTATCTGTTATTTATATTGATGATATATGCCTGTTATATTATTGTCATATCTGTTATCACTCTGCAAGTTCCCTGTAGAATTCACTATGGGTTGAAATGATACATACCTGAACGGACTTTAGAATATGAGAAAATTGTTATGGTTTGAAATGATAGAGCCAAGCGATTTTTATTGAATTGAATTTGGGATTACGGGTTGAAATGATATATACCCGTATATAAATTTAAATTACGGATTGAAATGATAAATATTCGTATCACTTGACCATAAGATAGAAAATTATATGCAGACACCGTCAGTCTATATATAAATATTTTGAAATGATTTCTACGATTTTTGGAAGGAAATATATGGGTTTATAAAATATTGACATTTGATATTATATAAATATTATTTTATATATAATTAAATTCTTGAGTTTAAGCTATATATAAATTTGTTTTAAAATGAAATAAGTTAAATAATAAAGTTTGATTTTATTGAAGATAAAATGGTTAAGTATTTAAATTTTATTTTAATATGGAGTTTATAATGATTTAAATAAATTAAGGTTGGAAGATAAATTTGAAATTTACTTGAAATTGAATTCATTTAAGAATTAAACTCAAATAAGTTTGATTTGAAATTTATGATTTTTATAACTTGATTTTGTCTAAGATGATTTAAAATGAATATTTCAGGATTAAATTAACTGAAGGAACATTTAGTGATTTGGAATTTAGGGTTTATTTAAAAGAGACTGGATTTGTTAAGTAATTATTTCAAAACTGAATAATAATAAAGTTAAATTAAGATATATATGAAGTTATCAAATTTAGTTTTGAAATGTTGAATATTTGATTTTGGAGGTGTGGATCGAGGTGGGCGGTAGCTGCGCGCTACGTGTCACCACCAGTCCGGATAGTAATTGGTATATCTACCCTGACATTGCCTAGTGCCGTGTCACATACCCCAGCGAGTCTTGTACGAGTTTGATTTGTGTCGTACCTATGGAGTATCTTCTCGTAGCCTCCCGATCAGGAGGTACGCAGGTGTTGTATAGACTACTGGCACTTTTACGTGTTAAGGCGAAAAATGTAAAGCCTTAACGCTATTTAAAAGTAACTTTATTTTACTATAGACATTATTATAATAGCGAAATATTACTACATAGTAAATAGTTTAACGAATCCTTAGAGGAGGTTATCCCAAACATCCTTTGAGTTACTTGTGTTTCAGTTGTTATTTCACTTGAGTTGGATTTATTGATATAAGAATGTTAATTCTGATTCGAGTGTTTTGTGTTTTGCTTTATGCTCGGGTCATACTGAGTGATGCAGCTTTTGAGACTTACATTTTGATTTGGAGCTTCGCTTGGAGATCCAGCTATCTATCCAGCTTTCAATTATTCAGTTGATTCCAGTAACGTATTCAGATCTTGTATTTGACTATTGTATTTGAGACTTCTATTGTAATTCTTTTAACTATGTTATGTGTATAGTAGCTTCATGAACTACTATCCTTTTGTTTCCGCTGCATATTGTATATTACTATGTATCTGTGATTCTGTGATTTATTTATTTATTGTATATGCTGAGTTTTTCCAAATATAAATTAACAATCTGGTATTTTGAGCAATTCAAATCTGGCATGTGTAGATGCGAATGGTTGAAAATATCGTGCTGTTACATGTGGTATCAGAGCTTTGGCTCTAGGTAAACTTAGCATATATGGTAAATTTATTTATAGAATCACTTTCATTCGAGCTTGAATTTATTCCTCTTTGATTCGAGTTTCCTTTGAATCTTGGAACATTCCTTCGGTTTCGAAATCCATTCTTATCCCTCACTATTCGTATTCTTTTGAACTCTGGAGCATCCCATAGCTCTACGATATGATTTGTAATGGGGTAAAACTTCTTTACAACTGACATTGATTCACCAGAGATTATATATATCCTCGGTTTACAATGTTGTTATCTTTTGCCATACCCGAATTCTATCTCCTGTGTTCTGATGCCGATTTGCCTCGGAATTCTACATCGATCTTATTCTTAAAGTCACGATCGACCCGATTAAGGTTCCCCGCGATTTATATAAACTTATCCATGTTCCTATTTTTTTATTTAGTCATATTAACTTTGTTTCGAACCTATCTTCGAATCAAAATTCTCTCGATTTGAGTCCATCAAACTTGAATCTCTAACTTTGCATGAAATCCACTCTTGTATCGTCGAGCGAGGAAGTGTATTTGTAAATTAATATTAAAAATGTTATATATATATTGTGTTGTTTGAGTTGTTGACGTTAATTTGGATTTTCCATCGATTCGTCTGATTAACGCTATCGATAGGATTTTCAAAACACTTGAACAGAGAAAACTAACACAATATTGTTTTCAAATTTGGCAAATAAAATAATTTTGTATGATTATGTTACATATAAGTATAAATTTTTCTGAAAATATTTTATTAATGAATTTGTTGCCAGAAATGATAATATTTGATTTTCATCTATTATTTTGCAAACCAATGATTTTCCAATATATAAAAAATGAATTTATCAAATGGTTTATATTTTAATTTGGAGTTTAAATGCATTCAAATTAAGAATTTGAGAATTAAATTTTCGGTGATTCCAAACTTTAGTTTTAAATCTTTAAATGTACATTATTTAAAGTATTTTCAAATAGAAATTATTACAAAGAATTTTAAATGTTTAAATCTGTGCTCTCCTGTTTTGTCGTTGGAAAATAATTTCGGTGATGGCAACCGCATCATCGACATTCATTTCCGAGTTTCGAAGTGGAGAGAGACCATTCTGTAGCTTTGTTACACTTTTGTTTTGGAAAATAAATTGATTTGAATTTCTAAAATATGACTTGATCTATAATATATTATATACATGTATATGACTATATATATTTGGTTTGATATATATAGATATATTTATCCCTAAATGGTTTGAAGTGAATCGGAAGTATAATTCTTAAATTTATGTTGAAAACGATTTCTACTATAAAATAAAGCCAAATTTTTGAATAAATATATAAATTTAAAAAAAATTGAATTGGGAAAATTTGCTTGTATAATACTCAATTACATTCCAATATAACTTACCTAAATCATTTAGAAGTGGAATATGTAATTGAATAATTTACAATGTGAATGATGTTAAAGAATTATAAATAAAATTTGAGTGGTTGTAATAAATGTTATACACTTAAATTTTGGTTATAAAAAAATGTTTATTGAGATAGATAGAAAAATAAGATACTGAATGATTGAGATAAATAAAATAAAGTTTGTTTGAGGGAATTTATAAACTGAAATCAAATCAATTAATATTCAATAATTGAATTTAAATTCAAGATATTTCATTAATTGGTTTAAATCGAAATTTATATGATTAGAATTAACAGTTTGAATTAACAAATTTAAATTGAATGACTATTTATTAATTTAATATAAATGGATTTAACCAAATTGTTAAATATATAAATTAATTTAAATTGGAATTTATATGGTTTAATTTAATTATTTTCTTTTATTTTAAATCTATTTTTTTTTCTGGTTGTTCTATTCTCCTACCTCCTTCCTTTTCGGGGACGGTTTTGAGTGGGGGAGAGTGTGACGACCCGAAATTTTTAATGGTTTTAAATAATGTAATTAGCTAAATTTTATTGAATTTTAAACAATAAAATTTTGAAATAAAATTTTTATATTCGGAATACGTCTAATCAAACATAACAAATGGTAAATTTATACCTCTAACCAAACATAACAAATGATAAATTTTCATTTAATAATATGGAAGTTTATTTTATTGTGTAATTCTATTTCAATTTAAATCAGTTAAAATTTGATGGTAACAAAATATTTTCCACACCTGAATATTTTTCTATAGAAAGATTGTAAATCATCTTCTGAGCAAGACTTCATATTTTATTTCTCAAAATTTGAACTGTTATTGCTCTGTCGTTCTTATTTTCGGCAAAATAGCAGCATTTTAGTATCGATATCGATTTTAATCGGTTGATCGTACCACTTATATTCATATATTTCATCGTCTCGTCATGCTGATCTCTGCACCATATTCATTTGTGTGTTTTGGTCTTCGGTACGTGACGATATCAGCGAAACTTTTCGCTGATAACCATATCGGTATCCGTATTAACTTTTTTCTGTGTCCATTCAAATTTGCACAACGGTTGAATTCAAATGGTCATATTCAATTTATTATATTGTGTTCGTTCATTTCTGCCAGATTAAACATAATATTTAAAGATTAATTTACACTGAGATTTTCTCGCTTGCCACTGGCTTAATTTCTTCACCCTCTCTTTATTTTTCATCTTTTCCTCTGCCCTTAATATAGTAAATAAATATAGTATGCCTCTCCACTTTCCTGAGATCCAATCCAAATTTACATTGGCCGTGCTCTCTCCCACCGACCGCCTCCTTATCTCCGCCTTCACTGGAACGCTCGTCCTCCGCCTCATCATCCCTCCGAGCATGGCCTTCCCACCTCCAGCACTTTTCCCCTCTCCCCTGGGCAAACCCAGCACCCGAGACACCCGATTCATCTCCTCCACCAAAGTCGCCTCCGCTCGACTCCACCCTCCACGCGTTCACCTCCATGCTCACCGCATCTTCATCAGCGAATCTCCGCTGCTTCATTTTCTACCGAGTCTCGTCCATCTTCTCTACCGCAAAACCCTTCCCTAGCATCTCCTCCCTGAGTTCGACCGCCACTGCTTCAACCTCCACCTCAATCGCAAGCTCCACCGTGACGCCTCTTCTCCTCCAGTTCTCCATCATGACCTTGCTCGTTCAACCGAACTCGCCTATCCCTCTCTCCTCAGTTTCGCCACCTTTCACCTGTTGCTCAAATGTAAGTGCCTAAACAATTTATATAACTGTTGCATATACATATTCATATAGGTTGTTATACACACACACACACGAGTGGGTTCCTAGTGTACTTTGTGTGTCCTCTATATATATATATATATATGCCATATATATATAGTTTATAATCTGATTTTTTTTTTGTTTGATTAGATATTATATGTTCTGTTTGCTTATACCTGTGTAAAATAGTTGTAGAGATATATACTGTTGCGGATATATGTACAGGTTTTGATATCTCTTTCCATTGCCTTTAAATTATACATATTATATAGTGATATTAGGTTTATAATGGGAGGCTACGTATACAACCGTGTTGGTAAATATAGGATATTAGTTTGGTTGTATAAGTTTATATTATTTTTTTAGAATATACGTTACTGTGTTTATGCGATGTGCTATAAAATACAAGATGTATATATCTCCTGCCATTTATTTAATAAAGTTTTGTAAGTCGAGTAGAATATATGGGTTGGGAAATATCTGTTTATGTAATTGGTTCTAAAGGATAATGATATATTAAGTGTACGAGTATAGATTGTGTTTGGTAAGTTTGTATATGGCCTGTCCATTCAGAGATAAGTATAAAGTCGGCATGTTTATAACGTAAGTCAATATAAAATTATACATGTACATAAGCCTGTAAGTTAGATACATTTATTTGTCTTTAATATTGAATTTTATTACATAAAGGCCTCATTTGATTTTGACTATAATATATAATTATGTATATAAATAAAGACTATGTTTTACATATGTTTAAATTAAATATTGATTTGAAATACATATAACCGTTTTATTTTATTATTTGTTTAAATTTTAATATTATTTTAAAATCCACATATATGCATCTTGTTTCGGCTTATCCCAAGCTGGTTTTGATCGTTTCATTTGACTCCAATTTATCAGTGTTCGTCGAATTCAGATCTATCGTGCTTTACTTTGAAATTTGTGCATGGGTTGTAACACATTTCATTCTGTCCATCCTCTCTAGCCTCGAAAGGTGAGCAATCACTTACGATTAACGTTCTTTTATTTATTAAATTTGATTTCAATTGAAACGACAATTGAAATATGCTGCTTTTAGTTATTTACGTTGTATATATATATGCTATCAGTTCACCTGTGACACCTGACGCCACTATCTGTTATTTATATTGATGATATATGCCTGTTATATTATTGTCATATCTGTTATCACTCCGCAAGTTCCCTGTTAGTATAGAATTCACTATGGGTTGAAATGATACATACCTGAACGGACTTTAGAATAGGAGAAAATCGTTATGGGTTGAAATGATAGAGCCAAGCGATTTTCATTGAATTGAATTTGGGATTGCGGGTTGAAATGATATATACCTGTATATGAATTTAAATTACGGATTGAAATGATAAATATCCGTATCACTTGACCATAGGATAGAAAATTATATATAGACATCGTCGATCTATATATAAATATTTTGAAATGATTTCTATGATTTTTGGAAGGAAATATATGGGTTTATAAAATATTGATCTTTGATATTATATAAATATTATTTTATATATAGTTAAATTCTTGAGTTTAAGCTATATATAAATTTGTTTTAAAATGAAATATGTTTAATAATAAAGTTTGATTTTATTGAAGATAATATGGTTAAGTATTTAAATTTTATTTTAATATGGAGTTTATAATGATTTAAATAAATTAAGGTTGGAAGATAAATTTGAAATTTACTTGAAATTGAATTCATTTAAGAATTAAACTCAAATAAGTTTGATTTGAAATTTATGATTTTTTAACTTGATTTTGTCTAAGATGGTTTAAAATGAATATTTCAAGATTAAATTAATTGAAGGAACATTTAGTGATTTGGAATTTTGGTTTTTTTTTTTGGCAAGGCCGACGGGGTTGGATGGACCCCGACCATTTTATTGCAGCACCAAACTGAACTAAACACATACAACATGGAGCAAAAGCTCGAAGAAAACAGAGGAATACAAGGTGCTACAAGAACTGAGGGAAACAAAAACAAAACAATACCTAAAACATTTGGAAGGACAAATATATTCTAGGGTCGAAGGAGAAATTAAGCATCCCCAGCATTTGTTTAATCTCTTGCATTATCCACAGCTTGAACAGAGCATCGAATTTTGCATTGACGGTGTCAAACACTCTAGCGTTACGCTCTCTCCATATTGCTGCTATGAAACACTTCAACACAGCGGAAAGTATTCTCTTTCCTTTCTGCCTGTACCCAGTATTCACATGGATATGATTCCACTCGACCTGATTGTCATGCGAAACATCGTATCTACGTAGCTTAGACTTCACAGCAGTCCACACATGCATAACTACAGGGCATTCAAAAAACAAATGTTCAACTGTCTCCGATTGATCTCTGTAGAAAGTACAATATATGTTAACACTCATGCCCATGCTTGCTAGTTTTGCTTTCGTTGGTATAGCATGATTTAGAACTTTCCACATCATAAAGTTCTCTCTCAAACTACTGTCCTTATTCCACGTTCGCTTCCACCATTTCCACGTTGGCAGTGCACTGTTCTTCATCAAGAATTCATATGCGTCTCCTATATTAAATTTAGCCTTTTTATCTCCCCAAACAAGCTCATCAGATGTAGAAGACAGTGGCGTAAACTTTCTAAGAATATTCCATATTTGTTGTATTCTCTGATTGGATGAAATGGACCGAAAATTATGGTTAGTATATACGACATCCTTAACCTTTGCCGCTGAGTGAATTCCAGTTTGCTGCATCTCACTGTGTGTGAGTAGTCTTCTAAGTATCATCCCCTTATCAAGCTACGGGTCATCCCTGAAACTCGTATTGTAAACTGGGTTGGTGTTCATTTGAATGTGAGGGAGAAAAGTCTCTTTCAACTTGAAAATACTTTGCCATGTCCAGCTTAAATTTTGAGGCTTTAGCATATTCCATAAACTTCTACCTCTAATCACATTTCTTTTAGACCATTCAGCCCAAAGGCTGTCAGAACAGTTAAAATAGGTGTCTACATGTTTCGCAAAGGCAGCCCTATTCCATTGAGTCAAGTTAAAAATACCAAGACCACCCTTGTTCATAGGTCGCTCCACCCTGTTGAATTTTATTGGCGCAATGTCTCTGCCCGTAATATTGCCCTTCCAAAGAAATTTCATATAGGCACTTCTAATCATCTTAATTAGCTTAAAGGGTAGAATGAAAGTCCTAGCCCAGTATACTTGCATTGCAAAGAGTACCGACTTAATTAAAGTAATTCTTCCGGCTTGACTGAGCTTCCTAGTTGTCCAGCAATATAATCTTGCTGTAATCTTCTCATAAAGGGGAAGACTTTGGATAGTTGTAATTTTAGATGTTGAGAGCGGCAACCCCAAGTAGGAAACAATATTAGGGTTAGGAGACAGGCCAGAAACAAGAGTAATTTCAGCAACCTGATCCAAACTAACACCTGCCATTATGATACCAGATTTTTGGATGTTAACCTTTAATCCTGTCATTGCGTAAAACTGATCAAGAGTGGACATTATATTCTTGATAATGTTGATGTCTGGAGTACAAAATATCACTAAATCATCAGCAAATGTCAATTCTGAGATTTGTGGGTCAATGCAAGCTTGATGTAGTTTGAAGCTTCCATGGTTTATTAGCTTGTTTATCATCCTAGTCAGAAGTTCCATTACCAGAATAAAGACATATGCATATAGCGGATCTCCCTGCCTTATCCCTTGCCTACTTCCAAAAAAACCAGCTGTCATTCCGTTGACGATGACCGAATAATTTGGTGTTGAGATACATTCATAAATCCAAGAAATAAAATGAGGCGGGAAATTCATGTATCCCATGATTCGAACGATGATATCCCATTTTAACATTTCAAAAGCTTTCATGATATCAAGCTTCATCATTGCTTTCGGGGGTGCATTCTTACGTTTATACCCTTTAATGAGTTCGTGAGAGAGAAGGATGTGGTCTAGAATATTCCTTCCCGGCAAGAATGCACTTGATTCTTGGAAACAATGCTAGGAAGCACATTCTTAAGTCTCGTAGCAATAACCTTCGAGATGCATTTGTATATGGTATTACAGCAGGAAATAGGTCGAAAGTCATTCACATGGTGAGCATTTTTGAGCTTGGGGATTAGTGCTATATTGGTGTAGTTAAACGACCTGAAGATCCTGGCCTTTTTGAAAAAAAGCATTATGGCATTGCACACATCAGTTGATACAAACAACCAACAAGAAGTGTAGAAATGAGCATTCAATTCATCTGGGCCACCGCACGGGTTACTATTAAGCGAGAACATGGCTTTTTCTATTTCTTCATGGGTTACTTTTTTGCATAGCGAGGCGTAGTCGTCTGCCGCTAATCTAGGCAAGATATCAGAAGGGATGTCATCGATATTAGGAATGAAATTGTTTGTGTTGCCATACATGGAAGAAAAGTGATGAACAAAAGCGTCCTGAACTTTTTCAGCAGATGTTTGAAGAACACCGTTCATATCTTTGATAGATGCTATGTTCTCTCTTCGTTGCTTATTAGTGAGACTTGCATGGAAGTAGGCACTGTTTCTATCTCCTTTTTCCCGCCATTTTATTCTAGACTTTTGCCTTATCATATCACTTTCTTTAGCTAACGCTTCATAATATTGCTGGGACAGAGAACTTTCAGTTGTAGAGAGGTTAGCATCACTAACATTAGTCATCATAGCTGTTTGAACCTCAACAAGCTTCGCCTCAATGGTAGTGCTCATCTTAGCACCTTCCCCAAATCTTTTAAATGACCACACTTTCAAGACTTCTTTCATCTCTTTAATTTTTTCCTGCAATACAAATAGATGGTTACCATTCTTAGTTTTACTCCATGCGGATAGTGTGATAATTTTAAAGTCAGGTTCAAGAACCCAAGAATTAAAAATTTTAAAATTTGTTTTTCCTCTCTTGTCCTCTTCACGTAGGTGAATAATTTGAGGAGAGTGGTCCGATAGGAGAGGAGGAGAGAGATGGCTGAAGAGGAGAGGCCATTTGGAAAGAGAAGTTTGATTGGTGAAAGAGTGGTCGATTCTAGAAAAGGTTGTACTGCCTTGCCTTCTTTTATTATTCCACGAGTATTGCATACCAACAGATTTAACCGGAACAAGATCCGCATGGATTAGGGTATCAGCAAGTGGTTTTATTTCATTAAGGGACAAGGGATTTCCTCCGACTCTATCGGAGAGAGTAAAACAACAGTTAAAGTCACCAAATATTAACCACGGATGTGAGGACTGCCTCAGAGCCGGGATGACCAAAAATAATGAGGATCTTGCTGCTACTGAGTTGAATGCGTATACGAAGGTAACATAGAAGGTAGAATTATCAGAGGAATTATGAGCATGGCAATGAATCAGTTGGGAAGTGGAGAGGATAGGTGTTAATTGGACATGAAGGGGATTGAACATAATCATTATCCTACCATATGGAGCTTCATTCAGATTGTGGAAATAGTTCCAATCTGGTTTAATGTATTCAGCAGCCTTAACTGTCAAAGCTATATTTAACTTAGTTTCAAGTATCGCTAGTATCGATAACTAATGAGTACTGATAAGCTGTTTACATTGGTCAAGCTTGATGACATGGTGACCCCCACGTATATTCCATGCTCCAATATGTGACATCATTGGAGAGCACGGGCGTTAAGTATTTCTATCTTCATTCTCCTAGTTACTGCCTGAGAAGAGGACAAGTAGTTAGGAATTGTAGCCGAAAGGGGTGTTACTTCACTGTTAGATATGCCATCATTCCTAGGGGAGGTGGCCTGACGAATGAGAGAAGATAGGGGAGGTGAGGAATGAGGAGAGGTTGGAGTAGAGAGAGTAGAAGATGGGGGAGGTGGTTTGTAAGCAAATAGCGGCTTGATGTTGGAGTACGCATGTTGAGGAGAAGGGTTGGGAGATTTGACAGCATCAGAAGGGGTAATATTTGGATTGTGTTCATTGGCCGTATAAGTTGTGCATGTAGTTTCATGCATGTATATGTCGTCTTGCATTTCAGTTGCTTTTCTGTGATGTGCATTCTTTTTTTTACTCTTTATATTTTTCTTACCACTTGAGTTAGGACCCTCTACTTTTTTACTTTCATTGTTAGTTCCACTGTCATAACTTCCAGCACTGTTTGCTATAGGGCCTTCAAGATTATCTTCCTCTCCCTGCACTTGTAGAGAATGAACAGTCTTCACTTGTTTTGTAACTTTGTGGGTTGTGTCCTTTTGCACTAAACGATCTTCTGTATCATTATTTATTTCTTCCTCTGTATTACCAATTGCTACATCATCTTTTCCAACCACATTCAATCTTTCTTCATGCATATCACTTAAATTATTTGCCTCATCGAGTTCAAGGAGAACATCAAATTTATTATATATCAAGAGATTATCTATTATATCCTCATTTACAGTTTTCGCATCTTTTACATTTCTTTTGTCCTTAACCACATTATCAGCAATAACATGAGAGTTGGCCGAATCACTTTCATTTCCTTCTACATTATTCACTTTCTCCGAACTGCAGTTCCCATTTTCCTGCCTGCCTTTCTCCCCCTCCTCAACCTTCTTTCCATGATCAATATTGCCCCTATCTAATTCATTCACCTCTTCATCGCTCCTTCCTCTTGTTTGTTCCAAATTATTGTCCTTCACAGCAGTATCTATTCTCTTCTTTTTCACGTGCTGCCATTTTCTGATACTCTGCTTCTGGATAGGTCTGACCTTTTTATTTACTTAGGTAATCTCCATGTTTTCATCTTTGTCTTCCTTGTTGTCATTTTTTCTTATGTCTTTATCGTTTTCCGTATTACTTTTCTCCTTATTATCACAGCTCTCAGTTGCATGACCAAATTTTTTGCACATAACATAAACATCTGCCCTCCATAGGTACTGAACATAGATTTTCTGATAACCTCCTTCCACTAGCTTTACCATAAATTCATCAACTAGCTCCTTGTTCGGCCTTACCTCAATCAAGCATTTCGCGTAGCTCAACCTATCTTACTTCTCCGTCATTTCATCCATACACAGCAATTTACCCAAATGACTGCTAAGCCAGTTAATACCTAGAGGTGACCAGGCATATATAGGAAGATTATACAATTGTACCCATACTGGAACAGCGGTGACAAAGCTAGTAACATTACTAACAGCGTCCGATTTAACAGTGACAGGGCCTTTTAATCTGTATATATTCTTAAGCTTCTGAACGACAGCTGTGTATGGTAACGGCTTGTCTAAGAAAAAACCAACTATTGTATCTTTCCAGATCACAACACCAGCTTCAAGAACAGCCGGCGGTGGCACTAAAATACCATCTTCATACACAGGAGTTAGGTCAACGGGGATGTACTTTCCAACATTCTTGGGTTTACATTTGAAAAGAGAAGTCCATTTCCGTTCACCTAAAAAAGGGGAAGGAAACAACGGGCTGAGGTGGAGGAGAAGGACAGGCAGGAGGACGAATAGGAAAAGGGTCAGGGGGACATGAGAGGGGATGACTAGAGGTATAGTGGCAAGGATAGAAGAGGACGAAGGAACAGTAGCTGAAAGACAACGGGGAGAGGATACAGAGGAGGAGGTGGGTGGAACTGGATTGATGGGAGGAGGGGGCGATGGGTTAGAAGAGGACGGGTATAGGACAGTGTTGACGTTGGGGGAGTGGGGAGGTACAACAGAGTTGACGTTGGGGGAGAGGAGAGGTACGACAGAGTTGACGTAGGGGGTAAGGGGCAGGACTACGGAAGCAGACATGAAAAAATAATTGTATTTCACTGAATTTTGGTTTTATTTAAAAGAGATTGGATTTGTTAAGTAATTATTTCAAAACTGAATAATAATGAAGTTAAATTGAGATATATACGAAGTGATCAAATTTAGTTTTAAAATGTTGAATATTTAAAGAATTGAAATATATTGAAATTGAAATGGCTTATTTTGTGGTTCAAGTTTGTATCTGAAATCGATATAAATTGAAATGGTTTATTTAAAACTGAATTGAGTCGAAATTTATGAACTGAAATTTGATATAAATTGAATTTTGGATTCAAGTTGATTTGAATCAATTTGTGAAGTTGCGGAAATTATATTATTTTATAAAGTAAATTTTAATTTAAAACTATTTTTTTATATATATACTATTTGAATATCTAAACTGTTTAAGTGGTGGAAGTTATGGTTTCGAAGCTATGAATTTCAAGGAATTATGTTTTGAAAATGTTATATTTTCAAATGTTTGGTTTCAAAAGTATTATAACTTTGAAAATGGTATGATTCTGAAAATGGATAGATTTGAAATGGAAATGATATCTATTTGGTTTTGACATGGAAAAGATATCGTATTGATATGGTTTTGAAATGGCAATGGTATTTTGGCTTTGAAGTATATACTATTTTGAAAAGACCGCGGTGTTATAATAACGTTGGATTGTTAAAGAGACCGAGATCGAAAGTTGTCATACTCTCTGCCAACTCTTAAAACTACTTTAAAAAACCTTGTACGCGGTGGAGATTCCAAAATGAAGTAGGATGGTGGCGACGTTCTATTGAGGTATATACGTGGACCCGACTCCCGTGAGTTGGCATAAGGTGGCTAAAACAGGAGCGATTCCGGGCCAATGAGGTAGCTTCTCTGATCGGACATACTTCTCCGATACCATTCTATTACTTTGTGATTGGTTGGGTCCACCTTTGATTTTTGGGGTGTGGCTCGAGGTGGGCGATAGCTGTGCGCTACGCGTCACCACCTGTCCGGATAGTAATTGGTATATCTACTCTGGCATTACCTAGTTGTGTCGTGTCACCTACCCTAGCGAGCCTTATACGAGTTGATTTGTGTCGTACCTATGGAGTATCTTCTCGTAGCCTCCCGATCAGGAGGTACGCAGATGCTGTATAAACTATTGGCACTATTACGTGTTAAGGTGGAAAATGTAAAGCCTTAACGCTATTTAAAAGTAAGTTTATTTTACAATAGATATTATTATAATAGCGAAATATTACTACATAGTAAATAGTTTAAAGGATCCTTAGAGGATGGTTATCCCAAACATCCTTTGATTTACTTGTGTTTCAATTGTTATTTCACTTGAGTTGGATTTATTGATATAAGAATGTTAATCTTAACTCGAGTGTTTTGTGTTTTGCTTTACGCTTGGGTCATACAGAGTTATACAGCTTTTGAGACTCACCTTTGGAGTTGGAGCTTCGCTTAGAGATACATCTGTCTATCCAGCTTTCAATTATTCAGTTGATTCCAGTAATATATTCAGATCTTGTATTTGACTATTGTGTTTGAGACTTCTGTTATAATTCTTTTAACTCTGTTATGTATATAGTAGCTTCATGAACTACTATCCTTTTGTTTCCACTGCATATTGTATATTACTCTGTGTCTGTGATTCTATGATTTATTTATTTACTGTATATGCTGAGTTTTTGCCAAATATAAATTAAAAATCTAGTATTTTGAGCAATTCAAATCTGGCATGTGTGGATGCGAATGGTTGAAAATATCGGGCTGTTACAAAACTCGAGGAGTAATAAGGCACCACCCTCCCAATAACAATTATTTGCTGGAATGTTAGAGGTCTTAATAGTCATGAAAGACAATTAGACCTCTTTAATTTAAGATAAATATAAATCATCATTAATTGGTTTACTTGAGAATAAAATGAATAATAGTAATGTAGATATTTTTCATTACACTTTGGGTGCAAATTGGAGTATATATCATAATAACTCGTCTAATTACAAAGGAAGATTCTTAGTTGCTTGGTGTTGCGAATTTTGGTCGTGTAAATTGTTAAGCATGGATGATCAGCAAATTACAGTAAAAGCTACAAATACCGGTGGTTTGACGTTCACATAACATTCATGTACGCTAGTAATTTTGCATCAATTCGTTCAGGACTCTAGAAACATCTTATAAATATTTCAAATCAAATTGATGGTCCTTGGTTCACTATGGGAGATTATAATGCAATTTTAAAGGCAGAAGATAAAGTTAGTGGTCTCACATTGAAGGCATCCCAACTGGAGGAATTTAATGGCTCTGTCGCTGCTGCTAGATTGACTGAAGTTGCCTACACTGGGCTGAAATATACATGGAGAAGTTGAGAAGTTAAAAATATTACATGCAAACAAGACATAGTGCTTGTAAATGCTGAGTCTATTAACTTGTTCTCTAACATGAAAGTAACTATTTTACCCTGTTCTACTAGCGATCACACCCCTCTTCTTATTAAACTCATTCAAGTCAACATAGAGAAGGGTAAGTCGTTCAGGTATGCCAATTTATAGCCTTTGTGTAAAGATTAAGCTGATTATTCTACCTTCGACATTTGAAGGCAACAACTCATTTATTTTGATTATGATTCCTAAAAACATAAAAATGAGACTCAAAGAATGGAATAAGTGTAGAATAAAGCAATTAAATGAAGTTACTCAGCTTCAGGAAATTCTGGACAAAACACAATCTGCTCTAGATGAAAGACCCTTACAATAATGAGTTAAACAAAGAATTTTTTGAAATGCAACATGAACTCAAGCATGCATTACAAATTCAAGCAATGGAGTTGAAGCAAAAAGCCAAGGGAAAATGGTTGATTGAAGGAGATGAATGCTCAAAGTTTTTTTTACACTAAAACGCCTCTTAAACAAAATTATAATAAGCTGTATAATGTCGTTGATAAAAATGGTGAACATGTTACTAATCTGTGTAAGTTGGAGGAGGAAGCAATTGCTTATTTCATTGATCTGTTCAATAGAGAATATCTAGTAGACTTACCTGTTATGAAAACCAGAAGCTTGATTACTTAAGGGGGATGTCATATGTTGATTAGGGACATTAAAAGGAGGGAAACCGAGGAAGGTGTTAAATCCTTTCATCATGATTCTAGCCTAGGGCCAGATGGGTTGGGCTCTCATTTCTACGTAACCCACTGGCAAGACCTAAAAGAAATATTGAGATTAGCTTATCAGGAAGCTCTTGACACTGGTAGAATCATAAAAGAAATGAACCATACATTCATTGTCTTATACCAAAAAAGATAAGCCAGCACAAATTCCGGACTATAGGCCAATTTCATGTTGTAATGTCTCTTATAAGATCCTAAGTAAAGTTATTTGCAATAGGATTAAACTTGTCCTTTCTGATTGCATATGGGAGTGCCAAGTGCTTTTATTAAGGGGAGAAGTATATCTAAAAATTCTTTGTTAGCTCATGAAGTGGTCGGGAACTTTAAAAAGAAGGGAGCTGATAAAATAAGTTTAAAAGTTGATCTTCAAAAGGCTTATGATAAAATAAATAGAAAATTTATCATTCATGTGCTGAGGTGTATAGGATTTCCTGGTAAAATCTTGAATCTAATTAAAGAAGCATAAGCTCACCCACTTACTCTATATTAATCAATGGTGTGCCTAAAGGGTTTATAAAGAGTAGTAGGGGTTTGAGACAAGGTGATCCCTTATCCCCTTATTTATTTGCTGTTCCAATGGAAGTCTTCACTCTTCAAATGGAAATTTACACTCACAACAACGTAATATATTCAGTTTATAAAATTCAGCCTCAAATAACACATCTTCTGTATGCTGATAATCTTATTATTTGTTACAAAGCTAATTACACTGTCATTATGGGTTCGAAACACATATTTCACCAAATTGAGCAGTTTGTTGGGCTGAAGGTTAATGAGCAGAAAACTAAATGCTACTTTAATGATCACTGTAGAAACAAAGAGTCATTTTGTTTGCTCTTTAATTTTGAGAAGGGGAAGCCACCTGTTAAATACCTTGGTGTGCCATTATCAACTAATATTATCACTGACGGGGAATGTGGAGTTCTTGTCACAAAAATTAGAACAAGCTTCAAAGCTGGAGCTCAAAATTGTTATCTTTTGCTGGCAGGATTGAATTGGTTCACACTTTTATTACGTCTATGGTTAAGTTTTGGTTGTAAATATTTCCAATTCCTTGTGCTTCCATTGATAAAATTGAAAGTGTTTGTGCCAATTTTATATGGACAGGGGGCATCCATAAAGTTCCATATAAAACTTTATGCAGACCGAAAAATGAAGGAGGAGTTGGACTCAAAAACTTCAGGGATCTGAAAAATGTTTATGCATCTAAACTGGCTTGGAAAATTCTCGATGGAAAGGGTCTTTGGGCTGAATGAATACGGAGCAGATATCTAAAAGATAATTTATGGATTCAAAAGGAGGATATAAATGCATTAGGCACGTGGAAGACAATTCTTAGAGCTAGAAGTGACATTCAGAACCTGGTATATAGAAAAATTGCAGCTGGAAAAGGCACAAGTTTCTGGTTTGATCCCTGGTTGAATAATGAATGTGTTATAAATAAATTGGGCTGGGACAGTTTTACTGCTTATGGAGAAAGAGACTTTATGTTGGATAAAATTATTCATGATAACTCATGAGTATTTCCTTCTAACTGTCCAATGACTCAGATTAGACAAGATATAATGAGTATTCCTCTTAGTTACTCTATATTGGCTGACTCTTGGTTATGGGAACCAAATAACAAAGATTTCGCTCTAAAATCAGCTTGGAACTATCTCAGGGAAAGAGAAAATGAAATTGAATGGGCTCAAATAGTATGGAATAGAACTAGTTCCCCTAAAATGTCTCAAACAACTTATAAGGCTCTCATTCACATGCTTCCTACTATGGATAGACTAAGAAAATGGAGAATTGTACATAATTCAACATGTGTTATATTTAATGTGGAGGAAGAAAATCAGAAACATATTTTCTAATCCTGTGAATTCACCAAAACCATTTGGGATAAACAAAAGCTAATTCTGGAGTGTAACTCACAAGATGAATTTTTGAGCGAAATTGCGATTGACCTGACTAGACGCTGGAAAACCAAAAGCTTGATGGAAAAGTTGCTTCCATTTTGCTGACTACTTCCGTTTGGCATGTATGGAAAGAGAGGAATCGACGTATTTTTCAAAACAACCACAACATGCAGTCAGTGAGAAGATCAGAAGAGATGTTCAAATCATCATGAAAAAAGTAGGGAGAAAAGTTTTTACAGATTTATCAGCCGCCGAACAAGAGATGTTGCAGAAAATGAGACTAAAAGTAGAAAATAATGAGATTCTCTTTGAGAGGCCATGGAAACCACCGTGAAAAGCTTGAAGGAAGACAAAGCAGTTTCTTTTTTCTTTGTTTGTGATGTTTGATGTACTCGCGAACTCCTGTACTTGATAGTTGTATGGTCGGGCTGACCTCATGTTTGGGCTTCTGCCTTATTAATAAAGCTTTTACTTATTTTTTTTAAAAAAGGAAGCACAAAAGGAAAAGATGCACAAAAGCACTAAAAAAACAACCACCAAAAGGCAAAGTAAGAAAGATGTACAAAAAGAATATTAGAGAAAACTACAAAAGTAGATTTAAGTCTTTCCATGCATTAATAGAGAAATTAATAGAAGAGAAACTACTTCTGGAAAAACACGTGATACAATTAAAGCTAACTATGTTCTTCAAATCGATCAATTGATTCTTGGAATTAGCTATAACAAATGAAGACACATCAAAAGAACCAACTTCTATAGATTTGACCATAGAGTCATTTTCAATTGAAGAATATTTATATATTTATTTTGGAGACATAAAAATAATTTTGAAAGAAATTGACACTGTTGAAATTTTTGGATTATCAAATGAACGCATCATAATCAATACATCTTCTTGTTTCAAGGAAACAAATACGAACACTGACATGAAGGGATTCAACAAAAATATTTTGATGATTTGAAAACGATCAAAACAAAAGAAATAAAATCAGGCTCAAAGAAAGCTTTGAAAGGCAGTGTAACGACCCGTAAATTTTAATAAATAAATTGGTTAATTTAATTGGATCTTTGTAATTAAATTGAGAAAGAAAAAAAATTATAATTTATAATGAAGCAAACGTTAAAAAGGAAATGTAGCAATGGTAAATTAAATAGGACTTTGTGATTTAATATTTGGAGAAATTAATTTTTGTAACTTATTGATGAAATAATAAGTAAATTAAAACGTAACAATGCCAATTAAGGTTTATAATTTATAAAATAACGGAAAGTGTGAGTGTAAATAGAATAGAAACGTAAACTTATTATAAGGTAGAAATTGGTGTAATAAAAAGCATGAGACCAAGTAAGTAAATTTATTGGGAATATTAAATGTAACTGGATGTGGATTTATGTAATAACGTTAATGCAAATTATGTAAATAAATGTAAGTATTGTATGAATATATGAATTAATGTCTAATTTAGGGTAATAGAATGAATTCATATGATGTAAGCAATCATAATAAATAATGAAATAATAACTGGGATGGAATATAACAACGAAGTTAATTAAAGCTGAATTGTGTAAATTGAATGGAATTGCAATAAATGAAATAATGGAAAATGGTATAACTGAGTTATAGGATGATGTAAGGTAATAAGTAATTAATTCAATGCAATCCAAATTGATTAAAACGACTGTTTAGGTTATAATTGATTGTAAATAGGAATAAATGGTAATAAATTGAATATAAGAAAATAAAGGCAATTAGTGATAATGAATTCATAAAAATAAATAGTAATGAAATAAAATCAATGTCCTGTAGGTGATTATAATATTGGTTGGAATTGAGAACTTATAACGTATGAAACCAAGTAAATAATTGATGGAGAATATAAATAATAAATGTATATATTTGGCAAACACGATAAAATTGGAATTAAATGTTATGCAATTGAAATAAAGATGAAAATAGAAATGGAATAAAATTAGCATTATATATGGAATTTTAATCTGGATTGATTTGTAACAAACGTATAAGAGTAATTAAAAAGCAAGAAGGTGGAAATTAATATAGGTTGCTTGTTTATTTAATGTGTTAAATAAACTTCGGTAATCAATTGTAATAAAATCTAAATTTAACGTTTTGTTAATATAAATGAAAGTAATAATCGGAAATAATGTTAATTTTATTTATAAAATGACAGTTAGTTGAATAAAAGGAAAGAAAAATAAAGTTGTCAAAATATTGGAATCTAATGTATGATAATAGGGTTGATTGTAATTAAAAGAAATTAACTATTTAATATTGCGTTAATTGAAAGTTAGATGGATTATGAGAAAATATTAAGGTAATAGTTTGTAAATCCAATGTTAATTTTATCCGTTTGATAATAATGAATATAATAATAGAATGAAAGTAAATTTAATAGATTTTTTGGGATTTTAATTTATAAATTTGAATATAATGAAATTGAAAATTTAACACTGCAATTGATAGATTAACCAACAATAAATTGACATTTAAATTTGTTTAAATCATTGTAAATGATTAAGAAGTTAAAAATGTTGAAATTTGTCGATTATCGAAATAAAATTGAAAATTTGATTTAATTAATTAATTATTAATTTATTTAATTAATGGAAAAATAGCCATTTTGGCCACTGACTCGGATTTCGACGAAATTAGTTTCATCGGATCCGTAACGGTGAAAAATTGTAGGATTTCAAGTTTCGTAGCGATCGGACTTGTCGTTTGATCGTACGGACTCAAAACGCCTTGAAATTAATGAAATTGAATGTAACAACCCGGAAATTTCGATCCCGAAAATTCCAGATAGTTAATGAAAGAAGAAAGAGAAAGAAGAAGAAAACAGCAACAAGTACAGAATCCTCACATTCGCAACGGATCAAATATAATATCAAATAAGATACCAGCTATACAAAGAAAACTATATCTGTTATTTTACATTTAAATATATAAGAGTTACACATATACATAAACACTGGACAAAACAATCATGTCCAGATAGTACAATATTACAGTGGAAACTCTCCATTCGTCTCTGTCATCCAGCTCGCCTTCTGAGCTCCAGAATGTCCTTATCTGAAAATTTGTAATACTCGGTCTGACCCGAGCATTACATCAAAGTAACACCCGGGTCAGGCTGGAAACCAGCGTGAGTAAACTCATCTAACATAGAATACCCAAACATATAACTCATTTTAAACCTGGGTAACTTATATCAATTTTCACTAACAAGTTGTTATAGACATCACTATTTTACACTTCAAATTCTAAGTGCCAAACCTAGATTAAATGGTCCAATTTACTTAAATCATTACATATCAGTCTATTGATTCCACATATCGTTCTACGAAGAATCGAAGTGGTTTCAGATATTTACCAATACCCGACTCCGGTCTCTTCGAATCCAATGTCATCTTAAACTAAGTTATTCAAGTGAATACAATTTACTTTTTGTCACTGGATGTCACTTCATTCAGTATTCATAATAGAAAACCACATTATCACTGTTCAACCCAACATATCATATTACAGAAACATTTCATATCAAATAGCATCATGATCACATGTCAGGGATAACAAATAATCCAAGGCATCCAAATATCATTCAATCATCCATATGCAAGATAAATTAGTCAAACTATTTCTAATTAACTTAATCATTCCTTAATTATTCATCTTGATTAATCATCCTTGATTAATCATTCTTTAATTTCAATAAGTAATTAACCCCAATTAGTTACACATATTAATTATTCTTTACTTATCCATATCCGATTACGTAGATCCTTGATTAATCACTCAAATTAATTATCTCAAATTCACTTCATTGATCTGATTAATCACTCAAATTAATTATCTCAAATTCACTTCATTGATCATAAATCATACTCATTATCCAACTAAATCATTGATTAGTTTCCTTAACCCACCAATCCTTAATTAGTTACCTAAATAATTAAATCCTTAATTATTTCCAATTAGTTAATTAATTTGCCACCAATTACATCTTAATTATTTAATTAATTAATCTCTAACTATTAATTAATAAAACTTAAACATTATTAAATTAAACTAATTAATTATTCTTAATTACCTTATTAATTAATTAGTCATTTATTATCCAAATCTTAATTATCACTTAAGATAAAACTTTATTTTTATTAGTGAATTACCTATCATTAACAAATTTAAATACATTCCAAAACATTGCATTTTTAGATTAAGCTTTTAAAAATGAAATTTGAGATTTAAAGTAAATTACAATTGAACCTAGCAAATTTAAGTTAAACAACTTCAAATCTTCTTAAATGTTTTAAGCAAAACATTTATTTTACATTATAGTTTTAAAATTAAATTCAATTTAAATTTAAAACTCGTCTTGCATTTTAAACCTACTTCAGAATTCTACCCAAGAATAGCTCGAGTCTAGACTTCAGGTTTCTTCAACTTTTACTTAAATTTTCAGAAACTTGTTAGTTCATTATAATTTAATTTCAAAACCATGTTAACTGCAGCAAAAGCCTTTAAAACATTTTGAGCCCAAAGCCCAAAATCCTGTTCATAAACCCGAGCCAAAAATTGATCACCCCGACCCATACTTGTTTAATATTCCAGCATTTTTTAAAGCCGCTAATGGTTGTTAATATTTCAATGTATTCCCGAAGTACATCTCGAGCAAAACCCACCATTACGCCGAGTCCCTACCCGAGCACCATCATCTTCTTCTCCTCTTTTTTTTTACTTTGTTTTAAAATTATAACCGATAAACTTCTCAAACACTCACGCGTTCTCGAAGTTGAACCTGAGGAAACTCATTCCTTTTCCCGGGATTAAACTCGAGAAAAACTCTCAAACTAAAACAGACACAGCGTATATGCTGTGCACTTGCACCAACCCACGGCGGTGCTCCGGTTTGCTCATCCACCGTTGACAAGACGACGTCGACCCGCCTTACCTATCTCAACTGTCAATCCTCCAAAAATAAATAAAAAACGGGAATCAACATAGTCGAACCTACAGGAACAACACCCCTTGACCAAAAACCGCCTCGTCCAATCTCCTCTAACCACCGGAGACACCAAAATTTTGACCACGCCTCGACAACACTCCCAGAAACCCTCCACCAGAGCCTCAAACAACTCGATCACGATCAGGTGTCAAACCCATCATATTACTGGCTCGAACAAAAACTGCGAATAAAACCCTAAAAGCTATTCGTTTGTTTAATTTATACATTAGAAAAATTCTCTAATAATTTTCTCAAGATCCATGATGTTAATACTCACTTCTATTCAAATTCCAACATTTTAAATTGGATTGATAACCTGAAATTGGCAAAAACGTAATCTTTGTTCATATACAAACTGCATCCTAATTACAAATCTAAAAATCTTCATTTTCGTTTTAAAAATCATCAATTTCATTAAGAATTCAAAATATGATCTTGAATTAGCTTCTTATAACACTTGAATTTATCAATAAATTTCTTGATTGCTGTAAAACCATATTACAGTAACATAACTTTACAAAGATGTTTTAAACAGCTTACCCATCTTAGTTTTAGTTTTAACTTTGTTTGATTTGAAAATTAAAACTTAACATGGATTAGCAGCAAATAAAGTTAGATTTTGAACCAAATGTTCACCCTGTATCTATTTAAACAGAGAAGATATCATATTCAGGGCCTATGAACAACACAGAGCCAAGTACATATATTCACAGCATACATTCAGTGATAATCATATCAATTTTTCACTTGTATATTCATGCGTATCTATTCATTTCAGATATATTAACATGCAACCAAATTATGTTTAAAATTTTTAAAAGTTACTCACATTTATTTAAGAACAGAGGTAGCATGCATTCACTCAGATGTATATATATAGAATTCCATCTAAATATGCCAGATTGACTCATTTTTGCATTCAGGCAAACAGATTTCTCAACTTCACTACTAAAGTTTATCACATTCATCAATGCATAATAAACTCAATCCTAAAAAGGGTAGTTTTACTCACCTTTGGTGTTTACATGGACAGAGAAGTAGCTTGTAAACTGGATTGAATCTTTAAGACTTTACTGCTTTAATTTGAAAACTGCAAAGCTTGAATTGCTGAACTGATTTTAAGATTTGATTTACTTGAAACTGAAAAACAGATTCCTGAAATAGCTTCACTCGTTGATAAATTATACTTCAGGTTTGCCTTGCTTGTTTCAGACTTACTAACTAGTTTGATTACTGAAGTTGATTGAAATTTTGCAGCAGAACTCCATTCTTCTTTGTTAGAGTTGAAGTTGAACTTTAAATTGATGTTGAAAATTTGAACAGATTTGCTTGAAATTGTTACCAGATTGGGTTTGCAGATTTTAAACATGAATTGGGTTTTGCAGAATTGGTTTTTAAATTCTTTTTTTTTTTAGATCTGATTTCAGTTTCTTATTTGAAGAAAAATGTTTCAATGAAATGAGTTGTTAAGTTTCATATCTATATTTTCAATAAAAATGTTTTTAAAAAATAAATAAAATCATTGCCACATGTTGCATTATGATGTAGATAACTTACAAGTGTCTTCTTTATTAGTTAAATACTTAACATATGTTCCTTTTTATATAAAAATAGATTTCTTAATTTTATAAAGGTTTTTTTTTTAAATGTTTTATTTCATTTAGCCTTAAATGATTACGTATAAATTACTTTTATAAAATTACACATAATAAATGTTTATTTGAATATTTTAAAATAATATTTTAAAACTAAATTTTCAAAAGAGAAAATTTTAAAAAGAAAAAGAAAGTTAAATTACATTTTATTCCAAAGTTTCAAACTAAATACTTTATATATTTGAGTTTTTTCCTCTCTTTTGATTAATGTAAAATTATTCAACTTAGGTCAACATCTCTTTATTCAACTTAGGTGTTTTAAAAACCATTTAGTTTTAAAATGATATAATTTAGTCCCTAACGTTTAATTGGATGATATAAAAATATGAATTCTATATATTTATTTATATTTTTTTAATCCTAAAATAAATACATATACATATATGCTAATTTCAAAACATAACTTTCAATATATATATATATACACATACATATATATCATTTTAGAAAATTATTCTTATTAATTCAATTCAGTTAATTTCAATTATCAGATGTCCAAAATTCGGATTATCACATTGAAATCAATTGAAATCAATTTAAAAAATACTGATTTGAGCATAACTACTTCATACGATGGAATTTGGACTTGAAACTTGTTCCATCGCGTTTAAAATATTTAAAAATAGCTATTTTGATATATGGGTTGACCCAATTTCATTCCGGAGTCGAAACGGGCTTTTTGGGCCACTTTGGCGTTAGCGCGTAAATCTATCTTATCCATCGATTCAAATGTCAACCCTGCCTATGTATATCTTGCTATAAACCCTGGCAGCCTCTGTTCCTCATTTCTATACGTTCAATTCACCTCCTCACTTCAATGGTAGAAAAAACCTAATTCCGATTGCAATCTCAAATCAAATCCAAAGCTGAAATTTCAAATTCCACAATATATGCCAAATTTTATATCAATTCGAATCTCTCGAAGAGCGTAACTCAGATATGCAACTCGTTTTTCGATTCGACGCATTGTTTGCCCAGAAATCGAAGATCAATTTTCGGCCATCCATTGCGTCGAAATCAACTGCGGCTGATCGACAAATTGAAGGCACAATCGGGTAGAGAGGACCGAGTACTATCCATCAGAGTTGCTCGCATGTCGAATCGACGGCTAGGTCCTCGGAATTTATTCGATTAGGGTTCCTTTTGACTGGTGGCTGGGTTCATTTGCACGTCGACCTGGGTTGGCGCATCGGCCACGTGGCCACGAATGGAGGACGGCTGCGAACTCTGGGACGCGATGGCTCTGGCAAGGCGCGGCGCGACATGGCGTGGACGGCGGTTTTTCGTGACCATGTACGCGAGTTCCAGGAAGGGTTTCGACGTGAGTGTTGTGCGATGGAAGGATGGTGACGTGGCTTGAGAGTAGGTTGTGTTCATTTTTAATTTAATTAAATTTTAATTTCAATGTTCTAATATGAATAACTTTTACATCCGAGGTCCGTTTCAGCGCGGTTTTCTCCGCTAGGTTCGTATTGGAATTCCGGACATTTTGGCGCTGGTTTGGATGGATTCTGAAGCCGTTCAATTTTTGGTTTTAAATTGGATTTAAATTCAATTTAAATTCAAAAGGTGAGTGTTTTAACCCACTCACAACTTCTAAAATTTCTTATGTTTGGTAAATTAATTTATGTTGTGATTATGCATTTATTTATGACTGTTTCTTATATGTTAATCATCATCTGAGCTAATTGCATTTATTGAAATTAAATAGTTATTTAATTTAGTATTGAATATAACTGCCAGTTAATAACCTGTTATATATTATCAGTTATATATTGATATTGATTGATTATTTTGTATGATGATTGTGATAAATGTATGATTTTATGATGGATGAATGGATGTTTTATTTATATCATCATGATTTACAAGTTGTTATGCATTTATTTTGATTCGAGATTGCGGTTTGAAATGATATATAACCGTAATTTTATTTTAAATTACGGATCGAAATGATAAATATACGTATCACTTGACCATAGGATATAAAATTATATACAGGCACCGCGGTCTATATATAAAAATATTTTGAAATGATTTTTTTGGTTTTGTAAAGAAATATATGGGCTATACAGATGTTTATTTTAGATGTTATGTAAATGCTATTTTATTATTGATTTAGCTATGTATAAATGTGTTTTGAATTATAAAATAAGCTAAATAATAAAGTTTGAATTTCTTTTATATAATATGGTTAAGTATCTATTTAAATTATATTGTATATAGAGTTTATAACGACTCAAATAAAATTTAGGTTGGAAGATAAATGTGAATTTGTTTTGAATTTAAGATTTGAGGATTATCCTGGAAAAATTTAATTTGAAATATAAATAAATTTAGATTTAAAAGGAATGATTTTATAACTTGATTTTTGTTTATAGGATTTAAATAAATATCAAATTGATTTAGTTGAATATTATCAAGTTAATGTAAATTGAAAGAATATCCAGTTATTTGAAGCCTAAAGGTTTTACTAAAATAATATTTGATTTATTAAGGAAACATTTCAAAGCTAAATAATAGTAGTTGAAATTGATATATATGAAATTATCAAAGAATAAGTTTTGAAATGGTGGAATAATTAAAGCTTTGAAATATATGAAAATTATATTGGTTTATTTGGGAGTTTAAAATCCATATTGGAATTGATTTGCGAAGGTGAAGAAGCTATTTTACTATATAAAGTAATTAAATATTTAAACCATTTAAGTGGTGTAGTATGTTTCAAAGTTATGAAATTCAAGGTTTTATGTTTTGAAAGGCTATATTTCAAGTTTTGGTTTCTAAATATTATAACTTTGAAATGTTATAGTTTTAGAAAAGTATATATTTGAAAATGATATTAAATTTGATTTGGTTTTTTAAAGAATAGGAAATGATATCATATTTATATGGATTTGAAATGGATAATATATTCTGGTTTTAAAAGTATAAACTATTTTGATAAGACCGCGGTGTTATAATAACGTTTGGTTGTTAAAGAGACCGGGATCGAAAGTTGTCATACTCTCTGCCCACTCCGAAAACCACTTTAACAACCGTGTACGCGGTGGAGATTCCAGAATGAAGTAGGACGGCGGCGGCGTTTCCTTTAAGGTAAATACATGGACCCAACTCCCGTGGGTTGGCATAAGGTGGCTAAAACAGGAGCGATTGACGGGCTATTAAGGTAGCTCCTTTGATCGGACACATCCCTTTGATATTATACTCTGACTTCTGGATTGATTCGGTGGCCACTTTTGATTTTCTTTTTTTGGGGGTGTGGCTCGAGGTGGGCGGTAGCTGCGCGCTACGTGTTACCACCGGCCCGGAAGCGTAATTGGTATATCTACCCTCGCATTGCCTAGTTGTGCTGTGTCACCAACCCTATCGAGCCTTGTACGAGTTTCTATTTGTATCGTACCTATGGAGTATCCTCTGGTAGCCTCCTGATCAGGAGGTATTGCGGTACTGTATAGACTATTGGCATTATTACGTGTTAAGGTGGAAAATGTAAGGCCTTAATACTATTTAAAAGTAAGTTTATTTTACAAATAAACACTATTATAATAGCGAAATATTACTACATAGTAAATAGTTTAACGGGTCCTTAGGAGATGTGCATCCCAAGCATCTCTTGTGTTACTGCACTCACGTTAGACACTGGATAGGAGATGTCAAATCCCGTAAACATCTCTGATGCCGTTCCACTCATATTTATTCCTGTTGATTTAACTTACATAAGATATTTTAGTTCTGACTTGAGTGTTTTGTCCTTTCAATTCGCTTGGGTCAGTCCGAGTGTTTCAGGATTTGAAGATTTCTATTCTGGAGGACGAAGACGAAGAATTATTATTACTATTATCAATTATATCATTCCATTACACCATTGTATTCCACTGCATTATTAATATTCTCTGGTATGTGCAACTCTGATATGTATTATATAGGTAAAATCAAATATTTTGAAAAACAGCTTCATGAAATGTATATTTGATTATTATATTTTATCGTTCCGCTGCAAGATTCTATTTTGATTTTTTTTCTTTCTCTGCTTTTTTCTTATTTACCCCATAACAATCCGCCCTTCTGTATGGTTTAAGTCTGATGTGTGTGGTTTATCATCGATTCAAACCGTATAGAAAGGCGGGGCGTTACATCTGGTATCAGAGCTTTGGTTTAGGGATAAACCTTAGCTTTATGGGGTCTGACTCTTATTAATAGGGTAGTAATACCCTATGATGAGTCACTGAGAGTATATATGAGAGAGAGCATTTGTTAGTGTTATAAAAGGTTTTAATATTGTGTTAATGTGTTCCGTTTTGTATTTATAAATTCTGGTTGGTGCATGGGACGATATGACATCAATAGGGATTTCTAAACAGTTAATAGGACAGACCGACACAATATTTGTTTTAATATAGGTGAATGAAATAATTTTGCCTATTATATTTTCTATATATAGAATAAATTTTTATAAATGATATATATATTTGGTTGCAATATATTGGTTGTTAGGAAATGAAATTTATAAATAATAGTTGAAATGAAAATGAAAATAAAATAAATAAAAATTGGGAATTTAGAACTTATGTCCCGGGGTTTTGAAATTTCTTCAAATGATTTTGGAATATAATAAAAATGTTATTTAGGAGTATTTTCTGATATAAATATTTCAGTATAATTTGGAGGAATGGTTTTAAAGGAATTTTAGAAGATAAGTTCTGTAGTCCCCTCTCTGTCGCTGGAAAATAATTTCGGTGATGAGTGCACGCATCATCGACATTCATTTTCGAGTTTCGAAGTGAGAAGGCCACTGTAATAGTTTTACTACAGATTTGTTTTGATAAACAAATATAAATTTTAAACTGTTTTAAATATAATTGGATATATAATATACATTTATCTATTATTTTAAAATGATTTCTGAATAAAACCCGGTATTTAATTCCTAAGTTTCCATTTATTAATAGTTTCCATTAGTGTAGTAAAATGGAATCTAACTAACAATTGAAGCCTCTAAATGAAATAAGAGATTTAACGCTAAGTTATAAATGAAATTAAAGAAATTTAAAATATGTAATCTATAAGACAAAGGACATTTTATTGAACATTAAATCAATTAAAAGAAATGAGAAAACTTGTATAACTTCAATTACATTCTTAAAGCATATATATATATATATATATATATATATATATATATATAACTTACCAAATATTAAAAGTTAAAATGTTAAAGATTTGTAATGGAAAATTGTACAAGTAAACTTATGTAATGAAAATGTTCAATAAATTGCGTTTATTAATAAGAATTGATGTTCTAGTTGTTATGGACTTAAGTATAATTGAAATGCTACAAAAAAAAGGAAAAAGAAAAAGAAAGGTAAGTATATTAAATAAAAAAATAAATAAACTTAAGTAATAGGTTGAAGTTACCTCTGAATAAAATAAGAATAAAAGATGAATACTGAAAAATGACTATAAACTTAAGTTAATAAATTTACCTACTAAGAAATTTGATTAAATATGAATAATATAAATAAATAAATAAATGTAATGCAATAAATAGAATTTGGCATTATATAGATGGATGAAAAAGAATTGGTAGGTAATGAATAGAAATAGATAAAAATAAATAATGAATGAAAAGGAAACCAAACAACAAATGGATGAAGTGGAATTGAAAAAAAATAAACTTAATTTATTGTTTGGATTTGTTGTTTGTTTTGGTTTATGGTTGTTTGGGTAAGGATACTTTAGATTGTTTGGATATATGAATAATCTATTTAACTTCATCAGAGACTGTTGAGTAAATGGTGCGCTTAGTAGTTTATTTTTCATTCTGTACAATTTGAATTTTTGAACCCGAACAACTATTTGTTTTGTTTGATATGAATGAATGATTTATTTGTGTTGATTTTATGTGATGGATGTATGCCTGGTTGTAAGTGATTGTTGTTTGTATTGATTTGTTTGTTATTGTTTGAAACAACTTTAAATATTTCATTTTATATAATCGTTAACCTTTTTGGAATTATATAATTGAAATACAGGTTATGGAAGCAATTGCTACTGCCTTTGGTTTCATAATTAAGCGTTAATTGCCCGACAAATAGGTACGTTTTCGGATTACGGTTTTATAGCGCTATTATATTGTTTTCCCTGATTGGCATATATATATATATATTATTTTGGAAGATATGTTATATATTGTTATATTTATATTATATTTTCTTACGAGCCTCTCCGTACAAAGGAGACTCTGCCGAAATTTTTCGTAAATTTTGGACTTAGAAATTTTTTTGAAAAATGTTTTCCAAACTTTATTAATTTGAGTATAAAAAGATTTAATGGTTATAAATTGCCATATTTTATTTAAATTAATTAATTTGGTAAAAGTTATTTGTTATAGATATAATTTTTTTAGGATATATTGATTTCCTAATTTTTCTTTTCCCTTCTTTTCCTTTTCGGGGACGAAATGTTTTGAGTGGGGGAGAGTGTAACGACCCGTAAATTTTAATAAATAAATTGGTTAATTTAACTGGATCTTTGTAATTAAATTGAGAAAGAAAAAAATTATAATTTATAATGAAGCAAACATTAAAAAGGAAATGTAGCAATGGTAAATTAAATAGGACTTTGTGATTTAATATTTGGAGAAATAAATTTTTGTAACTTATTAATGAAATAATAAGTAAATTAAAACGTAACAATGCCAATTAAGGTTAATAATTTATAAAATAACAGAAAGTGTGAGTGTAAATAGAATAGAAACATAAATTTATTATAAGGTAGTAATTGGTGTAATAAAAAGCATGAGACCAAGTAAGTAAATTTATTAGGAATATTAAATGTAATTGGATGTAGATTTATGTAATAACGTTAATGCAAATTATGTAAATAAATGTAAGTATTGTGTGAATATATGAATTAATGTCTGATTTAGGGTAATAAAATGAATTCATATGATGCAAGCAATTATAATAAATAATGAAATAATAACTGGGATGGAATATAACAACGAAGTTAATTAAAGCTGAATTGTGTAAATTGAATGGAATTGCAATAAATGAAATAACAGAAAATGGTATAACTAGGTTACAGGATGATGTAAGGTAATAAGTAATTAATTCAATGCAATCCAAATTGATTAAAACGACTGTTTAGGTTATAATTGATTGTAAATAGGAATATTTGGTAATAAATTGAATATAAGAAAACAAAGACAATTAGTGAATTAATTAATGAATTCATAAAAATAAATAGTAATGAAATAAAATCAATGTCTTGTAGGTGATTATAATATTGTTTGGAATTGAGAACTTATAAAGTATGGAACCAAGTAAATAATTAATGGAGAATATAAATAATAATTAATGTACATATTTGGCAAATACAATAAAATTGGAATTAAATGTTATGCAACTGAAATAAAGATGAAAATAGAAATGGAATAAAATTAGCGTTATATATGGAATTTTAATCTGGATTGATTTGTAACGAACGTATAAGAGCAATTAAAAAGCAAGAAGGCGGAAATATAGGTTGCTTGTTTATTTAATGTGTTAAATAAACTTCGGTAATCAATTGCAATAAAATCTAAATTTAACATTTTGTTAATATAAATGAAAGTAATAATCAGAAATAATGATAATTTTGTTTATAAAATGACAGTTTGTTGAATAAAAGGAAAGCAAAATAAAGTTGTCAAAATATTGGAATCTAATGTATGATAATAGGATTGATTGTAATTAAATGAAACTAACTATTTAATATTACGTTAATTGAAATTTAGATGGATTATGAGAAAATATTAAGGTAATAGTTTGTAAATCCAATGTTAATTTTATCCGTTTGATAATAATGAATTGAATAATAGAATGAAAGTAAATTTAATAGATTTTTTGAGAATTTAATTTATAAATTTGAATATAATGAAATTGAAAATTTAACACTGCAATTGATTGATTAATCAATGATAAATTGACATTTAAATTTGTTTAAATCATTGTAAATGATTAAGAAGTTAAAATTGTTGAAATTTATTAATTATCGAAATAAAATTGGAAATTTGATTTAATTAATTAATTATTAATTTATTTAATTAATGGAAAAATAGCCATTTTGGCCACTCACTCGGATTTCGACGAAACTAGTTTCATCTGATCTGTAACGGTGAATTATTGTAGGGTTTCAAGTTTCGTAGCGATCGGACTTGTCGTTTGATCGTACGGACTCGAAACTCCTTGAAATTAATGAAATTGAAATCAATTAAAATCAATTTGAAAAATATTGGTTTGAGCATAACTTTTTCATACGATGGAATTTGGACTTGAAACTTGTTCCATCGCGTTTAAAATATTTAAAAACATCTATTTTGATATATGGGTTGACCCAATTTCATTCCGAAGTCGAAACGGGCTTTTTGGGCCACTTTGCCGTTAGCGTGTAAATCTATCTTATCCATCCATTCAAATGTCAACCCTGCCTATATATATCCTGCTATAAACCCTAGCAGCCTATGTTTCTCATTTCTATATGTTCTATTCACCTCCTCACTTCAATGGCAGAAAAACCCTAATTCCGATTACAATCCCAAATCAAATCCAAAGCTGAAATTTCCAACTCCACAATATATGCCAAATTTTATATCAATTCGAAGCTCTCAAAGAGCGTAACTCAGATCTGCAACTCGTTTTTCGATTCGACGCATTGTTTGTCCAGAAATCAAAGATCAATTTTTGGCCATCCATTGCGTCGAAATCAACTGCGTCTGATCGACAAATTGAAGGCACGGTCGGGTAGAGAGGACCGATTACTGTCCATCAGAGTTGTTCGCATGTCGAATTGACTGCTAGATCGTCGAAATTTATTTGATTAGGGTTCCTTTTGACTGGAGGCTGGGTTCATTTACACGTCGACCTGGGTTGGCGCATCGGCCGCGTGGCCACGAATGGAGGACGGCGGCGAACTCTGGGACGCGACGCTCTGGCAAGGCACGACACGACGTGGCATGGACGGCGGTTCTTTGTGACCGTGTACGCGAGTTCCATAAAGGGTTTCGACGTGAGTGTTGTGTGATGGAAGGATGGTGACGTGGCTTGAGAGTAGGTTGTGTTCATTTTTAATTTTATTAAATTTTAATTTCAATGTTTTAATATGAATAACTTTTACATCCGAGGTCTGTTTCGTGCGCGGTTTTCTCCGCTAGGTTCATATTTGGAATTCCAGACATTTTGGCGCTAGTTTGAATGGATTCTGAAGCCGTTCAATTTTTGGATTTAAATTCAATTTAAATTCAAAAGGTGAGTGTTTTAACCCACTCACAACTTCTAAAATTTCTTATGTTTGGTAAATTAATTTATGCTGTGATTATGCATTTATTTATGACTATTTCGTATATTTTAATCATCATCTCAGTTAATTGCATTTACTGAAATTAAAACGTTATTTAATTTATTATTAAATATAACTGCCAGTTAATAACCTGTTATATATTATCAGTTATATATTGATATTGATTGATTGTCCTGTATGATGATTGTGATGGATGTATGATTTTATGATGGATGAATGGATGTTTTATTTATATCATCATAATCTACAAGTTGTTATGCATTTATTTTGATTTGGGATTGCGGTTTGAAATGATATATAACCGTAATTTATTTTAAATTACGGATTGAAATGATAAATATCCGTACCACTTGACCATAGGATAGAAAATTATATACAGGCACCGCGGTCTATATATAAAAATAGTTTGAAATGATTTTTTTTGGTTTGGTAAAGAAGTACATGGGCTATACAGATGTTTATTTTAGATGTTATGTAAATGCTATTTTATTATTGATTTAGCTATATATAAATTTGTTTTGAATTATAAAATAAGCTAAATAATAAAGTTTGAATTTCTTTTATATAATATGGTTAAGTATCTATTTAAATTCTATTGTATATAGAGTTTATAATGACTCAAATAAAATTAAGGTTGGAAGATAAATGTGAATTTGTTTTGAATTTAAGATTTAAGGATTATCCTGGAAAAATTTGTTTTGAAATATAAATAAATTTAGATTTAAATGGAATGATTTTATAACTTGATTTTTGTTTAGAGGATTTAAATAAATATCAAATTGATTTAATTGAATATTATCAAGTTAATGTAAATTGAAAGAATATCCAGTTATTTGAAGCCTAAAGGTTTTACTAAAATAATATTTGATTTATTAAGCAAACATTTCAAAACTAAATAATACTAGTTGAAATTGATATATATGAAATTATCAAAGAATAAATTTTGAAATGGTGGAATAATTAAAGCTTTGAAATATATGAAAATTATATTGGTTTATTTGGGAATTTAAAATCCATATTGGAATTGATTTGTGAAGGTGAAGAAGCTATTTTACTATATAAAGTAATTAAATATTTAAACCATTTAAGTGGTGTAGTATGTTTCAAAGTTATGAAATTCAAGGTTTTATGTTTTGAAAGGCTATATTTCAAGTTTTGTTTTCGAAATATTATAACTTTGAAATGTTATAGTTTTAGAAAAGTATATATTTGAAAATGATATCAAATTTGATTTGGTTTTTTAAAGAAGAGGAAATGATATCGTATTTATATGGACTTGAAATGGATATTATATTCTGATTTTAAAAGTATAAACTATTTTGATAAGATCGCAGTGTTATAATAACGTTTGGTTGTTAAAGAGACCGGGATCGGAAGTTGTCATACTCTCTGCCAACTCCGAAAACCACTTTAACAACCGTGTACGCTGTGGAGATTCCAGAATGAAGTAGGATGGTGGCCTTAACGCTGTTTAAAAGTAAGTTTATTTTACAAATAGACACTATTATAATAGTGAAATATTACTACATGGTAAATAGTTTAACGGATCCTTAGGAGATGTGAATCCCGAGCATCTCTTGAGTTACTGCTCTCACGTTAGACACTGGATAGGAGATGTCAAATTCCGTAAACATCTCTGACACCGTTCCACTCATATTTATTCCTGTCGATTTAACTTACATATGATATTTTAGTTCTGACTCGAGTGTTTTGTCCTTTCAATTCGCTCGGGTCAGTCCGAGCATTTCAGGATCTGAAGATTTTTATTCTGGAGGACGAAGACAAAGAATTATTATTACTATTATCAATTATATTATTCCACTACACCATTGTATTCCGCTGCATTATTTATATTCTTTGGTATGTGCAACTCTGATATATATTGTATAAGTAAAATCAAATATTTTGAAAAACGGCTTCATGAACTGTATATTTGATTATTATATTTTACCGTTCCGCTGCAAGATTCTATTTTGATATTTTTCTTTCTCTGCTTTTTTCTTATTTACCCCATATCAATCCGCCCTTCTATATGGTTTAAGTCTGACGTGTGTGGTTTATCGTCGATTCAAACCGTACGGAAAGGCGGGGTGTTACATCCAAAAAGTTAGAAGATACAATTGATGTTGTGAGATTGATGATAATGTATTTTCTTTCAACATATTTGTTCTCCAATGTAAACTCTACATTTTTTTAGTGCAACTACCGTACACTTATAGATTGAAACAAATGCAAATTTTGTGGCCAACAACAGTAGGAAAATATCCAATGGAACGAATGAGAGAAAACAAAGAAAGTCCTATGAAAATACAAGCATTTGCAATTTTGTTGTTGATAAACTTGCACGGTACTGGTTTTTTGACTAGACAAAATTGATAGATCCAAAAAAGGTTATCATGAAAATTGTCCTACTTTTGCAAAACGAACATTGCATGAAGTGACTTTATGCAAAATGAAGTCCTTCCTTGCCAAAAAATTAATATTAGTAATACATACATTTGAAAATTCCAACATAAAAAATAAATAGCAAATATTTGACATGCAAGCAAATGAAAATATTTATTAGGTAACATTTGCCCAAAATATATTCGATTGTCTGATATACGATAACATTTTTTTACAATGATACTACATTTCTTCAAAATAAATTTTCTCAAACATAATTTATTAAATACTTTATATCGTAGTATTACACATTAACTGCACTAAATCACATGATTGGTCAAAATGTTATTTAATTGTATATTTAAACTTATCCCCATACTTTTTAAAATAATGACCATATTACACACACTATCATAAAATTTGTTTGATAAAATATTTACAAATCAAAAATTAACCAATAAAATATTTGCCTATAAATACTTATTAAGCAAATAATTGCAAGGCTGATATTTTCTTGGCAAAAGTTAACCTTGCAAATATTTGCTAAGCCGAAATTTGATAATTCGATAATTAGTTCCATAAATAATTGCAAGATAAATATTTTTCATTCGGTTTTTAGTAATTACAAAGGTAAAATATTTTTTTTCTAATTTGCAGAAAAAAGAAGAAAAATAAAGAAAGACAGAGGAGCCAAAATCAATTAAAGCTACATCAACTAAGGGTAAATTTTCAGTTGTTGATGAAAAATATGAAAGAATCAACAAACAACTAAATCATTCAAAAATGAAAATATAAAAACTAAAAAGGGAAAATACAGCTCTGTAAAAGGAAAATAAGCTTCTAATAAAAGAGAATGAAAATTTGAGGAAAAAAATGAAAAAGATGATGAAGAATAAGCAAATGAAGATGAGAAAGCGGCTAAGAAAGAAAACGAATATATTAATGAAGAAGAAATTGATGAAAATGAGGATGATGAAGACTATGATGGTGAAAGTGATGATGATGAAGGTGATAACGATGATGATGAAGGAGATGATGATGATGGTGATATCGATTTGATGGTGATGATGAAGATGGAAATGAGCAGGAAAAATCAATGTAATAAAGATGATGATGAAGATAATAACCATGGAGATGACGATGAAGATGTAGATGAAGATGGGGCTAACAAAAAATAAGAAAATGATGGTAGAGATGTAGACGGAGATGAGGCTGATAAAAAAGGAGTAAATAATGATAGTAAAAATGATGAAAATAAAAACATTGAAGTTGAAAATGAAGTAGAAATTCAAGCTAGAAAAGAAAATGAAACAATGATGCTGAACAAATATGTACAATGAATAAAACAAATGATAATGATGACCAAACTTCAACCAAAATGAAATAACATCATTCAAAAAATAACAAAAAGGAAGGAAGAACAAAAGATGGCTGAAGACAAAATGGAAAATCCATTGAAAAATGACACAAAAAGTTTAGTGTTTATAAATAAATAAATTTGCTAAGCAAAAAAATTTTCTGACAAATATCTATCTAGTAAATATTTACTTCACAAATATTTGACAGACATATGATAGAGAATAAATTATTTACTAATCTAAAACTTTTAACAAACCAGTTTAAAAATCAGAAAATTTGACGTTGAATCATGAAGATTTTGGTGTTGAGGAAATAACATAAATCAAGAACAAAATAACATCTTCAAAATAAAAGGTAAATATCCAAATACATAAACATTTACATCAAATATGTGCTTGGAATATATTTGACATACATATATTTACTAACCGAAGGTTTGAACCTTTTATTTAAAAATAATTATTTTCACAAAATATATTCATAAAAATATGCAGTATAATTAATTATTTGAACAAATAGCATATTTGACAAAAATATTCATAAAGATGCCAAAAAGAAAGAGATATGGAAATAAAAGAAAAGGAAAATGATTTTATAAAGCATAAAAGTAAGATGTTAACAAGATTAATCCTTGTGTCAAATATTTGTCAAACATTAATTATGTTTTTATTATAGAGATTCAAGAAAAACCGGCGTCTGACTTTCCAACTTTGAAGTTTCTACCATCTAACCATACTCAATACAACATAAAATTTGAAAGTCGAGAATCTTGGCGGTGGAAGGGAGGCAAAAAAGTACTAACAAAGAAAATCTAAATCTTCTAATCCAAAAGGTAATTTCCAAAAAGAAAATTACATCAAATATTTAACATATGTTAATTATGCAATTGTAAACAGATAACCAAAAAAGACGGAGCAACTATTGTCTACCCAACTTTCAAAATACTAAGGTTAAGCAAAAATCAATAAAGTAGCCAAAATTTAACTCAAGGAGCAGAGAACATTCAATGAAAAGTGGCTGAAGATTACGAAATCAAGCTTGAAAATAAGGAGAAAAAATGAAAAGAAATAAAAGGAAATTTTCTTCTTCTTCAATGTCAAAAAGAGTAAAAACAAAAAACAAAAAGATAAAAGTTCCAGATTTTCAATATGATTTTCCTACAACAACGACGACAATACCAAAGGAAACATGGAAAAAGCAATGTCAACAAAAAAGAAGATGAAAAAGCTCAACATGATGTGATATAAGAGAAAGCATTTAATCTAATCACGACAAGACTGAAATTAAAGAAAACAAGAAGATAGTGGTTGTAAGAAGCAAGCTTGGAAAAAAGGCTAATCGAAGAGCAGATTAATGATCTTAAAATGTTTTACCAAATAGATGAAAATATGTAAGTTATTTCAGTAAAACATAATATGCAAATTTTCAAACAAACATACATGTATGTATGCATGGAAAATATTTTTACACTAATGTATTGTTTCCAAACATAAACAATTAATAAAGTTCACGTGTTATATTCTGACCCAATTACCATTGAAGGAAGTGGGTCATTCGAAAGCATGTGAAATAGGTAGATTTCAAAAAAGTTCCTATTTTGAATCTATTGGGACTATGAAGTCTAAAATGATTTCATATCCAATTTAAAAAAAAATCTTATTTTATTTAAATAACTAAAATAGGGTTTTAAATTTAATTTGAATTTACTTGTATTGTAATGAATGTATCCAACACATTGATATGTGTAAAATGTAACTGCAACATATAAGTTATGTATATGTGTATAACAATAACATACAAAAATAATATAGAGAAGGAAACCTTTCATTTTCTCTCTTAGCTTATACAATAAATTGAAGGAAGATATGAATTAATATATATAGAGACAAACCCTTCATTCCTCTCTCTATATATAATTAGATTGATTAATTCATTAAATAACATTTATGACTAAATTTACACATGTCTTTATTGTCCGAGGTTTTAATTAATAAAATATGTATGTGATAGAGAGAGAGAGAGAGTGCGTGTGTGTATAGATAGGATCAATAGCCCCTTTTATTTAACACCATTTATAGTCCTCTAATATCAGCCACAAGTTTATATTTAAATATTTGGTTCATGTGACATGAGAGAGAAGGAACAAATACTTAAATAGAAACTTGTGGCTGATATGAGAGGGCTACAAAATGGTGCTAAACAAAGGGGGCTATTGATCCTATTATATATATAAGGAATATTTAAAATAAATTTTACATAAAAGTCCATCTAAAAATTGAAGTTAAAATAGGTTACACGTACATATGTTTATTTGTAAAAAATGTTTTGATATATAAAACAACATGTGTCTTTGAAGATCCTCCCCTCGCGATAA
Organism: Allium cepa; assembly: GCA_030765085.1. Classification (NCBI taxonomy): domain Eukaryota; kingdom Viridiplantae; phylum Streptophyta; class Magnoliopsida; order Asparagales; family Amaryllidaceae; genus Allium; species Allium cepa. The sequence goes on along the minus strand of CM060934.1, from coordinate 538,468,420 downwards.
ATTTTGCCTTGTTACCCTAATCAATGTATGTTCTTATGTGACTCCTATGGTTAGCAAGTATGTTGAGTTCGATAAGCACTCTTTATCCTTCATGTTAGATTCTGCAAATGAAAATACTGCTTGGTCTGATACTTTGGTTAGTTCGGGTAAAGGATAAGTAATTGGTGAAGGGTGGGTAGTCATTCGGCAGCTGTGGCCAATAAGATATCCGATACTAATCTTATTGTAATTATTGATACTATTGACAGTGCTTGCATGAATGCATCTCAATTCATCCTATATTGCCTGGTAATGTCAATTTGAATTTGGTTGAACCGAGCATAGTCTTTCCTATTGTTCACCCTCATGTGCAATCCCCAAATCAAATCTCCGCTCTGAATGACAAGGTCAAGGCAGTTAAATGGTCTTCTCTTTTTTTGTCCTTGCCAAGGAATGCGGGTGCGTATGTGCTCGGCTCTTTTGATTTGGTTGAAATAGATGGAGTTATGGTTCCTCTAGCGGAGGTGATTCAAGCAGGTGTTGACTTCTGGTCGGACTATCGGGTTGATTTTTTCTTAGATTCAAATCTGCCTTATTATGTAGTTAAAGAGCACTATATCAAAATTTCGCAATTAAGAGGCAGTCTTTAGGTCCATATGGACAATTCTGTGCTGTTTTTTAAGTTTTCGAGGCCCGAGGAGCAACTTCGTGTTTTGGGTGTCGATCCTACCTTTATTTGGGGTAAGCCGTTTATTGTTACTTCTTGGAGTCCTTCTCTTGACTGTGCTAATGATCAGGTATTATCTATTCCTCTTAGTTACTTCTCTCAAATTCCATCTTTTTTACAACTAATGCTTGGTCTTAATTGGTTGGCTAGTAATGTTGGGAAATTGAAATGCTTTGTAACACCCTTAATTTTTAATAACATTATTCAGGTTATTTAATTAGATAAATTAAATAGAATAATATAAATGTTAAGTGATAAGGGGATTGAGATTTGAGTAAATATTTAGTGGCTGTGCTTAATCAATTAATTAAATGGGCTTAAGAATGGTTTATAGGATAATTAATCTACACAAGGGTATATTGCGTATTTTCCATACATAACCTTTACTCTTATATATATGAAGTACTTAGGACAATCACGTTCACTTTTATTTTTCAAAAAAAAAACGAAAAAAATAAGAAGGGAAGCCGACCATTATTAGAGAGGAAAAAGAAGAGAAATTCAAATAAAAAGCGATGAAATTTAAGAAGGGGAATCAATCTCAATTCACTTTCCTTATCGTAATCAAAATGAATAATAATTCTATCTCTATTTTATGAATATATGTTGATTAAATTCGTATATATGATGTTTGGATGATGATATGCTTGAATTAAATTTTGTATAATTTAAACAAGATTGTTTAAATTAAGATTTATATGGTTTTAGAGAAAAACTAATATAAATTGATGTTTGAATGCCATGAAAAAATTATATGTTATGAAAAACATGATTTTGAAGTTGGGTTTTAACTTTGATAATTTTCTTTTTTTGGCAAAGCCAACCGACATTTATAGTGGGCCGTTCCACTGTATATAAATAAGGAATCGGTGTTATGTACATGCATAAAAACAGCTTAGTATGGTTTTCTAGTGGCTATACCACTTTAATACAATACAGATGAGAAGCAATAACACTTCTGCAGCTAAAAAGAAAATAACCTAAGGGAATATAGGTTCTTCTTTTCAGGAAGAAGAAGAATCACTTTCATCAGGACCAGGTACATGTAAAAAATCCAAAAAGGGAGATGCATTATCCTTTACAAATCCTGGATAATCTCTGTAGTAGATAAATTTCCTATCCCAGCTATCATCAAGGAGAAGAGATCTATTTCGCTCATCACGGGCACCTCTCACTTTAAGAACAAGTTCAACTCCAGCAATGGAGTAATGAAGACGTCTGAATTCACCTTCTACTTCACTAACATGCTTATAGAAATCGTGTCGTGTAGGGTCATATCTCATATTGAACTGTACGTGGAGCCAAACTTTCTCTTCCAAATTCCATTCTGTACCGGGATCCAGGGCCATAGAAACAGGAAGACCGGATCAATCATAGGGGCCGAAGGAGGCAAAACAGGAGGAACATAAGGCTCAAGAGGAGGACCCGAAGGACACACAAAAGGCATGATATGAGTTTTAATTTTCCAAGCTATGGAAAGATTATTATAAATTTTTGAATGAACATATGGTTAATTGGGTTTAGGAATTTATTTCAGAAATTATATTGAGAATTTGCGCCTGAAATTTTGTGATGTTAGATAATATGATCAAAGTGAATTTCTGTAATTTTTGAGGATTTCTCTTAAGTGATTTACTATAGGGATTAAATTATTTTGAGAGGAGGATCTAAAAAATTAATTGTACTTTTAATGGAAGGGCATATCTGTAAAATTTACTGTTAATACTTATCAAAAAAATTAAGAGGCGGTAATTTTTGTAAAGCATGTAAAAAGTTGAGACAATCATTCACGCATTTACATTTAGGCATGTTAGTTAGATATAGCTTGTTTTAAGTGGCTTTGATCAGTCTTTACCCAAAAAATAGGTTTTTCCTCTATTAGTGGTACCTTTCACCTTCGATCATGTTGAAACCTCATTAAGCCGAAACCAATGCATAAGGTATCACCTAGATGGTACGTAGTGGATTGGAGGAAAGGCGGAAGGTATGGTATCAAAAGCGTTGCTTCCGATGGGGTTGATACCATAGTTTGTTTTAAAAGTTAAGTGGTCGCCTTTGTTTTACTAAAGCTTCCGACATAATCGAAACATATTTTTCAAAAGGAGTTTTCTAATTGCTTTCGAAGGAGTTTCCATTTTCTGTTTTAAAAATAAGGGCTTTTGAATGAGTTCCTTTAGTCGTATATAAATGCTTTCGAAAGCAGGGGTTCCGACATAGTTGAAGCCCTGCTACGATTCTTTTTCCTTTCGAGTGTATTGAAGTTATCGATGCTTTCGAAGGGTAGTTTTTATTTTAAAGATGTATTAAGCCACTTCCTAAATGCTTGCGGAAGGGTTCATGGGTTTCGAAGGTAATGGCTTCGAAAGAGGGTTTCGAAGCTATCCTTCAGTATTTGCTTAAATGTTTTGAAGCTTCTGAAAGGGTTGGTGCCGATGCCATCAAGTTTTCCACAATACTTTTATATGATATAGAATGGTTTAGAAGGGATACTTTCGTTTATATTCACTTTGACCCAAATGATATTTTAAATATTACCCAATGGTTTCAGAAGGGATACTTCCAAAGGTTTTGAAAGGGGTACTTTTATTGGTATCAAAGCTATGTTTCTAAAGATTAATAAGAATTTTTTAATACTTTTGAAAGGTATATTATGGACTCAAAAGAGATGGTTTAAAAAGAATCGAAAGGTATATATGTAATGTTTTGAAAAGAAGTTTTCTATGCTTTCGAAGGAGGTTATCCAGGGGTTTCGAAAGTGATGTTTTAAGGTTTCGAAAGCCTCAACTTTCAAAACAAATAACCCAATCTCATTTTAGAGGAAAACCATGACATATAAATAATAAAGTACTTTGAAATGGAGTTTTTGAAGAAGCATTAATAGGTTAAAGGAACTAACCAAGTTATTATTTTTGTTTCTTCATATATATATATATATATATATATATATATATATATGTATATTCACATTGAAATGATCCCATAACGGTACCTTAAGAATGGGAAGAATAACCAGCTAGATTGATCCAGTAGTGAATATAAATTAAAGATATTTGCAAAGGCCAATATATTCACAGTAAACCCATAAAAACTGTGTATAGAAAAAGATATTGGCAGGGGACAGTAGGTTCATAGTTAGCCCATGAAAACTATATATAGTTGAAGATGTCAGAAACATAGGTTCATAGTTAGTCCATGAAAACTATGATTTTATATTGGCAGGGGCCGATAGGTTAATAGTTATCCCATGAAAACTATATCCGAACAAGAGATTAAGATATTGATAGATAGTCAATAGGTTCCTAGTCTGCCCATGAAAACTAGGATAAGAAATTAAATTGATAGTTAGTCAATAGATTCCTAGTTAGCCCATGAAAACTAGGATAAAAGAAAAGATATTGGAGTTACCAATAGGTTCATAGTGATCCCATGAAAAACCATGTAATTGGACAGTGATTCCTTAAACATTTAACCGGTTATTAGTCATCCTATGAAAACTATTAGGTTAATAGTAATCCTAGAAACTATAACTGTAACAGATAGTCAAAATGAAAGGGGATGGGTAATCCAGAATTGATTCACTTGTTTTGCATAACATCATATCATATTATTTTGTGATGTTTTAACCATTATGGTTGCAGGATCATAGAATATGGTTTTATAAAAAGGTTTTAGGATATTAGTGAGGGGAAAATCGTTCCGCTAGATATCTAAATGATTTAAGATGGTATATTATTATTCATACCATGCTTTATGTCTGACTCGAAGTTTATGTTTTCCCCATTAACTCTCAGGCACTCAATTGATTTTGAGTAGTTTGATTGAGATTTACAGGTACCTTATTAGATGAATAAAAGCTTCTGGAGACGTCCACGAGGCATGAAAGTTATCTAGAGTTCTCTTTTATTTTGATTCTACTGTATTGTTTCTAATGGCAAAGTTGTCAAATTGCCTGTATATACTCTGATCATCTAAGGGGGCATCATAATATGTCATTCTTGGCGTATGTTGTAATAAATATATTTTCTCTGAACGTGGCTAATGATTGTAGGATTATGTAATGAACGGGAAATGTTTTGAAATGGAATATGATCTTGTTTGATGTTTTAAAATTCTTTCATATTCATGTATTTCTGTGTATCAATGAATCTAACACTGCCGTATTTGGTCGCCGAGGATTAACTACTTTGGATGATTGCAACATCCATTGCCATTAGTTTTGGTCCTCCAAGTAAGGGGATGTAAAGTTGGTATCAGAGCATAGGTTTACGAAAACTTAAGCAATTTAAACCTAAAAGCTTTTTTGAAACATAATCCAACGAGTCAGGGATATGATCAGGGTTTGGATTAACGCTATTGTAACATAATTGTATTTGGTGTATATATATATATATATTAGTATATATTCCCCTCTCTCTTAGACCGTTCTTTTGTATCTTACTAAGGCTCATATGCAGATTTTTACGTAAATATAATATGGAAGCAGGAAACGAAAGAAGAAATCTGGGTGGAGGAAGCACCACAACCGATGGAAATGGTCGACCTAACACCCGGAGGAAACAAGGTCGGCATGCTAACACTAATCAAAATGCGGAAGCCATTGTGGGTGCTAGAAATCCGCCAATAGATGCTTGGATAATGTATCAATTCTTTGCTTTGGTGCAAGCTGGAGCTGTTACTGGTGTTGCTGGAAATATTGGAGGAGCTAATCTTGTGGCTTCAATTGGGAATAACTATGCTAAACTGAGCAAAGACTACACCAGTTTGGGTGGAAAGCCGTTTATGGGAACGGAGGATGCAATCAAAGTAGAGAATTGGTTGTTGCACAATAAAAGAATATTTTCTAAGTTGGGTTTAGAAGATGAGAAGAAGAGAAGGTTGGCCTCTAGGAAATTGCAAGGGTCAACACTTCACTGCTGGAATAGTGTGACTGCTGGAGTTCCGGAGGAAGAGTTGACTTGGGCTGATTCCTAAAGGAGATTTGAACAAAGATTTATTTCTGAGGTTGCTAAGTTAGCATTGATGCGTAGGTTTATGGATTTAGTTCAGGGAGACATGTCAGTTATCGAGTATGCTAATAAGTTTGTTGAGCTATCTTGATATGGATAGATTATTGTAGACACCGACATCAGAAGGAACGAAGGGTTCATTCGGGGACCGAGGCCCGAGCTTGCTAGGGCAACTCCGACACATGTCCAAGATCCTAGTAATGTGGTGGTGGAGATGGCAATCCTCCATGAAGATGCTTGCTGTTTGTGCTAGAGAGAAGCCAGTTGAATCCCAAAGTCCTCAGGGAAAGAAAAGGAATTTCTTCGAAAAGAAAGGAGCCTAGAAGAGAGATACAACCAAGAAAGAAAAGGCTGATTTAGTCTGCCACAAATGTGACAAGAAGGGTCGCTTTGCAAATGAATGTCGGTCAGGCAAGGGGAAGAAGACAGGGGATAAGAACCATGTGAAATGCTATAACTGTGACCAAGTTGGGTATCATAAAAATCAGTTTTCAAAACCAGTTAGGGCAGACATGGGAATTTTTTTTTCTATTGGACCATCATCTGCTAAGCTAACTACAACTGATAAAGGGAATACTATGATGGAAGGTACGTTTTTGATTCAGAGTATTCCAGTTAGGATACTATTTGATATTGGTGCATCACATTCATTTATATCTTAGTATCTGGTTGATAGTTGTTGTAACAACCCGCATATTTATCGAGTTTGTATTTAAATATTTTATTTAAATATTAACTCGTTAATCGAATTTTGGTCCGAAAAGCTACTTTTTGCAAACGGTCAAATTAGGACTCGAGACCACTTCCATTGAGTTCGAAATGCCGTTTACAACTTTTTTAAGTATAAACATCGATAGGTTTGGAGTTAGTGAAATTTCACTAACTTTTCCCGCTTTGGACTTTGGGTTAGTTTAGCCTATTAAGCCCAAGTTCCAACCCTCTTCTCCTCACTCTTCATAAATTTCCTAACTAATCAAGCTTTGGCATTAATGGTGGAGGGAATGGGAAATTAAAATTCCAAAACTCAAATTCAATTGCAATCCATCTTTCTACTCCAAATTCAAGAAGAAGACATTGGATTCAAGCTTCTTGTGCTTAGATAGAAGAAGGATTGATTCTTGCTTGCTTAAAACTTCATTTTCATTGATATTTGGTGCAAAGGTGAGATTTTTATCTCACAATTCTAGCCTATAACTATATTGGACTGTTGGGAATGATTCCCTATCATTTTTGCATGCATGTTAGCATTTGGTTTGGATTGGATTGGCGAAAAACTCCAATTTTTAGTGTTTTGTTGAATTTTCTGCACTTAGGTCGTTCTGGCCATTTTTAGGTCGTTCGGAGTTAAGTCGTTCGTCCATAGGTCGTGAGTCGTTCACGAGTTAACCCTAGGTCGTTCTGGCCATTTTTAGCTCGTTCGGAGTTAAGTCGTTCGTCCATAGGTCGTGAGTCGTTCACGAGTAAACCCTAGGTGATTCTGGCCATTTTTAGCTCGTTCGGAGTTAAGTCGTTCGTCCATAGGTCGTGAGTCGTTCACGAGTTAACCCTAGGTCGTTCTGGCCATTTTTAGCTCGTTCGGAGTTAAGTCGTTCATCCATAGGTCGTGAGTCGTTTACGAGTTAACCCTTAAGTCGTGCAGCCCTTCAGTCACGCAACCCTTAAGTCAGTTACGAGTTATCCCGATAGGTCGTTGGACCCTTAACTCGTAGGTCGTTGGACCTTATCTCGTTAGGTCGCTTATGGCCTAACCCTTAAGTCGTGCAACCCTTAAGTCGTGCAGCCCTTCAGTCACGCAACTCTTAAGTCGGTTACGAGTTATCCCGATAGGTCGTTGGACCCTTAACTCGTAGGTCGTTGGACCTTATCTCGTTAGGTCGCTCCTGGCCTAACCCTTAAGTCGTGCAACTCTTAAGTCGTGCAACCCTTAAGTCGTGGAACCCTTCAGTCACGCAACTCTTAAGTCGGTCACGAGTTATCCTGTTAGGTCGCGACCTCTGTTAAGTCGGCCATGTTGGGTCGTGAGTCACCGTTAGGTCGCGAACACCTCTAGGTCGCAACCACTAAGTCGCTTGACCCCTTAGACCCCTAGGTCGCAACCGTTAGGTCGCTCGACCCTATCCCCCTTAGGTCGTTAGACCCCCTTTTTGTCTTCACTAGGTCGAACCCCGTAAGCGGTGGCGTTGCCCCCGCACCCCCACCTTGGGGGGTTGCCACCCCCCTGGACCCCCCCTCCGTAGGGGATCTTATCTGAAAAACATTGAGCTGATTTCCTTGGATTTTATTCACATCTCCGTATGCGATTTTTGTGACTGATTGTTTCTACAATTGCTTTTGTGTTTTGTCACTTTATAATATAAAGGTTTCAATACTAGTAGTAAATATCAAAACTCTTTTAACAAACAATTTCAACTCTATTTTTAATAACAAAGCTCTTTTCTTAAACCGTTTTCCAATCTATTAGTATATACAAACCTTTACCTCACTCGGATGAGAAATCTAATTAAACGACTTAGTAAAACAAGTGGTATGAAACGCTTGTGTTCACTTCATCGGTTAATTCTTGGACTTGTTCGATTGAACCTCTTGTGACAATTTTATTAGTGAAGATTTACAGTTTGTTCGTAAATATTTAAGTTAAGCAAGTGGTTATGGGACATGAAGCTAAACTTCTATATTTACTAGCTTAGTGTAATTGACACTTCTCGTTGATCATGACGATCATTCTGATGATTTAGACTGGCAACTGTGCGATGTCTCTTGTTGCGAGGTTAGACTAGACACCACTTGTGTGATTCCACTCACACATACCTTTTTGCTTTTTGGTTAGTCTGGACCTTAATCTGTGTGATTTCATTCACACATGTGGGGTAGCTCCCCTTGGTCTTCGGACCGTCATGTGATAGGCCTCTTTCTCTTTTCTATTATTTCTGGACTTCTTGCATTGATTTCTAGAATTTATGTCATTGACTTGTTATGAGTACAAGTTTGGGGTATGATGCCCTTTCCGAATCTTTGAGAAGATTCTTGTGATATTGATTATCTCTTATTGATTGATCTTCTGTTGATCATTATTTACATACTTATAGTGGTATGTCATTATGGATGTTTATGTTTATGCCATATCTTTTATGTTATATCATGTCATCTGATATTTATAGCTAGACTGACCCGTTTATTATTTTCTTAAATAATACTCGGGTCAGACCGAGATGTTACAGGTGCTTCTGCTTGACTTCTTCCCAGGGATTCGTCACTCTGACATTTGGCTAACTGTTTAGATTAGCAGTTTTTGTTGTATACACTTGAGATATAGACTCATAGTTGTATTCTTTTGTATAGCACGTGTTGCTATTCTTTTGTATTATCGTAGATCTTACTGACCACTACTCTGATGTACACTTTCATGTGTTAGTTATATATTCATATCTTCTTCCGCCTTTGTGATATGGATATCTGTGACTGATTTGTGGTATGATTATTTCTATGTTTGTTTTCGAAGATTATTTATAGCCACCGTGTGATAAGCAATTACATGGATGGTCGCTCCTCAACAGCCTTATTCTCCGTGCTAGTTGACAGCACTACTCCGGAGTGTTCTTGGCTAGCGTGGGTATAGAGGTGGGGCGTCACAGCTTGGTATCAGAACCCACTTACCTTGTTTCTTCCTTAAGGCTTGCAAATCCAGTAGGAGGATATGCAACTCCAGAGATGAGATGTGACCAGCTAGAACTTGATTTATTAGGCAATATGTTTACATGCAGTCTGTATGTTTATGATTTCATAGATTTCGGGATCATTTTGGGAATGGATTGGTTGGATAGATATGAGGCTAGGATATTTTGCCAGGATGGGGAAATATCAGTAAGACACCCAAATAGTCATAAACGAATCATCTTTTCAGTAAAGAATTCCGACCAGAGTATTTGTGCTTTGTTAAGTGCTATAGAAGTGGGCGAAGAGTTAAGTCAGGTTCGAGTTGCAAGAGAGTTTGTAGATGTTTTTTAGCTGGTCACATAAGTACCTCTGAAGCGAGCTGTTGAGTTTCAGATAGATCTTGTGCCTGGAGCTGAACTTGTCAGTAGACCACCAAGCAGGATGACACCGACCGAGATGAAAGAATTGAAAGTGTAACTAGCGGATCTTGAAGGAAGAAATTTTATCAGACCAAGAAGTTCATCTTGGGGAGCGGCCACGATTTTCATGAAGAAACCAAATGAGTCGTTAAAAATGTGCATCGACTATCATAAGCTGAATGAAAGGATGATCAAGAATAAGTATCATTTGCCAAGAATAGATGATCTGTTCGATCAGTTGAGTAGAGCTAAAGTGTTTTCCCAATTGGATTTGGCGACGGGGTTCCATCAGTTGAGAGTGGCAGAGGACAGTATTCTTTTGATAGCATTTCGAACTAGGTATAGCTCGTACGAATGGTTAGGGATGCCATTTGGGTTCACGATGCACCTACTTTCATAGATAACATTTTGGTGTACTCGAAAAATGAAAGGGAGCATGAAGATCATCTAAGAGTAGTGCTTGAGACGCTAAGGCAGCATCAGTTAAAGGCAAAGTTTTCCAAGTGTCATATTTGGAAGTAAGAGGTCAAGTTTCTTGGTCATACAGTTTTAAAGGAGAGTTTGGCAGTAGATCTAGTTTAGATTGATGCTGTCAATAATTGGAAGAGACCGGAGACGGTAACCGAGATTGGAAGTTTTCTCGGACTTGCTGGCTGTTAGCGGTGATTCATTAGAGATTTTTTACAGATAGCAGCACCTTTGACTAAGTTAACCAGGAAGGATGTGAAATTCGTTTGGTCCGGCAAATGTGAGAATGGGTTCCTTAAGTTAAAGCATTTGTTGACCAGCGCACTAATGTTAGTTGTTCCAGATGGAAACCAAAGGTTGGTGGTGTACACTGATGCATGTGGAATAGGATTGGGAGTTGTGTTGATGCAGAATGGTAAAGTCATTGCATATGCTTCTCGACAGCTTAGACCACATGAGGTGAGATACCCTACTCATGATTTGGAATTAGCTGTGATGATCTTTGTGTTTAAGATTTGGAGATATTATCTCCTAGGGGATAGATTTGAGAATACACGAATCATAAGTTTTTAAGATACTTATTCTTTCAAAAAGAGTTGAATATGCGACAACAGAGATGGCCGGAGTTTTTGGCTGCTTTTGATTTTGGTATAGAATATACTCTTGGGAAAGGAAATAAGGAAGCAGATGCTCTTAGCAGGAAACATTAGAATATGGTGTTATCTATGTTGGTGGAATGGAAAGACTTAGAAGCTTTGACTGATTGTAGTATAAAGTCGAGATCAACTGCTGGTTCTAGCCAGAGTGCCGCTATGTTAGCTTGTTTAGAAGTGCGACCAATGCTGATCGAAAGGATAGCTTCTAAGTAGAAAGAGGATCAAGTATTAGCCGAGAAAATTATAAGGCTTGTGGTGGGATCAAAGATCGATGATCTAAAAGATTTTGACATCGACCAGAAAGGATGATTGAGGAAGATGGAACGCTTTTGTGTTCCGAATATAGAGAATCTGAGAAAAGAAGTTCTAGAAGAATATCATCAATCCAGGTTTACGATTCACCCTGGGGGACCAAGCTGTATCAGATATGAATAGGAGCTTCTATGGAGAAGGCATGAAGAACGGTGTTGGCTTGTGGGTTAGGAAGTGTGCTAACTGTCAACAAGTGAAAGCCGAACACCAAAAGCCGAGCGGGTTGCTTCAGCCTTTAGAGATTCAAGTGTGGAAGTGAGATTCTATATCCATGGATTTCATTGATCGGTTACTAAGGTTGAATAAGGGAAATGAAAGCATATGGGTTATAATGGACAGGTTCACAAGAGTGCAAATTTCACTCTAGTTAAGTCAACCAGGACGACATCTGTTTTGGCGAAGTTGTTCGTGAAGAACATAGTTAGATTTCATGGAATTCCTATTAGCATAGTCAGTAGTAGAGATGCACTATTCATTAGCGAATTTTGGAAAAGTCTATAGAGAGTATTAGGTACCAAGCTCAAGTTGAGTACAGCATATCATCCACAAACGGATGGGCAGACCGAGGAAGTCAATAAAGTACTCGAAGATTTGTTGAGAGCTTGCGTATTGGACTTTGGTGGATCTTGGGAAGATCACCTACATTTGGTTCTGTTTTCCCATAATAATAGTTATTGTACTAGTATAGGAATGGCGCCTTTTGAAGCTTTATATGGAAGGCCATGCAAATCGCCAGCATGTTGGTTAGAGACTGGAGACAGATTTGTCTTAAGTCCAGAGATGGTTAGAGAGGCATCAGAGAAGACTGAATTGATCCGAGCACGGATGAAGGAAGCTCAATCCAGATAGAAAAGTTATGCAGATAAAAGACATAAAGACCTACAGTTCTCAGTTGGAGACAAGATTTTTTTTTAAAGTGTCATCGATGAAGTGTGTGATACGATTTGGAAAGTCAGGAAAGCTGACACCGAGATATGTTAGTCCATTCCACATTATAGAGAAGATTGGAAAGCTCGTATATAGAGTAGATTTTCCGAGAAATATGACAGGTGTCCATATTGTATTCCATGTGTCTCATCTTCGCAGGCATGTGCATGATCCAAAGACTAGCATTCCTCCGATAGAGTTGGAAGAGTTGGTAGTAGAGCCTAATTTGACAGTTGTTAGATAACCATTGCGGGTCGTGGCGAGAGATGAGAAAAGACTGAGATCCAAGACAATCAAGTTGGTGAAAATTCAGTGGAGCGAGTACGAGAAGGACTGTACTTGGGAGACAGAAGATAGAATTCAAGATACTTATCCTGATCTGCTTTGAGGGTATGTCTATATTAGATTTATATAGATAATCGCTAGTCAAGTAGACTAGTATGGTTGTTAGGAGTTATTACAGATGATTTCTATGATTAGTATTTGGTCCTTACTAAATTTCGAGGACAAAATTCTTTAACAAGGGGAGCATGTATCACCCCTAATTTTTAATTACATTATTTAAAGGATATAATTAGATAAATTAAATAGAATAACGTAAATGTTAAATGATAAGGGGGTTGAGATTTGAATAAATATTTCATGGCCGTGCTTAATCAATTAATTAAATGGTCTTAAGAATGGTTTATAAGATAATTAATCTATCTAAGGGTATATTGGGAATTTTCCATACATAATCTTTACACTTATATATATATATATATATATATATATATTGAGTACTTAGGCCATTCACATTCACTTTCATTTTTTACCAAAAAAAGTAAAAATAAGAAGGGAAGTTGGACATTATTAGAGGAGAAAAAGAAGAGAAATTAAAATAAAAGGCTAAGAAATTAAGAAGGGGAATCAATCTCAATCTCAATTCACTTTCCTTGTCATAATCAAGGTGAATAACAATTCCATCTCTATTTTATGAATATATATTTCAGATTTACGATTAAATTCGTATATACGATGTTTGGATGATGATATGCTTGGATTAAAGTTTGCTTAATTTAAACGAGATTGTTTAAATTAAATTTATACGGTTTTAGACAAACTGATAGAAATTGATGTTTGAATGCCATGGAAAAATTATATGTTATGAAAAACATGATTTTAGAGTTGGATTTTAAGTTCAATAATTTTCCAAGCTATGAAAGATTATTATAAATTTTCGAATGAAAATATGTTTAATTGCGTTTAGGAATTTATTTCAGAAATTATATTGAGAATTTGGGTCTGAAATTTTGATATGTCAAAAATCACGATCAAAATGAATTTCTGTAATTTTTGAGGATTTTTCTTAAGTGATTTACTGTAAGAATTAAATTGTTTTGAGAGGAGGATCTAAAAGAATTAACTGTATTTTTAATGGAAGGGCTTATTTATAAAAATTACTCTTGATACTTATCCAAAAATAAAGAGGCGGTAATTTTCGGAAAGCGTGTAAAAAGTTGAGGAAACCAATCAGGTATTTGCATGTAAGCAGGTTAATTCGATATAACATGTTTTAAGTGGCTTTGATCAGCTTTTACCCAGAAAAACATGTTTCTCCTTTATTAGTGGTACCTTTCGACCCTTACCTTTCGCCTTCAATCAAGTCGAAACCCTACTAAGCCAAAACCAATAAACAAGGTATCACCTAGATGGCACATAGTGGATTGGAGGAAAGACGAAAGTATGGTACAAAAGCATTGCTTCCGATGGGGTCAATACCTTACTTTGTTTTAAAAAGTTAAGCGTCTGTCTTTGTTTTGCTAAAGCTTTTGACATAGTCGAAATATATGTTTTCGAAAGGAGATTTTCTATTTTAAAAATAAGGGCTTTCGAATGAGTTCCTTTAGTCGTAAATAAATGCTTTCGAAAGAAGGGGATAAGATGCAGTCGAAGCCCTGCTATCGTTCTTTTGCCTTTTGAGTGTATTGAAGTAATCAATGCTTTCGAAGCGTAATGTTTGTTTCAACGATGTATTAAGCCACTTCCTAAATGCTTTCGAAAGGGTTCATGGGTTTCGAAGGCAATCGCTTCGAAAGGGGGTTTCAAAGCTATCCTTTAGTGTTTGCTTAAATGTTTTGAAGCTTTCGAAAGGGATGGTGCCGATGCCATCTAGTTTTCCCCAGTACTTTTATATGATAAAGAATGGTTTAGAAATAGATAATTTCGTTTATATTCACTTTAACCCATATGACATTTTAAATATAACCCAATGATTTCGGAAGGGATACTTCCAAATGTTTCGAAAGGGGTACTTTCGTTGGTTTCGAAGCTATGTTTCTAAAGATTAATAAGGAATGTTTTAATGCTTTCGAAAGGTATATTCTAGTTTCTAAAGAGATGATATAAAGAGCTTCGAAAGGTATATATGTAATGTTTTGAAAAGAAGTTTTCTATGCTTTCGAAGGAGATTAACCGGTAGTTTCGAAAGTGATGTTTTAAGGTATCAAAAGCCTTAACTTTCAAAACAAATAACCCAATCTAATTTTAAAGAAATACCATAGCATATAAATAAATAAAGTACTTTGAAATGGAGTTTTTGAAGAAGTATTAATAGGTTGAAGGAATTAACCAAGCTATTATGTTTGCTTCTTCATATATATATATATATATATATGTGTGTGTGTGTGTATATATATATATATATTCATATTGAAATGAACCTATAACGGTACCTTGGGGAATGGTGGAATAACCAACTAGATTGACCCAACAGTGAATATAAATTAAAGATATTGGCAGAGGCCAATAGGTTCACGGTAAGCCCATAAGAACTATGCACAGAAAAAGATATTGGCAGGGGTCAATAAGTTCATAGTTAGCCTATGAAAACTATGTATAGTTGAAGATATCAGAAAGACAGGTTCATAGTTGGCCCATGAATACTATGACTTGATATTGGCAAGGGCCAATAGGCTAATAGTTAGCCCATAAAAACTATATCCGGATAAGAGGTTAAGATATTGACAGATAGTCAATTGGTTCCTAGTCAGCCCATGAAAACTAGAATAAGAAATTAATATATTGATAGTTAGTCAGTAGGTTCCTAGTTAGCCCATGAAAACTAGGATAAAAGAAAATATATTGGAGTTACCAATAAGTTCATAGTGATCCCATGAAAACTATGTAATTGGACAGAGAGTCCTTAAATATTTAACCGGTTATTCGTCAGCTCATGAAAACTATTCGGTTAATAGTAATCGTAGAAACTATAACTGTGACAGATAGTCAAAATGAAAGAGGATGGGTAATCCAAAATTGGTTCACTTGTTTTTCATCATATCATATTATTTTGTGATGTTTTAACCATTATGGTTGCAGGAGCACAATGTACAGTTTTATAAAAAGGTTTTTAGGATATTAGTGAGGGGAAACTCGTTTTGCTAAGCAGTAAGGTCTCACTAGATATCTAAATGATTTGAGATGGTAGATTATTATTCATACCAGGCTTTATGTCTAACTCAAAGTTTATTTTTCCCCTTAACTCTTGGGTACTCAATTGATTTTGAGTAGTTTGAGAATTGAGGTTTCAAGTATCTCATTAGACGAATAAAATCTTCTGGAGACGTGCAGGAGGCATGATAGTTATCTAGAGGTCTTTTTTTTTGATTCCACTATGTTGTTTGTAATGGCAAAGTTATCAAATTGCCTGTATATACTCTGATCATCCAAGGGGGCATCTTCAAACGTCGCTCTTGGCGTATGTTGTAATAAATATATTTTCTCTGAAAGTGGCCAACGATTGTGGGATTATTTAATGAATTGGAAATGTTTTGAAACTGAATGTGATCTTGTTTGATGTTTTAAAATTCTTCCATATTCATGTGTTTCTGTATATCAATGAATCTAACAACCGCCGTATTTGGTCGTCGAGGATTAATAATTAGATGATTACAACATCCATAGCCATTAGTTTTGTGCCTCCAAGTAGGGGGATGTTACATGTTTTGACACTACCACTGTTGGAAGGGAAAAGCTAGTCTATACTAAAGCGTTGATTGAAATATCCCCAGATAAACCGCTTTCGAATAAGATCAAAGTCCGTGTCTCTAAGGATCAGGTTGTCGAGGTTGTCGTTAGACACGGTTGGAAACCAGATATTTGCACGTCTTGTCATTATTTGGTCATCTTTTAGAAGCCTGCTCTCATTCGTTAGCTTATGTTCCTTTGTTGCTTTCTATTCGAACCCCTCTTCAACGACCTCCGATCATGAAGTGGGTCTCAAATCCGCCATTGCTACCTTCTCATTCTCATTCTGTGATTTTGCTTCCTATGGAGGGTGTTGTGCCTCCTTTAATTTGGATGATGAACTTATTGATACTGTTGTTCCTATGGTGTCATGCACAGGCCTTTCCTCTTGTATTAATGACGACCTTGTGATTGTTCCCCCATATGTAGCCATTTCTGTCTCACCTGTCACTAGGGTTTATTAGGATGTCCAGGAAAGGACTTGGATTTATAGGAAGAATGCTATGAGATATAACCCTTTGGATGATACATTTTCAGGTTTGTATCAAATGACCATTTGGACCCCAGATGTCTTTATTATTGTATATCAAGTGATACATTGGTTCTTGCTATGAATGGTTAACTTGCCAAAAGGAATGAAGTTACTTTTGCTCATGCCATATGGGATAAGACATTCATTTACTCTCCTCAGTCCATGGATTTTGTCCTGGTCTTGCTATACATTTCAAGATTTTGCTCGAGTTATTAGGGATGTCCCCAAGGTGATCCCTTTGGAATCTTTGGACGATGGCGATACTTCTTCTTCCTCTAAAGAGGTGTAGTTTTTTTGGTCATTTATGTAGTTGTGGCACTTCTGCCACACTCCTGTGCTGTATTTTCTTGTTTTATAGTAGTTAAGGTTCTTCTGCTTTTCTCCTGTATTTAATCAGTATTTAATTACTTTGATAATAGAAATGGATGATCCACTATAAAACCGTCTGGCTTTACCCAAAAAAAGATCGCAATAAAATGAATAAGAGATAATATGTTTTAAAGGAAATATCGAAACCTTTCGATTCCATCCTTTAAAACTTTCTCTATTTAATTCCCAATTAAATCTCATCAAATCCTCTCCATCTCTTTATTCATATGGTCGGCCATGATAGGTACCACATGACCCCAAAATTTTCCAAAATTACGCGGCATTAAATTATTTAAATATAATTTAAATATTCTATCAATATAATGGTATTCAAACAAATCAAATAAAATTTTAATAATTAATATTCCTCAAATATTAATTTATTTAATTTATTTAAAACTCATTTAGTTTTTATTCTATTAAATCCAATTGAAAGGTTCTATCGACATTTTATATTGGTACGCACATTATAGCTTTTATATAGACACTTTTAATATATTAATGGTATTCAAACAAATCAAATAAAATTCAACAATAATTTTTTTATAAATATTAATCGATTTAACTGATTTACAACAATTATAAATTAATTAAATCTTATGTCTTTTTAGAGTATTCATCATTACGATTGTGCGACTCAAATGTGTAAATTCAGTCAACGATTTATATCGAACGATTCAAGTATTAATGTTCACACGTCTCTTAAGCTAGTGGTATGACATTTTGACTGAATTTATTGCTTGCACATCTTTTTGGTAAAATCCAACTTTACTTATTATAAACAGTACCTGGTAGTAACGATTATTTACATCAATTCTCTTCATTAAAACTATAGCACAATAGAACTTATGGAATTAGGTTTTGGTCAAAATTCCAACGTTGTCCACGTTCAATTTTGTAAGTCTAAACAGAAAACCTTTGATTCAGTAATAAAATTTATCATTAATCATATTGCTCTGGCTAGAAATTTTGACTTTGAGTTGACTGCAAGCTAAGACTTTGACTTTGAGTTGACTACCAGTTGACAACAATTGGCCATGACACTAATATGATATAACTGATGAGACAGATTCTCTACTGAATAATGTTTCACTCCTAATGCTTCAACTCAGACCCAACTATAGTTGTTTAATGGATGTCATACCTTTATTTAACTATAATCAATATGGAGTATCAAAATTGAAGTTTCACGGTGTTCTCAAGTCGAGGCAACTGTGTAACATCATTACATCGAGATTCTTTGTTTAAGCTTAGTCATATTAATCGATGGAGAAATTTTGAGTGATTTATTCCATAGTTATTCAATAACTATCAGTATGTAACCTCTCGAGTGCCCCCAACAACTATACTAATACATTGCCTAATATTCGGAGAGTGTTATGCACTGCTATCCCATCTCAAAACATCTTAACTATGTATATTTAAAATAATATGTTATTTTAAGTGTGTTAAAATTTTCACAATTACAAAATATTATAATTACTATCACGTAACATATTATTTAAGAATTTATATTTAATATACTTTAAATTAATTACTTAATTAATTATATCATAATAAAATAACTATATAATAGAAAACACCTTTTATTTTGAATAAGATTAGTTTTCAAGTTAGATATATGTAACAAATTACATAATTTCCCCAAGGCATACGGCTAACTCTATCAATCTCCCACTTGCACTTAGGGTTAATTATGGAATCTTATTCTAATTTTTTCGATCAATTTTCTCAAAAAATTATCGAGCTAGTCCCGTACTAAATGGATAAATTATAATGTCTTAACCATCTACCATGTCAATCAACTCCCTTCGACGTTGTTAAACCACTTGTATCTTGTGGAACCCTTCGAAGTATGTTTCTCGACTTCTAGTGAAATTTATATTCTTTACGAACTGTATCATAACATTGTTATCGTATAACAATGTCATGGGATTCTCATCATCTGGAATCACTCCTAGCTCAGTTATAAATTTGTGAATTTATTTATACTTCTTTTATTGTAGTGTTATTCAAGGCAATGAACTTATCATTTAGCTGAATCCATCACTACTAATTATTTGAAACATTTCCAACTTATAGTTCTTAAGTTTGAACATAATATTGGGATTGACAAACTATACTCGATAACACTTATATAGTTCGAGTCCCCACATTCCTTCATAAGGAGTTCATTGTTTTTATAAATGATTCTTCAGTATTTTTCAAATACTCGAGAACACTTTATATTGTCATCAGGTGATCTTAATTCGGATTTGATACAACCTCCATATATCAAATACATAAGAGAAGTGTGAAATTGCAGACAATATAACATGTATGATAATTCATATTGCCAATGCATAAGGAACCCATCTTATATGTTCTATATTAAGTAATTTTAATATCGTGTCTACGTATATCATTCGGGACAATCCCAACATCCTTTTATACTGGTTACAAAATATGTCATTTTCAAATCCAATGTCGAGTGTTAAACAACCAAACTAACATGATTATAAATTTAGTTCATCATTAACAATCACTAGTTTGTTGTTAACCTACAATTTTGGGTATATTTTAGTGCATTTAATGTTCATTCTTAAAAACATGCGCTTCCTCCGTATTTTGACTGGAAATCAAACTATTTGACTTCTTTGTCAAAATACTTTCTTAACTCTAATGCCCATCAAATAATATTTTGGTTTCATTTCTTGGATCATATCCAATAACCTACAAACTCAGAATTGCTCTCACTAACTTCAAGACACATTGGTTATTAAGCACAAATATCATATTCTAAATCATTATTTAAAGCTTCTGCTTCATACACCAAAACCCAAAATGATATCGAATAATAATTTTGTAAGTAAAGTTAGAATTAACTTAAGTATGTTGAACGACGAATCTGCTACATCAATTTCAACAATTGAAACCTATATTGTTATTCCTTTCAATATAACTTACCATATTCCAACTACAATGGCCTTTTTCAAAATGACTTTTGCGGTCAATGGTTCATATCCTTTTGCGTACAACTATCAAAATCATATTTTGATAATGTACTTAGAATCTTTTCAGGATTTAAATATTATCCCATATGGTGGAGTCAATATCTTAACGGCTGTTAATTAAGAAAATTCTTATCTCGACATCAACAAGAAAATCATAGTTTGTCCTTAATGCGTGAGACTAATTCTTAGACTTTCTAACGTGTCGTGTCTGTTTGGTTAGATTAACTTCATTTCATTCATTGTAAACAGTTTTATCTTTGGAATATGTTCAAATCAATTTTACCACCAATAAGTTCTAAAAGTAAATCATTCGTCGTGAAGTTGGTGATTCTTGAACAATAGTTATTTCTCAACATAACGGAATAGTATCCATAAACAATTTATAAATTGCCTATCTGTGTGTATAAAACTGATTTGGTTTTAAAGTTTACTCAATTTATGTTCATAACATAAATTGGCCGGTCAATATTGATTAGTCCTAAAATCATTTGGACTAGTCCACACATGATCCCTCATGGGCAAGTATTACATATAGTCTTTCAAGTCATACAATATGTCAACTCCTTGACCTAGGATATATAGGGGTATCTTATAAAATTTTATCTTTTAGGATCTTATAAACTTTATCTAAGATGAAATTAATTTTAACCTTATGTACTTGTTGTTAAGTGTATGTCCTTATAAAAAGTTGTCAACTCAACTTCATCCATCATCAATCATACTTTGTCCAGCAAAATCTCATTTTTTCTTATCGATACATCATTATATATCACAGGGAGGAGGAACTTTTGAGATCAAATCTGATTCATTTTCGGCAATTTTGGCATCGTTTTCTTATATGCTCACTTATTTGATCACATCGATCTTTCTGATTTCCTTTGCGCATCATGTTTTATACTTCCATTCTATATTAAGTGAACTAATTATAAATGGATTACTTGTGTGACACACATGTTTGTTTTGTGTTAGTTCGCCTATGAATTAAACGAAGTATACTGAACAAATTTTGGTATAATTAGTTTTTTTTGACCGTATATATCTTTATATATCAATCTGAAGAGTTCACCAATCTTATGTCGCTCCCACTAGACCATGCTTTGTTCTTAATTTCAAAATAATTGCAATAAATTATAGATACTTTTATGTTATTTAGCTAATGTTATTAATACCGTTATTCTAGTATATTTATTTTTTAATGAATATTCAAAACATTCATAATTAAATGAAAATGTATTCACTTTCAGCCAATACTGAAAGAATAATTATTTCACAGATAATATTTGGTATGTTTACGAGAATAATTTTTCATTTCTTGATGCATCCAATGATAAGTATTATGTGGCATAATCCCATTATTTTCACCATTACTGTAGTAGCATATGAAAAACGAAACTCTATTCAACTACTTGTTATATGCTATTTATTTCTTTTACTGTAACTAGTTTATAATCGAGAATTCTCGGTCAATTATCTTAAACTCGTAGAAATGACTTTTATATAAAACAATTTTCTAGATGAAAAACACAATTGGTAAAAATTACATTTCCCATTTCATATTAAGTTTCTACTAGCATTTTGTACAATTCTCGCTTTTGATATCACTTTATGAAGCAGAGTCGACTATTCACTCTCTTCATCCCAACTATGCCTAAACTACATCTACTCTTATATATTCATTTTGCTTTTCTGAAGGGTTGAACCATTCAAAGGGAAATCCTTATTGTAATCAATTTTATTAAATACACGATTTCACATTATGCTTTATTTGTTTATTTCCAATAAATTAATTTCTTGAAAATTTCGTACATTATGAACCATGACCATTCATCATATATATACATAATCGGATACGAATCAAATATTTATATTCTTGTATTGGTTAATGGTTCAAAACTCACGGAAATAACACAAAGTCTTAGGTAAATAAAAACTTAAACGACCAAGTTACGAATGTGTTTAGTAGTGCATAGTTGGGATCTTGCATGGATCTATAAGCGATAACATGCCAAGGGGTTAAAGGTAAGTATATTTTACGTTTCATTGTTAATCTTTAATCCTTTACATTTGTATACCTTAACTGCTAAACATTTTATCAGTTTTATCAGTTGTATAAATTTATCGATGTAGATTATTTTTACGTTATATGGCAAATGTTCTTACAATATAATAAAGGTTAAGAGTTACCATTTCATTTTTCCAGTAAAGCTCCTACTAGATTTTTATGTTTCTGAAAACCTATAACATCCCCCACTTCATTACGCAAAAATAGATACCAATATGTTGCTATCATCGTTAAAAGCATTTTCTAGCGATAAAGTGAGTTCAGAATTATTTTGCATAACATAAGTATAACATCCCCTTACTTGGAGGCCCAAAACTAATGGCTACGGATGCTGCAGTCATCCATCCTTATTAATCCTCGGCGACCAAATACGGTGGTGTTAGATATATTGATACACAAAAACACATGAATATGAAAAAAAATTAAAACTTCAAACAAGATCACATTTCATATCAAAACATTTCCAATTCATTATATAATCCCACAATCGTTAACCAAGTTCAGAGAAAATATATTTATTATAACATACGCCAAGAGCGACATATGAAGATGCCCCCTGGATGATCAGAGTATATTCAGGCAATTTAACAACTTGGCCATTACAAACAACACAACAGAATCAAATAAAAAAGAACTCTAGATATCTATCATGCCTCATCCACATCTCCAGAAGCTTTATTCGTCTAATGAGGTACTTGAAAATCTCAACTCTCAAACTACTCAAAATTAATTGAGTACCCGAGAGTTTAAGGGGAAAACATAAACTTCGAGTCAGACATAAAGCCTAGTATGAATAATAATCTACCATCTCAAATCATTTAGATATCTAGTGAGACCACGCCGCTTAGCGGAACGAGTTTCCCTTTCACTAGTATACTAAAACCTTTTTAAAACCATATACTGTGCCTCTGCATCCACAACTGTTAAAATAATTCAAAATAGTATAATATGATAATATGCAAAACAAATGAATCAATTTTGGATTACCCATCCCCATTCATTTTGACTATCTCTCTCAATTATAGTTTCTAGGATTAGTATTAACCTAATAGTTTTCATGGGCTGACTAGTAACCGATAAAATGTTTAAGGACTCCCTATCCAATTACATAGTTTTCATGGGATCACTATGAACCTATTGGTGACTCCAATATCTTTACACTTATCCTAGTTTTTATGGGTTGACTAGGAACATATTGGTAGGTCCAATGTCTTTCTTCTTATCCTAGTTTTCATGGACTGACTAGAAACCTATTGACATCTGTCGTCATTACCCGAATATAGTTTTCATGGGACAAGTACAAACCTACTAGCCCCTGCCAGTATCAAATCATAGTTTTCATGGACTTACTATGAACCTGTCTTTCTGACAGTGAAAAACCCCATACCCCTTAATATACCTAAAATGACACATTAAAAGGCATGGTGCGTTGTAGGTATAACTAAAACTAATAAAGACTAAGATTCACAATAAAAAAATAGGTAAAAACAGCAGAAACTAAAATAATAACTTATTTAAAACAAAAACTTCATAATTGCTTCATAAACCAAATAAGTCAAAATCCTAATACAACATACATGTCTCAAAACCCAACATGTCTTATGAAATAAAAACTCATAGTCTCAATAAAAATCAGGGTACAAATATCCCTCTCAAGTGCCAGTACAAAGAAAGAAAAACGAAAATAAAAGTTGGTAATTACATAGCAGAATCTTCTTCAAGAAATCTCTCAGCACTGTAATCTACTGCCCTCTTCCTTGATTTCTTATGGGGGAAAGGGGAAATTAGAGGAGTGGGTCAGACTAAAAGTCTGATGAATGATAGTAACTATTAAAATCTTTAAGCAAAGTAAAGTGATAGAATCTTCAATAGTTCTAGTATATATAAAAGGAAACGAAGAAAATAGGAAAGAGATAAACTGGAAATAAATACGAATAAACTATTACTCAATTAGTAAGATAGGTTAATTTTGATTGCTTGCACTTGTCCTTGATTTTTGCTTTGATTAGACTGAATTCCTAATCCTGTAATTAGGATGTAACTCTAATTCTACCTTTTTTGATCGGCCTGCTACTCCATAGACCTTACTGCGGACCAGATGCTACATAACTCCATACACAACAGCCAATGCAATCTACGAAAGATGCACAAAGCACCCACTGTGGATCCGTACGACATATATATCTCCTTACACAGAAGGCAATGGCGTCTACGAAAGACACCCATACTAAGCGCTTGGAACTCGTAGTGATTACTGAGCACCAGATTGGAAGTCGCACGCGTACCAGCCATCATGCACAAGCTACCTTTTGCTCCACCTATTGGGTCTTCTTATTACCTCAAACTCCAGCATAAGCGTGCCCCTCATCTCACTTTAGGCTAATGTGAGATCAGCGTGTGTCCATAAAAACTATAGGGGAAATGCTGTTGGTACTGGCCCATCATCCAAACAATATCTAGTTGCGCCCCTCGTCCAAATCCCTCGTGATTTGGACTTCTATTTGACCAATTACTACCAATTTAAGCATAAGCGTGCGCTCATCTCACTTCAGGCTAATCTGAGATGCCATTTTTTCTAGTAGGGAATGCTATACGGTAGAGGTTCTACTTTCATCTTTGCTTAAATTATTTAAATAAGCCTTTATTATCATCTTTACTTCCTATGCTTATTAATTTATCCCAAGTCTTAAAATAAGCCTCATTCTATTCTTTTTCTTATTATAACCTACGTTATAATCGTGCTTATTACTTAACCCAAGGTCTAAGTGTGAAAATAAGCTTCTTTCATCTTTTACTCTTTTTTTAGTTATAATTCTACGTTATAACTAAGCCAATTAATTAGTCCAATTCTAATCATAATTAGACATAGTTTTTGTCCAATTCCATTTATGTTATAATCCAATTCCATTATTTATTATAATCTTTATAATTCACATCTTATTTTCTTCATTCAATATTCTTACTTATATAATCCATATTCGCATTTAATTTATTCTAACCCATACGCGAAGAAAAGGAGAAAGAAGAAAATAGACGGTTGCATAAAATCCAAAACGTAGAAAAAGATTTAAATAAGCAATAAATATTAGTAAATAAACTTATATACTGTAAATAAAATGTAAATAAATAAAAATCTACGCTTAACAGTAATAAATTATAATTAACTGAAAAAGAATAACTAAAGAGAATAGACTGAAAAATAGATCTAAAACTAATAAAAAGGCTATTCAAAAATTGTAGTAAAACTACAACTATTGAAAACCCTATTATTTTAAATTACTTAAAGAAATCTTAAAATAATTACAATCACTCACCTCCGGTCTTAAGCTCTTCCTTTGGTCTTCCCAGATCCAGTTGGAGTTGTAAAATAATTTAATTTATAATGATTTTCTCCTTGGAAAAACTATTCTGTTTAGGGTCTTTCCTAGAAAAGTGAACCCAATTGAAGAAAACCTAGAATGAGAAAACGTGTTAGGTCTAGATCCTATCTATAGGGGTATAAGTAGTACTTAGACCGTTGGATTTTGGTACTGAAGAGGATGCAACCACGTCATAGCTGAATAGGAGCCATTAGATGCAAAATAGATGGACCGGGTTGGTCAGAAGAATGCAAAACATGTCATCAATAACCTCTGGAACATTCGAATGAAGAGAATGCAAAACACATCATCAATAACCTCTGGAACATTCGAACGAACGTTCGTTCGTGATTAGCAGAGGCGGGTCGACCGCCTTGGTGCCCAGGTCGACCTGCCCTTTATTTTTTCTTTTTCTGTTCCTTTTCGATTTTTGTTTAATTTGTTTCTCGTTCATATTAGCTCGGATTTTGACGTTCTATATATGGAAATCGACCAAAAAATTACCATGGACATAATGGTGCAACCCCTGTGGCTCAATTTTGATAATTTCACAAAGTTATTTTATTATTTAATTAATTAAAAAATTAATTATTATGGATTAAAATTTTGGGTTGTTACAGACGTCTTCATTTATACATAGTTTTCATGGGCTAACTATGAACCTATTGGCCCCTGCCAATATCCTTTCCTATACACAGTTTGCATGGGCTTTCCGAGAACCTATTGGCCCCCGCCAATATGTTTCTTTATTATTTTAGCATCCTATATTTTGGTCTTGCTGACCTCATGGATGCAATTATACTCATTCAGGGGTTAACTTAATTATATTCACTACTGGGCCAACATAACTAGTTATTCTGCCCTTCCCCAAAATTACAGTTATGGGTCCAAAACAATATGATTTTATATACATAAATGAAAAAACACACATAATAACTGGTTGATCCCTTTAACTCTTTTAATCAAAGAATATTTCTTCAAAAACCCCTTTTCAAAACACTTTATTCAATTATGCCATGGAATTCTTTTAAAAATGAGATTGGGTTATTTGCTTTGAAAACTAAGGCTGTCGAAACCATCAAAACCTTGCTTTCAAATTCACCGGATAACCTCCTTTGAAGCATATAAATCTCTTTTCAAAACATTAGGCCCCTTCTATTCGAAACACTTTAAGACATCTCTTTCGAAACCTTTGAATGTAATAAAGTATTACTTAATATCACTTAGAAGCATAGCTTTAAAATCATTGAAAGTGCCTCTTTTGATACCTTTGGAAGTATCACTTCCGAAATCATTGAAAGTCCTCCTTTCGAAACCATTGGAAGTACCCCTTCCAAAATCTTTGAAAGTCCATCTTTCGAAATCATTGGAAGTTTCCCTTCTGAAATCTTTAAAGTCCCCCTTTCGAAACTATTAGGTTTATACTCAAAGTATTATTTGGGTCAATGTGAGTATAAACGAAAGTATCTCTTTCGAAACCATCCTTTGTCATATAAAAATATTAGGGAAAACTTGATGGCGTCGGCATCATCCCTTTCGAAAGCTTCAAACCATTTAAACAAAACACTGAAAGGATAGCATCGAAACACCCTTTCGAAGCCATTGCCTTCGAAACCCTTGGACACTTTCGAAAGCATTTAGAAAGTGGCTCAAAACATCTCTAAAGCAAGCATTACTTTTCGAAAGCATTGATGACTTCAATACACTCGAAAGGGCTAAAGAATGGCAGTAGGGATTCGATTAGGTCGGAACCCCTTCCTTCGAAAGCATTATTTTATAAGTAAAGAAATCCATTCGAAAGCTTACTCTTTAAAACATAAGTTGATGGCAACCCCTTCGAAAGAATTTGGAAAACTCTTTTGAAAACATATGCTTAAACTCCTTTAAATGCTAAAATAAAACAAAGGCAGACGCTTCTCTTTTTAAAACAAACAAAAGGTATCGACCCCATCGGAAGCCATGCTTTCGACACCAAGCCTTCCACCTTTCTCCAATCCACTACATACCATCCAAATAAGACCTTGTGTATTGGTTTCGGCTTTGATTGAAGGCGGAAGCTCTGAGTCGAACGGTACTTCTAAAGAAGGCGGAATCAACTTTTCAGGGTAACCTGATTTAATATTAATTGAAGAAATCACTTTCAAACTAACCTACCACGTGTAAACACAAGATTGTTTGCCTTAACTTCTCAATTTTTTTTTACTAAAATAACTGCCGCTAATTTCAGATCTAAACTATGATTAAGTTAGCAAATAAGCCCTCCCATTAAGCTAAACCAATATTGCAAAGAAGTCCCTCTTCTAAAATAATTTAATTTGCACAGAAAATCATTTAGGAAAAAT
Source organism: Allium cepa (assembly GCA_030765085.1). Lineage (NCBI taxonomy): Eukaryota > Viridiplantae > Streptophyta > Magnoliopsida > Asparagales > Amaryllidaceae > Allium > Allium cepa. The sequence goes on along the minus strand of CM060934.1, from coordinate 538,440,607 downwards.
CCCCAAAAAGTCCAAAAATTCACTTTAATCATTTTATCTAATATATCAAAATTTCAGACCCAAATTATCAATATATTTTTAGAAATAAATTTATAAACCCAACTAACCGTATTTTCCTTTGAAAATTCATATTAATTTTACTATAGCTTGAAAAATTATCAAAATTAAAACCCAACTCCCAAATCATGTTTTACATGACATAAATTTTTTACATGGCATTAAACATTAATATCAATCGGTTTTGCCCTAAAACCGTGTATATTCCTATTTAAACAATCTTGTTTAAATTAAACAAATTATACTTCAAGCATATCACCTTCCAAATCATCATAGAAACGAATTTAGTCTTAAATCCAAAAAACGTATGTTCATAAAACAAAACAGAGATAGTATAAATTATTATTCACCTAGATTAAGATAAGGAGATTGAAATAAGATAATTTCTCCTAAGCTCGAATCCTTAGTTTTCTTTGATTGCTCTTCACTTGTCCATGTTAATGCCAGCTCCCCTTAATGTTTGCATTTTGTTTTTGAATCGTGAATGGGAAAAATGAAACGTGAATGGGGAACGAGAATATACTAATTCTTAAACCTACTAAATTATTTAATTAAGCACAACATTAATTATATTTATTTAAAGCTCAATCCCCTTATCACTTAACATTTATATTATTCTATTTAATTTATCTAATTAAATCTCCTAAATAATATTATCAAAAATTAGGGTGTTATAATAAGTAATCAGAGCAACTGAACAATTTTTTTATTACATCAATTTGGTTTACATAATTCGTTACATCACTTTAACCCAGATCGTTTCCACATAGAGGTAAATACAATATAAAGATAAGACTATTTGACTTCTTTGTCAAAGTACTTTCTTAACTCTAATGCTCATCAAATAATATTTTGGTATCATTTCTTGGATCATATCCACTTTGGTTATTAAGCGCAAAAATCATATTCTAAATCATTATTTAGAACTTCTGCTTCATACACCAAAACCCAAAATCATATCGAATGATAATTTTGTAAGTAAAATTAGAATTAACTTAAGTATGTTGAACGATGAATCTGCTATGTCAATTTCAACAATAGAAACCTACATTGTTATTCCTTTCAACATAACTTACTATATTCCAACTACAATAGCCCTTTTCCAAAAAAAAATTTGCGGCCAATGGATCATATCCTTTCGCGTACAAATATCAAAATCATATATTGATAATGTACCTAGAATCTTTTCAGGATTTTCACATTATCCTATATGGTGGAGTCAATATCTTAATGACCGCCAATTAAGAAAATTCATGTCTCGACATCAACAAGAAAATCATAGTTTGTCCTTAATGCGTGAGACTAATTCTTAGACTTTCTACCGTTCGTGTCTGTTTGGTTTGGTTAATTTCATTTCATTCATTATAAACAGTTTCATCTTTGGAATATGTTCAAATTAATTTTACCACCAATAATTTCTAAAAGTAAACCGTTCATCGTAAAGTTGGTGATTCTTGAACAATAGTTGTTTCTCAACATAACAGAATAGTATCCATAAACATTTTATAAATTGCCTATCCATGTGTATAAAACTTATTTGGTTTTTGAGTTTACTCGACTTATGTTCATAACATAAATTGGTCGATCAATATTGATCGATCCTAAAATCATTTTGGGTTGTCCACACAAGATCCACCACGGGCAAGTATTACATAGTCTTTCAGCTCATACAATATGTTAACTCCTTGACCTAGGATATATAGGGGTTTCTTATAAAATTTTATCTTTTAGGATCTCATAAAATTTATCTTAGATGAAATTAATATTTTAACCTTATGTACTTGTTCTTAAGTATATGTCCTTATAAAAAGTTGTCAACTCAACTTCACCCATCATCAATCGTACTTTGTCCAGCAAAGTCTCATTACTCCTTATCGATACATCATTATATATCACAGGGAGAAGGAACCTTTGAGATCAAATCTTATTCATTTTAGGTTTCTGGCATCGTTTTCCCATATGCTCACTTATTCGATCACATCTATCTTCCTTATTTCCTTTGTGTGTTGCGTTTTATACTTCCATTCTATATTAAGTGAACTAATTATAAATAGATTACTTGTGTAACACACATGTTCGTTTATTGTTAGTTCTCCTATGAATTAAACGAAGTATATAGAACTAATTTTGGTATAATTAGTTTTTTTGACCGCATACATCTTTATATATCAACCTGAAGAGTTCACCAATCTTATGTCGCTCCCACTAGACGGGTGCTTTGTTCTTAACTTCAAAATAATTGCAATCGATTACATATACGTTTGTGTTATTTAGCTAATGTTATTAATACCGTTATTTTAGTAGATTTATTTTTAATGAATATTCAAAACATTCATAATAAAATGAAAATGTATTCACTTTCAGTCAATATTGAAATAATAATTAGTTCACAGATAATATTTGGTATGTTTACGAAAATAATTTTTCTTATCTTGATGCGTCCAATGATAAGTATTATATGGCATGATCCCATTATTTTCACCATTACTATAGTAGAATATGACAAACGAAACTCTATTCAACTACTTATTGTATGCTATTTTTTTAATGTAACTAGTTTATAATCGAGAGTTCTTAATCAATTATCTTAAACTCGTAGAAATGATTTTTATATAAAACAATTTTCTAGATAAAAAACACAATTGGTAAAAATTACATTTCCCATTTCATATTAAGTTTCTACTAGCATTTTGTACAATTCTTGCTTTTGATATCACTTTATGAAGAAGAGTCGACTATTCACTCTCTTCATCCCAACTATGCCTAAGCTATATCCACTCTTATATATTCATTTTGCTTTTCTAAATGGTTGGACCATTCAAAGGGAAATCCTTATTGTAATCAATCGTATCAAATACATTATTTCACATTATGCTTTATTTGTTTATTTCCAACAAATTAATTTCTTGAAAATTTCGTACATTATGAACTATGACCGTTCATCACACACACATATGTTTGTAATCAGATACGAATCAATTATTTATATTCTTGTATTGGTTAATGGTTCAAAACTCATGGAAACAACACAAAGTCTCAGGTAAATAAAAACTTAAACGACCAAGTTACGAATGTGTTTAGTAGTGCATAGTTAGGCTATTGCATGGATCTATAAGCAATAACATGCCATGGGATTAAAGGTAAGTATATTTTATATTTCATTGTTAATCTTTAATCCTTTTCATTTAGGTACTTAACTGTTAAACATTTTATCAATTTTATCAGTTGCATAAATTTATCGACGTAGATTATTTTTACTTTATATGGCAAACGTTCTTACAATTTAATAAAGGTTAAGAGTTAACATTTCATTTTTCCAATAAAGCTCCTACTAAATTTTTATGTTTCTCAAAACCTATAACATCCCCCACTTCATTATGCGAAAATAGATACCGATATGTTGCTGTCATCGTTAGAAGCATTTTCTAGCGATAAAGTGAGTTCATAATTATTTTGCATAACATAAGTGTAACATAACCTTACTTGGAAGCCCAAAACTAATGGCTACGGATGCTGCAGTCATCCATGGTTATTAATCTTTGGTGACCAAATACGACGGTGTTAGATATATTGATACACAAAACACATGAATATGAAAAAAAAATTAAAAATTCAAACAAGATCACATTTCATATCAAAACATTTCCAATTCATTACATAATCCCACAATCATTAACCACGTTCAAGAAAATATATTTATTACAACATATGCCTAGGGCGACATATGAAGATGCCCCCTTAGATGATCAAAGTATATATAGAAACTTTAACAACTTTGCCACTACAAACAACACAACGGAATCAAAAAAAGAACTCTAGATATCTTTCATGCCTCATGCACGTCTTCGGAAGCTTTATTTGTCTAATGAAATACCTGAAAACCTTAACTCTCGAACTACTCAAAATCAATTGAGTACCCGGGAGTCTAAGGGGAAAACATAAACTTCGAGTCAGACATAAAACCTGATATGTATAATAATCTACCATCTCAAATCATTTAGATATCTAGTGAGACCATGCCGCTTAGCTGAATGAGTTTCCCCTTCACTAGTATCCTAAAACCTTTTTAAAACCATATACTGCACTTCTGCATCCACAATGGTTAAAATAATTCGAAACAATATAATATGATAATATGTAAAACAAATGAATCAATTCTGGATTACCCATCCCATTCATTTGACTATCTGTCTCAATATAGTTTCTAGGATTAGTGTTAAACTAATAGATTTCATGGGCTTACTAATAACCAGTAAAATGTTTAAGAACTCCCTGTCCAATTACATAGCTTTTATGGGATCACTATGAACTTATTGGTGACTCCAATATCTTTACATTTATCCTAGTTTTTATGGGTTGACTAGGAATCTATTGGTAACTCTAATATCATTTCTTCTTATCCTACTTTTCATGGACTGACTAGGAACCTATTGACATCTGTCATCATAACCCGAATATAATTTTCATGGGATAACTACAAACTTACTGGCCCCTGCCAGTATCAAATAATAATTTTCATGGACTTACTATGAACCTGTCCTTTTGATAGTGAAACACCCCACACCCCATAATACACCCAAAAGGTCACATTAAAAGGCATGGTGCGTTGTAGGTATAACTAAAACTAACATAAAGTAAGATTCACTAGACAAAAATAGGTAAAAACAGCAAAAACTAAAATAATAACTTATTTAAAACAAAAGCTTCATAGTTGCTTCATAAACAAAATAAGTAAAAATCCAAATACAACATGCATGTCTCAAAACCCAACATGTTTCATGAAATAAAAACTCATAGTCTCAACAAAAATCAGAGTACAAATATCCCTCTCAAGTGCCAGTACAAAGAAAGAAAAATGGAAATAAAAGTAGGGAATTTCATAGCAGAATCTTCTCCACGAAACCTCTGAGCACTGCAATCTACCGCCCTCTCCCTTGATTGCCTATGGGGAGGAATGGAAAAATAGAGGAGCGGGTCAAACTAAAAGTCTCGTGGATGATTGCCCTTGATTTATGCTTTGATTAGGATGAATTCTTAATCCTGTAATTAGGATGTAACCCTAATTCTACCCTTTTTGATCGGCCTGCTACTCCATAGACCTTACGGCGGACCAGATGCTATATAACTCCGTGCACAACAGCCAATGGTATTTACGAAAGACGCACAAAGCACCCACTGTGGATCCGGACGACATATATAGCTCCCTATACAGAAGGCAATGCTGTCTACGAAAGACACCCATACTAAGCGCTTGGAACTCGTAGCGATTACTGAGCACCAGATTGGAAGTCACACGCGTAACTGCCACCATGCTCATGATACCTTTTGCTTCACCTATTGGGTCTTCTTATTACCTCAAACTCCAACATAAGCCTGCCCCTCATCTTACTTCAGGCTAATGTGAGATCACCGTGTGTCTATAGAAACTATAGGGGAAATGCTGTTGGTACCGACTTGTCATCCAAATAATATCTAGTTGTGCCGCTTATCCAAATCCCTCGCGATTTGGACTTATTTGACCAATTACTACCATATTTAGCATAAGCATGGCCTCATCTCACTTCAGGCTAATGTGAGATGTCGTTTTTTCTAGTAGGGAATGCTATATGGTAGAGGTTCTACTTTCATCTTTGCTTAATTTATTTAAACAGGCCTTTATTATCATCTTTACTTTCTACGATTATTAATTTATCCCAAGTCTTAAAATAAGCCTCATCTATTCTTTTTCTTATTATAACCTACGTTATAATCATGCTTATTACTTAACCCAAGGTCTAAGTGTGAAAATAAGCTTCTTTCATGTTTTACTCTTTTTTTACGTTACAATTCTACGTTATAACTAAGCCAATTAATTAGTCCAATTTTAATCATAATTATGCATAATTTCAGTCCAATTCCATTTATATTATAGTCCAATTCCATTATTTATTACAGTCTTTATAATTTACATCTTATTTTCTTCATTCAATATTCTTACTTGTATAATGCATATTCGCATTTAATTTATTCTAATCCATACACGAAGAAAAAGAGGAAGAATAGAATAGACGCTTCATAAAATCCAAAACGTAGAAAAGATGTAAATAAGCAATAAATAATAGTAAATAAACTTAAATACTGTAAATAAACTGTAAATAAATAAAAAACTATACTTAACAATAATAAATTATAATTAACCGAAAAAGAATAACTAAAGGGAATAGACTGAAAAATAGATCTAAAACTGATAAAACGACTATTCCAAAATCGTAATAAAACTACAACTATTGAAAACCATATTATTTTAAATTACCTAAAGAAATCTTAAAATAATTACAATTACTCACCTCCAGTCCTAGCTCTTCCTTTAGTCTTCCCAGATCTAGCTAGAGTTGTAAAATAATTTAATTTATAATGATTTTCACCTTGGAAAAATTATTCCGTTTAGGGCCCTTTCTAGAAAAGTGAACCTATTTGGAAAAAACCTAGAATGAGAAAAAGTGTTAGGTCTATGGATCTATTTAAAGGGGTAGAAGTGATTCTTGGAACGTTGGATTTGGGGATTGAATAGGATGCAACCACGTCATAGGCTGAATAGGAGCCATCAGATGCAAAAATAGATATACCGGATTGGTCAGAAAAATGCAAAACACGTCATCAATAAGCTCCGGAACGTTCGAACAAAGAGAAAGCAAAACACGTCATCAATAACCTCTGCAACGCTCAAACAAACGAACATTCGTTCGTACTTAGCAGAGGCTGGTCGACCTGCCCTTTATATTTTCTTTTCCTTCTAGATTTTTGTTTAATTTGTTTCTTATTCATATTAGCTTAGATTCTGACTTTCTATATATGGAAATTGACCAAAAAATTACCATGAACATAATGGTGCAATTCCCTTGACTTAATTTTGATAATTTCACAAAGTTATTTTATTATCTAATTAATTAATGAATTAATTATTTTGGATTAAAATTTTGGGTTATTACAGACATCTTCATTTATACATAGTTTTCATGGGGTAACTATGAACCAATTGGCCCGTGCCAATGTCTTTTCCTATACACAGATTGCATGGGCTTATTGAGAAACTATTGGCCTCTGCCAATATGTTTCTTTATTATTTTAGCATCCTATATTCTGGTCTCACTGACCTCCTGGATGCAATTCTACTCGTTCAGGAGTTAACTTAATTATATTCACTACTGGGCCAACCTAATTAGTTCTTCTGCCCTTCCCCAAAATTATAGTTATGGGTCCAAAACAATATGAATATATACACATAAATGAAAAATCATACATAATAACTGATTGATCCCTTTAACCCTTTTAATCAAAGAAAACTTCTTCAAATTCAAAACACTTTATTCAATTATGCCATGGAATTCTTTTAAAAATGAGATTGGTTTATTTGCTTTGAAAACTAAGGCTTTCGAAACCTTCAAAACCTTGCTTTCAACTTCATTGGATAACCTCTTTCGAAAGCATATAATCTCTTTTCAAAACATTAGGCCTCTGCTGTTCAAAACACTTTAAAACATCTCTTTCGAAACCTTTCGAATGTAATAAAGTATTACTTAATATCACTTAGAAGCAAAGCTTCGAAATCGTTGAAACTATCCCTTTTGAAACCTTTGGAAGTATCCCTTTCGAAATCATTGAAAGTCTCCCTTTCAAAACCATTGGAAGTACCCCTTCCAAAATCTTTGAAAGTCCACCTTTCGAAATCATTGGAAGTATCCCTTCCAAAATCTTTAAAAGTCTCCCTTTCGAAACTATTGGGTTTATACTTAAAATATTATTCGAGTAAAAGTGAATATAAAAGAAAGTATCTCTTTCGAAATCATCTTTTGTCATATAAAAATATTGGGGAAAACTTGATGGCGTCGGCACCATCTCTTTCGAAAGCTTCAAACCATTTAAACAAAACACTAAATGATAGCATCGAAACACCCTTTCGAAGCGATTGCCTTCGAAACCCCTGGATACTTTCAAAAGTGTTTAGGAAGTGGCTCAAAACATCTTTAAAATAAGCACTACTTTTTGAAAGCATTGATGACTTTAATACACTCGAAGGGCTAAAGAACGGCAGCAGGGTTTCGACTATGTCGGAACCCCTTCTTTTGAAAGCATTATTTTATAAGTAAAGAAACCCATTCGAAAGCTTACTCTTTAAAACATAAGTTGATGGCAACCCCTTTGAAAGCATTTGAAAACTCTTTCGAAAACATATGCTTAGACTCCTTCTAAGGCTAAAATAAAACAAAGGTAGGCGCTTCTCTTTTTAAAACAAACAAAAGTTATCGACCCCATCGGAAGCCATGCTTTCAACACCAAGCCTTCCACCTTTCTCCAATCCACTACGTACCATCTGAGTGAGACCTTGTGATTGGTTTCGACTTTGATTGAAGGCAGAAGCTCTGAGTTGAAAGGTACTTCTAAAGAAGGCGGAATCAACTTTTCTAGGTAACCTGATTTAATACTTATTGAAGCAATCCTTTCTAACTAACCTGCCATGTGTAAACACAAGATTGATTTCCTTAACTTTTTAATTTCTTTACTAAAATAACTGCCGCTAATTTTATATCTAAACCATGGTTAAGTTAGCAAATAAGCCCTCCCATTAAGCAAAAACAATATTGCAAAGAAGTCCCTCTTCTAAAATAATTTAATTTGCGTACCAAATCACTTAGGAAAAATCCAAAAAATTATAGAAATTCACTTTAATCATTTTATCTAACATATCTAAATTTCAGACCTAAATTCTCAATATATTTTTAGAAATAAATTTATAAACCCAATTAACCATATTTTCCTTTGAAAATTCATAGTAATCTTTCCACAGCTTGAAAAATTATCAAAATTAAAAACCAACTCTCAAATCATGTTTTACATAACATAAAAAATTTCCTCGGCATTTAAACATTGATATCAATCGGTTTTGCCCTAAAACTGTGTATATTCTTATTTAAACAATCTTGTTTAAATTAAACAAATTATACTTCAAGCATATCATCATCCAAATCATCATGGAAACGAATTTAATCTTAAATCCAAAAAACATATGTTCATAAAACAAAATAGAGATGGTATAAATTATTATTCACCTTGATTAAGATAAGGAGATTGAATTGAGATTAATTTCCCCTGCGCTTGAATCCCTAGCTTTCTTTGATTTCTCTTCACTTGTCCTTGTTAATGGCCGGCTCCCCTTAATGTTTGCATTTTGTTTTGATTCGCGAATGGGAAAAATGAAACAAGAATGGGGAACGAGAATATATAGAAGGGTAAGGGTTATGTGCGGCAAATTCCTAATATACCCTTACGTAAATTAATTAACTTTATAACTCATTCTTAAACCCATTAAATTATATAATTAAGCACAACCTTAATTATATTTGTTCAAATCTCAATCCTCTTATTACTTAACATTTACATTATTAAGTTTAATTTATCTAATTAAATCTCCTGAATAATGTTAGCAAAAATTAGGGGTGTTACAATAAGTAATCAGAGCAACTGAACAATTTTTTCATTACATCAATTTGGTTTACATAATTCGTTACATCACTTTAACCTAAATCATTCCCATGTAGGAGTAAATACAATATAAAGATAAGAGTAGTGTTATGTCTGACATATGAGGAAACCAGCACAACACATAACCAATTTTAAATCCTGGTTTGTCACAGCAAAATTTCGGAACAACTTTTATTTGCTAGCAAGCCTCTTGCTTCACCTCTGGAGTCTTTATTCGCCCTTCTAAAGATACCTATCTAATTCATGAACCCAGCCTACTTGAATGAATATCTGTGAGTTTATAGGAAATAATAAAAAAACACGGATCAGATATAAAGTTTGTTATGATAAAATCTTTCCCTAAAAAAATCACAAAGTGAGACCACGGTGTAAAAGAACAAAACGGGTTTTCCCCTCACAGTCATCATCATTTACATTAACGATGTAATAACATTATGTTGTAACCAAACATAAATCATCATTTCATCTTACAATTTCGACTAGTTTCTATAGCCATTCATTCTTAGTTGCCACTCCACCCTTACCCTTACTAGTTAAATAACGGTATTCAACACTTAGGATTTCCATTTAGGTGTTTTATCTTATTTCTTTCCAATTTCACAGTGATCAATAATTATGTTGCCACTAAGGCCTTATGTCATTTTCTCATCATTTGTAATGTCATTTTCAGACAAACGAAAGCCACTCAGGTCTTACTCCATATACAATACAAATTATAATGTCATGGTTTTGACATTTAGTAGACACATAGGTCTTTGGTCAAATATAATACCAACTTTGGATATATGATTGCCACTAAGGCCTTCTGTCAATGTCACCCAATATTATGTCGTGTTTCAACATGTTTTTGCCACTAAAGCCTTATATACATATTTCCCATTTTCTAATGGTTCAACTCTCTATCCTATAGCTTAACTAAGCTAAATATCATTTTTTTTCTTCAATTTAGTTATTAGTTAACTTATTACTACACTAGCCATCGCATGTTAAATTTCCTACGGCTATCGCATGTTGACATTGCACTGGCCATCACATGTTGACTAACCCTTAGCCATCGCACGTTAAAGAATGCAAAGCTATCATCAGTTGATATCTATTGATGTTGAGCCCTAAAAGATCCTTTACATGTTGATAGCTATTCAAGATATCATGTGTTGACTCCAGGTTGCAATCCTACATTGGTAGCCATCCAAGCCATTACATGTTGAATTTAATATGGCCTTTGAGTGTTGAGTTTAAGTAACCATCGAGTGTTGACTCCTTCCAAACCATCGCATGTTGAGTTCCCTTCTATATTTCACGTGTTAACTCCTTTCAAGCCATAACATGCTGAGTTCCCTTCTAGCTTTCGCATGTTGACTTCTACCAAGCTGTAGCATGTTTACTCCCCATGAAGATTTTGCGTGTTGACTGTTACCAAGCCATTGCATGTTGTGTTCCCATCTAGTTTTTACCTGTTGACTCCTACCAAGCTACCAAGCCAATGCATGTTGAGTTCTTATCTATCTTTCGCGTGTTGACTCCTACCAAGCCATCACATGTTGAGTTCCCATCTAGCTTTCGTGTTCTGACACCTACCAGGAGCCATTGCATGTTGACTCTTCATGAGCCATCGCATGTTGATATTCTTTGTGTTATTGCATATTAAGTTACCAATAGTTGCCATGTGTTGATGTACGTTAGCTATAGCAGGTTGATAGCTTTTGAGGATCGAGCTCAAAAGAGCTATCGCATCATGACTTTCCCAAAGCCATCGTAGGTTGATAGTCTTAATGCTATCGTGTGATGATAGCTGAATAGATATTGCATGTTGGTTATGTGAGTAGCCATCACAGGTTAAGATGACATACTTGTAATTAATGTGAAAACTGTTTTGTTACCTTATTAAGTAGGTGCTTTTCACCAATCTTATTTGGTGTTAATTTCTTATTGGCTAATTTTTTTGCTCTGCAGTTCACTTTATAGAAATGGGTTAAGACCTCATTCTTTCATTAATTAATTATTTTTAATTAATCATTTCTTTTCCTTAGCCAATTAATTCATATAAAATTGGAAATTAATGGGGAAAAACCCAAAAAATTCACTAAAAATCAAGTTTATCATATTTTACCTCATGGGAAAATTCAGGCTAAATTAATTATTTTTATAGTTTTTAAAATTACTTTACTCAAAATTAACTCATTCATTATCTTAGAAAATTTATATTAATTCGAAATAAATTCTTGAAATTAAAAACCCATCTTTATTTCGTCATTATAAACACGGTATTCCAATTTCGAATCATTTGGAGGTGATCAAATCGTGTATTGTCCTAAGACATTAACGAATTCATTTCATTTTAATTCTAAATCATAATCAAACTAATGTTTGATCATCCAAACATGTTAACCATTGATAAGTGCATTCAGTCTTAACCAAATCCAAACCCATATGGGTTAGGAAGGGTTTTATGGAAAGATTTACTCTCCTTGAATAAGAAAACTTTATTTAATCTTTTGCTTCTTAAAGATGAAAGCTTGAACTATTATGATTTCCCCTTTCTTCCCTTGTATATAGCCGGCCTTACTTCTGTTTATCTTTTTTTACTTTGTTGAATAATGAAATAATGAATGTGAGTGAAGAGGTTAGGGGGTTAGTAATTTGGGCTTTGGGATAAAATCCCATTCTAGCCTATTTTGATTAATTCCCTTAACTCTTCATTTAAAATCATTCTCTATTAATTTATTTGTCTTTATTTTTCACTTTATGGATGAATTTGATTAATCCTTTATTTATTTAATTTTCCCCATATCATGGAACTCCAAAATATGTAGTGTTATTGTCTCCCTTATAAGAATGTTGTCCTTGAAATTAAGACAAGGCATGACAAAATTACAAGCATCAAAACAATGTACACACAGTATAGTAATTACACTAGTCCTCTACTAATATAGATCATCAAACACCAAGTATAATGTACTAGTGGTTCTATTAACACATTTAACTATCATATCATAATATAATACTAGTCCCACTACTAGTCTATATATCAAAACATACATGTCAAATAAATCAAGATAGATGTTTCTAATCCTATCCTCTATCTTCGAAGTGCAATCATAAAAATCATGACTACACTGGATGCGAACAAGTTTGATAACTTTGTTGCTTAGCTCTTTCATATCATGACATATTATACCCTTCGATCATCTAACATATGTCTAACATATGTCAAATCTGGTTCTATAGATAAATCTTCAACTACCCTCTGTTCCAACATCGAATTCGGATCATGCATGTATTTCCTCAAATGTGATTTGTGAAAACATTATGCACATCCTCTAAACTACTTGGTAACTCGACTGGATATGCGAATTCACCAATCCTCTCAATTATTGGAAATGGTCCTACATGTCTAGTTGCCAATTTCTCCGCTTTCTGAAAGTTCATAACAACTTGCGTCGGTGAGACCTTCACGAATATATGATCGTCCACTACGAATTGCAGTTCCCTTCTTGGCATAACTCTTCTTCCTTAATTGCACCACTTTCATTCTAGCGTGGATGAGTTTTACCTTCTCAATAGCTTCTCTTACTGAATCTTTTCCCAACATTAGACTATCTCTTGTATCCATCCAACATACCATCGACTTACATAATCTACGATAAAGTGCCTTGAATGGGGCCATCCCACTACTCGATTGTTAACTATTATTATACGTAAACTCTACCAGATGCAAATGATCCTCCCAAGATCCTCTAAAGTGCAGCACACATGCCCTCAGTAAATCTTCCAATACACGAATCACCCTTTCTGTTTGACCAACAGTCTGCAGGTAGAAAGCCATACTCATGCTCGATTCTGTACCAATGCAGTCTGCAAACTTTTCCAAAACTCACTGATGAACAAAAGATCTCTATCACTTACAATACTACTCGAAACCCATGTAGTCTCACTACCTTCTTCATGTAAAGTCTCGCTTAACGAATTGCCATTCTTGTTAACCTCACCAGAATAAAGTGGGTATTTTAGTCAGTCTATTGACTGCCACCCAAATGCTTGTATTTTCCATTCTCGACCTAGCAACCCGTCAATAAAATCCATGGACACCGAGACCCACTTTCAAGTTGGTACTTCTAAAGGTTGAAATAATCCACTCAATTTTTGATGCTAGCTTTTACTTGCTAACAACTGAAACATCTCTTCACACATTCACCGATATCCCTTTTCATTCCTTCCTAAAAGAGTACTCTCTTCATGTTACGATACATTTTCATGCCCTTGGGATGAATGGGAAACTTAGACGGATGAAATTCTTCCAAGATTTCCTTTTGAAGGTCTCCTATATCCGAAACACACGGTTTTCTTTCTGTCTAAACCATCTCTTCGAATCTACCTTGAATACTTTTATCCTCAACATCTGGCCCCATATATAATCGCCTAATTCTTTTGGCAATTAGTGGGTCCTCACCCTATCATGCAACAGTTCTATCTACAAGTGTTGGATGTATTTGCAAACGTGCTAACATGCTCGGATCCTTACTCGATTCGATGTTCTGCCTACAATGCACTTTACAAGAGGCTAATGTCTCTAACATCTTCCATTCCTTAATCGTTGCCAATACTGTATTCTGATGCTTCCTACTTAAAGCATTGGCAACCATGTTCCCCTCTCCCTATGTATATTCTATTCCGAAGTCACATGCCGCTAAAAAATCCAACCACCTCTGTTGCCTCATATTTAACTCCGTATGAGAGAATAAGTACTTAAGAGACTTATGGTCTATATGCAACTCGAACCACTCTCTCAAAAGATAATGTCTCCAAGTCTTCAGCGCAAAAACCACCGCTGCAAACTCCAGATCATGAGTCAGATATCTTACTTCATACGATCTCTATTGCCTTGATGCATAAGCTATCACTCCCCCTCTTTGCATCAATACTGTTCCTAAGTCTGTTCCACAAGCATCGGCATACACTACCAACTCCTAATTTCCCTCAGGTACGATCAAGACAGGAGTATTTGTCAATAGCTTCTTCAACTTCTGAAATGATCCTTTGCATCTATCTGTCCACACGAACTTCTCATTCATCCTGTTCAACCTAGTTATGGGTGCTGCTATTCGCGAGAAATTCTTAATGAATCTGTGGTAATAGCCATCTAATCCTAAGAAACTTCTCATCTTTGTGATTGTCTTTGGTCTTTTCCAGCAGTTAACGGTCTCTATCATTGATGGATATACTGCCAATTCATTCTATGATACCACATGATCATGTACTTAACATCCCATTTTCAAAAGTGGCACTTTTAAAACTTTTCCATTAATTTATGTTTTCTCAATGACTGCAATTCCAATCTAAGATGGACTTCATGGTCTCTCTCGTTCTTAGAATATACCAAAATATCATCGATGAAGATCAACACAAATCTACCTAATTGATCGTGAAAGATTCGGTTCATAAGATCTATAAATAACGCCAGGGTTGCTTAGTTCAAAAGGCATAACTAGCCATTCATATAAACCATTTCAAGTTATTAACGTAATCAAAGGAACACTATCCTCTGCTACCCTCAATTGATGGAATCCCATTGTTGAATCTAGTTATGAGAATATTCTAACTTCACTCAACTGGTCAAGCAAATTATCTATCCTAGGCAATGGATAACGATTCTTCACCGTTATCTTATTCAGCTTCCAATAATCAACGCACTTCCGTTAAATTCCACCCGACTTCTTTACGAATATCACGGAAGCTCCCTACAGTGAACTTCTCAACCTAATGAAACTTTTATACTCAAGTTCCACCAGTTGCTTTTTCAATTCCTCCATCTCCTTGGATGGTATTCTGCTAGGTGGTTTACTAACAGGCTGTGCCATCGTTGTCAAATCTTTTTGGAATTCAATAGCTCTTCCTAATGGTGACCCCATTACTGGTTCAAAGACATCTATGAAGTCCCGAACTACCAGGACTCTACATATCTCATCTTTCGGTTCCTCTATTGTACATAACATCAATCTAAACTGTTCATCTATTATATTAATGCCACCACGATCCTTTTTCCATCGGTTGGATTCTATAAGGTGATAGCTCTATCTACACAAAAGATCCTAGCGCTGTTACGCGCTAACCAGTCCATACCCTAAATAAACTCATACCCACGAAGTCTAAAAAACATATCGGTTATAAGAAAACATATGACCACACAAATCAAATATAAGGATGTGCAGCTTAATCCGAGAGTAGCATACCCACCAACCATATTAATTACACGTAAAGACATCACTAAATAAGTAGCTTCTAACTTCAACTTATCTACCACATCTTTTGAAATAAAAGAATGAGTAGCACTAGTATCAAAGAGAACTCTAATGAAAGTACTAGAGATCGAAATCATACCTCCTAACACAGCCTTCTTTCCCTTCTCCTTAGTCATTGGCCCAACCGAAGGTCCTTCCAAAGCATAAATCTTTTACTGGTTTAAATCAGGACAATCTTTCTACTTTTGCTCGAGCTATCACAAACGAAGCACTTAACCTTTAATGCTCCTATCGGCTCTGGACACTTATTTGCATAGTGGCCTCTCTGCTTACAATTATAGCAAGTTACGTTAGCAACATCCCTTCGTTCTCTACTTCCCTAAGCCTTCCCTTTTCGCTTTTGGCCCTTCTTGCCTTTCTGGTATGGGGCAAACTTACTTTTCTTCTTGACTTGAGCCTTCTGCCCACACATCGCTTTTGAGCATACATCAGCTCATACCTCCTTGCCATATCCACCACTTTATTAAATGGAAGTGCTAGACGTGTCATTGTTTTGCCACTCAATCCCAATCATAACCCCAGGATAAACTTCTCCACCTTCTTCCTCGGGTTCCTAATCAAGTCAGCTTTATATTTAGATAATGCATTGAACTTCTACATGTATTCTAACATAGACAAACTCCCTTGTTTCAATTCTACAAACTCACAAACATTGTCGACAGCTTTGATCAAAGAATATATTATTCCTCTAACACCTCCTTAAACCTTTCCTAATTTCTTGCTCAGAAATCTAAGCTCTTACAGTTTGCCACAAACTCTTGCCAGTCCCTTAAAATGTTTAGACACAAGCTTTACCTTCTGAGCATTTGCTAGCTCTAAGTCCTCACTAATTCTGTCATACATCACTAGCGAATCACCTGCCTCCAACGTCTATTTCGTTCCATCAAACATCTATCCTTCTAGACTCTAAAAACCCTTATTTATCTTGGAAAAATCCTCCCTAATTGGCTCCACCGTGTACCTTGGCATATTTTCGGCCAGCGGTGGTACTTGTTGAAATTGCTGAAAAGGCAAATTCACATCTATATCTTCTACAACCGGGGTGGGCTTTTACCAGCTTCTGCATGAACTTCCAAGACTGCCTCCCTTCTTTAGTCGTTGGTTTCCGTGCTATCATCTCCTCTACTAGGATTCACTCTCGTATTTTCTATGGTCAGACGTCAGTTATGTAGATCAATACCTTCCTTCTACATAAACAAGGATTCGTAAGAAACGAAAGTAAGGAAATTGAGAGCAATAGTAGATGTGTAAGTATATCATAACATGTGTCTGTTTCAAAATACAAGCACGGTCACTATACCAAATAGGTAAATTTGAAACACATGATATTTATAGTTTGAAACACTTTTTCAATGTTTCAAGATTCGAAACAGGTAACTGTTGTACTTTACCATTCCTAAGCATTTCCTTTTTTTCCTTTATTTTCTAAATATTTCATTTTTAGTGACACTGCAACCTATAAACTCTTTTTCATGCGTAGCGCATTTAAGAAAAAAACAACACTACCGAATTGCCTGCTTCCATCCAATCGAATTCGACTAATTTCCATCAGATCTAGTTATCTCCTACGTATTCCTTTTCAACATCAAGCTTCCATTTAATCAAGCTTCTTTCATCCCAATATTATGTCGATTTGATTTGATTTATTGACCACTTCATTTAATCAGGCAAGTTGATTTGATTTACTCAGTTTATTTCTTTTCATTTCTCTAAATATTCAAAGTTTGATTTCTCCGAATAATGGTTATAAGAAACTGTTTTTTTAACTCTTTCATTTCATTTTGCTTATGAATAGTTTCCATCTAAATGTCGGCTGCTAATTGTACGGCATCTTAATTCAAATTTGTTTCTTAGTTCATTACACTCAACCTATCCTTATATATAATCAGTCTGAAATATGAGGAAAACCAGTCACATATAGTTTGGATGAAGAAATTATTTGAAATGATCATGGTTTCAGGAAATAACACCATAATTGTGAGATATGCTGGGGAAAAGGCTGAAAATGAAGCGCTCTTGGAGCTTCGGTTAATGAGAATTACAAGATTGGTAACTCTTTTCTTTTATTACTGTAACTGCTGTCAGAAGGATATGTTTTTGATATAACATTGTGATTTATTAGGGTTTGAATGTGTTTGTTTGCAATATGGATAGAGCATTAAATACAAACAACTAGCAGAGTTGTTCAGCAAATGTGGTCTGGTAAAGGTGGTCAAAGTGATAAGGAGTCATCCAGTTGATTCTTTATTATTGATGTACTTTTAAAAGATATTTCGATAAATATTTCTTGAATTTGGATATATGACACCGGGGATATCGTCGTGTGATCTACATAGTTCATTTACTGCAATATGCTTGTATATTCAAGAATTTCCTCATCGGCGATTGGTTTCTGTTGTATTTTGTGTAATTTTTGTTTAACATCATGCATGTAATAAATAACTTATTTCTCTGGATGCTTTTTTTATGTTTTTCCTCACCTTTGCAGGCGGATGAACGAGGCTCAGAATCTGGTGATGAGGCAAATGAAAATAACTTGGATCTGGATGTAGACTGAGGCGTTAGTTATCAAGGCGCCGATAGAAAGGTTTGCTTACTGTATAAAGTTGCTCAAAATAATTTTTTCTGAAGTCCAAATAACATGCATTGTTCTCTTTCCACGGTTTCTCTCAAAGACATTTTCCTCTTATTTCTCTGCGTACCAAAATATCTTATCCCCAACCTCCAATTCAGATTCCAAATTCCCGATCTACTATCCTCATTTAAGAAAAAAATTCAAATAGGTGGAAACCCGCATAGAAACCATGCCTAAACAGATTTAAATATCAAATTGATGCATTCAAAACCCTTAAGCAGGTCGAAATCGCTTAGTTGTAGATTTCTTCTTTCATTCAAGCGGTATCGACTTATACAGCACTTTCTGTTCTCTTCACTTTCGAAATTCAAATGCTAAACAAGAGGGATTCAATGAAGACTTTGATTAGCCGAAGAGTATGGCTCTACGAAGCCTTTCCTTGAGGAAGGTGATCATTGTCTGCATCATAAAGCCCATCAATATGGTCAAGGTACTTTTTATTTATTTTGCTAATGTTTTTTTTAGATTTTCCTGATGGATCTGAAGTGAGATACGATGAAACTGGTAAAAACTTGTGTGAATGATATTATTTTTATGTTACTGCATATTTGAAAGATATGAGTTGTGAAATGATATAGAGACAAGTACATCCTTTTCAAACAATGTAATCTTCGTTGATTTATGCATCCACAACAACAATCCTCGCCACTGTTCAACAGTGCAACATACCCTTTGAATAGTAAATTGTTTCTAATCTAATCAGAGCATTTCAAAGTCTTAACTTTTTGTTTGGGTTTACTCTAAACCCTAAAAAGTTGACCCAAATTCCCATCTTTGTTCCCCGAACTAATATAATGTGTTCAATCTGATAATCGGTCTCAAAATCCATGTTGCATTTGCTAGTAGGTATTCTGGTAATTGTTTGTTATCTCTGTATTGCAATTTCGGTTTAGCATTATAAAATTCATTATTTGGGTTATATGCAGAATCTGCTTTTTAATTGAAATTGTTAAGCATTATGGTTTATAATTTTGTGCCCTTTTTAAATTCTGGTTTTAGTGAATTTGTTCTCCAGATCTGATATGTTTTAAATCAATCATAAGTTCATTCATCTCTTTTAGAAAATCCCACTTTTCCATAATAGATAGATAAATTTTGTATGAATAAATTGCTATATGATTTATTTTATTTATCAAATTTAGCAGTATTACCACTTGATTAATTTTGAGTCTGATCTTGGACTATAAGACGTTATGGAGTCAGTTTTTTGTATTCTTGTTTTGATCATTTTTCACAAAAACATATAAAACCTGAGTTTTTATAGTTAGACTTAGCCTTATTATTTTTACAGCCATATATCTTCATTCGAGGATACTTAGAGATGCAATTTGATATATCTATATTAAATTGTTTTAATGACAAAAAGAATAATATAAATGGTTTATTTTTGCCAATTTTAACTAGATATATGCGATTAGTGGTTAGCTGACAGTAAATGCGTCCAAATTTAAAATGCTCAACTGTGAAGGTACATTTAAGTTATGCTTGCAAATTAGATTTATGGTTATAATCAATAAGCGTTGGTTAGCTGACTGTAAATGTGTCCAAATTTAAAATGCTCAACTGTGAAGGTATAGTTAAGTTATACATGCAAATTACAGATACGGTTATAATCAATAAGAGAACTGTGTGAATAATATGATGTGAATGAATAAGTTATACATGAATCATAATTTATATGTGTATAATTAATTCAATATTATTCATTCTATGATAGTAGTAAAGTGTAAACCACTAGGCATGTTGATCCAGGTGTTTTGGGTTATATACCCGTAACCATCAGTTAGCAATTTTCAAATAAATAAATGAATGAATAGTTTCATTTGCTCAAAATGATCATCAATTGACAGTAGACATTACCATTGAATGAGAAAACTTAATAATGACAATGATCATATTTATGTAAATTTGGAGATAGATAAGCACAACTTGTATATTATCAAATTAATTTGTTTCACTTACTAAAATTATTCAATAGTTAGTAGACATTATCATTTAATGAGAAAATTTAATGAAAAATGGTTATAAGTTTATGTGAAATCCAAGAAATATATTATTGTTCGAGATATCTTCTCGAGGTAATTGTTCTCATGGAAAACTTTTTAAAATGAGAACTAGATTTCAAAGATTTAAATCCTTAATATTTAAATCTTTCGTTCAATTCATACTTTGTTTATATTGGAAAATATTGTGTAGATATATCAATCCAAGGTGCGGTATCACTCTCTTTTAAGAAAGTTTTTGCCTATCTCATATTACAAAGGTTTTTCTAGAAAACGTTCTTTTAAGATATAATGGAGTGAGTTTGTGCAAGTTGTGATCACTTGCACAAGTCAGAATAATACTTTAAATGGTCATATGATACATGTATATTTATTAATTTAGAAAGTGATGCCGTGTATATATAGGGAGAATGCTTCTGTTCGTGGTGACTGTTTGCAATTTGAATGGATATAATGTTAAATTCATAAGTTAATTTATATATTAAAAATATACACTTCATCCCCTCTAGTGTTTAAATAGCCTTAACATCCGCTCCGCATTGTTTTATAGAAACCCAGTTACTAACATTTGGATTAGTAAGTTTTCATTCAGCTATGTTTATTATAAATTCGCAATTATTATTACGGCGTCTTGAATTGCATAGAAGAAATATGTTAAGTTTTTTCGAAAGAATTGTGCCTTTGAGACTACATTAACATCAATCTAGCCATACACTTACTAACTACTGATTTTTTTTACTTTATAATCATTTACATGTGCTTAAGCTACTACACTGTAGATGAAAGTTATTAGTTTTGTGTCTGTTTGTGCTTATCTGTGTATACCCCCTAGTTTGTAAGAGTTTGTTGGTCAAACAATATTCTTCATTGCAATATATATATATATATATATCATATTACCTCTAACTTTCTCTTATAGGACTAAAAGATATGGTAATTGATTATTATGTTTAATTTATAGCAATAAGTTTTGCATAGCAAAGCTTGCAGCAAAATTTCATTGATCTCATCAGCCTTTGGCTTGCATAAAGGATGTATTTATATATCCACCTAGAAAGATCTACTTTTTATCACTGTACTGTTATGTCTATTATAATTGCTTCCTCAATATAAACATGAACCGGATTACTTAGATCCACCGAATATCACATCTATGGCAACATGTCCTGCTTTACCTCCATGTCCACCAAATTCATTACTCGCATTGTTATGTTATTAATTTTCAGCATATTGTTATAATTGTGCAGTTCCATACTAACATAACTCCCAGCCTGAAAGATATTGTGCAGAGTAACTAAATCGGAGGCTGGCGGCTGCATTTATAGTTTTTTTCGTTGCTATTCCCATGTTGAAGACTGTAGTTTAATTAAATGCTAGGTTGATTTACGTACCTTTTGGTTTGTGGTTGTAATATTACAGAATTACAATTTTGGGTTTGTGCCTTTTTACTATTTTATGTTGTGCATGATCCATGTAATTTATCTTTTGTCTTACCATCACAAACATCGGCTGTATTATGCTTCCTAATATACAGTAGTACGTATGAACTGAAAAAAAAATGAGAAACATACATGATTTGATGCTCTGGTTTGTTCAATGTTAGCTTAAAAGTAAATTAAAAGTTATTAAGCATGATTTACTGTGAAAAATAGAGAGCATATTCTTTATTTTGCAAACTATATGTATTTAGTAGGAGTATTTAGATTGAAATTCATTTCTTAAGGCTATAAATGCAAAATAAATGAAGAGTCCGGTAATGGGCACATGCCTACACATAGACATGTCAACAGATGCTTTCGAATGTGGATAGTGCATCCGCATCGAAATCATTTGCGGATATCAGATATCCGCATCCGTGGGATGGATATCAGATAAATATCATATCCGCTAACGATCAATAAATCAAGAATTATAAAAAGAATATTTTAATTTAACATGAATATTTTTCAATCCCATTGGTTATAGAAGTGTTAAAAATTAACAAATATGATAATAATAAATAGTTTCAAGCAGTTAAAAAAAAACATTAAATGCATATAATATAAACTACCAATTTAATAATATAATAAACGAATATCTTTCACTGTACTAAAATACATATAATTCGAACTATAACCTTGACAAGAACTGAATGGATAATTTTCGAATATGCATGTCTTCATATCCGCATCCGTTTTTCCGGATATCAGATGTTCATCTGTTTTATGGATGCGGATGCATATGGATTTTGGATTTTTCGTATATCCATTGACATCCTTACCTACACATACATATGTGTGTTTATAATTGTTATTTACTTTATATTTTATTTTTGTTTCTAATAATGTAAATAATATGTTGTTGAACAAATCATTAGTATTTTTAATTGAAATTAATAAAAAAAAACATTTTTTCTATATTATATAACCGACTGGTCGGTTTTCCATCGTTGTACGGTTTTACTAGTAATATTGACTATTATTGTAAGGTAAGATGGTGGTGCTAAGTTGTTAAAGGGGAACAAAGAGTGAAATTTGACTAGCAGGTTTGGGGGTGTTTTATCCATCATTATGTGTTAACCATACTAGCTTGCGGGTGCTTAACCAAAGTATTCATTTATGCATCCTATTCTTAGCTGAAAAATTATGCGCTCAAATGTCACACTCATTGATCCACGAATCTCTTAATAAGATGAAACTAATAAATAAGCAATTAAGTCTTATATCATAAACTTATAAAAAGTCAGGGGTTGTATGATGATGTGGTAGGTTAGTCTATCTCCATTTTCACGTATTAAATCCATGGAAAATTGCCCACGTTTTTATGTTTTGATGTCGCATTCCTGCCAAACGCTATTTTGGAATAGTACCTGTTTTTTCTGGCTCGAATTACCGTTGTATCCACTGCATGTTACGCGATTGTTTTGGAAGGATGCAGGGTTGGATCCGGATAAACCGTAACAACAAGACTATATACGAGTCTAAGACTATATACGAGTCTGTGTCCGTTTCCGAGGACATGGACATGTTCTTGACCCTAATTTTGCACCTCTTCTGCCAACCTTGGAACAAGTAGATATGAATAATTATGATGTATTGAAGATAGATATAACGATTCAGAATTTGACCACTTTAAAATATATTATTTAAAGTGATTTTAAATCCTGTTTCATTTCTATTACCCGAAGGTTTTGAAGTTTTGATAAGTTTTTCCAAATATTGTTTTTCTTTATTAAATTTTGAAACATTATTTGTAATTTTATCCAATTTTTCTTTTAATTTAAAATTTAAAATTTTCAGTGTTTTTATATTACTTTTCAAGTTGATATTTTCTTTTAACAAGTTATCATTTTCTAGTTTAACTTTTTCAAAATCAATAGATATAGTCTCATATTCAAGTAAACTACTTTTATTTTTTCTTGAGATAATTCTAGTTCCTCCTCTAAAATAATTTTTTCATCTTTTACCATTCCTATTTGAAGTTCTAATCAATTTATTTTGGCTATGTGTTCTTTATTCAATTTTTCATTTTGTCTAAATTTATCATCTAATTCCAAGCCAAGCTCTAATAATTCATCATAGCTAAGTTTGGGACATACCTCATCAGTTTGTGCCATAAAACATATATTAGCTTGTTCTCCGTCACTATCGTTATCACTATCTGATGATGATTAAGAATCCGATGTTAGTCCCTCAAAAGATGGTTTTGATGACAACAACCTTCGAATAAGATTTTAAAATAAATACTAACATTATAGTTTAGATATATATGTATATGCAGGATTTAACCATGCAGGTACAAAGAATGAAGACTGTACAGTATAGAGATTCAAGACTGAAGATATCAAGATTGAAGACTCATGAGTATCAAGATTATCAAGAGTTCAAGATTTCAATAATAAGTAATTTAATTAGGAATTTTGTTAAAACTTCTATAAAAGCACTGACATATTAAAATCCAGTTTATTCGTGGAATGTAATCCACTTTGAGCTCGTTAAAGGGATGGAACCCTAAATAGGATGGAATATACGAAAAATCTAGTGGAACATTGATTTATATCCACTAACTTTTATTCAAATGTTTTTACAAAATTATATCTTGTTTTCAAATGATTTCAAAGCCTTCCTTTTAAAAGAATCAAAAACATCCATCCTGGTTTTAAAATACTTTTAGCCTCAAAATAATCTTTATCTTCAAAATCAAATTATCCTTGGTTTTAAACTATCTTTTAATAATAATATATTTAACTTTTAATATTTATACTTATATTTAAATATAAAATTATAGTAAAATTTTATATATATCAAAATATTATTCTCTATATTTATTTATGTATTTTAACTACAGTTAAGTATATTTATAAAGTTTAAAAATAGTTTTAATACAAGATAGAAGTTATTTTCAAAGAAAAACAAATCACCAAAAATACCATAGGCTGGTCGACAACCCCTAGGTACCCCTGTCGACAAGGTGGCAGTTGATTTTAAAATTTTGAATTTCAAAAGAAGTGTCTATTCGTCATATCCTTTCATGAATGGACATGGCCGTTATTCTACTATAAATAAGGGCAGTTTTAAACGAATTTAAATTCAATTTTCTTTGATTTCACTTATCTTCTTCTTCCATATTTCTTTATATATATTTTTACTATTACTCTGCCGAAATTACCATTGAATCAAACTAGATCGTCTCAGGTTTGATTCTCTATCACCATCTCAACAAGATCTCAGTGCTATTTAGAGTTATAGGCTTCTTTGTAATAAATTAAGCGAGAAAAGGTGTGATTGTGGCCTGTGAAATTAATCAAGCGAGAAAAGGTGCGATTGTAGCCTGTGAAATCAATTGGGTGAACTTGTTGCCCGTAAAATCAAGTATCTCTATCCAGAGGATTGTGAATCTGGAGTGGTGTACCTCGTGGCCTTGAAATCGAGGGTGCAACTGTAAAAATTTCTTTTGAAAGGAAATTCGTACTTGTGTGCAGGACTGGATGTAGGGTAACTCCGAACCAGTATAAAATATGGTGTGTTCTTTCCTTTATTGCTTTTACTTTATTTCTGCATCTGTGTTTGATTCTGTGATCATATCTATGTCTGAATATTGCATGCATTTGTGTTCAAATTAACATAAACTCAAAAAGATTTAGTAATTCCTTAAAACACTATTCACCCCCCTCTAGTGTTAATTCCAGCCTTAAGATCTGTAATCCGCATTTCTCACATTTGGTATCAGAGCAAGGTTTTCAAGTTTCATAATATGATTTTTGAAAAAACTTTTGAAATGGCTATGTTTAAAAAACTTGTTAATACTAGTTTAGAAATATTCAAATCATCATTATCTCTTGAGTCTGCATATAATCAATATTCAAATTCAAGTTGTCTACCGAAATTGTATGATGTGCAGGAAACATGTTTTTTGGGTGTTGAGGAATCAATTCACAATGGAAAAATTATGCAGATCAAAAAGAATAAATGGATACTCGGTAGTGGATGCTCTAGACACATGATTGGTAATCCAAATATGCTGAATGATATAATATACAAAGACGGAGGACTGGTTAACTTTGGAGATAACTCAAAAGGATATGTAATTGGCATCGGCAAAGTCGGTAACTCCGAAAATCCTATTATTACTAATGTTTTGCTAGTTAAGAATCCGAAACATAATCTGCTAAGTATTAGTCAACTTTGCAATAAAGGATATAAAATTAAATTTGAAAAAGATAAGTGTCACATTGAAGATAATAATTCAACCATAATATTTGAGGGAATTAGGAAAAAGAAATTTATATTATAAGTATGAAAGTTTCAAATGATAACCTGTGTCTTTTGGCAAATACAAGCGACTCTTGGATTTGGCATAAGAGATTTGGGCACTTGAATTTTAAACTCTTATCCAGACTGTCTAAACATGATCTAGTAAGAGGTCTCACTAAAATGAATTTTAAAGTGGATGGTTTATGTGATGCATGTCAATTAGGAAAACTTAGAAAAAGTTCCTCTAAATTAAAAGATACGATTTCAACCTTAAAACCTCTTGAATTACTTCACCTTGATTTATTTGGTCCATCTCAAATTCTGTCAATAAATCATAGTAAATATGTTTTTGTAATTGTAGATGATTATTCTAGATTTACATGGACAATATTTTTGAAACATAAAAGTGATACTTTTGAATGTTTTAAGAACTTTACAAAAAGGATTCAAAATTAACTTTCTCTAGAAATTATAACCATTCGTAGTGATCACGGTGGTGAATTTGAAAATGAAAAGTTTGAGAAATTCTGCAATAAAGAGGGAATAACTCACAATTTTTCATTTTCAAGAACTCCACAACAAAACGGAATAGTAGAACGTAAAAATAGGACGATTCAAGAGTGTGCGAGAACTATGCTTTCAGATAGTAAATTACCAAAGTATTTTTGGGCAGAAGCAGTTGCTACCGCCTGTTATATTTTAAATAGAATTTTAATCAGACCTTTAACTGATAAGACATCTTATGAACTTCTTCACTCAAAGAAACCTAAGGTATCTTATTTTAAATTTTTTGGAAGCAAATGTTTTATTTTAAATACAAAAGATAATTTAGATAAATTTGATCCTAAATCGGAGAAATGTATCTTTATCGGATATTCTAATAGAAGTAAAGCGTACAGAGTGTTTAATTTAAAGAACTAACGCCATCGAAGAAACAATGCATGTTTCATTTGATGAAAGCCTCAAAATTTTTGAAGATACAAATGATGAAGAGGATTTAGTCACTCAAAATCAAGAGTCAACTAAAACTAATAATGATATTAATCATCCTAATTAAAAGATTAAACTTTTAAAAGATCATCCTATAGAAAATATACTTAGAGATATGCAATCTGTTGTTAAAACTAGAAATCAACTAATTAAAATGAGCAATGTAGCCTTTATATCAACCATTGAACCCAAAAATCCAAAAGAAGCATCAACTAGTATTCATGGATTTTGGCTATGCAAGAAGAACTAAATCAATTCACTAGAAATGATGTTTGGGAACTTGTTCCTAGACCTGAAAATAAAACTATAATTGGAACTAAATGGGTTTATAAAAATAAAATGAATGAACAAGGAGGGGTTGTTAGAAATAAAGCTCGGTTAGTCGCTCGAGGTTATTGTCAAGAAGAAGGAATAGATTTTGATGAAACCTTTGCTTCCGTAACAAGATTAGAAGCCATTAAGATTCTACTTGCTTTCGCAAATCATAAAAATTTCAAATTATATCAAATGGATGTTAAAAGTGCCTTTTAAATGGATTTGTACAAGAGGAAGTATATGTTGAACAACCACCACTTTTTGAAAATGAAAAATTACCAAATCATGTTTACAAACTTAAGAAGACTCTATATGGTCTAAAACAAGCTCCTAGAGCCTAGTATGATAGACTAAGATCTTACTTATTACAATCAAACTTTGAAATTGGTAAAGTAGATAATACTCTTTTTATTAAAAGAAATAAAAATGATATTCACTAGTACAAGTTTACGTAGATGATATCATTTTCGGATCAACTAATTTTGAAATTAATAAAGAATTTTCTGAAATAATGATAAAAGAGTTTGAGATGAGTCATATGGGTGAATTAAACTTCTTTCTAGGATTGCAAATAAAGCAATTAGATAATGGTATCTTTATTAGTCAAGAAAAATATGCTAAAGACCTAGTTAGTAAATTTGGTTAGACTACTGCAAGTGGAAAACCCACTCACATGGCAACCAATGAGTACCTAAGTAAAGAAGATCTCTCGAAAGATGTAGATCAAAAATTATATAGATGAATGATTGGATCACTACTCTATATCCTTGCTAGTAGACCTGATATCATGCATAGTGTTTGTCTTTGTGCAAGATATCAATCCCAACCTAAAGAGAACCACTTAAAAGCTGTAAAACGTATCATAAGATACGTTAAACACACCTTTGATTATGACTTATTTTATCCTAAAAATAATTCTTTTTAATTAATATCTTACTGTGATGCTGGTTATGCTGGTTGTAAATCAAACCGAAAAAGTACAAGTGGAACTTGTCACTTTTTGGGGCATTCTCTGATTTCCTCTTTAGAAAAACGCAAAACACAGTTTCTTTATCAACAACTTAAGCAGAGTATATTGCTGCTGCTTTGGCTTGTTCTCAAGTAATATATATGCAACAAACTCTAAATGATTTTGGTTTAAATATATCAAAATCACCAATTTATTTTGATAATACCAGTGCAATAAATTTATCCAAAAATACTACTCATCAATCTCAAACTAAACATATTGATATCATACATCATTTTCTCAGAGATAATATAAGTAGGGAAGTAAAATTACTCTCGACTATATATCAATTCTGAGAACCAAATTGCTGATATCTTAACAAAACCCTTAAATGAATCTATATTTACTAAATTAAGAAGAGAATTAGGTATTTGTTCAATAACTGAAATATAGAATATAAATACAAAGTATAATTAAAAATTAAATTAAATTAAAATCAAAGAGTAAAAATATAGGTACCATGTCGATAACACCCTCTTACCCCTGTCGACATGTAACGGCTTTTTTTATTTTTGAAATTTTCCCACCAAAATTCAAATAAGTGGTTATATATTCTTTTTATTTCGAAATTTTTTTCATTCCTTCTGTCCTTTCTCTGTTCTAACTTCTGAAAATAATAAAACAATGGTCTCCTCTTCCAAATCAAACAAAAATTTAACCTTTTCGTTCCCTTCTCCTTCTACCGGACCATTTCAACGAACTACGCTTGCACTAGTGATGAAAATGGAGGATTCCTTGAAGGAGGCACTGCAACTAATGACTGAAATTCATGTAGTGCAACTCAGAATGGCCAAAGAACAAGAACGGCAAGGCAAAATCCTTAGAAATTTGCAAAAATTTCTAATGGACAATCACACTAATCCGATCTTGATTGATGAAGAATCTTTAGGAGATCAAGTGCAAGAGGACATCGAGAAGAAGAAGAAGCCTTCATGAAAGAAGAGCACGCTGAAGATGACGACAAAGTCATTTGCTTTGGCAAAATGTGCTTTGACAAGGATAAAAATCTAGTCGAACAACGTGGAAATTTCTGTTTCCACTACCCAAATTGTTCGGTTCATAGATCTCCCATTTTCAAGGACACACATTAGTTTCTTTTCTCTTTTTCCTATTGTTGTATGATCTTACTTTCATCCTCTACGCAAATGTAAACAAAACAATATATAATTAATAAATAATTTGTGTTCCTTATATTTGATTTCTCAAATTATCACTATATAAGTATTATCATATATGGATCCTTAGTTAGGATAGTTAGTAATTTTTAGTTTTAGAATTAAGTGATGATTATTTATGATAACACTATCATTATAGTCACATGTCATATAGTGTTAGTTTTAGGGGGAATTATATAGTTTGAAGTTAGTTTTTGTTAATGACAAGGGGGAGTATAAAATAAGATAGTTAGGCATAAATTAAGGGGGAGTTATTAGGATGGAAGTAATATTTTATAAACAAAGGTTGTCATCATCAAAAAGGGGAAGATTGTTAGTCCATGATAAGATGGTTTTGATGACAACAATCTTCGAATAAGATTATAAAATAAATACTAACATTATAATTTAGATATATATTGTATATGCAGGATTTAACCATGCAGGTACCAAGAATGAAGACTGTACAGTATAAAGATTCAAGACTGAAGATATCAAGATCGAAGACTCATGAGTATCAAGATTATTAAGAGTTCAAGATTTCAATAATAAGTAATTTAATTAGGAATTTTGTTAAAACTCCTAGAAAAGCACCGACATCTTAAAATCCAATTTATTCGTGGAATGGAATCCACTTCGAGCTCGTTAAAGGGATGAAACCCTAAGTAGGATGGAACCTACGGAAAACCTAGTGGAACATTTTTTTTGTATCCATTAACTTTTATTCAAATGTTTTTACAAAATTATATCTTATTTTCAAAATGATTTCAAAACCTTCATTTTAAAAGAATCAAAAACATCTATCCTGGTTTTAAAATACTTTTAGCCTCAAAATAATCTTTATCTTCAAAATCAAATTGTCCTTGGTTTTAAACTATCTTTTAACAATAATATATTTAACTTTTAATATTTATACTTAGATTTAAATAAAAAATTATATAATTTTTTTATATATATCAAAATATTATTCTCTATATGTATTTATGTATTTTAACTATA
Organism: Allium cepa; assembly: GCA_030765085.1. Lineage (NCBI taxonomy): Eukaryota > Viridiplantae > Streptophyta > Magnoliopsida > Asparagales > Amaryllidaceae > Allium > Allium cepa. The sequence goes on along the minus strand of CM060934.1, from coordinate 538,409,895 downwards.
GTTAAGCATATTTATAAAGTTTAAAATAGTTTTAGTACAAGATAGAACTATTTTCAAAGAAAAACAAATCACCAAAAATACCAAAGGCTTGTCGATAACCCCTAGGTACCCCTGTCGACAAGGTGGCAGTTGATTTTAAAAATTTGTATTTCAAAAGAAGTGTCTATTCGTCATATCCTTTCATGAATGGACATGGCTGTTGTTCTACTATAAATAGGGGCAGTTTTAAACGAATTTAGATTCAATTTTATCTGATTTCACTCCTCTTCTTCTTCCATATTTCTTTATATATATTTTTACCATTACTCTGCCGAAATCACTATTGAATCTAACTAGATCATCTCTGGTTTGATTCTCTATCACTATCTCAACAAGATCTCAGTGCTATTCAGAGTTATAGGCTTCTTTGTAATAAATTAAGCGAGAAAAGGTGTGATTGTAGCCTGTGAAATCAATCAAGCGAAAAAAGGTGTGATTGTAGCCTGTGAAATCAATTGGGTGAACTTGTTGCCCATAAAATCAAATATCTCTACACAGAGGATTGTGAATCTGGAGTGGTGTACCTCATGGCCTTGAAAAAAATCGAGGGTGTAATTGTAAAAATTGCTTTTGAAAGAAAATCCGTACTTGTATGCGGGACTGGATGTAGGGTAACTCCGAACCAGTATAAAATCCGGTATGTTGTTTCCTTTATTTCTTTTACTTTATTTCTGCATCTGTGTTTGATTCTGTAATCATATCTGTGTCTGAATATTGCATACATTTGTGTTCAAATTAACATAAACTCAAAAAAATTTAGTAATTCCTTAAAACACTATTCACCCCCTTTAGTGTTAATTCTAGCCTTAAGATCCGTAATTCGCATTTCTTACATCCGAGTCATCCCGTGTTACTTTGAAAGCTTTCTTCTTTTTGATTTTTTCAATTTTGTTCTTCTTTTATCATTGTTGAGCTTGGGACAATCTTCCTTCATATGTCCAAATTGATCACATTCATAGCATTTGATTGAAATTTGATTTGTTGAGCTTAATTTTCCTCCTTTATGAAATCTGGTCATTTTCCTAAACTTCTTGAATTTATTGTAGTTTTTGGCAATAAATATGATTTTTTCTTCGTCTAAGTCGGAGTCTTCATTTGTTGCTGAAAATGCTATGTTTTGCTTCTCCGAATTTTGTTTTTTTTGCCTGTAAATTAGCTTCATAGGACATTAAATTTCCTATCAATTCTTCAAATAAGAGTGTTGAGAGGTCATTAGGTTCTTCGATAGCTAATACTTTTCTTTCCCACTCCGGAGTTAAAGAATTGAGTATTCTAGATACTAAATCAAAATTTGTGAATTTAACTCCTAGTGTCATTAAATCGTGTTGAATAGTTTAGAATCTAGGGTACATGTCCACTATAAATTCATTTTGTTTCATTTTAAATGATGAAAATTGATTTTGTAAAATTGAAATTTTAGTTTTCTTAACTTTGTTCATGCCTTCGCTTGTAACTTATAAGGTACGCCAAATGTCATATGCAGTGTTACATAACATGACACATGAAAATTCATTCTTATCTAATGAACAAAATAAAACATTCATAGCTTTGGCATTATTAGAAGCTGTGGTTTTTTGTGCATCATTCCATGTGTTCATAGCAGTGTCAGGTGCTTCATATTTATTTTGAGTGACTGACCAAATTTCTAATCCATTAGCTTGCATAAAAATTCTCATACGTGTTGACCAATATGCATAACTAGAACCAATAAGAAGTGAGGGACGTGCTGTGGATTGACCTTCTTGAAAAATACTTGCCATATTAAAGTGATTCAAATACATGTTCCTGTATTTTGATCAAATCTTTCTCTGATACCAATTGAAAGTCTACGGGTTGGATCGTGTAGTGTGTATGAAAGTATATGTGACAAAATATATGATGCAGCTAAAATAATATTAATCTAAATAAATATAGAATAAGCACACCAGAATTTTATACTGGTTCGGACCTCCCATCCTACGTCCAGTCCCGAAGCTCCCCTTCGAATTCGACTATCAAAAACCCTCGCTTCGCCCGGAGGAATAGACTTGGTTACAATGAGTTGTTCTTGTCAAATGTGTGTTCTAATATAACATGGACGTTGACTAATTAGTACAATTGCTTGCAATATATTTCTAAGGAATGTTGTCTATGAAGAACTAAGTATATGGAAGAGTGAATGCAAGTAAAGATTGCTAGAGTGAAGAGATCAAGAATATAAAATAGAGTATAGAATTAGAAAGCGTAAGTAAGTGAAGTGTATGTTCTCTTGATTCTTGATGCTATATATAGTTGTAGATAAGTATCTTGAGTAGTTACATCCATTAATGAATCATCTAAGGTTGCTTCTATTGATGGTGAAGAGTTGTGGCGAAGAGAAGCGGAGATGTCCATTCACATGTGGCAGTTGTAGTTTATTTCTGAAGTTCGAGTTTGAATTTAGACGTCTGGTATTTGTTTCAAACATCTGATACTATTTTTTTTGAATATAGTAGAGGATCGATGTCTGAGTGCTATTACCAGAAGTTTGATATGTTGCATGTAAGTTTATGTGCATCCTTTCTTTTACTTCCTTGTACATATGGATTTGTAGTCTCTTGTAATGTCCTTTCAGCCTCGTTCTTGTCTTTTTAGTGATGTTGTTCTAACAAGTACCTGTATATATAAATATATATGTATATTCGATTTTCATTGTATAGTTGTTGTCATCGAAACCGTAGATTGGATTTCCTAACATTCTCCCCCTTTTTTATGATGACAGCTGTATAATGTACTTAGATATAATTTTATAAATCTCTGCCTGAATATGTGCTTATCATTATTTCTCTCCCTTTGGCATTATCAAAAAGCATCAATACAAGAATATGTATGATATAATCAATAATCATGCCCTTAGATAGTATGTACACATTAATCAAAAAAAATTTATCCGACCGCCGTTTTATTGAAGTTAGCAATATATTGTGTGTAAATTTTATTTAATCTTAATTTATATATCATGTACACACTATTAATCAGGAATATTTACCGATCGCCGGAAAGTTATAATATATCAATTTACTAAATTATTATGAATAGACAAAGGCAACTAATTACGTATAAGTAACAAGCCAAAAAGCGTTTTTATAACCATTAAACATAGTGATTACATGTATAGATTTTTGATTCCATTACAATACAAAAGATGGAACCGATAAAAATATCTAAGGATTTTTAGGGGAAGCTTTGGCTTGATCATCCCCTTCATCTTCATTCTTGGAAGAACTAACTTGTATTCTAGGAGATTTTGGAGTTTTTTCTAGAGGTTCTTTTCCCTCTTCAAAAAGTTTAGAATGTTTTGAAGGAGGAGGAGAAGGCGTTGGAGTTGGCAAATCTTCTGAAGGTGGTGTAGGGCCACTGACTCGTTGGAGAACCTCTTTTAGAATAGATAATGTTGTTGAAAGCGAAGTTTCAACTATGGCTAGGCGAGAAGCAAATGTTTTTTTGAAGCTATCGATATGCTTAGCCAATAATATTTGATTTCTTGATAAGATAAGTTGATTTTGGAGAGTTAAATCTCGAATGCTTTCATTTGGATTAGTTTCAGTATGAGTCTCCAATCTTGGCCTGGATGTCAAAAGGTGCAGGAGGAGGAGGAGTGTGTTCGTGATGTTGTTCTTCTTCTTGGCCTGGATAATGTCAGACGTCTGAAAATGACCTGATTTTTATGTTAAGAAGGCAGAGATTTTGTTCAGACGTCTGGTCACAACTTCAGACGTCTGAAATAGATTGTTTTGTATTTTGTATGAGGCAGAGACAATTTTCAGACGTCTGGTTGTTTATATCATACGTCTGATATATGTACAGGATTAAAAAATGGTGTGATACAAGGGAGTTAGACGTCTGATGGCATTGATCAGACGTCTGAAATCTTCAGCATGTCTAAAAATAGTCTTATTTTGGAAGGTTTTGCTTGATTTTCGAGGGATCGATTTTATTGAAACATAATATTATTATTTTTGAAAATAAATACAAATATAATTAAATGAAAATACAATGAAAATAAACAAATTTATTTAGATGAAGATGGAGCATTGCTATCTTTAGATTTGCTATCCTTCCATGGCTTGAGTGGAGACCAAATATTTCAATCATTGGTTTTTGGGGAACCAGAGAATTTCCTAGGTGGAGAATCACAAGATGTATGATAAGAGGCAGAAGGATCCAGAGGATTGCAAGGAATCTGAAGTGGTTCATGTATATCCTTTTTTCGTGAATTGTAAATTTTGATTGCTACTTGCTCAATAAAACTCAGTTGTCTCGCAATGACTTTTTTTCCGAAGTGTAATTCTCGTTGTAAATTCATTTGTTGCTTTTGGTAATGATGTATATCATCGATTTTTTCCTTAGTGTTAGGAGAGACAAATAGAGATCGTTTGGACCGTTTTTTGTCGGGAGTGAATCTCGTGTGGTAGGATGACCACTTATAGGTCAGCTCTTGACCTGGTGTAGGAGTAGGAAGTCGATGAGGGTTATCCGCTAAACTATCCGAGGTTGGTGTTGAAAAAGAGAGGTAAGAGTTGTCAGAAGACATGTTTTTGTTTTGGTTTTGTTTGTTTTAAAAGGAACCAATATAAAATCTGTATTTTATTTGTAAAAGGAGGAGCTATTTATTCACGTTTTAAAAGGTTATAAATAGTTATTTTTAGAAAACAAACATTCTAAAGAAATTGTTGGTCAGTGTTAAAATATTTTGCTTGTGGATTAAAACTTATTAACCAAAAAATAGAATGAATGAAATTTAGAATTATTAGCTAATAATATCATTAAGCGAACATATTCCTAAATCGCATCGTAGTTTAACAAACGTTTGTTCATTTAATGGTTTTGTGAAAATATCTGTTATTTGATTCTCAGTATTTACGTATTCTAATGTAATAATTCCTTTTTTAGTTTGTCGCGAGTGATGTCGTATATCTATATGTTTAGTATGTGAGTGATTTACAGGGTTTTTCGATAAATTTGTTGCACTTGTATTATCGCAATATATTGGTGATTTATCGATAACTTTTCTGAAAGCGTTTGTTGCATGTATATCGCTTGTGCATATGTAAGGCCGCTGAAATATATTCGGCTTCGCAAGTGGATAAAGAGACACAGTTTTGCTTTTTTTGCTAAACCAAGAAACTGACGATTGTCCAATAAAATGACACGTTCCGCTAGTACTCTTATGATCTATTTTACGTCTACCGAAATCTACGTCACTATATGAAATAAGTTCAAACGATGAATCCTTAGGTAAAACAAACCATAATCTCTAGTACTAGATAAATATCGTAAGATACGTTTAACAGCTTTTTGGTGAGACTCTTTTGGTTTTTCTTGAAATCGGGCACAAAGACATACGCTCATCATAATGTCGGGTTGATAGCCGTCAAATATAGTAAGGAGCCAATCACAATACGATATAATTTTTCATCAAAATCTTTTCCATTACCATCCTTTTCTAAGTGAACACTAGTACTCATTGGTGTTGGTTTGCTCAAAGTTTTGTCCATTTCAAAACAACGTAAATCGTTATAATATTTTTCTTGATGAATAAAAAAACCATTTTCAAGTTGTTTTATTTGTAAACCTAGAAAGAAATTTAATTCACTAATGTGAGACATTTCAAATTCACTTTTCATAATGTTTGAAAATTGAGTACAAATATTTTCGTTAGTTGAACCAAAAATAATATCGTTTACGTAAGTTTGTACAACTAAGATGTTATTATTTTCTCGTTTAATAAATAAGGTCGTATCTATTTTACCTATTTGAAAACTAGATGCAATTAAATGATTCTTAAGACATTCGTACCAGGCACGGGGGGCTTGCTTTAAACTATATAGGGCTTTGTGCAATTTAAAAACATGATCGGGATATTTTTCGTGAACAAATAATGGAGGTTTTTCAACATATACGTTTCTTTAATAAAACCATTTAAAAAGCGCTTTTGACGTCCATTTGAAATAATTTAAAATTTTGATGACTTGAAAAAGCAAGTAATGTACGTATGGCTTCGAGTCTTGCTACTGGAGCAAAGTTTCGTCATAGTCGATACCTTATTCTTGATTATAACCCCTGAGCGACTAAACGTGCTTCATTCCTAATTATATTTCCCTTTTCATCTTCTTTGTTTTTAAATACCCATTTTGTTCCAATAACTGATCGATTTTTTGGTTTTGGTACTAATTCCCAAACATTATTACGTTCAAATTGATTTAATTCTTCTTGCATGACTATTATCCAAAAAGCATCGTTTGAAGCTTCTTTATAATTCTTTGGTTCAAAATTTGACAAAAATGCAATATGACTTATTTGGTTAAGTTAATTTCTAATTACTCTGAAATTAAGATTCCCAATGATATTATCTTTTGGATGATATTTTAGAATTCTAGGGGCTGACACTGGAGTATTATTTTGTGCATTTGTCTCATTGTTAGGCGAGTTTGTTGTATTTGTTATAGGAATAGTTTCTTCATCGTCATTAGTATGATTTTTAAGGAAATTTTCATCAAATGAAACATGTATACTTTCTTCAATTGTGTTAGTACGTTTATTAAAAATTCTATATGCCTTGCTACGATCCGAATATCCAACAAAAATTCCTTTATCGGCCTTCGGGTCAAATTTTCCTAAATTATCTTTTGTATTTAATATAAGACATTTTGATCCGAAAGTTTTAAAGTATGATACTTTAGGTTTTCTTTCAAAAAACATTTCGAAGCAAGTATGTTTAGTCATAGGTCGTATGGTTACTCGATTCAAAACATAACAAGCCATAGCAATAGCTTCAGCCCAAAATGTTTTGGTAAACCACTACTATTTAATAGTGTTCGTGCATATTCTTGTAACGTACGATTTTTTCTTTCTAGTACACCATTTTTTTGTGGTATGCGCGGAAAATAGAAATTATGACTTATGCCCTTTTATTACAAAAATTAGTAAAAATATCATTTTCGAATTCTCCACCGTGATCACTTCGAATATTCTTAATTTTAGAATCCATTTTAGTTTTATTTTTTTTAGCAAAAATTTTAAACATACCAAAAATGTCACTTTTATGTTTTAAAAATAAGGTCCATGTATATCTTGAAAAATCATTAATTATCACGAAAACATATATTTTGTGATTTATAGATCGTACTTGAGTTGGACCAAATAAATCTAAATGTAATAATTCTAACTGTTGTTTTGTAGAAATATTATTTTTAGATTTAAAAGAGCTTTTCTTTAGTTTACCGATTTAACAAGCGTTACATAAATTTTCTACTTTATAATTTATTTTAGGTAAGCCTCTAACTAGCTCATATTTTGCTAATTAATTAATATATTTAAAACTAATATGACAGAATCGTTTATGCCACAACCATAGATCATCATATTTGGCCGTTAAGCATGAGTTTGAATTTCGATTTATATTTATATTTAAGACATAAATATTTTTGTTTCTAAAACCCTCAAAGATAAATTATTTGTTATTGTCGAAAATATTACATCTATCTTTTTTGAAATTAATTTGAAAACCTTTATCGCATAATTGACCAATGCTAAGTAGGTTGTGTTTTAATTTTTCTACTAACATAACATTTGTAATAATAGGAGAGTTAGAAATACAAGAGTTGATGACTTCTCTGATGCCAACGACGTATCCTTTTGAATTATCTCCAAAAGTTACCGTTCCACCATCGATATATGTTATATATTATAGCATTTTTGCATTCCCGGTCATATGCTTGGAGCAGCCATTATCAAGTATCCATTTCTCCTTATTTTTTATTTTGGGTACCTGCAAGATAAAAATGATTTAATTGGTATGCATATACTTTGTTAGGGTCCTAGATGTTAGGAGGAGTAGGTAGCCATATCCAAGAAGGTTTGGTACCTTTATGAACATAATTTTTATTATAGACTACATTATCTAGAAAATTCTTAAGATGTTTTTGTATAATCAAATTATTATTTGTCTTAGGAATCCAAATTTTTATGTTTTTGGTATTCGTATTAGACGTAGGTGATCTTTTAGTCTTTTGATAAATAAACTATACTTCTTAATATTATACCCTTTTTGTTTAGGAATATTTTTAAATCCTATTCCATTTCTATTACCTGAAGGTTTTGAAGTTTTGAAAAGATTTTCCAAATCTTGTTTTCCATTATTAAATTTTGAAACACTATTTGTAATTTTATCTAATTTTTCTTTTAATTCAAAATTTTCAATTTTCAATATTTTTATGTTACTTTCCTAGTTGATATTTTCTTTTAGCAAGTTATTCTTTTCTAGTTTAACTTTTTCAAAATCAATAGATATAGTCTCATATTCAACTAAACTAATTTTATTTTTTTCTTGAGATAATTCTAATTTCTCCTCTAAAATAAATTCTCATCTTTTAACATTCCTATTTCAAGTTCTAATCGATTTATTTTGACTATGTATTCTTTATTCAATTTTTTAATTTGTCTAAATTTATCATCTAATTCCATACTAAGCTCTAATAATTCATCATAGCTAAGTTCGGGACATACCTCATCAGTTTGTGCCACAAAACATACATTAGCTTATTCTCCGTCACTATCGCTGTCACTATCTGATGATGATGAAGAATCCGAGTCATCCCACGTTACTTTGAAAGCTTTCTTCTTTTTGAATTTTTAAATTTGTTCTTCTTTTTATCATTGTTGAGCTTGGGACAATCTTTCTTTATATGTCCAAATTGATCACATTCATAGCATTTGATTGACGTTTGATTTGGTGGGCTTGATTTTCCTCCTTTCTGAAATCTGGTCATTTTCCTAAACTTCTTGAATTTGTTGTAGTTTTTGGCAATAAATACAATTTCTTCTTCGTCTAAGTTGGAGTCTTCATTTGTTGCTGGAAATGCTATGTTTTTCATCTCCGAATTTTGTTCTTTTCTTGCCTGCAGATTAGCTTCATAGGACATTAAATTTCCTATCAATTCTTCAACTAAGAGTGTTGAGAGGTCATTGGCTTCTTCGGTAGCTAATACTTTTCTTTCCTACTTTAGAGTTTAAGAATTGAGTATTCTAGATACTAAATCAAAATTTGTGAATTTAACTCCAAGCGCCCTTAAATCGTGTTGAATAGTTTGGAATCTAGAGTACATGTCCACTATAGATTCATTTTGTTTCATTTTAAATGATGAAAATTGATTTTGTAAAATTGAAATTTTAGTTTGCTTAACTTTGTTCGTGCCTTCATGTGTAACTTGTAAGGTACGCCAAATATCATATGCAGTGTTACATAACATGACATGTGAAAATTCATTCTTATCTAATGAATAAAATAAAACGTTCATAGCTTTGGCATTATTAGAAGCTGCGGTTTTTTATGTATCATTCCATGTGTTTATAGCAGTGTCAGGTGCTTCATATTTATTTTGAGTGGCCGATCAAATTTCTAATCCATTAGCTTGCATAAAAATTCTCATACGTGTTGACCAATATGCATAATCAGAACCATTAAAAAGTGGGGAACGTGCTATGGATTGGCCTTCTTGAAAAATACTTACCATATTAAAGTGATTCAAAATACGTGTTACCGTACTTTGATCAAACCTTGCTTTGATACTAATTGAAAGTCTATGGGGTGGATCGTGTAGTGTATATGCAAGTATATGTGACAAAATATATGATGCAGCTAAAATAATATTAATCTAAGTAAATATAGAATAAGCACACCAGAATTTTATACTGGTTCGGACTTCCCGTCCCGAAGCTCCCATTCGGAATTCGACTATCAAAAAACCTCGCTTCGCGTAGAGGAATAGGCTTGGTTATAATGAGTTGTTCTTGTCAAATGTGTGTTCTAATATAACACGGATGTTGACTAATTAGTTTTTCCAGTATATTTCTAAGGAATGTTGTCTATGAAGAACTGAGTATATGGAAGAGTGAATACAAGTAAAGATTGCTAGAGTGTAGAGATCAAGAATATAGAATAGAGTACAGAATTAGAAAGCGTAAGTAAGTGAAGTAAGTGTATGTTCTCTTGATTCTTGATGCTATATATAGTTGTAGATAGGTATCTTGAGTAGTTATATCCATTAATGAATCCTCTAAGGTTTCTTCTATTGATGGTGAAGAGTTGTGGCGAAAAGAAGCAGAGATGTCCATTCACATGTGGCAGTTGCAGTTTATTTATGAAGTTTGATTTTGAATTCAGACATCTGATATTGGTTTTAGACGTCTAATACTATATATTTTTCTGAATATAGTAGAGGATCAGACGTCTGAGTGCTATTACCAGACGTCTGATATGGTGCATGTTAGTTTTTGTGCATCCTTTCTTTTACTTCCTTGTACCTATCGACTTGTAGTCTCTTGTAGTGTCCTTCAAGCATCGTTCTTGTCTTTCTAGTGATGTTGTTCTAGCAAGTACCTGTATATATAAATATATATGTATATTCGATTTCCATTGTATAGTTGTTGTCATCGAAACCGTAGATTGGATTTCCTAACATATTACACCTTTATTTTTTTATTATATGAACATACATTCAAATAGTATAAGTATTAATTAGTTCCCTAATCAATTTTACTTTTACAAAACATACTTAGAAAATTCTAGAATGTAATCAATAAAAAGTAAGTATAAAAAGACAAAAAGTGTTATAAAAGTCAAAAAGTAAACATTAAATCAAACAAATATAATTATTATATTCTTTACTTAATATTTAAGTGAAAATGACATAAAGTAATGATTTGAATTATGATGCTAAGTGTTGAAAAAATTTGTTTGCTTGAAGTATAAGCAAAGAGTATTTTGGTCTATTTACAAAATAATATTTTATTTAAAACTTTTTTTATAAATTCCTACCATTTCTTTCACAGATTACACACACTTTCAATTCTTCTTATTCTTCTTCCTTTTCTAAGCTTCTCTTTCTTTTTCCTTGGAGCTTTAATGACTTCCATGCCTCTTTTAAGAAATTCCAAAAGCGTAACAAAGTTATGGCAAAAATAATTGACAAAAAGGTATAACACTTAAGTCAAGTTTAAGCTAGTAAGTTCCATCCATCCACCTAAGGCACGCCCACCTAGAAGCCATCTTCACCTCTTTTCATTTAAACTTCTAGGATAGCGGAGCTATAATCGTATTTTAAGAAGTTTCGAGAAATAATAGCGAAACTATAGTCAAGTACGTATTGATAGAGTTAGCAAAATTGGTAGGAAGTATGGTTTAGATCTGGATTTCCTTGCCTTAAAGTTTGACGAAGTGGAATCCAAAGAAAATTATTTCTTCCTTTAAGTTCATTAAAATCTTTGCTAAGTTGAAGGAACTTTAAGTGTTAAGTGTTGCTTGAAAACCCTTATTGAATGCTTGTTTACTTTATATGCTAAAACAATGGTTTTATTTCCTTGTTTAACTATTTGGATAGTTTATTAAGTATTTTAAAATTTAGAAGTTAAATACTTAATGGGGTATGCAGAAATGACTTGTACATGCGTTTTGTCTGTGAGATCCAAGGGGACTTGGAAGAGAGACGAAACACGTCGAAGGGAAAGCCTGGATGCTCCAAAATAAATATCTAACCGTTTTAACCCCAGGTAAAATAAAGTGTTATAAATATTTGATAGTATGAAGCATTGATTATCATTCATTGTTGTGCTTATTTCATTGATTGGTTGTTTGAATTAGGCTCGACCAGTTTATGAGCACCGATTATTATTTATCGATTGTCGACTTTGCTCGACTAGTTTATGAGCAATTAATTATCCTTATGTATGAGTTGGGTAGAAAATAATTTTAGGCTAACACCTTGTGATTATTTTATGATTTGACTATAAGGTGTTTAGCGATAATATTTGGGTCACTTCAGTTTAATGAAATGTTTTGAAAGTTGGTTTTCAAGTTGAAATAGTATGAAATATTTTCCTTTAAATGATAAAAAAGAGATATTTGAGAATAAATATTTTGAAGTGATTTTACATAAAAGTGGTCTGTATAAAGAATGGTTTTATGAAAATGTTTTATAAAGTAGAAAGAACTTCGAAGATTAAACCAGATGGTTTTACGATGACTTTAAAAGGATTTGGAAATGGATATTACTATAGATTTGAAGTATTTGTAATTGTTAGTGTAAATAGTTTTGCCGCTTTGGGATATAAAGTGATTTGTTATGTTACCGATGATTCGGGTAACCCATAACTAAAAAGTGGGCAAGGGAGGTGCAGATGTTCTATAGCCTCAGTATAGTCCGCTTTCGTTTTAGAGGGATATACATATCTGTATTTATTTTTGAAATGCCAGGACCCAGTTGCCTTGTTATCGCTAGAAACCTGCCGATCAGGTAGCGTATAGTTTTGCATGCTTGTATATTGATATCGTTTCAAAAGGATGATTTGTTTTTAGATCCCGAAGTAAAGGACTAGTTTGAATATAAGATATATATATATATATATATATATATATATCCAAGGTTTTAAAATAAGAAAATCGGGAATTGAGTCCAAAGAGATTATTTTCCAAAAGAATTATAGTTTGAAAATAGCAAAGTTAATTAGATTTGAAAATCTAAAATTGAAGATTAAGCCTAAATGTGTAGTTTTGAGATTGTATATTGTTTGTCGCAGCATAGGCTCCATAATCCTATTTGCGGTAGGAGAACTACATTAGCTTGATCCTATATCTAATTGGATACCCAATTAGTTAGGGAGTACGCTTACGTAGGCAGTCACAGGTGGTAGTGTGGAAGCCTCAATAATAACATAACATTTTTCTATTTATTGTTTGTTATATATCGTGCATTGATGTTTTTTCTTGCTTACTATTTTATTCCACATTTACGTTGTTTATTGAGTTCGTAGGGAAGGATAATGCTGTTTCTCGTCAGAGTTGCGCAGCAGTAGATTTACAGTTATTTGTAGTATTTGATTTTGGGTTTGCATTAAAGATTAGATTAAACTGATTACTTTGATAACTTGTACAATTAAAATTGTATTTATTAGCACCAAAATTGGTCACTAACACCCTTAGAAAGATTGTGTAGAGAGATTAATGAAGAAAGTAAATTAAAACAGAGAATAGAGTGTAAATTTAAATGCAGAGAACAAGAACACCAAATTTATAGTGGTTCGGCGTAACTGCCTACATCCACTTTGAAGTTGATTTCCATTGATTTCCTTGACTATTCATTACAGATACAATCCGTTTTAGTTACCAGAATACGATTACTAGGTAAAAGAAATAAGTCTGGAATGAGTCTTGAAAATGGCAGAGTCTCCCCAGCGTTCTCTAAAATCTCATCCTTTTTTCTGTGCCCCTGCCCCTCTATTTATAGACGAAGGTGGGTTGGACTTCCCTGGCGGGCCTGGCAGCTGAATAACTCGTCTCAAACGGAGTGGTCTCTGTGCGCCGAACCAGAGAGGCCGAACGATCTCCTTTAGCCGAACGATCTCCTTTAGCCGAACAAGATGAGGCCGAACATACTAACTACCGTAGGGAGCACTTGTGCCGAACGAGGCTTGCCAAACGAAGCTTGAAGCCGGACCAATGTCTTGGCCGAACGATGGCTAGGCCGAACTATGCCTAGGCCGAACGATGGCTAGGCCGAACGATATGAGACCGAACAATTCTTTGGTCGTAGAACGATCTTATGCCGAGCGTCCTTCTCTGGCCGAACGGTATTCAATACCGAGCGTTTCTCGATGTCGAACGCTCCTAGATGCCGGACGCTATCCCATGCCGAACGCCCATTGATGCCGAACGATGCGTTCGTACCGAACGGTCTTAATATGTCGAGCGCTTATTGACGCCGAACGATGGAGAGCCTGAGTACTAAGTTGCCCGGTCAATTCCCTGGGAAACACTTGCCCCCCAAAGCGTATTACGTGACCGAACGTGATATGCTTTGAAGTATGTATCTTCCATGCTTTGCTTCGAGCCTTGGTTAAATCTCCTTGGTGGTGCCTTCTTGAGAATATCAGCTATAGAGGTGTGTGTGCCGAACGAGGCTTGCGCCGAACGAGGCTTGCCGAATGAAGCTTGTGCCCAACGAGGCTTGCTAAGCCATCTGGACCGAGTGATGTGTGCCGAACCATACTTGCCGAACCATGCCTAAATGCCAAACATGTTGACCGCATCAAACCCGTACGCTACCGGGCTCCTCTTGGTCAGAACCTTATCTAGTGCGAATAATAATATCTTCAACTGTCGTTTTGTAGTCGGGCCAAGGTGCCGGTTAACACTTGCTTTGAATCAGCGAGCATTCCATGTCTTCAGAAAGAAATCCATCATGTTTCTTGAATAGTCATTATCCTTCAATTTTATCCTCCCAAGGGTTGTATCCTTCTTTGGTCGTCATGACGCTTGGTCGATTCCTAATACTATAAATCCAGGGTTGTAGTTCATCAGTGGCCGTCCGTGTCTTGTTCTACAGGGCCATTAAGCTTCGGCAATTTGATCTAGTCTTTTCTTAATAACCTTAAGTGAGAATTCAATTCCCTGTTAATTTCAAGAATTCGAACTTTTTTCGGATGTACACATGCATGTTCGGGTACATGTTCTTGCCATTGGCTATCGGATGCGTTTTATATGCTCATAAGTCATTGCCAATTCCATCTAGTTCAATTGCAATTCAATTGCGATTCCTTGTTTTTATTTTCTCAAAGCAGTAAGCAAGGGTGAATGGAGTACGGCCAGTCACGGACCCATGGGTAGTTCTATAAGCCCGTAGTGTTGTTGGGAGTTCATCCACCCACTTGCCTCTAGCCTTTTCCAAACTTTTCTTCAGAACAGGCTTTATGATTTTGTTCACATCTTCAACCTGTCCATTTGCAATAATAATAGATCATAGAAGGTCATAAGGACAGATGACGTTATAGACAGTGAGGTTGATTATTATTTTTTGGTTGTGGCTAAAAGTTATTTGTCTGCCTATTTGGTGAAGTAAACAACTGCATGATGGTGTATTTCACACCAAGAAGATGATTTCAATGCCCCAAAGTGGCAAACGGCTATAGACTAGCCATTTGAGTAATTTCCATCGGCGGAGTTCTTGGATTTCTTGCAAACATCTTGCACTCGTCGCATTGTCTAGCATGATCAACCGCATCTGGATTGATAGTTGGCCAGTAATACTTGTAGTAGAGTATTTTCTTTATCATGGTTTTTCCCTTGATGCTATCGCCACATTCTTTTTCATACACTTCCTTCAGGACTCGTTTTATCTCATTATGGGCTATGCACCAGAGTAAGGGGGTCGAGAATCCCCTTCGGTACGTTATTCCACTCTCCAGTACGTATCACGAAGCCATACGAATGACTTGTCGTCTTTTGTTGCTTAATTGGGGTCATCCATGATTCCTTATTGATTTCGGTTTCTAACATGAAATCTACCTCCATCATATTTATACTCGGAGCATGTAAGGTTTCAATGGGAAACAATCTCATCTGCTGCGCATCGCCATTGCTTGCAAATTTTGCCAATGAATCGGCTGCTTTGTTTTGCTCATGCGGGACATGTGAAATATCATAATACTCTAGATTCGCTAGCAGCTCCTGAACTTGGACCAATTACGGGGCAAGTCTCTGCCCCCTTGCTTGGTAGTCTCCCCGCACTGGGTACACCACCCGTTGCGAGTCGCAAAAGATTTCAACCGATCTTACTCCCAGTTCTTTGATGAGTCTTAAACCGGCAATCAATGTTTCATACTTGGATTTGTTATTTGTTGCTGGGAATTCAAGCTTCAAAGCATAACAAATTGATCGGTTCTCAGGAGTCACAAGAACTATGCCAGCCCCCAAACAACGGTCGTTAGATGCCCCATTGGTATTCATCTTCCATCGAACGGGAGGTATGACATTGTGGCTGTTTGCGTCGTCCGACACAGCGAATTCAACAATGAAGTCTGCTAGTTTTGCTTCCGTATGGTCCTTTGTGGCAGGTAGGTAATATCGGACTGACTCAAGTCGATATTCCATTTTATCATCCTTCCAGAAGTTTCGATCGTTGGAGTACCTGTCGCAAGGGTTGATCAGTGTAAACACTGATTGAGTGTGCCTGAAAATATGGGCGAAGCTTGCGTGATGCAATCACCAAGAAATAGGCTAATTTCTCGATCTTAGGCTAATTTCTTTCTGCCCCCGTCAGACGTTTACTAACATAGGAAACTGGCTTTTGAACTCGGTCCTCTTCGCGGACCAAAGCCATACTGATAGCATGCTGGGATACTGCCAAGTACACATACAACATTTCGTGGTCTATTGGTTTCGATAGCACCGAGGGACTTTCCAAATGCCTTACCAGTGCTCGGAATGCTTCCTCACAATCGGATGTCCACTCGAAATTCCTCTTTCCTTTCTTTATCATATCTAAGAAAGGAATACGCTTGTTTGTAGCTCTAGATATGAGTCGACTCAGCGCAACCACCTTTCCATTCAAGCTTTGTGCTAGCTTCATAGCTCCGGGCACTTGTATGTCTCGGATAGCTTGAATCTTCTCCGGGTTAGCTTCGATTCCCCGCGCATTCACAATGAAACCCAAAAACTTTCCCGACGCTACACCAAATGAATATTTCAAAGGATTGATTTTCATTTCATAATGCCTGAGTATATCAAATATCTCCGCTAGGTCTCGGATGTGGTCGTTTGACTGCCATGTCTTCACGAGCATATCATTCACATAGACTTCCATCGTTCTACCAATCTGGTCTTTAAACATTCGATTCACCAGACGCAAATAAGCTGCTCCCGTGTTTTTCAATCCAAAAGGCATTACTTTATAGTAATATAACCCCACATCTATGACAAAATTTGTGTGTTCTTGGTCTAGAATGTGCATCGGGATGTGATTCTATCTCGAATACGCATCCATAAAAGACAATAATTCGTGTTCGGCCGTAGAGTCGACGAGCTGGTCGATTCTAGATAAAGGGAAACTATCCTTCGGGCATGCTTTATTCAGGTCAGAGTAATCAACACGAGTTCTCCACTTCCCGTTTACTTTCCTCACAAGCGTAGGGTTAGAAACCCATTCAGGGTAGAGGGCATCGCGGACGAACCCATTGGCTTTGAGTTTGTCCACCTCCTCTCTGAGAGCAGCGGACCTTTCCGGGCCCATGTCTCTCCTTTTTTGTTTTACAGGGACGTATTTCGGGTCTATGTTCAACATATGACTCGCAATAGCGGGAGAAATCCGCACATATCAGAATGTGTCCAAGCGAAAGCGTCTAGGTTCGCTCGTAGGAAATCAGTAAGATCTTCGGCCAATGATGGATCTAGTTGCGATCCAATCTTAAAGACTCGTGATGGGTCATCCCGGCTGACTGGTATGTCAATCGTCAGCTCAGCAGGTGCCATCCCAGATTCTTTGAGTTCAGATGTAACTATTTTGCATAACATTCAATGTGAAATATGGTTGGGACGGCCAATGTTGATGGTTACTCTGGTCGAATCCTAGAGTCTTGTCATGAGTTATTAAGTCTAATAGTGAAGGGCTCTGAATGCTCTAATAGATTATCAGCAAATGGCAAAAGACCAGACTTAAAAGCGCATTGAAGGAAATGTCGAGTAGGGGCCAGCCTTGGGTTGCGTGCAACCGTATAGTTGGATCTTGCTATGAGTTTGAATTTGCTTACATATTCGAGTAACGCACTTTCTATTCAATGTAGTCATGATCCTTTACCCGTCCTTCGGGTTGGAGAGAAACTCAATTGCCCATGAGCTAAGGTATCGATTTAATGATTCTATCTCTAGGCATCCTTTCGGTCGTAGCCTTGAGTAGCTGTAAGCACTATGTATAAGTTTCCATACTGAGCTATCGTAGCCAGTCTTTGGATGACCATGCGTCTGCTTCCTGTCTCGGGTTGATAACTGTACTGCATGGACAGTT
Source organism: Allium cepa (assembly GCA_030765085.1). Taxonomy (NCBI): domain Eukaryota; kingdom Viridiplantae; phylum Streptophyta; class Magnoliopsida; order Asparagales; family Amaryllidaceae; genus Allium; species Allium cepa. Next base: position 538,392,004 of record CM060934.1, on the reverse strand, counting down.
GAGTCCCGTCTTAGCTATGGTTATTTTCTCACCTAAACTCCAAAGACATAGAGGTGATCGGTGAATAGTCGATTCACATTCATCTTGCTTCTCGCTCGTGCCCCCAGGTCTGGGGCATATACCAATAAGTAGGAAGGTCAGCCATGCCCACTTTAGCATTACTCTCTTTCCCGTTGAATCGGGGATCAGGTCAGTCGATGGGAGAACGGGTCTCGCCTATCTTGGATTTTATCGTGGTTTTTCATTCCAAGAGGAATACTTTGATGCCTCGTCAGTTTTAGGGCGTAATTCAAACACTGGACTATCATCCACGTCCACTTTGGTTCATGTTCTGTAATCAGATCTCGAGGTAAAGTTGGCTACAAATGCAGTCGGGTCATGCCCATCCAGTTTCATACTCCTCCTAATGGATCGAAGGAGGGTGCTGGATAATTTTTGACAAAATCTTTATGGTTTACTCTCCTTTCCACACTCTGGAGGTTATAGTTTTTCAAGGAACATCCCAGTCACATTCGTATGTGCTTAGTGCGGATCGGTATTGACCCTCGATATGAGGTATGATATAGTCGGTTGCTCGTAGCTCTGGATGTCGTTTCGATTAGTTTTGTATTGAGGCCTCCATGTAGTCGTTGCCATAAGTTATAAGAAACGCCAAGCTAGAGCTAATAGTTAGCTGTCGTATTCAGCTTTTAGTGATTTGTACCCCTGCTCCCAGCATTGATTTAGCTAGGCCACTAGTTGGATTGTCGAGCTCCATCCTTAGCGAGTTAATAATGCTCCTGTCGATTTTCGGCCGAAGTTTGCGGAATAGAGAATGGTCGGAATCCACTCATCTATTTGTCGATGTTTATACACCACTCTGTATTTTGGTGACTTAGTGTTATTCTCCTCTCGTTCGAATCGCGCCCAATTTGTGTTCATCTTTCGGTCCATGCTCTGGGGACTTAGAGATTTGTCGAACGGTTTATACTTTAGTCCGCAGATCGGGATGCAGAGATTTTCGTCAATTCGTTTATGCTCTGATCCGCATTCTGGGGAATAAGAGTACTTTAGTCCTCACCCAGGGGACGTAGAAGTTTTTAAGCCGTTTATACTCTATTCCATGCTCAGGGGACTGAGAGTACTCTAGTCCGCTTCAGGGACCTTGGAGATTTAAGTCACTTATAATCTAGTCCGCACTCTAGGGACCGAGAGTACTCCAGTCCGCACTCAGGGGACTTGTAGATTTAAGTCGTTTATACTCTGGTCCGCACTTTGGAGACTTAGAGTACTCCATTCCGCACTTAGGGGACTTGTAGATTTAAGTCGTTTATACTCTGGTCTGCACTCTGGAGACTCAGAGTACTGCAGTCCGCACTCCGGGGACTTGTAGATTTTGAGTTGTTTATACTCTGGTCCGCACTTTGGGGACTCAGAGTACTCTAGTCCGCACTCCGGGACTTGGAGATTTTGGGTCGTTTATACTTTGAGTCCTCAAGATAGCGTCCATGGACATCGACTCCCGTCTTGAGGCAGCTAGAGAAGAAGGTAGGGAGGAGGTCAAAAGTATGTTTCATCCGCTAATCGCTGAATTCAATGTCGTGTTCTCATGCATCGAGACTTGAATTTTTTGGGCAAGGGCTATCTTGAATCTGTAGCCGAGGCGTGAGAGGCCTTGATAGAAATCAGGAAGGCCGAGCATGGTCCCGAGGAGGTTAATGAAGAGGTATTGATAAAAGAATTTCTTAAAGGAAACGAGCCTTCGGGCCTGTCAGCGGCAAAAATTCTTTACCGCAAAGGCTTTCCCTCAGCGAAAGGGAAAGAAGTTTTCACCGGTTCATCCGGAGTCATGCCTCTAGCTTATGTGCCTACTCAGTCAGCCAATCGGCCGATACTCGATCCATTTGAGCAGCATATTGGTTACAATCCGGAGGACCCTGGCCTTGGCGTCCACATTCTGTCCCCCATTCCAGAGGGTGAGACCCCTCTGACGGCTGAGAGTTTGCAAGAACCTGGTAGATAACCCTTCACTTTAAGATTCCAGAAGTCGTCATTCTTTATGAAGGACTATTGTATTCGAAGGCTTATTTTTCATGATTTTGTGCAGGTCGTTATGATCCCGATCCCACTCCAAGGAGCGATGTCGCCAAGGAGGTGGAGAAGGAAACAGTTGAGGCCCCTCATGCAGGAGAGGCTCCCGGTCCAGATGCCCAAGTGATCGGAGCGCTTGATGAAGATAAATTTGAGGCTTCCTCTCCCATTGATGGGAGTTATGAAGTTGAAATTACATGCGTCTCCGAGCACACATCCGAGCTGAGCATGAAGGAGAGGCTTGAGAAAGAGAAGGAAGAAACGACCAAGATCAAGGTCGAACCTCAAGCCGTGGACCCCGACGATCCTTTGAACAAGCCGCTGAAGATCATTCTCCCTGGCAGGTCCAAACCCATGGATGTTCCTCATACTTCTTCGGCTGTCACTCCTCCATCAAAGAAGGGTACCAAGGGTAAACGCGGAGGAGAGGAGTCGTCTGAGAAGACAACGAAGCTGAAGAAGTCGAAGAAGCACAAGAAGTAATCATTACTCTCGTTCAACGAGAGTTAGTTTAAGTTATGTAATTATTTTCATCTACTTCCGTAGTTCTTGTAAATAGATTGTCGACTCCGAACTTTGGAGGGGTTCTAGTAGAAACTTATTTCTGAATAAATTTTAGTTCCTTTTTCTGTCTTACAAAAGACTCTTATCGTTCAATTTTCTTTGTGATTGTGATTTAAATCCAAGCTGTTGTGAATAATATAGACCTCTCGGTTCATCTTCATATGGCTCGGAAATTCATTGGGAGTTGTTCATTTTTTCACTCCAGGCTTCAAGCACTTAGAATATCTTGTAGTCTGTACATCAGGGATTTGTGAGTTCAAGTCATTAGCGTCCTAGCTCATCCTTATGGAACTTAGGGATTTGAACCACTTACACTCGAATCCGCACTCTGGGGACATAAAGTGCTCCAGTTCGCACTCTGGGGACTTAGAGGTTTGAATCGTTTCTAGTCGAGTCCGCACTCTGGGGACATAGAGTACTCCAGTCCGCACTTTGGGGACATAGAGTACTCCAGTCAGCACTTTGGAAACTTGGAGGTTTGAATCGTTTATACTCAAGTCCGCACTCTGGGGACATAGAGTACTCCAGCCCGCACTCTGGGGACTTGGAGGTTTGAGTCGTTTATACTCGAGTCTGCACTCTGGGGACATAGAGTCCTCCAGCCCGCACTCTGGGGACTTGGAGGTTTGAGTCGTTTATACTCGAGTCCGCACTCCGGGGACGTAGAGCACTGCCGTCCGCACTCTGGGGACTTGGAGGTTTGAATCGTTTATACTCGAGTCTGCACTTTGGGGACATAGAGTACTCTAGTCCGCACTCTGGAGACTTGGAAGTTTGAGTCGTTTATACACGAGTCCGCGCTCCGGGGACTTAGAGTACTCCAGTCCGCGCTCTGGGGACTTGGATATTTTGAGTCGTTTATACTCGAGTCCGCGCTCCGAGGACTTAGAGTACTCCAGTCCGCGCTCCTGGGAGTTGGAGATTTTGAGTCGTTTATACTCGAGTCCGCGCTCCGGAGACTTAGAGTGCTCCAGTCCGCGCTCCGGGGGTTGGAGATTTTGAGTCATTTATACTCGAGTCCGCACTCCGGGGACTTAGAGTACTCCAGTCCGCGCTCCTGGGACTTGGAGATTTTGAGTCGCTTATACTCGAGTCTGCGCTCCGGGGACTTAGAGTACTCCATTCCGCGCTCCGGGGACTTGGAAATTTTGAGTCGTTTATACTCTGGTCCGCACTCTGGGGACTCAGAGTACACCAGTCCGCACTCTGGGGAATTGGAGGTTTAAGTCGAGAGCAGTCGTATTTCCACTCTTTAATTTGTATTCATCTACCGTATCGAGGCTAATGTTGTCGAATAAACAATCGAACCACGTTTGCTCATGGAATGGGATTCTGCCCCCAGCATGAGGGATGACATTTGAAAAATGGACGATCGATTCTCGTCCACTTGGTGATTATAGCTCTTCCAATCAAGTCAAGGAAGGAGGTATATGACAGATGGTTGGATCACATCCATGTTGGGTTAGATAGCAAAATCTCTTACAATTTGCTCCGTATCTCCTTCTTTTGTGTTGAAGGTAGGATTTGATGTGTAGATGATCAAATCACGTCCACTCTAGACAGATCTTGGCGTCACCGAGCTTCAGAAGAGGCCTCTGTATTTCGTCGAACTTTGTTCTATGACTTGATTTGAGTGGACGATCGGGCCATACTCATTCCAAGCCTTGTTCAGGTCTCCAAGTCAAATGTGGATGTCAACGAATGGATGGTCAGTCATGTTGACTTTGTATTTGGGCTTTAATCGTGATGATCTTTTCAATCTCTAGTTCTTGGCCCCAAATTAAAGGCACATGATTGATGATGAGTGATTGAATTATGCCCGTCTGGATGGATGTAACTCCACACGTCCGATCATGGTCTGCGTGGATTGGTTGGCAACCAAATCTGAGTACCTGGTCACATCTCATTGATAAGTGAAGCAGCATCGTGTGCTTACTATTTGACTTTGTCCCTGGCTCCTTTCAAAGGGATGTCGGCCGTCAGTAGTCCAATTGATAATCATAGCCCTTTATTAATAGGCATCGGATATTCGCTGCCCGGCATTCTACAGGACTTGTACATACTATTGAAGCTTTCCTTTCCAGATCAGCTTTTTGATCTCACCTTGGAGGTGTTTGTAATCGCCCGTGTTAGGATCAGCGAGCATCTGGGAATATACAACATTCCTCTGATTTTCTTTAGACTTCGGTGCACTCTCTCGAGGTTGGTTTCCACTACCACTCCGAGTTGTGAGTCTTCAAGTAGAGGTTGTCAATTGAATCTTTCAAAGAGCATATGAGCCGAATTTTGAGGTATTGTTTCGGCTACTGGGATCTACATCCTTAGCCAACGGGCCTTCATTGTTATTTTTCTTAGTCTGTTCCGCTCCTCCACACTTTGGTTTAGATTCATTTTTGTCTTAGAGACGATCCATGGTCGTAGGAGGCTCTCCAGCTAACTGGCTGCCAAAATATATATGGAGGTTAATTCTCCTCAAGGGTGATCAGTATGGTATCCCTTTGAGAGTATCGTTTGAGTTGCGGTTGTTTGTCCGTTCAGAAGCTGTCGCTAGATCCTCTATGCCCTGGTCGATCAGGGGATGTAAGGGAAGTAGATATAATGTTCCTTTATTAAGTTGAGTTTTGAATTCACTATCTGGAGGCACTGGTCGATCAGGGGTTGAATTCATTTTTGAAAATTTGGGTAGTACCCGAATTTCTTTTTTTTAAAATAGGGGTCGTATAAGAGACCGGTGTAACTTAAGTTTCGATCGGCATGACAAAGTTGCTCGGCATACAAGAAAATTCGGTTAAGGTGGACCGGCCAAGAGTGGCTTGGTCAAGTTGGATCGGCCAAGGTGGATCGGTCAAGGTAGGTCGGCCAAGGTTATTCGGCCAAGATGGATCGGCCATAGTGTGGCTCGGTCAAGTTGGATCGGCCAAGGTGGTCGGCCAAGGTGGTCGGCCAAGGTAGGTCGGCCATGATGGATCGACCAAAGTGTGGCTCGGTCAAGTTGGTTCGGCCAAGGTTGTTCGGCCAAGGTGGATCGGCCGAGGTTGATCTGCCAAGGTAGGTGGATATAGACTTTTTCTAAAGCGGTCGGCATATGCCTTTTCTGGAGCGATCGGCATACACTTTTTCTAGGGCGATCGGCTGAATTGCCTTCAGAGGAGGGTCGGCCTTCATTCAACTTGAGTGCAAACTTCAACATCCAATCACCAAATCTTGCGTACATCAGTGAATCAATCTATGGCTATCAGCTTCCTTTAGATTTCTTTCAAATCTGAGTAGAATAGGAAGTTTTCTAGTAGACAACTGGATCTATCTCGTGAATATGAAAATCCACTAGTAGACTATGAGATCCAATCAAGCTGAGAATTCAATTCTCAGTGAAAGCACCAAAATGTTAGCACCAAAATTGGTCACTAACACTCTTAGAAAGATTGTGTAGAGAGATTAATGAAGAAAGTAAATTAAAACATAGAATAGAGTGTAAATTTAAATGCAGAGAACAAGAATATCAAATTTATAGTGGTTCGACGTAACTGCCTACATCCACTTTGAAGTTGATTTCCATTGATTTTCTTGACTATTCATTACAGATACAATCCGTTTTTAGTTACTAGAATACAATTGCAAGGTAAAAGAAATAAATCTGGAATGAGTCTTGAAAATGGCAGAGTCTCCCCAGTGTTCTCTAAAATCTCATCCTTTTCTCTATGCCCCTGCCCCTCTATTTATAGACGAAGGTGGGTTGGACTTCCTTGGCGGGCCTGGCAGCTGAATAACTCGGCCCAAACGGAGTGGTCTTTATGCGCCTAACCAGAGAGGCTGAACGATCTCCTTTAGCCGAACGATCTCCTTTAGCCGAACGTTCTCCTTTAGCCCAACGATTTCCTTTAGCTGAACGATCTCCTTTAGCCAAACAAGATGAGGCCGAACATACTGACTACCGTAGGGAGCACTTGTGCCGAACGAGGCTTGCCGAACGAAGCTTGAAGCCGGACCAATGTCTTGGCCGAATGATGGCTAGGCCGAACGATGGCTAGGCCAAACTATGGCCAGGCCGAACGATGGCTAGGCCGAACGATGTGAGGCCGAACAATTCTTTGGTCGTAGAACGATCTTATGCCGAGCGTCCTTCTCTGGCCGAACGGTATTCAATACCGAGCATTTCTCGATGCCGAACGCTCCTAGATGCCGGACGCTATCCCATGCCGAACGCCCATTGATGCCGAATGATGCGTTCGTACCGAACGGTCTTAACATGCCGAGCGCTCATTGATGCCGAACGATGGAGAGCCTGAGTACTAAGTTGCCCGGTTAATTCCCTAGGAAACAGTATCCTATACATTTAGTAATGTTGAATATTTGTCAAATATTGTTTATTAAGTTGGTAGTTTCATTTGTAGTTTTAGAAAAAATGGGTTTTACGGCGATTTTGACTGGTCCGAAAACCTAGGTTGTTACAGCAGATTTTGCTATTGCGAAGTTTATACAAAAATGTGGATCTTATGTAAGTTATTATATGGTAAGGAATAATTTTCCTCAAAAATTCCTTTGTAGTGCACTAGAATATTCTTTGTTCCGATTACTCTTTTTTTATGAATTTTCTTTTCTATCCTTGCTTGTAATTTTCCAGTATCCTACTTGGGTTGCTCAGTTTGTCCTTGATCTGGTTGGATATTTTCAATCTCTAGGATTAAAGAAGAAACGATCTGAATCTTTGCTTGGTAAGAACGACTTCTCTATAATCATATATTTGCATTATAATTATAACATGCTTCTTAAATTTAGTTACCATTCTTTTGCTGAAATGGGCAGTCAACGTTGGCGTCTGCGTCCGACGCGTCGGACGCGTCAAGCGTAAGCCTTACGCCGCTGCCCAGTTCAAAGCTACAGTTGGAAATGAATCGTTTGATTACATCAGATGCCGTCTGATGCAAAAGTTTCATCCCCAACTACCATATTTCCCTTTATTCCATATATATATACCAAACCATTTCTCAATTAAATCACCATAAAAACCAAACAATCCAAAAATTCAGCAATTTCTATAAGCTTCGTAGTGGATTTTTTCAGGTAAATTTTTTGCATTTGCGTTTTTCATATTATTATCTACCATATATTTTTTTTTAGAATTTTTTGAGTTATTTTCTGAATTATTTTTTTCAAAATGTCTAGCCACTCTACTACTTCTTCTACCAGAACCATCGTGGACGAAATGCCGACAGAATAAATGCGTTCATCGATGTTTGTTTCGAAAACATCGATAAGTGTGCCCACCATGTTGCATAGTGGTATGAAGATATCACAGTCCTCTTCAACGAAAGAACTGGTTTGGATTACAACGCTGGAAAAATAAAAAACAAGTTTGATAATCTGAAACATGAGTGGAGCCCATGGAACAAGCTGCTACAGATTCCAGATGGCTAATGGAACGAAGAACGGAACACGATCAGTGGATCCGACGATTGGTGGGATACAGCTGCAGTAATGTACCACAAATTCAAACATGCCTCGCCTGCTTGTTTTAGGCAGTTGGACGTGATTTGTGATGACTGCATCCGAACTAACAAATGTCAGTTCACAATTCCACAAAATCCATCTGTTCAGCTACAGTTCGACACACATCTTTATGGCGACTATCTTAGGGGTGATGCTACGGAGATCTCCAGTCGCAGAGCACCTAGACAGTAGTGGTTTCACTGGTGGTCCTTCTAGGTCTGTTGGCAGTTCTTCGCATGATCTGAATCTTGCTCGGAGTATGGAAGCGAAGCAAGAGGATGACTATTATGAAGAATGGGAGGTCGCGATTTATTTGGCTGAGTATGATAACAGAGGTTTCAATCTTTTGCATGCCCTGTTGTACAACCTCGAGCAACATAGGAAGGATGTTATTTATTTTGTTAGGCAGTTGAGAAGGAGAAGCTAGTTTATTTTATCTGTATTTTATTTTCTACATTTTTATTCAGTACTTTTATTTCTGCATTTGTATTGTGAATTACGAACTATGAATTTTTATTTCTGCATTTGTATTTTGTATTTTGTATTCTGTAATTAAAAATAATTGACGTAAATAATAATAACATAAACAAATAATAAAATAATAACTTTGTCCCTTTCGCGTTGCCCCTTTCATAAAAAGAGCGCATTCCCCTTTCGCGAACTTACCCCCTTCCCAATCCCTTTCGGTTTCCCCTTTCGTTTGCCCCTTTTGATTCGTAAAAGAACGCACCCTTAGTGTAGTTAATTTGACAGCTTAAAGTACAACCTATAAATATACTTGGATAGCTTATACAAGCAATGTACTGGTTTTATAGTTGGCCAAAATAATACAAAATAATCTCCTGGTAGCGATCATGGCTCACATTTGTAAAGATCGACTTCTCAAATAACTTCCAACTCCTTTTTTCTACCGTTGATCTTTCTTTTTAGATAATAAGCAATGAGTTCTTCATCGGTTGGGTGAAATCTGAACCCAAATTTTAAACTCATTTCTACCATTTTATCAAGCTTTAGCTTATAACAATGTTATGGTAATATATGTAAAATATTTAGATGGTTGATTAAGAACTTGTCAATAGTGAAGATTATATAATAGTTGTTGAAAAAATGTAAGATCTTCTGATTCTTTCTTTATTCTTCTCTTTTTCAGGCTTTATATCCAAAGTGTGTTATCTTTGTCTATACCTTGTACTACCGTGGACCTTTTGATTTATTTAGAGCTATAAATAATTGAAGAAGGCTTATAAGCCTTATGTGCCTCCTTAACGTTGGCGAGTGATATGTTGCTTCAAAGTCAGTTACAATTTAAGTCTATCCATTGATCAATACCGTGATTGAGATCGTGGGTCATTTTGGTTTATAATCTGGTTATCACAAGTAGTGAACTTGCTGAGTTTGTTGTCATTTTGGTTAACATAACTATTATTTATAGATGTGTGCTGAGTCTGCTGACATTCTATCATTTTAACCACTTGGTTATGTAAAGTAGTGAACTTGCTAAAATTGCACTCACTCCACTTGTGATGTTTCTATTGAGGAAAATCCCTTCAGAGGATCAGTCTAAGAGAATAAAAACCCAACGCAGCGGAAAACAACTAGATCATGATTGTAATGAGACGAAACAAACATAGATAAAACACTAAACTGTCACAGATCAATGCAATGCAGAAAAGTAAATAACACCAGTATTTATAGTGGTTCCATACCATGAGGCAGTGTACGTCCACTTGGGGAGAGGAGACTTTATTAATCACTGAAAGATTAGAGTTACAAAATTAATTCACTTTTGGAGGCTATACATAAGAAGAATTAACAATACAGATAAAATTCTGTAGAATTTCAGCTCTCTAGTATGGCTATCATTATTGTCAAGGAGCTGCACTATTTATAGAGTGAAGATATGAAGAGGGTTAGCTGCTATATAGCAGCCTTGAGGTTTAGTTCTGTACATCTGGTCCAACAAACAACACAATAGCATTTGGTTTGGCAAACAACACTCAAGGTCTAGACCGGCATGTCCAAATATCGAACGAGATATTTCATTCAGCATCACAACAACTTTGGAGCAGTATCTTTTGGTTCGGCATCATTTTGGTTTGGTCAACTTGGTTCGACGTCCTCTTTAAAACTTATTTCGGCAATCAGCAGCTCATTTGGATTGGTATGCCTACTCCTTAGCGAACGAGAATATTGATTTGGCATCTACATTTACCGCTCTAATGCCATGCTGCCCCACAACATCATCGCTCCAAAACATTCCTCACCACTGAACGAAAATGTTACTCCCCCAAATTCATGTTGCTGCTCCATTTCTACTGCCTCTGTCACCGAACGACCTTTTTCGTTCGGCAAAATCACGGAACCAAAAAACACCAGATGAGATTCTCGTCCGGCCTCCTTATCGCTACTCTAGATGGAGCGGCATCTGTCAATCACCATACCTTACAAGCGACCTAATAGTCCTACGACTGACCCGGATAGGTACTGATTCGCCTAAACTCCTTTCAGCTCCACCTTAAACTAAGCTTTCTCCAGATATATGCACATCACCAGCACTACTAGAAGGTACCTGTGGACTATCATGTGATGTTTCATCAATTGCATTTTCCTCGACAGCATCAACAATAACTCTGCTATTTGGCTGGAACATGGGAACATCTTCCATCTCCTTAGGCCTATCAAAATCTTCTGACGTGATAGGTAGCTTCTCCTTCGGATTGAACATAGCAGACTCATCAAAAGTAACATGTCTAGAGTGAATAATCTTCCGATCAATAGGGTTCCAAATTCGATACCCTTTGATACTATTGGTGTATCCTATTAGTATACCCTTGTATGCTCTAGTCTCCAACTTGTCATCACCTATATGGTGAACGTACACATGACAAACAAAAATTCGAAAGTAACTAAGATAGCTTTACCTCTCCACTTCTCCTTTGGAATTTCCTATCTATGGCTGAGCATGAAATTTGATTTATGATATGCACTGCAGTTGATAATGCCTCAGCCCAAAAGCTTCTAGACAAGCTCGCCATCAATCTCAAGCAATGAACCTTCTCCTGTAGAGTCATGTTCATCCTTTCTGTAACCCCATTGGATTGCACATCGCTGGTGTGGTGAAATGTCTATGAATGCCATATTGTCTACAAAATTTGAGGAACTCCCTAGAGACAAATTCACCGCCATTATCTGATCTCAGCGCCTTCAACTTAGAACCAAATTGGTTCTAAATAAGTGCTTTCTAGTCTTTGAACTTCTCAAAACTTTCTGATTTGACTTCATCACATGCACCCATACTTAGTAAGAAAATTCATCAATGAAAGTGATAAAATACTTTCCTCCTCTAAGAGAAGGAGTAGCAATTGGTCCCCAGACATCTATATGCATGTACTCAAGTACTCGCCTCGATCTATGGAGTCATACTCCAAAAGATACTTTAGTTTGCTTACCTAACACACACTCTTGGTAAAAGTCCATCTTGTCGATGCTTTCTCCCTTGATCATCTTCCAACTTCGAAGGAACTTTAAGCCCTTCTCCTAAATATGACACAACATGAGATGCCAAAGTTCTGTGGCATCCAATGCATATGAACTGCCTACTCCAACAGACGACTCTCCAAGAACCATGGTTACTTTTAGCAAATACAAATTTTGGAACATATTTCCTTTCGTAAGAACTAGTGCACCTCTCGAAACCTTCAGACTATCTTTCTCGATAGTTACCTTGCATCCCAAAGATGCCAATTGTCCTAAAGAAATTAAGGACTTGTGAAGGCCTGCAACATACTGGACACCTGTCAAAGTGCATATCACTCCGTCAAATATCCTGATCCTCATTGTACCTTCACCCATTGCTCTACAGCTAGCATCATTACCCATAAGAATTGAGCTTCCCTCTCATCTAATGAAAGTACTGAAATAATCCTTATTAGGTGCCATATGGAAAGGTGCTCTTGGGTCCAACACCCAATGGTCTAAGATATCCGATATTACAGCAGACAATACATCGTTAGATACAGACTTCTCCATCGCAAATGATGAAGATCCATCTTCTTCAAATCTGGACAATCCTTTTTCCAGTGACCGGGTTTCTTGTAGATAAAACATTTTTCCCGTCTTTAGACTTTCTTCTCCAGCTATTACTGGGCTTCCTGGACTTGGAACGCCCTCAAGAATGCCAATTCTTCTCATCTTCTCCACCTCTTTCAACAAACAGGCCATGACTACTACTTCCACTTCTACTTCATTCACTTATCTTCTTCATCTGATTTCTCAAGCCCTCAAATAGAACGCCATACTTCACATCTTCCACTATCAATGTGTCTCTAGCGAAGATAAGTCTGTTAGGAAAACCTGTGTAACGCTCCGGAAGAGAATACAAAAGAATCATTTCCATTTTCTCCTCATCCATCCACAAGTCAACGGTCTTCATCTTCATCATGAGATCAACAAAGAAAATAAGATGTTCGTTTACTGAAGTTCCCTCTCTCATCCACATGGTGTAAAATATCTTCAGCAATATCAGACGGTTAGTCAGAGATTTGTTCAAGTAGATATTTTCTAGCTTGGTCCAAATGCCCCTAGCAGTGGTCTCACTGCTAATCCCTGAGATGAAATTCTCTCCGACGGCTAGCTGTAAAGTAGTAAACACCCATTTCTCTATCTCCTTCCTTTCCGCGGCTGAAATGTCAACAGTCAACTACTAAAGGACAAACACTACTGGATGGACTTTATTCCTCATTAGAACAGCCTTCATCCTCCCTTGTCACTTCTCGAAGTCTTTATCCCCATTCCATTTCTCAATTGCCAACCGTGATCCTGATGCAATATACATCCCTATAGTATAAGGTCTTGTAATAAATGGAGTCACTTCATCTCATGCTATAGCGTCTAACACTCCTCAATCAACGTTGTAGCTCTAATACCAAACTGTTGGGGAAAATCCCTTCAGATGATCAGTCTAAGGGAATAAAAGCCCAATGCAGTGGAAAACAACTGGATCATGATTGTAGTGAGACGAAACAAACAAAGATAAACACCAGAAAAGGCAGTCACAGATCAATGCATTATAGAAAAATAAATAACACCAGTATTTATAGTGGTTCCACTACCACGAGGCAGTGTACGTCCAATTGGGGAGATGAGATTTTATTAATCACTGAAAGATTAGAGTTACAAGATTGATTCACTTTTGACGGCTATATATAGGAAGAATTAACACTGCAGACAAAATTCTACAGAATTTCAGTTCTCTAAGATAGCTACCATTGTTGTCCAAAAGCTCCACTATTTATAGAGTAAAGATATGAGGAGGGGTAGCTGTTATATAGTAGCCCTGAGGTTTGGTTCAACAAATCAGGTCTGGCAAACAACATAATAGCATATGGTTGCCCGAATACCGAACGATATGTTTCGTTCGGCATCACAACAATGTTGGAACAGCATCTTCTGGTTCGACATCATTTTGGTTCGGTCAACTTAGTTCGGCGTTCTCTTTAAAACTTGTTTCGACAATCAGTAGCTCATTTGGACTGGTATGCCTACTCCTTACTGAATGAGAATACTGGTTCGACATCCATATTTACCACTCCAAGGCCATGCTGCTCCACAACATCACCGCTCTAAAACTTTCCTTACTATGGAATGAAAACATTACTCCCCCAAATTCATGTTGCCGCTCCACTTCTACTACCTCTGCCACCGAACGACCTTTTTCGCTCGGCATAATCACTGAACCAAAAAACACCGAACGAGATTTCTCGTCCGGCCTCCTCATCACCGCCCCAAATGGAGCGGCATCTGCCCCTTCTCTGCGACCTTCTTCCTCCACTTCTCTTCTATAGTTTAGGGTTAGGGCTTCTCATGGCTCCATGTTCCTCCTCTCGTGGAATCAGGTAGCAAATCTAACAATCTTTACCTTGTTACCTTATTCCATACAAGCCATCCAACTCCATCTACACCACTTTGCTCCAGGAAATGAATACTTACCCAATGAGCTTTGGCAATGCCATCACCCATTACACTCTATCAACGAACTCTGACAAGGCCACCATCCGTCAAAAAAGTGTTCAAAGTATCCAGTCCATATAGAACCTATTAGTCTCCACCATGAAAACAAATGTCTCCATGAACCATCTCAACTCTCTCCCCGTGCCATCCCGTGGCGTCCAGCACTTCATTAAGCTAATAAAGTCTAAGGAATGCTTGAACTTAGTATTAGGCAATGACTTGGTAAACATGTCTGCTGCATTCTCCTTTGTGTAAACTTTCTGAAGACGAACTAGCTTTTCTTCACTCGTTGAGACAAGGAACGATTCTCTTACTTCAATATGCTTCGTCCTCAAGCTAAATGCCAAATTTCCAACTAAGTGAATTACACTACAGCTTTCACAGTACACATACGTGCTTTCATATATGAAGCCCAAATCAGACAACAGTTGCCTCAAATAAAGCGTCTCCTTAGCTTTTACAACTGCAGCTATGATCTCTACCTCGGTAGTAAGCCATAATCGTCTACAACCTCGCTCTCCAATTAATGGCTGTCCCAGCAAAGGTGAATACATATCTGGAGATTAACTTCCTTCGATCTTTATCATTGGCATAGTCGGAATCATAATATCCAACCAAGTAAAATCTCTTCCTCTGCCGTCAAAGAAAAGTCCATGGTTTGAAGTTCCTCTAAGGTATCTGAAGATACACTTCACTGCTTCCCAATGCATCTTTCTTGGACTTGCCATGAATCTACTAACCAATCCAACAGCCTATGCAATGTCAGGCTTAGTGCAGACTATGGCATACATCAAGCTGCTAACTGCACTTGCATATAAGACCTTCATCATATAAGACATGTCCTTTTCATAAATCGGAGAGTCTTTACTAGAAAGCTGTATGTGCAAAGGCATGGTTGTGCCTACTACCTTTTCCCCTTTCATGCGAAACCAAGAAAGCATCTTTCAATGTAGTCCTTTTGAATAAGGCTCAAAAGTCCTAGCTTTCTATCCCTTTGGATTTCCATACACAATTTTTTTTTGCTTCTCCAAGGTCTTTTATTTCGAATTCCGCTTTTGGCATTCGCTTTAAAATATTGATTTCAGCCTTATCCTTGAAAGAAATCAACATATCATCCATATACAAGAGTAGGTACACCCATCTTCCATTCTTTAAATGCTTAAAGTACACACAAGCGTCTTTGATGCTACGATCAAAACCAAGTGAAAGCATAAAAGAGTCAAACCTCTTGTACCATTGCCTAGGAGACTGCTTAAGTCCATACAATGACTTCTTCAATTTGCAAACCCAATTTTCTTTCCCATTTACAAAAAATCCTTCGTGTTGATGGTCTCATCCAAGTCTCCATGCAAGAAAGCAGTTTTATATCCAGTTGCTCCAACTAAAAGTCATAAGCTGTGACGATAGCGAGCAAAATGCGAACAAATGCACCTCTTGAAACCTTCAGACTATCCTTCTCGATAGTTACCTTGCATCCCAAAGATGCTAATTGTCCTAAAGAAATTAAGGACTTTGTAGACCTAGAACATACCGGACACCTCTCAGAGTGTGTATCACTCCGTCAAACATCCTGATCCTCACTGTACCTTCATCCATTGCTCTACAGCTAGCATCATTACCCATAAGAATAAAGTTCCCTCTCATCCAACAAAAGAACTGAAGTAATCCTTGTTAGGCGTCATATGGAAAGACGCCTCTGAGTCCAGCACCCAATGGTTTGAGACATCCGATACTGCTGTAGACAACACATCATCATATACAAACTTCTCCGTCGTAAATGATGAAGATCCATCTACTTCCTTCTTCTTCAAATCTGGATAATCCTTTTTTCAAATGACCATGTTTCTTTTAGATAAAACACCTCCCATCCTTAGACTTTCCTCTCCTGCATTACTGGGCTTCCTTGAGTTGGAACGCCTTTCAGAGTGCCAGTTCTTCTTATCTTCTCTACCTCTTTTAGCAAACAGGTTGTGACTACTACTTCCACCTCTACTTCCTCCACTTATCTTCTTCATCTGATTTCTCAAGCCCTCAGATAGAAGGACTACCTTCAAATCTTCCACTGTCAATGTGTCTCTAGTGAAGATAAAGCTGTTAGCGAAACCTATATAACGTTCCGGAAGAGAACATAAAAGAATCATTGCCATATTCTCTCATCCATCTTCAAGTGAACAATCTTCATCTTCATCACGAGATCAACAAAGAAATTAATAACCTTCACTAAAGTTCCCTCTCTCATCTGCAGGGTGAAAAATGTCTTTAGTAATATTAAACGGTTAGTCAGAGATTTCTTCAAGTAGACATTTTCTAGCTTGGTCCAAATACCCCTAGCAGTAGTCTTACTGCTAATCTCTGAGATGACATTCTCTCCTATGGCTAGTTGTAAAGTAGTATGTCCATTTCTCCATCTCCTTCCTTTCCACGGCTGAGATGTCAGCCGTCAAATCCTCAGGGGCAAAACCTACTGGATGGACTTCGTTCCTCATTAGAACAACCTTCATCCTCCATTGCCACTTCTCAAAGTCTTTATCCCCATTCCATTTCTCAATTGCCAACTGTGATCCTGACGTGATATACATCCCTCTAGTATAGGATCTTGTAACAACTGTAGTCGCTTCATCTTCTGCCATAGCTTTAACGCTTCTCAATAAACCTTGTAGCTCTGATACCAAACTGTTGGGGGAAAATCCCTTCAGACGATCGGTCTAAGGGAATAAAAACCCAACACAGTAGAAAATAACTGGATCGTGATTGTAGTGAGACGAAACAAACAGAGATAAACACCAAGACGGACAGTCACAGATCAATGCAATGTATAAAAATAAATAACATCAGTATTTATAGTGTTTCCATTACCGCTAGACAGTGTAGGTCCACTTAGGGAGAGAAGATTTTATTAATCACTGAAAGATTGGAGTTACAAGATTGATTCACTTTTGGAGGCTATACATAAGAAGAATTAAAAATACAGACAAAATTCTACAGAGTTTTAGCTCTCTAGGATGGTTGTCATTGTTGTCTAGAAGCTCCACTATTTATAGAGCGAAGATATGAGGAGGGGTAGCTGCTATATAGCAGCCTTGAGGTTTGTTTCGGCACATCTGGTCCGGCAAAAAACAAAATAGCATTTGGTTCGGCAAACAACACTCAAGATCTGGACCGGCATGCCTAAATACCAGACAAGATATTTCATTCAACATCACAGCAACTTTGGAGCAGCATCTTTTGATTCGGCATCATTTTGGTTCGGTCAACTTGGTTCGGCGTCCTCTTTAAAACTTTTTTCGGCAATCAGCAGCTCATTTGGACAGGTATACCTACTCCTTACCGAACGAGAATATTGGTTCGGCATCCATATGTACCACTCCAATGCCATGCTGCTCCACTACATCGCCGCTCCAAAACATTCCTCACCACCGAAACATTACTCCTCCAAATTCATGTTGCCGCTCCACCTTCACTGCCTCTACCACCGAACGACCTTTTTCGTTCTGCCAAATCACCGAACCAAAAAACGCTGGGCGAGATTTCACGTCCGGCCCCCTTATCACCGCTCCAGATGGGGCAACATCTGCCTCTTCTCTGTGACCTTCTTCCTCTGCTTCTCTTCTATGGTTCAGGGTTAGGGCTTCTCATCGCTTCGTCTTCCTACTCTCGTGGAATCAGGTAGCAAATATAACAATCTTTACCTTGTTACCTTATTCCATACGAGCCATCCAACTCCATCTACACCACTATGATCCAGGCAATGGATACATACCCAATGAACTTCGGTAATGCCATCACCCATTACACTCTGCCAACGAACTCCGACAAGGCCACTGCCCATCAACCAAGTGTTCAACGTACCCAGTCCGTATAGAACCTATCAATCTTCACCATGAAAACAAATGTCTCCATGAACCATCTCAAATCCCCCTACGTGCTACCTCGTGGCTTCTAGCACTTCATTAAGCAAATCAAGTTTGAGCAATGCTCGAACATAGCAATAGGAAATGACTTGGTAAACATGTCTGCTGCATTCTCCTTTGTGTGAACTTTCTGAAGACGAACTAGATTCTCTTCACTCATCGAGACGAGGAACGATTCTCTTACCTCAATATGTTTCATCTTCGAGCTGAATGCCAGATTTTCGGCAAAGTGAATTGCATTCTGACTGTCATAGCACACATCCACGCTTTTATATACGAAGCCCAAATCACACAACAGTCGCCTCAAATAAAGCGCCTCCTTAGCTGCTTCAACTGCAGCTATGTGCTCTGCCTCTGTAGTAGAAAAAGCCACAATCATCTGCAACCTCGCTCTCAAACTGATGGCTGTCCCACCAAAGTTGAACACATATCCAGAGGTTGACTTTCTTTGATCTCTATCACCGGCATAGTCGGAATCATAATATCCAACCAAGCTAAAATCTCTTCCTCTGCCGCCAAAGACAGGTCCATGGTTTGGAGTTCCTCTAAGGTATTTGAAGATCCACTTCACTGCTTCCTAATGTGTCTTTCCTGGATCTAGCATAAATCTACTCACCAATCCAACAATCTGTGCAATGTCAGGCCTAATGTAGACCATGGCATACATCAAGCTGCCAATTGCCTTGCATATGGGACCTTTATCATATAAGCCTTGTCCTTTTCCGAGATCGAAGAGTCTTTAATAGAAAGATATGTGTGCAAAGGCATGGATGTGCTGATTACCTTTGCCCCTTCCATGAAAAATCAAGCAAGCACCTTTTGAATGTACTCCTTTTGAGTGAGGCTCAAAAGTACTAACTTTCTATCCCTTTGGATTTCCATACCTAAAATTTTCTTTGCTTCTCCAAGGCCTATCATTTCAAATTCTTCTTTTAGCTTTTGCTTTAAAATATCAATTTCAGCCTTATCCTTGGAAGTAATAAACATATCATCCATATATAAGAGTAGGTACACCCATATACCATTCTTTAAATGCTTGAAGTACACACAAGCATTTTTGATGCTACGATCAAAACCAAGTGAAAGCATGAAAGAGTCAAACCTCTTGTACCATTGTCTAGGAGACTGCTTAAGTCCATACAATGACTTCTTAAATTTGCAAACCCAATTTTCTTTCCCATCTACAACAAATCCTTATGGCTGCTTCATTTAGATGGTCTCATCCAAGTCTCCGTGCAAGAAAGCGGTTTTCGTATCCAGTTGCTCCAGCTCAAAGTCATGAGCTGCGACGATAGCGAGCAAAATGCGGATGGACATATGCCTCACTACAGAAGAGAATATCTTATCATACTCCAATCCCTTTCTTTGTGAAAACCCTTTAGCAACTAGTCTAGCCTTGTATCTTCCACCATCCTTCACCTTAAACACCCATTTGCAATCTATGGCTCGGCTTTCTTGAGGAGGTGGTACTAAATCCCAAGTCTTGTTATTCTTCAATGACTAACTCCTCTTCCATAGCGCACATCCACTTCGAACTGTCACATGACTTCAAAGCTTCATCAAGGTTAAGTGGCTCCTCATGAAACACATATAGGGCATAATCAAACTGATCACCAAGGCCAAGGTTCGCAAACTGCCAATCATCGTACCTTTCATGCAGCCTAATAGTCCTACGACTGACCCGAGTACGTACTGCTTCGCCTAAACTCCTTTTAGCTCCATCTTGAATTAAACTTTCTCTAGATTCATGCACATCCCAGTACTACTAGAAGTAACCTGTGGACTATCCTGTGATGTTTCATCAACTGCGTTTTCCTCGACAGCATCAACAACAACTCTACTATTTGGTTGGAACATGAGAACTTCTTCCATCTCCTTAGGTCTACCAGAATCTTCTAATCTGGCAGGTAGCATCTCCTTCGGATTGAACATAGAAGACTCATCAAAAATAACATGTCTAGA
This sequence comes from Allium cepa, assembly GCA_030765085.1. Lineage (NCBI taxonomy): Eukaryota > Viridiplantae > Streptophyta > Magnoliopsida > Asparagales > Amaryllidaceae > Allium > Allium cepa. The sequence continues at coordinate 538,372,001 of CM060934.1, read as the reverse complement.
GTGAACAATCTTACGATCAACAGGGTTCCAAATTCGATACCTATTGATACCATCGGTGTATCCCATTAGTATGCCTCATATGCTCTAGTCTCTAACTTGTCATCACCTGTATATTGAACGTACACACGAGAACCAAAAATCCAAAGCTAACTAGGATACACCGATTTACCTCTCCACTTCTCCTCTACAATCTTCCCATCTATGGCTGAGTACGAAATTTGATTTATGTTATGAGCCGCAGTTGATAATGCCTCAGCCCAAAAGCCTCTAGACAAGCCCGCCGTCAATCTCAAGCAACGAGCCTTCTCTAGTGGAGTCCTGTTCAACCTTTCTGCAACCTAATTATATTGCGGATCGTCGGGTGTAGTGAAATGTCTCTAAATGCCATGTTGTCGACAAAAGTCAAGGAACTCCCTAGGGAAAATTTCACCGCCATTATCAAATCTCAGCACCTTCAACCTAGAACCAGATTGGTTCTCAACAAGCGCTTTCTAGTCTTTGAACTTCTCAAAACTTTTTGATTTGGCTTTCATCACATACACCCATGCTTTTCGAGAAAAGTCATCAACGAAAGAGATAACATACTTTCCTCCTCCAAGAGGAGTAGCAGTTGGTCCCCAAACATTTGTATGCACATACTTAAGTATTTGCCTCAATCTATAGAGTCCAACTCCAAAAGATACTTTTGTTTACTTGCCTAACACACACTCCTGGCAAAATTCCCTCTTGTCAAAGCTTTCTCCTTCGGTCATCTTCCATCTTCGAAGAAAATCTAAGCCCTTTTCTGAAATATGATCCAACCTGAGATGCCAAAGCTTTGTGGCATCCAATGCACGTGAACTATCTACTCCAACAAACGACTCTCCAAGAACTATAGTTCCTTTTAGCAAATACAGATTTCGGAACACATCTCCGTTCATAAGGACTAGTGCACCTCTCGAAACCTTTAGACTCGATAGTTACCTTGCATTCCAAAGATTCCAATTATTCTAAAGAAATTAAGGACTTCTGAAGACCTAGGACATACGGAACACCTATCAAAGTGCGTATCACTCTGTCAAACATCCTGATCTTCACTGTACCTTCACCCATTGCTCTACAGCTAGCATCATTACACATAAGAATAGAGCTTTCCTTTCGTCCAACGAAAGAAACGAAGTAATACTTATTAAGCGTCATATGGAAAGACGCCCACGAGTCCAGTACCCAATGGTCTGAGACATCTGATACTGGTGTAGACAATACATCCTCAGATACAGACTTCTCCATTGCAAATGATGAAGATTCATCTTCTTCCTTCTTCTTCAAATCTGGACAATCGTTTTTCCAATTATTAGGTTTCTTGCAGATAAAACACTTTCCATCCTTAGACTTTCCTCCCCTGCCATTACTAGGCTTCCTGGACTTGGATTGCCCTCTAGAGTGCCAATTCTTCTTATCCTCTCTATCTATTTCCATAAATAGGCCGTGACTACTACTTCCACCTCTACTTCCTTCACTTATCTTCTTCATCTGATTTCTCAAGCCCTTATATAGAAGGCCTGACTTCACATCTTCCACTATCAATGTGTCTCTAGCAAAGATAAGGTTGTTAGCGGAACATGTGCAACGCTCTGAAAGAGAACACAGGAGAATCATTGTCATTTTCTCCTCATTCATCTACAAATCAGCAGTCTTAATCTTCATCACGAGATCAACAAAGAAATTAAGATGTTCCTTTACTGAAGTTCCCTCTCTCATCAGCATGGTGAATAATGTCTTCCGTAATATCAGACGGTTAGTTAGAGATTTCTTCAAGTAGAGATTTTCTAACTTGATCCAAACGCCCATAGCAGTGGTCTCATTGCTAATCTCCAAAGATGACATTCTCTCCCACAGCTAGTTGTAAAGTAGTAAATGCCCATTTCTCCATCTCCTTCCTTTCCGCAGCTGAGATGTTAGCCGCCAACTTCTCAAGGGCAAACGCTGCTAGATGGACTTCATTCCTCATTAGAATAGCCTTCATCCTCCATTACCACTTCTCGAAGTCTTTATCCCCATTCCATTTCTCAACTGCCAATTGTGATCCTGACGTGATATACATTCCTCTTGTATAAGGTCTTGTAACAACTGGAGTCGCTTCATCTCGTGCCATAGCATCTAACACTCCTTAATTAATCTTGTAGCTCTGACACCAAATTGTTGGGTAAAATCCCTTAAGATGATAATTCTAAGGGAATAAAACCCCAACACAGTGAAAAACAATTGGATCGTTATTGTAGTGAGACAAAACAAACAGAGATAAACGCCAAAACAGACACTCACATACAATCCAATGTAGAAAAATAAATAACATAAGTATTTATAATGGTTCCGCTACCGCAAGACAGTGTACGTCCACTTGGGGAGAGGATATTTTATTATTCACTGAAAGATTAGAGTTACAAGATTGATTCACTTTTGGAGGCTATATATAAGAAGAATTAACAATACAGATAAAATTCTGCAGAGTTTCAGCCCTCTAGGATGGCTGCCATTGTTGTCCAGAAGTTCCACTATTTATAGAGCGAAGATATGAGGAGGGATAACTACTATATAGCAGCGTCGAGGTATGGTTCGACACATTTGGTCCTACAAGCAACAAAATAGCATTTGGTTCAGCAAACAACACTCAAAATCTAGATCGGCATGCCCAAATACCGAACGAGATATTTCGTTCGGCATCACAAAGACTTTGGAACAGCATCTTCTAGTTCAGCATCATTTTGGTTCGGTCAACTTGGTTGGCGTCCTCTTTAAAACTTAATTCGGCAATCAGTAGCTCATTTGGACTGGTATGCCTACTCCTCACCGAATAAGAATAATGGTTCTGCATCCATATTTACCGTTCCAATTCCATGTTGCCCCACAACATCACCGCTTTAAAACATTCCTCGCTACCGAATGAAAACATTACGCCCCAAATTCATGTTGCATCTCCACTTCTATTGCCTCTGCCACCGAATGACCTTTTTCGTTCGACAAAATCACCAAATCAAAAAATACTAGACGAGATTTCTCGTCCCGCCTTCTCATCACCGCTCTAGATGGATCGGCATCTGCCTCTTCTCTCCGACCTTCTTCCTCCACTTCTCTTCTGTGGTTTTGGGTTAGGGCTTCTCAAGGCTTCATCTTCCTCCTCTCGTGGAATCAGGTAGCAAATCTAACATGTTCCATGCAAAACTTCTTTATCAATGTAATTAGATTATTATTTTCTTCCTTTTCTTTTATGTTTATCCAATTTAAGCTTGGCTTTTCGGTGTAGTATATTCGGGCATTAAAATTAAAGCAAATTCTTCTTGGGCACGCATATGAGGTATTCACTCTAAAATTCTTAAAAGGAAATTACTGTATGGCCTTTGATTATATGTTAATATCTTTTAATTTTCTATTATGATATAGGTATTCGCTATTGATTGGATCCCAGATAGCAAGAAACTTGCATCTAGAGGCAAGGATGGAGTACTTATCTTATGGATGCGCTAGGTATCAATTTTCCCCTTAATTATTAAAATAAAGGATATATTTTGTCATTTTAATACAGTTTTTAAATTGTATAGCAAATTTACACCCATTTGAAAACGCATCATTGATATAGATCCATTTTTTTCACGTTGGCTTTGATTTAACAATATGTACTTGAGCACTTTTAAAATATGCTAACTATACCAATGTTAAGTCATTCTTGAGTTCCAGCATATGACCTATAGGTAATAATATCATGTCCTCTATAACTCTAGAAATGGCCAACCTGCATTCAAGTGTGATGAATTGTCAAGTTGAATTTGTATTCAGAGTTCAAACTGGGTTATTTGCTTGTTGTCCTTATTATACATATGCTTTTTGATGTGTATAGTGGAATGCTAGTTGGTTGTTTACTTTTATCTTAAAAGATGATTTTGACCTTGTATTGATTTGGAGGGATGATTCAAAGTGTAGGGAGTTGGATTGGATTCATTTTTGTTAAAGTAGAAGCAATCAGGAGTTACAAGTTACTATACATACACACACATCTATATATGCTATGTTTTATATGGTTGAAGTAAGATTTGTTTAAGGGGCATTGTTATATATCTTTTTTGTGAATGTATTTTTACATTCATAAGAAATCTGGGTAGAAAATGAGCTTATCTTTCTTCACTTGCACTACACAAACGCAGTTGTTGCTTCATTTGATTGACACTTTCAATTCCAGTGTAGTCCTGGTCCTAAGACATGAAAAGCATTTGCTGACTTCCAAAACTTGCTATCGATATTTTAAAATTTATTGCATGAATTTGGATTAGAGCTTTGCAAATTAATATGAATAGAAATAATCTGGATTGTCAGATGTATATTTCACTACCTTCGTATTACCATCTCTTTAAGGATGCCCTGACTTTCATTTTGATATTTTTATAGTAATGTTGTAGGGTTTGTTCATGTTACAAAAATAAATGGTTATGAATTTCCATTAAGTCTTATGTTACTATTTATTTTGCCCCAGAAACAAGAACTACCCTATTTAAAATATTAAGTTCTTAAATTATCAAGTTTAATATACTTAGCAATATATTAAGATCATAGTAGCTCGAAATTTCGATGCGGTAATTCATCAATTTGGGTAGACCTTGTGATGATTCTGCTAACAACAAATCTGAATGGTACATAAAATATGTTACCCATATATACTTTTGTGCTAGTTATGGTATGAAGAAAAAGTGTGCTATAATAGTAATTTAATTTTTGAACAAAAATATTAAAAGCCTGTGCAACCATTTTAACCACTACCTTCTTTTGCATCCCTTTTTAATTTATGCTCTTTGATGATTCATTTTTGTCTTAGTTTTATGCACAAATTTATATCCATTTTTCTGATAATTCGTTTCTTTTGTATATATTTTCAATTTATGCTTTGTTGATAATTCATTTTTGTCTCAAATTATTGCATTGGTTATGTGCAAGTTGCTAATTTAGGTGCCTTACTTGAGGATGTTCCCGTGAAGTTTACACATTGATTTGTTTGATGGATGTTAAGAGACGACATGGTATATTATGAACTTGATACCTTCTTAATTTAATGATTTTAGACTATGTAAACATCTATGCAGTTCCATATGAATTTTTTGAATTTGAGTTTTGACTTGTGATTGAAAATGACTTAGATGATTTAGCTATGTTCTTAGTTTGATCATGTTAATTTTATACATTATTTGATATTGAAATTCAGGATTGATATGAAGATATATGTATGCAATTGCTTATGTATCTTGTTTGGAGTATTGTTAAGTTTCACATATGATATTTTGAAATTAACTTTCTTTATTTGAGTTTATGAAACATCTTTGTATATATATATATATATTGATTTGGCTGTAAGATATATTATGTTGTTTGAAAAAATAATAATATGTGAATTCGAATTGCAACACCTTTCAGGCGTTGCAAAATTCAAATGAGTGATGCAATAGTTCAAGTCGCAACACTCAGTCGGTGTTGCGGTTGTTCAAACCACAATGCTAGTTGAGTATTGCGATTTTCCAAACCATCACGCTTAATTAGTGTTGCAGTTTATTAATTGCAACACCTCATGGGTGTTCAAATCCTTAAACCACAACACCTAATAGGTTTTTCAGATTTAGAATTCAAACATTAATGTAATGTTCTAAAAAATAGCAACATACAAATCTAAAACACTTAATAAATATTTCTAAAATTAATTAAAATATTTTTTTACTGTTTCAAAATGATATTTTTAGTGCAGTGGTTATATATATATATATATATATATATATATATATATATATAACACTGGTGTGTTCCCTTCTTAAGGTCTTCGTTTTCTACTAATTTATACTACTTTAACTCTGTTATGCTTGGGTGTTTCATTAATCTAAGCTCCGATACCAAGTTGTAACATCCCCCACTTCATTATGCGAAAATAGGCACCGATAATGCTATAGTTATCAATAGAATCATTTTCCAATGATAAAGTGAGTTCAGAATTATTTTGTACAAAATAAATAAACAGAGCACCGAACAACTTTTTCATTATATCAATTTGGTTTACATAATTCATTACATCACTTTAACCCAAACTGTTTCCATGTAGGGGTAAATACAATAATAAAATAAGAGTTGTGTTGTGTCTGGCATATGATGATGCTAATACAACACATAATCAATTATAAATCCTGGTGTTAGACAGCAGAATTTCAGAATAACTTTTATTTGCTAGGAAGCTTCATGCTTCGTCTTTGGAGTCTTTATTTGCCCTTCAAAATATATCTGTCTCATCCTTGAACTCAGCCTAGTCGAATGAGTATCCATGAGTTTAGGTGAAATAATAAAAACACAGGGCAGATATACAGTCTCGTATAAGTAAAATCTTTACCCTAAACAAAAATCATAAAGTGAGACCATGCCGCTGAATAACAGAATGAGTTTTTCCCTCACCGCTCCATTATCATCATTTACATTTTACTATGTAATAATTTTATGTTGTGAACAAACATAAATCATCCTTCCATCTCACAATTTTGACTAGTTTCTATAGTCATTCACTACAAGAAATACAGTCATTTCCGATAGCTCCAAGCCGTCGGCGGCCGTCAGAAGCCATCGAAAATGCCGTCGGAAGTGCCGTCGGTATATAGAACTTCATCCATTTCTGATGGAAATAATGAAAACATTGCGACGGCCTCCGATGGCTTTTTCGATGGCAGTTCCGACGTTTTCTTCAACGGTGCCGATGTCCACATGGCTTAAAAACACACCAGAAAACCGTTGGAAGCCATCGGAAGCTGTTGAAGTTTTCGACCGGTTAGCCATCAGAATATTCGACCATAAGCCATCGGAAACCACCGAAAATCTGGGTAATTTTTTTTCCAACAGCCCAACAACACATCAATATCAATACATATCACAACACATAAAAATCAATACACACACACACATATCAGATATATAAGCTAAAACCAATATCAATGTCAATAATAATATAAAACTCAAACATTACCTTCTCAAACTCAAACATTCTAATCAATACAAACCAAATCATCCATCATCACCCCCACAACATCCAAATCCAACATCAACGTACAATATATACATCCAAATCAAACCCCACAAATCAATATCAAGCACCAAATTTCCACAAATCAACCTCACCATCTTTCATTGTATATATACGCAAGTTTTAAAAACAAAAACTGTAAAACGTACCTCATGACTCACCATCGGCTCTGAAACCCCCCAGACGAATGGAATGCTCCATGACTCTCCATATACTCGGCCAAACGCTAGTTCAATTGCTCCATTTGTGCTGCTCGGAGGCGGTCCTACTCCTGCAGCCGTGCAATCTACCGTCGAAGCTCATTAATCTTAGCATTGTCCTGAGCCTTTTGATAGACCTTTAGTGAGACCCCAGCCTATAAAACAATTCGAAATATGTTTAAGTTATTATGTAACTTTTATAAAAATTAAGCAATTTTTACAACTTAGTTAATTTTTACAAATTACTGATTGATTGTCATGGCATATCGCTTATTTCTCAGTGTCGGGTCCATAACGGAGTGAAAGATAGTATCCTCCACATCAGTGGTCAACTAGTCCCATCTCGAATGCTCAAGCATCTGCGCACATGCTTGTATAAATCTTTCCTGCAACGCAAAATTAAATACCAGTAAATATTACATGACATTATTATAATATTTTATAACTAATTAATTAAAATGATCATTATTAATAACTTATAACTTTAAATATACTTACATATGTGGTGTATGCTTTATCATCCTCATGCCAGACATACGTCATCGATCCCCCTTCGGTGGTCTGCCTAACGGCATGAGTATGCGCAAATACATTCATATACGAGACAGGAGCCCCACACGCTCTTCCCTGCAGTAATTGGTGTATATTATTGTTGTTCATACAAATTTATAAAAAAATGTAATAACTGTTCATAATTGCAATTAATCAATTTACTAGGCCCTTGCGATGATGCTGAAATGATTTTAAGCCACACAGTGTATGTCTGGATATTTCTGCCTGTTGGCCGAATTCCTATCTGACTCCGCTTGCAAATTAAAAATTAAGATTATATTTTAAAGATATAAAATATGTATTCTCTACTGAACAAATTAAGGTGACAACTGATAGACTTACCCTGAGTTCATCGCTACCCCACCATGCAACCCAAGCATCCCATACACTAGCGTCCATCCAGTTTGGCTTCTTCCCAGATTTTCTGATGCTAGACATCGTATCTCGATAATTCTTTGCAACTTGGGAGTTCCAATGGCGTTGGCAAAAAGCAACATCCTCCTCTTATAGGTCTACCGCACCCTGTATGTATATTGAAAAAAATAGGAGTTATACATTTATACATAATCATCAAATTGTAAAGTGATTATATATAACGATAAATAATTTACACTTACCAAGAAGTCCTGCTAGATGCTCTCCCTGACATACACTGCAATCCAACTCCATTTCGGCCAGCATGCAGTCATATGGCTCATGTATGCCTGCCTAGATACGCCGAGCACTGTATTTGAAGGCTCAAGCTCAAAACCTCTGCACTAAATATGATACAGACAAATCATGACTAATATATCATACAAAATATTTATAATGTGGAAGTAAATTTAATACTTACAAGCCATCTGCTTTCGATAGCAATCTAACCACCATATGCGGCACCTCCTATGACGGGCGCTGACATCATCTCCATTGCAAACGGTCCCTCTCTGATACGAAGAGGGGGAATCAGACCGCGAAGAACTCCGCCACCTAAAGAAAGACATCTGTAATATTTTTCATGTACATATTATTTTATTATGGAAGAACATATCATTCAATTATGAGTAAACATATCAAGATATAACATTAATAATCGCATATAACATACAAAAAGGTGTAACATCAATACTCCCATAAATTATCTTTTTTCAACACGTATACTATTAAATCAATCTTCGTCATTTTTTGATTCAGACTCGGTCTTGTACTCTATGTTGTTTTCCTCTGTGGTCTCAAATGCTTCTACTAATACATTTGATTCATCATTTAGAGGTCCAAAATCGGTTTGATCATCTATGATTGTAATTTTGCCATTTTCTCAAGATCCGCTTGGTACGCTTGTTCGGCTAGAATATTCTTTCCATCAAACGTAAATCTTGCCTTCATTTTAAAAAATGCCGATCAATCTGCTTTATGTCGTTTTAGAGATGGATAAGGAGCATAATAAACTTGTAGGGCTTGTTTTGCTAGTATAAATGGATCGTGCTTATGATAACGTGATGTATGCTTTATTTCATTAATATTATATTTTTGGTGCATGTTGATTCCAAAACCTGAAACATTACTAAACCAGTTGCATCTAAACAAATAAACTTCTTCTGTAAGTCTGGTGAAATATGTTAATTGCAAAACCTGAGTTAACATGCCATAAAAATCATTTATGTAATCATTTGGATCATCGCTGCCTTTAACATATACACCGGTATTTTTAGTTAACTTTTAAGCCCCATATTGAATTTGTATCCATTGACAAAGAATACTAGATATGTCTTGACTTTTCTTTTTGGTCCCATCGCAAGATGTTTGAACGCTTTGTTGACCATATAATTTAACGAATCATACACGCTGTTCGAAAATCAAGTAGCAAATTTTTTGCCGATATTGCCGCTTGGATGTTGTGATTAGTAAATACTGCATATAAGATAATATATTGCATTATAATGAATTCACACATGTATTATTCAAGTAAATAATTTTAGATGCGTTATTTAATAATACCTAACAAATGGCACAACTTCTGCATAGTTGAAGAGCATATGTGTGGGTAACATGGTAATCTCTTTCGTTTAACCATACTTCCGCACATTTTCCAACAGGACGTCCCTGCTGTCTAAAAATAGATAACATTAATTCAGAAGAATCTTATTCATGACCCTCATCATTTCGTGTAGCACTTTCAAAAGATAAGTTCACATGGTCACTGAAATAAAGAGAGAAAACGAACGAAGCTTCTTCTTCGATATATGATTTGCATATCGAACCTTCAACTCCTGCTTTTTGTCTCACTTTTTTCTTTAGATGATTTATGTACCTATTTTTGATATGAAAAACCAAAAGCAGACATAAGTTTTCACTTCATAATGATTTTTGCACATTAAATTATCGGGTGGAATACGCCTTTTGCAGTTTGTACTATAGTTGTAAACCTAGCTTCTGTGAAGTTGTATTTTGATTTCATCGCAATGTATTCTGTAGTTATTGTTAGTTAAGTACCGCTTGTACAACCATCACAAAGAGGTTTATTAAGCCTCCAATTTCTATTCTTTGTTGGTACATTCATCTTCGATAGATAAAATAATTGACCATTATTCATACTTTAAAACATAAAAACATATTAATCATTTACATGTTGACATTTTATTTTTCAATTAAATCATACATTTAAATTTTCGCAAATATATAATATTGTTCTATTTAATTTAATTTTCAAACGGATTTACACAAATTATTATATGAATATAATCTACAATTTTTTGGTTATTGTTTTACGCTTTGATGGTTGGTCATCCTACTTTCCATTACAGACACAATAGTAATTATATTTCATAAATCATTTTATTTTAAATGATTCAACAAAATTTGGACAGAACTTCCCCTTAGTTCCCTGTATCGTACACACATGCATGTACACAGGGAACAAAAAGAAAGTGTTGTCGAAATTTTGTGAACCGTTTAAAATGAAATGATTTGCAAAATGTAATTACTCTATTGTGTTTGTAACCTATCCAATACAGGGACAAATCCGAAAAATATTTTATCAATGAATATAAATGTCCGTTCTTTGATAAAACGAGCATCCATACAACGATCATATACAATACTTATCAGTCGGGGCCAAAAATTCTTTAAGGGATTTATAAAACGTAAAGCATATTATACAATAATTTATTTACATTCTAAGAAGCGCATACACTAAATCATCGTTTTCATCATCTTAAAAACGCATACGCTAAATCCTGAGCATCGGCTCTAATTAATCCAAACTAGCCCTAATGTGCATATGCACTAATTAATCAACATCTATACACCAATTAACACACATATACACTAAACAAATTTTTTCTCAACATTTAAATAATAAACAATTATAATAACAACCTAATTAGAATTCAATAGGTATAACAAATAATCAATAGGTTATTATACAACTATAACAACAAATAACCCTAATTTAACAAATCAAAATTAATTAGGGTTTAGGAATAAAATCTGATTGGAGAATGATTAAGGGCATAGGCTTTTTAAGGGTGGATAATGATGAAGTTGGAGATGACCGGGGAGATGCAGGGGCTGGTTGAGGATGTGGAGGTGGTGGTGGGTTAAGGATTTGGTTGATTTTGGTGGAGAAGAAATAATGACGATGGCTCTCGACCTGGAGCCTGCGTACACGATAATCTTCGATGGCTTTCGACGTCTGCCAACGGCTAATTTACGTCAGTTTTCGACGGCCACTATATTTTATTTACAAAAATGCCATGGAATTGTAAGCCGTCGGAAATCGCCGTCGAAAGCTTTCGTCGCTATTTACTGTATTCCTTGTAGTGATTCATTCTTAGTTTCCACTTTAGCCTTACCCTTACTAGTTCAAACAATGATACTCAACACTTATGATTTCCACTTCGGTTTTTATTTATTTCTTTCCAATTTTATTATGAACAAATAATTATATAGCCCCTAAGGCCTTACGCTCTTTTCCCATCATTTATAATGTCATGTTTAGACAAACGAAGGTCACTCAGGCTTTACTGCATTTACAATACCAATTATAATGTCGTGGTTTTGACATTTGATAGCCACACAAGCCTTTCATCAAATATAATATCACCTTTGGTCATATGATTGCCATAAGGCCTTTTGTCAATTTCACCCAATTTTATGCCATGTTTAGACTAGTTTTTGCCACTAAGGCCTTATATACATATTTTCCATTTTCTGTTGGTTTAAATATTCAACCCATAGCTTAACCAAGCTGAGTCTCATTTTTGTTCTTCAATTTAGTTATTAGTCAACTTGTTATTACACTAGCCATCGCATGTTAAACCTCTTACGACCATCACACGTTGACATTGCATTAGCCATCGCAGGTTGACTAGCCCTTAGCCATCTCATGTTGAAGAATGCAAAGCTATCACCAATTGATAGCTATCGAGTGTTGAGCCCTAAAAGCATCTTCGCATGTTGATAGCTACTCAAGCTATCGCGTATTGACTTTTGGTTACGGTCACATGTTAATAACTACCCAAGCCGTGTTAAGTTTAATATGGCCTTCTAATGTTAAGTTTAAGTAACCATCGAGTGTTGATTCCTTTTATTAGCATCGAAATTGGTCACTAACACCCTTGAATAGAGTTACGTAGAGAGATTAGTGAAGAAAGTAAATTAAAATAGAGGAATAACACAATTGAGTGTAAAAAGAACAACCGAAATGAGAACACCAGATTTATAGTGGTTCGGCGTAATTACCTACGTCCACTTTGAATAAAAATTTTGTTACGTTTTCAATCACTTGAATACAGATACAATCTGTAAACAAATCTCTTGAATATAAGTTTGAATCGAAAAAAGGAAAGTATAAAGAATGGCAAAGTTTCTCTGGAGTTCTCCAAAAAATGTCCGTTCAACTGTACCCTTCCCCCTCTATTTATAGACGAAGACATGCTAGATCCCCTATGCAAGCCCATGACCTAAACAACTCGGCCCACAAGTGATGTCCCAGGACGATTGACCCAGGTACACCAAGCCACTCTAGCCAAACCATGGGTCCCCTTAGGATGACTCAAAGTACCTTCTCAAATGACTTGAAGCAAGTGGTGGTGTGACTCGAAGCATAGAAGCATCGATCATACTCCCTATGGTGACCTTTTGTCTTCTCCGATGCATACCGAACCAAATATGCCGGGCCATGAAGACTGGGTCCAAGGTGCCAACCCAAATGTGCCGAATGACAAATGCCGAACCATGCATGACCGATCCACCTTAGTCTTCTCACCATGACCGAGCGACCAATGCCGAACCCTGCATGACTAACCTACCTTAGCCTTCTCACCATGACCGAGCGACCAATGCCGAACCATGCATGACCGACCCACCTTGTTCTTCTCACCATGAATGAGCGACAAATGTTGAATCATGCATGACCGACCCACCTTGTTCTTCTCACCATGACCGAGCAACATATACTGAGCAACCCGGACCGAGCCATGCGCTCAGAACCATGAATGAACGGACCATATTTACGGACCCATACATGCCAAACCATGTATATGGGCTGAACCATTCATGAATACTGAACACACCTATTCTCCTATAATAGCTACCCGCTGATCCATATATACAAGCCGACCCAAACAAGTTACATCAATCCTTCATATTTCCAATCCTTTCTTGACTTGAGTCCCATCTAGGCTCAACCATAACCTCTGCAACTGTCACTTTGTAGCCGGACCAAGTAGTCGGGTAACACCATCCAAGCCATCACATGTTGAGTTCCCATTTAGCTTTCTTGTTTTGACTCCTACCAAGCCATTGCATGTCGAGTCCCCATCTAGCCTTCACATGTTGACTCCTACCAAGCCATACCAAGTTGTGTTTCCATCTAGCTTTTGCATGTTGACTCCTACCAAGCCATCGCATGTTGATATTCTATGTGTTATCGCATATTAGTTACCAATAATTATTACATGTCAATGTAAGTTAGCTATTGCAGGTTGATAGGTTTCAAGGATCGAGCTCAAAAAAACAATCGCATCATGTCTTTCCCAAAGCCATCGTAGGTTGATAGCCTTAATGCAATCACATGGTGATAGCTGAATATCCATCGCATGTTGGTTATATTAGTGGCCATTGCAGATTAAGATGGCATACTTGTAATCGACGTGAAAACTATTTTTTTCCTTATTAAGTCGTTATTTTTCACCAAATCCCATTTGGTGTCAATTTCTCATTGGCTAATTTTTTGTCTTTGTAGTTCATTTTCAAAAATGATCTAAGTCCTCATTCTTTCATTAATTAATTATCTCTAATTAGTCACTCTTTTTCCTTAGCCGATTGATTCATATAAAATCAAAAATTAATGCGAAAAATCCAAATAATTCACCAAAAATCAAGTTTATTATATTTTACCTCATGAAAAAAATTTCAGGCTAAAATAATTATCTTTATTACTTTTAATAATTAATTTACCTGAAATTACCTTTTTCTTATCTTATAAATTTATATCAATTCCAAATAAATTCTAAAAATTATGAAATTAAAAAATCATATTTATTTCATTATTATAAACATCATATCCTAATTTCTAATCGTTTGGAAGTGATCAAATCATGTTTTACCCTGAGAAATGAGTGAATTTATTTTATTTCAATTCCAAATCATTATCAGACCAATATTTTGTGACGACCCAACTTTCAACGACCGGAAAGTCGTATCATCTTGAAGAAAGAAAGGGATAGAAAAGGGAAAAGAAAGAAGAGAAAGAAGAAATAACATCAGAATCTCAACAGCTGAACGAGTAAATTATATTAATAACATAAGTATTACATAGTATACAACAACTATCAGAGTTACACAGACAATACATCACATACTAGACAGTTATAAACACCTGTCTAGTTATTACAACTCAAAACACAATACAGATAAACCACTCAGAGATACCAACACAGCGGAACACTATATATATCTACACGCGGAAGCCCACTGCTCCATTACTCCTCCATAATTCGTCAAAGCTAACCTGATTCCCTTGGCTACTCGTAAAAATTTGAGTACCCAAGAGTTTAAGAAAAACAGAAATAAACTCCGGGTCCGACATGGGTCTGGTGTGAGTAATGGGTTAAAGTTGCTTAACTTTTGAAAAACCTTTGAAAACAAAGGGTATCACGTAAGACTTCCCACACATAAACGTGGAAAAGTTTTTACCTTACGCTAACCAAAATATTTGATAGGAAATCCGGTGATATTATAATAGGGTCTCGGGTTTTCAAGTAAAATACAGAAATAGCTGGAATGCTTACATCTCACGTTCCAACATAGTTGGGCACAACTAATACGTACGACACTTATTGGATTTTGAATTCCGTAAAATGGCAGGGCTATCGGGGTACCGCCCGTCACAGTACGGGGTCTAGGTCACCGTACCGAGGATCACTGTCAATCCCCTGCAGCACAAAGCCGGAACCATTCCTTACTGAACAGTCCCGAACAAGACCACCCCGCAGTTGTGACCAGCAACCGCAGCACACAGCCGAAATAAAGGGACATCTAGACAGGGGTAAATCTCGTCCTACTTGGGCATGACCCACTTAGCCTTGCTGTACCTCCCCTGTTTTAGCCATTCCCGTTGATGAGGCTTGAGGCTACGATTACTTTTATAGAACACATCACTTAGAATGCTCATCGTCCACCTGACGATGTTCTGAAATCATTCAATCCATACAAGTTCGTTCCGGGTTCGAACGAAACCGAAGGCATTATCTCGTTACACTCATTTCGGAATCACCCTCAGAGTTAACGACAATACCCCTTGCACTCTGAATCTTCATCTTCACTTCAGATTCACGACCTATCGTTAATTTGGATCGATGTGGTTTTCGGATATCCAAATATGGAAACCCGATCCCGGTCTCATCGAAATCCAAAATGTATCTTTTAAGGCCAA
The DNA here is from genome assembly GCA_030765085.1 of Allium cepa. Classification (NCBI taxonomy): domain Eukaryota; kingdom Viridiplantae; phylum Streptophyta; class Magnoliopsida; order Asparagales; family Amaryllidaceae; genus Allium; species Allium cepa. Next base: position 538,356,259 of record CM060934.1, on the reverse strand, counting down.
GTTGTTTTAGAGTTAAAACAATCCAATTCATTATCTATATACACACAGATAGATAATTCACAACATCACAATAGATAATCAACATTATCATCACAACAGATAATCCATATCATTATTATAAACAGATAATCCATATTACCATCCCAATGCAACCAAAGCATCCATATCACACAGCATTACTCATTTCATAGCTGAGATTATAAACCATTCAAGGCAACCATTATCAACCATTCATACATAAGCAATGATTTACCTAATCATATCATTTATAATTAATTTAAAATGAATTAAATTAATTACTTCATCTCTAATTAATTTAAAGTGAATTAAATTAATAACATCATCTTTAAATTAATTTAAAATAAATTAAATTAATTACTTCATCATTTTAAACCTTGCTTACTTAACCATTAATTGATTACAAATCAATTGATTAAACATCCTCTAATTAATCACTCTTGATTAATTATCCTTTAATTACATTCAAGTAATTATCCTTTTATTAATTTCTCAAATTAATTATTCTCAAAACAATTACAGAAATAAATAATTAATTACCATCTCATTATTCATTTTAATTAATCATTCCTAATTAACAATTTTCTAATTACAATAAGTAATTAGCCTTTAAATTAATTACACAAGTTAATTATACTTAACCCTTTACAATAATTAACCTTTAATTACTTAATCAGTTAATTAACTAAAATTAATTACATTAATCATTTATTAATTAATTACTTCATTTATTAATTATTCCTTGATTAATCAATTCTAAATTTACATCATTAATTTTATTAATTAATGATTCCTAATTACATTTTAATTAATCTCTCTATTTAAATTAATTACATTAAGTAATTAATCTTCAATTAAACCACATATATTAATTACCCTTGATTAATAACATCCAGTAATTAACAACCCTTAATTACTCATTCCATAAATTAATTTCCCTTAATTAATTATCTCAATTAATCCCTTGATTAATTATAAAGTAATTTAATCCAAACTACTTCCATTATTAAAACATCTTTAATTACATCCAGTAATTATCAATTAATTACTTCCCTAAGTAATTACAATTCCATTAATTACATTAAGTAATTATTTATCAAATCATCAAGTATTTAAATTAATTAACCTTAATTAATTAACTTAAACTAATCACATTAAACTCAATTAATTACATTAAGTAATTAATTCATCAATTACTTCTATTAAGTAATTAAATTTAAACAATTTCACCAATGATTATTATTAATCAATTAATCTAATTAATTATTAAATATTAATCACATTTATTAATTGCTAAATAATCTTAAGTTAATGACGTTCATTAACAATTCTTCAATTACTTTTCTTGAGTAATTAAACTTACTTTTATCAATATTAATTTCAAATTAATTAATCTTTAATAATTCATTAATTAATCCTAATTATTTAATTAATTAAGTGTTAACTGTAACTTAATTAATTCTTAATTACTTGATAAATTAATCTTTAATCATTAATTAAAATCTAATTAATAATCCTTAATTACAAATAAATTAACCTTAATCAATTAATCTTAAGTCTTAATAAAACTCTTAATTACTTAATTAATCATCCATATCATTAATTAATTAAATAATTAATTATCCAACTTAATAATTTAATGAATCCAAATCATTAATTTCTAATTTAATTTAAGAAAAACATCTCTTACTTAATCAAAGCATTTAAAAACAAATTGTTTTCAAGTTTACCTTAAATTCATTTTAAACTTCATTTTAAATTTAAGATTTTAAAATGAATACAAATTTATCTAAACAAAGTTTAGAAATAATTCAAAATCTCTTTATCTCACTAGTTAAAGAAATATTTTATTTTATAAAGAAGTTTTAAAAGAATTTAAAACCCAATTCATCTTTAAATTCAAATTAATTTAAAAAAATACACTTTAAACATTTCAAGTTATTTAAAACAATTTCACTTTAAACATTTCCTTTAATTTCAAAACTGAAATACAGATTTAATCTTGATTCCAGTTCGAACTTAAATTTTTAAAGCTTTCCTTACATTTCAAATCTTCATTTTAAAATTCAAATCATTTAACCATTTCTAAAATAGTTAAAACAATTTAAATTTAAAAACTTATTTTATTTTAAAAGAAACTGAAATTCAACTCAAATTCCAGATTTTTAAATCTCAGATTTAAACTTATTTTTAAATTTTCTATTTTACAAGTTTAAATTCAAAACCAGAATACTTTTACACATAAAAGTTTCTAAACCAAATTTAAATTTCAAAAACTTAAATTATTTCAAAACTCAGATTCAAACAACTTTGAAATCAGATTCAAACTCAGGGTTTAAACTTATTTTAATTTTTTTTTGTTTACATTTTAAAACATTACTTTTAAATTATAGAACAGAACAGGTTTCTGTTTTTATTCTTGAAACCTGATACAAAACCATAGACTCGAGCCAAAACCTAAGTGACTTCGAGTCAAATCCTAACCTTCTTCGAGTTAAAACTCGAATCACCCAAGAACTACTCGAGACAATCAAACCCAAAACTTCACCAGAAAATGATGCACAGTGCACATGCACCGGCCATCCACCTATCTCCGACCAACCCTGATGACTGAAACAGGTCATCGATCACCAATGTATCCCTTATCAATCTCCAGTACCTTGTTTCCCCCTCGAAATCAAAATCGAGATTAAAATCCCAACCTGGAACAAAATTGAAACATGCAGTACCCACTTCAACCAAAACCTGTCAACGCCTCCCCTTTGAAGCTCCGACCACCGTTGCCATAGAAACACCGGCGAAGGCCTTGTCAACCCACCATCTTCCAGTGCCCAAGACATAGTTAAACTCGATCAACTACAATTGCCGAAGTGATCGATTCTTCCTAGCCCAGTAAAACTAGGGTTCTAATCTTCAAATCACAACCATCATCACCAAAATGAAATACACCAAAATCTGATAATTTTCCCCTCATCCCTGATCACTCCTCCACCTCCAGGAGGATATTCAAACCATTCGAACACGTAGATCATCAGTTAAAACCCCAAAAGCCAAATATAGTCAAACTAGATCTGCTCCCAAAATCTATTTATAAATTTCAGAGATGATGCAGAGTTGTTTAACTTAAGTAAAATTTTCAAACTATAGTTTATGATGAAATAAACATAATTTGTTTCAGCCTTAAATCTAAACCAGGATTTAATCAAGAGAAAATGGATTTTAAAATCAAGCAGAAGCTTGAAACTGAGGAAACAGAAATGTAACAAATAACAAGCATGCATACATAAATATATTCATATAAATATATTCACAGCAAATTCATAATATGTATTCATTTCTAATTAAAAGCATGCAATCAACTTTTACCTACTTAAAATTTTTAAAAGTGGAGTTACTCACCTTTTTTTTTAAAATGCAGAACAGAGCTTCAGATTTGAAAAGCCTTTGAAAACTTTAAAACTGGATTTGCTTTGCCCTTTAAAAACTTTAAACTTGAATTGCTGATGTTTTTCAACTTGTATTAGTACCCAGGCTTGCATGCAATAGCCTGATTTCCAGATTGAAAAGAAAATGCTTTTGCTTTCTGATTTTCAATCTACATGCATGCTTCAGCTTGATTTCCAGATTTGGAATGATGTCGGGAACAATTCAGGTTGAATAAAAATGATGTAGAGGCTTCATATTGTTTTGCATGTTGAAAATGAGTTACAGGGTATGATTATGAAGAGTGATTTGTATTTGGTTATCGGTTGATGAGAAAACAGGTTTTAGAGGAAATAAAAATTTGCATTTTGATATGAGGAGTTTGTTTACTGATTTTCATTAGAATGAAGATTACTTTAGAGTAAATAGTTTCAGCTGAAAATTTACTTAGTTTAGCATTGAGAATGAAAAAAAGAAAAGAATGGAAGAAGGCAAGTTTATATAACTAAATTTATGATTTATTTAAAATCAAAGAAAAATAAAAACACAAATTTGACACTTGTCTTTAACATTCACACTTGTTAATTTCTTTGTTTGTCAACTTAACACATGTTAAATGAGGCTTTTATATACTTACACTTGTCTTTTAAGTAGTTTGTATTTATAATTAAGTGTTAATAAAGGCTTTTAACAAAATTAATTAGTTTTTAATATTTAGTTATATATAGATAATTTTTAAAGATTAAAACCAAGTATAATTATAAATAAAACAATACATATATATATTATTTGAAAATAATATTTTTAATCATTTTAAATAAAGTTATAAAAGAGGTTATAAATTGTTTATTATTTAAATGAATTAATGTTTCATTAATTAGTTGTATTTTAAACTTTCATATCTAATCTACAAATCATATTTATAAATCAATATTTTAAAAAGAATGTTAAACAAATCTTATTTTTAAATTTATTTAAACTTTAAGCTAAAATCCTTTTTAAATAATTAAATATTTATTTTATAAATTTTAAAATCATATAGTTCTTTATTAAATAGCTTTGAAAAGATTAACATTAAATAAATCATAATTTCCCAATTACCAAAATATTGGAATTAGAAAATATGCTTTATTAACTAAATTTAAAACCAAACTCATCCATTTAAAATATATATTAATATATATACACACATTATAAATATAAAACAATTTATTAGCATATTAAAAGATAAATTCACTAATTAAATATTTATTAAAGTAAAATTATTAAATCAATTCAAATTTATTAACAAAAATTATCAAATAAATTTACTTTTAAATACAGATTATTAAATTTATATTGCCAAAAATTCTGGGATATCACAATCCTCCCCCTTAAAAGAATTTCGTCCCCGAAATTTAAAACAAAGGTAATTTAATAATCTCAATAAAGATTTAATTTTAAAACACAACATATATTAATCATACGCTAACAACCAATGCAACCAATCCACACAATCAAAACAAATCTAACCATCCAGAAAAATTCTAGATAGAATTTCCTCGAGTTTCCCCGGTATATATATCGGGATACACGCTCCACAGAATCCAAACAATCAATACTACTGTAAAGGCCAGTTTTCCCGTTCCCTTTGAATCGACAATAAACCACACATGTCTAACTTAAATTGCACGAAAAGACGGATCTTTAAGGGTGATAAAGAAAAGTAGACAGAACAGAATCTCACACGAATGGAATAACATATAATATTGAACAAATATTTTTACAGCGGAAAACTTTTAAATACATATATCAGAGTCTAACCTAAATTCAGCTTGGACAGTTATAAAACCTGCCCTTACAATTGCTGACAAACATCAAACAAAATACACTAAGCAAAGCCGATAAACGAATATCTCCAGCTCTCCTCTGGAAACTCCAACTGTCTTCGATTATCCTGAAACTACTCGGATCTGACCTGAGCATTGAAAATACCCGGATCAGGCTTGATAAACCAGCGTGAGAAAAACTCAATAATAAATGACCGTGTCATATATCAGCCTTTGCATAAAATCCTTTGAAAATAAAGAGTATCTCATAAGACCACGCCCACGCATAAACACAGACGGGTTTTTACCTTATGATAACTTAAACACTTTTATATCAAAACATTTGATATTATTTCTAATGACATCTCTTTTAAAACATTTGCAAATAAACTTATTAATCTTAGCTGAAATTGTTACCATTATTAAATTCCAGCATACTAGGCTCTACAAACAAAACCGTAGGTTCTTATTGGAGAATGGATTTCCATACAAATGACCAGGCGCAGATCTACCTTCCGAAATGGGTACACCTCTATATGGATGTCCCGAGAAACCATCACGAAGCTCCTCTACCAACATAAGACCGGCCCACCTCTTAACTAGATGGTACCGAATATGTCATCCCCCGGTCGTTACCGACCTTTAATCCAGAGCTCTCTTTCCATACACCACATAAATTAGCATCCCGAACGTCATAGCGGGAAGAAATATATCTAGAAGGGGATGATCATACCCTACTTGGGAATGACCCACTTAGCCTTGCTGCATCTAATCCTGTTTTGGTCATTTCCGGTTTGATGAGGTTGAGGTTACGATTACCTTTTCACATAGCACATATCACATCTTTGAATGCCACATTGCCATTTCCGTTTAACTACTAATTGCCTTCCATAAAAATACAACCCTTAAGCTCGTATGTCTCAAGGAAGGTGTTAAGCTAAGAGAAGTTGCCTTCTCCGCCACCACTGATTTACGTTTGTAAAAACCGATGTACGTAATCGTTAGAAATGCAATGTCAGACAAACGCCTATACAAGTCGTCCAGGAACAGGACAAACCGAAGGCACTTTCCTCGGCCATTACTAGGCGAGAAGCCTCTGCAATCCGCAAAATCTCCATCACGAGGAGACCACTGCTATATATAACTTGGGAGCTACCCAGAGCAAGTCAACAAGCATCCTCACGCTATGAAGATCCACGGTCTTCAATCACCATCTTCCACATGTCTTCACGTTCGAACGTATACATTGGTTCGAAGTGGTTTTCGGATAGGAATTAACCAAATCCGACTCCGGTTCCTTCGAAATCCAATCATCGATAAAAGTGAATATGAGTATATAGGATTTATTAAGTCTCTTTTCACATTATTCTTTTCGGATGATTTCAAAATCTCTTTCTTTCAACTTAGGATGATTCTAAGAAATTTATTCTTCTACTTTGGAAAATATCCCAGATTTTTTTACTTAATTCTTGATCCAAGTTTCTTTACTTTTAAGCGGGTCAAAAACAATGTTATTTAAGACATCGTTTACGATAAACCCTAAATCAATCTTAACAAACATTTTGAAGTAAATTCGATCTTAGAAATCATTCTTTCGGGAGATTGCTTAACTTTCGGATAATACCAATCTTCTTTTATTTTGGAAAACTTAACAGAATCATTTTATTTAAGAGCATCCGGGCTTTCCCTTCGATCTGTTCCACCCTTCGCCTAAGAAAAGAAAACATAGGCCAGGTAAGTTCAGGGCACTGGTTGCTCCATCTCTAACCTTAGTTAAACACCTTATTTTCTCTTTCCAGATCTCATTGGTGGGACAAATGTACTAGTTGTTTCCGCATACTCAGATTTTCAACTTTACTTTGGAATTGCTTATAAATATTCCAAATTATCTTTCAAAATGCTTAATTATCCTTTTAAAAACATTCACAATTTCTTTTGGGAAACGTCGTTACATTTAAACTCATATTCCAAAAGTTATAAAATTCGCACATAAAAGTGCTGCGGAAAGTGCTATATAAGCTTATTTGAATTAAACCACTTTTAAACATTCGATAATTCATATTTTCCAATCCAAAACTCTTTTAAATCATTTAAATAGATTTATCAAATTTATTTCATATTTTTCCATAATTAAAAATATTCATTTAAACAGATTTCCTGTTATGGTCACTAAACTGCACTAGCGCGATTTTTCCAGAAAATTGATCTGGACTTATTTCAAAATCTACTTATCAAAACTTTGATTTTCTTTCTTCGTTTAGAAGATATGGATATAATAGTCCGGAATTTTCTTATCTCGAAGAATTCCGAGCCATATTCCACTCTACACACTCATTTTAACTTTTCGACGCGAAATCGCGAACTACCGTTGCGCGACGTGTCTAGTTTTAACTTATTTTTCAATACTTGAAAAAATCAATTCAAATTGGATTTCAACACTTATAAAATCATTAGAAACCATTTTAAATCAATATTTTCACCTTTTAAAGTATTTAAAATATATTTTCACTATTACCATATTATAATATTATTTTATTCCTATTATTTTAATATTAAATTTTAAATTCCAATTTCAACTCAATTTCAATTCTAATCTCAAATTAAACACATTTAAAACTTAGATTTCATATCTAATCTCAATTTAAACTTCAATTCAATCTCAAACTAAACTTCACTTTTTTCAAAATCGATTTCAATTTCAATTTCACTATTCATCTTAATTTCAATTTCAAATTAACTATCCTTTTCAAATCCGATTCACTTCAAATTTCAAATTCTCTTTCATTTTAACTTTAATTTTACTTTTAAATGAAAAGAGACTTATTTTTCCATAATATCTCATATTACTAAAATATGGTCTTTTTAGATAAAGGGATTACTTGATCAAAATGAACATATCCAATATTCATATTTATCACTAACATAACATCCATTCAACCAATCACATGCATATGATTTCAAATCTAACATTCACTATTAATATCATAACGGGATATATTATCACAATTTACTTAATTTACTAACTATCAAATCATCCATATTAACAATCAATTTGGTATAAACATTCATATGTCATAAGGGTGTAAATATGATTTATAACATAATCAAAATATAAATTCAAAAGCAATGAGAATTTCTCACCTTTAACCAAAACGTTTAACTTCCTACCAATATTCATTTAATTCAACGCTTCACTAAACATTTCTAAACCTAATCATAACCATGCTTCCAAGTGCTCGACCATCTCCATCTCTACTTGCTTTGCTCACGCCCTCCCCTTATCCACTCCCAAACTCACGGCCTAAGGCCCTTTTTAAGAAGAGAAGAAGAAGAAGTGAATTAAGAAGAGGTTAGAGAGTAACAAGTGGATTAGTGCTTAAGCACTCCACTATTTTTAACCCTCCTACCTCTCTTAAAGAGAGAAACCATTAAAATAGCTTAAAGGAAGAAGAAGAAAAGAAAGATTTGTGTGAAAATGAAAGAGATATGCATGGCTATTTGTAGGAAAAAGTTTGGAATAAAATATTATTATGTAAAATGACTAAAATGCCCTTTACTTACTTTTTAACTTAACATCGCATTTAAAATCATGCTTTATGTCACTTTCACTTAAGAAGTAAAAAAAGTAAAGTAATAATTATGTTTGGTTTGATTTGATGTTTTACCTTTTGCTTTGAAATGACATTTTTGTCGTTTTGTGCTTACTTTTTCTTAATTGTTTTCTAGAAGTTTCTAACATTGTTTAGTAAAAGTAAACTTGATTAGTTAATTAATTAACACTTACACTATTAGAATATATGTTCCTATATAAGAAAATAAAAGTGCGACGACGTTGCGACAACTTTTAATCGACAAAACGTCGTTTTTCGACAAAATGTTTTACGGTCACATTTTGACGTTTTAGTTAAACTATTTATTTATGTAAACCAAATTTAAAAATGAACTTTTTAATTTTTTAAATAAATTAAAACAATTCTTTTTGTATTTTAAAATCATATTTAATTAATATCAAAATTTCTAATTTTACAGTGTATGTAAAACTGACAAAATGCGATAAATTTTGGTTATTTTTGTAAAACGATTATTAACAAACTTTTAAATATTTTAACATACTTTTATTATCTTTATTAGATGTTTTAAATAAGATTTACCTTTTTAAATAAATGTTTAAATCCCTTTATTTAAGCCTTTATTTATTATTAACAAAACTTAACTTTTGTCAATTTGTTTCAAAATCCAAATTTATACCTTTTTAATCTATTAACTATAAGAATAGATAATTGTTATTATATATAACATATTTATTTAAGATTTAAACTCCTTTTAAATTTAAATTGAACGAAATCTCTCATTTTCGAAGTAGCAAAATTACGGGTCGTTACACTCTCCCATACTTAAAAGCATTTCGTCCTCGAAATGAAATCAAAGACAAAGGAATCTATCCCATACTCATCTCCTCAAATAATTTGGCTTATTTCTACCGTTGATAGAAAAGAAGAAGACCGATATCATAACAACACTAAAAAAGATGATGCCAAACATACATACCAAGATTTTCCACACTAACCTGAGTACTTATCATGTACTTATGGTTATATATACATAAATCAAGTCAAACTTCTATTGTACTCATCCTAGTGCATACTGCATATTTAAAATAATATATACAACAACCAAACAAGATTATGCATCCAAAACAACCACACTGATACTATATCAACATAAATGAATACATCCACATAACTCATTCCCTGTCCTGAGCATGTACTATATCTATGGTCTATATATATATATATCAAAACATAAGTCCAACCACTATATCTTAATGCCTACTATTTAAGATAACTATCCAACTACTAAGTTGACAGACCCAACACATCATACTATATGTGATATTTGATTCGATCTATTATTTAAATCCACAACTTTACCTCCGAACTAGTATCGATCCTCCGATTTTCTAGTGAGGACTTTGATCAGACTTCTTAATCACAAACCCTTACTTTCCTTGCATAGCTCTCAACTATGATAGAAAACTTGTGTACATAATCATAAACTCTCATCAATGTTCGCCATCAAAAATCGGGTGATAAATCGTTTTTTGGATTGGTGTAAACACCTCCAAGTTCTGTACTCAAATCTTAGATCAAAATTTATGTGCCAAAATGATCTACGTTTAACTTATGTACATAGTGACATTCATCTTTACCTAATACATTCCTTCAAAACTTCTTTTAATCCAACTTTATTTCACAACCATTTACCATTTACTAAATCCATTATTACTTAAGCATACAAATATGACTTAAACTTGTATAATATACCTTTACTTCCTAAGAGTATATATACATATCCATAATCTTCAAACCATCATTACTTCAATTAGGGCCTTCAACAAATGTGGAATTCTATTATCCCAAATAAATAAGTTATAAAACTCAATCCTTAGTTTTCTTTACCTAAGGTTTCAATTTAACTAAAATTATTTATCTAATCCATATATTAATAAGACAATTTTACCAAGTGTACACTTTTTTCTTACTGATTCTATGATTAACTACTTAACTTATTTACCTATCCATTTTATAAATCAAATTTCTTAATCTTAAATCCATCAAATACTTTATAGTCAAATTGTGAAACTTAATTCACATGGTAATTGGTATTAACCTTTTTCATCTAACAATCAAACTACTAACCATATAATTCAAAAATTATCTTCTTCTAATCTTACTTCATTTTAAATTACAAATGTTATCCTAAATGTATCACTAATTCAATTTTTTTTATATTAGGATGATATTTTTTATATCTCTTATTCCTAAATTTTACTTTAATTTTTTAACCTAATCAAAGTGTCTAAATTTCAAATCAACTTAACTCCTTTATAAGTTATACAACTTATCTTTTTATATTATATTTAGTAAAAAGTCTCAATTTAGGTTTATCTTTTTCTATCTTATTGATAAGAATTTTTTTCTTCTAAGTATGCGTTTTTTTTTACTTTCTCCAATTACACTTCTAGCTTCAGTATTATCATCAAATATCTTATATTCAAATTATGAATTCTACTTCACAGGATATTTGTACTTAGCTTTTAAACCCATCTATTATGATAATCACTTAATCATTATCATTTCTTTATACTAAGTATCTAAGTGTATATGATTAAAGTTTTAAATTCTACCTTCCAACTAATTGATTCTATATAGAATATCTTATAGTCAAATTGTGCAATTCTAATCACAAGATATTCATATTTTAGTTTTACTAAGCTAAATTACAATCAATCCTTAACTTCTAACCCAAAAGATAATAATATCCCCTTTAATATTTATTATATGAACCCAAGGTAAAATTATTTCATTTACCAATTTCTTTAAAACAAAATCATTTTTATAAAATTAACAAATACGCGCTCAATATATATAATACTCTCATAACTCATTGTAGGGTGTTACTAACCCTATATCTAATGAGTTACTCATCCTAGGATATTACTATATCTTTGATGAGATTTTACCCATAACAGAGCCAAGGTTCTCGCTTAACCTTCAGCTTGATACCAAATGTAAAGGCCGGTTTTCCCGTACCCTTTGAATCGACAATAAACCACACATGCCTAACTCAAATTGCACGAAAAGACAGATCTTTAAGCGTGATAAAGAAAAGTAGACAGAATAGAATCTCACACGAATGGAATAACATATAATATTGAAAAAATATTTTTATAGCGGAAAACTTTTAAATACACATATCAGAGTCTAACCTAAATTCAGCTTGGACAGTTATAAAACCTGCCCTTACAGATGCTGACAAACATCAAACAAAATACACTAAGCAAAGCCGATAAACGAATATCTCCATACGTCGATGAATATCTCTAACTCTCCTTTGGAAACTCCAACTGTCTTCGATTATCCTGAAACTACTCGCATCTGACCCGAGCATTGAAAATACCCGGATCGGGCTTGATAAACCAGCGTGAGAAAAACTCAATAATAAATGACCGTGTCATATATCAGCCTTTGGATAAAACCCTTTGAAAATAAAGAGTATCTCATAAGACCACGCCCACACATAAACAAGGACGAGTTTTTACCTTATGATAACTAAAACACTTTTATATCAAAACATTTGATATTATTTCTAATGACATCTCTTTTAAAACATTTGCAAATAAACTTATTAATCTTAGCTGAAATTGTTACCATTATTAAATTCCAGCATACTAGGCTCTACAAACAAAACCGTAGGTTCTTATTGGAGAATGGATTTCCATACAAATGACCAGGCGCATGATCTACCTTCCGAAATGGGTACACTTCTAGATGGATGTCCCGAGAAACCATCACAAAGCTCCTCTACCAACACAAGAACGGCCCACCTCTTAACTAGATGGTACCGAATATGTCATCCCCGGTCGTTACTGACCTTTAATCGAGAGCTCTCTTTCCATACACCACATAAATTAACATCCCAAACGTCATAGCGGGAAGAAATATATCTAGAAGGGGATGATCATACCCTACTTGGGAATGACCCACTTAGCCTTGCTGCATCTAATCCTGTTTTGGTCATTTCCGGTTTGATGAGACTTGAGGTTACGATTACCTTTTCACACAGCACATATCACATCTTTGAATGCCACATTGCCATTTCCGTTTAACTACTAATTGCCTTCCATAAAAATACAACCCTTAAGCTCGTATGTCTCAAGGAGGGTGTTAAGCTAAGAGAAGGCCAGCACTGATGTACGTTTGTAAAAACCAATGTACGTAATCGTTAGAAATGCAATGTCAGACAAACGTCCACACAAGTTGTCCAGGAACAGGACAAACCGAAGGCACTTTGCTCAGCCATTACTAGGCGAGAAGCCCTTGCAATCCATAAAATCTCCATCACGAGGAGACCACTGCTATATATAACTCGGAAGCTACCCAAAGCAAGTCAACAAGCAGTCCTCACGCTATAAAGATCCACGGTCTTCAATCACCATCTTCCACATGTCTTCACGTTCGAACGTATACATTGGTTCGAAGTGGTTTTCGGATAGGAATTAACCAAATCCGACTCCGGTTCCTTCGAAATCCAATCATCGATAAAAGTGAATATGAGTATATAGGATTTATTAAGTCTCTTTTCACATTAATTCTTTTCGGATGATTTCAAAATCTCTTTCTTTTAACTTAGGATGATTCTAAGAAATTTATTCTTCTGCTTTGGAAAATATCTCAGATTTTCTTACTTAATTCTTGATCCAAGTTTCTTTACTTTTAAGCGGGTCAAAAACAATGTTATTTAAGACATCGTTTACGATAAACCCTAAATCAATCTTAACAAACATTTTGAAGTAAATTCGATCCTAGAAATCATTCTTTCTGGAGATTGCTTAACTTTCGGATAATACCAATCTTCTTTTATTTTGGAAAACTTAACAGAATCATTTTATTTAAGAGCATCCGGGCTTTCCCTTCGATCTGTTCCACCCCTCGCCTATGAAAAGAAAACATAGGCCAGGTATGTTCAGGACACTGGTTGCTCCATCCCTAACCTTAGTTAAACACCTTGCTTTATCTTTCCAGATCTCACAGGCGGGACAAATGTACTAGTTGTTTCCGCATACTCAGATTTTCAACTTTACTTTGGAATTGCTTATAAATATTCCAAATTATCTTTCAAAATGCTTAATTATCCTTTTAAAAACATTCACAATTTTTTTTGGGAAACGTCGTTACATTTAAACTCATATTCCAAAAGTTATACAATTCGCACATAAAAGTGCTGCGGAAAGTGCTATATAAGCTTATTTGAATTAAACCACTTTTAAACATTCGATAATTTATATTTTCCAATCCAAATCTCTTTTAAATCATTTAAATAGATTTATCAAATTTATACCATATTTTTCCATAATTAAAAACATTAATTTAAACATATTTCTTGTTATGGTCACTAAACTGCACTAGCGCGATTTTTCTAGAAAATTGATTTGGACTTATTTCAAAATCTACTTATCAAAACTTTGATTTTCTTTCTTCGTTTAGAAGATATGGATATAATATTCCGTAATTTTCTTATCTCGAAGAATTCCAAGCTATATTCCACTCTACACACTCATTTTAACTTTTCGATGCGAAATCGCGAACTACCGTTGCGCGACGCGTCTAGTTTTAACTTATTTTTCAATACTTGAAAAATCAATTCAAATTGGATTTCAACACTTATAAAATCATTAGAAACCATTTTAAATCAATATTTTCACCTTTTAAAGTATTTAAAATATTTTTTCACTATTACCATATTATAATATTATTTTATTCCCATTATTTTAATATTAAATTTTAAATTTCAATTTCAACTCAATTTCAATTCTAATCTCAAATTAAACACATTTAAAACTTAGATTTCATATCTAATCTCAATTTAAACTTCAATTCAATCTCAAACTCAACTTCGCTTTTTTCAAATCGATTTCAATTTCAATTTCACTATTCATCTTAATTTCAATTTCAAATTAACTATCCTTTTCAAATCCGATTCAATTCAAATTTCAAATTCTCTTTCATTTTAACTTTAATTTCACTTTTAAATGAAAAGAGACTTATTTTTCCATAATATCTCATATTACTAAAATATAGTCTTTTTAGATAAAAGGATTACTCGATCAAAATGAACATATCCGATATTCATATTTATCACTAACATAACATCATTCAACCAATCACATGCATATGATTTCAAATCTAACATTCATTATTAATACCATAACGGGATATCTTATCACAATTCACTTAATTTACTAACTATCAAATCATCCATATTAACAATCAATTTGGTATAAACATTCATATGTCATAAGGGTGTAAATATGATTTATAACATAATCAAAATATAAATTCAAAAGCAATGAAAATTTCTCACCTTTAACCAAAACGTTTAACTTCCTACCAATATTCGTTTAATTCAACGCTTCACTAAACCTTTCTAAACCTAATCATAACCATGCTTCCAAGTGCTCGACCATCTCCATCTCTACTTGCTTTGCTCACGCCCTCCCTTTATCCACTCCCAAACTCACGGCCTAAGGCCCTTTTTAAGAAGAGAAGAAGAAGTGAATTAAGAAGAGGTTAGAGAGTAACAAGTAGATTAGTGCTTAAGCATTCCACTATTTTTAACCCTCCTACCTCTTTTAAAGAGAGAAGCCATTAAAATAGCTTAAAGGAAGAAGAAGAAAAGAAAGATTTGTGTGAAAATGAAAGAGGTATGCATGGCTATTTATAGGAAAAAGTTTGGAATAAAATATTATTATGTAAAATGACCAAAATGTCATTTACTAACTTTTTAACTTAACATCCCATTTCAAATCATGCTTTATGTCACTTTCACTTAAGAAGTAAGAAAAGTAAAGTAATAATTATGTTTGGTTTGATTTGATGTTTTACCTTTTGCTTTGAAATGACATTTTTATCTTTTTGTGCTTACTTTTTCTTAATTGTTTTTTAGAAGTTTCTAACCTTATTTAGTAAAAGTAAACTTGATTAGTTAATTAATTAACACTTACACTATTAGAATATATGTTCCTATATAAGAAAATAAAGGTGCGACGACGTTGCGACAACTTTTAATCGACAAAACGTCGTTTTTCGACAAAATGTTTTACGGTCACATTTTAACGTTTTAGTTAAACTATTTATTTATGTAAACCAAATTTAAAAATGAACTTTTTACTTCTTTAAATAAATTAAAACAAGTCTCTTTATATTTAAAAATCATATTTAATTAATATCAAAATCTCTAATTTTACAGTGTATGTAAAACTGACAAAATGCGACAAATTTTGGTTATTTTTGTAAAACGATTATTAACAAAATTTTAAATCTTTTAACATACTTTTATTATCTTTATTAGATGTTTTAAATAAGATTTACCTTTTTAAATAAATATTTAAATCCCTTTATTTATTATTAACAAAACTTAACTTTTGTCGATTTGTTTCAAAATCCAAATTTATACTTTTTTAATTTATTAACTATAAGAATAGATAATTGTTATTATATATAACATATTTATTTAAGATTTAAACTCCTTTTAAATTTAAATTAAACGAAATCTCTCATTTTCGAAGTAGCAAAATTACGGGTCGTTACAACTACTAAGCTACAGAGCTCTTATCCATCTATATCTACAAAACTAAATCAGATATTAGACTACAGACAAGTCTGTCTCAACAACCAAACCCTCTTGAACTGTTGGTTCTACAACTAGAAATATGTCAAACATGTACTCCCTCAGAGATACGTGAAACATACCCAATCCCAGTTATCCAAACTGGCAATTCAACTCTTGAAAACCAAACACTTATCTTACCAAAACACAGAAGAAGTCCAAAATACATCAGAGCTAGCTTCCCAGACTTACCAAAACTTATAGCTCCTTGGATCGAAGAAAACTTATCCCAAACCAAATCTCCGACTCCGGAATCCAAATCCCTCCGCCTCTTATCTACAAAATTCTTCGAACGATCTTGGGCTGCCTACATCCTTACTAATCAACTCAACCCTTGCTAATTCCATTAGAAACAGACTCGACCAATACAACCCAACACAATGATCTCCTCAAGATTAATCCAAAACCAAGAACACAAACTCTACTCCATAAATAGCAGAAGACTGAACTTATTTCTCCTTATCCGGAAAAGACAAACAGAAACACTCCCAAACTACTTCCGCTGCACAACTCTGATTCGAAGTAGAAGAAAATGCCGATGAAGAACACGAGCACAAACTAGACAATACATCCTAGAAATATGGTTCAACAGATCCATAAGAAAACTCAGAAGTTCCACCAAAATCTGAGCTACTTCACCGAATTCTATCTCAAGGAATCCATCCTTCAACTAGCTGAACCACTGGTACCACTCCTGGAATCCAAATCGATAAGAAAACTCGATCTCCAGATGCGGACAAACTCTGACTTTCCTGAAAACATCCGAAAAATCTCCAACAACTCAAGAGAACCCTCAACTATCGCAAGTCACTTTTGCGATCAACCCAGCCTAATATCCGAAGAAACAGCTCTCTCTTTACCAATCAGAACAGCTTACGCTGGCCTAGCCAATTCACCGAAGAAATGGATCCATATTGCTGCTTCCGAACTCTACTTCAGAAAAAATACCCATCCAGAAGACTTCCTGCCAACACAGAACACTCCGAGTTGTACTGCTAACACCAATGCCAAAGAATTCCTAATCCAAAGCTCTTCGTGAAACTCCGACCTCCAACCAAACAGAAACACCTTGCTGAACCCAGCCACTTCACCGAAACATACATACTTCCAAAACTTGTTCCAAAGAATAGAAACAATCCATAATCACTGCGTCTCATCATGCAGCTACTACTTCCTGAGGTATCAAGATACCATCACTTGCTTCTGCCCAACCGACAAATCCAAACTCAACTCTATCAACTTCAAAGATAGACTCCGAACCTTAATAGGTTTCCTTCAAAGATCAATGAATCCCTACACCAAGCTGCAAAGCTCACTCGAGATGTTATTAGGTCTACAGTCTCGACAGATCTACTTCCAACCTCAAACATTCAAATTCCAACCAATGGTAACACCACTACCTCATCTGCCTTTATAACTTATATTGGAAAACCCGAACAAGTAACCCAAATAGGTAGAAATAATTATATATATATATTAAAATTACAAATACGCTCTCTCAAGATAGACACCACTCCAGAGTCTAGGTATTCGCTCAACCTAGTGCTCTGATACCAGCTGTGATGACCCGACTTTCATCTCCACAGAATGACGCATTATCTTGAAGAAAGAAAGGGATAGAAAAGAGAAAAGAAAGAAGAGAAAGAAGAAACAACATCAGAATCTCAACCGCTGAACGAGTAAATTATATTAATAACATAAGTATTACATAGTATACAACAACTATCAGAGTTACACAGACAATACATCACATACTAGACAGTTATAAACACCTGTCTAGTAATTACAACTCAAAACATAATACAGATAAACCACTCAGAGATACCAACACAGCGGAACACTATATATATCTACACGTGGAAGCCTCCTGCTCCATTGCTCCTCCATAATTCGTCAAAGCTAACCTGACTCCCTTGGCTACTCGTAAAAATTTGAGTACCCAAGAGTTTAAGAAAAACAGAAATAAACTCCGGGTCGGACATGGGTCTGTTGTGAGTAACAGGTTAAAGTTGCTTAACTTTTGAAAAACCTTTGAATACAAAGGGTATCATGTAAGATTTCCCACACATAAACATGGAAAAGTTTTTACCTTACGCTAACCAAAACATTTGATAGGAAATCCGGTGATATTATAATAGGGTCTAGGGTTTTCAAGTAAAATACAGAAATAGCTGGAATGCTTACATCTCACGTTCCAACATAGTTGGGCACAACTAATACGTACGACACTTATTGGATTTTGAATTCCATAAAATGGCAGGGCTACCGGGGTACCGCCCGTCACAGTACGGGGCCTAGATCACCGTACCGAGGATCACTCCCAATCCCTTGCAGCAAAAAACCGGAACCATTCCTTACTGAACAGTCCCGAACAAGACCACCGCATAGTTGTGATCAGCAACCGCACCACACAGCCGAAATAAAAGGACATCTAGACAGGGGTAAATCTCGTCCTACTTGGGCATGACCCAATTAGCCTTACTGCACCTTCCCTGTTTTAGCCGTTCCCGGTTGATGAGGCTTGAGCTACGATTACCTTTATAGAACACATCACTTAGAATGCTCATCGTCCACCTTACGATGTTCTGAAAGCATTCAATCCATACAAGTTCATTCCGGGTTCGAACGAAACCGAAGGCATTATCTCGTTACACTCATTTTGGAATTACGCTCAGAGTTAACGAAGATAACCCTTGCACTCTGAATCTTCATCTTCACTTCAGATTCACGACCTATCGTTAATTTGGATCGATGTGGTTTTCAGATATCCAAATATGGAAACCCGATCCCGGTCTTATCAAAATCCAAAACGTATCTTTTAAGGCCAAGTTGTTTTAGAGTTAAAACAATCCAATTCATTATCTATATACGCACACATAGATAATTCACAACATCACAATAGATAATCAACATTATCATCACATCAGATAATCCATATCATTATTATAAACAGATAATCCATATTATCATCCCAATGCAACCAAAGCATTCATATCACCCAGCATTACTCATCTCATTTTAAACCTTGCTTACTTAACCATTAATTGATTACAAATATTTTGATTAAACATCCTCTAATTAATCACTCTTGATTAATTATCCTTTAATTACATTCAAGTAATCATCCTTTAATTAATTTCTCAAATTAATTATTCTCAAAACAATTACAGTAATAAACCTTTAATTACTTCATTAATTAATTAATTACAAATCAGTTAATTAATTACCATCTCATTATTCATTTCAATTAATCATTCCTGATTAACAATTTTCTAATTACAATAAGTAATTAGCCTTTAAATTAATTACACAAGTTAATTATACTTAACCCTTTACAATAATTAACTTTTAATTACTTAATCAATTAATTGACTAAAATTAATTACATTAATCCTTTATTAATTAATTACTTCATTTATTAATTATTCCTTGATTAATCAATTCTAAATTTACATCACTAATTTTATTAATTAATGATTCCTAATTACATTTTTAATTAATCTCTCTATTTAAATTAATTACATTAAGTAATTAATCTTCAATTAAACCACATATAATAATTATCCTTGATTAATAATTGACTACCCTTAATTACTCATTCCATAAATTAATTTCCCTTAATTAATTATCTCAATTAATCCCTTGATTAATTACAAAGTAATTTAATCCAAATTACTTTCATTATTAAAACATCTTTAATTACATCTAGTAATTATCAATTAATTACTTCCCTAAGTAATTACAATTCCATTAATTACATTAAGTAATTATTTATCAAATCATCAAGTGTTAAAATTAATTAAACTTAATTAATTAACTTAAACTAATCACATTAAACTCAATTAATTACATTAAGTAATTAATTCATTAATTACTTCTATTAAGTAATTAAACTTAAACAATTTCACCAATGATTATTATTAATCAATTAATCTAATTAATTATTAAAAATTAATCACATTAATTAATTGCTAAATAATCTTAAGTTAATGACCTTCATTAACAATTCTTTAATTACTTTTCTTGAGTAATTAAACTTACTTTTATCAATATTAATTTCAAATTAATTAATCTTTAATAATTCATTAATTAATCCTAATTATTTAATTAATTAAGTGTTAACTGTAACTTAATTAATTCTTAATTACTTGATCAATTAATCTTTAATCATTAATTAAAATCTAATTAATAATTCTTAATTACGAATAAATTAACCTTAATTAATTAATTAATCTTAAGTCTTAATAAAACTCTTAATTACTTAATTAATCATCCATATCATTAATTAATTAAATAATTAATTATCCAACTTAATAATTTAATGAACCCAAATCATTAAATTCTAATTTAATTTGAGAAAAACATCTCTTACTTAATCAAAGCATTTAGAAACAAATTGTTTTCAAGTTTACCTTAAATTCATTTTAAACTTCATTTTAAATTTAAGATTTTAAAATGAATACAAATTTATCTAAACAAAGTTTAGAAACAATTCAAAATCTCTTTATCTCACAAGTTAAAGAAATATCTTATTTTATAAAGAAGTTTTAAAAGAGTTTAAAACCCACTTAATTTTTGAATTCAAATTAATTTAAAAAAATACACTTTAAACATTTCAAGTTATTTAAAACAATTTCAATTTAAAATTTTCCTTTAATTTCAAAACCGAAATACAGATTTAATCTTGATTCCGGTTTTAACTTAAATTTTTAAAGCTTTCCTTACATTTCAAATATTCATTTTAAAATTCAAATCATTTAACCATTTCTAAAATAGTTAAAACAATTTAAATTGAAAAACTTATTTTATTTTAAAAGAAACTGAAATTCAACTCAAATTCCAGATTTTTAAATCTCAGATTTAAACTTATTTTTAAGTTTTCTATTTTACAATTTAAACTTTCAGTTTAAATTCAAAACCAGAATACTTTTATACTTAAAAGTTTCTAAACCCAATTTAAATTTCAAAAACTTAAATTATTTCAAAACTTAGATTCAAACAACTTTGAAATCCGATTCAAACTCAGGGTTTAAACTTATTTTAATGTTTTTTGTCTACATTTTAAAACTTTACTTTTAAATTATAGAACAGAACAGGTTTCTGTTTTTATTCTTAAAACCTGATACAAAACCATAGACTCGAGCCAAAGCCTAAGTGATTTCGTGTCAAATCCTAACCTGCTTTGAGTTAAAACTCGAATCACCCAAGAATTACTCGAGACAATCAAACCCAAAACAAAACTTCACCAGAAAATGATGCACAGTGCACATGCACCGGCCATCCACCTATCTTCGACCAACCCTGATGACTGAAACAGGTCATCGATCACCAATGTATCCCATATCAATCTCCAGTACCTTGTTTCCCCCTCAAAATCAAAATCGAGATTAAAATCCCAACCTGGAACAAAACTGAAACAGGCAGTACCCACTTCAACCAAAACCTGTCAACGCCTCCCCTTTGAAGCTCCTACCACCATTGCCACAGAAACTCCGGCGAAGACCTTGTCAACCCACCATCTTCCAGTACTCAAGACATAGTTGAACTCGATCAACTACAATTGCCGAAGTGATTGATTCTTCCTAGCCCAGTAAAACTAGGGTTCTAATCCTCAATTCACAACCATCATCACCAAAATGAAATACACCAAAATCTGATAATTTTCCCGTCATCCTTGATCACTCCTCGACCTCCAGGTGGAAATTCAAACCATTCGAACACATAGATCATTAGTTAAAACCCCAAAAGCAAAATACAGTCAAACTAGATCTGCTCCCAAAATATAATACTAGAAATTATGATTTTTCTTTTAAAAATCATGATTTGGTAAGATGATTTGATTTGCAACCCTGAAACATCGAATCAAGGTATTTGAATTTCCATAAATTTAATGTCTGATCATCTATTTATAAATTTCAGAGATGATGCAGAGTTGTTTAACTTAAGTAAAAATTTCAAACTATAGTTTATGATGAAATAAACATAATTTGTTTCAGCCTTAAATCTAAACCAAGATTTAATAAAGAGAAAATGGATTTTGAAATCAAGCAGAAGCTTGAAATTGAGGAAACAGAAATGCAACAGATAACAAGCATGCACACACAAATATATTCATATATATATATATATATATATATATATATATTCACAGCAAATTCATAATATATATTCATTTCTAATTAAAAGCATGCAATCAACTTTTACCTACTTAAATTTTTTAAAAGTGGAGTTACTCACCTTTTTAAAAAAAATGCAGAACGGAGCTTCAGATTTGAAAAACCTTTGAAAACTTTAAAACTGGATTTGCTTTGCCCTTTAAAAACTTTAAACTAGAATTGCTGATGTTTTTCAACTTGCATTAGTACCTAGGTTTGCATGCAGTAGCCTGATTTATAGATTGAAAAGAAAATGCTTTTGCTTTCTGATTTCAATCTACATGCATGCTTCAGCTTGATTTCCAGATTTGGAATGATGCCGGGAACAGGTTGAATAAAAATGGTGTAGAGGCTTCAGATTGTTTTGCATGTTGAAAATGAGTTACAGGGTATGATTATGAGAGTGATTTGTATTTGGTTACAGGTTGATGAGAAAACAGGTTTTAGAGGAAATGAAAATTTGCGTTTTGATATGAGGAGTTTGTTTATTGATTTTCATTAGAATGAAGATTACTTTAGAGTAAATAGTTTCAGTTGAAAATTTACTTAGTTTAGCATTGAGAATGAAAAAAAAGAAAAGAATGGAAGAAGGCAAGTTTATATAACTAAATTTATGATTTATTTAAAATCAAAGAAAAATAAAAATACAAATTTGACACTTGTCTTTAACATTCACACTTGTTAATTTCTTAGTTTATTAACTTAACACATGTTAAATGAGGCTTTTATATATTTACACTTGTCTTTTAAGTAGTTTGTATTTATAATTAAGTGTTAATAAAGGCTTTTAACAAAATTAATTAGTTTTTAATACTTAGTTATATATATATATATATATAATTTTTAAAGAATAAAACCAAGTATAATTATAAATAAAAAAATACATATGTCAATTATTTGAAAATAATATTTTTAATCATTTTAAATAAATTTATAAAAGAGGTTATAAATTACTTATTATTTAAATGAATTAATGTTTCATTAATTAGTTGTATTTTAAACTTTCATGTCTAATCTACAAATCATATTTATAAATCAATATTTTCAAAAGAATGTTAAACAAATCTTATTATTAAATTTATTTAAACTTTAAGCTAAAATCCTTTTTAAATGATTAAACATTTATTTTATAAATTTTAAAATCATATAGTTCTTTATTAAATAGCTTTGAAAAGCTTGACATCAAAAATAAATCATAATTTCCCAATTACCAAAATATTGGAATTAGAAAATATGCTTTATTAACTAAATTTAAAACCAAACTCATCCATTTAAAATATATATAAATATAAATATATATACGTTATAAATAGAAAACAATTTATTAGCTTATTAAAAGATAAATTCACTAATTAAATATTTATTAAAGTAAAATTATTAAATCAATTCAATCTTATTGACAAAAATTATCAAATAAATTTAATTTTAAATACAGATTATTAAATTTATATTGCCAAAAATTCCGGGATATCACATATTAAGTCATCCAAACATGTTAACCATTAACATGAGCATTCATTCTTAATCAAGTCCAAACCCAAACGTGTTAGGAAGGGATTTATGGAAAGTTTTACTCACCTTGATCAAGAAAACTTGATGTAATCTTATTCTCCTTAAAGTTGAAAGCTCGAACTCTCATGATTTTCCCTTTCTTACCTTGTATGTGGTCGATCTTGCTTTTATTTATCTTCCTTCTTTTGTTTTGTAGAACAGTGAGAGAATGAATGAGAGTGAAGGGATTAGGGGGTTAGTATATTAGGCTTTAGGCCAAAATCCCATTCTAGGCCATTTTGATTAATTCCCTTAACTCTTCATTTTAATTCATTCTTTATTAATTTACTTGTCTTTATTTTTCACTTCATAGATTAATTTGACTAATCATTTATTTATTTAGTTTTCCCCATATTATGGCACTTCAAATTATGAGGTGTTACAAAACCTTGAGAAAACATAGAAATCTTTCAATTTCCTAAGTGGGTGTTAGGACTTGCTTGTATTAGGATTTTGATCTTCAGTTTGCTCAACAAATCATAAGCCCACAAGCAATGGATACTACTTTATCGGTTATATCATACATAATTCCTAATCCACGGTTTTCTTTCTAATCTCAATATTTACCTTGAGTTTGCTTAACAAATTAAAAGAGATTATTTACTCACACCCAACATTTCATGATAGCCTATGTATTTATTTACTCAACAAATACATACGGTTATCTTACATTGTCTAGAAAACACATTCATAGTACTTTACATTGAGGTATGACTTAGTGGAAATTATGTAATTTGTTACACAAATCTAATTCAATAATCAATTTTGTTCGAAATAAACGATGTTTCCTTTCTGTTATGTACTTTGATAAAATGTTATGAATAATTGATTAGTTAATTTAAGTATATATGTCAGAAAGTTCATAAATGATGTGTTTTGTTATAGTAGTTCAAAATAGTTGTAACATGGGTATCATATCACAATATGATAAGCACATCATTTAAATATTCCTTGTTAAGATGTATCGGGGCTGGACATCGATGCATCCGTAGAGACTAGAGTACCTAACGCTATTTAAATGTTGGAAAGTGTATTACTTATGGATGCTAAGGGAACCAAGGGGTTATGTACTGGTGGTTATTTGATAACTATAGAATGATTCACTCGATAGATTTATGTTGGTTAATATAACTAAGGTCAAATAGAAAATATCGAATTGAGTAATTTATGTGGTTCTCTTGACTTAAAATACTATTGATCTTCAATATGAAAGCTCCACATTGATTATAGTTATATAGTGGTACGACATCCACCGAATGACTATAGTTGGGTCGAGTGGAAGTATTAGAAGTGAAACACTATTCAAGAGAGGATTTGTCTCCTCGGTTATATGGGGTTAGTATCATGGTCAACTAAAGTCAAATCAAATTCAAAAAAAATATGGCTAGAATAGTTCGGTTATTAATAATTGTTATTATTGAACTAAGGACTTTATGTTTGGATTATAAAGTTGAATATCAACGATATTGGAATTTTTTTCAGGACCAAATTCCATAAGTTCAGTTTTGATGAAGAGAATTAGTGTAAATAATTATCAATGATGGGTAGCACTTATAATAGATAATATTGGATTTTACTAAAAGACCTATAAGCGATAAATTCAGCCAAAATGGAACACCACTAGCTAAAGTGACATATGAACGTTAATATTTGAATTATTTAATATGAATAATGGACTAAATTTACACCTATGAATCACACAACCGAAATAATAGAATTCCCAATGAGCCACATGATTTAGTTGATTTTTAGTAGTTGAAAATTAATTAAATTAATTAATATTTATAAAATATTAATTATTAAATTTTATTAAATTTATTTGAATAACATTAGTATTGAGTAAAGTGCGTAAATAAAAGTTATATACAATATCGGTAGAATGTATAAATTTGATTTAAATAGAATAAATACTAAAAAGCGCTTTAAATAAATTGAATTAATCAATATTTGTGAAGTGTTAATTGTTGAAAATTTCTTATTTAATTTGTTTGATATCCATTAGTATTTAACAAAGTGCGTATATAACAGTTATAAGTGCGCGTATCGCTATATAATATCGATAGAAAATTTAAATTGCATTTAAATGGGAATAAAACTAATAGGTTTGTGAAATGTTTTGGAACCTAAATAGCCCATGTAATGGATGGCGTTACTTTTAGGGAATAAGTGGGGTATTTTGTTTTAAAATGAAAAGAAAATCTTATTAAAAGGAAATCATCATATATTGAACGCCACATTTATTTCCTCCTTTCATAAAATTTTCCCCCTCTGTGATTTTTGGACTCTCCCATTCATATCTTTTTTTCTAAAGGTTGAAATTTCAAAATAAAATTCAAACAAAACAAAAGATAAAAATGTGGTTGTCTCTATAAAATTGCAGATTTGGAGATCGATTTGTAAAATCTTGGAATTCTTCTTCATTTAAGGCGAATTCTTTAGGATTCATCTGAAAGGTAATTTTGTTTTATTTATATGTAAATTATCATGTTCACATGCCTGTAATTCTCCAATTCTTCTATTTTTTCTCCTTATATGTTTTTGGATTATGTATGATTATTAAAGTTCCACTTTTTAATCATTTATTTTATCATCGTGTTAAATTTTATTTCCCTTCTATCTATTCCCCATATGATATTAACAATTTCAATCTTAGATTCTCTTCTATTCTCTTTTGTTTAATCATTATATATACATGTGATTTAGATCTAGATTTAATTGTCATAAATTCATATATGCCTAATTCATCTAATCCTTTAAATTCAAAAAACATTGTTTGAATAAAAATTTGAAATCATTATATTAATGGATCATATTAAAAATTAAAAAATTATGGATTGAAGGATATTTTATAATTCAATTGAAATATTTTCAGTATTGATTATTTGTAAATTAGTTGAATTTTAATTTCATATGTTGTTTCGAAAAGAGAAAAAAAGAAAAAAGGAAGCCTTTAAATTTCCCTTGACTTTTTTCTTAATTTACTATTAGAATTCATGGAAACTATCATGTTTCGATAGTATGGCTTTGAATTGCAAACTAGTTAAGTATAATTTTGTGTTGTTTTATTTCAAAATATTAATTTAATTTGTATACATATAAATACATATATGTGAATATGTGTGTACAAATTTTAATGTTTACAAAATTAGCTTCAAATGTAATGTAATGATGTTTGAAGTACATCTTTAATTAAAGCCAATTATAGATTGCCTTTTATATCTTCATACACACATATTTACACCTATATACATATAGACATTAAAAAAATATTTTTTTTGGAAAGCAATAGCATATATGAAAGGGATATATGATCATTGTGGTGTAATTCCAAACATCTAAAACATTTACATTTGCCATGCACATATTTTGTATGTAACACTTACGCATTCACAAATGAGCGTATTTGATGCGCCCATCAATTAAATAAAAACAATAACACAAACAATTTAAAATTAAATAAACTAATTTTAAATAATTATAATAAGATGAACATTTTATTTAAAGAAAATTTAGAAAAGTTCTAAATGAATTTAGACTACATAGGCCCAATAAAATCCAAAAGGATTTTTGAAATTTACCCTTTAACTCCACTACGAGCTGAACTAGTTCCAACAATGGTATAAGAGCTTAATAGTCAATGCATTTTAAATTAGTCATGTTAGGGCCAACTAATTATTCCACTTAGTACAATGTCTAGAAATGTAATATCTAGGATTAGAATTGGGTAATCAAGTACCATGTCCTACCTTTTTAGTCTAGGCTGAAAGGTGAAGTGATGAATGTTACCTCAAATAGAAAAGGCCTAATTTTAATTGGGCCTTGGGTAGATTTTCAAACTTGTTTTGAAAATTAAAGTAAATATTTAAATTTAAAGGTTAAACTTAAATGAATTATGTTTATTATAAAAGTTATAATATAACATAATTTTTCAAAATGTTTAAAAAGATAATAAAATTTTCAAAGTGTTTGAAAATTTTAAATTTAAAGATTAGATTTGAAAACTAATTTATTAATAAGATTAATAAAATAAACTAATTAAATAAGTTAAATAAATAAATACACACATACATACTTACACACACACACACATATATGCATGTAACAAATATATTGATATATGTTATATTATCTTTAAATGTCTAAGATTGTACAAATATACATGTATGCATATATAAAATGACTTTTAAAATTAATGTAATCTAATTAAAAGTGTTTAATTGAATTAATTAATTAAAGGTTGACTAATTAAATTAAATATACCTACGTATATGATATATGTATTACTATAAAGGCTATAGTATATACTATAAATGTTATAGCATACATGTCCAATATAAAAGTTATACTGGAATAATAATATAAGATTAATTAAAGATTTGATTAATAAATTTAAATAAATATAATTTAGTTAGTATAATGTTATACATAAAATTATTATATACACTAATTAAAATATAAAAGCTATATGATAATGAAACTTATATAATATGAATGTATAAACTAAAGGTGAAACATTATAGAAACCCTAAATAGACTCAAGGAATAAATACATACGTAGATCTACATATACCGTGATTCCTAATGTGCCCGAAACTTGAACCACAATGGTATTTCAATATAAACACATTGTTCCATAAGTCGATATCACTCTATAAGTATATTGAAGATTATGAATCTTTAATATACAGTTGTTCTTTACCACTTATAAATTAATAAATTACTTGCATACTCTCTAGTTTTTGAGCTTTCCTCAAGCTAGAGATGTTATGTATAGTATTACTAATGTATGGACTACACGAGATAAGATACTTATATATATATATATATATATATATATATTTGTTGAGCTTTCCTCGAGATATGTATACATAGGCCATTGTGAAACGGTGGGTATGAGTGAACATTATATTTTACTTATTGAGCTTTCGTCAAGGTAAATATAAGATTAGGACAAGGTACGACAGTTAAGAGTTGTATACGATATAACGGATAAGGAGTTATCCATCGTACATGGGAGAATGATTTGTTGAGCTTTCCTCAAGATCGAAAACACAAGATATACGAGTCCTGTAACGACCCACAAAATTTTCACTTTGATAAATCATTTTTTTTTAATTTATTCAAATAAAAGCTTAATATTAAAAATAATATTGTTTGAGTGATAATAAATAATAATAAATCTTATTTCTAGTAGATATTTAAAAAATAGTTTCCCCAGGATTTAAATCGATAAAATGGCCGAAAACCATTTTATCGAAAACCAGCTCTATAATTGTAAGACTCTCGCACAGAGCTGGATACATACACTTATTTTAATAATTAAATAAGAATATGAAATAAAATTATTTATTTTATTTTTGGAAATAAAATGTATTTAAGACATCATCAGTGATGCCCTTATATTTAATAATTGATTTATTTAATTTAATTAATATTAATGATTTAATAATTATTATAATTATATAAATAATTGTTTTTAAACAATAATAATTCATTTTAAATAGTTATAAAGTGATAATAAATCATTTACAATAGTTTTATAAAGATATATATCTGATTTGAAAATATAAGAAAAATCAATATCGCTTTATTGGTATAATAACGATTTTTGTAAACAGTTGTTAATATTAATTTATATGGTTTTATATATGAAATGTGATTATTTTAATTATTTAAAATTGACAAGAAATTTATTTTGAAATTTTGTTTACGTTTATATGTAATTTAAAGTATAAGTGAAATTGTGACCGGGAATCGGTTTCTCGATTTTCAACGGTCTAACGAACGAAAGTTATTTTAAATCATTGCAACCTTGTTTTTGTGTCATGTACACATATACAACATACACGTACATACCCTAACATGTACATGAACATATATTTATATACAAATAAACATACAGATTTATATATATATATACATATATAGGAAAAATCTAAAATATTTTAGAGGCTTAACCCCTAAGCTTTCTTTAAGAAAAAATCTCACATCATAGTACATACCTGAGTGCACACACATGGGGGTGATGATGGTGGATGTTGGCAACCGAAATGATGGATGGAAGGTGGGCACGTGGGTAATGGAGATGGAGCATGTGGTGGTGATGAGGAGGATGATGTAAAGGTAGATATTTTCATCCTTCTCTTTTCCTACAAATAGCCCCTCCACAACTCATTTTTTCATCCTCCATAACTTTCTTATACCTGAATGAAATAAGAAAATTATTTTTTTCAAACCATTCAAAATTTCAATGGCAACAACTTTCTAGTTGACCACCTTTTCCCATTATAAGTTTAGCTATGCTCAAAACCCACTTCTTTCTATTGCAATTCCAAGCCCAAAATTGTAGTTTCGAGAATGCCCTCTCTTATTTTGATCATATTTTCCTTATAACTAATCAAAATCAATTTTATAAATTGTAGATAAAATAATTTTAAAGAACTTTTTTTCTGATCACTTTTCATAATTCTTTGAGTAACATGTCCAAAAGTTAGCTAGAAGTCGACCCATTTTCGGGTGTGATTTTTGTAAATCCAAGAATGCCTCTTCTTCATTTGACCATATTTTATTCAAAACTAAACCAAATTGGATGATTCATTTCTTGAAACCATAGAGAAAATAATTTCTCATAACTTTTATGTTGACCACATTTCAAAATATAGAGAATAGAATGTCCAAAAATCCGAAAGAAAATGACTTATTTTTAGGTCTAGTTTTTGGTAAATTCAAAAAGTCCTACACCTCATTCCCTATGCTTGGCCAAGCACCGCTTTTGGCATGGAATGGCCGAGCACACTAGAAGGCAAGATGTTGGGGTTCGTGAGCTCGGATCGTGAGTTTATGAAGTTGTAGACTTTTTTCGATAGAAAATCAATGTGAGAAATTCTTACTTATACTATATTTTTGGACGATGATATGATGTTTGCAATGGATGTTTAATATGAATATTGAATATATATGCAAGTCATAGAAATACACATCGATAAATACAAAGGAAACCACTTTCCTTTATTTAATGAATTGGTGTATATGGAATG
This sequence comes from Allium cepa, assembly GCA_030765085.1. Taxonomy (NCBI): domain Eukaryota; kingdom Viridiplantae; phylum Streptophyta; class Magnoliopsida; order Asparagales; family Amaryllidaceae; genus Allium; species Allium cepa. The sequence goes on along the minus strand of CM060934.1, from coordinate 538,325,038 downwards.
TTAAACCGCTTTAAAAAGGTTTAAAAATGAGTTTGAAATTTTTTGTAAATATATAAAAGTGTTTTTGTGAAGTTCGAAAGGTAATTGAAAATTTAGTCAAAATTAGACACGTCGCGTTACGGTAGTTCGCAATTTTGTGCCACGAAGTCAAACAAGCGTATAGAATGGAATATAGCTTGGAATTCTTTGAGATAGGAATTTTCTAATATATTATATCCATAGTTTTAAAACAAAGAAAGAAAATCGAGATTTCGATAAATAGATTTTGAAATACGAGTAAAACAATTTTCTAAAATTTTTTTTACAATTTTTGCATTTCGTAATCCATAATAGGATTTCTTTGAAATGATACTTTAAATTTTTTTACAAATATGAAATAAATTCTAAAATCTTTTAAAATGTTTAAAAGTGATTTGAGTTCTAAAAATGATTTTCCAAATGATAAAAAGCCATTTTGATCAACATAGCTTAAAAAGCATTTTCCCTAGCACTTTTCGGCAGCACTTTTCTTTAACTTTTGAAATATAGTTTTAAACGCAGTCGTTCTATTGCAAATCTTTCTAAATGTTTTCAAATGATTAATAAAGTGTTTTAAAGGTAATTTGAAGGATTTATAGAATGGTTAAATATTAAATGATTTAGAGTCGATCAAATAACTTGACCGCCAAATGGGTGTCAAAGAGATAGTGTCTAGGCTTGGGTTTGAAAAATCAGTTTCCTACTCTCCCTGGCTATCCGAACTGGCCCGATGGATGGGATAGTAAATTTGGTTTACTCAGATCAAAATTCAGCAAATAGAAGAGAAATGATTTTCCCAAATATAAATAACTTGGATTTTATGGATATAATCTTCTTGTACTCGATGTTAAAGCCCGAAGAGGGAACTCGTACCAATCATGGAATTTATAAAGGGATTTCACCGTTATTCCACCACAGTATTTTTTGAATACGGGAATTGATATTGAGTAGAATTAGATGATTTCTATAGATTTTACTCACTTAATACTTACTAGTTTTGGATTAACATCCTAGATAACATGGTTTTAACATAATCAAAATATGAGTTTTGAATTAAGATTTAATGGAAATGATTTGGAAATATTTTCCCAAGTGAAGAATGAAATGATTTCGAATTAGTCCCAATTTGAAAAAGGTTTTAAGTAATTAAAGAAATTGATAAGAGAGGTTTAATGATTCCGTATATAACGGAAATAATGTTTTAGAAATATATATCTCCAGAAGATATTCTGATAAAAAGAAATTAATCAATTAAAGAATAATTCCCTATTCATAGTGCTTCTTTTTATCAATGATTGGTTCGGAGGAACTGGGGTTGGGTTTGGATGATTCCTATCCGAAAACCACTTCAAAGCAATTTACGTATTCAAAGTGAAGACATGGATATGATTTGGAAGATGGAATGTAGGGCTGCTTGTCACCGACTCTTGGGAGAAATTTCCATATCATATTATGTGGTAGTAGTTCTTTATTTAAGATCTTCGATTCAAGGACTTTTCACTACTAATCCTAGGGGTAACTCCCGATATGATGTGATAGGAGAGTGCCTCCGGTTTGTCCTATTCATGGGCAACTTTTATGGACTAATGTTTGACGTTGCATTTATAGTTGCATATATTGATCTATATGAATGTATCATCTATTTGGTGGAAGAGAAGGAAACTTGTGATGACTCACCTTTTTGGATGGTTTAAATCGACAAAAAACCACAAATGTCTAACTCAAACCATTCAAAAGGGTAGGTTATCAATTGGGTAAATAAGGAAATAAGAGAAAAGAAGAAAAACAGAACATAGAATCTCGCATCGGAATGATAAAATATAATAATCAAATATACAATTCATGAAGATGTTTTACAACATACTTTGATTACACAAATTTTACACTATAAACAGATTACAATCAACAACCTACCAATAATGATGCAGCGGAATAATACTAATAATATAATATACCAAACTCCGGCATCGTCCTCTAGAAACAATGTTTTTAGACACTGAAATGCTCAGGCCGACCCGAGCACAATGAAAAGACAAAACACCCGAGTTTGAACTAAAATTTCTTATGTAAGTTAAATCAACATCAAATAAATATGAGTGTAATAGCTTCAGATATGTTTATGGGATTTTACATCTCCTATTTAGTGTATAACGTGCATGCAATAACTTAAGAGATGTTACGGCATTTTCCATCTTCTAAGGATTCGTTAAACTATCTATATGTAGTAAGATACTCTATATATGTAGTGTCTATCAATAATGTAAAGTATTAAAATAGCATTTAGGCTTTACATTGATCCCCCTTAAAACATTTTTAAGTAGGTAGTCTATGCAGGTCTTGTAACACAACCAGTAACGTCGGAAGCCAGTGAGTCTCCTATAGGTACCATACCAAAACAAAATCGTGGTAGTTGAGAATAAGGATAAAGAGTATGACAAGGCACGTGAAGCAATGCCCAAGGTAGGATACTACAAGTTCGGGTCGCAGTTCTGGTGGCAACGCATTGTAGCTACAACCGCCCATCACGTCCAATACCCACCAAAACAAATCAAGTCAAGGTGCACCGATCAAGCCAACATCTATATAGTAATACGAAGAGGTGTGTCCGCTAGGTTTAGCTAGCCCACTTGGCCTTGATAAGCCGTCCTGTTTTAGTCATTTCAAATTGGAACAAGTGCCAGGGTCATCCATCATCGTTCTCTTTCTTCAAATCCAGCAAACGCCTCTAATTCAACCACTTTATTCTGGATAACATCCACCACGCACACTGTTGTTAAAGTGGTTCCAATATTTATAGAGAGTATGCCAATAAGAGGCCACAGTCTCTTTAACAACCAAACGTCATTTTTCACACCGGTTGGTTCTTTTACATTTTGAAAACGATTCATATTTGATATCAAAATGTCATATTCACTTTAAAATATCACTTCATTTCAAAATACCATATTTACTCAAAATATGTCATTTTCACTTGAAAATATCGTTCTAAATTCCAACTTAGGTTATAACCTCATTTAACCACATTCGCATTTAAATATAAACAATCCAACTTTGCACAGTTTGAAATTTTAGGAAATAGTTTGAATAGTTATAAATAGTTTAAATAGTTTAGAGATTTAAAACAGTTTAATATAAAATGGTTTGAGTATTGAAAATGTTTTATATAGTGAATTAGTTTTGGAAAATCTAAATAATGTGAGTATTAAAAAATAATAGATTTTAAACGGTTTATATATAAATACTTTATTTTGAAAATAGTATCAAATCAAACGGTTTCTTTCCATTTCAACAATCTAGACACATGTCCAATTTTAAATCAACAAAGCTCAATTTTTAATTTTTTCAATCCAATTCATTAAATTTTGATTTAGTTTCTAATCAACTTGATTTCAATTTGAATTAACTTCAATTTTCGAAATGTTCATTTTTTACTTCAAATTCGATTCAAAAATTCTATTCAATGATTTAAACTTCAATCCAACTCTTATTTTAAACCATTACAATTTACATCAATTTCAAGTCCAATTTCAATTTACTGGTTTAAACCATTTAAATCAATTTAAACCTCACTGCTCAACTTTAAGGTCCCAAATCTTAAAATAATTCAATTTTCCAAATTAAAGTCATGTATCGATTATAACTTTACATTTCCAGTTCAATTCTTTAAAACAATTTCCTTTTAACCAATTTCTGTTTCAACATTTCAAGGCTTGAATTAGAAATAATTCAATTCGTATAAATCCATAATTTATTTCCATTAAAACAACATCATTTAATGAAAATCAAAATTCAAGATTTTAAAACCATTTAATTTAACGAATCTGGCGTCCGTATATAATTTTCTATCCTATGGCCAAGTGAATACTTATTTTTATTTTAATTATAGGGATGGATATATATCATTTCAGTCCAAATCAAAGTGGTATATATCATTTCAACCAATTTCTTAGTTTATTTGAATAACGGTTTATATGCCGTTAATTAATATACAGAGTGATACCAGAGATATATGAAAATAAATAATCATCCAATCGTCTAAAATGTCAACAAATAAACATCCATCATAATCAACATCCAAATCAGCCAATAATTCACAACAATTTATTGGTTATCAGTATCAGGTACTTAACTAGCAATTAAATCTAATATTAATTTAAATGTCAATTTAATTCAATATAAAATTTAGTTAACTAAAATGTCAATTTAAACTACCAAATAGCAATCAATAAAATTCTTATCACATTATAAATTTAATTCAACAAACATAAGAAGGTTTAGTATTATGTGAGTGGGTTAAATTACCCACCTTTGATTTAAACCCAATTTAAAATGCAATAAAAGCCGAAAATTTGAACAATCTCCAAATTTAACCAAACCAGTTTATTTTGTCCATAATTTTGATACGATCCCTACGGAAGAAACCGTGTGCGATTCTGAGTTCGTATGCAAAAGTTATGGAAGTTAGAAGGTTGAAAATTCAAATTTAAATTAAATTAAAACAAAGGGTAAAATCATAAAACGTTACCATCTCAACCATATCAACCACGCTATAGCAATGAACGAGAACCCATACACACCACCGTGAATATCACCTGCCGACGTGACTCCAGATCGCCGTTCTCAGATCAGGCATCACCACTGACTTCGCTTCGGCACGCCCCTCTGGCACTCCACCTCGTCAACCACGTCGCTGCCAAACGCCACTAGGCCGAGGGCGGATTTCGGTAAACATCATCAAATTCTAGCGAATTCCGATGCCTCTAAGACGAACCAATCGTATGGATGAACATTGCTCAACGACCTCTACAATATTGAGCCCTTCGATCGTCGATTGGTCGACGATCCACCATTGATCGCGAAACCCTAACAACGGACGGCTGAGAAAGATCGTCGAATTCTCGACAAATGGAGCCTCCAATCGAAAAACGAATTGCAGATGCAGATTACGTTCGTCGAGAGCTTCGTGATGATATATAATATGATAGAGTTTAGGTAGTTTGGATTTTAGAGTTTGATTTGGAATTGTAATTAAGGATTGAGATGTCTGCCATTGAGAAGGAACAGATAAGATAGAAATTGTACGTATAGATAATAGAATACAAAATGCTAGTGTTTATAATAGTCTATTTATAGACGGAGATGTATAAGAATGGATGGAATAGATCGAATTGGATCGAAGTGATAACAAAGACCCGAAAATCCCGTTTCGTTTCCGAATCAGAAATAAGTCATCCTATATATTGAAATATAGGTTTTCAATATTTTTAACTCAATGAAACTAGTTTCAAACCCTAATTCTATTGTATACAGAAGTTAGCTTTTAAATTAAATTATATTCATTTAAATTCCTTTAATTGATTTCTACGAGTTTCGAGCTCGAACGATCAAACGATAAGTCTGATCGCTACGAAACTTGAAATCGACAATAATTCACTGTTACAGATCCAATGAAACTAGTTTCGTCGAAATCCGAGATAGTGCCCCAAATGACTAATTTTTCACATTCATTAAATAGATTATTAATTTAATGTCAATTTAATCACTTTTAATTTTAAATTTAAAAGTTAGTAATTTTCATCATTCTTGATTACACAAGAATTTAATGATCTTTTGGAATTCAATTTTCCATGTTAATCTAATATTTAAATATTAAATTAGTCTTAACATTTAATTACAGCTGTAATAAAATCCTAATTCATTAAAATGTAAATTCCAACAATTCCTTTTATTTTGATTTAAGTTCTTATTATTTTATCATCAAATACCTTATGGAATTTATTAGCATAAGTTCCCATCTTATTTCACTCAAACTCTATAGTTAACATCTTTTGCCATAATAATTGCAATATTTTCATTACATTAATTTTATTAATTTCCAAATTAATTCCAAATGGATTAAATAATGAGGTGATAAATAAAATAATTAATCCAAACACATTTCTACATTCATTGTTTACAATAAAAGCTATTAAATTTACGTACTAATTAATTGATTTCATATTCTATAATAAATCTATTTCAGTTAGTAACATATGATTTCACTATTAAATCCAATATTTAATTTATTCCTTATTTACAATTATAACCAAATTAACTTTACAATTATTTCAATTGATTGAACTACATTAAAATAGTTATCAAATACATTCAATCAACATTATTAAATTATATTCTAATAATTTTTTCCATTTATAAGTCATAAAATTTAATCTTTTACAATATTAAATTCCAAAATCTTATTAAATTTAATATTTTTAATTATCAAAAATGCAGGTCTTTACACAACTTCTCTTAGCTTAACTCCTTTTTCGAAGACGTATGAGCTCAAGAGTTATATGTTTGTTGTGTGACTACGGAATGGTCATTCAAAGTGGAATGTGCTATGAGAAAGGTAATCGCTACCTCATATCTCATCATCCGGTAATAGCTTAAACATGGTATACCGCAAGGTTATGTAGTTCACAACCATTATGGTATAGTCATCACCTTTCTAGATTACTCTCTTTATATGTCAAGTATGTGATGTATGCTATGGGACCCTAGATAGGTCGGTTACGACCGAGGTGATGTCATATTCTATTCTATCCAGGCCATGTATGAGTGCCAAATAGGGATAGGTCGGTCTGGCTAGATGCAGAGGATTGTTTGTGTATCCTCGGTATGTTCCTCTAGAGGTATACTATACGGAAGGTAGTCCCTTACCTGCTATTGTATGGAAATCCATTCTTTAATAAGCGTCTACGCACTTGATTGTAAACCTATTATGCCATCAAATTTAACCAATGTAACATTTTCGGCTATTTAAATATATTTACTTGAAAAGCATATTCAAAGAATGTCATTAAAATCAATATTCCCATATTTTGCATAGTAAATGTTTTGGTTATCAAAAGATAAAACCTGTTCCATGTTTATGTGCAGCGTGGTCTTGTGAGACCTTTTTTTTTCAAACGCGTATTTTGAGTTTCTCACACCAGTCCCATGACTGATTCGGAATTTATTTTCCTTTCCCTTAAACTCTGGGTGCCCTTATTTTCCCTGAGCAGCCTGGTAGTTAGGTTTATTTCGAAGAAATATGAAAGAGCTTGGAGCATGGAGTTAAAACATTTTCTGAAGATTGTTTCCACCACACTTGTTTATCATTATATACTGCATTTGTAAGAACAAATATTTATAACTGCCCATGTTCAACTCTGATAAATGTATTTAAAATTTCCACTGTAAAGATTATATGTTGAAATATATGTTATTCTATTCGCGTGAGATTCTATTTGCTGTTCTAACCTTACTTCTTTCTTATCCATGATAATCTGCCTCTTTGACACTTGGATTTGCGGCACGTGAATACCGAGAATGTATTAGTGTCGATTTTCGAGAAACGAGGAGGTGGGTCATATCATTTGGTATTAGAGTGCAAGGTTAAGCAAGAACCTTGGCTTTGGTGGGGTAAAGTCTCATCAGAGATAGGGTTAGTAATGCCCAAGGATGAGTAACTCGTTAGAGCTAGGGTTAGTAACACCCTAAAATGAGTTTGAAAGTATTATATATGAGCACGTTTTGTTAATAATATATACAAATGATTTTGATTTTCAAAATCTATAAATAAAATAATTTTACCTAGGATTATATTTTGAATATAAAGAATATTAATTAATATAGTTATTTGATTAAGAAAAGGATAATACTCGGTTATTATCATTGATTAATTGGTTGTTTAATTTAAAAATTTAAATACAAACACCTCATGAATTTAGTTTCACAATTTGACTATGGGATATTCGATGAATAACAATGTTTATTAAAGGAATTTATTTAAGATAAATAAATCTTATGAATATGTTTTTATAAACTGGATTTATAAAACGTGCTTTATAAAGGAATTTTTAAGAATTTAAATTCCAGTATTTTCGAAAGAAATTTCAAATGATTTTTGGAAAATAAATAATAATAGTATTAGTTGTAAAATGGGATTTTAAAAACGAAAAAACTATCTTATGATTAATTGATCTGAGCGGCTTGAAAGTAACTAAAAATGGGCAGTAGATGTGTTCGGATGGTAAACGCTTCTCTTAAGTATTAACCTTCTTGTTAAGGAAATATGCGATATTATTGGTAGTACCCAGTTCCTTGGTATCATTTTTGAGTTACTCGATCAATATAATTTTATAAAGTTAAAAGCATAATATGAATCATCAGTTGATAAACTAATTGACGATTGACAATTTTTATCAAAGCGTATTATCTTAATTGATAAGCATGGGTATTCTTTGAACTTTAGAATAAATGATTAAAGTTATTAATGAATGGTTTTGGGTTTGTAGTAAACGATGTTTTAGCAACATTTGTTTTTAAACCCTTGAATTGCATTTTGAAAAGAAATGTGTTTTTACGTAGAACTATTTGGAAATAAAAATGTAAAATGGTTATGTATAAAGAAGTATCTTTATAAAAGTTCGAATAAAAGATGAAAGTTTTTGGAAGTATTTTCATAAGAATTTTGGAAAGGTTAATAAATGCAGATAAAGTATGAGGATTATTTCATCACACGATTTAATCTATGGTTCGAGTGCAAAACTTTGAGGTGTTCACACCGACCTGAAAAAGGATTCATCACTCGATTCTTGACGACGAACATTGATGAGGGTTTGTGATTGGATACTTGAGTTTTCTATCATAGTTGAGAGCTATGCAAGGAAGAACTAAAGTTCTGATCAAAAAGCCTGGTCAGAGTCTGCACTAAAGCACCGAGGGATCAATGCTAGCTCGAAAGTAAAGTTGTGAATTTGAATAGAAGATCAAATCAGATATTGCATACAAATGATCCATATACTTCGTACGGGCATAAGTTTAAAAATAAATATTTTGGGCATAACCTTTGGGTTTTTGTCTTGGGTAATTTCGGGAACAAAATTCTTTTAAGGAGGGAAGTCTATAACGACCCACAAATTTATCACTTTGATAAATTATATTCATTTTTAAGTTTATTTAAATAAAACGTTAATAATAAAATAATATTGTTTTGAGTGATAATAAATAATAACATTATTTTGAGTAGATATTTCAAAAAATACTTTTCCTCGGGATTTAAATCGATAAAATGGTCGAAAACTGTTTTATCGACAACCAGCTTTATAATCGTAAAACTCGAGCACAGAGCTAGATACATACACTTATTTTTATAATTGAATAAGAATATGAAATAAAATTGATTATTTTATTTTTGGAAACAAAATGTATTTAAACATCATTAGTGATGCCCTTATATTTAATAATTTATTTATTTAATTTAGTTAAGATTTAATGATTTGATAATTATTATAATTATATAAATAATTGTTTCAAATAGTAATAATTCATTTTAAACAGTTATAAAGTGATGATAAATCATTTATCATAGTTATATATATATATATATATATAATTTGAATTGAAATTATAAGGAAAAACGATATCGCTTTGTCGGTATAATAATGCTTTTTGTAAATAATTATTAATATTAATTTATTTGGTTTTATAAATAAAATGCGATCATTTTAATTAGTTAAAATTGTTAAGAAATTTATTTTCAAATTTTGTTTACTTTATATGTAATTTAAGGTATAGGTGGAAATGTAACCGAGAATTGGTTTCCCGATTTTCAACGGTTTAACAAACGAAAGCTGTTTTAAATCATTACAACCTTGTTTTTATGTCATGTGCACATATACAATATATGCATACGTACCCTAACATACACATGAACATATATACACATACAAATAAACATACACATTTATATATATATATATATATACATATATAGGAAAAATCTAAGATATTTTAGAAGCTTAACCCTTAAGCTTTCTTTAAATCAACAATCTCACATCAAAGTGCACACTTGAGCACACACACATGGGGGGTGATGATGGTGGATGTTGGCAGCTGAAATAATGGATGGAAAGTGGGCACATGGGTGATGGAGATGGAGCATGTGGTGATGATGAGAGGGATGATGTAAAAGTAGATATTTCATCCTTCTCTTTTCCTATACATAGCCCCTCCACAACTCATCATTTCATCCTCCATAAATTCCTCATATCTGAATGAAATGAGAAAGTTTCTTCCAAACCATTCAAAATTTCGATGGCTACAACTTTCTAGTTGACCACTTCTTCCTATTATAAGCTTAGCTATGCTCAAAACCCATTTCTTTCTATTGCATTTTCGGGCCTAATGTTTTAGTTTCGAAAGCGTCCTCTCTTCTTTTGATCATATCTTCCTCGTAACTGAATGAAATCAAGTGTTTCTTTTTTTTAAATTGTAGATAAAATATTTTTCAAGAACTTTCTTTCTAACTACTTTTCATATTTCTTTGAGTAACATATCCAAAAGTTAGCTAGAAGTCGATCCATTTTCGGGTGTGATTTTTGTAAATCCGAGAATGCCTCTTCTTCATTTAACCATATCTCATTCAAAAATATACCAAATTGGATGATTAATTTCTTGAAACCATAGAGGAAAAAATTTACCATAACTTTTATGTTGACCACATTTCAAAATACAGAAAATAGAATGTCCAAAAATCCGAGAGAAAATGACATATTTTTAGGTCTAGTTTTTGGTAAATTCAATAATAATCCAAAGTCCTACACCTCATTCCCAATGCTCGGTCGAGCACCATTTTTGGCATGGAATAGTCGAGCACACTAGGAGGCAAGATGTTGGGGTTCGTGAGCTCGGATCGCGAGTTTGTGAAGCTATAGCCTTTTTCCGATAGAAAATCAATATAAGAAATTCTTACTTATACTATATTTTTGGATGATGATATGATGTTTGCAACAGATTTTTAACAAGTTTTGATCATCAAATTTGGTTGTTTAATATGAGTATTAAATATATATGCAAGTCAAAGAAATACACGTCGATAAGCACAAAGGAAATCACCTTCCTTTCTATAATGAATTGTGTATATGGAATGTTAAACCACTTTAAAAAGGTTTAAAAATGAGTTTGTAATGTTTTGTAAATATACAAAAGTTTTTTGGTGACGTTTGAAAGGTAATTGAAAATTTAGTCAAAATTAGGCGCGTCGCGTAACGGCGGTTCGCGATTTCACGCCATAAAAGTCAAACAAGTGTATAGAATAGAATATAGCTCGAAATTCTTCGAGATAAGAATTTTCCTAACTATCATATCCAACGTTTTCAAACAAAGAAAGAAAATCGAGATTTCGATGAATAGATTTTGAAATATGAGTAAAACAAGTTTCTAAAAAAAATCACGGTTTTTGCAGTCCGTAATCCATAACAGAATATTTTTGAAATTGATATTTTAAAATTGTTTAAAAATATAAAATAAATTATAAAAATATTTTAAAACATTTTAAAAGCGATTGAAGTTCTAAAAATGAATTTCCAAATGATAAAAAATCATTTTGATCAACATAGCTTAAAAAGCATTTTCCGAGCACTTTTCTATAACTTTTGAAATATAGTTTTAAACGCCACATATTTTGTAAATGTTTTAAAATGATTAATAAAATATTTTAAAGTTAATTTGAAGGATTTATAGAGTGGTTAAATATTAAATGATTTAGAGCCTATCAATTAACTTGACTGCCTAATGGGTGTCAATGATATAGTGTCTACGTTTGGATTTGGAAAATCAGTTTCCTGCTCTCCTTGGCTATCTGGACTGGACCAACGTGTGGGATAGCAAATTTGGTTAACCCAGATCAAAATTTTCCAAAGTTGAAAAGATATGATTTTCCCAAATATAAATAATTTGGATTTTATGGAGATAATCTTCTTGTGCTCGATGTTAAAGCCCGAAGAGGGAACTCATACTATTCATGGAATTTATAAGGTGATTTAACCGTTATTCCGCCTATAGTATTTATTGAATACGGGAATTGATATTGAGTAGAATTAGATGATTTCTATATATTTGCTCACTTAATGTTTACTAGTTTTGAATTAACATCCTAGATAACATGGTTTTAACATAATCAAAATTTGAGTTTTAAATTAAGAAATTTACGTTAAGATTTAATGGAAATGATTTGGAAACATTTTCCCACATGAAGAATGAAATGATTTCGAATTAGTCCCGGTTTGGAAACGGTTTTAAGTAATCAAAGGATTTGATAAGAGACGTTTAATGATTCCATATATACTGGAAAAAATGTTTTAGAAATATATATCTCCAAATGGTATTTTGATAAAAAGAAACTAATCAATTAAAGAATAATTCCCTACTCATTGAACTTCTTTTTATCGATGATTGGTTCGAAGGAACTGGGGTCAGATTTGGATGACTCCTATCCCGAAACCACTTCAAAATAAGTTACGTATTCGAAGTGAAGACATGGATATGATTTGGAAGATGGAATGTAGGGCTGCTTGTCACTGACCCTCGAGTGAAAATTCCCATATCATATTATGTGGCCGTAGTTCTTCATTTAAAATCTTCGATGCAAGGACTTCTCGCTACTAATCCTAGGGGTAACTTCTGACAAGACGTGGTAGGAAAGTGCCTTCGGTTTGTCCTGTTCCAAGGCAACTTGTATGGACGAATGTTTGACGTTGTGTTCCTAGTTACATAAATTGATGTCTATAAACATATCATCTGTTTGGTGGTGGAGAAGGAAACTACACTTAGCTTAACACCCTTTCCTGAGACGTACGAACTCAGAAATTATACATTTGTAGAAATCAGTTGTGTGACTATGGAATGGTAGTGTGGGATTCAAAGTGGAATGTACTATGCGAAAGGTAATTGCTACCTCAGACCTTATCACCCGGTAATGGCTTAAACATGGCACGCTGCAAGGCTATGTGATTCGCAACCATTAGGGTATGGTCATCACCTTTCTAGATTACTCTCTCTATGTCGAATACGTAGTATATGCTATGGGCGTCGGATAGGTCGGTTAAGACCGAGGTGTTTCCATATTCGGTTCTATGTAGGCCATGTATGAGTGCCAAATAAGGATAGGCCGGTCTTACTAGATGCAGATGATTGTTTGTGTATCCTTGGTACATTCCTCTATAGATCTACTATACAGAAGGTAGTCCTTACCTGCCATTGTATGGAAATCCATTCTCCGATAAGTGCCTATAGACTTGATTGTAAATCTATTATTCCGTCAAATTTAACCATCGTAACAATTTCGGCTATTTGAATATATTTACTTGAAAATCATTTTCAAAGAATGTCATTAAAAATAATATTCCCATATTTTGCGTAGCAAATGTTTTGGTTATCATAAGATAAAAACCTGTTCCGTGTTTATATACGGTGTGGCCTTATGAGAACCTTTTCTTTTTCAAACCGCATATTTTGAGTTTCTTACACCAGTCCCATGACTGACCGGGAGTTTATTTTCCTTTTCCTTAAACTCTAGGTGCCTTAATTTTCCCTAAGCAGCCTGGTAGTCTGGTTTAGTTCAAAGAAATTAGGAAGTTCTTGGAGCATGTAGTTAGAAGATTTTCTGAAGATTGTTTCCCCCACATTTGTGTATCATTATATTCCACATTTGTTAGGAGATATTTATAACTGTCCATGTTCAACTTGTAGGATCGATTTCACCCTAGAGGGGGGTGAATAGGGTGATACTGTTAATTATAAAAAATTTCATGGAAGTTTATAAAAAATAATCTCAACATAGATATTTCAAAATTATAGCAGCACAGATAATAGCAGAATAAGAAATGCAGAAATAGAATGACACAGAATTTACCCAGCTTCGGCAAAACCCTGCCTACGTACTGCCCCCAAGGTTTCTACTAGAAATTAAGCAGTCATACGCTTACACACGTAAACTCGTGACACCCGCTATCGACTAGCCTTAACTCTACGCTCAAAACCCTGCCACAACTCAGCCACTGAGTTGCGAATTCTCAAAATACGCCACGTAGTTTGTCCCCTAGTCACATGACCAGAAATTACATAGAAGTTTAAAAGGAAAATACAAATTAAAAAAAAAACTAAAAATAAAGCCCTAAATTATTAAAGCCCAATGGCCTGGTATCTCTTTCTTGTGAAAAATGGCGGCTTCCTGTTGCTCGTTCTCGTTCATTCCAATTTAGGTTCATGATTATTTTCGAAGATGCCGACTTTGTTGATCAATCAAGTGGATATTTGCGTGTAGCTTTGTTGATCGATCGTTTCTTCGTTGCTCGGTTTTGGCTGCTTCGATGATCGAATTCGATTCAATAACCCGGTATGTGATTTGTTACTTTTGCTTTATTGTTTTAGCTTGCTTGAACTCGATGATCAACTTTCGATGATGTTACTTGTTTATATAGGGATCGAACCCCTTGATTTTCATTCGTATATTTTATACGAATTCGTCTATTGATTTTTTTCTCAGCTGTACGATTTTGCTTGGACGTTGATGATGATTTCTGACCTTTACAATTTCGTATATTTGATTACTTGATTTACACGGCTTACTCCTTGGTCATCACGGCTCCGACTTTGGTTCGAACTCTACTGTTTTGATTTTTATAACTATAAATTGACGTCGTGAATTTCGGGCTTGACTCTAAACTTGTTGCCTTGGTCATCACGGCTCTAACTTGATGCTGCAAATTGACTTCGGTCATTTTTTAACCTTCCTGCTTGGTTTTGTTTCTTTATGTACTTGTGCATTTGAACTTGAATTATTCCTCATTGTCTTTGTTCAATTTCAGCCTTGACATATCAAAGTATTGGTATGTTCGGTAGCTCTGCCTTTGGCTTGACTTGATACTTGTAGTTGTTTTCACAACACATGTATATGCTGCACCACAGTTGAACTTGTCTGAACCTTGAACCGATTTATTGTGTATTGTTGTATTTGGACTTGTACTCTTGTGTTTCACTTGCACATGATCACTGTCACTAGTTGACATTATGTACATATTGCCATTCATTCACTTGTGTACTATCTGGAGCTCGAGTTGCTTCAATGTTTCTTTGCACTTGCAATCAGGTCTGCATGGAGTCTGGTCTTTGTTTCACTGGTGCACGTGCTTATCCCTTCATCATGTGTACACATGCATAAGTATGTGTGTATATATGTTTATGTTAGCTTTGAGTTTCATTTTGAGTCCTGGTGAACTGTCTTGATACACTTGACTTTGGTTACTTGTACATAGCATATTGAGCTGGTACATAATGTTTGATCATTAGCTTAGTCTAGTGCATTTAAGTCATGTGCAGTTTCACTTGAATTGTTGCTTGATGAACTTCTTTCTTGAGGTTGAGTTGTTTTCATGTGTAATCGAGTGTTTTCTGGTGCACTTGCTCATTCGAGCTGCTGTGTGGTTCAATGCACTCATATATGTCTTCATTTGTTGGTTGTATTTGAATTCTTGTGCTCAACAGTTTTGTGATGATTTGTAGTGCACCTGAGTTGAATCCAGCTTGTGGCTCAGGTTTGACCTTGTGCTGATATCGTGACTTAACTTGAGTTGAACCCGACTTTTGATTTAGGTTTGACCTTGTGATCACCTGTCCCTGTAACTTTATCAAGTGTATATCGATGTGCACGGCCTTGTGGCATATACAGTGATGCACTATGTATGTCACAAGCTGTTCGTGTTTGATGAATTCAAAATTAAATGATGACGAACAACCCAAATAACTGAGGCAAATAATATTTTCAAAATCACATTTTATTTTACATTGCAAAAATATGTTCTTTTCAATTTTATTGTGTCAGTGTGTATTTTTGCAGATTTCTTAGATGCTGCATTCAATCTGGAATGAAGTTGAAGATAAATTATGAGTGAATGAGCGATATGTAGTGAGGACATTTGTAAATGAAAGATTGTGATGTAATTGTATTTATATTGTAATCAAAATTGTGTATGTATAGTGAGAGCTCGAATTTTACTGTTCAAAATTGTAATAAATATTTGTTTGAATAAAATATCTGTTTGAATTTAAACTACCGTGTTATTTATTTTATTCAACAAATATTTATTTAATTATGTGAAAAATAAAATAGTACATTAACAAATACATGAATATATATATATATATATATATATATGTCTATTATCATCAAATAAAAATCATATACTCGCATATTCAACAATCTCCCCCTTTTGATGATAACAAACATATATTTAAGATTTTGAATTTGTTAAATGTATTTGATCATTCAATTTGCTCCCCCTATTTGAATGCTTCCCCTCTACACAAAGCTCCCTCTTCATATATGCATACAATTAAAAATATGCAAATGAGTCTAGATGCAAATAGAAAATATTTGACCTTTACTTGCTTTTATTTGCCAAAATCTTAACTTTTCTCTCCCCCATTTGTTATCAGCAAAAGAGTAATAGTGTTAGAAAAATAGAGATAAAGTGATAGATATTAATACAACATTAAAACTCAATCGAATACAAATATTAAATTTCAATAAAAATTAAACAAAAATCATAAATACTCTGTTAGGCACATATTCCACTTTTAGAATGATAGGAATGATGTCCTCAAATAAAACCATACAGTTGTGTCTATTTGTGATACATTTATATCAGGAATTTGAATATCTACCAACCATGCATAACCGTTAGGACTTTTAAATGAGATTAGTAGTATTCCATTTTTTTTATATAAAAAATGAAATCAAGTATCTTCTAACCACACATAACTGTGGGGACTTTTAAATGGGATTAGAGTCAACTTGTCTATTTAACAAATCAATTTTGATATGCGTTCCATACATGCATAACCGTGAAGACTTTAAAATGGGCATGGAAGCACATAATCAAAAATTCCAAGTAATTCACTCATGCATGACCGTGATGACTTTTAAATGAGAGTGAATACTTTGGTTTATTATTATTATTATTATTATTATTATTATTATTATTATTTTAAACGAATGATTCCTGTTTAAATCACCACATATTGACATACTATATTGGATTATGATGAGTGATGGTCGATAGAAAATGATAGAAATAGAAATAATCATGGAATTTTTACCAACAAAAAGTGTTTATAACTCTTGTTTAAATTTTTGAAGAAATTTACTAATTATACCGTCTTAAGTTATAATATATGATTAATGTCAACACTCATCACTTTTTCAATTACTATTTATCTTTTCGATAATTATTAGGGAGTCAGATTAGTCACTGTAGTCATTTAAAATCAAATTCAAAAATAATTATAAAATCAATTTTTCTAAAAATGACTAGTATGAAAACAAAGTCAAAAATGATTTTCTAGAAGGGGTTTTATAAGAAAAATGTCTGCTAATTTGAAAATTATTTGAAATGAAAAATATATAGATATTTTCTTTGAAAAACGATGCAGTTACTAAATGTCTCAACATAAATCACGTTCCACTAGTAGTTTTTCTATCAACTAGATTACCAGTGTAATCTGCATTTGAATTTTTCTTTCACTCGAGATTATCATTAATTGAATGTTATATACCAGACTGTGAAATTTTCAACAATTTCTTGAAATCCTTTTTTTCCACTTTTTAAATGAATATTCTTTTGAATTTAATTGAAGCCGTGCCAATAAACAAAAAAACTGTGAATATAGAGTCAGCCGTAAAATAACCAAATGTATTATCATTTCCCAATAAAACACTACCATTAATCCAAACTATTACATATGAAGTAGTTCAAAGATTCTAGAGACTTTTATAGTGTTCTTGGCATGAGAATATAATTGGCCAACAATTTTGAATATGTCAGAATCAAAGTCATCATTCATTTCATTATCACATTACTAGCTGATTTAATTCAAATCTGATATGGTGTAGATTATCTCATTAATATATTGTTCAAGATGAATATACCATTCCCTCTTTTACCTTTACGATGTTTTTTCGTTGTTATCCATTGTGGTTCTGTCACCTTTGTACTAGGCTAAGGAACTTTGCTTTATCACCCGTCGTGTTTCTGGAATAGCAAGAATCTAGATAACACTGTTGTTGCTCCTTAGCCTGCCACCACTCCTATATGATAAAAGATCTTTGTGACCTATTTGTTTTTATAGGTCCATGATTGTTAGTGGCAGAATGTTTTGGAAAATAATTTTATGGAGACCCAAAACTATTTATATATGTTCCTTTCGGCACCCAGATTTGTTTAACTTTGAGAGGTTTTATATTTGTGCCTTTTGGAACCCAAATGTATAGTTTTCACGTGTTTGGGTCTATACCAACAATTGTTTTGATTGTGTCCAAATTTTCTACAAATTGTGCACATTGAAATGACTTGATTAATTTTTCTTTTAACAGGTTCAGATTGATTATATCCAAGTCCTTGTCTGACTGTATTAACAGTTTGTTTCCTAAGAGCATCTTCAATGATTTTTCACTTTTGGAAAATTTATCTAAAGTCGTTGACAGTTGCTGGACTTGTGTTTTGAGAGATTCATTTTCGTTTAATAATTGTGTGCACTTTTTAATAGAATTTTCCCTTCTTGTATTTTCACTTTCTTTCAAAATCATAATTTAATTTTCAAGCGATTTGATTTTGATTTTTGATTTTTTAATCTCTTCTTCGAATGTTGGACACTTATCACACTTAGGGATCCTACTTTGATAGTTTTTAACTAATTGTTCAAGCTATTCATTTACTTCTGTCAAGCTATCTCTTTGTGATTCAATTTTATCATATTTCTCCCTAAGACGTTCAAAGCACCCATTTACCTCGTGAAAATATATAAGTAATTCTGAATGAGTAAGTTTTGATACCTCACGTGGCTCGTCATCATCACTGTCAGTTATTTCACCATGAAGACACAAATTTTCTTTTTCACTCTCACTGCCAGTGCTATCACTTCCATCTTCATCGCTTTCATACCAAGTAGCTGCAAACCTTCTCCTTTTCAGTTTCTTTCCTTGGCTGAGTCGATTTTGTGGGCAATTTGGCTTGATATGGCCTGGTTTATTACACTTGTGGCAGATGATCTCTTGTTTTTCCGAATTGTCTAGAACTTTGTTTATTCTGCTCTTTACTTGATGATTTTTGGCCGGATTGCCATACTTGTGATTCCACTTTTTGAATCTTCTTATTAATAGTTCTAGTTCTGCTCCACCATTATCATCATCATCTTCACTTTCAGTTTTCTCTTTGAGAGCTATTGATTTATTTCGAGTGTCTCCTCTTTCACGCTCTTCCTTGAATTTCATCTCTAGTTCGTAAGTGGTAAGATTTTTGATGAGTTCTTCAACTTTCGTCGGTTTCAAATCTTTCGATTCTTGAATGGTAGTCACTTTGGCTTCAAAACTTCGTGGAAGAATTGTAAGGATTTTTCGGACTATCTCCAACTCTATGTATGATTTTTCAAGAGCTTTTGATTTGTATACGGTATTGAAAAGTCGTCCGTATATCTCTTTGACATTTTCTTCCTTCGCCATTGTGAAGTTCTCATATTCGTTGCTTAGCATGGCAAGGCGAGATTCTTTGACTTGTGACGTTCCTTCGTGAGTTACTTCGAGTGTGTGCCATATTTCCTGCGCAGTTAGACAATGTGAGACACGATTAAATTCAAATTGATCCAATGAACAAATAATAGAATTCATAGCTTTAGCATTAGTATTTTGTAATTTATTTTCTAGCTCTGTCCATTGATTCTTCGGTTTATCTTTTTCCTGATCATCTATAATTATAGTTAGTGCTCTATACCCCGTCTCAACAATATTTCAAGCGTCAATGGTTTTCAGAAAAATTTCCATCCTATTTTTCCAGTAAGCATATTCACCATTGAACATTGGTGGTCTAACTATAGACTAACCCTTAGCAATAGAATTATTAAAAGAAGCCATTTTAAAAATGCAATTTTTTTTTAAAATCGTCTTTTGAAAAATCAAATTTTTAAAACAATAATGGCTTTTGTTCCTAGCTCTGATGCCACTTGTAGGATCGATTTCACCCTAAAGGGGAGGGGGTGAATAGGGTGATACTATTAATTATAAAAAATTTCGCAGAAGTTTATATAAAATAATCTCAACACAGATATTTCAAAATTATAGCAACACAGATAGTAACAGAATAATAAATGCAGAAATAGAACGACACAAAATTTACCCAGCATTGGCAAAACCCTGCCTACGTGCTGCCTCCAAGTTTTCTACTAGAAATTAAGCAGTCAGACGCTTACACACGTAAACTCGCAACATCCGCTATCGACTAGCCTTAACTCTACGCTCAAAACTCTACCATAACTCAGCCACTGAGTTGCGAATTCTCAAACCACACCATGTAGTTTGTAAATTACAAGGAAGTTAAAAATGAAAATACAAATTAAAAAACAAACTAAAGCCCTAAATTATTAAAGCCCAAATGTATATAGTGAGGCCGGCCCTAAAATAAGTTAGGAGTTAAAAAAATCGTCCCTCTACTCCTTTTATTTCTTCGGCCTCGTATCTCTTTCTGTGAAAAATGGCGGCTTCCTGTTGCTCGTTCTCGTTCGTTCCCATTTAGGGCTTCGTGATTATTTTCGAAGCTGCGACTTTGTTGATCAATCAAGTGGATATTTGCATGTAGCTTTGTTGATTGATCGTTTCTTCGTTGCTCAGTTCTGGCTGCTTCGATGATCGAGTTCGATTCAACAATCTGGTATGTGATTTGTTACTTTTGCTTTAATGTTTTAGCTTGCTTGAACTCGATGATCAACTGTCGATGATGTTACTTATTTATATAGGGTTCAAACCCCTTGATTTTCGTTAGTATATTTTATACGAATTCGTCAATTGATTTTTTCTTGGTTGCACGATTTTGCTTGGACGTTGATGATGATTTCTGACCTTTTCAATTTCGTATATTTGATTACTTGATTTACATGCTTGCTCATTGGTCATCACGGCTCTGAATTTGGTTTGAACTTGCTACTGTTTTGATTTTTATAACTGTAAATTGATGTCGTGAATTTCGGGCTTGACTCTGAACTTGTTGCTTTGATCGTCACGGCTCTGACTTGATGCTGCAAATTGACTTCGATCTCTTTTGAACCTTCCTACTTGGTTTTTTTACTCCCTGTACTTATGCATTTGAACTTGAATTATTCCTCTCTGTCTTTGTTCATTTTCAGCCTTGACATATCAAACTATTTGTATATTCAGTAGCTCTGCCTTTGGCTCGACTTGATACTTGTAGTTGTTTTCACTGCACATGTATATGCTGCATCACAGTTGAACTTGTCCGAACCTTGAACTGATTTATTATGTGTTGTTGTATTTGGACTTGTACTCTTGTGTTTCACTTGCACTTGATCACTGTCACTAGCTGAAATTATGTACATATTGTCATTCATTCACTTGTGTACTATCTAGAGCTCGAGTTGCTTCAATGTTGCTTTGCACTTGTAATCAGGTCTGCATGGAGTCTGGTCTTTGTTTCACTGGTGCGTGCGCTTATCCCTTCATCATGTGTACACATGCATATGTATGTGTGTGTATATGTTTATGTTATCTTTGAGTTTCATTTTGAGTCCTGGTGAACTGTCTTGATACACTTGACTTTGGTTACTTGTATATAGCATATTGAGCTGGCACGTATTGTTTGATCATTAGCTTAGTCTGGTGCATTTAAGTCATGTGCAGTTTCACTTGAGTTTTTGCTTGATGAACTTCTTTCTTGAGTTTGAGTTATTTTCATGTGTACTCGAGTGTTGTCTGGTGCAGTTGCTCATTCGAGCTGCTGTGTGGTTCGATGTACTTATATATGTCTTCATTTGTTGGTTGTATTTGAATTCTTATGCTCAACAGTTTTGTGATGATTTGTAGTGCACCAGAGTTGAATCCATCTTGTAGCTCGGGTTTGACCTTGTGCTAATATCGTGACTTAACTTGAGTTGAACCCGGCATTTGATTAGGGTTTGACCTTGTGCTCACCTGTCTCTGTAACTTTATCAAGTGTATATCGGTATGCACGGCCTTGTGGCGTATACAGTGATGCACTATGTATGTTACAAGTTGTTCATGTTTGATGAATTCAAAATTAAATGATGACGAACAACCCAAATAACTGAGGCAAATAATATTTTCAAAATCGCATTTTATTTTACACATCAAAAATATTTTCTTTTCAATTTTACTGCGTCAGTGTGTATTTTTGCAGATTTCTCAAATGCTGGATTCAATCTGGAATGAAATTGAAGATAAATTATGAGTGAACGAGCGATATTTAGTGAGGACGTTTGTAAATGAAAGATTGTGATGTAATTGAATTTATATTGTAATCAAAATTGTGTATGTATAGTGAGAGCTCGAATTGTACTATTCAAAATTGTAATAAATATTTGTTTGAATAAAATATCTGTTTGAATTTAAACTACCGTGTTATTTATTTTATCAGCAAATATTTATTCAATTATGTGAAAAATAAAATAGTACATTAACAAATACATGAATATATATATATATATATGTTTATTATCATCAAACAAAAATCATATACTCGCATATTCAACACAACTTTGATAAATGTGTTTAAAATTTTCGCTGTAAAGATTATACGTTGAAATATATGTTATTCCATTCGTGTGAGATTCTGTTTTCTATTCTATCTTTATTTCTTTCTTACCTACGATAATCCGCCTCTCTGGCATTTGCAGCACGTGAATACCAAGGATGTTTTAGTGTCGATTTTCGAGGATCGAGGAGGTGGGTTGTCTCAAGTCCTGACACCTACTTGTAAGTCGAAAGGCTTTTACGTTTCGACTAAGGGTTTGGCAAACCTAAAAGACTAGTAGTAGTCTTATTAGAAAAATAAAATGACAACATTTAATCTTTCTAATATTGTAAGAACATATGCTATATAATGCTATAATGTTCTTTATTGATAAAATTGTGCATTTATGATTGATAAAAGTTTATGAATTAAAATATACAAATGAACTGAATTGAGGATTGACAAATAGAAATATAATATATACTTACTAATAAATACTTCTTGCATGTCTATGTTTTAATACCCATGCAAGTGCTTAATTTTATAACTAAATATGTTCACGATTCGATAGCTTACGTGTTTGTTTGGCCGAGACCGTGTATTGCATGCTAGGAGTTTCGAAATCTAAAGCAATACAACTATAGATATTTGATCCATATACTACCACATGTAATATTATATGGTGAACGATCATAGTTCGTAAAGTACCGTACTTCGATGAAATTAGTTCATTCGAAATTAGCGAATAAACCATACTAAAAGATCGAATAATAAATTTGATTGATTATTAAAGATCATATTAAATGTAACACTAGACCAAAACTACAAAAAGGATATAAGAACTCGATCATTGAAGTGTTAGTTTTGATCAGTTTACATAAAGTGCAACATATTTAATGTCCTTAAATGTTAAGAATGGTCGAATTCACTTTTGTATAGAGTTCGTTATGATATTCAAATAAGGTTTTCTTTTAAATGGTTCAACCATTTAAAAAGGAAAACGAACATAAAAGAGTAGACGTGATTTAAGGTACACTTGGGATAAAGAACGTAAATGATCACTTATGCTTCATAAAGAAACATCAAATATGAAAATTGTAAAATAATAATTGATACTTAACATTGGAACAAGAAAGTTGATTTCTATTCCAAAATGTATTTTCATATAGAAAATTATTTTCTATGAGATTTATTTCTTTGAGTTTAAGATAATTGATCAAATAACTTCCAACTATAAACTAGTTATAGTATATAAAATAAATAGTCTATATTAAGTAGATGATGGACCTTCATATTCAGTATGCTATTATAGTAATGGTGGAAATAGTGGGAGAATGTCACAAGGCACTTATTGATTGTCTCGGTTACAAAAATTATTTTTATAAAACATACCGCACATTATTTGTGGAATAATATTCGTTCTTTGGTGATGACTGAAGAATAGGCATAGTTTTGTTTCATTGAGAATACTATAAATATTTGTTATGAAATAAAACTATAATGTGATATTTTCATAACAAAAGCGATGCATTGGAAAATACCAAAGTATCTGAAATTATTTACAATTGTTTTGGAGTTATAGACTAAGTCATGGTTTTGAGTAGCAATTCTTCAATCATCTGATTATGAATCATAGGCACTAGTGAATTATACCTTAAATAATTAAAGGCAAAGCACCCATTCAGTGGGAGCATCATAAGAGTTGATAAGCTCTTTGGGTTGATACGTATAGATATATGAAATTTCAATTCTGATAATACCAAAACTGTTCTGCATACTTCTTTATATTCACCGATGAATTATCACAAGCGTGAATATATGTATTTGATACATATGTGGCATATTTATGATAATTTCAGAAATATAAAATGGAAGTAAAATAAAATAACATGCAAAAGAAATGATTCGATTTGATCGAATGAGTGAGTATGTTATAAAGAGTTTCAAATGTACCTAAAATGAATTAAGATGCATACTCTTGAGTCACTCCTCCTTATAATACATAATAATGTTTTGATAAGGAGTAATCAAACTTTGTTGGACAAACGATGATTAAATAATGAGTGAAGTTGAGTTAAGTTATCTCTATAAGGTGCATACTTAAGAGTAGTATATATGGTTAAGATAATACCATTCGAAGAATAGTTTACAAAATCGTACAAGATATGGGTTTATAAGAAACCCCATCATGTCCTAAGCCAAGTAGTTGGAGAGTTGTGTGAGTCAAAGGACTGCACATAACATTTGTACATAAGAAATCTTGTATAAATTGCCCCAAAGGAGTTTAGAGATGATAGTCATTGGATGATTGATTTATGTTATGCACATAAATATTGTGGACTAATACCAAACTAATTTTATGTATGGAAATTCATAAAATGTTTATGAATGCTCGTTCCATTACCGTACGAAACAATTGTTGTTTCAAGAAATACCAACTCATAATAAGGAACTTTTTTAAAGAAATTATTGATAGTAAATGGATTTGGATACTATCCAATGATAAAACCGATTATAAGCGATGAAATGAAATTAACCAAACATAAATGAACGCATAGCATTAGAGTGTCTAATGACTATTCTTGCACACTAAAGAAGAAATTATGAGTTTCTTATCAATGTCAAGAAAAAATAATCCTCGGTTGTTTAGTTAAACCATTAAGAGTGTTGACTCTATGGTATGGTACAATTCACAAATCCGAAATAGATTCCAAATACATTAAATATGATTTTGATAGTTGGACCTAAAGAGATGGTCCATTAGCCACAAATCTGCCTTTAAGATAAAGGCAAATGCAATTTGAATATGGTGAGCCATATTGATAAAAATAAAATCATGAATTTCAATTGTTAAAATTAGCATAATAGATTCTTCATTCAATATGCTCAAGTTAATTCATATTTTACCTTCAAAATGATCGCCTTTTATGACTTTGTGTTTTGGTACATATGTATTGAAATGGAAATTTCTAAATAAAAATTTAGACTATATTGTTTGCAATAATAACAAAAGTGTCTCGAAGTCAATAAGAGCAATATAGAATTTATGGGCTTTGGATATGATCCAAGAACAGATACAAAAGTATCGCTCGACTAGCATCAAAATGATCATTTTGTTAGAAATATGAAATAGTTTGATTTCAGTAAAAGTACAAAGGAAGCATGCGTCGATAAGAAAGCATGTTGAAGGTACATTGATATTTCTAACATAAAAAAATAACACACTACTGATTGTTAATGATGTACTTGTGTTAAAGTCAGCTTTTAATTGTTTTAATACTCGTCATTGGATTTGCAAATGAGGTCTTTTATAGCGAGTATAAAGGATATTGGGAATGTTTAATAAGAAACATTTAAGATGGATTCCTTATGCATTGGCAATATGAATTATCTTACGTGTTATGCTGTCTATGATATCGTGATTTTTTTATGTATTTGATACACGAAGCAAATATCAAATCCAAATTAAGGTCACTAAAGAATAGCTTAGAGCATTCTCGTGTATTTAGAAGAATTTTTTATAGAAATAATGAACTCCTTATGAAAGAATATTTGGACTCTGATTTCATATGTGATATTGAGTATGCTATGTCAATATAAAATTCATATTCAAAGCTTGGTTAAGAAGTTTTAAGTTGGAAATGTTACAAATTATCCCATAATTGACCCCAAGTGCATGTATGATATTGATAAAGTTAGAGGAATGTCCTAGGGACAATTATCTATTTTGTTATAGAAATCTAAATCGATAACCAAGCTTATTCAAAATAAAAAGGCGTTTCCTTTTTCTTAAATACTTATTATAAAAATTTATAAATAATTATTAGTTAATTTTAGTATATACGTCAGAAAGTCCATAAACGATGTGTTTGTGATAGTAGTTAAAATAATTATAACCATGAGTATTATACCACAATATGATAAGAACATCATTTCAAATATTCATAGTCAAGATGTATCGAGATTGGACATTGATGCATCCGTTGAGACTAGAATACGTAATGCTCTCCAATTGTTTGGTAGTGTATTACTCATGGTTGCTGGGGCACCAAGAGTATGAACTGATAGTTATTGTATAACTATGGAATAACTCACTCGATAGTTTCTGTTGGTTAATATAACTAAGGTCAAACAGAAAATATCAAAGTAACTAATTTATATAGTTCTCTTTATTTAAGAATACAGCTGTTCTTCAATATGAAGCTTCACTTTGATTATAGTTAAATCATGGCATGAAGTCCATCGAACAGCTATAGTTGGGTCGAGTGGAAATATTGGAAGTGAAACACTATTCAAGAGAGGATTCGTCTTCTCAGTTATATAGGGTTAGTATCACAATCAACTGAAGTCAACTCAAAGTCAAAGTCTTTGGCCAAAGTAGTTCGGTTAATAATAGTTGTTATTATTGAACCAAGGACTTTGTGTTTGGACTATGAAGTTGAACATGGATGATATTGGAATTTTAACCATTACCAAATTTCATAAGTCCAAAGTGATTTAGTTTTAACGAAAAGAATTGGTATAAATAATTGTCACTAATGGGTAATGCTTATAATAAATAAAATTGGTTTTTACCAAAAGATGTCTAAGTGATAATTTTAGTTAAAATATCACACACTTGCTAACGTGACGTGTGCACGTTAATATTAGAAGTGTTCAACATTAGTCGTTGACTGAATTTACATATATAAGTCACACAACCGAAATGATGAAGATTCCGAGTGAACCGCATGTTTTAATTGAATTTTAATAGTTGAAAATTAATTAATATTTATGAAATATTAATTATTAAATTTTATTTAATTTATTCGATGTCGTTAGTATTTAGTAAAGTATGTAAATAAAGTTATAAACACACATATTGATATGATATTGGTAGAATGTTTAAAGTTGATTTAATGGAACAAATACTAAAAGAGCTTTAAATTAATTAAATTAATCAATATTTATGGAATAATTTTTAAAAATTTCTTATTTGATTTATTTGATTTTCGATAGTATTTAATAACAGTTATAAGCATGTATATCGGTACACGATATCGATAGGAAATTTAAATTAGATTTAAATGGGAATAATACTAATTGGTTTTTGAAATGTTTTGGTGCCAAAATAGCCTATCTAATAGTCGACATTACATAAGGAATAAGAGTGGTCTTTTATTTTGAAATGAAAAGAAAATCTTATTAAAACGAGAGGAAGCGGCATATATTGAAGGCCACATTTGTTTCCTTCTTTAATAAAATTTCATATCCGTCATTTTTGGACTTTCTCTTTCTTATCTTCTTTTTCCAAGGTTGAAATTTATGTGGGAATAAGGTTCTAAAAATTAAAATTTAAAATTCTAACTAAATAAAAGAGAAAAAGATGGCTGTCTCTGTAACACGCTGAAATTTATAATAATGAATCAAAATATTAACAAGGGTGAAAATATAATTTTACATAATATGACAAAATATTAAACTTATACAGATGAAGGAATTTGGAGAATCCGAATTTTCTATTATTTTAAGTAGATTTTTCTAGGCTAAATTATATACAAATTGTTAGAAACGAATAACATATGAAGAAAATACGGATTGTTTAGCGTAACGCTCATTTTGCATTTTACGCCTATTTTCGAAATTAAGTTCAAGAATTAATTACAAGAATACATCAAAACTTACTTATCAAGTAACTAATTAAGCTAGTGCGAACTCATGTTACGCACACGGTGTTGACAACATAATTTATGTAGAGTAATCCTTTTAGAGAATATTGGACATACTAAAAGAACACTAACTTCAACTACTAATTATTCCTTATTTGTTAAGCACTACATGATTGAGCATGCCTATTAATTTAAAAAATGCATAAAATCAACATAGATTCATCTTATATAATTAAAATATAAATCCAAATATTCTCATATATATGTGATGATAATGTTTCATATATGACATGAAGAAACCATGCTAGATGAAAAATAATGTTTCAAAGTCAATTTGAATAAATAATTTTCTAACATTTGCACTAGTACCCTATTTCACACTATCCAATACTAACATAATTATTTAAGTAGCTTGAAAAGTTATATTTTTATTACATATAACATAATATTACATGAGAAATATATGTAAACCATAAACATCTTGTAGGCTATTGTTTTGAATACCTAGTTAAACCGAACCGTTTCATTCACTCTTAAGCGAGTACACCATTGAATAACATAAAATTTAGCATAATTCAAATAAAAATAATGCATCATCAAAAGAAGAATTACATAGCGATACACATAAAATATAAATATGACACTATAATTAATTTAGCGAACTATTAGAACATCATGCAATTATATGACATTACGAATGCTTATAAAAAATTGTTTGCACATCTAACACACTATTTTATAATAGTGGAAATTAGTTCGAAAAGCTTCTCATTACAGGGTAATAAGCTTTAAGGACAACACTTTCGAATAATTAGTTTTAAGGACAATTTATAGAAAAATGATAAATCCACTTATCTTTTTAAGTTATATAGGAAAATGATAAACTCATACATCATTTTTTTTTTGTATAACTGAAAATGATAACTTTTTTTATCAATTTTCTGTAAATTTCCTTAAAACTAACTTTTCAGAAATGTTGTCCTTAAAACTTATTACCCTATACTAAGAAGCCCTTTGAGTGAAAATTCCCTTTATAATATTTATAACCCAATACCATTGTTATGCATGTAAAGACAAAAGTTAAATTGTGTTTTTGAAACACACTAAATATTTTTTTTCCTTTCTAACATAAAAAAATATAATAAAAATATCATGTTGCCATAAAAGCATAAATATTACCCAAATTGGTAAGTTTGTTAAGAAAAGTATTTATAAATATATTTGTTCCCAATCCTATTAGTTTTTTACCAACCTTATTAAATAAAAATGAAACTATTTTTTATGTTTTGGTAATAAGTTCCAAATTACTATTTCTCTTTGATACACATTTTTTACGTTGACGAACCATTTTTAAATCTACATAACATTTCATGTTCCATGTTCCATGTTCCATAATATAGTAGAGTTATGCATCGTGATAATGCCATAATTGATTAGCATTAAAGAGAATCAATATGCAATCAATTCTCTCATTAATTTGAATTAATGTTTATAGTTTGAATTCAAGTTGATCAAAATTAAAAGCAATTAATTTCATTCATTTATTGCTTGGTAATTATGTATGATATGACCTTCATACTTAAATTAGTTTATTAAAACCATTATGAATAATAGTATCTCTAATTTATAGTTACGTGTTAGCCATAAACAATTTTAAACTCCAAACAATTCAAAGTAATGTAACATAAAAATAAATTATTAAAAAAAATCAAAGATAATTTCCTAATCGTTGCATAAAATTATCAAGACTTCGATGATAAGCATGACTATGTATTGCCTATGGACATTTTATATTGTTATCCCATTTATGGTCAAAACTGGAATATCAACAAATTGGCAAGGAATTATGGATATCAGGATTGGAAATCGGTTGGAATCAAGGCAACGATCGATATCGTCAAAATTTGGTTGAACTCTGATCGGGACGAAATTGATTGGAAATGATGATAAGGACTAGGAAAGGCTATGTTTCAAATTTTAGGTTAATCGGAGTTCATATGAAGGAGTTATGATCGATGCATGGTAGGAAGGGCATGGCTGTTCGAACCCATCAAGGTGTTCGTTTCGAACCCATCAGGTTCGAATCGATCGAAGGCACACAAGGTTCGAATCGATACACTTCGTATCAATTGGTATGGGTTCGGCTCTGAGAAGTTCACGCTAGATGTTGGTTCGACTCGATGGGCTTCGAATTGATCGAGTTATTGACACGGCTTCTTCGTATCGATCGAAAGGCGAGGACTTCGTATCGATGCCGCTCGTATCGATCAAATATGGAGTCGACTTCATGGTGTTCGTATCAAAGGCAAAGTAGGATGAAGGACAGATAGACTTCGACTCGATCACAGCATGGATCTCCTTCGTATCCATACGGCGTACACAGGTTAGCTCATAGCTATGGATTCGAAAGAAGTGGATTCGAAACACTGGATTCGAAGGAGGATTCGAAGCAATGGATTCGAAGAAGAGGGATTCGAACGAGATGGATTCGAAGGAGGCGAGTTCGAAGAATGGGTTCGAACCAGGCAGAGCACACGGAACTTTAAACTTGAATCGATCATATCTTCCAAACCGTTGATCCAAATGCTATGAAATTTTCACACAAGTTTACTTACATGCTGAAGAATGTTCTCACCAAATTTCACCTCGATTGGACATTTCCTTGATCGATTCGAACCAAGGGTCGAATCGATCCTGATGTGGGCCCGGACCTCCAGATTTCGAGCGAGTGGGCCCCCTCACGTGCCTGAAGCGGTCTTCCTGGATTTTAGGAGAAATATCAGCCTCCTACGCTTATAAATAGAGCCCCTGGTCATTCAGAAAAGGGGTCGGAGAATTTGGAGAGAGAAAGCACGCACGGACGCTGCCAGAATCACTCCATAACATCATTATTGCTATTTATTTCAGGTTTTGGGCTTTGTAACTGCTGTAATCATCTGTAACCATCAAGGATAATCAATAAAAGGATAAAAAACTTTGGAGTGGACGTAGGCCGGAGATAGCCGAACCACTATAAAACTTGTGTCTCTGTTCTTTACTTTTGGATTGCCGTTTAATACCCGCTGGGATCTGAGATTTGTGTTTGAGTATCATTGATTTGTATTCACACACTGGTGCTTTCACGGTATTCGGGGTTTGTGACCAATTTTGGCGCAAACACTTTGGTGCTTTCACTGAGAAAGACTAGCACCCGCTACATCGGATTTGAAGGTTTGATTTGAAGACTTTAAAGAGTTTGGATTCAAGGACAATGACTGGGCAAAATAGTAGAAGGCAGAGGGCTGAGAGAAGCCAACAGGAAGGAAGTCAACAAGCTTCCTCCGGAGCTGGGGAAGGACAAGCTTCAATCTACATAACCCGGGATGAGATGGAGGCTATGGCAAATTCTTTGCAAGAGAGATTATTGAAGAGCCAACAGGAAATGATGCAGACTTTCTTTGAGCAAATGAGAGCTGCAGGGATGCAGAACTTAGGAACAACTACAGCCGCTGTGGATGCAGGACAGGGGACTAGGGTCGTGGAACCCAATGGAGGACGAGATACGGAGCCAGAAGGCAATCAAAAAGGGCTTGGGGGCAGGCCCACAGGATCCAACACAGGAGGACCTTTGGAAGGAGTTCAACAGGCTAGAGCTAACATTGCTGCTAGTGAACCACACGAGGAATATGTGCCAGAGTTCCCTCGGGGGCATAGAGGGCAACCCCCAACAGACAATACCGGATTAGTAGAAATCATCAGAAGAACTGTGCGAGGTGGTTTGACCAATGGAGACTTGGAAGGAGTGAATAGGAGTCCATTTTCTCGGGAAATAAGGATGGCTCAGAATCCACCTAAGTTTAAGCTACCTAGCGTGGAGGTTTATGATGGCAAGGCAGATCCAACAGATCACTTGATGAGGTACACCAGACACATGGAGGTGCTGGGGGCATCAGAGGAAGTGATGGCTCGATGCTTCCCTTTATATTTGACGGGCTTAGCTGCAATGTGGTTTAGGCAGCTGGGAGAAGGATCTATAAGGACTTGGAGGGAGTTGGTAGAAAAGTTTTTGGGACAATTTCGGGTTCACGTCAAAAGGCCGAAGAATGTGATGACATTAACATCGGTGAAGCAAAGGATGGATGAATCGCTTAGAGCATTTCTAACTCGATTCAGTGCGGCAGTCGCTTCGGTGGATCGGCCTGATCCATCGATGGTTTTAATGGCAGCAGTATCAGGAGTCAGGGAGGACTCGAATTTTAAGGTGTCTCTGATACGAGATCCCCCACAGGATCTCGACGAATTCTTTCACGAGGCAGAAAGGTTCCTTCGGTAGGAAGATGCGAGTGTGGATTTAAAGGTGCAAAGGGTTAATGCAACTCAGGATGTAGGACCATCCAGCAAAGGTTTGGATAAAGACAAAGGGAAAAGGAAGTTGGATGATGATTCTGGAAACGCTAGGAAGCGATGGAAGGATCCAAAGTTTTCTACATACACAGGATTGAACGAGACGATGGAGGGGATATACATGGATACTCGGAAACACCTTCCTTACCGGAGGCCGGCTAGGAGAGAACCAACAGAACGGGAAAGGACATCAGGAAGGCACTGCCTCTTCCATGATTTAGATGGACATGATACCAACAGCTGTAGGCACTTAAAGGATATAATTGAGGAGCATGTAAGGAATGGACAGTTACGGCAATACGTCGGAACACGGAACACGACGGTGGAGCAGGAGCAACCACCGACCACCTCACACCGTAATGATGTGAGGCCCAGGGACGATGGTCGATTGATCATCCACTGATCGGGATAATATAAAATAAGTAGCAAACTATTGGCAAGCAACCAAGTCATTTACACATGTACGGGGATGGAGATATCCCCTAGGCATGCTCTGAATGATGAAAAACCGTGGTGCTATGGTTTGTGAAATTTATCTTTTTGCTTGGACATTGCTTTTCTTTTTGGCTTGGAGCTTGGATTGAGCTCCTGGTTTTGCTTGCTTTTTGATTTGGGTTTTTCTTTGGATGGTTGTTTTTGATTTTGAATGCTGCTTTGGATTTCTGGTTTTCTGGTTTGGATTTGGATTTTGGGTTGGATTTTGATAAACGGTCGTCGAGTATGGATTATGCCTAGCAAGGGGTGAGTCACTTTGACCGAACATGGTAAATTGACTCATTCAGGTCGCCGAGTATGGACTATGCTCGGCAAGGGTCCGGAGAGACCAGGATTCGGCCTAGGACTTAGGCCTTGCATTATCAATTGTTATTTCAGGTCGTTGAGTATGGACTATGCTCAACAAGGGTCCGGAGAGACCAGGATTCGGCTTAGGACTTAAGCCATGGCATTGTACAACGTCTAGGGACACTGGACCACGGTCGTCAAGTATAGATTACGCTTGGCAAGAACCCGGAGAGGTTAGCTCAACATCCAGGGACACTGGACCACGGTCGTCAGGTGTAGATTGCACTTGGCAAGAGCCCGGAGAGGTTATGGATTCGGATATCGACCCGGAGAGGTCCTGGGTTCGGTTATTGGCTATTGGATAAGGATGGATTGGGACTCGGTTGTCGAGTTTGGACGGATATGGAATATGGCTATGGACTTCGGATATTGGATTCGGAATTATTCAAAACACGCCTTGTTATCACAAGGCATGTTTTGGGGGGCAAAATGTTATCCCATTTTTGGTCAAAACTGGAATATCAACAAATTGGCAAGGAATTATGGATATCAGGATTGGAAATCGGTTGGAATCAAGGCAGCGATCGATATCGTCAAAATTTGGTTGAACTCCGATCGGGACGAAATTGATTGGAAATGATGATAAGGACTAGGAAAGGCTATGTTTCAAATTTTAGGTTAATCGGAGTTCATATGAAGGAGTTATGATCGATGCAAGGTAGGAAGGGCATGGCTGTTCGAACCCATCAAGGTGTTCGTTTCGAA
The DNA here is from genome assembly GCA_030765085.1 of Allium cepa. NCBI lineage: Eukaryota > Viridiplantae > Streptophyta > Magnoliopsida > Asparagales > Amaryllidaceae > Allium > Allium cepa. The sequence continues at coordinate 538,291,044 of CM060934.1, read as the reverse complement.
CCCATCAGGTTCGAATTGATCGAAGGCACACAAGGTTCGAATCGATACACTTCGTATCGATTGGTATGGGTTCGGCTCTGAGAAGTTCGCGCTAGATGTTTGTTCGACTCGATGGGCTTCAAATTGATCGAGTTATTGACACGGCTTCTTCGTATCGATCGAAAGGCGAGGACTTTGTATCGATGCCGCTCGTATCGATCAAATATGGAGTCGACTTCATGGTGTTCGTATCAAAGGCAAAGTAGGATGAAGGACAGATAGACTTCGACTCGATCACAGCATGGATCTCCTTCGTATCCATACGGCGTACACAGGTTAGCTCGTAGCTATGGATTCGAAAGAAGTGGATTCGAAACACTGGATTCGAAGGAGGATTCGAAGCAATGGATTCGAAGAAGAGGGATTCGAACGAGATGGATTCGAAGGAGGCGAGTTCGAAGAATGGGTTCGAACTAGGCAGAGCACACGGAACTTTAAACTTGAATCGATCATATCTTCCAAACCGTTGATCCAAATGCTATGAAATTTTCACACAAGTTTACTTACATGCTGAAGAATGTTCTCACCAAATTTCACCTCGATTGGACATTTCCTTGATCGATTCGAACCAAGGGTCGAATCGATCCTAATGTGGGCCCGGACCTCCAGATTTCGGGCGAGTGGGCCCCCTCACGTGCCTGAAGCGGTCTTCCTGGATTTTAGGAGAAATATCAGCCTCCTACGCTTATAAATAGAGCCCCTGGTCATTCAGAAAAGGGGTCGGAGAATTTGGAGAGAGAAAGCACGCACGGACGCTGCCAGAATCACTCCATAACATCATCATTGCTATTTATTTCAGGTTTTGGACTTTGTAACTGCCGTAATCATCTGTAACCATCAAGGATAATCAATAAAAGGATAAAAAACTTTGGAGTGGACGTAGGCCGGAGATAGCCGAACCACTATAAAACTTGTGCCTCTGTTCTTTACTTTTGGATTGCCGTTTAATACCTGTTGGGATCTGAGATTTGTGTTTGAGTATCATTGATTTGTATTCATACACTGGTGCTTTCACGGTATTCGGGGTTTGTGACCAATTTTGGCGCAAACATATATTCCATTATATAAGCCTAAATTGATCAAAAATGACCATGTTATAATTTATTGAAAAGATGAAGTTTACATCAATTAAATGTGCTCAAAGCATTTTGGAAATAAATAAGTTGCCAAAACACGTATTCAACACTAAATTGTGAACAAAATTTTAAAATTATCTACTGAAGGAAGAACAAAAGTGTTGCTTGTAAATTTGTACTTTTCACAATAATTAAGTATGAAATTTGTTATTTGAATATTTTTTTTACTTCAAAGATAATATTTTCCTTCCAACTTGAGTTTCTTATATACCTATATGTGAGAATGAAATAAAGTATTTGATTACATGGAAAAATTAAGGTTTTTTGTATATATTTATTAATAAACCAAGAGCTCCAAACAAAATGTAGGAAAGAACCCAAATTCCAAGTCTTTCTAATAAAAAAGCAAAACAACAAAAGAGAATTTGATATTTAACATGAGAAACGATAATTCATTCATTTTTACATGCAATATATTTTAAAGAATTATAGAAGCTTCTAGTGTTGTAATACATTTGAAATGTTGTTGGTAAATGGCATTAAAAAAATAACCGACTACTATTAATCTTGGAATTGGTTAGCATTAAAAAGACTAAATGTATAATTAATTATCTCCTTAGATTGGATTATAGTTTAGTTTTGAAATTATTTTGGATTCAAATTGATCTAAATTAAAATCAATTAATTACTTTCATTTATTGTATGGTATAAATTTTTGATATCCTTCATATTTGAACTAGTTCGCATATAACCATTATGAATAACTATATCCCTAATTTATAGCTATTTATAAAAATTACTAAACTACATAAAGTTCAAAACATCTCATTGTTGCATAAGATCACAAAGACTTTGATGATAACTATGAAAGTGTTTTACATATGAACGATTAATAATCCATTAAATAACATAATAGAAAAATATTAAAAGCCTATATTGACCAAGAATAACAATGTTCGAATTTACAAAAAAAGGTTTGGATTGACTAAAACTTCACAAAACTTTTAAAGTATATAAATTTTCAAAACATGTATTAAACACTAGACTTTTAGCAAAATTTAGATTTATGTATCGGAAGAAGAACAAAATTGTTGCTTATACAATCATACTTCTCCCCATAATATAGTGTGAAATTTATTGTACTAAATTTCTTTTAGTAATATTATGCTTTTCTACCAACTTGATTTTCTTATATGCATATGTTGGAGAATGAAATAAGGATCGACTTTACATTTATATGGTTATAGAAAAAAATTAAAGATTCTTTCAGTATCTATATCTTACAAATAAATAACTTCAAAACAAATGAAGTAAAGAAAACTAATTACCTCCCAATAGTAACTCCCTTTATAAGATATTACCTTATAAAGGAGGTTATTATTTGGTTCCTAACAAAAATATCATTGATATAGAACATAAGAAATAAGAAATTACTCAACATTAACTATAATAGATTTTATAAAATAATAGAAGCTTCTACGTTGATTGTGAATTAAAATATCCTATAAACTCCTACAAAATAAATGAAGATAAATAAACTCATAACCATACTAAACGAAACAAAGAAAGATGAAAACAAATATTTGGGAAATAAAATTTGAATCAATGATTGAAAATCATAGATTTAGGATAAAAGAAATAGTCCAAACTTGAATTTTAAATATAGCGATTTATTAGGTAATTAGATTATTGAATTTAATATTTAGAATTGTTTAAATAACCGAATCTTGAATTTAATGTGAATAAGAATGATTTTGGAAGTTGATTTAAATTCTATTTGAATAAGAATAAAGATAGTAAACTTTTATATTTGATTAGAATTGAATAAACTAGGTTTAATAATAATTCATTTTAATTAACGTGTGAAAATAGCCTTCTGAGGCACTGCCTTGGATTTTGATGAAACCAATGCCATTGGATAATAGTGAATTTTAGTATGCCGTCGAATTTCTTGGCGATCATACATATCGTTTTCTAATGCGAGTTGGAATACGTAGAAATTAATTAAAGTAATTTAATTTAATATAATTATATTTTGAAAGTTAACTTCTATATATGATGGAATTGGGTCTCAATACTAGTTCCTTTGTATTCAGAATAAGGATACTTCATATAGAACGTCAGGCGATACGTCTCGTTTGGAGTTCAAAAATTTAATGCATGAATAGCATTTTATAAAATTTTATATAAAAGGACCTCAACTCTTCACATTCGCAATCCCTTACCCTAATTATTCAGAGCCACCACTTTCTAACATCACATCCAATGGCTGACATCCATCGGCACCGCCATGGCACGACCTAGCCCTCGACCCCTAAATGAAAAACATCGGTGACCTCGAGATCTATCCAATCAATAGATGTGATGGAGTCTAGTTGAGCGGCGTGGCTAGAATCTTTCTCCAACATTACTGCAGCTTTGATGGGATTTTCGGCAAGCTAAGGCAAACTTGGGACAACCGTTAGTGGCGTGTGGCTTATCTAAGACGGGGCGATCTCCTATGGTGACTCGGTAGTGGTAAACGGCAAGGAGAAGCATTGCGGTCGAGTTTCTTTTCTTCAGATTGGGTTCGAGCTTACAAGATTGAGCGTTGGGATGGAGGGAAGTAAGGTTTAAAAATATAATTAAATTTAAGCTAATTATGATTTAATTATTTCAAAAGTTCATTAATATGTAACTTTTCCATACGAGGTCCAAATCGAACGTAACAAGTTGCGTTGCGATCGTATCAACGAATACTACGCTATGAAGTTGGATTGAATGAATTTGGAGATCATAGGAACTTGAATTAAAATTAAACGCCTATCCAATTTTAATTCGAACCGGAGTGCTTTGGCGGCTACTGGAATCAAGGTGAGTTAAACTCACCTTTTTGGTTAACAGGTTATGACATATAGTTAATAAAAATTATTGAATAATTGCTTGGATGATTTGTAATTTTATTTGCCGTTTGGATATATTTCGATCCCTGGAGCGCTGAGAGCCTATTACGTTACCATGTAAGAGCGGATGACCCTTTGTATACGATCCCGCCTCGAAGCGATTAATTATATTTTATGATTATATACTGTATGTGATATAGGAGGACAAGTTGGAGGGATCCAACACAATTCCTCGCACTGTTGTTTTTATGTTCATATAATTTTATATATGATGTGTTGGATGCCATATTTGATGACATGGATGATTTTCCCTAATTTAGCGCTATAGTAGCACTGGGCCATATTTTTAGTATTTTGAAATACTATAAAATAAAGGTATAGTTTTTAAAAGGATTTTAAGTGATTTAGAAAATATATATTTTAATAACATTTCTTGAATTACTAATAGAAGGAACTTATTTAAATAAAATTAAAGTCATAATTTTTAGATATTATAAATTTATGATTTTACAAAATATTTTAAATATAGATTTTTGAACTGCGAATACAGATTTTTTAAATCTTAAAATAAGTCTGTCTTTTATAGTAAAGGGATATGGGTTTAAAAAGTAGATAGGAATATTTTGGTATAAATATTTGCTAACCGTTTTATATAAAGTGATGTATCTATATATACATATGTTAAGATTTATTTATAAATGTGGAAGTTTGTAAATGTGATAGTGTATAAAAGTGACATTTTACAAATAAAGTGATGAATTGTAAAATCATATTTTATAAATAAAAGGGATAGATTTATAACGGCTTTTATAAACAAAGGGAAACTTTTATCATTAGATAAATTAGAAAATAAATCACAATTGTGGATTTATGATAATATGTGCAATGTTGTCTTAAAAAAGAATAGTTGATTCTATTTTGGAAATTGAAAAGTAAGGATAGATTTGGAAATATTAAGCGATATTTATAAATAGAAAGAGATAGAGTTATAAATGGGTATTATAAATAAAGGGATTTTATGAAAGGAAGTTTTATTAAATAGAAGAAGATTTATAAATATAGTTTTATAAATAGGAAATGATTATGTTGAAATTTAAATATAGATTTTTATCAAGGAGATATATTTATGTTTTAAAAAGTTGTTTATCAATATTTTAATAATGAAAAGTTAATTATTTAAATTATTAATATGGTTTGAAATTAAATATAATTATTTATCAATAAATATTTGGAAATTAATTATTATTATTTAAAATGATATTGACGATAAATTATTTTTGTTTATCAAGAATGTTTTGAAATTTACTAGTTATTATTTTAAGATGTTTTAAAGTTCTTTGAATAGGAAAAAGAATGGATCTGCAGGGTCCCAAATGAATTGGCTTATTCGAAAAAAGCCTTGTTCTTTGGACGATCTATCTCGTGTCTGGTACTGCATGGTTCCACTCTGTAAGAACTCCGAATCATTCTCTTGAAGCTCATCCTTTTTATGATAAATGATCCGCTTGCCCCGAAATGACTCGGCCCAATAGGGAAATCCCAATTCAGTGGACCTTTCGATACAATCAAATAGATTGCCACAAGGGCGCCATATTCTAAGAGCCCAAACTATGTGATTGAATAAATCCTCCTCTATCTTTATTTATTTATGATGTTTATTATTATATAATAGTGTTTGAAGTAAATGATTAGAATTTATTTATAATAGTTTCCAAATTTATAGATAGGGTTTAATAAACAGATGTGAGTTTTATAAGAGTAATCTTATAACATGATTTGGAAAACTTAAAGGAAGATTGAAACGGGTAAAGGGGTTTTGTAGATGGTTAGATGTTTAAAAACAAATTTTGAAATGGGTTTGTGGATTTATAAAAGTAGTTTATAAATGGTATTACAAATTTATAACACAGTTTATAATGATTTATAATTGTGTAAAGGGGAAATCTTCCTCAATGTTTGGTGAATATACTTATGCCGTTGAGATAAGTATATGAATTTTTTTTTAAATATTGAAATATAGGGATTTGTGGGCGTATATATCTTTGGAAAAGAATTTTCTACTTTACAGAATGAAATTAATAAATGAAAAGATTTATTAAAAGAGGCTAGTAGTTGCTTATGTGCTTAACCAATGTTGGTTTTCCCTATGAAATTAAATTCCTGATTGAACGTTTGTTATTCGATAGTTAAATAACTGACTAATGAATTTGGATTCATAATGTAACTTTGAAAATATCTAGAAGAAACATGTGGGTTATATGGTACTGACTTCTTCGATGATGTACTGTGCTTATTAATCTCATTTCATTCTCCTATGGTGGAGGAAGTGGGGGCTGTGGATGGTAGAGAGGAAAAGGTGGAATTTTGGAAAAGTTTGAGGTGCTTAAGTATATATATATGTGTGTGTGTGTATATAATATATATATATATATATATATATATATAATTTGAATTTCTTTTGAGAATGAAAAGAAGAGAGAATGCTTAGGAAATGGAAGAGAGGAAATGAAAAAATGAGAGGGAAGAGTGGTGGTATTTATAGATGAAATGGAGGAGAAAAATATCTAAGATATTTTACACATGTGCATCATTATCCATCACTTCAAGATGCCCCATCTCCATCACCTTTATGGCCGAAATGACTCCCCCTTGTGCTTGCAATGATGCTTTTTCCATGGTGTAAGAGGGTGGACTTTTGGTTAGCTTAGTTGGTAAGGAATTGATAATATCTTTGATCTTTTGTTTAAATGTATGTATGTATGTCATGTTTATATTTATGTTGTTTATGTGCATATGAACATGTCTTGTATATGTACACATGTGTATGTTTATGTTTCTTACATATCCTACAACATTGCACAACTCCTACGCGTCGAACCGTTACAAATTCCAATTTTGATTTTCGGTCATATTTTTACTTTTTAGTTACTAAATATATATTCGTAAACAAAGTTTTAAAAATAATATTTCTATCATTATATAAGAAATTAAAGAGCTTTTACTTAATAATTAAAATAATTATTAAATCATTTAAACTAAATTTAAATTCAAAAATCAATTAATTGGAAATGATAACATCATTAATGCCATAAATATATTTAATTTTTTCCATAAATAAATAAATTATTTTATTTTATATTCGCATTCATATATAAAAATGAGTGTATGTATCCATCTTGGCGCGCGATGCCAGATGGTCGGAGAGCTGTTTATCGATAAAACGATTTTCGGTTATTTTATCGATATTTAACACAATGTATATATTCCTTTTGTAAATATTTATTCAAAATAAGATTACCAATATTATTTTTTATTCAAAACATCATTACTTATGTTTAGAAATCTTATTTTTGAATATTTTGAAATTTTTCCGAAGCGATGAATTTACGGGTCATTACATACTTCCCTTCTTAAAAGAATTTCGTCCACGAAATTAAGGATAAGAAGAAGATAACTCGAAGACATATATATAACACTAAGTGATACATATGTATAAGATATAGCAATGGACATCACCATAAGCCTGTGAGTACAACATACAAATACAACTATGTATCCATTCTAAACTCATGATAGGCTTTACGCATTCTTTCATCTGTCTCTCATGTACAGTCTGTTGCGTTACCACTCCATTGGACTTCAACGAATCTTACAACTTTCCTCCTTAATCGCTTCTCGTCGTGATCTAAGATTCGCATTGGTCGCCTGATAACTGCCAAATTAGGTTCAACTTCAAGATCTTCTTGGGCAGTCGTTTCTATAATTTGCTCTGGATCATGCACATTTTTTCGTAGGTGAGATACGTGAAAGACATTGTGCACACCAGATAACCTTTTGGGCAATTCCACACAATAAGCTAATGGGCCAATCCTTTCGAGAATGGGAAAAGGTCCAATAAATCGAGGTGCTAACTTCCCTGCCCGACCAAATATTACCACTCCTCTCGGAATACATAATCTCCAATTGAGAACTCTAAATTCCTTCACCTTTGACAACTTAGCTCTTCCGCCTACTCTTGGCTTCTTCCATTTTTTTCTAATCATGTCAACCTTTTTTCGAAGTTTCTCTAATCATGTCAGGACCTAGTACTAATCGATCTTCGGTCTCGATCCAACATGCTGGGGATCTACATGGATGACCGTACAAAGCTTCATACGGGACCATGCTAATACTGGCATGATAAATGTTATTATAAGAGAATTCTATCAGATGAAGGTAGCTTTCCCATGAATCTCCGAAATCTAAGATGCAATCTTTTAGGAGATCCTCCAACACCCGATTTACTCTCTCAGTTTTCCCATCGGTCCGGGGGTGATATGCGATGCTTATGTTTATCTTAGCTCCCAAAGCTATTAGTAATGCCTCGCAAAACTTACTGATAAAGATAGGATCTCAATCACCGACTATTAGGATACCATGCACCCCATGTATATTTCTGCCATACTTGCAGCGGTTCTCGTTAGTTTTTGTAACATCCCGTATCTGGAAGCCAAAAGCTAAGCGCTACAAATGCTGTAGTCATCCATACTATTAACTTCTGGTGGCAAAATACGGTAATGATAATGGTATCCATAATATCTGAAGCATATGAATATGAAAAGAATCACAGATTTTAAAAAACAACATTTTGCTGATTACATTTAAAAACAATAATTCATATCCATGTTACATTATCTCATATCGTTTCCCGGTAATGGTTTAATAAATTATTTACAAAATACACCAAGAGAGACATATGATGATGCCCCCTTGGTAGATCAAAGCAATATAGACATAACTGACTCAATATACATAGTGGAATCAAAAATGAACTCCTAAATGTGAGAAATGCGGATTACGGATCTTAAGTCTAAGATTAACACTAGAGGAGGGAGGGGGGTGAATAGTGTTTTTAAAGAATTATTAAATCTTTTTGAGTTTATGTTAATTTGAACAAAGATATATGTAATATTCAGACACAGATATGATCACAGAAACAAACACAAATGCAGAAATAAAGTAAAAGCAGTAAAGGAAAGAACATACCGTATTTTATACTGGTTCGGAGTTACCCTACATCCAGTCCCGCACATAAGTGAGGATTTCCTTTCAAAAGCAATTGTACAATTACACCCTCGATTTCAAGGCAACGAGGCACACCCTCCAGAATCACAATCCTCTAGGTAGAGATACTTGATTTTCCGGGCAACAAGTTCACCCAATTGATTTCCCAAGGCTACAATCACACCTTATCTCGCTTGATTGATTTCCAAGGCCACAATCACACCTTTTCTCGCTAAATTGATTACAAAGAAAACTATAACTCTGAATAGCACTGAGAATCTTGTTGAGATTGTGATAGAGAATCGAACCAGAAATGATCTAGTTAGACCCAATGTTGATTTCGACAGAATAATGGTAAGAATATATATATATAGAAATGTGGAAGAAGAAGAGGAGTGAAAAACCAGAAAAACTGAATAAAAATTCATTGAAACTAACCCCTATTTATAGAAGAACAACAGCCATGTCCATTCGTGAAGAGTTATGGTGAATAGACACTTCTTTTGAAATTTGAATTTTGAAACCAATTGACACCATGTCGACATGGGGTACTTCAGCATGTCGACGTCCCAAAGGGATTTTTGGTGTTTTGATTTTCTTTGAAAATGACCTTTATCTTATATTAAAACTATTTTAAACGTTATAAATATACTTGACTATAATTAAAATACATAAGTAAATATAGAGAATAATATATATAGAATTTTACTATAATTTTATATTTAAATCTAAGTATAAATATTTAAAAGTTAAATATATTATATTTAAAAGATAGTTTAAAATCAAGGATAATTTTGACTTTGAAATTAAAGATTATTTTGAGGCTAAAAGTATTTAAAATCAGGATAGATGTTTTTGATTCTTTTAAAAGGAAGGTTTTGAAATCATTTTGGAAACAAGATAAATTTTGAAAAATCATTTTGAATAAAAAGTTAGCGGATATAAAACAATGTTCCACTAGATTTTTCATAGGTTCCATCCTACTTAGGGTTCCATTCCTTTAACGGGCTCGAAGTGGATTCCATTCCACGAATAAATTGGATTTTAAGATGCCAGTGCTTTTCTAGAAGTTTTAACAAAATTCCTAATTAAAAAGTAAATTACTTGAACTCTTGATAATCTTGATATTCTTGTTACCCATGAGTCTTCAATCTTGATATCTTGAATCTCTATACTGTACAGTCTTCATTCTTGGTACCTGCATGGTTAAATCCTGCATATACATATATATCTAAACTTATACGGTTAGTATTTATAATTTATAGTCTATTCTAAGATTGTTGTCTTCAAAACCATCATCTCACGAACTAACAATCTCCCCCTTTTTGATGATGACAACATATGTTTATAAAATATTACTTCTATCCTAATAACTCCCCCTTAATCTATGCCTAACTACCCTATTTTATACTTCTCCCCCTTTGTCATCAACAAAAAAAACTAACTCTAAGCTATATAACACCAAACTATAGAACTCCCCCTAAATTTAATACTCTATGACATGTGATTATAATGATAGTGTTAACATAAATAATCAACACTTAGATCTAATAATAAACCTAATCCTAAACTACTAACTATTCTAAGTATATAATAACCATATAGTTATGTTTATTAATAGGGAAGAACACATATAAGAATACAATTTATTTATTAATCATATAGTTATATTTACATTTTCGTGGGAAACATAAGAAGGAACATACAACAATGGTAAAGAAAGAGAAGAAACTAATGTGTGTTTTCGAACATAAGAGATCTACGAATCGAACAGTTTGGATAGTGGAAACAGAAATTTCCACATTGTTCGACAAGATTCCCATTTTTGTCAAAACACACTTCACCAACGCAAACGACCTTGTCATCATCTTCCGCATGCGTTTCTTCCATGGGTTCTTCTTCTTCGCTGGCCTCTTGTTCTTGATATCCTGAAGAGTCTTCATCAACCAAGATTGGGTTAGCATGATTGTCCAATAGAAATTTTTGCAAATTCCTAAGGATTTTTCCTTGCCTCTCTTGTTCCTTGTCCATTTGAAGTTGCATTACTTGGATTTCAGTCATTAATTGAAGTGCATCCTTCAGAGAATCCTCCATTTTAGTCACACGAGCGAGAGTAGTACGTTGAAACGGACCAGAAGTAGGAGAGCGGAACGAAAAGGTTGATTTTATGTTTGATTTGGAAGAAGAGGCCATAGTTTAATTAATTTCAGAAGTTAGAATAGAGAGAGAACAGAGAGAATGATCAAAAATTCAAAAATAAGAAGAATATATAACCAATTATTTGAATTTTGGTGGGAAAGATTTCAAAAATTTAAAAACGTTGTATGTCGACATAGGGTAAAGGGGTATGTCGACATGGTTCTTGAATTTTTACCTATTTAATTTATTTTGAATTAATTTTGAATTATACTTATTATTTATATTTTATATTTCAGTTATTGAACAAATACCTAATTCTCTTCTTAATTTAGTAAATATAGATCCATTTAAGGGTTTTGTTAAGATTTCAGCAATTTGATTCTCAGAATTGATATAATCCAGAGTGATTACCTCCTTACTTATATTATCTATGAGAAAATGATGTCTGATATCAATATGTTTAGTTCGTGCATGTTTAGTAGTATTTTTGGATAAATTTATCGCACTAGTATTATCACAATAAATTGGTGATTTTGAAATATTTAAACCATAATCTTTTAAAGTTTGTTGCATATATGTTACTTGAGAACAAGCCAAAGCAGCAGAAATATACTCTGCTTCAGTTGTTGATAAAGAAACTGTGTTTTGCTTTTTACTAAACCAGGAAATCAGAGAATGCCCCAGAAAGTGACAAGTTCCACTTGTACTTTTTCGATCTGATTTGCAACCAGCATAATCAGCATGACAGTGAGATATTAAATCAAAAGAATCATTTTTAGGGTAAAATGAGCCATAATCAGAGGTGTGTTTAACATATCTTATGATACGTTTTACGGCTTTTAAGTGAGTCTCTTTAGGTTGAGATTGATATCTTACACAGAGACAAACACTATGCATGATATCAGGTCTACTAGCAGTAATATAGAGTAGTGATCCAATCATTTCTCGATATAATTTTTGATCTACATCTTTCGAGAGATATTCTTTACTAAGGTACACATTGGTTGCCATGGGAGTGGGTTTTCCACTCGCAGTAGTCAAGCCAAATTTATTAATTAGGTCTTTAGTATATTTTTCTTGACTAATAAAGAAACCATTATTTAATTATTTTATTTGTAATCCCAAAAAGAAATTTAATTCATCCATATGACTCATCTCAAACTCTTTTGTCATTATTTTAGAAAATTCTTTATTCATTCCAAAGTTAGTTGATCCAAAAATGATATCATCTACGTAGACTTGTACTAGTTGAATATCATTTTTATTTCTTTTAATAAAAAGAGTATTATCTACTTTACCAGTTTCAATATTTATTGTAATAAGTAAGATCTTAGTCTATCATACTAGGCTCTAGGAGCTTGCTTTAGACCATATAAAGCTTTCTTAAGTTTGTAAAGATGATTAGGTAAATTTTCATTTTCAAAAAGTGGTGGTTGTTCAACATATACTTCCTCTTTTACAAATCCATTTAAAAAGGCACTTTTAACATCCATTTGAAATAATTTAAAATTATTATGATTTGTGAAAGCAAGTAGAATCCTAATGGCTTCTAATCTTTCTACGGGAGCAAAGGTTTCATCAAAATCTATTCCTTTTTCTTGACAAAAACCTTGAGCGGCTAAACGTGCTTTATTTCTATCTACCTCTCCTAGTTCATTCATTTTATTTTTATAAACCGATTTAGTTCCAATTATAGTTTTATTTTCAGGTCTTGGAACAAGTTCCCAAACATCATTTCTAGTAAATTGATTTAGTTCTTTCTTGCATAGCCAAAATCCATGAATCATCAGTTGATGCTTATTTTGGAATTTTGGGTTCAATAGTTGATATAAAAGCTACATTACTCATTTGACTTAGTTGATTTCTAGTTTTAACAACAGATTGCATATCTCCTGGTATATTTTCTATAGGATGATCTTTTAAAAGTTTAGTCCTTTTATTAGGATGATTAATTTCATTATTAGTTTCAGTTGACTCTTGATTTTGAGTAATTAAATCATCTTCATCATTTGTATCTTCAAAAATTTTGAAATTTTCATCGAATGATACATGCATTGTTTCTTCGATGTGTTAGTTCTTAAATTAAATACTCTGTACACTTTACTTCTATTAAAATATCCGATAAAGATACATTCGTCGGATTTAGGATCAAATTTATCTAAGTTATCTTTAGTATTTAAAATAAAACATTTACGTCCAAAAATTCTAAAATAAGATACTTTAGGTTTCATTGAGTGAAGAAGTTCATAAGAAGTCTTATTAGTTAAAGGTCTAATTAAAATTCTATTTAAAATATAACAGGCGATAGCAACTGCTTCTGCCCAAAAATTCTTTGGTAAATTACTGTCTGAAGGCATAGTTCTCGCACACACTTGAATCGTCCTATTTTTACGTTCTGCCACTCCGTTTTGTTGTGGAGTTCTTGGAAATGAAAAATTGTGAGTTATTCCCTTTTTATTGCAGAATTCCTCAAACTTTTCATTTTCAAATTCATCACCGTGATCACTATGAATGGTTATAATTTTTAGAGAAAGTTGATTTTGAATCCTTTTTGTAAAGTTCTTAAAACATTCAAAAGTATCACTTTTATGTTTCAAAGATATTGTCCATGTAAATCTAGAATAATCATATACAATTACAAAAACATATTTACTATGATTTATTGACAGAATTTGAGATTGACCAAATAAATCAAGGTGAAGTAATTCAAGAGGTTTTGAAGTTGAAATCATCTTTTAATTTAAAGGAACTTTTTCTAAGTTTTCCTAATTGACATGCATCACATAAGACTATCTACTTTAAAATTCATTTTAGGGAGACCTCTTACTAGATCATGTTTTGATAGTCTAGATAAGAGTTTGAAATTCAAATGCCCAAATCTCTTATGCCAAATCCAAGGGTCACTTGTATTTGCCAAAACACATAAGTTATCATTTGAAACTTTCGTACTAAGAATATAAATATTCTTTTTTCTAAATCCCTCAAATATTATGGTTGAATTGTTATCTTCAATGTGACATTTATCTTTTTCAAATTTAATTTTGTATCCTTTATCGCAAAGTTGACTTATACTTAGCAGATTATGCTTCGGATTTTTAACTAGCAAAACATTAGTAATAATAGGAGTTTCATAGTTGTCGACTTTGCCAATGCTAGTCACATATCCTTTTGAATTGTCTCCAAAGTTAACCAGTCCTCCGTCTTTGTTAAAATTACACCCTCAATTTCAAGGCAACGAGGTACACCCTCCAAATCACAATCCTCTAGGTAGAGATACTTGACTTCTCGGGCAACAAGTTCACCCAATTGATTTTCCAAGGCTACAATCACACCTTATCTCGCTTGATTGGTTTCCAAGGCCATAATCACACCTTTTCTCACTAAATTGATTACAAAGAAAACTATAACTCTGAATAGCACTGAGAATCTTATTGAAATTGTGATAGAGAATCAAACCAGAAATGATCTAGTTAGACTCAATGTTGATTTCGACAGAGTAATGGTAAGAATATGTATACAGAAATGTAGAAGAAGAAGAGGAGTGAAAAATCAGAAAAACTGAATAAAAATTCATTGAAACTAACCCCTATTTATAGAAGAACAACAGCCATGTCTATTCATGAAGAGTTATGGCGAATAGACACTTTTTTTGAAATTTGAATTTCGAAACCAATTGGCACCATGTCGACATGGGGTACTTGAGCATGTCGACAACCCAAAGGGATTTTTGGTGTTTTGATTTTCTTTGAAAATAACCTTTATCTTATATTAAAACTATTTTAAACTTTATAAATATACTTGACTATAATTAAAATACAAAAGTAAGTACAGAGAATAATATATATAGAATTTTACTATAATTTTATATTTAAATCTAAGTACAAATATTTAAAAGTTAAATATATTATATTTAAAAGATAGTTTAAAATCAAGGATAATTTTGACTTTGAAATTAAAGATTATTTTGAGGCTAAAAGTTTTTAAAATCAGGATAGATGTTTTTGATTCTTTTAAATGGAAGGTTTTGAAATCATTTTGAAAACAAGATATAATTTTGAAAAATCATTTTGAATAAAAAGTTGGCGGATATAAAACAATGTTCCACAAGATTTTTCATAGGTTCCATCCTACTTATGGTTCCATACCTTTAATGGGCTCGATGTGGATTCCATTACACGAATAAATTGGATTTTGAGATGCCAGTGCTTTTCTAGGAGTTTTAACAAAATTCCTAATTAAAAAGTAAATTACTTGAACTCTTGATAATTTTGATATTCTTATTACTCACGAGTCTTCAATCTTGATATCTTGAATCTCTATACTGTACTGTCTTCATTCTTTGTACCTGCATGGTTAAATCCTACATATACATATATATCTAAACTTATACTGTTAGTATTTATATTTTATAATCTATTCCAATGTTGTTGTCATCAAAACCATCATCTCATGGACTAACAATCTCCCTCTTTTTGATGATGGCAACATTTGTTTATAAAATATTTCTTCTATCCTAATAACTCCCCCTTAATCTATGCCTAACTACCCTATTTTATACTTCTCCCCTTTTGTCATGAACAAAAAAACTAACTCTAAACTATATAACACCAAACTTTAGATCTCCCCCTAAATCTAATACTCTATGACATGTGATTATAATGATAGTGTTATCATAAATAATCAACACTTAGATCTAATAATAATCCTAATCCTAAACTACTAACTATTCTAAGTATATAATAACCATATAGTTATATTTATTAATAGGGAAGAACACATATAAGAATACAATTTATGTATTAATCATATAGTTATATTTACATTTTCGTGGGAAACATAAGAAGGAACATACAACAAAGGTAAAGAAAGAGAAGAAACTAATGTGTGTTTTTGAACATAGAAGATCTATGAATCGAACGGTTTGGATAGTGGAAACAGAAATTGCCACGTTGTTCGACAAGATTCCCACTTTTGTCAAAACACACTTCATCAACGCAAACGACTTTGTCATCGTCTTCCGCATGCATTTCTTCCATGGGTTCTTCTTCTTCTTCGCTAGCCTCTTGTTCTTGATCTCCTGAAGAGTCTTCATCAATCAAGATTGGGTTAGCATGATTGTCCAATAGAAATTTTTGCAAATTCCTATGGATTTTGCCTTGCCTCTCTTGTTCCTTGTCCATTCGAAGTTGCATTACTTGGATTTCAGTCATTAACTGAAGTGCATTCTTCAGAGAATCCTCCATTTTAGTCACACGAGCGAGAGTAGTACGTTGAAACGGACCACAGTAAGAGAGGGGAACGAAAAGGTTGATTTTATGTTTGATTTGGAAGAAGAGGCCATAGTTTAATTAATTTCAGAAGTTAGAATAGAGAGAGAACAGAGAGAATGATCAAAAATTCGAAAATAAGAAGAATATAGAACCAATTATTTGAATTTTGGTGGGAAAGATTTCGAAAATTTAAAAACGTTGTATGTCGACATAGGGTAGAGGGGTATGTCGACATGGTTCTTGAATTTTTGCCTATTTAATTTATTTTGAATTAATTTTTAATTATAATTGATATTTATATTTTATATTTTAGTTATTGAACATATACCGAATTCTCTTCTTAATTTAGTAGATATAGATTCATTTAAGGGTTTTGTTAAGATATCGGCAATTTGATTCTTAGAATTGATATAATCTAAAGTGATTACTTCCTTACTTATATTATCTCTGAGAAAATGATGTCTGATATCAATATGCTTAGTTCGAGCAAGTTGAGTAGTATTTTTGGATAAATTTATCGCACTAGTATTATCACAATCAATTTGTGATTTTGAAATATTTAAACCATAATCTTTTAAAGTTTGTTGCATATATATTACTTAATAACAAGCTAAAGCAGCAGAAATATACTCTGCTTTAGTTGTTGATAAAGAAACTGTGTTTTGCTTTTTACTAAACCAGGGAATCAGAGAATGCCCCAAAAAGTGACAAGTTCCACTTGTACTTTTTCGATCTGATTTTCAACCAGCATAATCAGCATCATAGTAAGATATTATATCAAAAGAATCATTTTTAGGGTAAAGTAAGCCATAATTAGGGGTGTGTTTAACATATCTTATGATACGTTTTACGGCTTTTAAGTGAGTCTCTTAAGGTTAAGATTGATATCTTGCACAGAGACAAACACTATGCATGATATCAGGTCTACTAGCAGTAATATAGAGTAATGATCCAATCATTTCTCGATATAATTTTTGATCTACATCTTTCGAGAGATATTCTTTACTAAGGTACCCATTGGTTGCCATGGGAGTGGGTTTTCCACTCGCAGTAGTCAAGCCAAATTTATTAATTAGGCCTTTAGCATATTTTTCTTGACTAATAAGGATACCATTATTCAATTATTTTATTTGTAATCCCAAAAATAAATTTAATTCACCCATATGACTCATCTCAAACTCTTTTGTCATTATTTCAGAAAATTCTTTATTCATTTCAAAATTAGTTGACCCAAAAATGATATCATCAACGTAGACTTCTACTACTTGAATATCATTTTTATTTCTTTTAATAAAAAGAGTATTATCTACTTTACTAATTTCAAAATTTGATTGTAATAAGTAAGATCTTAGTCTATCATACCAGGCTCTAGGAGCTTGTTTTAGACCATATAAAGCTTTCATAAGTTTGTAAACATGATTAGGTAATTTTTCATTTTCAAAAAGTGGTGGTTGTTCAGCATATACTTCCTCTTTTACAAATCCATTTAAAAAGGCACTTTTAACATCCATTTTAAATAATTTGAAATTATTATGATTTGCGAAAGCAAGTAGAATCCTAATGGCTTCTAATCTTGCTACGGGAGCGAATGTTTCATCAAAATCTATTCCTTCTTCTTGATAAAAACCTTGAGCGACTAAACGTACTTTATTTCTAACTACCTCTCCTAGTTCATTCATTTTATTTTTATACACCCATTTAGTTCCAATTATAGTTTTATTTTCAGGTCTAGGAACAAGTTCCCAAACATCATTTCTAGTAAATTGATTTAGTTCTTTCTTGCATAGCCAAAATCCATGAATCATCAGTTGATGCTTCTTTTGGATTTTTGGGTTCAATAGTTGATATAAAAGCAACATTACTCATTTGACTTAGTTGATTTCTAGTTTTAACAACAGATTGCATATCTCCTAGTATATTTTCTAATGATCTTTTAAAAGTTTAGTCCTTTTATTTGGATGATTAATTTCATTATTAGTTTCAGTTGACTCTTGATTTTGAGTATTTAAATCATCTTCATCATTTGTATCTTCAAAATTTTTGAAATTTTCATCGAATGATACATGCAATGTTTCTTCAATGGTGTTAGTTCTTAAATTAAATACTCTGTACACTTTACTTCTATTAGAATATCCGATAAATATACCTTCGTCGGATTTAGGATCAAATTTATCTAAGTTATCTTTAGTATTTGAAATAAAACATTTGCTTCCAAAAATTCTAAAATAAGATACTTTAGGTTTCTTTGAGTGAAGAAGTTCATAAGAAGTCTTATTAGTTAAAGGTCTAATTAAAATTCTATTTAAAATATAACAGGCGGTAGCAACTGCTTCTGTCCAAAAATTCTTTGGTAAATTACTGTCTTAAAGCATAGTTCTTGCACACTCTTAAATCGTCCTATTTTTACGTTCTACTACTCTTTGTAGAGTTCTTGGAAATGAAAAATTATGAGTTATTCCCTTTTTATTGCAGAATTCCTCAAAATTTCATTTCCAAAGTCACCACCGTGATCACTACAAATGGTTATAATTTATAGAGAAAGTTGATTTTGAATCCTTTTTGTAAAGTTCTTAAAACATTCAAAAGTATCACTTTTATGTTTCTAAAATATCGTCCATGTAAATTTAGAATAATCATCTACAATTACAAAAACATATTTACTATGATTTATTGACAGAATTTGAGATGGACCAAATAAATCAAGGTGAAGTAATTCAAGAGGTTTTGAAGTTGAAATCATATCTTTTAATTTAAAGGAACCTTTTCTAAGTTTTCCTAATTAACATGCATCACATAGACTATCTACTTTAAAATTCATTTTAGGGAGACCTCTTACTAGATCATGTTTTGATAGTCTAGATAAGAGTTTGAAATTCAAATGCCCAAATCTCTTATGCCAAATTCAAGGGTCACTTGTATTTGCCAAAAGACGTAAGTTATCATTTGAAACTTTCATACTAATAATATAAATAATACTTTTTCTAAGTCCCTCAAATATTATGGTTGAATTGTTATCTTCAATGTGACATTTATCTTTTTCAAATTTAATTTTATATCCTTTGTCGTAAAGTTGACTTATACTTAGCAGATTATGTTTCAAATTTTTAACTAGCAAAACATTAGTAATAATAGGAGTTTCATAGTTACCGACTTTGTCGATGCCAATCACATATCCTTTTGAATTGTCTCCAAAGTTAACTATTTCTCCGTCTTTGTATATTATATCATTTAGCATATCTGTATTGCCAGTCATGTGTCTAGAACATCCACTATCGAGTATCCATTTGTCCTTTCTGATATGCACAATTTGTCTGTTGTGTATTGATTCCTCAATAGCCATAAAAGCATGATTCCTGCACATCAAACAATTTAGGTAGACAACTTGAATTTGAACATTGATTATATGCAGACTCAAAAGACAATGACGATCAGAATATTTCTAAACTAGAATTAACAAACATAGCCATTTTAAAACTTTTTCAAAAATCTGATTATGAAACTTTGAAAACCTTGCTCTGATACCACATGTGAGAAATGCGGATTACGAATCTTAAGGCTAAGATTAATATTAGAGGGGGGAGAATAGTGTTTTTAAAGAATTACTAAATCTTTTTGAGTTTATGTTAATTTGAACAAAGATATATGCAATATTCAGATAGATATGATCACAGAAACAAACACCGATGCAGAAATAAAGTAAAAGCAGTAAATGAAAGAGCACACCGGATTTTATACTGGTTCGGATTTACCCTACATCCAGTGCCGCACACAAGTACGGATTTCCTTTCAGAAGCAATTATACAATTACACCCTCGATTTCAAGGCAATGAGGTACACCGTCCAGAATCACAATCCTCTAGGTAGAGATACTTGATTTTCTTGGCAACAAGTTCACCCAATTGATTTCTCAAGGCTACAGTCACACCTTATCTCGCTTGATTGATTTCCAAGGCCACAATCACACTTTTTCTCGCTAAATTGATTACAAAGAAAACTATAACTCTGAATAACACTGAGAATCTTGTTGAGATTGTGATAAAGAATCAAACCAGAAATGATCTAGTTAGATTTAATGTTGATTTCGGCAGAGTAATGGTAAGAATATGTATATAGAAATGTGGAAGAAGAAGAGGAGTGAAAAATCTGAAAAATTGAATAAAAATTCGTTGAAACTAACCCCTACTTATAGAAGAACAACAGCCATGTCCATTCGTGAAGAGTTATGGCGAATAGACCCTTCTTTTGAAATTTGAATTTTGAAACCAACTGACACCATGTCGACATGGGGTACTTGAGGATGTCGACATCCCAAAGGGATTTTTTGTGTTTTGATTTTCTTTGAAAATAACCTTTATCTTATATTAAAACTATTTTAAACTAAAATATACTTTACTATAATTAAAATACATAAGTAAATATAGAGAATAATATATATATATATATATATATAGAATTTTACTACAATTTTATATTTAAATCTAAGTATAATATTTAAAAGTTAAATATATCATATTTAAAAGACAGTTTAAAATCAAGGATAATTTTGACTTTGAAATTAAAGATTATTTTGAGGCTAAAAGTATTTAAAATCAGGATAGATGTTTTTGATTCTTTTAAAAGGAAGGTTTTGAAATCATTTTGAAAACAAGATATAATTTTGAAAAATCATTTTGAATAAAAAATTAGCGGATATAAAACAATGTTCCACTAGATTTTTCGTAGGTTCCATTCTACTTAGTGTTCATCCGTTTAACGGGCTCGAAGTGAATTTCATTCAACGAATAAATTGGATTTTAAGATGCCAGTGCTTTTCTAGGAGTTTTAACAAAATTCCTAATTAAAAAGTAAATTACTTGAAATATTTAACTCTTGATAATCTTGATATTCTTGTTACTCATGAGTCTTTAATCTTGATGTCTTGAATCTCTATGCTGTACAATCTTCATTCTTGGTACCTGCATGGTTAAATCCTGCATATACATATATATCTAAACTTATACTGTTAGTATTTATATTTTATAATCTATTCTAAGGTTGTTGTCATCAAAACCATCATCTCATGGACTAACACTAAATAACTATCCGTCGGTCGCCTGCTCATCTCTGGAAGCTTTATTCGCCGAAAGACTAAAAGCCTCAACCCTCAGCCTACTCAAATCAATTTTGAGTACCCGGTAAACTAAAACTTTGAGTCAGATATAAAGCCTAGGGTGAATAATTCTGTTACATCTCCATTTACTGTTATTAAGCGAGACCACGTCTCTTCACGGAATGCGTTTCCCCTCACTAATACCCTTTTCGAAACATATATTTTGCAATCGTTTCCTGCAACCAATCTGGTCAATCAAACTCATTATGTCAAAATAGCAATATCTGTTATGCTAGATAAATAGACCACCTGTCCATCAAACTTATTATATCAAAATAGCAATATCTGTTATACTAAACAAATAGGCTATTAGTACGTCAAAACAAGTAATATATGAGCTATCTGCCCACACATAATAGCATGGTCCGTTATGCTACAAATGAACTATCTGTTCATAAAACTGGGTTGACTGCCTGCAAAGTGGACTACTGTCCAAAATCTAGACTGCCTGCCTGCAAAATAGACTGACTGTCTGAATTTCTTTCCTAGGGTTAACTACCCTTTAAATTTTCCTTGAAAACCTTTTTAAAATAATTTAGTCCTTCAAATCATATATATACAGGGAAAATAAATCTTTGCTTTACTCGAAGTTATTTTGCTATGATATATACACTTTACTCGAATAATGTTAATGAATTTTAATAAAGATTAGCTTTCCTTTCAAATAAGTTAAAGTCCCTTTTAACTTGTAAATACTAAGCAAATCTGCCTATATTATGTATTTTATACCTTAGTTTAAACCTTTAAACAACCCGTTTGAAACCCCTTGAAGATAACCCCTTCAAAACTAAGTAAAACCTTTTACTTAATCTAGGCCGAAAGACCTAACCTTACCATAAAAACCCTTCCTTCGAAAGCTTTAAAACATTTAGACATCCTTCTTTAAAACCTTTAAGCATTGCCTTTCGAAAACATAGGGAAAAACCTTTTCCTTCAACCCTTTCGAAATCTTGGGAAACCACCGCTTTTGAAACCATTCATTAAAACCTTTTGAAACAGTCAAAAATCAATCCTTTCAAAAGCTCTTTGGGTTCAATTTAAGATATGTGGAAACCTTTTAAAACCATTCAAAATTTCATTCCTTCGAAACCGTTGAAAATGTCTTGGTCGAAACTATTTGGATTCTGCCTTTAAGTAGAGCAAAAGGATCAGAACCCATTATAATTGAAAGCATCTGTTTCGAAACCTTTTAAAACTATCTCTTTCAAAACCATTTGGGTTTTCCTTTACTTAAAGAAAAAGGGTCCTTTAAAACATTTGAGTCGAAAGCTACTGCTTCGAAACCAATTCCTAAATAATGAAGTGATGGTGTCAAAACCATCCCTTCTAAATCATTGGAGAGGTGGCCAAGTTTTTTGAGAAAACAAAACGAAACCCTACAAAACCATCTGCATTAAAAGGTAGGAAGCAACAGCAAAAAGGCTTGGACACATTCGAAAGCAATCATTTAAAAATAGAGGCGCAACCCAATCGAAACCATTTCTTTTAAAACCATTTGACTTAGTGTAAAGAAAATAGGAATATTTTGATTTAAAAACAAAGTATTGTCTCAACCCCTGGTTTTGATACTATACCTTTCGACCATGTCCAATTCATTATGTACCAGTTGCCTGATACCATATGCATTGGTTTCGACTGTGTCCGAGGCGATGGTATGAAGGCGGAATCTGGTGTCGAAGGTGACGAAACAGTGGAAAACATTTAGTAAATGGTTCTTTTTCACCTTACTTGCTTTACGTGTTTAATTGTGATTGGTTGCCTCTTTCTTTACCGATAAAAAGTACCGCGCTTTGTCAAAAGTGCTGCCGGTTTTCATATTTAATAATTTAAATTATTTTTGCAAAATACCCCATCTTCTCTTTAAATCATATAAAACATTTAAGTCCCATACCTTAAATAACTTTATATACCCATAAAAATACTTAGGAAAAATCTTGAAATATTCCATAAAATCTCTTTTAATATGTTTTCTAACATATAAAAATATCAGACCCAAATTCTTTATTATTTAACCGGAAATAATTATTAACCCAAAATATCATTTTCTTTACTGGAAAAATTCGAACAAAATCCACATTAATTCCAAAAATTCTGAAAATTGAAACCCATCTTGAAAATAATATTTATGACCTTCATAAAAATTCGCAAGGTAATTAGATATCATTTAATAGGATATTCACCTTAAAACATATCATAAATTCAATATGAATAACCTTAATTTATCAACAAGTATATATATTCATTCTATCACTCAAAAACATGGCAAATCATTGCAAAATATTCAGAATTCATGTTAAAACCGAAAAAACAATCAAAAATGAGATGTAAATATTATTCACCTTAGATTTAGAGACTGGAGGAGCTTGAGATTTGGATGAATTTGATTTTGAATTAGCTTTTCCTTTAGGTTTCCTTAATTCTTCTTCCTCTTTCCTTGTTAATGGTGGCTGACCTCTTTTATAAAAAAAATTGAAATGAAATGAACACGTGTAAGTTATACACGGCTATGGGTTAATGATATAGGAATGGCCTCTTTCCCAATTTTACCCCTTCTCTGGTTCATTTAAAAACCTTCTTTGATTCATTTGTTTTAAATGGCATGACTACCTTTAATTAAAATCAAACCTCAATCCCTCTAATCAATACAATAGTTTATTTAATTTAACTAATTAAATATTCTAAATAATGCTAACAAAAATTTAGGGCATAACAGTTTTAATGGGATATAATGTGCACTCTTGGTTAATCGATCTATGATAATCCAAATGCATACATTTCCCTTTTTTGATCGTGGTAAGCCGTCGATGAAATCCGTCGACATTTGGTCCCATTTCTAAGTCAAAATTTCAAGAGGTTGGAGTAAACCAACGGTCTTTTGCTGATCACTTTTGATCTGTTGATAATTTGCACATCTGCTAATATGGATAGAGATATCCCTCTTCATGCCATCCTACCAAAAAGTTTTCTTCATATCTCCATACATTTTAGTAATTCCGAGATGTATAGAAAGTCAAGAATTATGACATTCTTTTAAAACATCTTGCCTTTTCCATCGACATTATGAACACATATCCTTCCATTCATTCTTAAGATTCCCTGCTCATCTACTTTGAATCTCATCCATCTTCCTGGAATTATATTCTTCTCTACTTCCCTGGCTAGTCTTGAAATGATTGGATCCTTGAGCTTACTATCTTTTATACGATCAATCAAGGTTGGACGTACCACTAAATAAGCTATAATGGCATTCCTTCTGCTTAGCGTATCTGCCACTACATTGACTTTCCTAGGTGTGTATAAGATATCAAGATCATATGATGCAACAAAATTCTAACTAACGTTATTGTCTCATACTTAAGTCCTTCTGAGTGAAAAGACACTTCAAATATTTGTGATCCGTGAAGTGCTCAAACTTTTCCCCTATTTAAAGAAGGAACTTTATTTGCTAGGGTCAATCAAAGTTTATTTATAATAAACTATAAAGAATTCTTACCCAGTAGATAATGCCTCCACATTTTTAATGCAAACACAATGGCTAATAATTCTAAGTCGTGTGTTGCATAATTCCTCTCATGAGTCTTTAGTTGTCTACTTGCATAAGCGATGACATTTTCATGCTATATTAGAAAAACGCCTACTCCTTCTCCACAAGCATCGGAAAATACATTTAAACTGCAGCCTTCATTAGCAATAGCTAGGACTGGAGCGGTAGTTAACCTTCTCTCGAGTTATTTGAATGCTTCTTCACATTTTAATGTCCATTCAAATTTAACATCCTTCATAATCAACTTTGTTAGATGGGAGGAAACTCTGGAGAAGTCTTGAATGAATCTCCAGTAATATCCCACCAATCCTAAGAAGCTGCAGATGTCCTTCAGGGTTTGTGGTTGCTTCTAATCTTGTATAGTTGAAATCTTTTCTGGATCTACTGAGATCCCTTCTACTGACACAATATGCCCAAGGAATATTAATTCTTTCTCCCAAAAGTGACATTTAGAGAATTTATCTTTAAGTACATTTCTCCACAATATTTCCAACACAATCTCCAAATGCCTTTCGCGCTCTTCCTCGGTTTTGGAATAGATAAGAATATCATCAATAAAAACCAACACGAATTTGTTTAGCACATCTCTGAATACTCTACTCATAAGGTCTACGAAATAGGCGGGTGCATTAGTCAATCCAAATAGCATAACTAACCATTCGTAAAAACAATCCGGACCCTGAATGCAATTAATGGAATGCCATCCTCAGCTACTCGTAGTTGATGGAAACCAATGGCTAAATCCATTTGCGAGTATACTCGGGAACCATGAAGTTGATCAAACTAGTCATCTATGCGTGCTAGAGGATACTTGTTTTTAATTGTTTGCTTATTTAGGTCTCAATAGCCTATAAAAAGCCATAGGGAGCCATCAGACTTAGATACGAAAACTACTGCTGCCGCCCAACTTGAGTGACTAGGTCTAATTAGTCCTTTTTTTAACAACTCATCGGTTTGGTTTACCAATTCAATCTTTTCCTTTGGGGTTATCCTTCAAATAGGGTGAATAACAGGTCTTACACCAGGAATTAAGTTAATTAGGAACTCAATTTCCCAATGTGGGAGCAAACTTTTAACTTCCTCAAAAACATGCTGAAATTCCTTGACAATTGGTATGGTCTCCAACCTTTTTAAGATAAGTCTAGTGCATATATGAAACTATCCTTTACCAGACTAGGTGCTTCATAAGATATTTCTATAAATTTTCTGAAGCTAGTCCACAAAGTTACCGTTCTTTTAATGCAATCAAGGATAGCTTTATGCTTAGATAACCAATCCCTACCGAGCAAAAATTCAAACCTAATAAAGTCAAGAACAAATAGGTCGCATGAATTTTTTTGGAAGAGGTTGGTAACTCGGACGTTTTCACAATCATACAAAGATTAGTTGTACCGCCTATGGGATTTGACACGCAAATAGGGATAACTATTTTTTTGATCAGTTTTAATCTATCAACCAATCCTTTAGTAATAAAACTATAGGAAGTCCCAGTATCAAATAATACTTTAACTAAATCATTATTGACATAGATATTACCTTTAAGAACTCCCTTTCCTTTTACATCAGTAGACGTTGAAGGCTCGCCTTTAATAGCATTGACCTTAACATGCTCTCCTTTCTTCATTAACGGGCACTTGTTCTTCCAATGGTCAGGTTGATGGCAGTTATGGTAGAGACTTTTCTACACCATAGGAGATACGGTTCCTTGTTGATGCCTTTGAACCTTGGGACTCCTGTAGTACTTTGAATAATGGCCTTTCTTTCCACAGCTAAAGAATTCAACATCTTTAAAACGCTTTTCCTAAGATCCTCCTCCGGGCTTGCCTTGCCATGGCTTCTTTTCATTGTTATTGAACTTCCTCTTATTGTTGTTATTTTGGGTTGTGACTGGATTCTTCTTATCCAAAGCTTCATAAAGGAAACACATATCTATTAAATCCACAAAGGTTCCTTTAACATGGGCGGTCATCCTATCCCGATACTGCTCCTTCATCCCAGAAATGAACATCTCGTTATTCTTCAGAGACGTGTCAATCAATCCAGGCCCGAAGCAAGACAATTCATTGAATTTGTGCAAATACTCTTCCACATAGACGGCTTCTTGTTTTAGATCGATGAAAATTCTATAGAGGTGGGATTTGCCAGTGGCGGGCATGTATTTTTCTTCAGAAACTTCTTTAAGCCATGCCCAAGAGAAATTATCTTCAGATTCATCAAGAGTAACGGACTCCCACTAAGCTAAATCCCTATCCTTCAATTTCTAGGAGGCCAAGAACTCTTTCGATTATCATCGATGTCTAATCCTTTAAATATTTTTTCATAGGATCTGAGCTAAGGTTGGACTTTATTAATAGATTCAGTTCCTTGGAATGGCTTTCCTCTAAAGCTGGTATAATCTTTGCAAAGAGCGGCAAAGTCAACTTGAGGTGCCATAGGAATTACCACTTCCTCCATTACTGTAGCATTTGATTGACCGTTTATGGTCGTAGTGTTGCTAACTCCCCTTCTTCCTCTTCTATTATTCATCACCTACTATTTGCATATAGTAAGGGAACATCTTTAGAAATATAGATGAAATTATTTTAGGGAATGGGTATAAACTCGAGTAAACTTATTGGGATAGAATTTCAAATATGCGCACTCTTAGACTAAACTCATTCTACGTTAATATTGACCCTATCTCCAATGATTTGACCCCATCTAGTCTTAGGTATTTGATCAACCATAAGCTCCGATACCAAATGTGACGACCTACCTCCTCGATCATCAAAAAGCGACACTAATACATCCTCGGTATTCACGTGTCGTAAATTCGAGTGCTGGAGAGGCAGATTATCATGGGGTAAAGAAATAAAGATAGAAAATAAGAAATAATAGAATCCCACATCGTATTCAACACATAATTATACATACGATCAGTACATGCAATTACTCTAGATTGTTCCATCAAAGTTACGACAGGTACTAACCCATCTAGGATAATCATAACGGCCTATCCTTACAGTGCTGGTAGATACTAACACATAATACAGGCACAAGGGAAAGTGATAGGTGACTTCAATAAAAGACCCAAAATTCTCCATGCTTCATTCCAAAATTCTCCCAGCTTACCTAACTACTTGATTGCCTAGGAAAATAGGGCACCCAGAGTTTAAGAGGAAAAGAAAATAAACTCCGGGTTAGTCATGGGACTGGTGTGAGAAACTCAAAATACGATATTTGAAAACAAAAGCTATCTCATAAGACCACGCCACATATAAACATGGAACAGGTTTTTATCTTATGATAACCTAAACATTTGTTGCGTAGAGTATGGGGATATTATTTTTAATGACATCCTTTTTAAAAACACTTTTCAAATAAATACACATAATCTTAGCCGAAATTGTTATATTATTGAATTCCGACATATTAATCTCTACAATCAAATCCAAAGGCACTTATTAGAGAATGGATTTTCATACAATGACATGGTAAGGGACTACCTTCCGACAACACATCTCTAGAAAAATGTACCTGAGGCTCCAACCTCTACCAACACAGAACCGACCTACATTTACAATAGATAACATCGAATATGCCATCACCCCGTCGTTCCTGACCTATCTGAGAGCTCTCTTTGCATACGCCACATTAGTTTAAAATCTGATGTCTTAGCGGGAATAAATATATCTGGAAAGGTGATGACTATTTCCTAATGGGAGCGACCCAATTGGCTCTGCCGCATCTACCCTGTTTATTTCATTTTCGAGTGATGAGACTCGAGGTAACGATTACCCTACTCATAGCACATTCCACTTTGAATGCCATATTGCCAATCCATAATCACACAACTGGTTTCTACAAACATATAACTCCTGAGCTCATATGTCTTAGGAAAGGGTGTTAAGCTAAGATAAGTTGTCTTCTCCACCACCAATCAGATGATACGTTCATAGAGATCAACTAATGTAATTACAATTGCGATGTCAGACATTCTTCCATGCAAGATGTCTAGGAAAAAAATAAACCGAAGGCACTATCCTACCACATCTTGTCGGGAGTTATTCCTAGGATAGTAGCAATTAGTCCTTGTATTGGATATTTCATAACGAAGAGACTACTGCTACTATATGTATATTGGAAGTTTATCCCGAAATGATCAACAAGAAGTACTTCGTTACGAAAATCCCAAATATCATATCCATGTCTTCACTTCGAATATGTAAATTGGTTCGAAGTGGTCTTCGGATAAGAATTACCCAAATCGGACCCTAGTTTCTTCGAATCCAGACATCGATAAAAAGGTGTTCTGTGAATAGAAAATCACTCTATAATTGATTAAGTTCTTTTTGTCAAAATTTCTTTGGAGATATATATATCTAAAACATTTTTTTCGGTATATAGGAATCATTAAACCTCTCTTATCAAATCCTTTGATTACTTTAAACACTCTTTTTAAATTGGAAATAAATTCGAAATCATTTCATTTTTTCCACTTACGAAAACATTTCCAATTCATTTCATTTAACTTTTAACGAAGATTTCTTAATTCAAACTCATAAATTTTAATTAGGTTAAAACCATTTTATCTAGGATATTAATCCAAAACCAGTAAATATTAAGTGAGTAGAATCTACAGAAATCATCTAATTCCACTCAATATCAATTCCCATATTCAACAAATACTATGGACGAATAATGGTGAAAGCACCTTTTAAATTCCAAGAATAGTATGAGTTCCCTCTTCGGGCTTTAACATCGAGTACAAGAATATTATCTCCATAAAATCCAAGTTATTTATATTCGAAGAATTATATCCTTATACTTTGGAAAATTTTGATCTGAGTATATCAAACTTACTATCCCATCCGTCGCGCCAGTCAGGATAGCCAGGAAGACAGGAAGCTGGTTTTCTAAACCCAAACCAAGACACTACCTCTCTGATACCCACAAGACGGTCAAATGATTTGATCGACTCTAAATCATTTAATATTTAACCATTTTATAAATCCTTCAAATCATCTTTAAAATACTTTATTAATCATTTAAAAACATTTACAAACGGTTTGAAAAAGAACGGTTGCATTTAAAACTATATTTCAAAAGTTATAGAAATGTTGCGTGAAAGTGCTTTTTAAGCTATATGATCAAAATGACTTTTCTCTCATTTGGAAATTCATTTTTATAACTCAAATCAGTTTTAAAATATTTTAAAAGATTTTTATAATTTATTTCATATTTTTAAACAATTTTAAAATATCATTTTCAAAGAAATCCTTTTATGGATTCTGAATTGTAAACTACGATTTTTCCAAATACTTATTTTACTCATATTTCAAAATATACTTATCGAAATCTTGATTTTATTTCTTTATTTGGAAATTATGGATATAATAGTTCATAAAATTGTTACCTCAAAGAATTTCAAGCTAAATTCCATTCTGTATAGTCATTTTACTTTTATGGCACGAAATCGCGAACTATTGTTATGCGACGAGCCTAATTTTGACTAAGTTTTAAATATTCATTTAAACTTAGCCAAAACACTTTTAAATTTTATAAAACAATTTTCAATCATATTAAACGATTTTTAAGAGGTTTAAATGTTCCATGTACATCAATTCATCATTAAATAAAGGAAAGTGATTTCCTTTGTGCTTATCGACGTGTATTTCCTTGACTTGCATATATATTCAACATTCATATTAAAAAATCATCATCAATAATCATAATCAAAAACATATAACATCCAATAACATATAATAGTTTAGGAGTTTATCACCTCGGTTTTAAACGACTAATTAAAAATTGAATATAGCTTTGCTAACTCGAACTTCTAGCTCACGATCACTTGGATTATTGCTCCTAGATGGGGCGGCCTAGGCTTGGAATGGAGCCTACAGTTGGGAAGGAGGAAGGCTTGGCCTATGGTAGAGGAAGTGGAGATCGTGGATGTTAGAGAGGAAAAGGTGGAATTTTGGAACAGTTTGAGGTGCTTAAGTATATATGTATGTATATATAATAATTTAAATTTCTTTTGAGAAATATTTTGGCATTATTTTCTTTAGGTTGGAAGACATGAAAAGAAGAGAGATAGCTTAGGAAATGGAAGGAGAGGAAATGAGAAAATAGAGGGAAGAGGGGTGGAATTTATAGGTGAAAAGGAGGAGAAAAATATCAAAGATATTTTACAATATGCATTATTATCCATCACTTCAACATACCACATCTCCATCACCATTACGAATGAAATGACTCCCCCCCCCCATGTGCTTGCAATGATGCTTGTACCATGGTGTAAGAGGGTGGACTTTTGATTAGCTTAATTGGTAAGGAATTGATAATATCTTTGATATTTTATTTATTTATATATGTATGTATGTATGTATATATGTCATGTGTATATTTATGTTGTGTATGTGTATATGAACACGTCTTTTATATGTACATGTGGGTATGTTTATGTATTTTACATATCCTTCCAACATTGCACAACTCCAACGCGTGGAATCTTTACAAATTCCAATTTTGATTTCCGGTCATATTTTTACTTTTTAGTTAATAAACATATATTTGTAAACAAAGTTATAAAAATAATATTTCAATCGTTATATAAGAAATTAAAGAGCTTACTTAATAATTAAAATAATTATTAAATCACTTAAACTAAATTTAAATTCAAAATTCAATTAACTAGAAATGATAAGAGAACATACTATAAGATAGTCATTTTATAGTATGTTCTCTAAATAAATTAATTATTTTATTTCATATTTGCATTCATATATACAAAGGAGTATATGTATCCAGCTTGGCACGCGATGTCGGATGGTCAAAGAGTTGTTTATCAATAAAATGTTTTTCAGTTATTTTATCGATTAACACAGTGTATATATTTTTTTATAAATATTTCTTTAAGATAAGATCACCATTATTATTTTTTATTCAAAACATCATCACTTATGTTTAAAAATCTTAATTTTTAATATTTCAAAATTTTTCTAAAGCGATGAATTTACGGGTCGTTTCAAAAATGGTCATATAGAAATTCGAAAAGAATCATAGATGTGTAAAATATCCCTAAGAGTCTATAGATTCATACGAATAAAATAAAAATAATTTACGATCCTCCAATACATAAAATACAGGTCGTTGCATATTTGAGATGAAAGTATTTGGAGAGAACAAAGGAGTTCAGACTAAATTGCTAGAATCAGGAAGATACCTAGAAATTCTTATGTTTTTATATTAGTTCATAGATATATAGATTTAATAGAATTGATGGATGGATTAGTTAACTGTATAATCTTCATACATATAATTTTTTTTCTAAAGTACACCGGTGGTGGCAATTTTACATATATGAGATGTGGTAACAAGGCTTACTAATTTATGATTTGTTAACTTACTATTATAAGACATTTGTTTTAAAGTTATTTAAGTTAACTAATGTGACTGGTATTTGTAGGATCGAATTTAAGGGACTAACTATGTTCAACTTCGATTTGAAGATTCAAGTGGTATATATACCGAATTGTAATATTATAAGTCATGTTTAGACTACAAATCATTCCACCAAATGAAAATTTCTATTTTATTTTACTTTTGTTATATTTTACACATATTTCATATTTTATTTATTTTATAATTGAGCTTCACATCAATTGATAGTTTTAGTATATATTTTAGCTAATTGGATTTTATTGGCACTAACATGATTCTGGTTGCATATGTCTATCACCTTTTAAACTTTAATTACCAAATGGTGTTTTTTCTCCTACATAAAAAATGAATATGCAATATTTTCGTGTACATGATATTTTTCAATTACATCAACTTTTGATTTATAAACGATGTATTAAAATTGAACCTAGTTATACATCCCTTATGTCATTTTCATTGAAGTACACTAGTTAACCTTTTCATTTATTGACGATTTTTCAATTATAACTTTTGATATGTCCAGTCTAAAGTTGAATAGTTGGTTTCATTTGGTTATTATTTCATTTAATAGTCTACATGTGAATGCATCAGAATTCATGGGACAACTGCCTCAAAAAAACTTAGGCAAATGCCTTAGAATTCATGAGGCAAATGCCTTAGAATTCATGAGGCAAATGCCTCAGAAAAACCGAGGCAAATCCCTCAGAGTTAATCAGGCGAATTCCTTAGAAATCCGAGGCATTTACTTTAGAATTTTCTAAGGAAAATGCCTTGGAATTCTATGAGGCAACTGCATCAGAAAAACTGAGGCAAATGCATAAAAGTTCATGAGGCGAATGCCTCAGAATTCTGAGGAGGTTGCCTCAGATTTCGTGAGGCAAAAGCCTTAAAAAATCTGAGGCATTTGCCTTAGAGTTTGTGAGGAAAATGCCTCACAAATTTTCTGAGGAAAATGCTGTTTCTAAATTACTTTGATGTTGCCTAAATATCTGGTAATAAATACGAACTTTCACTAAGCTAGGGTATTATTTTTGTTTCTGTAGTATGCTACAATTTCTATATTTTCGATTTTATTTGAAGTAGACTAATTGTTTTAGTACCGAGGCAAGTTGCAAGCCATTCATTTCCTCTTACTCTGAAGAGTTGTATTTGATTTATGACTTGGCATCCATGTGTTTTATAGTTCACTTACAAATATAAGACATGCCATAGTTTTTTTAACTTCTAAAATACTCTTAAGTCTTTAGTTTTTCATAAATTTCTCTCTATCACCAAAGGCACTATTCCTTTGAATTTATGTCAAAATTATGAATCTAATATTCAAATTATAAGTAGATATGTATTTGGACCAAGTTGTTTTGATAGCGTCTGCAATACAGACTTGCTCCTAATGGCTCTCTTATATTTGGATCGTCGGAAGTTTTAAAACAGGATCATTTTTAATTAAACCATTGATTCATGTACCTGAACCCACCTATCAAGCTTTTGAAATTAGGAGTTATTTGTCCAACTACATTCTACGTTGTTTTTTATTATAATTAGACGGTTCTTTTCATGAGCAAAAAGTAGAGTTGGCGTAAAAAAAATTACCACTTGATATTTATGTAATGTGCAATTGCATAAAATATTTACCACTTAATACAAGTCTTGATACATGATTGTTTATAAAGAATATTGCACTTTCTTTTTGTTCAAACATATTCTCTTATTTTATCACATATGGTAGATATTGTTATCCCACTTTTTGGTCAAGGCTGGAATATCAACAAATTGGCAAGGAATGATGAATATCAGGATTGGAGATCGATTGGAAACAAGGTTGCAATCGATGTCGTTAAAAATTTGATCGAGCTCCGATCAGGACGGAATCGATGGGAGATGATGATCGAGGTTAAGGAAAGCTATATTTCAAATTTCAGGTCGATCGGAGTTCGTATGCTCGAGATACGGATGGATTAAGGTGCGCAAGGACTGGTTCGTATCGATGCATTTCGCATCGATCAGCAGAGGGTGTGTCGTATCGATT
The DNA here is from genome assembly GCA_030765085.1 of Allium cepa. Classification (NCBI taxonomy): domain Eukaryota; kingdom Viridiplantae; phylum Streptophyta; class Magnoliopsida; order Asparagales; family Amaryllidaceae; genus Allium; species Allium cepa. The sequence goes on along the minus strand of CM060934.1, from coordinate 538,256,451 downwards.
GGGTTCATATCGATCGGCAGTGGTTCGACTCGATGAAGTTCGAATCGATCGGGTTTTGGTTCGACTCGATGGCGTTCATATCGATCATGTGGGAAGGCTAGAAAGATTTCGACTCGATAGCAGTAGGCCCAAATTGGTAAGCAAGCTGCGGCGGTCTTTTCGTATCGATGCATTTCGCATCGATCGGTTGTTGGCATTTCGAGTCGATACTGTTCGTATCGATCAGAGACAGAGCATAGTGGTGGACTTCGAATCGATGTCGTTCGTATCGATCAGCATGGACTCAACTCAATGGTTTCACGTTGATCTGGTAAAGCCTTGCTCGTATCCATCAGGTAAAGCCTTGCTCATATCCATCAGGTAAAGCCTTGTTCGTATCCATCAAGTAAGGTCTCGCTCGTATCCATCCCAAGGATGAAATTCGTGTCCATTTTCATGACCACTTCGTATCGATATCCCCATGCTGATTTCGTATCGATCAGAGCATATGGAAGCGGTACGAAATGTACTCCTGGAGTCGATACGAAGGAGGACACGAATTGATGGGTGCGAACGTATGATGTTATGAATATGAACAAGCATAAAATACAGATGCGAACAAAGGAAATCTATGAATCAAGAGGAGAAGCATTCAAAGCGGCGAAGGACATGCATGATTCGAAGGTAGAAACCTTCGACTCAGCATGAATTTAGGATCTAGCCTGGGAAGTAGCACCATGTCAGCGGATTGGCATGTGCCTTGCTCGAGTCGAACAAGAGAGATACGAAGGCATGGATTCGAACCGGACAGCCTTTCAAAGAACATCAACTCGTGTCGATCGTATCTCCTAAACTATTGATCCAATTGCAATGAAATTTTCACAGCAGCTTGCATACAAGGTAAAGAATGTTCCTGCCAAGTTTCATCTCGATTGGATCATTTTTTGATGGATACGAAATGGATTCACATCGATCGCAGATCGAGTCGAAACTTGGTGGGGTCGGTCGCATGGGCCCACTCACGTGCTAGAAGAAGTCTCCTGAAGTTTGAACGCGATATCAGCCTCCTACACCTATAAATAGCCCTCTGAAGCCTACAGAAAAGGGGATCTTTTGCCGACTGAACGCCTAGACACCGCCGGATTCATTTCTACACTTCAATACAACTATTGTACTCGAAATTCTTCATTGCTACTGCTGTAATCATCTATAACCAGCAAGGATAATCAATAAAAGGATAAAACTTTGAAGTGGACATAGGCCGAAGATAGCCGAACCATTATAAATCTTGTGTTTCTGATTGTAATTTCTGAATTGCTGTCTGTTATTTACTGAGATTTGATATTTGTGCTTGAATATTGCTGATTTGTGTCCATACACTGGTGCTTTCACGGCATTTGGGGTTTGTGACCATTTTTGGTGCAAACACTTTGGTGCTTTCACCGAGAAGGACTAGCACCCGCTACATCGGATTGAAATTTGGATTTGAAAAGAGTGAAGAGTTTAGATTCGAAAGACAATGACTCGTCAGACAAGCAGGAGACAAAGAGCTGAGAGAAGCCAACAGGAAGGAAGTCAAGAAGCGTCCTCCGGAGCTGGAGAAGGACAGGCTTCCATTTACACAACCAGGGATGAAATGGAAGTTATGGAAAATTCATTGCAAGAGAAATTGTTGAAAAGTCAGCAGGACATGATGCAAACCTTCTTTGAACAAATGAGAGCTGTAGGAGCATAGAACCTTGGACCAACTATGGCGGCTACAAGTGTAGGACAAGGAACCAGGGTCGTGGAACCTGATGGAGGACAAAATGCAGAACTAGATGGCAATCAACAAAGGCTTGGGGGCAGACCCGCATGATCTGATACTGGAAGGCCTATGGATGGAGCTCAACAGGTTAGAGCGAGTGCTAACATCAGTAAACCGCATGAAGAATATGTACCAGAGTTCCCTCGGGGGCATGGGGGACAATCTTTGACAGACAATGCTGGATTAGTTGAGATTATCAGGAGAACTATGTGTGGAGGTTTGACCAATAAGGATTTGGAAGGAGTGAATAGGAGGCCGTTTACTCAGGAGATCAGGATAGCTCAGAATACACCCAAATTCAAGCTACCTAGCGTGGAAGCATACGATGGCAAGACTGATCCGACCGATCACTTGATGAGATGCACTAGACATATGTAAGTGCTGGGGGCATCGGAGGAAGTGATGGCTCGATGTTTCCCTTTGTACTTGACGGACTTGGCTTCCATGTGGTTTAGGCAGCTGGAAGAAGGATCTATCAGAACCTGGAGGAAATTGGTGGATAGGTTTTTGGGGCAGTTTCGGGTTCATATCATGAGACCAAAGAACGTAATGACATTAACGTCGGTAAAGAAAAGGACGAATGAATTGCTTATAGCATTTCTAACTCGATTCAATGCAGCAGTTACTTCGGTGGATCGGCCGGATCCATTGATGGTTTTGATGGCGGCGGTATCGAGAGTCAGAGAGGACTCAGATTTTAAGGTATCTTTAATACGAGACCCACCACTGGATCTTGGGGAATTCTTCCACGAAGCCGAAAGATTCCTTCAACAAGAAGACGCTTGTATGGATTTAAAGTTAAAGAGGGTGAATGCGAATGAGTGTGGAGGACCATCCAACGGAGGCTCGGATAAGGATAAAGGAAAGAGGAAGCTGGATGACGACCTAAGAAAAGCCAGAAAGCGATGGAAGGATCCAAAGTTTTCCACATACACAGGATTAAACGAGACACCGGAGCGGATATACATGGAAATTCGAAATCGCCTCCCTTACCGGAAGCCGGCTAGGAGAGAACCATCAGAATGGGAGAAGGCATCAAGAAGGCACTGTCTCTTCCATGATTTGGACGGACATGATACCAAAAGCTGCAGGCACTTAAAGGACATAACTGAGGAGCATGTAAGGAATGGACAATTGAGGCAGTATGTTGGGACACGGAATGCAGCGGTGGAGCAGGAGCAGCCACCGCCTACCTCACACCATGATGATGTGAGGCCCAAGAATGATGGTCGATTGGTTATCAATTGACCGGGATAGTATGAAATAAGTAACAAACTATTGGCAAGCAACCAAGTCATTTACACATGTATGGGGACGGAGATAGCCTCTAGGCATGCTATGAATGATGATAAACTGCGATGCTATGGCTTGTGAAATTTTTCTTTTGCTTTCGGATTGGACGCTGACTGTTTTGGTTTGGTTTTGGAGTTTGGATTGAACTCCTGGTTTTGCTTGCTTTCTGATTTGGATTTTCGTTTGGATGATTGTTTTCTGTTTTGGATGTTGGTTTGATTTCTGATTTTCTGGTTTGATTTGGATTTTGGATTGGATTTTGATTGGATTTTTATCTGGTTTTTGGTAAATGGTCATCGGGTATGGATTATACCTGGCAAGTGGTAAGTCTCTTCGCCCGCATGAGGCAAATTGGCTTATTCAGGTCGCTGAGTATGGACTATACTCAGCAAGGGTCCGGAGTGATCAGGATTCGGCCTAGGACTTAGGCCCCATATTATCGAGTATTTTTTCAGGTCATTGAGTATGGACTTGCTCAACAAGGGTCCGGAGAGACCAGGATTCGGCTTAGACTTAAGCTATGGCATTGTACAACGTCCAGGGGCACTGGACCACGGTCGTCAAGTGTGGATTTCGCTTGGCAAGAACCCGGTAAGGTTAGCTCAACGTCCAGGGACACTGGACCACGGTCATCAGGTGTGGATTGCGCTTGGCAAGAGGCCGGAGAGGTTATGGATTTAGACGTCGACCCGAAGAGGTCCTGGATTCGGTTATTGGCTATTGGATAAGGATGGATTAGAAATCGGTTATCGGGTTCATACGGGTATGGAATTGGCTAAGGCTTTGGTTATTGGATTTGGAATTGGGCATCGACTCTGAGCAGTCAAGGATGATATACTCTGACGATACGGCTATGGACTTCGGATATCGGATTCGGAACTATTCAAAACACGCCTTCTTATCACAAGGCATGTTTTGGGGGGCAAAATGTTATCCCACTTTTTGGTCAAGGCTGGAATATCAACAAATTGGTAAGGAATGATGGATATCAGGATTGGAGATCGATTGGAAATAAGGTTGCAATCGATGTCGTTAAAAATTTGGTCGAGCTCCGATCAGGACGGAATCGATGGGAGATGATGATCGAGGTTAAGGAAAGATAAATTTCAAATTTCAGGTCGATCGGAGTTCGTATGCTCGAGATACGGATGGATTAAGGTGCGCAAGGACTGGTTCGTATCGATGCGAAATGCATCGATCAGCAGAGGGTGTGTCGTATCGATTGGGTTCGTATCGATCGGCAGTGGTTCGACTCGATGAAGTTCGAATCGATCAAGTTTTGGTTCAACTCGATGGCGTTCGTATCGATCAGGTGGAAAGGCCAGAAAGATTTCGACTCGATAGCAGTAGGCCCAGATTGGTAAGAAAGCGTGCGGCGGTCTTTTCGTATCGATGCATTTCGCATCGATCGGTTGTTGGCATTTCGAGTCGATACTATTCGTATCGATCAGAGACAGACCATAGTGGTGGACTTCGAATCGATGTCGTTCGTATCGATCAGCATGGACTCAACTCAATGGTTTTGCATTGATCTGGTAAAGCCTTGCTCGTATCCATCAGGTAAAGCCTTGTTCGTATCCATCAGGTAAAGCCTTGTTCGTATCCATCAGGTAAAGCCTTGTTCGTATCCATCAAGTAAGGTCTCGCTCGTATCCATCCCAAGGATGAGATTCGTGTCCATTTTCATGACCACTTCGTATCGATACCCCCATGCTGATTTCATATCGATCAGAGCATATGGAAGCGGTACGAAATGTACTCCTGGAGTCGATACGAAGGAGGACACGAATTGATGGGTGCGAACGTACGATGTTATGAATATGAACAAGCATAAAATACGGATGCGAACAAAGGAAATCCACGAATCAAGAAGAGAAGCATTCAAAGCGGTGAAGGACATGCATGATTCGAAGGTAGAAACCTTCAACTCAGCACGAATTTAGGATCTGGCCTGGGAAGTAGCGCCACGTCGACGGATTGGCATGTGCCTTGATCGAGTCGAACAGGAGGGATACGAAGGCATGGATTCGAACCGGACAGCCTTCCGAAGAACATCAACTCGTGTCCATCATATCTCCTAAACTGTTGATCCAAATGCAAAGAAATTTTCGCAGCAGCTTGCATAAAAGGTAAAGAATGTTCCTGCCAAGTTTCATCTCGATTGGATCATTTTTTGATGGATACGAAATGGATTCGTTTCGATCGCAGATCGAGTCAAAACTTGGTGGGGTGGGTCATGTGGGCCCACTCACGTGCCAGAAGAAGTCTCCCGAAGTTTGAGCGCGATATCAGCCTCCTACACCTATAAATAGCCCTCTGAAGCCTACAAAAAAGGGGATATTTGGCCGACTGAATGCCCAGACGCTGCCTGATTCGTTTCTACACTTCAATACAACTATTGTACTCGAAATTCTTCATTGCTACTGCTGTAATCATGTGTAACCAGCGAGGATAATCAATAAAAGGATAAAACTTTGAAGTGGACGTAGGCCGGAGATAGCCGAACCACTATAAATCCTGTGTTTCTGATTATAATTTCTGAATTGTTGTTTGTTGTTTGCCGAGATTTGATGTTTGTGCTTGAATATTGCTGATTTGTGTCCATACACTGGTGCTTTCAAGGCATTTGGGGTTTGTGACCATTTTTGGTGCAAACAGTTATATTATCTGTTATTTTATTCTAATGCTTTAAGTCTTCTTTAATATGGAATGCTGAATAGGTGATTACCAAGAGCTTTAGAATATATATTTTTTGGATGTTTTCAGTATACTCAGATAAGCTAATCCATGCACTGTTAAATCCGAATGGATATTTAGGTTTCACATAGTTGTCAATAGAAATATTAAAATGAATAGGAGCATGACCACTAATAGAATGATTTAGAATACAAGCCTTAATATTACCTAAGAATCGTTCATCTCTTAAGAATGTTTAGCTTCTAAGAGTTATATAGATACTGGAACAATGTGGTATCATAGTTGTTGCTTAATATACTTGTACATGTTATACTATTATATAGACAGATGGGACTAACATTAAAATATAATAGTTGCATATTTCCTTGGGAGTCACATAACATAGAACATGTGAGGAATTTTAGCAATGCTTGTATTTCTAACTCCTCTATAGTGTAAACCTAATATCAGAAATAACTTAATCATTGTCTTAGAACTTTAGCCAATTATCAATACATTATTGAATTATAATTGTCTTGAGTATTATGCCTTCTCATGTTCATTTGTCGGCTATACTGGATGCAAAATCATATTCTTACAATATCTAGAGTTATATGGCTTGTACTTTTTCACTAGTTGGAGAGCATCAATTGTACTCCTTAATGTTATATGTACAGTGTTGATAGTAAGTAAAGTGAAAAGGATAACATGGTTATCATTTTCCATATTATATTCTTGCTTTTTGAATTGCACATTCTTTTTACTTCTAACGATAGTTACCTGGATTTTAGAGTTGAAATGTGTTGTAATTTTGTTTACAAAAATTATATAAATTGTTTATGTTAGTTATGTATTTGGAGTTTTAAAGTAAAATGAAAAGTAATAGAAGTATAAACTTTACATATTTCTTACCTTGAATTTAGTCACTCGTTAGGTTTCATTGATATGCTATGATTTTTTTGTTTTTGCTTTTTTGACGGTTAACCTGAATATTGCACTATGTGACAACCCGCACCCCAATAGGTATGAATTTTTGCTAAATCGAAAACCGAAGTCCACCAAAGTGCGGATCGTTGGTCTGGTATCCTACAAATGAAATAAAGAATGCATATCAGATCTCTTGTAAAATAACTTGTAGCAGAATAATTAAAATATAATAGGTCATGTAATTACCGACTAAGATTTGACATTTCAAAGTCAAGTGTTCTTGTCAATACCAAACACGCCAAGAACCAGTACCTTTTCTTATATCTAACCTATGGATTGTAATGAGGAGGGGCTCAGAACAACGTTTAGATGTCTGGTAAATTATACATCTTATACATAACACTAGCTTATGCCAATTATTCACTATTTCATGTTATGTTAGATTATATTATTAATCGTTTAGACTCCATTTCTATATGCGAATCGTTCCCATCTACTTTCATAGATTTATATCTATGTCGATAACTGTGTGTGTATATATACTATGGTCCCTTAATGGACCTAGATAATGTCCCCACTATTATCTCTCGTTTTGTACCTCGTTAGGACTTATCACCTCATTGTACCACGATCATCGTATAACTCTAGAAAATCCTATAATGCGCACCTACGACCTCTACTCCATTAGGTCATATTCTAATTAGGGATTTTCTATTTTGTCTGCTTCCTGTTATGTGGACTTCGCTCCACAAACCACCCCATCCATATTTTGAAGGAATCTCACTATGGGTTATCTAGTCCTACCCTATCAAACAACTAATAAACAACTATGGCACTGCATAACCCTTACTAAATATCTTGGTAGGTGAATCATCCAATCTGGGTGTAACCCTGTCCTTCCGTTAACCGCAAGGGATCGATGACTGTCCATTGCAACCAATGCAACTAGACCCGTCAAACGGGTTGGGTTTGATCAAAATGGGTTGGGTCGACTTTGTTCCAACCCATTTATAACTCATTCTTTTTGGCCCTTTAAATACAGGAGCAAGTCTGATCCAACTCGTTTAATAAGCAGGTTACCCATTTAACCCATTTAAAGATTTAAATTTGATTTGATTAATAAAAAGAAAATAGATACAAAATAATTCTAATTTTTACGTTTTGAATTTCGGTAAAAATAAAATTTTAAAATTTAATTTTAGTTTTCATTAAAATTCAAATATGGAGATGTAGCTTATTAGTTGTCAAGTACAATCATTAGCCGCCACGTAGACGTACAATGTGCGTTCATAAGATGAAGTATCCAAGTGTTCCATATTGTCTGTAATTTAAGTTGAAGTTCATCGGTCGAAGTCTCGCCTTATTTTGAATTAGTATGAGAAAGTTACGATAGTCTTAACAAAAATAAAATAGCGGCTTCTGCCCAGGAGGAGTTCAAATATAAAGATGTAGCATATTATTTTCTAAATACAACCATTAGTCACCATGGAGAACTACAGTGGGCATTTACAAGATGAAGTATCCGAGTGTTTCATATTGTTCGTAATCTATATGGGATTTCATCGGTTGAAGTCTCGCCTGATACCGTGTTAGTACGAAGAAGGTACTACAGTCTGAACAAAAAATAGGGCTTCGGCCTAGGCGGAATTCAATTGGGATGTAGCTTGTTATTTTCTAAGTACAACCGTTATTCACCATGGAGAATTAGATTGTGCGTTCACAAGATAAAGTATCCGAGTGTTCCATATAATCAGTAATTTAAGTGGGAGCTCATCAGTCGAAGTCTCGCCTGATTACGAGTTAGTATGAAGAAGTTACTGTAGTCTGAACAAAAAAATTGTGGCTTCTGCCTAGTTTGAGTTCAAATATGAGGATATAGTCTATTATTTGCTAAGTACAACCGTTAGCCACCATGGAGAAATACAGCGTGCATTCACGAGATGAAGTATCTAAGTGTTCCATATCATCCGTAAATTAGGTGGGAATTCATCGGTCGAAGTCTCGCCTGGTTCTGAGTTAGTATGAAGAAGTTATTATAGTTTAAACAAAAAATAGCGGCTTCTACCTAGTCGGGGTTCAAATATGGGAATGTAGTCTGTTATTTGTTAAGTACAATCATTATTCACCAAGGAGAACTACAGCATGCGTTCGTGTCCGAGTTAATAATTTCAAATTTTCAAAATTCTTATTTTCAAAATTTGTTATTTCAAATTTATACTTTCTAATTTTAAGTTTTTTAATAAATGGATAAATGGATTACCCATTTATAACTCTTTCAAAAATGGATCAACCTGTTTATGACCCATTTAATAAAGATTTATAAATGGGTTGACCCAATCCATTTATAAGTAGGATAAATGTGTTGGGTCATATTTTGATTGGTCTATATGCAACCCTACCATTAGTGGTTGGTACCCACGCACCGTGTTGCATAGCATCGGAGCCTACTCACCATCCATTTAGATTGCCTTGTGTGATCAAGCCAATACAATCCTCTAACAAATTTGAAGCAGACTACTAGCGCTTGTATAGTCTCTCCATCTGCAAAAGGTCCGCCAAGCGCCTATAATTACGGAGGTTCCAATCCAAGCACTATCATAATTTGAGGGTATCCCTTCATCTATACACAAGCGTATACTCTCCACGGGTCCTACGATTGAATATGCTTTTGCATTTCTAAATACTTTAATGACCCTCAATGTCATTTTCTTTCTATAATTTATATATTAAACTATAATCATCCATGCCTATCATAAATGCATATCCGAGACTACATATATACTTCTTTCATATTCATGTATATTCATTCTTTTGATATTTTCTTTACTGCCTCCTCATCTTTTATGTTTCAACTTACATCTTCATTTTATTTTGCGTTTATCTTTCACGTTAACAAATTCATTTATAGCTTCTCATTCTTATTTATCAATATTGTTGCTACTACATTCATTAGTTTCACTTTGATTTCCATTCATTTTATCCTCTATTCCTTTTTATTCTCGCCTGCAACTCCACACTTTCTTATTACATTACTTCCCAGTTTATTTACGTTTTTATTTCATTCTTATCTTAATATTCAACTCTTGGGATTTACTATATTTTAGCAGATTAGAATTAAACTTTATCAATTAACTTTTAACTTAGTAAATTTTCATATCCTATCTAAAAAGGGTGGTTTTTGTGGTGTTTGTAATCACTATGAATTCTATTTTTATTTATTGAAATAGACAGTACAAAATATGGTAATCATTCATATTTTGCACATCTCTTTCTTTTATAAGCATATATTTATTCCTTGTCATTTCAAACATCACACTTTTGTTAAATTAGACTTGATAATGTATGGAAATCTACTTGCAACAATATAAATTTCAATAAACTAAAATATCTCTAAAACTCCAAAATCAAATAACTTCATTTTCTAATTTTTTATTTATCCACATCGAAAATAAGTAAATCTAGTCAATATGTTGTTTGCTAAGATATTACAAAATTAATGTCTATCGTATAAAATAAAATTCTAATCATTATGCTTTATTAGATTAATATCCGAAGTAGAAACTAACAATTCTAATCATTGCAACTTTAATCAATTACATATAAAATTGCAAACTTGTTCATAACAGGGAAGTATCCAATTTTAATAATAAAATTCATAGGCAATATTAAATTAATCCATTTCATATAACGAGGATTAACTTGCAATTTAATTTTACTTATCGGACATGTTGGAATAGTTGTGCGATGACATAATCTAGTATTATATAAAAATATATAATATTTCCACTCACCTTGCTTTAGCGTTTTCGAATCTCTCGATCTAATCCAGATTTAATTTCTATTATTTGTATTCTTTATTAACTCCATTTTTGGATCCACAAATAACATTTATACTGACCTATTAGAATTTGGATTAGATAAGAGAAATTTATATTTAATTTTATTAATTAAGATTAGATCTAAAGTTTACCTTCGAGGTAGCAACTTGATTTGAACCTATCTCTTATCCTCTATCCTTTTCTACTCTTCTCCAGAGTGTATACATGTAATCTATTCTATTTTTTGTATATTTATAATTTTCCAGGAGAAAAGAAAGTGACAGAACTTCTGCATTTATTAGAAATAATGAGTTGGAAGTGAAGCCCTAAGTTCTAATTTATAGAGGTTCAAACCAGAGCTAGCTGTCGGATCAAATTGAATTAAATATGGGCTGCACGGTCAAAGTCACTGCCGCCTACAAAACCCTTCAAGTGGACCATCCCACACCCTAAGTCGGCCCTCATGGTCGACCCATGCATGGTCTCTGTTGACTTGGGTAGTGTAGACTTGGTGAATCTGTATCGTTCTCTCATTTTATTGATTCATTTCCTTTATTATTTAGTCAACGTTAATTAATGCTATCTTATTCCTTACTTATAATTCTTAAACATTAAGTAATAGTTATTGTTAATGGTGTTAATCAATCGTTAATCGATTTCAAATTATTTCTTTAATTACATATATATTTATTTCCAACTATGAAAGTTCAAACCGATAGGGAAAGCTTATATATGAAAATTGACTAGAAAATTGCCACGATTCCAATGGTATAAATTTCATAGCCATATTCTAACATTTGTGAAACTTTCATTTTTCACTGTTTATTATTTATTAATTTATTTTTTATTAATTAGTGTTAAAAATGCGCCGTGTTACATTCTCTCCCTCTTAAAAGAATTTCGTCCCCGAAATTCTGCAAGGGTCCGATCATGAAACCTATCGCACATCCATTCTATGCTAACAGTCGATTAGTGTACAATCAATTTTACAACAATCTATGTACATATGCACAGTGCATCACAATGCATGAACAATAATTTATAATTGGAGCCTCCTATATGAATGATTTTTTTAAACCAATTTCGAAATATGATGCTAACATCCTAAATATATTTGGCAGTTCTACATGAATGCAACTTTCCAAAAAAAATCAGAAACAGGTTTTCATCCAAATTTTTACACACCTCTATAAATAGAAGCATAGTTTAACCAATTTTTCATCCAATTCCTACCATCCAAATTCCTAGCACACCATTGCTAACATCCAACTTTAGAAAAAATTCAGTTTTATAAACTTATTTTCTTATGCTTGGAAATGGTCTAGATGGAGAATTCCATATTTTCATCATTCTCTTATGCAACCTCTTTCCAATGTACCTTGGGTCCTTAGGATCTACCCCTTTGCCCTCAATCCTTTTTCCTACTTTCCCAAGTATAGTTTGCATAAGTAACTTTTTTTTAAAGTACAAAAATATTATTGTTCCAAAAATCATCTTTTTAAATTTTCAATCATTATCAAGGTATACAGAGAAAATGCTCCATTGCCAAAATTGCTTCCTTATTTCTCATCGCATCCATTTTACTGCAACTACTGCTACGTAGTAAAATCTACAGTAATTAGCTTACCAGCTTTTCCACAATATCAGCATTCGGTATTTCAAAATTTCTAAAGCTTAAAATCAATAGCTTTTAAAACTATTCCAAAGATATGTATATATTTTTTTCAAAGTCGTATTATTTATAATGAATACTTTTTATAAATAATTTTTTCATAAAATTTTTATTTTTCAAAATTTATGTATAATTACATTTATAAATAACTTTCCACATTTCAGATATCAGGGTTTAGCCAACAATTCATCATCCATAACGGACTTCACTTAATGGCGTGGTAAATTTTAAGTTCTCAGAAAAATTTCTTTCTTATTAATACCAACCAGCACAGATGTTAAAATTTTAAAGTTTAGTCCCCGAGGAACGGGAACATTAACTTATGGCTCACCTCTTCATACTCTTGTCCTCCATCTACTGAATTTTTTTTCTTTTCGGAACCTACATTTCCATTTTACTTTTATTCAGTAGTTAATTAAATAAATTTTCTTAACTTCCATTTTCAACCATTTCCTTTTTCCTCGCATTAGTTAAATGACTGAAATTTCTTTATTTTTATTGTTTTCTCAAATCATCACGGTCCACATAGAAAACGCATAAAAGGAACATTTCCATAATCATATGCAGTTATATAGCAACAACTAATGCTTACAACCCACGAAAAGAAAACTAACACTGGAAGGAAACACAACCCCACTAACTACCACCACCACTAGAATGGACCTTCCTAACGGGCAATACCTCGATAACAACCTTCATATCTTATCATTCCTTTATTACTTTCGATGAATAAGGTCTACTCATCTCTTTCATTCCATACCATTCCATACCCAATAACCGAATAACCATGTCACTTCTCACTGCAGTAGATAAGAAATACAATCTATATAATCTTCATACTAAATGGCAACTAAGCTTGGGGAAATAACCTTTTCAATTCCTTTTTTGCTCCCCTAACTTAAGTCTACCAATATTCTCCATGTGTGCTCGCCATCTCATTAACCTTTGTTATTATCTTCTCTCGGTCCGATTCTTTTGATAGTATCTTCAATCCATGATATTTCCTTTATCTATAATCCTTTTACAAGCATATCTCAAAAATTTATGCAAGTGTACTTTAATACCCTCTTTATGACTTACACACATATCAACATAATATTGCTAGGCTCTTCTAGCGACCTTCATAATCTACAAGGATACCTTGTTACCATTCTAAAAATAGTCATTGTTATCTTCTTCATAGCATTATTCTTTAAACCATCTATTTAGGCGCTAATTCATATCTACTCTATATTTAAAATTCTGGTTTGGTCTTTATCATTTTTTTTTCAAAAATTAAACTTTAAAAGTTTTGAAATACTTAGTCCCAAAAGTGTTTGTTATTAAGAGTGCTACTTAGAAATTTTTATTAAATTCAAAAATACTTGGTGTGTTAACCATTTCTAAAACTTAAAGTTTAAGATTTTTGAATTTAACTTATTTAATAAACTTAAAAGAAAACGTTAACAATTCCAAGTTTTAAAATTAAATCAACCTTTTCTTTTAAAGACCTTTTTAGCATTTATTTCTTAAAAATTTAGGATTTTTAGTTCAAACCATTTATTAAGTTTTTCTTTCAAAACCTTATTTATTTCCGCCGAACCATTTCTTTCAAAATATTGTTACATGTTTCTAAAAAATACATTTCATAACATTTTAAATTATGAAAATTGGAGTAGATAAGAACAACCATCATTTTGTCACTTTCCTTATATCATACTCTTCTTACTCCCAAATCTTAGTAGAATTTCTAACATCATAAAAGGGGGACTTCTAATAAATACTAGAAGTAAATGCTCAAAATGATGAAAATGTCCATTTTCCTTTGTTTTGCTTTTAATTTCTTATGTTGCCTCTAATTAGATTTCTAGCATTAATTTTAAGGATTTTATGCTTTAACGCATTGGAACTACTTTCCCTATTCAAAAGGAATTGTTAATACTATAATTCTCTATGAGTCGTTTAAAAGTGAAACTGTGTTTTATGTGAAATTACAAAGAATTTTACTTTATTTTTTTGTTGAAATAGACAGTACAAAATATGAAATCTTCTATATTTTATACATCTATTTCTTTACATTTACATTTCTTGTTATTTCAAACAAAACACTTATTTGTAACTTGATCGGTTCATAGAAACTTATATTGTTATCCATTTTCATTCCAAAGAATTAAAATATGTCAAATTCCCAACTTAATTCAATAACTCTAATATCATTTCGTTTTGTATTTCATAACTTGGTTTTATTACATATAAGAAGAATCATAACTTATCTACTATTTATTTCTCTACCTAAAGTGCACTTATTCCAATTGTTTTTCTCTTATTTTGTCTTCACCTACGACTTTATTTAAGATTCTAAATCTTCTTTCTGAACTATTTACCCATATTCCAAACTTATACCACTTCATATTTTCCGACCATTTTTTAGTTTTACAACTTTAAAAGTTTTCATCACATTGAAAAATCCATGGGCTACATTGCTCTACCATTTCAAAAGAAAATAGCTTTTTGCAAAATTTTCTTTACTAAAATTTTTAGACTTTTACTAATCTTCAATTCTATTAGAACTTTCTTTCTTTACAAAGAAACTAGCGAGCTGTATGTATATTCTATATATAGTTTTTCAATTTAACTAAGCATGTATATATATACACACAAACACTCACACACACATTTATATTCTTTTAACAAAATTTTTTATTATATAAATTTTTTTCCTAAAATCAAATCTTTACTTACTTTTTCAACCATTTTCACTAAAAATCCCTTTTAAGTGTAAATTTATATTTTTTCACGTTTCTTTAAAAAAAATTATTATTATGTTGGACTCAAAATGGATTTCTAACTGTCCATTTAAGAAAGTCCTTTCCTTAAACCTTGAAAATCCAATTATAAATTAGGAGTGACAATTTCACACCCTTCCTCAAGAAATTCTCCATCTTCCATTATCTATAAAATATGGGCTCTTATTTTTCTTTTATTTGGACCTATTATGCATCATCAATCGACAATCTTATGAGGAACTATAACCATTGGGCTACTAAGGCCTGACTAGGGAATCATGTACCATCCTGCTTTAGGGATACTACATGTGCAACTACTCTATAGTTGGAATTCTTAGGATATAATGTATATTATATTTAACTTTATATCTATAGACAAAATACAAATACATTCACTCAACATTTCCTAAATTTTTTAGGATCTACTAACCCAAGCTCTGATACCAAATATGATAACCTGCACCTATTGGGCCTGAATTTTTGCTAAATCGAAAACCCAAGTCCACCAAAGTGTGGATTGTTGGTTTGGTATCTTGCAAATGAAACAAAGAATGCATATCAGAGCTCTAGTGTAACATTCTAGAATTTTGGTATTTGAAATTAGAATATTTAATTGATTTTAAATATTTAAAAGTTAACTTTTAACTTGAATTTCAAATATCACTATTTATTGGGTGATTTAAATTATTGAATTAAATGAGTGAAAACTAGGAAAAATATTGAATCTGGGGTTTCAAGCTTGTGAAAAATAATTTAGAGGCTTATAAAATTTATAATGATAATACTGAAGGTAATAAAAGTTTTTAAAGTAAATTTGAAAGTGATTTGTTCGGTTTTAAAAATATATCGTTAAATTGACATTTAAAAAAATAGCCTTCCGAGGCACAGTCTTGGAATTTGATGAAACCTGTTCCATTGGATCCATAATACTGCCATATTATCGGATTTTAAATTTCATAGTGTTTGGAGTTATCGTGTGGCCGAACGGTATATAAACGCACTGAAATTTATATCGAAAATTCAATATACTTATTGGGTCCAAAAAGCTATCTTCCTCATAAGATCGGATTACAACTCGAAACCTTTTCCATTGCGTTCGAAACAGTGGTATAACTTTACAAACGTCTAGAGGCATATCTCGATAGAAGGTCGAGATTTTGAGTTGAAAATTCGAGACTATTTAAAATTTAAACATACATACATACATACATACATACATACATACATATATATATATATATATATATATATATATTGAATGACATAATTATTCACTTCAGAGCCTTTTCATTTCTCTTCACATCACTGTGCACTTACTCCTTCATGCAAAGCATCTTCATCACGCAAGGTATCTTCCCTCTTTTTTTATATTAACAGCCGAAGTTCAATATTTCAAACAAGAGAAAAAAATATGTATATATATATATATATATCAATGGCCGAACAAAGTATTGAGAGAAGGGAACGAAGTATTATTCCAGTTATCATAGTTAAGAATCGCTCATCCATTCCTTCCAAATTCAAAACCAAATCGAATTGTTTGATTATATTTTTTTAAAAAGAGAATCGCGTCGGGCCTCAATTCGAATTCAATAGAGCAGGCGATTGAACGAAGTTGAGCCTAGAGGGCGAGAACGCGTTAGGGCAAGTCATGGCGGCAACCTGGCAGCTGTCATGGTGATTGGGGGTTGGAGTGGGTCGGTGGAGGAGTGCTGCGTGGGAAGGATTGGGCAGTGCTCGAGTGAAGGCGGTTTGGTTTCCCGTGCGAGGAAGGAGGACTGTTTGAAGTCGTGGCGAATTGGGGTGTGGCGCGGTCACGAGCACGCACAAGGTTTTGAGCGCGACTTCATCGAGGCGCGGCTATGTGGGGAGGAACGGCGGTAGCCTTGGCGATTCGCACGAGTCGGTTGCAGTAACGTATACGATTCATTTTTTTTCAATTTAAATTTAACTACACACACATATATATATATGTCATACAAAGAAAGGAAATTACTATTTTTACAAATATATATAGAGAAAGGAAAGGGAAGGAATTGTAACATCAGATTTTTATTTTTACAAATATACAAATATTAAAGAAGAAAAGTTTTTACATAAAGCAAATTACTGTTTTTGTTATATAAATATAAATATATCCATATAAAAATATATATACTTATTTTCACTTACTAGATTATCTTAAAATAATGGATTATGGTGATTAACTCGTTTAATTAACTTGTTTAATTATTTTAGTTACTAAAAATTATTTATCATAGGAAAATTAGTTTAAAATTAAATTATTAGTTTAATGAAATTAATAAATGGTAATTGACAGTTCGATTATTTCAAATGTTAATAAACCATATAATGTTTATACAAGGTCTAAAATCGTAAAGAAAACAAGTCGAGATGGAAACGGGTTACAAATAAAATCAAGGTGAGAATCTATCACTCATTTGGATTACCGTTTAAATTTAAATGCTTAAAGTCTAAATTATTTGGATGTTGACTGGATTGATAAATTTATAATTTATCTAATGGATGTTATATATATAGGAGTATATGTATTAGCATTGGAGTGATTGATATTCCTACATTATATAGCGGATGAGATCTTATGTGCCCCGCATAATAGCGGATGACCCTATATACCGTGATATCCCCCTTGAAGTGGGATTGGAATTTGTATATTGTGCTAACATCTGTGGATGCAGGGAAATAGGTTAGAGGGATCCAACTGGATTCCTAAACAATATTAAAATTTATTTTTCATATTCGATGATATGATTATCTGATAATCAATAATAGATTATAATAAAAATTGAGATTATTGAATGCTATGTTTTGGCTGAATATATTTTGGTATTGTAAGATATCAAAAAATATAAAGATTGGATTTTTGAAGGAAAATAAAAAGAAAATTTGAAGTAAAATATTTATAGTGAAGTTGGATAAAGTAAAAGAATGAATTTGGGAAAAAGGTAAAATGTTTGATTTTACGGTTTTATTAAATAAATTCCGAGTATGGAAAAATAGAGATTTTGAATAAATGGGAATAAAAGAGTTTTGAGGACCTAAGCGATACTGCTTAAGAATTAAAGGATTTATTTTTAAATTCAAGATTTAAATGGTTTGGGAGAAATAAAAGGAGAATTTTGAAATAAAGTATGAAATTGATGTCCCAGATTTAAATAAGATTTTAAATCAGAAAAGGGGAGTGAATCTGAAATTAGGGGTTTGGGTTAATTTGGGTAAATCAAGAAATAAATTTAAAAATGGAATTAAATTCTGAAAATCGATTTGGGAATCGATTAAGTGTTTTGAAACTACGTTTGAAAGGAGAATGAGACTATGGAATTTATAAACGGGGTTTATAAATAAAGTAAATATTTATCAGTCGATGATTTGAAATTATAAATTCACGATGGGAATTTATAAGGAGATGGTAATTTGTTTTAAAAATAAATAGTGGTTTGTAACAACCCGATATTTTCTGCCATTCGCATCCACACATGTCGGACTTGAATTTCTCAAAATACCGCATTGTAAATAAATTTGGAGCAAATGAAAAACAATCACAAAATCACAGTCACAGAAATATTAGAATAATCGCAGCGGAAATTAAAATACCATAGCAGTTCATGAAGCTACTATAACAAAATCTCAAAACAAAATACATAATATCATTCTGAAAAACATATACAATAGAAATCCCAAATACATAGAAGTTTATAAATACCAGAGCTGAAATAAAACAACTGAAACTGAAAGGGAATAGATAACTAGACAAGCAGAATCTCCAACGATTCCTTGCTCTAAAAAAGAAATCAAAAGCTAAGTTGTAAATACTCAGGCTAACCCGAGCGTAAAGTAAAACATAAAACACTCGAGTCGGGACATACATACTTATATAATATAAACCAACTCAAGTGAACTGTAGTAGTAATGCATAATAACTTAAAGGATGCTTGGGATCGCATATACTCTAAGGATCAGTTAAACCATAAATTAAATACATCCCGTGGTTAAAATTCCAAAATGGTAATTTATACTTCGAAATCAAAGATCATTTCAAGTTTCAATATCATTTCAAATTCATTTTAAATTATCAAAATATCATATTATTCCAAAGCCTCATTCATTTTATTTAATTTAAAATACCATTACATTTCAAATGGTTTATATTTCAAATCAAAAATTCCATTTAAAACCAGTTAAAATGAAGTAATTATACTTTAAAATCAAATATACAATTCTCCAAAAATTTGGTCTTTCAGAATTCATTTATTCACTTAAATTTATTTAAAATGATGAAATTTCAGCTTTCGCAGCATTTAAAAAATGCTACGGTAAGATACATTTGAAAACAATTCAATTTAACAAAGATAGCATTTAAAGCTGCTGTAATAGGTTTTAGTTTCAAATAAAAGCTTTAGTTCAATTCTGCAACTACAGCACTTACAATGCGCTGTAATTGCCCTTAGTTCATTTTTGCCTTTTAGTTCATTTGTATCAACTACAACACTTGGAAATGCTGTAATATCCTTTACTTCAGAAATGATAGCATTTCTGAAATACTGCTAACTAAATTCCACATTTTTCAACCCAATTTCATTAAAAATTAAACTTTAATTTAAAACATTTTTAACTTATAAAAATTATATTTTCTCACTATAAAAACAATCATTTAAATACCCATTAATGTATGATTTTTATAAAGTGAGATTTTCATAAAAAACCAAATTTTAATAATTTACTATTTAAATTAATGTACAATTTTATAACTTTTCATTAACTTTACATTTCAATTAAATTTACCATTTCATAAATTAAATTTAAATTCCATTTTATTTCCTTAACTTTTATTTTTAAAACACATTTCACATTTTCCAAGTTAAGTTACAATTTGAATTTCAATTTTAAACATTTGTTTATTTAACTATATTTTATTTTATAGAAAATCAATAACACTTTATAAAATCATTTTAAATTCAAATTTAAATCCAATTATCATATTTTCTTTCTTAATTAAAACTATATTTATAAACAAAATCATAAATTCCAAAATTTACATATATCTCAGATACTACTCTATCATTTATTTATTGCACTTATTTAACTTGTAGAAAATCACTAATATTTTACAAAAGTCATTTTTTAAATTCAATTTAAATCAAAATATATACATTTTTATAATATTTTAAAAAAAATTAAAAAATATATATTAACCACGGTCTATATATAAAATTTTCTAACCTAAGTCAAGTGATACAGATAATATATTATTTCAATCTGTAATTCACAACGGAAAAATCCGGGTTCTATTATTTCAAACCCGTAATCCCAAGTTAAATGAAATAAATAAAAATCGTTCAGGTCTATCATTTTAGCCCATTACAATTTTTCCCTATTCTAAAGTCCATTCGGGTATGTATCATATCAACCCATAGTGATTCTAATCTACAGGAAATTTGCAGTGTGAAAAAATAAATCATATCATAGGCAGGTATAACATCATAATATAATCTACAGATTCACATGCTATCAGTTTACTAATTATATAACTACAGGATGCCTTGTGAGAAATACTCACCTCTACAAGCTGGAGATAACAGATTCAGACACACAAACAATGATTCGGAAAGCACGAAAGCACGACTATGGATTCAAGTGAGGGGAGAGCCAAAGTTGTGATCTTGTACATATCAAACAAAACAAAATATTGGACATGAATTTCAACACCAAATATAACATTGAACACTAGAAACTAAGGAGCAACAAATAATTAAACAACTTGCACTTGCTTTCACAAATCCTATGCTTGGCCATATGGTGATAAGGCACAACCATGGTGGTGTATTTGGTCAAGTATGGGTCCAATATGGTCAACTTAGCTAGGGTATGATGATATGGAAGTTGCTTATGTGATTAATGGCATGAATATACAAAGCCAAGGCAAAAATGGATTTTTGTGTACATCACAAGCTCGGCCATGGCTCCAAGGTGGCATGGCCATGACTGGTGGAGGCTAGGGGATGGTGTGGCAGTGGGTTCGGGTCAGGTATAGGCTGGTGGAGGTGGTGCAAGTGGTGGCCGAGAGTGGTGGTGAAGGCATTGGTGAGCTCGGATATGGTAGTTTCAAGTGGTGTTTGCTAATTTTCGTGTGGATCTAGCATCATAGAGGCCACGACCAGGTAGGTCAGTGGAGATGGAGGGGTTTTGAAGCTGAACAAGGTGGTGGTGAAGGTGGTGGTGAAGGAGGAGTCTATGGGCCGAGCAACCTAAGTGAAGGCAAGGCAAAATAATACATAAACAAAGAAAGAAAGTAAGAAAAATAAGGAAAAAACATTACCAATAATTTTCAGAAATGGAGGCCGCAAGTTTTAGAGATGAGAAACAAAATGTTTTGCGTGAGAAAAAGAAAATATTCGGGGGAAGAAAAGGGATAAGGTCGGCCAAGTTAATGCACGTGACAATTTAAAATGAAAAGGTAAGAAGAAGGTGAAAAGTCAATGGTATATGAAAAGGTTCAAAACTCTTCAAATTTCCTTTTTCTTTTCACATTTTTAAACACATGAAAAATGTAAATAAATAAAAAAAATATACGAATAAAAATAAATAAATAAATTTTATATAAATATAAATTGATTAAGAAAATAGCTAAAAAAAATAGAACCCCCAGGGTTTAAAAATTGAAAATAAAATACAATAAGTTTTGGAAAATTATAGCATCACTTTTAAAAATGTTTTAAAATAAAAATATATTCCTAAAATGTCATATAACATATTTTTGAACATTATATGACAAATAAAAATATTATTTATATAAATTAAAATAGACAATTTTGTTAAGTAAATCAATTCACATGCAATATTGTAAAAAGCATAACTTTCACAATATAAATCGGATTTCAATGAAACGAAAAGCGCTATTCTTGAAATTTAATGTATTTAAATTCAAGAATTCAAATATTTAAATTTTAAATTTAAAAGTCAAAGTTTGACCAGATTGACCAAAATCCACGTTTTATGGAAATATTCTATTTATTCAGGTTTGAAATTATAATTTACACAAAAATCGAAATATATTTTTAAAATAACAAAATTTATTCATTTTGATAAATATAAAAAAGTTTTTAAATCAGCAATTCAATTTAAGATAACTAAAATATTCAATTAAAATAAATCATAAAATTTAGGGTTGCTACACTCTCCCCGCTTCAAATCTTTTCATCCTCGAAAAGAACGAACAGGGAAAAAAAGAAAATCAAGATAGAAAAAGAAAATAGTACTTGAAAAAAAACAAACAGTTCCGGATTCGAAGCGCGAATGCTCTCCTCCATCTCCCAGGTACAATCTTGATCATCAGCACTCCATCGTACTTTGATCAGACTAACAGATTTCCTTCTTAGCTGCTTCGTACCTCTGTCGACAATACGAAGTGGCTTACTCTCGACAGTCAGATTAGGCTCAATATCCAAACCGTTAAGAGCAGAAGGATGAACAGAAAGAGATGGGTCATGAAGATACCAGCGAAGACGCGAGACGTGGAATACATCATGTATTCCAGAAAGTTTCTCGGGCAAATCCAAATGATAAGCCAAAGAACCAACTCTTACAATAATGCAGAAAGGACCCTCGAAGAGGAAGAAGATAGAAATAGCTAGAAGGGAAAGTAGGTTGAAAGGCAAGGATGAACCATTATTTTATAACCATATAAATTTCAATTTAAAATTTTATGTTTATAACATTTTAAACATTTTATAATATGATGAATAGTCATTTGATTCAAATTTGATAGTTCGAACTAAACAATATTTAAAACATTTTTAAATTATTTAGACAAGTAAAATAAATGATCAAAATATCTTTTATATAATAGTTTATTAAAATACTTTTATAACTCGATGTCTTAACAAGTTTACTTTCGTTCCTGCAGACTCTGGCCATGCATTGATCAGGCACAAGCTAGAATTCTTCAGATACTTAGTAGATTTGTTTCAACACCCAGTGAAAATACTGGAAAACCTTTTAAAAATAGATATGGAAAGTACAATCCAAACAAAACAACAAAACCAAAACATGTCGATCATGGATCGCGGATACACAATGGTTACGCCTGGATCCCCCAGGAAACATCCATACCGGTAGGCTGACTACCGCAGCCCTACGATTTCGCCATGAAGACTGGTAGTACCGCAGATACACAATGGTTACGCCTGGATCCCCCAGGAAACATCCATACCCGTAGGCTCTCGCAACCCCTACCGATTACGCTACCAAATACGACCTACATAGATCGCAGATACACAATGGTTACGCCTGGATCCTCCAGGAAACATCCATACTCGTAGGCTCTCGCAGCCCCTGCGAATTACGCTATGTAGTCGCGCTCGTAAGCCCATGGAGATCGCCATGGAATTCGATGGACACTCGAGTATCATGTCCTAAAAACCCAAATCAGAGAGAATAATATCGATAGAATGAATCCACAATGTGGCCACAAAGCAGATATCAAGCAGAAGGCACTTTCCATATCTTTACTTCGAAAATATGTATCATATAGTACCTTTCAAAATCACTTTCAAATATCATACTTATATAAAGTCCATCGTATATAAGATTCCATTTTCAAATTGAATACAATCCAAATCAATAGTATATCAAATCATATATATATAGACTTCGATTACGTAAGATTTCATTTTACAAATTGGATACCTTTCCAAAACGATAGTTTGAAATCAACTTCATACTTATACAAGTCAATTTTATATAAGTTTGATAACTCCCAAATCAAGTACTTAATAATACAAGGTTCTCAATTTCAACCCATTTAAATATCAATTCAATTTCAAAAATCATATATGATTTCGCCAAATCATTTCTTCCAAATTACATATATTCAATCTCAAAGTTTCTAAAATAATAAGTTTAGAAGATAATTCAAATTTCCAAATAAACAAAATTTAGGTCAAACAAATTTATTTCCAAAACCATCATATAAATACTGGGTTTTACTTTCCAATCTATTTTCAAAACCAAATATTTTTCTCAAAATTATACCCAAAATGATTTCCAAGTTTATAACTATCCCTTTAAAACTTGAAAACTATTTATTTCCACATATGGAAGATCCAAGTTACCTTTTGAAAATTACCTAGCTTTAAAAATTTAAACCTTGATTTGGAAGTGCTCGAACTTTAAAATATAGTTAAAGAAATCATATTAAAAATCCAAAAGTTGGAAATCACCAACAAATCCAAAACTCGAGGACTGAACACTGGCTTACTTTAAATTATTTCAAATATATATATACACACATATATCTTTCGAACATCAAACCATACTTTGAAATCTGAAATCAAAATTTGGTTTCACAAAATCACTTGCATAGCAAAGCTACTAGAGTGGCCTCTCCCCCACTCAAAAACTCGAAAAATCAATGTCGATGATGCATGCATTCATCACCGAAATTATTTTCCTGCGACATAAGTGGGTTCTGGACTTTTATTTTCTTGAAACTTCTTTTGAAATTTCTTCGAAATCATTGGAATTCGTTCGAATACATTTGAAACATTTTTTTTGGAAAAATATCTTTAAATCATATTATTATTATATATTTTCCAAATCTTAAAACTGATTTCAAAACACCGGAGTTCGATTCCTCGAAACTCAAATTCAAAACCCTTCAATTATAAATCATTTTATGTAAATCCAATTCTTATAAAATTTTCAAATTTCAAATCCTTTCGAAATTTCAAATTTTCATTTTTTTTAAATAGTATATAATTCTTATCGAAAACATTTCACTCCTATATATAAAATGTGGTCATCCTTATCAAAATAATAATTTCAATGTATGCACAATTTAAAAATACAACCAAACACAAATTTCCAGAGAATGATTCAAGATTAGATTTCAAATAAAAAGAGATTCAAATTTAGAGGAACTCTAATCAAATAGAATTCTAGTTTGAAGATAAGCTTGAACGATGATGAGATAATTAATTACACAATAGAAGATGGATAAGCCCATATAAATCGCGGGCGGCCTTAACCGGTCAACCGTGACTTCAGGAATATAATAAATGTAAATAGAGGTCATTACAAAATCATTCAAAGTATTCTCCGGTGAATATAGAATCTAGATAGAGCGGGAGATAGATAGCATAGAAATCTAAGGATACAGAATTCTCCGGTGAATCAATGCCAATTGTAAAGGAGTTTCACCTCTTTACAAATCATTCAAAGATTTATGGAATCACCAATCTTTATAGAGGTCATTCAAAGTGAAGTTATGGAATGCTCCAAAATCAAAAGGATAAAATAGGGAAGACAAGGGATTTCAGAACAAGTGGGAGCGTTCCAAAGTTCAAGGAATCCTAATCGATAAGAATCCTAACCAAAGAGATTTCTAACAAGGTGGATACAGAAGGGATGAAGTTTAGAAGATCTTGATTTCAAAATAAGAAATTTCTTATACTAATATAATCTTTGAAAATCCTTTAAAATAATTTGGAAATCATTTTATACTTCGAAAATTCGTTCTCTCACAAGGAAATGATTCTGAGATTGATTTCGCTCATTCTAGGGTATTTTTACCCTATCTCTAATGAGTTTTTGCTCCGCAGGCTATGGTTTGCCTAAAACCAAAGCTCTGATACCAACTGTAACAACCCGGTATTTTCAGCCATTCGCATCCACACATGTCGGATTCGAATTTCTCAAAATACCACATTGTAAATAAATTTGGAGCAAATGAAAAACAATTGCAGAATCACAGACACAGAAATATCAGAATAACTCGCAGCGGAAATTAAAATACCATAGCAGTTCATGAAGCTACTATAACAAAATCTTAAAACAAAATACATAATATCAGTCTGGAAAACATATATAATAGAAATCCCAAATACATAGATGTTTATAAATACCAGAGCTGAAATAGAACAACTGAAACTAAAAGGGAATAGATAACTAGACAAGCAAAATCTCCAGCGATTCCTAGCTCCAAAAAAGAAATCCAAAGCTAAGCTGTAAATACTCAGGCTGACTCAAGCGTAAAGTAAAATACAAAACACTCGAGTCAAGACATACATACTTATATAATGTAAACCAACTCAAGTGAATTGTAGTAGTAATGCACAATAAGTTAAAGGATGCTTGGGATCGCCCATACTCTAAGGATCGGTTAAACCACAAATTAAATACATCCCGTGGTTAAAATTCCAAAATGGTAATTTATACTTCGAAATCAAATATCATTTCAAATTTCAATATCATTTCAAATTCATTTTAAATTATCAAAATATCATATTATTCCAAAGCCTCATTCATTTTATTTAATTTAAAATACCATTACATTTTAAAGGGTTTATATTTCAAATCAAATATTCCATTTAAAACTAGTTAAAATGAAGTTATTATACTTTAAAATCAAATATTCAATTCTCTAAAAATTTAGTCTTTCAGAATTCATTTATTCACTTAAATTTATTTAAAATGGTGAAATTTCAGCTTACACAACATTTAAAAAATGCTACGGTAAGTTACATTTGAAAACAATTCAACTTAACAAAGATAGCATTTGAAACTGCTGTAATAGGTTTTAGTTTCAAATAAAAGCTTTAGTTCAATTCTGGAACTACAGCACTTACAAAGCGTTGTAATTGCCCTTGGTTCATTTTTGCCTTTTAGTTCATTTGTATCAACTACAGCACTTGGAAATGCTGTAATATCCTTTACTTCAGAAATGATAGCATTTCTGAAATACTGTTAATTAAATTCCACATTTTTCAATACAATTCCATTAAAAATTAAATTTTAATTTAAAGCATTTTTAACTTATAAAAATTATATTTTCTCACTTTAAAAACAATCATTTAAATACCCATTAATTTATTATTTTTATAAAGTGAGATTTTTATAAAAATTCAAATTTTAATAATTTACTATTTAAATTAATGTACAATTTTATAACATGTCATTTATTTTACATTTTAATTAAATTTACCATTTCATATATTAAATTTAAATTCCATTTTACTTCCTTAACTCAACTTTTATTTTTAAAACACATTTCACATTTTCCAAGTTAAGTTATAATTTAAATTTCAATTTTAAACATTTGTTTATTAACTATATTTTATTTTATAGAAAATCAATAACACTTTATAATATCATTTTAAATTCAAATTTAAATCAAATTATCATATTTTCTTATTAATTAAAACTATATTTATAAACAAAATCATAAATTCCAAAATTTACATATATTTCAGATTTTACTCTATCATTTATTTATTTCACTTATTTAACTTGTAAAAATCACTAATATTTTATAAAAATCATTTTTTAAATTAAATTTCAATCAAAATATCATAATATTTACATTTTTATAATATTTTAAAATTTTTAGAAAAATATATATTAACCATGGTCTGTATATAAAATTTTCCAATCTAAGTCAAATGATACGAATAATATACCATTTCAATCTGTAATTCACAAAGGAAAAATCCGGGTTCTATCATTCCAAACCCACAATCCCAAGTTAAATGAAATAAATAAAAATCGTTCAGGCCTATTATTTCAGCCCATAACGATTTTTCCCTATTCTAAAGTCCATTCTGGTGTGTATCATTTCAACCCATAGTGATTCTAGTCTATAGGGAACTTGTAGTGTGATAAAATGAATCATATCATAGGCAGGTATAACATGATAATATAATATATAGATTCACATGTTATCAGTTTACTAATTATATAAGTACCGAATGCCTTGTGAAAAATACTCACATCTACAAGCTGAAGATAACAGATCCAGACACACAAACAAAGACCCGAAAAGCATGAAAGCACGACTACGGATTTAAGTGAGGGGAGAGCTAAAGTGGTTATCTTGTACATATCAAACAAAACAAAATATTGGACATGAATTTCAACACCAAATATAACATTGAACACTAGAAACTAAGGAGCAACAAATAATTAAACAACTTGCACTTGCTTTCACAAATCCTATGCTTGGCCATATGATGATAAGGCACATCAAGTATGGGTCCAATATGGTCGGCCTAGCTAGGGTATGATGATATGAAGTTGCTTATGTGATTAATGGCATGAATATACAAATCCAAGGCAAAAATGGATTTTTGTGTGCATCACAAGCTCGGCCATGGCTCCAAGGTGGCATGGCCATGACTGGTGGAGGATAGGGTATGGTGTGGTAGTGGATTTGGGTCAGGTATAGGATGGTGGAGGTGGTGCAAGTGGTGGCCGAGAGTGGTGGTGAAGTGGTGAAGGCATTGGTGAGCTTGGCTATGGTAGTTTCAAGTGATGTTTGCTAATTTTTGTATGGATCTAGTATCATAGAGGCCATGGCCAGGTAGGTCAGTGGAGATGGAGGGGTTTTACAACTGAGCAAGGTGGTGGTGAAGGTGGTGGTGAAGGAGGAGGCTATGGGCCGAGCAACCTAAGTGAAGGCAAGGCAAAATAATACATAAACAAAGAAAGAAAGTAAGAAAAATATGGAAAAAACATTACCAAGAAATTTCAGAAATGGAGGCCGCAAGTTTTAGAGATGAGAAAAAAATGTTTTGCATGAGAAAAAGAAAATATTCGGTTGAAGAAAAGGGATAAGGTCGGCCAAATTAATGCAAGTGACAATTTAAAGTGAAAAGGTAAGAAGAATGTGAATAGTCAATGGTATATGAAAAGGTTCAAAACTCTTCAAGTTTCCTTTTTCTTTTGACATTTTTAAACACATGAAAATGTAAATAAATAAAATAAAAACAAAATAATTTATGAATATAAATAAATTTAAGATAAATGTAAATTAATTAAGAAAATAGCTAAAAAAAATAGAACCCCCAGGGTTTAAAAATTGAAAATAAAATACAATAATTTTTGGAAAATTGTAACATCACTTTTGAAAATGTTTTAAAATAAAAATATATACCTAACATGTCATATAAAATATTTTTGAACATGATATGATAAATTAAAATATTATTTATATAAATTAAAATAGACAATTTTGTTAAATAAATCAATTTACATACAATATTGTAAAAAGCATAACTTTCACAATATAAATCGAATTTCAATGAAATGAAAAGACGTATTCTTGAAATTTAATGTATTTTCATAATTAAAGATAAAATTAAAGAATTCAAATATTTAAATTTAAAAGTCAAAGTTTGACCAGATTGACCAAAGTTTGACCAGATTGACCAGATCGAGAAGGATTTATAAATGAATGGAAGGGCTATATTGGAGTGGAAAGTGTATTTTCCTAAAAAGCTATGTATATTTTCAAAGAAAGATTTTTAAGTATGAACTAGAAGTTTTAAAGATGTTTTAAAAAGAATGTTTTTAGAAAAAATTATTATTTAATTGTTTTGAAAGTGTTAAAGTAAACAATAATTAATTTAATTATAGTAGTTAATTATTTTTAAAGGTTAAATTTGTATTATAATCTTAAAAAGGGTAATCATTAAATATTTAAATTTTATAAAATTACTTTAGTTAAAAGTAGTTTTTGGCTAAAGTTTTACTCGGAGAATTACTATAGATTTTCATAAGTATTATTTGAACGAAGTGATTTAAGTAGCTTTATTTTAAATATTTTTGAAGTGTATATTTCTAGATAAAGAGATTTATGTATTTGAAATTTAATTTAAAGGAGATTTAAGTATTTTCAGTGGAAAACAGATATTTTAGGTTGAATTGATTGTTTAATTTGGTAGTTAAATAATCAACTATCAAATCTGGACCCGAATATAACTTTGGAAATATCTAGAGAAAACACGGGAATTTGATGGTACAGTTACCGTTCGAGGTGCTATATTGTATGTATAAACCCGTTCAATCTTCTAGGACGTTTATAAGGAAATCCGTCACTAACGGTTAGGAGGTGATCTTCGATCTTATTTTTATCTGTTTATTTCCTAGAGAACCGAGGTTGAGTTTAACAGGAATAACGAACGTTGTTTCGAAGTGACCGGGGTCGGATTTGTGATCCGAAAACCACTTCATCTAATGAATACATTTTCGAAATAAAGATAAGAGCTTGGAGTCGAAGATGGAGCAGTGAAGTACAAGGGCTAATCGCTACTAATCCTGGGGGTGATTCCAAAATGGACGTAGTAGGAGTAGTACCTTTGGTTTCGTTCAGACCGGGAACGGACTTGCATGGATGAATGCTATCAGTACATCGTCATTGGAGGACAGTGAGCATTCTAAGTGAATATGTGCCAAAAAGGTAATCGTAGCCTCAAGCCTCATCATCCGAGAATGGCTAAAACAGGGGAGGTGCAGCAAGGCTATGTGGGTAGCACCCAAGTATGGTAAGATTTCCCGTCTAGAGTCCCTTATTTCGGTAGTGGTCCTTGGTATGCTGATCTAGACCAAGTATTGTGACGGGCGGTACCTCAGTAGCCCTGCCAGTGTATGGAAACTCAATCTCCAATAAGCGCCGCACGGTTTTGATTGTGCCCAACTATGCTGGAACGTGAGATGCAAGCATTTCAGCTATTGGAATAAGTATTTGTACTTATGCACTATTATAATATCAGAGGATTTTGATATAAAATGTTTTAGTTGTCGTAAGGTAAAAACACGGTATGTTTATTTATGGCACGGTCTTACGGGATACCTTTGATTTTCAAAGGATTTTGGAAACTTTAATAATTCAATTGAAGTGTTTTCTCACGCTGGTGTTCCAGACTTACTCGGGTGTTATTTTATTATAATGCTAGGGTCAGACCGAGTATTATAGATTCAAAATAGGATGCTGTGGAGCTTAGAAGACGAGCTGGACGACGAGACGTATCATATGTACTTGGTGCATATTCCGTTGTGCATTGTAAGCTGTATAGTCAGCTTTGGTGAGGACAAGTTATTATAACTGTCTAGTATTGTGTTATTGATTGAGTTGTACTCTGATGATGTAATGTATAAAAACACTTATAGTTCTTTTTTTATAAAGACCAATTGTTATCTGTTATATATTGTTCCGCTGCGACTGTGAGATTCTATGTTGATGTCTTCTATTTTCTCCTTCTACCTCTTTCTTCTTTCCCTTATGGTCTGGTATTTCCGGCATTCGATTGTCGGTAAGTAATATAGTGGACATATTGATGTCGATTTTCGGGGGTCGAAAACTGGGTCATGACATCTAGTGAAATAAATTGCAGCGGAATAATTAAAATATAATAGACACATAATAACAGACAAACATTTGACACTTCAAAGTCAAGTGTCCTTGTCGGTACCAAACATGCCAAGCACCAGTATCTGTTCTTCTATCTAACCTGTAGGTCGTAATGAGGAGGGGGTTAGAACAACGTTCCGGTAACTGGTAAATTATACATCTTATACATAACACCAGCTTATGTCAATTGTTCGCTATTTCATGTTATGTTAGATTATATTATTAGTCGTTTAGACCCCATTTTTGCGCATGAACCATTTCCATCTACCATATGTAGATTTATATCTATGTACATAACTATAATTATATATCCCATGGTCCTCTGATGGACCTAGGTACTATCCTCACTAGTATCTCTTGTTTTACACCTCGTTAGGATCTATTACCTCGTTGTGTCACAATTACCATATAACAAGAGGAAATCTTATATTACGCACCAATGTCCTCTACTCCATTAGGTCATGTTCTATTTGGGAATTTTCTACCTTATCTGCTTCCTATTGTGTGGATTCATCTCCACAAACCACTCCATCCATATTTTGAAGGAATCTCATTATGTGTTATCTATGAAAGTGTGTTATGGATCATGTGATATGGATATACAATGAAATAGAGTATAGTGATGATAGTTATACGGTAAATAATGCGGAATATAAAAGCAATAAAGTAAAATGACACCAGGAATACTGGTTCGGAGCACCGTCCTATGTCCAGTCTCAGACTCCTTCTAAAATTTCACTAAAACAACAACCCTTACTTAACCCGGAGGAACAGGCCTATACAACCCCTGAGCAGCTGAAAAGGGACCTGAGCAGCAGAACAGGATTTTGCCTCAGCAGCCGAAGAGGACTTCACATGCCTGAGCAGTAGAACAGGACTTCAACAAATACAAAAGATTGTTTTGACTTTGTGTGTTCTAATAACATGGATTTGTCACTTGTAGTACACCCTTTCTATAATCTTCTCTTCGAGTATAAATATATATACTTGAAGTTTATAAGCAATAGAAAGATATAATATTGCTTTAATGCAGAATATTTGAAAGTATAGTTGCAAGTAGATTCAAGAGTGTTAGATTAGAAAGATAAGAAAATTCGATGATTTGGAATCAAGTTAGAGTATGTATTTATCGAGGTTAAAGAGAAGCGACTGTTGATGAAGAGTTTCGATTGAAGTGTTGCGTCTAAATCTTTTCATAGAGATTCGTAACTGTTCACAAATAGTCGTGTCTTTTCAAAAAGCAGCCGTTGTAGAAATTCAGTCAACCGAACCTCTGGGTCAGTCAACTAAAATTCAAATGAATTTTTAAATATATATTTATATATCTATGCACCTGTGCATGTTGCACAGAATTTTCGAGGTCAGTCGACTTAACCTCTGGGTCAGTCAACAGACCTAGTAAAATCTGTGCAATTTGCACAGTTTACACAGGTATAGTAATATATATAACTTTAAACACTTTTATAATATAATATATATTTTATATGCTTATATATGTATAAAATATTTGGGAATAAGATGATTAAATATATAAGCTAATATATGTAATCGAGGAGAGACTTTAAAAAAATTGACCTAAGACTCAAAAAATAAAATAATATAATTGATGCACCGGTTTTGAAGTCTTGTCTCCTTGAAGTATATATTCTCCTTTTTTCCTAGCAGCCGTCAAATCTATATGTCGTAGTGATAGCTTTGTGTCATGAATCAAAACCAAGTCTCAACAATCTAACCCTACACTATCAAACAACTAGCAAAGTACCGTGGCGTTGCATAACCCTTACTAAATATCCTACTAGGTGAATCATCCAGTCTAGGTGTAACCCTGTCCTTTCCATTAACCATAAGGGATCCATGACTGTCCATCGCAACCTATGCAACCTTACCCTTAGTGGTAGGTACACGCATGCCATGTTGCATCGCATCCGACCCTACTCACCATCCATTTAGATTGCCTAGTGCAATTAAGGTAATACCCTCTTATAAAAAATTTAAAGCAAACTATTAGTTCTTGTACATTCTTTGTAACGACCTGGAATTTTCGACATTTGATTTTGAATAATTAAATGGTTTTAAATATTGAATGTAGAATATAGGATGATTTTGGATATGAAGATTTAGCGATTTATCATAATACAAAAATGGTAAGTAATTGAAATTTGAGTTAAATATGAATCAAAATGATGTCTAATGTTGGTATAAACTCTATTTGAATTAGAATTGAGTTAATAAGTTTTTAAACTGAAATTTCAAGTGATTTCATCAATTTTTGAAATCACCGATTTTATCGATGCGTTAAAATAGTGATTTGACGCCCATTCTCGAAACTCGATGAAACTAGTTCTATTGGATCTATAATAGTGTATTATTATCAGATTTTAAATTTCGTAGCGTTTGGAGTTACCGTTTGGTGGTGCGAAATAAAAACGCGTTGAAATTTATATTGAAAATTTAATATAATAATAGGATTCAAAAAGCTATCTTCCATATACGATTGAATTAGGCTTTGAAACTTGTTCCATTGGGTTTGGAACAACGATATAACATTAGGAAAGCCAGGCGGTACAACTCAATAGGAGTTCAGGATTTCAAGTTGCATTAAACAGAATATTTTGTAATTAAATAATATTATATTAAAAGTCAAACCCTATCTTTGGTCGAGCCACCCTACTATCTGAAACCCGCCGCCTTCCTTAGTTTTAAACCGCATTGTTCTTCTTCAACTCATTTAGTTCGAACGGAATTAAAACAAAATAAAATTAAAAGAAAGAAAACAATCGAAATCGTATTCGATCTAAATAGAGAAGACGAGGAGCTTGGAGGCTTGGGCGTTCGCGAGGTGATGGCCGAAGGCGAGGCTTGGGCGTAGCATGTAGGGTATCTATGATGATGAAGTTTTGGGTTCGTATAGGGTTGCGCGCGCGACAGCAAGGTAGGGTGTAACAACCCGCATATTTATTGATTTTATATTTAAATATTTTATTTAAATATTTTATCATTCGTCGGATTTTAGTCCGAGAACCTACTTTTTGCATACGGTCGAATTAGGACTCGAGACCACCTCCATTGAGTTCAAAATGCCGTTTGCGACCTTTTTGAGTATAAGCTTCGATATGTTTGGAGAAACTTGATTTTTTCCACTTTTTACTTAGGGCTTTGGTTTGGGCTGAGCCCATTAACCCCACTTAATTCAGTTTCAACCCTCTCCTCTTCATTCACTTCTCTTCTATTTTTCCTAATACCCAAGCTTTTATTTTAATGGAGGGTGGAAGAGGAAATTAAAACTCCAAGCCCTAACTTCCTTTGCAAATCCAAGCTTTAGCTCCAAACTCAAGAAGAACCCATTGGTAAGCTTCTCTTCTTCTTCTCCAACTCTTTCTCCATTCAATTTCAAAATTTTCCTAAACCTAACTTAGGGAATGTTCTTCTTTTAAGCTTAGGTTCAAGCTTCTAGAGTTGGTTTTGAAGAGTGGTTGATTCCCCTTTGCTTTCAAGCTTCATCTTCATAAATTTAGTTCAAAGGTGAGATTTTTAATCTCATATCTATGTCTATATCTATCTTTGTTGTTAGGTATGAATCCCTAACATTTATTCATGTGCAATTGCTTTTGATTTAGATTGGTTTTGTGAATATTTCCATTTTTGGTGTTTGAAGCCAAATCTTTAAGAATCATAACTTTGATGTTTGATCATGCTTTAAGAGGTGTTTCGGAGAGCCTATAAGACCGGGTTGTCGCTAGGCATAAATCCTTAGTCGTCGTTGCTCGTCCGATCGCTCCCGATACGTTTTGGCCACTTTGGCCTAGGCAAATTGTTGCCTAGACCAGGTGACCAGACGTCTGGTGACCAAGTCCAGACGTCTGGTTTGGACCTGGAAAGTAAATATGTATGCACGCATATTATAAAAAAAAGCCAGAGACTATTTTCAGACGTCTGAACCATCAAACCAGACGTCTGGATAGGTCTCAGACGTCTGACTTGAGGTTTCAGACGTCTGAGTGCTCTCTGGGTCATTTCTAGAGAACAAATCCAGACGTCTATATTCCAAATCAGACGTCTGGAGATGTTTATTTTTGCCTATTCAGGCTGTTTTGTGTGAATTTCCAATGTTTATCGATTTTAGCGATCCTATTAATCGTTATCACTTATTGTCGACTTTGATGACTTCTTTTTATGGATCTTTTTGGAAATATCCATTTCTATGGATTTGGTATCGATTTCTTTGGATTTTATTCACGTCTTCGAATGTGAATTTTTATGTCCGATTGTTTCTACAATCTTCTTTGTGATTTGTCACTTTAAAAATATAAAGGTTTCCTATACTAGTAGTTAATATCAAAACTCTTTCTTCAAATGATTTCAACACTATTTTATTACAAAGCTCGTTTTCTAAAACCGATTTCCAATCTATTAGTATATACAAACCTTTACCTCACTCGTATGAGAAATCTAATTAAACGACTTAGTAAAACAAGTGGTATGAAACGCTTGCGTTTACTTCGTTGGTTAATTTTTGGACTTGTTCGATCGAACCACTTGTGACATTTTTCTAGTGGAGATTTACAATTTGTTCGTAAATATTTAAGTTAAGCTAGTGGTTATGGGACATGAAGCTAAGCTCATATATTTACTAGCTTATTGTAATTGACACTTCTCGTTGATCATGACGATCATCTTTGTGGTTTAGACTAGCAATGTGCGATGTCTCTTTGTCTATGTGGAGGACTGTTCTTCATTTTTATTGAGTTTCGTCTCATTTCTCACATGGGTCGTACCTTTTTAGGTGCGTCAATGTTTTATTATGTATGGGGTGTACCTTTCTAGGTGCATCGATGTTTATTTACTTCGTGGAGCAATCGGCTCAATAAGTCGGGACATGGGGCGTATCTTTCTAGGTGCGTCGATGTTCGTCTATGCATGGGGCGTATCTTTCTAGGTGCGTCGATGTTCGACTTAGCATGGGGTGTATCTTTCTAGGTGCATCGGTGTTAGACATTACATGGGGTGTATCTTTCTAGGTGCATCGATGTTTATTTATGCATGGGGTGTATCTTTCTAGGTGCATCGATGTTTTTTTATGCATGGGGCGTATCTTTCTAGGTGCGTCGATGCTAGAGAATGGGGCATATCTTTCTATGTGTGTCGATGTTCGACTGTACATGGGGCGTGTCTTTCTGGGTGCGTCGATGTCCAGTTTGTGGGATTGGCCATCCTTTTTATTGTGATTTCTGGATTTCGTGTGTTGATTTCTGGAATTTATGTTTCACCAACTTTTACGATTGGCATGGATATATATGTCATTTATTGTGGCTTGGTGAATGAAATTAGGAGTATGACATTCCTTTTTATCTTGAGTAGATCTTTGTGATATTGATTAATCTCTTGTTGATTTTTCAATTACTTATATATCACAGCTTTGCATTGTGATTATTATATGTTTATGTCATATCTCTTATTATATATCACTTCATCTGATATTTATAGCTAGACTGATCCGTTTATTATTTTCTTCTTAAATAATACTCGGGTCAGACTGAGATTTTACAGGTGCTTCTGCTTGACTCCTTATCGGACCATCTTCTGACTTTTGGCTAACTACTTTAGTTTAGTAGTTTTTGTTGTATACATTTGAGATACAGACTCTATGATGTATACTTATTCTTTTGTCTAGCACTTGTATCTATTCTTTTTGGATATTGTGGATCTTGTTTGACCACTACTCTGATGTACACTTTCATGTGTTATATTCATATCTATTTCCGCCTTTGTGATACGAGTTGTCTGTGACTGATTGTGTCATGTTTATTTCTATATTTGTTTCCGAAGTCCTTTATAGCCACTGTGTAGTAGCTTTGAGTTTGTGTCGGTATGTCGGATTTCCTCTTGAGATGAAAACTTATATTTTTATCTGGCATATCGGTGCCCGCACAAAGCAATTATACAGATGGTCGCTCCTCAACAGCCTTATTCTCCGTGCTAGATGACAGCATTACACCGCAGTGTTCTTGGCTAGCGTGGGTATAGAGGTGGGGCGTCATAGCTTGGTATCAGAGCCAAACTTCGAAACAATGTAGAATAATTTAACAAGGATCATCGTCCTAAGTCCATCTTAGGAGTCGTGCTTTAGGGTTTAATTCGGGTCTTCGTACCGTCCTATCCTATTTTCTTTTATGATTCCTTGTTTTATCTATCAAGATTTCTTGATACTTATCTTGAGAATAACTTTTTCTTCTTCTTTATTTCTTTTTTTAAAGAAGAGAAATGGTTAGACCAGGCCGCCCCAGCGCCGGTCAATCTACTGCAACTCCTCAGGATGGAGTATTCATGTCTGCTCAACAACTTTTGGATCTTGTAAAGAATCAAGAGTTTATGTATGCTTTGAGTAAGAACCCCGAAATGGTTCTACCTTTGAAACTTGAAGTTTCTTTCAATCAGCTTGTGGATGTTACTCTTCTTCATGGAGAGGTTGGTAAAGGAAGTGTTTGTGATATTGGGACTTCCAAGAAGAGGCATATTAAGTTCAAGAGCCTTAATCCCAATAAGAGAGTGAAGCAAACTACTTTTGTAGCAAAGACTCCAATCCTTAATCGTGGAGGATGCTACAATTGTAATTCTAAGGAACACTATGCGAATATGTGTCCAAAACCCTATTCTTGTCGCTATTGCAAGAAACCGGGTCATCTTTTATCTGCATGTCCCAAACTTTTGAATAAGGACATGAGAAAGCAAAATATTGTGCAAGCCCCTAGCAACTCTTCTCTTGGTCAAGGTATTTTTCACTCAATCCTTGATGGCATTGTTTTATTTCGTGATCTTCTTATTCGAGTTCTTTTTGATATGGGTTTCATCTCATTATTTTTATATCAAAAGAACTTGTCGATTCTTTTTCTTTGAATATTTTGGGCTTGTTGACTTCATTGAGAATTGCGAATCCGGATGGTAGATCCGCAACACTCAAATTGCTTTTGTTTAGATGTAGAGATTGTTTTATGTGACTTTTCTTTCCGAGCCGATATTTACTTTGGCTTCGGAATTGACTTTTTCTGTAAGGATTGGCCTTAATTGTGAAGCCCATATCCTATTTTTCCGAGTGGATTATTCATCTTCGACATTTTCAATCTGTTAAGCAGATTTCTATTTTTCCTTTGTGATTTTGATTCCGATTTCAAATTCTTGAAGGCATCATTTTGTTCTTTAAGCCCTCAAGATGAGAAAAGTGTTACTTCTCATATCTAAATAATTTGTGAAACTTTTTCGGTATTTTTGAGTTTGTCTTAGGATTATCACCTAAGAAATCTTTTGTGTGGTGTTAAGGTCTTTTCAGTTTGACTTTACCACCGGTTTTCGTTTGCTACGAGTTGCGGAAGTTAGCATTCCACTTACCGCATTCCGCACTCGTTATGATTCTTAAGAATGACTTATTATGTCATTCAATTTGTCCAGCTTATTTCATCCATTTTATAAATCGAATATTCTATGAATATTTCGATGAGACTATTCTTGTATTTACTGATTTTGGATGAAAATAGAAATTTAAAAATTTTGCAAATCTTGTTCATAAGATTTATTTATAAGTAAAACTGGATTTTGTCCTTGAAACGAACAAAGAATTTTCTTAAAACTTTTTAAGAGATTTATTTATCCTATAAAAGATGATTTTGTGATTGTATTGCCCGTTGAGTGCTTTAAGAATTTTGGTCGATGCGCTTGATTAACGTTATCGATAGGAATTTCCTAAACGCTTTGATGTGGCAATCAGACACGATATATTAACTTGTAAAATGTAAATTCTTCTAGAAATAGTTTTTACATTGAAATAAATGTAATTTTGAAAGTTTTAATTTTTCGGGAAAGAGGATTATTTAAAAGAACCCTTCCTTTCGATACTCTTATTCTTGTGATTCCTGAAGGGGAACCAAGACTTTGCTATTTGTACCGATACTAGTCGTATTGGTTTGGAATGCCATTCTCTTGCAAAGGAGAACGTGCTATCCCTTGTGCTTCTAAATCATTATAGCTTCTCGAGACTAGATAGCCACTTATGATCTAGTGCTCTCCGCTAATGTTTTTGCTTTTGGAATTTGGCATCATCATATTTGGATGAGAAATTTGTTCTCTACCTCGATCATAAATCTTTGGAATATTTATGTTCTCTTAAGGAACTGCATGTTGACACGAGTTCCTAGCATCTTATGATCTTGATATTCTTGTTATTCCCGAAGGGGAAATCGTGTTGCCAACGCGTTTAGTCGTAAGCAACAAGTGGATGATTCTTTGACGTTGACCAAATGAAATTATCCTTTTGTCAAGTTCATCGGGCGTTTTGATGTACTTCGTTTTATTGAGTTTCATCTCATTTATTTTATGAACTTGCGTCCGATGTTCTTTTAGTGTGTTCGGTTCATTGGACGTACCGTTTTTGTACTACGTCGGTGTTCCGAAATCATTCGGGCTTCGGTTCATTGGACGTACCATTTTTGTACTGCGTCGGTGTTCCGAATTATTTGACTTTTGATTCATTGGATGTACCGTTTGCACTACATCAATATCTTTGTTTTTGATTCATTGGATGTACCGTTTGTACTACATCAATGACTTTGTATTTGATTCATTGGATGTACCGTTTGTACTACATCAATGACTTTGCTGTTTGATACATTGGATGTACCGTTTGCACTACATCAATGTCTATGCTTTTGATACATTGGATGTACCGTTTGCACTACATCAATGTCTTTGTTTTTGATTCATTGGATGTACCGTTTGTACTACAACAATGACTTTGTATTTGATTCATTGGATGTACCGTTTGTACTACATCAATGACTTTGCTATTTGATTCATTGGATGTACCGTTTGTACTACATCAATGACTTTGCTGTTTGATTCATTGGATGTACCGTTTGTACTACATCAATGTCTTTTTTTTTGATTCATTGGATGTACCGTTTGCACTAAATCAATGATATGCTTTTGATACATTGGATGTACCGTTTGCACTACGTCAATGTCTTCGCTTTTTGATTCATTGGATGTACCGTTTGCACTACATCAATGACTTGGCTTTTTGGTTCTTTGGACGTACCGTCTTTGTACTACGTCGGTGTTCCAAATTATTCGAGTTTCTAGTCCCTCGGGCGTACCGTTTTTGTACTACGCCGTTGCACCGGCTCAATTTTCTGCTATTCTTGACGTTCCCCACGTCTTTTATCTACGGAAATGCCTTAGGGATTCCGGTTTTCATTCTTGAGCCCGGTGATATTGTGGAGATTGAAGTTTCACCAAATTTGACTTTTGAGCACCATTCCATTCACATCATTGCTTCGGAGGTTGAGCGCCTTCGATATAAAGATATTCTTTTTGATAGAAGTTCAATGGTTCTCAAATCCTAAGGATTGCTCATGTGAAATCTTGAGAATTCATCGAACGAAAACTTTCGGATTTACTCCTTCGTGCTCTTTATGGTGAACTTCTTGATTCAAATTTTCTTTTGTGTTAATATGCTTCTATGGTTGTTACTTCTTATATTTCCTTCTTAATTATTGCGAGGACGCAATTTCTTTAAGGAGGGGAGTCTGTAACAACCCGCATATTTATAGATTTTATATTTAAATATTTTATCATTCGTCGGATTTTAGTCCGAGAACCTACTTTTTGCATACGGTCGAATTAGGACTCGAGACCACCTCCATTGAGTTCAAAATGCTGTTTGCGACCTTTTTGAGTATAAGCTTCGATATGTTTGGAGAAACTTGATTTTTGCCACTTTTTACTTAGGGCTTTGGTTTGGGCTGAGCCCATTAACCCCACTTAACTCAGTTCCAACCCTCTCCTCTTCATTCACTTCTCTTCTATTTTTCCTAATACTCAAGCTTTTATGTTAATGGAGGGTGGAAGAGGAAATTAAAACTCCAAGCCCTAACTTCCTTTGCAAATCCAAGCTTTAGCTCCAAACTCAAGAAGAACCCATTGGTAAGCTTCTCTTCTTCTTCTCCAACTCTTTCTCCATTCAATTTCAAAAATTTCCTAAACCTAACTTAGGGAATGTTCTTCTTTTAAGCTTAGGTTCAAGCTTCTAGAGTTGGTTTTGAAGAGTGGTTGATTCCCCTTTGCTTTCAAGCTTCATCTTCATAAATTTAGTTCAAAGGTGAGATTTTTAATCTCACATCTATGTCTATATCTATCTTTGTTGTTAGGTATGAATCCCTAACATTTATTCATGTGCAATTGCTTTTGATTTAGATTGGTTTTGTGAATATTTCCATTTTTGGTGTTTGAAGCCAAATCTTTAAGAATCATAACTTTGATGTTTGATCATGCTTTAAGAGGTGTTTCGGAGAGCCTATAAGACCGGGTTGTCGCTAGGCATAAATCCTTAGTCGTCGTTGCTCGTCTGATCGCTCCCGATACGTTTTGGCCACTTTGGCCTAGGCAAATTGTTGCCTAGACCAGGTGACCAGACGTCTGGTGACCAAGTCCAGACGTCTGGTTTGGACCTGGAAAGTAAATATGTATGCACGCATATTATAAAAAAAGGCAGAGACTATTTTCAGACGTCTGAACCATCAAACCAGACGTCTGGATAGGTCTCAGACGTCTGACTTGAGGTTTCAGACGTCTGAGTGTTCTCTGGGTGATTTCCAGAGAACAAATCCAGACGTCTATATTCCAAATCAGATGTCTGGAGATGTTTATTTTTGCCTATTCAGGCTGTTTTGTGTGAATTTCCATTGTTTATCGATTTTAGCGATCCTATTAATCGTTATCACTTATTGTCGACTTTGATGACTTCTTTTTATGGATCTTTTTGGAAATATCCATTTCTATGGATTTGGTATCGATTTCTTTGGATTTTATTCACGTCTTCGAATGTGAATTTTTATGCCCGATTGTTTCTACAATCTTCTTTGTGATTTGTCACTTTAAAAATATAAAGGTTTCCTATACTAGTAGTAAATATCAAAACTCTTTCTTCAAATGATTTCAACACTATTTTATTACAAAGCTCGTTTTCTAAAACCGATTTCCAATCTATTAGTATATACAAACCTTTACCTCACTCGTATGAGAAATCTAATTAAACGACTTAGTAAAACAAGTGGTATGAAATGCTTGCGTTTACTTCGTTGGTTAATTTTTGGACTTGTTCGATTGAACCACTTGTGACATTTTTCTAGTGGAGATTTACAATTTGTTCGTAAATATTTAAGTTAAGCTAGTGGTTATGGGACATGAAGCTAAGCTCATATATTTACTAGCTTATTGTAATTGACACTTCTCGTTGATCATGACGATCATCTTTGTGGTTTAGACTAGCAATGTGCGATGTCTCTTTGTCTATGTGGAGGACTGTTCCTCATTTTTATTGAGTTTCGTCTCATTTCTCACATGGGTCGTACCTTTTTAGGTGCGTCAATGTTTTATTATGCATGGGGTGTACCTTTCTAGGTGCATCGATGTTTATTTACTTCGTGGAGCAATCGGCTCAATAAGTCGGGACATGGGGCGTATCTTTCTAGGTGCGTCGATGTTCGTCTATGCATGGGGCGTATCTTTCTAGGTGCGTCGATGTTCGACTTAGCATGGGGTGTATCTTTCTAGGTGCATCGGTGTTAGACATTACATGGGGTGTATCTTTCTAGGTGCATCGATGTTTATTTATGCATGAGGTGTATCTTTCTAGGTGCATCGATGTTTTTTTATGCATGGGGCGTATCTTTCTAGGTGCGTCGATGCTAGAGCATGGGGCATATCTTTCTAGGTGTGTCGATGTTCGACTGTACATGGGGCGTGTCTTTCTAGGTGCGTCGATGTCCAGTTTGTGGGATTGGCCATCCTTTTTATTGTGATTTCTGGATTTCGTGTGTTGATTTCTGGAATTTATGTTTCACCAACTTTTACGATTGGCATGGATATATATGTCATTTATTGTGGCTTGGTGAATGAAATTAGGAGTATGACATTCCTTTTTATCTTGAGTAGATCTTTGTGATATTGATTAATCTCTTGTTGATTTTTCAATTACTTATATATCACAGCTTTGCATTGTGATTATTATATGTTTATGTCATATCTCTTATTATATATCACTTCATCTGATATTTATAGCTAGACTGATCCGTTTATTATTTTCTTCTTAAATAATACTCGGGTCAGACTGAGATTTTACAGGTGCTTCTGCTTGACTCCTTATCGGACCATCTTCTGACTTTTGGCTAACTA
Organism: Allium cepa; assembly: GCA_030765085.1. NCBI lineage: Eukaryota > Viridiplantae > Streptophyta > Magnoliopsida > Asparagales > Amaryllidaceae > Allium > Allium cepa. The sequence goes on along the minus strand of CM060934.1, from coordinate 538,213,088 downwards.
CTTTAGTTTAGTAGTTTTTGTTGTATACATTTGAGATACAGACTCTATGATGTATACTTATTCTTTTGTCTAGCACTTGTATCTATTCTTTTTGGATATTGTGGATCTTGTTTGACCACTACTCTGATGTACACTTTCATGTGTTATATTCATATCTATTTCCGCCTTTGTGATATGAGTTGTCTGTGACTGATTGTGTTATGTTTATTTCTATATTTGTTTCTGAAGTCCTTTATAGCCACTGTGTAGTAGCTTTGAGTTTGTGTCGGTATGTCGGATTTCCTCTTGAGATGAAAACTTATATTTTTATCTGGCATATCGGTGCTCGCACAAAGCAATTATACAGATGGTCGCTCCTCAACAGCCTTATTCTCCATGCTAGTTGACAGCATTACACCGTAGTGTTCTTGGCTAGCGTGGGTATAGAGGTGGGGCGTCACATAAGGTGTGGCGATCTCTGGTGAAGCGTGGGCACGGTGGCGGGGCACCGGGAACGGGCAGTTTTCTTCGATTGAACACGGTAGTTCGTAGGTGAGGTCGTGACTTCAGGCGATTTGGGAAAGTGACGTTTGGTCGTGGGATGTGGCTGAGGATGGCGAGTAGCCGGAGGTGGCGTGGAGTGGTTGAAATTAGCAGCCTGGAGGTCGATTTTGTGAACGATGTAGAAGGGGGGAATTTTGAAATCATTTGGTAATTATACTTTGAAATGTCATTAGTTAATTTAAATTGTAATTAAAGGAAATAGTTATTTTATTTAAAATCGAATGCTTATTAAACTAATTACTCATTCGTACGAGGTCCAAAATGAATGAAACCAGTTGCATTATGCTCGTGGCATCTAATACCACGCATTGGAATTGGTTTGGAATTTTTCGGAGTCAGCTGGGATTTTATGTAATTTAAATTCTAGGTGTTTGGAAAAATAAAATCAAGGTGAGTAAATCTCACTCTTTTTGGATAGCCGGTTTTAAATTCATAATGATTAAAATTAATTATTGGTTGATTAGGTGATTTGATAAAATTATTATCTGTTGAATATTATATTATATATTATTATATATATTAGTAGTTGGATTTATTTCCACCGTTGGAGCGGATGTAGGGAAACCAATTGGAGGGGTTGGTATTTTATGTTGTCTAACATCTGTGGATGTAGGAAAACCAATTAGAGGGATCCAACTTGTAACGACCTGGATTTTTCATCGTTTGATTTTGAATATTCAAATGGTTTTAAATATCGGATTTGGAATATAAATTGATTTTTGAATATGAAGATATGGGTTGAAATTACAGAATGAATTTAAATTTCAATTATAGCGATTTGTCGTAATACGGGAGTGGCGAATAATTGGAATTTGAGTTGAATATGAATCGAAACAATTTCTAATATTTATATAAATTCTATTGGAATTATAATTGAGTTAATAAGTTTTTAAAACCGAAATTTCAAGTGATTTCGACAATTTTTTAAATCTTCGATTTAATAGACGCGTTTAAATAGCGATCCATGGCACAATCTCGAAATTCAACAAAACCAGTTATATTGGATCCATAATGGTGTATTATTATCATATTTCAAATTTCACAGCATTTGGATTTACCATTTGATCGTGCGATCTGAAAACGCCTAGAAATAAATTAATTTAATTTAATTTAGATAGTTGATTTAAAAAGCTATCTTCCACAAATGATTGAACTAGGATTCAAAAAATGTCCATTGGGTTCGGAATGGCAGTATAATATTAGGGACGCAAGGCGACATGCCTCAATAGGAGATCGAGATTTCACTGTATGTAATTAGAGATATTTTGAAAATAATATATATATATATATATATGTATGTATGTATGTATGTATGTATAGATGTATATGTATGTGTGTGTGTGTGTATAATCAAAGGTCAAACTCAAGCCAACCTACCATCTAAAACAAGCCAACCTAGCCTATATACAGCCACCCTAAATAGTACTACGAGTCGCTTTCTCCAATTTAAATCATGCTTCATCTCCTTCAGTTCGAACACGAGCACAAGAAATACATACACACACACAAAAAAAAGAATCAAAATCAAATCGAAAAAAATGAAGGGGAACATCCATTATGAATCACCTGAGCTCGAAGGCGCGACTGCAATGGGGGTGGGGAAGCACGCGCACGAAGGAAGAAAGCACGATGTTGGTTCGCGATAGCTAAGATTGGGGAAATCTTGAGTCACGCGAGGGTGCATGTGTAGGGAAGGACGTGGAAAGTGGCGATGTTGGTGTCGCACATAGGCGATTGGAGAGGAGGGTTGCGATCATCGATTTGGGGGTGGAGGCGACTGTTTGGTCGACTTGGAGTTTTCCGAGGCAGAGTTCACACGCAAGTAGGGAGGAGGACGCCGGCACAATTTCGAGTGTGACGTCTTGGTCGATGTCGAGCAACTTGAGCGACGTAGGGCACGAGGGTGGAGGAGTGAGCATGTGAAGTGTTGCTTGCGTGCGTATGTGTGTTGTGCAGTGGTTCGAGGAGCATGCATGACTTGGTGGTTTTCACAAACGAATGGGACGAGGAAGAGATGCGGCGACGGGGAGAGGCATTCGAGGGGCGGTCGATTTCTGGAATCTAGCATGATTTCGAGATAGGTAACAGCCAGTTTCTTTTGCTAAGTTAACTAAGAATGAATGATAATTAAAATTTATTGATTATGTTATATAAATTAGAATATTAATAAATTTTATTATTTATTCATACGAGGTCCAAAATCAATGAAACAAGTCGTATTTGGTTCGAAGCTGTGAGGTCTACACAATAGAATTAAAATTGGAATGGATTGCAATTAAAAATCAAGGTTAGTAAATCTCACTCATTTGGATTGCTAGATTTCAATTTGAAATATTAAAAAAATTTATTGGCTAACTGGATGAATTTATAAATTATTATCAGTTGAATGTTATATTATATAGATATTAGTATATATTGGTAGGTGGATATATTTCCCACCTATTGGAGCGGATGAGACCTTATGAGCCCCGCATAATAGCGAATGACCCTATACAGCTGCGATATCCAATCTCGAAGCGGGATTGGTATTTTATGTTATCTAACATCTGTGGATGCAGGGAAACAGGTTGGAGGAATCCAACTGGATTCCTCAAATATATTGATTGTTTTTCATATATAATGAGATATGATGTGATTAAATAAATCTATTATGGATTGTCGTGTGATTTGATTATTGGATGTTATAATAGTACTGGCATTGATTTTGGTATTTTAAATACCATAAATATTGTTTTTGAATTTTAAGGAAATTAAAAGAGATTTTGGATATAAAAATATTTGTATCGAATTTAGATTATTTTAAAGGAAATTGACTTGGATAAAACAATGATTTGATTTTTGGTGGTACTTAATTATTCGTAAAATGTTTTAAATAGGGATTTAGAATAATTTATACAAAGGATTTTTAACAGTGAATTTTTAAGTGATATTTCTGGATTTATGGAAAAGAAGTTGGAATCGATATTAAAAACAGGATTGAAAAATAAATGGGATTTATTAAGGAATGGATATATAAAATGAGATTTTATAAACGAGATTAGTTATAAAAACAAGTGAAACTCGGAGGAGTTTATAAATTTCATAAATGATGTTTATAAATAAAGGAGAATGATATCAGTTGATAAGTTGGGAATATAAATTCATAATGTGAATTTACATCAAGATATGAAAATTGGTTTTGAGAAAAATAGTGGTTATATTTTTGAAAAGTAAGAATGGTTAGGGAATCGGAATAAAATCGATGTGTTATGAATCGAGAGGGATTAATAAATTGAAATTACTTATTGGGATTTTGAAAAAGTATATTTTTATTTAGAAGTTAAGATTTCTTTTAAAATATTTTTTTATTAAACAATGTAATTTAAAGTTGTTCAGTATTGAAATACTTTGGACAGTGTATTTTCATATATCTAATATTAATTGAAATAAATTCTAATTTTTAAAATTAGCCTTGTAAATCGAGTAGTTTTATTTCAAAAGGAATTGGAAATGAGTTATTGATATTTATTTAAAATGTTTTAATATTTCGAATAATTACTTAATATGTTTTAAAAATAAATTATTAATCTTTAAAAATACTTATTATTTATATATGGTATCTAAAGGCAAGTGATTGGGAGGTCTTTCGAGATTTGTAAACCAAGTTATTTAATGGAGGTGGATGTAAGAGAAATTTTATAATGGAAATTCTGGAAACTTAAGTAAATTTCCAAAGTGTTTAAATACAGAAACTTCAGAAATAATTTAGAATATATAAAAGAAGTCAGAAATGGGTAGTTGGGATCATAGATAAGTATAATCGATTTGGAAATTTAAAAAGAAATTAATTTATGAATTTCCGGGGACTTATAGAATTAGTAATAAATGAGTTAGGGAATTTACGAATAAATTGTAAAGGATTTTGAGAAATACGGATAAATGGAATGTTTCCTAAGTATTGGACCGGAAGAGTTTGAAATATTTTAAATGCGAGATTATTATCATAGAAATATTTTCAAAGCGTTGTATTATAGATGAAAATTGAAAATTAGAGATATTTCTAAGTATTTACATTATAAATGGGTTTGAAAATTGCTTATAATATCTCCTAAGTATTTGTGACGACCCGGAAATTTTAACAAGTTAAATTGGAATAATTAATTGATTTTAAAATATTTAAAAGTTAATTTTAACTTGAATTCCAAATATCTATATTTACTTGATAATTAAATCATTGAATTATATAGTTTAAATATTGAATTTAATAACTGAAAACAGGGTAAATGGTTGAATATGATATTTTAAGCCTGTTAAAAATAATTTGAAGGCTTATAAAATCTATAATGATGATACTGAAGATAATAGTATGGTTGAAATTTAATTTAAAGGTAATTTGTTCAATTTTAATAATATATCGTTAAATTGACATTTACAAAAAAAATAGCCTTCTGAAGCACAGTCTCGGAATTTGACGAAACATGTTTCATTGGATCCGTAATAGTTAGTTATTATCGGATTTCAATTTTCGTAGCAATCGGAGTCGCCGTTTGACCCTGGCAGCTTAGAAGGCTTAGAAATATTTTAATCGATTCAATTTAAAATTGATCGTTTATTTCCGTAACTCACACATACGACTAAATTATCCTTCGAAACACGTGCCATTGTGTTCGGGACGTAGGTAAAACCTTATGTACGCCTAGCGACATTCCGTGAGAGGAGTTCGAGATTTTACGATGCAACCTGAGATATTTTTCTCAATACTTAATTAATTATATAATATAAAGCGTACGCAAGAAGCTATATTTCCAACATTTATTTATTCTTCATCCCTCTCTAATCTAAAAAAGGAGAAACCGAAATCAAAAATAAGAAAAAAACAAATTTGCAGCTTCCTCCAGCTTGAGGAATCGAACAAACAAATTCGTTCGTGCTCGCTCAAAATCAAATCGAGGCATAGCCCTTGCTATCGCAGCATTCCTCATGACGGAGTCATGGAGTTGGGAGCTCGCGAGGGTGAAGCTGCCGAGGTTATGGAGCGCGCGTGCGCAGGAGGCGCCGCGTTCTGGTGGTGCCGCGTTCGAGGAGGCGCAGTCGTGTTCGATTCGAGGAAGTTAGGGTAGGATTCGCGACTCTAGGGTTTCGAAGCATGGTCGCGTTTCGATCGGCAAAGCAAACAAGGGGTCGTGCATCCTCGATGCTTCTGGCAATTGGCTGAGCTCGAACTCGAGTTCACGGCGGCGCGAGGCTGTGGCGACGTGATTGCGAAGGCGATGCTCGCGATGGGGATTGAGGGTGGTGACTGCGTGGTGAGGCTGGGTCCTCGTGTTCGTGTTATCTCAGTGGATTAATCAGATGCAGGTGAGTGATCTTCAATTAATTTTATTCTATTTGAATCTTATTCGAAATGGAAATCGAAATGATGTTGTAGGTAAATATTTTAAGTGTGTTTGTGAGTAATTTGAAATTCATCAAAATTAAAAGGTAAATAAAGTGTTAAATAAATAAGTTGATTAATTTATGTTATAGATTAATTAATTACATTATTAAGGACTCTAAGTTTACGGTTTGGATTAAGGTTATTAAATCAGGGTTAAATTAAATGGTAACTAGGAAATTGATAATTAAGTAAGTTGGATTGATAATCAGTGAATTAGGAATTAGTTAATCGAGTAATAAGGGATAAATTTTAGTTATAATTTAGAAATTAATTATGTAATTAAAAATGAAATAATTTATAAATAAATTTGTAATCAAAGTGATTAATTAACATTAATTACTTAGAGAAGTAATTAAAGGATTGGTTGATGATTATAGCAAATGAGGGATCATTGGTGAAGGGTTTTGGATGGTTTATAAATGTGATTAATTCAAGGTAATTAATTTTATTAATCAATGAAAGATGGAAAATTGTGAAATTTGGTGGGTATAATGACCTAATGTATTTATAATGGTATACTTACTTGGTGAAGTAATTGGGGATAATTGTTGGATGTAATTGATCAATGGATGGTTTGATAGAAATTACATAATGGTATAAATAAAATATAATTACTTAGTGAAATTAATCAAGAGATTAATTAAGATGGTTAAATAAGGAGTAATCGATTTATTTAATGAAGTAAATAAAGGGATAGTTAATTACAGGTTGAGATTAATCGAGACTGATTAATATTGTGGCTTAATTGAGATGAATAAATTTGATTGGGATAAATTAAAATTATAATTGAAAATCTTTGGGTTTTATAATTAATAGTATAATCAAAGATTTATTAACCCATAATAAGGGACTTACTAGAATTAATTCATATAAGCAATTAAGAATAAATGAAACTAATTTATGGAATAATTAAAGAATACTTATTGATTTTGGATAAGAAAAAATTGATATCGTGTAATTAAAACAAAGATATTTATATGACTGTAACTGAAAATATACAATTAAACCAAGGTGGTTAATTAAGATGAGAAATGAGGGATTGATTGGTTAAGTGATTTGGAAATTTATTAGTGACAAGTGGATAATTTTACATGGTTGAGGTTAGAAATTCAATCAGAATTAACTTAATTAATATCGGCAGCAAACAAGCTTTGCATGTAGACGATTGAATGATATTGGATGTCTTGAATGGGTGGATATCTCTGGTATGGAATATTGTGTATTCCAATTGAATAACTTGGGTTGGAATATCATGAGTTTCGAAGAGACCGGGGTCGGGTATTAGTAAATACCTGAAACAACTTCGTTTTTTACTATAAATTGCTTTGGTCAATAAATAGATTGGAATGAAATGATTTGAGAAAATTGAATTATTTTACCTAAGTGTGTACTTAGCAAATTGATGATGGGATCAGTATTGTTTATAGCTAATTGCAAATTTGTTAAATTGATATATGTTACCCGGATTTATATAAGTTGATTGCTTTGGTATTCCATGTTAATTGGATTCACTCACGCTGGTTTCCAGCCTGACCCGGGTGTTACTTTGGTGTAATGCTCGGGTCAGACCGAGTATTACAGATTTCTCAGGTAGGAATGTTTTGGAGCTCAGGAGGCGAGCTGGATGGCAATATCGTATAGAGTATTCCGCTGTATTTATACTATTGTTAATCTGAGACTTGATAATTGTATATATTCAGTGACTGTATATACATGTGAAACTCTGATGTATATTAAATGTAATCGATAGATATAGTATTCTTTTGTAAACTGTTATTATTTATTATATTTTATCCGCTGTGAAGGTGAGATGTTTGGTGTTTCTGTCCTTCTTCTTCTTCTATCTCTTCTGTCTTTTCATAACTATCTGGAATTTTCGGCTTCGAAAATTTTGGGTCGTTACATTTGGTATCAGAGCTAAAAGGTTAAGCGAGAACCTTGGCTCTGGTGGGTATTACTCATTAAATAGAGTCCAAAGTACTCTAGAATGAGTTGGGTATATCTATATGAGCGCATACTTGTTATTTTGTTATAAAAAGATTTTAAATGATTTTATATAAAAATATTTTTTTGATATATAAGCGATATTCCCTTCTAATAAATATTAAGGTGATTGGTTGTAAAATTATTAGAATTAAGTTAAGAAGTAATATAATACAACCAATCTTAAATTAAATAAAGATAAGTTTGAAATGGATTCAAACTGAAATTGAAGTCTTGAATTGGAATTAAACTGAGTAGAGATAAAAATACAACCAAATAAAAATCTAATGGATTGGAATTAAAATTCTAAATCTGGTTCCAGAATTTGAAAATTTGTTCCAAGGTAATGAAAAATAATAAATAAGAATTATTTAGATAACTGGGATTTGTTGAAAACAATGGGTTGTTTGAAGTTTGATTTGAATTTAAAACCAAGGATGGTTTAAAGTTATAAATCATGGCTGGGAGGGCCAAGAAATAAATATGTATATATGTATGAATATACATGATATCAAAGATAATTTGAAATAATGAAGTAAACTCTAAGAGGTTGAGTTTTGATTTTTCCCTGAAATGTGATATAAAAACTCAAAGTGATATAATTTTTGAACTTATAAGAGGGAAAGAATTTTGAAGTTTGAAGCGGGAATATGTGTGATCTCAAACGGGTTTGAGATTTAAAAATTGAAATGGATGGACGTCTTAAAATAAATTGGACGATATCATCCTATTATTAATAAAAATCTTTAAATTGAGAATGGAAGTGTATAAATAAAATAAATTTAAATAATTGAATAGTAAATTAAACTTGTTTAAGAACCGGCTTCAAACTGGAAGATAAAATTTAATCATAAATTAAAATTTTAAAATGGGATTGTGTTGAATTCTTAGTAGAACCTTGAAATGCATAAGTAAAGATAATTTAAAATGTAATTTTGACAATTGAACTCAGAAATTAAATTGATTAAAAACTTTGAATAAAAGTAATTTGGTTTAAAGAGTTGAACCAACCTTTGAGAATTCAACTCGAATTTATATAATTCGAGATGGGTTAAAGTTGAAATTTAAATTCCATTAGTAAAAATTGGATTGGATTATATTGAAATGATTTGAATTTGGAATGGATTCAATTGGTAATAATTCACATTGATTGGAATAATTTGAAATTATAATATAAGTTGAACATGATTAAAATCAAATTGAATTTGATTTAAATTGGGAAAGGAATCAAGATTTATTCAACTTGAATTGGGATTAAATAAATTTCAATGGAAATTGGAGATATTCAAATTGGAGTTGGATCAATTTAAATGGAAATTTAAATTGAGTTGTTGGGGAAGTGAACAGTTGGCTCTTGACTATTTTCAATATAAATTGTTTTGATATAAACTTATTTTCTAAGCTATTAAATATATACAACCTTTCTTTTTAAAGCTAACTTATTTTATATTTGTTTACCATTATTTTGGAGCTATTTAACCTTTTTTTCAACTATTTTCTAAACTAATTCCTATTTTTCAACTATTTCACAAACTAATTTCTATTTTACAACTATTTTGAAATTATCTACAATTTGTGAAACTATTTAACCATTTCTTAACTATTTTACAGTTAGTTACCTATTTTATAGCTATTTTGCAAACTAATAATTATTTTCCCACTACTTATTTATTTTTAGAATTTTCAAGCTATTGTCTAAATATAAACTGGTCGGAGTTCAAACTGTTATTAATTTAAATACCCAATTGAGATAAGAATTGAAGTATAGAAGGGGTTTTATACATGTTTGAAAGATCCAAAATTTTAAAATTTATATATATCTGTATATATATAAAGGATCTTATGAGGAAGTTGGAAAAAGGTTTTTGGAACCTTTGAATTTGGAAAGGGCTTTTGATTTTTGGGTAAAATCAAATATTGGAATTTGAAAAGCCTATTTTGAGAATTATCGATTTTGGGATAATCGATTTTGTGTAAAGGAGCTTTGTATGCTATCATACTAGGTGTATGATTTGAAGATACTATATGTATAGTATAAAATGTTTTGATGATGGCTTTGGGGAAAAAGGCGCTCCCTTGAAATGAACTTCTCAGGAGTACCACTGGGTGATGCTGCCTTGAGCCCAAGGGGGGTTCTAAAATTGATCCTGTGAGGAGTCCGGACAAAACTAGTTCCTGGGGATTATGAGTAGTGTATACCATAGCGGAAGTCGTGTGTGCCGCTAAGAGCCAACAGTCTGCGTTTGATTTTATATCGGTAGACTGCGACCTATGGTATAATATAGAGAAGGTCGTGTGTGCCGCTGAGAGCCAACAGTCTGCGTTTGATTTTATATCGATAGACTGCGACCTATGGTATAATATAGAGAAGGTCGTGTGTGCCGCCGAGAGCCAACAACCTGCGTTTGATTTTATATCGGCAGACTGCGACCTATGTAGGAGTGGAGAGGTTTCATTTCGACAGCGAAAATCAGAGGCCGCGGAGAGCCTGCAGTTACATGGACTTTTGCTGTGATGGCAACATAACCCTGGATGTAACTGTGATCTATTGTGTGGGATCCATGGCGTAATCGAGAGGCCGCGGAGAGCCTGCAGTTACATGGACTTTTGCTGTGACTGCAACGTAACCCTGGTATGTAACTGTGACCATGGATGGGGGTGGTGATTTTCATAGCATTGTCACCAAAGATATTTCTTCTATTTTCAGCAAAACTGTTTTCCAAATTTCAATAAAATTATTTTCGAAGTATTTTCACTGGATGTTGAAAACGGGTTTACTAAGTACTTATAGATTTCAGTCCTACGCCTGATCAACGAATGACTGAATTTCTGTAAGAACAAGGATGAACTGGTTGAGACATCGAGTTATAAGAAGTATTTTTTATAAAAGAGCTATTTATTTAGTATGATGTGAATTTAAAAGCATTTCTAAATTTTTAAATAAATATGTTAGAATTTTGGGGAAAATAAAAGAAAATCCAAACTGGAGTTTTAATGAAGTAATTTAGTAATTAAAATCGAATATTGATTGAGAAATTGAAAATAAGCTAATTGGCTAAATAATTATTTGGTTGAGTATATTAATAAAATTTAACTTTGGTAAATAAATGGATTGTAAATTAATAATGGAGTTTGGAAATGAATTAGAATTGTAGATAGAATTCGACTTGGATTTGATAATGAATTAAATAGAAAGAGTTGTTGTAAAATAAAAATAAAATAGAGTTGGATTGAAAATGTGATGGTTTGAATTACAAATAAAATTCAAGGATGATTTAAATAATATTTAATGAAATTTGCAAGTAAATTAGATATAAGAGAAGTGTTGTCGAATGAAATGAAAGTGAATTATAATAGAAATGGTTTGAGCACAGACAAAACCCAAGTGAACAGAAATAGATTGAGAAAGGCTTTGTATTAGTAAAATAAATTCGAAAATGAATTTAGTTGATGAATTAGAAATTTAAAATGAGTTAATTGAATTGAATAATAAAAGGATGAAGTTTGATTGAATGGAAATTAAATAAAGGTTTTAGTTAGGATTGGATTGTCAAATGGACCTAAGTTATAAGACGAATACATATGAAGTGAAAAATTTCTTAAATCAATGAAAGCTTGGATTAAATTAAGTTGGAAATGGTCATTAATTTATAAGTTTGAGTGAACTAAGCCTAATAAATTGTTTTGGGTGAATACAAGGCTGAGATAGAATGAAATGTAATGAACGGTTGATAAATAAATTAGAAATGAAATTAAATTAAATTCAAAATGAGTTGAAATTTTATTTAAAGTAGATTATAAACTGAAATAGATACTCTTTAAGCGAGTATCGTCGATTATATATAGAAACAATTGTCGTTGCTGCAAGCAAAAGAAATTAAAATTCTATGAGTTAATAGAGATTAAATAAGAATTGATTATGAATCATTTGAAGTGAATATGAGCTCATTTGAATTAAAAATCAATTGAATGTAAGAAATTGAGTTGCAAATCATTAAAATTGAATGAAATGGCTTGTGAATTGATTGGAAGCAACTGAAATTAGCCTTAAATCATATAAAGTGCTTATGAGAAGCGTTTGATGCTTGTTGTTTATGTAGTGCATGTGTTTAACTATGACAAGTAAGTGAAATGTTAATAGATTCGCTATATACGACACTTACCTATTTAAATTAAGTACAGGTACAGGGAAGCCGTTTGGCTGGACTTGGGGTATGCTAATTGCTAAAATAAATAAGCTGCTTGCTTAAAATGCTAAATAAGGTACGTCTACGCAATAAAAATAGGAAATATGAACTGTTTTTGCTTTTTTCGACCAGGTGGGTCGATGTATATATATTTATATCTCTTATCAAATTGCAAAAGCGCCTCCGTACAAAGGGGACTCTGCCAAAAAATTTCGAAAATTTTGGGAGTTAGAAAATTTTTGGGAAAATTTTTGTTAACGACAAAACAATTTCAAATTGAAATTTTAAATTTATTAAATGAAATTTATATGAATCAAATATACATGAAAGATAAAATTCAATATGCAAATTTTAAAATAAATTAAATTCGTATGGAAAATGGGGGAAATTAATTTAAATAGAAATGGATATGAAACTTCTATAAGGAAAGGTATGTAAAGATTTGAAAAGGGCTATGATGGGATATTATTGCTAAGTAGTTTATGCAGGTATTAAATGGAGGGAAAGAAAATTGGATTTGATTCCAAAAGATAAATGCGAATTGCCCGACAAAAATGTATGTATTTAGGTTTCTGTATGAATTTGGATTGGGTTTTTGTTGCAGCCACTTGGCTTTAGTTTTCTTTGGAATTTGGGAGCCGTAGAGGCCTTTTGTAGTTGTACCGAGCTAGCCGCGCAAAGGAGACGCTGGCAAAAAATTTCTGGAATTTAGAGAGTTAGAAAAAAATTTGAGAAAATTTTGATAATTCAAAATTTGGTTTTAAATTGAAATTTAAACGATTGGGTAAATAGGGGATTGTTGAAAACCATGGAAGGTTTTGGAAGTTGGGTGAGAGAATAGTGTATCTTTAATAAAAGATATTGTGGCAAGTTGATAAAACTGTTGGTTTTTAAGAAAAGGTAAACGGGTATTGGTCCATTCTTCCTAACTAGTAATTTCGGGGACGAAATTCTTTTAAGGGGAGAGGAATGTGACGACCCGAAAATTTTAACAAGTTAAATTGGAATAATTAATTGATTTTAAAATATTTAAAAGTTAATTTTAACTTGAATTCCAAATATCAATATTTACTTGATAATTAAATCATTGAATTATATAGTTTAAATATTGAATTTAATAATTGAAAACAGGGTAAATGGTTGTATATGAAATTTTAAGCCTGTTAAAAATAATTTGAAGGCTTATAAAATCTATAATGATGATACTGAAGATAATAGTATGGTTGAAATTTAATTTAAAGGTAATTTGTTCAATTTTAATAATATATCGTTAAATTGACATTTAAAAAAAAATAGCCTTCCGAAGCACAGTCTCGGAATTCAACGAAACATGTTTCATTGGATCCGTAATAGTTAGTTATTATCGGATTTCAATTTTCGTAGCAATCGGAGTCGCCGTTTGACTCTGGCAGCTCAGAACGCTTAGAAATATTTTAATCGATTCAATTTAAAATTGATCGTTTATTTCCGTAACTCACACATACGACTAAATTAGCCTCCGAAACACGTGCCATTGTGTTCGGGATGTAGGTAAAACCTTATATACGCCTAGCGGCATTCCGTGAGAGGAGTTCGAGATTTTACGATGCAACCTGAGATATTTTTCTCAATACTTAATTAATTATATAATATAAAGCGTACACAAGAAGCTATATTTCCAACATTTATTTATTCTTCATCCCTCTCTAATCTAAAAAAGGAGAAACCGAAATCAAAAAGAAGAAGAAAAATTTTTGCAGCTTCCTCCAGCTTGAGGAATCGAACAAACAAATTCGTTCGTGCTCGCTCAAAATCAAATTGAGGCATACCCCTTGCTATCGCAGCATTCCTCATGACGGAGTCGTGGAGTTGGGAGCTCGCGAGGGTGAAGCGGCCGAGGTTATGGAGCGCGCGTGCGCAGGAGGCGCCGCCTTCTGGTGGTGCCGCGTTCGAGGAGGCGCAGTCGTGTTCGATTCGAGGAAGTTAGGGTAGGATTCACAACTCTAGGGTTTCGAAGCGTGGTCGCGTTTCGATCGGCAAAGCAAGCAAGGGGTCGTGCATCGTCGATCCTTCTGGCAGTTGGCTGAGCTCGAACTCGAGTTCACGGCGGCGTGAGGCTGTGGCGACGTGATTGCGAAGGCGATGCTCGCGATGGGGATTGAGGGTGGTGACTGCGTGGTGAGGCTGGGTCCTCGTGTTCGTGTTATCTCAGTGGATTAATCAGATGCAGGTGAGTGATCTTCAATTAATTTTATTCTATTTGAATCTTATTCGAAATGGAAATCGAAATGATGTTTTAGGTAAATATTTTAAGTGTGTTTGTGAGTAATTTGAAATTCATCAAAATTAAAAGGTAAATAAAGTGTTAAATAAATAAGTTGATTAATTTATGTTATAGATTAATTAATTACATTATTAAGGACTCTAAGTTTACGGTTTGGATTAAGGTTATTAAATCAGGGTTAAATTAAATGGTAACTAGGAAATTGATAATTAAGTAAGTTGGATTGATAATCAATGAATTAGGAATTAGTTAATCGAGTAATAAGGGATAAATTTTAGTTATAATTTAGAAATTAATTATGTAATTAAAAATGAAATAATTTATAAATAAATTTGTAATCAAAGTGATTAATTAACATTAATTACTTAGAGAAGTAATTAAAGGATTGGTTGATGATTATAGCAAATGAGGGATCATTGGTGAAGGGTTTTGGATGGTTTATAAATGTGATTAATTCAAGGTAATTAATTTTATTAATCAATGAAAGATGGAAAATTGTGAAATTTGGTGGGTATAATGACCTAATGTATTTATAATGGTATACTTACTTGGTGAAGTAATTGGGGATAATTGTTGGATGTAATTGATCAATGGATGGTTTGATAGAAATTACATAATGGTATAAATAAAATATAATTACTTAGTGAAATTAATCAAGAGATTAATTAAGATGGTTAAATAAGGAGTAATCGATTTATTTAATGAAGTAAATAAAGGGATAGTTAATTACAGGTTGAGATTAATCGAGACTGATTAATATTGTGGCTTAATTGAGATGAATAAATTTGATTGGGATAAATTAAAATTATAATTGAAAATCTTTGGGTTTTATAATTAATAGTATAATCAAAGATTTATTAACCCATAATAAGGGACTTACTAGAATTAATTCATATAAGCAATTAAGAATAAATGAAACTAATTTATGGAATAATTAAAGAATACTTATTGATTTTGGATAAGAAAAAATTGATATCGTGTAATTAAAACAAAGATATTTATATGACTGTAACTGAAAATATACAATTAAACCAAGGTGGTTAATTAAGATGAGAAATGAGGGATTGATTGGTTAAGTGATTTGGAAATTTATTAGTGACAAGTGGATAATTTTACATGGTTGAGGTTAGAAATTCAATCAGAATTAACTTAATTAATATCGGCAGCAAACAAGCTTTGCATGTAGACGATTGAATGATATTGGATGTCTTGAATGGGTGGATATCTCTGGTATGGAATATTGTGTATTCCAATTGAATAACTTGGGTTGGAATTGTTGAATATGCGCTTGTATGTTTTTGTTTGATGATAATAAACATATATATTCATTTAAATGTAGTTGGTAATGTACTATTTTGTCTTTCATAGATTAAATAAATATTTGTTGAATAAAATAAATCACACAGAATTTGAATTTGAATTCAAACAGAACAAGTTACACAGATTTTGAATTCAAACAGAAATTTTATTCAAACAAATATTTATTACAATCCTGAATAGTACAAATTCATGCTCTCACTATACATATACATTTCTAATTACATCACGATTACATCACAAATATTTTTACATTGATAACCTCACTACATATCACTCACACTCGTATTTTGTCTTCAACTGCATTCCAGTTTGAATTCAGCATCTGAGAAATCAGCAAAAATATACACTAACGCAGTAAAATTGAAAAAGAAATATTTTTGCAATATAAAATAAAATACGATTTTTGAAAATATGATTTGCCTCAGTTATTTGGGTTGTTCGTCATAATTCACACTTGTTTTCATCACAAAGTCGTGCATATAGATATTACAGGGACATGTAACCATAAGTGGCTGCAATACACACGTGTACATTCATATACGTGTGCACTGCCTCGCCAACTCGTGTGCGCAGCCAAAAATAGCAAGCGTGCAAGCACAACTTCAACAAACAAGGCAATGCACTATGCAATGTACAACAAGTCCAGCAGCCCAAATGAACAAGACTACAATATCAAGGGCAAGTGCACACATTACAACAACAACAAGGCAGATCACAAAAAAAATGCATGCCACCAAGTAAACAAACTCAAGATTACAGGGCAGTGGACAATACAAGCCTGCAGAATGAAAATGGAATCGACCAAGTATACAAGTGCTACAAGCAGCAATGTGCAACTGCAGACTGCAGCATAAATTAAAAGACCAATATATATGCACAGAAGCAACTACAATTATGCAATAGTGAAAAGCACAAGTCAGTGGTGAAGTAAACAACAATGTCGAGCTCACTGCAACTCAAGGAGATAGTCAACCAACAGTGCAACATATCAAATGGCACAGTGCACCACTGATTTGAAGAACATATGAATCAAAACC
The DNA here is from genome assembly GCA_030765085.1 of Allium cepa. NCBI lineage: Eukaryota > Viridiplantae > Streptophyta > Magnoliopsida > Asparagales > Amaryllidaceae > Allium > Allium cepa. Next base: position 538,196,339 of record CM060934.1, on the reverse strand, counting down.
AGAAGTACAAGATCAGTTTGAATGGTTGGACAAATGCACAATTAAACCAAAGTGCAATAGAATGAGAAGACCATAATGCAACAGTGTAGCAGTGCAAATCACGATCAATAACCCAAATGAAGATCACAAGTATGAACAGTTAATGATTCAACTGGCCAGGTCATATATACAAATGTCAATGTCAATGTCAATGCCAGAGACAAAGTACCACAAATATATCAACTCAACAAGAACAGTACAGTCATAAAGTATGCAAAGAGCTCGAGCATGAGATATGCAGTGTACATGAATGCATCAATAAACCAAACTGCAAGACCTCAAGTGACATGGTGAAGCAGTATAAAACCAAAGTTACAAGCATACAAAATCATCAATGCAATGCAACACAAATGGGTTCACATATACCAAGCCACGACCAACGGAAACAAAGCATGTACACAAGTACACAACTACAGGTCTCAATATTAAAGAAACAACTCAGCATTGAATTGAATACAAGTTCGACTAAAAGTGCAGACGACAGCTACTCAATGATACAGTAGCAAGCTACAATGGATGCAGCAATACCAAGTGAAACAAATGTAGAACTGACAAATGTATCAACTCAACTACAGCCAGTACAGAAGTTCTGAATCAAAAATGAAGACCACAAGTGATGTAAACAGTGAACAATGGTGCAATGTTCAAAAGGAGACTAGTGAAGATGGCCAGAGATGAAGACAGGGACAAACACAAGATGGCCGAAGCAGTGTCAAGTCAGAATTTTCGAAAATAGGATGCTAAAGTTCAACAGTACAGAGAATTTGAATTCATGACAGTATCAAATTCGTATCTTTGAAATAGTCAGCAAAATTAAAAAGGGAATGTTTCTGTTTTTTTATACAAGAAGAATCGAACGTGTAAAAGTTAAAGCCGTGTGTATCAAGGTGTCACAAAAAATCAGGAAAGACGTGCGCAACAGGCATTAGAAAATTAGGAAAGTGATGAAGTCGTGAATTCATATAAATTCAACCCGAAGGTATCATCATCGGCAAGTGCTTCAACTCACAATCGAACTATCAATCGCAATCCCAATTTACATCATCGGCTATCGAGTTAAAAATCGAGTTCAATCGAAGCAAGCAATCAAACAAGCAACAAAAGAAACTACATACCGAAATCATCAACAACTCGAACGAGCGAGCAACAAGCGTAAATCATCAGAGAACAAGCGTGAGCAAGAGAAACGCAAGTCAAAGCAGCGATCATCAGAAAGCCCCAATTTTGAATCGAAGACAGAAGCTCTAAATTAGTGGCAAAGAGAATCAGCCGACATTATTCTCAGAGAAGAAAGGGACAACAATGGATCGGGTTAATGAAAAACAAGGGGCCGGCCTTGTTAATTATAAAAGGGCTTTAGTTATTTTTTTTAGGGTTCAATTATAAAAGGGCTTAAGTTATTTTTTTAGGGTTCAATTATAAAAGGGTTTTTTAGTTTTTATTCTGAGCAAAAAAAAAATTACGCAGTTGTATTTTAATTTTTGCTCCGGTTTTAATTTTGAAGTTTGTTTTTCTTTTCGAGTCGAAGAATTTGTAAATCACCACCTAGGGATTAGGTAGTGTCAGATTGTCTATTTAGAATTAGTTCAGTGAGCAGGGTGTGCGAGTTTGCAAAGCTCTATAGGCGGGAGCAGTGTTTGCGAGTAAGCGAAACTCTATAGGCGGGAGCAGGGTGTGCGAGTCTAGTAGAGTGTTTGTGAGCGGGAGCAAAAGGGTCTGCGAGTCTAGTAGAGTGTTTGTAAGCGTGATACTGTTTAATTCTAATAGAAATCTGGGAATGCAGCAGTAGGCAGGGGTTGCCGAAGCTGGGTAAATTTTGTGTGTGATTTACTTTTCAGCATATTTATTTCTGCAATTATATTTCTGTGTTTAATTCGAGAAAATTTGCTATAACCCTATTCACCCCCCCCCCTCTAGGGTTAATCTAGATCCTACAGGAATATCATGAGTTTCGAAGAGACCGGGGTCGTGTATTAGTAAATACCCGAAACAACTTCGTTTTTTACTATAAATTGCTTTGGTCAATAAACAGATTGGAATGAAATGATTTGAGAAAATTGAATTATTTTACCTAAGTTGGTACTTAGCAAATTGATGATGGGATAAGTATTGTTTATAGCTAATTGCAAATTTGTTAAATTGATATATGTTACTCGGGTTTATATAAGTTGATTGCTTTGGTATTCCATGTTAATTGGATTCACTCACGCTGGTTTCCAGCCTGACCCGGGTGTTACTTTGGTGTAATGCTCGGGTCAGACCGAGTATTACAGATTTTTCAGGTAGGAACGTTTTGGAGCTCAGGAGGCGAGCTGGATGACAATATCGTATAAAGTATTCCGCTGTATTTATACTATTGTTAATCTGAGACTTGATAATTGTATATATTCAGTGACTGTATATACATGTGAAACTCTGATATATATATTAAATGTAATCGATAGATATAGTATTCTTTCGTAAACTGTTATTATTTATTATATTTTATTCGCTGTGAATGTGAAATGTTTGGTGTTTCTGTCCTTCTTCTTCTACCTCTTCCGTCTTTTCATAACTATCTGGAATTTTCGGCTTCGAAAATTTTGGGTCGTTACAGTATTAAAAAGAAAGGTATTGAAATTTTTTTAACAATGGAATGATTTATCTAGGAATGTTCCTAAGTATTGAATTATAACTTGAATTCGATTTGAATGAATGTTGGAGATTTAGGGCATAGTGACTACTTATGGATGTTATTTGATAGTTAAATAACTGACTATCAAATCTGGCCAAATTCGTTGATCGTTTCGAAGAGACCGAGATCAGATTTAATTATCCAAAAACCACTTCGATCGGGTTTGTGCGTTACGAATTGTGATATCTCAAAGATAATAGAGATGGTGATCTTGAAGGAGATTCGGTTTGTCCAGACCCAATGCAACTTGTGTGGATGAATGCTATCATTGCATTACTTTCCTGGAAGGTAGTGTTAGCATCCTAAGTATGAATGCTATTCTAAAGGTAAAACGTTGCCTCAAGCCTCATCAACGGGGAATGACTAATATAGGAGAGATGCAGTAGGACTAAGTGGGTCGCACCCTAGTAGGGTATGTTATCACTATTCTAGATACCCTTGGATATACTATATTATAATTATGGATATAGTTGTGCATGGAAAAGAGGGCGCTCGATTAGAGTGGGAACATCCAGGGTGATAACATATTCGATACTATCCCGGTCAGAGGTAGGTCGGTCTTGTGTTAGCAGGGGATCCATGCGAGGTCTTTGGTTCATTTTTCTAGAGATCTACCATGGCGGACGTACCCAGTAACCCAGTAACCCAGTCACTGTATGGAATTCAATATCCACTACGAGCCTGTACAGTTTTGATTGCGCCCAACTATACTGAAATGTGAGATGCAAGCATTTTAACTATTTTCTAATTTACTTTCTGAAGACACTATTATAATATCAGATGATTTTGATATAAAATGTTTTGGTTATCGTAAGGTAAAAACCCATCGTATTAATTTGTTGTGTGGTCTTACGAGGTACCATTATTTTCAAAGGATTTGATAACTGTAATAAATTCAAATTGAGTGTGTTTTCTCATGATGGTTTCCAGACTGACTCGGGTGTTATTTTATTATAATGCTCGGGTCAGACCGAGTATTACAGATTCAGGTTAGGACGTTATGGAGCTCAAGAGACGAGTTGGATGACAGAGACGTATTATACGTACTTGATTATATTCTACTGTGTATTATAGGCTGTATATTCACCACTTGTGAGGACAAGTAATTATGTCGGTCCCGAATTGATTTGTTGATTGTTGTACTGATAATGGTATGTATATTAACAATCATAGATCTTTTTGTATAAAGATATTTTATTATATATTATATTATGTTCCACTGCGATTGTGAGATTCTATGTTGTTATTCTATTTTCTTATATCTTTCCTTTTCTTTTCCCCTAACAATCCGCCTTTTTGTTAAATTTTGAGTTGAAATGTGCGGTTATTTGTCTTCTTAGAATCTATAGAAAAGTGGGTTGTTACAACGTGGTATCTGAGCAGAAGATTAAGCAGGAACCCTGGCTTTTGTGGGGATTACTCATTAGAGATATGGCCAGTAGTACCCTAGAATGAGTTTTAGTGTATTAATAGATATAAGCGCGTATTTATTAGTGAATATAAAATGTTTTATATTATGTTTCTTTAGCTTTTGAGTGTCTTATAAATTCTGGTCGAATAGTGGGACGCCACTAAATCGATTGGATTTTCTAAACACTTGAACATGGTAAACCGACACGATATGGTTTTGAAGCGGGTAAATGAAATAATTTTACCCAACTATATTTTAATATCGAAGAAATAATTTTTAGAAATTGTTATCTAATTGGTGTGTTTGGTTGTTATTATTAGTATCAAAAGATTATAAAAATTGGAATGGTTTATATAACCAAATAGAAATTGTATGAATATGATTTATACAAACGAGTTAAACTATAAGTGCATTCAAACCAGAATTTGGAAATTTAGATCCTGGAAATTTTAGGAAACGATTTAATTGGATTGGAACTAAGTATTTGGGAATTTTGAAATCTCGAAAGGTTGGAAAATATTTTTCCAAAGTATTGTGAAAATTAAAATAGTATTATTTTTGATAATATTTTTAGAATAAAAATGGTTTAAGTGGATTTTTGAGGTGATAAAGCACTAAACTCACTTCAGTCGCCGTTAATAATCGCGACATCATTGGTGTTTATTTTCGGGTTCCTAAGTGACGGATTGCTACCGTAGTAATTTAATATGAGAATTTTTGTTTGGAATGAAAGAAATTGTTTGGATAAAAACCTAGTTTGGTCAAAATTTGAAAAGTATGATTTTGTGTACAGACAAATCCACACACACATTTATGATTTCAAAATAATTTGAAATGAAATGGGTGTTTGAATTCTGGAATATCCATTGGAATATTTCATAAAACCTATGAAAAATAAGCTTTTAGCTTATTACCTGGAATTGTGAATTTCAATATGAAATAAAAATTTAACTTATGCAAATAAATAGATTGAATTTGTAGAAAAATATTATGGATTAGAAATTAGCTTAAGTTAAGTTAAATTAAATTGGGTTGGATTTGAAACCATATCGAATTAAATATAAAATTTGAGTTGTAAAGTGATTACATAACTATAAGTTATAAATCTTGAATGCAATAAATTTAAGTGAAAAATTATGGAATTGTAAATAAATAAGTTTAAATAACGTATAAATCTAAGGGAATGGAAAAGAAAACCCAATTAAATGGGTTAATTGATTTGTTAAAGGAATGGAAATTTGAATTTGAATTATAGATTGGGGCTGAACCTAAGTCAAACTAATTGATGTGATTTTTGGAATAGAAATCAAATATCGAATTATAAGTTGGAAGTGAACTAATTAGATAAATTAATTAATTGATTGAATATAGAAATGGAACTTAAGTTCTAAATGGAGCTCGACTTATACTTAGTTCGAAATCTGGTCGAGTAAAATAGATATGGAAAAGAAAGTCAGGTTAATTGGTTATTTAAAAGAAATGTAAATCCAAAATTCGATTTAGTTGGAAATGAACTTAAGTTTGATGTGAAATTATACGAATGTTGAATAAAAGGTTATAATAAACCTTAATAAAAATTTTATGAGATGATTCTCGAGTAACAGAGTGTAAATTAAGATATACCGGGTAAACAAAAAAATTTGAATCAATGAAAAGTGAATAAATTGATTTAGAATCAATTTGAAATAGATATGACTATAATGTGCGCAATTATGTATTGAATGCAAATAAATTTCTGGTAGATTACTAGAAATCGAATAAATGGTATATAATCAATTGAAATGGACAATCGAACGTCAAAACCTTGAAACTGCGTAGAAGTACATGCATAACATGTTTGGTTCATCCAAATTTTGAGTTTAACCAGTTAAATTAAGGAAATATTGTTAAATTTTCATATTTCAGTATTTACATGTTTAAATTGACTAAGTACATGTACAAGAAGACCATTTGGCTATACTTAGGTTGCGCATCTACATATAGATTGAGAGAGCTCGCTTAATAACATTATTATAAGGTCTGCCTATGCAATAAACCAAGAGAATATAATATATTGATATATATTGTGTTTTCCGACCGTGTGGGTCGATGTATATATTTTTATCACTTTTGTCATATTGCAAAAGGCTCTCCATACAAGGGAGACTCTGCCAAAAAATTCGAAAATTTAGGGTGTTAGAAAAAATTTGAAATTCTTTTTGGAATTTTTTTTGTTAACAATGATTTGTTTTGAATTATAATTGAAATTAAGTGTTTTGAATTAGAGATGGAAATTAATGGTTTGGTAGAAACTAAAAGATTTGGGAAAATGAAATATTGAGTTTTCATTAAGTGAATTTTTGAAAAGTAACGGGTTTGGAGCATTTTTCCTGCTTTAGCAAATTTGAAAACGAAATTCTTTTAAGAGGGAGGAATGTAACGACCCAGATTTTCCATCGTTTGATTTTGAATATTTATATGGTTTAAATATTCGATTTGGACTATAAAATGATTTTTGAATATGAAGATACTGGTTGAAATTATAGAATGAATTTAAATTTCAAATATAGCGATTTATCGTAATATGGGAGCGGTGAATAATTGGAATTTTAATTGAATATGAATCGAAATGATTTCTAATGTTGATTTAAATTCAATTAGAATTCTAATTGAATTAATAAGTTTTTAAAACCAAAATTTCGAGTGATTTTAATTTTCGAAATCGTCGCTTTAATCGACGCGTTAAAATAGCAATCTAGGGCATAGTCTCGGAATTCGACGAAACCAGTTCCATTGGATCCATAATAGTGTATTATAATCGAATTTTAAATTTCACAATGTTTGGATTTACCGTTTGGCTGTGCGATCTGAAAATGCCTAGAAATATTTTAATTGAATTTAATTTAAATATTTGATTTAAAAAGCTATCTTGCACGTACGATCGAATTAGGACTCGAAAATTGTTCTACTGGGTTCGGAATAGCAGTATAACATAAAGGATGCCAGGCGGCATGTCTCAATAGGAGATCGAGATTTCAATGTATGTAATTCGAGATATTTTTGATAAATAATATATATATATATATATATATATAATCAAAGGTCGAACTTGAGTCACCCTACCTTCTAAAACAAGCCGATCTAGCCTATATGTAGCAACCCTGAACAGTACTATGAGCCGCCTTCTCCAATTTAAATCGTGCTTCAACTCCTTCAGTTCGAACATAAGCACGGGCACAAGAAAGAATATATATATATATATAAGAATCGAAATCGAATCGAAAAAAAGAAAGGGGAGCATCCAACGTGAATCACATGAGCATGAAGGCACGACTACAATAGGCGAAAAGCATGGGCACGAAGGAAGAAAGCGCGATATTGGTTCGCGACAGCTAGGTTTGGGGAAATCTTAAGTCACGCGAGGGTCAGGCGTGGGGAAGGACATGGAAAGTGGCGTGATGTTGGTGTTGCACGCAGGCGATTGGAGAGGAGGGTTGCGATCATCGATGTGGGGGTAAAGGCGGCTGTTTAGTCGACTTGGAGTTTTCCGAGGCAGAGTTTACACACGCATAGAGAGGAGGACGTTGGCAGGATTTCGAGTGTGACATCTTGGTCGACGTCGAGCAACATGAGCGACGTAGGGCACGAGAGTGGAGGAGGGGGCGCGTGAAGTGTTGCTTGCGTGCGTATGGATGTTGTATAGTGGTTCGAGGAGCATGCGTGACTTGGAGGTTTTCGCGAACAAATGGGATGAGGAAGAGATGCGGCGATGGGGAAAGGCATTCGAGGGCGGTCAATTTCTGGAATCTAGCACGGTTTCGAGATAGGTAACAGCCGGATTCTTTTGCTAAGTTAATTAAGAATAAATGTTAATTAAAATTTATTGATTATGTTATATGAATTCGAATGTTTTATAATTTATTCATGCGAGGTCTAAAGTCAATGAAACAAGTCATTTTGGTTCGTAGCTGTGAGATCTATGCAATAGAATTAAAATTGGAATGGACTGCAATTAAAAATCAAGGTGAGTAAATCTCACTCATTTGGATCGCTAGTTTTTAATTTGAAATATTAAAAAAATTATTGGCTGATTGGATGAATTTATAAATTATTATCAGCTGGATGTTATATTATATATATATATATATATTAGTATATATATTAGTAGTTGGATATATTTCCCGCCTATTGGACCGGATGAGATCCCATGCGCCCCGCATAATAGCGGATGACCCTATATTACCGCGATATCCTTCCTCGAAGCAGGATTGGTATTTTATGTTATCTAACATCTGTGGATGCTGGGAAACAGGTTGGATGGATCCAACTATATTCCTTAAATATATTGATTGTTTTTCATATATAGTGATATATGATGTGATTAAATAAATCTGTTATGGATTGTTGTGTAATTTGATTATTGGATGCTATAGTAGTACTGGCCTTGATTTTGGTATTTTAAATACCATAAATATTATTTTTGAATTTAAGGAAATTGAAAGAGATTTTGGATATAAAAATATTTATATCAAATATGGATTATTTTAAATGAAATTGACTTGGATAAAGCAATGATTCGATTTTGGGTTATATTTAACTATTCGTAAAATTGTTTAAATAGAGATTTTAAATAATTTATAAAAGGATTATTAACAGTGGATTTTAAGTGATATTTTTAGATTTATGAAAAATAAGTTGGAATTGATGGAAATAGAATTGACAATTAAATGTGATTTATTAAGGAATGGATTTATAAAATGAGACTTTTTGAATAGATTAGTTTAATAAACAAGTGAAACTCAAAGGAGTTTATAAATTTCATAAACAATGTTTATAAATAAGGGAAAATGATATCAGTTGATAAGTTGGAATATAAATTCATAATGTGAATTTATATCAGGATAAGGAAATCGGTTATTTTTGAAAAATAAGAATGGGTAGGGAATCGGAATGAAGTCGATGTGTTATGAATCAAGAGGGATCTATAAATTGAAATTAGTTATTGGGATTTTAAAAAAAGTATATTTTTATTTAAAAGTTAAGATTTGTTTTAAAAGAATTTTTTTATTTATTAAGCTATGCAATTTAAAGTTGTTTAGTATTGAAATACCTCAGAAATATGATTTTCAAATATCTAATATTAATTGAAATAAGTTCTAATTTTTAAAATCAGCTTTGTAAATCGATTAATTTTATTTAAAAAGGAAATGGAAATGAGTTATTGATGTTTTTTAAATATTTTTAATATTTCAAATAATTACTTAACATGCTTTAAAAATAAATCATTAATCTTTAAAAATACTTATTATTTATATACAGGATCTAAAGGCAAGTGATTGGGAGGTCTCTCGAGATTTGTAAACCAAGTTATTTAATGGAGGTGGATGTAAGAGAAATTTGATAATAGAAATTTTGGAAACTTAAGTAAACTTCCAAAGTGTTTAAATATAGAAATTTCGAAAACGATTCATAAAAGAAGTTAGAAATGGGTAGTTAGGATTATAGATAAGTATAATCGATTTTGGAAATTTTAAAAGAAATTAATTTATGAATTTCCAGGAACTTATAGAATTAGTTATAAATGAGTTAGGGAATATACGAATAAATTGTAAAGGATTTTGAGAAATAGGAATAAATGGAATATTTCCTAAGTATTGGACTGGAAGGGTTTGAAATATTTTAACTACGAGATTATCATCATAGAAATATTTTCAAAGTGTTGAATTATAGATGGAAATTGAAAATTAGAGATATTTCTAAGTATTGATATTATAAATGGGTTTGAAAATTACTTATAATATCTCCTAAGTATTGAAAAGAAAGGTTTTGAAATTTATTTTAACAATGGAATGATTTACCTAGGAATGTTCCTAAATATTGAATTATAACTTGAATTCGGAAATATTTCTAAGCGTTGAAATGGTGAATGCAATAGCCTATTTGGATAAGTATTTAAAATTGTTTTCAAATATTTAAATGTTGGAAGAGCTTTGAATATATATATATATATGTATGTATGTATGTATATGTATATGTATATATATATTATATCTTTGAAAAGATATTTTGAATGAATATTTTGGAGATTTATAAAATAAGGTCTAGTGACTGCTTATGGATTTTATTCGATTGTTAAATAACCGACTATCAAATCTGGCCAAATTCGTTGGTCGTTTTGAATGGACCGGGATAAGATTTAATTATCCAAAAACCACTTTGATCTGGTTTGGTTTGCAAATTGTGATATCGTAAAGATAATGAAGACGGTGGTATTTGAAGAGATTGGTTTGTCTAGACTCAAGACAACTTGTATGGATGAATGCTATCATTACATCATTTCCTGGATGGTAGTGTTAGCATTTCAAGTGAGATTGCTATTCAAAAAGGCAAACGCAGCCTCAAGCCTCAACAACCGGGAAATGACTAAAACAGGGCCTGCAGCAGGGCTAAGTGGGTCGTTCCCATTAGGGTATGCCATCATCTTTCTAGATACCCTACATCTACATATTTATGGATTGGTTGTGCATAAGATCTCAAAAAGGTCGAAGACCGGGATGATGACATATTCGGTACTAGTAGTCAAGTGTTAGGCCAGTTTTGTCCTGAGGTATTGATCTAAAGATGTACTCATCGAAGGTAGTTCCTTACCTGATCATAGTATGGAATCTTTTGATTGTAGAGCCCAGTATGGTGGAATTTAACTAATGTAACAATTTTGGCTATTTAAATAAGTATTTGTACTTAGATACTATTATAATATCACAGGATTTTCGTATAAAAATGATTTGGTTATTGTAAGGTGAAATCCCGCCGTGTTTATATGTGGCGTGGTCTTACGAGATGCCTTTGTTTCTAAAGATTTTTTGAAATAATTAAATTCAAATTGAGTGTGTTTTCTCACGCTGGTTTTCCAGACCGACTCGGTTGTTATTTTATTATAATGCTCTGGTAAGACTGAGTATTACAAATTCAGGTTAGGATCCTGTGGAGCTTAGGAGATGAGCTGGAGGATTTCAGGCGTATATCACATACTTGGTTATTCCTGCTGTATGTGTTATGTTGTATATTCAGCACTTGTGAGGACAAGTTATTATAACTGTCCAGATTGATATTGTTGGCTGTTGTACTCTGATGATTGTATGAATATTAATTATTATAGTTTCTTCTTGTATAAAGATCAGTTATTATATATTATATATTGTTCTGTTGCGATTATGAGATTCCATGTTGTTGTTTTTTATTATCTTATATCTCTTCTTTTTCTTTTTCTCTAATAATCAGATGAAATCGGCATGTAATACAGTGGACGTATTAGTGTCAATTTTCGAGGGTCAAAAATCCCGGTCGTTACAGTCTCCCCATCTGTAAAAGGTCTGTAGTTACGGAGGTTCCATTTCAGCACTGCCATAGCTTAATGGTATCCCTTCATCTATACGTAAGCGTATACTCTTCATGGTTCCAACGGTTGAACATGCTTTCGCACTTCAACCTTCTCTAATGACTTTCGATGTCATTTTCTTTCTATAATTTATATATTAAATTATAATCATCCTCACCTGTCATAAATGTATATCCAAGGCTTCATATATACATATTTTTATGTTCATGTATATTCATTCTTCTTACATTTTATTTACTTCGTCTACATCTTTTATGTTTCACCTTAGATCTTCATTTTACTATGCATTTATCTTTCACCTTAATAAATTCATTTACAGCTTCTCATTATTAGTTATCAATATAGCTGCTGCTACATTCACTAGTTTCACTTTAGTTTCCATTCCACTTTATCTTCTATCCCTTTTTATTCTTTCCTATAACTCTGCACTTTCTTTATTACATTACTTTCCAGTTTATTTACTTTTTTATTTCATTCTTATCCTAATATTCAACACTTGGGATTTATTATATTTTACTAGATTGGAATTAAACTTTATCAATTAATTATTAACATAATAAATTTTGATATCTTGTCTAAAAGGGACAATTTGTGCGGCGTTTGTAATTATGAGAATTCTCTTTTTATTTATTGAAATAGACAGTACATAACACGGTAATTATTTCTATTTTGCACATCATTTTCTTTTATAAGCATATGTTGATTCCTTGCCATTTCAAATATCACACTTTTGTTAAACTTAGACTTGATAATGTATGGAAATCTACTTGCAACAATTTAAATTCCAATAAACTAAAATATTTCTAAAACTCCAAAATCAAATAACTTCATTTTCTAATTTTTTTCCATCAACGTCGAATAAATAAGAAACTTTAATCATTATGCTATTTATAAGATATCATAAAATTCATGTCCATTGCATAAAATAAAATTCTAATCGTTACACTTTATTAAATTAATATCTAATGTAGAAATTAATAATTCTAGACATTATGCAACTTTAATCAATTACATATAAAATTGTAAACTTGTTCATAACAGGGAAATATTCAATTTTAACAATAAAATTCATAGGCAATATTAAAATTAAATCATTTCATATAATGGGAATTAACTTGCAATTTAATTTAACTTATCGGGCATGTTGGAATAGTTCCACAATGATATAATCTAGTATTATATAAAAATATATAATATTTCCACTCACTTTGATTTAGCGTTCCCAATTCTCTAGATCTAATCCAGATCTAATTTTTGTTATATGTATTATCCATTTTGACTCCCTATTGGGTTCTACAAATAACATTTATATAAACCTATTAGAATTTGGAGTAGAGAACAAAGATTTAGATTTAATTTTGTTAATTAAAGTCAGATCTAAAGTTTACCTTCGATATAACAACTTGATTTGAACCAATCTCTTATCCTTTATTATTTTTTACTCTTCTCCAAAGTGTGTACGTGCAGTCTATTCTATTTTTTTTTTGCATATGTAGAATTTTAGAGGAGAAAAGAAAGTGACAGAGCTTCCTTGTTCATTAAAAAATAATGAGTTGGAAGTGAAGCCCAAGGTTCTAATTTATAAAGGTTCAAATCAGTGCTAACTATCAAATCGAACTGAATTAATTCTGGGTCACAAGGTCAAAGCTCATTGCCGCTTAGAAAACCCTTTAGGTTAACTGTTCCACACCCTAGGTCGACCGTGCATGGTCGACCCGTGCATGGTCTCGGTCGACCTGGGTATTGTAGACTTGGTGAATTTGTATTGTTCTCTTATTCTATTGATTTGTTTCCATTATTATTCAATCAACGTTAATTAACGTTATCTTATTCCTTAATTATAATTCTTAAACATTAAGTAATGGTTATGTTTGACGATGTTAATTAATCGTTAATCGATTTCAAATTATTTCTTTTATTATTTATATATATATATATATATATATATATATATATATATATATATGCAGCTATGAAATTCAAACGCTAATGACTTTTTATTTGAACTCCGCTCAAAAAAGTGTATATATGAAAATTGATCAAAAAGCCACCACGAATCCAATGGTATAAGTTTCATATTCAAATTCCGACATTTGTGAAAATTCCATTTTTCACTGTTTATTATTAATTAATTAATTTTTTTAAATAATTAGCGTTAAAATACATTGGGTGTTACACATTATCTTAGTCTTTGTGTTCTTTTGAAATTGTATTAAGATGTTGGGGGTAGTTTTGAATTTCATTAATATTCTCGTTTATGCACCAAGAAGCAGTCGTATGTATCATATGTTGATCACTTATAATTAATATGCTTTCTAATACTTTTTAGTTTTACATCTTCATGTTTTATTATATTTGGTTGCTAATTTTTAAATTTCTTCAATATAAGTGATAAAAGATTTTTGAGCAAAAGATAACTAGTTGTTGCATTACTCAAGTGTTTGTGGCTTTTTTAGTGTAGTAAGCATGTATTTTTTAGTTTTAGCGTATTTAGTTGTGTGGTACTATTTGGTGTATATAAGTTATAAAAACTTGAATTTTGATATTGTCTAATCTTGGGTTTTGAATGCGGTGTAAACTTGGATATATTCCAACAATATAAGTTGTTTTGAACCTTTTAAATGTGTATATGATGGTTATTTGATGTTGATTTGAATATTGTAATGAAGCATGTATTATATTAATATGTAAATATTTTTCAATGATAGTATAACGTAAGATAAGTGAGTGTTGTTAAAAATCATGTGATAAAATCCACACTGGGCAATAAGTGCTGTTAAAAACACACATCCACAAATATGCTATTGCAAAAAACACATAAAAGAGTTAACACAGCATTGAAAAAACTTTGTTGTTAATAAAATATAAATAATGAATAAAATTACCACAACGGTTACTTATTACTGTTAAAAAGTTTTCTACAACGGTAAATAAATGTTGTGAATACTCAGTTTTAACAGCATTTATTTTGTGTTGTTAAATCTTTGGGATCTACAATAGCATGTCGTTAAACTTGTTAGTTTTTCACCGCTGTCAAATGTTTTTTTCTTGTAGTGTATCTTTCCCGTAATTCCTCGAGTGCTATTTTGAGCAGTTTGAGAAAGGAAAGTTTTCGTTGGATATTCTTTGAAGCTCGAGGAGATGAGATGCATCCATTTGACTACTATAACACCCCGTAAAATCAACTATAAATAAATAAGTTGAATAAATTAAATTAAATAAGATATGGATATAAATGAAAGTTTTGTAAAAGGATGAATTTAGATACAAAAGTTATGTCATTGCGTTCACGGAGAAATTCTGATTAATTTTCAAAGACAGGTCATTCGTAGGCCGATTATTTTATCATCCGAAAGACAGGTTATTAAGGGTGGAACAAAGAAGAAAGATAAAATAGAATCTCACACAACGTGATGAATATTATATAATATAAAATCAAGTCTTTACAAAGAGAAAGATCTTTAATTTACATACACACATCAGAGTACAACAATAACCTATCAACAGCCCTGGAAAGTTATAACAACTTGCCCTTACAATTTTCGAAGAATACAATAGTAATAAAATGGAAATAAATAACTAAGTAACTACAGAGCCTCCTACTTGTCCATCATCTTCAAAGAGCCCAAAAGAAACCTGCTACTCTAGGACTATTCAAATATAATTGAGTGCTTGAGAGTTTATTGAAATAAAAAATCCGGGTCAGACGTATGTCTGGTATGAGTAAATCCCAAAACAAAATGGTGGAAATAAATTCAATATGTGAGACCACGCCGCCATCTGCGGAATGGGTTTTCCCTCACAATAACAACATCCAATCACAATAATGGGTACAAATAACTAAACATCACGAAGTACTCACGACACTCCCCTATGTAACTAAGAAGGTAAATCTAGAAATTTTAAATCAAAGGAAAGAAGGGAAATTTTTCCAACAAATGGCTAGGAGGGTGCGGCCCTTTTACCGAAAGTATACCTCTATTTAATATAATTTGAGATTGTCATTCTCTCATGTGACTCCTCGTGGGAACTCCAAGTCGGACCCCGCCAACCATATCGAGTACTTGAGTATTTCACATCTTATTAGGCATATAACCAAATGGGAGAAATTCCACATAGCTAGGCCCCCACTCGCTTTCTGGTTTTAGTCATTTTCGACAAAGGATAAAAATGCCCAAATCAGTAATAAATCGTCTTAGATTAACGATACACTGTTAATAAATCAACTATTGAGGATAGTTAAAAATGATCGTATATGGAAATTAAATTTCATATTCTTACACCACTCATCGATTCCAAAAAAGTGCCATCCCTCGATTGAAATTGAAACCAGGCAAGTTGAGGTAGTGTTACCTCTAGGCATTACCTTGACGACATTTTTAACCTTTTAGATAGAAATGAGTTCCTGCCTCGACGTTTAATGCTAAGAGTATGACTAAATCCTTTCCATATAAGCGATATCATATTATGGAACTACTTTTCCATATCTGAATCGAACTTTTATGCTTTTAAAACCAAACTTGTGCTGGAGTTTCACATTTAAAAATATTAACTTCAAACAATTTTATCAAAATGAATTGATTTACTTTAAACACAAATCCATTGCCTCTTAAATCTAATAATTTCCTTTACTATCATTACTCAAAATGATAAACCAACTTAAACCAAGGATTAATTATTTCAAAACATTGTTATTTAAAATAAATCAATTAGCTTTAATCCTGATCAATTGCTTCAAAATGATATTATTTAAAAAGATTAATTAATTTTAAAGCACCTTTGTTTAAATGATTTATTTACTTGAAAACATCATTATTAGAATAATTAATTAATCTTTAAACATTATTTATTAAAATGATTGATTAATTTTAAACAGCATTATTAAAATGATTACTTAAATTTAAAACTCTATTAAAGTGATTAATAATCATAAAACATCATTAACAAAAATGATTAATTATCATTAATCAAATAATAAATTAGCCTTAAACATCATTAGTTAGAATGATTAATTAATTTTAAAATGTTATAAATAAATTGATTAATAAATCTTTATCACGTCATTATTTAAATAATTAATTAACTTTAATTATCATTATTTAAAACGATTAATTATAATAAAAATGTTATTAATAAGATAATTAATTAACTTAAATCTCATCTTTATTTTTTTAAAATTAATTATCTTTGTGAAACTTACACACAAGATTTAACAAAAATATATATGAGGGGATTACATTTCCACTCTAACATCACATAACATAAAGGTGAGCACAAATATAAAGGCAAGTAACAACTATACATAAATATAAAACATCTTTTATCCAATATGAACATACAGTTATACAATTCAATGTCCAATCAATATAATAGCAGGATAGGGATTTATTCTGCTAGATGGATGTCCACATAATCTACTTAATTTATTTATGTGAAAACTGGGATTTACTCTGCTGGATGGATGTCCACGTAATTTACATACTTTATTTACAGCAGAACGGGGATTCATTCTGCTAAATGAATGTCAAATAATCAACTTAAATTATTTAGAATGGAATGGGGATTTATTCTGCTAAAAAAATGTTAAAGTTTAGCATAACCTATTCACATTTGTATGGTAACTTAATGGTATCGACAATAGAATCCCTTGTGCTCAAAACAGTGTTTTATAAAAGAAAGTTACCTTTAAAACAATTTGATCCTTAGAAAACAAAATAATTAAAAACTTAGACCTCCTTTTAGGTAATAAATACAGGTTAAACCCTTAATTAAATCATAGTCAAGTCTTAATTAAGTCTTAACTTAAACTTAATTATTAATTAATAAATAATTAACTTATAACAACCCTTTATTAATTAATTAATCATAATTAAACACTTGCTTAATAATTAACTAATAATTAATCATATACTTAATTAATGTTTAGTTAAAAACTAACCTTATACTTAACTCATAATTAATTAAAAATTAATCTTACTCAATCATTACTTAATTAAATTTAATCTCACTTTAAAAGATAATTAAGTAGTAACTAATCTCCACTTAATTAAAATTAATAAACGTTGTTTAATACTTAATTAATTATTAATTACCAAAATTAATTAATTATAAATTAATTATTAAATTCTTAATTAACTTTTTAAACATCATTATTAAGTTTGTAAAACATTTCTAAAGTACTTTTAAGTATAAAAAACTTAATTTTGTAAAAAGTTGAATTTTCACCGAACTACATCCATAGCTACTATTACTATGGATACCATAACTTGAAATTGTTTTTCTAAGTTTACTTTGAAAACTTATCACTTTTGGAAGCTCGTTTACTTTTACAACACATAAAGCAAGTGTTTATAAAAGTAAAACTAAGTTCAGAACTTGAAGATGGTTTTTTATTTGAAAATAATTCAACATAAATTTCCACAAGGAATCCAAGTCGCCAATACCATATAAAGGTGCCAACTTTTCTTAGCATATTATAATCATGTCCATAGCATACATAACATATAACAAACCACAAACACAAGTAAAGATTTCAAATTTACATCGTCCAACACATAAAGATCCTAACTTGTAAACTTTTACTAACATTTAACTTCCATTTAAAGTTTATACCACATTACAACCAAACATGTATATACACAAACTAATCAACATCAAATCCAACCAAATAATCAAGATATTAAACAACAAAATAGACAGCATATCAAGGTTAAATCTTTTCCTCAAAAGAAAGAAATTTACTCACAAAAATTAACCAAATTTTTTCTAAAACCTGAAATAGGCCTAGATCTTTGAAGTTTTCTTTAAAAGAAATGATTTTTAGCCTTAAGCACCACAAAGTGAGCTTGGACTATAGGGTGGGTAGGCTCGGCCATGATTGTTAGAGGAGGGTTTGGCTTTATTAAAGAAGTAGAAGTGGGGTAGGAAGGTGAATAAAGGTTTTGAGATAAGTTTAAGAGCTTTTAAAGTGAAAAAAAAAATTGATTTCAAAAACTTTGGAAAGGCATAGAAGCCATTAAAAGTTTTAGAAAGCTTAAAGAAGATGAATTTTTATTGAAAAGGATGAAAATGAAATGGTAAAGGACAGAGAAATTTTAGAGTTAGTTTTACATAAATGAAAATTGGAAAATTACCGAAACAGCCTTCCTTAAATACCCTCTACACATTAAAATCCACATCATCACCTCACCTCCTTTCTTACCTTGTAATACATGTTTCCCCCTCTTACACACTTTCACATCAAGTACAAAACCATGTATTACATGTCAGATAATAAGTGTTCTTATGTATCTTAAGTTTAAATTTACTTCTAAACTTCATTTCATGTTACATGTCCTTTATTTTATTTAAGTAAATTTATATGTTTACCTTGTTATAATTAAGTTTAACCATACTTATTTTATTTGTAAATGTGTATATGTAAACTATAATGTACTTGACAACTTTTAGACACTAAAAGGTCGGAAATTCAGAAAATGATTTTCGGTCACATTTTCTAATTTCCTTTGAACTAATTATTTTATAAATGCATTTTGAAACTCACTTCACCATCATTAATCAATATTCAAAAAGGTGTATTTTGAATAATAAAATACGTTTATTAATTATTAAATAATCCATTAAATATTCATATTTAAAGTGATTAAATTTCAGGTCGTTACACTTAGGGAGTTTTGATTTGCGAAAACATCATATTATAAACCCCCAAAACTCCTTCAATGCGAAATGTCAATTCTAGGTTGGAATCTCAGTTATTTAAGTCAAAATAATAGAAATTGTGTAGATTTGCATTTTGAAAATTTTAACTTTTGTTCCACTACTTATTCTTTTTCTTTGAATTTGATTAAAGAATTTTGATAAAGGAATATTGTGTGAGGTATGAATTTTATTCGTAATTTGCACTACTTATTCTCATAAATTAAATAGAAATTTCATTACTTATTTTAATGTGAAAAAGGATTTGAATAGAATGTAAATAATTGGAATTATATGTTTCTATTGTCAATATATTCCATTATATTTATGTAATAAGTTGAATTTAAATTATAGTTGTGTACAAGTCTATTGATTGGAAATTTTGGATATGAATATTGGAATTCTAGTATTGTTGATAATATAGAATGAGAATTATATAATTGTTTAAAGAGTTGACATTTAAATGCTAGTTTAGGGCGTATATCCTACACGCTTAGAAAATACTATACGCGTATAAGTTAGCGTAATTAATGTATAATTATAATGTATTATTGCATAGTTAAACAGGTTATTAAATCTTATTAAATCATTATTAGGAAGATAATTAATGTTAAAGATGAAATAAGATAGATTTCTTATAAGGCATTAATTTTAGAAACAGTGAGATGTGTGATAATACATCTAGAGTGTGATATGAAGTACGATTAAGTTATAAGGATGTAAGGTCAGCCAAATGTACCGGGAAGTCTGCCCAGCTAATCTGGTTACTAGTAGTGTAAGTTTAGGTTGATGTGAGACATCTCATATAATAAGTGACTATGATGATACGAGGTTAGTCCTAAATTCTGGAGGATAAATCTGCCTAGCTAATCTGGCTGCCGGTACCTACAAATAGTCAGGTTAATATGAGATGTCAATGTGGGGTATGGGTCATAATACGAAGGACATGCTTTAGAGATTGAAGGTATTAAGCGATTGTGAGAGGCCTGCCTCTTCTTAATGTAAGAAGTAGTAAATGGTTAGGGTATGGGTTAGATACAGTATAAGATATCTCGAGAAAAGGTTCACTTCAATAGGAAGTATTAAGTGGCTGAAGAGATTTCATGCATTGTCAGCTGGACAGTTAATAGTAAGGAGTTCG
Organism: Allium cepa; assembly: GCA_030765085.1. Classification (NCBI taxonomy): domain Eukaryota; kingdom Viridiplantae; phylum Streptophyta; class Magnoliopsida; order Asparagales; family Amaryllidaceae; genus Allium; species Allium cepa. Next base: position 538,176,001 of record CM060934.1, on the reverse strand, counting down.
CTTGGATTATAGGTAGTAGATGATGTGGTCCTGCCTTAAATTAGGTATTAAATGTTCGAGGTCTACCTAATTCCCATTAAAATGAATTAAGTGACTTGAGTACTATCTCTTACATTGATAGGACATTATGGACGATAAATATGGATTTCTGGGTTGATAGAAAATTAATAATGGGCTTATATTTGGAAAACCTTTCATTGAAGTTTGAAAGAAGTCATTGGGCTTACATTTGAAAAGACTTATGATATAGGTAGAAATGCAAGACATGTTCCTATATAAATTATACTGCCCAAACACTAATATAGTAAGGCTCGAGATTTTTATTTACCGGGGTTGTTATATTTTGTATTGGAGCTTAGGTTACCCGACCAATAGGGATAGGCATATATATGAGAGGCGTACCTATTATTTTTAAAAGTATTTTTCAAAAGTCCTATAATATATAAATATATATACTTATTTTAAATATACGCAAAAACAATAAGAAAATCTTTACCTTAGCACATAGTACTATCTTAGGAAATGTAAATGGAAAGGATTGTAACTCCAAGGTTAATAAGGCAATAAATGTGCAATAAATAGGGATTTACAAGAATTTAGTAAAAATAGAAATAGAACAAGCAGAGCGATTATTAGGTTAATTATGGAGAGTCAAGGAAGGCATAATAGGTAAAATGTGAATGAATAAATAAATGTCTTTAAGGAGTGTCCATTAGAATAAAACATATATTACGGACAAGTGACATTTATAGAAATAGCAAATAAACATGTTAGATAGTAATTAAATATCATAAGGCAGTATAATTGTTATGGGTAAATTATACAGTCTTAATTATACAGACGAAGGTTAATGGGCCTAGTTAATACAAAAAATAGATGGAAGATGAGAATCAATATGTTATAAACAACCGAAAGTAAGGAATAGAGCAAGATGTGAAAAAGGAGTGGAGCAAGTTCCCACAAAAAAGTGTACCTTAATCACCGCAAGAAGATAATTGGATTTTTATGAACATTGAGTAGGGAAGAAGGAAAGTTCAATAGGAAGGACCATTAAAGTCAATTTCTAAATCCAACTCCATAGGCAAAATTTGATAAAGATGTTGGGAAAATTCCTTGAAATGTTTTGGATAAGTTTTCAAAGGATTTATTGAGAAATGGTTTTGAAAAAGTAAGGAAATTTGGAAACTCGTAATTTAAAATTTAGTTGGGTCAAAAAATTTTTATTAAAAGGTTTCAGGTAAAAAAAGATACTATTTTTGAAGTTCTAGTTTAAAATTGTTTGAGTGAAAAAGTTTTTTAATTTTAGAGAAATGGATTTTTCTTTTTTTAAAATAAATGTAAGATAGAGCATAGACCGGACTTGATGATTTTTCTTCTATTTCATAAATTCGAAAGATCTTTTTTTTAATTTCTTTCAAAAAGCGGTGAATAAATGGAAATGGAACTTAACTAAATTAAGGAATAGAGAATAGAAGGATAAGAATAAGTAGGATAGGAGGGATATTTCTGTATAAGGAAAATACATAGAATAACAACCGAAGTATGAGCTAATTAGTTAGGAGAAAAATAAATAGAGGTAGTATTGGGAAATTTGGATAGAAATAACATTATGAATTTATAAACAACATGATAAGTAATTTAGTAAGAAATTAATAGGATAGAAGTTATTCTTACCTACTTCACTTTTCATTGTTTAAATTTATAGAACATGTTTTTGAGAAATTTTTTAACTATTGGATGGAAGTAAAAGATGATAACTAATAAATGAGATGTTGCAATCCTATGAATGTTATAAGGAAAAAAAAATTATGTGAGGGCGAGAATTTTATATACTCATTTTAGAATTTGTAAATTGGTAACAAAAGAAAAATATAGGAATTTGACATGTATACGAATAAATTGTGGTTTTAAGTTTACTTCTCATAGAACTAGAAATATTTTTGAAATAATATATGACTAATAAAGTAAATGTAACAACCCATAATTTTGTAAATATTTTTAATTAAATTTTATTTGAAAACTTTAATTTTTAAATTATTTAAAATTGAATTTTTGGAATTTTCCAATGTAAGTTTGGAATTTGTTTGTAATTTATTTTCCAAATTCAATAAATTAAACATTTTTTGAAAATTTTACATTTTTGGGTCAAACTTTGACTTTTATTTGAAAAGTTTAAAATTTTAAAATTTTAAGTTTTAACTTTATTTGAAGTTGGATATAATTACAATATCCGTTCTGCTTTTTATTTCATTTAATTCTGATTTATACTTTTAAAACTGAATAAAGTACAGCGTTTTACAAACAATTAATTTCTGTGTTTATTTTATATTTTTCCTATGACCATCTTTTATTTTATTTTCTATTTTGTTTCCTCTAGGCTTTATTTATTTATTGAATTTTATTTGTGCATATTATTTTATTTAATGGCTTGGAAACGATTAATTTGACATACGTTACTTTGTTTAATCAGGCATAGGTCACATTTGCTTTATTTCTTGCCTTTTCATTTGCATGACTCTTTATTACTGGCTTTAGCCATACAAACTCTTTACCTAGCCGTGTATTTCTCATTTGCAAGTCACGTACAAGAATATTTATTTCTCATTTCAAAACTCCTCATTTTCATTTGCATTTAAGAATAAAATATATATAAGTTTCTTTCCCCTAAATTATTGCCTTTTCTTTTCTTGCCTTCTCATTTTTCCTTAGCCATTCATTTTTTTTACAAACCCGAGCTGCCATCACTTTGTAAACCACGTACAAAGTTTCTCAAATCCATCTCATTCATTTGCGTTACAGAGAAAGAAAAAAATATAGCAAGTTCAATCCATGGCTTCTTCTTCCTCTTCTTTCTCCTTTTCTTTTTCTCTTTTCTTTCTTTGTTTTCTTCATGTATAGGCTCGGCCTCTACCTCCTCTAGCCGAATTCACCACTCCACAACCACCTATACTGACCACATCACCTCCTCATCTACACAAAACCAAAAGTTATGACCACCATGTGCAGAACACCACCAAAACTTGTTGAAAACATAGCCTAGCATACCAAAAACAAGTTGTGGCCGAGCATGCTATGATGTGGTCTAGCCAATTTGCATATGGCCGAGCCCACTTGCTTGTTGTTTGATCATCTTGCTTTGTTTTATCAAAAGGTTATGGCACTTTGTCATATTTTTCCATTGTTTATATTCTAATCTTTGTGTTGAGAATTATATTCTTATGTTTGTTGTATTTGTTTGCATACGAGATTTGGATCTGACTCTTCATTCACTCAAAAATATAGTCGTGCTTTGTCGTTCCTTTTCGTGCTTTGTGGAGTTTAGATTTGGGTTTGAATTTCAATTCTAGCTTTAAAAATGTGAGATTTTTCACCCTAGACATACGTACTTTTATAATTGTGAAATGATGACAAGTGAATTGTAGAAATTATTATGCTATGTTCATACATGCTTATGATTGATTATATGATGTTAAATGTTATTTATATATTTTTTACATCATCTGTTATGATATTATATGCTATATTGTTATATTTATTTCCTGTATATCACACTGTAAGTTTCCTATCACTATGGGTTGAAATGATACATACCCGAACGGACTTTAGGATAAAGAAAGTCACTATGGGCTGAAATATAGGCTCGATTTTTATTGTATTTATTTTACCTGGAATTGCGGGTTTGAAATGATAGAACCCGGATTTTTCTTTTTAAATTATGGATTGAAATGATATATATCTGTATCACTTGACCTAGGTTAGAAAACAATATACAGGCCCATGGTTATATTTTTAAATAATATTTTCCTAAAATTTATTAAGTATTTTTAAATAATATTTTCCTAAAAGATTATTAAGTAATTTTGAGTTTATAAATATATGAAAGTTTAATTTAAAATTTGAATTAATGCTTTAAATTATAAAGGTATATTGTTCTATAAGTTAAAATTTATAAGTTAATAATTGGTTTTAAGTTGAATTAAAAATCTTTATTGATGTATAATTTAATAATTAAATTTGATTCAATTTGGAATCTTAAATCTAACCTAGAAAATTTTAATAAAGGTTATTTCCTCAATGGACATGTTTTGTATAATAAATAATGTATTTTGAACTGGTAAAATGGAATACAGTTTTAATTGGACAATTTGTAATAAAATTTAACTAGAAAATCATAGTTAATTGATGTCTAAATGAATAGATCTATGAAGAAAATTTGATTGTTATATTAACTATGATTAAATATTCTTTTGTGAAATGTTATGTTTTGTAAGATGAATAACTATGACTTTAAAATGGAAAAATGTAAATTAAAACATACATGTGAGATGTAAGTTTAATTAATATTTTAATTGATTAACTATAACAAACATAACGAAAGAAACATGTAAAGTTTTAATTAATACAATAAACATGTAAAGTTTTAATTAATGAAAGAAATGTGTAAAATTCAAATTAATAAAAGAAACATGTAAAGTTTTAATTAGTGTAATATTGATTAAAATAATAAATGCTCTTTATTGAAATAAAAAATGTAAATTAAAACGTACATTTGATAATGTAAGTTTTAATTAGTGTAATATTGATTAAAGTAATAAATGCTCTTTATTGAAATAAAAAATGTAAATTAAAACGTACATTTGGTAATGTAAGTTTTAATTAGTGTAATATTGATTAAAGTAATAAATGCTCTTTATTGAAATAAAAAATGTAAATTAAAACGTAGATTTGATAATGTAAGTTTTAATTAGTGTAATATTGATTAAAATAATAATGCTCTTTATTGTAATAAAAATGTAAATTAAAACGTACATTTGATAATGTAAGTTTTAATTAGTGTAATATTGATTAGAATGATAAATGCTCTTTATTGAAATAAATGAAAGTTAAAACGTACATTTGACATGTAAGTTTTAATTAATGTAATGGTGTATTTTAAATTGATTAAAATGATAAATGTTCCTTACTGTAAAAATAGAATGTAAGTTGATAATGTACGTTTGATAAGTAAGTTTTAATTAATGTAAATGGCATATTTTAAATGATTAAAATAATAAAATTTCTTTATTGTAATAATAAATGTAAGTTAATAATGTACTTTTAACTTAACATAAGAATTTCAGCTTTAAATTAGATATTACAGTAACAAAGTTTATTTAACTATAAGGCTATGATAAAATGACCGTGTTAAAATTTGTAGGTATATAAATACTTTGATTATGTAAAATGTTAAAGTTGGAAGTATTACATTCTAAAAATGCTATGATTCCTTAAGGTTACATTTCCAAAGTATTGTGATTTTAAGCAGTATGAATTCCTAATGATAACATTTCTAAATTGTTAGGATTTCAAAGTATTATGATTTCAAAGTGTTTGGTTTCAGAGTTGTTATAACTTGTAAGTAATATGATTTTGGAAATGAATTTACTGAAAATTGTATTTAATTAAGAATTGTCTTTATATCTATTAATTTGAAACTTGTTGAAATTAAAGATTTAATAATATGACTTTATAAAGTAGCTTGGTTTAAGATAATTTAAAGGAATATTTCAAGTTAAATAGATTGAAGGAAATATTCAGTGATTTGGAAATGTGGGCTTTATTTAAATGATATATTGGTTTTGTTTTGAAATGAAATAATATAGTATTTAGCTTTGAAATGGATATTATTTAGGAAAGTAATGGTACTTGATTTTAAATAGTTTTGGCATATAAATGTTTTGAAATAAATATCCATGGGTTATAATAACGATTGTTTTAAAGAGACCGGGATCAGATATGGACATACTCTCTGTCGATACCGAAAACCATTTAACAACCGTGTACGCGGTGAGATTTCAGAATGAAGTAGGATGGCGGCGGCGTTCTTTTGAGGTATATGCATGGACCCGACTCCCATGAGTTGGCTTAAGGGGCTAAAATAGGAGCGATCGACGGGCTAATGAGGAAGCTAGCTCCTCTTATCGGACGCACTCCTTCGATACCATTCTATTACTTTGTGATTGATTGGGGCCCTTTAGATTTTGGGGGTATGGCTCGAGGTGGGCGGTAGTAGCTGCTACGCGTTACCACCGGTCCGGAAGCGTAATTGGTATATATACCCTGGCATTTCCTAGTTGTGTCGTGTCACCTACCTAGCGAGCCTTGTACGAGTTTGATTTGTGTAGTACCTATGGAGCATCTTCTCGTAGCCTCCCGATCAATAGGTATGCAGGTGTTGTATAGACTACTGGCACTATTACGTGTTAAGGTGGAAAATGTAAAGCCTAAACGCTATTTAAAAGTAAGTTTATTTTACTATAGACCTTACTATAATAGCGAAATATTACTACATAGTAAATAGTTTAACGGACCCTTAGAGGATTGGCGGTCCTAAGCATCCTTTAAGTTACTTGTACCTTTCTATTACAGTTCACTTGAGCTGGTTTACATTGTACAAGTATGTATGTCCTGACTCGAGTGTTTTATGTTTTGCTTTACGCTCTGGTCAGACTGAGTGATAAAGCATTAGAGACTTGCCTTCAGAGTTAGAGCTTTGCTTGAAGATCCAGCTATCTATTTCATTTCAGTTATCCAGTTGATTCCAGTAATGTATTCTGTTTGTATCTTGTTTAATTCTGATGTATATTATATAGTAGCTTCATGAACTACTATCTCTTTGCTTCCCTGCATTATATTACTCTATGCCTGTGATCTGTGATTTATTTATTTACTGCGTATTCTAAGTTTGCCAAATTTGAATTAACAATTCGGTATTTTGAGATATTCAAGTCAGGACATGTGCGGATGCGAATGGTTGAAAAGATCGGGTCGTTACAGTTGGTATCAGAGCTTTGGCTCTAGGAAAAACTTAGCATATATGGTAAATTTATTTACAGAATCACTTTTCTTCAAGCTTGAATCTCTTCCTCTTTGACTCGATTTCCTTTGAATTTTGGAACGTTCCCTCGGTTCCGAAAACCATTCTTGTCCCTCACTATTCGTATTCTTCTGAATTCTGGAGCATCCCATAGCTCCACTAAATGACTGGTAAAGGGTGAAACTCCTTTACAATTAGCATCGTTTCACCGAAGATTTCTATATATCCTCGGTTAGATGCTAGTATCTCTTGTTGTCCCGAATTCTATCTCTTGAGATCGAATGTAGATTTACTCAGGATTCTGCACCAATCTAATTCTTGAAGTCGCGGTTGATCTGATTAAGGTTGCCCATGATTTATATAAGCTTATCCATTTTCCTTATTCTGTTATTCAATCATCGTATCCTTATTCCCAACTTATCCTCGAATCGAAATTTTCTTTGATTTGAGTTAATAAAAGTTTGAATCCCTATCATTGCTTTGAAAACCTATTCCTATATAGTGTATTTGCAAATCTATATTTAAATGTTTTATATATTGTGTTGTTTGAGTTGTTGATTTGGGTTTCGATCCATTCGTCTGATCAACGCTATCGATAGGATCTCCAAAACACTTGAACAGAGCAAACCGACACGATATGGTTTCCAAATTTAAATTTAATAAAATTTGTATAATTATATTATACATACATATATATATATGTATAATTTTTTGAATTTTTGATAATTAATTGAATTGGATGTTAGAAAATAGTATTTGATTTTGTATATAGTTTGTAAACCATTGGCTTTGTCTCATATATAAACAATTGAACTATAAAACATGGTTATAAATTAATTTGGAAATTTAAAACGAATTTAAATCAAGAAGCTGAGAATTTAATTTCCGATGGTTTCAAACTTTGTGTTTAAAGTTTAAAAGGGCGTATTATTTAAAGTATTTCAAGCAGAAATTGTTTCAAAGAAATTCTAATTTCTAAATCAGTGCTCTTCTTATTGTCGTCGAAAAATAATTTCGGTGATGATTGCAGCATCATCGACATTCATTTTCGAGTTTCGAAGTGAAGAGACCATTCTGTAGCTTTTCCATAGTCTTTATTTGGAGAATTAAATTGATTTGAATTTCAAAAATATGACTTGATTTATAATATATGTGATATATGATTAAAAATATGTGATTTGATATATATTGTGTATATTTATTTATCTCTAATTGTTTGAAGTTAATCGGAGATTAATTCTAAAATTTTACCTTAAGGGAAAATTTCAATTATAAAAGGAAATTAAATTATGAATAAACATGTTAGCTTGGATAATTGAATTAAGAAAATTTTTATTTGTATAACATTTTATTGCATTTTAATGTAACTTACCTAAATTATTTAAAAGTTAACTATGTAATTAGATAATATACAATATAAAAGGATTTTATAAATAAAATTTGAGTATTTTTATTAAATTTTAGTAACAAAAAGATTAATAGAGATAAATAGAATAAGAGTTAATTGAATAAAATACAATATAAATGATGTTAAGGGAATTTATAAATAAATCGGAGTAGTTATAATAAAACGTAAATACACTTAACTTATGTGATTAGATATATTAAGTGGAATAAATCTAATAATAATTTAGAATAAAGAAGGATTAAATTTATTGAATAAATTATGAGTATAATAAATGATTTTCAAATGCATGGTTTAGAAATTTGTTAATTTAAGATGATTGGATGATAAGATAATGAAATTAGAAATAGTTAAGATTTATTTAACTCAGGTGAAATCAAGCATTAATTTAAGTTGAAATTTTCATGGTTTAAAGTTTATTATCTTATCTTGTTTTCCAATCCCTTTTCTTTCGGGATGATTCTATTCTCCTACTTCCTTCCTTTTCGGGAACAAAAAGTTTAAGTGGGAGAGAGTGTAACAACCCATAATTTTGTAAATATTTTTAATTAAATCTTATTTGAAAACTTTAATTTTTAAATTATTTAACATTGAATTTCTAGAATTTTCCAATGTAAGTTTGGAATTTGTTTGTAATTTATTTTCCAAATTCAATAAATTAAACATTTTTCAAAAAATTTATATTTTTTGGTCAGACTTTGACTTTTATTTGGAAAGTTTAAAATTCTAAATTTTTGATTTCTAATCTTTTATTTGAATTCGGATATAATTATAATATCCGTTCTGCTTTTGTTTCATTTAATTCTGATTTATACTCTAAAATTGAATAAAGCACAGCGTTTTACAAACAATTAATTTTTGTGTTTATTTTATATTTTTCCTATGACCATCTTTTATTTTATTTTCTATTTTGTTTCCTCTAGACTTTATTTATTTATTGAAGTTTATTTGTATATATTCTTTTATTTAATGGTTTGGAAACATTTAATTAGACATACATTACTTTGTTTAATTAGGCATAAGTCACATTTGCTTTATTTCTTGCCTTTTCATTTGCATGGCCTCTTTATTACTTGCTTTAGCTGTACAAACTCTTTACCTAACCGTGTATTTCTCATTTGCAAATCCCGTACAAGAAGATTTATTTCTCATTTCAAAACTCCTCATTTTCATTTGCATTTAAGAATAAAATATATATAAGTTTCTTTCCCCTAAATTGTTGCCTTTTCTTTTCTTGCCTTCTCATCTTTCCTTAGCCGTTCATTTTGTTTTACAAACCCTAGTCGCCATTACTTTTTAAACCACGTACAAAGTTTCTCAAATCCATCTCATTCATTTGCATTTCAGAGAAAGAAAAAAAATATAGCAAGTTCAATCCATGGCTTCTTCTTCCTCTTCTTTCTCGTTTTCTTTTTCTCTTTTCTTTCTTTGTTTTCTTCATGAATAGGCTCGGCCTCTACCTCCTCCAGCCGACTTCACCACTCCACAACCACCTAGACCAACCACATAACCTCCTCGTCTCCAAAAACCAAAAGCCATGACCACCATGTGCAAAACTCCACCAAAACTTGTTGAAAACAGAGCCTAGCATACCAAAAACAAGTTGTGGCTGAGCATGCTATGATGTGGTCTAGCCAATTTGCATGTGGCCGATCCCACTTGCTTGTTGTTTGATCATCTTGCTTTGTTTTATCAAAAGGTTATGCCACTTTGTCATATTTTCTATTGTTTAAATTCTGATCTTTGTGTTAAGAATTATATTCTTAATTTTGTTGTATTTGTTTGCATACGAGATTTGGATCTGACTCTTCATTCACTCAAAAATATAATCGTGCTTTGTCTTACCTTTTCGTGCTTTACAGAGTTTAGATTTGGGTTTGAATTTTAATTCTAGCGTTAAAAAGGTGAGATTTTTCACTCTAGACATACATACTTTTATAATTGTGAAATGATGACAAGTGAATTGTAGAAATTATTATGCTATGTTCATACATGCTTATGATTGATTATATGATGTTAAATGTTATTTATATATTTGTTACATCATCTGTTATGATATTTTATGCTATATTGTTATATTTATTTCCTGTATAGCACAATGCAAGTTCCCTATCACTATGGGTTGAAATGATACATACCCGAACGGACTTTAGGATAAGGAAAATCACAATAGGATAAAATATAGGCTCGAGTTATTTTTATTGATTTTTATTGTATTTATTTTACTTGGCACTGCGGGTTTGAAATGATAGAACCCGAATTTTTCTTTTTAAATTACGGATGGAAATGATATATATATCCATATCACTTGACCTAGGTTAACATTATACAGGCCCATGGTTATATTTTTTAAATAATATTTTCCTAAAATTTATTAAATATTTTTAAATAATATTTTCCTAAAAGATTATTAAGTAATTTTAAGTTTATAAATATATGAAAGTTTAACTTAAAATTGAATTAGTGCTTTAAATTATAAAGGTATATTGGTTTTACTGTAAGTTAAAATTTATAAGTTAATAATTGGTTTTAAGTTGAATTAAAAATCTTTATTGATGATAAATAATTTAACAAATGAATGTGATTTAATTTGGAATCTTAAATCTAACCTAGAAAATTTTATAAAGGTTATTTCCAAAATGGACATATTTTGTATAATAAATAATGTATTTTGAACTGGTAAAATGGAATACAGTTTTAATTGGACAATTTTTAATAAAATTTATTTAACTAGAAAATCATAGTTAATTAATGTCTAAATAAATAGATCTATGAAGAAAATTTGATTGTTATATTAACTATGATAAAATATTCTTTTGTGAAATGCTATGTTTTGTAAGATAAATGGTTATGGCTTTAAAATGGAAAAAATGCAAGTTAAAACATACATGTGAGATGTAAATTTAATTAATATTTTAATTGATTAATATAATAAATGTTCTTTACTGTAATAACAAAAACGAAAGAAACATGTAAAGTTTTAATTAATGCAAGAAACATGTAAAGTTTTAATTAATGAAAGAAACGTCTAAAGTTCTAATTAATAAAAGAAACATGTAAAGTTTTAGTTAGTGTAATATTGATTAAATGATAAATGCTCTTTATTGTAATAGAAATGTAAATTAAAATGTACATTTGATAATGTAATTTTAATTAGTGTAATATTGATTAAAATAATAAATGCTCTTTATTGAAATAAAAATGTAAATTAAAATGTACATTTGATAATGTAAGTTATAATTAGTGTAATATTGATTAAAGTAATAAATTCTCTTTGTTGAAATAAAAAAATGTAAATTAAAACGTACATTTGATAATGTAAGTTTTAATTAGTGTAATATTGATTAAAATAATAAATGCTCTTTATTGTAATAAAAATGTAAATTAAAACGTACATTTGATAATGTAAGTTTTAATTAGTGTAATACTGATTAGAATGATAAATGCTCTTTATTGTAATAAATGTAAGTTAAAACGTACATTTGACATGTAAGTTTTGATTAATGTAATGGTGTATTTTAAATTGATTAAAATGATAAATGTTCCTTACTGTAATAATAAAATGTAAGTTGATAATGTACATTTGATATGTAAGTTTTAATTAATGCAAATGGCATACTTTAAATGATTAAAATAATAAAATTTCTTTATTGTAATAATAAATGTAAGTTTATAATGAACTTTAAACTTAACATAAGAATTTCATCTTTAAATTAGATATTACAGTAACAAAGTTTATTTAACTATAAGACTATGATAAAATGACCATGTTAAAATTTGTAAGTATATAAATACTTTGATTATATAAAATGTTAAAGTGGAAGTATTACATTCCAAAAATGCTATGATTCATTAAGGTTACATTTCCAAAGTATTATGATTTTAAGCAGTATGAATTCCAAATGATAACATTTATAGATTGTTAGGATTTCAAAGTATTATGGTTTCGAAGTGTTTGGTTTCAGAGTTGTTAAAACTTGAAAGTAATATGATTTTGGAAATGAATTTATTGGAAATTGTATTTAATTAAGAATTGTCTTTATGTCTATTAATTTGAAACTTGTTGAAATTAAAGATTTAAGAATATGACTTTATAAAGTGGCTTGTTTTAACATAATTTAAAGGAATATTTCAAGTTAAATAGAATGAAGGAAATATTCGGTGATTTGTAAATGTGGGTTTTATTTAAATGATATATTGGTTTGGTTTTGAAATGAAATAATATAGTATTTAGTTTTGAAATGGATATTATTTTCGGAAGTAACGGTATTTGATTTTAAATGGTTTTGGAATATAAATGTTTTGAAATAAATATGCATGGGTTATAATAATGATTGGTTGTTAAAGAGACCGGGATCGGATAGGGACATACTCTCTGTCGATACGAAAACCATTTTAACAATCGTGTACGCGGTGGAGATTCCAGAATAAAGTAGGATGGCGGCGGCGTTCCTTTGAGATACATACGTGGACTCGACTCCCGTGAGTTGGGTTAAGGTGGCTAAAACAGGAGCGATCGACGAGATAATTGGAAAGCTAGCTCATCTTATCGGACAAACTCCTTCGATACCATTCTATTACTTTGTGATTGATTGGGGCCCTTTTGATATTGGGTGTGTGGCTCGAGGTGGGCGGTAGTAGCTGCTATGCATTACCACCGTCCGGAAGCATAATTGGTATATCTACCTTGGCATTGCCTAGTTGTGCCATGTCACCTACCCTAGCGAGCCTTGTACGAGTTTGATTTGTGTCGTATCAATGGAGCATCTTCTCGTAGCTTCCCGATCAGGAGGTACGCAAGTGTTGTATAGACTACTGGCACTATTACATGTTAAGGTGGAATATGTAAAGCCTTAACGCTATTTAAAAGTAATTTTGTTTTACTATAGACATTATTATAATAGCGAAATGTTACTACATAGTAAATGTTTAACGGACCCTTAGAGGATGGTTGGTCCCAAGCATCCTTTAAGTTACTTGTACCTTTCTATTACAATTCACTTCAGCTGGTTCACATTGTACAAGTATGTATATCCTGACTCGAGTTTTTTATGTTTTGGTTTACGCTCGGGTCAGACTGAGTGATACAGCATTAGAGACTCACCTTCAGAGTTGGAGCTTTGCTTGAAGATTCAACTATCTATTTCATTTCAGTTATCCAGTTGATTCCAGTGATGTATTCTGTTTGTACTTGATTATCTTATTGAGACTTCTGTTGTATCTTGTTTAACTCTGATGTATATTATATAGTAGCTTCTTAAACTACTATCTCTTTGCTTCCGCTGCATTATATTACTCTGTGTCTGTGATCTATGATTTATTTATTTATTGCATATTCTGAGTTTGCCAAATTTAAGTTAACAATTCGGTATTCTGAGCTATTCAAGTCCGGTATGTGCGGATGCGAATGGTTGAAAAGATCGGGTCCTTACAGTAAATCTATTATTTTGGAATGCTACCTTTGTAAAAGGTTTAAAGGGGGTTAAATTTGGAAAGTAACGGGATTCCATGAAGTTTTCATAAGTATAGGCCGTATTTCATAGAGTAGTAAGTGTTGATTTTGAATTTAATGTGATAAGTTTAATTGTATGAAAAAAATTTACTAAAATTTATTTTGTATATCGTAGAAGGTTTTCGACAAGGGAATTATTTTTCTCCTTTATGGATCTAAGCACTTTTAATTTTTTATTTAATAATATTTTGATTTAATAATTTAGTTTTTAATGTTTTTGAAGTCCAACTTTTAAAGAGATAAATCTCTGTTGTAGAAAGACCTTAAAAAGGAAAAGTTGAAGAAAAGAATTCGTGACTTGTTTTTAGAACTACGCAATTTTTGAAAATTAGAAAATAGGATTTTCATGTTTATATTTTGAAGATAAAGGTTTCGGATAAGGTATTTTATAATTGTAAAATTTTAGTTTTAAGAATGATGAAAACTAAACAATTTTTTTATGGAGTAGATATAGATCACTCCTAGATAAGGTAGTGTAAAGGTTTTAAGATATGAATAAAGTAGGAATAGTATGTACAACCTGATCTGGAAATTTGAAATTAGCCCCAATATTCAATTGTAGAATATTGGTAAAGTTGTGATGATATTCCTGATTTATGATTGGGTTGTAAGTTAGGTTGCCATAGTTGACTTGGAATGTAAATTTCTATGTTTTGATTTATTTGGACCGGTTTTTGTGTAACTTCCATAAATTTTCCAATTCCAAAATGTATAAAAGTATGGCGCTTGAATTAATAAGGAATGGGAAAAATATGTGTAAGATATGGATATTCTTTTTCATAGTTTACACTGACTATTTCAATAAAAGAAAAGGAAATAATTCCTTGTAATTTCAAATGAAGACAAAAAATCATTTTGGTTAATTTATGGAAAATTATAATGGTGATCCTTTTTATAAGAATAGCTTTTATAAATAAAATGTGGAAAAGCATGTTTTAGTTTAGAAATTAACATGTAGACGCACGTATAACCTCACTTAACGTATAAAAAAATGAAATATGTAAATAGCGTAATTTACGGTGATATTCATATTGGTTATCATAAGACTAGGATTTATGGACATTAATTACAAATTTAACTGACAATAAATTTGTGACTAATAGAGAACTAAAAGTAATTAAGTAGGGATGAATTAAGGAATTTAATATAATGAAGGAATTAGATCAGCATAATAAGTGGATTTTGAAACTGGTAACAAGTTTAAAGGAACTTTAATGAGAATTGAATAAAGATGGTTCAACTTTAACATTAGTGATCAATTGTTACGGATATATTAACTGAAGTAATAAATGGACCGCATTTATTAGAAACCAAGAAGAAGAATCAAGGAAGATGGAGAATTAAGTGGAATAACATACAAAGGATGTTCATCTTAATTTAGTAAGGAGTATTAAGGGTCCCAACATCATTAGCAGCAGTTATTGATAAATGGGAACTTCTAGCAAAATATTCTTTTAGTTTTTATTGTTGTCACTGGTTGTCTCTCTTAGGCTATTGGAAAATCATACGATAATAGAAGATATGTTCCTATTTTATCATTGGGTTGATTTTATGGATTGGATTAAACCACCACATAAACATATATATGGGGGAACAACGTAAATAAGGAAATTTTATATGGACACTTAGCAAGTGATAAACTGTAAATAAGACTGTAAGTTAATAAGGAAATTTGGTTAGCAACGGGAAATAAAAGAATGCTTCAATCCCAAAACAATTAGGATTTTTAGAAAAATAAATTTTATTTTACTGAGAGACACCATTCAAGGATGACCATTCACCCGGAGGAGATAAGAAAATATGGATATAAAGAGAATTTTCTATTGGACAAGAATGAAGAAGAAGGTGGCAGAATTTGTCAGTAGGTGTTTGATGTGCCAAAACGAAAAAGATAGAATTGATTAAGAAGATAATGAAGACCATAAAAGATCGCCAGAAATCCTATGTGGACAAGCGAAGAAAAGAGTTAAAATTAGAAGCAGGGGATATCGTGTTTATCAAAGTTTCCCCTCTTAGATAGGACGTCATATTTGGAAAGTTGGTGTTAGACCACAAAACGATATAACACCTTAGATGCCAAATGTAACAAATCATTCCTTGATTTGAATATATATGGAGTAATAATAAGCTAATCTCATCATTTTTCTAGTACATGTACGGAGATCTTAGTCAAGATTAAGCTAACCATACCAACGTGATTAGTGCATATGCGAGGATCTCATATCGACATGATTGAGGACATCACAGTGATACGTTGATTCATCAAGGTATAACCTATCACTTTGAGAACAATCTTATGATAAGATCATTAAAGAGTGAAAGACTAATGGCTTTTGAGGAAAAGTTCATCTTTATCACTGTTGTTTAATATACTCGAAGTCCTCTGAGGCCATTAGAAGTGTCATCTATATATGAGCCCACATTAGCCTTCAGATAGGATAATCCAAAGGGCTCATGGTATGTCATATGTTCAATTGGCAAGGAAGATAAGTCACAAAGTCATGCTAATGTCCATTATTAATGACACTAGGCTAGGCATCTTGTCCTTATGTTCAAAGTCCATAGTTCATGGTTCATATAAATATGCATATAGAAGTTCATTATAATCCAAGTCACTTCGACTAAGTTCTTGTTGATTTATCCAAATCAATAATGTTCAAGAAAGTCACAATCAAAGTCAATATGTAAGGCCAAGTTCATGTTCATTTAATTCGAATATGGTTACAGTCAAATTGAATTATCTTTAATTTAATTTATGGTTACAAGACTTTAATTTTAGAAAAGAAACGGAAATGGAAAATCAACCCCTTAAATGTCGCCCTTGGGGTCGTATTTATAGAGGTAGGGGCCCCCCTCTTCACATCTCCCATCTTCGACATCATAGGCTTCGACCGGTATTTATCCTTGTTTTGATCTTTATAGAGGAAGCATCATCTTATTTTCACGTCTTCAATGTTGTCAACCATCATTGTTAGTGTAAGAGTGGTATCATCGAGGAACTATGGACTATGTCTCCGCTTTTATGTAACATAGGGTCTCTGAGATGGTTGATGATGCTATCAGCGACGGCCTTTAACTATGCCAAGGTTTTCAAAGCTAACGATGGTGCTTACCATCGACATCCTCTTACTTGATCATGTGGTTCTCCATGAATTGCAAAGTGGGTAAATGTTTACAGAGCGTTGTGATTTTCAACAAGGGGCGATGTGACCTTACCTAACCAAATGCTTTCGAAATGCTTGTAAGATGGGATGCCATTGTGGTATTAATAGTTTCTTCGACTATTGATGAAATGCCTCTTCGATGTCAATCTATTACTTATACTTAATACATTCGAAGTCATTTGAATATGGTGTCGGTATTTTGCAGTGCAGTTAAGGTCGAAGTCCTTCATAGCCCCACTGGTATACGATATGGTTGGCACATTTTTGGGTTTAAGTGCTATGTGAGACGTGATGAGGTATACCATCGAAGATGGTCGTTTTCAGCTTCGAAGAGGTATGTTGTTGACAAAATGACTAAGCACAGAGAGATACACCCAAAGAGGTACATTGTTGGCTAAATGTGGTTTTATTCTTCAATATTAGACTCCATAGCATTAATCTCCTTATGATGTCACCGCTTATATCATTACTTTCGATATTGAAATTATATGGATAACACTTAGCCCCCTAGCATGAGAGTAACTTCTACTCTTTAGGATAAAACCAAGGATTCCTTTGCATTTCCCAATCTTTCATTGAGACTCCTTTATCGGACCTATTTTCCTATAAAATATGAAGTGAGTGACATTTTTGTTAGCAATTAGCATTCTGGGTATTAATTGGCATTTATTGTCTATATTTTCCAGCGTGCGTTCAAGTTTGTAATTCCATTATAAGAGATCAATGAATACTAATAAGATTTCAAGTAAAAGCCCATAAGATTAAATGATCATGTCACAAATCTAGGCATAAGAGATTCTCTCTGGAAAATAGTAGAGGCTAGAAGATTATTTGATAATAAACGCCCTTCAACAAAAGAAAGCTAGTAATTCATGTTAGAAACCAATATTGGGGAAGAGCAGGAAACCATAAATCCAAGTCTAGCAATGATGTAGAAACCCGAAAATCCATATTTAAGAATAGTAGTAAACAGAACAATATATCCACGTTTGATATTAATATGAGAAGACCAAAAATGTGTATCTGATAGAAGATCATAAATCCAAATAAGAAGTCCAGAAATTCATATATGGAAATAATAATAGAAGACCGCAAATTCATATAAGAAGACCAGATATCCATATAAGAAGACCAAAAATCCATATTCGGTAAATTAATAGAAGACCAGAAACTCATATAAGAAGGCCAAAAATTCATATCTGAAAATAATATTAGGAGATCATAAATTCATATAAGAAGACCAAAAATCCATATTCGGTAATAGTAATAATTGAAGAACAAAAACCTATATAAGAAGACCAGAAATTCATATAAGAAGACTAGAAATCTATATCCCGTACTAATAATAGAAGACTAGAAACCCATATAAGAAGACCACAAATCTATATTTGGTAATAATAATAGAAGATCATAAACACATATGAGAAGACCAAAAATCCATTTCTGGCAATAAGATTAGGAGACCAGAAATTCATGTACTCGATGCTTCCTTCCTATAGAAGAATTGCTTTGATTTAAAGCGCTGCTTAACTCAGAGTCAAAAGTATTGGGAGCACTATTTGACTTGGATTTTGATTGACTGGGTGCACTACCTGGCTCTTGATCTTGATTGACTTTGAAACAATGCTTGGCTCTTGATTTTGATTGACTTTGGAGCACTACTTTGCGTTTGATTTTGATTGACTTTGGAGCACTACTTGGCTTTTGATTTTGATTGATCTTCTTTTTGAAGATTTTGGTGCTTTAGTAAGGCCTTTAATGACGACTTTAATGATAATAATATACTGGAACATGTAAAGTTAAGAGTTTGGTTATTTAAATAGTCCTTTCATCCTTAAAAGAAGGCAACTAACAATTTTTAAAAGAAAACTTAAAGAATCTCATAACCATAACCAATGTTAGAGAGGTAGGAACTCCAACCTCAATGGACAATGATGACGTCGAAAATATTGTAGCTAATTAAGCAATTTTATAGTATGATAAAAATTGAAATATCAAAAGTGTGAAGTCGTATAAAGCCCTATCTACAGAGT
Source organism: Allium cepa (assembly GCA_030765085.1). Taxonomy (NCBI): domain Eukaryota; kingdom Viridiplantae; phylum Streptophyta; class Magnoliopsida; order Asparagales; family Amaryllidaceae; genus Allium; species Allium cepa. Next base: position 538,157,031 of record CM060934.1, on the reverse strand, counting down.
TGAAGGTAATTGTAAAAAAATAATAGAGCATTGTTAATAAAACATAAGTATAAGAAAGCGTCGAAGAAAAATGACTTCGATCCTAATTGACACCGAGTAAGTTGCTAGCATGTTTAACTAAAATAGGCACCAATTATAACTAATAGACTCATAGCTAAGAATAACCTCTCTTTGACTTTGTCGAAGAGGTATGAAATGACTTTAGCTCCGTTAGTTGAATAATTAGTCCCTTAGTAGCGATGACTATCGCGATAAGGCTCTTCGCACCTTACTGAAACTAAAGTTCAATGTTTTCGATGACATATTAATTTTGTTAACTTCAAATTTTCTTATTATCACATTCAATTTATTCTTATAATACTAGAAATTATAGCAAACATAACAGCGGCTTGGAAAGGTGTCATATTGGATTTAAGGGTCATAACTACGTCGATAAGGGTCGAAGTCAATAAGATAAAGAACATAATCGAAGTCATGTAATTTTATTAACTAACAAGCCTGCAATATCCTAAATCAACACTAAATTAAATTATAACATAATTGAGCAATGCAAAGAAAATAGCTAATGGTTAACAGTTTTTGGATTATACAACCTACTTTAAATTGCTAATGATATGGGAAACTGCAACACTAAACCAATTAAAGTAGAAGTGTGTACGGATCCAATACACAACCAAAAACCCTAGACCCCCCAAATCAAAATCATTGATTAATAAATTCAAAAAATAACGGTCGAAATTAGCAATAAAATTAAGACCAGTCAAGCCAAATAGATGAATTCGATGACCGATCCAAAAATAATAAAACCCCAATCACGATTTTAACACGAAAATTTGTGCTTGTAAGTGGAATGAAATCGTACGTTACCTTTGAATCGATGTTAGAGAATGAAATTTTTACAAGTACATTAAGAATTTGATGCTTTCTTAAACTTTTTAATCGTAGGTGGAAGAGGAGTAGAAAAGAATCCAATTATTTAAAGAAGAGGAGGAGATGGTTGAGCACCATCGATTTGATCCAAATGAACGGCTAGATTATAGAATGAAAGATTAATAAGCGGGAAGATGACTTTGATGCTCTTAGCTTAAAAAATCAAGGATTTCTTTATACTAATGGGCAAATGTTATCACTATAAATTTCATTAAAGTAGGTCGGAGAGCCGTGGCTTCATAGTTATAAAAGCAGCTCTCGTCGAAGACATGTGCACAACAGCTTGCTAATGATTTCGGTAGCCAACATCGAAGTCAGGAAGAAAAGAAAAGATAAAGTACCGCTCCTACAATCAGTATCGAAGATGTAGAGTCGATAAGGCACTTAAAGCTAATGATGAAGAGATAGGATACCACTCTTTGTTGATGAAAGATGATGATCAAAGTTACACATCAAGGTTCATAATTGAACCAGACTTAAATAAACATATAAAACAAGATAGAAAACGAATCAAGCACATATGGTCAAGTGCAACACTGTAGTAATATAAAATGGCTCAAACAAGAACAGACCAGTAACTACAACAAGACTCAACACTGAAATAACACCAGCATGGATGGTCGAAGCAAATGCAGTAGCAGATAAGTGAAAACATGAACCAGACCAGTCTACAGATCAGACATGTCCACGTAAAGACTCAAATGCAAACTCAGGCTAGAACAAGCTCGAACACACTTGAACCAAAGATGTATGCATACATATGAAATAGAGGTGACCAGCAAACAAGTGAACATGTTCAAATACACACATCACTTCAAAAGACTCAAGTTCAACCAGCATGTGCAGATTTGAGTACACACTCACACATATGCAATAGTAAACACCAAGTGCAAGACTAAAGTGAACATGCAACAAGAAGAAGTGCACAAACAGTTGCGGACAACAGCCCAAACATGAACATCAAACCAAGTACAAAGTAGTTAATATGAATGTACAGGCACAAGTCAAGGCAGGAAGCAAAGTTCAACCAGAATTGATGTCAATCTCTCACACACACACATATATATGTACATATATGTATGTATGTATGTATGTATATACATGATAATACCCAGTAAACCGGTTTCGAGCAAGGAAGCAGCTAGCACGATGGACCATAAACATCAAGATAGCCTTAACATGTACAAGTTTATGTGCAGTGTCATATATACACAATTATGCATATACACGTATGTATGTGTACAACATATAAAAATGAAGAAATTCAAAGTCGTGGGTCTTGAACAAGTCAAGGTCACATTCAAATGCAGACTGTAAGCAAACTCCAGTGAATTAATAATTTCCAACAAAGAAAAGAGAACAATGAATGAGTCAAGATTCATACACTCTAGATTTTCTCAAAATTCAAATGCCTAAGTTGTAGGAGCAAAAAGAAGGGGACTGATTCAAACCCGTCAACCAAGTTCGATCATATCAGAGATGGAACAAGTCAGCAAATAACAAGTCATACGATCAAAAAACAACGTAGAGGATAAAATCACGAAGTATTCAAAACTCAAATATATGAATATAAATGTAAGAATTCATCCTTATTTAACACATCATCATCGTCGGCATACATTCATTCGAGTTCAAGCAAATATCAAAGCAAGCCATTGAAGTAAATCATAAACCAATAACTCGAATCAAAGTCGAGCATAATCAAAATCGAAAAAGGAAAATCACGCACCAATTTAATCCCAGCATTCAAGCTCGACATAATTGAAGATACCATAAGCTATCAAGGCCAGAGGGTTGATTGACAAAGCAATTCGAAGAAAAATCATCATATCAATCAAGCGATTTCAAGCGGCGCTTCAATTTTCACGAAACCCTAAATTGTTGAAGAGAAGCAAAAGGAAAAGGAACAACCAGAGTTACGAACAAAAAATAAAAGGGAAGCGTGTCTACGTTAATCACTTATTGGATTGGCCTTATATTCTTTTTATTGGGCATAAAAGTCTTAAATAGGGTTTTGAGTTTAATTTTTTATTTTCATTTGTAATTTTATATTCTAAAATTTGTAAAGTCTAGTTGTGTAACTATGTACAAACTACGGGGCATAGTTTGAGAATTCGCAACTCAGTGACTGAGTTGTGGCAGGGTTTTGAGCGTAGAGTTAGGTTAGTCAAGTTAGTGGATGCTGTAAGTTTACGTGTGTAAGTGTCTGACTACTTAATTTCTAGTAGAAACCTTGGAGGCAGCACGTAGGCAGGTTATTGCCGAAGCTGGGTAAATCTGTATGTGATCTCTACTGCATTACTTTCTATTATTATTATTATTATTTCCGCATTAATTTTTATTATTATTAGTAACACCCTATTCACCTCCCCTCTAGGGTGAAAACGATCCTACAAGTGGTATTGGAGCAGGTTAAAAAACCAATTTTTGTTTAAAAAATTTGATTTTTTTTAGTGGCTTCTTTTAATATTACTTTTGCTAAAGTCAATCCATTGTTAGACCACTCATGTTTAATGGTGAATATGCTTATTAGAAAAATAGAATGAAATTTTTTCTGAGAACCATAGATGCATGAAATATTGTTGAAATAGGATATAGGACACTAACAATAATGGTAGATAGTCAAGAAGTTGAAAAACCTCTGGACCAATGGACGGATCTTGAAAATAAATTGCAAAATGCTAATGCTAAAGCTATGAATTCTATTACTTGTTCATTAGATCAAATTGAATTTAATTGTATCTCACATTGTCTAACTGCGTAGGAAATTTGGCACACGCTTGAAGTGACTTATGAAGGAACCTCCCAGGTTAAAGAATCTCGCTTTGCCATGCTTAGTAGCCAGTACGAGAACTTCACAACGGAAAAGGATGAAAGTGCCAAAGAAATGTATGGACGACTTTCTAATCTTGTATACAAATCAAAATCCCTAGGAAGACCATACACAGAGTTGGAAACAATACGAAAAATCCTCAGAATTCTTCCATGAAATTTTGAAGCAAAAGTGACTGATATTCAAGAACCAAAGGATCTGAAACAAATTAAAGTTGAAGAACTCATCAGAAATCTCACCACTTATGAGCTAGAAATCAAATTCAAGGAAGAACGCAAAGGAGGTGATACACAAAAGAAATCAATTACTCTCAAAGGAACAACGAAAAGTGAAGACGACGACAACGACGATAGAGCACCTAGACTGGCACTGATAATAAAGAGATTCAAATGGTGGAACCGCAAATAAGGAAATCTTGCCCTAAATCCTAACTAAGGAGAAGAATCGTTAAAGTTCTAGACAACTCAAAAGAGTAGGAGATCATTTGTCACAACTGCAATAAACTTGGTCATATCAAGCCAAATTGTCCTCAAAATCAATTCAGAAAGGAAAAAAGCCAAAAAGGAGAAGTTTGCAGCTACTTGGGATGAAAGTGATAAAAGCACTGACAGTGAAAGTGAAAAAAGAAATCAGTGTTTTTAGGAGAAATAAGTGACAGCGATGATGACGATCCAAGCGAGGTATTGGAACTTACTCGCAATTACTTATATATTTTCATGAAATAAATGGTTGTTTTGAAAGACTTAAGGAGAAGTATGCTAAAATTGAATCACAAAAGGATAGTTTGATAGAACTAAATATGCAGCTTGATTGAATGGTTCAAAACTATAGAAATAAGTGCCTTAAGTGTGATAAGTGTCCATCATTTGAAGAGGAAATAAAAAAATCAGAAATTAAAATTAAATCGCTTGAAAATGTAATTTTGATTTTGGAAGAAAGTGAAAATACTAGGAGAGAAAATTATATTAAAAAGTGCACTCTGTTATTGAATGAAAATGAATCTCTCAAGTCATGAGTCTAACAGTCATCTATAACTGTAGGAAAATTCTCCAAAGGAAAAAAAATCACTAAATATGATATTGGGGAGACAAACTGTTAATACTGTTAGACAAGGACTTGGGTATACTTAATCTAAAAAGGGTAGAAGTGAAACTAATCATGTCAACTTCAAGTGCATGATTTGTGGAAAAAATGGACAAAATCACAACAATTGCTGGTATAGACCCAAGCACGTGAAAAACATACAAATTTGGGTTCCTAAAGGCACAAATGTAAAATACCTTAAAGTCAAACAAATCTGGATGCCAAAAGAAACAAACACACAATGTCTTGGTTCTACGTGTTTTTCAAAAAATTGTCATTAACAATCGTGGACCTATAAAAACAAATAGGTCACAAAAATCTTTCCTTGTGTAGGTGCATTGACAGGCTAAAGAACAGCAATAGTGGTACCAGGATTTTGGCTGTTCCAGGCACATGACGGGGAACAAATCAAAGTTCCTTAGCCTAGAGAAATACAAAGGTGGCAAAGTCAAAATGGGCTTGAAATTATGCGCCATAATCAGATTTCAATCAGCCAGTGATCAACTGAGAAAATTTGAGTTCCAAAATTAAATTTGGTAAGGATGAAAAAAGTAAGGTAGTTGATCAAAAGAAATATCGAGGTATGATTGATCACTTCTTCATCTTACTACTTCTAGACATTATGTTCTCTGCTTACTATACACGCTTTTAATTAAATCCAAAAGAATCTCATTTTAAAAGCTATAAAAGGATTATAAGGTATTTGTTGCACATACCACGATTTGGTCTATGGTATCCAACTTATGAATACTTTGATTTAAAGGGGTATTCAGATGCAGATTATGATGGTAGTCTAGTTGATAGAAAAATTACTAGTGGGATGTGCTTTATGTTGAGGCATTCATAAGTTGCATCACTTTCACAAAGAAAATATCTACATAAATTTTATTTCAACTGATTTTCAATTGGCAGACGTTTTTACAAAACCCCTTCCAGAAAATATTTTTTTCGGCTGCATCTCAATTTAGGCATTTTAGAAATTTGATTTTGATCTTAAATGCCTATGCTAACTAATCTGACTCCCTACAAATTATCGAAAAGGAAAATAACGACTGAAAAAATTTGATAAGTGTTGATATTAATCCTACATTATGACTTGACACAGTATATTTAGTAAATTTCTTTAAAAATTTAAAAATATTGTAATAACTTTTATTGATAAAAATTCCATGACCATATCTATTTCTATCATATTTCAAACAACCACCACTCCAAAATTAATATAGTATGTCAAAATATGGTATCTAAACAGGAAATTATTCCTTTTTTAATTATCTATAAATAAAATTATCCAAAAGTACTTACTCTCATTTAAAAGTCCTCACGGTTATGCATAGGTGAAGTAATTGGAATCTTTGATTATGTGCTTTTATACTCATTTAAAAGTCCTCACGTTTATGCATGTATGGAATACATATCAAAATTTATTATTAATTAGGCAAGTTTATTCTAACCCCATTTAAAAGCCCTCATGGTTATGCATGGTTAAAAGATGTTTGAAATTCATTTTTTAATAAAAATTGGAAATACTTCTAATCTCATTTAAAAGTCCTAATGGTTATGCATGGTTAGTAAGTATTCAAATTCCTATCATAAATATACCACAAATGGATATGACTATATGGTTTTCTATGCCGATACCATCCCTATCACTCTAAAGTGGAATATACGCCTAACATAGTATTTATGATTTTTGTTTGATTTTTTATTGAAACTTAATATTTATACTAGATTAGGTATTAATGTTGTACTAATGTCTATCACTTTATCTCTATTTTCTAACACTATTACTCTTTTGTTGATAACAAAAGAGGGAGAGAGAAGCTAAAATTTCAACAAATAAGTTCAAAGTTTTTATTTGCATATTATCATATAGGTTCATTGCATTTTTTATTTGCATATTTTTATTTATTTTCATGCATATGTGAAGAGGGAGCATTGTTGTAAGGGGAGTATTCAAATAAGGGGAGCTCATGGAATTCATCAAGACCAAATACATTTAATAAAGTCAAAATCCTAATATATGTTTGTTATCATCAAAAGGGGGAGATTGTAGAATACAATAGCCTATGATTTTTATTTGATGATAATATATATATATATATATATATTTGTTTAAATGTATTCGTTACTATACTATTTTATTTTTCCACATAATTAAATAATATTTGTTGAATAAAATAAAAAACTCAAAATTCATATTCAAACAAATAATTTATTACAAATTCAAATAGTATAAATTTGAGCTCTCACTACATTTCCACATTTTCAATTACAACACAATTTTCAATTTTACAATGTTCACCTCACTACATATTCACTCTCACTCGTATTTAATCTTCAACTCTGCTCCAGCCTGTATCCAGCATCCAAACTATCTGCAAAATAAACACCGACGCGGTAAAATTGAGAAAGAAAATATTTTGCAGTGCAAAATAAAGTGTGTGTTTTGAAAATATTATTTGCCTCGGTTGTTTGGGTCGTTCGTCATCATTTCTTTTAAATTCATTTTACATGAACAGCTTATAACATGCACGGTGTATCAATGTACATTTCACAACCGATATACACTTGTTTGTTAAAACTGCAGGGACAGATGAGCACAAGGTCAAACCCAAGCCTAAGCTGCATGCAACTTTAGTGCACTTATCAAAAGCATAAAAAAACACACTAATACGCATATATGTGTATAGCAACATATTCAAGTACATACAAATATCTGGACTCAAGGCAGTGACATGTATACAAGAAAAATCTGAAAACAAGACATGCAACCATGTACAAAGCAATTGAAAGCATGATAATACATATGGAACTAGAGCAACGCATTGACCAAAGGCAACAACACCCCATAAGACCAGACTCGAATGAACTAGACTAGAGGCAAACACAAACACTCACAACAACAAAGACACCAGATTCAATGACACATGAAGGCTCATAATTGAACCAGACTTAAATGAATATACAAAACAAAATAGAAAATGAGTCAAGCACATATGGTCAAGTGCAACACTGCAGCAACATGAAATGGCTCAAACAAGAACGGACCAGCAACTACAACAAGACTCGACACTGAAATAACACCAGCACGGATGGTCGAAGCAAATGCAGTACCAAATAAGTGAAAACATGAACCAGACCCATCTACAAATCAGACTTACAGGGCAATCAAACATGTCCACATGAAGACTTAAATGCAAAATCGGGCTAGAACAAGCTCGAACACACTTGAATCAGAGATGTATGCATACATATGAAACAGAGGTGACCAGCAAACAAGTGAACATGTTCAGATACATATATCACTTCAAAAGACTCAAGTTCAACCAACATGTGCGGACTTGAGTACACATCCACCCATATGCAACAACGAACACCAAGTGCAAGACTCAAGTGACATGCAATAAGAAGAAGTGCATAAACAAATAGTTGTGGACAGCCGCCCAAAAATGAACATGAAACCAAGTTGTAACGCCCCACCTCTATACCCACGCTAGTCAAGAACACTACGGAGTAATGTTGTCGACTAGCACGGAGAATAAGGCTGTTGAGGAGCGACCATCTGTATAATTGCTTTGTACGAGTACCGATATGCCGGATAAAAATATAACTTTTCATCTCAAGAGGAAATCCGACATACCGACACAAACTCAAAGCTACTACACAGTGGCTATAAGGGTCTTCGGAAACAAATATAGAAATAAACATAACACAAATCAGTCATAGATAATTCATATCACAAAGGCGGAAATAGATATGAATATAACACATGAAAGTGTACATCATAGTAGTGGTCAAACAAGATCCACAATATCAAAAAAAGAATAGATACAAGTGCTAGACAAAAGAATAAGTATACATCATAGAGTCTGTATCTCAAATGTATACAACAAAAACTACTAAACTAAAGTAGTTAGCCAAAAGTCAGAAGATGGTTCCAGATAGGAAGCCATGAGGAAGCACCTGTAATATCTCAGTCTGACCCGAGTATTATTTAAGAAGAAAATAATAAAAGGATCAGTCTAGCTATAAATATCAGATGAAATGATATAGAATAAGAGATACGACTAAACGCATAATAATCACAATGCCAAGCTGTGATAAATAAATAATTGAAAAATCAATAAGAGATTAATCAATATCGCAAAGATCTTCTCAAAGATAAAAAGGAATGTCATACTCCTAATTTCATTCACCAAGCCACAATAAATGACATATATATCAATGCCAATCGTAAAAGTTGGTGAAACATAAATTCCAAAATTCAACGCACGAAATCCAGTAATCACAAGAAAAGGATGGCCAAGACATTGATGTAGTGCAAACGGTACATCCAATGAATAACAAAGCAAAGACATTGATGTACTGCAAACGGTACATCCAATGTATCAAAAGCGTATCATTGATGTAGTGCAAACGGTACATCCAATGAATCAAAAGCAAAGACATTGATGTAGTGCAAACGGTACATCCAATGTATCAAAAGCATATCATTGATGTAGTGCAAACGGTACATCCAATGAATCAAAAGCAAAGACATTGATGCAGTGCAAACGGTACATCCAATGTATCAAAAGCATATCATTGATGTAGTGCAAACGGTACATCCAATGAATCAAAAGCAAAGACATTGATGTAGTGCAAACGGTACATCCAATGTATAAAAAGCAAAGACATCGCACATGCTAGTCTAAAACATAAAATGATCGTCATGATCAAAGAGAAGTGTCGATTACAGTAAGGTAGTAAATATATGAGCTTAGCTTCATGTCCCATAACCACCAGCTTAACTTAAATATTTACGAACAAATTGTAGATCTCTACTAGAAAATTGTCACAAGAGATTCAATCGAACAAGTCCAAGAATTAACCGACGAAGTAAACGCAAGCGTTTCATACCACTTGTTTTACCTAGTCGTTTAATTAGATTTCTCATACGAGTGAGGTAAAGGTTTGTATATACTAATAGATTGGAAAACAGTTTAAGAAATGAGCTTTGTACTAAAATAGTGTTGAAATCATTCGAAGAAAGAGTTTTGATATTTACTACTAGTACAGAAACCTTTATATTTTTAAAGTGACAAATCACAAACATGATTGTAGAAACAATCAATCACGAAAATTCACATACGGAGACGTGAATAAAATCCAAAGAAATCGATAAAGGATCCATTGAAATGGATATTCAAAAATCCCTAAAAAGGAGTCATCAAAGTCATTAACAAATGATAACAACAAAAGGGAAACAACACGAATCGATTAAAGTTGGAAATTCAGACAACTAGGCAAAATAGGCATAGTTGGCAAATAGCAGCAGGTCGGTCGACCGGACTCCCTGAGTCGGTTGACCGAACCAGGGGTTGGAAGTGCTCGGGGCACCAGGTCGGTCGACCGGCCCAGGGGCTCGGTCGGCCGAAGCCTGTAACCCGCACTTCCAAAACAGAGGCAGGAAGTGCCTGGGCTACAGGTCGGTCGGCCGGCCCAGGGGCTCGGTCGGCCGAACCTGTATGCTTGCACTTCCTACCCTATTTCAAAAGAGGTGCAACTCTCGACCAAATTGCAACCGCACGAGCAACGGCGCTAAGGGTTTATGCCAATCGACTACCCGGCCCTATATGCTCCTCGATACATCACCAAAAACATGTTCAAACATCAAAGTTAGGATTTTTAAAGAATTGAACTCAAAACACTAAAAATTGGAATATTCACCAAATCAATCCAAACCAAAAGCAATTGCACAAGAATAAGTGTTAGGAATTCATACCTAACAATCGGAGATAAACATAGACTAAGATGTGAGATAAAAATCTCACCTTTGAACCCAAATCAATGAAGGAGAAGCTTTAAGACAAGGGAAGATCAACCACACTTCAATCTCAACACCAGGAGCTTGAATCTAAGCTCAAAAGAAGAACATTCCCTAAGTTAGGTTTAGGAAATTTCTGAAATCAAAGAGAGAATGAATTGGAGAAGATGAAGAGAAAGCTTACCATTGGGTTCTCTTGAGTTTGGAGCAAGAAGATGGATTTGCTAATGGAAACTAGGGCTTAGGATTTCCTAATTCTTTTTCTCTTCCCCCATTTTTGATGAAGCTTGAATGTATTAGGAAATTATGAAGTAATGAAGAGGAGAGGGGGTTGGAACTGAGCTAGTAAGTGGGGTTATTGGGCTCAGCCCAAACCAAAGCCCTAAGCGAAAAAGGTCAAAATTCTACTATCTCCAAACATATCGAAGTTTATACTCAAAAAGGTCGCAAACGTCATTTTGAACTCAATGGAAGGGGTCCCGAGTCCTAATTCGACCGTTTGCTAAAAGTAGATTTTCGGACCAAAATCCGACGAACGATAAAATATTTAAATAAAATATTTAAATATAAAATCGATAAATATGCGGGTTGTTACAGACTCCCCTCCTTAAAGAAATTGCATCCTCGCAATACTTAAGAGGAAAATAAGAAGTAACAACCATGGAAGCATATCAACACAAAAGAAAATTGAAATAAGAAGTTCACCACAAAGAGCACGAAAGAGTTAGCAAGGACGGGATCGCTCAATGAATTCTCTTGATTCCCAAGAGTAATCCCTAGGATTTGAGAACCATTGAACTTTTACCAAAAAGAATATCTTTATATCGAAGGCGCTCAACCTCCGAAGCAATGATGCGAATAGAATGTTGCTCAAAAGTCAAATTTGGTGAAACTTCAATTTCCACAATATCGCCGGGCACAAGAATAAAAACCGAAAACATAAAAGCATTTCCGTAGATAAAAGACATGGAGAACGTCAAGAATAGCAGAAAATTGAGCCAGTGCAACGGCGTAGTACAGAAACGGTACGCCCGAGAAACTAGAAACTCAAATAATTTGGGACATCAGCGTAGTACAAAATCGGTACGCCAAATGAACCAAAGCCCGAATAATTTCGGAACACCGACGTAATACAAAAACGGTACGTCCAATGAACCGATAAACCGGAACAATGATGTAGTATAATAACAGTACATCCGATGAACCGAACACCATAAAAGAACATCGGACGCTAGTCCATAAAAAAAATGAGATAAAGCTCAATAAAACGAAGTATATCAAAACGTTCGATGAACTTGATAAAAAGATAATTCCATTCAGACATCATCAAAGAATCAACACCTTGTTGCCTACGACAAAGCGCATTGGCAACACAATTTCCCTTCCGGGGATAAAAAGAATATCAAGATCATAAGATTCCAGGAACTCGAGTCAACATGAAATATTCCAAAGATTTATGATCGAGATAGAGAACAAATTTCTCCTCAAAAATGATGATACCAAACTCTAAAAGTGAAAACAATAGCCGCGAGCACTAGATCATGAGTGGCATATCTAGTCTCGGTAAGCTATAATGATTTAGAAACACAAGTGATAGCACGTTCTCCTTTGCAAGAGAACGACATCCAAACCGATACGACTAGTATCGGTACAAATAGCAAAGTCTTGGTTCCCCTTCAGGAATCACAAGAATAAGAGTATCGAAAGGAAAGAACTTCTTTTAAATAATTTTCTTTCCCGAAAAGCTAAAACTTTCAAAATCACAATTATCTCAATGAAAAAATATTTCTAGAAAAATTTACATTTTTACAAGTCAATATATCATGTCTGATTGTCTCGTCAAAGCGTTTAGGAAATTCCTATCGATAACGTTGATCAAGCGCATCGACCAGAATTCTTAAAGCGCTCAACGGGCAATACAATCACAAAATCATCTTCTATATGATAAAAATATCTTTTAACAATTTTTAAGAATATTCTTTGCTCTCTTAAGAGCAAAATCAAATTGTACTTATAAATAAATCTTATGAAAAAGATTTACAAAATTTTCAAATTTTTATTTTCATCCAAAATCAATAAATACACAAATGAAGTCATCGAGATATTCATAGAATACTCGATTTATAAAATGGATGAAACAAGATGGGCAAACTGAATGACATAATAAGTCATTCATAAGAATCATAACGAGTGCGGAATGCGGTAAGTGGAATGCTAACTTCCGCAACTCGTAGCAAATGAAAACCGGTGGCAAGGTCGAGCTGAAAAGACCTTAACACTACTCAAAAGATTGCTTAGGTGACAGTCCTAAGACAAATTCAAAAATACCGAAAAATTTCTCAAACTACATGAATAAGAGAAACAACACTTTCCTGATAGGTGGCCTAAGGAATAAAATGATTCCACCAAAAATTTGAAATCGGAATCACAAAGAAAAATAAAAATCTGCTTAACAGATAGAAAATGTCGAAGATGAATAGTCCATACGGAAAATAGGATATGGGCTTCACAACGATTAAGCCAATCCTTACAAAAATCAATTCCGAAGCCTAAGTATAAATCGGCTTGAAAAGAAAAATCACATTAAATAATTTCGACATCAATGGAAAGCAAATTGAGTGTTGTGGACCCACTAATCCGGATTCACAATCGTCAAAGAAGTCAACAAGACTAAAATATTTTCAAAGAAAAAGAATCAACAAGTTCTTTTGATATAAAAATAATGAGATGAACCCATATCAACAAGAACTCGAAAGGATGATCACAAAACAAATGTAATCAAGGAATAAATAAGAAATGCCTTGACCACGAGAAGTGTTACCAGGAGCTTGCACTACATTGAGCTTTCCCTCCTTCCTACTTTGAAGTATGGGACATGTAGTTATATGGTGACCCAAATTTTTACAATAGCGACAATAAAGAGGTTTCGGACACTCCCTTGCATAGTGGTCCGTAGAACCACAATTGTAGCATTGCCCACGACTAGAGGTAAGAACTTTTGCTACCGAGGATTCTTGCCTCCCTTTCTTGTTGGGAATGGGGCCTTTGAATTTAATAGGCCTTTTCATGTTGTTGTTGAAGTTTTATTTGGCATCCACAACTTCAACATCACCCTCTTTATCGGCCTCTTCAAGACGAAGAGCGATATCAATAAGCTGATCAAATGAAACTTCAAGTTTCAGAAGTAATGGCTTCTTAAGATTCTTATTCAAGCCATAGACAAATCTCTGATTTTTCTTCAATGGGGTATTGATGTACTTAACCCCGTATTTGGACAGAGATTCGAAAGATGTTACATAGTCTGTCACAGAAGATTCACCTTGAACAAGGTCAATAAAACGCTGGGCCAAAGTTACTTTTTAAGCCTTCGGCACAAATTTCAATTCGAATCTTTCCCGGAATTGCTCCCAAGTGAGATCCGCTTCAACGATTTCAGAAATTAAAAGCTCATACCAATCTAACGCTCTTTCTTGGAGCATGCTAGAAGACACTTGGACTCGATGAAGGTCAATAAGATTCATGCGAGAAAAGATGCGATCGCATGATTTGAGCCAAGCTTGAATTTCTATAACACTCTCGGATCCCCTAAATGGCCTTCCACCCAAATCGGTATAGTCTCTGCACAAGCGTGCAAAACCGGATCTAGGATGAGTAGGCTCTGGATTGGGACCGACTGCTTGAGCGTTCTTTACAAGATCTAAAAGCTGCTGAGCAAACATGAATACTCCATCTTGAGGAGTAGCACTAGATTGACCAGTGCTGGGACGGCCTGGTCTAACCATTTCTCTTCTTTAAGAAAGAGAGAAAGAAGAGAAAAAAGTTATTCTCAAAATAAGTATCAAGAAATCTTGATAGATAAAACAAGGAATCATAAAGAAAATAGGATGAATCGGTACGAAGACTCGAATTAAATCCTAAAGCACGACTCCTAAGAAAGACTTAGGACGATGATCCTTGTTATAATATTCCATATTGTTCCGAAATTTGGCTCTGATACCAAGCTGTGACGCCCCACCTCTATACCCACGCTAGTCAAGAACACTACGGAGTAATGCTGTCGACTAGCACGGAGAATAAGGCTGTTGAGGAGCGACCATCTGTATAATTGCTTTGTGCGAGTACCGATATGCCGGATAAAAATATAACTTTTCATCTCAAGAGGAAATCCGACATACCGACACAAACTCAAAGCTACTACACAGTGGCTATAAGGGTCTTCGGAAACAAATATAGAAATAAACATAACACAAATCAGTCATAGATAATTCATATCACAAAGGCGGAAATAGATATGAATATAACACATGAAAGTGTACATCAGAGTAGTGGTCAAACAAGATCCACAATATCAAAAAAAGAATAGATACAAGTGCTAGACAAAAGAATAAGTATACATCATAGAGTCTGTATCTCAAATGTATACAACAAAAACTACTAAACTAAAGTAGTTAGCCAAAAGTCAGAAGATGGTTCCAGATAGGAAGCCATGAGGAAGCACCTGTAATATCTCAGTCTGACCCGAGTATTATTTAAGAAGAAAATAATAAAAGGATCAGTCTAGCTATAAATATCAGATGAAATGATATAGAATAAGAGATATGACTAAACGCATAATAATCACAATGCCAAGCTGTGATAAATAAATAATTGAAAAATCAATAAGAGATTAATCAATATCGCAAAGATCTTCTCAAAGATAAAAAGGAATGTCATACTCCTAATTTCATTCACCAAGCCACAATAAATGACATATATATCAATGCCAATCGTAAAAGTTGGTGAAACATAAATTCCAAAATTCAACGCACGAAATCCAGTAATCACAAGAAAAGGATGGCCAAGACATTGATGTAGTACAAACGGTACATCCAATGAATCACAAAGCAAAGACATTGATGTAGTGCAAACGGTACATCCAATGTATCAAAAGCATATCATTGATGTAGTGCAAACGGTACATCCAATGAATCAAAAGCAAAGACATTGATGTAGTGCAAACGGTACATCCAATGTATCAAAAGCATATCATTGATGTAGTGCAAACGGTACATCCAATGAATCAAAAGCAAAGACATTGATGCAGTGCAAACGGTACATCCAATGTATCAAAAGCATATCATTGATGTAGTGCAAACGGTACATCCAATGAATCAAAAGCAAAGACATTGATGTAGTGCAAACGGTACATCCAATGTATAAAAAGCAAAGACATCGCACATGCTAGTCTAAAACATAAAATGATCGTCATGATCAAAGAGAAGTGTCGATTACAGTAAGCTAGTAAATATATGAGCTTAGCTTCATGTCCCATAACCACTAGCTTAACTTAAATATTTACGAACAAATTGTAGATCTCTACTAGAAAATTGTCACAAGAGATTCAATCGAACAAGTCCAAGAATTAACCGACGAAGTAAACGCAAGCGTTTCATACCACTTGTTTTACCTAGTCGTTTAATTAGATTTCTCATACGAGTGAGGTAAAGGTTTGTATATACTAATAGATTGGAAAACAGTTTAAGAAATGAGCTTTGTACTAAAATAGTGTTGAAATCATTCGAAGAAAGAGTTTTTATATTTACTACTAGTACAGAAACCTTTATATTTTTAAAGTGACAAATCACAAACATGATTGTAGAAACAATCAATCACAAAAATTCACATACGGAGACGTGAATAAAATCCAAAGAAATCAATAAAGGATCCATTGAAATGGATATTCAAAAATCCCTAAAAAGGAGTCATCAAAGTCATTAACAAATGATAACAACAAAAGGG
The DNA here is from genome assembly GCA_030765085.1 of Allium cepa. NCBI lineage: Eukaryota > Viridiplantae > Streptophyta > Magnoliopsida > Asparagales > Amaryllidaceae > Allium > Allium cepa. The sequence goes on along the minus strand of CM060934.1, from coordinate 538,140,598 downwards.
AAACAACACGAATCGATTAAAGTTGGAAATTCAGACAACTAGGCAAAATAGGCATAGTTGGCAAATAGCAGCAAGTCGGTCGACCGGACTCCCTGAGTTGGTTGACCGAACCAGGGGTTGGAAGTGCTCGGGGCACCAGGTCGGTCGACCGGCCCAGGGGCTCGGTCGGCCGAAGCCTGTAACCCGCACTTCCAAAACAGAGGCAGGAAGTGCCTGGGCTACAGGTCGGTCGGCCGGCCCAGGGGCTCGGTCGGCCGAACCTGTATGCTTGCACTTCCTACCCTATTTCAAAAGAGGTGCAACTCTCGACCAAATTGCAACCGCACGAGCAACGGCGCTAAGGGTTTATGCCAATCGACTACCCGGCCCTATATGCTCCTCGATACATCACCAAAAACATGTTCAAACATCAAAGTTAGGATTTTTAAAGAATTGAACTCAAAACACTAAAAATTGGAATATTCACCAAATCAATCCAAACCAAAAGCAATTGCACAAGAATAAGTGTTAGGAATTCATACCTAACAATCGGAGATAAACATAGACTAAGATGTGAGATAAAAATCTCACCTTTGAACCCAAATCAATGAAGGAGAAGCTTTAAGACAAGGGAAGATCAACCACACTTCAATCTCAACACCAGGAGCTTGAATCTAAGCTCAAAAGAAGAACATTCCCTAAGTTAGGTTTAGGAAATTTCTGAAATCAAAGAGAGAATGAGTTGGAGAAGATGAAGAGAAAGCTTACCATTGGGTTCTCTTGAGTTTGGAGCAAGAAGATGGATTTGCTAATGGAAACTAGGGCTTAGGATTTCCTAATTCTTTTTCTCTTCCCCCATTTTTGATGAAGCTTGAATGTATTAGGAAATTATGAAGTAATGAAGAGGAGAGGGGGTTGGAACCGAGCTAGTAAGTGGGGTTATTGGGCTCAGCCCAAACCAAAGCCCTAAGCGAAAAAGGTCAAAATTCTACTATCTCCAAACATATCAAAGTTTATACTCAAAAAGGTCGCAAACGTCATTTTGAACTCAATGGAAGGGGTCCCGAGTCCTAATTCGACCGTTTGCTAAAAGTAGCTTTTCGGACCAAAATCCGACGAACGATAAAATATTTAAATAAAATATTTAAATATAAAATCGATAATTATGCGGGTTGTTACACAAGTACAAAATAGTTAACATGAGTGTACAGGCACAAGTCAAGGCAGGAAACAAAATGCAACCATAATTGATGTTAATCTTACACACATATGTACATGGTAATACCCAGCAAAGCAGTTTCGAGCAAGGTAGCTACTAGCATAATGGACAAGAAACATCAAGCAAGCCTTAATATGTACAAGTTTATATGCAGTGTCGTATATAAAAAAATTATTCATATACACGTATGTATGTGTACAACATATAAAAATGAAGAAATTCAAAGACGTGGGTCATGAACAAGTCAAGGTTACATTCAAATGCAGATTGTAAACAAACTCCAGTGAATTGTTAATTGCCAACAAAGAAAAGAGAACAATGAATAAGTCAGGGTTCATAAAGTCTAGATTTTCTCAAAATTCAAATGCCTAAGTTTTAGGAGCAAAAAGAAGGGGACCGATTCGAACACTTCAACCAAGTTCGAGCAATATTAGAGATGGAACAAGTTAGCAAATAACAAGTCGTATGATCAAAAAACAACGCAGGGGATAAAATCATGAAGTTTCAAAACATAAGTATATGAATGCAAGTATAGGGAATTTATCCCTATTTAACCAATAATCATCATCGGCATACATTCATTCGAGTTCAAGCAAAATATCTGAGTAATCCATTGAAGTAAATCACAACCAATAACTCGAATCGAAGTCGAGCATAATTGAAATCGAAAAAGGAAAATCAAATACCAATTTAATCGAAACATTCAAGCTCGACACAATTGAAAATACCGCAAGCTATCAAAGCCAAAGAGTTGATTGACAAAGCAATTCAAAGAAAAATCATCACATCAATCAAACGATTTCAAGCGGCGCTTCAATTTTCACAAAACCTACATTGTTGAAGAGAAGCAAAAGGAAAAGGAATGGCTAGAGTTACGAGCAAAAAAATAAAAGGGAGGTGTCTCTATTTTAATCACTTATTGGGCTGGCCTTATATTCTTTTTATTGGGCATAAAAATTTTAAATAGGGTTTTGAGTTTAGTTGTTTATTTTCATTTGTAATTTTCAATTCTAAATTTTTTAAAGTCTAGCTGTGTGACTACGTATAAACTACGGGGAGTAGTTTGGGAATTTGCAACTCAGTGGCTGAGTCGTGGCAGGGTTTTGAGCATAGAGTTAGGTTAGTCAAGTTAGCAGATGTCACAAGTTTACGTGTGTAAGCGTCTAACTACTTAATTTCTAGTAGAAACCTTGGGGGCGGCACGTAGGCAGGTTATTGTCGAAGCTAGGCAAATCTATGTGTGATCTCTACTGCATTACTTTCTGTTATTATTATTATTTCCACATTATTTTTTATTATTATTAGTAACACCCTATTCACGTCCCTTCTAGGGTGAAAATGATCCTACACACGTGGCCAAAGAGGCGGGGAAATCAAAAATACACCTCTTCACAAATCAACAGACACTTCAAACAAGTTATCCTATAATGACGAGCAGGGTGTTCCTATGGAAATATCAAGGGATTGTTGAGCCACTTCGCTCTTTATTAGGAGACCACCACGTAGGCCAAGTCTGCCCAGCACTTCGAGGGAGCCACATAAGTATGCAAAGCAGTGTTGATAAGGGACATTGTCAATATCCACGATGCCATCGTTGCCGCACTTAATCGACTTTGGACGTACCTTCTCATTGACTTCGAAGGTTAAAACTGAATGAACGGAATGGATAACTTCGACTACAATATCATGCAAATATTCCTTAAACCATGCTGGACACCGCTCTATGAAGAGAATGAGGTTAAATACCTTTGAAATCAATATCACTGAGGACATACAAGTGAAAAGCTTAGTGCCAAAGAAGGTCGAAAATTCTCTTCTTTCATTTCTTACATTATAAACCCTAAATCAATTTGGGGATTTTAGAGCATATTGTAATTCAAGAATTGTACACATAGGATATTGAATATTATACACGGACATAGCATAGCATATGTGTAATCGATTCAAACTTGTGAATTGAACATACTTATGACTACGTATATTTGAATTATTATGACTACGTGATTAGCATAGCATAATCGAATTCAACTCAGGGACTTCAAATTTGAATTTTATTTGCATATGCAACTTTGAACTCAAACTTGTCCTGAATATATGACTTCAAACTTGTACTTATCTAGCACATGTGACTACAAATATGATAACAACAAGAATGGATACCAAATCCCTTAGTTCTTCGACGAGCCTCTTTAGGGCTTCTTTGTGAATAACTAAGTTTCTCAAAACACTTTTAGGGTTGGAAAATTTATTTGCTAACAATTGGTAACAAAAATTTGTTGGGCCTTTCCAAATTTTAGAAAAGTGGAAAACTTACGGAGTTATCGGATAAGTTGGCAGGAGTCTATGACGTTTTTCATGTTTCACGTTTGAGTAAATACCTTCATATCATAACTACTATGGTAGAGCCTGATATATTGGAAGATACTAAGACGGAGCCAATAACACCCATGCAACCACTAGCACCATGGAGTATGGAACTAGTAAGCTATGCAATAAAGAAATTAGACGGGTTCGAGTATAATGGGGGTAAATCTAAAGGAATGCAAGAGGACTTCTCATTATAAGCTTTTCAATGGTAAACTTTCCTCTCCAAAATTAGGTTTTACTTGCATTGTAGTTGCAGGATTGGATCATAGGAGATGGTTGCTACACCTTTACTATCACTTTTCAACTCATATAGAACTCTTTTTTGCATATTTAGAGTGTTTGCATACATACTTATCTCTCACGATCATACACTCATCCTAAGATTGAGCTCGATTATAGTATGTCCGTTGTACATAATAACATTGCACTTTTGGATGAATTTGTGGATGTATAGGTAACTTTGTTATACAACATGGATGTTTAGTGCGCATTACGATGTTCGACCATTGAAAAGATTTCGAGGATGAAATCCTTTTAAGGGGGGAGAATGTAACATCCCATAAAATCAACCATAAATAAATAAGTTGAATAAATTAATCTAAGTAATAAAGGAATACAAACTGAAATTTTGTAAAAAAATCATAATTTGGCCACGAAAGTTATGTCGTTGCACCGTAGCAAAATTCTGATCAATTATGTTGAAAATGGAGCTTAAACAGAAAAGTTATAGATATTTAAAATAGTTAGATTAATAATAATTTAAATAGAATTCAAATTCTAATGAATAATTAATTTTAAAATTTGAATTCAAAAGTTAACAGTAAATAGACTATGTGTTAAATAAACTTTAAAATCGACGTTAACATTAAATATTAATCAAAAAATATAATAAATTAAACAATGGTTGAAAATTAGTTTTCCTAAAATAGATGGAGAGGTTGACCCCCTGACCTGTATCGATCGACCCATGGCGACTGACCAGTGGCATAGGGCGGTCGGCCGCTCCTTATTAGCTGGCGGCTAGGGTTTTTAATTCTAGATGTTTTATATTTCATTATCTAAATCTAACGGTTTTGATGCTTTCTTACCACTACAAAAAAGACCCTAGACCCCGTACTTTTATTTACACAATATTTTGGGAACCTAGCGAAGCTTTAGTAGTTCATCTCTTCTATGATTCAAAAAATCTCAATTAGGATTTTAGGTAAGAAATCCTATATATATTGTTTTCTATTTAATTTACCAACCTATTCTTCTCCAACTTTCTGAATCTGATCTATATATACAAATCCTTGTTGTATATAGCTAAAAGAAGAGATTTGATAAAGATTGTCAAAGGCGTATCAAATCCAAAGGAGGCAAAACTAAGGATATACTTTGAGTGGAAATCTTAGCCTTTCTATTTTCGTAGTTGATTAGTATAGTTTGGGTTTATACATGCCTTGAGGAGTTCTGGTTTGTGAAAACATCATACTATAAACCCCAAAACCTCCATCAATGCGAAATGTCAATTCTAGATTGCAATATGAATTGTTAATGTCAAAATAATGGAAATTGCGTAGATTTGGAATTTTGATAATTTTACCTTCCATTCCACTTCTTATTCTTTTTCTTTAAATTTGATTAAAGAACTCTAATTAAGGGACAATGTGTAAGGTATGAATTTTACTTGTAGTTTGCACTGCTTGTTCTCATAAATTAAATAGTAATTCCTTTGTTTATTTTTGTGTGAAAAAGGAGTTGAATAGAGCATAAAAAATTGGTTATTGGTGTCAAAATTGATCACCAACACCCAACTATGTGAAAACACCAATATTTAATCCAGTTACAGAAATATGAATAGAAATAAATAAAGAACAAAGTTAAAACAATCAGGAAGCAAGTAAATAGAGACACAGATTTATAGTGGTTCGGCTAACTTCGGCCTACGTCCACTCCAAAGATTTTTCTTTTATTAGTTTATACTACTTATTGCAGTTACAAATCTGTGAAATTCAAGAATAAAAATGGCAGAGTATAACCTAGATATAAGATGAAGAGAAGCGGAATCAAGATCCTTTTTCTAAAGCCAGCCTGTCGTATTTATACGTGAAATTTTGGCTACAGGTCCGTCTTATACATATGGGCCCACCATAGGGGTCGCTAGGCCCTAATCCCCATGAGGATGGATTGGTGTCGATCCCTTTCTTAGTTGATTTTTTGGTAGCGATCCCTATGGTGGATTCTTCATAATGAAATATGTTTAGTCCCTAAGTTTCACTTCATTTGGAATAAGGAAGCTTGAGTTATTGATTGTTGACGGTAAGAATGTACTTGGGCATTGATAAGTGCCGACCCCTATCATATGAAGTCGATCGATTCAATGCAACTAACCATGTCGCCCCCTCTATCTTGCCAAGCTAATGAAGTATACCGATCCCTCTAGAACCAACCGTGTCAATCCATACATTGCCTCGACCATGCTGATCCATACATTACTAACCATACTGATCCACACTTTACTCCGACTTTGCTGATTCCTCATATAACTAGTCATGTCGATCCCTTTGACATTACCAAGCAATGTGATCCATGCTACTGCACAACGCTATGTTGATCCCTCCTACTTCATGAAACTATGCCGATCCTTCCTACGCCATGAAGGTATGTCGATCCCTCTTATGCCATCAAGGTATTCCAATCCCTCCTACTTCATGAAACTCTGTCCATCCCTTGGGTTCCAAGATAACATCCATATTTCAAGTGCTCTGCATCATTTATCTATTAACTCCATCCAACTCCGGTTTCGTATAACCATTTACACTTGATTTCTAGGCCCTATAATCGTCGCTCTGCACTCATCGGCCTTGATAACTGTGAAGTCTGTTAGGTTAAATCTACCTGTAAACTACCTTGAAAGAAGGCGGATTAACACTTTGCCCCCCAAAACATGCCTTGTTATAGGAAGGCGTGTTTTGAAATGCCTTAAGTCTAATGTTCGAAACCCATTGATAACCTATGAACAAATCAGTGATCTTGCCTGATTATTAGTAATAACCGTTCGGGATCGTTAATCAAATTCGTAGCCATCCCAGGCTGATGATGATCCCCCGGGATCTAGTGTCTGATCGAGACGAAATGTGATCATTCGAGATCGAGTGTCCGTTCGAGGCGAAATGCGAGCATTTGAGATCGTGTGTCATTTGAGGCGAAATGTGATCGTTCGAGATCGTATGTCATTCGAGGCGAAATGTGATCGTTCGAGAACGAGTGCAATTCGAGGCAAAATGTGATCATTCGAGATCATGTGTCGTTCGAGGCGAAATGTGATCGTTCGAGATCGAGTGGCATCCGAGGCATGGTCGTTGGAGATCGAGTGCCGCTTGAGGTGAAATGTGATCTTCGAGATCGTGTGCCGTTCGAGGTGAAATGTGAACGTTCGAGATCGAGTTATGTTCGAGGTGAAATGTGATCTTTTGAGATCATGTGTCATTGGAGGCGAAATGTGATCATTCGAGATCAAGTGCCATTCGAGGCGAAATGTTATCATTCCAGATTGAGTGTCGTTCGAGGCGAAATGCGATTGTCCGATATCGAGTGTGGTTCGAGGCGAAATGTGATTGTTTGAGATCGAGTGTCATTCGAAGAATAATGTGATCATTCGAGATTGAGTGTCGTTCGAGGCGAAACTTGATATAATCTCATAAACCTTTCGATCAATTCAGTCATGTGCTAATAGAGTCGATTTCCAACCGTCTAAACCATAGTGCACTATATCCATTAAGTACAAGGGGAAGCACTATGCCATGACTTCCTTCGATGCCCCTAGTAGTTCTACGCGTCTCATATATCTCGACAGATGGACAGTTGGGATCCGTTTTTCCGTCATATGTCTCAAGTGTTGGTAGTTTGGACTTCGGTAGATTATTGGCTTGCCTAATATTTAGAGCGAATGAATTTCTATTAACATCTTCCAAATCCTTGTTCACTAATCCTCCATGCATAGCTCGCCTGATTATCTCCACAAATCTATCATTGTCTTCCAATGGTAGTTGTAACGACCCACTGTTTTGTACCATTCAAATTCGACAATAAAACCACACATGTCGGACTTGAATAATTCAAAACAATAGATTGTATATAATTTGGAGAGAAAAATCAATCACAGACACAGAATATCAGAATAACTCGCGGCGGAAATAAAATAACCATATTGTTCATGAAGCTACTACAAACAAAGTCTCAAAATAAGTACAAATACCAAAGTCTGAAAGCAAATACAATAGGAAATCCCAATACATATATATCCACTAATACATAAGCTGGATAGAAATAACTAAGTAGAAATAAATAGACAACTAGATAGATAGACAATATCCAGCAAATTCCTAGCTTCAGAAGGTGAATCCAAAGCTGTGATACTCAGGCTAACCCGAGCGCAAAGCAAAACACAAAACACTCGAGTCAGCACGTACATACTTATACAATGTAAACCAACTCAAGTGAACTGTAATAAAAATGCACAAGTAACTTAAAGGATGCTTGGGACTGTCCATCCTTTAAGGATCCACTAAACTATCTACTATGTAGTAATATACGCTATTATAATAATGTCTAAAGGTAAATTATAATATATTTTAAAAATAGCGTTAAGGCGTTACTCATATCTCCATTAGCACATTTTATAGTGCCAATAGTCTATACAGTACCACAGTCCCTCCTGATCGGGTAGTCCCTCCTGATCGGGAGGCCACCAGAGGATACTCTATAAGTACAACACAAATCAAACTCGTAGTAAAGCACGCTAGGGTAGGTGACACGGTACAACTAGGCAATGCCAGGGTAGATATACCAATTACAATTATGGATCGGTGGTAACGCATAACTGCAGCTACCGCCCACCTCGAGCTATACTCCCAAGAAAAATCAAAGGTGCGCACCAAATCAATTACAAAGTAATAGAATGGCATCGAAGGAGTGTATACGATCAGAGGAGCTACCTCATTAGCCCGTCAATTGCTTCTGTTTTAGCCACCTTATGCCAACTCATGGGAGTTGGGTCCACGTATATACCTCAATAGGACGTCGCCACCATCCTACTTCATTCTGGAATCTCCACCGCGTACACAGTTGTTAAAGTGGTTTTCGGAGCTGGCAGAGAGTATGACAACTTCTGATCTCGTCTCTTTAACAACCAAACGTTATTACAACCCATGGTTATTTATTTCAAATGGTTTACATTTCAAAACAAAACATATCTATTCCAAACCCATTTAAAACCAAATGCTATTACTCGTTTAAAATAATATCCATTTCAAAAATGGTAATATTTCCAAATCCATATACTTAGTTATAGCACTTAGAAATGTAATATTTTGGAAATTCATAACACTTGAAAAATGTGACCCTTATATAATAGCATTTCAAAAATGTTATCTTTTAGGAATACAACATTTTTAGAACATAACCTAAAGTAGTATAGCACTTTAAAATACTTAAAAGAACATAGCATTTTGGAAATGCTACAAATTCCACCATAACATTTTAAAAATAATATCTTCAAATTTTATCATAGTTTAAAATTTATTTAATTATACAAAGCATATCCTTTTCATAAATAAAATATATCACAATGACTAGGTTAAATTTAAATTCCACATTAATTTAAAATATATTATTGAGTTAAACTTATATCCTACAAAAATCTTAAAAATTGGATTTTCAAACAACATTTATTTACTTATAAAATCTTAACTTAATTAAAAATCAATATATATATATATATATATAATCTTAACATATTTAAAAATCAATATATATATATATATATATATATATTATTTAACTCGTTTACTCCAAAATGTAAGTTAAAATTCCATATGTTTAAATTTTCAAAATACTTAATAAATTTTATATAAACTATTATTTAAAAATTAACCATGGGACTGTATAATATTTACTAACCTAGGTCAAGTAATAAGGATTTGTATCATTTCAATCCGTAATTTATAAAATTCCAGGTTTTATCATTTCAAACTACAATCCTAAGTCAAATAAAATAAAAATCGCTTGAGCCTAACATTTCAGCTCATAATGATTTTTCCCTATTCTAAAGTTCATTCGAGTATGTATCATTTCAACCCATAGTGATTCTATACTAACAGGGAAGTTGCAGTGAGAAGCCAAAAATAAAATGAACAGCATAGCATATAATATCAGGTGATGTAACAGGTATATAATCAAGTTATAACATCATATAAAGTCATGTACCAAGCATATATGTGAACTTATATCATCGTAGCATATATGAACTTATATCATCATAGCATATATGAACTTATATCATCATAGCATATCACTACTACACATTCACATGTCATTGTTTCACAATTATACAAGTACGAATGTCGAGAGTGATAAACTCAACTTCTAAAGCTAGAGACGACAATTCAAGACACATGACCAAACTCCGAAAAGCACGATAAAGCACGAACTAGATTTGAGTGGATGAAGAGCCAAGATCCAAATCCTACAAACAAACAAATACAAACATATATAAGTGTAAAATTATACAAAGAATATGAATCAAACAATGCAAAATATGAACAAAATGAAGTGGAGATGGCTTAACCAAAACAAGTGGGTTTGGCTACTATCAAAATAGGATTGACCATCATCAAAATTGGCTTGGCCGCTTTGGTTCTGAAGCAAGCATGCTCGACCATAGCAAGAAATGGGGCACGGCTAGGGTAGATGAAGTGTTGGAAAACCAAAGGTCAATAGGAAGACAAAAAGTCAAGGGTCGTGATGGTTTTTGGGTTTGGCCCTAAGGCTAATGTGCTCGACCTGATGCTTGGGCTTAAATTAGTGATCAGACATCATCGGGTTATGGCTTGGAGGTGTAATGGTCATGGCAAAGCAAGGCAAAGTGGATTTGTGGTGTTAGTCGAGGCTAAGGGATGAGGAAGTGGACCTAATGGTGCTCGACTAGGGTTTGTGAAGAAATTTGGTGATGGGGTTTGGATCTATGTGTCACGGCAAAGGTTAGATGGTGATGAGATGGTGGAGGCCGATCATAGGTGGTGGTATAGTGAAGAAATGGTCGGCATAAGGAGTAGCATGGTGATGGCTGAGCTTGCTTGCAACAAAAGAGAAAGAAAATGAAAAAGAAAATGAAGGAAGAAACTTACTGAGAGATAAATTTTGTTCAGGAAGCAAATAAGAGAGATGAGAAGAGAAGTGTTTTGAACGGCTTGGCAAAATGAATGGGCATCTTTTCAACTTGAAAAGGCAAACAAATGGCTATCAGGAGTTTCAAAGCCCAATCAAAAGCCCACTTCAAAACAAGCTCACAACCCAATCAAAATATCAAGCCCAAACAAAATAGAAAATAGAAATAAAATAGAAAATGGAGAATAGAAAATAAACAATAAAATACTGAAAATAATTACGTGTGAAACGTTGAATTTTTTAAATTTTAAAAGTATACAACAGAGTTTGACGATACGAAAAGCAGAATGAATATCAGAATCAAATTCAGCCACAAAGAAAACGGTTGGAAATTTAAAATTCAAATTAAAAAATTTCAACTAAAAGTCAAAGTTTGACCAAAATATATAATTTTCAAAAAATCTTTATATTATTCTATTTGGAAAAATAATTATAAACAAAATCCAAAAATTCATTGGAAAATTCCAAAATTCCAAAATTCCAATTTTTAAATGATCTAAAACCAAAGTTTTAAATAAATTGAATTAAAAATATTTATTAAAATTTATGGGTTGTTACACTCTCCCCTACTCAAACTTTTCATCCTCGAAAAGGAACGAGACACGGAAAAACAAAGAAAGATAAGATAGAATAGCGAATAGACTAAAACAAACAATTCCGGATTCGAAGCACGCATGCTCTCCTCCGTCTCCCAGGTACATTCCTGATCATCCGTACTCCACTGTACTTTGACCAGGTTGACAGATTTCCTTCTCAGTTGCTTCGTACCTCAATCGATAATACGAAGTGGCTTCCTCTCGACAGTAAGATTAGGCTCAATATCCTAACTCTCAAGAGCATAAGGCTGGACAATCAAAGATGGATCATGCAAATATGGAAGAAGATGCGAAACATGGAATACATTATGCACTCCAGAAAACTTCTTAGGAAAATCCAGATGGTAGGCTAAAGAACCAATCATTTCTGAGATACGGAAAGGACCAACAAACCTAGGTGCAAGCTTCCCTCTCCGACCAAACTGAATCGCATTCCTTAAGGGAGAGAATTTAAGGAAAACATGATCACCAACAGAGAACTCCAAGCTCCTCCTACGCCGATCAACATACTTCTTCTGCTTATCCTGAGCACTCCTCATCTTTCTCTTAATCTCCTCAATTTTTCATAAGCCTCCAGAATCATATCAGGACCAAGAACCAAACGATTACCGAATTCAATCTAGCAAGATGGAGATATGCAAGGTCGTTCGTAAAGAGCAGCAAACAGAGACATTTTAATACTAGCCTGGATTCAAAGACGAAATGAGATAGATAAAGGATTAAGACAAGATTACAATAGAAGATTGAAATTATACATGATAACTATTGTCATAGGTGAATTCAACAAGATGGAGATGATCTTCCCAAGATCCACCATAATCAAGTACACAAGTATGAAGAAGATCCTCTAGAATCTGATTTACTCTTTCTGTTTGACCGCTGGTCTGCGGTTGGTAAGCAGTGCTCAGATTCGGTTGAGTACCCAAAGATTCCTGAAAAGCTTTCCAAAACTTACTGGTAAAGATAGGATCTCTATCACAAACAATACTGACAGGAATACCAAGAAGACAAACAATCTTCCTCATATAGATCTCAGACAAACTAGAAGCAGAACGGGTAGACTTGACCGGAATAAAATGAGCTGACTTGGTCAATCTATCCACAATAACCAAAATACTCTCATTACTCCTCCTAGTCCTTGGTAAACTATTAATAAAATCCATAGAACATGTTCCCGTTTCCAATTGGAAACCTCAAGGGGCTGCAATAAACCAGGGGTCTTCTGATGATCGGCCTTGACTTGTTGACAAGTCGTACACCTACTAACAAAGATAGAGATATCACGCCTCATACTTCTCCACCAATAAAGCTTCTTTATATCCTGATACATCTTCGTCACACTTGGATGAATAGAAATTCTGGATCGATGATTTTCCCGAAGTAACTTTTGCCTCAATCCATCGATATTCGGGACACAAATCCGATTATTAATCCTCAAAATCCCTCTATCATCGATCTGAGCTCCACTACCATCAAGACTACTACCACCAACCCGGCTACAAACACTCTCCTTTATAAGCCTAAGCATCTCATCTCATCCTTCTAAGGTATGATATGGTCCAAAAGAGGAGAAGAAGAAACAACAAGCTGACACAACATCGCCTTCTTTCGACTCAAAGCATCGACCACAACATTAGCTTTCCCAGGGGTATAGCTAATGGCAAGATCATAAGAAGTAAGAAACTCAAGCCACCTAACCTGCCTCTGATTCAAATCCTTCTGGGTGAAGATGTGCCTCAAAGACTGATGATCAGTAAAAAGCTCAAACTTAGCACCCAAAAGATGATGCCTCCAAAGATTTAAAGAAAAAAACCACAGCAAGTAATTCCAAATCAAGAGCTACATAATTCACTTCATGGGTCTTCAACTGACGACTGACATAAGCAATGACCTTCCCATCCTACATCGGAACAACTCCCAAACCCTTACGACTAGCATCACTGTATACTGTTAATCCTTCATCTCCATTTGGAACGGTAAGCACTGGTGCGAAAGTAAGCTTACGCTTTAACTTATTGAATACAGCTTCACACTTATCATTCCATATAAAATTAGCATTCTTACGAGTCAAAGCAGTGAGAGGTGCAACAATTCGAGTAAAATTCTCAATGAGTCTCCGATAATAACCGGCAAGGCCTAGGAAACTATGAATATCAAATGGAGTCCTAGAAGTTTCCCAATCCTACAACAGAATGGGGAGAAATAAGGACCACAGAAAAGATAGAATGATTGAATTGCAAACAGAAAGAGAGAGAAAAACTTACATTGTTTGCAGCGATCTTAAATGGATTAACTGAAACTCCATTACTAGAAACAATATGCTCGAGAAATCGGACTTCATCCTTCTAGAAATAGCATTTCGAGAATTTAGCCTTCAACTGATGATTCCTAAGAGTCTCTAAAAAAATTTCAAATGCGACTCATGCTCATCCTTTGACTTAGAGAAGACGAGAATATCATTAACAAAGACTAGAACAAATTTGTTATGCACATCAAAAAACACGATTCATCAAATCAGTAAAGAAAGCTGGGGCATTAGTCAAACCGAAAGGCATAACTAACCATTCACAGAAGCCATTCTCAGTACGAAAAGCAGTCTTGGGAAAACTTTCCTCGGCAACTCTGAGCGGGTGAAAACATGTGGCGAGATCAAGCTGGGAGAAAATAGTAGCTCCATGGAGCTGATCATACATATCATTGATGCGAGGCATAGGATATCTGTTTCTCATAGTGAGCTTGTTTAGATCCCTATAATCAACACACATTCTCAAATAACCATCGGACTTAGTGATGAAAGACAACGCTGCTCCCCATTCGGAATGGCTAGGTCTAATTAGACCCTTGGAGAACAAGTCCTTAATTTGCTTTCCTAACTCAACCTTCTCACGGGGTGCCATTCTTCTGGGAGGAAGAACTATAGGTCGAGCTCCAGGAATAAGATCAATATGGAAATCGATTTCCCACTTAGGAGGTAAAGAAGTGACTTTACCAAATACATTGGGATAGAGTTTGACCACACGAGTCAAATGAATATCACCGGGAGAAGAATCAAGAGAATAAATAAAACTGCCAGCAAAATCCTGAGGCAAATGGCACTGAATCACCAAAGAATTTCCAAAATCATCCACAAAAGAAACAGTTCGGGTTTTACAAGAGATAACAGCTTCACACCTCTTCATCCAATCATCTCCAAGCAATAGATCAAAAGCATCGAAACACAGAACATAGAAATCACCAGAAAAACGATAGCTAGAATAGAAGAGTTTCACCCTTCTACAAATCCTACTAAGGTTCGCAAGACCACCAATAGGATTTTTAACACACAAAGGTTCAAGAGCATACTAGGGAGAGAGGAGATGCTCAAACTTATCACAAAGATCCACAGAAATAAAACTATAGGAAGCTCCAGTATCAAATAAAACATGAACATGAAAATTAAATAGAGAAAAGGTGCCCTGAAGAGTACCTCGGGTATCACTAGGAGCAGGAGTAGGAGCAGGTGTAGGTGGAGCAGGTGAAGAATCAGAGGTAACGGCAAAGATATCAGAGGGCTTGCCCTTCTGCTGAATGGGACAATTATACTTTAAATGGCCAGGCTACAAACAGATATAACAGAGATCACGCCTAGTCAACTGAGCGGGAGAAACAACAGCACCAACTGAAGTAGGAAAACTATTGGTATAGTGTCCCTTCTGATCACACTTGAAGCAAGTGATGGTAGATAGGTCGATAGGCTACCTCTGAGAAGAAGAAGGTCCCAAACCTGGAGTCTTGTCCCAATTCTTCTTCTCCTGATGAAAGTTAGGCTTTCTCTTCTTAGGGTTACCAGAGAAAGGCTGAGATAAAGTGGCATGAGGAACAGGAGGATCCTTAGAAGTAGGATTCTCATATCTAATGGCCATATCCATCAGACCAGTGAAAGGGCTATGCACATGAGAGATGAGATGATCATAATACTCCGGGCGAGCACCAGCTATGAACTTCTCATTCTTCTTAAATGGGGTGTCAATCAGGTTAGGACAAAATTTGGAAAGTCCATTGAACTTTCGCTCATACTCAGTAAATGACATGTCACTCTGCTTAAGATCCATAAACTCCCGATAAAGCTGAGACTTTCCTGATTCGGGCATCTATTTTGCCACAAAAGCATCCCTAAAGCACGATAACAAAACATAAGAATGATTTCAAAAGAGAAAACTGAACCAAATTCAAAAAAACACAAAACGATATCTAATCTGCTCCTAAGAAATATCAGCCTCAATAGTGTGAGCTGTAACAGTCTCCCACCAATCCAAGGCTCCGTCCTTCAACTGCCAAGCTGCCAACTAAAGCTTATGAGCATCAGTGATATCAAGACCGTAGAAAAACCTTTCCAATCCCTTCAACCAATGCTGAGCCTCAATGATGCTCTTTGATCCAGAAAACTTGGTACCACCAAGCTGAGTTAATTCCTTATAGAGAGTAGTGAACTTAACGGGTGTAGCAGGCTCAGGAACTGGGGCAACACCATGACACCTACCTTTTGCATTCCTTCGATTCATCCTGAAAAATCAAGAATGAATTTTAGGAAAAAGGTAATTGAGAAACAAAAGACAAGACAAGATAAGATAAGATTCAACGAGAATGAATATCCTAAACAAAGAAATTACTAACAAGGTGGATAAAGAAAGGAAAGAAATTAAGAAAATTTTGATTTCAAAACAAGAAAAGTTTATATCAAAATAATCTTTGAAAATCCTTTGAAAATCATTTGAAAAATCATTTTATACTTTAAAATATGTTCTCTCACAAAGAAATGATTCTAAGATTGATTTCACTCATTCTATGGTATTTCTACCCTATCTCTAATGAGTTTTTGCTCCACGGGCTAAGGTTTTTTTAAAACCAAAGCTCTGATACCAAATGTAACGACCCACTATTTTGTACCATTCAAATTTGAAAATAAAACCACACATGTTGGACTTGAATAATTCAAAACAATATATTGTATATAATTTAGAGCAAATAAAATCAATCACAGAATCACAGACATAGAATATCAGAATAACTCACAGCGGAAATAAAATAACCATAGTAGTTCATGAAGCTACTACAAACATAGTCTCAAAATAAGTACAAAATACCAAAGTCTGAAAGCAAATACAATAGGAAATCCCAATACATATATATCCACAAATACATAAGCTGAAGAGAAATAATTGAATAGAAATAGATAGACAACTAGATAGATAGATAATCTCCAGCAATTCCTAGCTCCAGAAGGTGAATCCAAAGCTGTGATACTCAAGCTGACCCGAGCGCGAAGCAAAACACAAAATACTCAAGTCAGGACATACATACTTATATAATGTAAACCAACTCAAGTGAACTATAATAGAAATGCACAAGTAACTTAAAGGATGCTTGGGACCACCCATCCTTTAAGGATCCGCTAAACCATCTACTATGTAGTAATATACGCTATTATAATAATATCTAAAGGTAAATTATAATATATTTTAAAAATAGCGTTAAGGCGTTACCCATATCCCCCTTAACACATTTTATAGTGCCAAAAGTCTATACAGTACCGTAGTCCGTCCTAATCGGGAGGCCACCAGAGGATACTCAATAGGTGCGACATAAATCAAACTCGTAGTAAAGCATGCTAGGGTAGGTGACACGGCACAACTAGGCAATGCCAGGGTAGATATACCAATTACGCTTCCGGAGCGGTAGTAACGCATAACCGCAGCTACCGCCCACCTCGAGCCACACTCCCAAAAAAATCAAAGGTGTGTACCAAATCAATCACAAAGCAATAGAATGGCATCGAAGGAGTGTGTCCGATCAGAGGAGCTACCTCATTAGCCCATCAATCGCTCCTGTTTTAGCCACCTTATGTCAACTCACAGGAGTCAGGTCCACGTATATACCTCAATAGGACGTCGCCACTATCCTACTTCATTCTGGAATCTCCACTGCATGCACAGTTGTTAAAGTGGTTTTCGGAGTAGGCAGAGAGCATGACAACTTCCGATCCCGGTCTCTTTAACAACCAAACGTTATTATAACCCGTGGTTATTTATTTCAAATGGTTTACATTTCAAAACAAAACATATCTATTCCAAACCCATTTAAAACCAAATGCTATTACTCATCTAAAATAATATCCATTTCAAAAATGGTAATATTTCCAAATCCATATGCTTAGTTATAGCACTTAAAAATGTAATAATTTGGAAAGTCATAACACTTGAAAAATGTGACCTTTATATAATAGCATTTAAAAAATGTTATCCTTTAGGAATACAGAATTTTTAAAACATAACCTAAAGTAGTATAGCACTTTAAAACATAACTTAAAATAACATAGCATTTTGGAAATGCTATAAATTCCACCATAACATAATATCTTCAAATTTTATCATAGTTTAAAATTTATTTAATTATATAAAACATATCCTTTTCATAAATAAAATATTTCACAATGACTATGTTAAATTTAAATTCCGTATTAATTTAAATTATATTATTGAGTTAAACATATATCCTATAAAAATCTTAAAAATTTGATTTTTAAACAACATTTATTTACTTATAAAATCTTAACATATTTAAAAATCAATATATATATATATAATCTTAACTTATTTAAAATCAATATATATATTATTTAACTCATTTATTCCAAAATTTAAGTTAAACTTCCATATGCTTAAATTTTCAAAATACTTAATAATTTTTTATAAACTATTATTTAAAAATTAACCATAGGTCTGTATAATATTTTCTAAATTAGGTCAAGTTATACGAATATGTATCATTTCAATCCGTAATTTATAAAATTTCGGGTTTTATCATTTCAAACCTGCAATCCCAAGTAAAATAAAATAAAATTCGCTTAAGCCTATCATTTCAGCTCATAACGATTTGTCCCTATTCTAAAATCTGTTTGGGTATGTATCATTTCAACCCATAGTGATTCTATACTAACAGGGAACTTGCAGGAGAAGCCGAAAATAAAATGAACAGCATAGCATATCATATCATATGATGTAACAGGTATATAATCAAGTTATAACATCATATAAAGTCATGTACCAAGCATATATGTGAACTTATATCATCATAGCATATGTGAACTTATATCATCATAGCATATATGAACTTATATCATCATAGCATATCACTACTATACATTCACATGTCATTGTTTCACAATTATATAAGTGCGAATGTCGAGAGTGATAAACTCACCTTCTAAAGCTAGAGATGACAATTAAAGACACACAACCAAACTCTGAAAAGCACGACAAAGCATGAACTAGATTTGAGTGGATAAAGAGCCAAGATTCAAATTTTGCAAGCAAACAAATACAAATATATATAAGTATAAAATTATACAAAAGAATATGAATCAAACAATGCAAAATATGAACAAAATGAAGTGGAGATGGCTTAAACAAAACAGGTGGGCTCAGCCACTTTCAAAATAGGCTTGACCATCATCAAAATTGGCTCAGCCACTTTGGTTCTGAAGCAAGCATTCTCGGCCATGGCAAGAAATGAGGCACGACTAGGGTAGATGAAGTGGTGGAAAACCAAAGGTCAATAGGAAGGCACAAAGTCAAGGGTCGTGATGGTTTTTGGGTTCGGCCTTAAGGCTAATGTGCCCGGCTTGGTGCCTAGGCTTGGATTAGTGATCAGGCATCATCTGGTCACAGCTTGGAGGTGGAATGGTCACGGCAAGGCAAGGCAATGTGGAGGAATTAGTGGTGTTGGCCGAGGCTAGGGGATGAGGAAGTGGACCTAGCGGTGCTCGGCTAGGGTTTGTGAGGCAATTTGGTGATGGGGTTTGGATCTATGTGTCATGGCATAGGTAGGGATGGTGATGAGATGGTGGAGGTCGATCATAGGTGGCGGTATGGTAGAGAGATGATCGGCATAAGGAGGATCATGTGGTGGCCGAGCTTGTTTGCAACAAAAGAGAGAAAAAAATGAAAAAGAAAAAGAAGGAAGAAACTTACGGAGAGATAAATTTTGTTCAGGAAGCAAATGAGAAGAGAGATGAGAAGAGAAGTGTTTTGAATGGCTTGGCAAAATGAATGGGCATCTTTTCAACTTGAAAAGGCAAACAAGTGGCTATTAGGAATTTCAAATCCCAATAGCAAATCCCACTTCAAAACAAGCTCACGGCCCAATCAAAAAATCAAGCCAAAACAAAATAGAAAATATAAATAAAATAGAAAAGGAGAATAGAAAATAAACAATAAAATACTAAAAATAATTGTGTGTAAACGCTGAATTTTATCAAATTTTAAAAGTATACAATAGAATTTGATGAAATGAAAAGCAGAATAAATATCAAAATCAAATTCAGCCTCAAAGAAAAGATTGGAAATTTAAAATTCAAATTTAAAAATTTCTACTAAAGTCAAAATTTGACCAAAGTTGACCAAAATATAAAATTTTCAGAAAATCTTTGTATTATTCTATTTATAAAAATAATTATAAACAAAATCCCAAAATTCGTTGGAAAATTTCAAAATTCCAATCTTTAAATGATTTAAAACCAAAGTTTCAAATAAATTGAATTAAAAATATTTGTTAAAATTTACGGGTTGTTACAGTTGTCTCATATCATCATGTCCAAGCTGCTCCCCGAGTCTACGAGGGAATTTTGGAACTCATTCCTTCGGTCGAGCATCCAAAATCTAATTCGCATCAAGCTCCATGGGATTGATCGCAAGTCCTCTAGCATCGCGACCAACCAAACTTGGGGCATGCTTCCTAGCCTTTAGGGATCGATGCCGATACCTCTTGGGTGGTAGGGGACTGCCCCCGGCTGCTCCGTTCCATTCTTTTGTCTATTGGCTCCATTTTCACATTTCGTGTTCTTATTTCCAATGATTCATGTTGCTTCAACACCTTGATTCTGCATTCTAGCAGATCCTATGGCTCCAGTTGTCCAATTTGTCAGAGTAGATTTTATTTTTTCTCCTCCTACCTTTTCAACATCCTCTCCTGCATAGCATCCATCATCATTTCCATCACATCCCTGGTGATGTAGATAGATGCTTCATTAGCTCTAGCTCATGAGGAAGCCTCCTGACTCCCTCCATGGTGGCTTCTTTTCGGTAGCACTCTCCTTGTTGCTTACCGAGCCATTTCCATCTAGATCCAAGTATCCAAGCTTCCAAATCAGCGGGTGCAAGTTTTTCCAATGAAAGCACCAAAATGTTGGCATCAAAATTGACCACCAACATCCAATTATGTCAAAACACCAATGTCCAATCCAGTCACAGAAATATGAAGGGAAATAAATGAAGAACAAAGTTAAAACAATCAAAAAGCAAGTAAACAAAGACACAGATTTATAGTGGTTCTTCTAACTCCGGCCTACGTCCACTTCAAAGATTTTCCTTTTATTAGTTTATACTACTGATTACAATTACAAATTTGTGAAATTCAAAAATTAAAATGGCAGAATATAGCGTAGGTACAAGATGAGAAGAAACAGAATCAATATCCCTTTTTTGAAGTCATGCCTGCCGTATTTATAGGTGAAACTTCGGCTATAGGACCTTCTTATCCATATGGCCCACCATAGGGGATGCTAGACCCAAGTCCCCATCAGGAGCGATAGGTACCGGTCCCTTCCTTAGTTGACTTTTGGCCAGCGATTCCTGTGGTAGATTCTTCATGATGAAATATGTTTAATCCCCAAGTTTCATGTCATTTGGAACAAGAGAGCTCTAGTTATTGATTGTTGAATGTAAGAATGTACTTGGGCACTGATAAGCACCGACCCCTATCCAATGAAGTTCATCGATCCAGTGCATCCAACCATGCCGACCCCTCCATCTTGCCAAGCTAATTAAGTATACCGATCCCACTAGATCAACCATGTCGATCCACGCATTGCCTCGACCATGCCGATCCATACACTACCAACCATGCCGATCCACACTTTATGTAACGACCCGGAATTTTGGTCGTTAGATTTTGAACTTTTAATTCATTTTAATGTTGAATCTGAACTATAATTTGATTTTGAATAAAAAGATTTTGGTTAAATCAATTGAATTTAGTTATAATTTCAAATATGGAAATTCAATTGGATTTGAATAATAAAAAAATGAAATATTTGAATTTGGGATAATTGGTGAATCTGGATGTAAATGGTTATGAAAAAGGTTTATAAAATTTATTTTAGGTCTAGTTTGATTTGAATTTTAATATTGGACTTTTGAATGGAATCAAAAGTCGATTAGTCAAATTTGGAATTTTTATATTAATTTAATAATATAATAATGCAAATAATCAGATTTTGGTTCAAAGTGAATCAGAATGATTTCTAATGTGATTATAAATTATATATGATTTATAATAGAGTTAGTGAAATTTTAAAAGTGAAATTTTAAGTGATTTCGACGATTTCGAAAATCGCTCGAATTAATCGACAAGTTAAAATTGCCTTTCGGGACACAATCTCGGAATTCGACGAAACCAATTCCATTGGATACGCAATAGTTAATTATTAATGGATTTCAAATTTTGTAGCATTTGAAGTTACCGTTTGTTCGTAAGGGTGAGAAACGCATTGAAATTTAAATCGATAATTTAATATTTTAAATCGATTTAAAAAGCTATCATCCACATACATTTGAACTGGGCTTCAAAACATGTCCCATTGTGTTCAGTTTGTGGGTAAAACCTTAAAATCGCCCGGCGGCATGTCTGATTCGGAGTTAGTTCGAAAATCTTGTATATTGATGAGAATTTATAAAAATATTATTAAATTAGTATATAAATTCGTATATATATTTTCGCAGCCGAAAACCCTAGTTTCTTCTTTTAAACCGCCGTTGTATATTAACAAATGGCCGAAACTAATCGTTTCTTTCGGCCAAAATCTCCTTATCCATGCATCTATGCGAGAAAGCTCCAACACGAAGATTGTAGAGAGCGGAGAGATGTCAGATCCAACGGTCAAGATCGTGTTTGGTGTGATGTCTCGATGAATTTTCGACCTTGAAGACCGGCTGTTCGTGCGCGTCTTCCCGTTCATTGGCGGGAGCGGACTACGTCGTCTCACGGCCGAAGGAGGAGGCGGGGTCGGCGCACATTTGGGCGGGGTGGATCGATTTCCGGTCGCACAGGGGAGACGCGGCGGTAAGCTTTGTGATGGTGTTGATGGATTTCGTTCGATCTGGTTTATCGCATGAGAAGAAGGAACTGTCGGGCCTGATTTCTCCTGAACGTGATGAACGACTAGATTTAGGTTTGTATAATAATAATATAATAGAAGTTATTGTTTTAAATTATAATTCAGACTTTAAAAATTCATATCTTTTGCATGTGTAATCAAATTCCGACGAAACAAGAAAAGTCGGAATCAAGTGATGCAATCTACGTGAGGCAGTAGATCCGGAGACGTTTGGAGCAAGCAAAAATTTGGATTAAATCGAACGGTTCGATTTAATTTAAAATTGAAACGAGTCAACGTTTAAACTCAAGGTGAGTTAATCTCACTCACATCTGGATACCATTTAATTTAAATAGCAAATATTCAAATTATTGTTTGGTTGATTAGATGAATGTGATAATTATTATCAGATTTGATCGATATTTTATTTGTCGTGCTAACATCTGTGGATGCAGGGAAACAGGTTGGAGGGATCCAACTGGATTCCACACAAATAGAAATTATATTCATAATCTGTGGTATATCTCATTGATATCCTGTGATAAATTGATTTGGAATTTTGTTATGTTGTGTTATGATTGGACAAATAAAATCTGGGATTTTAAAGTATAAATAAAATAAATCAGGACTAAAAGGAAATGAAGAGGGATTTTTGAGCAATGAATTTAAGGAAATTAAAATCAAGAATTAGTTTGGAAATTGGAAGTGTTTTTGAAATAAGGATTTAAAAGGAAATGAGAAATAGAAATTTATAAACTGGGATTATAAATGAAATGGGATATTTATCGGGGATAAATATTGAAGATATAGATTTCCAGAGGGAATTTCTATAAGAAGTGCGAATTGTTTTAAAAATAATAGCGAGATTATTTTTAAAGGATGGGAAGTGTATTTAACTGGAAACTAAGCATGTTTCAAAGAATGTTTTCGAAGTATAAACTAGAAAGTTTTGAAAGGTGTTTTTAGAATATTTTAGAAAAGTATTATTATTATTTAATTATTTTTAAGTGAAAGTAAATATTTATTTAAGTAATTATGGTATTTAATCGTTTAAAAGGTAATTTAGTATTATGTTTTCTAAAGTGAATTTAATATAGGTATTTGATATAATAACCTCGTATAAAAAGGAAATTTTTGATTTAAGCTACTTAAGAAACTTTTATAGATTTTCAAAAGTACAATTTGAATAAGGAATTTAGTAATCATATTTTAAGTATATTTTGGAAGTGATTTCCAGGAAAGGGGAAATGTGTTTAAAAATAAAAAGGGTTCATTTTTTTAAGTGTTGGGAGAAATCTACGAGATTTAAACGTAAAATTTTAATTGAGATAAATCCAGCGGGATATATAAAAAGAATTCTTTGGTTTATTCTAAAATGGAAATGTATTTCCCTGAAAAGCCAAGTACGTTTTTAAAGTAAATTTTGAGCAAAAGTTAGAAGTTTTGAAGTTGTTTTAAAATAATGGTTTCAAGAAATTATTATTTAAGTGGTAAAAATTTTAAAAGTGAATATTTATCAAATTAGTTATAGTAGTAATTATTTTAAAGGGTTAATTAGTATTATGTTTTGAAAGAATATTTTTAATATTTATATTTTATAAAATGGACTTATTTTAAAGATAGTTTGGTTAAAGTTATTCGGAACTAGTATAGAATTTTGTAACTCCTCTTTTAAAATTTAATGTAACTCAAACTTTATTATAAAATTAATTTATATCTTATAAAAAGTTCTGTTTAAATATTTCTAAAATATATTTTAGAATAAAATGTTTAAGTAGTCTAGTTTAAATATTTAAGGTATATTTTAGAATAAAGTGATTTAATCGTTTTGAAATCTAAGGTATTTATACTTGGTGTTTTCAGTGGAAATAAATATACGGGAATTTATTCCATGAGAAGAGTGCAGTTTTGAAAACGGTTTTCAAAAAGAGGCTGAAAAGGAAAATATATCTTGCGAAGATATTTTGAGATTAATAAATAATTTGGGTAATTATTTATTGTTTCATGGATGTTGTGGATGTTAATTGGTAGTTAAATAACCGACTATCAATATTGGCCAATGCGTTGATCGTTTCGAAGAGACCGGGATCGGGATTTATTTCTCGAAAACCAATTCGATCCAGTTTGTACATTTTCGTGAGGAAGTCAAATTTGGATTTGAAGATGGAGCAGTGAAGTGCAAGGGCTAGTCGCTACTAGTCCTGAGGATGATTCCAAAATGGATGTAGTAGGAGTAGTGCCTTCGGTTCCTTTTGAACTCAGGCGGACTTGTATGGATGAATGCTTTCGGAACATCGTTAGGTGGACGATGGGCATTCTAAGTGAAACGTTCTAAAAGGTAACGCTTGGCCTCGAGCCTCATCAACCAGGAATAGCTGAAAATCAGGGGATATGCAGCAAGGCTAAGTTGGTAGCACCCATTAGGGTGAGGTCATTCCTGTCTAGATGTCCCTTTTTATTCTGCTTAGTGGTGCAGCTGCTGATCCCAACCGCAGGGTGATCTTACTCGGGTTTATCCAGTAAGGGGTAGTCCCGGTCTTGTGTTGCAAGGGATTGGGAGTAATCCTCGGTACTGTGATCTAGGCCACGTACTGTGACAGGTGGTACCCCAGTGCCTAATCATTAGTTGGAAATCCATCCTACCTACGTGCCTTTTACGGTTTTGTTTGTATTACCCACTTTGTGGCTAGTATGCTGGAATTTAATAAATGTAACAATTTCGGCTATTTGAATAAGTATTTGTATACAGACGTTATATTAATATCAGAGGATTTTATAATAAATGTTTTAGCTATCGTAAGGTAAAAACCTAACAAGTTTATTTGTGGCGTGGTTTTACAAGATGCTTTTGATTTTCAAAGGATTTTTGAAACTTTAATAATCAATTTGGGTGTATTTTTCTCACGCCGGTATTCAAAACTGACTCAGGTGTTATTTCATTATAATGCTCGGGTCAAACCGAGTATTATATGTTTTGGATAGGATGTCATGGAGCTCAGGAGAGGAGCTGGAGACCGAGACGTGTTATCCGTACTTGTTTATATCCATTGCTTTGATTTGTTTGAAAATCGTCAGGTTGGTAATTGTTGTTTGTTAGAGATATACTCTGATGATATATTGTATAAAACAGATATAGTTTTCATTTTTTGTAAAGATCTGATATTATGTATTATATTTTGTTCCGCTGCGATTGTGAGATTCTGTTATTGTTTAGTTCCTTCTTTCTTCTATCTTCTTTCTTTTCCCTCAACAATCTATCTTTTCCGGCACTCGAGGGTCGGCATATTATTCTGTGGTGTATTTTGTGTCGATTTTCGAAGGTCGAGAAGGGCGGATCGTGACAGTGGTATCAGAGCTTAGGTTAGCGATGACCTAGGCTTTGGTGGGGAAATTACTCACTAAATAGAGTCAATAGTACTCTAGACTGAGTTGAGAGTAATAACAGCTATGAGAGCGTACTTGTTAGTGAATATAAAAATTGTTTTTATGCTGTGTTGACTTATCGGTTGAGTCTTTATGAATGGGAAGTACAACCGTATCGATAGGGGTTTCTAATCTCTTAAACAAGATAAACCGACATAATATTGTTTTTAAAGTGGGTATTACTCAAAATTTTATTTTGATATAAAGGAAATAATTTTCTGAAATTATTATATATATATATATATATATATATATTTGGATGTTTAGTTGTTAATATTATAATCAAATATAAGAATCTAAAATTTTAAATGGTTATAACCAAATAGGATTCTATAAGTATGATTTATCCAAAAGAAGAATAACTAAAATTTGATTTAGACCAGAATTTAAATCCTGGAAATTTTGAAAAGCATTTAAAGTGTATTTAAACAAAGGTTTGGCAATCTTGGAAATGGTCGACATGTTTTCCAAAAAATTGAAGGAAATAATGGAGTATTATTTTGGAAAATATTTTTGAATGGAAATTGTTTTGAAATGAATTTGTGGAAGTAAGGAAGCACTGAACTCACTTCAGTCGCTAGAAAATAATCCTGATGATGGTCACATCATCAAAATTCATTTTCGAGTTTCTAAAGTGATGGATTGCTACCGTGGTGATTGGTTATGATATTTATTTGGACTTGTTGGTATACAAGTGGTTTTAGAAATTTCAAAAGGGAAATTTGTTTTGGTAAATCCAAGTGTTTTGGAGTTCGGAGATTTGATTTGATATACCAAGTGGGTATGTGTTATTTATGATTTCAAAATGGTTTTGAAATAAAACCGAGTAATTGAATTCTGGGAATTCTATTTAAATAATGTGAAAAGTTAAGATAAAGCAACTATTGAACTTATTAAGTGAAGTGATTTGAATAAGAAAGGGAGAAATGAAAATTTTAATCTTGAAATTAAAATTTAACTTGAGTGTATGGAAGTGAATAAAATATATTTGAATTTAACTTGAGATAAGTTAAAATAAAATTGAAAATGGAATTGAATTAAATTGGTTAAAGTTGAAATGTAAAATGACTATAGTTATGAGTTAAAATTGTGTAATGAAAATTTATACCCTTAAGTTATTAAGTGTTATATACATAATCTAGAATGGTGATTATAAGATGAAGATGGACTCAAATGAGCAATGTAAGCTTTTAAGTAAATAAGTTGCTGAAGATATGAATAAAGAAATGAATTGCAAAACCTAAATATAAATGGTTGAATGTTATGGTAAAAAAGATGGAAAATTCTAAATTTAATCCTAAATGGAAGGAGAGTTGTAATAAGGTGAAGAAAAATATAATGTGAATGGACTTGGGTTAGTAAATAAGATTGAACTTATATATAGAGAAATAGAATTTAGTTGAATTTGAATTGAATTAAAATCAAAACTCAGTTGTGTTGTAGATAATATTGATTGGAATTAAGTTCTTATTTAAAATAGTAAAGGAAATGGTATGAATTTAAGTTGGCTAAATAAAATTTGGTTGAACTTGAATTAGAATCGGAAAAGAATTGAATTGAAAGAAAATTTAATTTAGTTGAAATGATATTGAATGAAGTAAATGCTCACTCAACTAAATCCAAAGGAATTGTTTGAGGATGAATTTAGTGTAAGTTAAATTAAATGGAAATTGTATTGGAATGAATAAAATTGTGGTAGCTTGTTAAAAATTTGGAAAAGCAAAATAAAACCCAGTTCTGGTTTAGAATAATTGGGATGATCATGTTATTAATAAATACAGAAATGAATTGAGAAGGTGAATAAATTTAAAATGGATTGAGTAAATAAACAAATTGAATTAAAAACTGTAAATGGATTGGAATTTGATAGATTAAGAATCAAATTAAAATGGAAATAAGATTAAGGTGAGAAGAAATGGAGTTATTTTGTTATTGAAATAACTTAAACAAATTGGAAAATGATTGTGGTCGAGCTTTATAAGGGGTCTTGAATGGAATTTGTTTTGATAATAAAATTTTAATGCAAGTGAAAGAATTTTAATTTCTTATCATGATGAAATAAGAATGTATGAGTTGTAAATAATCCAGAATGGAATGATATTAATATAAACTTAAGTTGGATGATGAACTTAAAATGAGAATAGGGATTTGATTTAATAATTGTGATGAAGTAAAAATTGTTTGGGTTATGAATAATTTCGAATGATATAAATTTATATAGATTGAGATGGAATTAATTTTAAA
This sequence comes from Allium cepa, assembly GCA_030765085.1. Lineage (NCBI taxonomy): Eukaryota > Viridiplantae > Streptophyta > Magnoliopsida > Asparagales > Amaryllidaceae > Allium > Allium cepa. Next base: position 538,112,370 of record CM060934.1, on the reverse strand, counting down.
TGGTTATAAGCTTAAGTGATGGTTACTTGCATGGATAAGTTTAGAATTTGCATGGAAATTGATTGTTTGTTGTAAACGGAATTGAATTGATTTAAAGAAGCAAATTAAGCTGGTTTTTGAATCAACCGGATTAAGTGAAATCTAATTAAGTGGTTTTGTATATAAATGAAAGTGAATCATAAAAGAAATGCAAGTATACCAAATTTAAAATAAAAATTTGATTGTGAATCAATTTTGGAATTGAATTGAAGTAAATTGTTTTAAGTAAAGCATAGGTTAATCATATTAAAGAGAAAATGAATTGGAAAATGGTGAAATTTATGTAAGTAAGGCTTATAAACCAATTTGTTGTGAATATAAGATTAACTGGTACAAATATGAATTGCATGTAGAAAACTTGGATGTAAATCATTCGAGTGAAATAAAATGAAGTTTGGATTTGTTAGGGAATTAAAATGGTGTTGAAAACTTGGGGATTGCTTATAAAGAAGGTTAACATGTAGGATTATGGAAATGTGTTGTTGGGCTATGTAATTGTTGTGTTTAGCTAAGATAAATGTATGGAAGGTTGTTAAAAATATTATATTGTTGAAAACTGATATGTATGTTTGAGTAAGTACAGGTACGGAAGGCAATCGATAGAGCTGGAGCGCGTAAATGCAATATAAATTAGCCGCTTGTTTTTAAAATGCTAATCAAAGGTACGCTTACGCAATAAAATTTGAAAAATGATATATATATTATGGTATATTTTGTTTTCCGACAGTGTGGGTCGATATATATATATTTATCTATTGTGATATTATGAAACGCTCTCCGTACAAAGGAGACGCTGTCAAAAATTTTCTAAAATTTTGGGAGTTAGAAATTTTTGTGAGTTTTGAAAATTTCGGTTAACTAGGAATATTGTTTTTGAAATGATGTTGTAAACGAAGCTTTTGAATTAAAAATGAAGCAAATGGTTTTAGAATTGAGCTAAAAGTTTTGGGTGAAGTGAATGTAAGTTTTTAACTAAGTATGGATAAGTAAATGAATTTAGTAGCATTTTTCATACCTTAGCAAATTTCGAGGACGAAATTTTTATAAGGGGGAGGAATGTAACGACCCGGAATTTTGGTCGTTGGATTTTGAACATTTAATTCATTTTAAATGTTGAATGTGAATTATAATTTGATTTTGAATAAGAAGATTTTGGTTAAATCAATAAAATTTAGTTATAATTTCAAATATGGCAATTCAATTGGATTTGAATAATAAAAAAAAATTGAATTTGGGATAATGGGTGAATCTGGATGTAAATGGTTTGTAAAATTTATTTTAGGCCTAGTTTGATTTGAATTCTAATATTGGACTTTTGAATGGAATCAAAAGTCGATAAGTCAAATTTGGAATTTTAATATTAATTTAATAATGGAATTTAATAATATAATAATGCAAATAATCAGATTTTGGTTCGAAGTGAATCAGAATGGTTTCTAATATGATTATAAATTCTATATGATACATAATAGAGTTAGTAAAATTTTAAAAGTGAAATTTTAAGTGATTTTGACGATTTCAAAAATCGCTCGAATTAATCGACGAGTTAAAATTGCCTTCCGGGGCACAGTTTCGGAATTCGACGAAACTAGTTCCGTTGGATCCATAATAGTTAATTATTATCGGATTTCAGATTTCGTAGTATTTGGAGTTACCGTTTGTTCGTACGGGTGAGAAACGCGTGGAAATTTAAATCGATAATTTAATATTTTAAATCGATTTAAAATGCTATCTTCCACATATATTTGAATTGGGCTCCAAAACACGTCCCATTGTGTTCAAAACGTAGGTAAAACCTTATAATCGCCTGGTGGCATATCTGATTCGGAGTTCGTTCGAAAGTCTTGTATATTGATGAGAATTTATAATAAAATATTAATAAATTAGTATATGAATTCGAATATATTTGTTTGCAGCCGAAAACCCTAGTTTCTTCTTTTAAGCCGCCGTTGTATATTAACAAATGGCCGAAACGAATTGTTTCTTTCTGCCAAAATCTCCTTATCCATGCATCTATGCGAGAAAGCTCCAACACGAAGATTGTAGAGAGCGGAGAGATGCTCAGATCCAACGGTCAAGATCATGTTAGGTGTGGTGCATCGATGAATTTTCGACCTTGAAGACCGACCGTTTGTGCGCGTTTTCCCGTTCATTGGAGGGACCGGACTCCGCCGTCTCGCGGCCGAAGGAGGAGGTGGGGTCGGCGCACGTTTCGGGGGGGGGGGGGGTAGATCCATTTTCGGTCGCACAGGGGAGATACGGCGGTAAGCTTTGTGATGGCGTTGATGGGTTTCGTTCGATCTGGTTTATCGCATGAGAAGAAGGAACTATCGGCCCTGATTTCTCTTGAACGTGATGAACGACTAGATTTAGGTTTGTATAATAATAATATAATAGAGGTTATTGTTTTAAATTATAATTCAGACTTTAAAAATTCATATCTTTTGCATGCGTAATCAGATTCCGACGAAACAAGAAAAGCCGGAATCGCAGTGATGCGATCTACACGCGGCAGCAGATCCAGAGACGTTTGGAGCAAGCGAAAATTTTGGATTAAATCGAACGGTTCGATTTAATTTAAAATTGGAACGCCTCAACGTTTAAACTCAATGTGAGTTAATCTCACTCACATCTGGATACCATTTAATTTAAATGGAAAATATTCAAATTATTGTTTGGTTGATTAGATGAATGTGATAATTATTATCAGATTTGATCGATATTTTATTTGCCGTGCTAACATCTGTGGATGTAGAGAAACAGGTTGGAGGGATCCAACTGGATTCCTTACAAATAGAAATTATATTCATAATCTGTGGTATATCTCATTGATATCCTATGATAAATTGATTTGGAATTTTGTTATGCTGTGTTATGATTGGATAAATAAAATCTGGGATTTTAAAGTATAAATAAAATAAATCGGGACTAAAAAGAAATGAAGAGGGATTTTTGAGCAATGAATTTAAGGAAATTAAATTCAAGAATTAGTTTGGAAATTGGAAGTGTTTTTGAAATAAGGATATAAAAGGAAATGAGAAATAGAAATTTATAAAGTGGGATTATAAATGAAATGGAATATTTATCGGGGATAAATATTGAAGATATAGAATTCCAGAGGGAATTTCTATAAGAAGTGTGAATTGTTTTAAAAATAATAGCGAGATTATTTTTAAAGGATGGGAAGTGTATTTTACTTGGAAACTAAGCATGTTTCAAAGAAAGTTTTCGAAGTATAAACTAGAAAGTTTTGAAAGGTGATTTTAGAATATTTTAGAAAATTATTATTTTTTTATTTATTTTTAAGTGAAAGTAAATATTTATTTAAGTAATTATGGTATTTAATCATTTAAAAGGTAATTTAGTATTATGTTTTCTAAAGGGAATTTAATATAAGTATTTGATATAATAACCTCATACAAAAAGGAAATTTTTGATTTAAGTTACTTAAGAAACTTTTATAGATTTTCAAAAGTACAATTTGAATAAGGAATTTAGTAATCATATTTTAAGTATATTTTGGAAGTGATTTCCAGGAAATGGAAAATGTGTTTAAAAATAAAAATGGTTCATTTTTTTAAGTGTTGGGAGAAATCTACGAGATTTAAACGTAAATTTTAATTGAGATAAATCCAGCGGGATTTATAAAAAGAATTCTTTGCTTTATTCTAAAATGGAAGTGTATTTCGCTAAAAAGCCAAGTACGTTTTTAAAGTAGATTTTGAGTAAAATTTAGAAGTTTTGAAGTTGTTTTAAAAGAATGGTTTCAAGAAATTATTATTTAAGTGGTAAAAATTTTAAAAGTGAATATATATCAAATTAGTTATAGTAGTAATTATTTTAAAGGGTTAATTAGTATTTTTTTTTGAAAGAGTATTTTTAATATTTATATTTTATAAAATGGATTTATTTTAAAGATAGTTTGGTTAAAGTTATTCGGAACTAGTATAGAATTTTGTAACTCCTCTTTTAAAATTTAATGTAACTTAACCTTTATTATAACATAAGTTTGTATCTTATAAAATAGTTTTGCTTTAAATATTTTTAAAATATATTTTTGAATAAAATGTTTAAGTAGTCTAATTTAAATATTTAAGGTACATTTTAGAATAAAGTGATTTAATCGTTTTAAAATCTAAGGTATTTGTACTTGGTGTTTTCAGTGGAAATAAATATATGGAATTTATTCCATGAGAAGAGTGTAGTTTTGAAAACTGTTTTCAAAAAGAGGCTGAAAAGGAAAATATATCTTGCGAAGATATTTTGAGATTAATAAATCATTTGGGTAATTATTTATTGTTTGATGGATGTTGTGGATGTTAATTGATAGTTAAATAACCGACTATCAATATTGGCCAATGCGTTAATCGTTTCGAAGAGACCGGGATCGGGATTTATTTCTCGAAAACCACTTCGATCTGGTTTGTACATTTTCGTGAGGAAGACGAGTTTGGATTTGAAGATGGAGTAGTGAAGTGCAAGGGCTAGTCGCTACTAGTCCTGAGGATGATTCCAAAATGGATGTAGTAGGAGTAGTGCCTTCAGTTCCGTTCGAACCCGGGCGGACTTGTATGGATGAATGCTTTCGGAACATCGTCAGGTGGACGATAGGCATTCTAAGTGAAACGTTCTAAAAGGTAACGCTTGGCCTCAAGCCTCATCGACCGGGAATGACTTAAAATCAGGGTATATGCAGCAAGGCTAAGTGGGTAGCACCCATTAGGGTGAGGTCATCCCTGTCTAGATGTCCCTTTTTATTCGGCTTAGTGGTGCGATTGCGGATCCCAACCGCGGGTGATCTTACTCGGGATTATCCTGTAAGCGGTAATCCCGTCTTGTGTTGCAGGGGATTGGGAGTAATCCTTGGTACTATGATCTAGGCCACGTAATGTGATAGTTGGTACCCCAGTGCCTAGTCATTAGTTGGAAATCCATTCTCCTAACATGCCTTTTGCGGTTTTGTTTGTATTACCCAATTTGTGGCTAGTATGCTGGAATTTAATAAATATAACAATTTCGGCTATTTGAATAAGTATTTGTATATAGACACTATTATAATATCAGAGGATTTTATAATAAATGTTTTAGCTATCGTAAGGTGAAAACCCGACATGTTTATTTGTGGCATGGTCTTACGAGATGCTTTTGATTTTCAAAGGATTTTTAAACTTTAATAATCAATTTGGGTGTATTTTTCTCACGCTGGTATTCCAGACTGACTTGAGTGTTATTTCATTATAATGCTCGGGTCAGACCGAGTATTATATGTTCAGGATAGGATGCTATGGAGCTCAGAAGAGGAGCTGGAGACCGAGATGTATTATCCGTACTTGTTTATATCCGCTGCTATGATTTGTTTAAAAATCGTCGGGTTGGTAACCGTTGTTTGTTTGAGATATACTCTGATGATATATTGTATAAAACAGATATAGTTTTCATTTTATGTAAAGATCTGCTATTATGTATTATACTTTGTTCCGCTGCGATTGTGAGATTCTGTTATTGTTTAGTTCCTTCTTTCTTCTATCTTCTTTCTTTTCCCTCAACAATTTGTCTTTTTCGGCACTTGAGGGTCGACATATTATTCTGTGGTGTATTTTGTGTCGATTTTCGAAGATTGAGAAGGGCAGGTCGTGACACTTTACTTCGTCTTTGTCGATCCCTCGTGTACCCAGTCATGCCGATCCCTTTGACGTTATTGAGTTATGTCGATCCATGCTACAAAAAAATGTTATGTTGATCCCTCCTACTTCATGAAACTATGCTGATCCCTCATATGCCATATGATGATCCCTCCTATGCCATCGAGGTATGCCGATCCCTCCTACTTCATGAAACTTTGCCGATCTCTTGGGCTCCAAGCTAACATCAATATTTCAAGCTCCCTGCATCGTTTATCTACCGACTCCATCCAACTCTGGCTTTGTATAACCATTTATACTTGATTTCTAGGTCCTACAATCATCGCTTTGCACTCATCATCCTTGATAATCGTGAAATTTGTTAGGTTAAATTTGCCTGTAAACTGCCTTGACAAAAGGTGGGTTAACGCCGGTATTGTATGTTTCTATTGTCAATATATTATATTATTTTGATGTAATAAGTTGAGTTTAAATTTTAATTATATACAAGTTTATATGTTGAAATTTGTAGATATGAATAATGAAATTTTAGTAATTGCTGATAATATGGAATGAGACTTGTATGATTGTTTAAAGAGTTGACATTTAAACGCTAGTTTAAGGCGTATATTCTGCACACTTTGAAATTACTAGATGTGTACCTATGTAAATATATTAGCATAATTAACATTTAATTATCATGTGTAATTGCGTAGTTAAATATGCTATTAAATCTTATTAAATCCCCCTTAGGAAGGTAATTAATGTTAAAGGTGAAACAAGAAAGATTTCTTATATGCCTTGATTATGGAAACGGTGTGAAGTGTGATAATATATGTAGAGTTTGATATAAATTATGACTAAGTTATATGGATGCGTGGTCAGCCAAAATCACACGGAAGTTTGCTTAGCTAATATGGCTACCAAAAGTGTAACTTTGGGGCTGGTGTGAGACATCTCCTCTTCTTTATGTTGGAAGTAGTGAACGGTTGGGATTATGGTTTAGGTATGGTAGAGGATATCTTGAAAAAGGTCTGCTTCAATAGAAGTATTAAGTAGCTGAAGGGGTTCCATACAATGTCAGTTAGATAGTTACTAGTGAGGAGTCCACCTTGGGATTATATGTAATAAAAAAAACGGACCTACCATAAATAAGGTATTGAATGGTCGGAATCTACCTAATTACTATCAAAAGGTATTAAGTGACTTTAGCACTATCCCTTACATTCATAGAACATTATGGACGATAGATATTGATTATTGGGTTGATAGCAAGTTAGCCATGGGCAGATTTGGAAAGCCTTTTATTTAAGTTTGAGAGAAACCTTTGGGCTTACATTTGAAAAGACTTATGTTTTAGGTAGAAACGTAAGACATATTCCATTTAAATTATACTGCCCATGTACTAATGTTGGTAGGGTAAGCGATGCCCTAGAATGAGTTGAGTGTATTATGCATATGAGAGCGTATTTGTATTTGTTATAAGAGTATGCCTTAAAGGTATTTAAACTACGAAAATCAAAAGATCTTATATAAGGTAACTTATATAAGTATGAATTATTAAAATATAGTTTAACTAATGTATGGATTATTTATGTTCATTCGTTATCCTCAATGATTATTTTAGCCTTGCTCAACCAATTTATGAGCATTGTTATAATTTGAAGACTGATTAATTATGCTCGACCAATTTATGAGCATTATTATAATTTGCAGATTGATTAGTTATACTTGGCCAGTTTATGAACATTTAGTATTGTTTGTTGTTGATTTATGCTCGCCCAGTTTATGAGCATTTATTATCATCTATTGATTATTGATCAACCAGATTATGGGCAATATACTTCACTATAAGGTTGGGTAGATAGTATATGGTGCATTGAAATAAACACCTTGTTAATTAAATTTCACAATTTGACCATAATCCATTTGGTGATAATGTTGGGTTAATGTTAACTTTAATAAAAGAAGTTTAGTGCAAATTTTCTGAACATGATTTATAAACGAAGAGGATTTAAACTGATATTTTGAAAACATAATTCCCAGTTTCTTTGAAAATGGTTTTCCAAGATTTTAAAGAAAATAATAACATTATGATTTGAATGTATTTGTGAATACTAATATTTTGAAAAGAGTTTTAAGATTTTTTTCGAGTTTAAATTTGCTCTCGAAATCGATTGGTCAATTTAGGAATAAAATTTTATGTTATCCAGTTCGAATGGCTCGAAGATGACTAAAAATAGGTAAGAGATGCGTTCGGATGGTAAGCGCTTCTCAAGAGTATTACCCTTCTTAGTAAGGGAATATATGGTACAACTTGGTACGACGTTTCTATGGCATCATTTTTCTGTTACTCATTCTATATGTATATTTTTTATGGATTTTAAAATAAATATTTAGGAAATTGGTTTATAAATTGAGATCATGATACTTAGGAATATTTACGAAGTATTCGATACTGCTTTGAAAATGATTTTTGGTTAATTCCAAAAAATATGATTTGATATGAAAAAGGTATCGGTATGGATTATTATTTCAAATGATTTGAAATAAAACCCAGGTGTTTAGTTCTAAAGTTTTCTGTAAAAGAAATTTAAGGAGAGATATAGAGTAGTCTTGGATACTACAAATTTAGAAATAAGCTTTCTATATGGAAAAGATTTGAATGCATGCTCTATGTAACGACCCGTAAATTTTCAATAATAAAAACTGTTGATTTATTAAGATTTTGGTAAATAAATTAAGAAGAAACAAAAAAAATTGTAATTTAACAATGAAATGAATGCTAAAATAAAATATAGCAATGGTAATTAAAACTAATTATCGACAATTGAAGTGAAATCCCAATAAGGAAATAGTGTAAATGGTTGCACTTGGTTATAAAATTGAATATAGGTAAATAACGGTAAGTGCTGTATAAATAAATGAATTAGTATAATTAATGGTAATTGGATGAATTCGGTATTATGTAAGTAATTATAATAATTAGTTGAATATAAAATAAACTTAAGTTTAAATTAAAGGTTCTGATAACAATTACTATAAGTTACCTATTTAACTTGTCAATGAAACTAATTGAAAATCAATTACATTTAAATGTAAGTAAATGTTAGCTAAGTAATTATAACATTTGTTGTTGATAATAAAGTATGAATGGGATTAAATTAGGCAAATGGTGATAATCATTAGTTATTTACCCATTTATTTAATTTATTGAATTAGATCTAAATCCATTGCAATTAAACGTAATAAAAAAACTACGTTACTATGAATTTAGTTGATGACTGTAAAAAATATTAGGGTAATTGGATATATACTAATGTTAAATTTATTCATAAGATGATGATTGACTGAATAAAGAGATTGAAAACAAATTGAATTTATTTATTTGATTTTACTTAAATTAAAGGTAAACACCATAAGTTTTGCAATAAATCCTTATTTGATTGACATGGAAATTTTGGTTAATGAATTATAAATTTATTTGTAATCAGAAATGATATGAATGGTAAATAATTAAATTTGGATTGAAGAATTGATTAATTAATTTAATATTAAATTTTTTAATTAACTAGAAAATAGCCATTTTGGCCACTGACTCGGACTTTGAAGAAATAAGTTTCATCGAATCCGTAACGGTTAATTATTGTAGGGTTTCAAGTCTCGTAACGATCGGGCTTGTCGTTTGATCGTACGGACTCGAAACGCTTAGAAATCAATTTAATTGAAATTAATTTGAAATAACTAGATTTTAGCATAACTTCTTCATACGATGGAATTTGGACTTGAAACCTGCTCCATTGATTTTAAAATATTCAAAAACATATATTTTGGTATATGGGTTGACCCATCTTCGTTTCGGAGTCGAAACGGGCTTTTTGGGCTATGTATCGTTCAACTTTCAAACTGATTCGATCCATTTGTTCCTATTTTTAAATTTTCCTATACATACCTCATTATAAACCCTAACCACTCCTTATTCTCATTTGTCTGTATGTAAAATTTAGCTATCTCTCCTCTTCAATGGCAGACAAACAAATTCTCAATTCCAAATCCAATTGCAATTCAAAATGGGGTCAAAAATTAAATCTCCTCAAACTATATTGAATTTTATATCATTTGAAGCTTTCGACGAGCGCATCTTAGATCTGTAATTCGCTTTCCAAATTGAACCCCAATCTGTCCAGAAATTGAAGGACAATCATCAACCGTCCATAGGGTTCCGATCAACTTCTATGGATTGTCAAATTGATTATACCTTTGTGTGGAGAGGGTCGTGCGATGCCCATCGGCATGGCTCGTTCTTCGTTTCAGCGGCTAGATCGTGGGGAATAATTCGTTAGGGTTTCGGCATAGACGTGGCGGTTAGGCTTGTTAATGTGATCGATGGGCCTGAGGGAGGCTCCTGGCGATGGATGACGTAGTGGATGCCTTCGATCGGGATGACGTGGCCTGTAGCGATGCGAGGAGGACGATGAACGATGGCAGCTACGAATGCATGCAGTTAGGGCTTCGAACTGAACAGTGCATGCGTTCGAAACGAAGGTAGATGACATATTCTCCTTTAACTTTTCTGTTATTTAATTTAAAAAATTTATATTATAAATCGTATGATGTTCTAATGTACATATCTTTCGCACACGAGGTCAAATTTACATGCGGTTTTCTCCGTTGGGATCGTATTGAAATTATGGAAATTGGGCACGGGTTTGGACATATTCTAAGACTGTTTGAATTTTGGATTTAAATTCAATTTAAATTCAAAAGGTGAGTGTTTTAATCCACTCACAACTTCTAAAATTTCTTATGTTTGTTAAATTGATTCATGATGTGATTAGAAATTTGTTCATGACTGTTTGGCATATTTTGAATCATCCCCTAGTTTATTTGAATTTATTTGTATAAAATAGTTATTTAATTTATTATTAAATATAAACTGCCAGTAAATACCTGTTGTTTATTATCTATTCTATATTGTTGTTACTGATTGAATTGGATGATGATTGTGATAAATGTTTGCTGATTGATATTGGAAGAATGAATGTTGTATTTTATATTGTTATAACAGCAAGTTGTTATGGATTTTTATTTCATTCGGGATTACAGTTTGAAATGGTATATAACCGTATTTATATTTCAAATTGCAGATTGAAATGATAAATATCTGTATCACTTGACCATAGGATAGAAAATTATATACAGACACCATAGTCTATATATAAAAATATTTTGAAATGATTTCTATGGTTTGTTATGGAATATATGGTTTTAGATAAATATTGATTTTAGAAATTATATAAATGTTATTTTATCCTTGATTTTAAGCTACGAATAATTTGTTTTAATATAGAATAAGCTTAATAATAAGTTTGATTTTATTGAAGATAATATGGTTAAGTATTTAAATTTTATTTCAATATAGAGTTTATAATGGTTTAAATGAAATAAGGTTGGAAGATAAATTTGAGATTTAATTGAAATAATTTATTTAAGAATTAAACTCAAATAAATTTGGTGTGAAATTTATTAAATTTGAAATTTTAAAAGGTATGATTTTTATAACTTGATTTTTGGTTTAAGGTGAACTAAATGAATATTTCAAGTATAAATAAATTGAAGGAAATATTTAGTTATTTGTACTTTGATTTTTATTTAAATGATAATGGATTGATTATGTAAATTATTTCAAAACTAAATAATAGAAAATTGAATTGCTGAATTGTATTTACCAACTTAGTTTTGAAATGTTGAATACTTAAAATTGAAATATATTGAATTTGAAATGGTTTATACTGTGGATCAAATCTATTTTGAAATCGATATAATTTGGAATAGTTTAATTGGAATCTGAATCGTATTGAATTTTATGATTAGGATTTGGTTAAATATAAAATTTTGGAATTCGAGTTGTTTTGGAATTGATTTGCGAAATTGAAGAAGCTATTTATTATATAAATTATTTTTATATTTAAACCATTTAAGTGATGGAAGTTATGTTTCAAAGTTACGAATTTTAAAGTATTGTGAGTGAAAGTGTTATAATTTCAAGTGTTTGGTTTCTAAGTGTATAACTTTGAAAGTGCTATGATTTTGGAAAAAGGATATATTTGAAATAAAAGTGATATTATATTGATCTGGGTTATTATAACAATGATATCATATTGATTTGGTTTTTGAAATGATATCGTATTTATATGGTTTTGAAATGGATATTATACTTTGGTTTTGAAGTATAATTATTTTGAAATGACCGTTAGGTTGTTAAAGAGACCGAGATCGGAAGTTGTCATACTCTCTGCCAACTCCGAAAACCACTTTAACAACTGTGTACACGGTGGAGATTCCAGAATGAAGTAGGATGGTGGCGGCATTTACTTTAAGGTATATACGTGGACCCGACTCCCGTGAGTTGGCATAAAGTGGCTAAAAAAGGATCGATTGACGGGCTAAGAAGGTAGCATCTTTTATCGGACACACTCCTTCGATACCATTCTCACTTTGTGATTGATTGGGGCCCTTTTGATTTTAGGGGTGTGGATCGAGGTGGGCGGTAGTAGCTGCTATGCGTTACCACTGGTCCAGAAGCATAATTGGTATATCTACCCTGGCATTGCCTAGTTGTGCCGTGTTACCTACCCTAGCGCGCCTTGTACGAGTTTGATTTATGCCGTGCCTATGGGATATCCTCTGGTAGCCTCCCGATTATGAGGTATTACGGTAGTGTATAGACTTCTGGCACTATTTATGTGTTAAGGGGAATATGGGTCACACCTTAACGCTATTTTAAAGTAATTTTATTTTACTATTAGACATTATTATAATAGCGTATATTACTACATAGTAAATAGTTTAACGGATCCTTTGGAGATGTGAATCTCGAGTATCTCTTAAGTTACTGCACTCATGTTAGACATTGGATATGGGATGTCAAATCCCGTAAACATCTCTGACGCCATTCCACTCATTTTTATTTCTGTTGATTTAACTCACATAAGATCTTTTAGTTCTGACTCAAATGTTTTGTCATTTCAATTCTCTCGGGTCAGCCTGAGCATTTCAAGATTCGAAGGCCTTACTTCTAGAGGACGAAGACGAAGATTGTATTTCTAATATTTACTACATTGTTCCACTGCATTGTTATTTATTATTTTTGGTATGTGTAACTCCGATTCTGTGTTGTATAAGTATAATCAAATGTTTTGTAAAACAGCTTCATGAACTATTATTTGATTATTATATTTTGTCGTTCCGCTGTGAGATTCGGTTTTGTTTTATTTCTTTCTTCCTTTTTTTCTTATTCACCCCAATAACAATTCGCCCTTTTGTGTGGTTTAAGTCTGACGTGTGTGGTTTATCGTCGGTTTAAAACGTACAAAAAGGCGGGATGTTACATTTGGTATCAGAGCTTTGGTTTAGCGATAAACCTTAGCTTTGTGGGGTCTGACTCTTTACTAATAGGGTAGCAATACCCTATGATGAGTCGCTGAGTGTATATATATGAGAGAGCGTATTTATCAGTGTTATAAAAGGTTTTTATATTGTATTAATTTGTTCCGTTTTGTATTTATAAATTCTAGTTGGTGCATAGGACGCTATGACATCAATAGGGATTGCTAGACACTTAGTATGACAGACCGACACAATATTTGTTTTGAAATATAGGTAAACGATATAACTTTGCCTATTGTATATTTTATGTGTAAATAATATATTTTATAAGGGATATATTTGGTTGTTATATATTTGTTGTTAGGTTGTGAATTTTATAAATATTTATTGAGAAATAAAATTTACAAAGAAAATGAATATAAAATTGGGAATTTAGAACTTAAGTTCCAGGTTTTGAAAATTTCTTTCAAATGATTTTTGAATATAATAATAATATTATTTAGAAGTAATTCCTGATATAAATATTTCAATATGTTTTGAAAGAATTGTTTTGAAGAGACTTTGGAAGGTGATAAGTTATGTACTCCCCTCTCTGTCGATGGAAAATAATTTCGATAATGAGTGCACGCATCATCGACATTCATTTTAAAGTTTCAAAGTGGGAAAGCCAATGTAGTAGTTTACTACAGATTTATTTTGATGAATAAATATAAATTTCATTTTTTATATATAATTGGATTTATAAATTGTAAGTGTATACATCTATCTAGTATTTTTAAAATGACTTGGAATTTAACCTGTATTTATTTCTTAATTTTCTGTTAATTAATAGTTTCAATTATTTTAGTGAAATATGATGTAACTAATTAATAATTGGAACCTCTAATTAAAATAAGAGATTAAATGCTAGGTTATAAATGAAATTTCAAGAAAGTTGAAATTTGTAACCTATAAAAACAAATGATATGATTTTTGAACATTAAATCAATTTAAAAGAAATGAGATAAACTTGTATAAATTTCAATTGCATTCTTAAAAAGCATATATATAACTTACTAAAATATTTAACAGTTGTAATGCTTGATAAGAAAATGTAATGGAAATTGTACAAGTAAACTTATGTAATGAAAGTGTTCAATAATTTGCCTTTATTAATATGAATTGATGTTATAATTGTTATATACTTAAGTAGTAATTTGGAAGGTTATTGTAATTAAATGTGGTAGAAAAGGAATCATTGTAAGTAAAGGATTATAAACTTAAGTTAATGAAATTGTTATGCCAAGTAACTGAATTGAATATGAATATTATTAACAAATGAATGTAAATAAATGAAATCAAGTAATGAATGAATAAATATAATATAATAAAAAGAGAATTGACATGATGTGAATAAATGAAATGAAGTTAGTAAGTAATGAATGAAATAAACGAAGATAAGTATTAATTGAATGAAAAGGGAATCAAACAACAAATGTTATGAGACGAAATTAATAAGAATGAACTTGATCTATTGTTTGAAATTGTTATTTGTTTGGTTTATGGTTGTTTGGGCAAGGATACTTTAAAATTGTTTAGATGTATGAATAATCTGTTTAGTTTTCATCTGAGACTGTTGAGTAAATGGTGCACTTAGTAGTTTATTCTCCATTCTGTACAATTTAAAGTTTTGAACCTGAACAACTATTTGTTTTGCTTAATATGAATGGATAATTGGTTTGTGTTGGTTTTATATGATGATTGTATATTGGGTGCAAGTGATTGTTGTTATATTGATTTGTTGTTGGTAGTCAAACAACATTAAATATTTCATTTTATATAATTATTAACTCTTTTTAGATTATATAAGAGAAATGCAGGTTACAGAAGCAATTGCTACTGCTTTTGGTTTCATAATTAACCGTTTGTTTGCCCGACAAATAGGTACGTTTTCGGATTACGGTTTTATAGCACTATTATATTATTTTTTCCGTTGTTGGGATATATTATTTTGAGATATTGTGATATATATTGTAATATTTGATATTATATTTTCTTCCGAGCCTCCCCGTACAAAGGAGATTGCCAAAATTTTCCATAAATTTTGGACTCAGAAAATTTTTGAAAAATGTTTTCCAAATTTTATTAATTTGAGTATAAAAAGATTTAATGGTTATAAATTGGTATATTTTATTTAAATTAATTAATTTTGTAAATATATTTGTTTATAAAGTTAATATTTTAAATAAGATAAATTTATTATTTAATTCTTTCTTTTCCTTACTTTTTCCTTTCCGGGGACGAAAAGTTTTGAGTGGGGGAGAGTGTAACGACCCGTAAATTTTCAATAATAAAAATTGTTGATTTATTAAGATTTTGGTAAATAAATTAAGAAGAAACAAAAAGTTTTGTAATTTAACAATGAAATGAATGCTAAAATGAAATGTAACAATTGTAATTAAAACTAATTACAATTGAAGTGAAATTCCAATAAGGAAATTGTGCAAATGGTTGCACCTGGTTATAAAATTTAATATAGGTAAATAAGGGTAAGTGTTGTATAAATAAATGAATTAGTATAATTAATGGTAATTGGATGAATTCGGTATTATGTAAGTAATTATAATAATTAGTTGAATACAAAATAAACTTAAGTTTAAATTAAAGTTTATGATAACAATTACTATAAGTTACCTATTTAATTTGTCAATGAAATTAATTGAAAATCAATTACATTTAAATGTAAGTAAATGTTAGATAAGTAATTATAACATTTGTTGTTGATAATAAAGTATGAATGAGATTAAATTAGGCAAATGGTGATAATCATTAGTTGTTTACCCATTTATCTAATTTATTGAATTAGATCTAAATCGATTGCAATTAAACGTAATAAAAAAACTACGTTACTATGAATTTAGTTGATGGCTGTAAAAAAATATTATGGTAATTGGATATATACTAATGTTAAATTTATTCATAAGATGATGATTGACTGAATAAAGAGATTGAAAACAAACTGAATTTATTTATTTGAATTTACTTAAATTAAAGGTAAACACTATAAATTTTGCAATAAATCCTTATTTGATTGACATGGAAATTTCGGTTAATGAATTATAAACTTATTTATAATCAGAAATGATAGGAATGGTAAATAATTAAATTTGGATTGAAGAAGTGATTAATTAATTTAATATTAAATTTTCTAATTAACTGGAAAATAGCCATTTTGGCCACAGACTCGGACTTCGACAAAACCAGTTTCATCGGATCCATAACGTTGAATTATTATAGGGTTTCAAGTTTCGTAACGATCGAGCTTGTCGTTTGATCGTATGGACTCGAAACGCCTAGAAATCAATTTAATTGAAATCAATTTGAAATAAATTGATTTTAGCAAAACTTCTTCATACGACGGAATTTGGACTTGAAACATGTTCCACCGATTTTAAAATATTCAAAAACATCTATTTTGATATATGGGTTGACCCATTTTTATTCCGGAGTCGAAACGGGCTTTTTGGGCCGTGTATCGTTCAACTTTCAAACCAGTTCGATCCATTTGTTCCTTATTCTAAATTTTCCTATATATACCTCGTTATAAACCCTAGCCACTCCTTATTCTCATTTGTCTGTACATACAATTCAGCTATCTCTCCTCCTCAATGGCAGACAAACAAATTCTCAATTCCAAATCCAATTGCAATTCAAAATCGAGTCAAAAATTAAATCTCCTCAAACTATATCGAATTTTATATCGATTTGAAGCTCTCGACGAGCGCATCTCAGATCTATAATTCGTTTTCCAAATTGAACCCCAATCTGTCCAGAAATTGAAGGACAATCCTCAACCATCCAAAGGGCTTCGATAAACGTCGATGGATTGTCAAATTAATTATACTTTTGTGTGGAGAGGGTCGCGCGCTGTCCATTAACATGGCTCGTTCTTCGTTTCAGCGGCTAGATCGAGGGGAATAATTCATTAGGGTTTCGGCATACATTTGGCGACTGGGCCTGTTAACGGCGATCGGTGGGCTAGAGAGAGGCGCCTGGCGATGGACAACGTAGTGGAGGCCTTCGATCGAGATGACGTGGCCTGTAGCGATGCAAGGAGGACGATGAACGATGGCGGCTACGAACGCAGGCAGTTAGGGCTTCGAATTGAACAGTGCGTGCGTGAGAAAAAGAAGGTAGCTGATGTATTCTCCTTTTTCTTTTCTATTATTTAATTTAAATTTTTTATATTATAAACCGTATGATGTTCTAATGTACATATCTTTCGCATACGAGGTCAAATTTATGCGTGGTTTTCTCCGCTAGGATCGTATTGAAATTCTGGAAATTGTGGCACTGGTTTGGACGGATTCTGAGACTATTTGAATTTTGAGTTTAAATTGGATTTAAATTCAATTTAATTTCAAAAGGTGAATGTTTTAGCCCACTCACACTTCTAAAATTCCTTATGTTTGTTAAATTGATTCATGATGTGATTAGAAATTTGTTCATGACTATTTGGCATATTTTGTATCATCGCCTCAGTTTATTTGAATTTATTTGGATAAAATAGTTATTTAATTTATTATTAAATATAAACTGCCAGTAAATACCTGTTGTTTATTATCTGTTCTATATTAATGTTATTGATTGAATTGGAGATGATTGTGATAAATGTTTGATGATTGATATTAGATGAATGGATGTTGTATTTTATATTGCTATAAACTGCAAGTTGTTACGGATTTTTTTTTCGTTCAGGATTGCGATTTGAAATGATATATAACCATATTTATATTTTAAATTGCGGATTGAAATGATAAATATCTGTATCACTTGACCATAGTATAGAATATTATATACAGACACCATGGTAATATATAAAAATATTTTGAAATGATTTCTATGGTTTGTAAAGGAATAAATGGTTTTAGATAAATATTGATTTTAGAAATTATATAAATGTTATTTTATCCTTGATTTTAAGCTATGAATAATTTGTTTTAATATAGAATAATCTTAATAATAAGTTTGATTTTATTAAAGATAATATGGTTAATTATTTGAATTCTATTTAAATATAGAGTTTATAATGTTTAAATGAAATAAGGTTGGAAGACAAATTTGAGATTTAATTGAAACTGAATTTATTTAAGAATTAAACTCAAATAAATTTGATGTGAAATTTCTTAAATTTGAAATTTTAGAAGGTATGATTTTTATAACTTGATTTTTGGTTTAAGATGAATTAAATGAATATTTCAAGTATAAATAAATTGAAGGAAATATTTAGTTATTTGTAATTTGAGTTTTATTTAAATGATAATGGATTGAATATGTAAATTATTTCAAAATTAAATAATAGAAAATTTAATTGTTGAATAGTAATTACCAACTTAGTTTTAAAATTGTTGAATACTTAAAATTGAAATATATTGAATTTGAAATGGTTTATTCTGTGGATCAAATCTGTTTTGAAATCGATATAATTTGGAATAGTTTAATTGAAATTTGAATCGTATTGAAATTTATGATTTAGGATTTGATTAAATATAAAATTTTGGAATTCGAGTTGTTTTGGAATTGATTTGCAAAATTGAAGAAGCTGTTTATTATATAAAGTATTTTTTATATTTAAATCATTTAAGTGATGGAAGTTATGTTTCAAAGTTACGAATTTCAAAGTATTATGATTGAAAGTGTTATTATTTCAAGAGTTTGGTTTCGAAATGTATAACTTTGAAAGTGCTATGATTTTGGAAAAAGGATATATTTGAAATAAAAATGATATTATATTGATTTGGGTTTGTATAACAATGATATCATATTGATTGGTTTTTGAAATGGAAATGATATCGTATTTATATGGTTTTGAAATGGATATCATACTCTGGTTTTGAAGTATAATTATTTTGAAATGATTGCGGTGTTATAATAACGTTTGGTTATTAAAGAGACCGGGATCGGAAGTTGTCATACTCTCTGCCAACTCCGAAAAACACTTTAACAACTGTGTACGTGGTGGAGATCCCAGAATGAAGTAGGATGGTGGTGGCGTTTCCCTTAAGGTATACACTTGGATCTGACTCCCATGAGTTGGCATATGGTGGCTAAAACAAGAGCGATGGACGGGCTAAGAAGGTAGCACCTTTTATCGGACACACTCCTTCGATACCACTCTATTACTTTATGATTGATTGGGGCCCTTTTGATTTTAAGGGTGTGGATCGAGGTGGACGGTAGTAGCTGCTACACGTTACCACCAGTCCGGAAGCGTAATTGGTATATTTATCCTGGCATTGCCTAGTTGTGCCGTGTCACCGACCCTAGCGCACCTTGTACGAGTTTGATTTGTGTCATACCTATGGCGTATCCTCTGGTAGCCTTCCGATCAGGAGGTATTACGGTACTGTATAGACTACTAGCACTATTTATGTGTTAAGGGGAATATTGGGTCACTCCTTAATGCTATTTTAAAGTAAGTTTATTTTACTATTAGACATTATTATAATAGCATATATTACTACATAGTAAATAGTTTAATGGATCCTTAGGAGATGTGAATCCCGAGCATCTCTTAAGTTACTGCACTCACGTTAGACATTGGATTGAGATGTCAGATCCCGTAAACATCTCTGACGCCGTTCCACTCATATTTATTTCTGTTGATTTAACTCACATAAAATCTTTTAGTTCTGACTGGAGTGTTTTGTCCTTTTAATTCGCTCGCGTCAGCCTGAGCATTTCAGGATTAGAAGGCCTTACTTCTGGAGGACGAAGGTGAAGATTGTATTACTATTATTTACTATATTGTTCTGTTGCATTGTTATTTATTATTTTTGGTATGTGTAACTCTGATTCTGTGTTGTATAAGTATAATCAAATGTTTTGTAAAACAGCTTCATGAACTGTTAATTATTTATTATATTTTGTCGTTCCGCTGTGAGATTCTATTTTGTTTTATTTCTTTCTTCCTTTTTTTTCTTATTCACCCCAATAAATTCGCCCTTATGTATGGTTAAGTATGATATGTGTGGTTTATCGTTGATTTAACGTACAAAATGACGGGATGTTACACTCTGTGTGGAGCATCAGTGGCAGTGGCATAACTCAAATAACCTTTTTATCTTTTCTCATTGTACTTAAATGTGTCTAATAAATAAGTGAAACATTGATAAGTTTTTTTACTGATGCATGTATCATATACATTAGGGCAGTGTGATGTGTTCATCATTTTATGATATGTTAGTTGATAGTTTTCATTTGTTAGAAAAAATATGGATTTTTCGATGATTTTGGTCAGCCTGAAACATAGACATCATTATAGAACTTGGAGCGAAGCAATTTTGAATATAAATGTTGAGTTTTTGTAACTCTTGAATGAAGAAGGTAGTAAATTAAAATAATTTCTAAATTTATTAAACATCTATGTTAAGTAATCATCTAATGTTATTGGGCTAACTAATAAACGTCTTTACCTTAAGCGTGTATAAGGAAAGTAGACTCTAGACCAAAGTTATGATACTAGTGTCCTACTCTTCCTAGCTACTTGCCTAACCCGATGGTTAAAGAAGTGGAAAGTTGACTCGGTTATGAGACCTAGATTTATTTTAGGCCTTCATATGAATTTTTGGGTGTAAAATGGGTTTGATGTTTTGTATACACTCGTAGGATATAATAAAGTAGTATACGAGTAATAAGTTGAAGTAAGTTTTTATGAAATGTTTATAAACATAAGTGATGTTTTATGAAATGCTTCATAAATGATTTTAGTATTGAATGAGGTTTACTATTAGTGTAATTGAATGTGATTAAAAAGAAATTTGTGTGGATAAGAAACCAATAGGAATAAAATACATAAGTTGTACTTAGATAATTTTATTCGTAAGATTGTTCTTGATCTAGGATTCGAGTACATGATTTCTAGGTGATTTACAACGGTCCGAACAAAGATTTTTCACTCGATCCTCGATGGTGAATATTTGACATGGATTCTTGATATGATCCCAAGATTTTCTATCATTGTATATGGCTAAGTAAGGGAAATAGAGGTTTCTAATCAAGGAGCCTGATCGAAGTCTACAATAGAGATGTCAAGTGATTTATACTAGTTTGAAAGTGAAATTTATATAATCGAGTAAGCGACCAAATCAGATATTGCATATGGATGATCTATGCACATCATATGGGTTTCAGTATATGCATACTATGTTTTGTTGGCTTATGGAGAGCTAAGGAATGACTCTTCGATTTGTTATGGAGTAGCTTGAATGATCTTCTTAGTAATAACAAAAGGCGATTGAGCATATTGTACGTTTAGTAAATTATGTCTCATCTTTGTATGATAAGAGGGTTTTTGAACCAGGGCAAACCATGAGCTTGCTTTACTTGTGATTGTGAATATTGTTGAGTGTTTATGTGTGCTTGTTTCTTTTGTTAATTTGTCATGTTGGAATTTCGAGGATGAAATGTTTTAAGTATGGGAGAATGTAATGACCCAAAATTTCAAACACTTCGTATTTAAATATCTGAATTATTAAATTATTTAAATTCTTTAAATCATTTAAATATTTAAATTTTGGATTTAATTTTATTAAAGTAATTTTATAACCTTCTTAGCCCCCTTTTCATTAATAACTAATGATGTAAAAAAAATTGAATTTTTTTACAAAAATAAATAGTTCAAAGAAACATCAATAATGTGACCGAAAATCATTTTATCGATAAACGAATTTTTACTGTGCTTGCCTAATATATTAATGTGTAATTAATTAGAAACTAATAATATTTTTCACTAATGGTAATTTGTGGGGTAAGGTGATGTAAGAAATAATGTCATAAGGAGATATTGAAGAGGGGTGTTTTGAGAAGCCTTAAGGGTAAGGTAACGATGTGTAAAGGTGAACACATAAGGGAAGGTTTGGGTAAGGGGTTTGAGCTTTAGCTATCCAAGAAGGTTTACGAAGTGGTTATGACCTCTTGTTAAATCCTATGCAAGCCCTTCATTAGTTCACAAAGTTAGGTTGCTAATTTATTTACATAGAAAGCTAATGTCTTCATCTCCTTCTCTCTTCTCTTTAAATTTTTCAAATTAAAACAAGTGAAGTCCAAACTTCACAAAACTTTGGCCATGGTCCTAAGGCATCATAGGAATAGGTAAAAGAAAGTCAAAGTTGAAAGGAAGTTGGAACAAAGGGATGCACCGATTTTGGGTCATGAGCAATTTATGGGCAAGGGAAGGAGGTCGAGCACTAAAGTAGAGAAAAGGTGTAACTATTGAAGCTTTGGATGTTGGGTGATGATAGGAAGTGCTTGTGTGTTTGTGAAGGCTTGTGATTGTGTTATCTTAGTTGTAGGATGATTTTACTCACCATTTGATAATATATATATTGTGACATATTTGTTGTGCTTGAATGTAAAGCAGGTTAATGAACTGCTGAATTTAAAACTTTGGACCATACATGTTTTGAAAGCAAATGACAACTCTATACTAAATATTCTTCTATTACCCTCTACAACATGTAATGTGACCTTTAATTTATGTTTACATGTTTGGTTTGGTTGTGTGTGCTATTCAAGTGTGTATGAAAGCATTTGAAGCGAGAATAGTCGCTATAAGTGCACTTCATAAATCCCCCGTGTTTAACTTATTAAAGATGGTCATATGTGAATATATTATAAAATCATATATTTTGGTTGTTCGCGACATTTATAGTAGTGTACGGAACAATGAGGAAGTGGTTTGCAAAGTTATAGAAATGGTAGAACAAAGTGGCAAATGCTATAGCAAAAAAGGTCATCATATGAGCACTTTAAAAATGTCTTGTGTTCAACGTTTTTTAATATGATCTTGAGAGGCATACTTAGGGATTTCTTTGTAGTTTTAATAAGTACTTTACGTTTACCTCTTACTATAAAAATATCAAAGTTTATCATAACTGATTGAACTAAGTTGAAAAGGATATGGGCGAAATAGTCGTTATAGATACACTTTGAAATACCTTGTTTTGGTTATTTTCTATTATATTTTGTAAGGATATCCTTAGGTGTTTCTTGGAATGGTTATGATGTACTATGAGCATATTACTCACTATATGGAAATTGGACCTTAGACCACTTAATAGCATGTTGAAAATGAATCGGACATTGAAGCGTTAAAAATTGGTTTTGTGGCAGAAACAGGAATGTGCAACATTATGAATCTGAAACACTTTTTAGGTGTTTTAGAACTTTTGAGCAGTTAATGCTCTTATTTTATGTTTGAAACCTTAAATGGTTTTAAATGATATTTAAACTAAAACACTTTTTGGGCGTTACTGAGCTTTAGACATCACTTCTATAAATGTTGTGGTATGTTGTTGAGACTTTAAAATGGTTTAAATTGATATTTAAACAGAGCATTTTTCTACAACCTTTTTAGAAGTGTTTAATAACAGTAATTAGAGGTTTTAAAATTGGTTTTAAGTTTAAATATATATTTAATAATTATTTATGAACTTTTAAAGTAAAGGGCTTTTAAAATGTAAAACATGCTTTTTAATTATTTTTTATTAAATTTGAAATTAGTTATTTATAAATAATATTTTATATAGATATTTAAAACCTATTTATAAGTATTTTAAAAAATTTATGTATATAAGTTTGGAAAAGTAAGTCAAGTAGTTTATAAAAGGATAAAAGGGCTTTTTGTTATAACCTTTAGTTGTAATGAATAGTTTTTGATAAGTTAACTAAAAGTACATTACCTTATTAAATAAGTGTAGATGCAATTAGATCTTTGAAAATAATGGTTTAAAGTTGATGTTAAGCATAAAATGGTTCTAGTTTTATTGTAAACGATGTTTAAATAACATTTGTTTTTACCCATTTAATTATACTTTTGAAAATGTGAAATCTTGTTAAGAGAATTGTGAATATTCTTATACTATTTGGGATAAGAATATGAATACATTTCTAAGTACTGAAAAGAGTATAAATGAATAGTGGAATAGCACTATACATATACATGTATACATACATACATATACATACATACATACATACATATATATATCTTGTAAAGGTATTTTAAATATATACACAAGTATTTACAAAGAAGTTTTAATCAATAAAAGACTTAATTAAATAAAAAGGGATTAGAAGTCGCATATGTGACTTAATCGTGCTTTGTGTGACTAAATCATGATTTATGTGACTAAGCTTTATGTGATTACTTATTTATGGAAAGTATTTAATGTTATACTTAGCACTAAAAACTGACAAAGCAGAGTTGTTCTATAAGTGAGAGTTAAGAACGATGTTTCACTATGGTTTAGAAGCAAATAGTACTCTAACCTACTGGCTTCACTCTTGGTCGAGGGATATCGTAAGTTGAGAAGGTCGAAAATGTGATAGGTATATGGGACTTTGTTTCCATATGCTATCGTTTCTATTTCTTACTTGATAGTCGATTAGTCGACTATCAAATTTGTCCAAATTAACTTGGGAAGTATATGTAAGCATCACGTACTGATACATTTTGAGATCCCCTCGGGAGGACTCATTCGTATGAATTGTCTCTTGCTTTAAGAATGTAAATATAGGAAATCCCCCAAGGAGGATTTATTCATATAAATCATCTCTTGCTTTAAGAACATATATATACAAGACCCTTGAGAGGACTCCTTTATATTGTTCATTTATTTCTAAAAGAATTGGAATTGAGTTAACTGGAAATTACCGATTTGAATTTGAAGAGACGGAGATCGGATAAGTATACTTATGCATTATCGCAATCGCAATTTGGAACCTGTTAGGCTCGAGCTACTTATCGAACACCACTTCAAAACCGATATACAAGTTCCATGTTTTAGAAGCAGCTATGGAGTAAAATGTTATAGAGTTGAACTATCTATCCTAAGGTTAAGTCCAAGGAGATGCAACGACCCGAAATTTTAACTATTTCAAATTATTGAATTTAATATAATTATCTAAAAATAGCGGTTGGAAATAAAATTTTATGTTTTATTTATGTAGTTTATTGAATATGAACTCGAATAAGATTTTGAAATAACAAATTTCGAAGATAGGCAATAACAGGTATTGAAATGAATTTTTTGTATTGAATGTGTTTATAATCAATAGTTAGAATTGAATAATAAATGTTGAATTACTGAAAATGAAAATAGTTGCTTTACTATTTTAATTCATTTTAAAAGTTAACTTTTATAAGTTAAATAACTTACATTTAAATCATGGTGATTTATTGGATAATTAAACTGATTAAATTTAATATTGAAAATTACTTAAATAATTG
This sequence comes from Allium cepa, assembly GCA_030765085.1. Lineage (NCBI taxonomy): Eukaryota > Viridiplantae > Streptophyta > Magnoliopsida > Asparagales > Amaryllidaceae > Allium > Allium cepa. Next base: position 538,087,050 of record CM060934.1, on the reverse strand, counting down.
AATCTTGAATTTAATGTGAATGAAAATGATTTCAAAAGTTGATTTAAATTATATTTAAACAAGAATGAAGATTGTTAATTTTTAAAATTAAATTCAAAGTAAATAAATTTATTTTTGGAAATTACTTGTTTTAATTAACGTGTAATAATAGTCCCTTTGGACACTATCTTGGATTTTGATGAAACTAGCTTTATCGGAGCCGTAATAGTGAATTATTATAGGATTTCAAATTTTGTAGCGATCAAACTTATCGTTTGATCGTATGAGCTTGAAATGCGTAGAAATCAAAAGGAATTTAATTAAAATAATCTGATTTTGAAAAGCTATCTTTTAAATATGATGGAGTTGGCTTCCGATACTTATTCCATTGTGTTTAGAATAGGGGTATAACACATAGAATGATAGGCGGAATGCTTCCTTTGAAGTTCGGAATTTTTTTGTGTGAATCAGGTTCGAAATTCATATAAGGCCGCGTCTCGTTCATTTTCTTCAAACCCTAAATCACCAATCGCTTTCGTTTAAAATATTTCAATAGCCAAAATTCGTTTCCTTCTGCTCTTGATTTCTCTCAATCGATTCAACAAAATCGCTTGACCCCAAAAGGAAAAACGTAGACCTCGACGAGCTCAACAATCTTACAGTTGGATCGAGGTGAAACATCTCTAAATTGCCAAGATTCGCTCATGAAAGCACTGTAGGTTTTTGGGTTTTGGCGGTGATTTGCGCATTCACAAGCACCGGCACTAGAGAAGGCGACGTGCGGGGGAGAGATGTGTGACATGGCGAAGTTTGATCAGGCTTTGATGGCCATGGTAGTGGTACGCGTCGAGTTTTGGGTCGCGATATGGGTTTTCTACATGTGAGCCGGGAGACGAGGCAAGGTAATGATTTTAATTATATTATTATGTTAATTTAGTTTGTTAGTTATAATTTTAAGTATATCTTTATATTAATAAATTCGTAACCATTTTATACAAGGTCTGATTCGAGTAAAACGAGTTGCATTGGATTCGTACCGACGAAGGCTATGATATGGAATTGAAGTGGAATTTATTTGATGCTAGAAAAATTTTCAGTTTCAAATAAAGGTGAGTGCTTTAAAATGCTGACTAATTATTAAAATATTCTGATTTTAGTTAAATTGAAATCATGAAGTAATTTAATTTTATTGACTGTTTTTGGTAATTTAATTGACATTTCAATTGATATATGAATTGACTGCTAGGAATTGAAATTGATACTTAAAGTGAAATTGAAATTAAAGTGCTAGTTAAAAATCTGATATGTAATAACTAGTTAACTGAGGTGATATTTTGACTGATTTGGATGATGATTGTGATGGATGGCTATTGGTTGATATTTTGGATGATTGGATACTTATTTATTTTATATATTCTCGTTATCACTCTATATATTATTGGCAGCATATGAACTGTTATTTGAATTATTTTGAATAAATTAAGAAATAGGTTGAAATGATATATATCTATGACATTTATTTTGGATTGAAATTATATATATCCATCCCTGAAATTAAAATTAAAATAACTGATCACTTGGCCATAAGATAAAAAATTATATACGGACACCGTATTGGTTAAACTAAATTATTTTAAATTCTTGGATTGAAATTATTCAAATGATTTTGTTTCATAAAAAAATAAATTTGAATCGAAATATAGGAATTGTATTATTTTCGAGCTTGAGCTTGAATGTTGAAATTGAAATTGGATAAGAGAAATCGTTTAAAGAATTGAATATCGAAGCTGAAGTTATAATCGAAATATGATTTGAATTATCGAAATTGATTTGTTTTAAAAGATTTGAACTTTTATTCGAACTTCGAAATATTACCAAGTAAAAGTAATTTAAAGTGATATTCAAACTTGGGTTTGGAGTTCGATCATTTTTAAAGATTTGTACCTTAAATTGAATATTGAAGTTTAAATTTAATTTAAGCGATTTAAATCATTAAATTGAAATTGGACTTGGAATCTATATAAATTGAAATGGTTTAAAATTGAGAATTGAAATGAAACTTAAACTATTTGAATCGAATCAGTGAAAATCAAAATTGAAATTAATTTGAATTGGAATTAGAGTTGATTTAAACTGAAACCAAAATTGAGTCGATTAGAATTGAATTAAGATTGAAGATGTTTTGAATTAAGAGATTTGAAATTGAATCAGTTTGATTTAAATTTAGACCTAAATCCAAATTTATTGGAAATGGGAAGAAATAGTTTTGAATTTGAAATTATTTTCACTATAAACCATTTTCCTACAAACTGTTTCAATATTCATCTTTCTAAAATTTCAAATTATTTAAATTTTCAAATCATTTAGTATATAATCTATTTTAATATCTAAACTATTTTAACTTCAAAAGCTATTTAAAAAATTTCAGACTATTTTCAAATGATTCGAACTAGTCAAGGTGGGATCTGTTTATATTTAAATCGTTGATTTAAATGCAAATTGGGTTAAAATGAAGTTATAATCTAAGTTGAAATTCGAAACAATTTTGGAAGTGAAATTGAGATATTGGAGTGAAAATGATTTTTAAGTGAAATTGACAAATTTTAAGCAAATATGATATTTTGAAATAAAACGGTAGTTGAAGTGAATATGATATTTTGATATCAAGTATAAATCGATTTTGAAATGTAAAAGTACCAACCGATGTGTAAAACGACATTTGGTTGTTAAAGAGACCAGGGCCTCTTATTAGCATACTCTCTGTCAATATTGGAACCACTTTAACAACTGTTTACATGTAAGAGACTTCAGAATGAAGTGGTTGGATTTGGTGTACATTGCTAGATTAAAAGAAAGAGAACGATGATGGATAGACTTCGGCACTTTTCCAATTTGAAATGACTAAAACAGGATGGCTTTACAAAGCCAAGTAGGCTATCAACCACTAGCGGACGTTCGTTCTTCAATTTTCTTCTTGGACTTCGTCCATACTATTACTTTGATGTTGGTTTAGATTGGTGCACCTTGATTTGGGATGACCTCCTGAATTGGTAGTATCCTGCCTTGGGCATTGCCTCATGTGCCTTGTCATACTTTTATCCTTATGCGAGACCGCTACGAGTTTGGTTTAATATTGTCGTATCACGATGCATCCCTATACCTCGACGTGCTACTGGGGTGTTATGTGAAAACTGTGCGATGATGCTAAAATACGCAATAAAAGGGATTAATGTAAAGCCTCAACGCTAGGAAAAATATTTATTTTATTGATTAGAGATTACATATATAGTGTACTCTACTATGTATAGATGATTTGACAGAATACTTAAGAGATGGAAAATCCTGTGACATCTCTTGAGTTATTGCACGCACGTTATACACTGGATAGGAGATGTAAAACCCCGTAAACATCTCTGATGCTATTACACTCCTATTATATGTGATATAGATTTCACTCACATAAGGATGTTTTAGTCCTAAATCGAGCATATTGTTTTACTTTATGCTCGGGTCAGCCCTGAGTTTTCAGCATATTGAAGATCAATTTTTCTAAAGGACGAAGACAAAGATATGGTATATTATTACTAATATTATTTCCCTGCATCATGTTGTTCTGTTGCATTATTCTATTATTTCGTTGTATGTATAACTCTGATAAATGTTGTATAAATTATAATCAAATGTATAATATAAATAGCTTCATGAACTGTTTATTTGATTATTATATTTTGTCATTTCGCTGTGAGATTCTATATTTTTTTTTCTTTTCTTATTCTTTTTAATTAACCCCATCGATTTTTTGTGTTTTGGATTGTTTGAGTTGGACAAGTGTGGATTATTGTCAATTTAAACCTCTCGAAATGCAAGTCGTCACCGGAGAGGTTAGCATTAGCATTTCAAATGATGCTAGCCGGGGTATAATCTATCTTGAAGTTGACCAAGGAAAGGATAGATTTATTCTTCGTCATACGACTTATGATAGGATCCATCAAGAGATTCATAAACTGTTCAAGATGTTGGAATCAATAGAAAGATTCGAGATTTGTTCGAGTGATGAAGACTTCTGTGTTGAGATGTTGAACGTGAATTCACCATCAAAAAGGACAAAAGACAGAGTAGGATGCACCGCCAAGGGGTTTAGCTAAACCAAAAGTATATCAACTCCATTTATAGAGATGCTTATTAATGTTGCTAACGGGAGTTGATGAAATTCGGCATCACGTGTTCGGGCATGGGCTAGTTGTATTTACATTGTGGTATATTTTATCTAGAGATATATAACACTCGAAAGGTAGTTTCTGATCCTTGTTAGGAGGTCGGCCTCAATGTGCTGAGGGGACCTCCCTAGAAATTCATATGTAAACACACCTTAGCGGTTTTAGCCGTACTTTTAATATTTTTGTGTTGTGAGATGCAAGAAGCACGGCTATTTTTTCTTCCACTGCATTACTATTATGTAGATATCAATAATTATGAGGATAGGCTATTATAACAGTCCAGCCTGATGATTGTAATTAGGATTGTAACTCTGGAATGATATACATCTTAGAGTGAAATTTTGTACTATTTTTTTGATATTATATATTATCGTTTCGTTGTGAGATTTAGATGTTTTTTCCTCTTATTTCATTTTCTTTTTATCTACCCTAACAATTTGACTTTTTGACACTTAAGTGCTTGGCATGTGAATATCATGGATGTATTGTATCGACATTTGAGGGCTAAAAAGGTGAGTCGCTATAGTGGGTAAGAGGGGCATGGTGGTGAAGTCAACGGCGATAAGTCTTAATCGGGAAAAGGAAGCAAGCTAACCTTTGGGGTGATCTCAACAAGCAGATCCCTAAAGGATCTCAAAAATTCGAAACCATCTAATCTAAAATTTATAAGTAAAAAATCAGATCATGGGTGGAAGCACTCAAGGGATAATTGTAACAAACTAAGATTCTAAACACTATGTATTTAAATATCGAACATTTATATTTGGATTAAATGTGTTAAAATGGATTTTATAACCATAATTTACCCTTTTTAATTAATAATGCATGATGGTAAACTTATTTTTGCAAAATGTATAAAAATAAATTGTTCAAAGAAATATCGATGTGATTGAAAATCATTTTATCGACAAATGCTTCTTACTCAATACAAGTTATTCGTATGAAACAACCGTAATTTAAATCAACTAGAAATTTGAATATGTAAAATTTAAATAAACCATGAATTATTATCACTGTACTGTGTTGAGATAATGCATAATTTTATTTTGGTAAACGGACGAACAAAAGAGGACGTAGCATCACTGAACGTACATAGAAAGAGGCCATAATGCACAAAAATTATATTTATTCTCTTATATAACACCTTACATTTCATATAATTAATTAAAGTGACAAACGGAAGGAAGGGGGATAAGTGGCAAGGGAGAAATGACACTTAGCTTAGTTTGTGACACTTGGCATCCATCTGGAGTATATGCATGTATATATGAACTAAGAGCCATTTTATGAAGAAAAGTTAGAAAAGAAAATACTGACTTCATGCATTCTCTACTCTTCTCTTTAACCATTCTCAAAAATTAAAAGAAATTCATAAAACTTTGTATGAAGGTTTTGCACAACATAGAAAGTTTCAGCAGCAAAAACCATGATGATTTGGAGCACAAACACCACACTATGTGATGGACGTGAGCTTTAAAAGGGGAAGTGGAGCATGGATATGAGCAAAGGGGAGAGGGATCGTTGTTTTCTAGGTTGTTATAGGAAATACAGACTTGAGTTAACTTGTTAAATTGGTTTTGGGATGAGCTAACTCGCCATTTAAATGAATATAAAGTGATTATATACTTGCTTAAATTATAAATTATGCGATTGAATTAATATTGCTTTATTTGTTGTGATTCTTGCTTTGGAAAGTAAATGACACATGTAGACAATGATTGTGGACTTGTATGACTTGGTTTGGCTAGTAACAAAGGCTTGGAATAAAGCATATAAGGTTTAGTGGGGGAGAGACTTGAAATAGAAGTAGTTATATAGCGATAGTCGCTATAAGCGCACTTTGAAAATTTCTTAATGTTTTCTATGGCTTTTTGTAGAGAAATTCTTAGGGGTTTCTTTCCATGATTGTAATGTATTATGCGTATTTTACTTACTGTTAAAAAAATGGATGCAAAAAGTTTGTTATAATAGTTAAAAATGTCAAAACAATCGAGAGTGAAAATCTGTAATCGTCAGGACCTATTATAGCACAATTCTGCTACACTTATAAAACCCTATAGTATCTCTGAACCTCTTTCTAGAGCATTCAGAAGTGCTATAGTCTCTGTTTTTGGACTAAGGTAGCATTTTTTGTCTCGAAAAAGGTTTTAATGTGCCCAGAACTATTTATAGCACTTTCAGAAATGCTTAGTACCTGTTTTAACTCAGCATTCATTGAAAATCTTTTTCAATTTCTACCGCGACTTTTTACAGCATTTAATAAATGTCTTTTATGTTTGAGACTTTAAATTGTTTATAAATGGCTTTAAATTAAAGTACTTTTCTTCATTATCTTTAGGGGTGTTTTCTAACTTATATTAGAACATTTTAAAAGTGGTTTGGATATTTATATGTTTTTAATAATTAATTATGAATTTTTGAAATAAGTGGTTTATTTTAAAATAAAGAAAAACATGTCATTTATGTCTTACATATAATATAAATTAGCAATCTTTTAGTAATACTTTAAATGAATGTTTTAAATTATATTATAAGTAATTCAAAGTAAATTTTTAAAAATATATCATTTTTAGAAAGTAGTTAATAGATTTTATAATATAATATCTTTGAATTATTTTTTATATTTTATTAATTATCTTAGCTTTATAAATAAAGTAGTAATCATACATACATACATGTGTGTGTGTGATAATTACAGGGTTTTTACACAAATGTTTTACAAATAAGTTTAACAGTTGCTTAATCATTTGATCATGTTAAGTATATGAACCTTGACTTATATAAGTAGTCATTTTTCAAACTAGATGATCGATTAGTTGACTGTCGGACTTGACCAAATAATATAAGTAAATGGATTTGGGTTGTAGTAAACAATGTTTACTTAGTAATTGTTTTTAACCCTTAATCAGGAAAATAATTAGGACTTTAATAAGAAATACTTTAAGGATACATATAAGTGAATAGTTTTGGGTTTGTAGTAAACAATGTTGTAGTAACACTTATTTCTAAGCCCTTGAATTGTACTCTAAAATAGAAAAATATTATTAAATAATTACGTAAATCTTTAATAATGGAACTTTAAAGATAATAATAAGTATGGAATCTTTTGGAATAAAGATAGAAATATTTGCAAAAGAGGTTTTAAATAGATTAGCAAATGTTTTGCAAAGGGGTTTATAGTAACAATGTTTAAGTAACATTTTTTAACCTATTTGGTTATAGTCAAAGTAAGTAAACTTTGTAAAGTGATTTGTGAATATACTTATATTGTTAAGGTAAGTATATGAATAATTTTGAAGTATTAAAAAGAGTACAAATGAATATAGAATTGTAGAATACTTGTATATATCTTTTGTAATGATATTTTAAATGTATGTATGTATGTTTGTATGTATGTATGTATGTATGTTTGTATGTTTGTATGTATGTATGTTTGTATACAAGTAGAAAAAGGAAGTTCACATGAACATCTGTTTTTTGAGTGTAATTACTCAAAAAAAATTGAGTGTAATTACGAAAAATTGGTGTGGAATTCGTTTAAAAATATGATTAATTCCCCCCATTCAGTCAAGTAAATTGGAGGAAGTTGTTAATTACCTGATCCAACAAGGTCACAGCAAAGATCTGGAAACCAAGCCAAGTAAAATCACCATTACTGTAGCTGTTGGGAGTATTTGGAAGGAGAGGAACCACCGTGTGTTTCAGAATAAACCGAGAAGGCCATCTAAAGTCGGTAAAATTGCGTACGGAGACATGCAACTAGTACCAAGGAGAATCAAAAACTACTCTCTTACCATGCTGGGACAAGACATAGCTCGAACTGTAGTAGCGGATCCGTGCTCTCCATCGGTAGAAAACCCAAGCATAAGTTTTCTGTTTCTACCGCCATGACCGAAAGCTCGTGCGAAGAAGAAGAAGGAAGACGAGTTTATTTTAGGAATGTTTTAGATTATTCTATATTGTCGGTGTAAAGTAACTTTTGTATGTTTATTGTACTGGGCCGCACATTATGGGCTGACGCTTCTGGGCTCTCTTGCCTAATAAAATTCTTACCCAATTCCAAAAAAAGTAGAAAATGAAGTTTTAAATTCAAAAATTAGTATTAATTAATGAAGGAAGTTTTAATTGATTAGTAGTTTAATCAAGTAGGAAATTAGTTAATTAGGAATATAAATTAATAAGGGAGGCTTTAAATCAATGAAAGAAGTTTTATTGAGTAAAAAAAATTTACAGATAAAAGAGGTTTTTAATAAATAATGGATTAATTAATTAAAAAGGGAATTAGACGTCGTTTATATGACTTGACTATGCTTTGTATGTGTTAATTGTGCATTGTGTGTTTACTTGTCCATGGAAAGTATATGAGACATATTTTCCATATGAGATCATTCTCATCAATGTTAAATTGACCAAAATATAACTTAAGAAATATCTAAAAGAAACATGGGAATTATACGGTACAATTATCTTCGATGATGCTATGTTGCACATATAAACTTGTTTTGCTCTTCTAGGATAAATTATAATGAAATCAATTCGGATAAGAGATGATTTTCACCATTATGTATTGTTTGTTTATTTCTGAAAGAATGGGAGCTGAGTTAGCCGAAAATTTATCGATTGGTTTTGGGGCTCCCGGTAAGCGGGTGAGTGTACTTATATGAGTTGATTTGAAACCGTACCCACTTCAAAACCATATACATGTTCTATTTATTGGAAGAGGTCCATGATGTTGGAATCTATATGGAGATTCAAGATCTTATCGAGATGTTCGAGCCCATGTAGAGGTTCGTGATCTGTTGTGATGTTGGAATCCATGTGTGGTTCTAAAATCAATTGAGATGTTGGAATCCATGTGTTCCAATGTCTGTTCGAGTTGAAGACTCTTGAAGAGATGTTGAACATAGCCTTGACATCATAAAATGAACAAAATAGAGTAAGCCTATAGCAAAAGGGGTTTGGCTAACCTTACAGGGTACAAACCAACCCCATATCTAGAGTAGTCATATTGATTGTTGCTAGCGGGAGTTGACGTTATTCAAAACACGTTTTCTACATGGGCCAGTTATGGTTACCTTATTTGGTATGTTTTATCTAGAGAAATACGATGCTTGGAAGGTAGTTTCTGACCCTTGTCAAGAGATCCGCCTTGATGTACTAAGGGCGCCTCCAAAGGAAAATCCATATATGAACGCGCCTTAGCAGTTTTAATTATACTCCAATACTATTGTGTCGTGAGATGCAAGCAGCATGTTTATTTTCTTATTTATATTCCACACCCTAGATATTATCTATCATGTCAAATATGTAATTATTAGCTGGGTTTGGCTCTTTTGAGGAGACATTATGATGGTCTAGAAAGGCGCTATTATATGTCACGTATATTTCTTGAGTTTCTCACACTAGACTTTTGTCTTACCCATGGTTTTATTTTTTCCTTATTTCCATGGGTGCTCTTTCGAGCATTCTAAGAATTTTTCATTGATGTTCATTGGGTTGTTGGAAAGGAGCTAGATGTTTACCTACCGTAGTATTCTTAGTTCTACTGCATTACTTTATGTATTTATTTCAGCAATTCTAAGGACGGACTGTTATAACTGTTTAAGATGATAATAGTACTTAGAGTAGTAACTTTAAAATGCTATGTATATTAAAGTAACATTGTGTACTATCTTTTGGTATTATATGTTTTCATTCCGTTATGAGATTTTGATGTTTTTTCCTCTCTTTCTTGTTCATTTTTTCTTTTACCCTAACGTTATATCTTTCCAACACTTGGGCGATCAATATGTGAATACTATGGATGTATTAGTGTCGATATTCGAGGGTCAAAATGGCATTTCATTACATGTGATGTCAAAGCTGAGGGTTAAGCATGAACTTTGGCTTTAGTTGGGTATAACCCATTAAGAGATAGGGTAATGGAATCCCTTAGCATGAGTTGAGAGTAATATATGTATCATAGCATACATGTATTTGATATATATTAGCAATATATAAGTATAAGTTGATAGTGTAGTCTAATTTATGTAGGGATTAATAATGTCCATTTATCCCTTATTGATTAGCTTAGTCATGCTTGGTCAGTTTATGAGCATTTACTATTGTTTGCTGATTTACAAGTAGTTTACCTTTTACAACATGGGTTGGGTAGATAGTAATTTATGGGAACATTGAAACGAACATCATGTGAACTTAGTTTCACAGTTTGACTATAAGGCATTCAACAATAACGTTGGATTAAAAAGTTAGCTTTAATAAATGATGTTTATTATAATCCAAAAGAAAGATAAGATATTTTGGAATAAAAATATGTGAAAGGGTTTTATATAAGAAAGTGACTTTATATAAGTGTGGTTTTTAAAATATGGATTATAAATAAAACGAATTTAAACTGAGAATTTGAGAACTTAAATCCCAGTATTTTTTGAAAATTATTTTTCAAGGTTTTGGATAAATTAATAATAGTATTGTTTGAAAGTGTTTATGAATAGAAATATTTGAAAAGGGATTTTAAAGGAGATTGAAAGTACTAAACTCCCTTCTGTACTAGAAAATAATTCTGGTGATGACTGCATCATCGACGTTCATTTTCGAATTTCAAAGTGGAGGATGCTACTATACTAGTTTGCTACAAATTGTTTTGATAAAACAGGTCTTGATTTAAATACCGAAAGCATACTTGATATACAAGGTTGTAAGTATATATTATTATTTTAAATTGATTTGAAATAAAACCCGGGGTTTAGTTTTAAAATTTTCTTGTTAAGTTATTTTATGTACGCATGTATCCTATGCATCAGGACAGTTTGGCTTATGCATCATGTTATGATATGTTGTTTGATAGTTTTCATTTATTAGAATGAACTGAAATTTTTGACAATTTTGGACAATAGGAATTTTCCGAGTTGACATAGAAATTGAAGCTAAGTATCTATCTGAAAATATAAAAGATGTTATTAAAATAAGTTTATGTGACTCTTAAGATAGTAAGTTAGAATGAGATTTAAATGTGTAGAACATCCATGTTAAGCAAAAAAATTCAATGTTATTGGGTCAACTAATACACATCTTTACTTTAGGGTTGTTTAAGGGAAGTAGACTCCAGTCATGAGTTTGGATTCCAGTGTCCGACTCATCCTTGCTACTTGCCTAGCCCAACGGGTGAATAAGTCTAAAAGATTAACTTAGCAATAAGATCCAAATTTATTTTTGGCCTTATTGGAATTTTAGGAAGTAAAATGAAAATGAATGTTTTGTCTGTACTCTTAGAATGTGGTGGAGTATTATAGAAGTATGAACTTAAGTCTTGAAATGTTTTAAAATGAAATTGTGTTTTCAAGAATGTTTTATAAATAAAGTCATGTCTTTATAAATTGTTTATAAAATAGAAGTAATGTTGTGAGAGATGTTTTATAAGTGGAAGCTTTTTGAAATTATTATAAACTTGAGTAATATTTTATAAATGAAGATAAGTCCTTATAAAATATTGTAAACTTGAAGATATGTTTGGTGAAATATTTCATAAATGATGTTAGTATTAATGATAAATGCTATATGTGAAAATAAATAAATTTGATTTAAACTGCAAAGAAATTTGGGTAGTTAAGAAACACAAATAGAATAAAATACGTAAGTCGTACGTAGATCATTTCGTTCGCATGACTATTCTTGCTATAGGATTTGAGTACATGATTTCGAGGTTATTTTCACTGGTCCGAATAAGGATTTTTCACTTGATTCTCGACGGCGAACACTTGATATGAATTCATGACATGATACTGAGATTTTCTACCAGTGTATAATTAGGTAAGAGAATGGAAGTTTCTAATCAAGGAACTTGATTAGAGTCCACATTAGAGAGGTCAAGTGATATATGCTAGTTTGGAAGTGAAATTTATGTGATCGAGCATGTGATCGGATTTAATGTAACGACCCACCTTTCTGATCCTTGGAAACGACACTTAACACATCCTCGGTATTCATTTGCATTGAATAAGCATTCGAAAGATAAGTTGTCTTGGTGTAAAATAAATAACAGAAAGAACAGAATAGAAATACCTCACAACAGAATGGTCAAATATAATACAAAATGATATAGTACAAAAGGTTACTCTTATAAGGAGTTATCAGAGTTATAAAAAAATACTACTTCTAACCGATTGATAGCTATACATTCCGACTTTTCATTTTTAAGATACAAAATTTACCAACATAATCATACAGTGGAAATAAATAACTAGGTAACTAAGAAGCCGCCTACTCAAGCACTGTCTTCAAAGAGCTCCAAAGAAAACCAGCCATTCTCGGACTACCCAAATATAATTGAGTACCTAAGAGTTAAGGGAAAATAGATGACTCTGGTCAGACAAAATGTCTGGTATGAGTAAAACTATGAAACAAATAGGGTGTATTTGAACAATAACATGCGAGACCACGCCGCTAATGCGGAACGGGTTTTCTCCCATATAAACAACAACCAAACATAACAAAAATAGAAATGAACAATAGGGAACAAATCCAAACATAGATGATGGGCATAATTAGTATAACATTCAAACTTGGAAGAATGGAAGTAGTCTGAATAAAAATCCAAACTAGACAGAATGGACAGTCCAAACTCGGTAGAATGGACTAAACAAGATAACTGCCCAAACTAGATAGAATGGACAAAACCAATATTTGAACAGCATGAAGAGTGGTTGACTCCTACCGTTGTAATTAAAGAAAATAGATTCAAAGGTTCGAATCAAATAAGGAAAAGAAATTTTCCAACAAATTACAAGGAGGGTGCGCCCTCTTTAGCGAAAATACACCTCTAGAAATATACATGAGAACTCCGATCGCTTTCGGAAACCTCCAAACAAGACCCCACCAACTTACCGAGAATCCGAGTACTTCACATCTCAATGCGTAATATCGAATCCAATCTAGAGTGGATTTGAAAATACTCAATGGGAGCAACCCCACATAGCTTGGCCCCCACTCACTCTTTGGTTTTAGTCATTTCCAACAAAGGATATCAAAGCCCAACAGTGCAACATATCATCTTAAGTGATGATAATGTAACGACCCAGAAATTTTCGATCTCGAAAATTCCAGATAGTTAGTGAAAAGAAGAAAGAGAAAGAAGAAAAGAAAAACAGAAATACCAACATCTCACATTCGCAGCGGATAAAATATAATGGCAAATAATAATAACAGTTATACAAAAGAAACTGTATCTGTCAATTTATATTTATATACATCGGAGTTACAATATCCCAAAAAAACTGGATAATATAACTACTTGTCCAGAAAACAACAACAATACCATAGCGGAATGCACTACATACGCTCCTGCCATCTAGCTCTCCTCCTGAGCTCCAGAAAGTCCTATCCTGAAAATATGTAATACTCAGTCTAACCCGAGCATTACATCAAGATAACACCCGGGTCAGGCTGGAAACCAGCGTGAGTAAACTCATCTAACATGAAATACCAATGCATAGAACTCATTTAAATCCCAGGATGACTTATATCAATTTACAACTTCACAAGTTGTTAGAGACATCACTTATTTCACACATCAATTTCTCAAAGCCAAAACTTAGATTAAATGGTCCAAATCACTTAAGTTATTCCATTCCAGTTTATTGATTTCACATATCAATCTAAAGAGAATCGAAGTGGTTTCGGGTATTTACTAATACCCGACTCCGGTCTCTTCAAATCCAATGTTATCTTAATCCAAGTTGTTCCAAATAAAATACAATTCAAACTTTCTAAATACAGGGTGCCATTTTTTCACAGCAATACATTTCGATAGATGACCACATTATCACAAACCATTCAAGTCAATCAATATCATTTATCCATACATAAGCAAGGATTCAATAAATCACACTATAATTAATTTAAAATGAATTAAATTAATTACTTCATCTCTAATTAATTTAAAGTGAATTAAATTAATTACTTCATCAATATAAATCTTGCTTACATGGCCATTATTTAATTATAAACAATTAATTAATCATTCTCCATTTAATCACCTTAATTAACCACCCTTGATTAATTATTCTTTAAGTACACCTATCCTTAATTAATTAAATAAATTAGTTATCCTTAACCATTTGTAGTAATTAAAATTTAATTACTTCATTAATTAATTAATTAATTATAATCAATTACTTTAATCCTTATTTAATTAAAATTAATTAGTTACTCTTAATCACTTAGCATTGACCAATTAATCTTAATCGATCTAAGTTATATCATTAATTATATTAATTAATGATCTCTAATATAATTTTTTCTCTTAATTATCTCTTTTAAATTAAACCACAATTGTTAATCGCCCTTGACTAATCTCATCCAATAATTAAGTACCCTTAATTACTTTATTAAATTATTTAATCACTTCTTAATTAATTTCTTGATTTATCCGTTGATTAATTACACAAAGTAATTAAACTCAAATTACTTTCATTAACAAATCATCATTCAATTAATTACATCCGGTAATTATTCATTAATTACTTTCTTAAGTAATTATACTCCATTAATTACATTAAGTAATTATACTTAATCCCGTCATTAAGTAATCCTCTTTAATTAATTAAACTTAATTAATTAATTAAAATTAACCATATTATCTTAATTAATTACACTGAGTAATTAATTTCCTTTAATTACTTCATTAAGTAATTACTCTAATCATCCTCTTAACATTAAGAAATTAACCTCTTAATTACTTATCTCTTAACTATTTGTTAATTGATTAACCTTGATTAATCAAATATTAATTGAGTAATAATCACACTTAATTTATTTCACAAATTAATTTATCTTAATTAAATTACCCAAATTAATTATTTTAGTTTCTTAAGTAATTATACTTTAATTACTTTTAATTAATAGAACATGTTCAAATTAAATTACATTAGTTCTTAACTTTTATTTTAAAATAAATTAAATTTAATACTTGAATATGATTTATTAAAATAATCATTATTTGATTCAAGTTAAGTACTTTTTACTTAAATCATAATTCTACTTCAACAACTTTATTTAAGTTGAAACATTTAAAAACTAATTACAAATTTATTCTAAAGTAATATTTATCAAAACCCTTTTTTTTAATAAATAAAAAAAATCTAGAAACAAAACGACTTGAGCAAACAACGGATTCTCGAGTATCCTGGCAAAATTCTCGAGACAAAATCGTACAAGCTCGAGACAACCAAAACAACAGCTTCTCCACTTCGTTACTCTGAGTCAAACACGTGAAAGTTCACGAAACTCTTCGAGACAACGTCTCCTTCCCCAAACCCAACATTCCAGATGCACGAGAACATGCATATCCATGTGCACGCCGTCCCAAATCGCCGATGAACCTTGCTTCGGCCTCCGACGCATCGCCTTTGACCACGACAACAACACGAAATCACTCAACTACCATGATTCGATCGAGAATCGAATTCGACCCAACGACCCCAAACAGCCTAGGAACCCATCACTGGGAAACACTTGTCTCCGTCGATCCCTGACTCCAGAGACTCCACCACCTTCACCGTAGCGCCGTCAAGCCTTCCAGCACCTACGTCACTCCTCGCGATCATCTCCGATCTCGTTTCGTCACCGTGAAACCCAATTAAACTCCTACAATAAACCCAGGGTGTTAAACCCTATTTCATTGTCGCAAAGCCATGGCGATCACCAAAAAATCCAAGCACCATTTTTCCTATGATCTCCTTCTCCCCCTCGACCTTCAGATCTAATCACTCCAGCCAACTCAACGTTGATCATCGAAGATCGCTCAAAATAACCTAAACGATCAACACAGGAATACCCTTCAAATCCTAAACTAAAAATCAAGATATACCCATTAAAATTCATGGTTTTCCATCTTGAATACAATCATGAAATCAAATCTCAAAATTAAATTTATAAAATTTTGACCCAAATACATAATTCACGGTTCTTTATAAAATTTTGAGTCAAATAATTAATAAAAATTCCAGAACTTATTTTTAGTAGTTATATTTCATGATTTCAAACACTTTTCGTTTACAAATCATAAGCTAACTATGATTTAATGATGAGATATTGGATTTTCAAAGAAATCAAACCCTGATAAAAACAACAGGACCTATATTTGCATACACTCAGGCATTACACAGGCATCAAACACTCATATCCATACATGCATTCATTTTAATTCAAGCATTTCAGATAACAGCATGATTTTTTTATTCACATCACCAAGATGAAGTCCAAGATTAAGCTATTTTTTTAAAAGTAGATTTACTCACCTTAATATGAAACAGGGAGCAGAATTTTCTTTTAAATTTTCAAACTGCAACTTAAGGTGAACTTGATTGATGATCTGAGATTGGAATTCTTGAGTTTGATTCTTGAATCATCTACTTTGCTTGCTCAATTAAAATTGCTGTTTGGTTTCAACTTGAGGTTAGATTTGTTATTCGATCTTGAGGACGTAAACTTGGATTTGAACTTATTACTTGAATATTTAAAATTAATTAAATATTCGAAAATTATTGTGGTGAAATTACATGTCGTTACATTTGATATTGCGCACGGATGATATGTGTACATCGTACGGCCTTTAGTATAATTTTATATTATGTTTTGTTGGATTATAGAGAGTTTGAGGGAAAGACTCTTAGATTTGTTTAAGGTAGGATGAATAATCGACTCGGTAATAACTAGATGCTGTTAAACATAAGGTATCGCTTAGTAGGTTATTTGTCATCCTTATGGATGAAAGAGTTTTTGAACCTGGGTTAAGCAAAAGTTTTGTTTACTAGTAAATTTTGAATACTATTAAGAATGGTTATTTGCTTGTTTCTTTTGTTAGTATATTTTGTTAGAATTTCGAGGACAAAATATTCTAAGGAGGTGGAGAATGTAATGACCCAAGATTCTGAACATTGTGTATTTAAATATCTGAATATTTACATTTGAATTAAATGTGTTAAACTGTATTTTATAACCTTAGTTTACCCTTTTTAATTAATAATGCATGATGGTAAACTTTTTTTGAAAAATGAATAAAAAATTTATTCAAAGAAATATCAAAATGTGGCCGAATATTATTTTATCGACAAAAAGTATTTTTACTCAATATAAATTGTTCGAATGAAATGACCGTAATTTAAATTAGTTAGAAATTTGAATGTGTAAAATTTAAATAAATTTTGTAGAATTATTATCAGTGCACTGAGTTAAGAAAACATGTAATTTTATTTTGGTAAACAGATGAACAAAAGTGGATGTCGCATGCACTAAACGGACACAGAAACAAACATATATATATAGAAGAATTATATTCATTCTATCATACAACATCTAATACTTACATGCTTTTCATATAATCAATTAAAGTGACAAATGGAAGGAAATGGTACAAATGGCAAAGGAAAAAAATGACATTTGGCATAGTTTGTGACAATTGGCATCCATGTGGAGTATGTGCATGTATATATGAAATAAGAACCATTTCATGAAGAAAAGTTAGAAAAGAAAATAATGACTTCATGGATGCTCTTCTCTTCTCTTTAACCAATCTCAATACATAAAAGAACTTCACCAAACTTTGGATGAAGGTTAAGCACAACAAAGAAAAAAGTTTTAGCAACTAAAATCTTGAAGATTAAGAGAGAAAAACCCCACGCCATGTCATGGCCATTAGCTTCAAAGAGGGAAGTGGAGCATGGACGTGAGCAAAGAGGAGAGGTAGGAGGAATTTTTGTGCTTGCTAGGTTATGGTAGGTAGTGGAGGCTTGAGTTGACTTGTTAACTTGGTTTCGGGGTAAGCTAACTCAACATTTAGATGAAAATAAATTTATGATGTACTTGCTCAAATTATAAATTATGCGATTGAATTTATATTGCTTGATTTGATGTGAAAGTAAATAATACATGTAGATAGTGATTGTGCACTTGCATGACTTGGTATAACTTGTAAAAAAGTCTTGAAACAAAGCACATAAGATTAAGTAGGGGACGAACTTGAAATAGAAGTGGTTTTATAGTGATAGTCGCTATAAATGCACTTTGCAAATGCCTTATTTGTCGATTTTCTATATATTTTTATAAAGATATCCTTAGGGGTTTCTTTCTATGGTTGTAATGTATTATGTGTATTTTAGTTATTGTAAAAAATTAGATGCAAAAAAGATTGTTATCACAGTTAAAAATGTCAAAACATTCAAGTGTAAAAAGCTTGAATCGTCGGGACCTATTACCATTCTGTTGAACTTTTAAAATGCTATAGTAGCTTTGAACCTCTTTCTACAATATTCAAAAGTGATGCGGTCTTTGTTTTGGAACTAAGATAGCATTTTTGGCTCTGAAATGGTTTTAGTATGTCCAGAACATTGATAGCACTTTTAGAAATGCTGTAGTATCCTTTTTAACTTAGAATTTTTTGGAAACCTTTTTAAACTGCTGTAGTGACTTTTTATAGCATGTTATCTTTCTGTTTAAGACTTTAAATTGTTTATAAATGGCTTTTAAATTAAATTTGTTTGCTTCATTCTTTTTAATGATGTTTTTTAACTTATATTATAACATTTAACAGTGATTTGGAATATTTATATATTTTTAAGAATTAATAATGAATTTTAAAATAAGTGGTTTATTATAAATAAAAGAAAAATTGTCATTTAAATTTTAAATATATTATAAATTAGTAATCTTTAAGTAATATTTTAAATGAATGTTTTAAAGTATATTGTAAGTAATTTAAATTATTTTTTAAGTATATATTGTTTTTAGAAAGTAGTTCGTTTTTTATTAAAGTAATAAGAAGCTTTTTTAATATAATACTTTTTGAATTGTTTTTAATATTCTATTAAATATCTTAGTTTTATAAATAAAGTAGTATATATATCATATTTAAAGGGTTTTACACAAATGTTTTATAAAGAGTTTAAGAGTTTCTTAGTCATTTTGTCATGTTAAGTATACGAACCTTGATTTCAATAAGCTATCATTTTTGGAACTACATAGTCGGTTAGTCAACTGTCGAACTTGACCAAATAATATAAGTTAATGGATTTGGGTTGTAGTAAAGAATATTTAAGTAAGAATTGTTTTTGACCCTCATTACTTATAATTATGGCTATAATGTGGAAATTAATTAGGACTTTAATAAGGAATACTCTAAGGATAAATATAAAAGAATAGTTTTGGATTTGCAGTAAATAATAATTTAATAACACTTGTTTCTAAGCCTTTGAATTATACTCTAAAGTAGAAAAATATTATTAAATAATTACGTAAATATTTAATAATTGAATTTTAAAGATAATAACAAGTATGGAACTTTTGGAATAAAGATAGATAAGCAAATGTTTTGCAAAAGAGGTTTTTAATAGATAAGAAAATGTTTTGCAAAGGGGTTTACAGTAACAACGTTTAAGTAACATTTGATTTTAAACTCTTTGGTTATAGTTTAAAGTAAGTAAACTTTGTAAAGTAATTTATGAATATACTTATATCGTTAAGACAAGTATATGAATACTTTCTGAAGCATTGAAAAGGATACAAATGAATAGAGAATTGTAGAATACTTGTATATATCTTTCGTAAAGATATTTTAAATATATATATATAAGTATAAAAAGGAAGTTTTAAAATTCATAAAGGAGTATTAATTAATGAAGGAAGTTTTAGTTGATTAGTAGTTTAATTAATTAGTAGCTTAATTGATTGGTAGTTTAATCAATTAGGAAATTATATAATTAGGAATATAAATTAGCACGGGAGGCTTTAAATCAATGAAAGAAGTTTTACTGATAAAGGGTTTTTTTAAACTAATAAGGTTAATTAATTAAATAAGGGATTAGTCGACGTTTATGTGACTTGATCATGCTTTATGCTTGTTAATTGTGCTTTGTGTGTCTACTTGTCTATGGAAAATATATGAGACTTATTTTTCATATGTGATCATTCTCATTATTGTTAAATTGATCAAAATATAACTTAGGAAATATATAGAAGAAACATAGGGATCATATTGTACAGTTTTCTTTGAGGATGTTGTACTCTATGTATAAACTCTTTTTTCTTCTATGACAAATGATAAGGAAATCCATTCGGATAACAGAAGATCTCCACCCATATGTATTGCTTGTTTATTTCTGAAAAAACCGGAGTTGAGTTGGCAGGAAATCTGTTGATTGGTTTTGGAACGCCTAGTAAGCGGAGAAGTGTACTTATATGAGGTGACTTGAAACCGTAACCACTTCAAAATCTTATATGTGTTCTATATTTTGGAAGAGGTTCATGATGCTGGAATCTATATGTAGAGTTGAGATCTGATCGTGATGCTCGAGCCCATGTAGAGGTTCGTGATCTGTTGTTATGATGGAATCCATGTGTGGTTCCAAGATCAGTTGAGATAATGGAATTCATGTGTGGTTCTGAGATCTGTTCGAGTTGAAGACTATTGAGAAGATGGCATAGCCTTGACATTGGAAAATGACTAAAAATAGAGTATGTCGATAGCCAAAGAGGTTTAGCTAACCCCAGAGGGTACAAATCAACTCAATATCTAGAGTATGCTTATTGATTGTTGCTAGCGGGATTTGATGGTATTCGGAACACTTTTTTACGTGGACCAGTTATGGTTACCATATTTGGTATGTTTTATCTAAAGATATACGATGCTAGAAGGGTAATTTATGACCCTTATCAGGAGATCCGCCTTGATGTATTGAGGGAGTCTTCAATGGAAAATCCATATCTGAACGTTCCTTAATGATTTTGGTTATACTTCAATTCTAATGTGTCGTGAGATGCAAGAGGCACGTCTATTTTCTTATTTATATTCCACACCCTAGACATTATAGATCATATCGAATATGTAACTTATTGGGTGTGTTTGGCTCTTTTGAGGGGATATCCGTTACGATGGTCTCAAAAGGCTTTGTTATATATAACACATATTTCTTGAGTTTCTCACACCTGACTCTTGTCTGACCCATGGTTTTATTTTTCCTTTATTTCCATGGCGCTCTTTCGAGGAGTCTGAGAAACGCAGATTCGTTGATGTTCATTGGGCTCTTGGAGAGGAATTAGATGTTTACCTACCGTGGCATTCTTATTACTGCTACATTACTTTATTTGTTTATTTCAATAATTGTAAGGATGGACTGTTATAACTGTCTAGGCTGGTGATAGTACTTAGATTAGTAACTCTGAAATATTATGTATATTAGAGTAACACTGTGTGCTATTTTTGATACTATACAATTTCATGCCATTTTGAGATTTTGATGTTTTTGTTCTCCTTTTTTTGTTCTTTTTTTAACCTAAGTTATGTCTTTCTAGCAATTGGGTACTTGGCACGTGAATACTATGGATGTGTGTGTATGATTGTATAGAACCTATATTCTATGATTTCGATGACAACAACTATATAATTATACACATATAATATATGCCATCTATTTGCAGGTAAAAGCTTTCAGAATTCACAATATATCGACTTGAAGATGACCAGCAGAGGAGAAGAATCATTGATATTAGAAAAGCTATTATAGTGTGTTATAGTCATAGATATATAGCTTGTAAAATCTCCTTTAGTATTTTTTTAACACAAACATTACACGAAAAAACTTTTATAAGTCTTCATTATCTCAAACAGGCTAACTGCGGAAAATAACATATATCAGACATCTGTCAGCATATATCAGACATCTGTCAGCATATATTAAACGTTTGGCTATGGTTTCTGTTAAAATAAATTAATATGTATTAGACATCTGTCAATACATATCAGACGTCTGACTTTGGCCGTTGTTTAAAAAAAATAAACAGACGCCTGAATATTATAGGTAGACGTTTGTGCTGGGTAACGGGCAATATCAATGAACAATCACTTGATTCATTCTATGGTTGCATCTGTATCTCTTCAACGCACCTCTTCCTCCTCAATGATTGCAGCCTTTAGACTGAATAGAACATACTAACGGATGTTATTCTTTAAGAAAACTCTTCAACATCTATATATATATAAAGATTCTAAGAAACAACTAACTTGAATTTCTGAATCTTTTACTCATTACTCTGTGCATACTTTGAATTCTAAAAGCAATTAATACACCATTCTTATTTCTTCCTAAAACAAATCTTCACATACACATACTACTCAAAGGAGATTATAGGAAGATTTGTAGTGCGCAGTCAAAATTGGCGTTTCTCAAAGCACATAATTGTCAAAGAAAGATTTTTTATATCAAGCCTTTTCCTTCGAGCAAAGCGAGGGTAGTTTACTAGTTAAGGCCGAAGGGGAGCTTGGGGATTGGACGTAGGACGGGAGGTCCGAACCAGTATAAAAAATCTGGTGTGATTATTTCTTCACTTTTAATAACTTTACTCCGCTGGTTATTAGTTGGCTTTTATTACACTTGCATATTAGATATAAATACACGATTCAAACACACTTTTGGTACAATAGTTTTTTGGTGGACAGCAGATCTTGATTAGTATCCCATTCAAGGACACTTTTGATAGGATAAGGTTATTTATGAAGGACGTTAATCTATGTAAGAAGCAATTACATGAATTCACTAAAGAATGAAAGATACCTTTGGGTAAAATAGATCGATTTATTGATCTTGGCTATAGGAAACTACACTTTTGTTTTGATGGATGGTTTCTTGGCATATAATGCTTTTCTAGGTTGGTTTTCTCTTTTTGATTTTCGGGCAGTACTGGCCGAATGGTGTTTGAAATTGGAATTTTGAACGGCTAATGGAGTTGGAATCATCGAAGAAGATCAAGATGGAATAAAGGAATTTTATGTAGTGGAGCTTTGAAAAAAGGAGCATAAAGAAATGGAAGAATGCAAAGAGGGCTCTCTAAATTAAAAGCTTGAATGCATATTAATTACAAAAGGCTCATGTACAAATGCGATCCTTTTAATCAATTGTACTTGAAATATGGATAAGGAGGGACAACAACTGGATCTATAGAGGCCATGAATTTCCTAATGATTGATGAGCATATTTTAGCCAAAGTTATGAAGACTAGATCCCAATTGAAGCATGGTCTTAAAGCGGAATTAGTAGGGTTCTTAAGGAATAATCAAGATGTGTTTGTGTGTTCCAATGTCAATATATGGTCAATTTATCCTGACTTGCATGTCACGTATAAAACATCGATCCATGAGTGCTCCCTATAAAACAAAAGAAGAGGAGTATGGCTATTGATAGATTGGCGGCTCTAAATGAAGAAATAAAAAACTTGTTGGCAAATGGTTTTATAAGGGAGTCTCATTACTTGGGATAGCTAGCTAATCTGGTTTTAGTCAAGAAGTTGAATGGGAAATGGAGAACGTGCATCAATTTCTTAAGTCTGAATAATGCATGTTGCAATGATTATTTCCCATTTCCAAGAATTGACCAAATGGTGATAGGACACCAGGGCATGAGTTACTCTCCTTTATGGATGCATATTACAGATATAACTAAATGGCGATGTACCTCCTTATCCAAGCTCATAATAGCATTATTACTGGCTATATGGTAATGCCTTTCTGCTTGATGAACGTAGGAACTACATATCAATGCCTGGTTAACAAGATGTTTGCAAACTAAATTGGATGAACCATATAAGTATACATAGGTGATGTACTCCTGAATTCTAGGAAAGCAAAGGGTCATACTGATCACTTGGATGAGATGTTCCAAGTACATATATAAGTATGTGATGAAGTTAAACTCCTTGAAATTCTTATTTGGGGTCTCTTATAAGAAGTTCCTTGGATTTTTTATGCGTGCTAGAGGAATAGCAGCAAACATGGAACTCATCCAGGAACCGAAGCACATCAGAATCCCATAATAAACATAGAAGGAAATGCTACACTTAAGTAGGAATGTGGCCAACTAAGCAGGTTCATTTCTAAAGCTATAAATAAGTGTGTTCCCACTTTAGAGGCACCTAAGAAAGAAAAAGGAAAATTTGCATGGACCGAGTAGCCGCATTCGTACAACTTATGGAACATTTACAATAGCTACCAATCTTATTCACACATGCAAAAGGAGAGGATCTATATTTGTACCAGCCATGTCAGCTCATGCCTTGAGGGTAGCTTTGGTATAGGACAAAGCTAGGTCACAAAGGTCGATGTACTACATCAATAAACGTTTCACTAGGCCTGAGTCTAGATACCCAAAGTTTGAAATTTTAGCTTATTGCCTACTTATTGCATCTAGAAGGTTAAGGCATAACTTTTAATCTCACCTAATCAGAGTATTGACCAATCAACCACTTGGACAAGTCATTCATCACCCAAACACTTTGGTGAGGCTACTAAAATGGGGTATTGAATTGAGCCAATATGAAACCATATATCACCCCTACATGGCTATTAAAAGGCAAGCCTTAGTAGACTTCATTATAAATTTCACTATCAAGGACAACCAGTTAGAAGTAAATAACGCCAAAGCTCTTAAATAGAAAATGTTCCTGGATAGAGCTTCTACTGAGTATTATTTTGGGGAGTAATCTTGAGAGACGAAAGGTATGCTATGCACTAAGGTTAGGATTCAGAGCAACAAACCATGAAGCCAAGTATGTGGCTTTGATAGCCGGGTTAGAGATAATGAAAGAGTTGGGAATCGGATCGTCATGCATCCATAATGATTCTCAACTGATTGTGAATCTGGTGCAACTACACCAGAAAAGGCCTTTGGTGGCATTGAAAAAAGGCTATCAAAACTTTTAGTAGAATTTTGGTAAATGTTGTGATATAGCATTGTTCAGACGGCTAAATGTCTATCGAGTTAGAAAATAGTCGAACGAATTTTGAAATAAAAATAACCGCAAGCGCATGGCGTACACTTGTGGTAGCTCGCGAATACGGGTCAATCTGCAGGGAATTGTTGATTTTAAAAATCTATTCAATCAAATTAAACCATAGTCGAGTGAAACTTAAGCTGGGGAATTAGAAAATTAGCTAACTAACCAAAAGAAAAGAGATGCAAATAAGAGTTAAATGACAATTTAGAGAATAAATCCACTCTCTAGATCACATAGTTCAACATATACAAAATCATGATCTCTCTTTTATGGCCATTAGTGCTTTAATTGATGTGCTTATCATAATAATATCGTATTTGTGCTATTAATTAGCCAACATAAGCCATCAAACTATAACACATCCCTTAAAGCACTTACTAACTTTCATGAAACTTGACAAAGAAAATGAAAATGAAATCTATTTTAAGTATGGTCTATTAACTATTGATTAGAAATATAGACCAGCAAATTTTAATTTCAAATCACTTTCTTATGCCATACTCATATTTTGATGAAAAGGCATTTGTGTTAGTGATTGTTTAAGCATAGACTATTTGGTGTCAATAATATGGATATCAAATTCAAAGCAAGAACAACAAATAAAACACTTCATTGATCATCATTAAGCACAAAAAGAGCGTATGAATTAACAAATAGTTGAAGCTACATAATTAGAGAGCTTCATTACTCTTAAATTGAAGGAGTTTAGCCTCTCATATTTGTCATTTGATTAACAAATGTAGATAGCAACATGAAAGAAAAAACAGAGGAAAATGAAAGCTAATGGAAAAGAGAAGCTAATTAACAAGAATTAAAATTAATCTACTTTGCATGAATGTAAATCTACACTATAACATGAAAGGAAATAGACAAGAAAATGGAAAGTACATGTATTAAATTGCATAAAAAAGAGTGACATAAAAGAAGAAATGGCTAAGAAGCCATGAAAAGAAAGAGAGCTTCCATTTTATTTTTCTAAGAGAAGGGAGCCTAAAAGAGAGACTAAGGAAGAGGAGGGGTTACATGAAACATAGGGGTATATATATATACATGTGTTAAACCCTAATTCATATTTTTGGGGAATACCCAAAATACCCTTAAGAAAGTGTGGATGCCAAGTAATCATTAGCTTCTACTAATCATCATTTAAGTGTACATGAAGCCATAAACTCCATAAGCATGTGCATTAGCCACTAATTGAAAATCAAGGTAAGTGGGTGGGGTCCTCCATGTTCTTCACTTTGAATTATTTCCTTATTCATTCTTTTGTATCTTCTTTGTGCATGTATATTTCATCACAAAACCACTTGTAAAATTCACCAAATTTCCTATAAAGCAACATAGAAAATTCTAAGTAAATTTTCACAATTTAATAAATGCACAAAAATGACCATTTTACCCCTGTATAAAGATGAATATGTGACACTTTGAAAATAATTTGAATTTTGGTTAAACAAGTTAAAATACCCAATGATCATTTATTCAATTTAAATAGATTAAATATAATGGTAAAAATATGCACGTTTATGTGCACATCAAATACCCCCACAGTTATATTTTAATTCGTCCTCGAATAAAGAAAAACTAAGATAAATCTGTTTTCCTAAGGAGCACGATTGCATTGACCATATGCAACAAGTCGTTAAACCTCTGGGTGTCCCCAGTAGGACGAGTGTTGTCTCATGAGGGTTTTCAGTGGATACTACTCAAAAAATCCAAATGCAGGAGAATATATTTACAAAATGCAAGATTTATTTACAAAGAGATGAATGCGAATTTTTGAAATATTTACAAATGAAGGATTTATTTTTAAACCGACACAGAAAAGTTAAATATAGTTTTTGGTCATTATCTTGAAAATTTAAGTCAATTACTCGTCAAAATTTCCAACAAAAAATCAAGTTATCATAACAAATAGACAATAGTTTAACTCGTTATGTAGGTTGATAACAAAGTGTAATTAGAAATGGATCCCCAGTTGATTACCAAAGTTTATCAAGGTGGTATATTTGTTTCTTTTCAATAACAAGTCAAATCAAATAAGTTAAAATAGTGCTTGGGTTTCATTTGCTTACTCTCTCTTATCTTTCTGAAAATTTTATTGATATTTACAATATTTACATATGCTTAACTCAGATAAACTGAGGCCAGATATATCACATATGCACCGCCTTGCGAACTTATGTGAGGGGAATACAGAGCGTGTCGAGTGAACACACGAGTGTGAACATCTATTGACTGTAGGCATTATTAAAAAGAATTTTTATATATACACCTAGCTTAGATAAACTGAGGCCAGATATACCGATCGTGCACTGCCTTTCGAGCTTACATGAGAAAGGTACAGATCATGGCGAGTGTACACACAAGTGTGTACACCTGTCGACCGCAGGTGTTAATAGAAAATATTTACATGTATACGAATGTTGTTTTTTTTGTTTTTTTTTCAATTTTTTTTGAAAGAGAGAGTTTTGAAAAATAATCTTAGCACCACTCAACTTAGAAGACAAAACAAATGTTATATCTGTTACTATAAATCAACCACTTTTTAGAATAGAGATTTTCAATTAGGATATATTCATAATTATCACGTATGAATCTTCATATATACTAGTTAAACTATCGTTATTTGTAATCAAACTTCATTTTTATTTTTTTGTTAAGACAAATAAATTTTCAATAATTTCAATTTAATAAACCAAAACCATCTACTTATCCTATAGTGTGTCTTTAAAAAAATGCTTAAAGATTTTTTAAAGATTTTGTTTTTTGTTTTTGTTTTTTTGGGTTTGAAAAGAAAATGTAAAATAAACAATGAAAAATCAAAAAAAAGGCAAGTCTCCCCCCACACTTGATTTTGACTGTGTCTCCACAACCAACCCAAGTGAAAGGAACATTTATTATTATTGACATGAAAATGAAATGTATTTACACGACGTCAGAAAATATATCATTAAAAAGTAAATGAAACGGTCTTCCAAAGACCGATTCATTTATCTCGTCAAGTATGCGAGGCACGACTTAAGCTCGAAAAACCAAACCGTAAAAGATTTCGAAGTTGAATGTTGATTTGGTAAAACGGATGTCGTTTTATTGAAAATTGAATGGGTTGTTTTGTTCTCGATGACTTTTGGGGTTGATAAAACAATTGATTGAAATTCGATTTTATTTTCACCAAGTTGAAGTTCAAACTTATCATTGAAAACTTCTTCAAATTTAGTGATTTTAAAATCAAAATGGTGATATAAGTATTCCCCTTCAGAATTTAATAACTCATCTCCGAAAATTCCAAAGAAATCGTGTTTTTTGAATTCGTCTTCCTTTATTGGATTATCAACAACTTCATTGCGTATCTCAAGTTCAAAATCCATAGTTGTTGTATTTAAAATTTTGAAATCGAGAAAAGGAAGGTCGAATTTTAAATCTAGTTCCGCACCCTCAAAAGAGTCGAAATCCAACTCAATTACCGAATTTTCAACAACTTTATTAAGATTCTTATTTTCAATTTCAAAAGTTGTTATTTGAAAATCGTCGATTTTGGTAAAAGATGAATTATCATTTGACTCGTCACTATTGGGATTAGGTTTTGTTTCTCACATTGTTTCATATATGATTCGAACAATAAATCCATGTGATCATTGTAGATTTCGTTCATTTGTTCAACAAAATCCAATTTATAACTGTTAAATTGAGAATTTTCGATTTGGATTTGTTGGGAACAATTTTTTTTAATCATAACATGGTTAAGATTATTCCTATTGCCAAATTTTTTTGAAAAGTTGTTTCCATTTTCATTTTGAGTTTGAAATTCATTTTGGAGTTCGAAAGAATTGGCATTAGTTATAATCGAAATCGTTTGAATTTTGAATTGAATTCACATTTTGAAATCCTTGACTCGAGTTATTACAAAAACATGAACTATACAAATCATTTATACTTTGATTTTGTTGTGTAGAGAATTCAAGTTAAGATGAAATGCTATTTTCAAGATCTGAAGGGAGGTCGTCATTTTGAAAATTTGGCTCAAAACTCGAATCGTTTAAACAATAGTTGTTGTTGAAATATCCATGAGAATTTAAAGTGAAATTATATGGATCATGATGATTTTCACAACTATAATAAAATTCATGTGAATATGGAAATTTGGACATTTTCAAGAAAAAAAATTTGGATTTTTGGTTTTCTAAATTTATTTGGATTTTTGAAATTTCAAAGGAAAAGGATTTAAAAATTTAAAAGAAAAAAGGAACATTTATAATTTCTTTTAGTTTTGGAATTTGAAATTTTGTTTCTTTTTTTTTGAAATATGCATGAACTGATGCGACTAAATGAATGGAAGGGTTAATTACAAATGATTTATCCAAAATTGTATAATCACACTCTGTCTTAAATCATCAAAAAAATTTCTCAGCCTGATAACAGTCGGTGCACCATGAATCACCGTAGCAATACAGCCGAAGGTTTAAGTACCTTTAGAGGAACAACCACTATAATATTTACGAATCACCATAATATTTATAAATAGTTATTACTCTACAGTAGCCTAGACACCGAGAAATTAAATTGTTCAGAGAAGACAAATTGTCAATATACAATTAAGTGTTATCGATGTCTAACCGTTATTATTAATCACAATCCTAGGATGAAACGCAAAACAGAAATAAAACGTGTATTAACAGTGCAACTACAAATGGATTTTATTTTTTTGAATTTTGATATATAAATGCAAATGCAAGCAACCAACATTGCAATTTAAATAAAAACAAGGAAAAATGGGCATGATACCAAAGCCTGCAGAATTATTAGCAATTTTATTTCTAAGCCGCAAATTTTTTTTAGTGCAATTAGCAAGCTAAGCAATTATTTTTGGCAAGCTGTTTTCCTCTAAATTTCTATACGACGACCCGGAATTTTTGAGCGTTTGAAATTAGAATATTTAATTGATTTTAAATACTTAAAAGGTTAATTTTAATTTGAATTACAAATATCACTATTTATTTATTGAATTTAATAATTGGAAATTGGATAAAATATGAAATCTGGAATTTTAAGCCTGTTAAAAATAATTTAAAGGCATATAAAATTTATATTGATAGTACTGAGGATAATAGAAGTTGTAAAATTGAATTTAAAAGTGGTTTGTTCATTTTTAAAATTTTGTAGTTTAAATTGAATTTAAAAATAGCCTTCCGAGGCACAGTCTCGGAATTCGATGAAACCAATTCTATTGGATCCGTAATATTGCATTATTATCAGATTTCAACTTTTGTAGTATTTGGAGTTGTTATGTGAGCGTACGATATATAAACGCGCTGAAATTTATATTGAAAATTCAATATAATAACTGGTCCAGACCGAATTAGGACTCAAAACCTTTTCCACTGCGTTTGAAATAGGGGTATAACATTATAAACGCCTGGCGACATGCCTCGATAGGAGTTTGAAATTTTGGGTTGCTTTTGAATTTGAATTTAAAGTTAATATAAAATATACAAGGTGTTTAGACCAGGCAACCTTCAGTTGAAAAAATGTCACACCAGTATTTTTCCTTTCACCTCAGAAGCACTGTAGCAAGTTGGTCTAAACACGCTACACATAATCACGTGCATCAACACTTCCCCAAATTCGAAAGAAAATTATACAGAACCGAAGAAAAAAAGGGCTGCTTTGTTTTAATTAATAAATCGCTTAACCCTTTCTTCTGTAAAAAAAATCAAATAATGGCCGAAATCATGGAAGCCTTCTCAAAATTAATTATGCCGACATCTTCTCGTTCAAGCTCAAGCTTGGAGTTTCAAGCTAGGGCTTTGCGTCGTTCATAGCCGCGCCTCTTTTCTAGCTCGAACCAGAAGATATCACCTAGAGAAACCCTACCTAC
This sequence comes from Allium cepa, assembly GCA_030765085.1. NCBI lineage: Eukaryota > Viridiplantae > Streptophyta > Magnoliopsida > Asparagales > Amaryllidaceae > Allium > Allium cepa. The sequence goes on along the minus strand of CM060934.1, from coordinate 538,056,159 downwards.
TTCGTATCGCCTTATTCCTGCGCGATTTCGAGTTGAAGCGGATAAAATAGGAAGGAATCAATTCGAGTGGTCGAACTCGTGGGTCTGGAGCATTTTTGAAAAGGGGCGAGGTCGAGATGAGGAATAACTCGGCAAGTGGTGGTCGATGGATTAGGTGTTCGCGTTCATGAGGTCGAAAAGGCATGTGGAGTTACACGATCGTGGGAGAAGTAGGGTATCGCGAAGTCAGAAGTTGTCTGAGCCGGATTTTTATCAGCAAGGTACATCATCTATTTTAATCTTGTGTAAAAAAATTTGTATACATACAAAATTAAAAATACATAGGGTTTTGATTTTAGTTTGACAGTAAGATACAGAACATTATGTTTTAAATTGAATGAATATATTTATAGATTAGGAAAGGATATAATAAAAAAAATAGTTTAAAATCAAATTTATTAGTTAACTTAAATAAATAAATAGTAGTTAATTAAATAAATAAATTAAATCATTAGTTTAAATATAAATAGGGATTAATTGATTAATTCGAATATTAATAAATCATACAATGTTATACAAGGTCAATGATCGTGAAGAACAAGTCGTAAAAGAAATGGACTGCAAAACGATAAAGGTGAGTTAATCTCACTCAGCTGAATTTAAATTTAAATAGTTAAATTTAAATAATTGGTTAGATGATTCAATTGATTTGATATGTTATATTATAGTATATAATACGTCTTGGAATGTTTGATTTTCCGCATTATATAGCGGATGAGACCTTATGCGCCGCATAATAGCAGGTGATATTATATTAATCCCATATACCGCGATATTCCACCTCGAAGTGGAATTTGTATTGTGCTAACTTCTGTGGATGCAGGGAAAACAGGTTGGAGGGATCCAACTGGATTCCTCAACATTTGTTTAAATTAATTAATATTCTCTGTTGTGATTATTTGATATTCTGTGATGAATTATATTGAAATATTGAATGCTATAGTTGCTTGAATATATTTCGGTTCACTGAATTATCAAAATAAATAGAATTGAATTTTTGAAAATAAAAGGAAGCGAATTTGAAGGTGAAGTAATTATAGAGAATTTAAATAAATTAAAATGAACTGGATAAGAATATTAGTGGTTTTAAAATTCTAATAAATAAATTTCGTATATGAAAAGGAAATTTTAAATAAACAGAAAGTTAATGAATTTTAAACTTCAGTGTTATTATTTAAAAGAACAAAGTATTTATTTTAAATTTAAGATTTAAATTTTGAAAGAATAAAGAAGAAATTGGGAAAATCTGAAATTTGTATATTTCAGTTAAAAGATTTAAAATCAAATGGAAAATAATAATAATAATAAAGTCTATAATTAATGAATTTTGAAATGAATTGGGTAAATCAATTTGGAAAATTGATTTAAGTGATTGAAATTGAAAATTCTCCCTGGATAACCAAGTACGTTTTCAAAGTAAATTTTTAAATATAAGTTAAAAGTTTTAAAGTTGTTTAAAAAGCAAGTTTTGGAAAAATTATTAATTCTAAATATTTAAATTCTAAGTAAGTATTTTCTTTTAATCTATTATGGTAGTAATTATTTAAAAGTGACTTGGTATTTGTTTTAAAAGTGAAAATCTAGTTTTATATTTTATAAAAGTAACCTCATTTTAAATATTCCTAAAGTGTATATTTTTAATAAAGTATTGAAGTAGTTCTCAATCTAAATGTTGAAATATATTTTTAATAAAGTGTTTTAAATTATTTTAAAATCTAAAGCTTTGTACTTGGTGTTTTCAGTGGAAATAAATATTTGGAAATTCATTTCATGAGAAGAGTATGGTTTGAAACTGATTTCAAAAGGGTTGAAAGTGGAAACGAATCTTGCGAAGATATTTTGAGATAAATAAATAATTTAGAGAAATTATTTATGTTGATGGATGTTTGTGAATGTTAATTGATAAATAACCGACTATCAATATTGGACAAATGCGTTGATCGTTTCGAAGAGACCGGGATCGCGATTAATTTCTCGAAAACCACTTCGATCTGGTTTGTATGTTTTCGTGGAAAATGAGTTTGAATTCGAAGATGGAGCAGTGAAGTGCAAGGGCTAGTCGCTACTAATCCTGAGGATATTTCCAAAATGGATGTAGTAGGAGTAGTGCATTCGGTTTCGTTTGAACCCGGGACGGACTTGTATGGATGAATGCTTTCAGAACATCGTCAGGTGGACGATGAGCATTCTAAGTGAAACGGTCTAAAAGGTAACGCTTAGCCTCAAGCCTCATCAACCGGGAATGACTGAAAATCAGGGGTTATGCAGCAAGGCTAGGTGGGTAGCACCCATTTCAGGGTGAGGTCGTCCCTGTCTAGATGTCCCTTTTATTTCGGCTTAGTGGTGTGGTTGCTGATCACAACCGTGGGGTGATCTTACTCGGGATTATCCAGTAAGGGGTAGTCCCGGCCTTGTGTTGCAGGGGAGTTAGGGTGGCTCCTCGGTACGCCGATATAGACCAGGTACTGTGACAGGTGATACCCCAGTTCCTAGTCATTAGTTGGAAATCCATTCTCCCAACGCGTCTTTTATGAGTTTTGTTTGTATTAACCACTCTGTGGCTAGTAGCTGGAATTTAATGAATGTAACAATTTCAGCTATTTTAGTAAGTATTTGTATATAGACCCTATTATAATATCAGAGGATTTTAATAAAAAAAAAATTAGCTATCGTAAGGTAAAATCCTGACATGTTTATTTATGGCGTGGTCTTACGAGATGCTTTTTTTTTCTAAAGGATTTTTGAAACTTTAATAATCAATTTGAGTGTGATTTCTCACGCTGGTATTCCAGACTGACTCAGGTGTTATTAACTATAATGCTCGGGTCAGACCGAGTATTATAGGATACAGGACATGATGCTGTGGAGCTCAGGAGACGAGCTGGATGACGATACGTACTTCCGTACTTGTTTTATATATATCCCGCTATGTTGATTAGTTGTGTACTCAGTTGTGTGAGGACAGGTTATGATTACTGTCTAATTGTGTTTTATGTGATTGATGTACTCTGATAATGTAATGTATAAACAGATATATTTGTTTTTGAGTAAAAATCGTTTATTATCTATTATATTTTATTCCGCTGCGATGGTAAGATTCTGCTGTTGTTTTCTGTTTTCTCTTCTTCTACCTCTTGTTCTTTAACCCAAATGGTTCGTATTTCTGCACAACTTGGGTTGATTTATATAGAATAGTTTCGAATCAAGGGATTTGGATTTATGGGTCATTATAGTTGGTATCAGATCTTAGATTGGTGATAACCTTGGCTTTGGTGGGAATTACTCATTTAAATTAAAGTCCGTAGTACTCTAGAGTGAGTTTGAGCGTATTAATAGCGCGTATTTGTTAGTGGATATAAAAATGGTTTTATATTGTGTTGATTGGTTTATTAAGTGGCATATGAACCTTCGTCGGCACAGTCTGGACAACTGTATCGAAGGGGTTTTTAAACACTTGAATTGAACAATTGACACGGTATTGTTTTAAATGTGGGTGAATGAAATAATTTTACCCAAAAATATATTTTGATATAAAGAAAAGTTTTTGTAAACTATTTAGCTAATATATGGTTGCTTGGATGTTAGAGATGATAATATTAACTTATTATCATTGTTGTGTAACAATTTGACTAAAAATTGAAAATATAACAAAGGGTTAGGGAATAAATTCTATTATAAAATGAAAATTTATAAATATAAATTAAATGTGATTTATAAGTTGAAATATAATCAAATGGGAATTTGTATGAGCATAAATTATACAAATGAATTATAGTAAAAAGTTGATTTAAGCCAGAATTTGAAATTTTAAAATCCCGGAGATTTTGGAAGTGTTTTACCAAGTGTTTTGAAGATAAATAATAGCATTACTATTTTGGAAGTATTTTTGAAAGGAAATTGTTTCAAATAACTTTTGGGAAGGGAAATAGCATTGAACTCACTTCAATCGTTGGAAAATAACTTCGGTGACGACTGCAGCATCATCGATGTTCATTTTCGAGTTTCTATGTGACGGATTGCTGCCAAATTGATTTGTTCAGAAAAGCCAGTTGTTTTTGAAAATTTCAAAGGAAATTTGTTTGGGATAAAAACCAGGATTGGTTTAAAAATTTTGAGAAGTGTGATTTTGAGATGTTGAAGATTTCAAAATGATTCGAAAACCAAAGCCGGATGTTTAAAATCCTGATGAGATAGGTTGTAAGCTTATAAATTGAGATGATTTTTAAATCGGGAAGGAAATATGAGCTTTGAATGTTGGAATTTAAATTTAAAGTTAAAAGTTAAAAATAAAATTAACTTAGATTGAGGAAGGAAATTGAATCGAATTAAATTTAATAAATCTGAGTTAAAATAGAATTGAATCGGAAAAAAAAATCAGTTGAGTTATTGAATGGAATTAGATTCTTACCTGAACAAATGGAAGTAAGTTGGATAAGAAATAAGTTAGAATAAATAAATTAGAATAACTTATAAAAGAATTAAAAATCCATGGAATAAAAATATACTTGGGCTATAAATAAGCGTAAATCTTGAGTTAAAAATAAAAGATGAATGTATTCAAGCCTAGAATGAATGAAAATGTGTAAAGTAATAAGTTGTAACTTATAAAAATGAAAAGTGGGATAGAAAACCCAAAATAAATATGTTTGATGAATTGGAAAATTAAACGAAAAAAAATCCAAAACTTGAATTATAAAATAAATTAAACTTAAGAAAATTAAATGAAATGATTTTTTTTTGAGATTAAAAATCAAGTATTGAATGATAAATAGGGAGAGAATTAATTTGGAATAAAATTAGTTAATTGAATTTGTTAATGGAATTTAAATTGGTTAAGTAGAAGTTGAATTGTGAGTTAATAAAATTTAATGGTAAATTAAAAGTAAATGGTAGAATCAGAATTTGAGCTATTAATCAAAATTCAACTTGAAGTGTTAACAAATTAAATATAATTGGAAATGTGTCGAATATAAAAAAAATGAAATTGGATTAAAATAGTGATGGTTTGAATTGCAAATAAAATCCAAATAAGTAGAAATGAATTGGAAATGGCTTTGTAATCAATTGAATGAGTTGAATCTGAAAATTTAAATTTTACAATAACTAATCAAATGAAAATTGTAGATTTAGAATGAGATTTGATTGAGATAGAATTAAGTTGAATAGAAAAGAAAATTTTACTCGTAAGATGAAAATGAGCTAAAATTGAAGTAAATTAACTTAAGCTAAATAGATGGAGGAGAGTTGAATTGAGGTCAACTTAAACTAAGTTTAATGATATTGGGTTGGATTCAAGTGAAAATAAATTTGAATCGAAATAAAATTCGGTGAGTTATAAATAATATTTAATGGAATGAAATTCTTAAATAAATAATTGCAAACCATTTAAATTGTTAAGGAATTGAAATAACTTAGACAGTAAGAAAAATAGAATGCTTTCAAGTTTAATAGAATGGTTTTAAATGAATGCGGATAAGAAATGAAGCGTAAATGAATGGATCGTGAATAAAATTGAAATGGAATGTGTCGAGCTAAATAAAATGGTTGTGAATGAATTAAGATAGAAAGAATAAAAATATATAAAATAATAAATTGAGTTGGAGTCAATTTAAAATGGTTTTAAGCTTAAGTAATTGTTACTTGCATGGATAACATCAAAGTTGCACAGGAAATTAGTCATTTTATCGTAAACGGAAGTAAATGTATTAGCAGAAGTGAATAGGATTGATTTTTAAAATCAATTAGAATAACATAGGTTAGTTTAAAATTAAAAATGAATGGAATATAAGCAAGTGGGTTGTAAACCATTCAAATTGAATGAAAATGGTATATGAATTAATTGAAAACAGCAGAATTAGTATAAAAACTATATAAATTGCTTACGGAAAGTGTTTAATGTGCATTGCTGTTAGAATTCATGTATTTAACTATTGCAAATAAGTGAAATGTTGTTAAAATTTATATATATGACACTTACATGTTTTAGTTGAGCAAATACAGGTTCAGGGAAGTCATTGGGCTGGATTTGATTTCGCTAACTACTAATTAAATAAGCCGCTTGCTTATAAATGTTAAATAAGGTACGCCTACGCAATAAAAAAATAGGAAATATGAACTGTTTTTGTTTTTCCGACCGGGTGGGTCGATGTATATATATTTATATCTTTCATCAAATTGCAAAAGCTCATCCGTACAAAGGAGACTCTGCCAAAAAATTTCGAAAATTTTGGGAGTTAGAAAATTTTTGGGAAAACTTTTGTTAGCGACACACGATTTTAAATTGGAAATTGAAATACATTAGTGGATGAAACTAATTTAAAATAATGACATGAATCAGATATAAATGGAAAATAAAATTCAATATTTAAAGTTGAAAATAAATTGAATTCAGATAGAAATTGGAGAATCAATTTGAATAAAAATAGATATAAACTTAAGTGGTGAAGTGAAAATAAATAAAGAAGCATATAAAATGCTTATACTAAACTTAAGAAAGGAATGGTGAATTCTTAAATGGGAATTTGATATTACAAATATATTCTAAGTTAATATTAGAATGAATAAATATTGACATTTTGTAAGAAAGTCGATAAAATGTTTTTGGAATGTTGTGATTGGATATTATTGCTATATAGGATATACAGGTATTATAAAGGAAAAAGGAAAATTGGTTTTGATTTCAAAATATAAATTTGAATTGCTCGACAAAAAGGTATGTGTTTAAATTTCTGTGAAATTTGATTGGGTTTTTGATCTAGCCACTTGGCTTTTTGTTTTCTTTTGGAATTTGTGAGCCCGTAGAGGCATTTTGTAGTTGTACCGAGCTAGCCGCGCAAAGGAGATGCTGGCAAAAAATTTCGAAAATTTAGGGAGTTAGAAAAAATTTTGAGAAAATTTTGATAATTTAAATTTGGATTTAAATTTAAATTTGGATTTAAATTTAAATTTGAATGGTTAAATAAGTAAAGTATGTAGAAACTATGGAAAGCTTTGGAAAGTTGGTTGAAGTAATAGTGGGTCTTTAATAAAAAGATTGTTTCGGGAAGTGTTTGAAATTAAATGGTTTTAGGGAAAAATAATAAACGGGTATTGGACCATTCTTCCTAACTAGTAATTTCGGGCACGAAATTCTTTTAAGAGGGGAGGAATGTGATGACCCGGAATTTTTGAGCGTTTGAAATTAGAATATTGAATTGATTTTAAATACTTAAAAGGTTAATTTTAATTTGAATTACAAATATCACTATTTATTTATTGAATTTAATAATTGAAAATTGGGTAAAATATGAAATCTGGAATTTTAAGCCTATTAAAAATAATTTAAAGGCTTATAAAATTTATATTGATAGTACTGAGGATAATAGAAGTTGTAAAATTGAATTTAACAGTGGTTTGTTCAGTTTTAAAATTTTGTAGTTTAAATTGAACTTAAAAATAGCCTTCCAAGGCACAGTCTCAGAATTCGATAAAACCAGTTCTATTGGATCCGTAATATTGCATTATTATCGGATTTCAATTTTCGTAGTGATTGAAGTTGTTATGTGAGCGTACGATATATAAACGCGCTGAAATTTATATTGAAAATTCAATATAATAACAGGTCCAAAAGCTATCTGCTCTATACGACCGAATTAGGACCCGAAACCTTTTCCACTGCGTTCGGAATAGGGGTGTAACATTATAAACGCCTGGAGGTATGCCTCGATAGGAGTTTGAAATTTTGGGTTGCTTTTGAATTTGAATTTAAAGTTAATATAAAATATATAAGGTGTTTAGACCAGGCAACCTTTAGTTGAAAAAATGTCACACCAGTGTTTTTCCTTTCACCTCAGAAGCACTGCAGCAAGTTGGTCTGAACACGCTACACATAATCATGTGCATCAACACTTCCCCAAATTCGAAAGAAAATTGTACGGAATCGAAGAAAAAAAGGGGGCTACTTTGTTTTATAATAAATCGCTTAGCCCTTTCTTCTGTAAAAAAAAAATCAAATAATGGCCGAAATCGTGGAAGCCTTCTCAAAATTAATTATGCCGACATCTTCTCGTTCGAGCTCAAGCTTGGAGTTTCAAGCTAGGGCTTCGCATCGTTCATAGTCGCGCCTCTTTTCTAGCTTGAACCAGAAGATATCACCTAGAGAAACCCTACCCACTTCGTATCGCCTTATTCCTGTGCGATTTCGAGTTGAAGCGGATAAGATAGGAAGGAATCAATTCGAGTGGTCGAACTCGTGGGTCTGGAGCATTTTTGAAGGAGGCGAGGTCAAGATGCGGAATAACTCGGCAAGTGGTGGTCAATGGATAAGGTGTCCGCGTTCATGAGGTCGAAAAGGGCATGTGGAGTTACACGCTCGTGGGAGAAGCAGGGTATCGCGAAGTCAGAAGTTGCCTGACCCGGATTTTTGTCAGCAAGGTATATCATCTATTTTAATCTTGTTTAAAAAAATTTGTATACATACAAAATTGAAAATACATAGGGATGTGATTTTAGTTTGACAGTAAGATACAGAACAGTATGTTTTAAATTGAATGAATATATTTATAGATTAGGAAAGGATATAATAAAAAAATAGTTTAAAATAAAATTTATTAGTTAACTTAAATAAATAAATAGTAGTTAATTAAATAAATAAATTAAATCATTAGTTTAAATATAAATAGGGATTAATTGATTAATTCGAATATTAATAAATCATACAATGTTATACAAGGTCAATGATCGTGAAGAACAAGTCGTAAAGGAAATGGACTGCAAAACGATAAAGGTGAGTTAATCTCACTCAGCTGAATTTTAATTTAAATTTAAATAGTTAAATTTAAATAATTGGTTGGATGATTCAATTGATTTGATATTTTATATTATATTATATAATACATCTTGAAATGTTTGATTTCCCGCATTATATAGCGGATGAGACCCAATACGCCGCATAATAGCAGGTGATATTATATTAATCCCATATACCGCGATATTCCACCTCGAAGTGGAATTGGTATTGTGCTAACATCTGTGGATGCAGGGAAAACAGGTTGGAGGGATCCAACTGGATTCCTTAACATTTATTTAAATTATTTAATATTCTCTATTGTGATTATTTGATATTCTGTGATGAATTATATTGAAATATTGAATGCTATAGTTGCTTGAATATATTTCGGTTCACTGAATTATCAAAATATATAGAATTGAATTTTTGAAAATAAAAGGAAGCGAATTTGAAGGCGAAGTAATTATAGAGAATTTAAATAAATTAAAATGAACTAGATAAGAATATTAGTGGATTTAAAATTCTAATAAATAAATTCCGTATATGAAAAGGAAATTTTGAATAAACAGAAAGTTAATGAATTTTGAACTTCAGTGTTATTATTTAAAAGAACAAAGCATTTATTTTAAATTTAAGATTTAATTTTGAAAGAATAAAGAAGAAATTGGGAAAATCTGAAATTTGTATATAAAAAAGATTTAAAATTAAACGGAAAATAATAATAATAATAATAAAGTCTATAATTAAAGAATTTTGAAATGAATTGGATAAGTAAAGAAATTTGTTTCGAATGGAGTAAATTGGAAATCAATTTGGAAAATTGATTTAAGTGGTTGAAATTGAAAATTCTCCCTGGATAACCAAGTACGTTTTCAAAGTAAATTTTTAAATATAAGGTAAAACTTTTAAAGTTGTTTAAAAAGCAAGTTTTGGAAAATTTATTATTTCTAAAATATTTAAATTCTAAGTAAGTATTTTCTTTTAATCTATTATGGTAGTAATTATTTAAAAGTGACTTGGTATTTGTTTTAAAAGTGAAAATCTAGTTTTATATTTTATAAAAGTAACCTCATTTTAAATATTCCTAAAGTGTATATTTTTAATAAAGTATTGAAGTAGTTCTCAATCTAAATGTTGAAATATATTTTTTATAAAGTGTTTTAAATTATTTTAAAATCTAAAGCTGTGTACTTGGTGTTTTCAGTGGAAATAAATATTTGGAAATTCATTCCATGAGAAGAGTGTGGTTTGAAACTGATTTCAAAAGGGTTGAAAGTGGAAATGTATCTTGCGAAGATATTTTGAGATAAATAAATAATTTAGAGAAATTATTCATGTTGATGGATGTTTGTGAATGTTAATTGATAGTTAAATAACCGACTATCAATATTGAACAAATGCGTTGATCGTTTCGAAGAGACCGCGATCGAGATTAATTTCTCGAAAACCACTTCGATCCGGTTTGTATGTTTTCGTGGAAAACGAGTTTGGATTTGAAAATGGAGCAGTGAAGTGCAAGGGCTGGTCACTACTAATCCTGAGGATATTTCCAAAATGGATGTAGTAGGAGTAGTGCCTTCGGTTTTGTTCGAACCCGGGATGGACTTGTATGGATGAATGCTTTCAGAACATCGTCAGGTGGACGATGAGCATTCTAAGTGAAACGATCTAAAACGTAACGCTTAGCCTCAAGCCTCATCAACCGGGAATGACTGAAAATCAGGAGTTATGCAGCAAGGCTAGGTGGGTAGCACCCATTTTAGGGTGAGGTCATCCCTGTCTAGATGTCCATTTTATTTTGGCTTAGTGGTGCGGTTGCTGATCACAACCGTGGGGTGATCTTACTCGGGATTATCCAATAAGGGGTAGTCCCGGCCTTGTGTTGCAGGGGAGTTAGGGTGGCTCCTCGGTACGCCGATCTAGACCAGGTACTGTGACAGGTGATACCCCAGTTCCTAGTCATTAGTTGGAAATCCATTCTCCCTACGCGCCTTTTACGAGTTTTGTTTGTATTGCCCACTCTGTGGCTAGTAGCTGGAATTTAATGAATGTAACAATTTCAGCTATTTTAATAAGTATTTGTATATAGACCCTATTATAATATCAGAGGATTTTAATAAAAAAATGTTTTAGCTATCGTAAGGTAAAAACCCGACATGTTTATTTGTGGCGTGGTCTTACGAGATGCTTTTGTTTTCAAAAGGATTTTTGAAACTTTAATAATCAATTTGAGTGTGATTTCTCACGCTGGTATTCCAGACTGACTCGGGTGTTTAACTATAATGCTCGGGTCAGACTGAGTATTATAGGATACAGGACATGTTGTTGTGGAGCTCAGGAGATGAGCTGGATGACGATACATACTTCCGTACTTGTTTTACATATATTCCGCTGTGTTGATTAGCTGTGTACTCAGTTGTGTGAGGACAGGTTATGATTACTGTCTAATTGTATGTTATGTGATTGATGTACTCTGATAATGTAATGTATAAACAGATATATTTGTTTTCGAGTAAAGATCATTTATTATCTATTATGTTTTATTCCACTGCTATGGTAAGATTCTGCTGTTGTTTTCTGTTTTCTCTTCTTCTACCTCTTCTTCTTTAACCCAAATGGTTTGTATTTCTATACAGCTTGGGTTGATTTATAAAGAATAGTGTCGACTCAAGGGGTTCGAATTTGCGGGTCGTTACATTCTACTTTTGCAACCTGAAAATAAAAACAAGATATATACAAAAAAAATTATGTATGTTTTTTTATATAAAAGAAAATTAAAACAAAGAAAAATAAAAACAAGTGAAATCAATATTGTAACGATCCCAATTTTTGTGTCAAATTTAATTGGTAATTAACTTAAATTGAGAATTTATTTGGATTTGAAATATAAAAATAAAAAATAAAAAATTGAATTAAATATTAAGTTGGAAATTCTAAAAATAAAATACATTGTGAATAGAATTTAGGGTATATTTGTATTCTTCAAATTTAATAAGATATATGTTTATTTGGTTATATAAATGAATTATAATTGGAAATTTGATTTTGAAATTTAATAAATATATTGACAATGGATATTGTTGATTTGAAAATAAAATTGTATTTGGATTTTGTATATGATTAAATTAGATATAATAGTTTTAGTTGAAAAAGATTTAGTAAAAGGTTTAATACCTTTTCTCTTGAAATTTAAAATTGAGATAAAATGAAATTTGTATAAATGTGGCTTGTATATATTATTAAAAAAAATTAAAAGCATTCAATCACATGTAAATAGATAATCCATATAAACAAATAAAACTAAACATAGGGTTTAAAAACAAATTTTAGAAACTAATTTAAAGATTAAGGACTTAAACGCAAAATTACTTGTTTTTAACAAGTGTAATATAAGGATAATAGATCATTACAAGTGTTTGTCTATGATTATAAGTGGCAAGAGAGTTGCTTTCTTCTGAATTAAACATTGAAAATATGCACAGAAGAAAATAAGGCCAGGCTATTTTCATTTTTGTTTTCTCTCAAGCCTGAGAAACAAGAATTCAAAATCCTCTTAAATCTAAAATCTCCTACCTTCATTCTTTCTTCATAATTTCAAAATTCTATTAAAATCAAACTAAAGGAAATTACAAACCAGATCTGAAACAAATTCAAAACCAGAAAATAAAAAAAATCAAAACATGAAGCTATAGATTATCTCAAAACAAAGCACTTCAGTTTCAACCTGAAGCAAAACAACAGATTCAAACCTGAGCAATTTCAAATGCAAGAAATTAATAGCAAACAGCAGTTCAAATCCAAGAACATCTCAAACAAAGAAGATTCAAATTCTACTGGAAATCAAAGCAAAATGACAATCTGTTACAGTTTTGCAAATTCATTTCAAATCTTCTCTGTTCCTACCCAGGTGAGCAAACCTTCAAATCCCTATATTCATTCTGGTTTGCAATGAGATAAATATTGGGAATGTGTTGTGGAATATGTGGTATTAAATGAAACTATATCTGCATACTTATGTCTGTATGTATTTGGATTTAGGTGTGCATACCAATATACAGAAAAAATAATAGGACTCTGTTCATCATTTCCAGGTTTAAAGCCCATTCTAAAAACAAAATCTCTGCTTCTAGATGATTTTAGTTAGTAATGTTAAAATAAAAAGGGTGTAAAATAACAAGATATTGATTTTAGAAATGGTTTTAAATAATTATATCAGGTGATTATTTTAAAAATACGAATTTACATAAGAAAAACAATTCAAGGTAGAAAATATATTATCTGGAAACTATGCTTTGATTATGCGATTTAAATCGTAGTTGAAATTGATGAATTTTAAACATGGTTTCAAGATTTTTAGCTTTGTAAATCATGAGGAATTGTTTGTTGAACGGAAGTTGTATTTTTGTAAAATTCCGATGACTAATGTCGAATTATGGGTCGTGCTCAATATAACGTTCTAGATTCTTCGACGCTCGAAAACCGACATCAATACGTACACTGTATCAACTGCCAAGCAATCGAAGGCCGGAAAACCGTACCGTTATGGTTAAAGAAGAAGAAAAAGATAGAATAAGAGAGAAAAAGATAGAATAGAACAAAAGGAAACAATAGAACAATATCATAATCTCACAATCGCAGCGGAACAACATATAATAGATAAATGAATAATCTTAAACAAAGAACTATATCAGTTATTACATTACATCATATTACATTACATTATCAGAGTTTACAACAACAACAGCGGAAAAGAAGTACTATATACTAGTTTGATATGCCATGCTCTCCAGCTTGCCTCCAATCTCTACAGCAACTCCCGAATTCCAGAATGACCTGACTCTAGACTGCCCGTGTGAAATTGGTGGGCACCTAGAGTTTAGGAAGAGAACAATAAACTCCAGGTCAGTCATGGGACTGGTGTGAGAATTTAAAACAGTTTAACTTTTAAAAACAAACCAAGGGATATTTTAAAATAGATTCGCAATGCTTTTTGGAAAATGAGACTACCATAAGGCCTCCCGCACACACACAATGCAAACGCAATATCGGAGGAGATTTCTCCTTATGATAGTCAAAGATGCTTGATACGCATTAAAAAGAAACATTTGATATTATTACTAGTGCATAGTGCAGAAAAAATTTCGAAAGTAAAGATATAAATCTTAGCCAGTATAGGCATTCCGCACTTATGCCTACTATAGCTACCATCTAAACAGTGGTGACCACCATAAGTAAATGGTAGGTTCTACAACTAAAACCGTACAAGATCGTATTGTTTCTTTGGATTTTCAACAAATGGTCAGGCCAAGGAACTTTCCATTGCCACATGAGTACGCCTCTGGAAAGACGACCCGAGAATCTAACCTAACATTACGGTTAGATCTCTGCCAACACAAGGCCGGGTTACCCCTAACTAGCTAACTACTGACACGAATATGTCATCCCCCGGTCGTAACCGACCTTTATCCGAGGATCCTCAATTCCAACAACCACAAAGTAATAAATTTGAAGCAACAACATAGGTTAAGTATCTGGGCTCCATACCATGATACCACCTTTATCCAGAAGGAATGACATATGCTAAAGGGGTGCTACCCCCTAATAACCTTGCTGCATCCTTCCTGTTTTGACCATTTCCGGGGTGTGAGGTCCGATGAAGTCTCGTCCACAAAGCTACGCTTTATACAAAAGCTGTGCTTTGATCATCAAATGCTCAACAGCACTTCGTATGCCACATACCAATTTGGAAACGTATCACTAGTAACCATCAACTACATAATCTCTAAGGGTGTTAAGCTAAGAGAATAAATTCTCCGCCACCAACGGGAACATATTTGATAGAAACCAGCTTTACATCTCAAATTGTAACGTCAGACACACATCCATACAAGTCCGTTCCGGGATCGAACGGAACCGAAGGCACTTCCAAAGAAGTCCTTGCAATCCGGATATTCACTAATCACGACCGGACTTCCCATCACAAAGGGTAATAAATTTCTGTATCGGAGATCAGCCGATGCAGAGTCATTCGACGGTAATCCTTCTGTTTTCATAAATATCCGGTCTTCAACACCGGTCTTCAAATGCTATCCATTTCGACATATCACTTATTCGGAATGGGATTTATGACACAAAGGTCCTCTCCCGGCTAAACCGAATAACGAGCGCTTATTTTAAAAATAAGTGTAGCATTCAAATTCAAGCAAATCACATCAAATACCCATTTAAAGGTAAATATTAATAGTCGGTTATTTAACTATCAAAGCCAACAACCAAATATCCAGCACCATAACAATCATTAGGCCATTTTCATTAATATTCCATGAATTAATAACTTGCCTGATATTCACTTCAATTTATCTTTAAAAAGATATATTCTCTAACCCAGTTCAATTTCGACATTGGAAAACATTTCCAAATACTTATTTAACAATAAATAATTCACAAATTCATTTATTTTCAATACTTAGAAAATAATCAATATACTTAAAACACGATTAAGTATAAATTTCATTCTTTTAAGGAAAACATTCTCTTAAACACATTCATTTGAGTCAAAACGAATGTTGCGAAAAACATCGTTACGACAACCCAAAATCACTGGTATAGGGATTCGAAATTAAGATAGGTACATAAATCCCAATACTATATAGAAAAACATTTCCTTTCGAAAATCATTTACTATAACAACAGTGTTATAGTCTGCCTTTTCCTTGTTTCTCGAAAACGTCTATTTCAACAATGAATGTTGAAATCTAGGATTTCGATCCTTAACACATTTTAAAAACAACTTCAAATTGTTTTAATTCCATTTAAAAGATCGCTCCCTAAACATTCCTTTAATATATTATTCACTGTTCAAAATTGTGAATATAAATCATTAACCAAATTCAACACTTTTACATATTCAATTTAAAAATTATCCACTGTCTCAAAATCGTGAATATACTCCTTTAATAAGCTATAAAAATTAACTTATCAAATTCAATCAATCTTGAATTTATAAATCAATGTTTATAAATTCACATTTACATATTATAAAAACTTCAAGTTATAAAAAGTCACTTTATTTACAAATCCTATCATATCTTATTTAATTGCCAAATCCAAATTATAAGTAAATCCACTTATAAACCACTTATTTAGGAAATTAATTCTTTAATAACTTCATCAATTTTAAATTTGTAAATCTTATTTACTTATAAAACCCATTTATACTACATTTTAACGTTTATAAAAACTCGTTTTATAATTCTAATATTTTTAATTTATAAATATCAATTTTATAAATCTTTTATATAAACCGTTTATAAAAATTCAAAAATCTCAATTTAAACTATTTTATAAAATCATTAACTCCATATTTCAAAAATCACATTTTAACTATATTTCTCAAAAATCATAATTTTTATAACATTAAAATTTTAACGTTTATTTATTTAAAATGAATTAATTCAAAATTTTAATAAAACGTATACTTTCAAAAATCACTTTAAAAACCCTTTTAAACTTTGAAAACCATTCCTTTAACATTTTTAAAACTCCAAAATAGGCCCAATGATGCTATAGCACCAAATAATCAATCACGGCATCCAAACATCATATATCATCATACGATAATCAACAAATATCACAATATCTGAAATCAAATAAATACTGGTGAGGAATCCAGTTGGATACCTCCAACATGTTTCCCTGTATTCACAGACATTAGCACAATACCAATTCCGTGTCAATACGGAATATCGCGGTATATAGGATTTATAAAATATTATCCGCTATTATGCGGCGCAATAGGGTCTCATCCGCTATATAATGCGGGAAAATCAACTCCAAGTACATATATAATACCAATTCCAATCAAGATGGAATTTTCGCGGTATATGTTTTTAATAAATAACATCCGCTTAATATACGGCGTACATGGTCTATTTAAATCCAACTGATAACCATTTATCATCCAAGCATACAAATCAGCACAATCAATCAATTTTAAATCTAACTATTTAAAATTAAATCGAAACAATTCGATTAAGTGAGAAGTTCTCACCTTGCTTTCAATAACAGTTTCAGTGTTTTATTTCGAATAAAATTAAACGCGCGTTTAATTTTACCCAAAATTTTCACTAGCTCCAATCGATTCCAATCCAGCTCCATTGCGTAGTATTCGTCAATACGAACCCAACACAATTCGTTTCGTGCGTTTTCGACCTCGTATGAAAAAGTTACGCATTTTTAAACATTACACGATTTATAATATAATTAATTCACAAATTTATATTTTAATTTTAACCTAAGACAATCACAGCCGCTAATGTCTTTGCCCTGGATCAAGGCCGTTGCCTTTGTTTCTTCCCCTACAGTATACACGCATGCTTTAGAACCCAATTGCCGCCGCTTAAACCTAATGGTCGTGGCCACCACGCTCTCTTCTGCATCGATCAATTACTACCACTCCAACGCCCATCACACGAGCTACAACCACCATGAATGCGACAGAGCTCAGCCTCCTATCCACGTGGGAATTCGTGCGCAAACGCATGGCGTTCGAGCCCAGTTTGCCGTCAATCCATCATCTCGATTTTGATCCTAGCCGTTGAAATCGTAGACCTCGCAAAACTCTACAAGTTTGCAGTTGGAAGCTTCTTAAATCGTTGTGTAGATATGAAGAAAAGAGGAGGAGAAGATAATGAACTTTCGGCCATTGATTTAGAGAGAGGCGGCGGCTCTGTTGAAACCCTAGGGTTTTATTTTGTTGAAAATTGTGAATAAGGGGGTTCTTTTATAGAAAATTTGCAAACACTATTCACCCCAAAATTTTCCGAACTCCAAACGAAGCGTGCCGCCTGGCGTTTATAATGTTTTACCCCCGTTTCGAACGCAATGCAATATATATCGGGAGCAAATTCGATCAAATTTGGAAGATACGATTTCGAATCGAATTATTTAAATTCAAAATTCACTCGAATCGATTTCTACGCGTTTTAGTTTGCCCCGGACAAACCGTAAATCCGATTGACACTAAATTTAAAACCATACAATAATATAACATTACGGATTCGATGAAACTGGTTTCGTTGAAATTCGAGACTGTTTGAAAAATGGCTATTTTAACTCGTCAATTAAATATTAAAATATTCAATTTTCACAAATTAACTTTAAATTCAATTTTAAAAGTTCTATAACATCACTCTATCTCCAATATGATTTAATAAAATTTTACAAATCAATTTTAATCATATTAAACCCAGTTTCCAATTATTTCTGGAATTTGAAATATTAAATTATCGATTTAATTATCCAATTGAATCGAGATATTCGAAAAATAAATTATTCGACTTATAAAATTTACTTATTAATATTTAAAATTAATTAAATATACGGATTTTAGTTGACAGAAATTCTGGGTCGTTACACTCAACATCGATGGTAGCCTGGTGGATGTTGATCAATGGAAAAATAGTTAGGGAATTTGTAATTCATTGTGGCGACGGAGCGATGTGGATTTAGGGTTTAAGGGATTGTTCTGGTCGATGGCAATAACGAGGTCGCTGCGATGTCAGCGTAGCATTGGGTGGCGTCGATCCTAGGGGGATCGAAGCTAGGGGTCATGGTGTCGCTCTGATCGAATCCACAAGAATTCTGGTGAACTAATATGTCGTCGACGATCGATTTTATAGATCTAGGTTCGTTCCAGTTTTGGGTGTGCTCAAGCTAAATTTTGATTTCGAGTTCAATTCAAGGTCTTGGGTGATAGGGCTGTCTGGAGGGAAGGTCGGAGACCTATAGATGTCGGCAACGATGGTCAGAACGATGGCGAATACATGTGCACGTGCACACGAGAAAGTTGTGCATCTAGAAAATGGGATGGAGTTTGGGAAGAAGCAGTTTCTCTCGGGTCAATCTCGAAGCGTTCGTGAGTTTGTATCGAAGCAGAAAGAAGCTCTCGTGTCTTTGCTCAGGGATTTTGAGTGTTGTCTCGGGTTATATTTTGTTCAAGTAACAAGAACTTTCGTTTTAAGATGTTTCTGAGTTTAATGCAAAGTAAAATAAAGTTTTAGAGTTATGAAAATAATTAGTTCACAAATTAATATTTAACAAAGTTTTAAAATACATTTAAAGTTAATAGATTTTAAATAATTGTCTTGATACAATCTTAAAGTTAATAAGAAAGTAATTGAGTTTTATTTAATTATATGATCACATTTATAGATTAATTCTTAAAATTATTATTTTTATCAAAAAATGAAGTTAAAGAGTTAATCAAAAGAAATGTTTTTTTTGAATCATTAACTGTGTTAATGATAATTAATTACAAAGATGGTTAATTAAAGATTTTTAATGATAAGTTAGTGATTAATGAAAAGATAATTACTTATGGGTGTTTGATAAGTAAGGGTAATCGATCATGTGACGCCCCACCTCTATACCCACGCTAGCCAAGAACACTCCGGAGTAGTGCTGTCAACTAGCACGGAGAATGAGGCTGTTGAGGAGCGACCATCCATGTAATTGCTTATCACACGGTGGCTATAAATAATCTTCGGAAACAAACATAGAAATAATCATATCACAAATCAGTCACAGACATCCATATCACAAAGGCGGAAGAAGATATGAATATATAACTAACACATGAAAGTGTACATCAGAGTAGTGGTCAGTAAGTCCCACGATAATACAAAAGAATAGCAACACGTGCTATACAAAAGAATACAACTATGAGTCTATATCTCAAGTGTATACAACAAAAACTGCTAATCTAAACAGTTAGCCAAAAGTCAGAGTGATGAATCCCTGGGAAGAAGTCAAGCAGAAGCACCTGTAACATCTCGGTCTGACCCGAGTATTATTCAAGAAAATAATAAACGGGTCAGTCTAGCTATAAATATCAGATGACATGATATAACATAAAAGATATGGCATAAACATAAACATCCATAATGACATACCACTATAAGTATGTAAATAATGATCAACAGAAGATCAATCAATAAGAGATAATCAATATCACAAGAATCTTCTCAAAGATTCGAAAAGGGCATCATACCCCAAACTTGTACTCATAACAAGTCAATGACATAAATTCTAGAAATCAGTGCAAGAAGTCCAGAAATCATAGAAAAGAGAAAGAGGCCTATCACATGACGGTCCGAAGACCAAGAGGAGCTACCCCACATGTGTGAATGGAATCACACAGATTAAGGTCCAGACTAACCAAAAAGCAAAAAGGTATGTGTGAGTGGAATCACACAAGTGGTGTCTAGTCTAACCTCGCAACAAGAGACATCGCACAGTTGCTAGTCTAAATCATCAGAATGATCGTCATGATCAACGAGAAGTGTCAATTACACTAAGCTAGTAAATATAGAAGTTTAGCCTCATGTCCCATAACCACTTGCTTAACTTAAATATTTACGAACAAACTGTAAATCTTCACTAATAAAATTGTCACAAGAGGTTCAATCGAACAAGTCCAAGAATTAACTGACGAAGTGAACGCAAGCGTTTCATACCACTTGTTTTACTAAGTCGTTTAATTAGATTTCTCATCCGAGTGAGGTAAAGGTTTGTATATACTAATAGATTGGAAAACGGTTTAAGAAAAGAGCTTTGTTATTAAAAATAGAGTTGAAATTGTTTGTTAAAAGAGTTTTGATATTTACTACTAGTATTGAAACCTTTATATTATAAAGTGATAAAACACAGAAGCAATTGTAGAAACAATCAGTCACAAAAATCGCATACGGAGATGCGAATAAAATCCAAGGAAATCAGCTCAATGTTTTTCAGATAAGATCCCCTACGGAGGGGGGGTCCACGGGGGGTGGCAACCCCCCAAGGTGGGGGTGCGGGGGCAACGCCACCGCTTACGGGGTTCGACCTGCCCGGTCAGGTCGCGGGGGTCCAGGGGGCAGCGCCCCCGGCGGGGTGCGGGGCAGCGCCCCGACCAAAACGGTATGACCTAGTGAAGACAACATAAGGTCTAACGACCTAAGAGGGATAGGGTCGAGCGACCTATAAAACTCGCGACCTAAAAGTTAGCAAGGTCGAACGACCTATAGAGGCATAGGGTGCAGCGACCTAAAACATCGCGACCTAGTGAAGACCTAAGGGAGGCGAGCGACTTATAAAACTCGCGACCTAAAAGTTAGCAAGGTCGAACGACCTATAGAGGCATAGGGTGCAGCGACCTAAAACATCGCGACCTAGTGACCTAACGGTTTAAGGGTTTTGCGACCTAACTGGAAACAAGGTCCAAACGACCTAACGACTTAAAGCGAAACCTGGCTGAGCGATATAAGGTCGGAGACGACCTACGACTTAACTCCGTGTGAGCGACCTACGACCTATGGTTGCTACGACCTAACGAGTTCCAATAGTGAAGGCTTAAGGTCTAACGACCTAAGGGGTACGACCTAAGGTCTTACGACCTAAGGTGTTGAGGTTGGACGACCTAACCAAATTGCATAGGCCATACGAGCTAAGGCCTAACGACCTAACTCCGAACGAGCTATACGCGAGTGACCTAGGGCGCTAACTCGCAAACGACCTAACGTTAACTCGCGAACGACCTAACTCCAGACGCGCCTTTTCAACGCGTGCGAGCTGAAGACCTGCTGACCTACGACCTAACTCCAAGCGACCTAAGCCAGAAATTCACCCCAAAACACTAAAAAGTGGAGTTTTTCGCCAATCCAATCCAAACCAAATGCAAATGTGCATGCAAACATGATAGGGATGCATTTCCAATAGCCCAAGATAGATATAGACTAGAATTGTGAGATAAAAATCTCACCTTTGCACCAAATATCAATGAAAATGAAGTTTTAAGCAAGCAAGAATCAATCCTTCTTCTATCTAAGCACAAGAAGCTTGAATCCAATGTCTTCTTCTTGAATTCGGAGTAGAAAGATGGATTGCAATTGAATTTGAGTTTTGGAATTTTAATTTCCAATTCCCTCCACCATTAATGCCAAAGCTTGATTAGTTAGGAAATTTATGAAGAGTGAGGAGAAGAGGGTTGGAACTTGGGCTTAATAGGCTAAACTAACCCAAAGTCCAAAGCGAGAAAAGTTAGTGAAATTTCACTAACTCCAAACCTATCGATGTTTATACTTAAAAAAGTTGTAAACGACATTTCGAACTCAATGGAAGTGGTCTCGAGTCCTAATTTGACCGTTTGCAAAAAGTAGCTTTTCGGACCAAAATCCGATTAACGAGTTAATATTTAAATAAAATATTTAAATACAAACTCGATAAATATGCGGGTTGTTACAGATCATGATCAAAAAGGTCATTAATTTGAATTGATTAAGGATAATTAATTAATTAAGATTAATTAATATAAGTAACTAAAGGTAATTTATTACTTAAAGATAATTACTAAATGAAAGTAGCTAAGGATAAATAATTAATGATCAAAGTTTATTAAATCAAGTGATTAAAATTAATTTGTGAATTATTAATATAAGTGATTAGGGATAATCACTTATTGTAATTAATTGAAGATAATTAATTAAATAGTAATTAATTAAGGGTTTAATTAATAAATGTAATTAATTAAGGATAAATAATTATGGGTTAATTATTTAATGATTAAAGGATGATTAATTAATTAAAGTTGATTAATTTATAATTAAAGGTTAATTAATTTACTAAAGGTTAATTAATTAAGATGGTTTGTAATTAATCAATATTAATTAACCATGATTGGTGTTACTCATAAGTAATCAATCTGATTTAAATTAATCAGATAATTAATTGATTTTTCTTATGGAGGTATAAATTGTATGAATGCCTTGAGTTGATCTATAATGATGTGATGTGGATTGTTTTGATTGAGCTATGTGTGTATATTATTTATCTGTAATGTATTTACATATTTATCCGTGATGCATTTACATATCTATCTGTGAATCTGTGAATGATGATAAGCGTTATTGGATTATACTGCTTATCAGTATTGATGTGTTTGCATCTGTGATGATTGATGATGTTGCACTATTGTGCAAAACCTCTGGACTACACTATACACACACGAATATGGATTGCAAGAGGAAATTGGTTAAGTCACAGATTTTTGTAATGGTTTTAAAAGTTTGAATTTTGAATCCAAATGATTTTGTAAATGGAATTGGGTTGAATTTGAAAAGGATTTTGAAAAGGAGTTTTAAAGATAAAAGTCATTTTGAATAACTTGATAAAGTTTTGGAAACTAAAATAGCTTGATTTGAATCCAAGATTTGAAATCGTATTCTATGTTTGGAAATTATGATTTGAAAAGGTTATACAAGTTATAAACGTGTTTATATTGGTTTTTAAACTATTTTAAAAGTATTGTTTTGGGAACTTGAATTTAAACCAAGCTTTATACTTGAAGGGCTTTAACTTGTATAAATGTAATCGGATTTTTCCGAAACGAAAACTATTTATTTACAAATAATAAAAGCTTTTATATAAGGAAAGAATTTCCTATTTGTGTGGAAAGATTTCAAGTTTGAAATGGAATTGAAATAGTTTTGAAAGCTATGAATTGAATCTTTGATTTAAGATTGGATGAGTTAATCCGATTTGAAGTGAAAATTGTTTTGAAATATGTGAATGAATCTTTGTGAAAGATGGGTGAACTTTGTGAAGTAAATCTTTTTGTTAAAAGATTTTTAAATGGTAATTTATTTAAACCATTTGCAAAGAAAGGTTTCGGGTTTTAAAGTTGTGACTTAATTGAAAATCTCATTATCCATATGTTTTTAATATTGCGCTCATTATTCGGTTTATCCAAGAGAGGACCTTGTGTCATATAATCTATTCAGAATAATGATACGACGTTCAGGATAACATTTGAAGACCGATGGTGAAGACCGGGTGTCTTCGAGAACGATATGAAAACCTATCGAATGACTCTGCACTGAGTAGCTATGGTATAGAGATCTCCATATGTGATGGCAGTCCGATCGGGATTGGGGATACCCGAATTTGCAAGGGCTTCTTTTGAAGTGCCTTTGGTTCTGTTTGAACCCGGAACAGACTTGTATGGATGTATGTCTGACGTTACACTTTGAGATGTAAAGTCAGTTTCTATCAAATACATTTCTGTTTGGTGGCGGAGAATTTATTCTCTTAGCTTAACACCCTTTTTTGAGACGTATGAGCTCAGAGGTTATGTAGTTGATGGTTACTAGTGATACATTCCCAATTTGGTAATGTGGCATACGAAGTGCTGCTGATCATTTGTTGATCAAAGCATGGCTTTGTGAAAAAACGTAGCTTTGTGGAAGAGACTTCTTCGAGCCTCACAACTTGGAAATGGTGAAAACAGGAAAGATGCAGCAAGGTTTTTAGGGGTCGCGCCCCTAGGGTATGTCCATTACCTTCTAGATAAAAGGTGATATCATGGTATGGAGCCCAGATATTTAACCTATGTAGTTGTTGCAAACTTATTGCTTTATGGTTGTTGGTGTCGAGCGCTCGGATAAAGGTTGGTAACGATCGGGGATGGCATACTTGTGTGGTAGTTACCTATGTTATAGCTTGGTTAAAGCATGAGGTAGCGTCGGCT
The DNA here is from genome assembly GCA_030765085.1 of Allium cepa. Taxonomy (NCBI): domain Eukaryota; kingdom Viridiplantae; phylum Streptophyta; class Magnoliopsida; order Asparagales; family Amaryllidaceae; genus Allium; species Allium cepa. The sequence goes on along the minus strand of CM060934.1, from coordinate 538,031,791 downwards.
TTGTGTTAGCAGAGATCCGGGTAGGTTCTCGGGGGCGTCCTTCCAGAGGCGTACCCATTCGGTAAGGAAGTTCCTTAGCCTGACCATTTGTTGGAAATCCAATCATCCAATACGCGCTTCGTACGGTTTTATTTGTATAACTTGTCATCTACTTATGGTGGCGCCCCACTGTTTAGATGGTAGCTATAGTAGGCATAGTTCGAAATGTCTATGCTGGCTAAGAATAATATTACACTTTCGAAATGTTTTATGCACTATGCACTAATAATAATATCAAATGGTTTTCGCGTATCAAGCATTTTTGGCTGTCATAAGGAGAATTCTTCTCCAAGTGTGCGCTTGCATTGTGTGCGTGGTGGGAGGCCTTATGGCAGTTTCATTCTCTAAAAAGCATTGTAGATTTCAAATTTTAAAATCTTCTGTTGTTGTTTTAAAGATAAAACTGTTTTTGTTTGCTCATACCAGTCCCATGACTGACCCAGAGTTTATTGTTCTCTTCCTAAACTCTAGATGCCCATAATTTTTCATACGGGCAGTCTAGAGTTGGGTTTTTCAGATAATCGAATAGTAGGTGTAGATTCGATAGCATTCAATCTTGGGATTTTGGCAACCGCATTTTGGATCGAGTTGCTTCATTTCAGCATTGTTGTTGGTTCAAGCTTGTTAGATGGGAGTTCTTTAAGCTTTTGGTTTTGGATGTGAAAGTCTTCGAGTATTTGGAGTTTTTGGAGTTTGGCATTGAAGACATTGTCTTTTCGCTGCTATTGCCTTGTATTTATCTTTGATATATTGATAGTCATTTGTATTTGATATTCAGTTGTATCAGATATTGTATTTATTGTCGTATCAATGATATTATTCATTTTCTTCCGCTGTGTTGTTGTACTTAATGTGTTATAAGCTCCGGCGAACCAGATTCGATGTTTGAATCTGCAACACTACAATATATGTGATATATTCGGCGCTGATTTTCGAAGGTCGAGTCAGGATGGTTATAAATATGAAACAAAACTAAACGAATGAAAGGAGGGAAAAAAAATTTAGTAGAACAATATCAAGGAAAAATGAAACCAAAGGAAAAGGGAACTACAACATGAAAATTAATTAAATTTTTTTAAGAAGCGAACTGGCCCGGCCCAACCTAACCCAAACCCACAAAGTTAAAAGAAAATTTATCTACCAACTTCAAAAATCTATCCTTCTCTGTTAAAACTTCGAATCCCCTTCTCTTAAAAAAAATTAAACTAGAATCAAACAAATTAGGGGCGAATTTGTGTCGCCAGTAAGCGGTAAGGATTTCGCGAGGCTATCTTGGGTTGAGGGGTGGTCGAGTGGGTTGGAATTTCGGTCGAGTACTACAGGCGATTGTTCTGGTGGTTGAAAAGTCGTGGTGACGTGGAGCGTGTTTCGACTTCGGGTAGAGCTTGAGGTTGCGATTTGGTGGTTTGATTCGTATCGTAGTAATCGAAATCGTGGTGAGGTTTCTCGTTTTGCTTTTGGGTCTGGAGGAGGTGGTGATTTGAGGTGAGGGTTGCGATGATGTTAGTGATTTGCGGCAGAGGGTAGAGAGAAGGAGGTGAAGTCGATTGAGGTGATTTCGTGGTGATGGAAGTTGGAAGGAGTTGAGGTCAATTTGGGTTTGTTTGTTTGGCTGTCGATTATGGAGTTCTGGTGGATGATGCGGTGGTCGATGAGTGATTGTAGTCGGTTGTTGTGGTCTCAGTTTGTATGTGTTGAAGTAACTGTAGGAGCAGTAATGCAGTAACGGTGGTAGTAGAAGGAGGTGGTGATGCTCTGGGCAGGTATGCACTGTTGTTGACTGTTGCTGTTAGTAACTGTCGAAATGAATAGGCAGAGGCACAGTGGAAGGAACAAGGAGGATGTAGGAGAAACTGAATTGTGCAGGAAGATTTTTGAGCAGTTTGTTTTTTGGTTGAATTGATAACAGTGGTCAGGAGTTATTAGGCAATGGTGTTTGGAGTTATTTGTGATGTTCAGGGGAGAAGCAGGTGATGCTGGGAGGATTGAAATGATGGAATGATGAGATGATATGCGAAGTGTTGTATGAGTGATTTTAGTTTATAGAAGTGAAGTGAAGTTTGAGAAGAGGCAGTTGTATGTGCAGGTTGAAGTAGGCAGTAAGTAGGATGTTGAAGCAGCAGTTGTTGTTTCAGGTTGATGTCCGTGATATGGCGATGGATGCACAGTAATGGGAAGTATGATATGCAGTTCTGATTGTCACTGCAGAAGTTTGTATGGGGTACGTGGATGGTGGGTTGTTTTGTGGAGTGGAACTGATAGTGGAATGTTGGTCAGGAGGAGAATAGAGCTGATGGCTGGAAAGGGGGAACGGCACAGTTTGTTGTATGGTGGGTGATGTAGAGGGAATTGGTCAGTACACAGAAATAGGTATAGGCAAACAGAGGCAAGCAATTGTATGGACAATCGGAGAATAGGAAAGCAGAGAATGAAGGGGAAGGACAGAGGCAGTGTGCACTGTGTATGTGCAGCAATGCACAGTGTGTCTATATATATATATATATATATATATATATATATATATATATATATATATATATTTCAGAAACTTGTAAATGTAAATATCTGAAATGTAAATTGCAAATGAGATGAATTTTTTTTTTTTGAGTAGAATATGCAATGCAAATGGAAAACTAGAACAATATGCACACAAACGAAATGTCACAAAGAGCACTCACAAACACAAAAAAAAATTAATGCAATACAGATACAAAAATTAAAACACACAAGAATTAGAAAATTAGCTAACTAACTAAAAGAAAAGAGATGCAAATATAAGAGTTAAATTACAATTTAGAGAATAAATCCATCTCTAGATCACATAGTTCAACATATATGAAATCACGATCTCTCTTTTATGGTCATAGTGCTTTAATTAATGTGTTTATCATAAGTATGGCATATTTGTGCTATTAATTAGCTAACATAAGCCATCAAACTATAAGCACTTACTAACTTTCATGAAACTTGACAAAGAAAATGAAAATGAAATCTATTTTAAGTATGGTCTATTAACTATTGATTAGAAACATAAACCATCAAATTTGAATTTCAAATCACTATCTTATGCCATAATCATATTTTGATGAAGAGGCATGTGTGTTAGTGATTGTTTAAGCATAGCTTATTTGGTGTCAACAATATAGGCTATCAAATTCAAAGTCAGAACAACAAATAAAATACTTTATTGATCATCATTAAGCACAAAAGAGAGCATGAATTAACAAATAGTTGAAGCTATATAATTAGATCGCTTCATTACGCCTAAATTGAAGGAGTTTAGCCTCTCATATTTGTCATTTGATTAACAAATGTAGCTAGCAACATGAAAGCAAAAGGAAAAAAAAGAAAGCTAATGGAAAAGAGAAGCTAATTAGCAAGAATTAAAATTAATCTACTTTGCATAAATGTAAATCTACACTATAACATGAAAGGAAATAAACAAGAAAATGAAAAGATCATGTATTAAATTGCATAAAAAAGAATTACATAAAAGAAGAAATGGCTAAGTAGGCATGAAAAGAAAGAGAGCTTTCATTTTATTTTTCTAAGAGAAGAAAGCCTAAAAGAGAGACAAAGAAAGAGGAAGGGTTACATGAAACATAAGGGGTATATATACATGTGTTAAACCCTAAATCATATTTTTGAGAAATGCCCAAAATACCCTGGAGAAAGTGTGGATGACAAGTAATCATTAGCTTCCACTAATCATCATTTAAGTGTACATGAAGCCATAAACTCCATAAGCATGTGCATTAGCCTCTAATTGAAAATCAAGGTAAGTAGGTAGGGTTCTCCATGTTCTTGACTTTGAATTATTTCCATCTTCATTCTTTTGTATCTTCTTTGTGCATGCATATTTCATCATAAAACCACTTGTAAAATTCACCAAATTTCCTACAAAACAACACAGAAAATTCCAAGTAAATTTTCACAATTTAATAAATGCAAAAAAGTGGCCATTTTACCCCTGTATGAAGATCAATATGTGACACTTTGAAAATAATTTGAATTTTGATTTAAATAAGTTAAAATACCCAGTATGATCATTTATTCATTTTAAATAGATTAAAAAATATGGTAAAAATATGCACATTTATGTGCACCTCAAACATGCTACTAAAAGTTTGAAACTATTGGAGCGTTGTAGAAAAACGCTATCAAAACTTGACATATTGAAGCATTTTAAAAGCGCTGCAAAATTTTATTTCTGTAACGTTTGTCGACTGTCCAAAATTAACATTTTTAGCAGCATTTTTAGTTGAATCCTTCTTAGGTTTTCTTTAGTGTTTTTTTTCTACCACGATACATTTTTTGTAGTGTTTGCACCTTGCTTAGTATTTTTTGTAGCAATTTACATTTATTTCCATAGTGTTTTTAAAATGCTACCAAAAATTATTGACTGTTTTGCGGCATACTTTACATGCTATCATTTCCTATTAATGGCCAGTACCATTTTCAGCAATTACACACATAATAGTCATATTAAAACCAGCAATCAATCATATAATCGTCATATTCAGACCAACAATCAATTACATATATGTCATATTCAAACAACTGAAAAAACACGTTAATCACATAATCAAATATGATATCCATAATCATTTCGATAATAATTTTTCGAGAAAATGAGCAAATTCGCATAAAATCCACAACCATTCGTAAACAAGTTTTACACAACTAGTACTGACAAAATGTTATAATATATACAACATTTAATGCCATGTTCATTACTTGATTGCCTATAATTCTTTGTTGCAGGTGGTCTTTACGTCGAAAAAGCTAATTATATATACACAAGTTTAACAATCAACAAATGATTATAAATGCGTTTTACATATTTAAGGTATGTCGAACATCCTTGGTTAAACTTTTATTAAATTTAAATAATTTTTATAAAACTTAGTTAACGCAGTTAAATTTTTATAAACTTGGTTAATTTTCATAATAAACTTATTTAATTTCTATAAACTTTGATAACTTAGTTAAATTCTAATAAAAAATTATTTAATTTGTATAAATTTATTTAAGTTTTATAAAACTTAGCTAAATTATATAAACTTATTTAAAGTTTAGTTAATTTTTATCATTGTAAACTTAGCTGATTTATCGTTATTATTATAAATTTAGTTAATTTTTATGAAGTTATTAATTTTTATAAAACTTAGTTACTTGGTTAATTTTTATAAACTTAGTTGTTAATATTATTGTTGTTGTTGTTGTTAATTATAAAACTTACTTGATTTAGTTAATTTAATCCTTGACTAAATAAGGAAAGGAAATATTTTAATCCTTGACTAAAAAGTGCATCAATTATGAATGAAAACTAAGGAAACAGAGTAATAAAGTAATTTGATTGAGAGTCTTCTCATGAGATTTGGTTATTGTTTCATAAAATCGGCTTTTCATTAAAGCTGCTCAATATCACGGGACATTTGTTTCTTGGGTGTATTGTTCCCTAAAATAAAATTCATAGACATGGAATGTCAAGGTCTATACAAATCAAATGTCATATACCTCACATTCACAATATAATTCTAGAACCCATGCTAACCATCTTGACATTGTTCTACCTTTGACGATGAAGGCTCTGCATTATCAGTAGATTCACGCTGGCCCATATCCTATTGACTATTCCTAAACAAATGACACAACAATACAAACTTTTCAGATTTAATGGAGTGCTCTAAGTATTTGAACCGCATATCAATACCCATATGCTGAGGAAAAATAATTCAAGTAACTGAAGGAATATTTCAAAAATTACTTGCAGGGTTAGACGAAGTTATCTAATTAAATTTAAGAAGAGGCTTTGAAATATCCGACTTAAAATTTTGCTATACCATCGGGAAAAACAGGTTATCCATAAATATGCTTTAAGGCCTGTCACATAAACATTTTCCTCTATATTTTTTGCTTAGTTCGAGGAATGTTAAGTATACATAAATAAATTTGATTCCAATCTTTACTAACTTATGACCAGGATCCATATTGATTATCTATCCAGTCTCCAGCCATAAATATGTTTAGGATTGTGGTTGATCCTCACATCATATACTTATACGATCCTTAGAGAAAAATACAGACAAATTATTCAAAATGATAAGATGTTAGTCTTTTTGTTCCTTTGTCAACAGGAAATAACCTGGAAAATAATGAGTGGCGGATTTTGGTAATTTGGCAATAGTCTGCTTCAAAACGATTACTTCTTCAAAATATTCAATGCATCGAGAAAGATTAAACATCCATTTTGTAATAATCTGTTCGTCTATTAGCGACAATAATTGATTTGAATAGTGTAGCACATATAGAACATATACAATGAGACTTGGAGATGTTCCGGTAAAATTTTAGTGCCTGAATATTTAACTTACTAAATGCACTTCTAAAATAATTCCAGCTCTTCTTCATATTCGTTGTATATGGAGTTTAAGTCAAGAAATGTCATCCCAGTAAAATCAGCAAAGCCGGAGCTAACACTCAAGCGTTGGGTAATTTTAACCTAGTTATTTTCGCAAATGGTTAATGGATATTGGTAGAAGAAAACTTAATTTTTATAAAAAAGGTAATTGCTCTTCTTACTTTCTTATCTAACTATATTTTTACTGACATCGCATCAATTGCAGCCAGATTTAATACATTAAGAAACTTGCTCCATGAATCTAGAACAAAACTACAGGAAACTCAAGAAGAATGTTAATTGGTTGGCAAAAGTTTAAGAAAAGTTCATATCTGCACAAATTGTTTTACTTATTTTTGATAATACATTTGCTTGTGGGTTTCAAACTAGAGATTCTTGGCTACACAAACTTCTTCTCAAATAGGGAAGTAGTATAACGTGAGATGTAGCAGATATACCAATCTCAAAATTTAAACTTCTTTTACATATATTTTCCTAATATGATACAGCCTTGTATAAAATAAAATTTCTGCTAGTTCAAGTCATGGACCGCCTTCTTCATTGAACTTACCATTATCACATGTGATCATCATTGATGTAGTAATTACTGAATTTATCTGTTGGAAACAATAAAATGAAGAGTAGATATGCCAAAAGTTAGAATAACAGAATCAGCATCATACTTCCCTGGTCTAACCATTACTCTTGATATACACTCTTTGAAATATATGAGAAAATAGACATGGTAACAATTTTAAGTAGTATTCCGACACAACCATAGTGTGATTCCCAGCTTCCCATGTATTGTAGAACTAAGCATATGAGTCGCATTCAGATGAACTATCAGAGTCTGAATCTGAAAATTGATTGAGAAATGTCAACAGATTAGCACAATATTCGTAGTATTACGTAGGCGCTAAACAGAAGAGAAGTACGAGCATAGGACAGATTTTGTAACTGTGAGAAAATGGAACATGACTATGGCTAAACAGTCTATAGAAATAATTAATGCAAACCATTCTACAACCTTACGTCGATATTCAAACAAGAAGCATATCCAACTTTTGCAAGTGGGATGTACTTGAACATAATGTTTGAAATTCATTAGTAAATTGTCCATAACTACTGAAAAATATGAGAGCATATGAATCTTGTTTTTCAAATCCAATATGGATCAAAGATTTGAAGAGTCTTGAGGACAACTTGCATCTTAAAATATTTAGGACATACCAGGGTGTAACATTTGGTGATACAATATTTCCAAATGCAAAAGATCTGGAAGATATTGTTGCTTTAAATGATATAAAATTTCCAATTGCAGAAGATTTGGAAGATATTATTGATCTCAGTGATCCAATATTTTCAATTGCAGAAGATTTGAAAGATATTTGAGATATTTACTCAAATATATATTGCCTCTTTTATAACATTAAAGAGAGTAATAAATTATATATATGAAAATAAGAATTATTTTGGAAGACTGAGATAATCAATTAATTTCCTCATTAGCCGATTAAAGAAGAAATCTTATTAGGCGCATGTAAATTGAGGGAAACTGCAAAATCAAATGGATAAACGTTTCCTGTATGAATATGAGAACTACTGAGGCATTGATTTATGACCATAAATCAATTATTTTAACCCCAAGTAATAATCTCTATATAAAGACAGAGATTAGCATGAGTAGAATTATCTCTCTTAGTTGTATATCTTATTCTTCTACATTATCAATCTTGTAAAAATTTCTCCTCTTATAAATTAATAAAATATCTTCTCCTCAAGTGGATGGACACTACCTCGCGGTAGTGGAACCACTATAAATCTCGTGTGTTATTTTATTTTATTGTTTAATCTGTGATTGTTGTTAATTGGTGGCTATCTGTTGTTTTTTTTGCCTCACCATCAATCTGGTCCTATTGTTTTTCCGCAAGGTTGAATTTTTGTTCTTAAGGCGATCTTGAGGGATTTTCCTCCAACATTCTGGTATCGAAGCGACAAGGTTGATTGAGAAAGAGTGTTGGACATTATGGCAGCAGATGAGGAGACTCCAGCGGTTGTACCAAAATCCTATGTTAGAGGGACCTATATTGCATCAAGATCTAGTTTACCAATAGAGAAGTGGAACGGTGATAAAGACTTCGAGAAGTGGTAATGGAGGATGAATGCTGTTCTGATGAGAAAAGAAGTTCATCCTGTGGTGTTTTCTCTTGAGGAGTTGACTGCTGAAATTTCAGCCGTGGAAAGGAAGGAGATGGAAAAATGGACGTTCACTACTTTTCAATTGGCTATGGGAGAAAATGTTGTTACTGAGATTAGCGGTAAAACTAGAGCTAAGGGTATTTGGACCAAGATGAAAAATCTCTATTGGAAGAAATATTTGACTAACTGTCTGATTCTGTTGAAGACATTTTTCACTATGAGGATGAGAGATTGTACCTCTATCAAAGAACATCTGGGTTTCTTCGACGGTTTAATGATGAAGATGAAGACTGTGGATTTGAAGGTAGATGAAGAACATATGGCTATGATGCTCTTGTGTTCCCTTTTGGGGGATTATAAGGTTTTGCAAACAGCCTTATCTTTGCAAGAGATAATTTGACCGTTAAAGATGTGAAATCGGGTCTTCTATTTGAAGACCTGAGGGATCACATAAAGGAGATGAATGAAGGTAGAGGAGGAAGTAGTAGTTAAGACCTATTTGCCAAAAGAGAGAGAGAGGAGAAGAAGAATTGGAATTTTATGGGGCGTTCCAAATCTAGAAAGCCCGGATCCAGAGATGGGAAATGCTGCATTTGTAAGAAAACATGCCATTGGAAGAGAAATTGTCCGGACTTGAAGAGGAAAGCTGAAGATGGAAGTTCTTCGTTTATGATGAAGAAAGTTGTATACAATGACTTGTTAACGGCAGTTATATCGGATGTATCAGATCATTGGGTGCTAGATAGTGGAGCGTCTTTTCATATGACGCATATTAAGAATTATTTCAATTCTTTTGAAAGAAAAAAGAGAAAAGGAGATTCTTATGGGAAATGATGTTGGCTGTAGAGTCATGGGCATGGGTAATGTGCAGATTCGAATGTTTGATGGGGTGATACGCACTTTAACAGGTGTCCATTATATTTCAGGTCTTCGGAAGACGATGATAGCTCTTAGACAGTTGTCATCAAAAGGATGCAACGTGACTATGGAGAAGGATAGTCTGAGGGTTTCTAAGGGTTCACTTGTAGTGACAATGGGAGATATATTCTTGAATTTGTATCTCCTAAAGGGTAGCATTGTATTTAGAAGGTATAGGGTTGGAACCTATAGTTCTCGTGGAGAAGATGCCAAAGTTAGGCATACGAGAAGGGACTTTAAGTTTCTGCATAAATAGTACGGGATCAAAGGGGAAAGCTTCGGCAAGGTGTGGTTCTGTCAAGAGGATGTGCTTGATAAGCGGGTCATCTGAAGTTGGCCATCGGAGATCAAAGGAGAAAGCAGCGGATATGCATAAGTCTTTGTAGGTTGCAGAGTTCGGGTGTTGCTCAAACTGGAATTGCTTATCAAAATGCTAGGAGTCACATGGTGGTATGGGATGAGGGGTGAGTTGAGATGGTTCATGGGGACATTTGTTTCACTATTGAGATTGATGGTCATACTTGGAGTAAGAGGATGTACGTGAAGTTCATATGCTTATGGGGAAATATAGCATCAAGGTGAAGACTATAAGATTTGGTGATATAATATTTCCAATTGCAGAAGATTTGTAAGATATTGTTGATTTCAGTGATACAATATTTCCAATTGCAGAAGATTTGAAAGATATTGTTGATTTCGGTGATACAGTATTTCCAATTGCAGAAGATTGAAACATATCTGAGATAATTACTCAAATATATATTGCCACTTTTATAGCATTAAAGAGAGTAGTAGATTATCTACGTGAGAAGGAGAATTATTTTGGAAGATTAAGATAATCAATTAATTTCCTAATTAGTTGACTAAAGAAGGAATCTTATCAGGCGCATGTAAATTGGGGAAAACTGAAAAAATCAAATGGATAAATGCTCGTGTATGAATAGGAGAATTGATGAGGCATTGATTTATGACCATAAATCAATTACTTCAACCCCAATTAATAATCTATATATAAAGGCAGAGATTAGCATGAGTAGAATTATCTCTCTCAGTTGTATTTCTAATTGTTCTTCTCCATTATCAACCTTGTAAAATTTTCTCCTCTTAGAAAGTAATAAAATCTCATCTTCCCAAGTAGATATACACTACATCGCGGTAGTGGAACCACTATAAATCTCGTGTGTTATTTTCTTTTATTACTTGATCTGCTATTGCTTTTGGTTGGTGACTATCTGTTGTTTGTTTTGCCTCACCATCAATCCGGTCCTATTTGTTTTTCCACAAGGTGGGATTTTAGTTCGTAAGGCGATCTTGGAGGATTTTTCTCCAACACAGGGTTATTAACATATAATAAATATCGATGAAAGAATGGTCCTCTAACGAGGAAAGCACTCATGAATTTTATTAAAGAAATAACAATAAAACACATACAAATGTCTGATGTATAGTAATGTGTATAAATGTAAGATCATCACAAAAAATAGATAAAAATATATAAAATGATAACGGCAAGCTAAAGCTACTAATAAAATATGATATGCTTATAAGATTAGGTCTTCAAGAGCTAAATACAAAAAGAGTACTGAGTGGCCTACGGAGATATGTGCAAGTACAATTCAATTGCATATTGACAATAGATGAGAGCATGAAGTCAATGAAGTGGAATATAGGAATGTAGGAGGTTTTAGCATGAGCTTGATCGTGTAGGCAAAGCATTGGGACAGTTAGAGTTGTTGGCTAGGATAGGGTGAAGACAACTGCATGGAGTTGACTGGAAAGGGTTGTTACATGAGACGAGGAAGCTGAAGCTACTACGTGGGCTCTTGGAAGATACAAGATGAGAGCCTGAATGAATTGCTAAATGAAAAAATAAATAGAGTTGCAAGATGAAGAATAAGTGAGCTACTGTCAAGTCTTCGACATGAAAGACATGGTCGAACCATCATAGAACTACTGAATTATTGCTAGCTTCAGCATGAGAATTCTAATTCCAGTTAAAGAGTGGTTGTTGTATGAAGTAGAAGGCAAGATGCTTGAGTGACGAGTGACTTGATGATGTACTTCAGGCAGGATGATGGCTGTGCAGGGGCATATGGAGTAGAGATATAAAGAGAGGGTGCTGGCAACCGAATCAGATGCAGTCTGAAGGAAGTACCATTGTAGATATGTAGAGAAGTATAGACTTGTTGCTATATCGTTGTTGCAATTCCTGAGTGAAAAAAGAAAATATGTACCAACTGCAGCAAAGTGCGCAGAAGAGCGGAGAGTGAATACTTATAATATATAAAATCATAGATTCTTTCGAGTTAGCTTTAGCGTGTTGTTAAAGAGGTTCCTATCATTGAAAATAGACTTGATGTGTTGTGTAATTGTGTAACAACACATTGTCTAATATGTGTTGCATTAGCTACATTCCTTAAATAAAATGGTGTGCGTGAGTCCGACTGAATACACGAGCTAAGAATGCACACTGGTGAGGGATGGAGCATGAGTGGAGCAACCTATATTGTTAGCCAATGGAAGCTACTTCTTTCATGCCTAGTATGATTTACTACAAACAAATTTTGCATAACAAATCAAAATCCAAACAACATTATTCGAAGCAAAGTTTGGAATGTTATCTAATGCATTCAATAAATTTCTTAAAATCATGTACCTTCAAATAATCATACGCATTACCAACCAGCAAAGGTATTAATTATTACTTATGAATATAATAATCAAAATTGCATATTTGTCCTATTCAAAAATATTTTAGATAAAAGTTCTTATTCATTTAGTATTCAAATGCCAAACACATCATGTATGCAATATATGGATCCATATATGCAAGTCCTGACTAAATCATAATATTTGCACCAAAAATGGTTACAAACACCTAAGAATAGTTTTTGTACAGAAGTAAATAAAGAAAAGTAGAATTAAACTGAGTAAATGAATAAGTAAGCAATAGAAAATAAGCCGCCATCAAAGACACAGAGGTTTATAGTGGTTCAACAATGTATGTCTACGTCCACTTTGAAGATTATCCTTTATTACTCTCTTGTGAATCTGATTACAACAGTAGAACAAAGCTGACACTTGATTATAATAGAGTCAAGAGTAACAAGAAGCATAAAAATCCTAAAATGAACCGATCCGTATTTACAGGGTGAGATGACGAGATATTTAGCTAAGATTTCGGCAGAATGCTCGCTAGGTCCATAGGGGCCCACCATAGTGAACGGTGACCCTAACTCGATATCAATCGGCTATAGTTATGCCAATCGTTATTTTTGGTCTTCAAATGAAGTGCGATCATTTTTGGGAGTCCTATGTGCCTTTTGACCTTACTCCTAAAATTTGAAGTCATTCTGAGTTGTAGATTACGAGATATGGATCAATCTTTGTTGCATTTGGATCGTTCACTGAGCTAAACTGATCATTAAGAAGGATCGGCACAAAACGATGGGCATTCTTTCAACCTCAAAGTTTTGACCTACGATCATTTTTGTGGGCTCCACTCTTCAATATACTAATGCTTTGAAAGTTTTAAGTGAATTGGCCTTGTGGCTTTTGAGATATCGATCGATCTTCATTGAATTGAGTTATTTTATGGATCGTTTCCGATCGATCCATATGAATCCTTACTTTGTCCGTAGTTCGAGCGTATGAACTCCGATCGACTTGAAATTTGAAATGTAACGTCACGGGGCTATGCCAGTCACTCCGTACTGATTGCACCTCGATTGGAACCCGGTCCGAATCTGCCCAACCATCGTGCATAGTATTGTGTATAGTCGATTCTTAAGCCTGATAACCATCCATTCCTAGCCAAGTTGATGATATCACAGCCTCGTCAAAACGCGGGATTCAAATCGTTCCCCAAAGCACGTCTTGTTTCGAACATGATGTGCTTTGAATCGTCGCAAGCTAGAATTGTCGGAAAGAAATCCATCTGGTTTATCGAATAGCCGTTATCCTTCCATTGGTTTTTTCCTGTCGAGGGTTGTAACTTCCTTATTCGTCGTGACGATTGGTCAATTTCTAATAGTATAAATATGGGATCACAACTTTTTGGTGATTATCTTTTTTTGTTTCTGGCGATTTCTAAGCTTCAACAACTTGCTTTTAATTTTCTCTAGTCGATTTCAAGTGAACATTTATTTTTGTTGATTTCTAAAAACTGAATTTTGAAATGTATACGAGTTTGTACCTGACTTCCGGTCATGGTTATACGTTCACGGGTCATTGTCAAGTTTTGAAATTTTTATAAACAATCCCTACCGTTCGTTATTCTTATTTATATATACATTTTCATGAAAAATGCTCACTACCAATCGTTATTCCCTCATTCATGTTCCCGTTCTCTTTTTTATGTCTGATCGTTCACGGGCTTATTGGATTTTGGATTGTTTTAAAATTATCGGCATTAAGCCTGAGTGGAACGATCGGTACAGAGTATGTAACCTGATTGATCGTGACTTCAAATTGGCAAAGAACGATTAGCATATGCTTTTCATATATAAGCCTCTAAACTTAGTCATTTCTTTTACTTTCCTCATTCACTTCGTATTGTTTCCATTTGAGATTAAAAAAGAATACAAAAACTGCTCCATCTTCTTCCCATACCAATCCAAGAACGATCTGATTTTCTAAGTCAATCCCTCCTCACGAATCATTATCATTCTAGTTCCTCCAAGTCTCACTCGACTTTGAATTCGAATACATTTCTCTTTTTTTGACTTCAATTTAGGAAGGTCAATCCATATACATTTTGTGATTTGAGTACGAGACTTTGAGTGTCATGAATCTTGTGTAGGTTTGTTTAGTTGGGGAAGTCGCTTGATCAGAATCAAGTTGACGAGGAAAGGAATTGGAAAAAATGAAATTGTTGAGTAAAGAAAATGATACAAATCAATGCATGATAATCATTCATACTTAGACAACTCCGAAGTAGATGAGGGTGATGATGTACCGATCATTATGGAGTGACGTTGAAGTTTGAGTGTTTAACGATCGTCTTTGAACGATCGGTGGTGCTTTGGAGTTGGAGGGTTTTGAGGTGGAAAGGATAGAGTGGTACGATTGATTGATGGCATGGAGATAACGATGGTATAGAAGGTTAAGGAGAACGATCGGAGAACATGGACAATTGTAAACAATCGTGAGAATGAGTTGGACAGAAATGATTGGTAGCGATTAGGTGTAGGTACGGTCGGTAGGAATGCTGGACTGAACAATCGAATATTGAATGGTGCGAACGATGGGATGAAATGGATTCGGTGAACAATCAGCATGTTTGACTAAGTTGAACGGTCGGTTGTCAGTTGTCAAAATCCAAAAATGGAATCCAAACAAATGAATTTTAGTTTAAAGATAAGCTTCAGCCTTGCATATTTAAGTGAACGCATATGACTCATATAGGATTTGAACTACAAATTCAGTAATATATGACAACTGAACCTTGACATGTACCAATGCCTTTGACAATCTCTTGAAGCTCATCCGTGATCTGAACATGAAAATCGAACTTTACTTGTTGACAATCAATCGTGAAACTTAAACTATGTTGTTCCCTAATGACATAGAGAAGCGGTTGAGACGGTCAGCAATGACGGTCTCTTTGGTCAACCCACAAAGTCTCATCGTCTTTTCCATCTTTAGTTTCGTATAACTTATTACGGCATTAGATAGCACTTTGCCACACCACACCATCACTCACTATGCACCGGGGGGTATAAGTTACTTTATCAAATCATGATTTTTATTGAGTTTAATAGCAATGGGTTCTAGATATTCTAGGCGTCTTGCAGCTATCCTAGCTGGATCATCTTCTCAACAGGACAATCCTGACGTGGAATCTTGTTATGCAACTGAGTCTGATAGTCCATCCTCTAGTCATTATTCAAAATAACCGGAAAGCTCAAGCCTTTAATTTGATTTTTCTGATGCAGTTCTCATTCTTCTACCAGAAGTTATCGATCCCGCTCCTGATACTTTAGAGGATGCAATTATTCTAGGGAATCCTGATGATTCCGTAGCCTCTAAAATTAAGAAAGATGCACTTCGCCAAATCTGTGTAAGGCGTGGGATTCCTTTTGACAATGTGTTGGTTCCATTATGGGATGATATGGCTCATAGACTCCTAGAAGGATATACGACGTGCAACAAGTTCTTGTGCTGGGCCAGATGTGATCCCACCATTTAACTCATATATTTGGAAAATTCTCCATTATTTAAGGATAGCTCCAGCGTAGCTTCATCCGAACGGCTACACTCTTCTCGATTGTACTTATATGGTATATATGGAGTTATTGCATCATCCTCCAACCATCGATGACATTTGGTTCATATTCTCTTTCAAGTGACGGATAGGGAGTCATTCATTTACATTTCTTGAGTCGGCAAAGAGTTGTCGGATTCTAACTGGTGCATGGAACAAATTAAGCGCCTTTAAAAACGAGTGGTTGTTCATCCGCTATCCGCCCGATTTCGCTCGACAATGGCTGGAAAGACATAAGAGTTATCCACTATCTTTATATTAGCGTGGAAAACCGATATTCAGGTCATATTTCTAGCTAAGTAATTCCTTTTATAGGCACTGTCAGTCGGCGCAGCAGTAATCTTTATAAGGAGGCAGTCACGACTCTCAAAATTGCACCACCTGAAGATAGGAACATCGAATATCTTCTTATGGACGAACGCCTTGTTACTTTTTTTTGATAGTCGAGGGCCTCCTCAGTGTAGGGCTAACAAAAGTCGCTCAAATTGTAGGGATAAGACCATGGGTTGCAGTCAGTTAAAGGGACTATCGAAACGGTCCCGTCGTGCCTCCAGCTATGGGTATTCAGGAATTCACTGCTATTGATGCTAAAGGAGATAGAGGTGATGTGCCCAGTCGCAATGACAATGAATCTGGTATTAGAGTCGAGGTCAGATCCTTGCAGACCTCACATCCCTTGGTTCCCGATAGGATAAAATGACATTTGTTTATAAATTTCTAAAAAGTCATCTTTTTGATCATCTCAAGTCGTCGATGGCTCCTAAGATTGTTGAAGATAAATCTTCTTCTCAACTGTCAGAGCGTTCATATCTGTCGCTTGATTCTTTGTTTGGTCTACCAATACCACATGACGTTCACGCTTTCCACATTACTAGCGTGGGTACCGATGGGTCAGAATCTCCCATCATAACTGGCATTAAAATTCCAACCTATAAAGGAGAAGTTACTCCAATGAGCAAAGCTCCTGCCTTGGAACTTGTTGGGGGGTAACACAAGGACACTTGCACCCCTCAACATTGCATTATGCTCGACTTGTGCTTTTTAATGCTTAAAGTTGACTTGCTTTTGTTTTCCTTTGTAGAAAAAATGGTGAAGAAAAGGAACATGTTTGATTCTCTTTGGGATATACACCACTAATCCTCTATATCATGCTCTAGCTCTTACCGTCAAGGTGGTAGTCGAGAGTATTATGATTCCAGTTATCGATTTGGTCGGGACCGTGGTCATTAAGATAGGGATGATAGGGATAAGCCATCTCAAGATAAACATCGATCAAGATCGAGATCCCCTCCTCCAAAGGATTCAAATAAGCCAATTAATTATCGGGATCCACCTATCGATCCCTCTCACGGTCCCTCTCCCATTTTAGTTCCTTTACGGACTTTGGTTCATTCTCACTCTCAGCAGTCTTGTGATCATCATCACCATAGAGAACATGTTGATGCCCAAAGACTCGACAAGGAAAGTACTGAAGTCGAAACTGCTATTGAAGATCCTATGGTCAATCCAGCTGCTCACATGGCATAAATTTAAGAAAAGCTTCCAAATCTATGTTTTGAAGGGTTCTTTTTTCCATCCTAATTTGAAGAGGGTCCCAGACCATGTCCAGAAAGTGACTATTGAATGTGTCACTAATATCCATAAGCAGTACCATGAATGGATGAAGGCAGCAGAGAAAATGTTGAAAGTATCTTTCAAGCATGTGGTGGAAATTGAAAAGTTAAAACGCTAGGAAGCTCAAAATAAAATAATTATTGATGCTTTGATAAACGAGTTAGAGGCTTCTAGAACCTCCCAAGCATAAGTCGAGGGAAAGCTAATGCTGCTGTCAAATCCAAGGAGGAGATGAAGTCCAGCCATCCTGATATGGTTCAGGTGTTACATCATCGAAATTAAGAAATAGCACTCAAGGGAGATGCAACTCGAAGTAGTGAATCTACGGCCTTAAGGAGATAGCGAAACTCAAGGCTAAGCTCTAGTACGAAAACAAGGAGAAAGATGATGCTTAGAAAATCGCTCAAGATGCTTGTGACGAACTGGTGAATGTTAGACTTGAGAGGCACACGACCGTTGAAAGGGCCAAAGATGTCGATGCACTTATTCAGCGCGAAGTAGAGGCTACTGTGGATAAGGTTAGGGAGGAGATAATGAACGAGCTTGAACCATTAACCATTCTTTATAGCATCAACGTTCTCAAGCATAGAAATTTAACATGGCTTGGTGATGATTATCCTTACCAGCTTTGGCCCGTGTGGGAATTTCCTGTTGCGGAAGAAAAGAGACTCCTTAATACTAAGGAAATCAACATGTCTAGGCTTGAAAGTGAAATGCTTTTAGGCGATGAACCTAAAACATTGCATGATATCTAACTTACACTTCACAAAGAGTCTGCTGCTGCTTCTTCACATGAAGTGGTGAAGGATCTGGGACGGCACAACCCAATGTTACAGCTGAATTGCCCCAGCATCCGGGACTATCCCTAGCTCCATGGCCTATTCTTCAACCATCCTCGGGTATGATCTGGACAAGCCTCATCTTTCTCAAAATTCCTTCTAATAATATTCCGTTGCTCAACTCGGGAACCGCACTGAGAAAGGTATTCCGTCGAAATTTTCCGCCTTTCAAAATTTTGGGGTAATATCAGTTTATATTTCTAATCTTTTCACCTATATTTTCTCAGCTTTAAATTTGTCAGATGTCGTTCCTCCTCCCTTGCAAGAGCCTTAATTGGGATCACAAGCAGCCGTGACAGAATCCATTAAAGTTATAACTTCGGCTAGAGAAACCAAATACAAATGTGGGGTCTCTTGTCAGCTTAGCCTCATCGAATCGATGCTTGTTGCCTAGGCAAACATCAGGGAGAATCATAATCTTACAATAGATTCATTCATCTCTCACATCACTCAGGGTGATCAAGAAGAAACCTATGTTATTGATGATCAATTCATGTAGGCATTGTTCAAGGAAGAAAGCGACCCACACCATGAAAATTCCCTTTGATGAGGATGATGTAATCATAGGCTCTTCCAACCCTACCGATGAGCCTAGCATGAAAGAGCACATTGAGAAGGAAGAATTGTTGAAAATGATGGCAAAAACTGAGCCTATTGATATGGATTTCAATGATCTTATTCCTATCCCACTCCAGATGATCCCTCCTAGCAGGATAATTCCCCGAGATGAGGTCCCCCTCCTCTTGGTGTTGACAATGCCTCGGTCCCTCCTACTTCTAAAGATGGTGTTGTCCCGATCCACATAACTGCGGACGTTTCTTCGAAGAGAAGCCAAGGTAGAAAAGGTTCGAAGAGAGGATTGAGTGGCAGTTCGAAAGGAGCCACTCCTAAGGAACAAAAGAAAGATAGGAAGTCCAAGAAATAATATTTAGGTCGGCGTGATGCGTAAATAGCTTGGATGACTACTTTTTCATTTCGTGGGTCGTGTTTGTTTAGGTACGACCCCACTTTTACTTCTCATTTTAGATAAACCTTATTGTGAATAGCAAGTTTAGTGTGAATAAGAATTCTTTGTTTTTGTGTAGAATTCTCGTATACGCTTGTATAAACAATCAAGCTACCACGTTTTCCATTAAGTGTATTTGTGATTCGTTGCTCATTAGATCGGATGTCGATTCGATTTTTCCATACCAAGGCCTCCCTGAGGTTACAGCCCCAAGTCATATCAAACACTGGGCTTGAGCCTTAGTGTTACGCTGTTGAATTCAGCGATTTGAGTAATTATACTCCTGCCCCCAGTCCCAAGTTAGCAGAGTTAGGTAGTGGATGGTCGAGCTCCATCCTTAGCGTTTACAATCCTACTGTCATTCTCAGGCCAGAGTTTATAGAATAGCGAGTGGTCGAACCGCACTCATATATTTGTTTATACTCATATCCACACTCTGGGAACAAGAGTTAGTTAGTCGGTGGTCAGGTCACACCATTTTATTTCATTTATGCTTATATCTGTACTTTGAGAACGAGAGTCATTTCATAGGTAGTTGATCACACCCATTTAGCATTTATACTCCTATCAGCACTTTAGGGACATGAGTTATTTGGAAAACTATGGAGTTTAGTTTTCTTTAGTCAGTCATTCTATTCTCAAGTATGGGGTTTGATTCAATAAGTGACCGGTCGAATCTCAATCACTTTTGAGTTATGTTGGTCCAATCGAATAGTGAGATTCAATTGGTTGTATATCACAACTAACATGTACCACAATGGTAGGTCATAGATATAATAGAAAATTCAAAGTTCTATTGCTGAATAAAAAATAGTGACATAACTTGTCTTATTACATATTTGGAAAAACAAATGCTAAAGCAGATTCTGAAACTAAATATGCTGAATGAAAAGGAAATAAACTAAGTGAAATAGCGTCATAAGTGCTCGCTATTCCACACCCTTGGGAGTGTGATGCCATCAACAGTCGCTAGCTTGAAGGTTCCCTCTCCAAGCCTCTGCTCGATGACATACGGTACTTCCCAGGTTGGATTCATATGCCACGGGATAGGATAAACCCATTTTAAAACAAGATCGCTAACTTTAAAGGTTCTAGGTCGAACTTTAGTGTTATAGTATCGGGCGACTCGATGTCGATATGCAGCTGCCCTCAAATCAGCTTTCGCATGCTTCTCATCTATAAAGACTAGAGATTCCAAAAGGATAATCTTTTTTGTTCTGGGATCATAATAAATTGCGCAATGAGAAGGAACTACGAGCTCAACTGGAATAACAGCCTCGGAGCCGTAAGCGAGGGAGAATGGAGTATGGCCAGTTGCAGAGTTGTGGGTGGTTCGGTAAGTCCACGGTCCTGTCGGGAGTTCATCCATCCACTTGCCTCTGGCCATTTCTGTAACGACCCAAAATTTTCGAAGCCGAAAATTCCAGATAGTTTTGATAAAGAAGAAAGAGATAGAAGAAGAAGAAGATCAGAAGCACCAAAATCTCACATTCGCAACGGATAAAATATAATAATAAATAATAACAGTTTACAAGCAATACTATATCTGTCGATTACATTTTAATACATCAAAGTTACACATTTATACAGACACTGGAATATACACAATTACTATGTCATAGATATACAATAATATAATATAGCGGAAGCACTCCATACGTTCTTGCCATCCAGCTCGCCTCCTGAGCTCCAGAATGTCCTTGCTTGAAAATCTGTAATACTCGGTCTGACCCGAGCATTACATCAAAGTAACACCCGGGTCAGGCTGGAAACCAGCGTGAGTAAACCCAACTAACATGGAATACCAAAGCAATAAACTTATATAAACCCGGGTAACTCATGTCAATTCACAAAGCCAAAATTCATTATAGACTTCACTTATTTCACATATAAGTTTGTAAATACCGAAGATTTAGATTTAAAATAGTCCAATTCCTCCAAATCACTTCACTCCAGCATATAGATTTTAAATATCAATCTATAAAAAAAATTCGAAGTGGTTTCGGGTATTTCCTAATATCCGACCCCTGTCTCTTCGAGTCTCATGTCATTCCAACCAAATTATCCAAATGAAATACACAACACTCCATATCAGAGATATCAACTTATTCCAAGTATTCAACACCATTCAATCATCCATAAGCAAATTTGATCACTTCCAAATTAATTCAATCGATTCTAATTGAATTTCTAACCCCAATCACTTAATTCCTTCATTTAACATTAATTAATTTCCAATCAATTAATCAATCATCCCCTCATTATTCATCTTAATTAATCACCCTGGATCAATTATCCTTTAATTACATTCCAGTAATTAACTTTAATTAACTTCACAATGTTAATTATTCTTAACCAAAATCAATAAGAAATTTTAATTACTTCATAATTTAATTAATTGTTTCAATTACATTAATCCTTGATTACTTATATTAACTAATTTTCCATAAGTCACTTATTATTGATCAATTAATCAATCGTTAATTACATCATTAATTATATGAATTAAGGATTTCCAATTATATTTAATTTATTCTAGTCAAGATTTGATTGCATTAATTTAAAACTCAGTATTAATCATTTCCGATTAATCCCAACTATGATTAACTATCTTTTTATTTACTTCATTAGATAAATCAATTACTCCTTAATTAACCATCTAAATTTATCTCTTGATTAATTACACAAAGTAATTATATCTTATTAATTATATTAAGTAATCATCTATCAACCATCCATTGATTATTTTAAATTAATCAAACTTAATTAATTAGCTTAAAGCTTCATTAATTAATTCAAAACCCTTAATTCCTAAATTAATCAAACCAATTCATTAATTGATTGAATTAATCAATTATACATTTTAATTACCTTTCTAATTTGATAAATCACAAATCATTAAGCCCTTATTAACAATGAAAACATTTTCGTATTTATGACTTAAGTTTTAAAATAATTTTTAAAACCCAAGTATCCCGAGTCAAACCACAATTAACTCAAAACCAAAACTAAAATCACCAGATCATCAGTACACATCCCAACGATTCAATCATTCATCCAATTATTTAAATTCAACCATTTAAATTTAAATAAATAAATAAATAATTCAACAGAGTGAGATTTACTCACCTTTGATTTTGTTTGCGAGCCACTTCAACCCCGACTTGCTTCCTTTCAGATCTTAACCTTGAATAAACATTTTTTTGGTTTATTAATACTTGAAAATAATTGGCCAAACTAATTTCCATTTAATAATTTAGTTTCAAACCAATTTTCTTTTAATAAAATATTTTTAGCCATTAAAATAATCAATTAAGTTTATGGAACAAATTTATCTTCATAACACATTATTTTAAAATAAACCAGCAAGTCCAAATATACATACACCTTTAAACTTTTTTTTTATAAAACTTTTCAGCACTTGAAATTCCTGTGTAAACTTTTCCCAAAATCTCGTATATTTTAAAATTGAAACCTCTATTATTAAAAATAAAATCAAATTTGAAAGAAATAACCTGATAATACCTTAAACTCGCTGAATACATCTGCGTAGCACACGTGCTCCTGCCATCGAACCTCACCGTTACGCGCACGCCCTTCCAAGACCACCAGCGACCACTCCATCATCCACACCACTGCCTTGTTGACCTCATCGATCTGGCACTACCGCCCATCCATCCATGCTACCCAAAACGAGCGCGACATCACCTGCGACCACGACAGCACCCAATCGCGACAAGACACATGCCGAAATCCTCGTTCGAAACCCCCTTCTCCTCGCGTTCGATCGCGACCGTGGATACAACCGATTTTAATAAGGAAGAGGGATCGAACCACGCTCGAATTTCACGAGATCGAACCACGCTCGGTCGCCGTTTATTTATTTATTTTTATTTTTTTATACGATGAGTTTGATCTGCTGTTGAAGGTTAGAGGGGACGGGGGTAATTATAGATGTAGGGAAGTGTCTTGAGTACGCGTTGATTATTATATAATTAAATATTGCAAATATCTCGTGTTGCATAACGCAAAATCCCGAACCCCAAATCAGACATGCCGACAGAAGTTTATACGGTTTTTCCCGCATTCCGAACACCATAGAACGTGTTTCGGAGGCTAATTTGATCGTATGCGTGAGTTACAGAAGAAAACGATCAAATTTAAATTAAATCGATTAAAATAGTTTCTAAGCGTTTTGAGCTGCCAGGTCAAACGACAACTCCGATTGCCACAAAAATTGAAATCCGATAATAACTAACTATTACAGATCCAGTGGAACTGGTTTCGTCGTATACCGAGACTATGCCTCGGAAGGCTATTTTTAAATATCGATTTAAACGATATATTTTTAAAATTGAACAAATCACCTTTAATTTAAATTTCAACCATTCTATTATCTTCAGTATCATCATTATAAATTTTACAAGCCTTCAAATTATTTAAACAGGCTTAGAAATTTCAGATTCAACAATTTACCCAATTTCAATTATTAAATTCAATATTTAAACTATATAATTCAATGATTTAATTACCAAGTAAATATTGATATCTTGAATTCAAGTTAAAATTAACTTTTAAATATTTTAAAATCAATTAACTATTCAAATTTAAATTGTTATAAATTCCGGGTCGCCACATTCCTCCCCCCTTAAAAGAATTTCGTCCCCGAAATTACTAGTTAGGAAGAATGGTTCAAAACTCGTTTACCTTTCCCCAAAACCAACAGTTTTATCAACATCCTACCAACTATCTTTTATTAAAAACCATTATCACATCAACCAACTTCCCATAACCTTCTATAGTTTCAAACAATACCCTTTTGCTCAATCATCTAAATTTCAATTTAAAACCAAATTTTGAATTATCAAAATTTTCTAACTCTCTAAATTTTCGGAATTTTTTGCCAGCGTCTCCTTTGCGCGGCTAGCTCGGTACAACTACAAAAGGCCTCTACGGGCTTCCAAATTCCAAAAGAAAACAAAAGCCAAGTGGCTAGATCAAAAACTCAATCCAATTTCATACAGAAATTTAAATACATACTTTTTTGTCGGGCAATTCGAATTTATTTTTTGGAATCAAATCCAATTTTCTTTTCCCTTTAATACCTGCATATCTTACTTAGCAACAAGATTCAATTGTAACCTTTTAAATCATTTTATACATTTTCCTACATAAGTTTCGTACTCATTTCTATTCAAATTAGCTTTTCTCATTTCCATATGGATTCAGTTTGTCTTCAATTCTGAATATTGAATTCACCTTCCATTTATAACGGATTCGCATCATTATTTTAAATTAGTTTCATTCGCTGATTTATTTCAGTTTCATATTAAAATCGTTTTGTTGCTAACAAAATTATTTTTCAAAAAAATTTCAAACTCCCAACGTTTTTAGAAAATTTTGACAGAGTCTCCTTTGTACGGAGGAGCTTTTGCAATTTGACAAGAGATATAAATATATATACATCGACCGACACGGTCGGAAAAAGCAAAAACAGTTCATATTTCCTATTTTTGTTGCGTAGGTGTACCTTTATTTAGCATTTTAAGCAAGCAGCTTATTTATTTTAGCATTTATCGAGTCCAAATCCATCCAAACGGCCTTCAGGTACCAGTACTTACTCAATTTAAACATATAAGTACTATATATATGAAGTTTATAACATTTCTCTTACTAAAACAACTATAACACTTCAATTCTAAAAGAAATGCATTCAAAATAACTTCCACGAGCAATTTATATGTCTCCAAAACTAATTCAAATGCTTTCAACCAATTCATAAGCCATTTCATTCAATTTTAATGGTTTGCAATTCAATTTCTTACATTCAACTGATTTTTAATCCAAACAAATCCATATTCACTTCAAATGATTCAAAATCAAGTTTATTTAATCTCTATCAACTCACAGAATTTTAATTACTTTTTATTTACGCCAAACGACAACTATTTTTATGTAATTCGACGATATTCGCTTAACAGAGTATTTATTTTTAGTTTATAACTACTTTAAATTAATTTCAACTCATTTTGTATGTAATTCCATTTCATTTCTAATTTATTTACCAACCATACATTACATTTCATTTCATCTCCACATTGGATTCATTCAAAACAATTTACTAAGCTTGGCACATTCAAATTTATAAATTAATAACCATTTCCAAATTAATTTATCCTAGACTTTTATAATCTTTTACTTTTTCTCGAAGCCAAACTTCTATTAATTTTAAACTAAAGTTAATTTACTTTCTTCAAATTATTTCAACTTCATAACTTAAGCTTACATCATTTCTAAATAAATTTTCTTTTCACCTTAACTTGATTTTATTTCAATCAAATCTCATTTCAATCTACAAATTTATTTGATTAGTTATTATAAATTAAATTCCCAAATTCAATTCATTCATGATCATTTAACTAATTACAAGGCCATTCTCAATTTATTCTACTTATCTGGGTTTTGTTTGCAATTCAACCATTTCTATTATAATTCACTTTCATTTCATTCGACAACACTTCCATTATATCTAATTTACTTGCAAATTTCATTAAATACTATTCATATCATACTTGAATTTTATTTGTAATTTAAACCATCACTATTTCGATCCAACTCTATTTTATTTTCATGTTTACAGCATCACCCTTATTTAGTTCATTATCAAATCCAAGTCGAATTCTATTACAATTCGAATTCATTTTCCAAACTCCATTATTAACTTACAATCCATTTATTTGACCGAGTTAAATTTCATTAACATATTCTATCAGATAATTATTTATTTGCTTACTTCCAACTTTTAAATCAATATTCGATTTTATTACTAAACAATCACCTTATTAAAAAAATTTGCTGAGTTCAAATTTGTTTTTCATATTTCCAGTTTGGATTTTCTTTCATCTTTCTAAATCCCAACACTTTTGTTTTAAAAAAAAATTAGAAATGCCTTTAAATTCAGATAATACAATTAAAATAGCTTTTTATAAAAATATTTTTTATAACTCGATGTCCCAACCAGTCCATCCTTGTTCTCACAGATATTCAGTCATACGTTGATCAGGCGTAGGACTGAAAATCTATGAGTGCTTGGTAAACCCGTTTTCAACACCCAATACTTGGAAAATAATTTTATTGAAAATATAGAAAACAGTTTTTAAAAATAGAGGAAATATCTTTGGTGAGAATGCTCTGGGAATCATCACCCCCATCCATGGTTGCAGTTACATTCCAGGGTTACGTTACCATCGCAGCAAAAGTCCATGTAACTGTAGGCTCTCCACGGCCTCTCGATTACGCCATGGAACCCACGATGGATCGCAGTTACATTTTAGGGTTACGTTGTCATCGCAGCAAAAGTCCATGTAACTGTAGCCTCTTCGCGGCCTCTGATTTTCGCTGTCAAAATGAAACTTCTCCACTCCTACATAGGTCGCAGTCTACCGATATAAAATCAAATGCAGACTGTTGGTTCTCAGCAACACACACGACTTTCGCTATGTTACCATAGGTCGTAGTCTACCAATATAAAATCAAACGCAGACTGTTGGCTCTCAGCGGCACACACGACTTTCGCTATGGTACACACTACTCATAATCCCCAGGAACTAGTTTTGTCCGGACTCCTCACAGGATCAACTTTAGAACCCCCCTTGGGGCTCAAGGCAGCACCATCCGGTGGCACTCCTGAGAAGTTCATTTCAAGGGAGCGCATTTTTCCCCCAGAGCCATCATCAAAACACTTTATACTATACACATATAGTATCTTTCAAATCATACACCTAGTATGATCTCATACAAAGCTTCTTTACACAAAATCGTTTATCCCAAAATCGATAATTCTCAAACTAGGCTTTCCAAATTTTAATATTGATTTTACCCAAAAATCAAAAGCCTTTCCAAATCCAAAGGTTTCCAAAACCCTTTTCCAAAATCCTCATAAGATCCTTTATATATATATATATATATATATATATATTCAGATATATATAATT
The DNA here is from genome assembly GCA_030765085.1 of Allium cepa. Taxonomy (NCBI): domain Eukaryota; kingdom Viridiplantae; phylum Streptophyta; class Magnoliopsida; order Asparagales; family Amaryllidaceae; genus Allium; species Allium cepa. The sequence goes on along the minus strand of CM060934.1, from coordinate 538,004,514 downwards.
TTTAAAAAACTTTGGATCCTTTCAAACTTGTATAAAACTCCTTTTATACTTCAAACACCTTCGAAAAATCCTTTTCTTCTGGCAATGGATTTAACAAAGGGAGATTTATCTTATATAACAAAGATATACAACTTTTTTTATTCAAAATCAAACATTCAAATTTGATTACTCCTTCCAATGTCAATTTCATCCAAATCTGTATGATGTACACTTATCATCCGTACGCTATACCAATCTGATCGCTCACTCGATCACACAATTTCACTTCCGAACTAGTTCGTCCAACCGACTTCCTAGTGCGGACTCAGATCTGGTTTCTTGATCAGAAACCGTCATTCTCCTTGCATAGCCATAACTATGATAGAGAATATCCAGAACCAATCAACAATCCATATGCAGGTTCACCATCGAAATCGAGTGAAAAATCCCACTCGGATCGATATAACTATATCGAAATTCTGTGCTCGAATCTGCATCAAATCACTATACGAATAGAATAATATACGTACATCCTACATATTTAATTTTATTGATTTTTAGTCAAATCAATTTCTCTTCCTATTCACATTTCCTTTAATTCCCATTCACTTGTTTACAATTGCCTTAATTCTCATTGAATTATCACATTCTCATTGAATTATCACTTCAATCCTTATCTCAATTGGGTTTTTAAATCAATAACAGTTTGAACTCCGACCAGTTTATATTTAGAAAATAGCTTGAATATTTTAAAAATAGACAAGTAGTTGAAAAATAATTATTAGTTTACAAAATAGCTATAAAATAGTTAACTAATCGTAAATTAGTTGGAAAATAGTTAAATAGTTTCAGAAATTTTAGGTAATTGAAAAATAGTTGGAAAATAGTAATTTATTTGTAAAATAGTTGAAAAATAGTAATTAGTTTATAAAGTAGTTGAAAGATAGTAATTAGTTTATAAAACAGTTGAAAAATAGTTAAATAGCTTCAAAAATAATTGTAAAACAAGTATAAAATAATTTGGCTTTACGAAAGAAAGGTTGTATATATTTAATAGCTTAGAAAAATAAGTTTATATGAAAACAATTAATTTAAAATAGTCTAGAGTCAAACCGTTCACTTCCCCAACAATTCAACTTAAATTTCCACTTCCATTTAGTTGACTTAATTCTAATTTGAATAACTTTAATTTCCATTGGACTTGATTTATTCCCAATTCAACTTCAATTCTAATTAATTCAAACTAAATTCAATTTGTACTAATGGAATTTAAATTTCAACTTTAACCCATCTCGAATTATATAAATTCGAGTTAAATTCTCAAAGGTTGGTTTAACTCTTTAAACCAAATTAACTTTTATTTAAAGTTTTTAAACAATTTAATTTCTGAGTCCAACTTTCAAAATTCCGTTTTAAATTATCTTTACTTATGTATTTCAAGGTTCAAATAAGAGTTCAATACAGTTTTATTTTAAAATTTTAATTTATTACTAAATTTTATCTTCCAGTTTGAAGCCAGTTCTTAAATAATTTTAATTTACAAACTCAATTATTCAAATTTTCAGTTTAAAGTGATTCCATATCCTTAATTTCAAATTAAATTTAGATTTCCACCTTTATCTCAATGGATATATTACCACACTTCATTTCTCATTCATTTAAACAAATCCAATTCAAATTAACCATTTAACTTTCCAAGTTAAATTCCAATTTCATCTTAAAATTTCCAATTCAAGTTGTTCATTCAAACTTATTTAACTTCTCCCAAGTTAAATTCGATTTACTTAATTCAATCAACCTCATACAGTCCTTAAACTTCACAATAATAATCTTCCCACTTAAAAACTTATCACTTTGGGTATCACATCCATTCCAAATTTCAAACTCAACATTTAGAGTTTATTCAAACTATTTTTGATTTATGTATATTCCTTACTCGTACATATTATTTCCTTTTCACACGAGGTCATCCTTAAATTTTAGACCACTATTGGTCTTTAATTAAAATCAAATTTTCAAACAACCCATTGTTTGCAACAAGTCCCAGTTATCCAAATAATACTAATTTATTATTTTTCATTACTTTGAAACAAAATTTTCAAATTCTGGGACCAGATTTAGAATTTCATTTTCAATCAATTAAATTTTAATTTGGTTGAATTTCCATTTCTAGTTAATTTAATTCCAATTCAAGACTTCAATTTGGTTGTATTATATTACTTCCTAATTTTAGTTTTCAATAATTTAACAACTAATCACCTTAATATTTATTAGAATGAAATATTCCTTTATATATCAAAATATACTTTTACATAAAATCATTTTAAAAATTTATATAAGAAAATAAGAAGTAAGCTCTCATATATATACATATATATTCTCAACTCATTCTAGAGTACTACATACTCTATTAAATGAGTAATCCTTACCAGAGCCAAGGTTCTCGCTTAACCTTTCAGCTCTGATACCAACTATAACGACCCAAAATTTTCAAAGCCGAAAATACCAGATAGTTATGATAAAAAAGAAAGAGATAGAAGAAGAAGAAGGTCAGAAGCACCAACATCTCACATTCTCAGTGGATAAAATATAATAATAAATAATAACAGTTTACAAAGCAATACTATATCTGTCGATTACATTTTAATACATCACACATTTATACAGACACTGGAATATACACAATTACTATGTCATAGATATACAATAATATAATACAGCGGAAGCACTCCATACGTTCTTGCCATCCGGCTCGCCTCCTGAGCTCCAGAACGTCCTCGCTTGAAAATCTATAATACTCGGTCTGACCCGAGCATTACGTCAAAGTAACACCCGGGTCAGGCTGGAAACCAGCGTGAGTAAACCTAATGACATGGAATACCAAAGCAATAAACTTATATAAACCCGGGTAACTCATATCAATTCACAAAGCCAAAATTCATTATAGACTTCACTTATTTCACATACAAGTTTGTAAATACCGAAGATTTAGATTTAAAATAGTCCAATTCCTCCAAATCACTTCACTCCAGCATATAGATTTTAAATATCAATCTATAAAAAAAAATCGAAGTGGTTTCGGGTATTTCCTAATACCCGACCACGGTCTCTTCGAGTCTCATGTCATTCCAACCAAATTATCCAAATGAAATACACAACACTCCATATCAGAGATATCAATTTACTCCAAGCATTCAATACCATTCAATCATCCATAAGCAAATTTGATCACTTCCAAATTAATTCAATCGATTCTAATTGAATTTCTAACCCCAATCACTTAAATTCCTTCATTTAACATTAATTAATCTCCAATCAATTAATCAATCATCCCCTCATTATTCATCTTAATTAATCACCCTGGATTAATATCCTTTAATTACATTCAAATAATTAACTTTAACTAACTTCACAATGTTAATTATTCTTAACCAAAATCAATAATAAATTTTAATTACTTCATAATTTAATTAACTATTTCAATTACATTAATCCTTAATTACTTATATTAACTAATTTTCCATAAGTCACTTATTATTGATTAATTAATCAATCATTAATTACATCATTAACTATATGAATGAAGGATTTCCAATTATATTTAATTTATTCTAGTCAAGATTTAATTGCATTAATTTAAAACTCAGTATTAATCATTTCCGATTAATCCCAACTATGATTAACTATCTTTTTATTTACTTCATTAAATAAATCAATTACTCCTTAATTAACCATCTAAATTTATCTCTTGATTAATTACACAAAGTAATTATATCTTATTAATTACATTAAGTAATCATCTATCAACCATCCATTGATTGTTTTAAATTAATCAAACTTAATTAATTAGCTTAAACCTTCATTAGTTAATTCAAAACCCTTAATTCCTAAATCAATCAACCCAAATCATTAATTGATTGAATTAATCAATTATACATTTTAATTACCTTTCCAATTTGACGAATCACAAATCATTAAGCCCTTATTAACAATGAAAACATTTTCGTATTTATGACTTAAGTCTTAAAATAATTTTTAAAACCCAAGTATCCCGAGTCAAACCACAATTAACTCAAAAAACAACCATAACTAAAATCACCAGATCATCAGTACACATCCCAACAATTCAATCATTCATCCAATTATTTAAATTCAACCATTTAAATTTAAATAAATAAATAAATAATGCAACAGAGTGAAATTTACTCACCTTTGATTTTGTTTGCAACCCACTTCAACCCCGACTTGCTTCCTTTCAGATCTTAACCTTGAATAAACATTTTTTTGGTTTATTAATACTTGAAAATAATTGGCCAAACTAATTTCCATTTAATAATTTTGTTTAATAATTTAATTTCAAACTAATTTTCTTTTAATAAAATATTTTTAGCTATTAAAATAATCAATTAAGTTTATGGAACAAATTTGTCTTCATAACACATTATTTTAAAATAAACCAGCAAGTCCAAATATACATATACCTTTAAACTTTTTTTTTATAAAACTTTTCAGTACTTGAAATTCCTGTGTAAATTTTTCCCAAAATCTCGTATATTTTAAAATTGAAACCTCTATTATTAAAAATAAAATCAAATTTGAAAGAAATAACCTGATAATACCTTAAATTCGCTGAATACATCTGCGTAGCATGCGTGCTCCTGCCATCGAACCTCACCGTCACGCGCATGCCCTTCCAAGACCACCAGCGACCACTCTATCATCCACACCACTGCCTTGTTGACCTCATCGATCTGGCACCACCGCCCATCCATCCATGCTACCCAAAACGAACGCGACATCACCTGCGACCACGACAACACCCAATCGCGACAAGACACATGTCGAAATCCTCGTTCGAAACCCCCCTTCTCCTCGCGTTCGATCGTGACCGTGGATACGACCGATTTTAATAAGGAAGAGGGATCGAATCACGCTCGAATTTCACGAGATCGAACCACGCTCGGTTTCTGTTTCTTTCTTTTCTTTTTTTATACGATGAGTTCGTTCTGCTATTGAAGGTTTGAGGGGACGGGGGTAATTATAGATGTAGGGAAGCGTCTTGAGTACGCGTTGATTGTTATATAATTAAATATTGCAAATATCTCGTGTTGTATAACGCAAAATCCCGAACCCCAAATCAGACATGCCGACAGAAGTTTATACGGTTTTCTCCGCATTCCGAACACCATATAACGTGTTTCGGAGGCTAGTTTGATCGTATGCGTGGGTTACAGAAGAAAACGATCAAATTTAAATTAAATCGATTAAAATAGTTTCTAAGCGTTTTGAGCTGCCAGGGTCAAACGACAACTCCGATTGCCACAAAAATTGAAATCCGATAATAACTAACTATTACAGATCCAATGTAACTGGTTTCGTCGAATTGCGAGACAGTGCCTCAGAAGGCTATTTTTAAATATTGATTTAAACGATATATTATTAAAATTGAACAAATCACCTTTAATTTAAATATCAACCCTTCTATTATCTTCAGTATCATCATTATAGATTTTATAAGCCTTCAAATTATTTAACAGGCTTAGAAATTTCAGATTCAATAATTTACCCAATTTCAATTATCAAATTCAATATTTAAACTATATAATTCAATGATTTAATTACCAAGTAAATATTGATATCTTGAATTCGAGTTAAAATTAACTTTTAAATATTTTAAAATCAATTAACCATTCAAATTTAAATTGTTAGAAATTCCGGGTCGTCATAATTTCTTTCTTTTTGAAACTCGATATAATCCTCTTCAAGATTTAGAGCCTCAACGATTATCATCTCATATGTCTTATATCGATCACCAATAACATGCCTCTTTATTGGAGGGATCAATCCCATGGCAAATCTTCTTGCTTGCTTTTCAGGTGTATTAACAAATGGTTTCCAAATCGCGTAATGCTTCAAATTTATTCTAATATTGAGCCACTGACATTACTTCTTGTGTAAGACTTTGGAATTTTGTTTTCATTTTCTCTCTTTCATTTCAGGAAAATATTTATCAAAGAATTTTTCTTTAGACTTTCCCACGTCATCTTTTCCAGCTTCCCTGAATTAGTAATGATTCAAACTAGTTCCCGCCAATTTTGGGTTTCTTCTAATAATTAAAAACAGCTAGCTTTCTTTTGTAAACTTTGCTACTCTTTGAAACTTTAAAATATATTCCAAATGTTGGACTCGTTGCTCTGCTTTAACTGGATCAGTGTCTTTAACAAACTTCTCTAGTTGCAATTTCTAAAATAGACTAATAGATTGTTGGATGAAGATGTCGAGGAGATACATTCAATTTGCTTGACAAAAGATGCAAATAACTCCATGGCATTTGGTTGTCTAGAGGATCGAGCCGCTTGACGTTGAGGTATTGAGTTATTTTGATTCGTCATGAACTTTGGTTTATAATTTTTTTTTTATGGTCATGAATGAGAATCAAGTATATCTATAATTATTCTAGATAAAAGATATTTAGTAGCACACTCAAGTCATGTACACATAACCTTATTATATTACTTAAAACCCTTGTACCTACAAGCAAAATTTGGATGTTAATTCACAACTTTCCAAAATATAGATTGCATCATACACTACTGCAAATTATTGACTATATTTTATTTCTTAACTCATATTCTTCCTAGTTTATCCATCCATGCATTAATGGAAAAGTCTTCTATATTGTTCGCATGAGTGGATCTGGTAACTTCTTGAGAGTAATCATTAGAGCTAACGAACTCAGACTCCTTCTCATTATACCGTGTCACTATCTTAGTTGGGAACCTTTTGTGTTTGACATTTTTTACCGGTGGTGAAAATGCTCCTTTTCATCTTATAAATTCTCTAGTTTTACCATAGTCATCCCTTTACGCCATCTTTATCGCCTTCTCCAATTGCTTTTTTTCTGACATAGATGGTAGACAACTAAATCCCGTCATCAAACTTCTTCATAATTATTTACTCTATTAAGTACTTCATACATTTCATCAAGGAGAATCCTCCATGCCCTTCTCTTAAATACTTATTTTTCCATCGTTGGACTAGCAGCAGTCAATTGTTCGTTAGGTTTAGTGGTGCCCTTAACACCACCTCATGAATCTCTTGTATCATAGGTTTGTTGGCTTGCCATAATTTATAATTGTAAATAGCTATAATATGTCAACGAAATGTATAAACTTCATATTCAATAAACGTTGTGACTTTTCTATTGATTAGAAAAGCACAAATTTTAACTAATTCTGTAAGCAAACAGGCGTGTAGTGTGCAGGTCGAACACAGGGAATTGTATTTTAAAACAATTGAAATCCATAGTTAAATCTTAGGCTTGTTAAATGAATCCGACGGTAAATTTGAACAGAAAATTAAAAAAAATATACTCCGAATCGATTCCGAAACTAATCGAAATTGCAAACAAAATATAAAATTGTAAAAATCAGAACAGAAATTGAAATTACGGAAAAGAAAATAACAGAGCAAACAACTGAAATATTTATTAACTAACTGAAAAGAGTGCAATAACTAAGAACAAGAATAAATAAATTGCTAAATCTAATCAACAATCCTACATATTCTGTTCGAAAATAAAAACATTGCTGAATTTAAAAATAAATTTGAAGAAGAGTGATGGGGTAAGAGATCATCCCTTCTGTTTTGCTCTATGCTATATTTATATACTTCAGGTCTGAAATTAAATCTTGCTTTTTGGGTCCACATCACTTACTCTACAGAAATATATGTACTGACCTGTTCAAGCTTCAATTGGTGAAAGAAAATAATGTGGCCACGTGGCCATTGCTTGAATTGGTACTCATGTTACCATGTTTTGAGACATATATTGAAGCTTTGAAATATGGGATACAAAGAGTAAGTGAGCTGCTCCTTGCAATGGTCCCACCTTACTTGAAAATGTGACAATGCTTACACACGTGAGCTAATCTTGAATTTTTCTCATTTTTAACCAGATGTGACCATGCTTGACAAAATATGAAGGTGAGCTGGTATTTTTGAAATGATATGTGCTTTTGCTTTGATTTATTTGGTGCTCAAAATGTTGCACTCTTTACTGCGTGACTATTGAACCAATGGAGGGCACAACCGGTTAATTTCAACGCTGTATTTCGGAATCTATAATCTGCAAAACCACAATAAAATACTCGTATAATACCGCTTTATTAAAATAAAAATATATGAAACAAACGGTTTAAAATACAAAAAAATACGTTCATCAAATACCCCCATACTTGAACTTTATTCATCCTCGAATAAACTAGAAAATAAAAACTAACTAAATCCTTTTTCGTAGGAAACACAATTGCATTGAGCGTATGCAACAAGCCGTTAAACCTCTAGGTGTCCCTAATAGGAAGAATGGTGTCTCGTGAGGGTTTTTAGCGGATACTACCCACAAAATCCAAATGCAGTATGTGATGATCCTAATGTACTACATGAATGCAAAATTTTAAACAAACGGAGACTCGATTTACTTCAGAATAGTTGCAACAAAATAATGTATCAATTTTAGTCAACTTCTTCAAATTTTTGGTTCCTCGCTAATCACAAATTCCAATATAACTCAAGTTTTCATACATTAGATACTAGTTTGGCCGGTTGTTTCGGTCGATAGCATAATGCAGCCATGAAATAAATTCTTCACCGTTAATCACAATTTTTTTCAAAATGGTATTTTTCATTTCCATTTATATAACAAGTCAAATCAATAAAGTCAAAAAGTATTTGGGTTTAAAAGCTTAGTCTCTCTTTGCTAATTTTATTTATTATTATTTTATACACCTAACTTTTGGACCAAGGTATACCACACATGCACTGCCTCGTGGGCTTACATGAGAGTTGGGACAGAGCTTAGCGGATTGTGCAAACCGACGCTGACTATGTCAGAAAAGGTCGGTAATCCTTAGGTGATTATGTATTTAATTTCTTTATACACCTACAGAATGCTGAGTCCAGATATACCATCCATGCACTGCCTTGCGGGCTTACGTGAGAAGAGTATAGAGCGTGGCGAGTGCACACACTTTCATAAGTGTGCATATCTATTGACTCTATGTGTTTCTTATTAGATTTTTTTGCTTTTTTTTGATTTTTTTTTTAAATTAACTAATGAGGGTTATGCAAATCAACTTAGCACCACTTAACATTTATGATTTGAAATGTCAAACATGTACTTTAATCTGCCCTTTTTTTAAACAAAGACTACAGTTTAGAAAGGATTTCATAACCATCACCTTCGAATTCCCCTATACACTAACCTCACTATTATCGCTTGTAACTCAACTTTTCATTATATTTTACATTTAAAATTAGTGATTCACAAAAAAATTCATCAATTGACTTTAATTGTTTACTTACCTTGTCTTAACTAATTAAAAATAAATCAAAGTCTTAAAAAAATGGAAAATGAGATGAAGCCTGAATAATGAAAAAAAAATTGAAAACAAATAATGAGATGATTTTTTTTAAATAATACCACACTGTGAAATATGAACAAACAGTATGAGATTTTCATCCTCCCACACTAGAATGAGACAGTGTCCCAACTGTCAAACAGAATGCAAATGCAAAATAGAAAAATAAAATAAAATAAAAAATATACAACCTGATATGTACAAGATAGTGAGTGGCATATGCCGAGTAGCTAGGTTCATGGAGATCCACGAACTCGTCATCCTCGTGTTGTTCAAACTCTAGAAATGGCTTCAAGCGTTGTCCATTGACCTTTGAAATGGAACTGTCCCTAGGATTTTCAATTTCAACTGCACCACAAGGGTATACTATTTTCACAATATATGGACCTGTCCAACGGATCTCAATTTTCCCGGAAATAAATGAAGTCTGGAATTATATAAGAGAACTTTCTGACCTACTTCGAATGTCTTACGAAGTATGGATTTATCATGATAAAATTTAGCTTTCTCTTTATAAATCTTTGCATTTTCATACGCTTCATTTCTTAGTTCTTTTAGTTCTGACAATTGTAATTTACGATGCGATCCGGCTTTTTCTATGTCAAAATTAAGGTATTTGATTGCCCAAAGTGCGCGGTGCTCGAGCTCAACGGGTAGATGGCATGCTTTTCCAAAGACTAATCGGTAAGGTGACATTCCTAGATTGGTTTTATAAGCTGTGCGAAATGCCCAAAGGGCACCTATCAATTTAGATGACCAATCTTTTCTATTGGAGTTAACCGTCTTTTCAAGAATTTGTTTAATTTGTCTATTGGAAATTTCGACTTGACCGTTAGTCTGTGGATGATATGGAGTAGATAGTTTATGAGTGATAGAGTATTTATTAAGAAGAGATTCAAAAGCACGATTACAAAAATGAGAACCGTTATCACTTATAATGGCTCGAGGTGTGCCAAAACGGGAAAATATGTTTTCTTTCAAAAATTTGACAACAACTTTATTGTCATTCGTTCTGGTGGGAATGGCCTCAACCCATTTAGACAAAAGAATTAGGGAAAGGACCCATGAAATCGATGCCCTAAACATCAAAAATTTTGATGACAAGGATTGGGTTTACAGGCATCATGTTACGTTTGGAAATACAACATGTTTGTTGACATCTAGCACATTTGGAGCAAAATTTGTGGGCATCACGAAAAAGAGAAGGCCAGTGAAAACCGCACTGTAACACCTTGGTAGCAGTTGTCTTTGCTCCAAAATGTCCTCCACATGCTTGATTATGTGAAAAGGAGAGGATACTATGGAATTCATGTTCAGGGACACATCTACGTATTATTTGATCGGTGCAATATTTCAAGAGATAAGGATCGCCCTAGTAAAAGTTTCGAATTGTTTATCTTGTTTTGATCAATGGGAAGGTGTTTCATTTGTGACAAGATAATTTACGATGTCCGCGTACCATGGTGCACTGGAGAGGGAAAGAATTTATTCATCGGGAAAATGATCGTTGATTTGAGAGTTATCATAGTTTTCATGAACAATACGAGAAAGATGATCAGCTATGACATTTTCAGAACCCTTTTTATCCCGTATTTCTAGGTCAAACTCTTGAAGAAGGAGAATCCAACGGATTAAGCGGGGTTTGGCATCCTTTTTCATGAGTAAATACCGCAAGGCGGTATGATCAGTGTAAACTATGACCTTAGAACCTATGAGATATGATCTAAACTTATCGAGGACAAAGATAACTGCTAAAAACTCTTTTTCTATGGTTGAGTAATTCAATTGAGCTTCGTTAAGAGTTTTGCTAGCATAATAGATGACTCGAGGAAGTTTATCGATTCGTTGACCTAAGATGGCTCCAATGGTATAATCAGAAGCGTCACACATTAATTCGAAAGGCAAAGTCCAATTTGGAGGTTGGATGATAGGTGCAGCGGTCAAGATCGATTTAAGGGTTTCAAAAGAGGTTTTACATTCATTGGAAAATTCAAATTTAACGTCTTTAGCAGAAGATTCGAAAGAGGTTTTGGAATTTTTGAAAAATCTTTGATGAACTTCCTATAAAATCCTACATGGCCGAGAAATGAGCGAATGCCCTTTACAGACCTTGGAGGAGGAAGGCCAACACAACTTTTGATTTGTCAACTTCTAGGCTATTTTTAGAGACAACGTGACCTAAGACTATTCCTCTCTTAACCATAAAATGACATTTTTCCCAATTAATAACAAGAGATTTCTCCTTACATCGCTTTATGACACGTTCTAAACAAAGAAGGCATTGATCAAAAGATGACCCATAGATTGAAAAATCGCCCATGAAATCCTCCATCATATCAGAAAATATACTCATCATACATCTCTGAAAGGTAGCGGGAGCGTTACAAAGACCGAAGGGCATGCGACGATAAGCGAAAGTTCCGAAGGGACATGTGAACGTTGTTTTGTGTTGGTCCTCTAGCGCAATGGGAATTTGATTATAGCTGGAGTAACCATCAAGAAAACAATAATATTCATGACCGACTAAGAGTTCGAGCATTTGATCAATGGAAGGGAGGGGAAAATGGTCTTTTCTTATTGCTGCATTGAGTTTTCGATAATCGATGCAAACACGCCATTTTATTTTGACTTTTGTCGGAACAAGTTCGTTATTCTCATTTTTGGTCACAGTGATTCCAGACTTCTTGGGCACAACTTGTACCGGACTTACCCAAGTACTATCAAAGATAGGGTAGATAATGTTATTGTCTAAACATTTGATAATTTCTTCCTTTACCACTTCTCTCATATTAGGTTTTAATCGCCTTTGAGCTTCGCGAGTGGGTTTAGCCTCGTCGACTAAATGTATTCGATGTTCAATGATTGATGGACTAATTCCCTTAATGTCAGCGATTACCCATCCTATTTCCTCTTTATTTTCCCTTAAAATTTTCAAAAGTTGTTCTTCTTGGTCCTTAATGAGATCGAATGCCAAGATTACAGGGAAATTTTTCGAAGAATCTAAGTATGCGTACTTAAGATCGTTTGGAAGAGGTTTGAGGTCTAATTTAGGGCGTACTTCTTTTGAAGCTTCAGTAGACATCAACTGATTGAATTCTAGTGAATATGAGAAGAGCATGGCATATCATTTAATTCATAAATGTATTCATCTTCATGGAAGTTGAAATTAAAATGATCTAGGCACATGTTAAGAGACTCCGTAGTATCACTAAAATCATTTTCTACAATTGTTTGGATCATGTCAACTTCTTCTATTTTAATATCCCTTGGTTGTCTGTTAAGACTGAAAATATTTAGTTCAATGGTTAGGTGCCCAATGGAAAGTCGGAGTTGATCATTCCTACAATTTATGATAGCATTTGATGTTGCTAAAAATGGACGACCTAATATCAAAGAAATCTGACCATTGGGACTTCAGACAGGTGCAGTAGCTAGGATTATGAAATCGACTGGGAAATAGAATTGCTCGATTTGTATCAAAACATCTTCAACTATGCCCAATGGTTTTTTGACAGATCGATCAGCTAGTTGAATTGTGATGTTTGTAGGTTTTAATTCCCCTAGTCCAAGTTGACAGTACACAGTATAAGGCAAAAGATTCACACTTGCTCCAAGATCGAGTAAGGCATGACTAATGTGAGTGTTATCGATTTAACAACCGATTGTTGGACAACCGGGGTCCTTATACTTGATTGGGGAGGGATTTGAAAGAACAGAGCTAGTGTTTGCAGTTAGAAATGCAGTCATAGGAACGTTAGTGGAACGTTTTTGAGTACATAGCTCTTTCAGACATTTGGCATATTGAGGAATTTGCTCAATGGTATCAAGAAGTGGAATATTGATTCGAACTTGTTTAAAGATTTCAAGAATTTGGTCAAAATTAGCGGGCTTCTTCTTTTTGTTGAGTCCATGGGGAAATGGAGCAATGGGTTTGTAGACTCATTCGGAAGTTTTTTCATTCGAAGAAGAAGGTGTTATATTAGAGGGTGAAGATAAGGAAGCTGGAATGTTGGGGTTGCCAACATTAGAAGGTGAAGAGTGGCCGGAATTGCCAACCTTAGATGAAGAATTAAAGTCGTTTTGATTGACAACCGTGGTTGTCGACTGAGTTTCATAATTTGGAACATGGGAAGATTTAAGAAGGATGTCGGGGTTGCCGACGTTGTCGCCTACCTTCTTTCCAGACCTTAATGTGGTGACAGCATTAACCGGGTTTACATTTTCGTCCTTACAAAGATTTACTCCTCGAGAGTTATACTTTGAATTCACTTCGGTTTAACTAGGAAATTTATCTTTCTCATTGATTTTCATGAGATCCTTCATCATTATCAACATTTGTTCATTTTGTTTGGTGATTTTCTCAATTCTTGCATCTTGGTTAGTGATTTGTTCATTTTGTTTACAGAGTTGTTTTTTTAATCGAGCAATTTCGTGTGAAGGCTGAGAAGATTGGGTTGATGGGTTGAAATTAGGATGCCTGTATGGTTGATTCGAAGGTTTTGTTTGAGGAGTTGGTTGTGAATTTTGAGCATTAGATGTTGGGGCTCGATAAATTGGATTTGGTATCATCGGATACATATGCGAGGGATTAGCCACATAATTAGGATTTGACCACGAAAAATTTGGATGATGCTTCCAGTTAGGGTTGTATGTGGATGAATAAGGATTGTTTTGATTTGGTCTTGTGTGCAGTAATGAGGTAGTCTTTCTCCTTCTTGAGGAATTTGGGTATCTATAGGAAGATGTGATGGGTCAATGGCATGTACTCCTCTGTTTGGAGTACGAATTGGAGCACGAATTGTTTCCCATTGCGTATCCTTTTCCGAATACTCTTCTAAAAATTCCCAAGCTTCCTCGTCTGTTTTTGTCATGAATTCTCCTCCGCACATTGATTCGAGTTGGGATCTTGTTTGATAGTTAAGCCCTTCATGAACGATTTGGCACAAAACGTGTTTAGGGTTTGCATGATGTAGGCAACTATATAACAATTGATTGAACCTTTCAAAATATTTTGAAAAAAGTTTCTCCTTCGTTCTGAGAGAATTGGTTGATTTCAGTTCGAATTTAAGAGTTTTGTGGAAAGGAAAAAACTTTTTCAAAAATATAGTAAAGAAATTGTCCCAACTTTTAATTGAATTTTTAGGAAGAGAATTAAGCCATCTTTTCGCACTTTCTAGAAGTGCAAATAGAATAAGCCTTAGCTTGATGGATTCATTAGAATGTTGTTGCATTTTAGTTGTAGAAGCATATAACTCAAATTCACTAAGAAATTCATATGCATTTTCAGACCCAGTGAATTTTGGTACCCTTGGATAAAAGAATGTTTTAGCTCAAAATTATTTCCTTCGGCAGGTGGAAATGAAATAACCGAAGGTTGAACGGTCCTACTTGGATAGCATCGGTCTCTAAGGAATAATGGTCGGTTCTCATGTAATTCATTATTTCCAACATGTGATTTAGGTGATGATTTTGGTGAACTGTGATGTGAATTATGTCGTGAACTGTGATTACTCATATCTGTTTGATTTTAAATTTCTGTTGCTTTGTTTAATGAGATATTTTGGCTTTCTAAATGGTTAAAATTATTTCTTGCCCAAACGCGCATAAACAAATCAAGGTGTTGTCGCCAAAAGTAAATTTAAACGGTTTTCAGTTGGGTACCTATAGAGTAGAAAATTACTTACAAAGGGGTATGGCAGTCCGTCCAATGCAACTGAGTAGCGCTAGTGATTCAAACTCCACTGTTTGTAACCACTCGACTTCTAGATCCTTGTTGTTGAATGGCCGAGATTTACTGAGTTGGAGCTATTTGCTTTATTTGATTGCTTATTATTTGATGCTACTGACGTGATTCACGTGAATCTGCTAATGTGAACAAAAATAAAAGCATAAAAATGAAAAATCAAAGCAAAGAGTGAAAAGCATAAAGTGGAAAGGTGGCAAGGCAGAAAGCTAAGATGACGTGAATGCATAAACGTGCATGGCAGATAAAGTACACAGCAAGATATTGTAGAAGCCGAAAATTAAAATATGAAAACTAATGCGAATGCTAATGTGGTAAAAAAATGCTAATGTGAATGCAAAAGTTGAAACATGTGAAATTTAAACAGAACAAACGTGAAATATAGTGGCAGTATTTACTAAAGGTGAAACGTGAAACGGAAATTAGTGCACTAATTGAAACATGAGACTGTTACATGAGTTATGAAAGTGAAAATGCAACCTTACGTGTGAACTAAAAAAATGAAAAAAATGCAAGCTTCGTGAGTGAACTGGTAGGAGATAGTACGTCGGTATGAGAATGAGGTATGGAATATGAACAAGAAATGAATTAATGCAAGTAACAAACTACTGGATTAATGAAAATTAAGAGATGGTTGCGCGAAAACAAATGCAGCGAATGAACTTTTTTTTTGAAGTAAAACGCTACTTTGACGAAAGGAATTGAAAAACGGAAAAAAAATTGATTTTTTTTCTGAAAACTAATGCAAAAATAATAAATCAACACGAATAGACTTAAAAAAACGAAAAATCAAAAATTTCAAAATAGCAATTCCCTGGCAACGGCGCCAAAAACTTGTTGCGACTTTTCTATTGATTAGAAAAGCACAAATTTAATTAATTCTGCAAGCACACATGCATGTAGTATGCAGGTCGAACACAGGAAATTGTATTTTAAAACAATTGAAATCCATAGTTAAATCTTAGGCGTGTTAAACGAATCCGACAGTGAATTTGAACAGAAAATAAAAGCAATAATATGCTTCGAATCGATTCTGAAACTAATCGAAATTGCAACCAAAATATAAAATTGTAAAAATCAGAACATAAATTGAAATTGCGGAAAAGAAAATAACAGAGCAAACAACTAAAATATTTATTAACTAATTGAAAAAAGTGCAATAACTAAGAACAAGAATAAATAAATTGCTAAATCTAATCAACAATCCTATGTATTCTGTTCGAAAATAAAAACATTGCTGAATTTAAAATTAAACTTGAAGAAGAGTGATGGGGTAAGAAATCATCCCTTCTGTTTTGCTCTATGCTATATTTATATACTTCAGCTCCGAAATCAAGTCCAGCTTTTTGGGTCCACATCACTTACTCTACCGAAATATATGTACTGACCTGTTCAAGCTTCAATTGGTGAAAGAAAATAATGTGGCCACGTGGCCATTGCTTGAATTGGTACTCACGTTACCATGTTTTGAGACATATACCGAAGCTTTGAAATATGGGATACAAAGAGTAAGTGAGCTGCTCCTTGCAATGGTCCCACCTTACTTGAAAATGTGACAATGCTTTAAATCTTAAATGAAGCCCAATTACACACGTGATCTAATCTTGAATTTTTCTCATTTTTAACCAAATGTGACCGTGCTTGATAATATATGAAGGCGAGCTGGGTATTTTTGAAATGATATGCGCTTTTGCTTTGATTTATATGGTGCTCAAAATGTTGCACTCTTTACTGCGTGACTTTTGAACAATGGACGGCATAACCGGTTAATTTCAACGTTGCGTTTCGGAATCTATAATCTGCAAAACCATAATAAAATACCCGTATAATACCACTTTATTAAAATAAAAATATATGAAAAAACAGTTTAAAATGCAGAAAAATACGTTCATCAATAAAGTCAATTGTGACACTATGAAGTTTCCAAGAAAGCACCCCTTAAACATATACGCTGATACTATAATTTGTAACATCTTGCTCCATCACCCTTGTCCGGAGTCGAGGATGCTAAATCCAAAACCTGGTGCTATCGCAATAGTGTCATAACTTCACAAAAGTATACCGTAATATAAAATCATTCAGAGTATATGACTTTAAGTGGAAGTAATATTATACATTCATATCTTTATACAACATGATTACATAAGATCCATAAGTTTAGCCATTACATAATTATATCTTTATACAACATGATCACATAAGATCCATAAGTTTAGCCATTACATAATTATACATATAAGTACATAAAAGAGATAATATACATAATATAAGTCTTCACTTCGGTGCATCCATCTAACTTCTAGAGTCAAACTACTAACTGTCTAATCCTAAAATGTTTAAGGGTGTCATCATGAGCAACACAGACCTAGTGAGGTATGTATCTAATCTATAGTTTTCAAGTCATGTCATAATAGGTCATGTTATAAGGATTTTCAAGTTTATCATAAAGTAATTTCTTTGGGATAATACTATATCAAAACTCAAGATGATATTCAAGATAAATTTCCAAATATTACAAATAAATAAAACCAAAACAAATTTTCAATAGTAATTTTGGTGTGTGGTTCTTTTATCAAAACCAAGATCATATTCATCAAAATTCATATTGACACTCAGTCATGAATCTAGATCGCACGCTTTGTTTAGGTTAGACCCTAGGATATTTTATCCTATTACCGTCGACATCTAAACACCAAATCAGGACGAACTCTACTTGTTGTAGTAACAAAAGGTGCCATAGAGTAATAGTGCACTACCCAAGGTCTATGATCTTATATGGCACATCTGAAGGTAAACATCAATGATGAAGTGATTCATAAAAATCCTTTCATAGGTAAAAGCAAAGTATTCTCCCAAAATGCTTTTATATATTGTAAATCATCTTCCAACATAGGTAACTCTTTTCTTTTGCAAAACCCAAACTTTCAACTTAAGAAATCATTTAGGAGATATTAAATATGAAGTTCTATCTAATAAAATTATTGTTTTCGAATCATTTGACATATCTCAAAAATATTATATGAGTCAAAAGTTATGATGTTTACATTTAAAGTTGTCGAATTTGAATTACAAATTATGTGCAAAACATAGTCCACTTTGCAATAGGTTTTTAGGGTAGTAAATATTCAAAATTTAAAAAGTGTATAAAATAAAAGTTATAGATAATTAAACTAGTTTTCCAATAAGATAAATTTCAACAAAATCCATTCATGGAATCAGAAGTTATGGTCAATATACTACAAGGTGTTTTTGGTTAGTCATCATATTTATTTCGACCTAAGAATTCGAAGTTGTGAAAAAAATTAATATGGAAACGTCATAAAAATAAAAGTTGTAGATCGTTGAGTTACATTTCCAAAAAATTAAAGAAATCTAAAATCCGTTTGGATTTGAAAAGGTTATAACCAAATTACTCAGAGGTGTTCAAAAAATTTCAAGCTACCATTATCTGTACTAAACAGTTTTTTTTTGAATTGGTACTTTATATGCAACAAATCATTGGGACAACATATCCCATGTCAAATAAACGTTCGAAAGCAAGTTTCGAACTTGTGACATCCTGCAACAAAGCCGAATCAATCAACCACTTGGACAAAGGTTCTAAACAGTTTTTATTATCACATAATAAAATAACATGAATTTAAATAGCTTTTCTCACCCCCAATGTTCTGTCAGTGTAGTCTTTGATTTAATCCTCTCGATCTTTCTTATTTTCCTTAGCTCTGCATGCCTTTACTAAGGAAGTTGTTTAAAACTAAGAGAAAAGAAGAGATATAAGGTGATTTGGGAAAGTAAAGTGCTTTTCTAACTTTTACAAAATGGGGAGAATGTTCCCTTATTTATATGTGTAATATTTTTCATTTAGAACCCTTGATAATGTTATTTGCAACAAAGTTCATTCTTCCATCTTAAGCCATTTAGTTCCTTCCATTATATACCACTTTTCACTTTTCATCTTAAGTCATTTCATTCCTCCATCTTAAACTACTTCACCCATTCCATCTTAAGCTTCTTCTTAAGATGACAAATGTATGCATATGTTAAATTTAGATAATACATTAGCTTATTTACACTTGTCATAAGAACGTTAATTTCTTTATTACTTTATGACCTAACCTACACGTTCATAAATACACACACATACAGAGACACCATTGGTTTTCTAAACTTAAAAATATGTAGATAAATGTATATGTGTGTGTGTATAAACTTAAGATTTCGTTAGGCCATTTCTACATATTGCTCAATAAAGGATCAACGCATTATACTTGTTAGTATAAACATTAAACAAAGTTGTTCCTTTGCACACCAATATATGTGATATAACTTTACATAAGATCGTTATAAAAATCTCTACAAACTTCTCATACCTGGTATTCAAGTCAGGTCATTACAAGTTGAGAGGGGAAATGTCACTTAGAAAAAGATCCTACCTTTTGTAATACAATAAGCATAAGATTATTTGCAAATCACTATCAGCTTCTATGAAAGTGGTTTTAGAGTCTCCAATATAGTAAATATCAAAAAACTCAGTGGAGTGAAATGTTTGCAAATGCCACATGTTTTATTTCTAGCCATAGAAATAGAAGAATCCAAACAAAACCTAAAATGACAACTTCTTAGTTTAAATCGAATGCTACCATAACACTTGCAGGGCTATTGTAGGTAAAAAAAACATAAATAGATTTAACATTTTAAGAAAACTTATAATTATTTACTATAACGACCCGCACTCTCGACCCTCGAATGTCGACACTAATACATCAACGGTATTCGTATGTCGAGCATTCAAGTGTCGTAAAGATGACCTATTAGGGTAAAATAAATGAAAAACAATAGAACAAGCAAAGAAGAACACAATATCAGAATCTCATAATAGAATGATAATATATAATATCAAGGGAATAATACAAAGGGTTACTCTAAATACAGAAATATTAGAGTTACTAAAACCTAATACCATTATTAGCCTGGACATTTACAACTATCTGTCCTCACAATACTGGTATATTCAATACAGAAATGCAGTGGAAATAAGAATACTATGGTAGGCAATCATCTAGCCCTTCTTCATAATCTCATCCATAGCTAAATATGGAAACATACATAGGATCAATCCAAGCATTATATGAAAATAACACCCGAATCAGTTTGGCAAACCAACGTGAGAAACTCAAGATGTAAACAATAAGTAATAGTAACCATTGAGACCGTATGGATTTCCATAACATTTTCTCCCTCACAAAACCAACCATTCATTAATTTTAACATATGGTGACATGATAGATAATATCTAGAGTATAGAATATAAATCATATCAAATAGTCGTTATGCTTACATTGGTCACACCACAACATATTTAAAGTACAATTAAAATCGTTAAGCTATGTTCACATGATGGATTTTCCACTGAGGTCTCTTTAGTTAAGACGAAATCCAATCTCCATGCACAAGGATTAGAAAACACCTTCCGAACGACCTATATCTCTAGATAAAATATACCATAAGGTAAATACAAAGATCCATGCCCGAACATAAAAATGAACCACGTGGTATCAAATATCATCAACTATCGTACGCAACATCGATAAGCATAATCTAGATATGAAGTTAACAATACCCATTTGTGGGACTATAAACCCCAGATTGTGCATCCTACTCTGTCGTTAACCATTTCTGATATCGAGGTTACATTCGACATCTTACACACGAATCTTCGTTACTCAAAAAGAATATGAATCCCTATATGGATTTCCACATCTCAAACAGATCATGAATCACCACATGGATTCAAGCATTTCGAATAGATCGGGAACCTCCACATAGGTTCCCGGCATAAGTCCTCTGAGAATGCTAATGATGTCCTCACTCTTTGAATACTCCTCAAGATAGACAGTCTCACACGATAACATCGTTTGAAATGTTAACGCAAACATCCCCCTTGGACTTAACCTTAGGATTGACAGTTCAACCCTATAACATTTCACTTCACAACCGCTTTCAAAACATAGAACTCATATACTAGTTTTGAAGTGGTATTCAATAAGTAAACCACTTATTGATCTTGATCCCTCCAAAACTAATTCGATGAATATTCGGTAAACCCAATTCTGGTTTTTTCTAAAGTAAGAAAAGCTAGAGACGTTGTGTACCAATACTCCTCCTTGGGGGTTATTAATGGTATAAATCGTGAAGCCTTTCGATAACTCCTAAGTCAATATTAGGTCAAGTTCGATAATCGACTAATCGACTATCTAGTCAAAAAGTTATTTATACAAATCACGATTTGTATGCTTAACTCGTTTCTGATATTCCAACTCAACTATTCCTTGTCCAAAATGAAGCCAGGTAAATTTGAGCATTGGTTGCATCAAGGCTTGCCTAGACACTTCAATCTTAAATCTCATAATAGATAAGTTTTCTTTCATCGGCATTTAGTGTTAAATATAGTATCAATGATTTCAATAAACGATAAGAAATCAACATGATTAACGTATTTTCGACATTTTTCGACTTACTGTTCCTCGGCCCAGAGGAAAGCCCCGTAGGTTAGAGGTTTATTGCTCCATCTCTACTCGACATCAATCTTAACTCTCACAAATAGATAAGACCGACTTCATCGACTTTTAGTGTTAAGCATAGTTAATTGCTTTTTAAACAAGTAATTAAATAGTCAACCATTTTTCCATTTAGCAATTCTAACCCCTTTTCTAAACCTTTTGTTTATACTTTTAAAACACTTAAAAAAATACTTATAACAGGTTTTAAAACATTTATCCAAAATATTATTTGAAAATAACAACTTTACAATTTTCCTTAATACTCGAAAACAACATGTTATCAACAAAATATCTCTTCTTTAAAAATTCACAACTAATTCTTACAAATTTATAAATATCTCAAACTATTTTTGAAATACTCTAATATGAGTTAGTAAACACTTATAAAAAGAATGAAACAAAATACTTAAATCTAAATATCTTTTCAAAACTTTAAAGTCCAAAGATCAAGGCTAAACGGGAAAGTATTGCACTAGCGATGTTTTAACCACTTTTTGAGATGTTACTTAACTTTTTACTATTCAAGTTCTGATAAAAACAAACATACATTTAAGAAATTATAAATATGGTGAAAAACCCCTAAGGATACATCTACACAGTTCTATAGAATTCGCTATAAATAAGGCAATTCACAAGTGTATCTGTAGCGACTATCGCTATAAGTGCATTTTTAAATCTGAATCTGATCTAAACCAAAGTCCATCTATAATCTATGTGCTTTGTTCAAGATCTTGTCACAAGTCATACTAGTCTATTCCAAGTCTGTTCAAGTACATATACATGGATCACATATGTCACTTACTTTTAAAGTAGAAATTCAAACCAACGTTTTAACATAAGTTAACGGCAATTAAATCAACATAAACACAATCAATACAACATATATATGTTTTATATTTTTCATTAAAAGGGAGGCATAAACTCACCTTTAACCACACAATAACCAAGATCCAAAAACTAAAGTCCAAACCCAAGCTTGCAATCATCTTCTTCCTCCCGCTTGCTTTGCACTTGCTCTTGCCCTTCCCCCTTGCTTATAGCTCATGGCCTCTTCTTGGTGCAGGAGTTTGGATTTGCTTCTTCAACTTTTGGCTAATTATACGTTGTTCTTATATTATACCAAGCCTCATGGAAAAGTATGAAGTGATTTGGAGTTGATTTGCAACCATTTCTTTTTAGAACATAAGAGAGAAAGAAGAAGAGAAGCCATGGATTTTTAGGACTCACTTTGTAATTTTGGTGAATGAATACTAAAGATATGCCCTTACTTATATAGGCCTGTTCACGGAGTTACTAAAAACTTCTACCTCTCATGAAAGGTCATAAAGGAGCCTCCTTCTCACACGATAATCTTATGTTACTTATCCATTATGCATATTGCCATTTTACCCTCACCGTGATAATATCTCGTATCCGTTAGAACTTTCTAGAACATTCCAAGCCTAATGAAGAGCCGTGTGTGTTGATTGGTTGCTAATGTGTTCATTTGATCATTAGACAAGTGCATGAATTCGAACAATTTATATCGATTGAAAAGTTGTTTACCATAAACCGATTTCTGGTCACACTATCGATTTTCCATCGAAGAATATATTTTTGTAAAAAAAATTCATGAACAAGTTTCTCATCATTATTTATTAATTATATGTTGTCTAACAAGATTACAAAATCATATTTATAACACTTTATTATATACCAAAACATTACGATATTTGAAGATGAAGTGTTCGAATTTTAGGGTAGGTGCATTCTCCCCCACATTAGAACATTTCATCCTCAAAATCCAAAAAAGAACGATAATCAAAGGAGATGGAACAATATATATATATATATATATATATATATATGTATGTATGTATATAGTACTGCTGAAACTATATACAAACAAAACTGCAATCTGAAATGCAAACTAAGCGACTCCACCTCAAGCATTGAGTACACTATAAAAGATATACGATACTAAGATAAGAAAGAACCCCTAGTCTATAAGCACTCTGGGTAGAATTCCTTCAAACTATCCTCTATCTTTCACGGTATCACCCCGAGCATCCTTGCACTATGAAACTTCTAACCTTAACAAAGGAATAAGCATATAAATACTCAATTAACATTCACAATACTAGCAACCAATGCCCTTGTTTGCTCAGGTTCAAACTCTCTCATTGTCCAAGGACGATAAACAATCTACTAACATACCTTTCGTTCAACAATCTCAGATTATTACTTAGACGATTATTCATGCTATCTCATAGTAAATCGAAGAGTCATTCTCTAAAATCTTCATAAGTCAACAAAAATAATATACAAATACACTAGAGCCCATACGATGCACATAAACCATTTGTAAGCAATATCCAATCTGATCACTTACTTGATTACATAGATTTCACTTTCCAACTAGTATAGATCAGTTCACCTCTCTAGTGCAGACTCTGATTTGGTTTCCTGATTAGAAACCTTCATTCTCCTTACATAACCATATGCTATGATAGAAAACATCAAGACCGTACCACGAACCTGTATCAAGTGTTCGCCGTTAAGAATTGAGTGAAAAAACCTTGTTCAAACCAGTGTAAACCACCTCGAAAACATGTACTCAAATACTGAATCAAGAATGCTCATGCAAATAAAATGATTTATGTACAACTTACGCATTTATCCTATTGGTTTCTTAACTATGCCAATATCTTCTTAATAACATTCATTTACACAAATAGTATGTCATTCAATACCAATTATTTATGCATCATGTCATAAACCATAACTTTAAGTTTAATCATTTTATAACTTAAGTTTATACTCATAATACTCCATTACATCATAAGAGTATATACAAAACATCATTTTGTTTACCTAACAAGTATGTTTAACCATTTAACACTTGCTTGAACTTCCTACCTTCTCAATTCAAGTATTATATAAACTTAACTTTATATTTTCAAAAACACTTAACTACAAGTTTAAAAACAACTCGGAAGTTACCGATTATCCAAAACCGTTGAAACTTCCATTTCATTTTAACAATGAAACTATTAATCAACGTATCATATCATGATGCATATACCATACTTTCCTAATGCATAGGCTACTTGTGTCCATGAATAACAAGAAAACTTTAAAACCAAACATTGGTTTTCATTTCAAATCATTTTGAATTAATATATACATATAACCTTTGTATATCAAATCATACTTTGGGATTAAATAAAAATCCATTTTATCAAAACGAATTAATAACATCCCACACTTAGAAACCAAAAACGAATGTCGATGATGTTGCAGTCATCACAAGAATTATTTCCAAGCGACAGAAGCGAGTTCAGTACATCCAAACCATACTCATGGTACCTACCCAAATTCATTTCAAAACGGTAAAAAATACTTCGTATAATAATAATAAGTATCTGACCTCAATTTTCTGAACCAACTTCCCCAAATATTTACTTTCAAATAATACTAATATTATTTTCTCTAAAATTTGAAAAATATTTTCAAAAATACCAGGATTTAAGTTCTCAGTCTTTGTTTAAATCCTTTTCATTTATAAACCACATTTTATAAACCATACTTTATATAAAATCACTTGCTTATATGAATCTTCTCACAAATATTTGTTTCCAAAATATTCTATCTTTCCATTTTTGCTATAGTAAAAATCTTTTACTAATTTTTACCCTTAACCCAACATTATCATTGAATGCCTTATAGTCAAACCATGAAACTTAATTCATAAGGTGCTCATTTTAATGTACCCCTAATTACTGTCTACCCACCCTATGATGTAGAAAAGTAAAGCTACTTATAAATTAGTTGAGCATAAATCAATAACAATCAATATTGAATGTTCCTAACATGCCGAGCACTAAACAGTCAACATGACAGGATATTAAACAATGAGAAGTAATAATATCAAACCAAACACGAATATGTAAACTACAAACAAATGGTATACCTTTAAGAATCCCTTCTTCTTCTCAGCTATAGAAGTGGAAAGTGCTGAAGCAAGTGCAAAAGCTGTAGGCTATTGTCCTATCTGAAGCATAGGACAATCTTTGACAAAATGATCATGCAGATGGCAACCGTATCAACTCCTCGGTGCAAACTGTGCATCAAACTTCGGTGCCTCTTTGAACGGAGCTCTCACCACGAGTCCTCCCCCTTCCACTAAACATTGATTAGAAAAGTGACCCTTCTTCTCACACTTGTAGCAATCAAGAGTGGACCTATTCTTCGATGACTGAAGCTGACGCTTGTCGTCTCTAGCCAGCGTAGATAAAGACGGCCTTGGAGCCGAACCCTCGAACAGAAAATTCATACTTATAATATCCTTGAATATTCATTAAATATGATCCGTTATATCCTTACATACTATATTGTATAAACTAATCCAAGCCCGGACTTCGATGATAGTCTCGATATCATTGAATCTCTTTTTGCCCAATATCTCAAACTCGTGTCATATTGAAGCAAAGTCTTCCTATGGTCGATCCTACACCATTTCTTCTTCTACATCTCTCTTAGTAATAGAAGCTCTAGCATTCATAGTTCTTACTACCTAATCAAAGTGGAATAGCTATAGGAAACTAAAGGATAGAGTTATTTCAAAGAAAGAGTTACCAGAAGGAGATATTCCTAAAGAATAATTTTAAAAGTCTAGTTTTCAAAATACAAATATGCTCTCATATGTATAATACATTCGACTCATTCCAGGGTGTCGCTTACGCTATCCCTAATGAGTCATACCCAACCAAAGCCAAGGTGTTCGCTCAACCTTGTGTTTTGATATCGGCTGTAACGACCTGCCCTCTCGACCCCTGAATGTCAACACTAATACATCTGAGGTATTCGTGTGTCGAGCATTCAAATACAGGAAGGATGACTTGTTAGGGTAAAATAAAAGAAAAGGATTAGAATAAGAAAAGAAAAACACAATATTAGAATCTCACAATGGAACGATAATGTATAATATCAAGGGAACAATACAAAAGATTACTCTGAATATAGAAATATCAGTTATAACTGTCCATCCTCACAATGTTGATACATTCAATACCGAAATGTAGCAAAAATAAGAATAATACGGTAGGTAATCTGGTAATCATCTAGCTCTTCTCCATAAGCTCTAAAGCATCCATAACTAAATATGAAAACATACACAGGGCTGCCCGAGCATTGTAAGAAAATAGACCTGGATTAGTTTGGCAAATCGACGTGAGAAACTCAAGACATAAACAATGAGTAATGGTAACCATTGAGACCGTATGGATTCCCATAACGGTTTTCCCCTCAAAGAAACCAACCATTCATTAATTTTAACATATACTGATATGATAGACAATGTCTAGAGTGTAGAATATAAATCATATTAAATAGCTGTAATGCTTACATTGGTCACACTATAACATATTTAAGCTATAATCAAAAGTGTTAAGGTACGTTTGCATAATGGATTTTCTAAGAAGATTCCTTCGGTCAAGCTGAAATCTAATCTCCATGCACAAGGATCGGAAAACACCTTCTGAATGTTGTATATCTCTAGATAAATATACCATAAGGTAAACACAAAGATGAATGCCCGAGCATAAACATGAACTACATAATATGAAATATCATCAACTCCCAGGTTCAACGTCGATAAGCATACTCAAGATCTGGAGTTGATAATACCCTGTCATGGGACTGCAAAACCCCAGATTGTGCATCCTACTCTGTGTTTAGCCTTTTTCGATGTTGAAGATATGTTTGGCATCTTTCTCACGAGTCTTCATCACTCGAACAGAATACGAATCTCCAAATGGATTCCCACATATCGAACAGATCATGAATCACTACATAGATTTGAGCATTTCAAATAGATATCAAACATCCATATAGGTTCCTTGCATAAGTCCTCCGACGAATGCTAACACTGTCATCTTTCTTG
Organism: Allium cepa; assembly: GCA_030765085.1. Taxonomy (NCBI): domain Eukaryota; kingdom Viridiplantae; phylum Streptophyta; class Magnoliopsida; order Asparagales; family Amaryllidaceae; genus Allium; species Allium cepa. The sequence continues at coordinate 537,976,890 of CM060934.1, read as the reverse complement.
GAATACTCCTCAAGACAGACAATCCCACACGATAGCATCGTTTAAAATGTTAACACTGACCTCTCCTTTGGACTCAACCTTAGGATTGATAGTTCAACTATATAACATTTCACTTCACTACGGCTTTCAAAACATATAACTCGTATACTAGTTTTAAAGTGGTATTCGATAAGTAAAACAGTTACCAATCCTGGTCTCTCCAAAACTAATTTAATGAATTTTTGATAAACTCAATTCCGGTCCTTTCAAAAGTAAGCAAATGCTAGAGACGTTCATATCAATACTCCTCCCCGGGGGTTCTTATTGGTATAAAATCACATAGCCTTTCGATAACATCCTAAGTCAATATTAGATCAAGTTCGATAATTGACTAATCGATTATCTAGCCAAAACAATTATTTACACAAATCAGGATTCATACAATTAACTCGTTTTCGATATTCCAACTCAACTATTTCTCACCCAAGAGTGAAGTCAAGTAAGTTTGAACACTGGTTGCATCAAATCTTACCTAGATACTTCATTCTTAAATATCACAAATAGGTAAGTCTACCTCGTCGGCTTTTATGTTAAGTATAATATTGATGATTTCAATAAACAATGAGAAATCAACTCAATTAACACATTTTCGACATTTTCCGGCTTACCGTTCCTCGATCAAGAGGGAAGCTCGGTACGTTAGAGCTTTATTGCTTCGTCCATACTCGACATCAATCTTAACTCTCACAAATAGATAAGACTTACTTCATCAAGAGGGAAGCCTCTGTTCTAAACCTTTTGTTTATACATTTAAAATACTTAAAAATACTTATAATAGGTGTTAAAACATTTATCCAAAATATTACTTGAAAATAACAACTTTATCATTTTCCTTAAAACTTGAAAACAACATGTTTTCAACAAAATATCTCTTCTTTAAAATTCATAACTAATTCTTAGAAATTCATAAATATCTCAAACCACTTTGAAATGCTCTAACATGAGTTATTAGACACTTACAAAAAAGAATGAAACAAAACACTTAAATCTAAATATCTTTTCAAAACTTTAAAGTCCAAAAATAAAGGCCAAACGAGGCATTTTTTGCACTAGTGATGTTTTGGCCATCTTTTGACATGTTACTTAACCTTTTACCATTCAAGCTTTTAATAGCAACAAACATACAAATAAGACATTATAAATATGGCGAGAAACCCCTAAGGATATCTCTACAAAGTTCCATAGAATTCGTCATAATTCACAATTGCTGTTATAAACTATCGCTATAAGCGCAATTTCAAATCCGAATCCGATCTAAACTGAAGTCGACCTATAACCTATGTGCTTTGTTCAAGATCTTGTCATAAGTCATACAAGTCCATTTCAAGTTTGTTCAAGTCCATATACATGGATCACAAATGTCACTTACTTTGTGTTGTGAGATGGTATGCCATTTTTTTTGTAATATCCTTTTATTTAATAAAACGGTAGGGGCCCATTCAATCCCGCTGGCTATGCAAAAATAAATAAATTAATTAATTAAAAACAATCAAATCAACATAAACACAATCAACGCAACATATATACGTGTTATATTTTTCATTCAAAGTGAATGTTAACTCACCTTTACCCACACAAATAACTAAGATCCAAGAACCAAAGTCCAAACCCAAGCTTGTAATCACATTCCTCCTTATCCTCCTTGCTTTGCACTTGCTCTTGCCCTTCATCCCCTAACCTATAGCTCATGGCCTCTCCTTGGTGTGGAGGTTTGGCTTTGCTTCTTCAACTTTTGACTAGGTGAAATGTGTTTTAATATTATACTACGCCTTGTGACAAAGTTTGAAGTGATTTGGAGTTGATTTGCAACCATTTCTTTTTAAAACATAAGAGAGAAAGAAGAAGAGAAGCTATGGATTTTTAGAACATAAGCTTTGTAATTTTTATGAATGAACACTAAGGGCGTGCTCTTGTTTATATAGGTTTGTGCAAGGGGTTACTAAAACCTTCTACCTCTCATGGAAGGTCACGAAGGAGCCTCCTTCTCACATGATAACTTTATGTCACTTCTACTTTATGCATATTACCATTTTACCCTCATCATGATAATATCTCTTATCCACTGTAACTTTCTAGAACATTCTTAGCCCAATGAAGAGGTGTGTGTATTAATTAGTTGCTAATGTGTTCATTTGATCATTAGACAAGTGTATAAAAGTTTGAACAACTTATATTAATCGAGAAGTTGTTTACCGATAAACCGATTTTCGATTACATTATCGATTTTCCATCGAAGAATATATTATAAACAAATTTCAAAAACAAGTTTCTCATCATTGTCTATTAATTAAATGATGTCTAACAAGGTTATAAAACCATATTTATAGCACTTAATTATATTTCAATATGTTACAATATTCGAAGACGAGGTGTTTGAATTTCTAGCCCGCTACGTTTACTAAAAAATATAAGTTTAAGAATGCAAACATACCTTTGATTATTATCAATATCCATGCTAAAAGCTACCAAATTAGAGTAATAATATCTCAAAACCAATAATCATATGAATAAAATTGATGTAACATGCAATACGAAATGTAAAAAAAAAAGTATAAGTTGTAGAAAATAATGTTATCCGTAACAAAAAAAACTTACCTAGATCAACAATTTGAGCTATTCTTTGGAGAATATAATAATTAAAAAATTGATTAACTTTTTAGTCGAGAAATAGAGATGAATGGAATTGATTTGAAGAATGATTTGAGTAAAGGAAATAAAATTTTGAAATCAGTTTTCAAAATCGGTAATCAAATGTGAGATTTACCAAAAGTTTTCGTTAATCTTAGTTTAACGAATGTGAAAGGGTATTTTTGTAGGGTTGGAAAAATCATATGGCCTGCAAATTAATTGAACAAAAAATTTGAATTTTTTTGAGTCTTGTGATGCCCTTAAAATTCAAGCAGCCAAAGGTTTGTCCTTAAGATTAATATCATCTTAAGATTAACATCATAGAGATATCGCCGTAAACGAACGAATGCAGATTCAGATAGTGTCATATGCATATCCGTATCATAAATCATTTTCGGATATCTACATATGTGAACGGATATTGGATATTTATTGAATATTCTTCGATCAATTCATAGCCAATAAATATAAACCAACAAATATAAAATTTTGATACATATAAATCCATTTTAGTACTAAAATAAAAAATAAAAAATATGATAAAAAAATAATTTTAAGCAACAAATATTAATTTTTATACATATATTAATTTTTTTACACAGATAACATAGTAAATGACAATCATTTTATTACTAAAATACAAAAAATAATAATTATAATCTTGATAAAAACTGAACGTATAATTCATGAATGCAGATCGAATTCATTTTTTGAATATCAGATAATTTTTCATGTTTTGAATACCTTCCATGCTTTTGGGAAAGTCGTCGACAGCCCTAAACAGAAAATGCTCCCTAAATATGATTAACGCAGCTTCCACTTGTTCCAACCTTTCCCGGCTCCTGTCCCGTGAAGGTGAAATACAGGCTGAAAACGCATTACACAAATCTCGTTTTCGAACGTAGGGGCTAGCGTCATACATTTAATACAGTCGCGCACGGGTGCTGCTTGCTAGTTCATCCCATAAACCCTAGTCTCAGCATTTCATATATTTTGGACGGCTGCAAAACAAGTTCTTTCCCGTTCGATTCAAAAATGTTGCTGCAAATTTCTTCTCCTTCCATTTCGTCAAATCGGACTTCTATTCTATCTCAAAAAGAAGATTTATTTGGAGTAAGCACTAAGTATGTATTCTACATCTTTCTTTACTTCCTTTTTCTTGAAATAAAAATAGTAAGATTTCGTTCTATTTCTATCTTTAATTTGCAGGGTTCATTTTCATTCAAGGAACGGCAATGGGAGTATAAAGTGTGTTTCTGTGCCTGAAACGGCTACGTCTACGGGTAATTTTTCTTTAAAATGTAATTGTTGATTTATTTTAATACGGACATAGTTCGTTTGATGAAATTACGTGGTGAAGCATATAGCTTTTATGTCAATGATTTATAATATGTAAAAACAAACTACATGCTTTTTCAGGCAATTGCTAATTGTAACAGACTTCTGCTCCACGACATATAACAAATAACTTAAATGCATATTTTTAGGTCGTCCAAAGATGATGATACTTAGAACTTGGAAATAATCCCAAGTAAGATGTACTATGACAATATCAGTTTCATGTCACACTTAAGTAGTCTTTTGATGTGCCTACACTAAGATAACTCCATTTATATGTTAGGTATTGCATATGTAGCTAGAGGACTTTGGTATTACCAATTGTATACATCTCAACAGTTGTTTAGTAGCTGACAACTCCTTTTAAAGAGCATACAGAAACAAAAAGTGACTAATAAGTAGAAATATAAGGAGCAACAATTTGTTGCTTATGATTATAAACATATTTTATAATTAATTTTGACAAAATATTGCACTTATTTTGATTTGAAAGTCAAATTTCATCCGAACACTTATACTCATAAATCACTATATAAAACTGTTTAGAAGTTAGCATTCGAAACTCCTTTCAAGGAGTTTCGAAATAGTTGTTGCCAAACGAGCTCTAATTAAAGTGTCATTGTGAAATTAAAAATTAACAAAAGAGTTGTGTGCTCTCCTCCATTACTAGAGGATCACACATTTTTCTCAAAAAATAAATAAATAAATAAATAAATAAATTAACAAAAGAGTTAGTTGTGTCCTTTTTCTCTATGATTGTACTTGATATAAACTTTCAAAAATATCCTTTTTGCTTACTTTTTTTTGGTGAAAAATGTTGCATGTGGTATACATGAGTATTAGCAATATATTTTTGCTTACTTTCAAATAGGAATGATTATTAGCTACAGGTTCATGTGTAATGCACATGAATGGAGCTACTACCTACTATACACGATTCAGTTGCAAGAATATTCCTAGTTGTTGTTAGTTCATTATTTGATCTCAAACTCTTAAAATGAAAACTTGATCACAAAGAATAAATATAGAACTATTAGTTTCTAATTTAAATTTGTAAATTGGGAACTGTGATAAAGCTACAGACATGCTTGGATTTGAACTAGATGGGAAAATGTTCTGCTTGATCAAAACTTATATCATTGATGCATAATAAATACTGCTATTTAGTAGTAGACAGTTAAAAAGGGCTTCTTTTATTTGTAAGGAGGTAGGTTCGTATTAGTAGCTTACAATGTAAATGTTATGGATATCAACAAAAAAAATTGACCTAATTTTAATGAGATAAGTATGATACTGTGCCTGGTGATGCATAATTGTGTAATGCATAAGTATTCTACAATTAACTTTATTTTATCCTGGTTGAAAAGCTTACACAACAAAAGTTGCTCGCAATGTGAATATGGGCAAACTTCAAGCTGGATATCTGTTTCCTGAGGTTAGTAATCCAGTTTCTATTCAACATTGTTTTAAACAAACAATAACACACTTTGCATGTGTGATATATTATATCTATTTTTTGGAAACCTGAAATTATGCCTTACTTTCATCCAAAATGTCATGTACATGCATTGCATTTGTTTCATCCTATTGTTGTACATCATAAGTTACTGTTTGTATGTAGTGCATTTTTATTCTTTGCCATTAGTATTCATAAATACAAATTAGGTGAAACTTTTGGACTAGTTCATAAATATTCAATATTACCTTATTATGTGTAGTCTAATTGTTATACATAATCATTCAATATATTTTTTCTTACGTGTAATCTACTATCATTATCTTCAAGCACTTGCTAACTAAGTTGGTGTTTATTAAAAATATATATGAAGAATTGGCAATCTACTTCATTTTTTAATGAGAATATTGATACTTCGTTCCTATAGAGTAGGAATTCCACCTGCAGTTCAAACTTAAGCTTCCCAACTAATTTATGAAACTTTGTTCTGCTGACCTTAATCGTCACAATCTAGAACACAAGTCCACGATTTATATGACCACTGACCAAGAAAACAGAAAAGGATATGCATAAGAATGATATATTGATCTAGGCTGTAGTTTTCTAAGACATGTTTTAGTGTATGTTGAATTGCAGATGGGGCAAAAAAGATTCTAAATATATTTTGAAACTGGTGTTATAACTACGTGAAGTAGGAATATTTCATACTCCATCAGCTACAAAAAGATTCGTTAATGTTTAACTGAATTTGTGTCATGGTACTAACTTGCCGCTCATCTTTGTGTCTCAAATTGCATCATGTCCATTACATTGCCTCTCATATACCTTATAAACATATTTTTTGCTTTTCCGGTGTTCAACTGAGTAAAAAAACATGTTCATGTGGTTGACTAGTTAAAAATACCTATTAACAACATTGGTATAATGTATTCAGTCAAGTAACCTTTATAATGTTACTCCTTTGGGTTTTTGGTGCATATCTTAGTGTATATGTAGTAGTTTATCAAAAATAGAGAAACACTATCAACCCTGCTCTTCAACTGGAAAAGATTCGTGTAGATAAACTATAGTTTTTTGTAACATAGGAGTAGACTCTTGTTTGAGCAGCTTCTTCCATTACGGTACTCGTTTGTCATTGCAAAACTTATCCGAGATTTGCCGTGTTCAAAGTTTTACCCCCAAGATTTTATTCAATTTTCAAGCTTTGAACTCCCTTTGAAACTACTTGTTACTTCTTTTTCCGTTTTCAATATATATACATTACAAGCTTAGTGCTTGCATTCTTCAAGTTCTACTTTAATGCTAACTTTTGAAGCTAGGTTGCAAAAAGAAGATCTGCTCATACATCGAAGTATCCAGATGCAAAAGTGATCAGCCTGGGTATTGGTGACACTACAGAACCAATTCCAGATGTTATTACTTCTGCCATGGCTAAGGTATATGAGTACAGCGTATTAATGTTAAGTATAAAACATCGGTGCTATTTAATTATGATTGTTATGGCAGTTTCAAAATCTTCAAAGCCGTCTTCAATAGCTATGCAACTATTGTTGCATTCAAACAGTTCAAGATGCAGCATATGTTGTATCTCTAGGCTCTAGCATTTCTTGTTAACTGCCGTAAAAGTTACAGCTTTATAAACATGTCAACCTGTTTTGACGTATCTGGGGTTTATACTAGTTACCATTAAGTTTTTGACTCAAGTGCATCATTCACTCATAAGAGTATGCCAAATAAGTAGTAGTAACAGCCACAATTGCTCCAACTTATCAAATGTAGTTTTCCTCATTAATCATTATTAGCTCATGATATGTGACACCAATCGTAAGATAGGGGTAATGGGATGTTAAAACTATTGGTTCATAAAATAAATAAAAAGCTATCAGCATGGATATTACAATATATGCCTCTGATCCTTTCAACACTTTGTCGATTGGTTTCATGTTATTGGCTCTTTCTTTTTTATTTGCTTCATTATTGGCTCTTTCTTTTTTATTTACTTCATTATTGGCTTAATACCAATTGTATAGGAATAATATGAAATATTTATTCATAAAGATGCATGTAATTTGAAATGTATGCTTTTGAGCTTTTTGACACTTTGCCAATCGGCTTTATGGTAGTAATTGTTTTAGAGGAAATTTGCTGCTATGTTTTTCTTTTCCTTGATGTGTTATTTTCAAAGTTATACAATATTTCATTATATGGAACCCAAAGCATCTCTTATTTTCTGTAGAGAGCACACGAGCTATCAACACTCGAGGGTTACAGTGGTTATGGAGCAGAACAAGGAGAGAAGGTTTTTTTTTTCCTTAAAAATTATTGTCATTGTCTATTACTGTTTTATGTGAAGCAAATCAATATTAGGATGCGTTACGATACTGAATTGTTTTCGCTGGCTCTTTTGTGGTTCAGAAACTTAGAGCTTCCATAGCCTCAACGTACTACAAAGATCTTGGAATAGAAGAACTTGATATTTTTGTTTCAGATGGAGCCAAATGCGATATCTCACGTCTTCAGGTTTAATTCTAATATTAGAACTAAATTAGTCTATTTTATTATTACTAGTATTGTTATGACTATGCTCTCTTGTAATGTCAGATTTCCAAAAATATCATATGATGTTGTCACTAGCTCCATCTTTACTTTATTGATGATGAATATGTTATCTTTGTCATACAGCTTCTTTTTGGTTCGAACGTGACTGTAGCTGCACAAGATCCATCTTACCCAGTAAGTTGTAACACAGTTTATTCTTCTAAGTTCCCTTCTAATTGGTATATGATATTTTTATCTTCTACATACTGCGATCATATAGTTTTTGATATAAGTACAAATCAACTACAGTTTTGTTAATCATTAAGTTCTCTCTAGTAATTTGATTTTTATTTTCAGGCATATGTGGATTCCAGTGTCATTATAGGCCAAACTAGCGAATTCCAGAAAGATATTGAAAAATATGGAAAAATTGAGTACATGAGATGTTCTCCTGAAAACGATTTCTTCCCTGATCTATCAACTACTAAAAGAGCAGATGTAATCTTCTTTTGTTCACCAAACAATCCAACTGGCGCAGCTGCATCTAGAGAGCAACTGTCACGTCTTGTTAAGTTTGCTAAGGATAATGGATCCATCATAGTATATGATTCAGCGTATTCTATGTATATATCGGATGACAGTCCACGTTCTATATACGAAATTCCCGGTGCAAAAGAGGTAGGCTTAATCTTTTATTCTTATTAGTAAGTTGCATATTGATACAATGACTTTTTTTGTGCATCATGTACTCTGGCTTAATGTGATCCACCAATTATTAGTGTTAATGGTGTATTTGATAAAAAGAATATCATTGCAAAGGCATTATGTTCATGCGTTGTTTTCATACAAGCCACGGTTACCTCGTTACGTTTCTGAGTGATATTGAATTCTTTTGTCCTTAATTCAAACACCAAGCACATGTGAGAGCTGGGGATATATTAGCTACCTCCAGTGCATATTCTAACTTCTTTATCTGTATAAGGTGAGATTTCTCTTGGTTTGTTTTTAATCGTAAATTGCCATTGTAGAGTCCCATAGAGTTTTAAATACCACATTCTTGTTCATCTGGTTGTTGCTCCATAAGAACAACAGTTCTCCCTCCAAATCATTTTCTGAAGTATGCTCAGTATTTAGTTGCAACCACATTGTGATTTGCATACAAGGCAAGCAACCATATGTACACACATAGATACACCGTTATTTGTTCTATTGATTCTTCATTTTGCTTTTAAGTGTTTTGTCAAGCAAGCGCCTTGTTAGAATCTTGCTTATCTGATTAAAATTTTGACATTCAGTAATCAAATTTTAAGGTGCAAGAATTTGCCAGACCATTATTACATTCTACAAATGGATTGTATCTAACAATTCTGTAGCATTTTTAAGATTCAATTTTCTTTCAGGTTGCAGTAGAGACGGCTTCTTTTTCTAAATTTGCTGGTTTCACGGGTGTTCGACTTGGATGGACAGTGGTTCCGAAGGAGCTACTCTTTTCTGATGGATTTCCTGTTGCCAGAGATTTTAACCGCATTGTCTGCACCTGCTTCAATGGCGCTTCTAATATTTCTCAGGCTGGCGGTCTTGCTTGTCTTTCTCCTGAAGGTCTAAAGGTAAGAATTCGTATTATTTCATGAATTTATTTATTTACATTTAAGAACCTTGAATCGTAGTTTAAATGATGCATTTTTATTGCATTTGGGCAACGGTTAATTTTATAATGTTAAAGGTTGCATGATAAAAAAAATTATATTTTAATTTATGAAGTTTTTTAAATATAAAGTTGTAATTTGGCTAAATCATGAAGTATGAACTGACACATCGGACGAGGTGAAACCAATTTCATGCTGTTATAAAAAGGTTGAAAGCATAAAATTTACGGACTTCACATTTTATTTTTATGAATGCGAAGATAAATTTGCTACTTCACTTGAAGGAGAAAACTTGTTATAATGTCAAAATTTCACTTAAGCATGATTTAAAATTTTGCTATATTTTGGGATATTCAGTTATTGCTATTTAGAGCATATAGCATAAAACTTGTCGGGAGAAAGAAAGTACTATTATTTACCTCGAACACGTGGTTGAACTATTGTAATATCATTTTAGGATCTTCCAGGTCAGATACATAAAACTGTGAAGTTGTATCACAACTACCAATAGAGCATATAGTATTATGAAACAAACTGAATCTTATATACATGGTCTACTTGTGTTTCTTCTGCTGCCTGTATGAGCACAAGCATTCTAAGTAGTAAACCATTGAAATGCTGTTTGATGCAGGCCATGAGTTCTGTTGTTGATTACTACAAAGAGAACACCAGAATTCTTGTCGAAACATTCACTTCACTTGGATTCAATGTACACGGTGGCAAAAATGCCCCTTATGTGTGGGTTCATTTTCCTGGCAAGAGTTCTTGGGACGTATTTTCTGAGATCCTTGAGAAAACTCATGTTGTCACAACTCCTGGCAGCGGATTTGGACCAGGTGGAGAAGGATTCATTAGGCTTAGTGCTTTTGGTCATAGGGAAAATATTCTTGAGGCTGCAGAAAGATTTAAAAAGCTCTACAAGTAAAGAAATAGTAGCATGTCCACCATTAAATTATTATGGGGGTTTCATTGCTGGTAGCGCACAATTTTTCTGTTAACTTATGCCCCTAGCTATTCCGAATTTTGTTGTTGTTTGGGATTATAATGTTGAATCAATATCTCTCAGTTGAAATTGTAGTCTTTTCTTTGTTTTGAGATGCTGAATCAGTTTCATTGCATTGTTGTTTTGTGAGCAAATAGTTCAATTCTTTTTTCTCATCGGTTTATGCTAAAAATGGAACGTTCTAGAAAAAGAGGAAGAAAAATCTCATGCAGAGTCCAACACCAGATGGTCTGCCAGATGGCAGTGGCATATACATCCTTACCATATCCAAGCATCCATCTTCAATCAATCAGATAAATCCTACTTGGCATAGCTTGCATCCACAACTGCCATTCACGATTTCGTTATATAAACCTGCTGTTATAATCTTAGTATCAATATCATCCAACACCACATTTGTGTAGAATGGCAGCCTCTGCAATTCAACGGTCTGCGTTTGCTGGCCAAACTGCTCTTAAGAGCTCGAACGAACTAGCCCGCAAAGTTGGATCTGCAGGCAATGGCCGCTTCACCATGCGCCGTACTGTTAAAAGTGCTCCACAAAGCATCTGGTAACTTTACATTTTTCACATGACGGTTTATGGTCAGAACTTCACAAAACGGTCCTATGTTATTAACAAAATATCATAACAGGTATGGACCTGATAGGCCCAAATACCTTGGCCCATTCTCAGAGCAAACCCCATCTTATCTAACGGGTGAATTTCCCGGGGACTACGGATGGGACACCGCAGGACTATCGGCTGACCCAGAGACGTTTGCCAAGAACCGGGAGCTTGAAGTGATCCACTGCAGATGGGCAATGCTCGGTGCTTTGGGTTGCGTCTTTCCCGAAGTTCTATCCAAGAACGGTGTCAAGTTCGGTGAGGCCGTTTGGTTCAAGGCTGGCTCCCAAATCTTTTCCGAAGGCGGATTGGACTACTTAGGCAACCCCAACTTGGTTCATGCCCAAAGCATTCTTGCAATCTGGGCAGTTCAGGTTTGGACTCACTTTTAGCTATCTATCTGGCACTGAAAACATAATGAGATTTAACGGTTGCAATATACTGTCAGGTTGTTCTTATGGGATTCATAGAGGGATATAGAGTGGGAGGAGGGCCACTAGGAGAGGGACTCGATTCACTTTACCCAGGCGGCACATTTGACCCTTTAGGTCTGGCCGACGACCCTGAGGCTTTTGCAGAGTTGAAAGTGAAAGAGATCAAAAATGGTCGCTTGGCTATGACCTCGATGTTCGGATTCTTTGTTCAAGCGATTGTTACTGGGAAAGGACCCGTCGAGAACTTGTTGGACCATTTGGATAACCCGGCTGCAAACAATGCTTGGGCCTATGCTACTAACTTTGTACCCGGGAAATAAGGAGCTTGTAATCATGTGCAACGTGTATTAGTACGAAGTTGATGATCAAGGAGTTTTTGTTGTGTGATGATTTTGATGTTGAATGAAAATTATCCGTGTGACGTGACATAATAATAACTACTAAAAGATCCACTGTACATTAAACCATAATTACCATAACAAAGTCAGCAACCACATTCTGTAAGTGCAAGTTTGTTGCATATAGTATCATAGCAAAAAACACATGAACCGTTGCGGCATAAATCATAACAATATCGCTTTACACAATAAAAACAATTTATAATCACATCACCAATGGTTTTTTCAGAGCAACAATATCGTTTTACACAATAAAAACAATTTATAATCACATCACCAATGTCTACGTTGAAAATTTCATTTTTGTCATTTAAATGCTCATATATGCAAAGTATTAAGCAAAAACAGTCTTCCCCACAGCCGATAAACCAGGAAATAACTTTTATCATAAACTATTACAGAACAGTAGTAATGAAAAATAATGCTCAACCGTGTATCACCCAATATATATAAATTACATATAATGCAACAGCTTTATAAGTCAATGAAAATGCTTGCAAAAGGAGGAAAAGGAAAATAGAACATAAATGAGGTTGGATATAGATACATCGTTGAAACAACGTTGGAAAGAGGAATTAGGGTTCCAGCTTCAAGGAGACAACTCGAGATTGCCTGTTGCGCTTTGCAACCTTCACAAAAACAATCGAGAAACATGCAGGAGCCCACCATGGCTTTCTAACTTCTTGCTCACCTTTCAAGCATGCAACTGCAGGTGCAAAACATATATTGTTAGCGATAACAAACTTAATCGTCAGAAGCAAGTAATCATACAAATACAATTTGATATGAGAACATGATTTCTAATGGAATTAAAATGGATGTTGCTGACTGAAAAAGAAAAGAAAAGGAAGTAATAAACGCAATAGAAAATGGAATAAAAACCTACAAAGATTACAGAGTGGCTCTTGTTATAAAACATAGATTAAGAAAGCAATTTAATTTACTTAACAGTGAATTCAGAAATATATTTCTAGCAAGGATACATAAAGTCAATCCAAAACTTGTAAACAAATTTTGGATAAAAATAAAATGCCACATACATACCTTTAATGTTCAGAAAATACAAAATGAATTTTATTGTTATTTTTATTAAACAAATTAGATTGTTTAATCTGTTGCAATCGATCATTGTTGTACAGTAAAAGCCTGGTACTGTTTTAGAAGTTTACTGAAAATTAAAATTGCTCATGTTAAATTTGGAGCTGTGCCGGCTTATTTCCCCAGCCCAATTTGAAATATATATTACTGCATTTCCTTTTGTTTAGAAATTTTTTGACACAAAAAGGTAACAGGGCTACAAAGGGGCTTGTATCTGAGTTGCTCAGTAAGGACTAGTTAATAAACCACTTGACTACGGCCAACTATAATTGGTGGGCCTATTAATTCCACTTATATGGACTTATTTCAACGTTGCCTACCAGAATCGGTTGCCCCAGCCCAAAGCATTGCTCGACTTGCCTTTGGGCCGGACATAATCTTCAAGAGGTTCCCTCAATACAACCAAAAAAAAAAAAAAAACAAAACAAAACAAAACAAAATAAATAAATAAACCAATCAGATATAACGAAATTGTATCAATTGAAAATTAAACATCAGGCATCTCTTATAAATTCACAATGGGCGCATCTAAGAACACTTATGGTATCAAAATTCAAACATGGAAATCAATGAGTAGAAGCATTTGAGAAAGCTATGGAATCCAATGAGTCACAATACATGATTCTCGATTAATTAAAAGGCTTTCAACAAACTAGAACATTTTTTACATAGATTAATATAATGGTAATACCGTCGTAATCTTTTACCTGACCACAAACTTTCCAAAATGTCCATGATTTATAAATAAAGTCAGGAGCTCAAATTTTTCATGGTAAAGTTGACCTTCTTTTTTAGTTGAAATTTTTGGTACATAAAAAGTTCAAATCTCAATCTTACAAAAATCCCATATAAATTTATTTTCCCAATTCTTAAAATTACATTCTCATAATCAATATATATTTCTTGACATTATTCATTATTCGTGGTTTCGTTTTACTTTCACACATTCAACATTCTACTAATTTTAACCTATACTTTCAAGTTCAATAATTTTTCTCTAAAAAATATATAAAATTAATTTTTAATGATTTGAATTCATTTCGAATATTTCTCAAGGATATTCTATACACATGCATTACACATGTTAAGTACTAGTAACCAATTGTGAAGCCATCGATAATAGTACAGCTAACGCAATTGGAGAACAATGCGCTAATGATGAATCAAACACCTTAACTCCTATGTTAACGAAATCTGTAAAACTAAGTATTTCTTACTTTAGCGGTGAAGAAGATCCTATGCCTAAGTGTGTAGGGCTGAACAATACTTTCAGCTTCATGAAATATCTATGAATGATCGTGTGTCATGTGCTTCATTTCATCATAGAGGTGACGCGCCCCAACTATAGAACTAATTATTAAAAATGAATGAAATTTCGTTTTCACTGGAGGATTTTTACCAATGGTACATATACTCCCTTCCGTCGTAATTAGTTTTTAGAGTTTTCAATGAACTCGCAAATTATGTCATAAGAGGACTGCACAAGATTATTGAAGATAAAATTCAAGATGTTGCCTGCAAAATTCAGGTCTTTGCCAGAAAATCTACTATAGGGTTAGCCAGTTTGTATGATCCATAATTCTCTTTGGAGCAATATATTATCAGCGAGTTTTGCACGGATGTTGAATACGGTTGAAGTGCCAAAAAATGTTGAAAAGCTATGATTTTTTTTTTCATTCGTAGTATCGTTTAAACCTATTGATGAAACTTGGGGACTCTGGAAAAGTTTTATTTTTCATGGTATTAACTTAGACATGAACGCGTAGCTTGGAATTGGATGGGTTCAGTCCGAATGGCTGCCTGCATGGTGCCTATCATGGTTTTCACATAGTTTTCATGCTTAATAAACCACCATCCTCTCAAGAATATATTACCGTTTGTTAAGGGTACATACTACCAAGAAATATTCCCAAGGATGACATGAATATATACACTACCAAAGGGGAGACCTTACCAATAGTAGGAAGAGTACTCTTCTGGCTCTATCATTTTGTTATCTGGCATTTTGGTAGCTGCGCTATATAAAATTAGATGGAATTCCTTCCTCTTTTACCACTCCATGATGGTTATTTGGAATAGAACATTAAGTTATTTGGGCATTGTGTGCCTACAGAGCCATGGTATAGTAAGCATATGTAACTTAATTGTTAACCAAGTGCATGGGAGGTGATAAGTAAAGGGGGAAAACAACTGTCCCGTAAACAAAAGGATATTCTTCAACAAAAGTTGATTAACGATTTCCATGCAATTCACACTTGTCAAAATTTTTATGCATGCGTACCTTTTATTTATCCACATAAACAAACTTTGGGCCTTCGTCCATATAAATACAATTTGCGCTACCTAGCAACAATGTCATGTGCAACCTATAGCACTACAATATTTAAGTCCAATGCGATTTGACCATTCATAAAATTAATTAATAAAAAGAAAAGGTGAATACAGGGACCAAGGCAGCAAGCCTAAGAAGTATAGACGTTTCAGAACTAGCATTGCATCCATGGCACAACACTCGAATACAGGGACAGGACATAAGAAAGTACATACCCAACAATTCAAATTATAGTGATGTATTTGT
The DNA here is from genome assembly GCA_030765085.1 of Allium cepa. NCBI lineage: Eukaryota > Viridiplantae > Streptophyta > Magnoliopsida > Asparagales > Amaryllidaceae > Allium > Allium cepa. Next base: position 537,961,129 of record CM060934.1, on the reverse strand, counting down.
GTATTTATAGCTAATTCACGTTACATCATATTGACGTCACCATGTTGGTACAAAAAGAAAGTGTAGAGCACATACAATTCGACATATAGTTTATTTTTCTTAATTGTTAACTCAAAAAATGGATCAACACCCTGAATCGAATGTGAAAGCACCAGTGCAGATAATCGGCAACACAAATCTCAGATAAACAACAAATAAAAAGCAGAAGTAAGAAAGAGGCACGAAATTTTTTTAGTGGTTTGGCTAAATCTGACCTACGTCCACTTTAATCAATCTTTATTATCATTATGCTACTTGAATCTCGCTGGATATCAACTAGTTAGTCCTTAAATCTAAATTACAATGAATTTGAATAAGTCACAAGTACAACGGTTGATTGAAGAATCACGGTAACTTCCTTGATGACTGTTGTAAGGGACATGTAAGTTGAAGAAGTGAAGAAATTCCGGTAGAGTAATGCTATCTCATCAGAAAAGATCCATCTTTAGTTGCAAATAGATGAGTATTTATAGGAGAATTCAGCGAGTATTAGGCTATAAGTCCAAGTGCAGAAAAGTCCGGTTGTTAGGCTAAGTCATCACCGAAAATCTCAAATCAATCTGAGTCATTTATATGAATCGTTAGCTATTCATAGAGGATGAATCGCTAGCTATCCATCAACTTAACATATTTTTCTACCAGAAACCTTTACTTAGTGCTACAAAAAAGCACAAAAAGTTTAAGGACGATCCGACCTATCTTGATGGATCGCTAGCTATCCATTAGGGATGGACCGCTAACTATCCATCCACTTAGCATATTTTTGAGTGATCTTAGTTTGGTCGTCTTTCTATCTTCTATTTAAGTGTATTGTCAAGTCGTTTGGAGTTCGTATGATCATTCGTCTTCATGGGTCATCTGGTCCAGAAGAATCGTCCATAACTGACTCAGTACTTAACCAAATCACACGAAACTTCACATGCAATGTAGATAAGTACGAGAGCCTCCCCTATGGATCATAGGTCATGGGGCCCACTTTCCATGGGTCGGACCTGATGGATCAAACTGGCCCAATTCGAAGAAGAATCATCTATAACTTACTCGAAACTTAACGAAACCAGATGAAACTTTGCAGGTACTCTCTCTAGGGCATGTGGGACCTAACCTACATGGATTGTTAGCGACCCATCTAGTTAGGTCGCTAGTGATCCATCAAACAATCTCCCAATGATCCCATTTTTTCGTGAGTCTTCTTTTATGTCTTTTAAGTGTTCTTCCAAAATTTCAAGTCAATCCGACTCCGTATGAGTTCTTTAGGTCTGTTTTAAGTTAACTGCTTTAGTCAAAAAGCGGATAAACATTTGCCCCCGGAGTACACATTTTGAATGAAAGATGTGCTTTGTTTAAGAACAAGTTCATATCTCCGGTCTTCGATAGTTTAGCTTTCCAGCTGCTTCAGCCTTGGTGAATCGTCCAGTTCCTTCGGATTCTCTTGCAAATCACAAGTCGTTCCAAACATATTACAGCCTAAGCCTCTAGACTCTGCCTAAGTGTAATCTATATATCACAATCATTCCAATTTCATTCGGAGATTACATCATATATCTGTAATTAAATCACATGTTTTCAATTACATCACATATCTTCAATTACATCACACATCTCTAATTGTCCCATGTTCAGTTAGAATTTATATCATTATCATTTTGTTTCTCATTCAAAGTTGTCACATCATATATCAAAATCGCATTATATATCAAAATCGCATCATATATCACATCATATATCGAAATCATCCTGTGTTCATCCAAGATTTATCAGTTTTTTCTATTTACAAGGCATGCAAATCCTTTTATTAATTCAGATCGGTTCGATCTCTCTGAATCGCTTAATGTTTAAATAGGGTGACCTTTTCGGATCGTTTGTTTGTTAAGTTAAAAGGAATTAAGTACGCTCAGCCGCTCACTCTCTGATGAGAGGACTTACTTCTTACACTTCGGTCACGTCTCTCTAGTCGGGACTCTAAGACGATCAGTATCGTACAAGTCCATCCAAGGGGACACCTTACACTCTGTCCATGTCGGGACTCTAAGACGATAAATATTGTACAAGTCCATCCACTTGCTTTTCTGGCAAGTGGACTTGTACTCTGCACTCCGGTCCCGTGTCGGGACTCTAAGACGATCAATATTAGTCATCACAATCAAAGTGGATTTTCCAAAATTCAAATATTCAAATTCAAACAAACAAGCAGAAATCAAACAAACAGGAATCAAAACAAGCAAAAATCCTAAATGTTCGCCTCTGAGATCCGACTCAGACCGTGCCTAGAGATCAATCTGTGTCTCGTACATGTGTGAGAGGACAGTTTAGGATCACGTACATGCGTAAGCGGTCCGAGATTATTATTGTCTAAACATCAAAAGAAAAGTGCAGAAAAAGAAACAAAAAAGCAAAGCATGGGAACCGGATCCGACTCCCATCTACCCCGATCATAGGATAATTTGTCTTGGCTCAAATCCTTGGACGTTTCTTAATGCATTTGCTGCGGATGGTGGCTGTTCTTGCAATTCTACCGCAGTTTTGTTCCTCGCGTACTGTGGCAGCCGGTTATTCTAAACCAGTTCTTCTATCATATCACGAAGTTGTCGGCACTCATCCGTTTCGTGCCCATTCGGCTCGTAGAAGATGCAAAACTTTCCAGATCTTCTCTCTCGATCAGTGGGGTCCCTCCTAAAGCAATATTTTGCCCTTATTCTAGTGAGGGTATCCCAGGATGTACTCTTCCAGCCGCACGTCTTTGTTCTGATTCATAACTCTAGCTTCATTCAGATCTACGTTTCGTCGAGAAAGTTCTGGTACATATTCTTCTATCGGTTGCATCATAGTATTTGGATTAGCTCTCATACCATCAGTTCCTCGTGTTTCAATAGTCACTCCGGCATTGGGATTGATTCCCATATTGATTCCAGCGTTGCCCCCAAGTATCGGTCGCTCTGGGCGTGGGGGCAAGGGCTCCATCTTGTTCCAATCCAACTCCGGCAGCTTCTGCGTTGTTCTTTGGAGTTTAATTCATATTCTCTGCAGATCTAGCCATCTCTTGCAGCTCCATCTTTGAGAAGAAGCCGTCCATCATCTCCTGTTGTCCAGCTAAGATTCCATAATGCATCTCTTTCATCATCCTTTCCATCTCCTCTCTAATCACATAGTTGGGTTGATGAGAATTTGAGGAAACATCATGTCTGCCACCAGACTCTGATTGATTTGCTCCGGCTCTAGATCTAGTATTAGGCCTGCTCATCGTTTCTAAGTCTTAGATTCAAAATTCAAGTCTTCAGATCTAGCCCTGAGTTCAGATCTCTCAGTGAAAACACCAAAATGTTAATCCAAAAAATGGATCAACACCCTGGATCGAGTGTGAAAGCACCAGTGCAGTCAACCAGCAGCGCAAATCTTATATAAGCAGCAAATAAAAAACAGAAGCAAGAAAAGGGGCGCAGAATTTTTATAGTGGTTCGGCTGACTCTGACCTACGTCCACTTTAATCAATATTTATTACCATTATACTAGTTGAATCTCTCTGGATATCAACTGGTTAGTCCTTAGATCTAGGTTACAATGAGTTTGAATAAATCACAAGTACAATGGTTGACTGGAGAATCACAGTAACCCCCTTGATGACTGTTGTAAGGGATAAAAAAGTTGTAGAAGTGAAGGAATTACAGTAGAGTAATTGCAGCTATCTTTCCGAAAAAGATCCATCTCTAGTTGCAGGTAGATGAGTATTTATAGGGGAATTCAACGAGTATTGGGCCAGAAGTCCAAGTGCAGAAGAGTCCAGTTGTTATGCCAAGTCATCACCGAAAATCACAAATCAATCTAAGTCATTTCTATGGATCGCTAGCTATCCATCAACTTAGCATATTTTTACTAGAAGCCTTCACTTAGTGCTGTGAAGGAGTTTGGAAAGTTTAAGGGCGATCCGACCTATCTTGATAGATCGCTGGCTATCCATCTACTAAGCATATTTTTTAGCGATCTTAGTTTGGTTGTCTTTCTATCTTCTATTTAAGTGCCTTATTCAAAATTCAAGTCGTTTGAAGTTCTTTTAATCATCCGTCTTCATGGGTCATCTGGTCTAGAAGAATCGTCCATAACTCACTCAATACTTAACCAAATCATATGAAACTTCACATATGCAATGTAGATGAGCAGGAGAGCCTCCCCTATGGATCATAGGTCATGTGGTCCAATCCTCATGGGTCGGACCTAATGGATCAAACTGGCCCCAATTCGAAGAAGAATCATGCATAACTCGTTCAAAACTTAACAAAACCAGACAAAACTTTGCAGATACTCACTAGGGAATGTGGGACCTACTCTATAAATTTCAGGTTGTGGGGTCTAACCTCGTTAGCGACCCATCTAGTTAGGTCGATAGCGATCCATCAAACAACCTCCAAATGATCACATTTTTTCTGTGAGCCTTCTTTTATGTCTTCTAAGCGTTCTCGAAAATTTCAAGTCAATCTGACTCCGTATGAGTTCTCTAGATCCGTTTTAAGTTAGATGCTTTGGTCAAAAAGCAGGTAAATACCAATAAAAATAACTTGCCAACAAAAAAAGTTTTTAAGCTGATAACAGATAATAAACTACTAGAAACAAATTCACAGTAGAATCATGTGCTTTTCTGTTAAGAGATTATTGCAGAGCAGTAAAAGCAATTTAGAAATATGTTAAAGGTTAAACAAAATACCTTTGATACGTCTAAGCTCCTTGCAGAGAGTGATAAAATCACCCCATTTCATATGACAACGCTTGATAAACCGAAGAATCTGCTCAGTGGTGAACATAGACAAGCTCTCTAGGTATTCTCCGTTCACCGCATTATCTTCGAATACTTGTTTGTAACCCCCAAGATTTATATCCTCCAGCCACAAACCAACATCCTGCAATGCATAATTATATACAGTCTCAATCAAACAGACTAAACAAAAAGATGTTTACTGCAAGCAGTTCATAATTAAGCAGACTGCTGTACAGCAAATAATGTCAATCAAGTAAAAATGTATCTGCCAAAGATTTTTCCGTCCTTGCTGATTAATTTTGTACCACTATTCTATCTTTGGAATTCCATCCCTATAGCTTTGGAATTTCGATAGTTGAAAATTGGAAAAACGAAATGGAACCCGGAAATTCCATTTTTAGAAAGAGAGTTTCAGAACATAACACTTATGTTCGATTTTTGAAAAAATTATACTTGCTTGCTCTGTCAATTTTTTTTTGAGTTATATACCAAAAAAGAGTAAATCATAAAGCCAAGAGAGGAAGAGCATTATCATCCCATCTTTATATTTTATTTCATTTTAGTTTTCAGTTTTTATTTTGTTTTACATTTTAATCTTTAGTTTTGAAGCATCACAGAGAATATCAAGAGGTGAATCTCTATCAACCCATCAAATCATATGGATAGTTTGACTTTTATATACTATTATATCTGCATATGCACATTCGTTCTGTTTTTAATGATGATATTATTTGAGTTTACGTGGACCAAGGTTTTCAAAATAGGATTTAAATTGTAAATCGTAAATTTTAAACTTTAAATTGAAAAATGATTTAAATCATAAAATAGTAGATTTAACATTTGTACACACTTTGAAATTGATTTTGTTGTTTGAACTTCTACCTCTAAACCTAAAACTCAATTCTCTCTTTTATTCCATATTAATTTTGTTTCATAAACATTAGAATTGTAATTGTAAATTCAAACAAGTATATTAAATATATTAGTATGTATTGAATATTGTTTTTAAATTGCGGTTTGTACTAAGTTTGAATCAGAATATGAACCGAATTGTAAAGGAGAAGTTTTGATCTGAAATGAGATTTAAATCATAAGATTTTAAGATTTCTAATAACGATGACGTGAACTATCATGTCTATCGACCCTTCCAAAGAAATGCAGGCAGGGTGGAGCTCGGCAATAGTAAACTGTGTGGGACGGAGTAAGGGCCCCTCTCACGACATGTACATATATGATGTCTGTTGTATATGTTAATTTCATATTTCAATGTGAATGAACTCTGCACATACAATACATGAGTGATGCACGTGTAATACTAAAATTATGTGCACATGCATACAATGTCCACGTGTGAGGAATTCAGCTCCCCTTTCCTATCTTCCTCACCCTCTCTCCCTCTGTCACCCTTTCCCTCTTACCTTTTTAAATTCACTTATCTATTGTAGGACATTCTGTCTCATACAGACACGATTGAAAATATAAGGTTTTGAATAGTAGAGATGTGATCATTGTATGCATGAATGCAATACTTGTGCTGAATACGATGGTGATTAAGTTTAGTACACTGCTTGTATCAAGCAGAGTAACTTATATTAATGTGCAACGATACTCTTTTATGTGCATCACATGTGCCAATGCTCTACTTGTGGATGATGGTGACTAACTATGGTATACTATTCATATTAAGAGGAGTAACAGATGCTATTGTGCTAGGATCTTTTCTATGGACAAATAAACTTTGTTTCTAGATATATGTGTGTGACATTTTCTATGCAATTGGTCAACGATAACAGCAAAACATACCATACATACATATACATATACATATACATATACATATCATCACTTGCAAACTTCGGACGACATATTAAATAGTTTTCTCAATGTAGTAAAAGAACACCTGCAAACTTTGGACAACATATTAAATAATTTTCTGAACATAGTAAAATAATTGTAAGTCCGCTTTTTTTCCAACTTTCACACTATTTTATGAACAAGGCTTTACATATAAACCTAAACCGTGTTGATATAGCCAAATGGCTCAAATCATAGTAACTCAATAATAAAGGCTTAATTATGCACTGAACCAAAATTTGTACTATAAAATTCCCATAGTAAAACCTAAAAATGTTTAGCTGTTGAAACATATTTATATAATTTTCAAATATCATTTATTAGAACCCTTTGACAAATAATTTGTTGTAAAATAACAAGGCACAACTCTACTAACAAATAAATGGCAAAGCCTCCATGAATGTGATCGGTTTATCATGGACGGTAAGGTAAACAGTGATACGAGAATGATGGTGCAACAGTCAAAATTTGAGTTTTTGTTCTTTTTGTAGAACCATCAACGCAATGGTTGATAATTTTGGTATCTTTAATGTATTAAAAAATAAACTCAAATTTATTTAGGGATCAGTTTAAATTAAATATTGATTAGCTGAATATTAGATTTTGAAATATCTATAATTTTCATACTAATATTAAATAATTCAATTAGTAATATTTATTACAACTAAATTATATAAGTAGAATACTTTGTGCTGCATGAAGCAAAGTGATTATGGTGTATTGCATGGGTATAATTAATACAAACATATATTAGTAGTATGTAGATAATGAACATATATCATTATTTTTTTAAATGGTGGGATACGATGAAATTGTGGTTGAGGTAAATTGTACAACCAACTCAAACATACCTTCCGAGATGTACACAATAGTCAATCCTGCCCGGAACATAAATGCGGCCAACATTTACTGTTATCATTTCTGCAGTCTAGGAATAAACCCTAAGCAAGGTTACAACTTCGGTAGCCTTATATTGAGGGTAAACAATGAGGGGCCAACAGTTTTCTTACTACGTTAGTGAGAATCTAGAGGGTGCAAGTTGTAAGAAAATTCAGATATAAATGTTAGGAAAATAATGATAAGAAACCACACTAAATCTATAGGACATTGTTTGATAATAGCGATCAATAATTTACTGTAACCACTTAAACATATTTATTGTGCAATAGCTAAAAAAATCGATTAGACCCAATAAATTACTTGTACAGAAATCAAAACACGAAGTCTTCGTATAAAAAAGTTCAAGAAAATTAATACCTCAACAGTCCAAATGAAGAAATCTAATGGCTCGGGTGATTTTCCTCTACTAATCTCAATTCTTCTCGTCCAAAATCCCTAAAATTGGAGTAAAATTCATCAACATCAGCCAGAAAATAAGCTTGAAAAGAATATTGAGAAAAGAAATAATATATGCTACCTGCATACGTGATATCGAAGGCATTGAAGCCGTTAGAGAAAAGGATCAGAACTAAGAGAGATCGTAAACCAAGCCAATTTGAGAATCGATTTAAACAAAATAAAATTGTACAAGTACCAAGAAAAATCACAAATTGAGGTGAAGAGGAATGAAGAAAGTGAGCAAGATGAAAGACATTTGAGCTTTAATTGCAGTTTTAGTAGGAATACGTTGTTTTGCACAAACGCCCTTCTAGCATATTCACCTTTATGCATTAGAAGATTTCTAGTAACTAGGCCGAATGATTCACAAATAATTCTTCATTAACTTTGTCTACAGTGCTACGAAAATTGATGCGCTTGCCAGATTTGTAAGTAAGATTTTCGTACATTAGAGAACAAGTATGTGGATCCTATATCATCATTTGGTTCAGAGGAATTAATCTATACTATTATATTATCTATACATTATCTATACTGTTATATTATTACCGAGTTTGGTTTTGAGGGCACAGAAGCCCCCTTGATTTTTTCAGTAATGAAATGTCACGGCAAACTACGCGTGTTTCTTTCTTCTGTTATGTTCCACGTTTTTCATTTGTTCTTCATTCCTTTGCGCTTCTGACTTTAATCCTCCATTTCCTCTCATATCTATTTCCTTCTAGATTACTTTAATTTTTTCCGACCTGCTCATCGAGTAACCCTAACTTTTGCTGCCTGTTCCTTTATCGCCAACGACGCATCTACCTCTTAGGAATCGATTTACATCTTGCTCCATCGCCCTAGCAGTTTCGACCATCCTCATCCAATCGTCATCGAGCCGTTGTCATCTCCGACTTTACTTCAGTTCATCTGCAGCCTTCGCGTGACATCGTCCTCTCTCGCCCTGATCTTCTTCCTCTCTCGCCCTGATCTTCTTCTACCTTAACCCTATGCCCTAAATCCCTTTTTTCACCCTTAATTCACTGTCGTCCCTCGATTTTCTAATTGCGCGGAAACCCATGGGTCGACGATATTTGAAACAGGCAGGACGATCTGTCTTCGTGTTGCTGCCGACATATCGACATCGGATATCACGACTGCTGTAGGTATTAGATACACTTACATTCCCTAAGTGATGTTTGTACTCCATCGACTTGATTTTTTCGTATGTGATTTCAGTGCAATAGTACTTTTAATAGTTATGTGGTAATTTGCGGTAAACATTATTTGTTCAACCTAGGCAATTTTTGCATTGATCAACCTCCATGTGGACTATAGGAAGTTTGCAATATGCAATTTTCAATTTATTTCTTTGGAACTTAAATTTAACAAAAAAATAATATTTTCAGATGTTTTCAGTTTTTTCCCCAACTGCGATAACTTTCGGCTATCCATAATAGGACTTCTATTTTCATCTATGAAGAAATATTTCGGTTTTTAAATATTGAATTACTTATCTTATTTATGTCAAAATATATTCTCATCTCAACTTGATTCCAAAACCTTCTTATAATGTTTGGTTTTTATTTGTAATATGTTATATTTGTCGTCTAACTGATGATATATACATAGACTTTGGAACTTAAATTTAACAAAATTTATTTTTTCCAAATGTTTTCAGTTTTTTTCCCATTTGCGATAACTTTCAGCCATCCATACTTGGACTTCTATTTTCATCTATGGAGGAATATTTCAGTATTTAAATATTGAATTACTTGTCTTATTTATGTCAAAATATATTCTCATCTCAACTTGATTCCGAAACCTTCTTATAGTGTTTGATTTTTATTTGTAATATATTATATTTGTCGTTTAATTGATGATATATACTTAGAGAACGGTAGAACAAATTGGTGCATCTTATCTCAACTTGATCATACTCCAACCATGAGAACATTCACAGTTGCCATAAAAACCACCACTGTGCTTTAGTTTAATGAACCATCATTAGCACAACAGTAATTATTGTACGAATATTCCGGTTTTTTTTAAAGGTTGAATTGCTTATCTACTTTGTATCAAATTGTTTTCTCATTTGACGCCAACAACTTCTTAATATTGCACTTTAATTTATAACATATTATGTTTGTAGTTAAACTGACGATAAAAAAATTTTCCAAATGTTTTCAGTTTTTTCCCCATTTGCGATAGCTTTCAGCTATCCATAATTGGACTTCTATTTTCATCTATGGAGGAATATTTCAGTTTTTAAATATTGAATTACTTATCTTATTTATGTCAAAATATATTCTCATCTCAACTTGATTCCAATACCTTCTTATAATGTTTGATTTTTATTTGTAATATGTTATATTTCTCGTTTAACTAATGATATATACTTAGACTTTGGAACTTAAATTTATTTTTCCAGATGTTTTCAGTTTTTTTCCCATTTGGGCTAACTTTCAGCTGTCTATGGTTGGACTTCTATTTTCATCTATGGAGGAATATTTCAGTTTTTAAATATTGAATTACTTATCTTATTTATGTCAAAATATATTCTCATCTCAACTTGATTCCAAAACCTTCTTGTAATGTTTGATTTTTATTTGTAATATATTATATTTGTCGTTTAATTAATGATATATACTTAGAGAACAGTAGAAGAAATTTGTGCATCTTATCTCAACTTGATCATACTCCAACCATGAGAACATTCACAGTTGCCATAAAAACCACCACTGTACTTTAGTTTAATGAACCATCATTAACACAACAGTAATTATTGTATGAATATTCCGGTTTTTTTGTAAAGCTTGAATTGCTTATCTAATTTGTATCAAACTGTTTTCTCATTTGATGTCAATAGCTTCTTAATATTGCATATTAATTCATAACATATTCTGTTTGTAGTTTAACTGATGATAAAAAAAATTCCACATGTTTTCAGTTTTTTCCCCATTTGCAATAACTTTCAGCTATCCATAGTTGGGCTTCTATTTTCATGTCAGTTTTTAAATATTGAATTACCTATCTTATTTATGTCAAAATATATTCTCATCTCAACTTGATTATAATGTATGATTTTTATTTGTAATATGTTATATTTGTCGTTTAATTGATGATATATACTTAGACTTTGGAACTTAAGTTTAACAAAAAAAAATCCACATGTTTTTTGTTTTTTTCCCATTTGCGATTATTTTCAGCTATCCATAGTTGGACTTCTATTTTCATCTACAGAGGAATATTTTAGTTTTTAAATATTGAATTACTTATCTTATTTATGTAAAAATATATTCTCATCTCAACTTGATTCCAAAACCTTCTTATAATGTTTGACTTTTATTTGTAATATATTATATTTATCGTTTAATTGATGATATATACTTAGAGAACAATAGAACAAATTTGTGCATCTTATCTCAACTTTATCATACTCCAACCATGAGAACATTCACAGTTGCCATAAAAACCACCACTTTACTTTAGTTTAATGAACCATCATTAGCACAACAATAATTATTGTACGAATATTTCGGTTTTTTTAAAGCTTGAATTGCTTATCTAATTTGTATCAAACTGTTTTCTCATTTGACGCCAACAGCTTCTTCATATTGCACTTTAATTTATAACATATTCTGTTCGTAGTTTAACTGATGATAAAAAAAAATTCAGACGTTTTCAGTTTTTTTCCCGTTTGCGATAACTTTCAGCTATCCATAGTTAGACTTCTATTTTCATCTATGGAGGAATATTTCAGTTTTTAAATATTGAATTACTTATCTTATTTATGTCAAAATATATTCTCATCTCGAGTTGATTCCAAAACCTTCTTATAATGTTTGATTTTTATTTGTAATATGTTAAATTTGTCGTTTAATTGATGATACATACTTAGACTTTGGAACTTAAATTTAACAACAAATTTTTTTTCCAGATGTTTTCAGTTTTTTCCCATTTGCGATAACTTTCAGCTAGCCATAGTTGGACTTCTATTTTCATCTATGGAGGAATATTTCAGTTTTGAAACATTGAATTACTTAACTTATTTATGTCAAAATATATTCTCATCTCAAATTGATTCCAAAACCTTCTTATAATGTTTGATTTTTATTTGTATTATATATATTTGTCGTTTAATTGATGATATATACTTAGAGAACAATAGAACAAGTTTGTGCATCTTATCTCAACTTGATCATACTCCAACCATGAGAACATTCACGGTTTCCATAAAAACCACCACTGTACTTTAGTTTAATGAACCATCATTAACACAACAGTAATTATTGTACGAACATTCTGGTTTTTTGTAAAGCTTGAATTGCTTATCTAATTTGTATCAAACTGTTTTCTCATTTGACGCCAATAACTTCTTAATATTGCATATTAATTTATAACATATTCCGTTTGTAGTTTAACCGACGATAAAAAATTTCCACATGTTTTTAGTTTTTTTCCCATTTGCGATAACTTTCAGCTATCCATAGTTGGGCTTCTATTTTCATCTATGGAGGAATATTTCAGTTTAAATATTGAATTACTTATCTTATTTATGTCAAAATATATTCTCATCTCAACTTGATTATAATGTTTGATTTTTATTTGTAATATATTATATTTGTCGTTTGATTGATGATATATACTTAGACTTTGGAACTTAAAATTTAACAAAAAAAAATTCCACATGTTTTTTGTTTTTTTCCCCATTTGCAGTTACTTTTAGCTATCCGTAGTTGGACTTCTATTTTCATCTATGGAGGAATATTTCAGTTTTTAAATATTGAATTATTTATCTTATTTATGTCAAAATATATTCTCAACTCAACTTGATTCCAAAACCTTCTTATAATGTTTGACTTTTATTTATAATATATTATATTTGCCGTTTAATTGATGATATATACTTAGAGAAAAATAGAACAAATTTGTGCATCTTATCTCAACTTTATCATATTCCAACCATGAGAACATTCACAGTTGCCATAAAAACCACCACTGTACTTTAGTTTAATGAACCATCATTAGCACAACAATAATTATTATATGAATATTCTGGGTTTTTTTTAAAGCTTGAATTGCTTATTTAATTTGTATCAAACTGTTTTCTCATTTGACGCCAACAGCTTCTTCATATTGCACTTTAATTTACAACATATTCTGTTTGTAGTTTAACTGATGATAAAAAAAATTCCAGATGTTTTCAGTTTTTTTCCCGTTTGCGATAACTTTCAGCTATCCATAGTTGGACTTCTACTTTCATCTATGGAGGAATATTTCAGTTTTTAAATATTGAATTACTTATCTTATTTATGTCGAAATATATTCTCATCTCGAGTTGATTCCAAAACCTTCTTATAATGTTTGATTTTTATTTGTAATATGTTATATTTGTCGTTTAATTGATGATACATACTTAGACTTTGGAACTTAATGTTGAATATGCGCTTATATGATTTTTGTTTGATGATAATAAACATATATTCATTCATTTAAATGTATTTGTTAATATACTATTCTATTTTTTCATAGTTTAATTAAATATTTGTTGAATAAAATAAATTACACGGATTTTGAATTCAAACAGAAATTTTATTCAAATAAATATTTATTACAATTTTGAATAGTACAATTTCAAGCTCTCACTATAATTATACAACTTTGATTACAATTACATCACACATCACATTTACAGTTGACCTCACTACACATCACTCACACTCGTATTTTAATCTTCAACTTCATTCCAGTTTGAATCCAGCATCTGAGCAAACTGCAAAAATATTCACTAACGTAGTAAAATTGAAAATAAAATATTTTTGCAATATAAATTAAAAGATGGATTTTGAAAATAATATTTGCCTCGGCTATTTGGATTGTTCGTCATCATTTAAATTTGAATTCATCTTATACGAACAGCTTGTGACATACACAGTGTATCACTGTGTATGCCACAAGGCCATGCACACCGATATACACTTGATAATGCTACAGGACAGGTGAGCACAGGTCAAACCCAAATAAAAAGACGGGTTCAACTCAGGTGCAATATAAATAAAATATCGACTTCAGCACAAGGTCAAACCCGAGTTTTAAAACTGGGTTCAACACAAGGCTACATGAAGTATGCAAGCTCGACTAACAGGTTCAACCTCTTCATTAAACAACTCCAGACCAACAGCAACAGGGCCAAATGCAAACAAAACAAGTCATAATGTCGAGCACGCATGAAACGGTGGAATGAACCAGTGATACAAGGCAACAGGCAAAATGACCAAGTGCAACTGGAAATAACATCATGCAAGCTATCAAGACTCAATTCACTTATGCAAACTGACTTGAAGATGGCCACCAACATAAGCAACAACATGAACCAACTATATGAAGTACACAATAGGCCGAGTTTCAAGACACTAAGCAGCAGCTACATGAATGTCACAAATATACAACAACAAGCATCAGAGTGCAAAGAGCTCGAGCACAAGAACATGACAGCAAACAGAAGTGCACAGCAACAGTAAGGCAATGCACAAATACAACAGAATCAAGTGAAGCATTTCTGTCAAAAGTATAGCAACTGCAAGAATATAAACAAGTGATACAGTGAAGTCAAACAGAGGCATCAACTAAGACAACATCAACAGCACAAAGATGGGCCGAAGCAGTGTCAAAGCAAATGATAAATAATTTTTACAGTGTCAAGCTCATGTATGCAACAGATAAAGTGCACCAGTGATGCAAGCTACGAAGCAATGAACAGAGTAACCAAAATCATCAATGCAATACACAGTATGAATGAATACAACAAGTCCAGATACAAGTTAGTTCCAGTGCCAACATATCCAACTAGAAGTGCAACTACAAGTACAGAGAGCAACAACTCAAATGCAAGTATGCAAATGCAGACTCAAACACACTGATCAAATGAAGATATGAAGAACACAAGGGTCGAACTAATAAGTCCATCAGAAATTCACAAGCTAATATCAGTTGTGGTCAAGTCAACAAAAGTCTGGTTTGAATCAAAGCATACTGAAGCCGAGCCAACAGAAAAAATTCACAGAGAATCAAGCAGTGATACAAAAATCACAATGAATTAAAACAGTGCCAGAAAATCAATGCCGTGTAAAGTCAAAAGCAACAGTGGATAAAAAAATTCATCAGTGCAGATTCGAAACAGTTGGTGGCCAAGCAAATCGACCATGCTACAGGTGTGTCAAGCCAGAAGCAACACAGAGAATAAAGTCAACAGAAAATTGATTGGAGCTGAAGCCGTGGCAATCAAGGAGTTGAACAAGTAAAGCAAATTGACCAAGCAATAAATCAACACCGTGTCAACCAAGTAATATCAATGTACAAGAAATTGAAAAAGTCAGTGAAATCATGAGCATCCAAGAATAATCGAATGGCCAAAGCAATATTAGTAGACAAATTCAAATCAACTTATACGAACGCAAATCTAGGGTTACAAACCCTATATAAACCATCATCATCGGCAATCTCAAATCCATCGAGTTCGAGTAAGCCAAAATTGTAAAAGCAAAAAGGGAAATTACATACCGATGCATCAGAGTTGAACTCGATCAAAAATTGGGGCAGCCGAAAGCTAAACAGAGCTAGAGGGTCGATTACCGAATCAAAACAAAGAAGTAGCTACTGTAGTCGATCTACATTTAAGTGGCGCCTTCGATTTTACCAAAGCCCTAATTTCAAGAGCCAAGAGGAATGAACGAAAGAAGGAACCAGGCCGACATTATTTTCTACAGAGCAAAATAAAAAATGAACGGGCTAGTGAAAGAAAACAAAGGGGCCGGCCTATTTTCTTAAAGAGTTTTAATTAAGGGTTTTAAAATTAGGGTTATTGTTTATTTGTCTTTTAATTGTTGTTTTTATTTTTTCAAGTCAAAGAATTTGTAAATCACTACCTAGGGATTAGGTCGTGTCAGATTGTCTACTTAGAATTAGTTCAGTAAGCAGGGTGTGCGAGTTTGCAGAGCTCTATAGGCGGGAGCAGTGTTTGCGAGTAATCAAAGCTCTATAGGCGGGAGCAGAGTTTGCGAGTAATCAAAGTTCTATTGTAGGCGGGAGCAGAGTTTGCGAGTAAACGAAACTCTATAGGCGGGAGCAGGGTGTGCGAGTCTAGTAGAGTGTTTGTGAGCGGGAGCAAATGTTTGCGAGTCTAGTAGAATGTTTGTGAGCGGGAGCAAACGTTTGCGAGTCTAGTAGAGTGTTTGTGAGCGGGAGCAAAAGGGTCTGCGAGTCTAGTAGAGTGTTTGTAAGTGTGATACTGTTTAATTCTAATAGAAATCCGTGAATGCAGCAGTAGGCAGGGGTTGCCGAAGCTGGGTAAATTTTGTGTGTGATTTACTTTTTAGCATATTTATTTTTGCAGTTTATTTCTTTGTTTAAATCAAGAAAATTTGCTATAACCCTATTCACCCCCCTCTAGGGTTAATCTAGATCCTACACTTAAATTTAACTACAAATTTTTTTTCCCAGATGTTTTCTCAGACATCGAACATACGTCAGTGTGCACGAGGTCTAGAATGTTCTTTCTTCTTGTGGGCGGAGAAGATATTTGGAAAGCAACCCTATGTTGTTTTCCAGCTAAACAATAAGCACAAGGATGAAGTGGTTTACCTTTCACGTCAGGGAGGAGTTGTTTCTGAGCGAGTATGTGAAGACCTTTCTCACTAATGTGCCTAAGTCGTTTATGCCATGTGTCCATATCATCAGTAGAGATGTTTACTTCTCCTTTGCATAGCTTAGCTTGCATCACATACAATGGTCCTACCTTCTTTCCTCGAGCTATTGTCAAACTTCCTTTGGTGAGCTTCCACTTCCCTTCACCAAAGTAATTCATTAGACCATCATCATCTAGCTTTCCAGCGGAGATAAGACTGAGGCGCATGGTCGGGACATGCCTCACATCTTTCAAAACAAGCTTGCACCCGGTGCTTGTCGTCAGAGTGATGTCTCCTATTCCAACAATCTTGCTTCTATCTTGATTTCCCATTTTCACCGTGCCAAAGTCACCTCTTTGGTAGGATGAGAAGAAGTTTTCATGTGGAGTAACATGGAAGGAAGCACCAGAATCAACAATCCAAGAACTCTCATCACAAGCAATGTTTAGAATGTTACTTTCACCAACGAGATATAGCAGATATTCCTTTAATACTATGGCAGTAGTACTCTTTTCTTCTTGCTTCTTTGTTAGGCTTATTTGGTCAGGCTTAACATTACCGGCCTTTTGGTCTCTTTTGAAGCTTCGACGTTCCATTTTCTTGTGACCCATCCTTCCACAGTAATAGCATGCAATCTTCGAGCGTGATTTGGATCTACCTCGAGATTGATGGGGATTTCGGCTCTTACTACGTCCACGGGTTTCATTCCTACCCTGATTCTCAACAACATTAGCTTCGGGATGGATAGACTCATCTCGTTCCATTCTCCTTGCTTCTTCACCAAGAAGGATGTCACTGACGGTATCCATAGTTAACTTTCCTTCCGGAGCTGAGTTACTTAGCGTGGCAACAAGTGTGTCCCAACTTTCCGGTAAGGAACTAAGGAGTAGAAGGGCTTGTAGCTCATCATCAATCTTCATATCAATTTTTGTTAGTTGATTTACGAGCCCCTTGAAGTTATTCAAGTGCGCAATCATACTATGACCACCCTTATACTCCAATTTCACCAACCGTCGAACTAAATTGGCCTTGTTGCAAGGCGTTTTCTTTTGAATCATGGACTCAAGCTTTGTCCATAATTCATAGGCATTGGTATAAGTGGAAACATGCTCGAAGAGAGTTTTGTCGATGTACTTACGGATCATAGCAACAGCCTTACAGTTCAACAGTTTCCACTGAGCATCACTTTTTCCTTCCACCTTATTTTTGTAGATGATGGGCTCATGCAAATCCTTACAATACAAGTGGTCCTCCATCATTGGCTTCCAATAGGAGTAGTTGTTAGCTGTGAGCTTGAACATGTCTCCATCATGAGCGACAATATCCTCCATCTTGAACTTACACGAGCTTGATTACGGCTACGGATGAACCTGGCTCTGATACCAATGTTGGGGAAATCTCGGTCTTCCCCGCTTCGTGAAGTTAAGATAGTCACTTTAAGATTAAAAGTAGCAATGGAAGCACAAGAGTTTATAATTATCCAATATGGAGATTCTTCCACTATACAAAAGAATAGTAGGATTACAATAATATGATTACAAAAGTAACTCACACTTGGTGGCTCACTCAAGCTTGAGGATAAAGACTTCTCAAGCTATCACTCTTTTCTCTCAAAGAGGATCTCTCTAACTCTCAAGTTTTTCTCACTCTAAGAAGAGGCTTCTTCCTTGGATTCTTGGATGGCTAGTAATAGGGCTCCTTCTCCTATTTATACTACTCAACCTCCATAATGAATGGTGAAGATTACATGCATCCGATGGTAGAGATTGATTCTCTAGAATGCTCCACACTCTCTAGGAATCTCTACACTCTTACATTCCCTTCTTTATTCTTCCATACTCTTCCGTAAGGTTCCAGAAGGTTCCATACATCTCTAGAATATTCCAGAGGGTTCCACACTCTTCCACAAGCTTCTAGGGAGTTCTACACTTCTCTAGAGTTCTCCGGAACATTCTAGAAAATTCTAGATTTATCTGGAAACGTCTAGAATTTTCTAGAAACTCTCCAATTAAGGAGAGATCCCAACAGTTTCATCATCTTCTGCCTACCACCGCTATTGTTTCATTTTAAACACTTCTCTCGCAAATTAACTGGCCATACATCGCACCTTTTCCCCGCCAATATAAACTACTTAACTACTGCAAAGAAATAATATCATTGTCAACATTACCTACTATATAATACTGCGTAAACGGCCTCTACATTCTGCCTAAGGATAAGCATCAAATTTACCTATTTAGACCAACCCTATCATTATATTTTATGCACACCTATCATGAAGCAATACTCAAATATTTATTACAATATTTATTTTAATGCCTAACAATACTATCAATTACTGTAGCCTATCTGTTCATGTTAATTAACCAAACAGGTAATTACACTGTGTTCATATGGTACTCCCGCATCCTTTCAATCTGTGACTCTTTTTTTAGGGAAAAACTTCGGCTTTGATGCAAATACAAACATTAATGTGGATAACGGATGGGAGCACTTATCGTGCAACGTATGCAAATCCCGTATAGGCAACTGCGGGCCTAACAACTATTGCAACAAATGCGAAGGAGAAATCGAATTCCCAATGCATAGGTAACTTATTTCACTGTTGCGTCACCATATATACCTGACTTGCACACTCATCATCCTACTTATGCTTGCCTCTTCTAGGTTCTGGTTAGAAGTAATAGTGGACGACGGAACAACTTATGTTCCTATTCTCCTTTCAACAAGGTGGCGGAGTTCCTTATCAGGCAGAAGGCGGATGATTTATATCAAATTCAAATAACTGAGGTACTTCCGTGGGTTCATAAAGTTCCTCATATAATTACTAGACACCGCATTACATAAAACCTCCTATTCCCTTTTTTCCTTAACTAAAGTCGATATCTTATATTAACAAGACACATATTACGCTTCCAACATGCAGGTGATAAGAGAGTTATAAGCATTCTCGACCAGCTGGTCGGTCGAACTGAAACTTTTCATGCTAGGCTTGACACTTTTGTTACCACGGGTGAAGGAAAAAATTGACTGCCACAAAAATAAATCCATCTTATCCTGAACACAATGCTAGGCCCCCTGAAGCAAGCAATGCCAAGGTACATTTGTCCCCCAAATCATGTATATACCAACCTACCCGCTATATACTAAACCTGCTTCTTTTTCTACCTATATGTCCGTACTTTTTTCTCCCTATCCTCCACATTTGTTTTCCATCTTACTTAAAAATTCGCTAACTCTTATCCTGACTAAAGGTTGCTAGTCCTCCCAACAGCAAGGTCGCTACTCTCAAAGCAAATGCAAAAAAGAAAAATCATACGAATGCCATATAGCTTTCCTTTATTGTTTTATACTTTCTAAACTACTGCAGATTGCTGTGCTACGTATCCCTTCTGTGTTGTGTGTTATCTGTTCTCTGTTGTGTGTTCCATGTTTTGTTTTCAATGTCGAATAAAGCATTGCATCGTACACTCCCCTATCTTTGTGTATATAAGCTGATAAATGGTGCTTACTATGACAAACTTTCCTGACTGACTTGGGAAACATAAAACTGTTTCTTACCTATTACTCCTCCACTTATCAAAATATTAAATTCATATACTCATTATGAGTGCAATGGCTCTGTACTATATATTTATCATTCATTCTGAATTAGAACAAAATTAAATTACACTTACTTACCGCATTCATTCCAAGATTGCTAACGTTCATACCTAAACTACTTCACTGTTGCGGCCTTTTCCTCCAACGCGTTCCTACTTCTGTTCCTGCAAGCTATTGGCCATCTAATTTACCTATTCATCATTAGTGCATGTAATATACTGCACAATTTCATCCTCGACCCCGAAAGTTATTTTTTCTTTCCCTCCTGTAATCACAACATCTATGAATTTAACGTCACCGCATCAAATAACTTGTAAATAGTTCAACTTCGTATATGTTCTCAAGAATCAACTGCACTGCAATTTCTCATTTGCATATTTCTCGCAAGTACACTTTTCCACCGCCATTTAACATATATTTTCATGTAGAATTTATGTCCCACTAAGTTTTTACAGTCTTCGCCGAACTTTTGCTTTACCAAATCAATTACATGATTTACAACTTCCCAAAACTACGGTTTTGCAAAAATACTTCCATATTTCTGCCTTTAGAATGCAAAATGTAACCCATTCAACAAAATCCACTCTGTTCTATTACGTTACTACTCATTAACTGCTCTCCCCATCCACAAATTCGTACGTCGATACTCCACCGTTTGCGCTTTTGCTGTTTACATACCCACTTCCAGCTTATGTATGCAAATTCACATAAATATATCATATACCACTTACTCAACACCACACACCTTTGGTATTCAATTTTCTTCCCCCTTATTCATTTGCCATCATAACAACATTCTACACTCTCTGTTAATCTAGGGAACAATTACACTATTCATATAAAAGATCGGGGTTACGACATGTTTCTATCCAACATTTCACTCCATCAAGCAACATGCCCTAATCATACAATAGACAATAATAAGCACTTCAAGCGACGATTTAACGTACTACAAACATTTATTTCGTTACCAACCCATAACACTTTTTTCCACCACGCTAACTAATATCTTTTTTCTACATCTTAACAACATTCTTCCCCAATCAACTCAGCTTGACATCCATGGAAAGGTATATCCAACCCCTGCTTTAAATTTATAATTCCCATACCCATCTATATTTCATGAATTCTTCCAAGCTGAATAAAATAGCACCACATGCAGGTCGACGAACACATATCAGTACTACAATCCATTTTGTGATCTAAAGGGATCCAAGTGGACATATCCCCACTGCTGGTTCTACAGTCCATCCTACATATATCATCTACATCCCAATAAAATTTATACAATACCATTCTTCTACTTTATATAACAGTTTTCAACCTACAGGCACCCTGGGAACTAGTTGCTTCACTTTACCGACATCGGATTGAGAAAAGATTTCTTGAGCATCTGAAACGAACAACTTACTCTCCACAGGTACAAACCTAATTACACCCCAACTATCTGTTCACTAACAGTCTTTTAACTACATCACAAACTACCCTTACAGCATGTCTGATTAGGTTTAAAAATACATGTGCTTCAAAAGAGATTTGGAAAAAATAATCCATAAACTTGAAAATTATGTTCCATTTCACCCCACTCCAACACCAAATTGCCGCAACAAGGTAGTTCCAATAAAATTTTAGAAACTATGTTCAACCATACTATGTTAAACTACATTTCCTTGCTCACCTATCAGGTAACCGTACGAATAAACAACTCAATTGGTGGTGTGTGTATTACCAACGAAGACTTGCTAAATGTGTTATGCGCCCATTCATTCCACAACAAACCTTGCACCACCGACCAAATTTCGAATGCATCCTGTTTGAAACAACGGTACAATCGCAATTACCCCTACAATTAACATGTATAATATTGATGCCCTTTTGAATTTTATGATAATATTTTTCCCCCTCTTTTACTGATACACACACATTAACCGAAACATGAAAAAGGAAGGAAAAGGCCTACAAAGAAATCTACCTTGAAAAATATACATAATTGAATGGCAAACCTTTTCTACATAAAAAATACTATACGAAAATTGAGTTCGTACAAAATATCCGGACTTAGTAAAAACATATCATTTATTTATGATACAAAGTTATAACTGGCTACTATACACTATCATAAACATAAACTGTGATAATGAAGATTCATGCCTACAATAACCAGATTGTGTCTACAACATTAAACTGGCAGACATGCGTTGTCCCTTAATACATGTTTGATAATTAATTTATATGTCCTATCAGAAATGCTATATTATAATTACTGTAATTTTACTTTTCAACAAATAAGTGCAGGTACAAATTTCAGATGCTATGTATTTTTCATATTCTGATAGATTTTGTTTTCAACTTGAATTCTAATTGTAAAACAGTAGACTCACCTAAATAAGGATATTAAAAATTACTACAAACAAAAATTATTTACATAAAAACTATAAAATCACCAAATTGGCAATACACTAATCTTTGTGTTTGTTTGCTTTGGTAGGATGAAGAATTTACCGAATACCTTTTTATGTCATTGTTTGCTTTGTAACAGGACTAAATTTTCATTATCGATCGTATGAAATTGAACAAGAATTTAAGCAATCAAAAATTCATTATACCTTGCCCCTCAGAAAGAAAATCAAAGGGAATGAATATTACTACTAAAGTGAAATTCTGGAATACAAGGATGCTGAAGAATTATCACATAAATAAGAACCATCCAAAACAAAAGAAAATAAACCTTTAGTGTAATTCAAGATGAAGATCTGTGATCTGATGCTCTGTGTTAACAGTGGAGCATGGAAGGATCTAAATGCTTGACTTAATGATCAATCTACCAATACTTGAATTCAAAATGCAAATATTTAGGTGTAGGTACAAGTAATGTGGTGCAACGCCTTGTGATAAAATTTGAAGGAGCCATTCATATCGTTTTGTTGACCTGGCACCAAAATCTGAGATTAAAAAAAAAGGTGCGCAAAAGTGTCAATGAAGACGCTGCACTGGCTAACATATTTCAAACGAGATGAACTTTCGCCAGTTTATTGTTCTTCTTCCTTTAATAATAAAGGCATGAACTGTGCATATTTGAATTGTATTGGGACTGGGCCTTATAATGTATTAGTTGCTTTCATACATCATTTCCTAATGTGTTAATGGGATGGATTTGGATAATTACTGAGCTTTTGAACTTGAAATATACTTTACCCAGCAGTTGTAACTTTAATCTGTCATCTGCACAAATAATCAAAAGTACTTGCATATCCAAATAAAATACATGTAAGTTCTACAGTAAATAATGCAAATATTTGTGTACATCAGTGCCTCATAACTGAGCTATAACATTAATGATTCAATATAAGAGTAAACACTGAGGAATGTTGAGAGGCTGTGTAATGACGTCATTGGAATATGAATCATATATTTTGGATTAATACATTAATACCTTGAAATTTTTTCTGTAGACGTACTTGACTGAATACATCAACCTCCTTTGCATCAAGGCTGTTGGCGTATGCTACGAACCAAGTTGGCAAATGGTTACTCTTTAATAAATGCTTCTGTACTATCTTAGGATCTAAACCAAATTACTATGGATCTTCTTTTTCATGTATTGTTTTTTAAATTCTGGATAATTTACCAGAACCAAAAGATTTACAACAATTACTGAAATAAAACTACTATTTTGATGTATTTGCAGCAGATGGAAATGCTGATGTATTTGCAATAGATGGAAATGCCTTACTCTTTGATTCATTATATAGAGCCAGAATAATCCAAAATGATTTTAAGTCAGTATGATATGTTTGCTTTATAATCAAACCGACCGTTAGGGAGGTTTGCTTATTTCTACTAGCCAAAGTAAACTTTTCTGAAGCAAAAAAAAATATGCCCTTTTTCCGTCTTCCTGTGCGTGTTCTTCTCCTCTTTCAAATTTCCCTTTATTGACCGCGTATTCTCGTCTTCGTTTACTATTCTTCCCCTCCTTCAAATTTCCTTTTTGACCGCGTATTCCACCGTTCAAATTTCCCTTCCCCCTTCATTTTCGCCTTAAACCTAAGCCCTAAAACAGATAAAATCCAAACGCTCTGGCATATAATCTTCCACACGCTCTTCAACTCCATCATTGCGGTTGGGTAAGACGACTGATAATCTTCTCATACGCTGTTCAACTCCATCACCGCGGTTGGGTAAGACGACTGAGGTATCGACTGCGGTTGTGTAAGACGACCAATCCATCTTCATCTCCAACACGTATTGCTGCACAAATTAAATTGGTATGTGACAGTTTAGTAATTTATCACCCTGGATATTTGTTTAAACAGTAGATTTTCATTTTATCTACTGCGGTTGTGTAAGACGCTAAGATGAAATAAAATTAGTTTCAGTTAATTTTGTTTTAACAAATACGTTATATGTAATATTATTAGTACTTTGGTTTTATGTTTTTTTTCCTTATTAAAGTTCTGCTAAAAATTTCTTTTTTAATGTGATCTTGGTTCCTACTTTCAGTTATTAGTACTTTGGTTTTATGTATTCAATTGCATCAGTACAAGCTTCAATTTGGATTGATCTTAGATTTCAATAATGTAAACACAGTTACATCTCAACAATGTGAACTAGTAGAAATGTAGATTGTTTGATTGTGTTGCTTGCATTATTCAATTTTATTACCGATGTGCTGGCTATTTCTCTTCTACAAATAGAAAATGACACTCAAAATGCTTTTTTTCCCTTTAAAACCAGAGTTGTCCGGCTGTTCTTAGTTAATATGTTACTTGCATATCACAACTGAAATATCTGGGCATATGACCCTCATGTAAATGGACTAATTAACGATGAATATATGCTCAAGTTGATCTGTGCAGTTTAATATCGATGCACTGTTATATGACCTTTATAAAAAATGTATTCAATTGCATCAGTACAAGCTTCAATTTGGATTGATCTTAGATTTCAACAATGTAAACACAGTTACATGTCAACAATGTGAACAAGTAGAAATGTTTATGTGTAATTTGACTTCTAGACAGACATGTTGTATCGAAATTAAGTACAAAATTGCTTCACAAGTACAAAATCGTAAGTATGAGTAAATTTTGCACTAATATGGAAAAACTGTGTTTCTTCATTGTTTTGATTATTTTGTTGGACACCCATATTTCATTTCGATTTTGCTTCGGTATATGATTAAATCTAACAAAACGTTACTGATGTAGATTGTTTGATTATGTTGCTTGCATTATTCAATTTTATCACTGATGTGCTGGCTATTTCTCTTCTACGATAGAAAATGACACTCAAAATGCTTTTTTCCCTTTAAAAGCAGAGTTGTCTGGCTGATCTTAGTTAATATGTTACTTGCATATCACAACTGAAATATCTGGGCATACGACCCTCATGTAAATGGACTAATTAAAAAATCATTTCACCTTTTTGGAGTTATTTCTGGATAGCACTCGGTTTCTTGTATATATTTCATTGTTTTGTTGGTATAATTTCTGTTTATATTTTGAAAGTTGAAATACTGATATAATGACCTGACCAAGTGGCTTGACCCATATATTACTTCATAATCAATATATTTATGCATAGCTTTGGAGAACATAGTAGAAGGTTTAAGCACCCTGGCTGAGTTACTTAGTTAAAGTATGTATTTTGTTTAATTACTCAATTCCTGTTACCATGTTCAGGCGTATATGAAAAATAATTTGTATCATATTGATTTAAATACATCGCCTTCACTGAACAATGATGAGGAACCATTTGAAGATCATGACGATGATAAGCATGTGGCATCAACATCAAACGTTGATACGGTAATCATTTTCATTATCATTCTCTCAATAATTAATAGATTTATTATGAAAATGTACTACAATGAAGCTTGTATATGAGTATGTTTCATTGTTAACGTATTACAATAAAATTTCCATATGAGTAATCATTGATAATTCATACTGGGAGTTTGAATGTAATTTTTTTTGCCATTGAACCTATTTTTTTTAAAAAGGACATCCATGCCATCTAAAATAATGGATAAAAATATATTTTTGTACTACTGATAATTCTACTTTGATCATCCATGCACACTAATTTATTTCACATGTTCAGAAAAATGGAATGCATAGTATATGTCCTATTGATTTGAATGCACTGCCGTTGTGTAATAATTATGAGCAATTATATGAAGATTGTGTTGATCATATGCAAATGGTATCAACATCGAAGTCGAATTTGTGTATGGTAAATTTTCAATAATTCGTAATTAATTTGTCTTTTTGTCAAATTTATGCTTTATTTGTAATTTTTATGATACAAGAATATTCGACTGTCATATGATTAATTTTTTGATGATATTTGCACTTAAATGTTTAGAATCCGATTGAAGCAAAATGTGAAGAAAATCCAACATCATCAGTACTTGCTGCACTATTTGAAGAAACTTCAGAAAAGACACAAACTAACGATCAAGGTGACTCTTTAACCATGATGTACAATTGTATATAATATCGGTAAAAAAATAATTGTTATCACCTGTTTATAAGTTTTTGATATGTTTTTAAGTTTATTAGGATTAATATTATTCATCTTCACCTTTACAATTGATATGCGTTGTATTGATCTAAATGCACCGCCTTTGCTTAACAATGAGGAGCAACCAATATCAGGTTACTTCGATAATATGCAACAAGTGACAACGACGCATGTTAACTTCCAAACTAATTTTTTTTCTCCAACTTACATGTATTTTCATTTTAATGTTTAATTTTTATAGTAATCAAACATAATAGTATAGTATTAATATTTCATGGCACTTTAAAAATTTATGTCCCTTATTACCCTTTTTCTTACTTTTTCAATTGATATATACTTGCATAGATGCCACATGATGTACCACGTCAACCTATGCTCGTAGAACATCCATTGTCGTTCTCTTATGCTTTCTATGGAGATTCTGTTCCTTTTGATGCATCCAACAAGGTTGATTTATTCAACCCTTCCGGTTCAACTTCACATAATGTTTTAAATCAGTCACTTGATTCAATTTGTCCTTTGGACTTATCATGCACCTTACAAAGGTATATAATGCTATATTTACTTATAATATGCAAATAATATATTATTCGTCCTACTATTTTTGAGTTATTTTTTAATTGAATAAATATAGTTCATAATAGAGACTCGTCTATATTTCGTCAATATGAACAAACGATGGCTAAATACAACGAAAATCGGTCTTCCAGTCAAAGAGCTAGACGTTTGAGAGAAACTGATCAACAAAAACAACGTAGAAAAGCGGTTGATGCGGCAGGACATAAAGAAAAAGGAACTCATATCAAATCCTCAAACATCAAAACTCCAATGTTGATATCTCCAGTTACAAAAATTACAAATGCTCACAAATTTATAAGCTCATGCCAAAAGATTAATTGGACAATTTGTCAGACTTGTTCTCGATTTTTTCCGGATTTAATTGTTACGTCAAGTTCATGCTCTGATTGTCGTACTGATAAACCACAACATGGCCTTCCGTACAAGTTTAGTTCTCATAATCTAATGGAGCCCGGTCCTGTTCCACCTGAATTATCCTGCCTTACTAATTTAGAGCGAATCCTCATTGCGCGGATTCATCCAGTTATGTCAGTTTATCGTTTTAAAGGACAACAACATAAATATAGTGGAAATATTATTAATTTCCCTCAGGATATCAATGCAATAGCACGTTCTCTCCCTTTCAGGCCAAATGAATTATCGGCAGTATTAGCTGTCAATAGAGGTGGAACGAATGAAAGTCAAGAGTTTCGCGTAAGGCGTGAATATGTAAGAAAGGCACTACTTTGGCTTAAATCTAATAATATATTTTATTCCGATGTGCACATTAATGAAGTATCTCTCCATGAGTTACCAGAGGACGGTGTACCTTTAAATCTTCCTCATATTCAAGATGATTCGCAAACTCAAATTCACAATGATGATTTTCATGGACCTCCAGAATTGGAAAGCGAAATAACTCACATCGATGAATTTGAGATATCAGGTGCAGCCACGGCTACAATACAACCGAACCACCAAGTCTATCTATTATCCTTTTTGGAAAATAAAGAAATAAATGAAACAGTTGTTCAGATGCCTATTTCTTCTGTTGCTATTGATGAGTTTAATACTCCTGGATATATCTCGATGGCATTTCCAACATTATTTCCATTACGAAATGCTGATTTAAGACAAGCACGACCAAGAAAAATTAGACCCATAGAATATTTTCAATATTTAATGAAATTTCATGATCAAAGGTTTGCAAAAGATTCTAGATTTATATATTTTTCGTACAATTCAATTAGGAGGTGGCGTGCGTTAGATATTGGTAGCATATACGTACAAAAAAACCCGGATGATGGGAATTTATCTATAAATGATATCTGTGAAATGTTAAAATCGAGAGATAAGAAGTTGTCTCAACGCATTTCTTAGTATGCAAAAGGCATTCGTGGAAGCCGTTCTTACTGGTCTGCAAGATTAAAAGAGCTTACAGCTATGGTCAAACAATTAGGTGTGCCAACTATATTTTTCACATTAAGTTCGGCAGATTTGCAATGGCCAGAACTTTATAAACTTCTCGATCAAACAAATGAGTTGCAAAAATTAAGCTACAGTGAACAAATAAAAAGAAAGGCACAGTTACTAAATGAAAATCCACTTGTTGCTGCATGGTTTTTCCAAGCAAGGGTTAAAACTTTTGTACTAGATTTTTTGACGCCAGAATTTTCTGTTAAGGACTATTGGTATCGTTTTGAATGGCAAAATCGTGGAAGTGGACATATTCATGGCTTTTTGTGGTTACATGATGCACCAGATTTATCTTCAGTTACCGAAAGTTCATATGAAAATTCTATAATTATTGAATATTTTGATCGTCTTGTTTGTATAATAAATCCAAATATGGCTGGACCTTCACGGGAACAAGAGCATCCATGTGCACAAGTTATTCCACCTGATGCAAATTTGGATACAGACGACAACGACTATGGAAATCTAGTTACTTGGGTAATGCGTCATTCCATGTGTGGAAACTACTGTTTGCGAGTATATAGAACAACCAAACAATTGACATGTCGCTTTAAATATCCGTTTGACGTGCTTCCACGATCTAAAATTGTGGAAGATCCTCCAAATAGTAAAATCTTTCAATTTATTTCGCAACGCAATAATCCTCTGATCTGCTCACATAATAGAAAAGTACTTCAGGTTTGGCGTGCTAATATTGATTGGTCTCCTGTGTTATCTGTGCATGTTGTGGTAAATTATATTGGAAAATATGCAGCAAAATCTGAACCAGTATCAAAGAGCTTTATAGACACATTCAGAACAATAGTTGAAAATAGTCATCGACCTTGTCAAACATCAGCTTCCGCCATCAAGAAACTACTTCTCAAGAGTGTATCCGAACGAGATATTTCTGCACAAGAGGTATGCTATCTTCTGATGTCTTACCCTCTAGTAAGTTCATCTAGAACAATAGTACAACTTAGCGTAACTGAAAAAAACATGTTATCAACAATAATTCGGCGTCGAAATACAACAATAGATGAAGATATCGTTGATTCGGACCTAAATATTATTACAAGGTATATGGATCGACCAAGCGAGTTTGAAAACCTTTCACTACTTGATATGTCAAAAAACTTCCGTTACTATAATAAAGGGTGGCATAAGTTTCAAAAAGAGGCAATTGTACGAATAGTACCAGATATAAGTAGCAATATTCCTCCATTCGGTGAAAAGTGGGAATTTTATTGCGAACAACAGGTAATGCAACTTCTTTGCTTTTTATTAGATCAAATTTTACAAATATTAATGATAAACTTTGATAATTAAAAACTACATTGACTTTAATTATATTTAAAATATGAAATCATAAGTAAACTTTTTTTTAATATGAATACAGGTACTACTACGTCATCACTATAGAAATCTTAATGAAGCAAAAGGAAACTTCGATGCTTGGTCTGATAGATATGTTAATTTAGGTTTGATTCAACATCAATCACTCCCAGATGCTATGGAAGATGATTTCGAAGATGATAGTATAAACAATGATGTAGAAGAACATCAAAAAGAAGAATGGATGATAGCAGCCGCGATGGGTCCAATGTTTGTTTCAGGAGAGGAAACAGAATGGGCTTAAGAGAATTCAATATTTTGCATAATTGGAATGAAGCACTTCAGAGATACCCTAATATAGATATTGAACGTAATTTTATCCATGCCAATTTACGTTCAATTATGGAACATGAAAATGAGACCATAAACAGTTCTACTGTTGTTCCTTTTGAGAGCCTGTCTACAGAACAGAGGATTGCACATAATATGATATTTAAAGCAATATCTAAAGGAAAAACAATTCGAATGATTATATGCGGTGGTGCTGGTACAGGAAAATCAACGCTTGTAAATGCCGTTGTTCGAATAATTGTTACTCATTTTGGAACCAGCAAAGCAGTACGCATTATGGCTCCAACTGGAGTGGCTGCATTTAATATTGGTGGTAGCACAATTCATCATGAACTTCTAATCTCCACAGAAAGAAAATCATCCTACAAAGAACTATCATCAGAGCAATTCCATCATATGCAAGATGAATTTAAAAATACAAAGTTGATTATAATAGATGAATATAGTATGCTTGGTAGATCAATGATGGCAAATATTGATTTACGGTGTCGTGATATTTTTTCAATAAATGACTTATTCGGTAGCATTTCTATTGTCTTAGTTGAGATATGGGACAACTACCTCCTGTTTGTGATAGTTCGTTATACTTGAAAGGTGGTAATCTCTTACAACAACGTGGTGGACTTGCATACATGAGTTTTGATAAGTGTGTAAGACTATCGTACATATTCCGTCAAGTTGGACATGAACAAGCACCTTTAAGAGGAGCTTTAGAAAGACTGAGTAGAGGTGCATCTACTTTAGACGATTGAAACTTTTTAAAACCAGAGATTGGTCAATTTTATCAAAAAAAGAGAAGGAAACCTTTAAGATTGCTCTTTGTCTTTTTCCAACAAGAATTGCTGCTAAAGAACATAACAAAAACCATTTGATTCAACTTGGAAAACCTATTGCACGCATTCCTTCTTTCAATAACTGTGAAGCAGCATCTAATGCTTCGGTTGATGATGCAAAAGGTTTAGAACGATGTATTTATCTTTCTGTAGGTGCTCGAGTGATGTTACGATCTAATCTTTCAGTGCAAAATGGATTGTTAACGGTGCAATAGGTACTGTTATGGATATTGTATATTCACAGTCATCAAGTTCTCCTAACAATCTACCGCTAGCTGTCATAGCCGATTTTGATAAATACCGTGGTATTCCATTTCGTGAGGGAACAAATATTATTCCAGTAACTTCGCAAACAGTAAATTGGAAAACTTCTTCTGGTACAACATGTATGAGAACTCAGTTACCTTTAGCTCTTTGTTGGGCAATAACAATACATAAAAGTCAAGGAATGACACTTGATCAAACAATCATTAATATCGACGATCGAGAAAGTCTTGGTTTAACGTTTGTTGCTTTATCAAGAACTAGAAAATTGGAGGATCTTGCTTTCAATCCTATGTTTACTTTTGAAAGATTTGCACAGATTGGAAGATCCAAAGGCCCGCCTTCTAGATTATTAGAGGAAGAACATTTAAATGCAATGTCTGTTGAATAAATGGTAAGTAAAAACAACTATTATTATTCTCAAAATTTCAAATAAATTTTTTCTTTTATGTTAAAATAGCAATTAGTGAAACTTTAAAAAAAAATCAACTCTTGTATTCTGAACTTCCAAGTCTTTAATCAATATTTTTTTTTATTTCTAGAAAATGGGTAAGCCTAAGGCTACCAAGAAGAAGGAACTTACACTCACAAACAAAAAAATAGAGGAATATGTTTGAATTCTGAAAAGAAAGAATGAGCATTGAAGTTGGGTTAACAATTTATCATAGAAAACATGGTAAGACCGAATCCTTTTGGCACAATCTTTTAATTTGTAATGAGATGTTTTATAGAATGATAACAATATCTCCTACACATAGTTGCATAATGTCAGTTTAAACATATGATGTATAACCTGTTTCCTCATAATATACATCTAATCTGTAGTGAATTATTATCATTTTACTAATGAAGTTGTAGAATAACGTTATAGGTTGTAGTTTTAGTAAATTAATTGTATCAGTATTTTTTTAAACCCATTTATAACTGTTATAACACATCATTCACTTGCACAAGACTGAAACATCAAGTATAATATTTATTAGATTTAAACTGACATACGATCTCTATTTCCAAAAAAGCTGCTACTCTTTTGCATACATACCGATGCATGTTGTATTACTTGCGGTCTCCTTTGCTTTCTTCCATATTTGTTTAATTTTCTAAGGTAATGCTTTCATATTATAATTTATTGTGAAAAAAAGCTGTGTAGACATGAAAATGTTAAAGAAATTTCTTTTTCCAAGTTAAGATTCATAAATAAAGTTTCTGCCCATTATGGGTCATGTTTATCAACATAAATGAAATTTCTTTCCATACTACACAGGGAGCTTTATAGTAAGAATATAAGCGGAATAATACCTAGCGATCTTGGTGATCTGACAAATCTTGTTAGTCTGGATCTGTTACCATATATTTTCTTTCATGGTTTTATTTATTTTGATAAATATCGAAATTTCCACACATTATAGAGGTACTGATGTTGAATATGCGCTCTGCGCTATATGATTTTTGTTTGATGATAATAAACATATATACATTCATATAAATGTATTTGGTAATGTACTATTTTATTTTTCATAGTTTAAATAAATATTTGTTGAATAAAATTAAATTTCACAGAATTTGAATTTGAATTCAAACAAAACAAGTTAAACAGATTTTGAATTCAAACAGAAATTTTATTCAAACAAATATTTTGTATAGTATGTATTTGGTTAAATAAATATCTGTTGAATAAAATAAATTACACAGAATTTAAATTTGAATTCAAACAGAACAAGTTACACAGTTTTTGAATTCAAACGAATATTTTATTCAAACGAATATTTATTACAAACTTGAATAGTACAAATTCATGCTCTCACTATACATGTACATTTTTGATTACAATCACATCACATTTACATCACGACCTTACTACATATCTCTCACACTCATATTTTTTGTCTTCAACTATAATCCGGTTTGAATCCAGCATCTGAGTAGTCTGCAAAAATATTTTAAACACAGTAAAATTGAAAGAGAAATATTTTTGAAATTTGAAAGCAAACGATGATTTTGAAAACATTGTTTGCCTCAGTTATTTGGGTTGTTCGTCATCATTTTTGACTGTGCAATATCTGTGCATATCGATATTTTTTTATCAGAGACAGGTAATTACAAGTGGCTGCAGTACACACGTGTACATTCGTATACGTGTGCACTGCCTCGCCAACTCGTGTGCAAAAATCAAACAAAAGCACAGAAATCAAAAACAAGGTCAAACCCAAGATAGGTTCAACTCAAAGCACCACTGACCAGACATTGCAAACACAGTCTCAAGCATGAAACAAGGTGCACCAGACCAGATTGCAAAAATAATCAAATATACACAAATGCAGCCCAATAGACTACAGCAACACAGTACAAACAGAAGTGCACCAGTACAAACTAACGTCGAGACAAAGCAACTGTTCTTAACAGCAAGTTCAAACCAAAGCACAAAAGAACACAACAACATAAAACTGCAGTGGACAGCAAATGCATCAACATGCCACAGGACATAGTAATGCAATAGTGGCTAACCAGAAGTGAAGATTGCAGCAACATCAAGTGACAATGCAAGCAAAAACTCAAGCTACAGTTCAATGCAGACTGCATAATGATCCAAACAACAACAAGCAATTATGCCACCAAGATCAACAATGTCAAGTCAACCAGGCAGCAATGATGAAAGTGTGCAAGTGCAACACAGTTGCAAACAACAGGACAGTGAACAATGAAGTAATGCAATGCTCAAAAGACATAGTACACAAGCCTGCAACTTCAATCCAATTTATTCTTTTAATACAACTGCAATGCGACCAGATTTTCATATCAAACAAGTGCAGACTCGACAATGTTCACAAATGCAAAAGAACAGTGAAGCATGTACAAACTGTAGTGAATACAGATAGTAAACCAAGCTTCACAATAAACATCTCATGAATATAAGATGTCGAAGCCAGCAGTATCAATGACAGTATGCACAGAAGCACAATCCAGTTCAAAATCAACATCATCAAAATTGATCAACACCGTGTGTTACTGAACGAAGTCCAGCATAAACAAAATCAACATCGCAAGCTAATCAAGTGTTCAAAACCGTGGTAGTCAAGAAAATCATCACAACAACAAGTCGAAGTCCATCAGAAATTCACAAAAACAAATCATGACCGAAGTCAATGTTGAACAAGTCAAAATCGTAGCTGTAGCCAAAAATATATGATTATGAACAAGTCAAGGCCGAAACAGTTGCAATCAAGAAGCTGTAGTCAACAACGTGATGACCAAGGAGTTGTAATCAATGCCGTGGGATTCAAGCAATCGAAGTATATAGTTTTATGAACAAGTCAATACAATCTAAAACATTCGATCAAAATCATACGGCCAGAGCATTTCAGTAGACAAATTCAAATCAACATATACGAACGAAATTCAAGAGGGACGAATCTATATAAATACCAAACCCAGTTATCATCATCGGCATCGAATTCCAGAAAGCATAAATCAGTAAAGAAAAAGCACATAATTACATACCGGAGTTCGATCAACGAAGCAGCCGCGGTGAGCAAATCAAAGAGCATCGAAGTCAAACAGTATCAAAGCATTGAAGTCGAACAGTATCAAAGGTCGGCGCTTCAAGAACCCTAGTGTGGATCGAAAGGACAAAAACCCTAATTTTGTTTCAAAGAGGAACGGCCGCATCTCAAAATAAACGAACGAAGCCCTAACTGGAACGAAGCCGCCATTTTTTTTCTCACGAACAAATAAAAAGAGGATCGGGTGAAATAAAGAAGTGGGCCGGTGTTCAAAAACAAAAGGGGGTCTTTTTTTTTAATTAATATTGTTATATTAATAATGTTAATTAGTTTAGGGCTATTTCGTTCTTAATTATTGTTTTTCTTATTCTACGAATCAAAGAGTTTAGGTAAATCACCACCTAGGTTTTAGGTTGTGTCTGATTGTCTATTTAGAGTTAGTTCAGTAAGCAGGGGTTGCGAGTTTGCAAAACTCTATAGGCGGTAGCAGGGTTTGCAAGTCTGTTAGAGTGTTTGTAAGCGTGATACTGTTTAATTCTAATAGAAATCTGGGAATGCAGCAGTAGGCAGGGGTTGCCGAAGCTGGGTAAATCTTGTGTGTGATTTATTTTTCAGTATATTTATTTCTGCAGTTTATTTTTGTATTTAAATTAAGAAAATTTGCTATAACCCTATTCACCCCCCCTCTAAGGTTAATTTAGATCCTACAAGTGGTATCAGAGCCTGGTATTTTTAACTCTAGAGTCATGAGTCTACAAAATAATGCTTTTTCTGAGGGACAATCTATTGCTAGGCCACCCATGTTTAACGGGAACGATTATGCTTATTGGAAAGTTAGGATGGGTATCTATCTCAGTTCTGTTGATTATGAAGTTTGGGATATTATTGAAACTGGCTATAAACCCCCCACTATAATCGTTGGTGATACTGAGATTCCTAAACCTAAGGATAGGTGGGATGCAAACGATAAGAAATTGAAAACGACAAATGCTAAAGCCATGAATGCTTTGATATGTGCTCTAGATAAAAATGAATTTAATAGAATTTCTCATTGTACAACAGCACAGGAAATATGGCATACTTTGGAGGTGACACACGAAGGAACTTCTCAAGTAAAGGAGTCTCGGCTAGCCCTGTTCAGCAATGAATACGAAAACTTTGTGATGGACAAAGGCGA
Organism: Allium cepa; assembly: GCA_030765085.1. NCBI lineage: Eukaryota > Viridiplantae > Streptophyta > Magnoliopsida > Asparagales > Amaryllidaceae > Allium > Allium cepa. Next base: position 537,924,884 of record CM060934.1, on the reverse strand, counting down.
GAGCATAAAGGATATGTTTGGACGTTTTTCAACCTTGGTATACAATGCTAGAGCGCTTGGGAAGGTATTCACTGAGGTAGAGCTTGTGCGAAAGATACTACGAGTTTTACCAATGAACTTTGAGGCAAAAGTCACGGCAATCCAAGAATCGAAAGATCTAAGCAAACTAAGCATGGAGGAGTTGATTGGAAACTTGATGACATATGAGCTTGAGCTAAAAGCAAAGGAAGAACGCAATAACTCCGAACCAAAGAAGAAGACGATTGCCTTAAAGAGCAAAGAAGAAAGCGATGAAGAAGAAGAAGATCCAATTGAAGAGCTTGCAATGGCTGTCAATAATCTTAAAAAATGGTCAAGATTCAAGTCACGAAAGAAGAAAATAAGTGGTAATAAGTCAAAGAATTCTGACGATTCCGATAATGAATTGACATGCTATAACTGCAAGAAGCCTGGCCACTTTAAACAAAAATGTCCACTTCTTAAAAACAACAAAGGAAAGAAAAAGAAAAAGAAGGCTTTTGCAGCAACTTGGGATGATGAAGAAGGAGAGGAAGTTTCAAATAATAGCTCAGAGGAGGCTAACTTGTGTCTTATGTCAAAATCGGATTCAGAAGCAAGCTTAGAGGAATCTAGTGAGGTAAGTAACTATTCTTATAAAGAACTTGTTTCAATGTGTTGTGATTTTACTAAAATAATTGATACTCTTGAATCTAAAATTGAAAAACTAAAATCTGATAGGAGAGAACTTGTCCATGAAAATTCTAGGCTAGAAACTGAAATTGAAAATATTCAAAACCTAGAATGTAAAAATTGTAAGATTTTAGATTCAGAATTATCAAAACTGAGGAATAACTTTGAAAGTCTTGAAAGTGAAAACTTGAATCTTAAGGAAACCATCGACACTAGGAGAAAGGATTTTATTAATCGATGCACCTCACTTGTTACTGAAAACTCAACATTAAAAACCAAAGTCCAAAGTCTTGAGAAATCTTTGAATAACTTTTCAAGAGGCGAAAAATCTTTCAACATGCTATTAGGAAATCAAATTTTTGCTAACAACGGGAAAGGACTAGGTTTTGGGAAAACACAAGTTGATGATAATGCAAAATACAAGAATGTCTTTGATAGATGTGAAATATATAGATGTCGTAATGAAAATGTTAGTCATAGGAACAAGAACACAAAATTTATACAAGTTTGGGTTCCTAAGAATTCTAAAAACAAATTTCATGTTTATTGGAATAAAAATAAAAGGACTAAACAAGTATGGATTCCAAAGGGATTGTTTATTCACAATGCTTCTATCACTAATAACATTGGACCTAAGAGTTTCTCTAGGTCATCTTCCTCTCTTCTTATGTAGGTCTGTTGGCGGGCTAAGGAACAACAAGAATGGTTTCTAGATTCAGGTTGTTCTAGACATATGACAGGTGACAAATCGAAGTTCCTTAGCTTAGAGAATTTTAAAGGTGGAAATGTGATCATGGGAGACAATAGCAAGTGTAAGATTATTGGCAAAGGTGAAGTTGGTAACGGTATTTTTTCTTTGACTAATGTTTTATACGTTGAAAATTTGCATCACAATCTCATTTCTATTAGCCAACTATGTGACAAAGGTATGAACGTGATTTTTGATAGTGATACTTGTAAAATTATTGATAAATCTTCTAGTAACATTGTTTTTATGGGCAAAAGAAAAGGGAATGTTTACTCACTTTCATTTGATAATCTAAAACTTTCTAGATGTTTGGTAGCCACTGACGAAGAGGCATATTTATGGCATAGGAGACTTGGACATGCTAGCATGAGTCTCTTAGAAAAACTCGAATCAAAAGAATTAGTCAGAGGGTTACCACATCAGAAATTTAAAAATGATAAAGTGTGTAAAGCATGTTCCTTGAGCAAGCTTAGTCGATCATCATTTCGTCCTAAAAACATTGTTAGCACATCAAGGGTCCTTGAACTAGTTCACATGGATTTATTTGGACCAAATGAAATTTCAAGCTTGAATGGAAAGCGTTATTGTTATGTATTGGTTGATGATTATTCTAGATTTACATGGGTTTACTTTTTAGCCAAAAAGTCTGAATCTTTCGAATATTTTTCAAAATTTGCAAAACTTGTTCAAAATGAAAAAGGAGTTACAATTAAAACCTTGAGAAGTGATCATGGAGGCGAATTTGAAAATTTTGAATTTGAAAATTTTTGTGAAGAAAACGGTTTAAAACATGAATTTTCTGCTCCACGAACACCTCAACAAAATGGGGTGGTTGAAATGAAAAATCGTACATTACAGGAATTGGCTAGATCCATGTTAAGTGAGTATAAGCTACCTCTAATCTTTTGGGCAGAGGCAGTGAATACTTCGTGCTATGTAATGAATAGAGTAATGATTAGACCAATACTTGGCAAAACGTCTTATGAACTGTGGCATGAAAGGAAACCTAACATTTCTTATTTTCGTATATTTGGGTGTCCTTGTTTCATTCTTAACACAGGTGATCAACTTGGAAAATTTGAATCAAAGGCTGATGATGGAATTTTCATGGGCTATTCAACAAGGAGTAAGGCTTACAGGATGTATAACAAACGAACAAAGACAATTGTTGAGTCAATCAATGTGAAATTTGATGAATCTGATCTGGAAAAAACGACTGAAAGGATGGTTGACGATGAAGTAGATCCTGAAGGCACTGAAGAAGGGACATTTAGTAAGAAAACTGAAAGGAGGACTGTTGATGCTGATAAATTAAGGTTCAAACCTAATCATCCTCCTGAATTAATTATTGGTGATCCTACGGAAGGTATACGTACTCATTCCTCATTTGATGAAAATTTATGTGCGTTTTGTTGTCATAGTGGTTTTATTTCTGAAATTGAACCTGATTCTGTTGAAATGGCTCTTAATGATGAAAATTGGTTTTTAGCAATGCAAAATGAACTTAATCAATTTGAGAGAAACAAAGTCTGGAATTTAGTTCCTAGGCCTAATGACTATCCAATTGTAGGGACTAAATGGGTGTTTAAAAATAAATTTGATGAATCAGGAAATGTAATTAGAAACAAGGCTAGGTTGGTTGCAAAAGGTTATAACCAAATAGAAGGCATAGACTTTGATGAAACATTTGCTCCAGTTGCTAGGTTAGAAGCCATTAGAATCTTGCTAAGTTTTGCATGCTACAAGGGTTTCAAACTTAAACAAATGGATGTAAAAAGTGCCTTTTTGAATGGTGATTTAAAAGAAGAAGTTTTTGTTGAACAACCACCCGGTTTTGAAAATCATGAATTTCCAAATCATGTGTATAAGCTAGAAAAAGCATTATATGGTCTTAAGCAAGCACCAAGAGCTTGGTATGATTGCCTCTGTACATATCTTTTGGAAAATGGTTTTAAAAAGGGAAGTGCTGACACGACTCTGTTTCTATTACATAAAGAACATGATTTTTTGATTGTTCAGATTTATGTGGATGATATTATTTATGGTGCTACTAATGAGCTTTTGTGTGAGAATTTTGAACAAGTCATGCAGGCTAAATTTGAGATGAGTTTGGTTGGTGAATTGAAATACTTTCTTGGATTTCAAATTAAGCAAAGCAGTGATGGTATCTTCATTTCACAATCCAAATATGTGTTGGAGCTATTGAAGAAATTTGGAGTCAAAAATTCCAAACCATTGAGAACTCCTATGAGCCCATCAACAAAGTTGGACAAAGATGAGAAAGGAATTGCAATTGATCAAAAGAAATATCGAGGGATAATCGGTTCACTTCTCTATCTTACTGCTTCTAGACCTGATATTATGTTTTCTGTATGCTTGTGTGCACGTTTTCAAGCTAATCCCAAAGAATCTCATTTAAAAGCTACTAAACGAATTTTGAGATATCTTTCACACACACACAAATTTGGACTATGGTACCCCTCTTGTGAAAATTTTGATTTAGTAGGTTATTCCGATGCTGATTATGCTGGTTCATTAGTTGACAGAAAAAGCACTAGTGGGACATGTTTCATGCTAGGACATTCATTAGTCTCATGGTCAAGTCGGAAACAGAATTGTGTTGCATTATCCACCACTGAAGCAGAATATATTGCTTTGGGAAGTTGTTGTGCTCAAATTCTATGGATGATGCAAACTCTTTCTGATTTTGGCTTAGTCTATAAACAAGTCCCATTAAAATGTGATAGTAGGAGTGCTATAGATTTGTCAAATAATCCTGTTCATCACTCTCGCACAAAACACATTGATGTGAGACGCCATTTTCTTCGAGATCACATTGCTAAAGAAGACATTTGCATTGAATATATTTCAACAGAAACTCAACTTGCTGATATTTTCACAAAACCTCTCCCCGAAGACAGATTTTCCAAATTACGTTTAGATTTGGGAATTATAGAGGTTGACTAATTTTTTTTTTTTAAAAAAAAAAAAAATTTTGATTTTTGAATTTGATTCTAAATGACAATTTTTTAACTAATCTAACTCCCTAATGATTATCGAAAAGATGAATAGTGATTGAAAAAGTGATGAGTATTGATATTTATCATATATTAAAACTCGAGAAAATATAATTAGGAAATTTCTTTAGAATTTCATAACAAGAGTTATAAAAACTTTTTGTTGGGTAATAATTCCATGACCATTTCTATTTCTATCATCTTTCTATCAAACATTACTCATCAAGATCATATTTAGTATGTAAATTTGTGGTAGTTTACAAAGGAAATCATTTGTTCTTCAATATCTTTAAATCAGTAAAGGAAACTATTTGTGCTTCAATTTATTATATTCAGCAATTAAAAATAAATACTCAAAGTATTCACTCTCATTTAAAAGTCCTCACGGTCATGCATGGGTGAATTACTTGGATTTTTGATTATGTGCTTCCATGCTCATTTAAAAGTCCTCACGGTTATGCATGTATGGAACGCATATTAAAAATAATTGATTTAATAGACAAGTTGATTCTAATCCCATTTAAAAGTCCTCACGGTCATGCGTGGTTAGAAGATACTTGATTTCATTTTTTTTAAATTAAATTGGAATACTACTAATCTCATTTAAAAGTCCTAACGGTTATGCATGGTTAGTAGATATTCAAATTTCCAGAAATAAATATACCACAAATAGACATAACTATATGAATTTTTGATGATTCTATCTTCATCACTTCTGAAAGTGGAATATGCGCTTGACAAGGGTAATTATGATTTTTGTTTGAATTTTATTGAAATTTGATATTTATATTTAATTGAGTTAAATGTTTGATTCATGTCGATCATTTCATCCCTATTTTATAACACTATTATTCTTTTGCTGATAACAAAAGGGGGAGAGAAAAGTTAAGATTTTTGTCGAATAGAATCAAGCAAAGGTCAAATAATTTTCATTGTGCATATAGGCTCTCTTATATATTTCTATGCATATATATAGGGGGAGCATTGTGTAGAGAGGGAGCATTCAAATAGGGGGAGCAAATGAAATTATCAAATACATTTAATATGCTCAAAATCTTAAATATATGTTTGTTATCATCAAAAGGGGGAGATTGTTGAATATGCGCTCTGCGCTATATGATTTTTGTTTGATGATAATAAACATATATACATTCATATAAATGTATTTGGTAATGTACTATTTTATTTTTCATAGTTTAAATAAATATTTGTTGAATAAAATTAAATTTCACAGAATTTGAAATTGAATTCAAACAAAACAAGTTAAACAGATTTTGAATTCAAACAGAAATTTTATTCAAACAAATATTTTGTATAGTATGTATTTGGTTAAATAAATATCTGTTGAATAAAATAAATTACATAGAATTTAAATTTGAATTCAAACAGAACAAGTTACACAGTTTTTGAATTCAAACGAATATTTTATTCAAACGAATATTTATTACAAACTTGAATAGTACAAATTCATGCTCTCACTATACATGTACATTTTTGATTACAATCACATCACATTTACATCACGACCTTACTACATATCTCTCACACTCATATTTTTTGTCTTCAACTATAATCCGGTTTGAATCCAGCATCTGAGTAATCTGCAAAAATATTTTAAACACAGTAAAATTGAAAGAGAAATATTTTTGAAATTTGAAAGCAAACGATGATTTTGAAAACATTGTTTGCCTCAGTTATTTGGGTTGTTCGTCATCATTTTTGACTGTGCAATATCTGTGCATATCGATATTTTTTTATCAGGGACAGGTAATTACAAGTGGCTGCAGTACACACGTGTACATTCGTATACGTGTGCACTGCCTCGCCAACTCGTGTGCAAAAATCAAACAAAAGCACAGAAATCAAAAACAAGGTCAAACCCAAGATAGGTTCAACTCAAAGCACCACTGACCAGACATTGCAAACACAGTCTCAAGCATGAAACAAGGTGCACCAGACCAGATTGCAAAAATAATCAAATATACACAAATGCAGCCCAATAGACTACAGCAACACAGTACAAACAGAAGTGCACCAGTACAAACTAACGTCGAGACAAAGCAACTGTTCTTAACAGCAAGTTCAAACCAAAGCACAAAAGAACACAGCAACATAAAACTGCAGTGGACAGCAAATGCATCAACATGCCACAGGACATAGTAATGCAATAGTGGCTAACCAGAAGTGAAGATTGCAGCAACATCAAGTGACAATGCAAGCAAAAACTCAAGCTACAGTTCAATGCAGACTACATAATGATCCAAACAACAACAAGCAATTATGCCACCAAGATCAACAATGTCAAGTCAACCAGGCAGCAATGATGAAAGTGTGCAAGTGCAACACAGTTGCAAACAACAGGACAGTGAACAATGAAGTAATGCAATGCTCAAAAGACATAGTACACAAGCCTGCAACTTCAATCCAATTTATTCTTTTAATACAACTGCAATGCGACCAGATTTTCATATCAAACAAGTGCAGACTCGACAATGTTCACAAATGCAAAAGAACAGTGAAGCATGTACAAACTGTAGTGAATACAGACAGTAAACCAAGCTTCACAATAAACATCTCATGAATATAAGATGTCGAAGCCAGCAGTATCAATGACAGTATGCACAGAAGCACAATCCAGTTCAAAATCAACATCATCAAAATTGATCAACACCGTGTGTTACTGAACGAAGTCCAGCATAAACAAAATCAACATCGCAAGCTAATCAAGTGTTCAAAACCGTGGTAGTCAAGAAAATCATCACAACAACAAGTCGAAGTCCATCAGAAATTCACAAAAACAAATCATGACCGAAGTCAATGTTGAACAAGTCAAAATCGTAGCTGTAGCCAAAAATATATGATTATGAACAAGTCAAGGCCGAAACAGTTGCAATCAAGAAGCTGTAGTCAACAACGTGATGACCAAGGAGTTGTAATCAATGCCGTGGGATTCAAGCAATCGAAGTATATAGTTTTATGAACAAGTCAATACAATCTAAAACATTCGATCAAAATCATACGGCCAGAGCATTTCAGTAGACAAATTCAAATCAACATATACGAACGAAATTCAAGAGGGACGAATCTATATAAATACCAATCCCAGTTATCATCATCGGCATCGAATTCCAGAAAGCATAAATCAGTAAAGAAAAAGCACATAATTACATACCGGAGTTCGATCAACGAAGCAGCCGCGGTGAGCAAATCAAAGAGCATCGAAGTCAAACAGTATCAAAGCATCGAAGTCGAACAGTATCAAAGGTCGGCGCTTCAAGAATCCTAGTGTGGATCGAAAGGACAAAAACCCTAATTTTGTTTCAAAGAGGAACGGCCGCATCTCAAAATAAACGAACGAAGCCCTAACTGGAACGAAGCCGCCATTTTTTTTCTCACGAACAAATAAAAAGAGGATCGGGTGAAATAAAGAAGTGGGCCGGTGTTCAAAAACAAAAGGGGGTCTTTTTTTTTAATTAATATTGTTATATTAATAATGTTAATTAGTTTAGGGCTATTTCGTTCTTAATTATTGTTTTTCTTATTCTACGAATCAAAGAGTTTAGGTAAATCACCACCTAGGTTTTAGGTTGTGTCTGATTGTCTATTTAGAGTTAGTTCAGTAAGCTGGGGTTGCGAGTTTGCAAAACTCTATAGGCGGTAGCAGGGTTTGCAAGTCTGTTAGAGTGTTTGTAAGCGTGATACTGTTTAATTCTAATAGAAATCTGGGAATGCAGCAGTAGGCAGGGGTTGCCGAAGCTGGGTAAATCTTGTGTGTGATTTATTTTTCAGTATATTTATTTCTGCAGTTTATTTTTGTATTTAAATTAAGAAAATTTGCTATAACCCTATTCACCCCCCCTCTAGGGTTAATTTAGATCCTACAACTGAAGCTACCTGATTTTCCGAATTTATATGCATTACGTTATACATTATATACTTCATGAATTAGATTTTAAGTTAATTTTCTGTTTACTGTATTTGGTTTTGATTGAAAGCAAGATCTATGGGTGATTCAAATTTGTTGACTGAAATATCAAATTGTTTAAATTCGGTATTTATTAGTTTCGATCAAGCACGCTCTTTTATTGTTATGGAAATATTAAATTGTGGTCTTATCCTCTTATTGTTAACATGCTATGATTGTTAAATACAAACTAGATTACTTAACATGTCATTTGTATTATACTTAAGACATATAGGAGTGTAAAGAGTGTTACATGATAGTTGGTACACTAGCATTGTATTAGTTGGCAGAAGGTTAATTGTTTACAACATTACATGCTTATCAAAAGCATTTCACACACCCAGTCTTATGCAAAATTTGGTTTATGCTTCGGTTTTATGCAGATGAAGGAGGATTTTACTGAGCGGAAAGACTTGGTGGTGACTGTGATGTCTACCATGGGAGAGGAGCAGATCTGTGCCCTCAAGGATGTTGGCCCCAGAAACTAAACTTTATTATATCCACTTTCTAAACTTATTTAAAACTATATGTAAAATAAGTTGGTGTATTCCATTAATGGAAGTATTATATGAAATATTTCGTTTGGTTGATGGATATTTTCAGATTTATCTCCGCAAGTAAATGATGATTGCTTGCTTATTGTGCTAATAATTGCTTCTATTGGGGTTGTATTATATTCGTTTCGTATTTGCTTGGTATGAAAAAATAGCTAAGTGCTTGTTTTTATGGTATGATTGTTTTGTCTTAGAAGGGATAAAAACTTTTAAAATAGTTCAAGTCCTTTGTATTCAGTTTGCAGATTAAGTTCATAATGTTAACATGTTGCATGATCAACACCTTGTAACCTCTAACATACAAAATCCAAAATATGCCTTTTTAAGAAATGTCTGAGTAAAGTTTTGCTTTTGATAAGCATGTAATATTGTAAACAATTAACCCTGCTTACATAACAACTTAATCATTTTTTAACTAGTTTTTGTTGCGTATCAAACATTGCATTATTTCAGCTCACATTCTTACGATTAAAGACTATCAACATCCTCATTCATTTTGAATAATGCCTTAAATTATATATACAGGATAAACAAAGCCCTTCAGTTTCGTTGTCATTACAAAACATAGTCAATCAGCAAGGTTTTTCATATATGAATTTGATTTGTATGTTAACCGTCTACTGCAATGAGATGGAATTCTTAGAGTCATACTTGAACTTAATCGATGATTCATTATTAAATATATATTTTAGTCAATAGGGCCATTAACTTACGTCAAGACTGCAAAGAGCTTTGATGTCTTATGCAAAATTTCCCACAAGTTCCAATGAAAAGCAGCCGAAGTGTTTTTGCAGGGTAGCTGAAATGCAACTGCAACATTTCTGAAAAATTCCACTGGATGTATTTTATTTGTGTTTTTGAACTTTAAACTTGCTCCGTTCCAAGTATTGCTTAACTCCACTAGCTGAAATTCTTAATAAAGCACATGCTAATAAGTTAATTTAACTTTTAAGGGTGGGAGCTAGGTTTAAATAATTATGTCTCTAATGTGACCTGCCTTATTTGCATTTATAATGGGAAGGGTTGAGACATAAGGAATTTGTGTCGGCCACACATTGATGGATAAATGATTGAAACTGTAATCTCATCACAATCTTGTTCTTTGCATTTTATTTTAATCTTCTTTCATTTTTACCCTTTATTTATACTCTTAAAATTGTGATGCAGGTGGAATGAGACTAATCCTCAGTCAGGTTATTCCCAACATCATTGATTTTGAATGTGGATGTTTCTAAACTGCAATCACTTTTTCTGTTGCATGTTGACCAAAATTCCCAAGTTAGGAAAGAGTTTTCTTGCACAAATATCTACCTGGAGCCTGGCCTTCCTTTCTTCTTTTCTTTGTGCATGTGCAACATAAAGAGGTTTGTTGCCAACCATTTTTCCATTCATTTCAGCAAACTAAGAAAAAATTATAAAAAAAATTATCCTCCAAATTCAACTCAAATGGTAAATTATACAGCATAAACTCACAGCTCGTTATGCCTCTTCAGGTGATGAAAATGCAACAAATCCAGATCATTTGCTTATACCGTTTGGATCCTGCATAACCTGACATTTTTAACTTAGTTATTTTATCTAAGACAATACTGATTGAATGATGATTTTCAACATACTAGTAAGAATAAATGTTACCTTGCATGATGTTATTCTACCGTATGAAGAGAAAAGCTCTATTAACTGATCATCATCAATATTATCATCCAGATTCTTCAAATATAAATTTACCCCAAGAAATTTATCCGCTACCTCCTTCATACCTTGTTCAAACCTTCCTTTCAATTCACGTTCTCTTTCATATTTCTTCAATGCTTTTCCAACATACCACTCCCTATCTTCAAATCTTTTCCCATTCATCTCTTGAATTGCTTGAGCAGCAGCATCAGGATTGCTAAAATTAACAAATCCAAAGCACTTTGATTTACCATCATCGTCCCTCATCACTACAGAACTAGTAATCTGACCAAACTTGCCAAAAACTTTCGACAAATCTTCTTCAGTTGTTGATTCAGAAAGATTTGTAACAAATATGTTAGAAAACCAGAAATTCGTTCTTATCCGTATTTCAAAAATGCATAAATATTAAAATTTGAAAATGCAGATTCATTAAAAGATACATATTTATTGTTTTACTAAATTAATAATTTGTATTATATCGATTTAGGCTTAGTTGTTTTCGGTGCTATAAATTTTTCATATACTTTTTCTAATATGTGACATTTGGATATTTGTTTCAGGAATGGACTTCCATGATTTGTTAGAGATATCACAGGGTGACCGAAGACGATATCACGAAGATGTGTCAGTTACAGTAATGTCTTTGGAAGGCAGAATTTGGAAATGTTGTGCATGAAAATAAAGCTATTTCGCTGTACTTTGGCTGAAAAGAGAGGGTAATAGAGTTTTGCAAACCAGCTGTAACAACCCTGTTATAAAGATTACCTTTCAATATTACATTATAATTATTTGTATCATGTTAAAATTATAAGAGAAACAATGTTATCCTGATTCAAGCCCTATAGGAGTTGTGTGTATAGGTTGGTGTTCATGTTTGTTAATTCATCTCAGTATTTAAAATTCAATGCAAATGTGAATATTGTAAAGATAATATTTTTTTGAAGTGATGCAGAGGGAATTATTCTCCTTGCCTACTTAATGTCATTTTGTATCTGCAGGTTTCATGCACTACACATTTCATATTAGTTTAAAGAGATAACAGACAAAAACAAAACTATGCAAGTACATATAATCACCCAAAGCCCATTACAATATACAGTACATTACACGGTAATGTAAACCATCCTTATTCATTATTACTTTTCCTTTTCTACTGCACAATGGTCAACAATAATAATGAGCATCAGGTACACCAATATATGCAGAGAGCATACTTCATAATTCTTACAATCAAAATTATAACAACAAAAAATAATGCGTTTTAATCATATTAACAAAATAAAATAATGCTTTGGACTTGGCATACTTGTATGCCTGTTAGGCTGCACAAAATAAAAAAATTTGATAAGAAAATTTTCAAATTAGTAGTTTGATCAACTGAGTGCCAAAATAAACATACATTCTTGATTTCTCCATATCAAATCTACAATTTACATTTATGTGTTAATAGCGACATAGCTAACATATGGCAGGCAAATTTGTAAATGTGAATATAAAGTATGCCCATTATCTTCCTATACTTCTCCCATCAATATCTGTCCAAGCTACTGAGTGCAAACTCAGTTTGTACTCCTCAATACAAACTAATAGTTTGCACCGAATAATGCAAACTAACGATTTGCACTTTGCACTCAGAATTGCAGCTCGCGATTTTCATGTCTGAATGAAAAAAATGAGTCTGCACTCCAAGTTAATTTATGAATACCGTATATATGCAAATATGATATTATTGGTAAAGGACTGAATAGTCAAAACATAAAGGCTAAAATTATCACACGGCCAGGCTAAGTTTGACTACAGGCACCTTTCTCCTATCTTTCAGTTACTTTCTTTTTGTTCATTACTTCCTCTCTACTAACTGACGTGTACAAAATGATGTGTTTAAATTTCTCCTATGTTTAACTAGCCTGCTCAAAAAATCAGCCTACGAGTTAGGAGAAAAAATGTATGCTATTTCAACCAGGTGATCACCTTTTACCTGGTCCAAAATATATAAGCTAATTTAAGTTGAATTGCTTAGATTTTTTTTTTAAAAAGCCTAAATAAACTGAACTTATCCTCAATTCGAACTGCTATAAAAGCAAATACTTCTCATTAGTATTTGTAGACTGCATAGAGGTACCTTTCTCATTATTATCATATTTTATTTCTTTTATCTTTTTATTACACATATATGCTTTCATTTTTCATCTGCTACATGATTAATTATTTTGGTTTTCATTCTTGCCTACATGATTAATTGTAATCTAAGATTAGTTCTGAATTGGTTAAATCACATATTTCTTCCTATGTCTATACGAGATTGGTTTTTTTTCTTTTTTCCAATGAATCTGTGTTCTTATTAATGGTTTGATCTTTTGCATCATTCTCAATTTATTTGTTAATAAAGTACCGTCCTCTAAAAAATATAACTACATATTGTTTACTGATCAAAACTGTCATGTATGTAGACTGTAGAGTACTTTAATATACATGCTGTTATGGATATAGTAAATAATGTGTCAAAATCAGATAATATTATAAATGAGTGTTCATGAACTGTGGCTCAAAATCCTACTGAAAATTGTATTACAGTTAACAAGTAATTAAATTAGATAACGATTGATGATGTAAATCCACTTAGATTATTATTATTTTAAGTAAAAAATGATACAAATGATCAGTAGTTCCCTATTATAAAACTGGCAAGAAAATAAAGTACAACATACAACACAATACACAAACTTGTAATTATAATAATCTCATTGTATTATATTTTACTCACGTATGCAAAAAATTATTTCCCCTTTATTATGAAACAACTATGCTATTTTAGCGCATGGTGTATTCCTCTTTTGGTTGTATTGACTGAAATAGATCTATGAACATTTTTTCTTCTCATGCCATTTGCTCTTTATAAATGATTGTTTACTTGTCAGACTTCATGGTTATGTTTCCCTTCATAAGTTGACATGACTACCCTTGGGAAATTCACATGAATTTCAGCAAGAAACACCAATCTGTAACAAAGTATAATCGAGTCTAGATTGCTTTACACATTGTAATTACAATTTAAAATTTGTATATAAAGAAAGTTATTATTCAATGCAAAAAAATTCTTTCACTTGAGAAATTGAGATTACCTGCCATTATTTCCCTTCAAACATCGTAGCTGAGGCGAGAACGATTGGATTTTTATAAAGATGCAAAAGAATTTGGTTCATTGGTAAATTATAGTGCATGATTATAACCTTCTTATGGTTAGAAATGACTTTTGGCATTTTAAGCAACCTATAACCATTTGTATTACTTATTTTATTCCTGTCGTCACTTTACATTCTTCATTATTTTTGAATTAGACTGCAAAGGTGATATCTTATGTATTGTTTCTATTTCAAATGATATATTCTTTAATGATATTCAGTTAGAATATGTACACCAATCACTCATTTGGTAGAAACCAAATGAAACCAGATACTCTGGATTGTAAATTTTGTACAAGCACTTAGATGGTTCAATTTTAGTGATAAAGCTTTGTATATAAAAAATTGAAAGATGGTTATAGTATTGATAGTTTTACAATCAGTCATCATACATGCTTAATATTCATGTATTAATGAATGACATATAAGATCCTCTTGCATCATGCCCTAAACCTCAACATTGTTGAATCATGCCCTAAATCTCAACCTTGCCTTTATCTTCCTCTAAATATATATAAAGAAATTTAAGATATATTATACAATTAATATTTTTTTTCATACACTTAAGCTGTCATTGTTGCATTATCATTTATATAATCTTGTTGAGCTCACTTTATTTAAAGTTGTATTATGTCTGTTTTCTAATATTATATTAATCAATGTTAGCTCTATTATTCAAATGGATTTGGGTACAAATGTTCTTCCTCTTGCACTACTGAATCCATACCATCGTAATTAGATCATCAAAGTTCGAGTTACAAATAAAGGCAATTTGAGATCATATAAAAATAGTAAAGGAGAAGGTTGCGTGTTTAGTATAGAACTCACAGATGAAAATGTAAGTTTATTTTATCATAGTACTTTCAATAATATTTTTTCTACTTGTGCTATCATTAAGTTATTGTTATAATAATTGTTCTCTTCAAATTCACAGGGTACCTAAATTCAAGCTACAATGTTTAATAAAGCTGCAGACAAGTATTATCCTATATTTCAATGTGGAAAAGTTTATCATATTTCTAAAGGAACCGTTAATCCTGCGAATAAAGAATTTAGTAGTATAAAAGACGAGTACGAAATTATTATAAATGAGTACTCATTAGTCGAATGGATGGATGATGCAAACTCTAGTATACCCGATGTCATATACAACTTTGTAAAGATTAACCAACTTCAAAAATATATTGCAGGAAAGGAAGTTGTAGGTAATGCATTCATATTATTAATTTTTTATAATTCATTGTATGTTTGCTTAACATAAGTATCTTTTAGATGTAATCGGACTTGTTCAAAGTGTCTCATCAATCAAAGAGATTCGAAGAAAAATCAACAATGAGACTATTCCAAAATGTGATATAGCCATTGGAGATGATTCGTAAGTATACATATTAAACCAATAAATTTGTTTACTAAAAATATTTATGCATATATTTAAATTACAGAAGTAAAACTATTAATGTAACTTTATGGGGAGAACTTGCTATGAAAATTGGTGCCGAGCTGCTACAAATGGTTGATGAATGTCCTATAGTAGCTATTAAATATGTCAAAGTTGGAGATTTTCAAGGTAAAAATTGTTCTATTTTTGTAGCTTTTGCCATGCCATCATTTTTTAAGATTATTTAATCTTACTGCAGGTTGTCCTTATCAACATTGAGTAAAAGCAATTTATATATAAATCCAAACATACTAGAAGCTAAAAAGCTTAGAAGTTGGTACAATTGTGAAGGCAAAAATACAACAATCTTATCTACCACTTATGATAGAGTTATGCTTAGTCATATAGTAAATGATCCAACATTGGGTCATGACAAGGTTTGTCCTTATCATTTTGAACTATATTGTACATTAATAATTTCGTATTGATTGTTTATTTTTTTCCATACGTAGTCTGCATTCTTCAGCGTGTTTGCTTACATAACTTATATCAAGAGTCAAAAATTGTGGTATCAAGCCTGTAAGAGTTGCAGAAAAAGTAACTGAATTTGTAGGATCGGGCTATTGGTGTGAATCATGCCAACAGAATGAAAGCTCTTGTTTTTTGAGGTAAAAAGTTAAGAGCTACTTATTATTATTATTATTATTATTTTAATTATTATTATCATTTGATGTTTTATTTTATATACAACATATCATTGGAATAACATATCACATGTTAATAAATGTGCGAATCATGCTACGCAAGTTTCAAACTTGTGGCGTGTGGCACAAATACTGAGTTATTTATTTACAGTAATCAGCAATATATGTAATAATATGTTTGTTTACTGCAGATATATTATGGTAATGAAAATTAATGATCCAACCGCTGAAGCTTGGATTACTGCTTTTAATGAACCAGTAGAGGAAATCATAGGTTGCAGTGCTGATGACCTCTATAAGATTAAGAATGATGAAGATGAAGATATATACGAACAAAAACTAAAGGAATTGTTATGGATCCCTCGTCTTTTCAGTGTTGGTGTTGCCCAAATTGAGTACATGAATGAAAAAAAACAAAAATCAATGTTATGTCTCAATCAGTTATTGATTATGCGGCGGAATCAAGCTTCTTGTTAGAAGAAATATAAAAAATGACAGACATCCAAAGTATAGTTTTCAGTAATTTTAGTTGTTTTCTTATTTTTACTTCAGCAGTGTTAGTTTTTCATATAATAATGGTTCTTTTAGGTAATTTATTTATACACCGTCCTTCAATAATATGAGATTTATTTCTTACATCAATTTATTCATTAGTAATCTTCTTTAATTAGGTATTGAAAAAATGATGATGTATATTATGGTGACATTTGTTTGATTTTTTTCCGAAAAATAGATTAGAGCTACAAATAAGCTCAAAATTAATTGTATACTACACAAATGTGTGTGTGTGTCTGTGGATGGTTCATATCATTACATTGATAGCACATCCTTAGTATCAAGTTGACTTACGTTTTCAATTCTTGATATAATTGAATTTACATAGTTTCAATTATTTTCATTTTTTTTATCATGCAGTTAATTTTTCATCAAATTAATAATAATAAAAAATTAAACAAATACGTTTTCCTTTCATATCAAATACTACAACGGTCGTTTTTTCCACGTTGTGCTGTTATACTAGTATATTTGTTAACATGTACCTATGATGTATACAAATTCTCTTCCCGTACAACTTTCAGAAATTTACGCATGAAGATTGTCGAAGTGGATCCACTCCATCATTATTTGTCCACTCAAATAGCGGTATAAAATAATGGATTTTAATATTTGTAGCTGTTGACCATTTTGCTGTCATTGTACGTCACTAGGGTGGTATTGTGGTAGTACATGCTTCGTACATATTTAGACACTGTTGGAGAGAAGAGTAATCAAACCGACCGTTAGGGAGGTTTGTTTAATGTCACTGGCCAAAATTAATTTTTCTGAAGCCAAAAAAACATGGATCTTGTCTCATCGCGGTTTCCCTAAAAACGTGGATCTTGTCTCATCGCGGTTTCCCTAAACTTCCTTCATTTACTTCGCGCATCAAAGATTCCAAATTTACATCTATTATGCTTTGAAATTCTAAAATTTCAATTTCAAATCGACAATTTCGAATTCTTTGATTAATATTTAAATTTGAAATTCATATTTTCAGATTCAAATCTTAATTTATTCTTTTCCAACATATTATCACTTAATGTTTAAGTAATATTAACAAAAAATTTAAATGTATATTTCTTATCGAAGTTATACAATCGAACGGTCGGTTTCTCTACCTTTGTGCGGTTTTACTAGTAGATTGAACTTTATGTTTTTAATTTAAACAAAGCTGAACATGTTTCGTTTGTTTGTTCTTTCTGTCTTAGTTTAATTAAATGTCTTCTTACATAATTGACTGGTTCAACCTGCATGACAGAACAACGTTCATTGCTTCTTTTTATATTTGTTCCAAAAGAAGATAGCTGTTTGTAAAGGCTAATAATTATTATAGTACAAGATTATATGTTCGCTTAATAAATTGTTCACTTTGTCTGATTTATCTGGAAAATCAACAAATAAAGGTAACCTCTATTACACATCAATTTTACAAATTATTTCCCCCATTACCGTTATTTTTTTTCTAACCCAGCATACTCAGCATTCTGACAAACTTTTTCATAACAAGTGCGTAAATATTTACTTTTATATCGCTGCCACACATTGCTTCGTAATGGCTCCAGCAACAAATATGAGAACAACGTAACATCATTTGATTACTACCCCGCTACTCCACTATGCCGCATATTGCAGCCAACAATTAAATTACCGTTCTGTCTTCCCCATAATAATAACAGTACAACTCATCGCAGGAATAGCTCTAGCAACATCTTTTCAAGTGGATGACATAACAACAGTTTTTGGGACAGCTGAAGCACAACCTACAAAATGCTATAGGGTTCACCACAAGGTCTCTGGTACAATAGATTATGTGATGTGCGTTGATTTGCACTGTGTCTGTGACTGTCGGCTAGTTCAGTTCGATTGTCTGTCTACATTGGTGACTATGTGTGCGTTTCCTGGATGTGTTTGTTTTTGCAGTACTCCATCTGTATATAGGCAACTGTACTATAGCTAAAATATATTTGAATACTTTTAATGGATTCAAGGTCTGCGAAATTTGGACTGTGTAATTTATTATTTTACAAGGATGCGGTATTCTGTTTACAGACTGCATCTTTGTCTTTTTTTTCATCCTCACGGGCCTGTTGTTGCTATTACTGATGATACAGTTTAGAAAATGATAATGTGAAAAGAACATTAATTGCATGATTGATATAGCATTATATTACATGATCATAATTCAAACTTCCACTCTGTTTAAAATGTCTGTCTTTTAAGACATTACACTTATTCTCTATATAAATGTCATTTATGGATACATTGTATTTGAAGTAACTGTATTCATGTAACCTGAAATAGCGAGAATTTATTACAACTGTAGAAATATACAACAGGATCTACATACCAAATACATTAATTGAATGCGCGATAGCTACCGATTGCAACATCCAATGCATTTGTCGTCCACCACAGCCAGGACATATACTATTTATATTCTATTTACTAATATTCCACAATTCCGTGTGCGAAGCATGAGTTCACACTGGTTATTACTTATTAGTGTGTTCCATTTCAAGAGCGTACAAGTCTCCTTCAATTTTTTCTTAATTTTAACTGAAGGGTTTCGTTTTTCTTTTGTTCTTTACATGTGCCTCTTCCTCTGTCTCCGTTAGTTCAAAAAAAGAGCAAAATCTCAATTTCCTGCTAATGACGTCTCTTCTTCTCATCTCTACTACACTCTCGATCAAATTAAATAAAATTGAACGTCTAACCTTAGGTTTCAGCTGACATATCAATTCCTTCACTCTACATTAGTATCCACTCTCTACCTAGATCTTATACATTCATTGCAGAACAACTCATCAGAAAACCTAATTCTCATCTACTGATGTCAAAAAGGGTTAAAATTCGGCCCCTGTTAGATTATTCCGTTGCGCGAAATTTTGCTGGCGAGATAAACCTCAATTAAACGACGAACTAGAGATGGTGTCACATTCCTTTCTTCTTCTCTCAACAGAAACATATTTCCTTCTTTCATGACTTCTCAAAACTCCTTCTGTTTCAGGTACTCGACCATTTCACTTATTATATAATAGTTAAAATTATATAATAATTTCTTCAATAGCTTAGTTCATCTAGATTGAATCAATCCATTAACTAATCAATTCTCTATTTGGACAATTGTTTATTCATATTTCTTGATTGGTTATCAATTCATCCACTATGTCAGTTTTATTTTAAAGATTATAATGCTGTCAAATTAATAGGATGATGGATTTAAACATTGGTGTTTCAACATTATTTCCTTATATTACTTTTACAAGGTATTTACTTTGGGGATTTAATATCTAGATGTTATTTGTTTCATAGGAGATTGATGTTTTCTAAATCTATTTTTTGGATCCAACTTATGCTTGGTTTTTCGTTTTAGTTTTAATCTGTTTGCCCTATTAAATTTAATGGCTTAGTGAATAACATGCCTAGATTTGAAAAATGTTTAATGGTTTTGAATCATGATGAGTTAAAGCCATATTCAAATCTTTCAATTCCCTAAAAGCAAACATGGTGATTTGGAGGTTCATGTAGAGACTATTCTCTTTTTTCATCTTATGCTTTATGCATTTGGTATACTTTATATTCTCTTGATGGAACTGATATTACTTTTTACTATAAATTTGCAACTTTCCCCAATTGTGCAAAATAACAAGGAATAAACATTAACTGTTATATAGTAACTATCAAGGTATTTAAATTTTTGTGAGCTGGTAAAATAATTTTTTGTTGATTTTTAATTAACAATGGAGCTGGTAGCAGATCATCTTAATTTTTGAATGCGATAACTCTAAACTTTGTTTAACCAACTGAATTGTCACCAAAATATACTTTAGCCTAACTAAGGCATTGAATTCTTTTTCGGTTCATATTACTATGTTAGATTTTTGAAGCCCTTGCCAAATAACTTTGTTATCAATTCATTTAATAGGGTGTTTTAGAGTACAGTTTTATTACTGTTCTTACTCTTAATTATCTATTCACAGTCTAGCTTGATAATTTGTTCAATCTAATTGTTGTTTGTTTCTTTCCTTTTAGTTTTTTTGCATCATAAATATGCGGTACTTTAAATCAATGAATGACGTTAACCCAATTATAAATTTTAGCAGGTATATTATTCTAATATATTTTGTTTGTTTTAAGATATGGATTAAGATGGAATTAAATGTTATAGGTTCTTTGGAATTAAGATGGAATTAAACATCAATTGCTTATATTTCTTCTTGAATTCACTCGGTTAGTACACTATTCCTTCATTCAAAATTTAAAATGTTTAGCCTTAGTTTTTACTTTGTACATTTAGTTAATAGTTCACTTTCAATATTACTATCAATGAATTGGTTTTTCATGACGTTTGATACGCCCAATACAGAACAAAATGATTAAGAAATTTATTGCTCAGTTCATCATTATCCGTTAACCAGAAACATAGCTTTTCTAACATCAGTTTATTTCATTTATTTACTCTAGACAACTTTTGGCATGAGTTTAATACACTAGATTTTTTTGGAAATTTTTATCAATGTGTACTTCCTCCATTTTTTTTCAAGATATAGAGAGTATTATGTTATATTATACACTAGAAGGCCAAAGATACACTATTATGATAAGTTTCTTTTTGAATACCTAGAGAACCAAGATTTGCTTGTAAACTCTAAGGAAGTATGCATCGAACCCTGCAACATACTTCAGGTAATTCACAAGGATATGTAATTAGTGGGGATTGAACCGTCGACCTTTAAGGTAAGCGCTGCATGTCTAGCCACGTCACTACCTTAAGGGTTCTATTCTGATAAATTATGTATATTTTGCATGATTTAGGATGCTTGTGCTATACCGGCATGTTGTAACATGCTCTGTAAAATTATAGTCTTCATCTTCCATAAGAATTACGGCTGTAATGCACAGATGCACGTGTGATAAAGTTTTTTTTACCATGTGTAACAATGATCTTTTCATATGATTTTATGGTCGCTTTCTCTCCTCATATTTCTTCGTTAGTCTAATATATAAAAATAGCACATCCAAATAAGGTTAAAATATACGTAGTTATGTCCCTACTGATTTACAACTAAAATGTTGTATTACTATGGGGTTACATCAATATTAAGCAAGATGCTAAGTAAAATTTTGCTTTGTTACCTCCTAAACAAGTAGTTCTTCCTCATTTTCAGCCACTAAATTGCTGATTTGGATGACAGAATTTAACCCAACAATTTATTTTGACTATCCACTTCTTTATTCCATTATATTGTTGTCCAGTTTCTTTCATTTATAATCCACTAGGTTTTATCAAACCTCAGTCGAATATCGGTAATTTGGACGACCTTTCTCTTTTCCTAATTTTGTTTACTATTTTTTACAGTTGATCGTTTATCTTCAATTTCAAATGGTTTACTTCCCGTCTTTGGATATTTTCATTCATGTTTAGGTCTTATACGGACTCAAATGAGTAGTATTTTTATAGGCCATATAATTTATGAAATATTTCAAATATTCACAGCGTCTTTGTGCTATCAGAGTTTCATTATCGATTGAATTTCAATTTGTGAGATAGCTTGAAAATGTTTGCAGTAACTTTTAATCAGAATAAAACCATAGGTCATTATTTTCTATAAATTTTAACTCTACATGTAGTACATTGTTTCCGTAAATATATATGAAAGATCACATATCTTTTTCAAAAGGATAGACTTCCTGTTGTAAATGGACATGTGTTTGAATCCTTTTTGACTTTTTGGTGTGTTTACTGAATTGATCGTCTATGTATCTTGATGAAGTACCTTACAAAATTCTCTTCTTTATCAATTAATATAACTAGTTTTATTTTCGATGAGCAATTCAGCATAAGATAAAAAGAAGATAGTCAGAATTAAATAATGTACTACAATTATCTCTCAAATTGTGGCATTAAATTAACAAGTGTGAACACGTGCTATGTACACTGCGTTGAATGTAAAGTTCTGAAAATACAATAGCATGTTATTGGTAAAACCATATTTATAAATCAAGTTCCAACCAGAGTAACGTGAAAAAAAATTATATGCAACTGTTAAATGTCGGACAATAAAATGGCATGCACAATATAGTTTTCGATTCAATAGGCGTATTAGAAAACTAATTTAATGGACTATTCACCCTATCATCAAACAGAAACAATTAGAACAACATAGTCTATACACCACAAAGAGATATATAGCATGGTGATGCATATATGTAGCACTTGTACTCTTGAGCTATCATGTTATGACAGATCAATTGGCCCAAATGGTTCAATACAAATGTTGGAGTTGTCTTAAAAAAATAATTGTTGCATGGAATGGTTCACGATGGTTCATGCACAAAATTTTTTGATGCACAATCCAACGTGCTTCCAAAATAAGGAGGATATATGGTAGTGCACTTCTTTAGCACCTAGATAATGAATTGTACTGTTGGTTATCAAACTCATTTAAAAGCATAGTAGCTAGCTGGGTAATAGAAAATAAAACAAAACAGATGACCTAATATTTCCAATCAAGGAAATACTAACTTGTATATATATATATATATATATATATATATATATATATATTTATTAGCGTCAGAAAAAATTACATCAAATGAAATATATTTTGTTTGAAAGAAGAATTTAAGGGTTTTATCTAAATCTTATCAAATACATGAATATCAAATTATGCTGAACAAAAAAGTCAAGTGAGGCTAAATTAAGTCCATAAAAGCAAATGTTTACAACATTACAACAAATCAGCAGAAGGATTGTTTGGTTCGATACACATAGAAAAATGAAGAAGAAAAATTAATGTTCGAATAAAAGTGTGCCATCATTGGCTAAATAGCATATGCTGATAGAGGTTGTCATCCTTCCATGTCTCCGTGGCTAAACCCAAATGGATTGAATGTTCATCTATTTTCCCTAACGTTAAGCTTGCTTTTAGAGAACAGTGACAATGTTACACAACTGGTAAAGCTCACAAGCTCCATATTAATTAGCATATACAAAGCAGATCAATGTGCAAAAGATGCCCCTTTTTGAGAAAGTATAAATCAAGAAGATTTTTAAAAATCAAAATTGAGTAAAAATAAGCGTACAGATTGCAACTATATTTATTTAATCGTTACCATCGAATATTTGTTTCTATGATATAGAAATATTTTTTGGATGACAGTTAACATGATCATTTAATTCAACTCATTTCTTAGTAAAGTTTTTTAAAATTTCAATCAATATTCTTTTCCCTTACTTTTTTATATAGAAAATAAATTATATACTCAATGCATTAAATTTATTTCCCAACCTTTCATACCACCGAAAATGATATGAAATAATATAAAAATATAATCCTCTAAAGCTTTAATATATACTCACTCATTTTATTAAAGTCATTTGATGATTGAAATGAACTTATGACAGTTTAAACTAACTTCATCGAAATATAGGACCATCTCCTAGTGATTAGAACGTGCGAAGTAGATTGAAGATGGAAACTAATGTATTAGTTAAAAAAATGCAAAGTTAATTGGATAACTTAGATACCAACACATAGTTTTACCTATTTTTTGAAACGTACCTTAAATTGATTCTTATCGTGCATTCAAGTTCATAATCCCAAATAATGAATATAATTAATGCTTGAAATCTAAATAAATCCTTTGAGTTATAATGATTAGCACAACAAAGCTTCATTGTTTTCAGGGTGTAACATATACTACACAACCAAACATAAACCATGAAGTTCCATACAATAATATTTATACCTAATCCTTACTCTTACTTACCATGATAACTATAACTTAATGGTATTTTGAATCAGTTACAGTAAATGGAAAAGAGAAAAGCAAAATTGCCTTATAATAACGACAGAATGTAAATAACTTTGATGAACTGATAAGGTAAAGCTAAATAAACTGCCCAATATCCTATGTAAATGGAAAAACCTATGTAAGCAACTTTGTTAACCTTGTAGTAGTCAATTACTTTCACTCAACATACATTGACGGTTTGTAAATAAAGTATAAATTATAAAAATTACAAAACAAAGTAGAAAAATTATTAGCACAATTTTAATTGTATAATCTTATGCTTTGCTATTCAGATATAGTTACTCGTCCTTTAGTAATCCAAGAAACAAATAATGTATAGTTTAACTGAAAGACAACAATAGTACGCCAAATTTTTTATTTGTTATATCTTTGCTCAATACCTTAAGAAGCCATAGGGAAACATACCATAACTTCCAGTAAATATAAGAAGTAAGAAATTCAAGATACATCTTCCACATATTCTTCATAATAAAATCATCTTAGTGGGAACAATAAAAAAATTCCAAGATTATGACTGGTAAAGTATCATTAAAAGATAAAAAATGTTGAAAAGAACGAAAATAAATAGGAAGAGAATAAGTTGCAGTAAATAGTAAAATAATTGTGATGAAATGGAAACTAGTCAAAATTTATGTTTTGAATTACAGGTGTGACATATGGTTGTCAAATTTATAGTGTAGCACAATAAAAAAGTAGGAAAATATTGTATTTATAAATACAACATGGATTTAATTTGAAAATAGTCAATTAGAATATGATTACTTCCAAAAAATTGCTCTTTCAAATTTGGGAAGAAATGAAGTAATAACGTGGGAGCAGATCATACAATTCATTTGGAGAAGAAATTAATATAAGTATTTCTGAATGAAATGGTCAAATTTTTTATTATATGTCAATGTTACTGACGGCAACTAATTTTTTTGGTATAGTGTGAAGAAAATAAAGGATAATATGAATTAATGCATCTGAAATTTTCGTTTCCTTATCTTTGCTACATTTGTTAGGAAGAAAAAAATAACATACCATAACAATAATGATTATAGTTTGCTTTATTTAATTAAAGTAAGAAATTCAATTCTAAGAATACAATTGGTGAAGTAGCGTTAGGTTTAGTGAAATAGTGAAATTGAATGGATAAAAAAAGCCATGATAAATTAAAAAAATACAGTCTTTGATATGAGAATACAAACCAAAGTTTATGTTGCAAGAAAAAAAATAGGTGATTTCTTTTGAATTACAAAAGATGGCTATGATTGAATTTGGCAATACATTGTTGCTAAGGACAATAGATCTAGAAACAAACTATTGAGTAGATGAGGCAAACAACCAAAGGTTTTGAACAACCATAACAAAGATAGGACATACTGTTTTGTTAGGAGAACAAAGAAACTGAGCATAAAGAAATATCACGCGAAATTCATAAATTTGATTGTGTAGAACACAATAAACTTGATTAGTTTACTATTAAAAGGAATTTTATTTTTAAGGTAACAAAAAAGCATGAATAAAAATTTCATAATAACACATAAGAATATAATGATAATAAAATCATAAATGAGGATAGATAGTAAGGGCTATATTGCTATAAATATGTGGACAATCCTTTTATGTGCATATTTTTAATAAACAACTTATGCATAATGGTCACAACACTTTAACTTACAAGAAATACTTCTTTAATATTAAAAAATAAATATTTTACATTAGACAATCAAATTGATGATATTGGCATGATCACAAACAAATAAGAAACAAATTATTAAAACATACTTAAGATGTCATTATTGGAGAACAAAGAAACCGAGCACATAAAAATCAAACACAAAATTCATAAATTTGATTGTGTAGAACACAATATACTTGATTAGTTTAATATTAGAAGAAATTGTATTGTTAGGGTAACAAAAAGCATGAATAAAAATTTCATAATAACACATAAGGCTACAATGGTAATAAAATTGTAAATGAAGATAGATAGTAAGGGCTCTACTGTTATAAATGTGTGGACAATCCTTTTATATGTTTATTTTTATAGACAACCTATGCATAATGGTCACACTATTTTAACTAACATGAAATTCTTTTTCAATATACAAAAATAAATATTTTACATTAGACAGTTAAATTGATAATATTGGCATGATCACAAACATAGAAGTAACAAATTATTTAAAACATACTTAAGATGTCATTATTGTGCTTTTTTGTTTTACTGTTATGATTATGATAGTTATAATTAGATATATATCTTTTTAGATAACATGAAACACTTTTAAAATCACAAAAAATTTGTAAATAAAATCTTGGAAACAATTACCCATCATCAAACATGAACAAAAATATATTGACAAAGTTAGAAAAAAGGTTTGAAATTGACAACATAGAGTGTTTAAAATTGATAATATTGACACATTCATGGACATAGAAGAAACAAAATATTCAAAACACATCTAAAATGTAATTATTGTGAATTTTTGTTTTATTTTTATGATTATAATACTCATAGTTAGGTATATATCTTTTAGGTAACATGAAACATTTTTACAACAATAGAAGAAATTGTAAATAAAATCCAGGATACAACCACACATCACCAAAAACGAACACAAATATATTAAAAAAGTTGGAAAAGGGTTTAAAATGGAGAACATATAGTAGTTTAATTGTAGACCTGATCTAAAGCAGATAAGATTATGGTAAATCTAGAAACTTTATATAGAACAAGGATTAAAACTATAATATAACAGTCTAAAAATGAAAACTTACCTATTGATCTGGTAAAAAGAACCAAAGCATGGGGATGGGATGCAAAAATGTTCCTAAGAAAATAACTTCAGAAATGAAAAAAAATCAACAACTTTTAACTACTTTGAAAATGATGAAATGAAAGTAACCAATAAACAACTTTAAACTACTATGAAAAAGAAGAAAAGAAAGTTACCAAATAAAAGCATTCAGATTTGTCTTCGTGATGATGGTTTCCTACAAAATGAAAACATCTAGATTCCAGATCCAGATGGTTCTACTTCAACGGTTTCTTACAAAATAAAAGGTGTTTCCTTAAATTATTTGATAGAAATATAGTTTATGAGAATCAAGAGAGAAAATAGAAAATAGAAATGTTAAATTGAAAAACATATTAGAAGATTGAATTAAATAGAAATGGAGATAAGGTTTTAAGAAGATGAATTTGCAAATTAATGGGAAAAGAGGACGAAGTTACAGAAAAAGAAAAGGGAAGTATGAAAAATAAATTTTCTTAATTATTAATAAAATAAGAGCAGAAGAATGCTAAAAGACAAAATAATGAATAAGAATAAATACAATGGATACATGAAGTGCGATTGGAAAAGAGTTGGAGGGGGCATTTGCAAATTGTTTACTCAAATCAATGAGAGATAAGTATGTGGCTTCAGATCGAATGAGAAATAAGAATACGAAAAATCTTTTATTCCCTTAATAGAATAGATATGTAGTTAGAAAAAGGTTTGAAAATGACAATATATAGTGGTTTAAAATTGATAACATTGGCACATTCATGGACATAGAAGAAACAAAATACTTAAAACACACCTAAAATGTCATTATTGTGAATTTTTGTTTTACTTTTATGATTATCATACTAATAATTAAGTATATCTTTTTAGGTAACATGAAACACTTTTACAATAATAGAATAAATTGTAAATAAAATCCAGGAGACAACCACGCATCGTTAAACATGAGAACAAAAATATTGAAAAAGTTAGAAAAATGTTTAAAATGAGAACATACAATAGTTTGATTGTAGAAATAATCTGAAGCAGATAAGATTATGAAAAATCTGAAAACTTTATACAAAACAAGGATTAGAACTATAATATAACAGTCTAAAAATGGAAACTTACCTATTGAACTTTTGAAAAGAACCAAAGCATGGGGATCAGATTCAAAAACGTTTCTAAGAAAACAACTTCAGAAATGAAAAAAATCAACAACTTTTAACTACTTTGAAAATGATGAAATGAAAGTAACCAACAAACAACTTTAAACTACTGTGAAAATTTTGAAAAGAAAGTTACCAAATAAAAAACATCCAGATTCATCTTGGTCGATGATGATTTTCTACAGAATGAAAACATCTAGATTCCAGATCCAGATGGTTCTAATTCAACGATTTCTTACAAAATAAATTTTGTTTCCTTAAATGATTTGACAGAAATATTGTTTATGAGAATCAAGAGAGAAAATAGGAATTAGAAACGTTGACAAAAAGAAAAACATATTAGAAGATTGAATTAAATAGAAATGGAGATAGAGTTTTAGGAAAATAAATTTGCAAATTAACGGAAAGAGAGGATGAAGTTATAGAAAAAGAAAGGGGAAATATGGAAAATACGTTTTGTTAATTATTAATAAATTAAGAGCAGAAGAATGATAAGAGACAAAACAATAAATGGGAATAAATACAATGGACATGAAGTGTGGAAAAGAGATGAAGGGGGAAATTGCAAATTGTTTACTCAAATCGATGAGAGATAAGTATTTGGCTTCAGATTGAATGAGAAATAAGAATATAAAATATCTTTTATTCCCTTTTATATATAATATAATATTTTTTTTAGATACGCTAGTTTTTTAGGATTTTTTAGAAACTTATCTCTACTATTAATAAAGAAAATTCAATCAACATGATTTACTCGGTGTCTTTTGAAATTCCAAAATTACTTTCATTCGTTAATGAAACCTCACCGCCCTTTCTGCGTACTCACCAACGGATTTATACTATTAATTTGTCATCGATATCACCAACGAAACAACTTGAAATATATCGTGACTGCAAAAACATTTGCACTTAAAACACATATCCATCTAAGGTAAACATCTGTGGACATTAGATGCACATACGTGTGTCGTATACTAGTATATTATAAAAATAAGTTAGAGAATCATGAGCAAGTAAGAATACTCGACCACAAAGGGTATGTTTTCTATTTTATATTTAATAATAAGTTTCTTCCAATATATTTGAAAAAATAGTAGCATGAACAACCATTTTCAAACGTCTTTTGTAATGTTATTTTATTATTATTGAATATGGCTATGAGCAGTGGCTCTCTTCAAGGTCAACAAATGAGCATATCCAATATTTGAACGGTTTCAAATAAATTATAAGTTTTATTTAGAATTTCTTAATATCAAAGTAGCATAACTTAGATACTTAAACTCCTAAAAATGTTTTATTTTGTGGATTTTTTTATGAATAAATGATATCAAACATTTAAGACATTACTACACATGTTATATTTTTCAACTGCATGCTATTTTAATAGAAAATTTGAACAAAGATCATATTGACTGCATTACAAAGTTTTCCATTTGCTCTTCTAATAGAAATGAGACATCAAACAAGAAGGTAGATTTCATGAAGATTGTGATATGAAATGTGGTTGCATTTTCTCATTACAGGGTCATAACTATAGATCCTTTTAAAGTTGGCAAAGACAAGTTTGCTTTGAAGGATGCTAACTGAAAGTTAGAAACCTACAAGCGTGCTTAGATTAATAGTGCGGAACTGTTCTTGATCTTTAAAACACAAGATCTGGAGTGCCTAAGAAGAAGAAATGATTTTGCGAAGTGGATGGATGTTAAATTAGTGAAGTTTTTTATATAGTATAACCAAAGTTTGA
The DNA here is from genome assembly GCA_030765085.1 of Allium cepa. Taxonomy (NCBI): domain Eukaryota; kingdom Viridiplantae; phylum Streptophyta; class Magnoliopsida; order Asparagales; family Amaryllidaceae; genus Allium; species Allium cepa. The sequence goes on along the minus strand of CM060934.1, from coordinate 537,894,943 downwards.
ATCTCTTGGTATTTTAGTTTAATACTTGGATGAATAGCAGTTCAGTTGAATTGATGCACATGACTGATATTTAGGATGTCGTTGTTTTTGTCTACTACTTTAACAAACTTCTCTTTTGATTGCATCGGTTGCTAATCTGATTTATTGTCTATATATATATATATATATATATATATATATATAAGGCTACAGTGAGACCTACACGCATTTTTTTGGCGTCTTAAAACATTGCTACATAAATACATGGAATGCATTAAGTTATGGCTTGAAATGTCTGTATTTACATTTATAGATTATTTGAATTAACACATCCTCTGATGCTGCTTAAATACAAAGGCTGAATGGATTCAAGCCTTGAAAATACTCTCTTTTAGTTTTGTATAACATTTAAGCATGCTAGTATGTACTACGTTCCTATATGTTCTCAATTTTCCATGCACCATAAACTGGATAGTGAAACTAATTTCCATGTTCTATAATATACAATTTGACCATTGGCAAATATATTCTTCTTAGTAATTTTCCAATAACTTTTAATGACACTTTGCTGTTTGATATTCAACCGCAATGTTTTTTTAGACATTATTTTCTGATTTTTCTATGTTACTTATAGTGTGTACAATCATCTACAATATTCAATTGAAATAAGAATTTTCGATTTTGCACAAAAATCAATGCTTATCATACCCGTATCATATACTTATCATGTATATCGACAGTATCATATACTGATTGTTCTATCTTTGTTATAAAAGCATTTAAAAAACAAGGTTATCACAACCAAATAGATATCACTTTTTTCTGTGTTGCATTAAAATAGGATTCTATTTAATGAACGATATACTGTGTAGTGGAAACATTATTTTATGATATGCCTTTAGTCCTATTTTATACGAGCCAATCTTTTTACTGCTTTTGTGTTTCACCATAGTGCATCTGTTGAATTTTTTATTACTACCAACAAGTCCACTTTGCCATATTAACTCTTTTGCCTAAATATATGTTTGAGAGAATTCAGTCATATTACTATATTGACTCAATAAGCATTGCGTACTAATTTTAATACTTATATTTAATATTGTAATAATATTTCTAATTCCTTCATGTAAATAGTATATTCTGATTATTTTTCGAAATAATTTAATTTTCTAACTGCAACAAATATTTTTTTTCCTTACTCGTGTGCGAAGCACGGGTTTGTACTAGTCTTATTTACTAAGTAAGAGTAGCAAAATCCATAGTGCTACACATGTAATGTGATTACATAACAAATAACTATGGTTCTTTGAAGATTTGGACAACTCATCCCTACCTACTATTAATTACATAGACGAAACATTCAATAATTATATGTAAATTAATTCTATGATTTTTTATCTCCTTCATTAGCATTTGCTTTCATTTTAATACTTCAATTTCAATGTTCAAAATGCAACAACGTTTTGTAGAAAGATCATATTAATACACAATTTTCATCATTAAATCGCAAATTTTTCGATATTTCTAATGATAAGCATCATGCATATGCAAAATCAGATTTTCAAAATTTGATAATTTTTAATACTAATGTCGCATCAATAATCCATCATCATACAAATATATAAATCAATATTTTTTGTTACATATATATGTCAAATAAATTGCCTTGAATGACTTTAAAAATTCTTATAATTGTTGCACTTTTAATTACATCACATGGATACAATTTTAAGTGCATCTCTCAACTGCGCTTCAACAACATCAATATAATCCGGTTTTAGTTTTAACTGTATCACATAGATTTGGTTTTACGTGCATCTCTCAAATGGGGCTTCAACTACATCAACATAATGGAGTTAAAATCGTAGTAGTACGACATAGTTAAAACCACATTTAGAAGATGTAATTAAAACTAGAGCAATGTGATATTGCATAGCTGCATCTTGTTAATGTAGTTAAAATTACCTTATTAAGATGTAGTTAAACCTGTACTAAAATAATATATCTTTAACTACATCATCATGATGCATCTAAAGCTCCATTAGTATGATGCAATTGGAATTGCATATCTCAACTGAAGTTTAACTACATGTAGAAGATGTAGTTAAATTTATACTGAAATGATGCGCTTTTAATTACATTAAAAATGCTCTTAAAATTACATCATTAAGACGTAGTAAAGCCACATTAACATGATGCAATTTTAACTACATTGCCATTATGTAGTTAGAATTGCGGCAAGGCAAATTTGAAGTTAAAAAGTTTAACCACCTTTTCAAAAAACTCACACATACACATAATTTTCTTAAGTTGATTTCAAAGGTAGAAACTAAATGAGTTCATTTACTCTGGCAAATGATAATAGCATTTTAGCCTTTTAACAACCTGATTTACATAAATTAATAAGCTAGGGACCCTCTTTAATTTTTGTTATAAAATGAGGATCCGATTTGAAACTCCTATACTTAATTTATAGCCAAAATGGCTAAAACTATGATTGTTATGGTAACGGTTGTCGTTACCAACATGAAGAAAATACTACTATACCGATTATACTAGTAAACTAAAAATGATTACCATTACCTTACAAATACCGCTGGTAAAATGATCACTAGTATACCAATGGATTAATAAACCGATGAGTGACAAACGAAAGAGTGATTACCATTACTTTACCAATACTGCTAGTAAAATTTGACTTATTCAATATGTGATAGTTCACTATGCGACAACTTATTTTGCTAAATTTACTCAACTTGCGGTAGCTTGGTATGTAGGAGCTTATCTTGTTTACTTTTCAGCCTACAATAGCTCAGTGTGTGATAGCTTATTTTCCTATTTTTCTTAACCTACGATAGCTTGATACACGATGGCTCATCTTATTCATTATACTCAATTCATGATAGCTTGGTATGAGATAGTTTATTATATTTTCTTTACACTGCTTATGGTAACTCAATATGTGATAGCTTATCATATTTAACTTGTGATAGCTAGACATGAAATGGTTCATTTTATTTACTTAACTCAATTTACGATAGCCCAATACACGATAGCCCACTTCTCTTTCCTTACTCAAGTCGCCATAGCCCAGAATGCAACAACTTTATCTACTATGGTCACTTTATTCAATTCAAAATAGATCAATACACGATTCTTACTTTGTTCACTTTATTCAATTTGCAATATATCAACATGTGATAACTCATTATACTTCCCTATTTATTTCATGATAGGTCAAAATGGAATAACTCATATCACTATCATATAATAGCTTAGATTTCATTTATACATGGAATGACTATATATATATATCCTTATTACTTGAAAATATACTAGTTTAATCGAGTTAACAACTTTCTAGCTTAACTATTCTTTGAATAATCTACATTTAAACCTTGTTTCTTCTAATTATAGCTCTATTAGTCCACATGTCTAATGATAATAAAGTGGGTATATGGTTGGGAACAAGAAGGAAACCTCTAAAAAGTTACCAAGTTCCCCTAAGCATAAGATATCTTCAAAGGAAAAGCTTTATGGTTATTCAGTCTTATTTCTTGAAGAAGAAGGATGTTGACACTTTACTACGATATTTCGAAGGAACTAGAACCAAGGTTCTGGGTTTCGGGTCCTACTGATAGGATTGACATTCCTTGTAACAACTCGTATCTTACGTATCAGATGATCATAAAATATTAATCTTATTTTTATATAAGGTTGTACAATTATATAATGTTGGAAATGACTACCAAAGACATTTTCATTCTTAAAATTTTTATCAAAGGATTTTGACCCTAAAAATCTTATGTGGCCTATATAAATTTTGGTATGAGCTGAATTGAGGTCTGGGGCCACTTCCATTAGACCAGAATGATGTTTTCTCCTTTCTTGGAGTGGTCATAATAGGAAAAAGGTCTTACTATTTGGAAGATATGGCTGTTTGAAGTTTCACTTGATTTTGAATAGCTTAGTGGGTAATTGAGGAGATTAGTGGCTAAGTCCGAGGCCTATTTCGGGATCAGCACCCAAAGGGGGCTGATGGACTTCTTATCTTTTCACACTTCCTAAAATAGTTAGAAAACCACCATTAACATTCTTTAGCCTGAAAATCACTATAAACCCTACATTAATTAGCCAAAATTTGTTATTAAGAGGAGATTAGCATTTGAATTTGGAGATTTTCTGTTGGAAACACTTTGGAGCTTTTGTTCATCTTGGGGTTAGAGCTCTTTTGGATTGCTGTGGATTCTAGGTGAGTGGTTAGGACCTCTCACTTGTTTATAGTCATTATACACCTTAAATGATGTTTTAAAATGATTTCGGTACCTAAAACGTGATTTAAACCTTAACTAATTATATATGTTAATTTGAAATGGTTTTACAAAGTTTAGTTAAATTAGTGCTCTTATGCATCTCCTTTGTTCTTATAGTTCATCCTTCTTCTATCCTTAGATTTAGGCTCAAATTTCATGTATGTGAATGTTTGGTTACTTGAGTATAGTTTATATGTTAATTGCTTGAATATATGATGTTTGTTTGGTTTGAAACACTGATCGAATGGAGATTTAAAATTAGGTACAAAGTTATGGATCAGCAAAGATCCAAGAATTTGACCTTGCCCAAATTTGATGCAAGTTATGTAGGGTAACAAGAAAGGCCTCATAGAGCCATTTTGAATTTCAAGTGATTTGGAGTTAGTTTGTTCAAATTATGGTCAAGTGAAGTATGGATTGGTGGTAGTGTGAAGACCTTGGATCGGTAGCCTTACTTCGAGTTTAACTTTGGACCTAAACGGGGAATGATTTGGAATGAGCCGTGGGAAGGCATTTAGATCGCCTAAAGGAAAAATTCAGCCAAAATTGGCTAAGTGATGGATTGGTACCCTTGGTTCGATACCGATCCATGAAGTGGCAAGCTTAGGAAGACTTTGGGCTTTGGAGTTGCATGGATCGATAGGCTTGATTCGTTGTTGCATGGGTTGATGGTAGAGCATGGGTCGGTGGAGCTTGATTCGACGTAGCTCAGATCTTTGGTGCTTGGATCGCGTTTCATGGATCGGGGTAGTATGGTTCAATAGTGGGGATCAATGAAGAAGGTTCAGATCACTCATGTGTTTGCTTCGAGTCACTCCACACTTACTTCGGGTTAGTTGCATACATGCTTCGAGTTATACGACGACCACCCTACACCATCTGCACCAAATATACATAACATAATGCACTTTGGTGTGCTTGGTCGATGTAGGATGATTATCAAAGGTTGTAAATGAAATAAAACATCACAGAACATGCCGTATATCTCATAGCACATGAAATAAAATATAATATACATCACATATATAAATAGAAGAGACAGTGATATGTAAGTGATCTCATAGTACAGATACACAAAGTTACACATTAGATGATGGAGTTTCTACAAATGAAAATAAACTCGAATAGCTGTCTCATAATAATAATAATAGTAAGCAAGCACCGCCAAGGCTCCATAGTGTTGCACGATGGAATATGCATAAAAGTCCATGTATATAATACGAGATAGCTACATCTGGCTCATTCTCTGCACAGCTACCGCGTCACATCCAGACCTTCTATCAAGTCTACTCATTTAAGTGTACCTGAGATAATAAGAAGCAAAGCATAAAACCTCGATTCAGTCAACAGTTTGATGTGAGTGGTAAATGAATCTCAAAATACTATACAAGTCGATATAGTAAGGAACAAGGATATGTGAACCATACCCGACTTGTCCCTGCAACCAAAGAGTTAGCACATAACCAATATAATATGCTACTCTACGAATGTAGTAAGGGTATACTACAAGCTAAGTATGATGACGGGTGTCCAGGTATCCCTATCCCCAATACCTATCTCGGTGACATCCCTAGAGCGATAGACCGTGGAAGAAAACAACCAAAGAAACCATAGCATCCATCAGACAATCCATACTATCACTCATATGTGCTCTGGATATATGATAACTCGTATGGCCTTTCTTCTGTCAAGGACTAATAAAATCCTAGTTTTTAGTGTACTCACGTATCTCGTAGCCTGAAGCTAGATACTAGACCAATTCCATCAGTCCAGCGTATATAGATCGTTTCAAATGATTCGGGGTAGCCTTTCAAAGTACCTATGCGTGAAATCACAATATCCCTATTCTAAATACTTCAAAAAACTCTTCGATTATCATCGATCCCTTAGCATGCATTTTTGAGCTCCTTCCTTGCTCCATCTAGTCTCTGTTATTCTCGAGGAACCACTGCACATTCCTTATTCTACGATGGGACCATACAAAAGTTTTATCCACGGGTCACTCTTCCTAAGACCCACCCTTTGTGGACAACTATTCTCACAACTCATTTCAACATCGAGCCACCATTATCGGAACCTAACTCCTTTCACCATCGAGTTACCATCATTGAAGTCCTGAGGCTATCATCTACTACTACATCACCATCAAACACCAAGCGAACAAAAAAAACACCTTCAGCAAGACCTAGAGAGCTTCTACTTCTCTCCCTAGAAGTTTGACTCTGACCCCATCAAAGAAAACCTCTCGGTATCGATCAAAAGATGCCGGTATCAAGTTGGTTACTTAGCCAATATTCGCTAATTTTCTTTCCTTGCTTCTAGTGTTCCATCTTCCTAGTGCTTAGCTCGACCACCCCCTCCAAAGCTCTCGGCATTAACTCTAAAATTCTTTGTACAAACTCTAAAAGCTCTTATTTCCATGCCCTCAAATCTCTTGGTATGTAGCCCAATACTTAGCCAAATTCTTACACTTGACCTTCACTGATCACCTCTAGCTTTGCCTTGAGGACCCAAACAGCCATGACCCACCGATCACTTTGCACCGATAAAAAGCTCTCGGTACTAGGTCCTCTCCTTAGCTACAATTCTTATGTGATTTTAATCCTAGGTTCCTCCCATGCTCCAGAACCCTCCTCCAAGTTTCATCCAATTTTGACCATCTTTGCCTTCGATTTGCTAATTCAACCACTTCTTCCCTAACTATCAAAAAGCACTAGCAAACCACATCAACGCACAACATAAAACATGGAATATCATAGATATACATCCATTCATAGATGTAATAATAAGAATACGATAATCAAACAAATCCTAATCTAAACCTGACTTTTACACTATCATATGCACGTAAACAAAATAAACCATTTAAAATGCACTTTAAATCCTTTATAATTTGTCCATAAGTGTCTCTAAAAGTGTGATTAAACTTAGAAAACATTTTAGGATTGAAAACATGTTAAAAACATCATTTTTAAGCATATAAACACGCATAGTAGAGTGAGAGGTGAAGAACCACTCACCAAATACCTAAAATACCAATTTTTCTCCTTAGATCTGAAGTGGACAACAAGGAAAAGGAATTCAAATCAACCAAGTTGATAATCTTTGGCTCCTATATGCTAATCACCTCTCTAATTGACGATTTAACAAATATTAGTAAGAAAAAGGTAGGCTTTTTGATGAAATTATGGTTAATGGAAGTTCAGAGTTATTTTAGGGAAGATAGAAATGACTTAGATCAATTTCTACAGCCTTCCCTTAGCACGATTTTTGAGATGGGTTAGTAGGCCTAAGCACGAGGCTTAATTAATTACCCATTAACGCAGGCCAACGGCAACCAAAACTTAAAACAGCCATAACTTTCAAGCGGTAAGTCCATTTTTCTATTATGACCACTCTATATAATTAAAAACTAGCATCCTGAAGCAATGGAAGTGGTTTGAGACCCTAATTCGGCTCCTATCAAAAGTTATAGTCCAAACAAGGTTTTTAGGGTTAAAATGGTCATATAGAAATTCGGAAAAAATCATACGTGTGGAAAATGTCTCTAAGAGTCACTTTTTAGATTTTAAGAGTCATATAACCTCATATAAATAAAAAAGAAATATTCTACGATCCTCTGATACATAAAATACGGGTCGTTACACTCCCCCTTTTAAGAATTTCGCCCCCAAATACCCAAAAAAGTCAAACATAGTTACCCTGCATGCCTAACAATCATATGCAACCATGGTACACATCAACCAAGCAACCATGCAACCAATAGTGTAGATGAGCCTACCTTAGCGTGAAAGGTACTAAACTGTCCTATATGATATCAAAAGTGAAAGCAAATACGATAAACGGTAGGCCTTACCATGCGAAGAGCTCTAGATATGTGGTCCTCATGTTCTCATCGGTTGCCCACATATAATCGCTTTTTCTTTCTTCCCATCGAACCTTCACTAACTCCACTGTCTTCTTCCTAAGCTGTTTCATATTGCGTTTGACAATATGAACCAGCCTACAAGGTCTCGAAGCTTCTAGTTCAATCTCAATGTCATCAAGTTGATCTGGTGTAATTGTCATGCTTGAGTTGTGAACAAACTTCTACAAGTGAGAGACGTGGAAGATGTTGTGCACACCCGCCATCTTCCAAGGTAAGTTGACCATGTACGCTAGGTTCCTAATCCTCTCTGCTATCGGAAAAGGGCCTGCGGATCTCGGTGCCAACTTCCCCTTACTACCGAATCGAATAACATTCTTTAAAGGAGAAGTATTCACATACACCATATCGCCGATGGAACTCCAAATCTCTATATCTCCAATCAATGTAACTCTTCTATATGTCCTGAATAGCTTTCATTCATTGTCGAATGATCTAGATCTTCTTTGAAGTCTCTCCAATCATGTCTAGTCCAGGTATCAGTTTCTCGCCTACTTCCAATCAAAACGAAGGGGCATTATGCAGTTGACCATACAATGCTTCGTATGGTGCCATACCATTATTAGACTAACAGCTGTTGTTGTATGAGAACTCCACCAAATGCAACCATAAGCCTTTGAAATCGAGAATGCAAGCTCGCAAGAGATCCTCCAATATATGATTCACTCTCTCGGTTTGCCTATCCGTTTGTGGGTGTTAAGCTGTACTGAGATGCAGCTCGGTTCTTAACGTCTCTTGTAATCTCTTTCAAACCCATTAGTGAAAATGGGTCTTGGTTGCTCACAATGCTCTTCGGCACACCATGAAATCGTACAACTCATTTCATATATAACTCAGTCAGTTTGGTGCCGTTCTACTTGACTTGACGGGCATAAATCTAGCGGTCTTGGTCAACCGATCAACTATGACCCAAATGCTATCGTAACCTGCTCTAATCCTTGTCGATCCATCAATAAAATCCATCGATACTTGCTCTCGCTTCCACTCGGGAACTTCAATAAACCCACTTGGCTTCTTCTACTTTGCCTTTTCCAACTGGCAGTTCATACACTTCGAGATAAATGTCTCGACATCCTTCTTCATTCCCTCCCAATAATAGGTCTGCTTCACATCACGGTAGGTCGTATTACCACTGGGATGTGTGGTCAACCTAGAATGGTGGCACTCTCATAACACCTTATCTTGCAATCCATTAACATCTGGAAAAAATAATCTCCCATCCTCATGGAGCCAATCTTCTCGTTCGAGTCCGTACTGCTTCATATGCTCAACTCTACCCCTTATTCTATTTTCCCTATGATATTTGCTAGTCTAGCATCTTGCCTCTGACTAGTACTTATCCACTCAGTCAAAGTAGGTATGATCATCAGACCTGTCAACATCTCTAGCTCTAACTCATAGTGAGGTCTGAAGTCATAGCCATAGTTATACTTTAACTGCTTCTACTCCATGAACATCACTCCTAGACTGACATGCCTTCTACTCAATGCATCGACGGTCGCATTTATTTTACCGGTTGTATAGAAAATGCCAAAGTTGTAGGAGGCCAAGAATTCCAACCATCCCTGTTGGCGAAGATTGAGATCCTTCAAAGAGAAAAGATACTTCAAGGATTTATGGTCTATAAACAACTTAAACCTTTCTCCTAATAAGTAGTGCCTCCTCTTCATGGCTAACACTATCGCTGCCAACTCCAAATCATGAGTTAGATACTTACTCTTGTGGAACTTCAACTATATACTAGCATAGGCGACAACCTGTCCCTTTTATATCAAGACCGCACCTAGGCATTTGTGTGTACTATCAACCCCTCATTCCCATTCAGAATGGTCAATATTGGTGCATTCATCAACCTCTCCTTCAGACTCACAAATGCATGCTCACACATTGTGTCCCAAACAAAAATATGATTCTTCTTCGTCAAATTGGTCAACGATGTGGCTACCTTCGAGAAGTCTTTAATAAAGTGTCTATGGTGTCCCGTCAATCCTAGGAAACTCCTTACATTCATAGCACTCTTGGATTACCTCCAATTCTGAATTGCTACCCGCCTTGGCAGGATCTACTATGATGCCCTTCTCAGAGATGACATGCCTAAGAATCTCACTTCCCTTCTCCAAAAGTGATATTTCAAAAACTTTTCTTTAACTCATGCTTTCTCAACACTTCAAGCGTGATCCTGAAGTGCGTCTTGTATTCCTACTCTATCCTAGAATTGATCAGAATGTCATCCATGAACATAAGCACAAAATTGTTTAGTTGAGGACATGGTTTATCAAATCAACAAAGTATGCTGAAGAATTGGTTAGCCGAAATGACATAACCAACCACTCAAAAAAACTAGATGGCATACGAAATGTGTGATCAGCACACTCTCATTTACTACTCTTAACTAGTGAAATCCTATCGCCAAATCTAATTGGGAGAACACCTTCGCAGCGTGGAGCTGACGGAACAAGTCATCAATACGTGGGAATGAACACTTTTTCTTTTTCATCGCCTTGTTCATCTCATGGTAATCTACACACAACCTTAGAAAGCCATCTATCTTGGTGGCGAATACTACAGGTGCATCCACTCAAATATGCTTCTACGAATAAATCCTCTCTTCAACAGGTCATTTACTTGCACCTCTAACTCCTTTTGATCTTTGGGTGCCATATGCCTTAAAGGCATAACTATCGGCCCGACATCCTTTGTTAAGTCTATTTGAAACTCAATCTCTCGATGCGGTGGTAATCCACCCTGTGGAACCTCGAGAGAATATAAAAGCTACCCATAACCCTATCCTCTGGTAGGCAGCTAATCACTACCATATGCCCCTCAATAGCCCCTATCGTTACCAACAGCTTTTGGCAATCCACTACTACCACATACTTGCTTAACCAATCCTTTCCCAAGATAAACCTGAACCCAACAAAATTTAAAAACAAAACAATCACACATAAAAGAGCATCAATGACTCGATAATACCAAACCATGACAAAACCATGCATAGACTAGTGAAGCCTCGAATAAGGTTTGTCACAATCAAAGGTCGATTAACTATTTCAGGTTTCAATCCCAATTTATCTACCAGGTCTCTAGATATGAAGGAATGTAAAGCCTCGGTATTAAAGAAAACATGCACAAGAACATCATAAATGGAAAGGAGATCTTGAATAATGACTCCCTTCCCCTTCTCTTTCACCGAAGGAACACTCAACGAAGTCGAAACAACGTCCAAAGCACATGCCTTCACAAACTGTTTCTTTTGTGCTAGTTTTGGACAATTTTTCTGCATATGTCCAAGCTTACCACAGTTATAAAACTTCTTCCGTCTGCCAGCCTAACAGTCTTTGATCAGATGACCCCTACCTCTATAACCATAACAGACCGGATCCCATTTACCTTTCTTCTAACAGTTCTTTCCCTGAGATTGCTTCCTCTTTCCATTCCATCTCTTCATGCCTCCACTATCTTGTTGTTGTTTTTGCTCTTCCTTAGCAAAAATAGCTGATTTGGACTTGGGGTATAAACTCTCTTGGCAAAGAGCTTTCTCAACAAGTCTCTCGAAAAGTTCATCGATGTGACTCACTAACTTCTCCGCCAAATAATCGTCCAAAACTATAATAATTTTTTCATTCTTCCTCAATGAAGTGTCGATGAAAAACATCCCGTACTTTGACAAAGCATCGAACTCAACAACATTTTTGAAGAAAAACTTATCTCCTCGCTTTAAATCAGCGAATTTCATGAATAGCACCGACTTCTGAGCAGCCAAAATGAATTTCTCCTCAAACCTAGCCTTGAACTTGTCCTACGTGAAATGATCCTGGGGTGTAGCAATAGTAATAGCATTCCACCAGTTCATGGCCCATCATTGAAGCTGTCTAGAGGCTAGCTTCCTCTTTATAGTATCATCCACTTCTATGTCACCAAAGATGCGCTCGTAGGTGTCTAACCAATCCTTCACTTCGATGACCAGTTTTGTTCAAAGGAATGGTTTGCCTCCCAAGGTGGAGTAATCCTTACATGTCTTATGCAATGATCCCGAATTTTGGTCATTTGATTTTTAAGAATTTAATTGATTTTAAGTATTAAAATATTAATTTTGGAAATTTAACGACTTGAGTGCCGAATAAAGGGATTTTTTAATATATTTGAGTGTGTGAATTACGAATTTAATGGAAATAGTGAATTTAAATTTTGGAATAATTTAAATTGTTAAAAGCTTGGATTTATTGTGAATAAAATGATTTTGAACTCTTATATAAATTCTGTTTAAATAAGAATGATAAGGGAAAGCTTTTAACTTAGAATTAAAGAGAATAAACTGATTTAATAACAATTCATTTTAATCAACGTGTGAATTCCAAGGCATTGTCTTGGATTTTGACGAACTAATGCCATCGGATCCAAAATAGTGAACTATTGTATGCCATCGAGTTTTGTGACGATCAGACTTATCGTGTGGTTGTACGAGCTCGAAATGCGTAGAAATTAATTACATGAATTTTATATAATATAATTTGATTTTAAAAGCTAACTTCTGTATATGATGGAATTACTAGTTTCATTGAGTTTGAAATTAGGGTACTTAGCATAGAACGCTAGTGAGCACACCTCGATTGGAGTTCGAAATATTTTTACATGAGTAGCGTTTGAAAAAATATCTATATAAGGGCCTCATCCCTTGTTTTCTTACCGAAACCCTAATTTGAGAAGTCAGTCATCATTCAACTATTCCCCATCTAATGGCCCTCCTCTATTGCGACCACTAGAGGATGTATCAGCCATCGACTCCAACTAAGAAGATGCTCGATCAGGAGAGATGTAGGAAATGTACGGTTGGATCGACCTAGATTTAAGCGAGGCAGTGGGAAAACATGTATAATCATGGCAGCGTTTTTGGGTTCGCGTAGGTGGTCGACAGTGTTTCAAGGCTCGAAGCTAGTCTCATTCGAATTGTGGAGGTTGAGGCTACCTTGAGGTGCAATGCAGTGGTCGACTGTGGTCCACGGTGGCGGTGAAGATGCAATGAAGCGCGATGTAGGGGTGGCTTGAGTTCGTAAAGATGAGTTAAGTGTGAATTGGTTGGGGATTAGAATTTAATTATGTAATTAAGGTTTTTAATTATATTAATTAATTTAAGAAATTTTAAATCAAAAATATCTTGTTCATATTAGGTCCAAATCGAAAGCGGTCGGTAACGTTACGCACGTATCAATGTTAGCTATGTTATGGGATTGGATTGGTGGAATTTAGGGCTTGTAAAATTTTGGGCTTAAATCGAATGTCTGTTCAATTTTAGTTCAAACCAGAACGCTTCAGGGACAACTGAAATTTTGTTAAGTTGATCACCTCTCTAGACCCACTTTATATTCTATATAAGCGCAAATATTTTTATTGATGCCTGTTTGTTGCTTGTTTGGATGATTTATTGCTTTATCAGTAGGTTTGGATTTATTCCCGCTCTTGGAGCGGATGACCATTTATATGTACACCTAGTAGTGGATGACCCATATTATATGATTATATACTGTATGTGATACATGGGGATATGTTGGAGGTATCCAACATGATTCCTCATCACTGTTGATTTTACTTTTTATATATATTATGATATATGACTAGGTGGAAGCCATATTTGATGACATGAATATGATTTTACTTATTTTAGCACTAGTCCACATTTTAGTATTTTGAAATACTATAAAATAACGTTTTTAAATTGAAATGATTTTTAAGTTGATTTATCACCTTGATATAATACACGTTTTAATAATTATTTATAAATTATAAAAACGAGTTTACTAAAATGAAATAAAATATGATTTTTGGAATATTAATTTAACTGTTTTGTGAAGTATTTTTAAATAGAGATTTTCAAGCAGTATTATAAAGGTTTAAAACTTAGTAGACAAGTCCATTTTTTATTATAAAAAGAAATACAGTTTAAATAAAGATAGCAATAGTTTGAAGTAAATATATCTGAAATTATTTATATAAAAGTAATATTTTAAAAATAAAGTAATAGATTTATAAATGATGTTTTGTAAATATTAAAAATGGATTTGTAATTAATATTTGGTAAATAGATTTATAAATGGGCTTTACGAATAAATGAAAATTATAATGGAATGGATTTATAAATTGAATTTTATAAATAAAGAGATTTCATAAAGAGAAGTTTTATAAAATAGAAAGGTAATTTATAAACATAGTTTTATAAATATGGAAATGATTTATATTGATATTTGAATATGGATTTTTATAGAGGAAAAACATGTATGTTTTAAAAGTTAAAATAATATTTTAAAGGAATGTTTTGAAAGTGATATTTTCAGATGAAGTTAAATGGTTTTGAAAAGTGTTTTGAAATGTACTAAGTGACGAAGACATGGATTTCAATATTTATTATTGTGATAGATGTTTTCGAGAAAGTGAGGAAGGCATAGAATATAACACTATTGTTGTAGTAAGCGATTTCCGAAAGGAAGTGTTTTATATAGTATACGGGATTTACATAATATAAATAGTTGAATCCCTGTACTATTGTTTTGGGTTATCGTGACGATATTTTACGCAACATTTGTTTTGACCTAATAAATTGTGTTTTGGCATTCCATTATGAAATACACAAATTGGTTCCTATGATCATACTAAAGGCTTTGGTGGTATAGGAAGGATCGCTTATTATACTTAACACCCATCTTAAGGGACATATGTAGGATCGAATTCACGCTAGAGGGGGGGTGTGAATAAGGTGATACTGTTAATTATAAAAATTAATTGCGGAAGCTTAAAATTATTTCAACACAGATATATCAAAATTATAGCAGCACAAATAATAGCAGAATAATAAATGCAGAAATAGAACGACACAGAATTTACCCAGCTTTGGCAAAACCCTGCCTACGTGTTGCCCCCAAGGTTTCAACTAGAAATTAAGTAGTCACACGCTTACACACGTAAACTCACGACACCCACTACTGACTAACCTAACTCTACGCTCAAAACCCTGCCACAACTTAGCCACCGAGTTGCGAATTCTCAAACTATGCCACGTAGTTTGTCCCCTAGTCACACGAACAACCGTTTAAAAGGAAATTACAAATTAAAAACACAATAAAAGACAATTATAAAATCAACACCTAATATTTAGTTTTTAATCTAATAATAGAGAGAGAGAGTCTGGCCCAAATCAATTAACCAAAAACACGGCCCTTCTTTATTTCGTTTTGCCCGATTCCTTGCTTGAAAATGGCGGCTTGTTCTCGTCTTTGCAAATTAGGGCTTCGTTCCTTCGTTCCAAATTAGGGTTATTGATTTAAATTGAAGCGCTGCTTTGAGTTGTTCGATCGAAATAGATGATTTAATTCGATGCTTGCTTGTTCGATCAGATGTTACTTTGAATTGCAGACAGCTACTTCAATTTATCGAGTTCGGTTGAATGATATGGTATGTGATTTCCTTTTAATTTATTCTTATTTATATGCTCGAACTCGATTGCCGAATGTCGATGATGATTTTGTGGGTTTATATATGGATTCGATCTCCTTTATTTGCGTTCGTCTGATTTTTTCAACATTTTGCTTCGGCCATTTGATTTCGTTTGGATGTTGATGATTTCTCTGACTTTTTCAATTCACGTGGTTTTGAACTGTGACTTGGTTCGATTCCTTGATTTCTTGGTTATCACGACACCGCTTGGTTTCGTGGCCACCACGGCTTCATTTGACTTTGGTCATATGATTTTGTGTATTGGCCTTGACTGCTACTTTGAATTTGATTTGTTTGTTATCACTTGACTTTGACTGCTTTGATAGTGTTTGATGATGTTTTAAAAAAATAAACTGTTATAGTTGAATCTCTGTTATTTGTTGATTTCAGCCACTTTACTTGTTTATGCGATTCCATGACATGATAATGTATTCGGCCATCACCGTTGCACTGATATTGTCTCTGCTGCATATATATGTATATTCCTGTGTTCATGCATTCTGTTGTCTGGTGGCTTTTGATCTTGATGTTGTACTTCACTGTGTATATTTGTCTGCATTGTAGCATGGTCGTGGTTTTGAGGTCTCTGATTCAACTTGGTCATGCCATGCTTTAGCTTGATTGCTTTGGTCTGGCTCATCTTGTAGTCTTGTTCATTGTTTCATTTGGTATGCCTTTATTTACTGCTGTGTTACAGTTTGCATTGTCCCTGTTTTCATTTATGTATGCATGTATACATATGTGTTTGTGAGAGAATAACTACTGCATCCAATTTATACTTGAGGCTGTATCACCATATGTACACATATGTTGTTCACTTGATTTTTTGCTTTTCACTGATCTATTTGTTATCACTTGCCCTTATGCACTCGTGTAGCTGATTGCATCTATAGTGTACTGCTTGCATTCCTGTATATGGGAGTAGTGACTTGAACTGTTATCCTTTGGTTTGTAATTTCTGATTCATTGTTGACTTTGTTGTTGTTTGGATAAGCTTGTGGTCTGTGCATTTTTGCCATGCTGTAGCTTGGTGGTCTTGTGGCACTGCTTACTGTCATGTTGAACTGAGGTTGATCATTGTTGCCGTGCCTTGCTGTGTTGCCTTATCTTTGTTTGCTTTCACCTTCATTCTGCCGTGTCTTCATGTAGTTTGTACCACTTCCTTTGTGCACTTGGTCATTCGAGACTTTGTGCTTTGCATTTGAGTTGAGTTGCCTTTCAGTCTTTGTTGTACATGAATGCATCTTGAATCTGTCTGACCTTTATTTCTTTGTAATCTTTGGTCATTGTAGTCATTGAGATGTTCATGTTGCATGCATGCTTGCTGCCTGGTTTTGGTTTGCATATGGTTTTGTACATTTGGATTTGTTTTTTGAGTTGAAAAACACTTGAGATCTTGTATCTCGGATTTGACCTTGTGACATTATTTTAATGCACTTGAGTTGAATTCGATATTTAGGGTTCGACCTGTGCTCACCTGTCCCTGTAAATCTTATCAAGTGTATATTGGTGTGCACTGCCTTGTGGCATATACAGTGATACACTGTGTATGTCACAAGCTGTTCGTGTATGATGAATTGAAAATTAAATGATGACGAACAACCCAAATAACCGAGACAAATATTATTTTCAAAATCCACATTTTGTTTTATACTGCAAAAATATTTCCTTTCCAATTCTACTGCGTCAATATTTATTTTTGCAGATTGCTCAGATGCTGGATTCAATTTGGAGTGAAGTTGAAGATAAAATACGAGTTGAGTGATATGTAGTGAGGTCAACTGTAAATGTGAAATTGTGATGTAATCAAAGTTGTACTGTAATTGAAATTGAATATATAGTGAGAGCTTAAACTTTGTACTATTCAAAAATTGTAGTAAATATTTGTTTGATTAAAAAATCTGTTTGAATTCAAATTCTTTGTTATTTATTTTTATTCGGCAAATATTTATTTAATCTATGAAAAATAAAATAGTACATTAACAAATACATTTATACGAATATATATATATATATATATATATGTTTATTATCATCAAACAAAAATCATGTAATTGCATATTCAACAATCTCCCCCTTTTGATGATAACAAACATATATGTAAGATTTTGAATATGTTAAATGTATTTGATCACAGATATACTCTAATTGCTCCCCCTATTTAAATGCTTCCTCTCTACACAAAGCTCCCCCTATATTTATGCATACAACTAAAAATATGTAAATGAGCCTAGATGCAAACGGAAAATATTTGACCTATGCTTGATTTTATTTGACAAAATCTTAACTTTTCTCTCCCCCTTTTGTTATCAGCAAAAGAGTAATAGTGTTAGAGAAAATAGAGATAAAGTGATCGATATTAATCCAACATTAAAACTCAATTGAATATAAATATTAAATTTCAACAAAAAATCAAACAAAAATCATAAATACTTTGTTAGGCGCATATTCCACTTTTAGAATGATGGGAATGATGTCATCATATAAAACCATACGGTTGTGTCTATTTGTGGTATATTTATATCAGGAATTTGAATATCTACTAACCATGCATGATCGTTAGGACTTTTAAATGAGATTAGCAGTATTTCAATTTTATTTTTAAAAATTGAATTCAAGTATCTTCTAACCACGCATAACCGTGAGGACTTTTAAGTGGGATTAGAATCAACTTGTTTATTTTAAAAATCAATTTTGATATGCGTTCCATACATGCATAACCATGAGGACTTTTTAATGAGCATGGAAGCACATAACAAATTCCAAGTAATTCACCCATGCATAACCGTGAGGACTTTTAAATGAGAGTGAATACTTTGGTATTTATTAATTTATTATTATTATTATTATTTAAAAGAAATATAAAATGAAAAACGAAAGATTCCTGTTTAAAGTACCACATATCGACAAACTATATAGAATTTTGATGAGTGACGGTCGTTAAAAATATGATAGAAATAGAGATGGTTATGGAATTTTTACCAACAAAAGTTTTATAACTCTTGTTTAAATTTCTAAAGAAATTTACTAATTATACCGTCTTGAGTCATAATATATGATAAATATCAACACTCATCACTTTTTCAATCACTATTTATCTTTTCGATAATTATTAGGGAGTCAGATTAGTCATAATAGTCATTTAAAATCAAATTCAAAAATAATTATAAAATCAATTTTTCAAAAATGACTGATCTGAAAATATGGTCAAAAATGATTTTCTCGAAGGGGTTATATGAGAAAAATTTCTGCTATTTGAAATGAAAAATATACAGATATTTTCTTTGAAAAACGATGCAGTTACTAAATGTCTCAACAAAAATCACGTTCAACTAGTAATTTTTCTATCAACTAGATTACCAGTGTAATCTACATCTGAATTTCTCTTTCACTCCAAATTATCACTAATTGAATTTGATAGACCATGAAGTGTGCACCAAAAATTTCAAACTCAATTTTAACAACAATTTAAATGACATTCTCTTGAATTTGAATTGAAGTCATGTAAACAATCAAAAACCGTGAATATAGAGTTAGCTATATTATAACCAAATATATTATCATCCAACAAAACACTATTATTAATCCAAACTAATATATACGAAGTAATTCAAAGACTCTACAGATTTTTATAGTGTTCTTGGCATAAGAATATAATTGGCCAACAATTTTGAATAAGTCAGAATCAAAATCATCATTATTTCATCAACACATTATTGGCTGATTTAACTCAGATTACGGTGCAGATTATCACATTTAATATATCTATCAAATAAATATACCATTACCTATTTTACCTTTACGATATTTTTTCGTTGTTGTGCATTGTGATTCTGTCACCTTTGTACTAGGCTAAGGAACTTTGCTTTGAGGCTTGTTGTGTCCTTGGAATAGCCAGAATCCAAGTAACACTATTGTTGTTCCTTAGCCTGCCACCATACCTACACGTTGAAAGATTTTTGTGACCTATTTGTTTTTATAGGTCCATGATTGTTAGTCGTAGAATATTTCGAAAAGTAATTTTGTGAAGACCCATAACTATTTATATATGTTCCTTTTGGCACCCAGATTTGTTTAACTTTGAGAGATTTTGTATTTGTGCCTTTTGGAACCCAAATTGGAATGATTTTTATGTGTTTGGGTCTATAACAACAACTATTTTGATTGTGTCCAAATTTTCTACAAATTGTGCACATTGAATTTACTTGATTAATCCCATTTCTAACATATTTAGATTGATTATACCCAAGTCCTTGTCTAACTTTATTAACAGTTTGTTTCCCTAAGAGCATATTCAACGATTTTTCACTTTTGAAAAATTTATCTAAAGTCGTTGACAATTGTTGGACTTGTGTTTTGAGAGATTCATTTTCGTTTAATAATTGTGTGCACTTTTTAATAGAATTTTCTCTCCTAGTATTTTCACTTTCTTTTAAAATTAGAATTTCATTTTCAAGTGATTTTATATTAATTTCTGATTTTTTAATCTCTTCTTCGAATGTTGGACACTTATCACACTTTGGGATCCTACTTTGATAATTTTTAACTAATTGGTCAAGTTGTTCATTTAATTCTATCAAAGTATCTTTTTGTGATTCAAGTTTGGCATACTTCTCCCTAAGTCGTTCAAAACATCCATTTACTTCGTAGAGATAAATAGGTAATTTAGAGTGAGTGAGTTTTGATACCTCGCTTGGCTCATCATCATCGCTATCAGTTATATTTCCTTGAAGGCACATATCTGCTTTCTCACTCTCACTGCTAGTACTTTGATTATCTTCATCACTTGTATTCCACGTGGCTGCAGAACTTTTCCTCTTTGAATTCTTTCTTTGCCGTGTTGAATTCAAGGATAATTGGGCTTGATATCACCGCGTTTGTTGCAAATGATCAAGTGTTCTTCTGAGTTGTCTAGTGCTTTAATTATTCTGCTTTTCAATTGTTGATTTGGAGCTGGATTTTCGTATTTGTGGTTCCACTTTTTGAATCTCTTTATTAGTAGCGCCAGCTCAGCTGCTCCATCATCCTCATCACAACTGCCTTTTTCCAATTCTGTTAAACACATTTCTTTAACCGAGTTGGTTGTGGAGGATTTCTCATTGCTGTTGACTTTTACACCATATATTGCATTTAAAGTATTCCAAATCTCCTGTGCATTTTCACAATGAGAAATGAAATTAAAATTATCTTGATTAATATGAGAATATAATAAATGCATAGCTAGAGCATTAATCGAGATAAATTTCTTATCTGTTATATCACACCCGTTTTCAATAATATCCCAACATTTAACATTAACAGATTTTAAATAAAATTTCATTTTCAATTTCCAATTCAAAAAATCCGTTCCATCGAAAATAGAAGGAATAATATTGGAACGACCCTCAACAGAAGTATCCATTTTTAAAATTCAATTTTTTAAAACAAAAAATGGTTTTTGAAAAACGAATTTTTAAAATAAAAGATGATTTCTATTCCTAGCTCTGATACCACTTGTAGGATCGATTTCACCCTAGAGGGGGGGGGGTGAATAAGGTGATACTGTTAATTATAAAAATTAATTGCGGAAGCTTAAAATTATTTCAACACAGATATATCAAAATTATAGCAGCACAAATAATAGCAGAATAGTAAATGCAGAAATAGAACGACACAGAATTTACCCAGCTTCGGCAAAACCCTGCCTACGTGCCGCCCCTAAGGTTTCTACTAGAAATTAAATAGTCACACGCTTACACACGTAAACTCGCGACATCCGCTACTGACTATCCTAACTCTACGCTCAAAACCATGCCGCAACTTAGCCACTGAGTTGCGAATTCTCAAACTACGCCACGTAGTTTGTCCTCTAGTCACACGACTAGTAATTACAACCGTTTAAAAGGAAATTAAAAAATAAAAACACAATAAAAGACAATTACAAATCAACACCCTAATATTTAGTTTTCAATCTAATAATAGAGAGAGAGAGTCCGTCCCAAATCAATTAACCAAAAACACGGCCCTCCTTTATTTGGTTTTGCCCGAGTCCTTGCTTGAAAATGGCGGCTTGTTCTCGTCTTTGCAAATTAGGGCTTCGTTCCTTCATTTCAAATTAGGGTTATTGATTTAAATTGAAGCGCTGCTTTGAGTTGTTCGATCGAAATAGATGATTTAATTCGATGCTTGCTTGTTCGATCAGATGTTACTTTGAATTGCAGACAGCTACTTCAATTTATCGAGTTCGGTTGAATGATATGGTATGTGATTTCCTTTTTATTTATTCTTGTTTATATGCTCGAACTCGATTAACGAATGCCGATGATGGTTTTGTGGGTTTATATATGGATTCGATCTCCTTTATTTGCGTTCGTCTGATTTTTTCAACATTTTGCTTCGGCCATTTGATTTCGTTTGGATGTTGATGATTTCTCTGACATTTTCAATTCACGCGGTTTTGAACTGTGACTTGGTTCGATTCCTTGATTGCTTGGTTATCACGGCACTGCTTGGTTTCGTGGCCACCACGGCTTCATTTGACTTCGGTCATATGATTTTGTGTATCGGCCTTGACTGCTACTTTGAATTTGATTTGTTTGTTATCACTTGACTTCGACTTCTTTGATAGTGTTTGATGATGTTTTAAAAAAAATAAACTGTTATAGTTGAATCTCTGTTATTTGTTGATTACAACCACTTTACTTGTTTATGCGATTCCATGACATGATAATGTCTTCGGTCATCACCGTTGCACTGATGTTGTCTCTGCTGCATATATATATATATTCTTGTGTTCATGCATTCTGTTGTCTGGTGGCTTTTGATCTTGATGTTGTACTTCACTGTGTATATTTGTCTGCACTGTAGCATGGTCGTGGTTTTGAGGTCTCTGATTCAACTTGGTCATGCCATGCTTTAACTTGATTGCTCTGGTCTGGTTCATCTTGTAGTCTTGTTCATTATTTCATTTGGTATGCCCTTATTTACTGTTGTGTCACAGTTTGCATTGTCCCGGTTTTCATTTATGTATGCATGTATACATATGTGTTTGTGAGAGAATAACTACTGCATCCAATTTATACTTGAGGCTGTATCACCATATGTACACATATGTTGTTTACTTGATTTTTTGCTTTTCACTGATCTATTTGTTATCACTTGCCCTTGTGCACTCGTGTAGCTGATTGCATCTATAGTGTACTGCTTGCATTCCTGTATATGGTAGTGGTGACTTGAACTGTTATTCTTTGGTTTGTAATTTCTAATTCATTGTTGACTTTGTTGTTGTTTGGATAAGCTTGTGGTCTATGCATTTTTGCCATGCTGTAGCTTGGTAGTCTTGTGGCTCTGCTTACTGTCATGTTGAACTGAGTTTGATCATTGTTGTTGTGCCTTGCTGTTTTGCCTTATCTTTGTTTTCTTTCACCTTCATTCTGCTGTGTCTTTATGTAGTTTGTACCACTTCCTTTGTGCACTTGGTCATTCGAGCCTTTGTGCTTTGCATTTGAGTTGAGTTGCCTTTCAGTCTTTGTTGTACATGAATGCATCTTGAATCTGTCTGACCTTTATTTCTTTGTTGTCTCTGGTCATTGTAGTCATTGAGATGTTCATGTTGCATGCATGCTTGCTGCCTGGTTTTGGTTTGCATATGGTTTTGTACATTTGGATTTGTTTTTCGAATTGAAAAACACTTGAGAGCTTGTAGCTCGAATTTGACCTTGTGACATTATTTTAATGCACTTGAGTTGAATCCGGTATTTTGGGTTTGACCTGTGCTCACCTGTCCCTGTAAATCTTATCAAGTGTATATATTGGTGTGCACGGCCTTGTGGCATATACAGTGATACACTGTGCATGTCACAAGCTGTTCGTGTATGATGAATTGAGAAATTAAATGGTGACGAACAACCCAAATAACTGATGCAAATATTATTATCAAAATCTACATTCTTTTTTATACTGCGAAAATATTTCCTTTTCAATTTTACTGCGTCAATATTTATTTTTGCAGATTGCACAGATGCTGGATTCAATTTGGAGTGAAGTTGAAGATAAAATACGAGTTGAGTGATATGTAGTGAGGTCAACTGTAAATGTGAAATTGTGATGTAATCAAAGTTGTACTGTAATTGAAATTGAATATATAGTGAGAGCTTGAACTTTGTACTATTTAAAAATTGTAATAAATATTTGTTTGAATAAAAATTCTGTTTGAATTCAAATTCTATGTTATTTATTTTTATTCAGCAAATATTTATTTAATCTATGAAAAATAAAATAGTACATTAACAAATACATTTACACGAATATATATATATATATATATGTTTATTATCATCAAACAAAAATCATATAATCGCATATTCAACAACATAAACTCGGGAGTTGCGCGGTTATAGAAATTAATTAGTGTGTCTCCAAAATGATAGTGTTATTAAACATACTTATGCAGTTGAAATAAGTATATGGAAATGTTTTTCAAATATGAAAGATTAAAATGGTTTTGAGAATATGTCTTTTAAAGATATTTTGAGATAAATATTTGGAAAGTGATTTAATCAAAAAAATATTAATTAAACAGGTCTCGTGACTGTTTGTGTGCTAGATTGTATTTTTTATAACCATTTTTGGTTCCTTGACTTGATGTGGGAACTGATTAGTTGTTCACTTAGTACGAGGCCAACCGAGTAGGCTTGATTATTGTTTGGTGTTAAGAATGATGATTCGGGTAGGACGGAGTGACTATGGTACTTTAATCTATCGAGCTTCCTTCTTGGCTGAAGGATAGCAAGTTAAGAGTTGGAAACATGATAATTCTACTAGTTCCATATGAGGTTGAGGGACTATTATCGATTGTTGGTCTGCAGAAACCGAGATCAGATTTATCCAAAAACCACTTGGGACCAATATATGCATTCAAAAGTGTAGATTTGTTCAAGATGATTATTTTTGAAGTTGGAGATCTTCATGATGTTGGGTTTCTTGCTACTTACCCCGTGATTCCATATTATCTATATATGGTGGCAGTAGTGCTTCATTCTAAAAATCTTTGATGCAAGGACCGCTCGCTACTAACCCTAGGGTTGATTCTCGATAGGATGTAGTAGAAGAGTGCCTTCGGTTTGTCCTTTTCCTAGACAATTTGTATGGATGAATGTTTGACGTTTCATTTTTAAGAACCACGTACATCGGTTTTTACAAATGTACATCTGTTTGGTGGTGTAGGAGGTAACCCCTCTGACACCTAACACCCTTCCGTGAGTCGTGTCAACTCGAGGGTTATACTTTTATGGAAATCAATTAACGTGTCATCGAAAATGGTAATGTGGCATTCGAAGTGGGATTTTTCATTTGAAAGGTAAAACGTTACGTCAGGCCTCACACATCAGTAATGGCCAAAGCAGGGTAGATGCGGCGGGGCTAAGTGGGTCGCTTCCATTATGAGATGTTCATCCCCTTCCTAGATTACCCTTTATATTCCAGGTTTTTTGTGTGTGCTGTGGCCACGGATTGGTCGGGATGACCGGGGTGATGACATATTCGGTACTATCTATGGTAGAGGTAGGGAAAGTTCTGTGTTGGTAGAGGTTGGAGCCTCGCTATATTCTTCTAGAGATGTATTGTCGGAAGGTAGTCTATCATCTTGTCATTGTTGGAAATCCATTCTCTAATATGTGCCTATACGGTTTTGATTGTAGAACCTAGCATGCTAAAATTTATTTAATGTAACAATTTTTGATATGATTAATGTGTATTTGTATCCTAGACTCTATTGTAATATTAGAAGATTTGATATGAAATATTTTGGTTATCTTAAGGTAAAACCCAATCCATGTTTGTATGTGGCGTGGTCTTACGAGATACCTTTGTTTTGAAAGATTTTTATAAATTTATAAACATCTAATTGAGATGTGTTTTCTCATGCTGGTTTACCAAACTGATCTAGGTGTTATCCCTTCCAATGCTCAGATCAGGCCGAGTATATTTACATATTAGATCAGATGCATTTTTGAGGAGCTTAGAGTAGGAGGCTTCACCGATAGCTAGTTATTATTTTATTTCCGCTGTATTGGTTATTGAAAATAATCAGCAGTTTTGAGGATAGGTTGTTATAACTGTCTAGGTTGATGATTAACGATTCATTGTTGTACTCTGATGGATGTATGTATATTATAATTTTTCATTTTGTAAAGATCATCGTTATATTATATATTGTTCTGTTGTGTTGTGAGATTCTATGATTGTTTAGCTTCTCTTTTTCTTGTCTTCTTTCTTCCTTAATTATCCGCCTTTTCGTTCGATTTGAGTTGGCGATTTATTGTCAGCTTAAACTGTATGGAATTACGGGTCGTTACATTTAGTATTAAAGCTTAGATTTAGCGAACATCTTGGCTTTGGTAGGGTTGACTCATTATAGATAGGATTAGTAATACCCCAGAATGAGTAACTCATTGAAGATAGAGTTAGTAATACCCTAGAATGAATTTGAGTGTGTGTGTGTATGATTGCGTATTCGTTAATGATATAAAAATGCTTTATATTGTGTTGATTGATTTATTGAGTGAGTTATGGATTCTGGTCAATTTGAGTAATTAACGTTATTGATAGGAATCTCTAAACACTTAAACATAGCAATTCAGTATATTATTGTTTTGAAATTGGGGATATGAAATAATTTTAATATTATTATATTTTATATATAAAGGAATGATTTTTCAGAAATTATTATAGTTATATATGGTGTGTTTGGTTGTTAGAGAAAGATAATATTCGATACATTGTTTGTTATTTATGCTTTAATAAAGGTTATTTATTATTATAATCTAAGCAAAGACAAACAATTGTGAAATGATTTTATATAAGAAATGTGAATTTTATGAATATGATTTATTTTGCATCAAAAGTTGGCACAAACACACAATAGAAGTTTTAAAGAGGAATAAATGAAGAATATAAAATGAAACAAAGGAAATTAGTAATAAAATAGCTAGAAAATCAAAGCAATAACACAAACACGGCGATTTATAGTGGTTCGACGTTGTTTGCCTACATCCACTTTGAATAGATAGCTTTATTAATCACTTTGTAAACTATGTACAATAGGGATCGAATGAAAATTCTTAGTTACAATTGAGTATAAAGAAACTAGCAGTGTAAAGGTCCTGAAAATGAACAACCAGTATGTATTTGTAGACGAAGATGGCAAATATCTCCCTAAAAATTTGGTAGAAGGATATCCAAAACCATACGGACCCATAAAAGGGATGGCATGGCCCAAATCATAAGGAAAAGGGATCAGTGTCGATCCCTATTTTAGAGGAATATAGGGGTGCGATCCCTATGGTATCTTCCCCATGTTGTAATATGGTTTGACTTTAAGTTTTAGGCCAATTGGATCAGTAGAACTTGAGTTATTGCTCGATGTTTGCTTCAATGTGAATTGTCTTCTGATTTTAGCCGATCCCTGTCGAAGGAAGAGGGCCGATCCCTCTTGCTTCATCCTTTTGATGTGCGATCCCTAAGGTAGGCTCCTAAAGGTCCCCACATCTTATTCTCAAAATTTTATATGCATTGGTCTTATGGATCTTGAGATATTGATTGTTTTCCATTAAATTTCACTTGCTTCCTTGAAATACGATGATCCCTATGTTAAAGAAGGATTATAGTCGATCCCTCCTCTACGTTGAACTATATTCCATACTTTGAACATTCTACATTGCATGTCTCTCAATTCCGTTCAACCACGGCTTTATATTACCACCTATACTTGACTTCTGGACCCCATAATCATCACTTTAAACTTACTGGCCTTGATGACAGCTGATTATAAATTGTCCAATTAGTTCGAATATAGCCAAATCGAAATGCCAGATAACACTTTCCCCCTAAAGTATGTCTTGTGCTGAACATGATGTGCTTTGGATCGAAGCAAGTTAGAGTCGTTGGAAAGAAATCCATCCAGTTTTCTGAAAAGTCGTTATCCTTCCGTTGAATTATTTTCGCAAAGTTTTGCATTTCCCTTTGATCGTCATGACGCTTGGTCGATTTCCAATAGCATAATTTTAGGATTATATTCCGTCGGTTGATATTTATGTCTTGTACGAGACTAGCAAGCTTTGGCTATCTGATCCGGTCTTGACCTTAAAAGGTTCAGGTTTTAATTTAATTTCTATCGATTTCAAAAATTAAACTTTCAAAATATACACGTGCACGTTCAGGTACATGCTCTTGTTGTTTGCTTTCAGACGCATTTCCATGCTCATGGGTCATCGCCAATTTTCGTTAAATTATATGCAATTCCATTGCATTTTATATATATTTTTATAATTTATATGCATATGCTTACATGCACATAGGGTTCATAACTGATCCTTTTTTTATGTATGTAGGGATCAACATTCTTCTAGCCGATCCCTCCTTTCTTATATATGTATATAGGGATCGGTATTATGTTAGACAATTCCTCCTTTCTCTTTCTCTCTTCCTTTTTGTTCATCGGGATCGGCATTCTTCTAGCTGATCCCTCCTTTCTCTTTTTTTTATATAATAGGGTTCGTACTTTGTTCCCTAAAGTAGGGATCATACCCAATCCCTATTACTCGATGGACAATCAATTTTCTATCTCGCAAAAGAGGAAGGTAGGCCTAACCCTTGGACTATATATAAACTAACATCCAACTTCCCTTTCTTACTTTATTTCATTCCTTCGACTTCCTTATTTTCTTTAAGCTCGGGTCTAAACCCTTCCCCTCCAATTTTGAAAACATGATCCCTTCTGCTTTAATAAAATATCGCCTTCATCTTTCAATTCACCATCCGCATCTTGCTCTAGACCTATGTTCCATCCTCAACTCGAATTGAAATCCAACATTAACCCGTATTTTAATCATTTAGGTGTTTTTCTTGTATTTTTTTAGTTCATGATGAATAATGGGTTTTTTTTTTGTGTTAACCATGGGTTATGCTTGGAGGAGATGCAGGGTTCGACGAAGTAGTAGAGTGGGAGAAAGAAAAAGGGGGAACGATGAAGGAAGCATAAGGATCTGTCATGCACTGTGCATGATGCATGAAGGAGTTGGTTGAATATTTGAGGGAAGCACGAGAACGTTGAAGGAAAGGGATTGGCATTGGAACTTAATGGAGAAGGGTTCGGTTGCATTGTTGGGTGGAGTGTGGAGCATGGAGGGATAGGCTATTTGTTCCGCGAGAGGGACGAGCTATGGGTTTAGAAAAATTGTGAAAGCGGCTAAGTGGAGGGATCGATCATAGGGTTTTCAAGAGGGATCAGTTGTTTTGGACTATGGAGAGATCAGTTGCTTTGTTGGTGTGGAGAGGGGTTGGTCATTTATGAAGTGAAGAGGGATCGATTGTTATAAGGGATAGGGATTGGCATTAATAGGGGCTGTCTATTTGTACTTGGCTGATTCTAAGCTTTGAATTAAACTTGAAAATCAATCCATATTCACCTATTTGAATAATTAGAACCAATCCCATCCTAATGAATGTATGACAATAATGAACAATAGGACTTGCATGTCCAATATAGAACTCGAAATTGAACGACAAACTCCTGGACTTAGAACATGAACTAAAAATTAACATACATACTTTAATAATGGACTTCACACTTTGACATGCTGATGGTCGATCCTAAAGCTTACATAACCGATCAATCTAAATGCCAATTAAGACGGTCAGCGATGATGGTCACTCTGGTTGGAATCCAAAATCTCGTCAATTACTTTTGCTTTTAATTTTGATCAGTTTATCTCTGCACTGCACAATACTGCACCACACTAGTTTACACTAAGCACAGGGGGATAGGTAAAAAATTTCAATCTCGATTATCTATTGAGTTTAGTTGATAGGGTCTCCAGACATTCAGAGCGTTTAGCTGCAATGCCTTCTAGACAACCTTCATAACCTAGCAATTCCGGAGCCGAGTCAAGTTCTATAACTGTTTCCAATCCCCTGATCGTCAATTTGAGCAATCGGAGTTCTCCAGCCCATCGACTGGCCCTTTTTTTGATGTTTCTATCCTTCCGGTAGAAGATATAAGTCTTGCACCTAACGCCGTATAAGGCGCTATATTTCTAATTAATCTGACGGATTTCCAAGCCTCCAGGATTGGTAAGGCCACTCTTAGCAGACTATGATCTAAACATGGGATTTTGTTTAGAGATGTTCTAGTCCCTGTAGTAAATGATAGGGCTCATTCGCCCCCGGAGGGATATACAATCTGCAAAAAATTCATGTGCTAGGCCATATGCATGCCACCTTCCAATTCCTTTATCCGAGAGATGCTAAATTATCTAGGAATAGCTCCCACTCAGCTGCATCTAAACAACTATGATTTCCTTTATTGCACTTTCTTGCTATTCATGAATGTTTTGTTCTACTCGCCATCTCCTAAGGACATTAGGTTTATCTACAACTTTAGACGACGGCCAGGAAGCCTTTCTTATACTTTCCTCGAGCGTTCGCCCAACTGTCAAGTTCTAACTAGTGCTTAGAACAAGCTTTGCATCTTCAAACACGAATGGTTTTTCGTTCGCTGCCCACCTCACTTTGTGAGGCGATGGTTGAAAGGACGTAACTGTTATCTTCACTTTATTTTCAAATTCTTTAGTTCAAGTCGTGTCATGAACTAACTTATACGTTGATAATTTACAAATGTCTATTCACTCCAGAAGGTGATAGCATCTCAAAGGCGGTTTCTACAATTCGTATCACCCAAGTTGAAGACAGAGACATTAGATCCCTTATAATCGGTGAATGGTTTATCTCTATTTGGGCTGCTAGAGGAAGGTCGCAGCATTGGGCTTCCAGGAAACTCTACACCAGCAAGAAATTTTGGCGGAACAAGAAGGCGACACTAATAGCCCTGTCGTGCCCCCAGTCGAGGGGGCTCGGGACGACGCCAAAGTGGGTGAAGTTAGAGGCGACTTAGCTAACAAGTCTGGCAATGCTGATGCAGGTCTGGGAAATGCGCCTGTGGTCGAACCATAACAAGACGCACAATCCCACATGCCAACAAGGAGAGGAAAGAAGCTCGCTTATAAACTCCGTACGAGAAAAACTACTATAGAGCCCGAGTTTATTATCACCTCAGTGTTAGAACCTCTATTCTATGGTTTCAATGACAACAACTATACAATTACATATATTATATCATATCAAGATTACAATTATATACTGCAAGAGATCATCATGCTTAAAGATATCAAGACTCGAAAGCAAACAAAGACTTATGGACCATGCTATGATTATCAAGGTTATAATAGATATTAAGAGTCTTAGAAAACATAGGTCTCCTTGAATATATATATATATATATATATATATATATATATATATATATGTATATGCATACATGACTTCATATATTCAACATTGGCATTAAAAAATATGATAATCAAATAAGGCCATCCACCGACATCTGTGGGAAATCCACGGATGTTTGTGAATATTTTCGAGAAATCATTTCCTAAAGTCACAGACGTCTATGGAAAATCCACAGACGTCTGTCATATAACAACTGCTCAAATCTAAAAGGATGCTTCATTTCATATTGAATAATAACATCTCTTCTTCAACGGTTGCAGCCATTAAAACAAATAGTGTTTGTTTAACAACTCTTCATATGAATCTATTTAATCTTATATATACACTTCAAAGATTAAGAATTGGTAAATTAACGAATTAACATTCTATTCTCTTGATTTTTTATTAACTTTAAATTTACAAATTAATGCATCTCTTGTTTACATAATTTCAATCTATGATGATCAAAATACCATTTTGATTGAACTACTTCCTACAACTCAAAGTATTCACATTCACATACTCAAAGGAGATCATAGGAAGATGTGTACTATCGATCAAAATCCGTGTTATCTAGAACACACGATTATCAGAGAATTACTTTTGCAATTAGCCAATTCCTCTGGAGAAATGAGGGTTGTTTTGTCAAAGGAAATACCAAAGGGGAGCTTCGGGACTGGAAGTAGGATGGAAGGTCCGAACCAGTATAAAATATCTTGTATGCTCGCTCTTATTATCTTTCTTATTTATACTCTGTTAATTTACTCTACTTAGTATAATTATCGGTACATATTTTACATTGTTATATAAGTTGCATTATATAAGATTCTATATGTTTTCATTTGGTATTAGAGCATGGTTATTTCAATCTACAGTAACAGATAGTTGAAAAATCATTAATATGGCAAGTACTTTTCAAGAAGGGCAATCAAATGCTCAACCTCCACTATTTACTAGTTCTAACTATGCTTACTGGTCAACTCGTACGAATTTTTTGTGGAAGCCAATGGGTTAGAAATATGGCTAGCAACTCAAAACTAATATAAAGCACCTAACATCGATATTAGCACTTGAACTAATGCACAAAAAGCAGTGGCATTTAACAATGCCAAAGCTATAATGTACTGTTTTGCTCACTTAACAAAAATGAATTTTCACGTGTCATGCTTTGCACCACCACATATGATATATGGCGCATTGTACTAGTCACACATAAAAGCACAACTAAAGTAAAAAAAACTAAAAATTTTACTTTACAAAACAAATTTTTATCTTTCAAAATGAAAGCAAATGAATCAATTATTGATACGTATGCTAGATTTCAAACCATTCAACATGACCTCATGAGACTTGGAGTTAAATTCACAGATTTTAATTTAATCACACGAATTTTAAACTTTTTGACAAATGAATGGGAAAGAAAAGTTGTAGTCATCGAAGACGCTAATGATCTTTCTCAACTCAAATTCGAAGAGCTAATAGAATATCTAATATCGTATGAAGCTAACTTGAAGGCTAGAAAGGATCAACATCATGAACAAAAAATTATAGCATTCCAAGCAAGTAACGAAGATTCGGACTTAGACGAAGTTGAGATTGTTTTTATTGCCAAAAACTACAACAAATTAAAGAAGTTTAAGAAGATGACCAAATTTCAAAATGGTGGCAAACTAAACTCCTCAAATCAAACATCGATTAAATGCTATGAATGTGAAAATTTTGGCCTCATGAAGATCGTCCATAGCTCAAAGTTTGAAAAATTCGAGAAAAAGAAAAGAGTTTTTCAAGTAACATGGAGCGATTCGAATTCATCTTCTTCATCCGACAATGATAGTGAAAGTGACTTGGAACAAGCAAATGTGTGCTTTATGGCTAACACTGATGAGGTACGTCCTGAACTTACTTCCGAGGAGATAATGAAAATTAGCATTGAATTAGATAATAAATATAGAGAATCAAAAAAAATTAAATAAGGAAAGTTAACTAGAGCAGAATTAGAAAATGGATTATTAAAAGATGAAAAAATAATCTTAAAAGAAGAATTAGAAATTATTCAAAAAATGTGCAACTTTATTAGCTCAAAATGACATCTTATCACATGATTTAGAAAAGTATAAGTTAGAAAAAGTTATCATGAAAAAGAAAAACTAGAATTACGAGCAAATTTAGATTCTAGCAATATTGAAATTTATGATCTTAAAAGTAAGTTAGATAAAATAACAAATGATATGACGAAATTCAACAAAGGAAAGCAAAATTTAGAAAATTTGATTAAAATATCTAAACCAACTGGAAACTGAAATGGATTGGGTTTTAAAAGTAAACAAAAGACAAAGAATTATATCACGTTGTACACAAAATTCAAAAAGCCAAAGTTAGAAGCAAAGATTAATAATTCATATATAGGTATGATCCAAATATGGATTTCTAAATCAAATAACAAACTAATTAGACAAAAGTATATTGATGAATATTTAAAGAAAGTCGTGTATAACAATAATTACATTTCTAAAGGAACCAAATCCTTATGGATAGGGCTACCTTCTTCCACTAACACGTTGGACCCTAAATAAAGATCGTCGGTACCAATTAAATTCTTCTTATTTTACAGGTACCTAAATTTAGAATAAAAAGTAAAGAGAAATTGATACTTGATAGTGGTTTCTCCAAGCACATGACTAGAAATGTTTATATGTTATTCAATATAACATATATCGATGTTGATATTATGACATTCAAAAATAATTCAAAAGGATATGTCACCGGCATTGGATAAGTCATCAAAATCGGTGTTTCTAACTCTTCTATTCTTACTAATGTTTTATTGGTAGAAAATTTAAAACATAACTTATTAAGTATAAGTCAATAATGTGATAAAGGATTTAAAATTGATTTCGAGAAAAAAAATGCAATATCTTTGACCAAAATAAAAATCTAGTTTTTGAAGGATTTAGAAATCGAAACATATACATTTTAAACATAAATGTCAAAAACAACACAAATTTACGCTTAGCCGCAAATCATGTGTTGATGCCAAAAATGGGCATCAACACCCAATAGAATCTAGTAGAGGTTAAATGAAGAATGAAATTAAAAACATAGTA
Organism: Allium cepa; assembly: GCA_030765085.1. Taxonomy (NCBI): domain Eukaryota; kingdom Viridiplantae; phylum Streptophyta; class Magnoliopsida; order Asparagales; family Amaryllidaceae; genus Allium; species Allium cepa. Next base: position 537,860,834 of record CM060934.1, on the reverse strand, counting down.
TAAAAAGTAAATGGACACACAGATTTTTATAGTGGTTCGACAATCTTTGCCTACATCCACTTTATATTTTTATTGCTTTTCCATTTGATTATAATTACAAGAATGTTTGGATCAGCTAGGATCCATTAGTACAAAAGTGAAGAATAAAAATGGCAGAGCCTCCATAGAGAAAGCATAATTTCTTTTTTGACTCCATGTCTGCTGTATTTATAGGGGAAGACGTGTAAGGATCAGACTGAAATTTTGGAAGAAGGTTCGGGAGACGAAGATGAGGTTACCCAAAAATTGCAGGCCTATTGGGACCCATAATAAGGATCGGTACCAATCTCTATTAATGCATCCAAATGGGCTGCCTTCCTTATAAGGGATGCCCCATAATGTTAGCTACTTGCTCCTCAAATTTCGTGTAATTTAGACGTACAGTTTTTGAGATATCACATTTTATGTGAAGTAGTATTTCTTGAATTCTAATTTGTGGCGATCCCTCTAGAGGGATAGGTACCGATCCCTCCAATCTCTTTCAAGCGTCATACAATCCCTAGGGGAGCTTCTCCCATAGGATCAATTTCATCCTAAAGGGGGGAGAATAGAGTGATACTAATAATTATAAAAAATTAATGCGAAAGTACATAAAATAATCGCAACACTGATAATAGCAGAATAATAGCAACATAGATAATAGTAGAATATAAAAAGAAGAAATAAAACAACACAGATTTACCCAGCTTGGCGAAACCCTACCTACGTGCTACCCCAAGGTTTCTACTAGAAATTAAGTACTCAGACGCTTATACACGTAAACTCGCGACATCCGCTATCGACTAACCTAACTCTACGCTCAAAACTGCCACAACTCTGCCACTGAATTACGAATTCTCGAACTACACCACCGTAGTTCGTCCTCTAGTCACACGACTAGAATTTACAATAGTTTAGATGAAAAATACAAATTTAAAAACAATTTAAAAATAGAATTCCTAATTGACTAAAGCTTTATATAATTAAAACCCATACAAAATATAGGCTGGCCCAAAATAATTAAACTGTACCCCTTTTTATTTCTTTGGCCTTTATCTCTTTCATTTGCGTTAAAAAATGGTTGCCTTTCTTTTTCGTTCGTTCCTCAATTAGGGCTTTGTGATTTGAAGTCGCTTCTTTGAAATGATGCTTCGATTGAGATCTGGATTGATGGCTGCTTTGTTCTATTTTGACTCCTTCAACTTGTCGAGCGTATATACTTGGTTGAAAAATTTGTAAGTGATATTCCTTTTTGATTTCGATTGTGCTCGGCTATGATTCGAGATGCTGAATTGATTTTGGTATACCTTGAATTTTTTCTTCAGCTCGAATGATTTGAAAACGCCAATGATGAATGGGTTAAATAGGGTTCGAACCGCTTAATTTACATTCGTATATATTTCTTTGAATTCGTCTGTTTATATGCTTGGCCGTTGATCTTCATATGGATGCTTGTGATGATTTCTGACCTTTTCAATTTGTGTAACTTTTTGCTTGATTCTCACGACTTCGATTTTGGCTTATTCAAATTTTCTTGGTCATCACAGCTTTGAATTTGCTGCACTTTGAGATGAAAATTGACTCGATCATTCATGTTATCATCTGTCTTTGATATGGATTTGCTCGAACTTGCCTTGGTTATTTTTCTCCATGCTTGTTTGACTTCGGCCAGTTGATACTGTGATAATATTTTTTGCTGACTTGTTGGCATTTGACTTTGGAAAGTGCTTTGTTGTTGCCTCTGGTTTCACTGCATATATATATATATATGTATGTATGTATATATGTATATATATATATATGTAACACATATTCATGTTGTATGTTTCAGACTTGAGTCTTGTGGTCTTCATTGCATTGTCCACTGATATTTGAGTTGTTCATGTTGTTGAACTCCTCTCACTATTTTTAGTTTCACCTCTAATACGTTCAGAGTGATTATACCCAAATCCCTGTCTAACAGGATTAACGGTTTGTTTCCCTAACAACATATTTAATGTTCTTTCTTTTTTGGAATTTTTTTCTAAAGTTATAGACAATTGTTGGACTTTTGTTTTGACAGATTCATTTTCCTTCAATAATTGTGTGCACTTTTTAATATAATTCTCTCTCCTATTATTTTCACTTTCTTTCAACATTAGAATTTCATTTTCAAATGATTTGATTTTAATTTCTACTTTTTTTAATTTCTTCTTCGAATAATGGACACTTATCACACTTAAGGCTCTTGCTTTGATATTTTTTAACAAATTAATCAAGTTGTTTATTTAAATCTATCAAAGTGTCTCTTTGTGATTCAATTTTAGTGTATTTCTCTCTAAGTCGTTCAAAACAGGCATTTACTTTATGGAAATATATAAGTAATTCTGAATGAGTGAGTTTTGATACCTCGCTTGGCTCGTCACCATCGCTATCAGTTATATCACCTCGAAGGCATAGATCTGCTTTTTCACCCTCACTGCTAGTGCTTTTATAACCATCATCACTTTTATTCCATGTGGCTGCAAAACTTCTCCTTTTTGATTTATTTTCTTGGCCGACTCGATTTTGGGGACAATTGGGCTTGATGTGGCCAGGTTTATTGCACTTGTGATAGATGATCTCCCGTTCTTCTGGGTTGTTTAGAACTTTAACTATTCTGCTTTTCAATTGTTGATTTAGAGCTAGATTTTCGTATTTACGGTTCCACTTTTTGAATCCTTGTAGAGCTAGCTCAGCTGCTCCATCATCATCATCACTTTCTGTTGCTCCTTAAGAGCTATTGATTTCTTTCGAGTATACTTCCTTCTCGTTCTTCCTTGAATTTCATTTCTAGCTCATAAGTGGTGAGATTTCCGATGAGTTCTTCAGCTTTGATCTGCTTCAAATCCTTTGATTCTTGAATGGCTTAACTATCGCTTCAAGTCTTCGTGGAAGGACTCTAAGGATTTTTGGGACTATTTCCAACTCTGTGTATGATTTTCCAAGAGCTGTTGATTTGTATATTATATTGGAAAGTCGTCCGTATATCTCTTTGAGATTTTCTTCCTTGGCCATTGTGAAATTCTCGTATTCACTACTCAGAATGGCAAGGCAGATTCCTTGACTTGAGATGTTCCTTTGTGAGTCACTTCTAGTGTGTGCCATATTTCCTACATAGTTAGACAATGTGAGACACGATTAAATTCAATTTGATCCAATGAACATATAATAGAATTCATAGCTCTAGCATTAGCATTCTGTGACGACCGCCCATGACTCTCGCACTAAAACAAGGGAATGGTGCGCTGAAAGGCGTGCCAGGAAGCCATGGACGATAGTCAGGATAAGATAAAATAGAAACTCTTTCGTATTACTCACAGCGCATGGATAAAATACAATAGAAAATATACATAGTGAAGCTCCAAATAACAGAATCTCATCATATAAACTCTAATAGTTTGATACAACAATCAGCAAAGTCAATACATCAAGCCTCACTACATATCACTCAGAGAATATACAAACAGCGTAACATCCAGTACATATAGTAAGAAAACAATATGCAAAAGCCTCCAGCTCGTCTTCGTCATCAACAGCGTTGGTAGCCAGGAACAGCACCTGTCACCTGCTACCTAGTCTGCCCATCCCAACATGGATGAACAGCCCAAGGTAATAAGAGTTGAACATAAAACCTTGAGTCAGACAACAGTCTTAGTGAGCAGTAAATTAACTATCAAACATACCAAAAGATCATAAAGGATAAAAGGAATAGGAACTCAACCATCCCACTCCACCTCATTCTACAGTGATAGCCCCCAGACCCACTAAGCAGAAGCAAGCATTACAAAGCAGACATTTAAAGTAAAGTAATTATCACTCGAGTCAAGGTCGATGTTTTCCAAATACAAACCCCAAGGCCTAAACCAAGATCAGATAAGCACTCAGAAAAACACCGCTCTTGAGACCGAATGACGGTGCAACCAAACATCCATGACTCTGGCTATCACTGTTATCATTGCCTCGATATCACCGTTAGTTGAATGACCGCCTGTCAAGGGCTAATAGTAACCCCGGTTCTAGATAAACTCTGCACGTCATCGTGACCCGTGCCTAGGACTTACCTACTCTGCCCAGAGTACTCGACCACCTACCTGTAGTCTTTTGGGTGTCCCGACCACCTACCTGTAGTCGTTTGGGCGTCCCACGTACTCTTGCTTTGAGTTTACTAGAACCTTCAACAACGATGAGATCCAAGCCTCCTAGTCATCCTCCTCGACGACTATTCTCATACTAGCCCAAGCTACCTCTCGAGCAATCCATTATCAACCAACTCGAACCATCCCTCGAGTTATCAACATGCTTGGAATGATCCCTGCCTGGATTACGCCAAGACTATCACACATCATACTTTGCTTCATCGCATCATAGCAAAGTTCCATCTCAACATCATGGTTTGCCTCATCGCATCATGGCAAAGTTCCATCTCAACATCATGGTTTGCCTCATCGCATCATGGCAAAGTCCCATCTCAACATCATCATCAAATCTATCCATATGAGCTTCAACATCCGCTTCATATGTCACAAGCAGCTTCCACCATTCAAGAGCCTTTCCACTTATCTTTTGAATCATCTTCGACCAACTTGTCCAAATCAAGTTATCAATCAACTAATCAATCAAATCAAACATCAATCCAAGTAATCAATCATTCAAACAAGATCTAAATAAACAATTACGACAATAATGGCAATTTCGTAAATAAAGAGTTCAAATCTAACATGTATTCTAACAAGCATGAATTATGAACAATATCTCTACAACTTGATGAATGAACTTGCATAAGTGAACATGTAGTAAAATAGGTGTCAAAACTTCATAGATGATAGATCTATATGCAGACTTAGGGAAAATGCAAGAAATCACAATCTTTAACACATAAACAAGCCACCAATCCAATATACTCCCTTGGGTCCGTGTGAGAGATAACCACCACTCACCGAATCACCTAAACACCTCAAAAACAACCAACTCCAGATCTGGACAGCAAGGAATCAAGCTTGATCCGGCAAAATCTTGCTTCAATCGATGAAATCTCTCGTTGTTGGATGAAGATCTTCAACTTTGGCTCTTGGATCTTCGATTTGATCTTCAATTTAGATGGAAGGAATCACTAGATTAGAGTGGAGAAAAGAAGTGAAGAAGTGTTGTAGTCGAGCTCTCAAAATGGCAGCACTTCGTCGCTTCAAAATCCGATGCCAAAAAGTGAGCCAAACCCCTCTATTTATAGGCTGAAATCCCCATGAGTCGTCCGCCCCTATGAGTCGTCCATGACTCACGACTCAAGCAACTATACGACTTAACACAACACGGCTCAACACTCTATGACCCACGACTTATCTATACTGCCGCATTTCCTAAGTCCTAAGTCGTTTGGACGACTTAGCTCCTATGCGACCTAACAAAACACACGACCCAACGACTTATCATGAGTCGTTCAACGACCTAACGACTTCCCATAAGTCGCTACCTCACGGAACATAGGACCTACCGACTTAAGACTTAACCCTAACTCGTCCACGACTTAACTAAACACTCAGAGACTCACGACCTAACTGAGCACACACGCGACTCATCATAGGTCGTTTACGACCTATCTTTAACTCGTTCACCTTAGGCCGTCCAACCTCCTTATGTTGCTTACGACTCAACTGCTTATCATACTGCCGACCCAACCACCTAACGACCTAACGCTAAGTCGCTCACGTGACTCAACCCAGACACGACCCAACATAGGCATACTCAACACAGGCAGTGCCTCGACCTAACGACCTAAGTCCCCAACGACTCAAAGAAGCCACGACCTACCACTAAGTCGTTCACACGACTCAACTACCTACGACTTAGCGACTCAACGTATGGACGACTCAACGACTTAACACCTTACGACTTAAATCAACACACGACCTAAGCCATTACACGGCTTAACTTCTATAGGTCGAAACTTCTATAACTCGAAACCTCTTAAGTCGGTCAACCTATGAGTCGGCCACACCTCTAGTCATCTATGCTCCTACACGACTCAAGCTCCAAATGACTTAAACTCCGAACGACTTATCAACAATACGTCTTAAAGCATATAGTTTAACAATGTTTCGATCCGTAAAAATACGGGTCGTTACATTCTCTCCCCCTTAGGAATTTCGCCCCCGAAATTCCAAACAAACAAGAGCAATCAAAACTATTCTGCATGCCTACCATCCATAGCAATCAACAAACCATGCATCCAATTACTAGCCTAGCATGCAGAATTCTAAGATTAGAACAAGCTACAAGTTCATGAGATGTCACGACACCTTAGGGCCATACCTTGAAGAGTTCAGGATGAGCTGCCTTCATCCTCTCTTCCTCCTCCCATGTACAGTCGTTAACATCATCACTCCATTGTATCTTGAGCAACGTAATCGTCTTCCTCCTAAGCTGTTTCGTGTCAGTTTCGACCACACGAAGCGGCTTACGAGGTCTCGTAACAACTGGATCAACCTCTAAATCTTCACAGCTATCAGCAGAAACCACCGTATTCGAGTCATGCACATACTTCCGTAGATAAGATACATGAAAAACATTGTGCACACCCGCCAACTTTTCCGGTAACTCCAATCTATAAGCGAGCTTTCCAATTTGCTCGATAATCGGGAATGGTCCAACAAATCTCGGAGTCAATTTTCCTTTCTTCCCGAATCTAATAACATTCTTCAGAGGAGAAATCTTCACAAAAACCATATCACCTACGTCGAATTTCAAATCCTTACGACGATTATCAGCATAACTTTTCTGACGATCTTGGGCTACCTTCATTCGTCGCCGAATGATCTCTATACAATCCGTAGTCTGACGAATTATTTCTAGCCCAAGTATCAGCTTTTCTCCAGTTTCTAACCAACATGTCGGAGAGTTACACGGCCTTCCATACAATGCTTCATACGGTGCCATACCAATACTTGACTGGTAGCTATTATTATACGCAAATTCCACCAAATGAAGGTGATCTTCCCATGATCCTCCGAAATCCAAAACACATGCCCTCAGGAGATCTTCCAAAACTCGGTTGACTCTCTCAGTCTGACCATCTGTTTGGGGGTGATAAGCTGTACTCAAACACAACTCGGTTCCCAAAACTTCCTGGAAGCTCTTCCAAAATTCACTAATGAACAATGGGTCTCGATCGCTCATTATATTCTTCGGAACACCATGGAATCGAACTATCCACTTAACATAAAGCTCAGCCAACTTCGATGCAATTCTAGTTGATCGAACAAGAATGAATCTTGCACTCTTAGTCAAGCGATCTACAATGACCCAAATCCCTTCATTTCCTGCCCTGGTTCTAGGTAGACCATCGATAAAATCCATCGATATCTGCTCCCACTTCCATGTAGGAACCTCTAACGGCTGAAGCAATCCACTGGGCTTCTTCTGCTCAGCTTTCACCAACTGGCAGTTCATACACTTGGAAATAAAATTTCCAACATCCTTCTTCATACCTTCCCAGTAATAAGTTCTCCTCATATCCCGATACATCTTATTTCCACCTGGATGAATCGTCAACTTCGAGTGATGACTTTCCCTCAGAACTTCATCTCTCAATCCATCTATATCGGGAACAACTAGTCGTCCTTGTTTCCGAAGCCAACCCTCTCAATCGACCTCGTATCCCTTATCCTTTTCTGGGTTCAATCCAGATTCCAAATCTCGGATAATCTTAACAAGCTTATCGTCTCGCTTTTGGCTCTCGCCAATCCTTTCTACAAGAGTAGGTCTTATCGATAAGTTTGCCAACATCTCAGGTTCCAATTCACATCTATGCCTGAAGTCAAATCCAGCCAAATACTCGAGACTCTTCCATTCCGAAAACATGACTCCCAACCCTGCATGTCTTCTACTTAACGCATCAGCCACTGCGTTACCTTTTCCGAGAGTATAAGCTATTCCAAAATCATATGATGCTAAGAACTCTAGCCATCGTTGCTGCCGAAGATTCAAATCCTTTTGGGAGAAAAGATACTTCAACGACTTATGATCTGTAAACAACTCGAATCGAACTCCCAACAGATAATGTATCCACATCTTCAGAGCAAAAACAATTGCTGCTAACTCCAAATCATGAGTCGGGTAATTCCTTTCATGCGGCTTCAGTTGTCGACTTGCATATGCAACAACTTTATCCTTTTGCATTAGCACTGCTCCAAGTCCAGTACCACATGCATCGGTGTAAACCACCATCTCATCATTCCCACTTGGAATAGTCAAAACAGGAGCGCTCGTCAGTCGCTCTTTCAGGATTTCGAAAGCTTGCTCACACTTATCATCCCATCTGAACACTTGGTTCTTTTTCGTCAATCCTGTTAATGGTGCAGCTATCTTGGAAAAATCTTTGATAAACCGACGATAATATCCTGCTAATCCAAGAAAACTTCTCACATCAGATGCATTCTTAGGTCTAACCCAATCTTGGATTGCTGCCACCTTAGCGGGATCAACCGCTATTCCATTTCCAGAGATAACATGGCCTAAGAACCTCACTTCACTCTTCCAGAAGTGACACTTCGAAAACTTAGCCTTCAGCTGATGTTTCCGCAAGATTTCCAAAACGATACGCAAGTGTGTCTTGTGCTCTTCCTCAGTTCTAGAATAAATCAGAATATCATCCACGAACACAAGTACAAACTTGTTCAACTGATCTCTGAACACTCTATTCATAAGATCCACAAAATATGCTGGTGCGTTAGTCAATCCAAACGGCATTACCAGCCACTCATAAAAACCGGATGGTGTCCTAAAAGCAGTCTTCGGCACACTATCCTTAGCCACTCTCGACTGGTGAAATCCCGTTGCCAAATCCATCTGAGAAAACACCTTAGCCTCGTGAAGCTGATCAAACAAGTCATCTATTCTCGGCAATGGATACTTGTTCTTCTTAGTCACCTAATTCAGCTCACGATAATCCACACACAACCTCAACGATCCATCCGCTTTGGTTGCGAGCACAACTGGTGCACCCCATTCGGACAAACTACGCCGAATGAATCCTTTCCGAAAAAGGTCATTAACCTGCACCTTTAGCTCTTGTTGTTGTCTAGGTGCCATCCGTCTAAGAGGCATCACAACTGGTCTGGCTCCCTCAACTAGATCGATACGAAACTCGATCTCCCTATGCGGCGGTAACCCTTTGACTTCATCAAAGACGTCCTCAAATCCATTCACAACCGGCATCGATGACAGTCCATCCCGTGGAACAACCAGCGAATACATGAAGCCCATGAAGACCCTTCTTCATGCTTACATCGTATCACAACCTTTCGCCCTTCCACATTCCCGACTGTCACCTCCAGTTTCTCACAATCAACCTTTGCCGCATACTTCCTAAGCCAGTCCATACCCAAAATAATTCCGAACCCCGCAAAGTTCAGAACAAAACAATCACAAACAAAAGAGCAATCATGACTTGATACAACTAGACCACGACATACCATACACAAACAAGACGAACCCCCAACTGGATTAGTCACAACCAATGGTCTATCAACAATTTTCGGTTCCAAACCCAACCGGCCTACCAAATCATCACAAACAAACGAATGCGACGCCCCAGTATCAAACAACACTCTAACTGGAACACCACAAATGGAAAGAGTACCTTGGATCACCACACTCTTCCCTTTCTCATCAACAGTAGGAGCTTTCGAAGACGATGGAACAGCTCCCAAAGCATAAGCTTGCACAATCTGCTTATCTTTCCTCGGTTCTGGACAGTCCTTCTTGATATGCCTCAGCTTATCACTGTTGTAACACTTCCCCGGCACCTTGGGATTCCTACAATCTTTGGAGAGATGGCCCTTCTGCTGGCAGTTGTAGCAGGTCACTTTGCCCTTTGGCTTCTTCTGGCCATTCTTACCCTTCTGCTGTTGCTGCTTCCTCTTCTTGTTTCCACCCTGCAGTGGTTTGGACTCTTCCTTGGTCACAGCAACAACAGACCCTTCCTTAGGAAACAAACTCTCGTGCCCGAGAGCTTTCTCCACAAGCTTTTCAAATGGATCGTCCAAATGATCCACTAACTGCCTCCCAAGATAACTGTCCAAGCCTGTCACAAACTTCTCATTCTTCTGATAGGGAGATTCAATATACGATCTGGCATACTTGGACAAAGCTTCAAACTCAGAAACATACTCAAGAACTGGTCTCCCACCTTGCTTGAGTTCCACAAACTTCTTAAACAGAACATATTTCTGAGCCGTAGAAATGAACTTAGCTTCAAATCTAACTTGGAATTGCTCCCAAGTAATCTCTTCTTCTGGAGTATCAATGGTGATAGAACCCCACCAATCAGCAGCTCTTCCCTGAAGCTGTCTCGATGCAAGCTTCCTCTTAGTAGCATCCTCAATTCCTAAATCACCAAAGATCTTTCTACAAGCATCAATCCATCTCTGAACTTCTATGGTTGATTCTGTTCCCAAGAAAACCTTCCCTCCAAGAGCAGTATAGTCTTTACACAACTTAGCAAAATCCACTGGTCTTGGAGCTTGAACTTGAACTTCAACATCTACTGATGGTCCTGAAGTTGGTATCCTTCTCATGATCGAAGTCATCATAGCTTCGAACATTGCAGCATAGTCAGTAGCTCCCCCAGCAGCACGGCTTTCCCTAGCAGCTTGTCTCTCACTTCGACTCATCCTTAATATCTACAAAAAGGAATGACTTAGAACACCTTGAGAAACAACTGCATAAGGAGTTCAAATTCTTCTAAACTACTATATTATATATATAGTAATCACCCATCAAAACACAATTACGTCTCCCATACGTAGTTACATCAGCGAGCGTTGGCTAAATTCAATTAACCAAAGCTCTGATACCAAATGTGACGACCGTCCATGACTCCCGCACTAAAACAAGGGAATGGTGCGCTGAAAGGCGTGCCAGGCAGCCATGGACGATAGTCAGGATAAGATAAAATAGAAACTCTATCGTATTACTCACAGCGCATGGATAAAATATAATAGAAAATATACATAGTGAAGCTCCATATAACAGAATCTCATCATATAAACTCTAATAGTTTGATACAACAATCAGCAAAGTCAATACATCAAGCCTCACTACATATCACTCAGAGAATATACAAACAGCGGAACATCCAGTACATATAGTAAGAAAACAATATGCAAAAGCCTCCAGCTCGTCTTCGTCATCAACAGCATTGGTAGCCAGGAACAACACCTGTCACCTGCTACCTAGTCTGCCCATCCCAACATGGATGAACAGCCCAAGGTAATAAGAGTTGAACATAAAACCTTGAGTCAGACAACAGTCTTAGTGAGCAGTAAATTAACTATCAAACATACCAAAAGATCATAAAGGATAAAAGGAATAGGAACTCAACCATCCCACTCCACCTCATTCTACAGTGATAGCCCCCAGACCCACTAAGCAGAAGCAAGCATTACAATGCAGACATTTAAAGTAAAGTAATTATCACTCGAGTCAAGGTCGATGTTTTCCAAATACAAACCCCCAAGGCCTAAACCAAGATCAGATAAGCACTCAGAAAAACACCGCTCTTGAGACCGAATGATGGTGCAACCAAACATCCATGACTCTGGCTATCACTGTTATCATTGCCTCGATATCACCGTTAGTTGAATGACCACCTGTCAAGGGCTAATGGTAACCCCGGTTCTAGATAAACTCTGCACGTCATCATGACCCGTGCCTAGGGATCACCTACTCTGCCCAGAGTACTCGACCACCTACCTGTAGTCTTTTGGGTGTCCCGACCATCTACCTGTAGTCGTTTGGGCGCTCCACGTACTCTTGCTTTAAGTTTACTAGAACCTTCAACAACGATGAGATCCAAGCCCCCTAGTCATCCTCCTCGACGACTATTCTCATACTAGCCCAAGCTACCTCTCGAGCAATCCATTATCAACCAACTAGAACCATCCCTCGAGTTATCAACATGCTTGAAATGATCCCTGCCTGGATTACGCCAAGACTATCACACATCATACTTTGCTTCATCGCATCATAGCAAAGTTCCATCTCAACATCATGGTTTGCCTCATCGCATCATGGCAAAGTTCCATCTCAACATCATGGTTTGCCTCATCGCATCATGGCAAAGTCCCATCTCAACATCATCATCAAATCTATCCATATGAGCTTCAACATCCGCTTCATATGTCACAAGCAGCTTCCACCATTCAAGAGCCTTTCCACTTATCTTTTGAATCATCTTCGACCAACTTGTCCAAATCAAGTTATCAATCAACTAATCAATCAAATCAAACATCAATCCAAGTAATCAATCATTCAAACAAGATCTAAATAAACAATTACGACAATAATGGCAATTTCGTAAATAAAGAGTTCAAATCTAACATGTATTCTAACAAGCATGAATTATGAACAATATCTCTACAACTTGATGAATGAACTTGCATAAGTGAACATGTAGTAAAATAGGTGTCAAAACTTCATAGATGATAGATCTACATGCAGACTTAGGGAAAATGCAAGAAATCACAATCTTTAACACATAAACAAGCCACCAATCCAATATACTCCCTTGGGTCCGTGTGAGAGATAACTACCACTCATCGAATCACCTAAACACCTCAAAAACAACCAACTCCAGATCTGGACAGCAAGGAATCAAGCTTGATCCGGCAAAATCTCGCTTCAATCGATGAAATCTCTCTTTGTTGGATGAAGATCTTCAACTTTGGCTCTTGGATCTTCGATTTGATCTTCAATTTAGATGGAAGGAATCACTAGATTAGAGTGGAGAAAAGAAGTGAAGAAGTGTTGTAGTCGAGCTCTCAAAATGGCAGCACTTCGTCGCTTCAAAATCCGGTGCCAAAAAGTGAGCCAAACCCCTCTATTTATAGGCTGAAATCCCCATGAGTCGTCCGCCCCTATGAGTCGTCCACGACTCACGACTCAAGCCACTATACGACTTAACACAACACGGCTCAACACTCTACGACCCACGACTTATCTATACTGCCGCATTTCCTAAGTACTAAGTCGTTTGGACGACTTAACTCCTATGCGACCTAACAAAACACACGACCCAGCGACTTATCATGAGTCGTTCAACGACCTAACGACTTCCCATAAGTCGCTACCTCACGGAACATAGGACCTACCGACTTAAGACTTAACCCTAACTCGTCCACGACTTAACTAAACACTCAGAGACTCACGACCTAACTGAACACACACGCGACTCATCATAGGTCGTTTACGACCTATCTTTAACTCGTTCACCTTAGGCCGTCCAACCTCCTTATGTTGCTTACGACTCAACTGCTTATCATACTGCCGACCCAACCACCTAACGACCTTACGCTAAGTCGCTCACGCGACTCAACCCAGACACGACCCAACATAGGCATGACTCAACACAGGCAGTGCCTCGACCTTACGACCTAAGTCCCCAACGACTCAAAGAATCCACGACCTACCACTAAGTCGTTCACACGACTCAACTACCTACGACTTAGCGACTCAACGTATGGACGACTCAACGACTTAACACCTTATGACTTAAATCAACACACGATCTAAGCCATCACACGGCTTAACTTCTATAGGTCGAAACTTCTATAACTCGAAACCCCTTAAGTCGGTCAACCTATGAGTCGGCCACACCTCTAGTCATCTATGCTCCTACACGACTCAAGCTCCAAATGACTTAAACTCCGAACGACTTATCAACAATATGTCTTAAAGCATATCGTTTAACAATGTTTCGATCCGTAAAAATACGGGTCGTTACACATTCTGTAGTTAATTTTCTAAATATGTCCATTGATCAATCGGTTTTTCAATTTCCTGATTATCTACTACTATATTTGGTGTCCTATACCCGTCTCAAAAATATTTCAAGCATCAATGGTTTTAAGAAAAAAATTCATTCTATTCTTCCAGTAAGCATATTCACCATTGAACATTGGTGGTCTAACTATGGACCGACCTTCAGCAAAAGCAATATTAAAAGAATCCATTTTAAAAATTCAAATTTCTTAAAACAAAAATTGGTTTTTGAAAAATCAAAATTTTCAAAGAAATGGCTTTTGCTCCTAACTTTGATACACTTATAGGATCGATTTCACCTGAGAGGGTGGGTAAATAGGGTGATACTAATAATTATAAAAAAATTAATGCGGAAGAATATAAAATAATCGCGGCACTGATAATAGCAGAATAATAGCAGCACAGATAATAGCAGAATATAAAAAGCAGAAATAAAACAATACAGATTTACCCAGCTTTGAAAAAACCCTACCTACGTGCTGCCCCTAAGGTTTCTACAAGAAATTAAGTAGTCAGACGCTTACACACGTAAATTCGCGACACCCGCTATCGACTAACCTAACTCTACGCTCAAAACCCTACCACAACTCAGCCATTGAGTTGCGAATTCACAAACTACACCACTGTAGTTCGTCCCCTAGTCACACGACTAGAATTTACAAAGGTTTAAATGAAAAATACAAATTTAAAAACAATTTAAAAACAAAAACCCTATTTACTAAAGTTTTATATAATAAGACCCAAACAAAATACAGGCCGGCCCAAAATAATTAAACTGTTCCCCTTATTATTTCTTCGACCTTTATCTCTTTCGTTTGCATTAAAAAATGGCTGCCTTTCTTTTTTGTTCGTTCCTCAATTAGGGTTTGTGGTTTGAAGTTACCGCTTTAAAATGATACTTCGATTAAAATCTGGATTGATGGCTGCTTTGTTCTATTTCGACTCCTTCAATTTGTCGAGCGTATATACTTGGTTGAAAATTTTGTAAGTGATAATCCTTTTTGATTTCGATTGCGCTTAGCTATGATTCGAGTTGCTGAATTGATTTTGGTATACCCTGAATTTTGTCTTCAACTCGAATGATTTGAAAACGCCAATGATGAATGGGTTAAATAGGGTTCGGACCCCTTAATTTACGTTCGTATACATTTGTTTGAATTCGTCTATTTATATGCTTGGTCGCTGACCTTCGTATGGATGCTTATGATGATTTTTGACCTTTTCAATTTGTATAATTTGTTGCTTGATTCTCACGGCTTCGATTTTGGCTTGTTCAATTTTTCTTGGTTATCACGAATTTGAATTTTCTAGACTTCAACATGAAAATTGACTTGATCATTCATGTTATCATATGGCTTTGATATGGATTTGTTCGAACTTGCCTTAGTTATTTTTCTCTGTGCTTGTTGACTTCGGCCAGTTGATACTGTGATAATATTTTTTGCTGACTTCTTGGCATTTGACTTTGGGAAGTGCTTTGGCGTTGCCTCTAGTTTCACTGCTTATATATAGAGATATGTTCACGCATATATATATATATATTCATGTTGAATGTTTCAAACATGAGTCTTGTGGTCTTCATTACATTGTCCACTTGTACTTGAGTTTTTCATGTTGTTGAACCTGTCTCGCTGTTTGCATTTCTATCTGATATGGGCTTGTGTTTGCATATGTTCTAATTATCATTGCTCTGCATATTGGTCCTCGCATCATCCTTTGCAGTGTTTTTCTTATGCACTCTGTTGCATATATGTTGACTTTGCATATATGTTTGTCACTCTGTTTCTCTTGAGTTTATCTTGGAATTTTATTGCTTTAAACCAGTTTCATTTGATCTGGTTTCATTGTGTATGCATTCATTCTTTACTGTCATGTGTGGTATACAAGTCTGGTTCAATCTGTTTGTCTGGTCTGGAGCATTTGTTGCAATCTGGAGCTTGTTTCACTTCACTGTTCACTGCTTATATATATTTGCATATGTATATATGTATGCTCGTTATACTCAGTCTTTTTGAGATCTGACCATGCTGGGTTGTACATTTTGATTTCCTAGTCACTATCCTGAGCTGTCGAACTATATTCAGTCGAGTTTCATAATAATTGAAAGCCTGGGTGCATTGAGTTTTATCCACCGATCAATCAGGTTTGCACCGGATAGTCGTTGCGCACTGAGTTGAATCCAGCTTATAGCTTGGGTTTGAGCTTTTGCTTATATCATGACTTTATTTGTATTTCACTTGAGTTGAACCAGGCTTTTGATTGGGTTTGACCTTGTGCTTACCTGTCTCTGCAATTTTATCAAGTGTATATGGGTGTGCATGGCCTTATGGCATGTACAATGATTCACTGTGCATGTCACAAGCTGTTCGTGTATGATCAATTCTAAAGCTATTGAAGGAATTTTTATTAGCTATTCAGATCGAAGTAAAGCATATGAAATTTTTAATAAACGAACAAACATTATAGGAGAAAGTCTACATGTATCATTTGATGAAAACTTTACAAATAATAAAATTGATAATGATGAAAAAATTATAAATAAAACTAATATACCTATATATTGAAATAATATTAATAATTTCAGTAACAATAATGAGAATGTGAAAACTTCGCCACCTAGGATATTAAGGGACCATCCAATCAATAATATTATCGGTGATTTTGAATACCAAAGTTTCAACCAGATAACAGTTGAAATAAATGACTCAAGATGCATTTATGTCAAATTTTAAACCTAAAAGTTATAAAAAAGCATCAAAAGATGATTTTTGGATTATTGCAATGCAATAAGAACTTAATCAATTTGAAAGAAATGACGTATGAGAAATTGTACCAAGACCAAATGATCAATCTGTAATCGGAACAAAATGAGTTTTTAAATTAAGCAGATGAAAATGGAAACATTGTTTGAAATAAAGTATGATTAGTAGCTCAAGGATATAATCAAGAAGAAGGAATTGATTATGAAGAGACATTTGCTCCAGTCACACGTCTCGAAGTAATTTGAACATTACGTGCCTTCACATGTCATCATAATTTTAAACTTTTTCAAATGGATATAAAAAGTGCCTTTCTAAATAGCTTTATAAAAAAAGGTTTATGTGGAACAACCTCCGCTATTTGTTCATGAGAAATATCCCGATCATGTATTTAAACTTAAAACGGCTTTATAAGGATTAAACAAGCACCTCGTGCTTGGTATGAAAGGTTAAAAACTCATTTACAAAATTTTGATTTTCAAATTGGTGAAATAGACTCTGCTTTATTTATAAAAGGAGAAAACAATGACATATTAGTTGTACAAATATATGTTGATGGCATTATTTTTGGATCAACTAATGAAAAATTATGCAATCAATTTTCTGACATTATGAAAAATGAATTTGAAATATCACATATGGATGAAGTGAATTATTTTTTAGGTTTGCAAATAAGACAACCAGAAAATGGAATTTCTATAAATCATGAAAAATACTATCGAGATTTATTAAAATGCTTTGGAATGGAAAATATCTCAAGTAAACCGACTCCGATGAGTACTACTCTACATTTAGATAAAGATGAAAATGGAAAAGATTTCGATCAAAAATTATACCAAAGTATGATAGGATCTTTGTTATATTTAATGGCTAGTAGACCGAATATTATGAAGAGCGTATGTTTATATGCAAGATTTCAAGCACAACCTAAGGAGTCACATCATCGAGCTGTTAAAATAATTCTACGATACTTAACCTACACCAAAGAATACAGACTTTTCTATCCTAAAGGCAGCTCTTTCAAACTTGTATCATATGGTGATGTATATTTTGGTGGTTGCAAGACAAATAGAAAAAGTATGAGTGACACATGTCATTTCATTGGTCAATCTCTGGCTTCATGGTTTAGTAAAAAGCAAAATTGTGTGTCTCTCTCAACGTGTGCACCTGAGTATATATCAGCAGCCTTAGCCTGTGCACAATTAATATATAAGCAACAAACTCTTTAAGATTTTGGTAAAATCATAGCAAATTCTCCTATATATTATGATAGTACTAATGCTATAAATTTATCAAAAAATCCTATTAATCATTCTCGAACAAAACACATTGATATTCATCACCATTTCTTAAGATATAATGTTGAAAAGGGAATTATATCACTTGAATGTAAATATCGAAAATCAAATTGTAGATATTTTTTACCAAACCACTGGGCGGTAATTTTTATAAAATTAACACGAGATCATTCTTACAATGAATTGGTGAACTAAGATAAAAATTTATTTAACTCCCATAAGTTGTACAGAATAAATTTTGTACAATTACTTACAAATAATTTTATCCTCATAAAAACGAACTATCTTATGTTCAAATGTATGGTTAAAATTTTATTCTAACAAATAAACTTCTATATATAGTAAAACAACTTTTATATAAACCAATTTTCTGGAAAACTAAATACACATTCGTTTACAAACCATTTATATTCAAAATATATTCCAACCATGACTCCACTTATTCGACCATCGACTATAGCTCACCTTCATCGAATAGCATTTGCGTATCACCAACTAAATCCACACTTCCATAAATTCGATCAGCCTCTCCAAACATTATTGCATTACCTACATATCATACTGGGTTTCCTCCTAAGGAAATGAAAGCCAAACGGTCAATCGATCTAGAATCGACTTCTCTCAACAACAAAGTTGTTGAAATATATCACTATCAACAAGAGATGATAAGAGTTCAACGAGAAATGTATTATGAATAACGACATCAAGGGTCTCATTTCAACTTTCTCAAAAAATGCATTTTAGTGAACATTCACCAATAAAAAGTTGCAAAAATAAAAAACCTCCTAGTTTCAAAGAAACTCCTATCAAAGCTTATAAAATTACTCCAATAAATTTATGCAAGCTAGGACCATCAAACCAAGACTAGATTGATACTCCAGCTTGTCCAAGTTGGTCTCCACTAAATCCGTTAGTAGAAGAAACAAAGGTTGAGCCAAATTCATGGAATTTACAACAAATTAAAAAGTCTGACCACGCTAACAAAAACTAGGATTATGATAGCATTTCATCTGAATTATTTGCTTGATATTGTAATTACATATATATATATATATATATATATATATCATTGTATAAAAAAATTTCTATTCAAAAACCGGTATATTTTGCAATCAAAGACCACATACGTCTATGGACAACTCACAGACGCTTGTCAATGGTTTTGGGAAAATTTTCCCTGAAACCATAGACATATGTGATAATGTCAAAGACGTCTGTGACTGGTTTCGAGAAAATTTTCCTAAAATCGTAGACGTTTGTCGTTGGCCTCGGGTTCAATCTACTGCAGCCCTATATATTCATTTTCCCCCTTTCACTTATTTACCAAACTATCTTCAAATCTACACTAAAATCCTAGTTTTCTAAAGCTTTATTGCTCCAAATGGCTCCCAAAGCTTGATATTTTTTGTTCTTTTATGAACTATGTTATTTAACTTCTATTTCATTTTGTATTACATATGTCTCTTGTTAAAACTTTATCTTATGTCCAAATTTTGTTTGACATATCTATGATTATATATCTATTTTATGTCTGCATAATTTTTTTTCTTTTGTTTTGATAATGACAAAGGGGGCGAAATATATGCGTATACATAGAGGGAGATAAAATTAAGCGCAATTTATTTTTATAGCTAACGATTATATAGTTGTCATCATAAAAAGGGGGAGAATGTTAGAACCTCCATTCTATGGTTTCAATTACAACAACTGTGCAATCACATATATTATATCTTCTTAAGATTATAGATATATACTACAAGAGATCGTCAAGCTCAAAGATATCAAGACTCAAAGACAAACAAAGACTTATGGACCATGCTATGATTAGTAATGGTTATAATAGTGTATTAAGAGTATTAGAAATACATTATAAGGTCTCCTTGAGTATATATATGCACACAAGAATTTTGTTCAACATTGGCATTAAAAACTATGATAATCAAATAAGGCCATCCATAGACGTCTGTGGGAAATCCACAGATGTCTGTGAATATTTTTGAGAAATCATTTTCTAAAGTCACGTACGTCTGTCATATAACAGTTGCTCTAATCTGAAAGGATGCTTCATTTCAAATTGAATAATAACATCTCTTCTTCAACGGTTGCAGCCATTAAAACAAATAGAGTTTGTTTAACAGTAACAACTCCTTATATGCATCTACTCATACTTATATATACACTTCAAAGATTGAGAATTAGTAAATTAATGAATTAACATTCTATTCTCTTGATTTCTTATTAACTTTCAATTTAAAAATTTATGCATCTCTTGCATAAATAATTTCAATCTATCATAATCAAAATAACATTTTGATTAAACTACTTCCTACAACTCAAAGTATTCACATTCACATACTTAAAGGAGGTTATAGGAAGATTTCTACTATCAGTCAAAATCCGCGTTATCTGGAACACACAATTTTCAGATAATTGCTTTTGTAATTAGCCTATTCTTTTGGGCGAAGTGAGGGTTATTTGGCAAAGAAAATACCGAAGGGGAGCTTTGGGACTGAATGTAGGACGAAAGGTCCAGATCAGTATAAAATATCTGGTGTGCTCGCTCTTATTATCTTTCTTATTTATACTTTGTTAATTTACTATACTTAGTATACTTATCAGTACATACCTTTACATTTGTATATAAGTTGTACTATATAAGATTCTATACGTTTTCATTCAGTTGAT
Source organism: Allium cepa (assembly GCA_030765085.1). Lineage (NCBI taxonomy): Eukaryota > Viridiplantae > Streptophyta > Magnoliopsida > Asparagales > Amaryllidaceae > Allium > Allium cepa. The sequence goes on along the minus strand of CM060934.1, from coordinate 537,840,238 downwards.
GAAGAGTCTTCTTCCCAACATTTTGAAAGTTCAATGGAAGGGTTCTTGAATCCCCCGATCCTTGATGATGTCTCCCACCAGGAGTGGTGATGACATTCCTCCCACTAGCAAAGGGGAGAAAAATCTTATGAGCAAGGCCGCAACAACTAGTCCGTCGGGGGGCACTAGGACACTCACAATCGTGCGCACTTTACTGCACGATTTTCGTCTATCGTTTGTTCGGTGACCACTTATACAATCTTGTTTGGTTTTGCAGGTGTGATGTCTCAATCCCATGCTTTTGATTACTTGAGAGCTCGTTAGGACAGTACGGATCTAGTCATGGTTCAGAATCTGGTAGGCGTAAAGAGAGAGAGAGAGATGACGGTCAGGAAAGAAGTCGTCGTTCAAGGGAGTTTTCATCTTTCAAACATAAGTCCCAATGCCAATCGTCTCATCATGCAGTTCAGCCCAATCTTCCTATGCATAGTGGCGATCAAACTTCTTTTTATGCTCCTCAAATTACTGTGCCGCCTAAGCAATATTCTGGTTCTTCTAGTTTTAGACAATCCCACGACCATTGATCGAGCAAACATCCAATTGTTACTTATGATCCATCTTTACCTACTGTAGCTTCTGAGGCTTGCATGGCAGAAAGATTGGCCAAATTTAAAGTCAATTTCCCAAAAATTTGCTTTGATGGGCTTAAGTTCCTTTCTTCCATTCATACAATTCAAGTGAGCGCTGGTGCAAGTTCCCTTGCATGCGTCAATGACAAAGACAAAGCTAACCGCGGTAGAAAAGTCTTGGTGTATTGTCTTGATGTTTAATCGTCTCAAGCTAGAGGCGATCCATGACAAAGACATAATTAAACATCAAGACAATAAGATATCGGATTTGACAGCAAAGCTAACCGTGGTAGAAAAAAGTGCCAAAGAAACATCTGAGGCAGTTAGTTATCCAGATGTGGCTCACAAAAAGAATCTGGATGCTGCCTTCAGCCCCAACGGTGTGCTTGCTTTGCTACAAAAGGAGAAAAATATTCTAACCCATCGCGTTAAGGAACTCGAAGAACTCCTTAATATATAAAAGGAAGAAAAGCTCGAAGCTCAGGAGGAGTCGCAAAGATATTGTGAAGAAGCTGTCGAAGCCCGAGGACTGAAATTAAGCTTGACGAGAAACTCGCTCTAATTGAAGTCCTCAAGGAAGAGGCAAGTGAAGTAGGCCGCAATGAGATTAGAAAGCAGATCGAGGCTTAGTTAGGATGACAAAGAAGCTAGTCGAAATGAGATAAAGGGCATGTTCGATCCTTTGATCGTTGAATATAATGCTAAGTCCTAATCCATCGCGATCTGAGTTTCTTTGGAGAGGTTATCTTGAATCGCTTTTTGTGTCTTGTGAATACGTTGTTGAAATGAAGAAGAAAGCCCTCAGTGAAGCTGACAGAGATGAAGAGAAGCTGGTACGAAAAAATCTTCGTGGGGATGAATCTTTAGACCTTGCTATTGCGAGTCTCTGATACTTTGATATTCTAGCACCCTCCGATAAAGGGAAAAACATTGTTGAGTCTTTGGAGTCCGATCCCAAAGGTTCCCCTTTCTTCAAATGACTCGAGTGTCGGTTTCTGTTGGCCTGGGATAGGATCTGGGCTAAGATCTGCATAGACCGGCTATCAATTAAAGGTGTTGACTCCTATTCTAGAGAGGAGGACTCCGACGATAATTGAGAGTTACCCGGACGTAGATATCCCGCTTTATTCTCCATTATTCAAGAGATTTCATTCCTCATGTCCAATAGTCATGGGCTTATTTTTTTTGTTTCCATAAATCTGTAGGTCTTCTGGGTCTCAGCCAAACTTTAGGAAGCGGTGCCACCATGGAGAAACAATTGACATCTATTGAAATTCCAATGGCTATCGACATTATAGGGCCCAACGCTCAAGTTATTGGAGCACTTGATGATGAAAAAGCTGATGACCCGTTGCTGCCAGATGAATCAGATGATGTTGTGAGTACTGGTGCCATCGAACATATCGATGAGCTCAGCTTAAAAGAGAGCATCGAGAGAGAGGAGTTTTAAAGAGAATAGCTAAGGCTTAACCTGCTGACTGGACATCGATGATCTAAACCTTGTCCTACTACAAGTCATTCCACCCGGTGGGTTGGTTTTCGAAGAACTCCCTCCAACCTCTTAGAGCTCTCTTGCCAAAGGCAGCAAATGATCGAGGAAAAGGATAGGTTGAAGTTCAGGTGGTGCCATTCCCAAGAAATCCAAAAGGAAGAAGTAGCTGTTTTCTCATTTGTTGGTCGTGATTGTGCAGGTATGGCCCTCGCTTTTGAATAAACTCTTACCGTAATTTTGAATATTAGCATGCAAATAAAAGTTCTTTGTTTTCTATCGAACTTTAATGTGAATTTTTTATAAATAGTCAAGCTATTACTTTTCCATTCAATGTACTTGCAATTCGTTGCTCATTGATTCGGACGATAACCCATTAATTCTATCCTAAGGACTCCATGTGGTCGTTGCCCTGAGTCATACCAAACATGGGGATCGAACCCTAGTGTTGCATTGTCGGATTCAATGGTTTAAGTGATTAAACTCCTGCCCCCGGTCTCGGGTTAGCGGAGTTAGGTAATGGATTGTTGAATCCATCCTCAACGAGTTTATACTCCTCCTGTCATTTTCAAGTCAGAGTTTATGGTGTAGTGAGTGGTCAAACCACACTCATCTAGTTGTTTATACTCATATCTACACTCCGAGGATAAGAGTTAGTTGAAGGGTGCTCGAATCACACCCAACTTGTGTTTATACTCCTACCCACACTCTGGGAATATCGAGTTATTTTAGAAAATAGTCGGACCGTATTTTCCTTAAATGATTGATTTCCCCTCAAATCCAAGGTTTAACTTAGCGAGCAATCAGTCATATCACGATCACTTTTGATTCGTATTTGTCCAATTCTTAGGCAAGATTAATTTGGTTACTGGATGGTCAAGTTACATCCATCCCTCATTATGTATTATGTTCATTGGGTGGCAAGAAAGAATCATCATATGAACGGTCATACCATGTTCATTTTGTTTAGTTCAATCATGAACTTATATAATCGACTAGCTCCGAACTCTAGGAACCTATCTAGACATGTTAATATTAGCTAGTTGGGTATCGTAACTAATATATAATTCTACAACAATTACAGATATGAAGGAAATTTCAAACTTTATTTGTCAAATGGAAAGAAATGACATAATTTGTCTTCTTACAAATCTGGATTAATCAAATGCTGAAGCAATTCATAAATTGAATGCAATTGAATCAAAAAAATAAACTAAGTGAAATAGCATCCTAAATGCTAGCTATTCCACGCTCTTGGGAATGTGATGCCATCTTAGTCGCTAGCTTAAATGTTCCCTCTCCAAGCCTATGTTCAATAACATATGGTCCTTCCCAAACAGGATTCATGTGTGATGGGGCAGGAAAAACTCATTTCAAGACAAGATCATCAATTTCAAAGGTTCTAGGTCAGACCTTAGTGTTGTAGTATCAAGCGACTCGGTTTCAATGTGTAGATGCCCTCAATTTAGCTTCTTCGTGCTTCTTATCTATAAAGTCCAGAGATTCTAAGAGAAGATATCTATTCGTTCTAGAATCGTAGTAGGTCACTCGATGAGAATGGACTTTGAGTTCAACAAGAATGATGACTTTGGAGCCATAAGCAAGGAAGAATGGAATATGACCGGTCGTGGACTTGTGGATGGTTCTGTAAGCCCATAATGCTGTTGGAAGTTCATCCACACACTTGCCTCTAGCCTTTTTCAAACGCTTTTTCGGAATGGACTTTATGATTTTATTCACAGCTTCAACTTGTCCATTTGCTTGAGGGTGAGCAATTGTTGAATTTTTTTCTTAATAGGATGCCGATGGCAGTAGTCTTTGGATTCAGCGCTATCGAATTAAGTTCGATTATCAGTTACAATGGTTCGTGGAAGGCCAAAACGACAGATGATTGTCCAAACGATGAATTTGATTGCTTTCTTTACCGTGATCATGGCTAAAGGTTCTGCTTTGGCCCATTTGGCGAAGTAATCAACTACGACGATGGAAAACTTCACACCACCTTTAGAGATCGGTAAGGAACCGATAATATCAATGTTCCATATGGAAAATGGCCATGGACTGACCATCTGTGTGATTTCTATTGGTGGAGCTCTTGGAATTTTTGCATACATCTGGCACTTGTCATATCGCCAAACGTAATTAGCAGCATCTCGGTTGATAGTCGGCCAATAATATCCATAACAGAGTATTTTCTTTGCTAGGGTCTGCCTCCCCAGTGTGATCGCTACATTCCCCTTCATACACTTCCTTCAGGACTCGTTTTATTTCATTATGAGCAATACACCAGAGCAGGGGAATGGAAAAACTCTTTCTATACATAACCCCTTCTTGAATGATATACCCCGAAGCTTTGCAAAGAACTTGTCGCCTTTCATTCCTTCATTCGGGAAGGACTCCTTATAGCAAATAGTTTTTAATCGAAGTCATCCATGACTCCTTCTCAAGCTCCATCTCTAATACCCAGTCGATTTCCATTTCGTTTATGCTTAGAGCATCTATTACTCCGACAGAAACCAAGCCAACTTGTTGTTCATTCCAAGTGCTAGCAATCTTTGCCAATGAGTCAGCCTCTTTGTTTTGATCTCGGGGAACGTGCGTGATGTCATAGTACTCAAAGCCAATCAATAGCTCTTAGACTTGGATATGGTACAAGGCGAGTCGTTGTCCTTTAGCTTGGTAATCTCCCCTGACCTAGTATACTACCAACTGTGAGTCATAATTTTTTTTAAGGGATTTTATTCCTAGTTCTCCGGCAAGTTTAAATCCAGCGATCAGAGCTTCATACTCAGCTTCGTTGTTCATTGCAAGGAAGTCAAGCTTCAAAACATAACAAATTGATTGACCTTCCGGAGTTACTAACATGATTCGGCCTCTAGAACAAGGATCATTGGATGCTCCATCCGTATACATTTTCTACTGATTGGTGGAGGCTCCATTGTTCCCTGGGAGATCATCTAGTGCAGTGAATTCTGCTATAAAATCTGCTAATGCCTGTCCCTAAATGGATCTTGAGGGAGATAAGTGATGTCGAATTAGCTCAGTTTGATGTTCCACTTGAGTAACCTTCTAGACGTACCATGTCACTGTAGAACCTGTTGTAACGGTTGATTGGTGTAAACATCGATAGGATAAGCCTAAAAATAGAGGTGGAGATTTCGTGAAGCAATCAACAAGCGGTACGCCAATTTCTCTATCTTCGGATAGTTCCTTTTAGCTCTTGTTAATCATTTGCTAACATAATAGACAGGTCTCCGTATTTGATTCTTCTTGGAAGAAGTGTGACACTTATAGCATGTACCGACATGGCCAAGTAGATATACAAGTCTTCATGATCCACCGATATTGACAAAATGGGAGGCCTCTCTAAATGGTTCACCAAAGCTCAGAACGCATCTTCATAATCCTATGCCCATTCAAAGTTCCTTTTATCTCTTTTAATCAAATTGAAGAAAGGAATGCACTTATTGGTAGCTCTGGAAATAAATCGACTTAAGGCAGCAACCATCCCATTTAGACTCTATACTTGTTTGATGGCCTTGGGCACTTGAATGTTGTGAATTACTTGAATCTTCTCTAGATTAGCATCGATTCTACAAGCATTGATGATGAAACCTAAGAACTTTCCTAATGCCATGCCAAATGAACACTTCATAGGATTGATCTTCATTTTGTACTATAGGAGGATATCGAACATTTCTACCTAGTCTCAAATATGGTTGCTTAATCGTCTTGACTTCATGAGCATATCATCCATATATACCTTCATCGTTTGTTCCAATCCAATCTTTAAACATTCTACTAACTTGGTATTGGTAGACCGCTTTAGCATTCTTAATCCCAATGGCATGACCTCGTAACAGTATAATCCAACATCGATACTGAAGCTAGTGTGCTCTTGATCAGGAACGTGCATTGGAATTTGGTTATTTCCAGAGTACGCATCCATGAAAGATAGCAATTCGTGTTCTGCGGTTGAGTCTACCAGCTGGTCGATCCTTAGAAGGGGAAAACTATCTTTTGGACATGCCTTGTTTAAGCCTGTATAGTCAACGCATGCTCGCCACTTTCCATTTCCTTTCTCACGAGTACAGGGTCTGATACCCATTTAGGGTAGAGGGCGTCGTGAATAAACCCATTGCTTTTGAGCGTATCCACCTCCACTTTAAGAGAATCAGATCTCTTCGGATCCATGCCACGCCTTTTCTATTTCACCAGAATATGCCTCAGGTCAATATTTTATGCATGGCTCACGATGGTAAGCGAGATCCCATACATGTCAAAATGACTCCAAGTGAACATATCAAGATTCACTCAGAGAAAACCAACAAGTTCTTTCATCATCGGGGGGTTATGCTCTGATCCGATCTTTAGGACCCATGATGGGTCATCGTGGCTAACTGTGATATCAATCGTCAGTTTAGCTGGTGCAGCCTTGGTCACTTTGGGCTCCTCCTCGTCATCCCTTGGATCTATGTCTTTACAGAACCGATTGTGGTGCTCGAGCCAAGGCTCAAGCATTGATTGTCAACCTTCGGTGGTTTGGATGCGAAGAGACTTGTCCACACCCTTACTTTTCTCCTTTCGTTGAGCATCTCTCAATTAAGATAATAGCAGGCACGTCTGGTTGCTTGAAACCATGAATAACTACAGATCCGTTATCAGTTGGTAACTTCAAATTCAAACACCATAGGGCAAGAGCTGCTCGAAATTAAGCTAGGGCTGGTCGACCTAGAAAAGCATTGCATGAAGAGTCAACATCCAAGAAAACAAATGGAAAAGTACACACTCTTCTGCGGTCACCTTCTTCCAATTCCATAGGGCAATTCGACATATCCGACAGCTTCGGTCGCAGCACCATTAAAGCCATGAATATGAACTTTAGACAGTTTTAAGTCCTTTGCTTCCATCCGCATCTAATCGTAGGACTTTTTGAAAATTATATTTACGAAATTTCCACCATTACCAAAATCCTTCTTACTAAAGCGGGCCGATCATAGCCGAAATGACCATTGGGTCGATTGTTGGTGCCTCCACCTTATCTACCTCTCTGTTTCTGAACACAATATCATCTACCCTCGTACACTGTTGTTTTGCCAGAGCCCCATCATCTGTACTTGGACAACATTCAAAATTCACGTGCTTTATCATGCTATCATAGTGCTCCATCTCATGCCAACTCTTATCAATTGGATGCGGTCCACTGACTATCGTATTGATCGCTAATCTTCCGCCAGTCCACACAGGCTTGTTGGCCCTGTGTGGAGCTTGTCCTGGGTTGAAGTCAGATCTCCCCTGCCTGCCGTCCTACATGGCTTTAACAAACTATTGTTATTTTCTTTCTCGAATCAATTTCTTGATTATATCCTGGAGATGCCAACACTCATTCATGTTATGTCCATAGCATTCATGGAACCGACAACATTTTGCAATTTGCTTCTGCTTCTCCGTCGATTCCTTTGAAGGTGGCTTCCTATAATGCATGGTATTGCAGGTAGACAAATAGACATTCTCTAGAGATGCATTTAATGGTGTGCAGGTATCATACATTAGGATCCTAGATTTTCCTCTTCCAAAATCCCTTTTTCATTCACAGTTTCGATCACTGCCTTTCTTTTGCTGATTCAGTTTATTTTGGACATGCACTTAAAATTTTCTAGAACTATAACCAGACTGCTTCACTGCAATGCTACTCTGCACCACCTCTTCGCTTGGTCCAACAACATCCTTCTTCCTAGAGCATCAAGCTTCCTCTTTCCTCAAATACCGAGCTGCTTTTGCATAGAAACGTTCTAATGTTGCGGGTGTTTTGCCAGCTAACCAATCGCCAAATTCAGATTGCGGATCATTCCCTCTCGTCAACGCCATCAATATTGAATGGTCATTCAGATTACTGACTTCTTTGGTAGCTATAGGAAATCTCTTCAAATAATCTTTCAGTGATTCTCCTAGAGCCCGGATCACACTAGATAAGGGAATTACGTCTTTGGGGATGGTTATGTGCATATGGAACTACTCCACAAACTTTGTTACTAAATCGTCAAATCTAGAGATTGACCACGGGGGTAATCTCGTAAATCACATTGTCACAATGCTAGAGATAGTAATAGAAAATATCTACACTTTATCGTATTATCATCTCGTATGGAATCCATCAGTCATTCATATCTCATTATGTGCTACCTAGGGTTAGTTTTTCCTTCACAGGCAAGCATTAACAGCATGTTGAAACTCCTTGGATACTCAGCATGTAAGATATTGTCGGTGAATGGGGTATGGCTCCTTGAGATCCCCCAATCATTATTGGTTAAGCCTTAGCTCTCCCTCACTAGCTGTCTAACCATAACTGACAAGTTCGGTGTTTGGATAGTTGGAGTCGAGCGGTGTTCGTGCTATACCTCATGTGAATGTTCCGGTCGATGTCTATGGGCTGTTCCATGCCTACTTGGCTTGACATCCTCTCAATGTATATCACATACATTCACTTTATAGTCATTCTGGGGAGGCAATTGGTCTGCATCCATTTGAACTCTAGCATCCAAATCAATCACAACAGCTTCAACTTGGACTTCATCATGGAAAGGTAGGCTCCTTCTTCTAAAGGAGGGATCAACACCGATCTCTATAGAGGTATCAGTACCGATCGGTCTTGGAAAGCCAAGATGGCTTACTTATTGATATCCTAAAGCTTCCGCATGATATTCATCAGTTCTACGACACTTGCATCTGTGATAGTCATCTGATGAACTAGAACTCTCCGACGTCGAATAAGGGGTTGGGTCCCTCCTATCTTTCCCGCCCTGTTGCCGACTGAGTTGGTTCATTAGATCTATATTGGCTTGAATCTACCGCCTTCGGTGGCTATCCACTAGCGCTTTCGTCAGATTCTAGAATTCAGCGCTTGTGATGTAGTCAACTGGGTTCTGGAATCAACCTGGATTGGTAGCATTCACATCTACTGATAAATTGCTCGGGTCTCCTTGCTAGATGTTAGCATTTTCATTTTCTTCTAAGTTTTAAGATTTAGATCTGGTATTCCTAACCATTATTGTTAGTTCTTCTAAAACTTTTGCAAATTAGAATAGAACAAATAGCTTTTGAATATAATTCCTGATCTCTTCGGGGGATTTATGCAATCCAATAGCAACAAAAGGATCCAAAAGGGCTGAGAATCTTGTTTGTCAATGAAAACACCAAAATGTTTTCACCATAAGTTAGCACGAACACCCAATAAAAGTTTTAAAGGGAAATAAATGAAGAATATAAAATAAAAAAAGGAAATTAGTAATGAAATAGCAGAAAATCAATGCAATAACACAAACAAAGCGATTTATGGTGGTTCAGCATTATTTGCCTACATCCACTTTGAATAGATTTCTTTATTAATCACTTTGTAAACTGAATACAATAGGGATCAAATGAATGCCTTTAGTTACACTAGAGTACAAAGCAAGAAACAACATAAAGGTTCTGAAAATAAACAACCAAGCCTGTATTTATAGACGCAGATGGCAAAATATCTCCCTAAAAATTTGATAGAAGGATCTCCAAAACTATATGGACCCATAAGAGGGATCGCGTGACCCAAATCCCAAGGAATAGGGATCATCGTCGATCCTTATTTTGGAGAAATTTGGGAGTGCAATCCCTATGGTAGCTTTCCATGTTGTAATATAGTTTGATTTCAAGTTTCATGCCAATTGGATTAGCAGAACTTGAGTTATTGCTCGATTTTTGCCTCAATGTGAATTTTCTTCTGACTTTAGCCGGTCCCTATTGAGGGAAGAGGGATGATCCCACTTGCTTCATACTTTTGATGTGCGATCACTAGGGTAGGCTCCCTAGGGTTCCTACATTTTTTTCTCAAAATTTCATATGCATTGGACTTACGGATATTTGATATTGATTGTTTTCCATTAAATTACACTTGCTTCTCTGGAACATGCTGTTCCTTATGTTGAAGAAGGATTATAGCTAATCCCTCCACTTTGTTGAACTATATTCCATACTTTGAACATTCTTCGTTGCACGTTTCTCAATTCCGTTCAACCGCGGGTTCATATTACCACATGTACTTGACCTCTGGATCTCACAATCATCATTTTGGACTTACTGGCCTTGATGACAGTCAAATCAAACTTATCCAATCAATTCTAATATTGCTGGGTCAAAATGCCAGATAATAATTTATGTACCTATATGATTTATGAATTAAAAAGATTTAAACTGGAAATCTGAGAAACTAAATCCCGAAGAATTTGGAAATGTTTTTTCAAATGTTGTGAAATTAATAATAGTATGATTGGAAGTATTTTTGAATATAAATATTTCAAAAGGATTAGAGGAGATAAAAGCATTAAACTCACTTCAATTGCTGAAAAATAATTCTGGTGATGACTGTAGCATCATCGACGTTCATTTTCTAGTTTTTAAGTGATGGATTGCTACCATAGAAGTTTTGTTTTAGTAAAACAAATTTATTTAAGATCCCAGAAGTATGATTTGATATACAAAGGAGTTATATATATTATTATTATTTAAAAATGATTTGGAATAAAAACCAGGTGTTTAATTCTTTAATTTTCAGTTAAGTGATATTGTATAGACTCATGCATCATATCCCTTAGGATAAGTTGGGTTTGTGCATCTAATTTTGGGATGTTATTTGGAAATTTTTATTTATGGAAATAAAATGGAATTTTCAGTGATTTTGGACAGCTGAAAACTTCTAAGTTGGAATAAATTAAGTTAAGTGTTTTGTGAAAACATAAGAGATAAGTTTTTATAACTTACAAATTTGAGAATTAGCCAGTTGAAACAAAATTTTAAATTTGTTGGACATGCATGTTAAGAAAAGAAAATCTAAAATTGAACTATAAGATGAAATTTAACTTAAGTAAAGTTAAATGAAATTGATTATGATTTAAAATGAATAAGAACTTAAGTTTTGAACTGATAATAGACATAAGTTGTGTTGTATAAAATGTTTATAATAATCATAAGTAATGATTTTATTGATTGTTCCTAAGTGTCATTAATATTAAAGTAAACATACTAAGTAATAATGAATGTGAGTAAAAGAATTGGTTAAATTTGGAAACTACTGAAATAAATAGATCAGTTGTATGTAGATCATTTTATTTGCATAACTGTTTGATTCAGTTTCAAGTACACGATTTCGACATGATTTACGTCGATCTGAACAATGATTTTCACTCGATTCTTGATGGTGAACACTGCATATGAATTTTTGATTTGAGTTTGAAGTTGTCTATCATAATATATGGCAATGCAAGGAGAACGATAATTTATTATCAAGGAACTGGATTGGAGTCCACACTAGAGTGGTCGAGCGAGAATTACTAGTTTCAAAGTGAAATTGTGTGATCGAGCGAGCGATCGGATTTGATATTGCATACGAATGGTATATGTACTCGTATGGGCTTTATTAAATTATATGTTGATTGATGTTAGGAAATGCAAGTTTGGATGGATATTATTTGTAAGTAAGAATAAGTTTATGGAAGCAAAAGCTAGTTGATGCCTTTGGTTTGATTGCTTGAAAAACAGGTACACATTTATTGTTGTTTGGATTCAATGATTTATGACCAGCCACTTGGCTTTTATTTTCTTTTGTTTGTTTGGGTCCGTAGTGACAACTTGTAGTTTTTTCAATCGATTCGCGCAAAAGAGACAAGGCTGAAATTTTCTGTAATTTTAAGACTTAGAAAATTAATTAAGAAGGTTCAACTAATTGATTTTGGAAGGTAAATAGGTTGGAGGCATTTTCTTACCTTTGGAAATTTCGAGGACGAAATTCTTTTAAGGGGGAAGAATGTAACGACCTGGAATTTTTATCATTTGATTTTGTAGTATTTAATTGATTTTAAATATTAAAATATTGGTTTTGGAAATTTAATGACTTGAATTCTAAATAAAGGGATTTATTTGATATATTTGAATATGTAAACTGTGAATTTACTGGAAATAGTGAATTTAAATATTGGAACAATTTAAATAGTCAAATCTTGGATTTAATGTGAATAAAATGATTTCATAGTCTTATGCAAATTCCATTTAAATAAGAATGATAAAAGAAAGCTTTTACTTTGGAATTAAAGCGCTTAAACTTGTTTAGTAATAATTGTTTTAATTAACATGTGAAATTGTCATTTCAGGGCACTGTCTTGGATTTTTTTGAAACTAGTGCCATCGGATCTAGAATAGTGAACTATTGTATGCCATCAAGTTTCGTGATGATCGGACTTATTGTGTAGTCGTGCGAGCTCGAAACACGTAGAAATTAATTATAGGCATTTAAAATAATTTAATTTGATTTTAAAAGCTAACTTCTATATATGATGGAATTAAGTCCCAATACTAGTTCCATTGAGTTTAAAATAAGGGAATATTGTATACGACGCCGGTGAACATGCCTCGATTGCAGTTTGAAATATTTGCTGTAAATAATGTTTGAAAAATTATCTATATAAGGACCCCATCCCTTGTTTTCTTGCCTAAACCCTAATTTGAGAAGCCAACTATCGTTCAACTATTCCCCATCTAATGGCCCTCCTCCATTGCAGCCACTAAGGCTATATTAGCCATCGACTTCTACGAAGAAGATGAACGACTAGGGGAGATGTAGGCAATGTATAGTTGATCGACTTGGATCTAAGTGAGGCGGAGGGGAAACGTGTGCGACCGTGACAGCGATTTTGGATTCGTGTAGGCGGTCGATGGCATTTCAAGGCTTGAGTCTGGCGTCATTCATGTTGTGGAGGTCGGGGCTACCTTGAGGTGTGATGTGGTGGTCGATGGTGGTCCACGATGATGGTGAAGACACAATGAAGTGCGGTCTCAGGGCAGCCTTAGTTCGTGAAGATAAGTTAAGCGTCATTTGGGTGGGGATTAGAATTTAATTATTCAATTAAAGTTTTAGTTATATTAATTAATTTGGGAAGTTTTAAATTAGATATCTTGTTAATATTAGGTCCAAATCGAACGTAGACAGTCGTGTTGCGCTCGCGTCAATGTTAGCTACATTATGAAATTAGATTGGTGGAATTTAGAACCTGCAAAATTTTAGGCTAAAATCGAACGCCTGTTCGACTTTAGTTCAAACCAGAATGCTTTGAGGACAACTTGAATTTTGGTGAGTTAACTCACCTCTCTAGACCCACTTATATTTTATATAAGTGCGAATGTTTGTTGCTTGTTTAGATGATTTACTTCTTTATCAATTGGGTTGGATTTGTCCCGCCTTTGGTGCGGATGACCTTTTTTACGTACTTACCTAGTAGCGGATGACCTATATATATAATCATATACTATATATGATGTAGAGGGACAGGTTGGAGGGATCCAATAGGATTCCTCACCACTGTTGATTTAGCTTTTCATATATATTATGATATATGATTTGTTCGTTGCCATATTTGATGACATGGACATGATTTTACTTATTTAGTGCAACAGTAGCACTGGACCTTTATTTTGAAATACCTAAAATAATGATTTTGAACTAAAATGATTTTTAAGGTGATACTTGAAATAATACGTGTTTCAATAATTATTTATAAATTATTAAAAGAAGGAGTTTACTGAAATGAAATAAAAATATGGTTTTTGGAATATTAATATAACTGTTTAGTGAAGTATTTTTAAATAGAGATTTTCAAGCTGTATTATAAAGGTATTAAAACTTAATAGATAGTCAATCTTTTATTATAAAGGAAACACAGTTTTAAAGAAGATAGGAATATTTTTGAAATGGTTTATATAAAATATTTATAAAAGTAATATTTTTTAAAATAAATAATAGGTTTATAAACGTTGTTTTATAAATATTAAAAATGGATTTGTAATTAATATTTAGTAAATAGATTTATAAATGAGATTTTATGAATAAATGAGATTTATAGAGGAATATATTTATAAATTGATTTTTATAAATAAAGGGATTTTATAAAGAGAAGTTTTATAAAATGGAAAGGAGATTTATAAACATAGTATTATAAACGTGGAAATTATTTTTGTTGAGATTTGATATGGATTTTTATAAAGGAAATACATTTACGTTTTAAGTGTTAAAATAATATTTTAAAGGAATGTTTTTAAAGTGATATTTTCAGATGGAGTTAAATGGTTTTGAAAAGTGATTTAAAATGCACTAAGTAACGAAGACAAAGATTTCAACATTTATTGTTGTGATAGGTGTTTTTCGAGAAAGTGAGGAAGATATAGACTATAACAATGTTGTCATAGTAAGTGGTTTTCGAAAGGAATTGTTTTATATATTATACGGGATTAATATAAATATATATAGTCATATCCTTGTACTATTGTTTTAGGTTGTCGTGATGATGTTTTACGTATATTCGTTTTGACCCAATAAAATGTGTTTTGGCATTCCATTGTGAAATACAGAAATTGGTTCCTATGGTCGTACTAAAGACTTGGTGGTACATGAAGCATCGCCTCTTATACTTAACTCCTACCCTAAGGCATAGGAATTCGAGAGTTGTGCAATTATAGAAATTAATTTAATGTGTCTCCAAAACGGTAGTCTAAGTAACTATACTTATACGGTTGAAATAAGTATATGGAAATGTTTTTCAAATATCGAAAGATTAAAATGGTTTTGAGAATATATCCTTTTAAAGATATTTTGAGATAAATATTTGGAAAGTGATTTAATTAATAAAAGATTAATTAAACAGGCCTAGTGATTGCTTGTGTGCTAGATTATATTTTTGGCCATTTGTGTTTTCTTGACTTGATGTGGGAACTGATTAGTCATGCACTTAGTACGAGGCCAACTGAGTAGGCTTGATTATCGTTTGTTGTTAAGAATGATGATTCAAGTAAGGCGGAGTGACTATGGTACTCCAATCTACCGAGCTTCCTTCTTGGACGAAGGATAGCAAGTTGAGAGTTGGAAAAGTGGTTAAGTCTACGAGACTTGGTTTTCATATGAGGTGGAGTGCCTCTTGGTTATTGGTTTGGAGTGATCGGGATCAGATTTATCCGGAAACCATTTCGGACCAACGTATGCGTTAGAAAGTGCAGATTTGTTGAAGATGATGATTTTTAAAGATCTCATGATGTAGGGCCGCTTGCTACTAGCCCCGCAATTCCATATTATATATATATGGTGGCAGTAGTGCTTCATTTTGAAAATCTTCGAAGCAAGGACTGCTCTATACTAATCTTAGGGTTGATTCCCAATAGGATGTATTATGAGAGTGCCTTGGGTTATCCTATTCTTGGACAATTTGTATGGATAAATGTCCGACGTTGCATTTATAAGAACCACACACATTGGTTTTTTCAAACATACATCTATTTGGTGGTGTAGGAGGTTACCCCTCTTGCACTTAACACCCTTTTGTGAGACGTATGAACTCGGTGATTGTACTTTTATGGAAATTAATTAGTTTTTCGTCGAAAATGGCAATATGGAATTCAAAGTAGGATTTTTCATGTGAAAGGTAAAACGTTACCTCAGGCCACACACATCGGTAATGGCAAACAAGGTAGATGCGGTAGGGCCAAGTGGGTCGCTCCCATTAGGAGATGTTCATCACCTTTCTAGATTACTGCTGATAACGGTGGATTTTTCTATCATTAGAAAACCGTCATTAAAAATATAATCGTTAAAATATCGTACGCGCATGGCGAAAAGTTGTAGTACGTATGCGAGTATGGGTCGATCCGCAGGGAAATGAATTAATTTTAAATTCTACTCAACCAAATTATCCCAAAGTGTTTGAAATTGTTTTAAGATAAAAATGTAAAAACTAACTAAAACAAAAGTGAATAAAAACATAAGATTGAGAGACAATTTAGAGGCAAATCCATTCTCATACTCTCGTATAAATCAACGCAAAATTTAATCTATGATCTCTTTTTAATCTAGTAGTATTAGTGATGTGTTTATCATAAGTATGATCTATTTATGTTATTAATTAACACAACTTAAATCATTAAACTTTAACATAAGACTAGAACCACTTTGTTAAATGTCATGAAAATGAATATGATACTAAAACAAAATCTATTTTAAGCATGATCTATTTACTATTTTTGATTAGCAACATAGATCATTAAATTTTGATTCTATTTTAATTCCATGATCAAAATCACTAAGTTAGATGATAATGTAAATTGTGTTTATATTTGGGTAAGAATAGCATATTTGTAATAAACAACATAGGCTATCAAATTCACTACTAAACTTACATCAACATCTACCTATCCATGAAGCATAAAAAGAGAACATAAATTAGCAAATATATTGAATCTGCATGATTTAAGAGAGCTGCATTATCCCTAAATTGAAAGGGTTTAGCTTCTCATTTTTGTTATCATTTCAACATATGTGGATTGCAACATTAAAAAGCAAGGAAAGTAAGAGCTACTTAAAAGAAAGAAAGAACTAAACTACTTGCATAAATTAAACCTAAACTAGTTGCAATAAAAATAAATCTAATCTACTAACATGAAATAGAAGAAAGCATGTAAACAAAAGTAAGCATGAAATGGAAAAGCATGTAGAAACAGAAGAAGAGGCCTAAGAAGCCATTTTATTTCTTATTGATTTGTGATACAATTTGCATAATATGATGAGATAATAACACTTTCTTACATGAACATAAGAGGATTATTTATACATGACTAAAACCCTAATCCATTTTTAGAAAACTCTCTAAAATGCCCTTGAGGTAGTGTGGCCTTCAAGTTATCATTAGCATGAAATTAATCCTCCATTAAATGCACATGTGCCTTTAATCCCCACTAACATGTGCATTAGCTTTTAATTGTGATCCATTAGTTAGTGGATAGGTGGGGTCCTCCATGATTACATGAATTCTTTTATTTCTTCATTTCTTTGGCTTCCAACTCTTGTATATGCATATTTCCATAAAGCCACTTCCAAGTTGAATCCAAATTTCTACAAAACAAATTAAAATGTATGAGTAATTTTTTTCAAATTAATTTACACACAAAAATTACCCTTTTCCCCCCATGTAGATGCATGAATGTTGACTTGAAAGAATTTTTGAAATTTGGTTTTAAATATGTAAAAACACCCAACTATGACATTTATTTTACTAAAATGAGATTAAGCATGTGAGTAAAAATATACATTTTTGCGTGTAATTCAAATACCCCCATACTTATCTTTTTATTTGTCGTCGAATAAAGAAAAATAAGATAAATCCACTTTCTTACGGAGCACGACTGCATTAAGCGTATGCAACAAGCCATTAAACCTCTAGGTGTCCCTAGTAGGACGAGTGTTGTCTTGTGAGGGTTTTGAGTGGATATTACTCAAAATTCCAAATGCAACATGAAAAATTCCGAAATTCAAGATTTATTTACAAAGATATGAATGCAAGTTTTTGAAAATATTTAGAAATGAAGAATTTACTTTTAAATAGACACAAATAAGTTAAATATACGTTCTGGTCATTATCAAGAAGTTTAAGTCCTTTTACTTGTCTAAATTTTCAACAAAAATTAAGTTATCAGCACAATTAGAATCTAGTTTGGCTAGTTGTTTCGGTTGAATCATAATGCAACTATGAAATGGATCCTTAGTTGATTATCAAAGTTTTTCGAAATGGTATTTTTATTTCTTTTGAACAACAAATGGAATCAAATAAGTGAAAATAGTGCTTGAATTTCAATTGCTTACTCTCTCTATTTTTGAAAAGTATTAACATTATTATTATTTACACACCTAACTCAGATAAATTGAGGCCAGATATACCAATCATGCACTGCATTTTGGACTAACATGAGAAGAGTACAGAGCGTGGGATTGTACATACTTGCGTATGAACACATGACTCTAGGTGGTTATTTTTATTAAATCTACTTACATACTCCTAACTTAGATAAACTGAGGCCAGATATAACGATCATGCACTACCTTTCGGGCTTACATGAGAAGGGTACAGAGCATGTCGAGTGTACACACTTGCGTGTGAACACATGACTTTAGGTGTTTCTTATTTTCACTAAAGCATTCATTTTTATGTTTTTTTAAGGAGAGAGAGTTACGCAAAATCATCTTAGCACCACTTACCTTAGAAGATTGGAAATGTTATCGCCTTTACTTTAAATCAACCACTCTTTTAAACAAAGATTACAATTAGGATATACTTGATAATTATCACCCATGAAACTTCCTATATACTAGTTAAACCATAATTACATGTAATCAAACTTTATTTGTTTTTGTGAGACAAATAAATTTTCAAAAATTTCAATTTAATAACCAAAAACGTGTATTCATCCTATAGTATTTCTTCAAAAGTAAGTCAATATGCTAAAAAGAAAATTTGTTTTGCAATTTTTTTCTTTTTTTTTAGTTTTGAGTTTTGGAAAGAAAATACAAAAATAAACCATGAAAAATAAAAAATAAAAAATAAACATGAGACTCCCCCCACACTTAATTTTGACTTTGTCCCCATAGTCACCGTATGATAAATGAGTGCAAAGGAGATTAATATATACATATTTAAAAAAAGGGTTAACATTTCTTATTAGACACAGTGCGGCTCATACAGAATCATGAGCTCCTCTTCTTGATTACTGGGCAATTTCAAGCATGGTCTAAGCGACGACCATTAACTTTGAAAATTGTTCCATCCCTGGGGTTTTTGTATTTTTATGGCACCATGTGGAAAAACAGTTCATACCACAAATGATCTTGTTCATCTTGATTTTAATTTCCCAAGGAATAAGTGAAGTCTAGAGTCATATAAGAGAACTTTTTGATTTGGCAAATTTTTTTCCTTAGGATTGACTTGTTATGAATTTTTTTATCCTTCCTTTGTAAATCTTCTCGTTTTCATACGCATCGTTCCTAAGTTCTTCTAGTTTGTTGAGTTGTAGTTCTTGTATTCGCCAGCTTTATCGAGATCGAAATTTGAGTTCATCACTGTCCACAGTGCTTTGTGTTCGATTTCTACTGGTAAATGATATGCTTTCCCGTAAACTAAACCAAATGGAGACATCCCAAGGTTAGCTTTAAAAGCAGTACAGTATGCCCAAAGCGCATCCATTAATTTTTGAAATCAATCTTTAAGATTTTTATTAACTATTTTCTCCAAGATTTGTTTGATTTGGCAATTTGAAACTTCAACTTGGACATAAGTTTGAAGATGGTAAGAAGTGGATAGCTTGTGGGTTATCGAGTATTTCTTCATTAGAGTTTCAAATGATCGATTACAAAAATGGGTTCCGTTATCGCTTATTATTGTGAGATGTGTGCCAAACCTCGAAAAGATATTTTCTTTAAGGAATTTTACAAAAACTTTATGATCATTTGTTTTATAAGGAATGGCTTCAACCCATTTGGAAACATAATTAACAGCACGAAGAATGTACAAATTTATGAAAGAATTGGAAAATGTCCCAAAAAGTCAGTACCCTAAACATCAAAGATTTCGATCATAAGAATGAGGTTCAAAGGCATCATGTTTCATCTAGAATTTCTTCCTAACATTTGGCAGCGATCCTAAGTTTTACAAAACTCGAATGCATCTTTAAAAAGTGTAGGCCAATAAAAACCACGTTGAAGCACCTTTTCTGTAGTTTTCTTAGGACTGAAGTAACCACCACAAGCTTGGTCGTGACAAGGCGAAAGAATACTTTTGATTTTGCAATCCGAGATGCAACGTCGAATGATTTGGTTGGAATAGTATTTAAACAAGTATAGATCATCCCAATAGAAGTACTTGACTTGGGAAAGATATTTATATTTATCTTATTTCAACCAAAATGATGGAGTTTCCTTAATGACTAGATAGTTAACTATGTTGGCATACCATGGATCGATAGAAACAGAAAGGAGTTGTTCATCAGGAAAGTTCTCGTTGATCGGTAAAGAAGATGGTGCGTTTGGAAGACTCAACAGATGATCGACAATAACTTTGTCGGATCCTTTTTTGTCTTTGATTGTAGATCAAATTCTTGGAGTAAAAGGGTCCAACGGATCAAACGAGACTTAGCATCCTTTTTAGCGAAAAGGTACCTAAGAGTGGAATGGTTAGTGTAAACAGAAATGTGTGAGCCAATAAAATAAGATCGGAATTTTTCGAGAGCAAAAACTACCGCTAGAAGCTCTTTTTCAATGGTTGTGTAATGGGTAGAGCATCGTTTAGAGTCATACTAGCATAGCAGGTGACATGACAGATTTTATTGATTCGTTGTCCTAAGACGGCACCAACTACAAAGTTAGAAGCGTCACATATTATTTCGAAAGGAAGATCCCAATTAGATGAGCAAATGATGGGTGCGAAAATGAGTTTGTTTTCGAGACGTTCGAAAGAAGAGACATAATCAGAGTTAAAATCAAAAGGAACGTCTTTTCCAAGAAGAGTAGTTAAGGGTCGAGCAATTTTACTGAAGTCCTTCACAAAACATCAATAAAAACCAATGTGTCCAAGGAATGAATGAATGTCCTTGACAAATTTGGGAATGGGTGGATTCACTATTACGTCAAATTTCACTTTATCTATCTCAATGCCTTTATTTTAAATGACATGCCTAAGGACAATGCCACGTTTGACCATGAAATGGAATTTTCCCGATTTAACGTTAGGTGTTGTCCTTACAACGGTTAAGAACCAACTCAAGCTGGTGTGCACTCGAAAAAAGGGTTTCCTAAGATAGAAAAATCGTCCATAACAGAAAGCGTTCGATCATATCAAAAAGGATGTTGACCATGCATCTTTGAAACAAAATCAGACCGTTACAAAGGCAAAATGACATACGTCAATGTGCAAAAGTACCAAATGGACATGTGAAAGTCGTTTTCTCTTGATCTTCGGGAGCGTTTGGAATTTGGTTATAGTCGGAATAATCATCAAGAAAGAAATAGAATTCATGACCAGCTAATTTCCCAAGCATTTGGTTGATGAAAGGAAGAGGGAAATGATCTTATGTGCTGTAGCATTTAATTTTCAATAATCGATGCAAACACGTCAACCCGTTTGAGTATGAGTTAGAATGAGTTTGTTAGAGCCGTTCTTGATAATGGCAAGTCCAGACTTTTTAGGCACAACATGAATTGGGCTAACCCACGAACTACCAGAGATTGGGTATATAATTCCATTATCAAGGAGCTTAAGAATTTCATCACGAACCATATCCTTCATTTTTGGGTTAAGCCTTTGTTGCGCGTCACGAACTGGCTTGGCTTCGTCAACTAAATGGATACGATGTTGAACGAGAGTGGGACTAATTCCTTTTATATCGGTGATTGACCATCCATTTACTTCTTTGTTTTTCGATAGAATTGAAGTAAGGAAGATTATTAATCAAGAGAGAGAGTTGAAGAGATTATGATGAGAAACGTTTCGTTGTCACCTAGGTATGCGTACTTAAGGTGATCGGAAAGGGGTTAGAGTTCCAACTTCGGAGGTTGCTCAATGAACGAATTGGGTTGAAGTTTTGATTCAACGGTAAGAGGTTCAAATGGAAGCGCATTTTCAATTTCGTTAGGCTCATCTTGAAATAGTTGTTCTTATTCAGTCTCGCGTTGGTGGTTTAGGTCAACTATTTCGTTATCAAATTTTTCTTGAATGAAGCTAACTTCAAACGTTTGGTTATGTGGTTCGTTCGGTTGATTTTCAAGATTGAAAATATTAAGATCCAGAGTCATATTTCCAAAATAAATTTTCATAGAACTGTTTTGACAATTGATTAGAGCATTTGAAGCAGCCAAGAAGGGTCAACCTAAAATCAATGGAATTTGACTCATCAGATTATTCACAGGTTGAGTCTTCAAAACGATAAAATCAATTGGGAATATGAATTGACCAATTTTGATGAGTACGTCCTTGATTTCTCCCACAGGTTTCTTTATCAAAAGATCGGCAGACTAAAGAGTTACTTTCGTCGGTTTTAGTTCACCCAAGCCAAGTTTTTGGTAAACTGAATAGGGAATCAAATTGATAGTAGCACCCAAATCTAGTAAGCACTTGTTAATCATTTTGTCTCCTATCGTGCGCGAGATCATTGGACATCCAGGATCTTTATAGTTAACAGGAATTGATTGGGACAAGACTTCAGTAAGTCTGACAGCCAAGAAAACTTTCTTGCGTGCATGAGTGTGTCTTTTTTGGGTACATAAGTCCTTGAGAAACTTAGCGTAAATTGAGATTTGTTGAACGATATCGAGAAGCGATATGTTTACTTTCACTTGTTTAAAAATTTCCAACGTATTTTTCATTTGGTCAAAATGTTTCTTGTGTTGAAGACAATTTGAAAATGGAACATGATACTCAGTAGGTGGGTTTACTTGAATAGAAGAAGAATTTGAAGTGGAATTTGATTCGATGTTTTGCTCAATGTTTTGTTCAAATTCGATTGTTGTTTTAGAAGTGACGAGAGGGATTTCGGTAAATCGTTTGGATTAACAACTTCATTATTAATTTGTTTACCGAAAGGCAAGTCATGATAGCATTCGTTTGGGTTACATTGCCATCTTAAACAACATGGGCTTGATTCGAATTCGTGTTTTGATTTCTGGGATTTGGAACTGATTGACTTGGGAATGTGCCTCGTTCACGTTCACTTGTAGATGTTGCTAATTGACTCATTTGCATTTCAAATTTAGCAATCAATTGACTTGTAATCTGCATGTACGCGGTTAACAAAATTTGCAAATTGTTATTAGATTGGAGGCATTGAGTAGTTGCATTAGCCAAAGTTTTAATACTTTTCTCAAGTGAACTCAATCGTTTATCGTCTTAGGGAGCAAAAGTTTGTTGCGGTTGATTTTGAGATGGACCCACAAAATTTTGTTGAAATGATTGGGTTGAAAGGGAGGGTTCGAAGCATTGTTTGGAAATGCTTGAAAATTGGGACGAACCAAATTCGTGTCGAATTATTTTAGTTCCAAGCGAAGTTCGAATGATTTCTCCATCCAGGATTGTACGCTGAAGAAAACGGGTCATTCTTAACCTTATTAAAAGTATAGAGTTGCTCAATCGAGTTAGGGCACTGATCGGCAATATGATTTGGATCGCCGCATTCATAACACATTGGTTAGGAAGCTTGGTTCATTTGGTTGGATGATAAAACATTGTCGAATTTATTAATTATTGTATCAATGTTAGCTTCCAAAGCCAAAAATAATCCTATCGACTGTGCTTTCGATCGTGAGTAAATTGATTTTTCGTTCAAACGCTTCCATTGGGATGGTTTTTCGGCTAGGCTTTCAAGAAATTGCCAAGTATCGTCGTGTGTTGGGCGAGAAAATTGCCTTGGCACATCGATTCAAGCATGGTTCATGAGCTGTTTTCAAGTCCATCGTATAAGATTTGGCAAATGGTCCCTTTTTTCGAAATCATGGTATGGATCTTTTTATCAAAAGCTTTTTAAATATTTTAAAATATTTTCTGAAAGGTTCGTCCCCGAATTTATGAAAATTGACAATTTTGTTACAGATCTTAGTTGTTTCTTCAAAGGGGTAGAACTTTTTTAAGAAAACTTTGACGAATTCTTTCCAAGTTTTAATCGAGTTTGATGGTAAGCTATACAACCATTTTTCAGCGTAATCGATAAGAGAAAATGGAATTAATTGGAGTTTGATTCCGTCATCACAAAGTTGTTGAAGTTTAGTGGTTGCGCATACTTGTTCGAATTTTGTTAAGAAGATGTATGGGTCATCATGTCCAAAATTGCCAAATTTTGGGAGCGTGGCAATATGATTAGAATGAACTTTGAAATGGTTACCATTAGGGCATGTACCGTGATATAAGAAGGGATATAAACTCGATCAGGGAAGATTCTATGCATTATAGTTCATGGGGCATTTTCGTTTGCCATTGTTGGAGGATTGTTTGTTAGAGTTAAACGATTAGTTGTTGTGTCACGAGTCCAATATTTTGTTGTTGTGTCACATGTTCAAGTACTCATGCACAAGAAAAAGTTAAGGAGAGAAAGAAGTGAGAATCGATACAAGGTTTAGAAAATGAAGTGAATTTTTTTATAGGTTTTATTAGAAAGGCCAAATTTTTACCAAAAAGGATTTATTTTTCAAAATGAAGATTTGATTTTTTTTTATTTTCAATTTTTTTATGTTTTTGTTTTTGAAAACATTTTTTTTGGATTTTTGTTTTTCTAAAAAAACTAACTTAAGTAAAAATGCTTGTTTTTTTGAGTTTTGATTGAAATTTTTTTAAGGAAAAGATTTTAAAAGATTTTTTTGAATTTTTTTAAAAAAGAACTAAGTTAAGTAAAATATACAAATTTTTAGTTTTGGATTTTGTTGTTTTTTATATGCATGAACTAATGCAACTAAATGAATGTAAAGACTTAATTATAAATTTTCCGTCCTTAGTAGTTCCAAACCCAAAATTGTATAATCACACTTTGTCTTAATCCAACAAAATAGTTCTTAAGCAGGTAACGAATAGGAGTTACCAGTGCACCACAAATCACTGTCGCGATGCAGCCGAAGGTTTAAGTACCTTCAGAGAAACGATCACTATAATATTTACGAATCACCGTAATATTTATATATAATTATTGCTTTGTCATAGCCTAGACACTAAGAATATAAATTGTCGAAAGAAGACAACTTGTCAAGATACAATTAAGCCTTAGTTGAGCTCGTGACTCCCTTAAGTCCAGGGTCTAATTATTATTATTAGTCAAGT
The DNA here is from genome assembly GCA_030765085.1 of Allium cepa. Lineage (NCBI taxonomy): Eukaryota > Viridiplantae > Streptophyta > Magnoliopsida > Asparagales > Amaryllidaceae > Allium > Allium cepa. The sequence goes on along the minus strand of CM060934.1, from coordinate 537,815,456 downwards.
TCTAAGATGAAATACAATTTGGGAGCCAAGGAAGGGGTGATGAAATCCCCCACCTTATGTGGATTTGGGTATTGCCCTTAGAAAATAAAAATAAGATGGTATGAATGCGAAACCGAAATTAAATGTGAATTAAAGATGCAACTACGAATGAAATTTGTTTTTATTTTTGTTTTTGATTTTTTTTTTAAATACAAGCAACCGACAATTCAATGAAAGTAATGACAAGTGATAGGGACACAATACCAAAGCGTGTAGAATTATTAGCGATTTATTTTAAAGCGGTAATTTTTTTAAGCAAGCAAGCAGAGTAGCTATTTAGTAGTAATTCCTTGTCCTCTTTTCTTCTATTTGCTACTTTAAAAAGTGAAAATAATAAATATACAATTTTTATTTTTTTATAAAAAAGGAAGTAAACAAAAGCAAACCTATGTAAAAATTATTTGAACAAAAGAAAAACCAACACAATTTTTATTTGGGCAAAAATATAAAGTCGGCCCACACTTGAAAATCAGTTCACAATTCAAAAATCAGCCAACACTTTAGAAACTTATACTTCTAATACCCAATTCCCTTTCTTCTTGGTCAAAGTGAATATGTATGTGTGTGTATATATATATATATGTATGTATATATGTATATGTATATATGTATGTATGTGTGTGTGTGTATATATATATACATATATATACATATACATACATACATACATATATATATATATATATATATATATATATATATGTATGTATGTATGTATGTATGTATGTATGTATGTATATATAAACGCAGCTTTCTCCCTTCAAAAGAAAGAAACGCAACAAATTTTGTTTGGTAAAGGGGGATATGGGTTCGGTCGTGGAGTTCTTGAATTTGTTTGATTACGGCTAGGGTTAGGGTGTGTACATATATATACATATATAGACATGTATATACATATATAGACATGTATATACATATATGTATATATAAACGCAGCTTTCTCCCTTCAAAAGAAAGAAACGACAAATTTTGTTTGGTAAAGGGGGATTTGGGTTCGGTTGTGGAGTTCTTGAACTTGTTTGATTACGGCTAGGGTTAGGGTGTTCGTAGGTTATGGAATGAGGGAGGGTTTTCATTCATGGATTAGTGAATCGAGTTGGAAGTGGCTCGGTCGTGGGTGAAGCTTGGTCGGAGATGGGTTTTGCGGTCATGGGATCGGGTTTTGGAGATTGGAGCTAGCGATTGAGGATTTTGTGGTTGCAATTAGGTTTGCTGTGAGGTAATTCGTTGGTGTGACAACAGGGAGGAAGCATGGTTGAGATTGATGAATCGAGTTTTGTTTTCTGTCATGGGGTGTAGTAGTTTAGGTAGTGTAGAGGGTTTGAGGTTGTAAACATAGAGTGATGGCAGTGGATGGTTGAAGGCAGTGTGATATGGCACTGACCGTGTTCAGGTAGGGTGCAGAAGGGAGGAAGTGGTGATGGGTTTGTGAATTTGAATAGGTTGCAGGCTTTGATCGGTGATGAGGAAGTGGGATCATGAAGTGTAGTTGTGGCTGTTGAAGTAGCAAGTAGGTGGTGGTGGATATTGATGGTCAATGAAGTTTGGGTGGACTATGGTATATGCGGTGATGGAGTGCTTGGTCGTGGATGATGTTGTTATCTTTTGGTGGTTTGGTGGTAAGCAATGGGATGTGATGAACTTGAAGTGGTGTTGTTTTCTTGAGGATGTTGGTTTGTTGAAGAGGAGGGGCAGCAGTATGTTATAGGCAGAAGTACGTTGAAGAGGAGGGGCAGCAGTATGGGTTTTCAGTGACAGTGCAATTCTGTTTGTGGTGGAGGTACGGTTGGTTGGCTGGAGTTTGGAGGAGGTGGAAGTTGTGGTGGGGTGCTGGAAGGTAGGTGGTTAAAATGAAGTTGAAGTGTGCAGAGGTTGAAACTCGTAACAATTTTAGTTGAAGGAAACTTATAGTTGAGGGAAAGTAGGTCTGGAGGAGGAGATTCAGGGGGAGGTGATGTAGGGCAGTTTAGGCAATGGTTTCTGACAGTGGATGGTTGATGAACTATGGCCGTTGTGAAATGTGGCTGTTGTGAACAGTGGATGGTTGATGAACTATGGCCGTATGCAGTTGAATGTCTACTTGATGAGGACAAGTGTGCTGGTATAGAGCAATCTGTAACAGGGAGGCGATTGGAAGGTAGTGATATAGTGGTTGTATGGAGGAGGTAGGGTGGAGCAGTCGAGTTTGCTATAGCGTGCACAGTTTGCACAAACGAAATGTGGTGAAATGTAATAGTTTGAAATGGGGTTGGGTAGGAGGAGCGGTGGGGTATGACAGTGTGTTTATGTTGTTGATGGAGATTGAGTGAGTCAAGGCTTGTAAAAATGAAATGCAAATTACAAGTTGAAATGCAACAGTTTTATGTGCACGGTTTGCACAACCAAGAAGTTTTGACTATGGAGCAAAAAGAAGTGTAATGTAATGAAATGCACAAGTTGCAAACAGAGAAGTGTAAAAAAAATAGTGAATAAAATGTAAACAGAGAGATGTAGATAACAACTATGAACAGAGAAATGAAATGTAAACAGAATTGTAATGCAAAGTTTTATTTTTAGAAATACAAATGCGAATAGAAAAACAAAAAGGACACAAATCACATGAAAGCAAAAATCACACAACAAACACATAAAGCAATTTTTTTTTTAAGAATGCATTTCAACACACAAAATTAACACACAATAAAATCAAATAAAAATAATTCGAAAAGTAAAATTAAAATCAAATTTCAAACTTCCCCAACGGCATCAAAAACTTGTTGATAACGGCGTATTTTTCTATCGGTTAGAAAACCGTCGTTAAAAATATAATCGTTAAAATACCGCAAGCGCACGTCGTATAAATGTAGTACGTATGCGAGTAAGGATCGATCCGTAGGGAAATGAATTAATTTTAAATTATACTTAATCAAATTGGCCCAAAGAGTTTGAAATTGTTTTAAGCTAAAAAAATGTAAAAACTAACTAAAACAAAAGTGAATAAAAATACGAGATTAAGGGACAATTTAAAGACAAATCCACTCTCATACTCTCACATAAATCAACACAATTTAATATATGATCCCTCATTTTAATCTAGTAGTATTAGTGATGTATTTATCATAAGTATGATATATATGTGTTATTAATTAACACAACTTAAACCATCAAACTTTAATACAACACTAAAACCACTTTGTTAAATGTCATGAAAATGAATATGAAACTAAAACAAAATCTATTTTAAGAATGCTCTATTTATTATTTTAATTAGTAACATACATCAAAAAATTTTGATTCTATTTTAATTCCATGATCAAAATCACTTAGTTAGATGATAATGTAAACGGTGTTTATATTTGAGTAAGAATAGCCTTTTTGTTATAAACAACATAGGATATCAAATTCATGAATAAACTTACATCAACATTTAACTATTCACAAAGCATAAAAAGAGAACATAAATTAGCAAATATGTTGAATCTACATGATTTAAAAGAACTTCATTACCCCTAAATTGAAGGGGTTTAGCTTTCCATTTTTGTTGCCATTTCACACATATAGACTACAACATTAAAAAGCAAGGAAAATAAGACTACTTAAAAAAAAGAACTAAACTACTTGCAATGAAATGAAATAGAAGAAAGCATGTAATAAAAGTAAGCATGAAATGGAAAAGCATGTAGAAAAAGAAGAAGAGGCTTAAGAAGCCATTTTATTTCTCATTGATTTGTGCTTTAATCTGCATAATATGATGAGATAATAAAAGTTTATTACATGAACATAAGAGGGTTATTTATACATGAATAAATCCTAATCCATTTTTAGGAAACTCACTAAAATGCCCTTAGGTAGTGTGGCTTCCAAATTATCATTAGCATGAAATTAATCCTCCATTAAATGTGCATGTGCATTTAATCCCCACTAAACATGTGCATTAGCTTTTAATTGTGATCCATTAGTCAGTGGGTAGGTGATATCCTCTATGATTACATGAGTTCTTTAATTTCTTTGACTTCCAACTCTTATATATGCAAATTTCCATAAAGCCACTTCAAAGTTGAATCCAAATTCCTACAAAACAAATGCAAATAATTTTTTTCCAAAGTAATTTACACACGAAAATTACCGTTTGTCCCTATTTAGATGCATAAATGATGACTTGAAAGCATTTTTGAAATCTGGTTTTAAACCTGTTAAAACACCTAATTATGACATTTATTTTACTAAAATGAGTGCATGAGTAAAAATATATGTTTTTGCATGCATATCAATTACCCTCTATATTTTGGCTCTGTTGTGCACGGATAGATCGGGAACAACCTAGACGATGACATATTTGGTACTATCTATGGTAGAGGTAGACGGTTCTGTGTTAGTAGAAGTTGAGCCTCGGTACATTCTTCTAGAGATACACTATCGGAAGGTAGTGCCTTACCTTATCATTGTTGGAAATGCATTATCCAATACGTGCCTTTACGGTCTTACCTTATCATTGTTGAAAATACATTACCCAATACGTGTCTTTACGGTTTTGATTGTAAAGCCTAATATGCTGGAATTTAATTAATGTAATTATTTCTGCTACGATTAATATGATTTGTATCCTTGACATTATTATAATATTAGAAGATTTGATATGAAATATTTTGGTTATCATAAGGTAAAAACTCGTCCATGTTTAGTGTGGTGTGGTCTTTCGAGATACCTTTATTTTGAAAGCTTTTTTATAACTTTAAAAATCCAATCGAGACGTGTTTTCTCACAGTGGCTTACCAGATTGATCCATGCGTCATTTCCTTTCAATGCGCGGGTCAAATCGAGTATATTTATAAATTAGATTCAAATGCATTTTGGAAGAGCTTGGAGTAGGAGGCTTCATCTATAGCTAGTTATTATTTTATTTCTGCTGTATTGGTTATTTAAATTATCAGCATTTGTGAGGATATGTTGTTATAACTGTCTAGGCTGATGATTAGCGATTCGTTGTTGTACTCTGATGGATGTATTTATATTACAGTTTTTCATTTTGTAAAGATCGTCGTTATATTATGTATTGTTTTACTGTATTGTGGGATTCTGTAATTGTTTAGCTTCTCTTCTTCTTATCTTCTTTCTTCTTTCTTTCCCTTAATTGTCCATCTTTTCGTTTGATTTGAGTTGGACATATGTGGTTTATTATCAACTTAAACTGTATGGAATTGCAGGTCATTACATCTTAGCAAAGTCAACCCTTGGTGCCTACTCCTAAGCACCACCACCAACAACAACAATCAGAGCGACCGCTCAGGACTTTTTCAGCACGTTTTCCAACATTGCGTTGAGCATAGCTTGCAAGTCAAGGTTAGCCGCCCCTGAACTTGCTCCTTCTTCAACTCTGGAGACGGATTTCCTCATAGTGTTTCTCGTTTGCCAGCTCATTCTCGATTTGTAACAAGAATGGCCAGTCTCTCAAAAGGCAAAATGTGTTGATGGTGCTTGTGTGTGCATGCGAATTATATACTACTATATAGTTTAAAAACCAAAATAATCACAAGTACACACTCTCTCGTATATATACACTCTCGAACCAGTCAAGGGTGACAGCTGCTTCCTATCTCTATTGGATCACGATATCAACTCTGGTTAATCATGTAATTTAGTTTTGATACCAAATATGACGACCGTCCTACACTATCGGCATCTAATATACATAAGACAGTGCACTGCTGACATGCCCGGTTGATATAAGAAGGGTTTTAAATGAAATAAAACATCACAAAACCTATAATATATCTCACATCGTATGGAATAAAATACAGTATATATCATAGATATAAACAGAAGAGATGGTGACAACCAAGAGATGCAAATATTAGAGAACAGATATACATAAAGTTATACATCAGGTGATGGAGTTTATACAAATGGAAATTAACTCGAATAATTGTCTTATAATAATAATAGTAAGCAAGCACTACCAAGGCTCCACAATATTGCACAATGGAATAATTATGGAAGTCCATATATGTTGGCGTCAAAATTGGCCACCAACACTCAATTATAAGTGAAAGCACCAATATCCAGTCATAGATCATAGATAGAATATACGTAGAGGAAATAATATGAAGAATAGCCAAAATTAAAATGAAAGCAAGTAAGAAAGACAAGATTTATAGTGGTTCGGCTAACTCCGGCCTAGTCCACTCTCGAGCAATCCTTTTATTATCAGAAATTTGAGTATAGTTAAATCCAGAATTCCTGAATAAAAGTGGCAGAGTAGCCTTTGAGTAGAAGATGAAGAGAAACTGAATGAAGGTCCCTTTTTTTTCAAAGCCAAGCCTACTGTATTTATAGGTGAAATCTCGGCACAGGGCCTTCTCACCTACATGGACTAACCATAACGATCGTTGAGCCTAACTCATCCATTCTATACACGTCTCGGAGCAACTTTATGCCGACCCAAAGCAACACCATGCCGACTCGAAGTAGAACTCAAAGGGAACCCTATACCGACCTGAAGTATAACCCAAAGCAACTCTATGATGACCAGAAGTAACAATGCTAACCCAGAGCAACACCATGCCGACCCGTAGAAGAAATCGAAGCGAACCCTATGCCGATCCGAAGTAGAACCTGAAGCAAACTCTATGCCGACCCGGGGTAACAATGCCGACCCAGAGTAACAATGCCGACCCAGAGCAACACCATGCCGACCCGAAGTAGAACCCGTAGCAAACCCTATGCCGACCCGAAGTAGAACCCAGAGCAACTCTATGCCGACCCGGGCTACGCCTTTCTCCAAGTCCTGCATCGTTTATCCATCGACTATGCTTAATCCTGGCTTTATATTATTATCCGTAATCGATATCCATCCATCCATATGAGCCAAGTCCATAATATTCCAGCCTCGATAACCGTGAAGTCTATTGGGTTTAATCCGCATATATACTGCCTTGCCAAAAGGCAGGTCAACACTTTGCCTTCCAAAACATGTCTTGCGATAGGAAGGCGTGTTTTCTATTGCCATAAGTCCAAAATCCGATGTCCATAATCCATTGATCGTCATATCATCCAAACTAGAGTCCAATCCATTGCCAATCCAATTCCTTGATCTCTCCGGATCATTCGCGAAATCCATGACTGTTCCAAGTCGATATCCAATTCTGAATCCATTTCAAATCCATTAACCGAATCCATGATCTCTCCAAATCATTTTATCTAAGTCCGAGACCTTTCCCGGTCCATCTCCAAATCCATAAACCTCTCCAGGTCATTTAATCCAAATCCGGGACCTCTACAGGTCCATATCTTAATCCAAGACCTCTCTGGGTACATATCCAAATCCAGGACCTCTCCGGGTCCAAATCCATTGGCCTATCGGGTCATTTTATCCTACTCTGGCCTCGACTCTTCAGGAAAGGGCTTATCCATGGTTATCCTTCTCCGGCCTCGACTTTTCGATCAAGGACTTAATCCCATAAGGTATCCTACGTCAGCCTCGATCCCCAACCGAGGACTTAATTCGTGAATATCATTCTTCGGCCTCGACTCTTCGGTCGAGGACTTAATCCGTGGGGTATCCTACTCCGGCCTCGATCCCCAATCAAGGACTTATCCATGGGATATCCTACTCTGGCCTTGATTCCCAATCGAGGACTTATCCTTGTGTGAGTCCATCATGTCGCTCTCCAACGTAGGGACTTGTAACTCGCGGTTATTGCCCCATCTCTCCGGTCGAGGCCATAACCATGATCTGTGTTATTTACCGCGGTAGTGCGGATCCAAGTGTTTTAAGGTTCATTAGTTATGGTGGTTTATCACCATCTCAAAGCATGCCTAGGGACCGTCCTCGATCCCGTACGTGTGTAAGTAACTTAGCCGTTTTAGTGTAGAATTTATTATTAGTTATTTAGTTCATGCCATCAAAAGATGACGACCTGTTCCCTTAAGCCGGGCTAGCTCTGATTTGTGGCAGATGATGACTTCTCATGTTCCATCACCGCTATCCATTTTCAAGTAAAGCCATCCAAATCGATGCCTCCAATTCAATAGGGAGTTATACTAATCCATTCTCCTTGGTCGGGGTCTGTCCCCAGTTGATCCAATCCATATCTAAGCCTGCTAATTTTTGCTACAAGTCCTGAATTCCAATTTCTAGTTGTTCCAGCATCCATTAGTGGTCTTCGATTGTCATTTCCATCCTACCCCCGAGTCCACGATGGGATCCGAGATTATCCTCTTCCAAACATGCATCCGAGCTCGAATCCATGCCAAAATTCCATCCATCGTCTTGCTTGCTTCTTTTTTCTGTTTCTAATTCTGGATTTCCTCCTATCTCTTTAGCATTCTTTCCTGCATTGCATCCATCATTATTTCCTTCTTGTCCCTGCTCTTTGTCATCATGTTGATTACCTAGCCATTACTTCCCAAATCCAAGTTCTCGAGCTTCAAATCCAAGATCCTAACTTCCAAATCCCTAAGTGCTATCTTTCTCTAACATCTCATATCTAGAGGCCAAAAGCTAAGCGCTATGGATGCTGCAGTCATCCATAGTTTTAACTTTTGGTAACGAAATACGGTAGTGTTAACGGTATCCATAATATCAGAAGCACTTGAATAAGAACAAATTTGTCGATTTCCAAAAAACAATAATTATCAGTGATTATATTTCAAATAATATCATATCCAAGTGACAAAAATCCTCAAACATAATCCCATGTAATGATCAAATATAAATTACAACCATACACCAAGAGTGATATATGAAGGTGCCCCCTTGGATGATCAAAGCAATATAGACATAACTGTCTTAATACACAACGAAAACAATTTTAAATTGAAGTCCTAACTTAGCTATGCATTAGCCACCTGCTCGTCTTCGGATGCTTTATTCGTCAAAATCTGCTAAAACCTAAAAACTTAAACCCTCAGCCTACTCAGATCAAATTTTGAGCGCCCAAGAGTTTAAGGGGAAACAAAACTTCGGGTCAGACATAAAGCCTCGTATGAATAATTATTGTTACATCTCTATTTACTGATACATAGTGAGACCTCGCCGCTTAGCGGAACGGGTTCCCCTTCACTAATATCTCTTTTCAAAACATATATTTTGCAAATCCTTTCCTGCAACCAAACTGGTTAATCAACTGATTATAATAATAATATAACAATATCCATTGTGCTAAAACAGGAAATAAAATAGACTGTCTGTCTAAAATCTGAATTATCTGTTCTTTATTAGACTATCTGTCCTAAACTCTGAGCAAACTGCTCTAATATGGACTATCTGTCCTAAAATTGATTATACGAAAATAGAAATATCTTTTATGCTAGATAATGGGCTATCTGCCCAAAACAGGTAAAAAAGGGTGGACCAACTATCTTTAAAAAGTAGCAAGATCCGTTATGCTAATAAATGAACTAACTGTTCATATGTCGGCTAGCTACAGCTTATCTTGACTAACTGTCCTCTGGACTAACTGTCCTCTGGGCCGACTACCCTTAAAATGGACCGACTGTTCGAATTTAAATGAGTTAAATGTCTGAATTTTCTTTTAGGTTAACTACCCTTCAAATATCTGGGCTAATCGCCCTTCAAATTTTCCTAGAAAACCTTTTCAAAATGATCTAGTCCATCAAATCATATATATACAAGGAAAGTATATCTTTTAGCTTTACTCTAAGCTTTTTTTGCCATGTTATATATACTTTACTCAAAATAACGTTGATAATGTTCGATAAGGATTATCTATCCTTTTAAAATAAGTTAAAGTCCTTTATAACTCAAAACACTTAGGCTATCTTCCTAGTTATTCCATTCAAAACTTTTGTTTAAAACCTTAAAACAACTTTTCAAAAACATTGACGGTAACTCCTTCGAAACCATTAATAAAACCCTTCGAAAGCATTGAAGGTAACTCCTTCATATCCTATAATAAATCTTTCGAAATCATTGAAGGTAACTCCTTCAAACCTTTTAAAAAGCTTTCCTTTTACAAGCATTAAAACATATGACATCTACCTTTTAAAACCTTTAAACCTTAGCCTTCCGAAAACATTGAAAAACCACACCTTTCAAACTTGTCAAAAGGTCCCACTACCTTTCGACCTTGCCGAAGGTATCTTTTCGACCTAGTCGAAAGGTTTCACCTTTCGACTTTTGCCGAAAGCCTAGGGTAATTCCCCTATAAAAACATTTATAAACCTTTTGAAAGCAATGAAACTCAAACCTTTCGAAGACATTGGGTTCAATTTAAAATAAATGGAAATTCTTTGAAACCATTCAAGTTAACTACTTTGAAACCTTTTAAAACGCTTCGACTTAAATAATGTGGATTTGCCTTCAAGTAGAGCAAAAGGATCAGAAAGACATTGGAGTTGAAAGCAACTTCTTTGAAACCTTTATAAAATCTTTCGAAACCATTCGAAAACAATGAAGTGTTGATGTTGGAACCAACCCTTCGAAATCAATGGAGAGAGCTGGCTAGTTTTATAAAACAAAAGAACATTTGACTCCATCTGTGTCGAAAGGTTTGGAAGCGGCTACTAAGCTTTCAACCTTTTTGAAAGCTATACTTTTCGACTTTGTGGAAAGGTTTCAATTAAAATAAGAAAGCAAACCAGTCGAAACTTTTTTCTTTTAAACCAATTGACAGTGTCGAAAGCTCTTTGTCGAAAGCTAGCAGACATATTTTCTTTAAACCCAAAACAAAACTTCATCTCCTTCGAAGGCTCTAACCTTTCGTCCCTACACCTTTTGACTCCTTCCAACTCACTGCGTACCAGTTGCCTGATACCATGTGCATTGGTTATTTGACCAAGTCGAAAGGTTTGGAATGGAGGTGGAAGCTCTTGCCGAAAAAATTAAAATAGTAGAAAAACTATTTATTTGTACTTTAAAATAGTTCTTTTGTACCCCACCTACCTTGTTTGTCAAAATCTGATTGGTTGCTAGAATTTTATGTTGAAAAATGCTGCCAACTTTCCTTATTTGGAAATTAAAACAATTTTGAAAAAGCCCCTTTCTCTTTTATAATTATATAAAACATTTAAGTCTCATTCCTTAAATAATTTTATATAACTATTAAAACATCTTGAAAAATTCTGGAAAAATTCTAGAAAATCAATTAATATGTTCTCTTCAACATATAAAATTTTTAGATACAAATAACAATTATTTTTCCCGTAAATAATTGAATAATCCAAATACTATTTTCTTCCTTAGAAAATTCATAACAATTCCACAAAAATTCAGAAAAATCTAAAAATTGAAACCCATCTCTAAAACAACTTTTTAGATCATCATACAAATTCGCAAGGCTATGGATGTCATTTAATAGTGTTTTCATCTTAAAACATGTCATAAAATCTATATGAACATACATAAATCATCAACATGTATATATAATCATTTTATCATTCAAGAACATGGCAAACCTTTGCAAAATCATTCATATTTAATCCTAAAACCTAAACCATAAAAGTTTAAGGATGTAAACATTATTCACCTTTGCTTTAGAGATTGAAAAGATTGAGATTCTAATGAGTTTGATTCGAATTTCCTTAAGCTTTTCTTTAGTTTCCTCCTCTTCTTTCCTTATTAATGGTGGTCGGCCTTGCTTTTAAAATTTTAAAATGAGAATGAACATGTGTTGCGATACACGGCCTGAGGAATGTGATATAGGAATGGTCTCTTTCCCATAATACCCCTCCTCTAATTCATTTTAAACCCTTTATTTAATTCATTAGTTGAAAAGGCACAGCTACCTTAAATAAATCAAATCTCAATCCCCTAATAAACACACATTATTTTATTTAGTTTATCTAACTATATCTCCTAAATAATGTTATCAAAAATTTGGGGTGGTACGATTTCTCAGTGAAAGCACCAAAATGTGGACGTCAAAATTGGCCACCAACACCCAATTATAAGTGAAAGCACCAATATCCAGTCACAGATCACAGATGGAATATATGTAGAGGATATAATATAAATAATAACCAAACTAAAATGAAAGCAAGTAAGAAAGACAAGATTTATAGTGGTTCGTCTAACTCCGACCCACGTTCACTCTCGAACAATCCTTTTATTATCATAAATTTGATTACAGTTACAGTCCAAAATTCCTGAATAAAAATGGCAGAGTAGCCTTTGAGTAGAAGATGAAGAGAAACCGAATGAAGGTCCCTCTTTTTCGAAGCCAAGCCCACTATATTTATAGGTGAAATCTCGGCTACAAGGCCTTCTCACCAACATGGGCCCACCATAATGATCGTCGAGCCCAAGTCGTCCATCCTATGTCGACCTGGAGAAAATCTATGCGGACCCAAAACAACACCATGCCAACCTGAAGTGGAACTCGAAGAGAACCCTATGCCGACCTGAAGTAGAACCCAAAGCAAAACCATGCCGACCCGAAGCAACACCATGCCGATCAAAGTAGAACCCAAAGCGAACCCTATGCCGACCTAAACTAGAACCCGAAGCAACTCTATGCCGAACCGGAGTAACAACGCTAACCCAGAACAACACCATGCCGGCCCGAAATAGAACCCAAAGCGAACCCTATGCCGACCTGAAGTAGAACCCGAAGCAACTCTATGCCGACCCGAGCTACGTCTTTCTCCATGTCCTATATCATTTATCCATCAACTATGCTTAATCCTGGCTTTATATTATTATCCGTAATCGATTATCCATCCATCCATCTGAACCAAGTCCATAATATTCCATCCTCTATAACCGTGAAGTCTATTGGGTTAAATCTGCCAGTATATTGCCTTGCCAAAAAGCGGGTTAACAACATATATAATACGAGAAAGCTCCATCCAGTATGTCCTCTGCACAACTACTACACACACCCTAACCAACTATCTAGTCTAGTCGTTTCAGAGTACCTAAGATAATAAAAAGCAAAGAATAAAACTTCAAGTCAGATAATAGTCTGGTGTGAGTGGTAAATGAATCTCAAAATACTATACAAGTCGATATAGTAGGGAACCATACCTGACATATAATTGCAACCAAAGAGTTAGAACATAACTAACATACTATGCTACTTTACGAATATGGTAAGGGTATATTACAAAACATGTATGATGACAGATTTCCAGGTATCCCTATACCCAATACTTATCTCCGGTGACACCCCTAGAGTGATAGATTACGAAAGAAAATAACTAAAGTAACCATAGCAACCATCAAACTATCCTCACTATGACTCATGCGTGCTTTATATATATGATAAATCATGTGACCTTTCCTCTGTCAGGGATTAATGAAATCCTATTTTTCAATGTACTCACGTATCTCGTAGCTCGAAGCTGGATACTAGACCCATTCCTCCAGTCTAGGGTATACGTATCCTTTTAAATGATCCGGGGATCCTTTCAAAAGTGCCCATGAGTGTACTCACAGTACCCCTGCTCTGAGCACTTTAGAAAACACTCTGAGTATCAACGATCCCTTAGCATGCATATTCGAGCCCCTTTCTTGCTCCATCTAGTCTCCATTATTCTCGAGAAACCATTCCACATTTCTTCATTCCATGATAGAACCATTCAAACATTCTATCCACGGGTCACCCTTTCTAGAACTCGTCCTTTGTGGACAACTATTCTCATGACTCCTTTCAACATTGAGCTGCCATCATTGGAACCTAACTCCTTTCACCATCGAGTTACAATCGTTGAAGTCCCAAAACTATCATCATGCTACTACATCGCCATCAAACATCAAGCAAACAAACAAACGCCTTTAGAACGACCTATAGATCATCTACTTCTCTCCCTGGAAGTTTGACCCCAACCCTATTAAAGAAGACCTCTCGGTAGCAATCAAAAGCTATCGATACCGAGTTAGTTATTTAATTAATATTGGCTATTTTTTTCTTCGCTTCTAGTGTTCCATCTTCCAAGTGCTTTGACCTCGACCACTCTCCTCCAAAACTCTCGGCATCAACTAAAACGCTCTTGGTACAAACTCCAAAAGCTCTCATTTCCATGCCCTCAATGTTCTCAATATGTAGCCCAATACTTAGCCAAATCCTTATGCTTAACTTTCACTCATCACCCCTAGCTTTTCCTTGAGGAACCAAACACCCATCAATCACTTTGCACTCATGACCAAACCTTTCGGTACCTATCCTCTCCTTAGCTTCAATTCTTGTACAATTTTAATCTTAGGTTCCTTCCATGCTCCAAAATCCCTCCTCCAAGTTACATCTAATTCTGACCATATTTTTCTTTGATTTGCTGATTCGACCACTTCTTTCTAACTGCCTAAAAGCACTAGCAAACCACATCAGAGCACAACATACAAACATGGAATATCATACATATACATCCACTCATATGTGCAATACATTAGAATATGAAAATCAAACAAATCCTAATTTAAATCTAAATTTTACACTAGCATTTGCACATAAACAAAATGAGTTAACAATCATTTAAAACCCACCTTAAATCCTTTAAAATTTGACCATATGTATCTCTAAAAATGCGATTAAAGTTAGAAAACGTTTAAGATTGAAAACATGTCAAAAACATCATTTTTAACTACATAAACATGCATAGTAGAGTGAGAGGTGAAGAACCACTCACCAAATACCTAAAATACAAATTTCTCCCCTTAGATCTGAAGTGGACAGCAAGAAAGAGAAATGCAAATTAGCCAAGTTGATAATCTTTCGTTCATATATGCAAATCACCTCTCTAATTGATGATTTAGCTAAGATTAGTAAGAAAAACGTAGGCTTTTTGATGAAATTATGGTTAATGGAGGTTTTGAGATATTTTTGGAAAAATGGAAATGACTTTCCTACACCCACCATTTAGCATAATTTTCGAGATGGTTGGTGGACCTAAGCACGGACTTAGTTAATTACCCATTAGTGAAGGCTAACAGCAGCCAAAACTTATAAGACCTATAACTTTTAAATGGTAAGTCCATTTTTCTGTTATGACTACTCTATGTAATAGGAAACCATTATCCTGAAGCAATGGAAGTGGTTTAAGACCCTAACCCGGCTCCTATCAAAAGTAATGTACAAACAAGGTTTTTAGGCTCCAAATGATTACATAGAAATTCGGCCAACATCGTACATGCGTAAAATGTCCCTAAGTGTCACTTTTCAAACTTTTACAGTTGCACACCTCATATAAATAAAATAGAAATATTCTATGATCCTCCAATACGTAAAATATGGGTCGTTACAAGTTACGTACTTACTTCAGGACAAGATGATGACTGCTTAAGGATCTACTTTTGGTAACTTTAGGCCACTTCTGTTTACACTTGTTTTGAGTTGACCACTTTTATTTTGGGCTAAGGTCTAGATCGACATTGAGTTGTAAACTCAATGGCAAACTTTCGACAACAATGATGCATGATTTGGCGATGATGATTCCGTCCTGGGAAGTGACGATTCGATGATGGGATGGCTATACTTTGAGACAGAGTATAGAACTATGATTCAGATTGAAGGAACTATTGGAGGAAGGTTATAGGATGAACGATGATATTCTACGACCGACGATGATTGTCGAGAATCATCCCAAACCACAACTACTTCAGACCAAAGTTAAAAGAATAGTTCTCGGATGTGAATTGCTACGGAAGATGTGTGTAAAGGAATCATTAATATTTGGAAGTTTCAAAGTTTACTCGTAAACCAGGGGTATGTGAGGACGCTCATCTGAGCATAGGGGAGCCTCAGATTATACGATGTTTTGATTAGTTTTATCTTGGGCTATTTACTGGGATGCAGTCTAGTTTCTAGCCTATGTAGTGGCATGGATTTGAGTACCAAGAAACTGGGACATTGACTAGTCCATGACTATATGGAGGGGTCATACGAGTGTCATATATCCACCGCACCGAGTGAGTGAATGTAATGATGTATAATGGATGATATACTTGCTTTGGTTGCTTATGACCCTATGGATGTCACATGACGTAGATATCATCAATGTAGATATCTAGACACTCATTAGTACTTTGATGTACAATACACCTATGGTATAGAGAGTTGCATATATCATATGTTATGTGCTAGTTCCGTAGGTGTAGGGGCATGTCATGTATGATTTTTCTTATCCACTTGTCATGGTATATTGACTTTATAGTACTTGAGATTTCCCGCTGTTTATATCAGACTGTTATCTAACTCGGGTGTGACAACCCGCACCTCTCACCACATCGATCCAAAGCCTATGGTGAATTTTAGATTTGTGTCAGTGCCAAAAAGTACGAGCTATGGTGTTTTTATAACATTACAGAAACTAAGAATAAACATATATGATCTAACATATACTACACTTTTATAAATCACAGCGGAAGGAACGAAATATAAATATAGAAAATAGTCATCTGAGAAGATATCTCAAAATACAATTTCACAAAACAGTACAAAGTCAAATACATAGTACACAAAAACACAACCCATAACATGATAAAATACCAAGTACTGATAAGATAGACAATTACATGAAGAGTTAATAAAAGGATAAGAAACTCTTGAGATGAGCTCACCTCTCCATATACTGAAATCGAACCAATTACCTGTTTTTCTATCTTCTTGTGGTAGGGAAAAAAATGGTGGGTCGACAAAAGTCTGGTGAATGAGTACATGTTTAATATACAATGATCATGTGCAATTGACTTTAATTCTACCCTATGCGACCTAGGGTGCTCAACAAGTGTATGTGTATTCCTAGGATCCTTTGCCTAAGGGTTTTACCTTAACACACACCTACACTAACATCTTATGCAGGCTCCTACACGGATCAAACTATGGACCGAACCTCAAAACTAACGATTAGCCACTGCTACTAGAGCTACTCAACATATAGTCATCCTACATGTGATGACCACCCTACACCTCCGGCACCCAAAACCGATAAGATAGTTCTATGCTGTCGTGTCTGGCGATTTGTCAAGAATGAAAAGAATAAGAAGATCAAGTGCAGAACCTGTAGAACATCTCACAATGCACAGATAAAATATAATAACATAGATTTAAAACAGGTGAGATAGTGATATAATCAAATGAACTGTAAATTAGAACATCAGAGCGCAACAGTTTCACAAACTATACAAGAAATAAAATAAAGAGTCTATATATCTCCAAAATAAACTCTAATATTATCTCTAAGAATACAAGTACTATCATAGCTCCACAGTACTGCACAGTTGAATCCAACATCAATAAAACAATGGAGTAAAAGAATATACTAATCAACTACGCACGACATAGCCTACATCTACTTTCCATTCCTCTTTAGCTCCTATCTATAACTTGACACCTGTATATTAGACATAATAAAAAAGGAAATGATTTCAACTATTTTCGGACTGCGTCAATTTCTCTACACCCTAGTCTAACCTAAGAGATCCGGTGATAATTGCATAGAAAAAGACTACCTACGTACCTCTTTTAGGGATCAATATCACGTACATATTTCATGCTCTTCTACTACATTTAAATAATCATTTATACATAATAACCATAACATCCATGCAACCATTTGCAATAATTGCAGCCAATAACATTAATGCAACTAATGTGACCATTGAAACCATCACAACCAATGCAATCAATGTAAGTAGGAAACACTACTCCTGTGCAACCATCAAATCACCAAAGATTCTAATCCACTATGCTAGTTCACAACACCATGTCACAAAATTAGTAACACAACGTTCACAACAACCAACTACACACTACGTAGTAATAATAGTAAATATGGTATAAGGAATGAACAACCATACCTGACTTGTCCCTACATCCAAAGAGTTAGTGCGTAAACATAGTATATGCTAAACTACTATCACAAGAGGAAAATATTGGGTATAAGGGTACCACACAACACATCAACTACATGGCAAACACGGTATCCATCCCACAGCCTTGCATCTCTCACTCAAGTGCATTGGATATATGATAACTTGTATGACACTACCATAAACCAAAGACTCAATCGAAATCCATTCTTACACGTCTCTATAATGGAACCCAATCGTTATTCCATCCCAGCCACCACCACAGTAGGACACAATCGTAAATCCCACTCGCAAGCTCCCATCGTTGAACTTGCCCTTGTGGATCACTCTCATGACTCCCATCATTAAGTCATCATCTTCGGAATGCCTCTAAACACCCATCACAAGTCGTAGAGCCATCATATCACATTTCCAAAGTTTTCGCCATCATCGTCTACGTCGTCATGTCAAAGTGCTATGCCATGGCTTCACTTGTCATTGCACAAAATCTAAGGCCATTCCAAGAAGTTTGGAGTTTACTTCATTCCACGGCATCCACTAGACCCTCGGAACATGTCTCTAAGAAATTGAAGTTTTACCTTGCCACGACCAAAATTTCCAAATTTCAAGTTTCCATCCGGGTATGCCCTAGGTCAGAGCAGACACAAACCCTGAAAAAACTTGAATTGTGACCTAAAGCCCCAATCCAAATTCCTTGCCTGGGTGCCGACCTGAGCCATTTTTCCAAAATACCCATGGACGAACCGAAGCAACCCTTATCTCGAGTAAGCATTCCTAGTCGACACTAAATTTTCATGTAGCATAACCCAAACCAACACCTCATCGACCTGAAGTCAAACCTGAGCCAACTCCACCAACCAAGAATTATCGTCTAGCTTTGAGTTATACCCGAACTGCGCTTGTGACCGACCAGAACACCTCCCACACCAAAATAACATTGAGTCTTCGTATCTAAATTTCATGTCAATTCCACCACTATGCTCCATTCTCCGACCTATATGCCTTCCTATGCATCGATAAAACTCATAACCTCTTCAAGTTTATACATCGAAGCTCGGTTTTACAAAACCTTCAAAAATGACAATTTTCCACTAAAATGATGCAAATCTGAGAATAAACAGCAAAGTGGTGATTTTTCTTCCCCTAAGATGTAGATCTGAAGCTATTTGATGAATCTCCTTACTCATTTAAGGTTTTGACGAGATTTTGATATAAAAAGAAAAGTGTTTGGGTGAAGGGTGGAACAACGAAGGTTGAGAGCCCCATGAAAGAATGGTAGAAAAAGTTACTTGAGGATGGATGGCTCACATATTATAGGCAAAACCCCAAGCATCCTCTAGAAGCTCCGGACCTCCTCTCCAAACTGATCACCCCCGATCATGGCACCTTTGAACATGTTTCCCTGATAAGCCACTGGACCACCTTAACCCCCCGACTAGGTTTCCATGATCGACCACCAACCAGCCTCAACCCCCTAACCAAGTTTCCATGAATGGTTGTCGACCCCATTCTTATACCGAACCAAGCATAACCTGAACTAAATAACGTCGAACCGACTACTACCGAACATAAAATATATAATTCCAATCTTCAAACATCCATATCTCCCATTAGAAAGTCCAAATCTCTATTATGACCTACGGAAAGTGAAGCCATCATATCTTTCCAATGGAAGTAGTCTCAGATGCCAATTCAGCTTTTATTAAAATTTATGGTCAAAATAAGTTTTCTAAAGGTAAAATCATTTGGAAAAATTATAAAAATAGGAAATGTCATGAATAGGCATTTCCTAAAGATGTAGGATTATACGATCTCATATGAATTAAATAAAATATTTTATGATCCTCCGATATATATAACACAGGTTGTTACACTCTCCCCTCCCTATGAATTTCGTCCTTGAAATTCCAACACAAACATTGTAAAGTCAAACATAGTTACTTTGCATGCCAATCATCAATTAACAATACATTCAAGTCCTGTCTTCTGTAGAAACACTACCCATAGGTTGGTACATATCCTCAATGCCACCTATACAACTCCAAAGTGAACCATGGACTTCGTTCATGCTAGAAGACAAGAATATAGCCATGAGTACCAGGACAAGCCCACCAGGATCCTGATACTCCACTATGTCACTAAAACTCATCATCTCGTATACTGTAGACACTCCTTACATGGATATATTCCTACAAAGGACCTTCTTTATCCACGAGCCTTCCACCTTCTTATCTAGTGCTTCTTGCTTTTCAAGTATCACCCTTCTCGAAGGTAGAACTCTAGTCTTAGGTCGATATAGAACTCAATCCCTTTACACATTTGTTGTTTGACTACCGTCAGATGTTTCCCTTACCATGGGAAACGATGATGAGTCCTCATGTAGATTCCTGAGTGAACACACCAAGCTAACCATAACTATACCCTTAGGTACATAGTCTAGGTCTGGCTTCCACCCTTCTTTTATCCCAATTGTCACTTACAGCTCCTCTTTTTTTTTTAAACTTTGTAAACAGGCCCAAGCCCATGGAAATAATGCATCGGGTATGTACCCAAGAAACAAACAATCGACCTTTACAATGCGATAAACAAATAACCCTAACTTTCTTAGGGCTATAGTCACCTCAATTACCTTCTTATCTCACAGGAATCGTAATGGCAACAGTAAAAACCTCAAGATAAAAAATAGATAGATAGATGGTTTTCAAGGGGGCTTCCACTCCTTTAAATCGATGACTCTCTGATCTATTTCCCTTGGATCTGAGTGAAAATGGCTCTTTGTAGCTGTATCTGCTTCAATTTCCATGGAGCTAGTCTCTTTGTGTTTCAAAGCTTGATCGAGCTAAGAAATAGAGGAATCTATAGTAGAAACAGCAAATCTAGTAGCTTGTTCACCATGGAGATTTATTCTGTTGTCGACAACAAATCTTTGGTCAGTATCCTCTGTATGGCTCTGATTCATGCACTGATGCATCCTTATAGCTTCAGAGTTGAAAAAAGACGGCTTCTTTTGCAAGTTACATTTGCTGTAGCTGCTTAGGGGTGGGGTGGAGACGGCTCCTTTAGCATGTTGCAATTATTGTAGCTGCTTTCCCCTTTCTCCCAAATAGATAAGTGATAGATCCGATTGTTAATGTTACTTCTGTAATAATTTTCATCCATTATCTGGTTATTGATGACCAATTGCCGTTATTTATCCATGTGCAGATGATTGTCCACCGAATCCTCAATATTGTGAGCGTGGTAGCTTTCGCCTCTAGCAGGTAAGCAAAATAAGTCACTCGAATCTGTATACTTATTATCTTTAGGAAAATATGTATTAATATTAAGATAACTTCCCTTTGTGTTATAGGAATTATTCCTATTGTATTGGTAAGCCGCCCCTTCCAGTTTTGAGTGGATCTTGGATGGATACATTATCGTACATAGGCTTTTCCATCCTACAGCTTCCTTTGTGAAGAAGATGTCCTATGTTGGGAGAATCATTAATGATTTTTCCACTCTGTAAGAAAGATTTTAAATTCTCTTCATATTTATCCATGTTCCAATAGTTCAAATTTGGATTCTCTGAATGTGTTCTTTGATTTCTATGTTTTTTAAGAAGGATTTGGCTGTCCAATTCAATTTTTTTTTTCAAAGTTGTATGCTTTCCGTTTCTTTTTGAGAGTGTAGCCTTTGATTTCTTTCTTTTCAAATATGAAAGATGGATGCAGTGAGCATTATAATTTCTTTTTTAAATTTCTTGGATTTTTCTTTGAAGTTCTGCTGAATATATTTGATGCTTTCTCTGGTGCTTTATACCGCTTGATTTTGATTGATTTTGAGATTTTTTTTGGCAATATACCAAATGTGTTTTGCATAAACGCAACCAAAAACAAATTATTAATACTCTCCGTCTCATTTTTAGAAAGAAGACATACTCTTTCCCCTTTTTTATTCCACTTAAGGCATCTATCCCTAGTGGGAAGTCTATTAATAATTGCAAAGTAGGCACAATTGGACATTTTTGGACAGTTTGATTTACTCCATATAAAATTGTGCTAATCTACTTCTGTTTCATTGCCTTTTATATGCTCCAAAGTTTTTTAAAAGAGAAAATACCTTTTGTAGCTAGTTTCCATTCCCATTTATCATTTTGGAGGTTTGGATCAATAGAGATACTTTGAATTGCAGAATTAAAAATAGATGTAGTTGGGTGTGCCATTGCATTCCACCTACTATTTTGAATGATGGTACTAACTTTTCCAATGGCTTCTCCAAATACGTATAAACTATTCCATCCCACAAGACTAACTAAAGATTTTCCATAAATCCAGGGATCAAACCATAGATCAGTTTGATCTCCGTTTTTAAATTTTCTTTCCAAAAGTTTAATACCAGTATCTCTGCCTTTGAGAATGTTTTTCCAAACAAAAAAGTGGTGATTTTCAATACCAGTTGTCTAAAAGTTCTTGTTTTTAAGATACTTTGCTTTCATCCATTTTGCCTAAAGTGAAATGCCATTAACGAATCTCCAGAATAGTTTGAGATTGCACACCTCCCTCAGGTCATTGATATCCCTTATGCCTTAGCCTCTAGCTTTCTTTGATTTACAAACTTTGTCCCAGGCAATTTTATGATGTTTTCCATTCCAAATGAAATTTGCATAGATTTTTTCAATTTTGTGAATAGCTTTTACTAGGATATTGTGGGCTTGAATCCAATACATAATAATTGCAATGATGACAGTATGAGTAAGTATGGTTCTACCGGTAGTTGATAGAAGTTTGCTAGCCCAACCTTCAAATCTAGCCTGAATTATGTCCAATAATCTTGTGCAGTCTCGATCATTGACTTGATTAGCACTGAGAGGTAGTCCCAGATATTTGAATAGAAGATTACTCTCTTTAAATTTTAAAATGTTTAAAATGTCCAATTTTCTGGCACAACCTTTACTGAAGTAGATTTTTCTTTTGAAATCATTAACCTTCAAACCAATATGTTCTTCTAATTTGGCAAAGATAATTGCTGTAGATTTTGCACTTTGTGTGTCTGCATTTAAAAAAATAAGTAGGTCATCAGCATATAGCAAATGTGTTATGAGTGGTTTGGTTCTATTAATGGGTTTTATGTTTCCTTTTGTTAGTTCTGTTTCCATAAGAATTGTCAAATATTCCATAGCAATAGTAAAAAGGTATGGAGACAAAGGGTCTCCTTGCCTAATTCCTTTATTGCTATGTATGAACCCATTAGGAGAATCATTAACCAAAATTGAGTATGACATTTTAGTAATACATTCATAAATAAGGGCACAAAATTCATTACAAAAGCCCATTTTTTTCATCATATATATTATAAATTGTCTATCAATTTTGTCAAAAGCTTTATTTAAATCTATTTATATACACATGTGATTTTTGCTATTATGATTAAAGTTCCTAACTAATTCATGTGCTAATTATGTGTTTTCAACAATAAGTCTGCCAAGTATGAATGCACTCTGGTTTCAGAAATTAAATATTTTAAAAATATTTTTATTTTGTTACTTAGAATACTAGAAATAATTTTGTATATAAAGTTACTGCAGGCTGTAGGCCTATAGTCTTTTAAACTATTAGGAATGGGAATTTTTGGAACTAAAGTAATGAAAGTATGGTTTAGATTTTTTAAAAGTTTCCCGGTCCTAAAAAATTCAGAAATTAAATCAAAAAAAATAATTTTAATCTCATCCCAGTGTGTTTTATAAAATTTGGTACCAAAGCCATCAGGGCCTGGGCTTTTATAATTTTTTGGGTTAAAGATGATATTTTTAATTTCCTCAGTTCTTATTGGAGCCAAAAGAATATCTTGGCCATTGTCATTTAATTTGAATTTAGGCTCAGTATTTGTCCTCTTCATTCACCATATCTTTATATCCTTCTAACCACTCCATCCCAAATGATATCAAACTCAACGAACTCAAACAAAGCGATCACAAACGAACAAACATTCATGACTTAGTACTGTAATTCGCAATAAACCACACCTATTCCGATCGAATCATCGCCAAATTTGAGACGAACATGGGTTTGCCTACTGGGTCAGGACACAACCAAAATTTGCTTGCTAAGTCACTGGACGAAAGGGTCTAACATATCGATATCAAATAAAACACATATATGCATAGATTAAACATACCACATACCTAGGATAATAATGCCCTTCCCTTTCTACTTCATCAATGGAGCACTCGACGAAGTTGAAACAACGTTTAAAGCATAAGTAGACACAACCTACTTATTCCTTAGTGATTACAGACAATCTTTCTTCATGTACCTAGTCTTATCACAATGGAAGCATTTCTTCAGGTCCTCTCCTTTCTGATTGCTTCTTTTTCCTATCATTGTTGTTCCACTTCCACTTGGCTACCCTGCTCATCTGTAGCTTTGGTTCTTCCTTAGAAACAACAACCTCGGCTTTTGGTTTTGGATACAAACTCTCATGCCTCAAAGATTTTTGCATGACCCTCCCAAAGGTCTCATCAATATGGTCAATCATCCAAGTAAAGAGCTCTAAGTAAGCGGTCTTTATGCTCTCATTGGACTCCCAAGCTAGCATGTATACTACTCAAAGTAATAAGGTATCATCCTCACACTAGCGTACCAACAAATAAAATACATGTGCAGCCTCCTATATTGATCACATATATGAGCATAAATCACCACTAAGGTCATGCATCATCACCAAGATATCACTTTGTCTTGAACATCACCAATGTCTTGCATCATCACCAAGATGCCTTAAGATAACTGACAACTCTTACAACCATCACTAAGGTTGGCGACATACCAAGTTGCAATTAGATTCGATGCTCGATCACGTACCATCACCAAAGCAGGCTAGACCATTGCTAAGGTCCAGGGTGTATAGGTGAGCATCACACATAACATTGCCTCACAAAACACCTATCCCACTTGGAGTTATTAGTTCTTTCTTCTGCATATGACTCGATACTGGAACACACTACATCCCACCATATCGCTTCACCTTACCGGATGTGCCTCCTCAGACATTACCAAGTCCATATATATACACTTCTCACCCGAAGTAGTCAACTACACCGACTTACCATCGATCCATCAAAGTTTGGAACATCTCTCGACATCTAACTTCACCTATAGTGCCATCTTGTTGAAGTTCCAAAGCCACTTTGTCGAAGCATCGCCCCGCCTCCGGACCGTCTCTCGCATGCATTGGGTATATGATAACTCCTATGGCACAATCCTAAACCAGAGACCCAACTGTAACCCCGACTCCATTGATGCTCGAATCCATGCCACTCGAAAAGGCTATGAACCATGCCCACAATCACAAAGCCTAGGGTAATCCAGTATCACAAGATCTAGATGCAATCGTAATCCAGGTAGGAGCTACCCACATACCCCTTCTTTAGAGCACACTAGAAGCCTCTGAGTTATAAATGATCCCTTAATATATGCACCAATAGTAGAACCACCTTGTATATGCTCAACTCATTACCTATACAGACGACAAAGGATTAGACACACGTAGACGACCAAAATGTAGGAACACATAATCTACCTTGGATACACGTAGATTACCCTGTTCTACTTGTGAAAATCACAACCTCAGTTCTACCCTTTGGGCTATCATGTAGAACTCGTCCTTCGGTTCATCACCATGTGCTATAGTCACACACCACATCGAGTCCTCGAAGTCATCTTACTTCATTGGTTTTCATCCCAAAGTCATCTAGAGCCATTTTAGGGTCATCCATCCCTACCTTGCACCAACTCCTAAGACAACCAAGCAACTCCAAGCCTTGCCCGAAACCTATAGCCAATCTATGGGCTCCAACTAGCTCTGAAAATCTCTAATCAACTCCACATACTGCTCCGAAGCCCCTCCACATTGATCCAGAAGTGAACACCCTAAGATTCCTCACTTCATGATCATTTCAGTGTATAACCAAGCCAAGCTAGATCGTCGAACCAACCATGCAGCATGTCAATCCAAGCCAGGCGCCTGTAAGAAATGCGGATTATGGATCTTAAGGATGGAATAACACTAGAGGGGGGTGAATAGTGTTTTATGGATTTTCTAAATCTTTTTCGAATTTATGTAATTTAATCACCAACAAATGCACTTCACAGACATAGATATAATCACAGAATCAGACATAGATGAAAATACTAAATAAAAACAGCAAAGGAAAGAACACGCCAAGATTTTATACTGGTTCAGAGTTACGCTACATCCAGTCCCGCAAAATCATATGGATTTCTTTTCAAAATAATCTCCCAGATTACACCCACGGTTTCAAGGCTATGAGGTACACCCTTCTGCATTTGAGTTTATGGCAACTCTCTTGATTTAACCAAGCTAGAAGATTACCTGATTGATTTCCAGGTCTACAATCACACCCAATTGATTTTAAGGCTCAACCACACCTTTTAATCAACGGTTTGATTTACAAAAGATCCTATAACTCTGAATTGCACTGAGATCTTATGGAGAGAGTGACAGAAAATAAACAAGAGATAATCAAGTTTGATTCACTTGGTATTTCGGCAGAGTATAGTTTGTAATTCTTTAGAATAAATGTGGAAGATGAAGAGGAGAGAAAACACGTGAAATATGATTAAAAATTTGTTTAGAACTACTGGTATTTATAGGAGATCAACAACCATATCTATTCGTGAAAGGATACGATAAATAGACACTTCTTTTGAAAATTCGAATTTTCAATTTAACGGGCACCATGTCACATGAGGGGTTGACTGATGTCGACATGCTCAAGGCAAAAATTGATGCTTTGATTTTCTTATTACAATTGGTTTCTATAATTTTTCAAAACAATTTCCAAACTTTGTAAATATATTTGAATATAGTTTACACATATAAAAGTAATTTTTAGTATATATAATATTAATCTATAAGCTGATTTAAAATCTGAGTATATAAATATTCAAAAGCCAAATATATTTGAAACAAGGGATGGTTTAAAAACATGGATAATTCTGAAATCAAAATATAAAAAATGATATAGATAGTTTTAAGGCTAAAATATTTAAAACCAAGAGAGATGTCTTTTTGAAAGAAAGTTTTGAAAACATTTTTAAAAAACAAGAGATATATTTTTGAAAATATTTTTATAAAATTAGTGGATATCAAAATAGGACCACTATATGTTCCACTAGATATTGTCGTGGTTCCGTCCCACTAGGGTTCCATCCCTTTAACAGGCTCGAAGTGGATTCCATTCCACGAATAAATTTCGAATAAAAATGTAAGTTCTTTCAAGAAGTTTTAACTTAATTCTAGACTTAATACTTATCTTTTACTATTGAAATCTAGAACTCTTGATATCTTGATACTCATGAGTCTTCAATCTTGATATCTTCAATTTTGAATCTCTATACCGTACAGTCTTCATTCTTGGTACCTACATGTTTATATCCTGCATAGACACATATATCTGAACTATAATGTTAGTATTTACATTTTATAACAAATCTTAAGGTTTTTGTCATCAAAAACATCATCTTAAGGACTAACAGCGCCAACCACCTAAGCCAAACCATGCCCCATGCCCAATCATTGAATGCCTATACCACCAACAGATACCCGTGCTCGACCTTCGAAGCGGCCCACCATTGGACCGAGTTCCATAGTTGTTGTTCCCTATGCTTGGCTCGAAGTACTACACCCACCGAACCAAAGTAACACTAAACAGAAACCTGTAGCTCCTTTAGCTCATCAACATCACATCGATTCCATTGCTACACTCAACACTTCAATCCTCATGCATCATCTATGCAGCGATATGACTCCAAATGCTCTAGGGCCTATCCATCGAAGTCTAATACCATGGTTCCTTCCTCTAGTTTGCTCCGATGGACATTTTCAACCATACAAGCATATAAGAAAACACCATGCCTACATAAAACAACATTCAAATATGCAAAACATACGAGAAGAATGATCTCTCGTTCTATATTTTTTATTTTAACCTAACCAAAAGTAAACTATCCTGAATGGTTAACTCTACCCAAGGTTTAGGGAGTCACTAAATCTAAGATCTAATACCGAATATAATGATCGCCCTACACCTACGACATCCAAAACACATAAGATAGTGCGCTGCTGCCATGCCTGGTCGATGTAGGATGATTATCGAAGATGAAAAGAAAACGAAGATCGAATGCAGAACCTGTAGAACATTTCACAGCATAATGATAAAATATAATATAATATAGATGTTAAACAGGCGAGACATTGATATAATCAAATGAACCGTAAATTAGAACATTAGAGTGCAATAGGTTCACAAACTATAAAAGAACTAAAATAAAGAGTTTATATATCTCTAAAATAAACTTTAATATATCTTCAAGGAAACAAGTAGTGTCATAGCTCCACGGTACTGCACAACGAAATCTAACATTAATAAAACAATGGAATAAAAGGATATACCAATCAGCTACCCCCGACATAGCCTGCATCCACTTTCCATTCTCTCTTTAGCTCCTACCTGCAACTTCACACTTGTACAGATATATAGAATAAAAAGGGAAATTGTTTCAACAATTTTTGGACTGTGCCAATTTCTATACACCCCAGCCCAATCCGAGGGATCCGATGGCTATTGCATAGAAAAAGATTTCCTATGTACACCTTTTGGGGGATCAAGCCCATGTAGTTCTGCTTCTTGCTCTTCTATTGTATTCAAATAGTCGCTAGCACATAACAAGCATAACATCCATGCAACCATTTGCAATCATCGCAGCCAATGAAATCAATGCAACCAATGCGACCATTGAAATCATCACAACCAATGCAATCAATGTAAGCAGGAAACACTACTCCTATGCAACCACTAAATCACCAAAGGTACTAACCCACCATGTTAGTGCACTACACCATGTCACCAAATGCATAAATCATTATATTAGTAACACAACGTTCACAACAACAACCTACACACTACCTAGTAATAATAGTAAATGGAGTATGGGTTATGAACAACCATATCTGACATGTCCCTACATCTAAAGAGTTAGTGCATAAAAATAGCATATGCTAAACTATTACCACAAAAGGAAGGTATAGGGTATAGGGGTACTATACAACACATTAATCATATGGCAAACATGGCATCCATCACACAGCCTCGTGTCTCTCACTCAAGTGTTTTGGATATATGATAACTCATATGGCACTACCATAAACTGAAGACTCAATCGAAATCCTATCTCACGTCTCCATAATGGAACCTAATAATTATTCCATCCAGGCCATCTCCATAGTAGGAAACGGTAGCAAATCCTACTCGCAAACTCCCACCATTGAATTTGCACTTATGGATCACCTTCACGACTCCCATTGTTAAGTCATCATCTTCGAAATTCCTCTAGACACCCATTGCAAGTCATGGAGCCATAGTGTCGAATTTTCGAAGTTGTCGCCATCTTCTTCTGTATCGTCATGTGGAAGCGCTATGCCATAGCTTCACTTGTCATTGCACGAAATCCAAGGCCATTTGGAGAAGTTTAGAGTTATCTTATTCATTCCACATCATCCACTAGGCCCTCGAAACAAGTCTTGAAAAAACCTTGAATTTTTGCCTCGCCACGATTTTAATTTCCAAAGTTTCAGTCAGGGTATGCCCTAGGTTATATTAGAAGCAAACCTTGAAAAAGCCTAAAGTGAGATCAGAAGCCCAGAACCAAATTCCTTGCCCGGATGCCGACATGAACCATTTGGTATAATACCCGAATATAACCCGAAGCACCCCCCGAGCAAGAATTCCTAGTCGACACCAAATTTTCCTAAAGCACAACCCGAGTCAATACCCCACCGACCCAAAGCCAAACCTGAGCCAACGCCATCGACCAACATTTCTCATTTAGCTTTGAGCCAAACCTGAGTCAAACTCGAGCAACGATTGTGGCCGACCATAACACCCTCCGATCTAAAATACCGTCGAGTCTATGAATCCAAATATCACGTCAATTCCACCATTATGCTCCTTTCTTCGACCTATATGCCTTCCTTATGCATCGATACAACTCCTAACCACTTTAAGTCTATATATCGAAGCTCGATTTCACAAAACCTTCAAAAAATTGAGTTTTGTATGCAAAATGATGCAAATTCGATAATGAACTACAAAGTGGTGATTTTCTTCCATTAAGATGTAGATCTAAAGCTTTTTGATGAATCCTCTTGCTTATTTAAGGGTTGGATGAGATTTGGATATCAAAAGAGAAGGGTTTGGGGAAGGGTAGAACAATGGAGGTTGAGACCCTTTGAGAGAATGGTAGAAAAAGTGATTTGGGGAGAGATAGCTTACCTATTTATAGGAAAAACCCAACCACCCCCCGAAAGCTCTGGACTTCACCCCCAACCGACCATTCCCCAAAAAAAGAACCTATTATTCGACATTTTGACCTAGCTATATCTGCACTGATTGGACAGGTTAGACTCGACTATCATCAAAGCTAGTTGCCCAGAGAAATTATTGTGAGGTCTATGAATCAAGTGCAGGCAATGATATGAAGCGACGAACAGCCGAGACTAAGAGATAGACTCTCTAGAATATTCTAAGCACAAATTAGTACCTCCCTTAGGCATGGGATTAATGCTTATCTCTTCCGCTAGGGGATCGATACATATCCTCAATTTTTGTCCCAAACTGGGTGAGATCGATATAGAGTGACAAGGAAGGCCCTATAAGGATACATTTCAAATCTTAAGTCGTTTGGAGTTTTTATGCTCTAGTAATGGATAAATTACTTTACCTAAGAAAGAGATCGTATAAAAGGGATCGTATAAAGGCATAGTATAAAAAGGGATTGTATAAAAGGGATTATATCAAAGGGATCAGATTTTATCCAGCCCAACAATGCAACTCAATGGAACGATCGATACCTCAAAAATCCAAATGTCTAATACACTTGAAACTTTGATAATAAGAAGAGGGGACCCTAGGGATTGCACCCCAAGATAAAGAAGCAAGAGGGATCAACCCTCTTCTCTCTAAAGGGATCAACCTAAATCAGACACCATCACATGTTGCAACAAAGATTGATCAATAACTCAAGTTCTACTAATCCAATTGGCATGAAACTTGGAGGGTAAACATAATACAACATGGAGAAGCTCCTATGGGGATCGTACCCCTAAAATCACCAATCATAAGGATCGGCTCAGATCCGTATTTCCTGGGAATTGGGCCATGCAATCCCTCCTATGGGCCCCTATGGATCTGGAGAGCGTTCTGCTTAATTTCAGGGAGATATTTGTCCGTGTTCCTCTATAAATACAGACTTAATTGTTCATTTCTGGGACCTTTAAGCTACTTGTTCCTTTGTACTCTTTTGTAGCTAAGGATTTTCATCCGAACCCTCTTGTACTCGGTTTACAAAGTGATTAATAAAGCTATCTCTTCAAAGTGGACGTAGGAAAACAACGTCGAACCACTATAAATTACCGTGTCTCTGTTATTTGCTTATTTCTTACTGCTTAGTTATTATTTTCTCTCTATTTATTTTTATTATTCTTCATTTATTCCTCTATAAAATCTTTATTAGGTGTTTGTGCCAATTTTCGGTGTAAATAGCACCCCCAACCATGTTTCTGTGGTTAGCCACCGGACCACCTCAACCCCCCACCAGGTTTCCATGATCGATCTCTTACCCCCTTCTTCTGTCGAACCAAGCCTAGCTCGAACCAAAAAACCTCGAACCGACTATCATCGAACATAAAATATATAACTCCAATTTTCAACAACTATATCTCCTATCAGGAAGTCCAGATCGCTATTATGACCACTCTACAAAAAGAGATACCATTGTATATTTTCAATGGAAGTGGTCTCAGATGCAAATTCAGATTCTATAAAAAGTTATAGTCGAAATACATTTTCCAAAGGTAAAATCGTCTAGAAAAATTCTAAAAATATAAATTTCACTAATAGGCATTTCCAAATATGCAGGATCATACAACCTCATATGAATTACATAATAACATTTTACGATCCTCCGATACGTAAAACATGGGCCATTATACTGCAACTTCCATGTATGGGTCTACATCTCATATTACAACTACACATAACTATCTTGCATAGGTTTCCCCACTATTTCCATAGGGAATAAATTTCCCGCACTACAACTACATGTACCCCAACTACGCATTGAGGGGGGAACCTGAAATGCCGACTCACTGGTGTGTCTCATCGTCTACATCCGTGTCCACCTCTTAATGGTAGTTTACGCCTCTTATTGTACACGCCGAAATCTATCAACAATATAATATCACATCATGTCAGTATCCATGCATACCAAGGAACTCCCATTATGCCGGGCCTACACACTTCATCAGGCATCAGCCAGTGCTGGGCGTCTACCATAGAACCTCATATGAGTTCCATTTGCAATAGAATCGCTCCTGGTTGAATAATCGCCCTTAAAGGGTAAAGAGCATTTACCCATCCCCACAACATCGTAGCATCGTCTCATAGGGAACTAGTTTCCATACTATTTCTAACATCCACATATGTATATAATATAACCATACATACTACTAATATTTTATTTTCGACCTAGGCCTCAGACCGAGGCTCGGATTAAGCATCTGAGTCATTTATCGGTCTTTTGCTATACCTAATCGGTCGACCGCTCGGGTTGAACGATCGACCAGTCGCTGTTTAAAGTTAGGATTTTTTCTTACAATTTATTTGATTTTAATTTATTAATAATTTCATACATTACCCTACACTTACAGTTTTTAGGCTTTACAATTCTTATGGATCTAAATTTATATTTGTCTCTTTTCAAAATCATTTTAATCTAGATTAACATCGATATAATCAAGTTATATAATAATAGGTTAGCAAAATTTATATCTAAGTATAATGAGTTTAACCTAGAATAACATATGTCTCTTGACCAGTTTGTACCAATTTAATTCACAAATTTAACTTAGTTTTAAACAATATAATTCTTAGACATAGTTCTAATATCCTAGATCGGATAGTGTAAATTAAAGTTAACTTAATCAGCTTATTAAAGTGTTCCCACTCACCTCAGATCCAAACTTGATCCAAACTTCGCACAAAAATTTACCCATGTTTGCTTGCCCCCTTCCTAGATCCATCGTCCTTGAATTCTCTTATTTATTTTTATTTTTTTATTGGTGAATTTATAAGTGGAGAGGAAAGAATTTGATAGAGTTTCAGTATACTGATGAACTTATAATGAATTAGGGTTTAGGACTACTCTGTATTTATAGGGGTTTTAGGTTAATATAGAGCATTGATTTACCCTGGTAGAATATTTGCTTTCATCTCGGACACTAATCATTTACTTCGCATGCAAGTAATTTTTTTGGTTCAATCACATTCGTTACTTCGTCCCTCAGATCTGCGACCTTCAACGTCAACCAATTGACCTCATATAGGGACAGGTCCACTGCTACCGGTCAAACGGTGGACCCGTGGGGTCTATCGCTTCGTTTCTTTTAAAGAAAGTTATATATTTTAATTCATTTTGTTTTCAACTGTTAAAATACTCGTAACTTCTCCATACTAACTTCGATTACAAAGTGTAATATATAAAAATTGTCCAAAAATCACTTCAAATACAATGGTGTAAGTTTCATAACCAAATTCAGACGTTTGCAAAGATTCTATTTTCTCTCTTGTTTTATTTAATTTAATTCTTTTATTAAATTTTCGACAGGTTACATTCTCCCTCCTTAAAAGGATATTATCCCGAAATCTCAAAGAATGGAAAAATGCAACTCGTACATGCAACAACCAATAGCTACAACCATCTACTCATTCATCATAATAAATTTCTAATACGATATATGTATATGTAATCATGAAATGCAAGTGAACCCATACTAATGCAGAGAGTAGGCGGTCTCCTGATCTAGTCAACCTCATGTCATGCAAGTGTTCATGCCATGTATCTGAAATGTATGCAACATCATAAGTAATTATACTTGCTATTCTACATGTTTGCGCAATCATTCAATCCATATGTAACATCCACATGCATGATACTCAATAAGATAAAGCAAATAAACAAGAGATGATATGAGTGTGCACACGCTATCTAAAGAGTACATTTTCCTAGTTGTGTAAAAGAAACAATCCAAATAATACATCCACTGGCAGCCATCATCCATGACTTATGCTAAAGACACGTTTGCAACCATTCTTACCATCCAATGGTCTCTACCTAAAGGGGTATACCAAGAAAAATCCTAATGCCTAAGTAATCTATACTAAATTTAAGTCAGAAATGTACCAGAAAAGTGTTATGTGTGAGTAGCTCGGATCTTCTCCTCAGACTCCTATGTACTCTCCACTAGATCGTCCCTCCATTGGACCTTAACCTTCTTTGTTGCAGAGTCGCTTTGTACTATAGTCAAGAATGCAAGTAGGTGCACGATGAATAAGTAACTCCCTCTCTACTTCCTCCTCCTCTAGTTGACTCTGCTCGACTACGGTAGCTGAATCATGGAAGCATTTTCGCAAGTGTGACACATGAAAACATCATGTACTCCCACTAACTTCTCAGGAAGCTCTACTCTATTTGAAAACTTTCCCATCCTACCAGTAATCAGGAAATGTCCTATAAATCTCAATTCTAGCTTTCCCAAACTACCATTCCCCCTCCCACTCCTTGGTAAACCATTGACGAAGTCCATAGAAATGCTCTCCCAGTTCCACTAAGGAATATCCAAGGGCTGAAACAATCCTCCCAGCTTCTTCTGCTCTGCCTTTACCCTCTGACATGTCATACATCGAGCTACATACTCCATGTAATGACCGCCCTACACCATCGACACCTAATATATCTAAATAGTGCACTGTAGCGGTGCTCGGTCGATACCGAGTGATCATCAATGAAGTAAATAAGCAACACAAAACCTGTCGTATATCTCATAATGTGTCGAATAAAATATAAAAGCAAACATATCAGATATAAAATAGGCGAGACAGTAAATAACTGAACGAATCACAACATCAGAGTATATAGATCCATATAGTAAACAACATAAGCAATAGAGTTATACATCAAATAATAACTCATAAACCGTCCCTAAATGGTAAGGCACTAGCAAGCTCCATAGTATTGTGCAGTGGAATAGCAAATGAGTAAATATAGTAATACGAGAGAATAGCCTCCTGCTTGCCACCTGTCCAACTCCATGTTCTCATTGGACCTGATATTCGTAATATACTCATTTAATATTACCCAAACTATTATGAACCAAAGCACAAAACCTAGGTCAAACA
The DNA here is from genome assembly GCA_030765085.1 of Allium cepa. Lineage (NCBI taxonomy): Eukaryota > Viridiplantae > Streptophyta > Magnoliopsida > Asparagales > Amaryllidaceae > Allium > Allium cepa. The sequence goes on along the minus strand of CM060934.1, from coordinate 537,780,381 downwards.
ATAGTTGCATGTGAGTGGTAGAAATCTAAAATACTATAAAGTCAATATACTAGGATAAATGGTATGGGAGACCATACCTGACATATCCCTACATCTATAGAGTTAGAACATACAATAGACATATGCTACTCTATGATAGTCATCATGTGAGACGACCGCCCTACACCACCGATGTTCATATGACCAAATAGTGCGTTACTGGAGCATCCGACTGGTGTAAGACCATTGTCAAGGGAATGAAAAAAATAGAGAATATGAATAGAGAAGAAGAGAAGAGAATGGAAGAGAAGAGGAATGGAGAAGAAGAGAATGAGAGAGAAGAGAAGGAAATAAAACATCACACAATAACATAACATACCGTATATCTCATGCCACATCAGATAAAATATAATAGTTGTGACGACCCGACTTTTTCTCCAAAGAAAAGTCGTATCATCTTGAAGAAAGAAACAGATAGAAAAGAGAAAAGAAAGAGAAGAAAGAAGAACAACATCAGAATCTCAACAGCGGAACGAATAAATTATATTAATAACATAAATATTACATAGTATACAACACTAATCAGTTACACTGAAATTACATCTCATAGTAGACAGTTATAAACACCTGTCTAGTTATACAACTCAATACAACTCAACAAAGAGATACCATTATAGAAAACACACGGCGGAACTATATATCTACAACGTAGAAGCCTCCTGCTCCATTGCTTCTCCATAATTCGTCAAAAGCAAACCTGAATCCCTTGGCTACTCATAAAAATTTGAGTACCCAAGAGTTTAAGAAAATAGGAGATAAACTCTGGGTCAGACATGGGTCTGGTGTGAGTAACAGGTTAAAGTTGCTTAACTTTGAAAATCCTTTGAAAAGAAAGGTATCACGTAAGACTTCCCATACATAAACATGGAAAAGTTTTTACCTTACGCTAACCAAAACATTTGATAGGAAATCCAGTGATATTATAATAGGTCTAGGGTTTTCAAATAAATATGAAATAGCCGAAATTGTTATATCTATTAAATTTCAGCTACTAGCCACAAAAGTGGGTAATACAATCAAAACCGTTGGCACTTATTGGATTTTGGATTCCATACAATGGCAGGTCTACTGGGGTACCGCCCGTCATAGTACGTGGCCTAGATCAACGTACCGAGGAGTCACCCTAACTCTCCTGCAACACAAGACCAGAACCATCCCTTACTGGACAGTCCCGAACAAGACAACCCCACAGTTGGTGTACATCCAACCGCCCACACAGTCGAAATAAAAAGGGACCTCTAGACAGGGGAAAATCTTGTCCTACTTGGGCATGACCCACTTAGCCTTGCTGCACCTCCCCTGTTTTAGCCATTCCGGTTGATGAGGCTTGAGGCTACGATTACCTTTAGAGAACACATCTCTTAGAATGCTCATCGTCCACCTGACGATGTTCTGAAAGCATTCAATCCATACAAGTTCGTTCTGGGTTCGAACGAAACCGAAGGCATTACCTCATTACACTCATTTTGGAATCACCCTCAGAGTTAACGACGATAACCCTTGCACTCTGAATCACCATCTCGAACCTATGAGAACTATCTCCGTCAAACTCATCACGGAATCACCCCCAGAGTTATACTGACGTATAGTCCTTACACATTGAGTCTTCACTCTTCACATAAGATTCACGACCTATCATTAATTTGGATCGATGTGGTTTACGGATATCCAAATATGGAAACCCGATCCCGGTCTCATCGAAATCCAAAGCGTGTCTTTTAAGGCAAGGTTGTTTTAAAGGTTTAAAACAATTCAATTATCTATATACACAGATAGATAAATCATAGATTCACAACAGACAATCAACATTATCATCACAACAGATAATCCATATTATCATTATCCAAAGGGTAATCCATATTAACATCACAATGCAACCAATGCATCCATATTACTCAACACTAATTATCTCATCTCTGAGATCAAATCATCCAAAGTAAACAACATCATCCATCTATATAAGCAATGATTAACCACACCAAATATAATTAATTTAAAATGAATTAAATTAATTATATCATTCTAATTAATTTAAAATGAATTAAATTAATTACTTCACCAACATCAACTTGCTTATATCATTATTGATTAATTATCAATCAATCAATTAATCATCAATCAATTATTCATTTTAATTAATCATCCCTGATTAATTAACCTTTAGTTACATTCAATTAATTATCCATTAATTAATTTCTCAAATTAATTATACTTAACCAAATACAGTAATTAATCTTTAATTACTTCACAAATTAATTACTATAATTAATTTCATTAATCCTTAATTAATTACATTAATTAATTCCTTCATTTATTAATTATTTACAAATAAATCCATTCTTAATTACTTCATTAATTATAATAATTAATGATCTCTAATTACATTTTTATTTAAATTAATTACATTAAGTAATTAATCTTTATTTAAACCATAATTGTTAATCACCCTTGATTAACTCCATTCAGTAATTAACTACCCTTAATTGCTTCACCAAATAAATTAATTACTCACTAATTAATTATCTCAAATTAATCCCTTGATTAATTCACAAAGTAATTATACTCAAATTACTTTCATCATCAAATCACATTCAATTAATTACATACAGTAATTACCCATAAATTACTTCCCTAAGTAATTTCTCTTCTTTTAATTACACTATGTAATTATACACCATAATCATCAAATGATTATTTTAAATTAATTAAACTGAATTAATTAACTTAATCTAATCAAATTAAACCCAATTAATTACAATAAGTAATTAATTCCTTAATTACTTCAATAGGAAATTATACTTAATAACTTACACAAATGATTATCTTTAAATTAATTAATCTAATTAATAATTAAAAATTAATCACATTAATTAATTATTAAATAATCCTTAGTTAATGACCTTCATTAACTATTTAACAATTCATTAATTATTTTTCTAAAACAATTAACTTATTTGAATCATTATTAATTAATCATTAATAACCATTAATTAACCCCTAATTATTTAATTAATTAAGTGTTAACTAAAACTTAATTAATCCATTATTATTTGATTAATTAATTATTAATCATTAATTAAAAACAAATTCTTATTTAATTAATTATTCTTAAAATTACAAGTTAATTTTTCAAAGAATAATTAATCTTAAACCCTTAAGATTAAACCCTTAATCATCATTTTATTAATTTATTAAATAAATTAATTATTTTCATTTAATTACCCTAAAAATTAAACGAAATACAAATCATTAAATTATTATTTAACTTTAACAAGTTTTAAAATCAAATATAAAACTTTTAAATGATAAATAATACTTTTATTATAAAAGATATTTTACAAAAGTTAAACAAATTTCTTTTTAAACTAAAACCATTTAAATTTTACATTATCATTCACATTTGTTTTAAACACTTAAATTTATAAAACTTAAATTTATTTTAAACCAAAGATTCAAATTCGGAATTGAATCAGTTTAAAACTTTATTTAAAACATCCTTTTACATTTCAATTTCAAATTTAAATTCAAATTTCTTTAAAACATTTTTAAACAATAATCCCTTTTAAAGTTTATTTAAACAAATTTGAATTTAAAAACTTCATTCATTTCCAGCTATGATTCAAATCAAAACTTGAATCCATAATATAAAACTGGATTTAAAACATAATTTAAATCTTTACTTTACACTAAAAAAAATCCAGTTTAAAATTTTAAAGTTATGTTTTCTAACCTGTACAAAATTAACTCGAGCTAACAATTACCATTTAAATTCATTAAAATCTTATAGGCACTGACATGTTACACATCCCTGTAACAACAGACCCACCCGAGCCCTCATAATCCCTACTTCGAGTCCCTTACTCCAAATCTTCGAGCCAAACGCAAAACAACCCGATACAAAACACGAGAATACAATCTTCCCCAAACAACAGCTAATACACCAGAATGATGTGCACCTGCACCACCACGGCCATCACCTCCGGCCTCTCGCGACCTCACGTGCAAGTCAACGGTCATCTCCCAGTGCCATTCTGACCCTCAATTAGAATGCAGAACCCCTAGTTCAAAATCGAGCATTTCAAGCTTCAAACAGGAGCAATGTCGAAACCTGAAATTCACTTCCAACTCCAAAACCCGATCACCAGAAAAGTTCCACCTCCGGCCACGACTTCATCCATACTTCGTCAATCACCAGCTTGAATCTCGAAGAACTCGATTGCTTTTATAAATTCCGACGATCAAATCTTTCGTGATGGACAGAAACTAGGGCTACGATCCTCAATCCCAAATTACTACTGTACCACTTCATTAATCCATCAACTTCCATTTTTCCCTTAATACTAGATCATCACACCATCAACCAGAGAAACAGTGGCCACCCTGACCTCCTAGGTTGTCAATTCTAACCCCAATCATGTTTTCTGGTTAAACCAGAAATATAAAATCACATGCAAACTAAAAATTCAAATTTTAGTTTTAAAAATCAAGTTATTGATCATGTAATTGGTATATAATCTTAATCAATGAATCAGACAAATTAAATTGCCACTTTCATATAATTAGTTCGTTGTATCCTGCTTCCTGAGACAGTACAGTTTTTTTTAATAAAATTAAATCTTTAACTTATGTTACATACAATACCTGTTTAAATCTTAATCTATAACAAGGTTTTGAATATAAGTTCATGATTTTGATCAGTGTTTAAGCTTGGAATGCTAGAACAGGCAACAGTAAACATGCATTCTACCATATATATATATATATATATATATATATATATATATATATACACACACACACAGGAGATTTAATCATATTTATCAACACACAAATCTTGTTTAACTCAGAAAAAAATAATCAACAAATATATTTATTCAATTAATTTTAAAATAAAATGTTACTCACAGATTTTTATAAGAGCAGAGCATCCATGTTTTAGCAAAGCTGGAACCTGAATGTTTCTTTGATCTTGAAAACTTCAAATTGCATCATTGTTTTGCCTTTTAAAAACTTTAGTCTTAATCTTTCTGCAAATGCCTTTGCTTCCTGATGCATGCATGTTTGTATGCTTTCCAGCAAATATGCAGGCTTCCAGAAAAAATGCATGCAGGACTTTGAAGTTGCAAATGAATTTCAGGTTTATGAATTTGCAGAATTGAATTGAGTTTTGAAGTTGCATGCAGGTTTGATAAAGTTGCAGTTGCAAATTTTATTTTCTCAGGTCAATGAATTGCATGTTTGTTTCCAGGTTCCAGGTGAAAAATGCAAACTTTAGAAAAGAAAATGCATGTAGTTTTGGTTGAAGTTTTAAAAACAGAAAAGATCTGCAGAACTTTGAATTGCAAATTGGTTTCATGTTAATGCTTTTGAAGAGCTACAGATAATTTGCATTTCAATTTTGAAAAGGGTTTCAGATAGTTTTGGTTTTAAGGGGAACAACGGTTTCAATTTTATTTTGAGGGAAAACAGATTTTGCTTTCTGTTTTGAAAAAAAGAAATTTTCAGATTTCATGGCTGAAGATCTTCTTAAGTTTGAAAAAAAAAGAATAGAAAAGAAGGTAGAATGAGGAGCAAAGTTTTTATATAAGAATTTTTTTGATTTAATTAAAAGAAAATAAAAAGAAACCTAAAAGGACACTTGTTCTTATTTTAAACATTTGTCACTTTGTTTTATTATATGACTAACACATGTCTATTAAGTGTTAGGAGATTAACACATGTATTTTAAATATTCTAATTTTAATTTAAAATTGTTTATGAATTTTTAAATCTTAATTTGCTATTTCTTATGTATATATAAATGAATTTATATCTTTTTAAATTTAAAAGAAATGAAACAACAAATTTAAAATATAAGCTTATTCAAAAATATTTAAGTATTTATTCAATTAAATTTCAAAACATTGAATTCAAATTTAAATTAAATTATAAATCCAAGTTTAAAATCAAGTTATATATAGATGCATATATAACTCTTATAAAAATTTAAAATAACAAATCTATCTCTAACAAAATTTAGTTATGTTTATGAAAAACTAAGCATTATAATTATTATCTAAAAAAATAACAAATTAAACAATATTAAATAATTTATAAAAGTGATTATAAACAAATTAAGATCATTTGTAATTTGTATTTTAAATTCTTATATATATAAATTCAAACAATATTTTAAAAAGAAAAATAAAATAAAGCTTTAATGTTAATCAAATTTTAAATTCATCTTTAAGCTAATTAAAATATAATTTTAAACAAATAAGATTTTCCATAAGTATAAACCATAAAATTATTTATTAAATTGTGTTGAAAAGTTAAATTTAAATTTAGATCAAATTCCCAACTTACCAAATATAAATTTAAAACTAGAAAATTGATTCATTTACTAATCACCAAATCAAAGTTTATCGATTTACAATATATACAATTATATATATTATAAATAGAAAACAATTTATTTACTTTAAAAAGATATAATCTTCCAATTTAAATATTTATTAAAAGAAGATTATTAGATCAATTCAAAATTTATTATCTAAAATTATCAAATCAATTTAATTTTCAACACAGATTATTAAATTTATATTGCCAAATTTTCGGGATATCACAATAGTCATCACAAATATACAACAGGTGAGATAGTTATAACAATATAAACCACAAAATCAGAGTAAACAGGCTCATATAGTTATACAAATAGTAATAGAGTTTATACAACTGATAAATAAACTCAACCGATAAACTGTCTCGAAAAAATAATAAGTCAACACTGTCTAGGCTCCATAATGTCACACAACGGAATAAACAATAATAATTAAAAATATAAATATGAGAAATCATCACCATCTACTAGTCCATCTGCACAGCTCCAAGTGCTATTTACACCTGCTATCTAGTCTGATTATGTAAGAGCACCTAAAATATTAAGAAGCAAAGCATAAAACCCCGAGTCAAAAAATAATCGGGTGTAAGCGATAAGTAATCTTAAAACATTATAAAAGTCAGTATAGAATACGGAATAGAGGGTACAGAGAATCATACCTGACCTATCCCTATGTCCACAGAGTTAGCACATAACATCGAATATATGCTACTCTATGATAGTCATCATGGGTATGCTATACATCTAAGTATAAAGGGTGTGTAGATATCTGCATCGACAATATCTACATTTTGTGACATCCCTAAGGCGATAAATAGCCAAACAAACATGGCATCCATCATCCATCCTCAATTCACTCACTCAGTACGTTGGATATATGATTCTCTTATGGCCACCCCCATAGAGCCAAGGACTACTCAATGTCCTAAATTCCCGTTACTTGAATCCATGCCGCTCAATTAGCTAGGAACGAGACCATCCGTCCAATAGTCTAGGGAACGGATCGGTAAACATCCTTTGATTCGAGGTGCACCCATTAACCTATATGAGCATCCTCACATACCCTTGCTTTGTGAGTGCACTGAAACTTACGAATATCAATGATCCCTTTGCACAAGTCATCCATAGTAGAGCTCATTTCAGAACTGTCCTTAGAACTCCCGTTTGAAGTCTTCACGGTTGGGAACTACTCTAAACAATCATCATAAGTCATACAGTGTCATTATGCATCCCATAACCCTCCTTCAATATTTCTATCCATCCGACTTGTCATCGCCTACTCTACATCCCGAAGTACAGCTATCCATCGTCGAACCCGTCACTTCCCATCATGGAATCATCATCATTGAATCATGGAGTCATCGCGTCGAAGCATCACGTCTTGACTTCAGAGCAAAAACCACTCGTCAAAGAGCAGTAACACCAAAATTGAACCTTAAACGAACAAACAATCCATCACATCCTACTCCTTGAAGCTGTTTCATCGTCCATGTCCAAATTGGCCAAATCAGTCGTTATCAATAATGGTAGATATCGACCACTCTAGAGTAGTCGATAATGACCACTTTAGTCATGTACTTAACCAAAAATGGTTAAATACAAGCCAAATGAAGACGTCCGACATCTTCCCTAAAGTCCAAAGCACATATCCAAGTCTAAGTCCTTCATCTTCAGGTCAGTCGACACGCACCAATTCTCCTCCATATATTATCCTATCCACTCGAGTTTATCATCGGTCTGTGCGTTTAATCAATATGCACGAAACTCTATCACATCATTTGAGTCCTCATCGTGTGTGAATTCGATCGGTATACACTAAACTCTATTCAACGGGATTTTCCTATATCGCTTTCAAACGATGTTTTCAACCAACTAACAAATAAGCGAACATGCAACCAACAACATAGAAATATCTGTAATAACCTATTTATATCTATAATAACACAATACAATCCATCCAAGCAACTATTATGGGATAATATAGGATTAATATTAGTATAGTCTAAATCTATCAATATTGTCGAAATAGTCCATAAACGGGAAAAATGTGATATTTAACTTAAAATATTAATAAATTTTTTTAATTCTTTTTATAAAATAAGATATAGGTTTAACTATTTTAGAAATCATGTTTTAAAGTTAGAAAACATTTCAAAGCGTCGTTTTAATACTATACTAACAATCATAGTATGGTGAAAGACAATATCACCCACCTCAAGCAAATGTGTCCAAACCAGTGCTAAGTCCTAGAGCTCCCCTTCATGAGCACAATGCAAGAAACCACGTCCAAAACGTACCTCGTATGCAAAAGTTATGGATAATATAAGAAATCAATACACGTGTGTGTATATATATATATATATATATATATAAACTAAATTAACCAATCCAAGTTAACCTTATTAATAAATTTTTGAAAAACAAAAGAGAAAGTGTATGACTTGTATGCATAGAAGATGCAGACTTGATTCTATTGAAATGGAATTTGTAAATTTTGGATATGACTTGAGTGAGGAATAAATATATTCTTTCCAATCATCCCTTGGATTGAAAATAGGCTGTCTATTCAAAGATACTCCTTAGAATAGCGACTTACAGGTACAGAGTTTACATTGCATATGAAGTGTGTGTTAACAATGTATTATATAGTCGATTCTTTTATCTTAGGTTAAAACTTTCCTTTGGTTAGGATTTAGTTTACATTTAGGATTATGACTTTTGTGGTTGCATTGGTTGAACAGAATAATATTTCTCTTGTTTGAATGTTTACTTAGCTTTAGATTGTAGAACTTAAGATGGAATGTTTGGATAATGGAGGAGATGATACTTTGAGTATTAAAACTCATTGGATATTGGAAGAAATGATATCATAAGCATAATGATACCGCTTGAGTTGGTTCAGAAGTTTGGATGGAAGATGTGTTATGTTTACCAGGTTAAGACATTGATCACTTTGGATGTTCTTAAGTGAAGAATAAATCGTATGATGACATAAATCTTTTGGATTTGTTCAAGTAAGACACCGACCACTTTAGAGTTTCCTTGCCTTAACAATCTGAAAGATGACTTAAGTAATCTACTACTGGATAAGTTAGGTGTTAATTATGTGTAATTAGGAATGGTATAAGAGATTGCAATTTTGTGTGGGCATATTGGCTCTAAGGCTACCCGTTGTTATGCATTGTAGCATTATTAATTTGAGATGGTAGCATAGATTCAAAAGTTGTAGATATATACATATATTTATAGTTGATGTTTAGGAATGAGTTTATGCCAGTAGCAGGGTTTGCTAGATTAAGTTAGGAGAACAATTTGGTCTAAGCCAATTGAAAAATGGAGGAGTAAAACCGATCTTTTCAATTTGATTTATTTCCATAGTGTTTCCCTTTTGACTGATTATAGTTTAGTTAACATCTAGGTTTGGCTGAATTATTGATTGAACTTGTTTTTTTATGTATTGATTCGTTATTATCTTGATACGTTTTGTATGTTGTGATTTCATGATTTGTGTTATATATAAGTTTACTATATGATATGCTAGTGTTATTGGTTATGCATACATATAGAATTTATATGATCACCTTAAGATGCTCGCATCATGCTTTATATGTTATGTCATATCACTCATATAGGAGGGCTCAAATGTTAGATATTTTCATACATAACGTCATATGTATCCGCATACATATCATGATGTTATGTTGTTGGTTGCATTTCATAATGTACACAAGCACCACTATATACATACATACATACATACACACATACATATATATATATATATATATATATATATATATATATATATATATATATATATATAAGTTAATGGACACATGGCACTGGTGATTTTTCTGATTTTTCTATGTTATGTACGAATGCTTGGTATGATTGGTTTCTTTGTTGTATGGATGATTGTTTGGATAAATGATTGTATGATTGACTATACGTTAGATATGTTGCTGCTATAAGAAAATACGAGACTTTCTTTGTTCCTTGGGAATTTCAAGGATGAAATTCTTGTAAGGGAGGAAGAATGTAATACTCCAGAAAATCGTTTGTAACTTTAATAAAAAAATAAAAAAAAATGAAAACGTGAAAAATATTGGATTTAATATATTAATTAAATAAATAAATTATATGGAGAGGCAAAATAGTAATTTTACAAATAGTGGAATGTGAAGATGAAAACAGCGTCATTGCGACTGTCTCATTTTTTTGAGTCGAGTATAGTACATTCACTTGTTTCATTTGGAGTCTGTATGAAAGAATTATGGAAAAACTAGTGATCAAATTAAAAAGGCATCGAAAATGAGATTTGAGTTTGAAAATTTGAACAGACAGTTAGATGGTTTCCCTACTAAGATAAAAACTGAAGTACGTACTCAAACTTCTCATTTTTGAAACTACTATGTACTCTTCTTTCTTCATTTCTACAAAAAACCACTTCACTAAAATCAAAATAACTTTTTCAAACTTAATTGATTCAAAAAAACTAGATGCAATGTGAAGCTACCGTATTATACTACAATTCAGTAGCGAATTAGAGGAGAAATGGAATATCCCCTATTTTGAGGCATGAAACTAAGCACTATAGATGCTGTAATCATCCATAGTATTCATTTCTGGTGACAAAATATAGCTATGTTAATTATATTAATAATCAGAAGCATGTGAATATGAAAATATTAAACATAATTTTTATTAACAAATTTTCACATTTCATATTTATTACATAATCCCATTCACAAATCCACGTTTAGAGAGATTATAATTATTACAAAATACATCAAGAGCGACATATGAAGATGCCCCTTTGGTTAATCAAAGTCCAACACTTGGAAATTATATAACTTGCCATTACATATATACGGACAAAAGCAAACAACATAGCGGATTAGATAAGTATCCTAAATAGCTAGATTGCCTCCTGCACGTCTCCGAAAGCTTATTCTTCTAACTAGAAACTTAAAAACCCTTACTCCCGACCTACTCAAACTGGTACCTGAGAGTTTAAGGGGAAAAAGAAAAACTTTGGGTCAGACAACAGTCTGGTATGAATAATAACCTACCATCCTAAACCAATTAGATATCTAGTGAGACCACGCCGCTATGTGTAACAAGTTTCTCCTTACTAGTATCTAAGCTAAAATATGTCAACCATATCTGTGCTCCTGCATCCAATGGTATAACATAATAATATACCGATATGCGAACATGCAATATACACTAGATTACCTACCCAAATTATTAGACTACCTATCTAAATTTTCATTGACTATCCGTCTTATACTTAAGTGGGCCACCCATCTCATGTATATTAATTCTTTGGATTATCCATCCTCTACCATGTTGACTACCCATCACCCATGGTTTCACTAACAAAATTATGTGTACTATCCTTCTTACATGTAATTATTACTCGGATTACCCATCCCTTATTATATGGACTACAATTCACACATGGTTTAGATATTTAAATTAAGTGGACTACCGATCACACATATCCCATTCATTTAAAATTGATGTGGACAATCCATCACACATTCCATTGTTTTTCTAGGTTAACAATAAACCCTTCATTCACCTCATAGAGACTGTCTATCTCCGGCATGATGTGGACTATCCATCTCACATCCCATAACTTTCCAAGAATGACCATAAACCCATCACTTAAAAATTTAATTCATGTTACCCACATGTTTAGCCTATGTATATTGGTTTCCTCAATTACGTAATCTTCCCTTAAATTTATAACATCTCACAATGACATGCGTTGGTATCTCCAATGATCCGTGTCAAATTAATTAAAACACACATTGGTATCCCCAATGATTAGTGTTGAGTTTATTCTACCTTGGTACCACCAATAAATAACGTTAACATTGGTATCCCCAATTAGGGTTTAAGTCGAAGTCAGAAAACATAAGACTCGCTGACTTTAAATAGGTTAGTATAGATCAATGTCGACATCGTTAACGATGACGATAAAGAGGCATAAGGCTCTCCACCTTTAATAAGATAACATATAACACATCAACATTAAAACAGTGCCGACCTCTATCCAAGGTTAAAGACAAAAATTAAGTTCTTTTAAGTACAAAATTCCATGTCGAAGATGATGTCGCCGACATAGATAATATATAGGTTACCTACCTTTATCAAAACAAAGCTCAGTGTTTTTATAAGCAAGAACAATGCTGTCGACGCTGATGAATAATAGCATTAAGACAATCGGCATCATTATAAAAACATACTTGTATACCTCAACTATTATGCCACCGAATATATATATATATATATATATATATATATATATATATATATATATATATATATAGGGTCGATGTTAAAACAGACAACATCAATGACTTGGTGTCAAACACAATCGAATTGGAAGGGTGCGGCATCGCTTTAAAACAATCGTAAAGACATGCGGTGTCATTGATGGCAGTGTAAACGAAGGCGGCCTCAATGATCATTACACTAAACTTTTAAACCTTTATAGGTATCACGATAAGGCTATGCCAGCAACGATAAGTTGTCGATGAGATCGGTATTGATATGGTTAAAATCATTCCATATCTACTGAAGTGGCTATCCTAAACTTCCCTTCATATCGACGTCGACATTTATAGGTGTGACGCTTCTACAGGCGCGGCAACGATGTAATGGCATGGCATTATCAAATTATCATGAAGACTGGTTTATTTCTATTAAAAGTAAATACCTTTCTACAAATCTTACTCTTTGTCAGATTCCTATTAGGTAATAAAATTCTGATACCCAAATATTTTTCAAAATTCTGGCGCACTTAGTTTTCAAATTACCAAAACATTGATCAAACTAATTGATTAATACCCTTTATTAATTATCCATTTAATGCTTATCTAGCATAATAAATTCATAGTAATTTGAAATCACTTGGAAAAAGTCCTCAAAAATTCAAGAAATTCAAAAATACCATATTCTTTACCCTAAAAATTTCGGGGCCAAAAACTATATTTAATTATTTTTAACAATTAGAACCCGAAATTAATCTAATTTCCACCTTATGATAATAAAATATTTATTTTAATTTGGAAAATTATGGAAATAGAAACCCATCTCCAAAATATCAATTGACACGACATATCAAAAATTCAAATCATTTGAAGATTAAAAACCTAGGTTTTGTCCGTAGAACCCTCTCAAATAATTTCATAAAAAATCCCAAAATCATTACTCTATCCAAGAAATGATTAAACAACCATAACTTGGCAAAAATCATCAAAAGGATTCAGATACTAACCATAGCCAAATTCAAAAACAATCAAAAGAGATGTATCATGTATTATTCACCAGTATATTAGTTGTTGAAGTTGAGATTTGTGGTTATTTTAGTCTCCCTTAGCTTTCTCTTGAATCCTCTTTTGATTTGTGATCCTCCTTGGCTAGTTTAATGGCCAGCCTTAACTTCTTATCTTTGATTGTTTTGATGTTATGAAAAATGAGAATGATATGAAGGGGAGAGGGTTTATGAGTTAAAAATGATAGATCTACCTATTCTGCCCCTCTCATGTATTCTCCTTTATGTTAAGTTCTAAAACAATCTTAATAACCAACTAGTAATGGCTCGACCTCATAAAATTTTAATTCTCATTCTTCTTAACCATTTACATTATTCAATTTAATCTATCTAAATAAATATCTTGAATAATGTTAAATTAAAATTTGAGGTGTTACACGAATCTCAAAGGTTAGAGGAGCAGAAAACCCAAATAGCAAGACAATTTATTTGGATTGACCATTAGTGAGTGATCTACGCCCGAATCTTTGCTTAATGCAAGAATGTTACAATATGATCCGTAAGCTATGTTTAGCTTAGTAACTCATTTATATACACTTAATTTCAAATTAATCATGGATGGAGGGATTTGGGTTAATTAAAGTATTAAAAACCAAGTTTAAGTAAAATTCTAGAAATATGAAGTATAATACTTGTATTTATGAAACAATCGACATGTTCAGACTTGGAAACCTAAACTAGGATATAAGGATGCTCTACGATAACCTAAGGTAAAATAGTGGTGGTCGGAGTTGAAATGGAGGCGAAAACTACAAATTTCTTGAAACCCGAACCTTTAGGAAACATGTACACAAGTCCACCTGTGGGCAGTATTCCTTCCAGATTGAACCTTGGACATAAAGCCCAAATAAATATTAACTAATCGGTTCGACCCTTATTTTCTCTTGCATTATGAAGGGTGATCCAATAAGTAACAATATGAATGACGGTGATAAGGAATAAGTGATTACATGAGATGGGTTTTGGTTATTAATTGAAGTGATATATGTGATATGATATATATATATATATAGTATGATTTTTGATATGATGGTGAATACCTATGGGAACAAGACTGGGACGTTGGTTAAATGTCCTAGAATGTACTCATAGAATATGTAACGAGAACTTGTGACATGGGAAGTTGTCCAGGTAGATTGCATGACGAGAACTGTGAGATAAGGAGTTGTCCAAGTAGATTATGTGATGAGAACAAGTGATACAAGGAGCTGTCCAAGTAGATTATGTGACGAGAACTTGTGGTAAGGGATGTTGTCCAAGTAAATTGCATGACGATAGACAACATGCTCCCTAGATGGGAAGGGGTTCATACCAAGGGGTGAGTTTGTAATAATACGATATAGCTAGATATGTAAGGTAGATTGCATGATGGCAAACAACAGGCTCCCGGGATAGGCAAGGGTTCAAACCAGAGGTGAGTCTGTATTTATATGACATGGCTAGATACATGATTTTTACGTATAGAGGATGTCTGAACATGTGGTGGTCGAAAGATAGACACAAATCATGTAATAATATTTTTTTTATCATACTTAGACTATAGTATAGTCCACTCACCAGACTTATGTCTGACCCACTCTTATTTGTCCCCTTTTATATATATACTTCGGTTATGGAGGTTGGAGACGACATGGTATCGGAGACAATGGTTGATTTGAGTATATTGAATATGAAGAAGTTAAATGTTGTACCTGGATTTGACTCTGTGTGTATGTGTTTGGATTATACCTATATTTCATATATGTTATGGTGATGTGACTATATTATTAATTATGTATTATATTTAATTCATTGAGTTATGAGACTCTAAAAGTAGACAATATTAGTTAGAATTGTTTCTGATATATGTCTATGACTTTGACTTTATCTATAGTTCATCTCACACCAACGACTCATCTTTTCTACCCTCGGAGGTTAATATCGGTTTCAGACATTGGACCCAAAGGTTGAAAAGGGAGGTTGTCACGGTATGATTATTAGATGTTTGAATGGTTGAAAATGCCGATCGAATGGCGATGTAGATTACGATCTGTTCTTCGATTATCAATGACCAGGAAATTCAAAGTGGTCAGATCGATATGCGATCTATATGAGGAAACAAGGAAGGCTTCATAAGGTTGCACACCAAATTTCAAGTTAATTAGAGTTAGTATGGTCAAGATATAAGAATTCAAAGTATGGATCGATAATGATCCATGGTCCTAGATCAACTGATCCACAAACTCAAATTGCTCAGATTAGGGTGCGATCGATAGGAGGCGAATAAGATGGTCTTTAGAGGTTGCACACTAAGTTTCGAGATGTTTATAGTTGGTAGGTTCAAATTATGGCCTTTTGAAGTTTCATCTCCATGGATTGATATTGATCCATGAGGGTTGACCCAATCAATATGCGATCCATAGTGGAGCATGGGGAGATGTGCTAGAGCTCATATATGAAGTCTAGGATCGTTGGTGATGGATCGATGGTGATGGATCAGTGGGGATGGTTCTGTGGTTATGGATCGGTGATGATCAATGGGTTTTGTCCCAAACTTGGTGAGATCGGTATGAGGTAACAAGGAAGGCCCCATAAGCCTACGCTTTAAATTTATGTCGTTTAGATTCCATATATGCAACATATTCATGGATCGGTGGGGACATCAAGAGTATGGATCGTTGGTGGATTGCTTCTGGACATGCTTTGGGTTATTAGGGTAAAAACTTGAGTATGACTTGGGGCATTTTTAGGGAAATAAAAATAAGCTAAGTCAAGGATCAGTACCGGTCCTTCATCATTCTTGGAGAAATTTCTAAATTTACCTTGGTTCAACTCACTACAAGAAAAAGGCAGAATACCGACAGCCAAGACCGACGGCTTCCGACGGCCATTTTCCGACGGCTTTCGACGGGCCGTCGGCGGCCGTCGGAAGCCGTCGCAAATTTGCGATTATACCAGCCAGCCGAGCCCTTTCTTCCTCCTCCATTTCATACGAAAAAAACCCAAAAAACCCCCCAAATTCAACCCCTAAGCTTCCAATCCCTAATTTTTAGCTTCCGGATCTTCCAACGCACTCTAATCAAGCTTCAGTACTCTTAATCTCAGGTATAATCTCTTATTTTTATGAAAAATTCAGTTTTTACCCTAATTATAGATTTGCATAAATTGATAAATTAGGGCGAATTAATGATTGCAATTGTTTCCACTAGCGTAATAACGGTTTATAGCATCACATGGTATACCAATTTCATCTTTTATCGTGAAATTGTGATAAACACGTATAATTTGTGCATGTTCATGTATATGTATTTTGTTGTGTATGCCTTGATTCGACGATTGTATACGTTATTTGGAATAAGATAAAATGATTGAATGAACTAGGAGTATTATATTGTGCACGTTTTTACTTATGACACAAAAAAAATGCATTACTCTAAATTATAATTGTGTGTATTGAAAAATGACAAAATGTTAAACCAGCCCTAAGTTGATGCGTAATACGTCGAATAAATGTGTGAAATTAATATATAAATGTGAACAGTGAGTAAAACTGTATTTTTGAGTAAAATGCGCGCATGTTAACCGACAAATGTCCCTTAGAGAGTTTTTGGCCCCGTCTGACGAGTGTTGTACATGATCGTTGTATAAATAGTCGTTTTTTTCGAAAAACGACCATTTATATTCATCTGGTACAATGTTTGTCGGATTTGTCCCTGTATTGGACAAGTTATGAACACAGTAAGAATTTACATTTTGTATACTACTTCGTCTCAAACGGTTCATAAAATTTCGCCCTAACTTTTCTTTTTTGTTTCCTGCGTACACGCATTTGTGTACAATGCAGGGAACAAAAGGGAAATGCTGCCGAAATTTTATTGAATCGTTTGGGACGAAGTAATATACGAAATGTAAATGCTTACTGTGTTTGTAATGGGAGGTAGGATGTCTGACCAATGAAAAAAAATTATATATTTTTAATCGTTACGTACGTTAAAAAATGAAATGTGCCCTATTTGAAAATATTTTTAAATTTGTGAAGTTGTTCTTTAAATTCAAAATATTATACGAACATGAAAATAATCTTTTTCGAATGTGTATTCTTCAAAATAAATATTAAATTTTGAACTTCTCATTTTGTCAAATAGGAAAAATGATTGATTATTTTGTTGATCGAAGGAGATGGATGTACCAAAGAAAAGGAATGAGGGGCTCAATAAAAGAAGATTTTTATAACGGTATAAACGTGTTTGTTGAATTCGCCTTAAGTAATAACGGAAACGATCCAGAAATTCGTTGTCCGTGTAGTAGGTGTAGACATTTGAAGTTTTTGTTACCAGATATTGTGAAAGTTCATTTGTGCCAACACGGTTTCACACCCGAATATTATGTTTGGGATCGGCATGGAGAAGTTGTAGCAAATACTTCTGTAGAGTCTGAAAGTGTCGTTAACGAAATAGTTTCAACGACCCGTATAGAAAATATGGTCGAAGATGCAGCACGATCAATGTTTCCTATGGTTGAAGTTGACGACGATGATGTAAATGTTGAAGAACCAAATATTGAAGCTAAGAAAATTTATGATTTACTAGATGCAGCTAAAAAACCTATTTGGGATGGTTGTAAAAGCGGCACGCAGCTGTCAGTAATCGCAGAATACATTGCGATGAAGTCAAAATACAACATCACTGAAGCTGGGTTTACGGCTGTTGTACAAGCTGCAAAAAGACATATGCCGCCCGATAATCTAATGTGTGAAAATCACTACGAAGTTAAAAAACTTATGTCGGCTTTTGGTTTACCGTATCAGAAAATAGATACATGTTTAAAAGGATGCATGTTGTTTTGGAAAGAAGACGCAAACCTTAGAAATTGTAAAGTTTGTAACCAGGAGAGATACAAACCAAGAAAAAAGAAGGGTAAGGAAGTTCCGTACGCATGCTGTTGAGCATGTTAATCCAGACGGGACTGTTTCGTACACATGGCAGGACGATAAATCCAGTAAAAGCCATGTAAGCATATTTCATTTTATTCAGTATTAGTAATTGTTTTAGTTGTCAAATTATTATGAAATAAGATATGATATTATTAATTTGTCAATGCAGGAGATGTTTATGGAGCAGCGACAGAAACTCCTTTCTGATACGGGTCGAGAGCAGCTGACGACCGATGAAGAGGACATTATTTTTGAGTCCGTTATGAGTCCACCAGAGCATGGTCGACGATACGGATTTGGCAATTTAGCGGTAAATAATTTAATTTTTCTTAAAATACTTAAAATATGATATTCTTACCTTTTCAAAACAATAAACTTTGATTTTATTTATTTTTCAATTATTGCAGTCCAGTAGTCAGAGTAGGAGACGGCGGAGTAGACCTCAGAGCGAGCTAGCAAGTATAGAAGAATTACAGACTAGAGTTCAACAGTTGGAGGAGCAGAACCGCCAACAGGCCATGCAGACGGCACAGTTATTTGAGTACATGCAGCAGTTTGGTGGCCGCTTCCCTTCATCGGCTGGCTCTGGATCTGGGGCAGATTGATTCATTGCTTTCTAATTCGTTCGTGCAGGTATGTTTAGTTTTAGTTTACAATGATTTGGTAGAAGGAACAATTAATTGTTGATATGTATAATTATGTATAATACACTTGGTTCTGTAGCTGTATCAGGATATGCATGATTAGAACAGTTATTGTTAGTATTATTGTTAATGTTGGAATGTTATGTATATTTTGTATTTTATTTTTATTCTAATTTAGTTTATTTCTGTGTCTATTGAATATTTTGGAGTATTGGTTTGCATGTTTGGTTGGATTATTGTTTATTTGATTGTGCAGTATTGATATTGTAGTGTTTGGAAGAGAAATGTGGTTGGAAGGCTCTATTTGCAGCAGATTTTAAAAAAAAACAACAGGTTTCCGACGGCTTCCGACGGCTCTCGACGGCTTATTGGTCGAAATTTTCCGGCGGTTTCCGACGGGTTCCGACGGCTTATTGGCCTGATTTCCGACGGTTTCCGACGGTTTCCGACGGCCGTCGGAAGCCGTCGGAAACCGCCGGAAACCGCCGGAAACCGTCGATAATGTATACGGCATCACCCGTCGGTAGCCGTCGGAAATACTGCTCCCCGACGCCTTCATTTCCGACGGCTTTTTCCGACGGCCGCCGACGGCTTCCGACGGCCGCCGACGGTTTTCAGCCGTCGGAAATCCCCCCTCCCCTTGTAGTGACTTCAGGTCAACAAAATTTAGGTCCTGCATCAGGTCATTAAAGCAAAAACTCGGGTTTGACTTTGGGCCTACCCTGAAATGAGTTTTCCAAGGACTATTTCGACGATTTTCCACGGGGACCACTCGTGACTCAACGATAGGGTTTCTATGATGAGAAGTGATGGCTTCGACGATGAATAGCTATACTTCAAGATGTAGAGTGGGCGATGACGAGTCAGATTAAGGGAACTGTTGGAGGAAGGTTACAGGACGAATGATGATATTATACGAGTAATGATGACTATCTTTAATTATTCCTAACCACGATGACTTCAAACGGGAGTCTTAAGGACAGTTCCAGGATGCGGATGAGCTCTGTTACGGATGACATGTGCAAAGGGATTATTGATACTCAAGATGACGAGGTACACTCCTGAGATAAAGGTACATGAGATGAGAGTCCCTTGACGTTAGGACCTGATCTGCCCAGACCCCATAGTCTTTTGATGTTAGGACCTGGGTAGGGTTATATACTATAGTGCATTGATGTGAGGATATAGTGATGATATGGCAGAGTTCCTTGAAGTTAGAACCTGTCTGTAACCTGATGGATCGAGTGGCCGAGGACGTCGAGTAGTCCTTGATGATGAGATGGGGTATAAGAGTGTCATATATCCAACGCATTGAGTGAGTGAATGTGAGGATGGATGATGGATGCTATGCTTGCTTTGATTGTTTATCACCTTAGGGATGTCACCTGATGCTGATATTATTTATGTATAAGTCTTGACACCCTTAGTACCTTGATGTATAGTACACCCATGATGCAACGACCTGTATTTTTATGTATCGGAGGATCGTAAAATATTATTCTTAAATTCATATTGGGCCATGTGACTCTAGAACTTTGAACGCTGTCAAGTATTGACATTTTTAACCCATTGTAATTTTATTGGCCAATTTTGATCCACATTTATTTTCGATGTTTTGGTAGTTACACATTTAATTTATGTCGATATACGTGAAACGATGCACCGGAGAATTTGGACGAACGGAAAACATCCTGGGATCAAAGAGTACATTTATGAGCCACGCAGTTGAAAATTTTCAAGATCGAACGTTCCGACAACCCGTGTGTCTTAAAAAGGTCCGAAAATAGCGTTCTGAAGCACAGTCTCAGATTTCGATTATAGTTGTACTGCTGGAACAGAAAAAATGCAAAGATTAATACGCTTAAAGAATCGTCGCAATGAATATTCCTGGATTCCGTACGGGCACAAATTGTGAGTTAATTTTGAAATTCGAAGAAAAAAGGTTATACATAATCTCTAACCCTACCCTTGGGCTATAAATACATCACTTTCTTTCCTGGCTGCATGATATCATTGCTTCGTAAAACTTAAGTTCCTCACCCTGGCAACCCACTCACATCTTCTCTTTCCTCTCTTCTTGCTCACTCGAACAAGGGTCATTTCCAAGAAAATAAAATTTGGGCCTCTATATTTTTCCAAAGGCTACACAGCCATGCCCTTGGATCAACTCGACTTCAACTGTGGCAGTCGAACATTACGGACCCGGCAAGTGGGTAGTTTTTAGAGGAGATTTGAATAGAGAAATGATTATATGGGTTTTGTCGTGTCGGTGAGAGGATTTCAGAAATGTAAATATCAGAGGTTGAAGATGATCATATTATTGGCAGTTCATTGGAAAAATTTTGGACTAATTGGGTTATCAATATTTTTCAGCTGGTGGCGTGCCATTGGGGTTGTCGGGAGAGGATCAGAGTGGCTGTAATAGTACGAAGCAAGGGTCGGGGGAGCTACGCGGCCTTGCCGCGCTGAGATGCCTGCGCGGTTTGTCACATGAGAGACTGGTACCCCGAGCTGGGGTCGAAAACTGTGGCAAGTGGTGTAGGGTTGGCAACAGCAAGGTGCTAGCGATGTGCTTACTCGCGGTCGTAAGGAGGAGCTACTGATGTGTTACATTCATTGATTTTGCGTGCGTGAAAAAAGGAGCTACATGAAATGGTAAAGTAGCATGCACCATTGGAGTTGGAAAGCATGTTACGTGAGCTATAGGGAATGACGTAAGTGAGAGGTAATTATGATTAAATAATTTTCATTAATCATCGTGAAAAACTTGAACTCACTCTACTTTATGGTACTTTTTAATTTTCTTTAGTATCCATTTAATCTTGTACATCTATTCTTAAATTCATCAAATTGGATTTATCTTAATAGTTCAAAAATCCATTTTCAAAACTCTTTGTCCACTCCATTAAAATTACTTCTTATAATACACTTGCTACCAATCAAATTTAGAATATCTTTTATAAATAGAAGTTACAATTATTTATTTTCCAAATCATATTTATCTATATAAAATTTTGAATATTTCGTCACATCCATAAATAACATAAACCCATATGATCTTAACACCCATCTATACTTGGGTACTTTCACGAACTCATCCAATATACCAAAATACTTATACTCTTATAGTCTCACACCAAATATAATCCAACATATTCTCTATAATCCAGAATTCATGCCTAGTAACATTCACAACAAAATCCAAGCTCAATTCATTTTCTAATAATAACCAATCATTGCTTTCCCTTATCATTTTACTGACTTACTACCCTTTTATATCACAAACGAGACAACTCAATTGGGACGGTGCCTTGCCAATAAAATTGAACAAACAAAATAGTAACATAGTAACATCTTATGCCATAATCTATCTAGGAATATCGAAAAAGAGATGATGTCCTAACATAGTGAACATGCCATCAAACTCATGTCACCTCTAATATAAATCAAATACTCGCCATCACGTCCTTTACTCAAATATCAAAAATCATTGACTATCGCCCAAAACATATACAATAATCACTCGCTTGGAAACATCCATCCAAGTCATATAACATAGATAGCATAACGTTATCTGCAACTTCTGGTCAACAACACCCATTCTCCGATAACCTCAAACAATCTACCTTAACGATGCCATCAAACAATAAAGTAATCTGAATATCATTCAAATTTATGTACTATGGATTGATCATTGAGTTAGATTACATAGTATCATCATTGGGCTACCGGGACCCTGTCATAAATAAATCCTAGACCATTTAAAAAATTCTTCATCCATATCTCAAAATATTTTCAATCTATTGGTTAATGGGTTCCAATCAATTGAAATTCCAATATCACTCATTTCTCCTATACTGACTAGCTTCAAAAGTTATTTCAACTACATCTTCAAAATTTTCAAATATCCAATAAGTATAGCTTAGGCCCAAATCTCTTTCATAAAAAATTAACCAATTTATTTTTCTATTTGGTAATCATCTTTCCTATAATTTTTCTTCAACAAATAACTTGGATTCACTTTCCTCTTCTAACCATAACAACAATCTTGCTTTCTTTATCCAATTCCATACGACTATCATGATCACGACTTAAGATAATATTATGCCCAGTCCACTAACCCTTATCCATGCCACATTTCTATCTGCATTTGACATCTTCCCATAATGAATCATTCAATCTACTTCAAAATAAATTTATTTACACAAGATGTGAGAATTACTCTTGAAATATTTACCATCGCATTTTTACCTAAAATCACAACTCACTTCTAACTCATAATCTGTTCTCTCTTCTTTATAACTGATGATGGCATAATTGCACCAGGAACCTCTTTAAGTGCATAATCTTCTCTCCTTATTTGATTTTAACAGATCAAACAAATTTTAATTTGAACATTCAAAACTTCTTTTCACATTTTAAAATAATAGTAAAACATTTTCCGACCAGATACCCATTACTATAACAAAATTTAAACTTCTATTAGCTTTTTAAAATACTTCTTTACTTTTTTGAAATATTGTTTTACTAAACACCTCATTTACTTAAAACCATAAAATATAATATTTTCATTAAATATTTACTTTGTCTTCACATTTTAATCTCAAAGCCAATTAATTTCTTTTAACTTCAATAACTTATTACTAATCGATTTAAAATATATTTAAAAATCAAATAAACTATGATTGTTTTCTAATACTCTTACTTTATTTCAAAGCACATTTTAAACCATTTACAACCATTTGGTCATATATATAAAAGTATACATTAATTTATTTATTTTATAAATTGAAAATCTTCAATACCTTTAAATAATACTTTCTAAATATATGAAAATACAAATTAAAATTTCACTTTGTTACCGACTTTATTCATATCCAATTCAGAAATCTTTTTCACACTCCTTATAAAATATATATATATATATTGGTTCATTCGCTATAAAATCTTTAAACTAAAATTTTAAATCCTTTTATAAAAATCCTTCGAATGCTTATAATCTTATATAAATATGATATCAATTCATAAATTCTCTTATAAACAAAATTTCAAATTCCTACTTTTAAAGCTAATTCCCTATTCAAAAGTATTCTACTCTTAGAATATCTAATTTCCAAAAATCAATTCCCATATCACTCTTATCAAATCCCTATCCAATGCACCTATTCAATCAAATCCAATATCCGTATACATTCCCACAAGTGCTTAGCCATTCCAGTTATCTGTTACGGTTCAATTTCAATACAAGACCTAGAATTACTCCTCATATACTAGATGCATGTACTGTCGGGTTTAAGCTTACTAATTGTTTATAGATATTGGTGGAACCATATGTAGGCATTCAAACTGCAATATGTCCACGATCGACTCTAGTACCATTTTGTAACACCCCTAATTTTATTGATATTATTCAGGAGATTTAATTAGAATAAATTAAATAGAATAATGTAGATAAGAAGATTGAGGTTGATTAATAAATTAGGTGGAGATGCTTATTTAAAATCTAATGAACGTGTACAAATGGTTAGGAAATTAAACATAAGGGCATTAGGGTAAGTAACCATACTTCCCATCCTATACTATTCTCACTAGGCCATACACATTCATTTCACTTCAAATTTTTTTTTATGACTATGAGAAGCAAGGCTGGGCATTAAGAAGAAGAGAAGAGAAAATCAACTTAAAGTATATGATTCAAGTTAGAAGGAATCAATCTCAATCAAACTTCAATTTTCTTATCCAATCTGAGGTGAATAATAATTTCTACATCTCTATCTTAGTTTTATGATCATATGGTTTTAGATTTTAGAGTAAATCTATTTTTATGATATATTGAATGATGATATGCTTGAATTATGGTTTATATAGATTAAACAAGTTTGTTAAAAAGAAGATATACACGGTTTTCGGGTAAAACCAAGATGAGATGATTTTTAAATAATATGGGAAAATTACATATTGAAGAAAACATGATTTTAAAGATGGGTTCCAATTTTCATAATTTTATGAATTTATGTGGATTTATATTAATTTTCTAGTGAAGAAATTGATTTATTGAGTTATAAATTATTTACGGCTAAAATAATTATTATTTGGGTTTGAAACTTTTATATGTTGGAAAACATATTAAAATAGATTTTTGGAATTTTTTTGATTTTTCCTAAGTGATTTCAAAATATATAAAATTATTTAAGGTATGCGAGTTAAATGTTTTATATATTTAATTAAGGAGAAGGGGATTTTATGAAATAAAATTATTATTCAACTCTAAAATTAGTGGCAGCACTTTTCTAAAAGATAATTGTTTGTACCAAAAGTGGGCACAACACTCTTCAGATGTGTTTGAAGAGATAAATTGAAAAAAACAAATGTAAAATGAGGTAGATCTAACAAACACATCAATCAACAGATAAGAAAAAATGCAGAAACACGCAAATTTAGAGTGGTTCGACGTATTGCCTACGTCCACTATAAAATGATTGATATTTATTGAATTTCACTCGTTGATTAAAAGAGATTACAACAGTAAAACTGAAGTATAGTGATGATTTCTGTAGAGTATCAGTGTAGAGAAGCCAAAAATCCATTTTCTATAGGTCTAGGGTCACTATTTATAGGTGTAAGCAGCTAATATCTCGTCCAGATCTTGGAAGACTTCTTCTTCTCTCACGTGGGTGGGTCCATGAGATCGAGTTCAAGTGATTTCGACTCAATCTGAGAGCCATACGAATTGCGTTCGTATCGATCCGTAAATGGTCCTTTTGGGCTAAAATTTATCAGGTACATTCTTGAGGTTGTAGGCAAGCTCCTATGAAAATTTGGTGGGATTTGAACTTGTTGATCTTGAGTTATGATGGATGCAAGTTTGGACTTTTCATATGTAGATGAGTTCGTCTTGATTTGTTCGTGTCGATCTAGGTCGTATTGATACTAGACACGTGCTTGCTAGGTGACGTGGTGCTATCTTCTCGGATCTATCCTCTTTTTATGCCGATTGACTGAGTCTTCCTCTTGAATGAGCCCCATTTTTATCTATCCAGTGTATCTCTATTCATATCTCTTTTATACCTCATTTCGTATCAATCCTAATGCCATTTCGTACCGATTGATTGATGACTAATTCACATTGATACGAACTTACTTGTTTCGTATTGACAAGTCTGATGCTTTTTCGTGTCGATCACCTTGCACGTCCTTCCTATCGACTTCTTTAATAGTATGCTTCGTATCAGTAGATTAACTGATCGATACGACTTAAGTTGGTATGGACATCAATATGAAATATGGGAGGATGTGATAGATACGAAACGTTGTCCATTGATGGATACGAAATGAAGCAAATATAATGGACATGAAATGGAGTTGTTGCTTGAAGCATACGAAGCAGAGTTACTTGATGGGTTGATGGATACGGTGTCGCATGGATACAAACGAGGTTTTCCGGAGGGATGGATATGAAGTAGGTTCAATCATGCTGGATACGAAGTGAGGCTAGTGATGGGTACAAACCATTGTTCACATTGATGGATACAAATTGTAGTTGTTTTCCTTGACTTGCAACGATCATATCTTGAGCATATGAACTTTGATTGATTTGAAATTTGGAATGTTGGCTACCATAGCTTTTCTTGTTGTACTGTATCAATTGTAGCTTGATCTGGACTCAGAAAAAATTCACCAGTATCCATAGCGAACATGTGTATAACTGATCTTCGAGACCGATTATCTTCGGTTGTCCGTCAATTCTTTGGTGTCACGGCCTTTCCAAAAGGCGGGATAATGTTTTTCCCCCAAAGTACATCTTGTGTGAACATGAAGTGCTTTGAAAAGATGCAATCTTTAGTCTGAAAAGTTCTGCCCGATTGTCTGAAAGGTCGTTGTCTTTTTGTCAAAAGATGTAACCTTTGATTTTTGTCCACTAAAATAAGTGCCGAATTGTTGATTGCCAATGATTATGCAGTGCATTGTTTTAACTGAGTATTGAGTGTTAGCAATCTATTGTAATTGTCACTAAGTGAGCATTCAGTTCCTGTGAACGTTGAAATTTGAATGTTAGTTCATTATGCTCGAATTGTGTTAATCTGACTCCTGCTAACGTTTGCATGCTCACGAATCATTGTCAGTTTTTTTATATATCGAAATTACTATCGATGATCTCCTGAATCGACGTGAAATTCGAGTTCTAACAACACTTGACTGTTGTTTTAGTGTATCTCTTCATATCGATCCTCTCCTGGATCGATGTGAAAAGTAGAAAAATTGTTTTCGTATCGAAGGATATTGATCTTCGTGGGCTTTATGTTGGTGGATATGAACAAATCATTTCGTATCGATGGATGCTTGGTTGTGAACAGTTTAAATAGGCCCTTGTTTTGGGTTTTGTATCGATCGCCTGATGGATACAATACTTTTCAGCTTGAACCGGCCGTGAATAAATACGTGATTTGCTTCGTATCGATGGTGTAAGAGGATATGAAGTGAACGTTCGTATCAGTTATGCTTCAGACTGTTTCTAACTAGTCATTTCAACCAGGAGACGAATCGACACTCCCTCTAGGGCCGAACCATATAAAATCCATTGGTACTTAGAAAAATTTCCACTTGCTCTTATTTTTCCTATGCTTTCATATTGCTCCGAACTCGTGAGAAAACAGAACCGCCTTTGCTTTCAAATAGTACCAAGCTCTCGACCCCTTAAACCAATTGTTGAAACTAGGTAATTAATCAATAAATTCATGTTAAAAATGACGAGACTCGATATTTTGTGCCAATCCACTTGTTTCTGCGACCGACTCTAGTGAAACAGAGGCCATAGATGGTCGGAGCGAGGTCGAGGAAGGTCAGAGTGGTCTCTGTGCAGCTTTAGAGAAGACGAAGCATGGAGGGATACGAAGTATCCATGGAAGGGATGCCTGGCTCCGACTTTGTGTTGATGGGAGAAAAGAGGAAACACTCTTTTGTATCGATCCGAGGTGTGTGGTTCGTGTTGATTCAGAACCGATGGGTAGAAGGAGTAAATCCATATCGATTGAAGCCGTGGAACTCCATATCGATTTACTTCCATCAATACGAAGCATTGACAATATGATCGATACGAAAGGGAATCACGCGATCGACACAAACTCCATGTAGGCGACTGATACGAAGGTGTTAGCCTACGATCGACTCGAAGTCTGTCGTCCCGTGATCGATACGAAGTAGGTTTTTGGTGATCGATCCAACTTTCACTTTTGATGGATATGAAATCTTTTGTACAATCGATCATTTGACTCTGATGAGCTTCTGTCTTGCATAATTTTACTTAACTGTTTAACTGCATATTTGACTGCCCTTTGAAGCTTGTCGATGGAACTGTAACTTGACAAAAATTTAATGAATCTCAACTTGGATCAATCGCTAAAGCCTGGATAGCACGGTCATGGCGGTCAGCAATGATGGTCACTCCGGTTTAATTTTGAAGTTCTGTCATTCAAATACTTTGCTAATCTTTATAGAATTTCTTAAGTAACTCACTGCACTGCACTACATAACACATTCATGCATTTTACACCGGGAAACACATGGGATTATTTTCACCTAATGATGGTTTTTGCTGAGTTAATTAGCTATGGAACCCAGGAGTTCACAGCAATAAGAGGCTCAAAGTCCGCCCCCTATGATAATAAAGATGCCGGCCATCGCGGTTGAAGTCACAAGTCCAGCTTCGGATGAGCCACCAGGAGCAACCTTTATCGGGAATCCACAATATTCCATACCATCCAATGTTTACGGAGATATGTTGGGGAGAATTTTTTTGTGGCACGGGTTATCGCTTAACGATATTCTGCTATCAGGGCCGAACGACAGGCCACATACTCCTCCGAAAGGGTACACCGCTTTTAATCGATTTTCCTACATGGACAGGATGCTCCCACCACTCAATCAACATATTCGAGACGTGTTATCTTATTTAGGATTTCCCCATCACAGTTACATCCGAATGGGTACGCTCTTCTAAACAACCCATCCATCATCTTCATGGAGCACCTCTTTCGGCCCCCGACCCCAGAGGAAGTCGGATTCTTGTTCAACGTAAAGAGTCGAGGAGATAATCCCTCTTTCACATTTCTAGAGGGAGTTAGAAACTGCCGAATTATGATTGGGACTTAGACCAAACTTAGCTTCTTCAAAACCTAGTGGTTCTATGTTTGGTGCCCGTCAGAATTCGCTAGACGGTCGCTAGTTAGATGTAAATGTCACAATTTCTCTGGTGACTAATGGAATAGTTGTAATCGATGTCAAGTCTAACATTTTCTTTCTTTTACAGCTTCAATTCCATGACCTGAAGGTGCTCAATTTAAGGATATGGTTCAAATTCTTCAAGAGGTGCTAGGCGAGTATGAGAGATCGAAGTGGTGCTTACGGATGAAAATTTGAGGATTGTTGGGCTAATTGACAGAGACTAGAGCATAGGGCTTGAGGGATCTCTTAGGGCAGCTCGGCAAGACGAGCTAGGCGTAGAACGTTCGAAATTGTAATTGTTGACCAGGGTGGCGAAGAAGATACGCCCACTGAAGATGAACCCATAGCCGGGCCCTCAGACAGTCCTCGACATTCAAAGGGAACAAGGAAAGGCAGGGCGGTAGCCCAAAAGCTTCGCAAGCCTACAAGATGGAAATCTATGGTCGTGTCTTTGCCAACCGCCGATGTTATAATTTCGGAGGCTCCTCCCCACACATGTTTCAAAGGACTTGCAGACATTACAATTTCGGACTATGTATCGTTCCAACAAGATACCGGATTGGAAGGGCTTCAGAGCGCTTTAGATCTAGGTGAGTCAATTCCTTCAAGTATGGTTGATATAACCGGTTGGTCGAGGGGGTTTGCACATGCATACATACACTTCACGACACTACACAATTTCTAGTCATAGGATATTCATATCTGAAGATTACTAACTCTGCTTCTCCTTTTATTTTATAGACACGATGTCAAAGCGAGGATCTATGCTTCGTAGCCTCCGTTTTGCACGCCATTCATCTAGTTCATATTATGTGTTTCATAGACATAAGGCTGATAGAGACTGTGATCGCAGCTACTCCAGTCAAGAGAGGGAGCATTTTGAGAGGGAAAGGATAGGGAGAGGGAGCATATACGCCGTTCTCGGTTGTGCTCTCCACCGTCTAGAGGTCCAACACAACCTTCTGGTTCTAGTAAACAACCCTTTGAATCCTCGTGTCAAGTACCACCACCCCAAGCAGCTAGACCTGACCAATAGCGTCGGAGACCAAAACCGAAATTCCCTTCGTCACTGAGCAAGCCATCACAGAGCCCACTAGGGAAGGAGTGATTAGAAGTGCTAAGTTGAAAAAAGATTTTTCGAATATCTGTTTTGACGGCTTCGTCTTTCCCTTCCACTTAAAGAGAATCCCTAACAAGATAGATAGAATCATTTCTGATTGAAACAAAGATGATTAGATGATCTATGACTACATACATGATGTTCATGGCCAGTATCGGGAATGGATGAAGGCCGTCGATAAAGTCTTAGTGGTGGCTTTTGAGAAGGCGAAGACAATCGAGAAATTAGGAAGTGATCTTGCTCAGAAGGACCGTAAATTTAGGTGCTCAATGATGAAAACAAGTCCGCGAGAAATTCAGAAATGGAGGACAATAAAAGAGCCGATGAGGCAACCTGAGGGATGGAGTAGATAAGGCGAACACACTTAGCCATGGTTGAGGAAATGGGACATTGCACCGCCACATTTATGGCCGAAAGAGATGAGGCACTTAAAGAGCTTGAGGAGCTTAAGGCCAAACTTGCGGAAGTCATCAAAGAGAAAGATGATGCAAATAAAGCTGCTCAGGAAGCATGCGAGTAGGCTGTGGCGCTCAAGGATGAGAGGATGCGGCAACTATAAAGGTTCGGGAAGCCAAAGCCAGGGTTGAGGGTGAAGTGAGAATGGCAGAGGCAAGGTTAGAGGGTGACATTGAAGATCTCCTCATTACATATAATGGCAATGTTCTAAAGCATCGAAATCTACGTTGGCTCGAAAATTATCCATCACATCTATATAATGCTTGGTGTCACTTGGTTGAAGATGAAAAAGCAGAACACCATACTGAATCCATCGATGAGTTTGAATTAGAGAATCGAGTGCTGAATGAGGATGAGAAAAGAGTTCTCCACGACGTCACTATCACCTTTGAGAAAGAGAGACTCGGTACTCGGCATCAGGAGGCTGGAGAGGGTTCCAGCGTTGAGCATCATGATGCGGACTCTGTAATTCCTATGCCTACCCAGCTCGAATCTACTCCTGCGACTGATCCTCAATCTATGCCTGCATACAATCCCGATCAATTGCAGTTGTCTCCAGCTCGCGATCATGTCCCTGAAGCTGCTCCACCCGCGAGCCATTCCGAGGAAGGTATTCTGAATATTTCTCGCATTTACTCGAAGTTGGGAGTGTTGTTTGAAGTAGTTACTAATACTTTTATCATATCTCTATTCAGCGATAGAAGCTGCATCGGCCGTGCCCCCTGCAACTCAAGAACCGCATCATGAGCGGAGGCCCTTATAACAGAAGCAACCATAAAAACGGCCACAACATCAATTAACGGAGTGTAAGGGATTTTTTTTACTTTTGACAAGCAGATGATGGAGGAACTTCTTGGTCATCAAAGCAATCCACTTACTGACCAGCCATTCATCACGGGCAAAGGCGCATTCATGGCTAGCTCCTTGGACCCAATTGGCAGCATTCCCATGGATGCTCAAACAATTCATGAAGAAGAGATAATAGCAAGTTCTACGCCGAGATGGAAGCGACCGCGCGGGCTAGTGGTACTAGAGGTAGGATGGCAGGCCTTGGTCTAGCTCCTCCGTGAATGATTTCTCCCGATGGCACAGTTGTCGACACCGGTGTGCCTCCTTCGTCTTCTAACATCGAGAGTGTTCCTATCCCTCCGACTTCACATTCAGAAAGTGTTCCAATTCCTGTGATTTCAGTGGAAGAGGTCACCATGATTCCCCCAGCTGGAGATCAATCATCAAAAGGCAAAGGCTCGAAGAGGCACCCGAGCGGTAATTCTAGCGGGTCAACACCGAAGAAGAAGAAGAAATCGAGAGAATATACATGTCTACTTGCTTCATCTGTGTTAGGCAGATAGGAATATCCTTTTGTTTTCCGTAGGTCGTGTACAGATGTGGGTTCGGCCCCTGCTAGTGGGATTTCATGGAATTTTTTTGTACTTATCCTTCTTTTCCAAAAAATAGTTAAAATAAAATTCCATTTTGTCTTCAGCATAGTTTTGTGTTTATTTGATTAAGGGCATTAGCACTCGAACTTCCATGCAATGTACATGTGAGGTCTTAGTCTTTGAATCAGATCAGATTTTATTTGTTAAGTCCTGAAGTTATGGCTTTGGGTTATAACTGAAAGTTAAGTTGAGTCTTAATTTTGTACTATTTCAATCAGTAGCTGGCACTTAAATTTTGGCCAGTCGCTTTCCGCTTTCGATAAATCAATCTTAACTTAGTCGGAACGAAGTTGAAAAGAGACGGGTTCAAATGATCGGATCACACTTTCTTATCAGTTGATAATCGCATCCACACTCTGGGGATTACACTTGTACGTTGGCGGTCAGTCACGCCCATTTGATGTGACACGTCCATGCTCCGAGGACTTAAGTTATTCTACGGGTGGTCGGTCACACCCATTTGATATTTAGAATTTAGTCCGCACTCTAGGGACTTAGATTGATTCGTGGGTGATTGATCACTCTCGATTTTTTTTATACTCCGGTCCGCACTCCGAGGACTCGGAGTTGTCTCACAGGTGGTCGGTTCACACCCAATTTGTGTTTATAATCCAATCCATGCTCTGGAGACTTGGAGTTAGCCGATGGATGGTTGGTTACACTCATTTTGATGTTTATACTCCAGTTTGCACTTTGGGAATCTGGAGTTGGTTAACAGACGGTCGATCAGAGTTAGTTAATAGATGGTTGATCACATCTGTTTTGAGTTTTAGGATTTCGTTCGCACTTTGGGAACGATAGATTTATCAGGATCGTGGACGATCAGGTCACATCCACCCTGAGTTAGCAAGTGAGGTCAATAGATGGACGAATCCATCCTCCTCGAACTTGGTTTAAACACGGACGAAGTCATTAGGTGGACAGATCTACCCTCTTCGAGCCTGCATTTGCGAATTTATACTACAGCTCTCACTCTGGGAGCCGGAGTTAGTTAGAGGATTGTCGTGTATCAATCCTTTTCTGGCTTTAGTGTGATGACTTACCCCCAAGCTCGGGTTTCACTTGGTGAGTGACCGATCGTATCACATTCACTCCCTATTTGAATAAGTCCTACTGTATGGTGGAACTCAGCTCTCTGTGCATGGTGATGGTCGTACGATGCATTTTAAAATCACTGCTCTGGCTCGAAAAGATTGCATTTTATTGCTAAAATAAGAAAATACGAAAAAGTCAGTTGCCTTATTACAAATTCAAATTTCAAAATGCATAAACAAATTGGAAATGAAAAGCAGACTGAATGAATAAATAAAGCCTGTTATTTTAGTAGCGACGAAGACTCTCGTTGTTCCAGGCTCTTGGAAAAGTGAGACCATCAATGGTTGATAATTTAAAGGTGCCATCACCAAGTCTTCATTTGATAACATAAGGCTCTTTCCACGTTGGTTTCATATGTGAAGGGACCGGGTAAATTCTCTTAAGGACGAGATCTCCGTTTTCAAAGGTTCGAGGTTGGACCTTGGCATTATACAGTCAGAAAACTCGACTTCGGTATACGGCTGCCCTCAAATCAGCCTCATCTCGCTTCCCATCTAATAAGTCCAGAGATTCGGCGAGCAATATAGCATTTGTCTTCGGGTCATAAAATGTCACAGGATGAGAAAGCACTTCCAATTTGATTTGAATAACGGCTTCTGAACCGTGAAAAAGTGTAAATGGATTATGGCCAGTCGCGGACTTATGGGTTGTCCGATAAGCCCATAGGGCCATAGGAAGTTCATCGACCCATTCGCCCCCGGCCTTTTCCAATCATTTCTTTAGAATGGACTTTATAACTTTATTAACAACTTCTACCTATCCTTTTGCATGAGGGTGCACAACTGCAGAGAATTTCTTCTGGATATGGAATTATTGACAGAAATTCTTATGGGAGACCAAATCGACAGATAATGTTGCGTACAAAAAACTTGATCACTTTCTTCATTGTGATAGTAGCAAAGGGCTCGGCTTTTGCCCATTGGTTAAATAATCAACTACAACGATGGCGTATTTTGCATCACCTTTAGCTAGAGGTAGAGACCCAATAATGCCATTGCCCCATACTGCGAACGATAAGGTATTGAATATCTGAATTATTTCATTAGGCGGGGTTCTTGAAATCTGAGCACGTTTCTGACATCTATCACACTTCCTAGCATAATCCAATGCGTCGCGATTTACATTCGGCCAATAATAACCATATCAGAGCACTTTCTTAGCAAGAGCTTGCCCCTCCGGTGTGATTGCCACATTCTCCTTCATGTACATCATGTAATACTTGATTGATTTCATCCTGGATGATACACCAGAGTAGAGGAATAGAGTATCCTCTTCTATACATGACTGCATTCAGAATAGTGAACCGCGAAGCCTTTCGAAGAACTTGTCTTTTATCACTCTTGCAATCTAGCAGAGTCTCATGCTCGAGATAGTTTTTGAATGGAGTCATCCAGGACTCCTTATCGGGTATACTATAAGTACCCATTCGGTTTCCACCTGATCAATACTCGGGGAAGATGATGTCTCAATGGGAACGAGTCCCATTTGTTGTGCCTCGCCGGTACTGACTAATTTTGCCAAGGAATTGGCCTTCTGATTATGTTCTTGGGGTATGCAATATATGGCATAATAATCGAATTGATTCAATATTTTTTGGACCCGAGCGAGATAAGTGATCAATCTCCGGTTTTTAACTTGGTACTCCCCCTGAACTTGACATACGACCAATTGTGAATCGTAGAAAATCTTTACAGCAATAATTTTTAAATCTTTAGCAAGCCTTAGTCCGGCAAGCAGGGCTTCGTATTCTGCCTCGTTATTGGTCGCATGGAAAGCAAACTTTAAAGCATAGCATATAGATCGACCTTCAGGAGTTTCAAGTACAACCCCAGTGCCTGAGCAGCGGTCCATTGATGCACCATCAGTATGTAGATTTCAAACATGTTTGGAAGATTCGTTGGTTTCGGGCAGGTCCTCGGAGATAGCGAATTCAACGATGAAGTCTGCCAACACTTGCACTTGAATAGATCGCCTCAGTGTGCAAGCGATGTCGAACTGACTCAGCTAGATATTCCATTTAAGTAACCTACCAGACGTCTCAGGCCGCGTAAGGACATGTCGTAACGGCTGGTCGTTGTAGACAGTAATAGGATAAGCCTGGAAATATAGACGAAGCTTTCTCGAGGAAATGACAAAATAGTAAGCTAACTTCTCCAATTTCGAATAATTTTTTTCTACTCCGTTCAGTCGTTTGCTGATGTAATAGACTAGCCATTTTATCTGATCCTTCTTTCGAATTAAAGCGGCACTAAATGTGTTTTATGACCCTGCCAAGTAGATGTACAGTCTCCCGTGATCAATAGGTTTTGACAAAATGGGGGTGTAGATAGGTGTTGAACCAGTGCTTGGAATGCGCCCTCACACTCCGTAGTTCATTCAAAGTTCCATTTCCCTTTTCTGATTAGATCGAAGAAGGGAATGCATTTGTCAGTGGATTTTGAAACGAACCTGCTCATCACTGCTACCTTCCTGTTGAGGATCTGTACATGCTTTATAGTCCTTGGAGTATCAAGATTTCTAATTGGCCAGATTTTCTTGGGATTGGCTTCGATTCCCAAGCATTAACGATGAATCCAAGGAATTTTCCACACGCGACCCCAAAGTGACATTTCAATGGGTTGAGATTCATTTTGTACTCTGGGAGGATGTTGAACATCATTTCCAGGTCTTTGATATAATTGGTGGGAATCGTGACTTTACCAGCATGTCGTCCACATATACCTCCATGGTCTTTCCGATCTGGTTCGCGAAAGTTCGGTTGACGAGTCTCTAATAGGGTTCCCTCGGCGTTCTAAGTCCGATCTGCATCACTTTATAACAATAGAGTCTCAAATTGATAACAAAGCCGGTATGCTATTGATCAGGTAGGTGCATTGGTATCTGATTGTAGTCAGAATATGCGTCCATGAAGAATAAAAGTTCATGTCTGGCTGTTGAGTCTATGAGCTGATAAATTAAGGGAAGTGGAAAGCTGTCTTTAGGGCAAGCTTTATTCAAGTCCGAATATTAAACGCTTGTTCTCCATTTCCCGTTAGGTTTCCTGACAAGTACAGGAATGGACACTTATTCTGGATATAACGCATCTGGATAAACCCATTCGACCTAAGTTTACCTACCTCTTCCTTAAGGGCAGCAGATCTCTCTGGATCCATATCACGCCTTTTTTTCTTGACCGGTTGTGCCACGGGTCAATATTCAATGTATGGCTCACGATGTTCGACGAGATCCCCTACATATCGGAGTGCGTCCAAGCAAACACGTCGAGGTTTGCCCGGAGAAAATCAACCAATTCCTCCTTCACTTGTTGGCTTAGCTGAGATCCAATCTTTACCGTTTTAGAATTGTCATCACTATCGATCGAAACATCGACGTCAGCTTTACCGGGAAAGCCTGACTGTCTTTGACTTCGTCTTCACTTTCGGTATCTCCCGGGTCAAGATCTCTTAGGAATTGGTTGTGGTGCCCGGGCCTTGGCCCAGGCGTTAACTGTCAATTATCCGCAAAGCGGACATAGAGAGATTCCTCTATGCCTTTTTCTTTCTCTTTTCACTGCACCTCCCGCAGCTCAGCAAAATAACATGCTCATCTAGCTGCCTGATCTCCCTGAACGACTTCGACTCCATTGTCGGTGGGGAACTTCAAAGTCAGGCACCAAGGGGAGAGAGCGTGCCTGAACTCAGCTAGGGTCGGTCGGCCCAAGAAAGCATTGTATTAGGAGTCAATGTCCAATACAACAAACTGCAATATCCGGACTCTTCAGCACTCTCCAACTACCAACTCCACTAGTAGCTCCACCATCCTAGTGGGTATAGTCGCACTTCTGTTAAAGCCATGAATACAAGACTGACAAGGCTTCAAATCTTTCGCTTCCATCTTCATATGATCATAGGCTCGTTTAAACAGTATGTTCATTGAACTTCCACTGTCCACTAAGATCCTCTACATCCAAGCAGGACCTATCTGAGCTGAAATGACTAGCGGATCAATGGTTAGGGATTTGACTCTGTCGACATCCCTGTCTCGAAATACAATGTCATCTATCAACATTTTCTGTTGTTTGGATGGAGCCCCATTTTCCAAACTACTACAACATTTGAAGCTCGCATGCCTAATAGACCTGGCATATGACTCCATTTCCTTCCAGCTTCGATCCACTGGATGAGGACCACCACTAACAGTGTTAATCACTAACCTTCCACCGGTACGAGCGGGTTCCTCTGGTCCAACCTGATTTGGTATTTGGTTTTGATTCGATAGACTCACACTTCTAGACTGCGACGCCCGTACAAACTGCTCCAACTTTCTTTCTCGGATCAACTTCTCGATAATATTTTGTAAATGACGGCACTCATTCGTGTTGTGGCCCTAACTATCATGAAATTTACAAAACTTCCCCGTTGAATCTGTTTCTCTGACTTTTGCTTTAGAGAAAGTTTCTTATATTGGACAGTGTTACAAGTTTGCAAGTACACATTTTCCAAAGACGTATTTAGAGGAGTATATGTGTCAAATGTGGGAGCACTACGTCATGGCTGCGATTCTAATCTCGCTTCCTACTTTGATTTTCATTGCCTTTCTGCTGATTCTGTATGTTTAACTGCACCTTTTCAGAACTCTCCTCAGTTTGTTTTATAGTGACATTGCTTTGAATTCCTTCCACACTAAGCCCTGTGTCATCCTTTTTCCTAGACTGTTCGCATCCTCTCTTCTCAAGAACTGAGCTGCTTTGGAATAGAAATAGTCCAATGATGTGAGCGGTTTTCCAGCCAACCAGTTGCCAAATTCAAAATCGGGATCGATTCCCTTAGTCATTGCCATCAGAATGGAATTGTCATTAGGATTACTAATCTCAACGCACGTAGTGTGAAACCTCTCCAGATAACGTCTGAGTGTCTCTCCGGGAGCTTGGGTGACACTAGACAAGGTATTAACATCTTTAGGCCTTGGGACATGAATGTGAAACTGCTTAACAAACTTTATTGCCAACTGGTCGAAACATGAGATAGATCAAGGCAGTAGTGAGTAAACCACATAGTCGTGATGCCCTCTAGGGAAATTGGGAAACTTTGGCACTTGATTGCATCATCAGCCCATGCGGCGTTCATTAACCATTCATACTTTAAAATGTGCTGGTTAGGGTCAAATCTGCCTTCATAAAAAGGTAGGGTTGGCATTCTGAATCGCCGAGGCGGTTCAGCGTAGAGGATGTCATTGGTGAAAGGGGTTTGACTCCAAGAGATTAACCAGTCGTCATTGGTGAGGCTTTGACTTTCACGGATCATCAGATAGATCATTGTCAGGATGTCTGGCAACTGGGCATGCTGAGCCAAGGTGTGGTCGGCTTCCACAATGCGAGGATGGGCCGGTCGTGGTCGACGGTCCATATCTTGCCTCCTTGGTTCTAGGTCTTTAGGAACATAAGGCTCAAGAGCATACTCATGCCGGAGACAGTTCGAATACATTCCGCTTCGAATGTCAACTCCCAACTCAGTAGCAGCGGCAGCAGCGTAGTTATCAGTAGTATGATAAGGAGGCATCGCTCCTCGAAATAAGGGTCCGGCCTGGTGGCTGGTCGACGGGCCAACTCTCCGTTGCCTAAGATTCAAAGTGCGTTGATGTCCGGTAGCCTGTGCATAGCTTCCATCCAGCCATGGGTGTGTGGATATGTGACTGTAGTCATAAGAAGCTGAAATTTTAGTGGATGAATAGGAAGTCTGATCCCTTCGAGATTTCCTTCGTCTTTCACGGTTCAGCCGATTGGTTAACTCCGCGTTGGCACAGAGCTACTGGGTAAGCTGTTCGCGACTTTGAGTCAGCTCTTGCATCAGTAGTTGGAACTCCTTGCTGGTGATAAGACCTTGTGGATTCGAAGGTCCAATAGTGTTCTGGTTTGCAAAAGGAAGTTGCAGGGGATTCTTCCTATACCGTCGTTCTGGATCTGCAACTGTTGAGGTAGTCCTGGTAGCAACTATGTAAATAGTGAAGTTCTCTCCTAGATTTTGTGCAAATCTGAATAGGGTAGAAGAACTTCTAGGCTTGAGATCTGGATCTTCTCCTTAGATTCTCGCAATCCAAGATCGGAAGTAGATCCAATGAGCAGGAGAAAAGCTGGGTTTTCTCAGTGAAAGCACCAAAGTGTTTGTACCAAAATTGGACACAATACTCTTCAGATGTGTTTGAAGAGGTAAAATAAAGAAAATAAATGTAAAATGAAGTAAACCTAACAAACACACCAATCAACAGATAAGAAAAAATGCAGAAACATGCAAATTTAGAGTGATTCGGCGTATACCCTACATCCACTATGAAATGATTGATGTCTATTGAATTTCACTCACTAATTACAAGAGATTACAATAGTACAACTGAAGTATAGTGATGATTTCTATAGAGTATCAGTGTAGAGAAGCCAAAAGTTCATTTTCTACAGGTCAAGGGTCGCTATTTATAGGTGTAGGCATCAAATATCTCGTCCAGATCTCTGAAGGCTTCTTTTATCACGTGGGTGGGCCCACGGGTTCGAGTTTAGGTGATTTTGACTCAATCTGGGAGCGATACGAATTGCGTTCGTATCGATCCGTAAATGGTCCTTTTGGGCTGAAATTTATAAGGTACATTTTTTAGGTTGTAAGTAAGCTCTTGTGAAAATTTGTGGCATTTGGACTTGTAGATCTCGAGTTATGATCTATACAAGTTTGGACTTTTCATGTGCAAACGAGTTTGTCTCGATATGTTCGTATCGATCTAGGTCATATCGATACTAGGAACGAGCTTGCTAGGTGGCGTGGCGCTATCTTCTTTGATCGATCCTCTTTTTATGCCAACTAACCAAGTCTTCCACTTAAATGCGCCTTGTTCGTATCAACCGTGTATCTCCATTCGTATCGCTTTTATACCTCATTTCGTATCATTCCAAAGGCCATTTCGTATCGATTGATTGATGACTATTTCGCATCGAAATGAACTTACTTGTTTCGTATCGATAATTCTGATGCTTTTTCTTGTCGATCACCTTGCATGTCCTTCGTATCGACTTCTTTAATAGTATGCTTCGTATCAGTAGATTAACTGATCGATATGAATTAAGTTGGTATGGACATCGATACGAAATATGGGAGGATGTGATCAATATAAAATGTTGTCTGTTGATGGATACGAAATGAAGCAAACATGATGGACGCGAAATGGAGTTGTTGCTTGATGGATACGAAGCGGAGTTGCTTGATTGGTTGATGGATACGTTGTTGCATGGATACGAACGAGGTTTTCTGGAGGGATGGATACAAAGTAGGTTGAATCATGCTGGATACAAAGTGAAGCTAGTGATGGATACGAACCACTATTCACATTGATGGATACAAATTGTAGTTGTTTTCCTTGACTTGCAATGATCATATCTTTTGCATACGAAATCCGATTGACTAGAAATTTGGAATGTTGGCAACTATAGCTTTGCTTGTTGTACTGTATCGATTGTAGCTCGATCTAGACTCTAAAAAAAATTCACTAGTATCCATAGCGAACATGTGTATAATAGATCTTTAGGTCTGATTATCTTCAGTTTCCCATCAATTTTTTGGTGTCGCGGCGTTGTCAAAAGGCAGGATAACGATAATTATCAACCAATGAGAATTTGACAAATAATGACAAGTTAGTTGAAAAGTTATCTTTTTAAGTTAAAAACAAGAAAATCATGCTTTTAGCATTTTCAGCCATTTTAGGCATCAAATCTTCCGACCAAGACCTTCCGACAAAGTCGAAAGGTTATAGCCTTCGAGAAGGTCAAAATTCAATGCATATGACATCAAGTTACTTGGTACGTAATGAATTGAACAAGGTCAAAGGGTACATATTCGAAAGGTTGGTTGCCAAAGAGGTTGGGGTATGTTTGTTTTATAAACTAAAATCTTGCACATGCTTGCTTTCGTAAAGGAGCTTTCGACTTGGTTGCTTTCAACACAGTCGAAGGGTTACTACCGCTTTATCAATGTTTTGTTTTGAACCTTTCGACACAGTCGAAAGTTTATTACCACTTTTTCCAACCTTTCGAAGTCGATGCTTTCGACAAATACGAAAGGTTTACTTGTTTTAAAACTAGCCGCTTCTCCATGCTTTCGAAAGGTATCAAAGCTTTTGACTTAGATGATATACCCTTGTTTTATAATTGAAGTATAACCCAAAGCTTTCGAAGAAGGTGTGTTAAGGGATGAATCTGTTGTTTTAAAGAGATGTTTTAAAGCTTTCGAAGCAGACCTTCCGACAAAGTCAAAGGTTGCTTCCAATGAAGTCGAAAGGTTTTAAAATAGGATTTTTCCGCATGTTTTAAATGGAATCCAGTAAGTCTTTGAAAGGTTTATATTTTAAGAGTTGAATGCCTTCGGAAGGTTTGATTTTTAATGATTTCAAAAGGTTTTCTAATTCTTTCGAAAGGTTTTTTTCCAATGCTTTCAAAAGGTTTGAGTTTCAATGGGGTCGAAGGGTTTCTAAAGAAGTATTTTTAAGTATAATAAGAGCTGGAGCATATTATTTTAAAAGATAATATTAAAATCCTCCGAAGGGGTTGGAAATAGAAGCCCTCGACATTTTCGAAAGGTATTAGAACCCATCACTCTAAATTTTTAAGGAAAACCATGGCTTATATAGAGGAGTTTTGTAATGGCTTTAAGTATATAATTTTGAAGACGAATCTGCCTTGATAAAAATATATGTTAAAGGTGTTAACTATGTTTTATGTTATATATTTAAAGGACGTTAAACCCGCAGGAGTGGTATTGTTAAATTGTTGTTTTACTTCTTCAAATATGAATATATTCACATGATAACCCATAACCGTATTTTGGGAAAAAAGGATAGAAGAACCAGCTAGGGTAACTCAATAGTGAATATAAATTGCTTAAACTCCTAAATGAGTAGAATTGCATCCAAGGAGTCAGGTTGACCAAAATATAGGATGCCTAAACTTTGTAGTTATTAGAGGTAACCAAAAGGTTCATAGCAAACCCATAAAAACTATAATCAAGTAGTTGTTGGTGTAACCAAAAGGTTCATAGTAAACCTATGAAAACTATGATTAAGTAGTTATTGGAGGAAACCGACAGGTTTATAGTTAACCCATGAAAACTATGTATTAAGGACAATTGGCAGGGGTTAATTGTTTCGTAGTGAACCCTATATCCGGAATAAGAATTGACATTGGTCAATAGGTTCCTAGTAAACCCATGAAAACTAGGATAAGAAAGTGGCTAATGGAAGTATCATTAGGTTCCTAGTAAACCCATGAAAACTAGGATGTGAAGTGAGTTACTGGATAAATCCATATGTTCCTAGTAAACCCATGAAAACTAGGATAAGGTGATTAGTTATTAGAAGGACCGATAGATTCAGGAAGACCCATGAATCGATTAAGTTAGCTGGCAAGAGCCTATAGGTTCTTAGTGATCCTATGAAAACTTTGAATATGACAGGGTGTCTATTAGGTATATCAAGGTTATTAGTAAACCCATGAAAACTAAAAGGTTAATAGTGGTCCTAGAAACTATAATTAAGACAGGGTGCCAGACTAAACTGGGAATGGAAAATCCTAATTATTTTCAAGTATGCATATCATCATAATATTTTGAAAATGTAAGATTTAACCATTTTTGACACAGGAGCACAGTATATGCCTTTATAGAGGTTTTAGGATACTAGTGAGGAGAAAACCCAGCCCGCTAGGTGGCGTGTTCTCACTAGATATCTAGAAAGGATTGAAATGTAAGATTATTATTTGTACCAGGCTTTATGTCTGACTCGAAGTTTCTGTTTTCTCCTTAAATTCTTGGGTACTCAATTGATTTTGAGTAGTATGAGGTTTAGGGTTTTCATTATTAGACGAATAAAGTTTCCAGTGGCATATAGGAGGTAGATAGATATTTAGAGTTTTCTTTTCGTTGTGTGTTTTGTTTGTAAAGGCAGATTTGTTAGCCTTACTATATACTCTGATCAACCAAGGGGGCATTTTCATATGTCGCTATTGGGTATTTGTAATAATTATGTTTCGCTGAATATTGTTAAGGACATTTAGGATTATGTAATGAAAATGAAATATTTTGATTTGAATATTGAAATGTGTTTTGAATTGCTAAATTTTTTCCATATTTTTATGATCTGTGTATCAACGCCATATTTGGTCATCAAAAATTAATAACTATGGATGACTGCAGCATCCGTAACCGTTAGTTTTGGGCCTCTAAGTAGGGGGATGTTGCAAGTTGGTATCAGAGCATAGGTTTATGAAACTTTAAAAGGAAAGTAAAACCTAAAAGCTATTTCAAACATTATCCGATAAAATTAAAAATAAGGTAAGGGATTGGGTTAACGCTATAGTAACGTACTTGTATTTGATATATAGGTATATATCTAAGTACGTATTCCTCTCTCTTAGACCGTTCTTTTGTATCTTGCTAAGGCTTGTATGTAGAAATACGAGAAAATGGATACAGAGGCAGGAAACGAAAGAGGAAATCTAGGTGAAGGAAGCACCACTACAAATGGAAATGCTTGACCTA
The DNA here is from genome assembly GCA_030765085.1 of Allium cepa. NCBI lineage: Eukaryota > Viridiplantae > Streptophyta > Magnoliopsida > Asparagales > Amaryllidaceae > Allium > Allium cepa. The sequence continues at coordinate 537,736,178 of CM060934.1, read as the reverse complement.
ATACTCGAAGAAACCAAGGTCCACAGGCTAATGCCAACAATAATGTTAAGGCCAATGTAGGTGATGAAAATCCACCAATAGATACAGGGATGGTGTATCAGTTGTTGGCTAATCTTTTGCAAGCGAGAGCTGCTGGTAATGTTGGAGGAGCTGATCCTGTAGTTCCAGCTCGTTATAATAATGCTAAGATGAGTATATACTATATCAGTCTGGGAGGAAAGCCATATGTTGGAACGAAAGATACAGTTGAAGTAGAGAACTGGTTGTTGAACTGTGAGAGTATCTTTACAGATTTAGGCTTGACTGATGGAGAGAAGAGAAGCCTAGCCACTAGATAGTTGCAGGGGTTAGCGCTTCTTTGGTGGATGACCGTGACAGCCGGAGTGCCGAAGGAAGAATTGACTTGGGCTAACTTCAGAAGGAGGTTTGAGCAGATGTTCTTGTCTGAGGTTGCCAAGTCGGCATTAATGAGGAAGTTCATGGATCTTATCATCCAAGGACTGATGTCTATGATCGAGTATGCTGCTAAATTTGATGAGCTATTTCGATATGGTTATGCTTTGGTTGGCATTGATGTTAGAAGGAATGAGATATTCATTATAGGTTTGAGGGCAGAGCTAGGAAGGATGGCTATGACTCATATTAGAGAACCTTATCATTTGATGGTGGAGATTACCGTCTGCCATGAGGAAATGCTTGCTGTTTCAGCTAGGAAGAAGCCGGTTGAATCCTAGGGATCTCAAGGAAGGAAAAGGAAATTCTTTAAGAAGAACGGAGCCCAAAAAGGGGAGGCCGCTAAGTAGGCGAAGGCTGATTTGGTGTGTTATAAGTGTGATAAGAAGGGCCATTATGTCCATGAGTGTAGAATTGGTACAGGAAAGAAGCATGCGGTTCTTCAACTGTGACCAAGTTGGGCATTATAGGAACCAGTGCCAAGAGTCAGTCAACGCGGATAGAAGGAAGGTGTTTGCTATTGGACCACCATCTTCTTCTAGACCTACTGCAGCAGAAAAGGGAAAGAATGTGACGGAAGGTATACTTTTGATTCAGAAGATACCAGTTAGGGTACTTTTTGATACCGGTGCATCACATTCATTTATATCTTAGTATTTGGTTGATAGGTTATGTATAAAACCCACATACCTTACTATTCCCTTAAGGGTTGCGAATCTAATAGGAGGGTATGCAACTCTTGGGATGAGATGTGACCAGTTAGAACTTGATTTGTTAGGTCGTAAGTTTTAAAGTAACTACTGTGTGGCAAGTTATCACTTAGGATCATGTAATATGGAATGTATTATAATCTAAATGTGAAAACATATAATAATAGTAAAGTAAATAAGAATAAGCACACGAAGAGTTTTTATAATGGTTCGTACTTCCCGTTATTTGTCCAGTCCCTGACTTCCCCCTGGAATTTCACTCAATAACCCCTCACTTAACCCAGAGGAATATGCAAACAACACCTGAGCAGCCGAACAGTATTTTTCCGCCTCAACAATCAAAGAGGACTTTTCGCCCGATACAAACTAACAGGACTTCTACAGTTTCAATTTTGTTTGACACTTTATGTTCTTGATAACACTGATTTGTCTTGGATAGTACACCCTTTTTATAATATTTTCCTCAAGTATATATTGTATGTGTAAAGATTAGAAAGGAAAATATTGCTTTGAATCAAAGAAAAGTTAATTAATTCAGAGATTCAAGCAATATAAATTGTGATTGCTTGTAGATTGCACAGATAGAAAGATAGAGACTATAGTAAGAAATCAAAATAAAAGTTCGTGATTTGAGAAGTAATTCTAACATGTTTATATAGTAAACAAATAGTTACAACTATTCACGAAGAGTTTCAATCAAAAGATGCAGCCATATCCCCTAAAATTAAATCGTAACTCTTCGCAAATAGAAGTGTCTTTTTAGGAAAAATGACTGTTTGAGTCGGTCAGTCGATGGGGGAAAAACGATTAGTTGGCTGAAATTTCAAAAACAGTAAAAAAAACAGTGCATATCTATGTGCTGATCATGGTCAGTCGACTGGCAGTTTTCGGTCAGTCGACTGATCTGGTTGTCAGTGCACAATTTGCCTATTTTCTTAAAAATTTGAATCTTCTAAACCACTTGAGGATAGATTTTAACAATTTAAGACTAAAAACTTCAATTAAAAAACACACTATACTCAGATATGAAGTCTTGTCTCTTTTGTAGTTTAATAGCATATCTCTTTCTCTTTTTTGTCGCTTGATTATGTCGTCTCATCACTGATTGTTTAAGCTCTTTGTCATGAATCAAAACTTATGATTCAACATTCCCCCCTTTTTGATTGATGACTACCTGTTTTAGATGATACTATATATTTTAAGAAATACATAACGGAAGTTATATATATCTCCCTCTGAATATCTGGCGACAAAACTAATCCTGTAAAAAATGGCTAGTCATACATAATTTCTCCCCTTTTTTCATCGACAAAAAGGAAATAAACAATAATTTCATCACTGTGAACTAATAACATAATAATCAAAAAAAAAAATATTTCGAATTGTACCGAGCTACTATATAAGCTCATAAAAATAAACAGTAGTAGAATGTTTGTGAAAATAAAAAAAAAACTTACTACCACCAAGAAATATCAATATCACTCATCAGAGTAAGACTCTGATTCTTCTTCCACTTGCATTGGTCCTTTTCCTCTTGAAGAACTTTCCACAAATTGTCTGCCACCCCCATTTCTGCTTGTTTCAGAACTTGTTTGTTCTTCGGATGTAGACCAAGTAAAGCAAGGAGCTGGACGTTTGCTCAGATCACGATGTGAAGTGTTCGCGGTTGTGGAAGAGGAAAAAGAGATCGCATCCCATAAAATCTTGAAAATGCTTTTAATCTTGTCAAACTTCTTGTCGATCTTCTTGTCAAGATTTTTGATGCGAGAATCCAAAATGAATTGATTTCGCACAAGTAGATCAATGGACTCTCGGGTACTTTGTGATGGAGTTGGTGTACGAATGTCATCTCTTTGTTGCTGTGGAGTAGCAGCTTGTTGACAAGGTCGTGATTGCTAGTCTTGGAAAGACATGACAATGAGAGGTCTAGGAGGAAATTTCATTAGACTAATTATGCGGCTATTTAGAGTTTTAGTAATGGAGGTATCGAATTCCGGAATAGAAACTTTTAGGTTCATAAGTAGCCGCATAATATACTCATCGTAATAGATGATGTTCATTCGACCTTGGATAAAAGACAAGAACTCGTCAAGAATAAGCTTAGGCCAATTGATTTGGACATCTCCCCAAATTGCATATAACACCCTATAATTTTTCGGACATATAAGCTCATAAGAACCAGTACAAGGAAGAATTTTACGCATTAAGGCTCGATGCTTAATTTGAGCTGTAGGGCGTAAGGCGATAGATTTTAGTTCAGTCATGTCATCTTCCAAAAACCTATGACTTACTTCCTCTCCTTCACCTATGGAAACATTTAAATCGTCTAACGGAATACCATTTGTTGATGTATGGAGAATGTGTCCAATTCTATCTAATGACAAGAATATTTGTTGACCACAAACTAAACTCCATATCAAATTGTCACAATTTCATGGATTTTGATGACCCAAATTTAAATTAGCATAAAAGAGTTTTACCATAGTATGATTAATTTTGAGATTGTTCTGATTGTGGTCAAGAAGTGATTCTAGACGACTTCTTCTTGCAAGCTCTTGAACTCTATATGAAGCAAAGTCTGGAAACACAACAAAAGATCCTTTGAGAAAACAAGCTTCCTTCATTTTGTTCCATCTTTGAATGCAAGTGACATCATAAAGCCATTGGGTTATTTAGGTATCAAATGGTTCAGAGGAAGAGGCAGAGGCTTTTCTAGATCGTTTAGGTTGTCTTGGAGCCATTTGAAAGTGAGATTGAGTAAAGATATTTGAAAATTTTGATAGCTAGTGTTTTGAAAATATGAAGAGGGAAATTAAAAGTGAAGAGTGAAAAAGAAGATGGTGGGTTAATGTCTAAAAAGTAGGTGAAATAGTGATAAATATACCCATGCAGCATGTGAAGTCGACTGGTCAAATTAGGTCAGTCAACTGAAGTTAATTCCCGAAACTTTCTATTACCAAATTCAGTGACTGACCCAATTCATTCAGTCGACTGAATGTTTTTGCAACAAAATCAGTCTTTCGGTTTCCAGATTCAGTCGACTGACCCAATTTGTTTAGTCGGCTGAATGCCGTTTTTTCAGCAATATCAGCAGAGTCAATCTTCTTGCATGTTTTAACAAATAAACTAAAATATGTTCAATATAATAAACAATGAATCATACAAAATAGATAGAAATAATGAAAAATAAGGCTTAGTTAGAAGAAGAAGTGGATGAACGTGAAGTCTTGCAATCTTCTGGTTCTACTTTAGCCTTTTCTTTGTATGGTTTTAAAGCAGACTTTCCACGTTCCCATGAATTTGGAGACACAGGAGGAGGTTGTGGTGACCGATGATAATAAGACATTGTAGTTTGATGATCATTAGATGAAGACGAGCTGTAAACTTTCCTGCCACTTTGTTCCAAAAAGCTAAGCTGTTTTGAGTTTAGCTTTTGTTCATAGTACATTTCCCAATGAAGTGCTATTGATTCCCTTTGATAATGATGTAAATCATCAATCTTTTGTTTTGTTAATGGAGAACCAAAAAATAAAAAACGACGTGACTTTTTGGAGTATGACCAGTATGATAGCTGGATGGTCTGGCCGGTTCATGATATGGGGTAGTTTTGTAGGTAAATTTAATGATCCATAAGAAGGTGTCGAGAAATCGATAGAGGAATATTCAGAGCCATGTGGAGAGTTGTTTTGGGGGGACATTGTTGTAAGTAGGGAATAATATATGATTATGATGGAGATAAATAGAAACTCTTCAAGTATATATAATAATAATAAGATAAAAGTAGTACTGGCTAGATGGAATAAAGGATAACCAAAAAATAATAAGAGGAGGAGAAATAGTTAGAACTTTCATGGTTTAAAATTATTCATGAGAAGAGTGAAAAAAAATAAGGAAAAATATATTATAAAAACAGTTGTTCGCAGCAAATAGTGAAATGGTAGAGACATTGGATTTCCAAGCTATAGGTAGTGAGTTCAAGTTCCAGCAAAGAATTTTTTTTTAGAAAAAAGTTATTATAGAAATTTTATAATTCTTTTACAGAAAATATGCCTAGTTCTCTTCTTAGTTCTATAAAACAATTTTCATTGAGTGGTTTAGTGAGAATATCAGCTAACTGATTTTCAGAATTTACAAATTCTAAATTTACTATATCCTTCTCAATATTATCACGAAGAAAATGATGATGAATGTCAATATGTTTAGTTCGTGAGTGATTACAGGATTTTTAGATAAATTTATTGCACTGGTGTTATCACAATATATTATAGATTTACTTAATTTTATATCAAAATCTTGCAATATTTGTTGTATGTAGATTACTTGAGAACATGCAAAAGCTGCAGATATATATTCTGCTTTACATATCGATAGTGAAATGCAGTTTTGTTTCTTGCTAAACCAAGATACTAAGGACCGTCCGATGAAATGACAAGTTCCACTTGTACGTTTTCTATTTGTCTGACTTCCTCCAAAATCAGCATCACTATAGGATACTAATTCAAAAGGACATTCTTTTGGATAAAACGGTCCTAAATCGTTGGTCTTGCTAAGATAACGAATTATACGTTTTACTGCTCGCATATGTGATTCTTTAGGATTTGCTTGAAATCGAGCACATAAACAAACACTAATCATAATGTCAAGTTAACTAGCAATTAAGTAAAGTAATGATCCAATCATGCTACGATACAGTTTTTGGTCGACACTCTTACCATTTTCATCTCTGTATGTATAGTTGTACTCATAGGAGTTGGCTTCGCAGAAGTGTTCTCCATACCAAAAAGTTTGATTAAATTATTACAATACTTTTCTTGATTAATAAAAATGCCATTTTGCAATTTCTTGATTTGTAGTCCAAGAAAGTATGATAGTTCTCCCATATGTGACATTTCAAATTCATTTGTCATGATAGTCGAAAATTCCTGGCATAATTTTTCATTTGTTGAACCAAATATAATAATATCAACATATCTTTGTATAATTAAAATATCTTGTTTAGTTTTCTTAATAAATAAAGTTTGATCAATTTTTCCAATTTCAAAACCAGAGTTTATTAGATAGCTTTTAAGTTGGTCGTACCAAGCACGAGGTGCCTGTTTTAAACCATATAATACTTTCTTAAGTTTATAAACATGTTCTGGAAATTTTTCATAAGTAAAAAGAGAAGGTTGTTCAACATAGACGTTCTCTTTTATATATCCATTTAGAAAAGCACTTTTAATATCCATTTGATATAATTTAAAGTTATGAAAACATGCAAAAGCCAATAGAATACGTATAGCTTCTAATCTCGCGACAGGAGCAAACGTTTGTTCATAGTCTATTCCCTCTTCTTGATTATATTCTTGTGCTACTAATCTAGCTTTATTTCTGTTATATTACCTAGTTCATCAGCTTTGTTTTTGAAAATCCATTTTGTACCAATGACGGAGTGATCACTTGGTCAAGGAACTAATTTCCAAACTTCGTTTCTTTCAAATTGATATAGCTCTTCTTGCATAGCTATAATCCAATAGTCATTAGTGGAGGCTTCCTTAATATTATTCGGTTCTATATTAGAGAAAAAAGATATATGGCCCATTTGATTTAATTGATGTCTTGTTCTTAAATTTGAATTTACCTCTCTAATTATATTTTGAACAAGGTGATCTCTAAGAATTCTTAGAGTAGATTTTACAAAATTTTCATTATGAACAATATTTTCATTTTCTCTAGTATTATTAGTGTTATTATTTTGAAAAATAATATCAACATCTTCTAAATTATTTGTTAGAATTTTATTTGAATTATTTTCCAAGTTTGTAATTTTAGAAGAAATTTTGACATTTTCATCGAATGAAACATGAAGAGTTTCTTCGATTATTTTAGTTCTTATATTAAAAGCTCGACAAGCTTTGCTTCTTTCCGAATATCCTATGAATATTCCTTCATTGAATTTTGGATCAAACTTGCCAAGCTGATCTTTAGTGTTAAGTATAAAATATTTTGAACCAAATACTATGAAATATGATATATTAGATTTTCTGCCATTTAAAAGTTCATATGGGGTATGTTTTATTAGTGATCGAATAAAAACACGATTCAAAACATAACAGGCAGTTGCAACAGCTTCTGCCCAGAAATGTTTAGGTAGAGTGCTTCCATTTAATAAAGTTCTTACACATTCCTGTAATGTTCAATTTTTCCTTTCTACAACTCTGTTTTGTTGTGGTGTTCTAGAAAAAGAAAAATTATGATTAATTCCTTTCTTGTTACAAAAATGTTCAAAAGCTTCATTTTCAAATTCACCTCCATGATCACTTCTAATATATTTAACTTTTAAATTTTTTATATCTTGAATTCTTTTTACAAAAATTTTGAAATTCTCACAAGTGTCACTTTTATGTTTCATGAAAATAGTCCATGTATATGTTGAATAATCATCTACAATGACAAACACATATCTATTGTGATTAATAGATTGAACTTGAGTAGGTCCAAAGAGATCCATATGTAGTATTTCAAGTGGTTGTGTTGTGATATGATTTTCTTAGATTTAAAAGAAGACTTTGTTAATTTAATTGACATGCATCACAAATATTATCAATTTTGAATTTCATATCAGGTAGTCCTTTAACGAGTTTATTTTTAGCTATTTTATTAATGGTATTAATATTTATATGGCAAAATCTTTTATGCCATGGCCAAGAATCATTCTCTCCAGCTATTAAACACATGTTTGTGTTATAATTTATATTCATATTTAAAATATAAATATTTCCATCTCTTATACCTTCAAAAATTAAATTTTGATTTTTATCAAAAATATAACATTTATTTTCTGAAAAGATATATTGAAACTTATCGCATAATTGACCTATGCTTAATAAATTATGTTTTTAGTTTTCAACTAATAAAACAACAGAAGTGAGAGGTAAGTTAGAGATACCATTATTGCTCACATCGCCTTTGCCAATGATATAACCTTTTGAATTATCCCCAAAAGTGACCGATCCTCCATTTGAGTAGACAATGTTAGTTAACATGTCCTTATTACCAGTCATGTGTTTCGAGCAACCGCTGTCTAAAATCCATTTTCCTCTCCTTTTAAGTGGTACCTGCAAACAATAAAGATTAAGTTGGCATCCACTTTTCTTTTTAGGGTCCTAAGAGTTAGGTCTTAGAAAACCAAACCCAAGCGGGTTCAAAATTCCCTTTATAAATATAATTCTCATTTTATGAACAGTTTCCTTAAATGTTTTGATATGCTTATTCCTAATTAAATTATTATTTGTCTTCGGAATCCATATTTTAATAGTTTTAAAATCTTTAGAAACATTTTTCTTAATATCTTTCTTAATTTTATTTTTAAACTTTCCAAATTTCTTTGTATTTTGAATTTCCTTATATCCGAGTCCCATTTTATTTGAAGTAGACCGAGAATTTTCTATTATTTTAGAAAGATTTTCTCGTCCTTTATTGAAATTAGAAATATTTTTATTAGTATCTTTTAATTTAGTTTTGGGACTAGATTTTTCTAACTCTAATACTTTAGTGTTAGATTTTAAATCATTAATTTCAACTGATAAATCATCATTTTTATTCTTTTGTATTTCTAATTCCTGAGTTATCATAGAAATTTGAGATGTTAAATTAGAATTAGATTCTTGAGATATTTCAAGTTCTTCTTCCAGAATTTTATTTTCATCTCTTAGCATACTAATTTCTAATTCAGATCTATTAAGTTTTCCTTGTAACTCTTTATTTTTCTTTTTATTTTGTTTTACAAAGTCTACTAGTTCTGAATTAATTTCAATCAAATCTTTAAAACTTAGTACTTACATCATCACTTGTAGCCATGAAGCATACATTTGCTTGCTCTATGTCACAGTCACTGTCGCTCTCTGATGATGAAGATGAATCTGAATCATCCTATGTTACTAAAAATGCTCTCTTCTTGAACTTGTCCTTCTTGAATTTATTTTTCTATTTCTCTGCACAATCTTTCTTCATATGACCCTTTTTATGACATTCACAACATTCCATGATAGAAGATGATGGTTTATTGCTATTATTGTTGTTGGAATTATTTATGTAACTCCTGAACTTGTTATTCTTTTTGAATTTCAAAAAAAATTTGAAATTTTTAGCAATAATTTCCATATCCACTTCATCCGAGTTAGAATCATCTTTTTCTTTTTGAAATGCTAGATTCTACTTATCCTATGCTTGAACTTTCTTTTCCTACAAATTTACTTCATATGACATTAGATTTCCTATTAACTCTTCTGGTTTCATAATGGAAAGATAGTTTGCTTCTTCAATAGCTAAGACCTTCCTTTCCCATTCATCTGTTAAAGAGTTAGGATTTTTGATACTATCAAAGTCAGAAAATATTTCTCCTAGTGCCAATAGTGAGTGATAAATATCTTGAAATCTGAAGTACATGTCATTTATACTTTCGTTTGATTTTATTTTGAAATTTTGGAACTGATTTTTCAGCATAGAGATTTTACTTTGTTTGACTTTGTTAGTTCCTTCATGAGTTACTTTTAGAGTTCTCCATATCTCATAAGCAGTTGCACACATACTGACCCTATTAAACTCATTTTTATCTAATGCACAAAATAATAGGTTCATAGCTTTAGCATTTGAAGTAGCATCATTTTTTTGTGCAGTAGTCCAAGTTGAAAAATCTTCTGTTGGCATGGTATATTCCTTTTTGATAATATTCCAGGTTTCAAAACCATTAGCTTGCATATATATTCTCATTCTAGTTAACCAGTAATTATAGTTAAGACCATTAAATAGTGGTGGTCGAGCGGTTGACTGACCTTCAGTGAAACTAGAGTCAATGTTAATGCTAGAATTGGTGTTACCATCCATATTACAAAAAATATATCAAACAACTGTGTTACGGTTATAGGATAACCTTGCTCTGATACCAAATGAAAGTGACTATTGTGTGGCTAGTTATCACTTAGGATCGTGTAATATGGAATGTATTATAATCTAAATGCGTAAACAGATAATAATATTAAAGTAAATATGAATAAGCACACCATGATTTTTATACTAGTTCGAACTTTCCGTTTTACGTCCAGTCCCAAACTTCCCTTTTGGGATTTCAATCAATAACCACTCACTAAACCCGGAGGAATAGGTAAACAACACCTGAGCAGCCGAATGGGATTTTTCCGCCTCAACAACGAAGAGGACTTTTCCGCCTGATACAAACTAACATGACTTCTACAGTTTCAATAAAGTTGTTTGACACTTTATGTTCTTGAAAACACTGATTTGTCTTTGATAGTACACCCTTTCTATAATCTTTTCCTCAAGTATATATTGTGTGTTTAAAGATTAGAAAGGAAAATATTGCTTTGAATCGAAGAATAAGTTAATTAATTCAAAGATTTAAGCAATATAATTGTGATTTCTTGTAGATTGCAAGGATAGAAAGATAGTGACTATAGAAAGAAATTAAAATAAAATTCATGATTTGAGAAGTGATTCTTACATGTTTATATAGTAAACATATAGTTACAACTATTCACGAAGAGTTTAAATCAAAAGATGCAGCCATATCCCTTCAAATTGAATTGTAACTCTTCGTAGATAGAAGTGTCTTTTTAGGAAAAATGACTGTTATAGTCAGCCAGTCGACAAGGGAAAAACGATCAGTTGACTAAAACTTCAAAAACAGTAAAAAACAGCGCATATCTGTGTACTGACCATGGTCAGTCGACTGGCAGTTTTCGGTCAGTTGACTGACCTGGTTGTCCGTGCACAATTTTCCTACTTTCTTTAAAATTTGAATCTTGAAAACCACTTGAGGATAGATTTTAACAATTTAAGACTAAAAACTTCAATTAAAAAATAAACTATACTCAGATATGAAGTCTTATCTCCTTTGTAGTTTAATAGCATATTTCTTTCTCTTTTTTGTCATTTGATTATTTAGTCTCATCACTGGTTGTTTAAGCTCATTTACATGAATCAAAACTTATGATTCAACAAAGTTTGCATGCAGTTTGTATGTTTTTGATTTCGTCGATTTTGGGATCATCTTAGGTATGGATTGGTTGGGTAACTATGAAGCTAAGATATTTTTTCAAGATCGAAAAATATCATTGAGACACCCTGATAGTAATAACCGAATCATTTTCTCAGTGGAGAATTCGAGTAGGAGTATTTGTGCATTATTGAGTACCATGGAGGTTGGAGAAGAGCTTAGTCTAGTTCGAGTAGCTAAAGAGTTCGTAGATGTCTTTGAACCAGTTGTAGGATTACCCCCGAAACGAGCTATTGAATTACAAATAAACCTTATACCAGGAGCTAAACCTTTCAGTAGACCACCTGGCAGAATGACACCTATAGAGATGAAGGAATTGAAGGTGCAGCTAGTGGATCTTGAGGGAAGGAATTTTATCAGACTAAGGAGTTCTCCTTGGGGAGAAGCCGCGATGTTTGTAAAGAAACCGAATGGGTCGTTAAGGATATGCATCGATTATTATAAGTTAAACGAAAGGACGATCTAGAATAAGTATCATATGCCAAGAATCGATGACTTATTTGATTAGTTGAGTGGAGACAGAATGTTTTCCCAATTGGATTTAGTGACGGGGTTCCATCAGTTGCTAGTGGCGGGGATGGAATACCTTTGACAACATTTCAAACTAGTTATGGTTCATATGAGTGGATGGTGATGCCATTTGGATTGAAAAATGCACCTGTTTTCTCCGTTGATTTGATGAACTGGGTTTTTCGAGAGCACTTGGATATGTTCGTATTGGTGTTCATAGATGACATTTTGGTGCACTCTAAAGATGAAAGAGAGCATGAGATTCATCTTAGAGTGGTGTTGGAGGCACTAAGGTAGAATCAACTGAAGGAGAAGTTTTTCAAGTGTCATTTCTAGAAGAGAGAAGTTAAGTTTCTTGGTCATGTAGTTTATGAAGAAGGATTGCCAGTCGATCCAGATAAGATCGAAGTTGTCAATAATTGAAAGAGACCAAAGACGGTAGCCGAGATAAGGAGTTTTCTTAGACTTGCTGGCTATTACCGAAGATTCATCAACGATTTCTCATGGATAGCAACACCTTTGACTAAGTTGATCAGGAAGGACGTGAAGTTTGTCTGGTCCGACAAGTGTGAGGAAGCATTTTTTAAGTTAAAGCGTTTGTTAATCAATGCGCCAGTGTTAGTAGTCCGGGTGGTAACAAAGGGTTAGTAGTATACACTAATGCATGTGGCACTAGATTGGGAGCAGTATTGACACAGAAGGGCAAAGTTATTGCTTACACATCTGGGCAGTTTAGACCTCACGAAGTTAGATATCCTACTCATGACTTTGAGTTGGCGGAGGTGATTTTTTCCTTAAAGATTTGGAGGCATTATCTTTTGGGAGAGAGATTTGAGTTGTATACCAATCATAAGTCATAAAAGTATTTATTCTCTCAGAAGGAGTTGAATATGAGGCAGCAGAGATGACTGGATTTTTTGGCTGCTTATGATTTCGTTGTAATTTATACTCCTAGGAAAGGAAATAAGGTAGCTGATGCTCTCAATAGAAAACATTAAAATGTGGTGTTGCAATGTTGGCAGAATGAAAGGATCTAAAGCTTTAGCTAGTTGTGGGGTGCAGTTGAGATCTACTGCTAGTTCTAGTCAGGGTACTGCCATGTTGTCTTGTTTAGAAATTCAACCCGTGTTGATCTAGAGGATAGCTTCTAAGCAGAGAGAAGATCCAGTTTTAGCTGAGAGGATTAGAAGGCTTGGGGTAGGAACTGAGATTGACGACCAAAAGGATTTTAGTCCTGACCAAAGAGGATGGTTGAGAAAGAAGGGACGGCTTTGCACTCCGAATATAGAGAACTTAAGGAGGGAAGTTCTAGAGGAATGTCATCGGTCAAAGTTTACAATTCATCCTGGAGGAATAAAGATGTATTAAGATATAAAGAGGAGCTTTTATTGGGAAGGCATGAAGAGGGATGTTGGCTTGTGGATTAGGTAGTGTGTTAGGTGTCAACAAGCGAAAGCCGAACATCAGAAGCCAAGTGGGTTACTTCAGCCCTTTGATATCCCAGTCTGGAAATGTGATTCTATATCGATGGATTTTGTAGACGGGTTTCCAAAGTCAAATCAAGGAAATGAAAGTATATGAGTTATTGTGGATGGACTGACCAAGAGTTCCCATTTCATTTCGGTAAAGTCATCTCGAACGGCACATGTTTTGCTAAGTTGTTCATGAAGAACATAGTTAGACTTGATGGGATTCCTAGTAGTCAGCGACAGAGATGCATTATTCCCAGCGAATTTTGGAGGAGTCTACAAGAAGTATTAGGTACCAAGCTCAAGATGACTGCAGCATATTACCCACAGACGGATGGGCAGACAGAGAGGGTCAACAAAGTACTTGAGGATTTATTGAGAGCTTGTGTACTAGACTTTGGTGTATCTTGGGAAGATCACCTACATTTGATTAAGTTTTTCTATAATAATAGTTATCAGACTAGTATAGGAATGGTGCCTTTTGAATCTTTGTATGGAAGGCCATGCAAATTGCCAGCATGTTGGTTAGAGACGGGAAACAGATTGGTCTTTGGTCCGGATTTAGTTAAAGAGGCATCAAAAAAAAGATTGAGTTAATCCGAAGACGGATGAAGGAAGCTCAATCTTGGAAGAAGAGTTACGCAGATATGAGGCATAAAGAATTTGAATTCTCAGTGGGAGACATGTCTTTTATTAAAGTATCACCAATGAAGGGTGTAATACGATTTGAAAAGTCGAAAAAATTGGCCCCGAGGTATGTTGGTCCATTCCAGATTATAGAAAGGGTTGGAAAGCTCGCTTACAGATTAGATTTGATGAGCACTTTTGCAGGTGTCCATAATGTTTACATTTGTCTCATCTTCGTAAGTATGTGTATGATCCAAAGGCTATTATTCCTCAGACAGAGTTGGAGAATTTGGTAGTAGAGCCAGATTTGACATTTGTTAGACAACCAGTTCGGGTTGCAGCAAGAGAGGAGAAGAAATTGAGGATCGAGACAATCAAGTTGGTAATGGTTAAGTGGAGCGACAACGAGAAAGACTGTACTTGGAAGACGGAGGATGGGATTCGAGATGCTCATCCTGATCTGTTTTGATGGTATGTCTATAGTAGATTTACATAGATTGGTGGCTAGGAGATGTTACAAATGATTGATATTTTTTCTAGCTAGTCCTTATTGAATTTTGAGGAAGAAATCCTTTAAGGAGGGGAGCCTATAACACCCCTAATTTTATTAACATTATTCAGGAGATTTAATTGGAATAAAATAAATAGAATAATGTAGATAAGGAGATTGAGGTTGATTAATGTAACGACCCAGAATTTTAATTAATTAAAATTTGAATATTTAATTAATTTTAAATATTAATAAGTGAAATTTATAAGTCAAATAAATTTTATTCGAATAATTGGATTTAATTGAATAATTAAATCGATAATTTAATATGTTAAATTATGGAAATAATTGAAAATTGGTTTAAATATGATTGAAAATGATTTGTAAAATTTTATTATATCATGTTGAAGCTAGAACGATATTTTAGAACTTTTAAAATCGAATTAAGAGTTAATTTGTGAAAATTGAATATTTTAATATTTAATCGACTAGTGAAATTAGCCAATTTTCGATCAGTCTCAGAATTGGACGAAACTAGTTCCATTGGATCCGTAATAGTTAGTTATTATCGGACTTCAATTTTCGTAGCAATCGGAGTTATCGTTTGATCGTGGCAGCTCGAAACGCATCGAAATTGTTTTAATAATAATTTGGCGAGTTAAAATAGCCATTTTTCAAAAAGTGTCGGATTTCGACGAAACTAGTTTCATCGGATCCGTAATGTGATATTATTGTAAGGTTTCAAATTTCGTGTTAATCGGATTTACCGTTTGTCCGGTGCAAGCTAAAACGCCTAGAAAATCGTTTAAATCGGTTTAATTCAAATTGAACGTTTATTGCCATAACTCGCACAGATGTCTGAATTAGCTTCCGAAACCTGTTCCATTGTGTGTAGAACGTGGGGTAAACTCTAGAAACGCTGGTTACGGCGCGTGAATCGGAGTTTGGAATTTCCGGGATGAATAGTGTCGTTCAAACTTCTATAAATAGCCCCCTCTGTTCACACAAATAAAAAAATAAATAATAAAACCCTAGTTTCTATACGCAGCCGCCACCATCAATTCGACAGCCAGAAAATGTCGTTCCTTTCTCTCTCAATTTCTCTAAATCCGTAGACAATTAGGAGAAGTGTTCAACTAATGAAAGGAAGAGCATTGTGAGGGCTTCCAATCTGTACGGCGATGATCGCCTGGATCGTGACGTGGTGGCCAGAAAGTGGGGAGGAAGCGCGCGCGTTTGGGCGCGAACTGCGAGGCTTAGGCTCGACCGAGCCTGCCGTGGTCGAAGGCGTGAGTAGCTTGTGGTGAGGCGAGTTGGATGGCGCTAGTTGATCGTGTTCAAGTGGGTTGATGGAGGAGCGAAGTGGAACCCTAGATGGAGCAATGGGTTCGGCTATTTACTGGGGATGTCGCGTGAACGAAGATGAAGAAGCAAGGGGGAGCGCATGGTCCTGATGCAAGCATGGAGATCCAACGGCCTGAGATAGTAAGGTTGAAATTTTAAAAGAAAATTTGTAATTTATTTATATTATAATTGTTCAAACTTTAAAATATGATATCTCTTTCATACGAGATCGAAAAAATGCGAAACCAGTCGCGTTGGAATCGTATGGATGAGCACTACGCGATGCAATTGGATTGGATTCGTTTGGAGTTAGTGAAAATTTCAGGTAAAATTAAACGTCCGTTTAATTTTATTCGAAATAAATCGCTAAAACGAAATTGAAATCAAGGTGAGAACTTCTCACTCAATCGAATCGGTTTCGATTTTTAATTTAAATAGTTATATTTAAAATATTTGAATGCATGTTTGAATGATGATTGTTATCTATTGATTGTTGAAATAGACATTATGCGCCGTTAGTAAGCGGATGTTATTTATTAAAAACATATACCGCGAATATTTTATAAACAGTGAAATTGGTATTATATATGATAGCAATATATATATTGGCATATGTATATATTGCAGTTATTGATTTCCCGCATTTGTATAGCGGATGAGACCCTATTGCGCCGTCTATTAAGCGGATAATATTTTAAATCTCATATACCGCGATAATTCCGTACTGGAGCGGAATTGGTATTGTGCTAATGTTTGTGGATGCAGGAAAACAGGTTGGAGGGATCTAACTGGATTCCTCAACAGTATTTATTTGATTTAAGATATTTTGATATTTGATGGATTATCATATCGATATATGATATCGTTGTTGTCGTGATTGACTATTTGGTGTGTAGCATCATTGGACCAATTTGGGAATTTTAAAAGGATTTCAAAGTGATTTTTGAAAGTATATGTTTATAAAATATTTTTGGAACTGATCCATTATAAATAAATAACGTTATAATTTTAATGTTATAAAAATTATGATTTTTGTGAAATATAGATAAAAACTGATTTTTGAAAATATGGGGTTAATGATTTTATAAAATAGTTTAAATTAGGATTTTTGAATTTATTATAAAAAGTTGAAAATATAGGATTTATAAAATTTGATTATTTTATAAATCAAAACGATGAAATTATAAAGGACTTTAAAGATGTTTTAAAATAATAATATGAATTGATTTATATAAGGGATTTATAAATTGATAATTTATAAATTAAAATATTTGAATTATAAAAACGAGTTTTTATAAGTGTTAGAATGAATTATGAATGAATTTCATAAATGAATGAAATTTATAGAATTATAAAGGGTGAAGTTATAAATGGAATTTTATAAGCAGTAGGTTTATAAAGTTTGTAAAGTTATTGAAAGAATAGATTTGGTTAAATAAATGAATCTTATAAGTTATAAGATTTATAATTTAGAAAGTCTTAAAAAGAACGATTTTGTAAAATAATCGTTTTATAAGCATTTAACTTATAATATGAACTTTTAGTATATCATTGGGATATGAAATTGAATAGGTTAATAAAGGAGATTTATAGAAAGAAAATTGTTATAAATAAATAGAAGTGGAATTTATAAACGTTTTTTATAAATCCGCAAACGACTTATTTTGATAAGTTAATTTTTATAACTTATTAATGGAGTTATATTCACGTTTTTGACTGTGAATAATCCTTTGAAATAAAATGAATAAAAGGATGAAATTTGTTAACAAAGTATATTCACGTTTTTGAATAATGAATAATATGTTAAAGAAATTGTTTTGGATTTGATGTTTTAAATAGAATTAAAACGATCTAACGATGTTTTAAAAAGTGTTGAGATTCGAACCATAGATTTCAACATTCATTGTTGAAATAGATGTTTTCGAGAAATAAAAGGAAATGGTGGACTATAACACTGTTGTTATAGTAAATGATTTCCGAAAGGAAATGTTTTGTATAGTATTGGGATTTATATATCTATTTTAATTTCGAATCCCTATACTAGTGATTTTGGGTTGTCGTAACAATGTTTTACGCAACATTCGTTTTGACCCAAATAAATATGGTTAAGAGAATGATTTCCTTAAAGAATGAAATATATACTTAATCTCGATTTAAGTATATTGAATATTTTCCAAGTGTTGAAAATAAATGGATTTGAGAATTACTTAATAAGTAAGTATGGAAATGTTTTCCAATATAAAGTGAATATTTTGAGAATTTATCTTTTGAAGATAAACTGAAAATAAAAAATTGAAGTTGTATATTCATGGATATTGTGAAATATAAATTCACTATGGAATTTACAAAAGGAAGTGGAATTTTTTTAAAAATAAATATTGATTTATTTTTTGAGGTGTGAAAATTATATATCTAGTAAAGATATTTTTGGGAAATAAATAATTTGGAAAATTATTTGGAATCGGATGATGTTGTGCATATCCATTGATAGTTCAATAACCGACTATCAATATTTACCTTTGAAAGGTATTTGTTGGGATTTATTGAATTTGAATGCTACACTTATTTTTAAATTATTGCGCTCGTTATTCGGATTACCCATTCCGAATAGTGATACGACATAATGGATAACATTGAAGATCGGTGTTGAAGACCCGGTATTTGCGAGAGCGATAGGATGACCTGTCGATTGACTCTGCACCGAGTTGCTCCGGTATAGAGTTCTTCATATGTGATGGGGAATCCGATCAGGATTGTGGATATCCGGATTGCAAGGACTTCTTTGTAAGTGCCTTCGGTTCTGTTCGAGCCCGGAACAAACTTGTATGGATTGTGTGTCTGACATTACAAATTGAGATATAAAGCCGATTTCTTTCAAATATATTTCTATTGGTGGCGGAGAATTTATTCTTTTAGCTTAACACCCTTCTCTGAGACGTACGAGCTCATAGGTTATGTAGTTGAAGGTTATCAGCGACATATTCCCAATTTGGTAATGTGACATGCTGAATGTTGCTGTGAAATGATCATTGTGTTGATTATTTGTGATAGGATCATTTATTTGATCGTTTATCTTTGTGATCATCTCTATAATCATTTATTGACCCAAAGCATGGCTTTTGTATAAAGTATGTTTTTGTGGACGTGACTTCGTCGAGCCTCACACCCCGGGAATGGTCAAAACAGGAAAGATGCGGCAAGGTTATGAGGGGTAGCTCCCTTTAGGGTATGTGCATTTCCTTCTGGAAAAGGGTGGTATCATGGTATGGAGCCCAGATACTTACTCATGTTGAAACACTTTATTTATGATTGTGTGATGATGGTGACGAGCGCTCGGTTAAAGGTCCCAAGGACAGGGGGATGGCATACTCGGTCAGTTGTTACTCAGTTAGGGGTAACCCGGCCTTGTGTTGGCAGAGATCCGGTTTGGTTCTCAGGGACGTCCATCCAGAGGCATTTTCATGTGGCAATGGGAAGTTCCTTGGCCTGATCATTCGTTGGAAATCCAATTCCCAATACGAAACCCTGTACGGTTTTAGTTGTAGAACCTGCCATTTAGTTATCGTGGTCACCACTGTTTAGATGGTAGCTATAGTAGGCATACGATAATGGTCGTATGTTGGCTAAGATTTATATTCTACTTTCGAAATATTTCCTACACTATGCACTAGTAATAATATCAAATGTTCTTTTAAATGCGTATCAAGCATGTTTGACTATCATAAGGAGAAATCTCCTCCGATTCTGCGTTTGCATTGTGTGTGTGTGCGGGAGGCCTCATGGTGGTCTCATTTTTAAAAGCATTGTGAATTGACTTTAAAAATATTCCTCTATTTTGATTTTTAAAGATAAATAAACTGTTTTGAGTTCCCACACCAGTCACATGACTGACTCGGAGTTTATTGTTTTCCTTCCTAAACTCTGTGTGCCCACCAATTTCCACACGGGCCGTCAAGAGTTAAGGTTTATCAAGATATTCTAGAGTTGCTGGAGGCAAGCTGGATGGCATGGCGTATTAGTAGTATATAGTATTTCTTTTCCGCTGTTTGTTGTAGTTTGTTATTGTACACTCTGATGATGATGTAATGTAATGTATAAAATGTAATAACTGATATAGTTCTTTGTTTAAAGATGATTCATTTATTTATTATATGTTATTCCGCTGCGAATGGTGAGATTCTGTTATTGTTCTGTTGTTTTCTTTCCGTTCTATTTTCTTTTCTCTCTATTTTCTATCTTCTTCTACCTTCTTCTCCCTTTTTCTTTTTCTTAAACATTGATAATTCGTATGTCTATTCATCTTGAGTTAATCTATGGAGATTAGTGTATATTCAAGGAGTACGGATTTGCGGGTCATCACAATTAACAAGTTAGGTGGCCATGCTTATTTAAAATCTAATGAACCTATATAAATGGTTAGGAAATTAAACATAAGGGCATTAGGGTAAATAGCTATACTTCCCACCCTTATACTATTCTCGTTAGGTCATACACGTTCATTTTACTTAAAACAAAAAAAAAATTATAACCGCGAGAAGCAAGGCCGGCCATTAGGAAGAAGAGAATATCAACTTAAAGTATAGGATTCAAGTTAGAAGGAATCGATCTCAGTCAAACTTCAATTCCTTATCCATTATAAGGTGAATAATAATTTCTACATCTCTATTTTAGTTTTATGATCATATGGTTTTGGATTTTAGTGTAAATCTGTTTTTATGATATATTGAATGATGGTATGCTTGAATTATGATTTGTATGGATTAAACAAGTTTGTTAAAAAGGAGATATACAAGGTTTTTGCGTAAAACCGAGATGAAATGATTTTTAAATGCTATGAGAAAATTGTATGTTGTAGAAAACATGACTCTAGAGATGAGTTCCAATTTTCATATTTTTCTGAATTTATGTGGATTTTATATTAATTTTCTAGTGAAGAAATTGATTTATTGGGTTATAAATTATTTACAGCTAAAATAATTATTATTTAGGTTTGAAACTTTTATATGTTGGAAAAAATATTAAAATATATTTACAAGAATTTTTCCACATTCTTCCTAAGTGATTTGATAAATATATAAAATTATTTAAGGCATGTGATTTAAATGTTTCATATATTTAATTAAGGAGAATGGGCACTTTATAATATAAAATTATCATTTAATTCTGAAATTAGTGGCAACACTTTTCTAAAAAGTAATTATCGACCAATGAAAATTTGACAACAGATTAGTTGAAAAGTTATCCTTTTAAGTTAAAAACAAGAAAATCATGCTTTTAGCATGTTTCAACCATTTTAGACATCAAACCTTCCCACCCAGACCTTCCGACAAAGTGAAAGGTTACCGCCTTCGACAAGGTCAAAGTTTAATGTATATGATATCAAGTTACTTGGTACGTAATGGATTGAACAAGGTCGAAGAGTACATAGTCGAAAGGTTGGTTGCTAAAGAGGTTGGGGTATGTTTGTTTTATAAACCAAAAGCTTACACCTGCTTGCTTTCGAAAAGGAGCTTTCAACTTGGTTGCTTTCAACCTTGTCAATTATTTAAAATAAAGGTTTTAAACCTTTCGATACAGTTGAAGGGTTACTGCCGCTTTATCATTGTTTTGCTTTGAACCTTTCAACACAGTCGAAAGGTTATTACTGCTTTTTCTAACATTACAAGAAAAATGTTTTGTAACAACTCATAATTACAGCATTTTAAGACAATATGCTGTATATTTACACCATAAAACTTAGAATTTTATAAAACAGCTAGTTAAAGCGCTGTGTATATCTTTTTCCCACCAATTTTTTGTTTCCCTCCGTTTGGCTGCCACGCAACCTATTTCTCATAAAAAATAAAATAAACAACTCTTCTAAAAACAAATCGCTCCATCCCCAAATCGCTCCCACCATCCCAAATCCTTCCCACCATTCCAAATCGCCTTCGCTTGCTTCAACATTTTCTATCGCCTCATTGATCCCCTGCCATTCATCTCCTTCAACTGCATTAAACAATTGCCGCCCCAATCTCCTCTGATTCCATCTAGTAGCTGCAACGACGACGAGAAGACAACAAACCTTTGTGGTATTTTCTACTCCTCCTGAGATTTCACTTTTCTTCTTTATTTCACTTTTATATACTTGCGGTAATTTTTTTATTTATCTATTGAATTCCTTTGTATATTTCCATGAAAATGTTGTTTTTTGTTAATTATCCACCTTATATGTTAGTATCCAATTAGTACTTAGGTTGGTTGAAGTATTGTTTACCGATTTTTCATGGTTAATCCTTTGACAAATTTTCAATTCTGATGATGTATGTCCTTTTTTAACAATTTTGTAATTTTAAAAGATGTCCTATATTTACCCTATTATAACGAAGGAGATGACATTCCATAAAAGCCACTAAAATTATAACCATTGAAAATCATGAACTTTGGTGTACGATCTTCTTAGTGTGCATATCATTTTAAAATTATAGGAGATGTTAATTACATAATGCTACAGAGCTACTATTTTTATTGGTCTCATTGACACATGGATGTATAAGTTCTCTTAATGATACTACTATTTAGATTGATACTCATTGTTATTGTCAGGTTAGCGAATATATAAAATTGGTTTGTGTATTCTTTCTAATGTAATAGCAAAGTATGGTTAAAATTTGAAATTTCTTTTCCATTAGTGTGTCCAATGGAGAGCTCATTATATATTTTTCATGCATTTAATGATCCTTTTGAACTATTATGTTCTGTTTGAAATTTTATGAAGTGACATATAAGGGGATATAACGAAAATTAAAGCCTGTTATGTTCTGTTCAACTGCTATCGCTTGCAATATTATTTTATAAATTCATGTTCTTAATTTTATATTCAACTTTAAACCATTTTGGAGGATGTGATTATCTACAAGTAAACACAATCATCGTGTTTTTTTCCGAATGATATTAACTATTATCAATAACCTAAATGTGATTCATTAATGCGCTATGGATATAAAATTAGCAAAAATATAGCTAGAATGAATTTGTAGTTTTAGATCTTTTATAAAAATTTCGTGAAATTCGCATTTTAAATTAAAATTTCAATTTTTGGGTTTTCAAAAATTATTGTATTTGATATACACTGATATCATACATTACTATAAACTTGAATATACAACCAATAAACTTTCCTTTAGTAAAGTTAAAGTCAAACGTCTGCCTCTTTCTTCCTCAAATTGTTAACCGACGCACTACCAAAGTGGGTAAGTACTTAAGTAGCCTTTATTACGTTGGAAACCTTCAAAAGTTTTACATAATAATTGTGTTCATCAAGTGATCTGATGATTTCGTACAAAAATTAGTAAAATGATGATAACCAATGTAGTGTGTGTGTGTGTATCTTTAAGTTGACACTGTCATGGAGACTGCCTTTACATGCATAATGAACTAGGTAATCTTGACAAGTTCATTTTGAAACTGATAGAGTCAAATCATTTTTGGTTGCTGTTAAATTCATAACCAACTAAATAATGTTAGTATTCTTTTGTTCCTAACAACATTATTGAAATATCTTTGGAATATCACATATCATTAAAATAATTTGTACTATACTTGATATCACCATGAGGAAATTCATTAAAATGTAACCAATATGTACACAAAATGATTCATTCATGTTTATACCTTAGATTTATGGAAGCTTGTCCCATGGTTAATGTCTATATAAGCAATTTATAAATATAAAATTTAGTTTTAGATTGTAAATTATTATAGATATAGTTTATAGTTTCGCTTATATATGTGAACTATGTTATATATATAGCTCGTTGATACTTACTCGAACATTTCGGCATAATGACAATATCATTTTTTTCACTGTTAAACTTGCTATATATATAATCACGTAGCATTTTAGCACTTTTACCGTCAGTTTATCTCTTTAGCATCTTGATTGGTTTTAAATTGAATTTGTGGTCTGCTGCTATTTTAATTTCGCATATTGAAAAGTTTTTTAACTTTTACTGTATAAGAAATTGCTGTATGAATACAATCGCAGGCTATTTGTTCTGTTTGGTCGGTTTTCATATGTAAAGTGTTCAGGCTAATAAATTTGAACCTAAAATTGTTATATTATTTTACTCATTAAACAATTATTCCCCTCTCTAATCACATAAAACGGTTGTTTGCAGTGCCTATTACTTAATCACATAAAATGGTTGTCATATGAAAACTTTAGTATTGAGTTGTAATTGGCAAGTGAATTTTTATTGTTTGTCACATGAAAGAAGGGTTTAGATGGGCATTGCTTGTTTAGATGGTGATATACAAATGTATATGCATCTTATTCCATAGGTAAAAGAAAATTTGAGATTATATGTTAGTGACACCGATTTGTATGGTTGGGCAGCATATACAACTCAATTTATCTATCAGTATTACTGGGTAACTTATACAAATGAGGTTTTAGACCGAAGGTCCCTATTCTCAAAGCTCATACAAAAAAAATTCCCTACTCATAAACCCATGTAAATTAGGTCCCCGTTTTATTATTTTTTACCAAAATGTCCTTTCCTAGAAAATCGGCCCAACATCGAAATCTGGGGCAATAGTAGCATAAATTAGCTTAAAACTAAAAATAGGGACCTAATTTTCATTACTATTTCAGGAGGGACTTTTCTTTCATCGTCTTTCATTTCTGGGGACTAGGTAGCCATTCCTTGTGTTCAAATACAAATGTATATGTAACAAAAATTAATATGATATGTACCAAAAATGATATAAATATATTTTTAAAATAGCCTGGTAGAGAAAGCTAATTCTCATTAAGTTAAAGAATTCATATAGTTGAATAGGTACAAACCGCAGTATGGTTCTTACAGTATTTGGGCCCTAAAAATATAGTCAGCTAGTTGATTGGGACCAAACACTTTAATGACAATCTTAACTCATTAAAGTGAAGAATTCTTTACTATATGAATTCTTTACTATCTCATTCATATAATAAAGAATTCCCATTCAACTAGTTGATTGGGATAGTGTTTGGTTCCAAAAATTTCCATTCAACACTCCTACGGACCAAATACAATAAAGAATTCTTTATTGTATGAATTCATACAGACGGCTAGTTTAATGACAATCTTTATTGCATGAATTCTTTGTTGATAAAAAATAATATTACTAGTTGAATGGGACCAAACACTTTAATGACAATCTTAACTCATCCATAATAATCTTTACTTTAATGAGAACTCATATAGTTGAATGGAACCAAACACTGTTTGATACATTTCAGAAATCATTAAATTGCAAGTATTTTTGGGACAAGCTTAACTCATCTATAATAATATTACTAGCTGCCTATAATAATAATATTACTAGTTGAATGGGACAAAATACTTTAATAACAATCTTAACTCATCCATGACAATCTTTACTTTAATGAGAATTCATACAGTTGAATGAGACCAAACACATAATCCTTTTAGTTTGGTAATTGTGTTCATATGACTATTTTAGGTGGTTAAGAAGTGTTTTAGTAATTACTGAACTAAAAGGCTCTTAGGTAGAACCTAAAACGGTTTTCATATGTTGATTAAGAATACAAATGTTTTCTCATTAAACAATTGGTTGTTAAACAATGCAAAGAAAAGATAAGCATGCTGACAAATTTTAATGTATATGTACAACTTGCTTTTCTCTTTCTACATAAATTACACCGATCTCATTAGGAAAGTCTGCGCCACTAGATGCATAATTTACACCTTTAAGTACTGTATCATCGCTTATCGACAATGATAGGTATGGTAGTGGTGATTTTATACCTAGCTTAGCAGAGACAGTATCTCCAATTGTCCTGCCATTACTAAACCTTCCAATGGCCTACCCTTTTTCATAATCAATTCTAAACCTTCCATTTACATTGAGTATCAATGTGTCATAGTATGTGTCCAAGTAATTTTTCTTGTATTCAGCAACCGATTGTTACTTCAAATTTTAGAAATTTGCTTGCTTACGTATTAGTTGGCGATGGATAAAAGTTGGGTGCATCTACACAGGTAACTATATAATACTAAAAAAAACGTAATATGTGAATCAAAATCATATATTTTGATGTTAAAAGCTAATAGTTAATTTTTGTAAAGAGCTAGTAGTGATTATGAGCAAGGAGCTTGGAAGTTTGTGCATACTGCCAAGAGAAATTCTAGAAATGCAGAAGAAAAAAATTATGTCCCTGCTTAGAGTGTCGAAATCTAAGTCATTAATATGAGAAGGTTGTGGTTGAGCATTTAATTACAAAAGAAATGGATCTTGTATACAAGAGAAGTAGGTGGTATATTCACGGCGAGCAAATAAATACAAGCAAAGATATTAAGCCCGATGACACTTATGATTTATTTAAGGCTATCCATTATGAAGATGAAGATGCCGTCAATCATCCTTTTTTCGATGATGATAAAGATGAAGATAATGCACAAAGACGGAAGGAGGATTTATTAAGAAACTTGAAAGAAGCGGAAACCCCATTGTATCCTGATTGTATTGATCAAACAAAACTATCTGCCATTATTGCCTCGTATAATCTTAAATGTAAGACTGGGTTGTCTGATACTGGCTTCGATAAACTTCTAAATGTGCAACAATTATTGTTGCCAAAGAATAATGTACTTCCCAAGACATTATACGAGGTAAAAAAAATTTCTCAAAATATTCGAAATGGGTTTCGAAAAAATTCATGCTTGTCATAATGATTGTTGCCTTTTTAGAAGAGAGTACAAAGATTTGGAATGTTATCCAAAATGTGGGTTTTCAAGATGTGTAACATCCCACCTTTTTGTACGTTTTAAATCGACGTTAAACCACACACGTCAGAATCAAACCATGCAGAAGGGCGGGTTATTATTGGGGTGAATAAGAAAAAGCAGAGAAAGAAAAAAACAAAACAGAATCTTGCAGCGGAACGACAAAATATAATAATCAAATAAATAGTTCATGAAGCTGTTTTACAAAACATTTGATTATTACTTATACAATACATATCAGAGTTACACATATCAGAGAATAATAAATGATGCAGCGGAATACATGATGCAGTGAAACAATATAGTAAATAATAATAATAATACAATTTTCGTCTTCATCCTCCAACAATTGGGTCTTTAAATCCTGAAATGCTCAGGCTGACCCGAGCTAATTGAAAGGATAAAACACTCGAGTCAGAACTAAAAGATCTTATGTAAGTTAAATCAACAGTAAATAATATGAGTGGAACGGCGTCAGAGATGTTTACGTGATTTGACATCCCCTATCCAGTGTCTAACGTGAGTGCAGTAACTTAAGAGGTGCTCCGGATTCACATCTCCTAAGGATCCGTTAAACTATTTACTATGTAGTAATATTTCGCTATTATAAAAATGTCTATAGTAAAATAAACTACTTTTAAATAGCGTTAAGGCTTTACATTTTACACATTAACATGTAATAGTCCCAGTAGTCCATCCAGTATCAGCGCATCTGCAAATCGAAAGACTACCCTAAATACTCCACGAGCTACGGGAGAAAACCAAACTCGTATAAGGCGGGCTAGGGTAGGTGACACGGCACAACTAGGCAATGCCAGGGTAGATATCCCGATTACACTTCCAGGCCGGTGGTAACGCGTGGCAGCTACTACCGCCCACCTCGAGCCACACCCCCAAAATAAAAAAGAATCAAAAGTAGCCACCGAATCAATCTCAAAGTCCGAATATAATAGCGAAGGAGTGTGTCCGATCAGAGGAGCGACCTCATTAGCCCGTCGATTACTCCTGTTTTAGCCATCTTATGCCAACTCACGGGAGTCGGGTCCTTGTATATACCTTAATAGAACGTCGCCACCATCCTACTTTATTCTGAAATCTCCATCGCGTACACAGTTGTTAAAGTGGTTTTCGTAGTTGGCAGAGAGTATGACAACTTCCGACCCCGATCTCTTTAACAACCCAACGTTATTATGACACCGCGGTCATTTCAAGATAATTTATACTTCAAAAACCAGAATATAATATCCGTTTCAAAACCATATAAATATGATATCATTTCCATTTCAAAAACAAAATCAATATGACATCATTTTTATAAAAACCCAAATCAATAAAATATCATTTTTATTTCAAATATATTCTTTTTCCAAAATCATAGCACTTTCAAAGTTATAACACTACGAAATCAAAACACTTAAAGTATAACACTTTCAAATCATAATACTTTGAAACTCACAACTTTGAAACATAACTTCACTACTTAAATGGTTTAAATATTAGAATATTTTATATAATAAAATAGCTCCTTAAATTTCACAAATCAATTCCAAAACAACTCGAATTTCTAGATTTTAATTTAACCAAATCCCAACTCATAAATTTCAAATTCAATTCAGTTTCCAAATAAACTATTCCAAATTTTATCAATTTCAAAACAGATTTGATCCACAGTATAAACCATTTCAAATTCAATATAATTCAAACTTTAAGTATTCCACAATTTTAAAACTAAATTTGGTAATTACAATTCAACAATTCAATTTTCGATTATTTAGTTTTCAAATATTTTACATAATAAATCCATTATCATTTAAATAGAACTCAAATTACAAATAACTAAATATTTCCTTCAATTTATTTATATTTGAAATATTCGTTTAATTCATCTTAAACCAAAATCAAGTTATAAAAATCATACCCTCTAAAATTCCAAATTTAATTAATTTCACATCAAGCTTATTTGAGTTTAATTCTTAAATAAATTCAATTTCAAATAAATCTCAAATTTATCTTCCAACCTTAATTCTATTTGAATCATTATAAACTCTATATTAAAAAATAATTTAAATAGTTAACCATATTATCTTCAATAAAAATCAAACTTATTTTTAAGCTTATATTCTATATTTAAATACTTAACCACATTATCTTTAATGAAAATCAAAATTATTTTTAAGCTTATAGTCTATATTAAAACAAATTATACATAGCTAAAAATCAAGGATAAAATAACATTTATATAATATCTAAAATCAATATTTATCTAAAACCATATATTTCTTTACAAAACCATAGAAATCATTTCAAAATATTTTTATATATAGACCACGGTATTTGTATATAATTTTCTATGCTATGGTCAAGCGATACGAATATTTATCATTTTAATCCGTAATTTAAAATATAAATACGGTTATATATCATTTCAAACCGCAATCCCGAATGAAATAAAAATCCATAACAACTTGCAGTTTACAACAATATAAAATACAACATCCATTCTTCCAATATCAAAACATTTATCACAATCATCATCCAATTCAATCAACAACATCAATATAGAACAGATAATAAATAACAGGCATTGACTGGCAGTTTATATTCAATAATAAATCAAATAGCAATTTTATTCAAGTAAATTCAAATAAACTGAGATGATGATTCAAAATATGCCAAACAGTCATAAATAAATTTCTAATCAGATCACAAATCAATTTAACAAACATAAGGGTCGTGAGTGAGTTAAAACACTCACCTTTTGAATTTAAATTGAATTAAATCCAATTTAAATCGAAAATTCAAATAGTCTCGGAATTTGTCCAAATGAGCGTCATATGTCTAGAATTTCAATATGATCCTAACAAAAGAAATCGCACGCAAATCGAACATCGTATGTGAAAGTTATTAACATCAGAACATTTTAATCAAAAGTTATAATTTAAAATAAAATAAAAAACGAACAAGTAGTGCACAGCCACGTCACGCTCTTCCTCCAGGCTAATATCGCACGCGAACTGGGTAAACCCTAGCGCCACGTCACGTAAAAATTCCAGCCGCCGCCTCGATCGCTGCTGCTAGATGACCTACGGCCAGCCGCGGCCTGCATGCGCCGCTCCAGGCGAATCGCCGAACCCCCAAGCCCCGTCGACGATAACCAAAACTCCGCTGGCCGCTTCATGCAAAAACCCTAGTCGAATTAATTCGACCAATCCTGCCGTCAATTCAACAAACCACCTACTCCGATGAGCTGCGCTTGCCACTCTCCACGCCCCAGTATCATCGATTTGACAATCAATTGAGGTTCATCGACGAGCGATGAATGGCCGAAAACAAATCAACATTTTCTGGCGACATCGAAACCTAGATTGAAAAACGAATTACAAATCCGAGATGTATTCGTCGAGAGCTTCATATTGATATATAATTTGATGTTGTTTGAGGAGTTTGAATCTTTAAAGTGGAATTTTGAATTGAAACTGGGTTGTGAATTTTAGGGTTTGTCTGCCATCGAGAAAGAGGAGCATCAGAAATTTCTGTATGTACAGAAATGAGAAATAGAAAGGCTTCTAAGGATTATGAAGACATATATATAGGCAGAACACAATAGAAACAAATGAGCTTGATTGGTTTGGAAAATTGAACGATAACAACCGAAAAGCCCGTTTCGACTCCGGAACGAAAATGGGTCAATCCATATTCAAAATAGATGTTTTAAAATATTTTAAAATCAATGGGACAAATTTCAAGTCTAAATTCCATCGTATGAAGAAGTTATACGAAAATCAAGTTATTTCAAATTGATTTCAATTTTGTAACGACCCGGATTTTTCATCGTTGAGTTTTGTATATTTAAATGGGTTTAAATATTTAATTTGGATTTTAAATTGATTTTGAATATGAAAAGATTAGTTTTTATTCAATAAAATAGATTCAGAATTTAATATAGCGGTTTGTTGGATGATATAACTATTTAATTTAATAACTTGGAATTGGGTACAATATAACATCTGGAGTTTCGGTCGTGTTAAAAATATTTTAAAGGCTTGCAAAATTTATATTGATAGAACTGAAGATAGTAAAAGTGGTAAAATTGAATTTGGAGGTGTTTTGTTGAGTTTTGAAATTATATCGTTTAAATAAATTTGATATTTAAAAATAGCCTTTCGAGGCACAGTCTCGGATTTCTACGAAACCAGTTCCATTAGATCCGTAATAGTGTATTATTATCGGATTTCAATTTTCATAGCATTTGGAGTTGTTGTGTGAGCGTACGATATATAAACACGCTTAAATTTATCGAAAATTCAATATAATAACTGGATTCAAAAAGCTATCTTATCCATACGGTCGAATTAGGACTCGAAACCTTTTCCACTGCGTCCGGAATAGGGGTATAACTTTATAAACGTCTGGCGGCATGCCTCGGTGGGATGTCTAGATTTTAAGCTTTGAATTTAAAATAATTTTAAATTTAAATTTTTAATTAAAATAGTTTTTATTTTATTTATTAGTCAATTCCTAGCCGCATTTACTTCACATCACATCTTTTCCTTCCCATTTTAAATTACTGTTGCTTGTTGATTAGAGCATGCCAGTATCTAATCCTGTCTCCCATTTTCTTTTAAGAGCACGCTACCCATATCTTCCATCACACACTTCTCGTTCCTTTTAAAATTTCTTATTCTTCTCTCGTTATTCAATTCGAGAAAAA
Source organism: Allium cepa (assembly GCA_030765085.1). Classification (NCBI taxonomy): domain Eukaryota; kingdom Viridiplantae; phylum Streptophyta; class Magnoliopsida; order Asparagales; family Amaryllidaceae; genus Allium; species Allium cepa. The sequence goes on along the minus strand of CM060934.1, from coordinate 537,705,041 downwards.
AATAAAAAATAAAATAAAATCCCATTCCATTCATTATCGAACGAACCAAAGAAATGAACCCAGGTCGAATACCGAAAAAAAGTGGATATCGAACGCGATCGAAATCACTGTCAAAGGGAATCGACTTCACCAGTTAGATTCAAGGGATAGGGGCGATTCGTGTTCTTGTCGAATTGAACCGAGATGGGGCTGCGGCAGTCTTCGATTGTGCCAGAGGGGATGTTGTGGCGCTAAGTATGTTCGCAATCGCAATCGCTTGGCAAAAAGGGGTTGAGTCGTCGATGAATCCTCGATCGATCGAGGGAGGTGGATGCGAAGGCTCGCTCTCGCATTAGGGCAGATCGAGGTCATGCCGAGAGTCGAGTCAGAGAGGTAACGATTTCTTTTAAAATTCAATAAATAGATGCATTTTGTTTAATTTAATTTTATCTATAGACAGTTTTTCAGTTTATAGAATGATGATAATTTTAATGATTAATAAATTTTATAGTTTACAGTAATAAGATAACTTTGTTCAAATGTATAGGTTAGTAGATAGAAAAGGAAAAAGAAAAAGAGAATGTAGATTTACAGTAAAGAACCTTCACTGTCTACTTTACAAATTTTTAGATTTATATTCATATATGCAGCTTCAAAGAAAAAAAAATATAGATACCTTCACTTACTAGTATATTTGTAAATAATAAATTATGGAGATAGATTTGTTTATTAAACTTATTCAGTTATTTTAATTGCTAAAGATATTTTTATTTAAAAGAAAAATCTGTTTAAAATTAAATTATTAAGTTTAAAATAAAAAATTTAGTTAGTTAAATCCGTAAATGGAAAATGGTTTAAAATTAAATTTTATTTTTTTAGAATGAAATCTCTGAAATTTAATTGTTCAATTGACTCGAATATTGATAAATATAGTAAATGTTTATACAAGGTTATAACCCAGGAAACCAAGTTGAATTGAAGTGAACTACAAACAAATTCAAAGGTGAGTTAATCTTGTTAGAACCTCAATTGTTGGATTTTAATGACAACAACTATACAATTATGTCAAAGAATCTCTAAGCTAATTTTCAGGTACATGGGCATCAAAAAGAGATAATCAAATACATTCAAAATGAAGATACACAGTACAAAAGAATAAAAGAATGTATATGGAGATACAAGAAGTGATATATACAATAGAGACAAGACAAAGGTGACAAACAAAGTATTATTAGTCATAGAGTGTCGTGTCTAGAGTTTACAAATGTTAAAATCTTCTCCAAATGGTATACACACATATACATTCATATTTTAAATGAAAAATCAAGTTTTCAAAAATTGCATGGAGCGAGACTCGAACCCAGGTTGCTGGTTCAGAAGGCAAGTGCTCTAGCCATTTGAGCTATGGTAATTTTTAGTTACATGTCAAATTCAGACGTCTGAAATGGTCAATTCAGACGTCTGAATCTGTAATCAAAACTGAAATTTCATACAATATTCGGACGTCTGAATTCGTAATTTCAGACATCTGAATCTAGGCAAAAATAGTCTATTTCTTTTCTGGTTTGCACGTTTCAAATTTCAGAAGTCTGAAATTTATTTTCAGATGGCTGAACTTCTTCAACTGCTATATTTTTGAAAAGACATTTCATTTTCATGAAGAGTTACAACCTTTTACTAAGAGATGCATCCATACTCTTTCATGATAACTTTTCACGACGATTACAACTCTTTATACTCTATATAAACATATTAGAATCATTTGTTTAATTCACCGAATTGATCAAAAGCTTTCTTTTTCTATATTACACTGATTCTAACATTTTGAGCGTTCAAATTTCTACATAATCATTCATTTACTTCCATATTCTTCACACACACACACACACACACACATATATCAAAAGGAGAAGATTATAGGAAGATTGCACTATCAAGAGACAAATTCGTGTTATTGAGAATACACTTTGTCATATACTTTCTGTATAAGTTGAAGTCTTGTTCTGCTGTTCAGGCAAGTGAAGTCCTCTTCGGATGTTGAGACGAAATCCTGTTCTGCTGCTCAAGTCCCTTGTTCGGCTGTTCAAGGGTTGTTTTAAACCTGTTCCTCCGGGTTAAGTGAGGATTGTTGTTAGTGAAATTCTAGAAGGAGTCTGGGACTGGACGTAGAACGGGAAGTTCGAACAAGTATAAAAATTCCTGGTGTGCTTGTTTTAAGTTTACTTATTTTTTCTTATTTACTCTGCTACAGTAACTTTGTTTTATTTCCGTACTAGTATATTATAATTCCTTATAGCACGGTCCGCACCACCACTTTCAAATCTCACTCATCTGGGTTGTTTCGATTTAAATAGTTAAATTTAAATAATTGATTGAATGATTGAATTGTTTTGATGTGCAATATTATATATATATAGTAGTATATAATATATCTTGGAATGATTGATTTCCCGCATTATATAGCGGATGAGACCCTATGCGCCGCATAATAGCGGATGATATTATATTTAAAACCTATATACCACGATATTCCACCTCGAAGTGGAATTGGTATTTTATATTGTGCTAACATTTGTGGATGCAAGGAAACAGGTTGGAGGGATCCAACTGGATTCCTCAAAATTATTTATATTGTTTAATATTCTCTGTAATGAATATTCGATATTCTGTGATGAATATTATTGATAATTGGAATATTGAATGTTATGGTTTACTTGAATATATTTCGGTACACCGAGTTATCAAAATACATAGAATTGGATTTTTGAAAATAAAAGGAAGAGAATTTGTAAGTGAAATAATTATAGAGAATTTAAATAAATTTAAGAATGAACTAGATAAGAATAATAGTGGTTTTAAAATTCTAATAAATAAATTCCGTATATGAAAAGGGGATTTTGAATAAACAGGAAGATAATGAATTTTAAACTTCAGTGTTATTATTTAAAAGAATAAAGCATTTATTTTAAATTTATGATTTAAATTATTGAAAAGAATAAAGAAGAAATATAGAAAATCTGAAATTGGTATGTTTCAGTTAAAAGATTTATAACCAAACAAAAAATAATAATAACATCTATAATTAATGGATTTTGAAATGAGGAGTAAGTAAAGAAATTTATTTCAAAAATGAAGTAAATTGGAAATCAATTTAGAGATTGATTTAATTGTGTAAAACCAGGATTTTTTTAAAGAGAAGTGAGACTTTGGAATTTATAAATAGGTTTTGTAAAGGTGTATCAGTGGATATTTGAAGAATAAATTCACGATGAAAAGTTATTAAAGGAATGAGAAATTTTGTTTAAAAATAAAGTGATTTATTTTTAAAGGATGTGAAGAGAAGTATATTTCCCTGGATAGCCAAGTACGTTTTAAAAGTAAACTTTTAAATATAAGTTAAAGGCTTTAGTGTCGTTTTAAAAAGAATGTTTTAGAAAATTTATTATTTCTAAACATTTAAATTATAAAGTAAATATTTTATTTTAATATATTATAGCAGTAATTGTTTAAAAGTGACTTGGTATTTGTTTTTAAAGAGAAAATCTAGTTTTATATTTTACAAAGTAGCCTCATTTTAAATATTCCTAATATATATATTTAATAAAGTATTGAAATAGTTTTCAATCTAAATGTTAAAATATATTTTATAATAAAGTGTTTTAAAGTTATTTTAAAAATCTAAAGTTTTGTGCTTGGTTGTTTTCTGTAGAAATAAATATTTGAAAATTTATCTTATGAGAAGAGTGTGGGTTGAAAACTGTTTTCAAAAGGGTTGAAAACGGAAATATATCTTGCGAAGATATTTTGAGGTTAATAAATAATTTGGTGAAATTATTTATGGTTGATGGTTGTTTGTGAATGTTAATTGATAGTTAAATAACTGACTATCAATATTGGACCATGCGTTGATCATTTCGAAAAGACCAGGATCGGGATTAAATTCTTGAAAACCACTTCGATCCGGTTTGTACATTTTCGTGGAAAAACGAGTTCGGAGTCGAAGATGGAGCAGTGAAGTGCAAGGGCTAGTCGCTACTAATCCTGAGGATATTTCCAAAATGGATGTAGTAGGAATAGTGCCTTCGGTTCCGTTCGAATCCGGGACGGACTTGTATGGATGAATGCTTTCAGAACATCGTCAGGTGGACGGTGGGCATTCTAAGTGAAATGTTCTAAAAAGGTAACGCTCAGCCTCAAGCCTCATCAACCAGGAATGACGGAAAATCAAGGGTTATGCAGCAAGGCTAGGTGGGTAGCACCCATTTCAGGGTGAGGTCTTTCCTGTCTAGATGTCCCTTTTATTTCGGCTTAGTGGTGAGGTTGTTAATCCAAACCGTGGGGTGATCTTACTCGGGATTATCCAGTAAGGGGTAGTCCACGGTCTTGTATTGCAAGGCGTCGGGAGTGATCCTCGGTATGCTGATCTAGACCAGGTACTGTGACAGGTGGTACCCCAGTGCCTAGTCACTAGTTGGAAATCCATTTTCCCTACGCGCCCGTACTGTTTTGATTGTGCCCAACTATTGCTGAAACGTGAGATGCAAGCATTTCAGCTAGATTCTATTTTACTTTCTATAGACACTATTATAATATCAGAGGATTTTAATAAAAAGAGTTTTAGCTACCATAAGGTAAAAACCCGACATGTTTATTTGTGGTGTGGTCTTACGAGATGCTTTTGTTTTCAAAGGATTTTGAAACTTTAATAATCAATTTAGGTGTGGTTTTCTCACGCTGGTATTCCAGACTGACTCGGGTGTTATTTAGCCATAATGCTCGGGTCAGACCGAGTATTATAGAATACAGGAAAGGACGTTGTGGAGCAAAGGAGACGAGCCGGATGGAGATACATACTTCTGTATTTGTGTTAGATATTCCGCTGTGTATTCAGATTCTAAGGGCAGATTATGATTACTGTCTAGTTGTGTGATTATATATATACTCTGATGATGTATGTATAAATAGATATAGTATTTGTTTTTGGTGTAAAGATCTGTGATTATCTACTATATTTCAATCCGCTGCGATGGTTAGATTCTGATGTTGTTTTCTATCTTCTTCTAGCTCTTCTTCTTTAACCCTAATGGTTCGTATTTCTGTTCATCTTTGAGTTGATATGTTGGAGAATAGTGTTGACGCAGGGGTACGGATGTGCGGGTCGTTACAAAATTAATTTATTTCAAGGCGTTTCGAGTCCATACAATCAAACGACAAGTCGGATCGTTATAAAACTTGAAATCCTACAATAATTCGTCGTTACGATCCGATGAAACTGGTTTCGTCGAAATCCGAATCAGTGGCCAAAATGGCTATTTTTCAATAAATTAAATTAATTAATATTAAATTAATTAAATCAAATTTCAACTCTGATTCTAAATTTAGCAAATTTTATCACTTTTGGTAACTTAAACATTTATAAAAATTTAAAACAAAATTTAAGGTTAATTTAATGTTAGTTGTTTCAAAAAATTTCCATAATTTCAATAAATCAGAAATTATAAATCAAATGTCCAAAAATTCCATTTAATTGACCTTTCATCCTATTATTCAATCCATTATTATCAGATGGATGAAATTTACATTGGTTCATGATTTATTACGTTAATATTCTCAATTTCATCTTAATTTCCCATTAACGTAATATCTAACTATTTAATTTCATTTATTTGCAACAAATCCAATTACTATAATTTAAATTCAAATAAAGTTAATAAATTTTAATTTCCATTCTTTTAATCAACCAATCATCATATTATGAATAGAATTGACATTATTTTCAAATATTAACTTAATTTACATTAACATAATATTTAATTACATTTATTGAAATGTATTTCCAATTTAAAATACCAGGCTAAATAAATAGGTAATATACAATAATTGTTACCATCAACTTTCAATTACACCTATAAGTTATTATTAACGAACAAATGTTACAATTAGTTCCATAACCCTATTCTCGTTCAATTACTATTAATCAATGTATTATTTCCTTAGTTAATTGAATATTTACTTTTATTTTCTTATACTTAATTTTATAACCGAGTGTAACAATTTACACTATTCCATTATTGGGATTTAACTCAAATTGTCAATAATAGGTTTTGTTTACCATTGCTACATTTCATTTTTAACGTTCACTTCATTTTAAATTATAAAGTTTTTATTTCTTTCTAAATTTAACTACAAAAATCTTATTAAATTAACCAATTTAATTATCGAAATTTACGGGTCGTTGCACTCTCCCCCACTCAAAACTTTTCGTCCCCGAAAAGGAAAAAAGAAGGGAAAAGAAAGAATTGAGTAAACAATACATCTTATTCAAAAATATTAACTTTATAAACAAATAAATTTACAAAATTAACTAATTTAAATAAAATATAATAATTTATAACCATTAAACCTTTTTATACTCAAATTAATAAAGTTTGGAAAACATTTTTCTATATCTTTTTCTAAGTCCAAAATTTTTGGAAAAATTTGGCAAAGTCTCCTTTGTACAGAGAGGCTCGGGAGAAAGTATGATATAAAATATAACAATATATATCACAATATTTCAAAATAATATATCCCAACAATAGGAAAAACAATATAATAACGCTATAAAACTGTAATCCGAGAACGTACCTATTTGTCGAGCAAACAACGCTTAATTTTGAAACCAAAAGCAGTAGCAATTGCTTCCATAACATGTATTTCACTTATATAATCCAAAAGAGTTAATAATTATATAAAATGAAATATTTAAAGTTGTTTCAATCACTAACAACAAATCAATAATAAACAACAATCACTTGCAATCACAACATGCAACCATCATATGAAGTCAATAAAATCAACCATCCATATATCCATAGCGAACAAACAAATCATTGTTCAGGTTTAAACTTTAAATTGTACAAAATGAAAATAAACTACTAAGTACACCATTTACTCAACAGTCTTAGATGAAACTAAATAGATTATTCATACATCCAAACAATTTCAAAGCATCCTTGCCCAAACAACCATAAACCAAACAAACACAATTTCAAACAATAGATCAAGTTCATTCTTATTAATTTCATTTCATAATATTTTTTGTTTAATTTCTTTTCTTTCATATAATGATTTATCTTTTTAATTTACATTTATTTCTTGCAAATTTTCATTTCCATCCATTGATTCAGTGTTTGTTTCACTTATTTGCACTTATACCTACATAAATTCATTTTTATTTATTTATATCGTATAATTTTTTTTCATTGCATTACGTCCATTCATTTCTCAATTTCATTTATTTTCATTCATTTATTACTTAATTTCGTTTTATTCATTTATTTATAATACTTACCTTCCAATTTATTTAATTAGTAGCCTTTCAATGATACTTAAGTTTATAACAACCACAATATCAATTTCTTATTTATTAAAGAATTTCATTGAATACTTTCATTATGATTTTTTTACTTGTATAATATATTCTATTACATTTTGTTATTAAACATTAGAACTTTTAATATTTGGTAAGTTATATGTATGCTTTAAGAATGCAATTGAAATTTATACAAGTTTATCTCATTTCTTTTAGATTAATTTAATGTTCAAAAATCGTATCTTTTGTTTTATAGGTTACAAATTTAAATTTTCTAGTAATTTCATTCATAACCTAGCATTTAATCTCTATTTCATTTAGAGGTTCTAGTTATTAATTAGTTACATTCCATTTCATTACAATAATTGAAACTATTAATTAACAGAATTTAAGAACTAAATACCGGGTTTAATTTCAGATCATTTTGAAATAATAGATAAATATATACTTACAAATTATATATCCAATTATATTTAAAACAATCTAAAATTTATATTTGATTATCCAAATAAATCTGCAGTAAAACTACTACAGTCGCCTTTCCACTTAGAAACTCGATAATGAATGTCGATGATGCGTGCACTCATCACCGAAATTATTTTCCAGCGATAGACAGGGGAGCACAGAACTTATTTCTTTCCAAAATTTTCTTTAAAATAATTCTTTCAAATCTTGTTGAAATATTTATATCAGAAAATACTTCTAAATAATATTATTATTATATTCCAAAATCATTCAAAATAAGTTTTTCCAAAAATCCTAAAATTCAAGTTCTAAGTTTCCAATCTTTCATTTATTTTATTTTCAATCTTATTTCCAGTTAATATCTAAAATTTCACCACCTAACAAACAAATATATTACAACCAAATATACCATTTATAAAATATATTGTTTTATATATAAAAATATACAATAGGCAAAATTATTTCATTTACCTATATTTTAAAACAAATATTGTGTCGGTTCGTCCTATTAAGTGTTTAGAAATCCCTATTAATGTCATAGCGTCCTATGCACCCACTAGAATTTATAAATATAAAACGGAACAAATCAACACAATATCAAAACCTTTTTATAACACTAACAAATACGCTCTATCATATATATACACTGAATGACTCATCATAAGGTACCACTATCCTATTAGTAAAGAGTCAGACTCCATAAAGCTAAGGTTTATCGCTAAACCAAAGCTCTAATACCAAACGTAACATCCTGCCTTTTTGTACATTTTAAATCAATGATAAACCACACACATCAGACTCAAACAATACAGAAGGATGGGTTGTTATTGGGGTGAATAAGAAAAAGCAGAGAAAGAAAAAAACAAAATAGAATCTTGCAATAGAACGACAAAATATAATAATCAAATAAACAGTTCATGAAGCTGTTTTACAAAATATTTGATTATTACTGATACAATACATATCAGAGTTGCACATACTAGAGAATAATAAATGATGCAGCGGAATACATGAAGGAGTGAAACAATATAGTAAATAATAATAATACAATCTTCGTCTTCGTCCTCCAGCAATAGGGTCTTCAAATCCTGAAATGCTCAGGCTGACTCGAGCGAATTGAAAAGACAAATCACTCGAGTCAGAACTAAAAGATCTTATGTAAGTTAAATCAATAGTAAATAATATGAAGAACGACGTCAGAGATGTTATGGGATTTAACATCCCCTATCCAGTGTCTAACGTGAGTGTAGTAACTTAAGAGGTGCTCGGGATTCACATCTCCTAAGGATCTGTTAAACTATTTACTATGTAGTAATATTTCACTATTATAATAATGTCTATAGTAAAATAAACTTACTTTTAAATAGCATTAAGGCTTTACATTTTCCACCTTAACACGTAATAGTCCCAGTAGTCCATCCAGTATCAGCGCATCTCCAGATCGGGAGACTACCCTAAATACTCCACGGGCTACGGGAGAAAACCAAACTTGTATAAGGCGCACCAGGATAGGTGACACGGCACAACTTGGCAATGCTAGGATAGATATACCAATTAAACTTCCGGGCCGGTGGTAACGCATAGCAGCTACTACCGCCCACCTCGAGCCACACCCCCAAAATCAAAATGATTCAAAAGTGGCCACTGAATCAATCTCAAAGTCCGAATATAATAGCGAAGGAGTGTTTCCGACCAAAGGAGCGACCTCGTTAGCCCGTCGATTGCTCCTGTTTTAGCCACCTTATGCCAACTCACAGGAGTCCGGTCCATGTATATACCTCAATAGAACGTCACCACCATCCTACTTCATTCTTGAATCTTCACCGCATACACGGTTGTTAAAGTGGTTTTCGAAGTTGGCAGAGAGTATGACAACTTCTGATCCCGGTCTCTTTAACAACCCAACGTTATTATAACACCACGGTCATTTCAAAATAATTTATACTTCAAAACCAAAATATAATATCCATTTTAAAACCATATAAATATGATATCATTTCCATTTCCAAAACCAAATCAATATGATATCATTTTTATAAAAACCCAAATCAACAAAATATCATTTTTATTTCAAATATATCCTTTTTCCAAAATCATAGCATTTTCAAAGTTATAACAGTTCGAAATCAAAATGCTTAAAGTATAACACTTTCAAATCATAATACTTTGGAACTCACAATTTTGAAATGTAACTTCACCACTTTAATGGTTTAAATATTAGAATACTTTATATAATAAAATAGCTCCTTAAATTTCACAAATCAATTCCAAAACAACTCGAATTTCTAAATTTTAATTTAACCAAATCCCAACTCATAAATTTCAATTCAATTCAGTTTCCAAATAAATTATTCCAAATTTTATCAATTTCAAAACAGATTTGATCCACAGAATAAGCCATTTCAAATTCAATACATTTCAAGCTTTAAGTATTCCATAATTTCAAAACTAAGTTTGATAATTACGATTCAACAATTCAATTTTTTATTATTTAGTTTTGAAATATTTTACATAATAAATCCATTATCATTTAAATAGAACTCAAATTACAAATAACTAAAAAATTCCTTCAATTTATTTATACTTGAAATATTCGTTTAATTTATCTTAAACCAAAATCACGTAAAAAAAATCATAGCCTCTAAAATTTCAAATTTAATAAATTTCACCTCAAGCTTATTTGAGTTTAATTCTTAAATAAATTCAGTTTCAAATAAATCTCAAATTTATCTTCCAACCTTAATTCTATTTAAATCATTATAAACTCTATTTAAAATATAATTTGAATACTTAACCATATTATCTTCAATGAAAATCAAACTTATTTTTAAGCTTATTCTATATTAAAACAAATTATACATAGCTAAAATCAAGGATAAAACAACATTTATATAATATCTAAAATCAATATTTATCTAAAACCATTATTTCTTTACAAACCATATAAATCATTTCAAAATATTTTATAAATTGACCACGGTGTCTGTATAAAATTTTCTATCCTATCGTCAAGTGATATAGATATTTATCATTTCAATTCGTAATTTAAAATATATATACGGTTATATATCATTTCAAACCGCAATTCCAAATGAAATAAAAATCCATAACAACTTGTAAATACAACATCCATTCATCCAATATCAATCATTTATCACAATCCTCATCCAATTCAATCAATAACATCAATATAGAACAGATAATAAATAACAGGCATTAACTGGCAGTTTATATTCAATAATAAATCAAATAGCTATTTTATCCAAATAAATTCAAATAAACTGAGATGATGATTCAAAATATGCCAAACAGTCATAAATAAATTTCTAATCAGATCATAAATCAATTTAACAAACATAAGAAATTTTAGAAGTCGTGAGTGGGTTAAAACACTCACCTAATTTAAATTGAATTTAAATCCAATTTAAACAAAAAATTCAAACAGTCTCAGAATTTTTCCAAACCAGCGGATGTTCGGAATTTCAATACGATCCTAACAAAAGAAACCGTGCATAAATCGGACATCGTATGCGAAAGAAATTAACATCAGAACATTTTATCCAAAAGTTATAATTTAAAATAAATTAAAAAAACGAACCAGTAGTGCGCAGCCACGTCACCCTCTTCCTCCACGCTAATATCGCACGTGAACTGGGTAAACCCTAGCGCTGCCTCACGTTAAAACTATAGTCGCCGCCTCGATCGTTGCTACTAGATCAGTCACGGCCAGCTGCAGCCTACACGTGCCGCTCCAGGCGAATCGCCGAATCCCCAAGCACGTCGACGATAACCAAAACTCCACGGTCGCCGCATGAAAAAAACCTAGTAAAATTAATTCGATCGATCCAGTCGTCAATTCAACAAACCACCTACTCCTATGAGCTACGCTCTTCACTCTCCATGCCCCAGTATCATCGATTTGACGATCAGTTGAGGTTCATCGCCGACCGATGAACGGCCAAAAAAAATCAACAATTTCTGATGACATCGGAATCCATATTGAAAAACAAATTACAAATCCAAGATGCGCTCGTCGAGGGCTTCAGATTGATATATAATTTGATATTGTTTGAGGAGTTTGAGTTTTTGAAGTGGAATTTTGAATTGAGACTGGGTTGTGAATTTTAGGGTTTGTCTGCCATCGAGAAAGAGGAGCATCAGAAATTTATGTACGTACAAAAATAAGAAATAGAAAGGCTGCTAGGGTTTATAATGATATATATATATAGGCAGAACACAATAGAAACAAATGGGCTTGATTGGTTTGGAAAATTGAACGATAACGACCCGAAAAGCCCGTTTCGACTTCGGAACGAAAATGGATCAACCCACATATCAAAATAGATGTTTTAAAATATTTTAAAATCAATGGGACAGGTTTCAAGTCCGAATTCCATCGTATGAAGAAGTTATGCTAAAATCAAGTTATTTCAAATTGATTTCAATTTAATTTATTTCAAGGCGTTTCGAGTCCATACGATCAAACGACAAGTTCGATCGTCATGAAACTTAAAATCATACAATAATTCGCCTTACGGATCCGATAAAACTGGTTTTGTCGAAATCTGAATCAGTGGCCAAAATGGCTATTTTTCAATTAATTAAATTAATTAATATTAAATTAATTAAATCAAATTTCAACTCTGATTCTAAAATTAACAAATTTTATCACTTTTGGTAACTTAGACATTTGTAACAATTTAAAACAAATTTTCAGGTTAATTCAATGTTGACTATTTCAAAAATTTCCATCTTTACTTCCAATTTCAATAAATCCAGAAATTATAAATCAAATGTCCAAAAATTCCATTTAATTGACCTTTCATCCTATTATTCAATTCATTATTATCAGATGGATGAAATTTACATTGGTTCATGATTTATTACGTTAATATTCTCAATTTCATCTTAATTTCCCATTAACGTAATATCTAACTATTTAATTTCATTTATTTGCAACAAATCCAATTACTATAATTTAAATTCAAATAAATTAAAAAATCTTGATTTCCATTCTTTTAATCAACCAATCATCATATTATGAAATAGAATTGACATTATTTTTCAAATATTAACTTAATTTACATTCACATAATATTTAATTACATTTATTGAAATTTATTTCCAATTTAAAATATCGGGCTAAATAAATAGATGATATACTATAATTGTTACCATCAACTTTTAATTACACCTATAAGTTATTATTAACGAACAAATGTTACAATTAGTTCCATAACCCTAATCTCATTCAATTACTATTAATCAATGTATTATTTCTTTAGTTAACTGGATATTTACTTTTATTTTCTTATATTTAATTTTATAACCGAGTGTAACAATTTACACTATTCCATTATTGGGATTTCACTCAAACAGTCAATAATTGGTTTTAGTTACCATTGCTACATTTCATTTTTAACATTCACTTCATTATAAATTATAAAGTTTTTATTTCTTTCTAAATTTAAATACAAAAATCTTTTTAAATTAACCAATTTAATTATCGAAATTTACGGGTCATTACAAGAAGGAATAAGAATGAAAGTACAAATAAAATTATGCATGGGATTCCAGTTAAAGTTTTGATATATTTTCCAATCATTCCAAGATTTAGAAGAATGTTTAGATATCAAAAGATGGCAGAAGATTTAAGGTTGCGTTTTAGTAACAAAAGCAATGATGGAAAAATGTGTCATCCTGTGGATTCAATAACATGGAATATGGTAGATGAGAAATATGAATCGTTTGCAGCTGATCCACGCAATCTAAGACTTGGGCTTGCTACTAATGGTTTTAATCCTTTTTTGAAATTGAGTTTCAAATATAGTTGTTGTCCTGTGATGCTTGTGAAATACAATCTCTCGCCAATGTTATGCATGAAAAAGGAAAATATCATGTTAACATTGTTGGTTCCTGGTTCAAAGCAACCGGGAAATTATATCGACATGAGACTAGTTTTTCTATGGACAATAAATGATTTTTCGGCATATGGAAATCTTGTTGGATGTTGTGTGAAAGGCAACAAAACTTGTCCGTTATGTGGGGTCAATACTCACCATCGATGGTTGAATCATAGTCGGAAGGTTGCTTATATGGGTCATAGGAGATTTTTAACTTCTATAGATTCGTTGAGAAAACAAAAAACCTGGTTTGGTAACACTAAAGAAAATGGTCGTAGACCCAAAGTTTTGACTGGAAGAAACTCTGATATTTTGAAAAACTTTCGGAATAATTTTGGGAAAAAAAATTCAAAAATGAAAATAATAAAAGCAAGAAGGGAAAGTGTAAAAGGAAACAAATTAGGCAGCAGAGTAAGAAGAGAACAAATATTAATAATAAAGGAGATAAAGATTGTGATCCTATGAATATAGAGCTGTCAAGGTGGAAAAAATGATCATTTTCTTTGATTTACCATATTGGGAGGTTAGTTTCTTTTAATGGAATGATAATACAATTTTTTTATTATTGAAGTATAACATTGTTGATTTTTGTAGGAACTTCCAACGCATCATAATTTAGACGTAATGCATATAAAAAAATGTTGTGAAAGCGTAATAGGCATGATGATGCATGATAACAAATTAAAAGATGGAATTAATTCTAGAAAAGATTTGGAAGATTAGGGAATTCAACATGGCCTTTATGCACAATCCCGTGGAAAAAATATATATCCTCCACCAACTCCATATACATTGTCCAATTCTGAAAAGAATATATTTTGTAAATGGTTATATGATTTCAAGGGACTTGATGGTTATTTCTTGAATTTCAAGAGTTCTGTATCATTGTAGGATTGTAAAATTAGTGGTTTGAAGTCATATGATTATCATGTTCTAATGCAGCAATTGTTGTTGTTTGCAATAAGAGGATTGTTACCGAAGAAGCCAAGGAAGGAAATGATTCACTTATGTTCTTTCTTCAATAAATTATGCTAAAATGTTCTCGATAGAGAAAAATTTGCAACAACTTGATGGTGAGATTATTGTAATTTTATGCGAACTTGAAAGATATTTTCCACCTTCATTCTTTGATATAATGATACACCCAACAGCTCATCTTGTAAAAGAAGCTTGTTTGTATGGATCGGTTCATTTTCGTTGGATGTATCCATTTAAAAGATATATGAAGACACTAAAACATTGTGTAAGAAACCACGCACGTCTCGAGGGGTGTATTGCAGAATCCTATCTTGTAGAAGAGTGTATAATTTTTTTTAGTGAATTTTTAAAGAAATCAATACAAATAGAAGAGAAGGCAGTCCGAAATGAAGATTATGAAAATGATGCTATACTTAAAGGATGACAAATTTCAGCATGCAAAAAAATTATGTTGTTTGACAATGAGAAACAAATTGCTCATATGACCGTGCCAATGAATATGGCCATGGTGGAACCATTTTAGAGTACGTAACTATTACAATTTGTTCTATTGTTTTTTAAAAAATGTAATTGTAAGTGCAACTTAGCATTTTTTCTTTTATAATAGTTTGCGTTTGGAGGAGTTGCAACCCTCAAGCTAGCGCAAAGACAAAAATGCGGCCTTACTTTGGAAAACCCACTTAAATAACCTTGTTGATTGGATTAAGAAAAGGCGGTTTGAATTTCGAAATATCATCTCATTAATTTTAGATATATTATTACCGAGATCCAACTTAAATAATTTTTTTATTTATAGATACCTTTTGATTCGAAGAATCATGACACAAGGTTCAAATGGATTGCCTATTGTCCAAGGAGTGGTGCATTGTCTTGTACATGATATAGCATCAATGGGCGTTTTCACACAAAAGATAATGAGAGAGAAATCAAAATAGTGGAATCACTTATGATGCACCTACCATGTGTTGGGCTAGCACAAAAGATATTTCTCAAATGGTTGATGTGGTCACTTATTATGGGATATTGACCGATATAATTTTGTTAGACTAGCATGTTTTTTATATTTCTATCTTTAAGTGTCATTGGGAAAACATCGGAAATGGTTTGAAGGTTAAATTTGGATTTACTCTTGTCAACTTTCATCAAAATCAAGCTTCATTTTCAAAATATTCATATATCCTTACATCTCAAGCAAAACAAATTTTCTATTCAAGAGAAGACGATTCTTCTAATTGGTATGTTGTGATGAAGGCACCATCAAGAAGTTTTCATAAAATAGATATAGGTGATTCGTTTGCGGAATTTAGCTTGGCTACCGAGAATTTTGAAAAAGCCGATATGGAGGTTGATGATTTCATTGAGGATATTAGCTATATTAGAGAAGATTGTGAAGGAAACTTGAGTAGTTTACTAATTTTATTATCTATTTTCATTGTATTGGATGTCATTATCTAAGACTCTCCATACTTTTGTACATTATTGAGTTGATCTGCAGTAATCATCTTCATAAGCTTTGAATGTTTTTATTTTGGTTTTATTGGTTTTTTCGTAAATGTTCTCCTACAGGTTATGACATGCTAGCAGTTTATGAGAGGTACTTTGTAAATAAAAACACATAGATATACCAATCTAAAAGGGTTGTCTTTGTAAAATAGTTGGTACTGTTTTTATTCAAGCTTTTCACTGTTAATGTTTGAATCTTCACAACGTCCTTATATTCTTCATGGATAGGTAATTTATCTTACAATGTGTATTGTTCTTCTATTTAAAATGGAATAATAGGTGTATATGTTATTATGTATATCAGATATATTTGTTAGACCAAACTGTATAGATATACGAATGACCCCGTGACTTTGAGGTACATGCTTATATTTCATGCTGATTTCGATTAAGGAGTAAATCCCAATCTAAACATGTTTTTATACAATCTGAAATTTTTTAGCCTCGTATTATGTTTTCTATTTCAAACCAGGTTTACAACTCTATACAGTTCATATATGTAATCATAATCTCCTATGTTATAACTGAGTTTACATAGTCTTTGATTTCAAAAACTATATACCTTCGTATTTTTTGTAATGATGAACTAAATACTACAAGGCATTATATCTACAATCACCTACGTATGTCAAATATATTTGTTATACCCAACTGTACAGACACACGAATGTCCCCATGACTTTGAGGTACATGCTTATATTTCATGCTGATTTTGATTAAGGAGTAAATCCCAATCTATACATGTTTTTATGCAGTCTAATTTTTTTATACAAGCAGAATATTCCTTCTTCGACTTGCAATTATCTTCATCTATGTTTACTGTAGAATTATAATCCTTAGACTTCAGATTGTAATAGTTTTCAAAATAAATATATTATTGAAGGCAAAAAGCTTGTAAATAGACACCTATATAAACTAACTATAGTAAATCATATTCTAAACAAATTAGTTTCTCAGTATCAATATATCTATTTAGAAAATAGTAGTATGGGATGATGATGCAACTAGAGGGTCTGCAAGCTTATCCTGGTTGCAACTGTGGGTATGCGATTTTTAGCCCTAAACAATTATTGGACTATTACCTGTTTTTTCCAATTAATTAGTTTCCTCTATGTGGGTATAGTGGTTGTTAGTTTATGCATTTGGTCATTAATTTAAATAGCTGCTTCAAACAACTTATGGATATAGTGATTTGTGTTTATTACTATGCTTCTGTTTTGGTTTAAACTACTGTACATGTTAATTGAGATTTGGTTGTGTTTTTTCATCAACTATCAGTAATTGTATTGTTCATTTTGGAGTTCGATTTGTACACCTAATTGTTGCATATTCAACATGCCTTTACCACTTCCCTATTTACCATCTATAACAATATACTACTATTGATCTTCCAATAAACTGTCACTATATACAGTTTGGAAATCAAGCATTTATTATGGTTCAGAAGCATTGATTATGTTATTCAAAAATAATTGTAATCTTGTTCTTCCTTATGGTTTATTAAGAGGAAATGAAGAGAATTACTCGGCAAAAAAAACAAATAAGCCAAAATTGTACTCATGGAGCCTAACGAGCGGATTAAGAAAATTGAAGACAACAACGTTCAAAGCGAGGGCCATCCACAAGTAGTAGAAGATAATCCACCACAGTAGTAGAAAATAATCTACAAGTAGTAGAAGACGATCCTTGTGCATTCGAAAACCATACGATGCAAAATGAACAACATTTGGAAGCCATGATGGAAACTGAGGGACCCATTCAAGATGTAAATGCAAATCCACCAAAGAAAAGAATTGCTAGAGGTCCTACGAAAATGAAGAGACTTCCTTCAATTTTTGCAAATCGTATTGAAGTTGAATTTAATGAGCATGTCGAACCTATAGGTGAAGGGTCAATCCATTTATCTTCTTATCTAGGGCCGCTTGTACGAGAGCATGTTCAAGTTATGCTTACAAATCGGAGACATCTTGGTGATGATTTGAATGCCATTTTATGGGATTGTATTAAGGTATATTTTTATACAATTATGGATTTCTTTTTAACGCGGCTTTCTAATATGAGTCTTGAATGTAAATTTTTATATGAACAACGCATACACTAACAGTTTTAACAGAAAGAAATTTGGTTGGGTGGTTATAAGTTTGGAGTCGTTTATCTATGTTTGTTTTAACTCATTGGATCATGTACATATATTTACATAAGAAATATGAAATAAATATATATGTTTGTTTTAATGTATACATTTAAATATGAAATAAATTTAAGCATTTAGCCAAACATCATTGCCTTTGTATCTTTATATTTTTCTAATACTGCAGATTGTTTCTACATGCGTGCTGTTTTATATCAACCTATTTGCATAAAGTAGTATATTAATGTTTCTACAACTGAACACCATCTTATACTTATGTAAACATTTTGAAGAAAAAATACGACATGATATCTCACTCAAACTGTACACACATGGTGCTTGCATGTTGCGCATTACAAAATTAAGTTTATGTATAAAAATGGAAGAAGGAAGAAATGGTGATAGCATTAATCCTTTGGAGTACGAACTTTTTACAATAGATCAAACTCATAATTAGCAAATGAAGCAGGTTGCACATAATTTTTGTTAACCCACCAATATACTAAAATAAGTAGATGCAAACCAATTGTGAAAGAAAAATTAATGTTGTACAAACATATTAATGGATGGTCGAACTAATAATTTTATTTAAGATGTTGCAAAGGTTTCTTAAACCATATTAATTAAGAAAAGAAAAGCATGGTGAATTTTTTATGTGTTAAAAATAGGGAACTTAAATGCAGTCATAATCATAAGGTTGCTTTTAAATTCATTTAGTTAAGAACCTGCTAGCTGACACATATTTTTTATTACTTTAGGGGTTGGCAGTAAATATATGTTGAACCTGACTGCCACTAGTATTGTAACAAAAGGTTGTCCTAGTTTTTCTTTGTGCATCTTTTTACTAAACTGAACTGATTTTGGTTGCCTCCTTTGAGTATTTCTTTAGTTTGCTGCCCCTAGTTGAAACATTTATTTAATTCATAAGGTAATATACTCAACACATTTCTCATTTGCTGAGTGTGGCTATGTTTTGGTGTGTGAGTGTGTATATATTACTGTGTTTTGTGTTCATGCATATGCCAGTGTGGGTAGTGTTTTATATGTGAATGTGCATAAATGTACGGAAGATGAACTTAAGTTGAATGCTTTTTATTGTTTATATAGGCTAGATTCAAGTTGGATGAAGAATGACAAAAGGTCTCCATATTTTAGCAAATGGGGTGTATTTTTTTAGAAATGGTACGTAGATACAACATGTCACTGTGACAATATAAGACAAATTACATGTCAATATATGTTCGAATCATGCTACACAAGTCTCAAACTTGTGACCTCTCGCACCAAAGTCGAATCACTTAACCACTGGGACAATGGTGCTTGTCGATGGGGTGCATTTTTAGGTGTTCAAAATGCAGATTAGTTAATAAAATAATCAAAGCAAAGTTGAAGGAGGAAAGATTTCGATTGAAACCGGATCATTCCGAAGTATGAAGGAGTGGAATGATTTTGTCAACTTGAAAACCAGTTCAAAATTTAAGGTAAATTAGTCCTAAATAGTCATTCTTCGTGTGTATGCATTAACTATTCAATGTATTCTAATTTCTTATTCAGATACAAAGCGAAATATTTAAAGCCATTAGACAGAAACAGATGCCTTACACATGCAGTTGTGAAGGAATGGTTTGATTAGCTGTAGATATAGTGAGAAAAGTTTTTTAATATTATGTACTTGTCATGCCATTTATAAAGTTATGTTCAATTGTTCTATTTACTTTTTGTTAATGTGGAGAAAAAGAGTAACGATCCCTCTTCTATTTCTAGAGCTGATGTTTCGGTTAGATCACACACTCAAAAAAATGGCCAGCCGGTGAGCTTGGCTATTGAAGAAACTATTCTATGTGATTTTGTTTCAAATTGACATATTACAAATGACTTTAGAATGCGATAATTTTAGATATTATAATATATGTTGACTTTTACAGGAGAAGATTGAAAATTTTAACAGTGAATCACAATCTACCTCGACAACTAATGTGAGAGAAGATGTTCTTTTTGCAGCGCTAGGACAAGATAGACCGGGACGATTAAGAGGAATGGGAAGAGGTATGACCTACACCAAGTTTGTGTTGTCACAAGCTAACCAAAAACAAACAATGCAACTTCAAAATAAAATTGCTGATTTGGAGAAGACGGTTCAAATGCTGGTATAACAAAACCAGATAAGTTTGACTCTTAATATATATTAAAAATAAAGAAGTATAAAAATAATAGGACATTTGTTGGGTATAAATATTGGCAATGTAGAGCACTATGTCCATTGAAATATTTTCTAATACTACCATGCGGCTATATGCAAATCGCTGTTGGATTTGTTTCTAAAGAATTAAAGAAAAATGGTAAACCAAAAAGAATGCAATTTGTACTGTCAAGGGTGTATT
This sequence comes from Allium cepa, assembly GCA_030765085.1. Classification (NCBI taxonomy): domain Eukaryota; kingdom Viridiplantae; phylum Streptophyta; class Magnoliopsida; order Asparagales; family Amaryllidaceae; genus Allium; species Allium cepa. Next base: position 537,684,347 of record CM060934.1, on the reverse strand, counting down.
ATCAATTGTATTTTACATGATTAAAATTAGGAATAGAAACTGTAACGATCACGGATTTTTGCTGAATTTAAATTGCTAATTAATTTAATTTTTGAATAAATTTTTTGAAATTAACTGGTGAATTTATTTGAGTTTCTCGTTACTCGAGTAAAATGTGTGTGTTTATTTTATCAAAGTATAATTAAGTTTTAAAAACAATTTCTTTAAAGGTTAAATATCTATAAATAATGAATGAATGAAAATTATAAAATAAATATAATATAAATATATATGTATATAAAGGAATAAGACCATAAATACGTAAGTTAAAATAAATATTTAAATTAGAAATATAAATAGATATATCTATATATAAGATAAATCAAAATATCAAGTGATTTCACTGGAATAAATTATAATAACATATTAAAATAGGAATTTGTTTATATATTATAAAGTAACAAGACAAATGTAAGTAAGAAGAAAATTGAAATATCCTTAGGCTAGCAAAAGAAGAAACAAAAGAAGACAAAGAACAATTAATGTTTGAATATCTTAGCACACATACATATCTTATCAGCCACTAAAAAAATATTATCAGCCGAAATCTTGCTTAACCAAACAAAGAAAAAAAAATCTCTGCCTTGTATTGTACAAAACAAAATAATAATATACCCTGTTGTACAAACAATCACCCTGTACACTTTCTCCTTATATATCAACTTCACCTCAACTTTTTCATTTCAAACTGAGACAATCTAAAGTAATATCATTCAAAGTTAAAACAAATATTCAACTTTAAACAACAATCTAACTCAATTCAAATCAATGACCAAATTGAAGACTTCAGCTAGCAATTTCAAAATCTGGTTCAACAAAGAGCTCTGTTCTTTTCCTGGAAAACATGTGAGTAACACCACTTTTAAAAACAAATTTAAAGTATAAATCTGTTGCAAGTTACATCCGTCATAAATATGGTCATACACATATATATGAACTCTCTGTGTATATTTGAATGATTGGACAATCTTTGTGCAGGCTAATGTTTATAAAAGTTCCCTGTTCTAAGATCATAAACACAAGTTTTGATTCAACAATTATTTCCTCCCAACCTACTCGCTGTTTGGATTTGGTGTTAAAACAAAAACTGATTGTTATAGTATGTGTTAAAGCTTAAAAATTTATTTCAGTTAAAACAACTCGGGATTTTCTCTAGAAAGCAAGAAATTCGAATACAACTTCCAATAAGTCAAAATTTAAACTTTTTAAATTTCGAATTCAGGTATGTAATCTGAATTCGTATGCTATAACATGATTTTTAAAGAAAAAATTATAATTTTTAGATTAAAGAATTAAGAGCGGTTTGTATTTGGTCGAAAATTGGGTTTTGATCAATTGCGGTTGATCGGAGTGTGGTTGGTGATCGACGCTTCGCGTGGAGATGGAGGGGCCTATGACGATGGTAGGAAAAATGATCGGAGGTGCTCACTTTCACCTTGGAGATAGCGGCAGGCATTCTTGTTCGTAAACCTAATTTTGGAGAAGCTGGGTTTTTCGATTCGTTCGTCTTCTTCGATTGATTGAGTGTGACTTGATTTGGGGGAAAGGTGGTGGTCGCGTTGACGAAGTGATGGCCGAAATTTCAGAGGCTCTAGTGGATGAGGTTGCGGGGGCAACGAATTTTTCAGGTTTTGGTGACGAGGCAAATTCAAATTCCAGGTTTCGAGTTTATACTCGAATTCGAATTCACGAGGAAGATGGGTGTTCTGATGGTCGGAGGATAGGTTATAGGTGATTGTCGACGTGCTCGATGAAGTGGCGGCGACTGAAGTTGGTCGACGACGTTGTGCACATACATCGTGCACTACTTTGGTGATATGGAATGTTGTAGTTGGGAGAAGTAGGGGGTGCGCATGTTTGACTCGAGTTTTAACTCGTGGTAAATGGTTGGGTGGCTCGAAGTCTTTAGTTGCTGGACTTGAAGTTGCCTCGGGTAAATCATCAGTAACAGGTTTTACTGAAACCTATTGCTTTGGTTTTTTAATTTTTAAATAAAATTTAAAAGCTAGTTAAATGAAAAGCAAAGCTTTAAAATGAGTTTAAAATCTAAGTTTAAATCTGATTCAAGTTAGTTTTGAATCTCAATTTAAAAATAAATAAAGTTTTAAAACTTTAAATTGTATTAACTACTTTAAAAGGGTTTAAGTAGTTTGAATTTTAAGGTGAAGTTTGAATTGTAAGTGAAGTTTAAAATCAGGGGTTTAAATCTGGATTCAAATATAATTTGAATCTTAGTTCTGAAATAAAAGAAGTCTTTCAAAATTTAAATTGTTTTAAATAACTTGAATGATAAATTGAATTTTTAAATTGATTTGAATTTAAAATGAAATTGGTTTTTTAACTCTTTTAAACTTCTATTATAAAATAAATAATTCTTTAACTTGTGAATTTAAAAGTGTTTTGAAAATTGTTTTAAACTTTGTTAAAGTTAATTTGTTTCCATTTTAAATCTTAAAATTTAAAATTAAATTTAAAAGTAAAATATAAAAGTAAATTACTTAAGTGACTTGTTAATGATAACTTGATTCATTAATAAGAAAAATGTTTTTATCTTTAAAGTAAATGAAGATTAATGATTTGTAATTGTTTAATTAATTAAAATGGATAATTAATGATTAATTAAGAATAATATAATTAATTAACGTGATTGATTAAATAATTTATCTCAAATAATTTGAAATTAATAAATCAGGATTGGATAATTAATTCATAAGTAATTAATTTATTTGGAAATAAATTGAACTAATTAGGATTAAACATCTAATTAATCCTGCTTCTAAACGATTATTGAATGCTTGACCTTACTTATGAATGATTGTATTGTATGAGATGCCTTGAATTGATTGTCCTATCTGATCTGTGTTATTTTGTTCTGTGGATTGAGCTATGTATTTTATTCATTTATTTGTGATATATTTGTATATTATCTGTGAATCTGTGAATGAAGATAAGCGTTATAGTTTATACCGCTTATCAACTATATTTCTGTGTTTTGATCTGTGATGATGATGTTGTTGCACTATTGTGTTGAACCCCTGGACCACACCATACACACACAAACATGGATTTCACGAGGAAATCGATTAAGTCACAGATTTTTTTTGAAATGATTTTTTAATAGACAATTTGAATTCAAACGGTTTGGAAATGGAATCGGGTTAAATGGAAAAAGCTTTTGAAATGGAATTTCAAGGATAAAATTTATTTTTGAATAACTTGATAAAGTTTTGAAATTTAAATAATTTGATTTAAATTTGAATTCAAAAAAAAATTGAAATTGAATTCTATGATTTGAAACTAGGGATTAAAGATGTTATATAAGTTATATATGGGTTAAACCATTTTAGATGTATTGATTTGGGAATTTGAATCTATATTCAAAGGCTTTTAACTCATGCAAATATAATTGGATTCTTCCGAAACGAAAACGATTTGTTTTCAAATAATAAAAGCTTTCATATAAAAAATGAACTTCCAATTTGTGTTAAAACGATTTCAAGTTTGAAATGGAAATGGCTTTCCAAGTTATGGAAACGGTTTGAAAGCTATAAGTTAAATCTTTAATTTAAAGATTTAGTAAGTTAATTCTAATCGAAACGAAAATTGTTTTGAAATCCGTAAATGGATTTTTGTGAAACTGTTGAAATTTGTGAAATAAATCTTTAAGAAGATTTGTAATGGTAATTTTTTTAACCATTCAAAAGAAAAGTTTGGATTTTATAAGTTGTGACTTAACTGAAATCCCATATCCATATGTTTTGAAATTTTGCATTCATTATTCGGTTTAGCCGGGAGAGGACCTTGTGTCATATAACCCATTCCAAATAATGATACATCGTTATGGATAGCATTTGAAGACCGGTGTTGAAGACCGGGTATTTATGAGAACGATAGGATAACCTATCGATTGACTCTGCACTGAGTTGCTCCGGTATAGAGTTCTCCCTAAGTGATGGGAAGTCTGATCGGGATTGTGAATATCCGGATTAGCAAGGGCTTCTTCGGAAGTGCCTTCGGTTCTGTTTGAACCCGGGACAGACTTGTATGGTTGTATGTCTGACACTACACATAAAACAGATTTCTTTCAAATACATATATGTTGGTGGCAGAAATTTATTCTCTTAGCTTAACACCATTCTCTGAGACATACGAGCTCAGAGGTTATGTAGTTGAAGGTTATCGGTGATATACTCCTAATTTGGTAGTGTGGCATGCTGAGTGCTGCTGTGTGTTGATGATCATCTGTTGATCATTTATGATTAGAGCACGGCTTTGGTATAAAGCGTAGCTTTATGGACGAGATTGCATCAGGACCTCAAAACCCAAAAATGGTCGAAACAGGAAAGATGCGGCAAGGTTATGAGGGTCGCGCCCTTTAGGGCGTGTCATTCCCTTCTGGTAAAGGGTGGTATCATGGTATGGAGCACAGATATTTACCTATGTAGTGGGCTTCAAACTCATTTACTGTGTGGTTGTTGCTTTGTGGTTTAGAGGCGCCTCGAGTAAAGGTCCCAAAGAACCGAGGGGTGGCATGCTCGAGTATTAGTTACCTAGTTACAGAGGTAACCCGACCTTGTGTTGGCAGAGATCCGGTTAGGTTCTCGGGACGTCCCGCCAGAGGCGTACCCATGGACAGTGGGAAGTTCCTTAGCCCGACCATTTGTTGGAAATCCATCCATCCAATACGTGCCTTGTACGGTTTTAGTTGCAGAACCTACCATTTCCTTATAGTGGTCACCACTGTTTAGATGGTAGTTATAGTAGGCATAGTGCGAATGCCTATGCTGGCTAAGATTAATATTATACTTTCGAAATATTTTCTGCACTGTGCACTAATAATAATATCAAAGAAATTTTCTCGTATCAAGCATGTTTGACTATCATAAGGAGAAATCTCCTCCAATTCTGTGTTTGCATGGTGTGTGCGGTGAGAGGCCTTATGGTAGTTTCATTTTCTAAAAAGCATTGCGAATTTATTTTAAATTCTGTTGTCTTTTTTAAAGACCAAACTGTTTTTGTTACTTATACCAGTCTCACGACTGACTCGGAGTTTATTGTTCCGTCCCTAAACTCTGGGTACCCACAATTTTCCACACGGGCAGTCTAGAGTTCGGTTTTTCAGATAGTCAGGTCCAGTAGATTATCTGGAGTTAGTTCAGTCTTTGGATCACGACTGCACTTGCTTATCGTTGTGCAACGTTATTGGGAGTTCGAGCTATTTTTGGATTGGTGCCTTGGAAATGGAGATGTTGTTCTGCTGGTGACGTTATCATTATTCTTTCCGCTGCTATTTCTTGTATCTTTGATAGTATTGATATCTATTGTATCATTCTGTTGTATCATATTATATCAGATATTGTATCTGTCGTTGTATCAATGTTATATATATTGATATTCTTTTTCTTCCGCTGTGTTGTACTTAATGGTGTTATAAGCTCCGGCGAACCAGATTTGACATTTGGATCTGCAGCATTTGATTACGAGTGTCGTATTCGGTGTTGATTTTCGAAGGTCGAGTCAGGGCCGCTACATTTGGTATCGAAGCTGAGGGTGCAACTTTAGCTCAGGAGTATAACGCATTAAGTAACTCATTAGAGATAGGAGGAAGTATACCCTAGAATGAGTAAGTCCCTAAGATATCTGTTCGTGTGCCTCAGTGAATTCTCTTACTATTCGCCGATAGTGAGTATGAGTGCAAGAAGAGAACGAGATAGGGGGCAGGGGAATACCACTATAAATGGTCAATACCCTGCAACAATGGAAACAATTTTCTCTATCAATCTTCTTTGATTCGATTCCAAATTCTTTTGATTGCTTCGTAGCAGCTATGAGAAGAAGTTTCGGTGTGATGATGACCCTACGAATCATTGTAGAAAAATCCTTACTTCGTATCTTCATCGGTTTCTTATCAGCTCTTCGATCAAAACTTTAATGAATTTGAAATTTGAAATTGAAAATTCTAAATAAATTGGTTAACAAATATAAGGCTAAATTTGAATTGTATCGATTAAACGATATCGGTTAAAACCAAATTTGCAATTCTATTGTAATTTCTTGTGTAAATCGAAGTCCGAAGAGGGACAAATTGGTATACACTTTGGGGTATTCCGACTTGAGTTTGGAATCCATATTTTGTGTTTGAGAAATGGTAGGAGATTGAATCTATCTATCTATTCTCTGGGTTCCAATATATTCTGCGAATGGTTAGTTATCCCTTCGAACTAACTAGTGCCTTGCATATTCGCAAATCTAGTAACCCGAGTATTCTGTGTAGTATTGAATGAGTTTGTTCTCATATTGTCGATATTCTGATTTGGTAAGCCAAATGCAAAATTGATATCCAGTTGACCTGGAAAACTATTTCTCTATCTTTGTATATCTATATTTGTTGTTTTCGTGCCTGCAAATTTCGGGGACGAATTTTTTTTAAGGGGGGAATCCGTAACGATCCTGGATTTTTACTGAATTTAAATTTCTAATTAATTTAATTTTTGAATAAAATTTGTGAAATTAACTGGTGAATTTATTTGAGTTTGTCGTTATTCGAGTAAAATGTGTGTTTATTTTATCAAAGTATAATTAAGTTTTAAAAACAATTTCTTTAAAGGTTAAATATCTATAAATAATTAATGAAAATTGTAAAATAAATAAAATATAAATATATATGTATATAGAGGAATAAGACCATAAATATGTAAGTTAAAATAAATATTTAAATTAGAAATATAAATAGATATATATGAGATAAATTAAAATATCAAGTTCTTTCACTAGAATAAATTATAACAACATATTAAAATAGGAATTTGTTTATATATTATAAAGTAACAAGACAAATGTAAGTAAGAAGAAAATGTAAATATCCTTAGGCTTGCAAAAGAAGAAACAAAGGAAGGCAAAGAAAAATTAATGTTTGAATATCTTAGCACACATACATATCTTATCAGCCACTAAAACAATATTATCAATCGAAATCTTGCTCAACCAAACAAAGAAAAAAATATCTCTGCCTTGTATTGTATAAAACAAAATAATAATATACCCTGTGGTACAAACAATCACCCTGTACACTTTCTCCTTATATATCAACTTCACCTCAGCTTCTTCATTTCAAACTGAGACAATATAAAGTAATATCATTCAAACTTAAAACAAAGATTCAACTTCAAACAACAATCTAACTCAATTCAAATCAATGACCAAATTGAAGACTTCAGCAAGCAATTTCAAAATCTGGTTCAAGAAAGAGCTCTGTTCTTTTCCTGGAAAACATGTGAGTAACACCACTTTTAAAAACAAATTTAAAGTATAAATCTGTTGCAAGTTACATGTGATAAATATGGTCATACACATATATATGAATTCACTGTGTATATTTGAATGATTGGATGATCTTTGTGCAAGCTAATGTTTATAAAAGTTCCCTGTTCTAAGATCATAAACACAAGTTTTGATTCAACAATTATTTCCTCCTAACCTACTCGCTGCTTGGATTTGGTGTTAAAACAAAAACTGATTGTTATAGTATGTGTTAAAGTTTAAAAATTTATTTCAGTTAAAACAACTCAGGATTTTCTCTTGAAAGCAAGAAATTCGAATACAACTTCCAATAAGTCAAAATTTAAACTTTTTAAATTTCGAATTCAGGTATGTAATCTGAATTCGTATGCTATAACATGATTTTTAAAACAAAAATTATAATTTTTAGATTAAAGAATTAAGAGCAGTTCGTATTTATTCGAAAATTGGGTTTTGATCAATTGCGATTGATCGGAGTGTGGTTGGTGATCGACGCTTCGCGTGGAGATGGAGGGGCCTATGACGATGGTAGGAAAAATGATCGGAGGTGCTCACGTTCACCTTGGAGAAAGCGGCAGGCATTTCTTATTCGTAAACCTAATTTTGGAGAGGCTGGATTTTTCGATTCGTTCGTCTTCTTCGATTGATCGAGTGCGACGTGATTTGGGGGAAAGGTGGTGGTCGCGTTGACGAAGTGATGGCCGAAATTTCAGGGGCTCTGGTGGATGAGGTGCGGGGGCAACGAATTTTTTAGGTTTTGGTGACGAGGCAAATTCAAGTTCCAGGTTTCGAGTATATACTCGAATTCGAATTCGCGAGAAAGATGGGTGTTCTGATGGTCGGAGGATAGGTTATAGGCGATTATCGACGTGCTCGATGAAGTGGTGGCGTCTGAAGTTGGTCGACGACGTTGTGCACATACACCGTGCACTACTTTGGTGATCTGGAATGTTGTAGTTGGGAGAAGTAAGGGGTGCGCGTATTTGACTCGAGTTTTAACTCGAGGTAAATGGTTGGGTGGCTCGAAGTCTTTAGTTGTTGGACTCGAAGGAAAAGTATGTTGCCTCGGGTAAATCATTAGTAACAGGTTTTACTGAAACCTGTTGCTCTGGTTTTTTAATTTTTTAAATAAAATTTGAAAGCTAGTTAAATGAAAAGCAAAGCTTTAAAATAAGTTTAAAATCCAAGTTTAAATCTGATTCAAGTTAGTTTTGAATCTCAATTTAAAAATAAATAAAGTTTTAAAACTTTAAATTGTTTTAACTACTTTAAAAGGGTTTAAGTAGTTTGAATTTTAAGGTGAAGTTTGAATTGTAAGTGAAGTTTAAAATCAGGGGTTTAAATCTGGATTCAAATATAATTTGAATCTTAGTTCTGAAATAAAAGAAGTCTTTCAAAATTTAAATTGTTTTAAATAACTTGAATGATAAATTGAATTTTTAAATTGATTTGAATTTAACATGAAATTGCGTTTTTAACTCTTTTAAACTTCTATTATAAGATAAATAATTCTTTAACTTGTGAATTTAAAAGTGTTTTGAAAATTGTTTTAAACTTTGTTAAAGTTAATTTGTTTCCATTTTAAATCTTAAAATTTAAAATTAAATTTAAAAGTAAAATATAAAAGTAAAATATAAAAGTAAATTTTTTAAGTGACTTGTTAATGATAACTCGATTCATTAATAAGAAAAATGTTTTTATCTTTAAAGTAAATGAAGATTAATGATTTGTAATTATTTAATTAATTAAAATGGATAATTAATGATTGATTAAGAATAATATAATTAATTAAAGTGATTGATTAGTTAATTTATATCAAATAATTTGAAATTAATAAATCAGGATTGGATAATTAATTCATAAGTAATTAATTTATTTGGAAATAAATTGAACTAATTAGGATTAAATAATTAATTAATCCTGCTTCTAAACGATTATTGAATGCTTGACCTTACTTATGAATGATTGTATTGTATGAGATGCCTTGAATTGATTGTCCTATCTGATCTGTGTTATTTTGTTTTGTGGATTGAGCTGTGTATTTTATTCATTTATTTGTGATATATTTGTATATTATCAGTGAATCTGTGAATGAAGATAAGCGTTATAATTTATACTGCTTATCAACTATATTTCCGTGTTTTGATCTGTGATGATGATGGTTTTGCACTATTGTGTTGAACCCCTGGACCACACCATACACACACAAACATGGATTTCATGAGGAAATCGATTAAGTCACAGATTTTTTTTGAAATGATTTTTTGATAGATAATTTGAATTCAAACGGTTTGGAAATGGAATCAGGTTAAATGGGAAAAGCTTTTGAAATGGAATTTCAAGGATAAAATTTATTTTTGAATAACTTGATAAAGTTTTGAAATTTAAATAATTTGATTTAAATTTTAATTCAAAAAAAAATTTGAAATTGAATTCTACGATTTGAAACTAGGGATTAAAGATGTTATATAAGTTATATATGGGTTAAACCATTTTAAATGTATTGACTTGGAAATTTGAATCTAAATTCAAAGGCTTTAACTCATGTAAATATAATTGGATTCTTTCAAAACGAAAAGGATTTGTTTTCAAATAATAAAAGCTTTCATATAAGAAATGAACTTCCAATTTGTGTTAAAAGGATTTCTAGTTTGACATGGAAATGGTTTTCCAAGTTATGGAAATGGTTTGATAGCTATAAGTTAAATCTTTAATTTAAAGATTTAATAAATTAATCCTAATCGAAACGGAAATTATTTTGAAATCCGTAAATGGATCTTTGTGAAACCGTGTGAACTTTGTGAAATAAATCTTTAAGAAGATTTGTAATGGTAATTTGTTTAACCATTCAAAAGAAAAGTTTTGGATTTTATAAATTGTGAGTTAACTGAAATCCCATATCCATATGTTTAGAAATTTTGCGCTCATTATTCGGTTTAGCCGGGAGAGGACCTTGTATCATATAACCCATTCCGAATAATGATACATCATTATGGATAGCATTTGAAGACCGATGTTGAAGACCGGGTATTTATGAGAACGATAGGATAACCTATCGATTGACTCTGCACTCAGTTGCTTCGGTATAGAGTTCTCCCTAAGTGATGGGAAGTCCGATCGGGATTGTGAATACCCGGATTGGCAAGGGCTTCTTCGGAAGTGCCTTCAGTTCTGTTTGAACCCGGGACAGACTTGTATGGTTGTATGTCTGACACTACACTTTGAGATATAAAATAGATTTCTTTCAAATACATATCTGTTGGTGGCGGAGAATTTATTCTCTTAGCTTAACACCCTTCTCTGAGACATACGAGCTCAGAGGTTATGTAGTTGAAGGTTATCACTGATATACTATATTTGGTAGTGTGGCATGCTGAGTGCTGCTGTGTGTTGATGATCATCTGTTGATCATTTATGACCAGAGCATGGCTTTGGTATAAAGCGTAGCTTTGTGGACGAGATTGCATCAGGACCTCATAACCCGGAAATGGTCGAAACAGGAAAGATGCGGCAAGGTTATGAGGGTCGCACCCTTTAGGGTGTGTCATTCCCTTCTGGTAAAGGGTGGTATCATGGTATGGAGCCCATATATTTACCTATGTGGTGGGCTTCAATCTCATTTACTGTGTGGTTGTTGCTTTGTGGTTTAGAGGCGCCTTGGATAAAGGTCCCAAAGGACCGGGGGGTGGCATGCTCGAGTAGTGTTACCTAGTTACAAAGGTAACCCGACCTTGTGTTGGCAGAGATCCGGTTAGGTTCTCGGGACGTCCCGCCAGAGGCATACCCATGGACAGTGGGAAGTTCCTTAGCCTGACCATTTGTTGGAAATCCATTCATATAATACGTGCCTTGTACGGTTTTAGTTGTAGAACCTGCCTTTAAATTATGGTGGTCACCACTGTTTAAATGGTAGCTATAGTAGGCATAGTGTGAAATGCCTATGCTGGCTAAGATTAATATTATACTTTTGAATTGTTTTCAACGCTATGCACTAATAATAATATCAAAGAAATTTTCTCGTATCAAACATGTTTGACTATCATAAGGAGAAATCTCCTCCAATTCTGCGTTTGCATGGTGTGTGCGATGGGAGGCCTTATGGTAGTTTCATTTTCTAAGAAGCATTGCAGATTTATTTTAAATTCTGTTGTCTGTTTTAAAAACCAAACTGTTTTTGTTACTCATACCAGTCCCATGACTGACTCGGAGTTTATTGTTCCTTCCCTAAACTCTGGGTGCCTACAATTTTCCACATGGGCATTCTAGAGTTGGGTTTTTCAGATAGTCGGGTCCAGTAGATTATCTGGAGTTAGTTCAGTCTTTGGATCACGACTGCACTTGCTTATCATTGTGCAATGTTTTTGGCAGTTCGAGCTATTTCTGGATTGGTGCCTTGGAAATGGAGATATTGTTCCGCTGCTGACGTTATCATTATTCTTTCCACTGCTATTTCTTGTATCTCTGATTGCATTGATATCTGTTGTATCATTCTATTGTATCATATTATATCAGATATTGTATCTGTCATTGTATCAATGTTATATATATTGATATTCTTTTTCTTCCGCTTGTTGTACTTAATGATGTTATAAGCTCCGGCGAACCAGATTTGACGTTTGGATCTGCGGCATTTGATTACGAGTGTCGTATTCTGTGTCGATTTTCGAAGGTCGTGTCAGGGCCGCTATAGAAACCACAAAAATAAATAAGCCGTACAAGAAAAGAGTATAAGAATCCTATAGAAAACTTTGAAAAATAAAGATTATGATCCACAATAAAGGGACTGCAAATTATATTTTAATCCAACCTTTCATTATCAACAGCAAATAATTTTAAAATGTAAGCTTGTAGAAATTCAACATAATGATGATGAAATCAATAAGACAATTAAATTTTTCTACAAACAAGCAATTTTGACATTTTAACCACCCACATGAAAACATCAATGTCTGCCAAGTTGAAATTTTCAAGAGAAACATTGGTTCATCTCTACGAGTAAAAATAAGTATAAATCATTTAAAATAAATGCACTTTTTACATTAGACCATTGCTATCTAGTAAATCATGAAACTTGTATATACATAACATACCAGTTTTCTCTTCACACATTTGAATAACTCCCTCCATTATTCTGCGAATGATCAAACTCTGTCTTCCCTTCTTTCCAGAAAACAACTGCAATGTCTTCCTTGCTATAGGCAACCAGACTCTCCTTACCTCCTCATCCCCATTTGAATTCGAATTCAATTTCGAACTTTTTCCACCATGAAACCTCGACATATCGGTAATTTCAAACAAATACCTCTTCCCAAAAGACATCAAAGACCTCAACTGCATAGAATTTCCACCATCCAATTCTCTCTTCTTCTCCACAAACCTTTTGCTAAACATTAAACTCAGCATACGCAATTAAGAGTTACAAAGTCGGATAACCTCAAAAGCGAATATATTACTTATGTTTGTAACATCATATTGATGAACATTGCGGAAGGAAATTTATGATCTGACTTGACTTTCAGATTTTCTTTTCATATTAAAGAAGTTGTTTCGTTTCCCCTCTCTTCAGAAATGTTGACAATAGTAACAAACATACCGTTTTGTGCAAGAGCCATGCTAATTGCTTTACCTAAAACAAAAACAAAAGCAAGTAGTTAATACTTTTTTTTATCAAATCATGATTCATGAGCAATCAGTAAATAGCTTACCATCGTGTATAAACTGATCGTCTATGTATATAGTATGTGCACATAAACAGTAGTTCATATTACCATGAACCTGGTTTAAAATTCTTCATTTCCCTTCTACATAACCAATAATGAAACTTCAGTTTCTATGGAACAATAGTTAAGCAGTAGTTTATTACAGATGTTTACAAGTATATATTGATTAGATGATCTCAAATTGATGTTTATATGTATTCCCTGTTGTAAAGTCATAATCAAACCAGTATTTAAAAAAAAAGCACATGCCCAAATTCTAGTAAAAATGGGATAATAATAATGATAAAGTATTTACGTACCTATTCCAATAGCGCCTCTAGTGACAAGGGAACACATGCCTGGCTTAAGCTCCATCTACGCTGAATAATAAATTAACACATCAGAGCCATCAAAGAAGTGAATTTTGAAAGCTATGGCCTGCATATATGGCTTTTATAGTTGATTTTTTTTCCAATGTGTGGATACCAAGAGATTAATTAACCGGTATTAAAATTATTTACATAATAAAACATGGACGGGTATCATGTTCTAGAATTCTTTTGGTTTTATTTATAGTAGTGTTTATTACTTTCACAGGAAAGATATATATTTGTTCTAGAAGTTGACTATAATAGGTAGATATAATTGAGAAAGGTAGAAAATAATAAAAAATTCATACAAGGATTGCATTTTTTCCAACAAACTTTTCACCAAAAGCTAACACCACCCATGGTATATATATTCAATACATACTTGATTTTAGTTAGTACTAGGTACCACTGGTCGTTGCTCATTTATTTATCAAACCATTTTTTAATGCTCATGTCGAATCAAATGTATGAAAGCTGTATAAATTGTTATACAATAGAGCTCTTATACCAATCTTAAGTACTTCCTTCTGTAACTGCAAATGGAAATTGACAAATATAACTTGCAATGCCTATAAACTAAATTAATTGTTAATCACTCAAATGGTTGGAAAAATAATCCGTTTTAGAGGGAACCTGAGGTTGTTGTATACCGTACCGCCTATGGTAAGATCTATTTTACAACTAAATAATATACTACTCTCAAACTGCGATTAGTTTCATTTTTTAAAATATGTTAATCTACCCTAATTGCATTGTTAAACTAAGTGCCCAGTTAGTGTTTATGTTTTATAACCAATCAAGAGTACTGCTGTCCACAATATCAGCTTGTACAAGTACGTCTGTAGTTTTGCAAATCCTTTTTAAACTAAGGTTTCAATTTACAGTATCATATCATATTGTGATATAATTTTGTAGTATTGTCCATTGTACAAATATTTATTAACATGGTTTAGTAACAGTTCTTTTTTAGCATGTTATTTTATAACCATTCTCATTCATGCTTTTCCCCTAATGATAGAATCACATATATGACTTCTCGGTTCTTGTAATTTTCTACCCGAAGTCGTATCTACTCTTCGTTTCCCCTTTACATGTATATCGTTTTTGTTCTCACTGCTGCTCCTCTGGTCTTTTTGGGCTCAACCAATCTCTTTTGTACCACATCTTTTAACGAAATAATCTCCTTTTCAACTTCTCTGCTAATGACATACATAACATTTCTGTTTAACTCTTTAACCTCCTTCCTAATTGCATCGTAATCTCCATGATCTCTTCTTTCAAATTCTTTAAACACCCACATTGCAATATCATCCATTTTATTTATATTGTATAGCTTGCGTATATATTTTGAACTTTGATGATAATGATTAACAGCTTTATTATGGTGGGGATATTTATACATGTAGTTAATTAACTATGCGCTTGCGGACATGGATTTTTTGTCAATATACATTTTCGAACTTAATACAAAATTCTTTCAACGTACATTTTCCAACTTCTGAGTTTAACACGGAAATGATGAGAAGTTTCTCTTTCATCCCACATTTCCAGTATTTTGATTTGAATAGGTTTAGATTTTTTTTAGCTCTTATTTTGTTATCAGTGTTGAAATGAATCCATTAATCTATCACTGGCATGTTGAGAACATAGATAGTTCAAATCATTTCATGAGTATGAGGCCTGAGCTGCTAGTACACCAATGTAACATACATGTAATGTCATATATGAAAAATTACTTATATGATTGTTTATCAGGCCAAAGGAAGTTGCAGAGACGAGAGTCCATCTCAAGTGGTAATACTTATATTATTGTTGTGCTATCATTTGAATTTTTGTTCTTAATTTACTGTATAATATAGTTGCTTTTGACTATTGTAGAATAAGCATGATCAACCAAACACCAAATGTAAATTATTGGATTGAACTGTGCTGGATGAAATAGTTGCTGAAGTAAGAGTTCTTTCAAATGACCCGAAAGAGCTTTTATACAATATTCCTCTTGGATCGAATGCCATGAAAATTTTGATAGAATTTCCAAAGAAATTGGATACTTTTTTATAGATGCCTGCACCTAAGATAATCTCATGTATTTGAGAAGCTAAGGATGAGATAATAGCAGGCTAGCTGATAGAGTTGTTCTCCACACTATGATAGACTCTGAAAAAGTGGAGAGTATGGTATAATTAATTCTTTACGCACTCAGTAATTTTATGATTCAATATACAAAATCTTATAAATTTGTTTTTTCTAGACTAATACCAGCAGCACAAACAAGAAACGCAAGCTGTATAATTGGGTCGAAAGAAAAGAATTGGTTGCTGAAGGGTGGTTGTACTCTAGTGATCCAAATCAGCTTGTGGATAAAATTCCTCTTGGACAATCTATTGTACTTGTTTTGATTGATGAGCCATAAAAACAAAATGCGTTCATATGGAGACCACCAGTTGGTATGACATATGTTGGAGAAGCCGTTGGTAGCAAAGTAGTTTGGCCGTAAAAAAATGTAGTTGTCTAGAATATTAATGCTTTAACATCTTCTCATACAGCAAATATTGTATCACCACCAATGGTAATGTACATAGTTTATGTATTTAATTTATAAAAACCTATGTGTTGACATTGATTTATTCTTAAAATCACTTCTGTTTTTAGAAAACATATTTAAATATTTTCATATTTTGCATGGCAGAGCACAAAGTTCATGTCAAATATCAAATGCAAGTTGATTTGTGTTCATGGAGCGAAAGAAGCTATTGCAGAAGGATGCGTGTCTTCGACTAATGCAAAGGAGATGGTCTGTTTTGTTCCATTGGAAGAAGATGCAGTTAAAGTTTGGGTTGATATTATAAAAATTCCAAATGCACCTTTATGGAGACCTACATCTGAGTTTGAGTTTATTGAAGATGCAATTTGTTCTACTATAGCTTGGTCTTTCACAAATGTTATCACAGAATCAACTTCAAGTAAGTATGATTTATCTATTTTTGAGAAATAATTTATTATGCTTATGTTTATGACTAAGAATCATATTAAAATTATTTCTTTTCAACATTTAATTGAACATAATAAGCATAATTTAACGTGCACACTGTTTTTCTATTTGTTGTTGTACTTTTGTTTCACATAGGTAATTGAAAACCTACATGCAACATATCAGAAATGATGATTTTCTTCTATTTAGGTAATTTCACAATCCTCTAATTTTAATATAAAAAAGACGGCCAATATTTGCCACACATTAATTTTACTTTGTTGTTCGACAGTGGTTTTTGGCAGTGGCTTGGAGTTCATGTTGAGCAGTGGCTTATATCAAATGTTCGACGGTAGTTTTTGGCAGTGTTTTATTTGAGTAATTTTTCAAATGTTTGTAGTTTTGAATATATGGATTTTGAGTAAATAATAACTTTTGTACATGTTGAGCTTTGGGATATATCTTTGAGATCGAGTTTTTAATTTCCTATTTAAAGTTTAAACATCTAAGAGTCGAGTGGCGAAAAAGCAAAACATGTAGAAGAGAAAATATCAAAAACACTAGTACATTAACATTTATGTCACCATGACTTTAATTTCGATATACACATGGATCATAAAAGCATATAAATATTACTTAAACACGAGAACATATATAACAAATAAAAGTATAGTGCAATATAGTACTATTAAAACCAGTATCCTATGTGTGCTGAGAATGGATTTTAATCTCTGGCAATCTTGAACAATAATTTAGTTACCTTTCTAGAAATTAGCTTTCCTTATTTTTTGTTCTTTTTTATTTCGTCCTTGAATGGTGACAAGAATGGATGTACCTATAATTAGTAGTTATTTATCTCTAGTTTCCTATGTTGACCTTGCACCTTTTTTAGACATAAATAGTTGTTTCCAATTGTCATGTTTTATTTCATAACTACGAATTATTTTTTTGAAACTAATACCTGTAATCTAGGTTAGAATGTATACTAGTTAAATATCTATTGATTGTTATTACAGGCATTTAATTAATTACCATACCTCATCAAATTTATAAGCTTTCATTGTTATGTTTTAACCTTACCTGTGTACCATCCGCAACCAATTAACAAAACTATTACTGAAGTAGGTTTATACACATATACATTTGTTTAAATTTGACCAACGGGGTCTTTTATTTTGTATTTTAAATATTACAAAATCTTGAAAACCATCAAAAACCAATAACTTTCAAGTATCATACAAAAACCGTTAAGTTTCCAATCTTACAGAAACCTGAAAACGTATAATAGAACTGAAACTGGTGCACCATTAAAAAAAAATTCTTGTTTTCCTAAAAGAACAGGTACACAATGTATTGTTACATTCAAATTTGTTACATTCAATTTTCCGTACCGTACAGTTCTTTAAGGAACTGTGTGCAGATTGTTATTTCCCTATACACTATTTCACATATGTTATTAAGCTGCAACCCAATTCCATTAAATATAGTAATTTAATCTTGTTTCAAGGTCCATGAACAAAACAATTAAATCATGTTTCAGTGTTCATAAACTCAGCAACATTAATGTTTCAAGATCATCAAATTAGAAACAACACTGCATCCAATTTCTGTTTCAAGGTCATTGAGTTGAATTATTATCTTTTTGCATATGATTTGCCAAAGTATTGGTTAGGAAATGGAAATTTTGCATTGAATTCTTAGTTGGGATGACCTTAAGAAATAACTCTTAGTTTTCGTAAGCACTTAACATGTGATTGTAACTCACCAAGATTATCTCTACTTTTGGTCATAGGAGATTCCAAGTTTCTTGTTTTTGAGTGTAATTATGCATGTTTAAATTGATATAGATCATAGATGCTTTTGTCAAGTATATAGGAAAATGAACCGATACTTCAGTTATCAAACTAATTATCAAACAAATAAAGGTAATAAACTATATCATAAGAAATTTCCTACTGCCATCAGTTTATGGGAGGAAGTAGAAACATTGCCGAAGGAAAAACATGAGTACATAATTAATCAAGTTCTTTTTAATTTGTAGTTATGTTCTCTACATTATTTTGGGAAAACGTCTTCTTGTGCAGTGATGAACTCTACCTTTTCTGTTGTGTTTCCTGAATCCACATATGGGTAATTTGAATTGCAGACCTTAATTATCCACAACATCATGTACAGAAAAGCATTTACAAAGTCTTGAGCTAGTGGGGAACGGAGCATGTGAAAACATTAAGCACATGCACACAGGTCTTTGGATACTTCTTTATCTTTAATATTGATTTATAAAGTGCTTTTTTTAATGCTTCTTACATGTAGACAGGTTCTAATTTCAATTTTTTCCCATGTAGGATACTGGACTTTGCAGATTACAAGCTTGGACTTCAATGATTTTCTTAGTAAGCTCCTTTTGTAAAAAAAACGTACTGGCATCTTTGCTTAAAACATTGATTACAAAATGTTTTTTATAACTATTTGTCTATTTGGTACATGGAATTAGTGTAATTTTGATTATGTTTAATATATTATGTGTTAATATTTTGTTTGTTCTGTTTAAATTTAGAGATTATTTTGAATGTGTTTTTTTATTGCGAATGTATATTTTAAAACGGTGAAGAATGGGCAAAATTGTTAAAACATTAAAAACACTGCAGATTTGAAACGCCGTTGAACATGATAATGAAGAAAACGCTATGAGATGGTACCATATATATTCATAAAACGCTGCAAAATATATGAAAGGAGAATAAAAGAATCCGTTGTGATAAACCATAAACGTTGTTGATAAGAAAATAACAATGTTTTGAAAATGGTGCAATTATGAACATCACTTTTTATACAGAAGAAAAACAGCAAAAGCTAAACGCTGCAATAAAATAACATGAGAACAAAAACACGCTGTAAAATGTATGAAAACCATTCAATAAAATGTTGTCATATGTTTGTTTTCTACAACATTTCACTAGGTCTTGTGGTATTATTAGAACCAATTACAGCATGTTCTTACATAGCGCTCTTCAAAACGTTGTTAAAAACTTTCATAGTGTTTATAAAACGCTGCAAAAAGTCAAATTTATTGTAGTGTAACCTTTCGACGTCGATGCTTTTGATAAAGACGAAAGGTTTACTTGTTATAAAACTAGCCGCTTCTCCGTGCTTTCGAAAGGTATCAAAGCTTTTGACTTAGATGATTTACCCTTGTTTTATAATTGAAGTATAACCCAAAGCATTCGAAAAAGTGTGTTAAGGGCTGAAACTATTGTTTTAAAGAGATGTTTTAAAGCTTTCGAAGCAGACCTTCTGAGAAAGTCAAAAAGTTACTTCTAATGAAATCGAAAGGTTTTAAAAGAGGATTTTTCTGCATGTTTTAAATGGAACCTAGTATGTCTTCGAAGGATTAATATTTTTAGAGTTGAATGTCTTCGAAAGGTTTGAGTTTTAATGGCTTTTAAAGAAGTAATTTGAAGTATAAGAAGGGCTGGAGCCTATTATTTTAAAAGATATTATTAAAACCCTCCGAAGGGGTTGGAAATAGAAGATGCCGACATTGTTGAAAGGTTTTAAAACCCATAACTCTAAATTTTTAAGGAAAACCACGGCTTATATAGAGGAGTTTTGTGATGGCTTTAAGTATATAATTTTGAAGAAGAAATTGCCTTGATAAAAATATGTGTTAAAGATGTTAACTATGTTTTATGTAATATATTTCAAGGACATTAAACCCACAGGAGTGGTATTGTCAAATTTTTGGTTTGCTTCTTCAAATATGAATATATTCACATGATAACCCATTACTGTATTTTAAGGGAAAAGGGGCAGAAGAATCAGCTTGGGTAACTCGGTAGTGAATATAAATTGCTTAAACTCCTAAATGAGTAGAATTGGATCCGAGGAGTCAAGGTGACCATAAATATAGAATGCCCAAACTTTCTAGTTATTGGAGGTAACCAAAAGGTTCATGGTAAACCAGTAAAAACTATGATAAAGTAGTTATTGGTGTAACCAAAAGGTTCATAGTAAACCCAAGAAAACCATGATTAAGTAGTTATTGGAGGAAACCGACAGGTTCATAGTTAACCCATGAAAACTATGTATTAATGACTATTGGCAGAGGCTAATTAGTTTGTATGAACCCATGAAAACTATATCCGAATTAAGAACTGACATCAGTCAATAGGTTCCTAGTAAACCCATGAAAACTAGGATAAAAAATTGGCTAATGGAAGTATCAGTAGGTTTTCTAGTAAACCTATGAAAACTAGGATGTGAAGTGAGTTACTGGATAAATCCATAGGTTCCTAGTAGACCCGTTAAAACAAGGATAAGGTGATTAGTTATTGGAAGGACTAATAGGTTCAGGAGCACCCATGAATCGATTAAGTTAACTGGCAGGAGCCTATAGTTTCTTAGTGATCCTATGAAAACTTTGAATAGGACAAGGTGTCTATTAGGTATATCAAGGTTATTAATAAAACCATGAAAACTAAAAGATTAATAGTGACGCTAAAAACTATAATTAAGACAGGGTGTCAGACTAAACTGGGAATGGGAAATCCTAATTATATTCAAGTATGCATATCATCATAATATTGTGAAAATGCAATATTTGACCATTGTGGATGCAGGAGCATAGTGTATGGCTTTATAAAGGTTTTGGGATACTAGTGAAGGGAAAACCCGTTCCGCTAGGCGGCGTGGTCTCACTATATATCTAGAAAGGATTGAGATGTTAGATTATCATTCATATCAGGCTTTATGACTGACTCGAAGTTTTTGTTTTCCCCTTAAACTCTCCGGTACTCAATTGATTTTGAGTAGTTTGAGGTTTAGGATTTTTAGGTTCTCTTCTTAGACGAATAAAGCTTCCGGAGACGTACAAGAGGCAGATAGATATTTAGAGTTTTCTTTCTGCTGTGTGTTTTGTTTGTAAAGGTAGACTTATTAGCCTTGCTATATAATATGATCAACCAAGGGGGCATCTTCATATGTCACTCTTGGCGTCTTTGTAATAATTATATTTTGCTGAACATGATTAACAACATTTGGGACTACGTAATGAACATGAAATGTTTTGATTTGAATATTGAAATGTGTTTTAGAGTTGCTAATTTTTTTTCCATATTTCTGTGATCTGTGTATCAATGTATCTAGCACCGTTGTATTTAGTGGCCGAAGATCAATAACTATGATGACTGCAGCATCCATAGCCATTAGTTTTAGGCCTCCAAGTAGGGGGATGTTACACATTTCAGTTTCATTCTTACTCCACCAAAATATCTTTATTCTCATTTCCATCTTTATTGACTTACTCATCCTGTGTTATCTGTAATCGAGGTTCGTTGACGACTCCCCAATAAACAGATAGTCAAATACAAACATATCCAACTCCTATAATATATATATATATATAATAGAAAAATACAATATGCTCTCTCAGTATGTGCCTAATCCTATAACTTATACTTTGATACCAAATGTAACAACCTGCGTGTAACATCCTCCATTTTGAAGCCCGAAACTAAGTGTTACGGATGCAGTCATCTATAGCTATTAATTTCCGATGATAAAATGCGGCTATGTGGACTATCCATCTTGTATTTTATCATTTAAACTAATTTGGACTATCCATCTCATATCTCATAGTTTTCATAGGATGACTATGAAACCTTACTTAACTAATAAACGACTATCCATCTCCAACATAATGTAGACTATCCACCATACATCCTATAGTTTTCCTAGGATGACTATGAACCTGTCACTTGGTCGTTAAGTTCATGTTACCTGCATGTTTCTATGTATCCCATGTACCCACATTTTAAACTTTACTCCATGCTATCCACATGTTCAACATTAAGCCATTCTATCCACATGTATAACTTATTTTTATTGGTGTCCCCAAAGTTATTTCCCCTTCGATATTTATATTTCAAGGTGACATACATTGGTAACCCCAAAAGATTTTGGGTTAAACTCATTAAGATATACCTTAATGTTCGTAAGTTTCGAAGTTAAAATCATGTAATAAATGGCTCTCCCCCATTTATAAGCTCGATGTGCATTAACGTCGACATCTATACCTTGTCGATGTAAAAGCATAAGGCTCTCCTCCAATTCGAAGACTCAACAACTAAAACATTCGGCATCATAAGCCTCGATGCCAATGAAGTCATTGATCCTCATGATACATAGGTTATCCACCTATTTAAAAACTCGAAGGCTAGTTAAAATCTACATGAGGTAAACTCGATGACAGGTTTAAATGTGGCATGTCTAGGCTCAACAGAAATTTAAAAGTGGTAAGGGCTAGGCTCGACAACCCTTGGCTCGATGAGGAAAAAATGTAGAATGGTATATGCGTCAGCATGCTTTCTAGTATAAAATGAGACAACAAGCCTCTTAATATAAAAATTGACGTGTATAAACATTTACATTGTCATGTCGAAGACAATCTCTTAATCTTTATTGTTGTTACCTCGATGAGATCCAACACTCTTCCACTTCATGCCAAACTCGTTGGTATCATGCGACATTGTTCGCTTCTACTTCAATAATCTTACTATCAGTGAGTGATGGCTCGACATAGCCAATGTCGACATGGTAAAACTGTAATTAACTTAAAAAACTGCCAAATTACTACAAAAAGATAATATTTTTCACCAAATCTCTATAATTTGTCAAAAGTTTATTGGCTAGCAAAACTTTATCACTTTTCTTTACTGAAAATTGCCTTTTATATGCTTATTCTAGCATAAATAATTCTTCATAATTCAAAATTACATGGAAAAAATCCTAAAAATTCACAGAAATTAGATAATATATTTCTCTACATCATATAAATTTCAGAGCCCGAAACCTTATTCAATTATTTAAAATGATTAAAACCCATAATTAAGCCATTTCCTTCATATGAAATTCATAAAATAATGTCTATAATTCAAAAAATTGTGATAAAAAAAATCATCTCCAAAATAATGTTTTCCTTAACATATCAAAATTTAAAATCATTCAAAGGATAAAAACTTCAGATTTTACTCCAAAACCAAATTAAATATTTTTAATAAATTTCAAAAATTCCCATTAACCATTATTCTATCCAAATAATTATTATTATATCATTACTTGACCAGTCAAACACATTCGATTTGGGTATTATCCATAATCGGATCAAAACAAAGTTTTAAGAGATGATAGGTGTTATTATTTACCTTAGATTAATGGTTGGAGTTTAGATTTGGTGTAGCTCTTAATCTTAAGCTTGCTTTCCCTTGAATCTTTGATCCCGATCTCCCTATTGCTTCTTAATGATCAGCCTTGATTGAGCTTTCCTTTTGTTTTTTTTTATTGTGAATATGTGAATGATGAAGGAGGTGAGGTTTTAATGAATTAAGGGTTTATCTACATGCGTATTAATTATAAAACAATCTTACTTAGTTCATAAAGTTTAGCACGACCACTAATTAACCAAATCTCATTATCTTTAATTATATATATTATACTTAATCTATCCCATTAAATATTCCAAATAATGTTAAATAAAAATTAGGGGTGCTACAGGCTCCCTCCTTAATGAATTTCATCCTCAAAATTAAGTAAAGACTATAAAATAATCATAATAAACATGCAGCCAAACCTAGTATATCCTACCAGCCATAAAATCTATATAAAACATACTTTCACAACAGCTCAAGATAAGTATCCTTAATTATGTCCTCTGTCTTCCAAGTGCAAGCTTTCTTGTTGTCGCTCCACTGAACTTTCACAAACTTGACTGTCTTGTTCTTAACTTCTTTTCATCTCTCGCTACAACCCAAACTGGTTACCTATCAAAAGTCAGATCCAGTTCTATTACTAAATCTTCCGATGCAGTCGGAGTGATAGCAGTCTCTGAATCATGCACATACTTTCAAAGATGAGAAACATGAAAACCTTATGGACATCGGCCAAACTGCTCGGTAACTCGATATGCGAGCTTACCGATCCTCTCTATAACCGAGGATGGTCCAACATATCTCGATTCTAGTTTTCCTAACTTTCTAAAACGTACCACACCCTTAATTGGTGATACTTTAATGAAAACCTTATCTTCAACCGAGAATTCTAGATCCTTACGCCTTCTGTTTACGTAACTTTTCTGTCTAGACTGAGCTTCTCTCATCCTACCTCGGATTAACTCAATTTTATATGCTGCGTCTCTCACCAAATCTAGACCAAGACTAACCTGTCTTTGGTTTCCAACCAACATGATGGTGACTTGCATGGCCTTCCAACAAAGCTTCGAAAGGCTCCATTCCTATATTAGTCTGATAATTATCATTATAGGGAAACTCAACAAGTGCAGGTGGTCATCCCATGGTCCACCAAAATCTAGTATGCAAGCTCTCAACAAATCCTCGAGTACCTTATTGACTCTCTTTGTCTTCCTATCCGTTTGAGGGTGATAAGCGGTATTCATCTTAAGCTTGGTACCTAACACTTCCTGTAGACTCTTCCAAAACTCACTAGTAAATAATGTATATTTGTCACCGACTATACTATTAGGAATCCTATGCAGTCTAACTATGTTCTTCATAAATAACCTAGCCAAAACACATGTCATCCTGGTTGACGTAAAAGGAATGAAATGGACGCTCTTTTCAATCTAACCACTATGAACCATATACTCTCATTTCCTCGATTCGACCTTAGCAACCCATCGATAAAGTCCAGGATACTGGATCCCATTTCCGAACTAGTATATCTAAAGACTGAAGCAATCCACTCAGTTTTACTTGCTAGCATTTCGAACATTGCTTTATGCATAAGCCAACATCCCTCTTTATAGCTTCTTAGAAGAAATTTCTCTTCATATCCTGATACATCTTGGTTCCTCCAGGATGAATCATAAACTTCGATTGATGATATTCCCTTAGAACTTCTTTCCTTAGGGTCTCAACATTCGGAACACACAATCGTCCCTTCTTTCTGAACCATCCCTTCTAGTTAAGGCTAAATATCTCAAATCATCAATCTCAATTCCAATCTCAAGTCTTCTAATCTTCTCGGCCAACAATGGATCATCTTTCTACTTAAAAGTAATCCTTTCAATCAAAACCGGTCGAACTTCCAAGTAGGATATCATAGAAGTACTCTGATTGGAACTAGCAGTCGATCTTAACTGCACAATACTCATAGTCAATGCCTTAAGATCCTTCCATTCTACCAACGTAGTTAGCACCACATTCTGATATTTTCTCCTAAGAGCGTCCATTACTTGATCACCTTCCCCTGGTGTATACTTTATTCTGAAATCATAAGCTGCTAAAAAATCCAGCCACCTTTCCTGTCTCATATTCAACTCCTTCTGAGAAAATATTACTTTAAAGACATATGATCCGTGTACAACTCAAATATTTCTTCCAAAAGATAATGTGTCCACACTTTCAATGCAAAGATCACCACTACCAACTCTAAATCATGGGTTGAATATCTTACTTCATAAGGTCTAAGCTATCGGGTAGCATAGGCAATCACTTTAACTTTCAACATTAACGCAACACCTAATCTAGTCCCAATGCATTTGTTACACCATTAGCTCTAGATTCCCATTTGGAACTACCAACACTGGAGCACTGGTCAGCAAATGCTTTAACTTAAGGAATGCTTCCTCACATTTGTTGGATCAAACAAGCTTCACATCCTTTCTAATTGGCTTAGTCAAGGGTACTGCTATCCATGAAAAATCCATGATAAATCTCCTATAATATCCAGCCAATCCAAGAAAACTTCTTATCTCGGTCACTATCTCGGGTATCTTCTAACTACTAACCGCTTCAATCTTAGTTGGATCAACTGACAACCGTTCTCCTGAGACTACGTGGCCAAGGAACATTACTTCTTTCTTCCAGAAATGACATCTCAATAAATTCGCTTTCATCTGATGTTGTCTCAGTGTCTCTAAACTATTCTAAGATGAACCTCATGCTCTCTTTCATCCTTAGAATATATCAAAATGTCGTCTATGAACACCAATAAGAACATATCCAAGTGCTTTTGGAAAATATGGTTCATTAAATCTACGAAGAAAGATGGTGCATTCATTAACCCGAATTACATTACTAACCACCCGTACGAACCTGATGTGCACGTAAATGTGCATATATTTACATCCATATTTTATCTACTTTTATTTAAATAAATTTCATAATAGGGTATTTAACATGTTTAAACGAAAATTCAATTATTTTCAAATCATCATATATTCATCTTCATATAGGGGGCAAAATGGTCATTTTTGTGCATGTGTTAATTTGAAATTTTTTACTTAGACATTTTTTATGATTTTTATAGGAATTTTATTCCAATGGAAGAGGTTTTCATGGAATATATTTATGCACAAGAGAATACAAAGGAATGAAGATGGAAATAATTCAAAGTCATGATCATGAAGGACCCCACCTACCCACTTACCTAAATGTACAATTAGAAGCTAATGGACATCTAAGTGGAGTTAAAGCTTCGTGCATACCTGATGATGGATTAATTAGTGGCTAATGGTTACTTAGTGGCCACACTTCCTAAAGGACATTTTGGGAAGCTCCCTAAACATTGAATTAGGGTTTTGCGCATGTATAAATGGCCCTCTTATGTACATGTAAATGATCTTTTATCTCTTTTAATTAGTGAGTTGTAACCACAAAGTCAAAGTGAAATAAAAATGGCTTACTAAGTCTTCTCTTTTCTACATGCTTTATTTACTTTTATGTTCATGTTTATTTCTATGCTCTCTTCTTTTCATTATTAGCAGATTAGATTTACATTCATGCAAGTAGTGTAGTTTTATTTTTATGCAAGTAGTTTAGTAGTTAATCTCTTTTTCTTCCTTTATTTAGTTTCTACTTATTTTCTTGGTTTTTAATGTTGAAATTTAAATGTGTTGATATGATAACACAAATGAGTAGCTAAACCCTTCAATTCAAGGGGTAATGAAGCTCTCTAATGTTATGTATATTTAATATTTCTTATGATTTATGGTCCCTTTTAATGCTTCATGAGAAGTAGATGTTGATGTAAGTTTATACAAATGAGTTTGATTGTCTATGTTGTATTTACAAATTGGTTATTCTTATTCAACATAAACACAATTTACATCATCATTTACTAATTACTTTTTGATTTTTAAATGAAAGTAAAAACAAAATTTGATGATCTATATTGCTAATTACAATTGTAAATAGATTATACTTAATATAGTTTTTGCTCTAACTTCAATTTCATGAGAATCGATAAGTGGTTTTTGTTTGTTGTATTATAGTTTGATGGTTTAAGTTATGTTAATTAATAACATAAATAAATAATACTTATGATAAATACCACACTAATTCCGCTTCATATCAAAAATAAAGATCATAAATTAGTTGTTTGTTGATTTACAAAAATATGTGAGTGGATTTGCTTCTAAATTGTTTCCTAATCTCATAGTTTTAATCACTTTTATTCTAGTTATTTTAACAATTTCTAGCTTAAAACAATCACAACTTCAATTTTTGGTCTAATTTGATTGAATAGAATTTTAAAATTTTAAAAAGAATTCCCTATGGATCGACCCATACTCGCCACGTACTAACATTTGTATGCCATGTGCTTACGATAATTTTTAATTAAAATTTGATCGGCTATTTTCCAACTCGATAGGAAATCGGTCGGTTCGAACAAAACCATATCTCATTTGAAACGCCGTCAATAAAATACCATCCTCCGCCACTTTTAGCTGATGGAACACTGTAGCCAAATCAAATTGGAAAAGCACTCTGGCTCCACTCAAAAGATCGAATAAGTCATCGATTCTTGGTAGAGGATACCTATCTTAATTATCTACTCATTCAACTTACGATAGTCGATACACAACCTTAACGACCCGTCCATTTTGTTCATGAACACTGCAGTCGCTCCCCAAGGTGAACTACTTGGTCTGATAAAGTTCTTTCCTTCGAAGTCCACTGGATGCACCTTTGACTTCTTCATCTTGGTTGGTGTCGTCCTGCTAGGTGATCTACTTACGAGTTCTTCTCCTATCACAAGATATATTCGAAGCTCGATACATTGCGGTGGTAGTCCTATGATCGGCTCAAAGACATCTACAAATTCTCTTGCTACCAAAACCCGATTCAACTCTTTTTCTGCTTCCATATCATTCAAAAAAGCACAAATTTATGGAATTGAATTCTTGACTGAGTATAATGTCCGGTCAGTACTGTTAGGATGTCTCAATGTTATTTCCCTATCTTGGAAAATATCCTAGCATCTTATCTATCTAACTAATCCATAACCATTATGATCCTGAAGTCTACGAAATCAAAGACATACAAACTGCATGAAAACTTATGACCTAACAAATCTAGTTCTAACTAGTCACTTCTCATCCTCAGGGTTGCATATCCTCCTACCGAATTCACTACCCTTAAGGAAGTAACCATGAATGAAGGTTCTAAGCATAAATTATATACCAAACACTAAGATAATAAATGTGATGCAACGGTATCAAATAGTATCCTAATTGGTATACTACAAATCAAAAGCATACCTTCCATCATAGAATTTTCCTTCTCAGCTGCCATTGGTCTAGAGGATGATGTTTCCAAAGCATATACTTTACCCTTCTCAGCCTTGGCTACTTCTGGACACTTGTTCTTGCAATGCTCCACTAGGTCGCAGTTAAAGCACTTCACATTCTTCTTCCCCACAACCACCTTTCCATTACCCAAGCAACACTCATTAGCATGGTGCCTGTCATGACTCGAATTTTAGCGTTAGAAAATCGACATCCGTACTTCACTTGTACTCGAATGCCGCAAATTCAACCATTGAAATCTGATTCGTGCCGGAGCTTATAACACATTAAGTATAACAACACGGTGGAAGAAAAGAGTATATTATATAATTCCAATGAATACATATACAACAATATACAACAATGATCTCAAATACATATCAGAGATCAAATACAATGCTAGAACGGGATAGATAACTTGAATTTGAACCACCAAGGGAGAACTCCAATATCTGCAACTCCATCTCGAATGCTCCAAACAGAAGATAGCTTGGACCAAAAGCTCGAACCACCGATCAAGTTGTACTAAGCAAGGCCAGTCATCCAAAGACTAAAGAAGATTACCAAAGACTATCGAATCTACATCTACAAGCTGGTTATCTGAAAAAACCAAATCTAGACTGCCCGTGTGGAAAATTATGGGCATCCAGAGTTTAGAAAGGGAACAATAAACTCCGGGTCAATCATGGGACTGGCAAGAGCAACAAAAATAGTTTTCTTTTAAAACAAACAACAAAATAATTTTAAAATATTGAAATCCTTAATGCTTTTTGAAAAATGAAACTACCATAAGGCCTCCCGGCACACACACCATGCAATTGCACACTTGGGGGAGATTTCTCCTTATGATGGTCAAAAATTCTTTATACGCAAAAATCATTTTGATATTATTATTAGTGCATAGTGGAAAACATTTCGAAAGTATAATATTAATCTTAGCCAGCATACGTACCATTATAGTATGCCTACTATAGCTACCATATTAGATGGTAGGTTCTACAACTAAAACCGTACAAGGCGTGTATTGGATGATTGGATTTCGAACAAATGGTCAGGCTAAGGAACTTCCTATTACCACATAGGAACGCCTCTGGAGAGACGCCCTGAGAACTTACCCAGCTCTTTGCAACACAAGGCCGGCTTACTCCCTTCCCAGGAGTAAAACCTAAGATATGCCACCCTCGTTCGTTTAATACCTTTATCCGAGGTACCTCAATCACAAAGCAACATCACACGGTAATAAAATTTAAAGTGTCCACATGAGTTAAGTATCTGGGCTCCATATCATGATACCACCCTTTTCCAGAAGGAATGGACATACCCTAGGGGCGCGACCCCTGCAACCTTGCTGCATCTTTCCTGTTTCGACCATTTCCGGTTTGTGAGTTCCTGATGCAGTCTCATCCACAAAGCTACGCTTTTCCACAAAGCCATGCTTCGATCAACAAATGATCAGCAACACTTCTTTTGCCACATTATCAAATTAGGAATGTATCACTAGTAACCATCAACCACATAACCTCTGTGCTCTTACGTCTCAGAGAAGGGTGTTAAGCTAAGAGAATAAATATCCGCCACCAAACAAAAATGTTTTGTAGAAATTGGTTTTACATCTCAAAGTGTAATGTCAGACACACATCCATACTAGTATGTTCCTGGTTCGAACAGAACCGAAAGCACTTCCAAAGAAGCCCTTGCAATCCAGGTATTCACAATCCCGATCGGACTCCCCATCACATATGGATATCTCTATACCGTAGCTACTCAGTACAGAGTCATTCGATAGGTTATTCCATCGTTCTCGTAAATACCCGGTCTTCACCATCGGTCTTCAAATGCTATCCATCTCGTCGTATCATTATTCAGAATGGGTTATATGACACAAGGTCCTCTTTCGGCTAAACCGAATAACGAGCGCAATATTTAAAAACATATGGATATGGGATTTCAGTTAAGTCACAACTTTAAAACCCAAAACTTTTCAAATGGTTTAAAAAGATCACCATCTCCAAATCTTTAAACAAAAAGATTTACTTCACAAAGTTCACCAATTTTCCACAAAGATTCATTTACAGATTTCAAAACAATTTCCACTTCAAATTGGATTAACTCATCCAATCTTTAAATCAAAGGTTTAATTCATAGCTTTCAAAATTGTTTCCAAAGTTTCATTTGTAACTTGGAAAACCATTTTCATTCCAAACTTCAAATTCTTTTAATACAAATTGGAAATTCATTCCTTATATGGCAGCTTTTATTATTTGAAAACAAATAGTTTTCACTTCGAAAAAATTCGATTGCATTTGTACAAGTTAAAGCCCTTGGGTTAAATTCAAAATTCCAAAACAATATCTTTAAAATGGTTTAAAACCCATATAAACACATTTATAACTTGTATAACATTTTTAGCCATATTTCCCAAATATAGAATTCAATTCCAAAACTCGAATTCAAATTTAAATCAAATTATTTAAATTTCAAAACTTTATCGAGTTATTCAAAATAACTTTTTATCTTTGAAATTCCTTTACATAAACTTTTCACATTTAACTTAAATCCAAACTATTTAAATTCAAAATTCAACTTGAAAATTATTTCAAAAATCTGTGACTTAACCGATTTCCT
Organism: Allium cepa; assembly: GCA_030765085.1. NCBI lineage: Eukaryota > Viridiplantae > Streptophyta > Magnoliopsida > Asparagales > Amaryllidaceae > Allium > Allium cepa. Next base: position 537,652,760 of record CM060934.1, on the reverse strand, counting down.
CGTGCAATCCACATTTGTGTGTGTAAGGTGTAGTCCATGGGTTTTACACAATAATGCAACAACATCAATTATTACAGATTCAAGCACATCATCATTGGTAAGCGATATAATCCAATAACGCTTATCTCCATTCACAAATTCATAGATAAACAATGTAAATTTATCACAGAAAATAAATTGCATCATCACATATCACACCAAAACAATTCACAGCACAAAGCATAGCATATCAGGAATATCAACAATTCAACAATCAATGAAATTCAAAACATCCATCAGTAATATTGATAAATTCTTAATTAATTTAATTAATCTCTAATTAAATTACTTAGATTACCTTAATCCTACTTACTTAACATTAATTAATTATAAATAAATAAATTAATTATTTCTAATTATCTAATTTAACAAATTTTCCTTGATTAATCATTCTTTAATTACATTTAAGTAATTATCCCTTAATTATTTATTTAATTAATTATTCTTTAATTAATCACATTCATTAATCTTTGATTAGTCACATTTAGTAATTAATTATCCTTAATTAATTACATTACTTAATTAACTTCTAAATAAATTTTATTAATTAATTCTTAAATTAATTACACTAAGTAATTAATTCTTAATCACTTCCACTAAGTAATTATCTTTCTTATTAATTACACAAAGTAATTAAACCCAAAACTACTTTTATTAATTAATTACCCTTTAATTAATCACATCAGTAATTACCCACTAATTACTTAACTGGGTAATTATTCCTTATAAATTACACTAAGTAATTATACTTAACCCATTATCCAATAATTATTTTAAATTAATTAAAATAATTAATTAACTTAGATTAATCACAAATTTAATTAATTACACTGGGTAATTAATTCCTTTAATTACTTTCATTAAGTAATTATACTTAAACAATTCCATAAATGATTATTTTTAATTAATTAATATAATTAATCATTAAAAATGTATCACATTAATTAATTATTTAATAATCTCAAGTTAATGATCTCTCATTAACTATTAACTATTCTTTTATTACTTTTCTTAAGTAATTTAAATTTTAATTAATCATTATTAATTACAAATTAATTCTTAATTACCAAAAAATTAATTTCTAATTCCTTAATTACTTAAGTACTTAACTGTAAATGAATTAAACTTTAATTACTTGATTAATAAATTTCCTTATTACTTTAAATAATTTTCAAATCGTTTAATTCTTAAATTAACTTTAGATAGGATATTTTCTTTATTAAACTAAATTGTCATTAATATGTTTATTAAAAACAACAAACTTTAAAACATACTTTTAAATTTCATTTCAAAATTAAGTTTTAAAATATTTACAAATTAATAAAAATTAAAACAATTTAACCACCTCTTAAACTAATGTTAACAAAACACTTATCTTATATAAAGGAAATTTATATAAGAGTTTTAAGTCAAATTCCTTTAAAAATTTCAAAACCTTTTTCTTAAAAAAAAATTATTTTAAAACATGCTTTGAATCTAGCTTCGGGTCCAACCCGAACCATACTCGAGTCTGGACTCGAGATAACCCCCCATCCCCCTTTTTTTCTCTTTCTTTTCAAAAAGTTGGTTAAGTTTTAAACCCGAGACCAAACCCTCACAATCACACGATAACCCCTTCGAGCTTCCAACCCAAAGTCACGAGACCTACTTTGAATTAGAACATCATTCAAAAGCTCTGACATCCTCTGTCACCTGTGCACCTGCACAGTTCATCGCGACGACAATTACCTCCGCCGACACCTCCGTCTCAACGTCGACCATCCAAACTCAAGACCTCGACCATAAAAACTCCAACTCAAACTGAAAATCGAATTCGAGGTTATCAACCGACCTGAAACCCAAAAACCCCCACCTGAGATCTCCTCGAACTCGCGATGACGATCATCGGAACGCCTATGATTCCTTCCACAACTTCACCAACCTTCCTGCTAGAAATTCCCAAATTCTGGTGGAACTCGATCCACCAGAGGTGATGGAACAAATACATTTCGACCAACCTCAAAAACTAGTGTTATAGGCAAACTTGATCTACCATCGCCACTACGGTGATCTAAGAATCCTTCAGGCATTTTTGCCGACCTCACCGTTCACCCATCTACCTCTAGTGATGACCGCAACCATCCAGATCACTTCGTTCGCCAGAAAACACTCCAAACACCATTTCCAGATCAGCATGAACAGCTCCCTTGATTCAATGCTAAAAATTATGGTTCCACCTCCAAAAATCATAATTTTGTTTAGGAATTCAATTTATATTCCTGGACCAATGAATTAAGATAGTCAAATTTTCACTTATATTAAACATGCACTGTTCTTTGTGGTTTCCAGTGAGATTTTAAATTTTATTTTATCTTAAATAAATTTTAAAACTTACTTTGTCAATAAACAAACAAAATTTGTTTACATTCTAAATCCTAACAGTGAGATAATGAATTTTGAAATAAACTTGAGCCTGGAAACAAAGACAGAGATATTTTGGATGAAAACATGCATGCACAAGCATCCATATGTCCATATATATATATATATATATATATATATATATATATATATATATATATGTATGTATATATGTATATGCATATATATTACAGAAAAATACATATATACCAAGCATACTAATTCCAGATTTTAATCATGCAACCAAAATTCATATACTTAAATTTTAAAAAGACTGTTACTCATTTATTCAAATGAAGAACAGAGCCATCATTTCTACTTTGAAAAGCTTTTTAATTTTAAACAGTGAGTTGTTGGAAGTAAGATGTTGAAGATTTCTCTTTTTTTTTTAAAAAACTTGAATTGCTGATCTTTCGGGAATGCTTGAAAATAGAAACTGCCTTGATAAACTCTCAGGTTGAAGATAATGTTGTAGACCTTGATTTACATGCCAGATTTTAAGAATGCTTGCAGGCTTGTTAATTTTGATTTCAGGCTTTGTTTCATCTCAGGTTTTGAATTTGAAACTTGAAAATGTTGTAGGCTTTGGATTTTCAGATTAATTTTAAAACAGAGGTGATTACTTGAACATGCTTTGATAAATTCTCAAGCTTGCAAAGAACAGGCTTTAGCAAATGAACAGGTTTTTTGATTTGAAAATGATTTTCTGGTTTGAAGGGAAATGTTTGTTTTCCTGAGCTTGCATTTGATTTAGCTCAGGTTTGTAGAAGCATGATTAAGCTAGATTTTCATCTTGCAAAAGATTTGTAGTTTATCTCAAGTTTTAGAGAAGATGTTTGTAGGCTTTTGAATTTTTGATTTGAGGAGAATGTTGAGTTACAGATCAGGTTTTTGAGAAATTTATAGGGTGAAGTTTTCTTAAGCTTTTAATATGAAGAGGGTAAATGAAATGAAGGGGATGAGATATATATTTTTCTAAAGGCTAAAATGATTTTAAAAAATAAAAGAAAAATTAAACAAATGGTGACACTTGTTTTAAGATTTAACATTTGTCATCTTATGTTGGTTATTAATTTACACTTGTTTTATGAAGCCTTAATAAGATAACACTTGTAATTAAGTAATCTTTATTTATTTTTAAATGTTAAGAAAAAGCTTTTTTTTACTTAATTTATTTATTCTTATGTAAATGTATATATGAATTTATTTTTTAAAGAAAATGTAATAAAACTAATTATATATAAATAAAAGCTTATCCAAATATTTAAAATGTCTATCTTTTGAAATTTAAAATTAAGTTCAAATTAAAATTAAATTGAAAAGTCCAATTTAAAGTCAACTTAAATACATATATATAATCAACATACATATGTATATTATAGGATTTAACTTTTAAACAATTGTTTGCAAATCATTTGTATTTAATTCAAAATATAACTTTTTTAAAAAATTATATGTATATTAAAATTAGAAAACAAATTCTTATTAATTTTAAAATATAGTTTTAAATCTAATATATTTTTCAACACATTTTATTTGAATTTCAAATCCAAATTTCAATTTATTTCAATATCTATTTTGAATCTCAAACCCAAATTCTATTTTAAAAATCAGTTTAAACACATATATAATAAATAAACAAACATCCTGTTTTATTTGGAAAAAAATCAAATAAATTCACAATTAAATCCAAAAATTATATTAATTACTAAATAAATTCAAGTTTATTCCCAAAAATTTAAATAAATTACCAACTCAAATTTAATTCGAAACTGGGGTCGCTACAGATTTCCCCCCTTAAAAAAATTTCGTCCTCGAAATTTCAAAGTAGGGATAATCCCAAAACTTCAGTTTTAACAAAGTATACCTATCAACCATAGTATCCAAAGCAAACAATTCTGACCTTTTTGGAGTTTATGTCCCATGTCGACTCGTTCTTTTGACTCAGCCAAAATAATGATCTCTCTCTAAAGCATCTCCCTGGAGCTTCTAGGAATTATCAAAGAATTGAAACTTGATGATGAACAAAAGAGGTTGATAGAGAAAAAAAGAGGTTGATAGAGAAAGATATTTTTCCCCTTGTTGTTACAGGGTATCGAACATTTATAGTCACATTTCCCTGTCCCCTATCTCGTCCTCTTCTTGCATCCAAACTCACTATCAGTGGATAGTAAGAGAATTTACTTAGGCATATGTATGGATATTTAGGGATACTCATTCTAGGGTATTGTTCACCCTATCTCTAATGAGTTACCAAATGTGTTACACTCCTGAGCTAAAGTTCAACCATCAGCTCTGATACCAAGATGTCACGACCCAAATTTCAGCGTTCGAAAATCGACATCCGTACTTCACTTGTACTCGAATGCCGTAGATTCAACCATTGAAATCCGATTCGTGCCGGAGCTTATAACACATTAAGTATAACAACACAGCGGAAGAAAAGAGTATATCATGTAATTCCAATGAATACAATATACAACGATGTACAACAATGATCTCAAATACATATCAGAGATCAAAAACAATGCTACAATGGGATAGATAACTTGAATTTGAACCACCAAGGGAGAACTCCAATATCTGCAACTCCATCTCAAATGCTCCAAAGCTCCAAACAGAAGATAGCTTGGACCAAAAGCTCAAACCACCAATCAAGTTGTACTAAGCAAGGCCAGTCATCCAAAGACAGAAGAAGATTACCAAAGACTCCAAAGACTATCGAATCTACATCTACAAGCTGGTTATCTAAAAAACCCAACTCTAGACTGCCCGTGTGGAAAATTGTGGGCACCCAGAGTTTAAGAAGGGAACAATAAACTCCGGGTCAGTCATGGGACTGGTGTGAGCAACAAAAATAGTTTTCTTTTAAAAAAACAACAAAATAATTTTAAAACATTGAAATCCGCAATGCTTTTTGGAAAATGAAACTACCATAAGGCCTCCCGGCACACACACCATGCAATCGCACACTTGGGGGAGATTTCACCTTATGATAGTCAAAAATTTCTTGATACGCGAAAATCATTTTGATATTATTATTAGTGCATAGTGGAAAACATTTCGAAAGTATAATACTAATCTTAGCCAGCATACGTACCATTATAGTATGCCTACTATAGCTACCATATTAGATGGCAGGTTCTACAACTAAAACCGTATAATGTGCATATTGGATGATTGGATTTCCAACAAATAGCCAGGCTAAGGAACTTCCTATTGCCACATGGGAACGCCTCTGGAGGGACGCCCCGAGAACTTACCCAGCTCTCTGCAACATAAGGCCGGTTTACCCCCTTCCCGGGAGTAAAACCTAAGATATGCCACCTCCGGTCGTTTGCGACCTCTATCCGAGGTACCTCAATCACAAAGCAAAATCACACAGTAATAAAAATTACAGTGTCCACATGAGTTAAGTATCTGGGCTCCATACCATAATACCACCCTTTTCCAGAAGGAATGGATATACCCTAGGGGCGCGACCCCCGCAACCTTGCTGCATCTTTCTTGTTTTGACCATTTTTGGTTTGTGAGGTCCTGATGCAGTCTCTTCCACAAAGCTACGCTTTTCCATAAAGCGATGCTTTGATCAACAAATGATTAGCAGCACTTCATATGCCACATTACCAAATTGGGAATGTATCACTAGTAACCATCAACTACATAACCTCTGAGCTCGTACGTCTCAGAGAAGGGTGTTAAGCTAAGAGAATAAATCTCCGCCACCAAACAAAAATGTATTTTATAGAAACTGGTTTTACATCTTAAAATGTAATGTCAGACACACATCCATACAAGTCTGTTCCGGGTTCGAACAGAACCGAAGGCACTTCCAAAGAAGCCCTTGTAATCCAGGTATTCACAATCTTGATCGGACTCCCCATCACATATAGAGATCTCTACACCATAGCTACTCAGTGCAGAGTCATTCGATAGGTTATCCTATCGTTCTCATAAATACCCGGTCTTCACTGCCGGTCTTCAAATACTATCCATCTCGTCATATCATTATTCAGAATGGGTTATATGACACAAGGTCCTCTTCCGGCTAAACCGAATAACGAGCGCAATATTTAGAAACATATGGATATGGGATTTCAGTTAAGTCACGACTTTAAAACCCAAAACATTTCAAATGTTTTAAACAGATTACCATTTCCAAATCTTTAAACAAAAAGATTTACTTCACAAAGTTCACTCGTTTTCCACAAAGATTCATTTACAGATTTCAAAACAATTTCCACTTCAAATTGGATTAACTCATCCAATCTTTAAATCAAAGGTTTAATTCATAGCTTTCAAAATTGTTTCCAGAGTTTCATTTATAACTTGGAAAACCATTTTCATTCCAAACTTGAAATTCGTTTAACACAAATTGGAAATTCATTCCTTATATGGAAGCTTTTATTATTTGAAAACAAATAGTTTTAATTTCGGAAAAATCTGATTGCATTTATACAAGTTAAAGCCCTTGGGTTAAATTCAACATTCCGAAACAATATCTTTAAAATGGTGTAAAACCCATATAAACACATTTATAACTTGTATAACATTTTTAAGCCATATTTCCCAAATATAGAGTTCAATTCCAAAACTTGAATTCAAAATTAAATCAAATTATTTAAATTTCAAAACTTTATCGAGTTATTCAAAATAACTTTTTATCTTTAAAATTCCTTTATAAATTTTTTTCACATTTAGCCTAAATCCAAACCATTTGAATTCAAAATTCAACTTTAAAATTATTTCAAAAATCTGCGACTTAACCGATTTCCTCGTGCAATCCACATTTGTGTGTGTAAGGTGTAGTCCAGGGGTTTTACACAATAGTGCAACCACGTCAATTATTACAGATTCAATCACATCATCATTGATAAGTGGTATAATTCAATAACGCATATCTCCATTCACAGATTCATAGATAAACAATGTAAATTTATCACAGAAAATAAATTACATCATCACAGATCACACCAAAACAATTCATAGCACAAAGCATAACATATTAGGGATGTTAACAATTCAACAATCAATGGAATTCAAAACATCCATAAGTAAGATTGATAAATTCTTAATTAATTTAATTGGTCTCTAATTAAATTACTTGGATTACCTTTATCCTACTTACTTAATATTAATTAATTATAAATTGATTAATTGTTTATTTCTAATTATCTACTTTAACAAATTTTCCTTGATTAATTATTCTTTAATTACATTTAAGTAATTATCCCTTAATTATTTATTCAATTAATTATTCTTTAATTAATCACATTCATTAATCTTTGATTAGTCACATTCAGTAATTAATTATCCTTAATTAATTACATTACTTAATTAACTTCTAAATAAATTTTGTCAATTAATTCTTAAATTAATTACACTAAGTAATTAATTCTTAATCACTTCCACTAAGTAATTATCTTTCTTATTATTTATACAAAGTAATTAAACCCAAAACTACTTTTATTAATTAATTACCCTTTAATTAATCACATCAATAATTACCCACTAATTACTCCACCGAGTAATTATTCCTTATAAATTACACTAAGTAATTATACTTAACCCATTATCCAATAATTATTTTAAATTGATTAAACTAATTAATTAACTTAAACTAATCACATTAATTTAATTAATTACATTGAGTAATTAATTCCCTTAATTACTTTCACTAAGTTATCATACTTAAACAATTCCATAAATGAGTATTTTTAATTAATTAATATAATTAATTATTAAAAATGTATCACATTAATGAATTATTTAATAATCCCTAGCTAATGATCTCTCATTGACTATTAACAATTCTTTTATTACTTTTCTTAAGTAATTTAAAATTTATTTAATCATTATTAATTACAAATTAATTCTTAATTACCAAAAAGTTAATTTCTAATTCCTTAATTAATTAAGTACTTAACTGTAAATGAATTAATCTTTAATTACTTGATTAATAAATTTCCTTATTACTTTAAATAATTTTCAAATCATTTAATTCTTAACTTAACTTAAGATAAGATATTTTCCTCATTAATGACTAAATTGTCATTAATTTGTTTATTAAAAACAATAAACTTTAAAACTAACTTTTAAATTTCATTTCAAAATTAAGTTTTAAAATATTTACAAATTAACGAAAATTAAAACAATTTTACCACCTCTTAAACTAATGTTAACAAAACACTTATCTTATATAAAGGAAATTTATATAAGAGTTTTAAGTCAAATTCCTTTAAAAATTTCAAAACCTTTTTCTTAAATTTTTTATTTTAAAACACGCTTTGAATCCAACTTCGGGTTCAACCCGAACCATACTCGAGTCTGGACTCGAGAAACCCCACCACGTTTTCTCTTTCTTTTCAAAAATTTAGTTAAGTTTCAAACCCGAGACCAAACACTCACAATCACCCGACAACCCCTTCGAGCTTTCCACCTAAAGTCACGAGACCTACTTCAAAATAGAGCATCATTCCAAGGCTCTGACATCCTCTATCACCTATGCACCTACATAGTTCGTCGCGACGGCAATTACCTCCGCTGACGCCTTCATCTCTATGTCGACCATCCAAACCCAAGACCTTGACCACAAAAACTCCAACTCAAACTCAAAATCGAATTCGAGGTGATCAACCGACCTGGAACCCAAGAACCCCCACTTGAAATCTCCTCGAACTCGCGATGACGATCACCGGAACGCCTATGCTTCCTTCCACAACTTCATCAACCTTCTCGCAAGAAATTCCCAAATTCTGGTGGAACTCGATCCACCAGAGGTGATGGAACGAATACATTTCAACCAACCCCAAAAAATAGGGTTACAGGCAAACTTGATCTACCACCGCCACTACAGTGATCTGAGCATCCTTCAGGCATTTTTGCTGACCTCACCGTTCACCCATCTACCTCTAGTGATGACCGCAACCATCCAGATCACTTCGTTCGCCAGAAAACACCCCAACCACCATTTCCACATCAACATGAACTGCTCCCTTGATTCAATGCTAAAAATTTATGGTTCCACCTTCAAAAATCATAATTTAGTTTAGGAATTCAATTTATGTTCCTGGACCAATGAATTAGGATAGTCGAATTTTCACTTACATTAAACATGCACTGTTCTTTGTGGTTTCCAATGAGATTTCAAATTTTACTTTATCTTAAATAAATTTTAAAACTTACTTTATCAATAAACAAACAAATTTTGTTTACATTTTAATTCCTAACAGTGATTTGATCAAGAGATAATGAATTTTGAAATAAACTTGAGCCTCGAAACTAAAACAGAGATATTTCTGATGAAAACAAGCATGCACAAGCATCCATATGTCCATATATATATATATATATACATATATACATATTACAAAAAAATACATATATACCAAGCATACTCATTCCAGATTTTAATCATGCAACCAAAATTCATATACTTAAATTTTAGAAAGACTGTTACTCACCTGTTCAAATGAAGAACAGAGCCTTCATTTCTACTTTGAAAAGCTTTTGAATTTTTAACTGTGAGTTGCTGGAAGTAAGATGCTGAAGATTTCTCTTTTTTTTTTAAACTTGAATTACTAATCTTTCCAGAATGCTTGAATACAGAAAATGCGTTGATAAACTCTCAGGTTGAAGATAATGTTGCGACCTTGATTTACATTCCAGATTTTAAGAATGCTTGTGGGCTTGTTAATTTTGATTTCAGGCTTTGTTTCATCTCAGGTTTTGAATTTGAAACTTGAAAATGTTGCAGGCTCTTGGTTTTCAGATTGCTTTTAAAACAGAGGTGATTACTTGAACATGCTTTGATAAATTCACAGGCTTGCAAAGAACAGGCTTTAGCAAATGAACAGATTTTTTTGATTTGAACATGATTTTCTGGTTTGAAGAGAAATGTTTGTTTTCCTGAGCTTGCATTTGATTTAGCTCAGGTTTGAAGAAGCATGTTTAAGCTAGATATTCATCTTGCAAAAGATTTGCAGTTTATCTCAAGTTTTAGAGAAGATGTTTGTAGGCTTTTGAATTTTTGATTTGAGGAGAATGTTGAGTTACAGATCAGGTTTTTGAGAAATTTACAGGGTGAAGTTTTCTTAAGATTTCGATTTGAAGAGGGTAAAAGAAATGAAGGGGATGAGATATATATTTTTTTAAAGGCTAAAATGATTTAAAAAAAACTAAACCAAATGGTGACACTTGTTTTAAGATTTAACATTTGTCATCTTAAGTTGATTATTAATTTACACTTGTTATACGAAGCCTTAATATGTTAACACTTGTAATTAAGTAATCTTTATTTATTTTTAAATGTTAAGAAAAAGTTTTTTTACTTAATTTATTTATTCTTATGTAAATGTATATATGAATTTCTTTTTTTAAAGAAAATGTAATAAAACTAATTATATATAAATAAAAGCTTATCCAAATATTTAAAATGTCAATCTTTTGAAATTTAGAATTAAATTCAAATTCAAATTAAATTTGAAAGTCCAATTTAAAGTCAACTTAAATACACATATATAATCAACACACATATGTATATTATAGGATTTAACTTTTAAACAACTGTTTGCAAATCATTTGTATTTAATTCAAAATATGCCTTTTTAAAAAAAATATGTATATTAAAATTAGAGAAACAATTCTTATTAATGTTAAAATATAGTTTTAAATCTAATATATTTTTCAACACATTTATATTTGAACTTCAAATCCAAATTTCAATTTGTTTCAATATCTATTTTGAATCTCAAACCCAAATTCTATTTTAAAAATCAATTTATACACATATATAATAAATAAACAAACATCTTGTTTTATTTGGAAAAAAAATCAAATAAATTCACAATTAAATCCAAAAATTATATTAATTACTAATTAAATTCAAGTTTATTCCCAAAAATTTAAATAAATTACCAATTCAAATTTAACTCGAAACTAGGGTCGTTACAGTGCCTCTTCTTATCACACTTATAACAGACAATATCTGCCTTCCCCTTCTTAATTACTCCTTCTTTCTGAGCACCATTCTTCTCAAAGAATTTCCTCTTGTTATTCTAGGAATCCAGAGTCTCCACTGACTTCTCCTTCCCGAAGGTAGAAAGCATTTCTTCATTTCTAATCGTTGTCTCCACTACTACATTTGATGGATCTTAGAGTTGTGGCATGGTTGTCCTAGTGATTTTCGGCCTTGACCCCCGGATAAACTTCTCGTTCCTCTTAAATACGGTGTCCACAGCGGCATATCCATACCTGGAAACTCATCAAACTTTGCAGATACACCAACTTTGACATCTCTCCCTGCTCCAAATCCATAAATTTCCTTAGCAAAGCGGACTTAGCTACCTCGGACAAAATATCTCCATGAATTTCCTTCGGAAGTTAACTCTTCCTCTAGCACACCCACAATAACTCCATTCCTCTAAAACAACACTGCATCTTACAATTGCCTCGAAACCAATCTTCTTTTCTACGCATTATCCAAACCAAGATCAGAAAAAAAAATCTCATAATGCAAAACCAATTTTCCTCTTCTATAGCATTTTCAGTCCCCAAAAAAGGCTTCCCATCCAAACTAGTATAATATCAACTTGGCTTGGCATAGTTATTGCCAACTGGCACCATGGGATTTGCTCCTCTGGCATTCACAGCATTCCCTCCAGCTACTCCTACAACCGCTCCAGCTTGCATGAGGTTAACGAAGAACTGTTACATCATCCCTATATCTATTGGTGAGGTGCCAGCACCTACGTTGCATTCGCGTTTTGATCAGCGTTTGCCTATCGACCCTGGTTTCTCTTGGTACTAGGTCGAGCATTTTTGCTTGTTGTGGTACTCCCTCCACCTAAAATCACTCTTTCACTTCCTACTTCCATACATTTCTTTCTTGTAAATCTATATACGAGCCCAGTAAGATACAAAAGAATGGTCTAAAAGAGTGGGAAATACATACCTATATATATCAAATATAAGTATGCTATTATAGCGTTATCCCAACCCCAATCTTAATATCTGAATCACTATATTATGTTTTCAAAATCTTTTAGGTTTTAGTTCCTTTTAAGTTTACATAAACCTATGCTTTGATACCAAACTGTAATATCCTCCATTTTTAGGTCCGAAACTATGTGCTACAGATGTTCCAGTCATCCATAGTTATTAATTTTCGATGAAAAAATGCGGCTATGTTAAACATTTTGATAATACTAGTAACACATGAATATGAAAATTTTGAAAATTATTTTAAATAAAACTTCTTATTACATTTCACAATAAGATTTCAATTTTAAACGTAACCCCAATTCACAAACTACTTTTAGAGAAAATGTAATTATTACAACATATTTCAAGAGCGAGATAAGAAGATGCCCCTTGGATGATCAGAGTCAAATATCTGGGATTCAATACAACTTGTCATTACAACACAAAAGCAGAATCAAAACACAAAAAAATAGGTATATAGCTCCTACTAGCTAGATTACCTCATACACGTCTCTCGAAGCTCATTTATCTAAAGAGAACCTAAAAAGCACTTGCTCTCAATCTACTCAAATGTGTACCGAGAGTTTAAGGGGAAAACAAAAACTTCAGGTCAAATGAAAAGTCTGGTGTGAATAATAATCTACCACCTTAAATCGGTAGATATCTAGTAAGACCACGCCACTATGTGGAATGGGTTTCTCCTCATTAGTACCAAATTAAGCATCTTAATCATACATCGTGCTCCTGCATCCGCAATGGTTATAATAGAATAATACGATAGTGCATAAAAATGTCATATGTACCGGATTACCTATCCCTCATTTATTAGACTACCCATCTTGTTGTTTCATGTCAGAAATTAAAATAACAAATGAAAGTGACTACTGTGGCTAGTTATTACTTAAGATCGTGTAATATTGAATGTATTATAATCTAAATGCGAAAACAAATAATAATAGTAAAGTAAATAAGAATAAGCACACCAGGAGTTTTTATACTGGTTCGAACTTCACGTTCTATGCCTAGTCCCATACTTTCCTGAATTTCGCTCAATAATCCCTCACTTAACCCAGAGGAATAGGTAAACAACACCTGATCAGTCGAACATGATTTTTTCGCCTCAACAATCGAAGATGACTTTTCTGCCTGATATAAACTAATAGGACTTCTACAATTTTGATAAAGTTGTTTGACACTTTGTGTTCTTGATAACACTGATTTGTCTTTGATAGTACACCCTTCCTATAATCTTTTCCTCAAGTATATATTGTGTGTGTGAAGATGAAAAAGGAAGAAATTATTTAGAATCGAAGAATGTGTTAATTAATTCAAAGATTCAAGCAATATATAGATTGTGATTGCTTGTAGATTGCAAAGATATATAGATAGAGAATATAGCAAGAAATCAAAAAATAAAAATTGGTGATTCGAGAAATGTTTCTAACGTGTTTATATAGTGAACAAATAGTTACAACTATTCACGTAGATTTTCAATCAAAAGATGCAGCCATATCTCTTCAATTTGAATCGTAACTTTTCGCAGATAGAAGTGTCTCTTCAAGAAAAATGACTATTAGAGTCGATCAGTCGACTGAGCCAAAACGGTCAGTCTACTGAATAGTCAAAGATAGTAAAAAAAAAATAGTGCATATCTGTGTATTGAGCATTGTCAGTCGACTGGCTGTTTTCGGTCAGTCGACTGAATTTGAAAATATAAACGTGTATACATATGTGCACAAGTTCAATAGGCTGTTTATAGATATTCAGTCGACTGAAATCTATTGATTATCAAAAATCACCATAGCTCATTTGGTTAGAGCACTTGCCTTCTAAACTAGTGACCTGGGTTTGAGCCCCGCTACATGCATTTTTTGAAAACTTGATTTTGATTTAAAATGTGCATGCAAGTTTATTTGAATGTGAATGATGATTCTTGAGGAAAGATTCTAACAAAGTACTAAACTTGACTCTATATACATATTTGACGACTCTTGTTAAAATATATAACTATATGAACCATACTTTGAGTCGTTGAGTCCGGATGTTGTCGTAGTCGTAGATTCTTGGATTGTTGTTTCATGTCAGTAATCAAAACCTATGATCCAACGTTCTCCCCTTTTTTGATGATGACAACTCCATTTGCTACAGACGAATCTTCGACAAGCTTTGTTGACTTATCTCCCCCCAGAATATATTCATGTAATTGTGCTATAGATTTCTTCTCCTGAATCTATGCTATATATTCCTGTAAATAATTAATCTTTTCTCCCCTTTAGTCTGTGCTTGCATCATTTATTACTGCAAACAACGTTAGAGCAATATCTTTCTCCCCCTTTATCATCGACAAAAAGGAGATTTTATACGATGACATAAATTATATTCCACATAAGTGTTTAACATAGAACAATATAAAACAAAATAACCACTTTATATGGTAAGATATCAAAAAAAATTAACATTTAAAGTATGCGATAACCAAATTTCTTATAATTTCCTAATTTTTAGGAAACCATACCCATATGGGTGTGGTTGAACCTTTATACATATAGTTTTCATTACAAATTACATTCTTATAATAGTTGTTAATATAAAGTTGTTTATCATGATCAATCATATTAGCTGGAAACCATATCTTAATACTATTAGTCATTAGCTTAGTACTTGAAAAATAATTTCTACCATTTCTAAACAAAGAACTATTATGACTAACCTGGTTTTAAAACTATCTTGGTTACTTGTACAAGCACTAAAATTAGTATACAAGAATGCATATCTAGTACTATTTTTACTTTTAGCTTATTTATAGCCTAAACTGCTTTTATCATTGTGAGCTTTTGAATTTATAACTAAGGAAAATAAGATATCTTTACTTTGTTAAAATTTATGATTTTTGTATTTAATCTTTCAAAATTTTCTTTAGAACCATAAAATTCTTTTTGAAAAATATTATTGTCAACTTTTAAAATCTCACATTCTTTAGATAATTCTAGATCTTTTTAATTAAAGCTTCATTCACTTTTTCAAGAGACAAAATTAAAGAACTAGAATTGTTTAAAGAATTTTCCAAAAATATATTTTTATTTTGCAAAACATTGATTTCCTCTAAAAGGTCATTATTTTTATCTTCTAACTGCTCATTTTCTTTTTGTAGGAAATCTTTTTGTAAAACAAGTTCTTCTACGGTATTTTCAAAACATTTAGTTTGTTTTACCAAAAATTTATTTTCCTCTTTTAAATTATAAATTTCTTGCTCACAATCTTATAACTTAGCTAAAGCAATTCTATTAAGTTTATTCAAAGTTTTACAATCTTTTAATAATTCATCATGTGCTAACAGAAGATCTTTGTATAAAGTATCTAAGCATACCGATTGTGATCTAAGTTTAGCCATGAAGCATTTGTTTGTTTGCTCCTTAGATTTTTCTTTATTGCTCTTCCTCTACTTATTGGCTCGACTAGATCTCTTTGTAGCCTTTTATTCTAGGATGTTGTTATGATCTCTAGAATCCCATGCTCTAATACCAAATGAAAGTGACTACTGTGGCTAGTTATCACTTACGATCGCGTAATATGAAATGTATTATAATCTAAATGCGAAAACAAATAATAATAGTAAAGTAAATAAGAATAAGCACATCAGGAATTTTTTACTGATTCGAACTTCCCGTTCTACATCCAGTCCCAGACTTCCCTATGGAATTTCACTCAATATCCCCTCACTTAACTCGGAGGAATAGGTAAACAATACTTGAGCAGACGAACATGATTTTTCCGCCTCAACAGCCAAAGATGACTTTTTCGCCTGATACAAGCTAACAGGACTTCTACAATTTTGATAAAGTTGTTTAACACTTTGTGTTCATGATAACACTGATTTGTCTTTGATAGTACACCCCTCTTATAATCTTTTCCTCGGGTATATATTGTGTGTGAAGATAAAAAGGAAGATATTGCTTAGAATCGAAGAAGATGTTAATTAACTCGGAGATTCGAAGATTCAAGCAATATATAGATTGTGATTTCTTATAGATTGCAGCGATATATAGATAGAGAATATAACAAGAAAAAATGGTGATTTAAAAAATGATTTATATAGTGAACAAATAGTTACAACTATTCACGAAGAGTTTCAATCAAAAGATGCAACCATGTCCCTTTAATTTGAATCGAAACATTTCGCAGATAGAATTGTCTCTTCAGGAAAAAAGACTGATAGAGTCGGTCAGTCACTGAGCCAAAACAATCATTCTACTGAATATTCAAAGATAGTAAAAAACAGTGCATATCTACATACTTATCATGGTCAGTCGACTGGCGGTCAGTTGACTGAATTTGAAAATATAAACGTGTATATATATGTGCACAAGTTCAATAGGCTGTCTGTAGATATTCAGTCGACTGAATGACTTTGTTCAGTCGACTGAATTCTACTGATAATCAAAAATCACCACAGCTCATTTGGTTAGAGCACTTGACTTCTAAATTAGCGGCCTGGGTTCGAGCCACGCTCCATGCATTTTTTAAAAACTTGATTTTGATTTAAAATGTGCATTCAAGTTTATTTGAATGTGAATAATGATTCTTGAGGAAAGATTTTAACAAAGTACTAAACTAGACTATATATACATATTTGATGACTCTTGTTAAAATATATAACTATATGAACCATAAATTGAGTTATTGAGTCCAAATCTTTTCGTAGTTGTAGATTCGTGAATTGTTGTTTCATGTTTGCAATCAAAACCTATGATCGAACATTCTCTCCCTTTTTGATGATGATAACTTCATTTGCTACAGACGAATCTTCGACAAGCTTTGTTGACTTATCTCTCCCCCGGAATATATTCCTGCAATTGTGCTATAGATTTCTCCCCCTGAATCTATGCTATATATTCCTGTAAATAATTATTCTTTTCTCCCCCTTAATCTGTGCTTGCATCGTTTACTCCTGCAAATAAAATTAAAGAAATATCTTTCTCCCTCTGAATCTATGCTATATATTCCTGTAAATAATTAATCTTCTCTCCCCCTTAATCTATGCTTGCATCGTTTATTCCTGCAAATAGCGTTAGAGCAATATCTTTCTCCCCATTTGTCATCGACAAAAAGAAGAGTTTATATGATGACATAAATTATATTCCACATAAGTGTTTAACATAAAACAATATAAAACAAAATAACTACTTTATAACGTAAGGTATCAAAAGAATTTAACATTTAAAGCATGTGATACCCAAGGTTCTTATAATTTCCTATTTTTTAGGAAACCATACCCATTTGGGTATGGTTGAACCTTTATAGATATGGTTTTCATTTCAAATCACATTCTTATAATAGTTGCTAATATAAAGTTGTTTATAATGATCAATCACATTAGCTAGAATCCATATCTTAATACTATTAGTCATTAGCTTAGTACTTGAAAAATAATTTCTACCATTTCTAGCAAAGTACTACTATGACTATAACTGGTTTTAAAACTATCTTGGTTACTAGTACAAGCACTAAAATTAGTATACAAGAATGCATATCTAGTACTATTTTTTACTTTTTGCTTATTTATAGCCTAAACCGCTTTTATCATTGTGAGCTTTTGAATTTGTAACTAAGGAAGATAAGATATCTTTACCTTTGTTAAAATTTATGATTTTATTATTTAATCTTTCAAAATTTTCTTTAGAATCACAAACTTCTTTTTGAAAAATATTATTGTTAACTTTTAAAATCTCACATTCTTTAGATAATTCTAGATTCTTTTTAATTAAAGCTTCATCCTCTTTTTCTAGAGAAAAAAATTAAAGAACTAGAATTGTTTAAAGAATTTTCCAAAAATATATTTTTATTTTGCAAAACATTGATTTCCTCCAAAAGATCATTGTTTTTATCTTCTAACTGCTCATTTTCTTTTTGTAGAAAATCTTTTTGTAAAACAAGTTCTTCTACAGTATTTTCAAAACATTTAGTTTGTTTTACCAAATATTTATTTTCCTCTTTTAAATTAGAAATTTCTTGCTCACGGTCTTTTAACTTAGCTAAAGCAATTCTATTAACTTTATTCAAAGTTTTACAATCTTTTAATAATTCATCATGTGCTAACAGAAGATCTTTATATAAAGAATCTAAGCATACCGATTGTGATCTAAGTTTAGCCATGAAGCATTTGTGTGCTTGCTCCTTATAATTTTATTTATTGCTCTTCCTCTTCTTATTTCCTCGACTAGATCTCTTTGTAGCCATTTATTCTAGGATATTGTTACGATCTCCAGAATCCCAGGCTCTGATACCAAATGAAGGTGACTATTGTGGCTAGTTATCACTTAGGATCATGTAATATGGAATGTATTATAATCTAAATGCGGAAATAGATAATAATAGTAAACAAAATAAGAATAAGCACAACAGAAGTTTTTATACTGGTTCGAACATCCCGTTCTACGTCCAGTCCTAGACTTCCCTCTGGAATTTCACTCAATAACCCCTCACTTTACTCAGAGGAATAGGTAAACATCACCTGAGCAGTCGAACAGGATTTTTCCGCCTCAACAGTCGAAGAGGACTTTTCCGCCTGATACAAACTAACAGGACTTCTACAATTTTGATAAAGTTGTTTGACACTTTGTGTTCTTGATAACACTGATTTTTCTTTGATAGTACACCCTTCCTATAATCTTTTCCTCAAGTATATATTGTGTGTGTGAAGATGAAAAAGGAATATATTTCTCAGAATCAAAGAGTATGTGAATTAATTCAGAGATTCAAGTAATACATAGATTGTGATTGCTTGTAGATTGCAGAGATATAGATAGAAAATATAGCAAGAAATCAAAAAATAAAAATTGGCGATTTCAGAAATGAATCTAACATGTTTATATAGTGAACAAATAGTTACAACTATTCGCGAAGAGTTTCAATCAAAAGATGCAGCCATATCACTTCAATTTGAATCGTAACTTTTCGCAGATAGAAGCCTCTCTTCAGAAAAAATGACTGTTAGAGTCGGTTAGTCGATTGAGCCAAAACGATCAGTCTAATTAATATTCAAAGATAGTAAAAAAAAACAGTGCATATCTGTGTATTGAGCATGGTCAGTCGACTAGCTGTTTTCAATCAGTCGACTGAATTTAAAAATATAAACGTGTATACATATGTGAACAAGTTCAATAGGCTATTTACAGATATTCAGTCGACTGAATGACTTTGTTCAGTCGACTGAATTCTATTGATAATCGAAAATTACCACAACTCATTTGGTTAGAGCACTTGCCTTTTAAACTACTGACCCGGGTTCGAGCCCCGCTCCATGCATTTTTTGAAAACTTGATTTTGATTGAAAATGTGCATGCAAGTTTATTTGAACATGAATGATGATTCTTGAGGAAAGATTTTAACGAACTACTAAACTAGACTCTATATACATATTTGATGACTCTTGTTACAATATATAACTATATGAACCATACTTTGAGTCGTTGAGTCCGGATGTTGTCGTAGTCGTAGATTCGTAACATCTAAGTTCTTATTGACTACCCATCTTATATCCACGTGGACTACCTATCCCACATTTTATTTTACTTAAACTAATGTGGACTACGCATCCCATATTTTATCATTTAAATAAATGTGGACTATCCATCTCACATCTCATAATTTTCCTAGGATGACTAGGAACCCTTAACTAATTATGGACTATCCATCTCCCGCATGATGTAGACAATCCACCATACATCCTGTAGTTTTCCTAGGATGACTATGAACCCATCACTTGGCCATTTACTCCATGCTACTGTGATGACCCGGAATTTTAAGCAATATCAATTTAATAATCTGAATAAAAAATTAAATTGATTTGATAATCTTTGTAATAAGATTGGAATTAATTCAAAGATCCAATTAAAATAAATATTTAATTGATAAATTTTATCTTTTAAAAGCTAATAATTGTTTTCTATTTATGATATATATAGAATATGTATATATTGTAAATAGATAAGCCTTGTTTTAATTCAATAAATAAATAAATCTTATTTTCTAAATAATATATATATTTGGTAAAATTGGGTATAATTTTAAAGTTAAACTTTTAAAAACTATTGAATAAATAAAATATGGTTTTAAATTGTTGAGATAAAAATTTAATTTGTTTAAATTGATTTATTTGATATTAAGCTTTTTAAAAGTATATAATAAATAACTATATGGTTTTAAATACATAAGGTAAATGTTTAAATGGTTTTAAATATGTTTTAACTTAAGTTTAAATTTAAATAAAATTAACAATAAGGTTTGTTTTGTTTTGTTTTTAAATATATTGTGATAAAATAAGTAATTTATTAATAAAAGAAACAATTTCTTTTATAAATTATTTATAGTTATCAAATTTGTTATTTTCAAAATATAATAATGCATTGTTTTTAACAAATAAATTTTAATAAAAATAGTTGTTTTTCAAAATTGAATTATGTAATTATATATGTATATATACAACTTGATTTCAAAATTTTAATTTTTATAATTTGATTTGAATTAGAGTTTAAAGCTTTAAAATTTAAAGTATAGATATTTTTAATTGTTTTGGATTATAAAATATTTGTATAAACCTTTATTTTATAAATATAATTCGATTTATTCATTTCAAAATTATCTACATATAAATAAGTACATATTAACAAATTAATTAAACATCGATTTACATTTATCTTATATTAACATATTAACTAAATACAAATTAACATTTAATTATAACTAATTAAATTTAAAGACAAGTGTAATCATCTTAGGCCTTATAATAACATGTGTTAGTTAATAAAATAAGGATTATGACAAATGTTAAATTGGAAGACAAGTGGCATTTTTAAAAATTAGTTTTTTTTTCATTTATTTTTATTAATAAGTATTTCATTTTTTATATATAAACAAATCTTCTTTCAATTCTTATTTTTTCTTTTCTAAATCAAAAAAGAGCAAAGCAAATCTGAAACACTTCCTTTGAAACCAAAAATCTGAAATCAGCTTCAACAAAAACCTTGTAACTCATCTTCAAACCGGTACATCTTCAAACATGCAAAATCATTTTCAAAATTGAATCAAACATTCAAGCAAACTTGTCACCAACTCAAGAGATACGAAGCCTGCATTTCTTAGAATCTGGAGTTTCAAAGCATCTGCATTCTTCTTCAATTCAAGCAGCTGCATGCATGTAGTTCCTCATTAAAAACCAAGTTTTAAGCTTCAGTAACTCAAGTCTTCATCAAAGCAACTTAGTTCCTAAAAGCAAAGCAATTTTTCCCGTTTTAAAAAGTTCAAATGTTTCAAGACTTTTCAAATAAAATCTGGAAGGCTCTGCTCATATTTTTAATCAGGTGAGTAACTTTTAAACTTAAATAAATCTGGTTGCAATGCTAGTATGTCTGTAATGAATAAGGACTTCATGAGTATATAAGTGAAATCTGGTGTGATTATTTATAGTATGCATGATTTCTTAATATATGGCTCTGTTCTGTTCATATTTTTTTCCAGGCTCAAGAATTCCATTTAAATCCTAACACTTGATCTAGTGATTCATAGGAATTAATTTACAAACAAATGTTGTTTGATCTATCATAAACTAAGATTTAAAAATTTAATCAAGTTAAATTAAGGCCTGTGTATCCCTGTAAAACCAAACATCAGTGCATGCTCTAAATACATAAAATTTGAAACTGTGAAATTTAAAGATTCGGTATTATGAAATGAATTAATAAACCAAATCATGATTTATAACACTAAAATCAAAAATTTTAAAGTAGGATTGAAGGTGCAGTTTTGAATTGCACTATTTTTGGGTTTTTGGGAATTTCTGATGCTCTATTTGATTTTGGAGGTTGGGCTTTCTTCTGGTGATGGATGGGTGATCGGTGAGTAGGGGAAAAATGGTAGAAGCGTAGGCATATCACTGTTGAAGCAGTGGTAGTGGATTATCTCCTGTAACCCTAGTTTTAACTAGGCAACTTGATAGGATCGGCATGGCCTGTAGGTATGATCGAGTTCAACTAGGTTTTAGGAGTTAAAAGCTTAGTCGTAGTCGAGGCTGTGGCCGGTTGTGGAGGCTCTCAGGTGGTCGGAGTTTCTTCGATGAAGTGTTGACAGGTTTTGGAGTTGATACCAGTTTTCTGTTCCAGGTTTGGGAAGATTGAACTTGAATTCAATGTTCAGCTTTAGAGGGATGATTCTATAGATAGTGTTGGGACGTGAGGTTGATCGGCGATGTGTTGAAGCGTGGGTGGATGGCCGGAGATGGCCAAAGTCACGCTGCATGTGCACCACGCATTTTGGAAGTTCTGATGAACTTTGTTTGTGCAGGAAACTTGTACTCGAAGTTTTACTCGTGATTTTGGGTAGCTTGCTCGAAGATGGGATTGGTTTGTCTCGAAGCAGGAATTTAAGTGGCTCGGGTTTGTTATGGTAACAGGGTTTAAAGTGAACCCTGTATTGTTTTGTTATATAATTTTTTTTAAACTGAAATTTAAAAGTGGAAAGCAAAGGTATAAACTAAATTGTAAATTCAAGTTAAAATATGGAATTTAAGTTAAGATTTAATCTCAGTTTTAAAAAAATGAAAGAAAGTTTTTTAGAAAAAATTTGAAATGTTAAACTACTTTAAAATGTTAAGTAGTTTGAATTTTAAAAATAAAGTTTTAAATTGTAAGTAGAGTTTTAAAATATGAAGGTTTGTCTACATTCAAACTTAAATATGTATTCAAATTTTGGAAACGAAGGAAAGATTTTAAAATTTAAAATGTTTTAAACAATTTGAAATGATTAAAGTGTAATTCAAATTGATTTGAATTTAAAAATAAATTTGGATTTAAAATTCTTTTAAACTTCTTTATTTAATGAGTATTTCTTTAACTTGTGAAATGAAGGGTTTAGAAATGTGTTTTAAAACCTTGTTAAAGATAATTTGAATTCACTTTAAATCTTAAAATTTAAAATGAAATTTGAAGGTAAATTTAAGGTAAATTGCTTTAAAGTACTTTATAAATGATAACTTGAACATTAATAAGAACAAACTTTTATTTTAAAGTAAATTAGAATTTAAAGATTTGTAATTCATTAAATTTTTAAGGAAATTTAATGGATAATTAATTTATTGATTAAGTAATCATTTGGATTAATTAAATAGGTAATAAAGGTTTAAATTAATTAATGGTTACGATAAATTAATTAGGAATAATTAATTTGTAATTAAGGATTATTAATTAGATTTTAATTAATAATTAAGAATTAATTAATCAAGTAATTTAGAATTAATTAAGTTACAGTTAATACTTAATTAATTTAATAATTAAAGGTTAATTAATTGATTATTCAAGATTAATTAGTTTATAATTAATATTGATTGATAAAAGTTAATTACTTAAGAAAAGTAATTAAAAAATTTTTAATTGTTAATGATGTTCATTAACTTGTGATTATTTAATAATTAATTAATGTGATTAATTTTTAATAAGTAATTAGATTAATTAATTTATGATAATCAATTGTGAAATTTATTTAAGTTTAATTACTTAATGGAGTTTAATGTGATTGGTTTAAATTAATTAATTAAGTTGAATTAATTTTAAACACTTGATGTTTTGGATAATAATTACCTAATGTAATTTATGAAGTATAATTACTCAGTGAAGTAATTAATGATAATTACTAGACGTAATTAGTGGAAGATGGTTTAATTATGGAAGTAATTTGGATTAAATTACTTAGTATAATTAATCAAGGGATTAATTAAAGAAATTAATTAAGGAGTAATTAATTTGATGAAGTAATTAAGGTAGTTAATTACGGAATGTGATTAATTAAAGGTGATTAAAAATTATGGTTTAAATTGAGAATACTTACTTAATGTAATTAATTTAAATAGGTAATTAATTTAAATTTAATTGAGGGTCATTAATTAATATAATTAATTAAGATTGATTAATTAAGATTAATTAATCAATGATAAATGATTAAGGGTAATTAATTAACTGTAATTAATTATGGCTTAATGTAATCAACTATAGTTAATTAATTAATGAAGTAATTAATGGTTAATTACTGTATTTGGTTTAGAGTAATTAATTTGTGCAATTAATTAAAGGATAATTACTAAAATGTAATTAAAAAAATAATTAATCATGGGTGATTCATTAAGGTAATTAATTAAAGAATAATTAATTAATTGATTTGTAATTAATTATGGTGATATAAGCAAGATTTATATTGATGTAGTAATTAATTTAATTCACTTTAAATTAATTAGAGATGATGTAATTAATTTAATTCATTTTAAATTAATTATAGATGGTGTGATTATAGATCATGCTTGTGTATGGATGGATGATATTGTTTGCCTTGAATGGTCTGAAATCTCAGATATGAGATGAGTAATGTTGAGTGATATGGATACATTGGTTGCATTGTGATGATGATATGGATTATCTTTTGATAATGATAATATGGATTATCTGTTGTGATAATAATGTTGATTATCTATTATTGTGAATCTGTGAATTATCTATCTATGTGTATATAGATAATGAAATTGAATTGTTTTAAACTTTAAAACAACTTAGCCTTAAAAGATACGTTTTGGATTTTGATGAGACCGGGATCGGGTTTCCAGATTTGGATATCTGAAAACCACATCGATCCAAGTTAACGATAGGTCGTGAATCTCAAGTAAAGAGTGAAGACTCGAGGTGTAAGGACTATACGTCGTTAAAACTCTGAGGGTGATTCCAATGCGAATTTAACGCGGTAGTACTTTCAGATTCGAGATGAAGATTCAGAGTGCAAGGGTTATCGTCGTTAACTCTGAGGGTGATTCCAAAATGAGTGTAACGAGATAATGCCTTCGGTTTCATTCGAACCCGGAACGAACTTGTATAGATTGAATGTTTTCAGAACATCGTCAGGTGGACGATGAGAATTCTAAGATAAATGTGTCCTATAAAGGTAATCGTACCCTCAAGCCTCATCAACCTGGAATGGCTAAAACAGTGGAGGGGCAGCAATGCTAAGTGGGTCATGCCCAAGTAGGACGAGATTTTCCCCTGTCTAGAGGTCCCTTTTATTTCGGTTGTGTGGGCAGTTGGAATCGCGCGCCAACTGCGGTGTTGTCTTGTTCAGGACTGTCCAGTAAGGGATGGTTCTGGATTTGTGTTGCAGGGGATTGGGAGTGATCCTCGGTACGGTGATCTAGGCCACGTACTGTGACGGGCGGTACCCCGGTAGCCCTGCCATTATATGGAATCCAAAATCCAATAAGTGCCAACGGTTTTGATTGTATTACCCGCTTTTGTGGCTAGTAGCTGGAATTTAATAGATGTAATAATTTCGGCTATTTTATATTTACTTGAAAACCCTAGACCTATTATAATATCACTGGATTTCCTATCAAATGTTTTGGTTAGCGTAAGGTAAAAACTTTTCCATGTTTATGTGTGGGAAGTCTTACGTGATACCTTTTTTTTCAAAAGGTTTTTAAAATTAAGCAACTTTAACCTGTTACTCACACCAGACCCATGACTGACCCGTAGTTTATCTTCTGTTTTCTTAAACTCTTAGGTACTCAATTTTTTTACGACTAGCCAAGGGATTCAAGTTAGCTTTGAAGAATTGTGGAGGAGAAATGAAGCAGGAGGCTCGGCGTCGTAGATATGTTTAGTGTTCCGCTGTGTTAGTATCTTTGTGATTTCTTTGTGTTGTATTTGAGTTGTAATAACTAGACAGGTGTTTATAATTGTCTAGTATGTGTTGTATTATCTGTGTAACTCTGATAGTTGTTGTATACTATGTAATAATTTACTCGTTCCACTGTTTAGATTCTGATGTGTTGTTTCTTCTTTCTTCTCTTTCTTTCTCTTTTCTATCCTTTTCTTTCTTATTAATGATGCGTCATTCTGTAGAGATCAATGGCAGGTCGTTACAGCGGTATCAGAGCGCTAGATTGAGTGAATACCTAGGAATTGGAGTGTTTTCTTTCTTGAGAGAGCGTATTTGTAATTTTAAGTATATTTATATATATATTTATCTATTTTTACCTATCTGTTGGGTTACCTGTCGGGTTTTCCAATATAGGTTATAAACGTAGATGGGGTAGTGTGTGTAACACGACAACTACCATTAGTTGGAGTTTGAGTGTTTGAGGTTGGAAGTGTATCTGTTGAGAATGTAGACCTAATACTGTCTCGAGTGAGTTGTGCAGTGGTGTAGAGACTTCATCGATCTCTGAAGGAAACCTGTTAGGGTTCGGAGTCATCTTTGAGGTGCAGAGTTTGGTGAGGAGGGTTTGGATCTGTCGGTTGGGCAGAAGCAAGTGATGGTATGTTGATACCTTGGAAAATTTTAGCCGCATGATGAGATGCAGTGACCATGGATTGTGTCCGAAGATATTTCTTTGGAACAAGTTTAGGGTAGTGTGTCTGCTTCGGTGTTGTGGCTGAGTTCAGCATGGTGTTTCTGTTTGCTTTGAAGTCCGAGTTTCTCGAAGAGCTTTGGATTAGGAAGTCTTTGGCTTTGGTGTCACCAGTGTAGCTCGGAGTGTTCTGTGTTGGCAGGAAGTTTCTCGCTGAGTAATTTTTTTCTGGAGGTGGAATTCAGAAGTAGCAAAGTGGATCCATTTCTTCAATGGATAGACCAGCGTAAGCTGTTCTGTTTGGTAAAGAGAGAATAGTTTTTCTTTGGAAATTGATCTAGGTTGATCGCAAAAGTGACTTGCGGTAGTTGAGTGTTCTCTTGGATTGTCAGAGATTTTCTGGATGTCTTCAGGGAAGTCATAGGTTTTTCTGCATCTGGAGATTGAGTTTCTTTATCGACTAGTATTACAGGAGTGGAACCGGTGGTTCAATTTAGTTGAAGGATGGTTCTTAGAGATAGAGTTTGATGAAGCAGCTCAGATTTTTGGAGGAATTTCAGAGTTTTCTTTTATGGATCCGTGGAACCATATTTCTGGGATGTGTTGTCCAGTTAGTGCTCATGTTCATCATCAACATTCTTATCTACTTCGAATCAGAGTTGTGCAGCGGAAGAAATTTGGGAGTATTTCTGTTTTGTCTTTTCCGGATAAGGAGAAGTAAGTTCAGTCTTCTACTATTTATGGAATAGAGTTTGTGTTCTTGGTTTTGGATTGATCTGAGGAGATCATTGTGTTGGGTGGTTTTTGGTTCTGTTTGGTTTTAGAGGAATCAGTAAGGGATGAGCTGATCAGGAAGGATGTTGGCAGCCCAAGATCGTCCAAAGACTTTTTGTAGATAAGAGACGAAGGACTTTGGAATTCGAAGTTGGAGACTTCGTTGTTGTTGGAGTTTTCTCTGATTCAGGAGCTATAAGTTTTAGTAAGACTGGGAAGCTAGCTCCGAGATGTTTTGGATCTTTCTTTGTTCTTGTAAGGATAAGTGTTTGGTCTTCAGGGTTGAATTGCCGGTCTGGATGACTGGGATTCGATATGTTTCACGTATCTCTGAGGGAGTACATGTGTGATCTGTCTCTGGTTTTGGAACTAGCAATTCAGGAGGTTTGGCTGTTGAGTCAGACTCGTCTGTAGTCTGATATCCTGTCTAGTTTTATAGATCTAGATGAGTAGGAACTCTGTAGCTTAGTAGTATTGGTTGTTTGAATTCTGTAGAGCGAGTATTCTAGTATATATACCTAGGAAACTCGAGGAGACTCTATCCTGATTTTTGTCTGGATAGTTAGATTTGTTTGATTGGGTGAATAGATTGCTATGGTTGTTAGCAAATGTTTGATATATGCTTGTGTTTTAAAATTTAAGCTTTAAATAGATTATTAAATTACCTTTGTTTTAAATTTCGGGGACGAAATTCTTTTAAGGGGGGAGGAATGTGATGACCTGGAATTTTAAGTAATATCAATTTAATAATCTGAATAAAAAATTAAGTTGATTTGATAATCTTTGTAATAAGATTGGAATTAATTCAATAATCCAATTAAAATAAATATTTAATTGATAAATTTTATCTTTTAAAAGCTAATGATAGTTTTCTATTTATAATGTATATAGAATATGTATATATTGTAAATAGATAAGCCTTGTTATAATTTAATAAATAAATAAATCTAGTTTTCTAAATAATATATATATTTGGTAAAATTGGGTATAATTTTAAAGTTAAACTTTTAAAAGCTATTGAATAAATAAAATATGGTTTTAAATTGCTGAGATAAAAATTTAGTTTGTTTAAATTGATTTATTTGATATTAAGCTTTTTAAAAGTATATAATAAATAACTATATGATTTTAAATACATAAGGTAAATGTTTAAATGGTTTAAAATATGTTTTAACTTAAGTTTAAATTTAAATAACTATATGATTTAATTAAGTTCAACACCGACCTCTGTCGAAACAAAAATGGCGACCTTCTCCTGCACGCGTTCTTTTTGCTTCTCCTTCGACTGATTTCCTGCGCGTCATCTTTTCTCCCCCGCCCTTCTCCCCTCTGCCTCCCCACTTGTATGCCTGCTTCTCCTTTCCATCTCCCCCTCCCTTTCGCCCCGTCCCCCTCACGCTCAACCACCAGATCTGGGCGTTTTTTCAGTGTCATCCGTCATCGCCGCTGCGTCCTGCGTCCCTTCTCCTCTCAGTTGCAAATTTTCCTCCTTTGCCCGCTCCTCAAACATCTCCCAATGCTCCTGCCGCTTGCCCTAATTTAAGCCCTGTAGTTTCGAAATGTGCGTCTGCTGCAGTCTTCCTTACCGTGGATGGTGCATCTCCTGCGCGTTCGATTGGTGAGGTTCCCCATTCTCTCGAAGAGAGTCGTGTTGTGATGGGTCCTTCTGGTAATTCGAGTAAGGCTTTGGGAATTGGCTTGGTTTCTGTATCTAATTTTAATGACTCGGGTGAAGTTCCTGCGGTCTCCGATGCTATTGGTATGATTGATGGTTTGCAAGGCCGAGATTTGCGTAGTGATACCAATGTTTCTTCATGTGTTGAACGATGCACTGATAGTGCTTGCGTTAATGCCAGTGTAAATGCCTGTGTTAAAACGTGTTCTGATCGTTTGGGCACTTTTGCTCCTGATGTTTTGTCCCATGATGCCGTTCATCTTACTAATCCCCTTCCCTGTAAATCAAGTTCTAGATGTTCGCCCAGTTTGGTTTCTGTTGGATTGTCTCATGAGACGGTGAATCTTGGATCAGCACCAACTGCCTCTACCCTTGTTGGCAACAAATCCTGGTCCTCTCTTTTCAACTCTCTTCCCCGTAATGCAGGTGACTACAAGCCGATCGAGTTTGAAATTGTTGAAGAATATGGAGTGATGATCCCTCCACCCATTGTGTTACAAGCCGGTTTGGACTTTTGGTCAGATTATTTAGTTGGTTTCTTTTTGGACCCTAACCACCGCCCCCACGATGTGGCTACTGTTTGACGTAGGACCTGGAAGCTTCGTGGTAATTTACGTGTTAAGCCGGTTGACTCCTTGTATTTTCTTAAGTTTTCCTTCCCGAGGAACGCAGTCTTGTGCTTGAGGCCGAGCCGTCTTTTTTTATGGGCAACCCTTTATTATTACTCCTTGGTCCCCTACTGTAGCTAGTGTGCGTGAACAAGTTCTTTCTATTCCCGTTTAGGCCTATTTTTCGCAAATTCTCTCTGCACTTCAACCATTGCTTGGTTTGAACTGGTTAGCTTGTAACGTAGGAAAGCTGAGATGTTTTGATTCAAACACAGTCGTGCATGATAAACTGATGTATGCTAAGGCCCTGATTGAGATTTCCCCTGATAAGCCGCTTCCATCTTCTATTCCTGTTCAGCTTGCTGTTGGGCATGTTGTGGAGGTCCGTGTTCGCTACGGTTGGGTTCCAGATATCTGTTCCACCTGTCACTCTTTTAACCATTTGGCAATTGCCTGCACGCATTCTGTTGTTTCTACCATTGCTCCTAAGATCCCTCTGCCTCGCCCCCCCGATCAGGAAATGGGTTCCTAAGGTATCTTCCACTGTCTCCCCTATTGACCCTCCTCTAGTAGTTCCTGTGCCTGGCTTGGGCCAGCCTCCTGCTTCTGCTCCTAGCCCTGCCTCCTTATCTGCTATTTTGGACACTAGTGATGTTTCCGCGATTCCTGTTGATGCCCCTGATCCTGGTCCCCCTTGTCCATCTATTATTTGGGATGATGCTAAGCGGTGTTGGGTTGATTACATTTCTGATATGAGATTTAACCCCTTGGCCGATTCTTTCTTTAGATTCGTTTCTGATGATCAGCTAGACCTTAGATGCCTTTATTATCAACCTTCTGGTGACTCATTGGTTCTTGATTTGGACGGTCATTTTGCGAATAAGAATTCTGTCTTGCTTGCTGATTCATCCTAGGACCGATCATTTGTGTACTCTTCTGATTCTGTGGCGTATGATCCTTTTCTTGCTTCTCATTTCCGGCCTTTTGCTAGTCCGTTGGGAAATGTCCCTTTGGAGTCTTCCCAGGTTGCTGTGGATAATGGCGATTCTTCCTCTTCGGAGGAGTAGTTTTTGTTTCAATATTTATATAGTAGACATTTCTTTCACACTCCTGTGCTGTTTTTTTTCTTCTTTTACATAGCAGTTAAGGTGCTTCTACCTTACTCCTGTACTTCAACTTTTATTACTTTCGTAATAAAAAGTGGACAGTCCACTATAAAACCAGCTGGCCTTGCCAAAAATTTTTTTTTAAAATAAAATTATCAATAAGGTTTGTTTTGTTTTCTTTTTAAATATAGTGTGATAAAATAAGTAATTTATTAATAAAAGAAATAATTTCTTTTATAAATTATTTATAGTTATCAAATTTGTTATTTTCAAAATATAATAATGCATTGTTTTTAACAAATAGATTTTAATAAAAATAATTGTTTTTCAAAATTGAATTATGTAGTTATATATGTATATATAACTTGATTTCAAAATTTCAATTTTTATAATTTGATTTGAATTTGAATTTAAAGCTTTGAAATTTAAAGTATTGATATTTTTAATTGTTTTGGATTTTAAAATATTTGTATAAACCTTTATTTTATAAATATAATTGGATTTATTCATTTCAAAATTATCTACATATAAATAAGTACATATTAACTAATTAATTAAACATAGATTTACATTTATCTTATATTAACATATTAACTAAATACAAATTAACATTTAATTATAACTAATTAAATTTAAAGAAAAGTTTAATCACCTTAGGCCTTATAATAACTTGTCTTAATTAATAAAATAAGGATTATGACAAATGTTAAATTGGAAGACAAGTGAAATTTTTAGAAATTAGTCTTTTTTGCTTTTATTTTTATTAATAAGTATTTCAGTTTTTATATATAAACAAATCTTCTTTCAATTCTTATTTTTTCTTTTTTAAATCAAAAAAGAGCAAAGCAAATCTGAAACACTTCCTACGAAACCAAAAATCTGAAATCATCTTCAACAAAAACCCTGTAACTCATCTTCAAACCTACACATCTTCAAACATGCGAAATCATTTTCAAAATTGAACCAAACATGCAAGCAAACTTGTCACCAACTCAAAAGATATGAAGCCTGCATTTCTTAGAATCTGGAGTTTCAAAGCATCTGCATTCTTCTTCAATTCAAGCAGCTGCATGCATGTAGTTCCTTTTTAAAAACCAAGTTTTAAGCTTCAGTAACTCAAGTCTTCATCAAAGCAACTTAGTTCCTAAAAGCAAAGCAATTTTTCCAGTTTTAAAAAGTTCAAAGGTTTCAAGACTTTTCAAATAAAATCTGGAAGGCTCTGCTCATATTTTTAATCAGGTGAGTAACTTCTAAACTTAAATAAATCTGGTTGCAATGCTAGTATGTCTGTAATGAATAAGTACTTCATGAGTATATAAGTGAAATCTGGTGTGATTATTTATAGTATGCATGATTTCTTAATATATGGCTCTGTTCTGTTCGTATTTTTTTCCCAGGCTCAAGGATTCCATTTAAATCCTAACACTTGATCTAGTGATTGTTAGGACTTAATTTACAAATAAATGTTGTTTGATTTATCATAAACTAAGATTTAAAAATTTAATCAAGTTAAATTAAGGCCTGTGTATCCCTGTAAAACCAAACATCAGTGCATGCTCTAAATACATAAAATTTCTAACTATGAAATTTAAAGATTCAGTATTATGAAATGAATTCATAAACCAAATCATGATTTATAACACTAAAATCAAAAAATTTAAATTAGGATTGAAGGTGCAGTTTTGAATTGCACTATTTTGGGTTTTTGGGAATTTCTGATGCTCTATTTGATTTTGGAGGTCGGGCTTTCTTCTGGTGATGGATGGGTGATCGGTGAGTAGGGGAAAAATGGTAGAAGCGTAGGCGTATCACTGTGGAAGTAATGGTAGTGGATTATCTCCTGTCACCCTAGTTTTAACTAGGCAACTTGATAGGATCGGCACGGCCTGTAGGGGTGATCGAGTTCAACTAGGTTTTAGGAGTTGAAAGCTTAGTCATAGTCGAGGCTGTGGCCGGTGGTGATGGCTCTCAGGTGGTCGGAGTTTCTTGGATGAAGTGTTGACAGGTTTTGGAGTTGATAGCTGTTTTGTGTTCCAGGTTTGGGAAGATTGAACTTGAATTCAATGTTCAGCTTTGGAGGGATGATTCTATTGATAGTGTTGGGACGTGAGGTTGATCGGCGATGTGTTGAAGCCTGGATGGATGGCCGGAGATGGCCAAAGTCACGGTGCATGTGCACCGTGCATTTTGGAAGTTCTGATGAACTTTGTTTGTGTAGGAAATTTGTACTCGAAGTTTTACTCATGATTTTGGTTAGCTTGCTCGAAGATGGGATTGGTTTGTCTCGAAGCAGGAATTTAAGTGGCTCGGGTTTGTTATGGTAACAGGGTTTAAACTGAAACCTATATTGTTTTGTTATATAATTTTTTTAAACCGAAATTTGAAAATCGAAAGCAAAGGTATAAACTAAATTGTAAATCCAAGTTAAAATCTGGAATTTAAGTTAAGATTTAATCTCAATATTAAAAAATAAAGTAAAGCTTTTTAAAAAAAATTTGAATTGTTAAACTACTTTAAAATGTTAAGTAGTTTGAATTTTAAAAATAAAGTTTTAAATTGTAAGTAGAGTTTTAAAATATGAAGGTTTGTCTAAATTCAAATTTAAATATGTATTCAAATTTTGGAAATGAAGGAAAGATTTTAAAATTTAAAATGTTTTAAACAATTTGAAATGATTAAAGTGTAATTCAAATTGATTTGAATTCAAAAATGAATTTAGATTTAAAATTCTTTTAAACTTCTTTATTTAATGAGTATTTCTTTAACTTGTGAAATGAAGGGTTTAGAAATGTGTTTTAAAACCTTGTTAAAGATAATTTGAATTCACTTTAAATCTTAAAATTTAAAATGAAATTTGAAGGTAAATTTAAGGTAAATTGCTTTAAAGTACTTTATAAATGATAACTTGATCATTAATAAGAACAAAGTTATATTTTAAAGTAAATTAGAATTTAAAGATTTGTAATTCATTAAATTTTTAAGGAAATTTAATGGATAATTAATTTATTGATTAAGTAATCATTTGGATTAATTAAATAGGTAATTAAAGGTTTAAATTAATTCATTAATGGTTAAGATTAATTAATTAGGAATAATTAATTTGTAATTAAGGATTATTAATTAGATTTTAATTAATAATTCAGAATCAATTAATCAAATAATTTATAATTAATTAAGTTACAGTTAATACTTAATTAATTTAATAATTAAAGGTTAATTAATTGATTATTCAAGATTAATTAGTTTATAATTAATATTGATTGGTAAAAGTTAATTACTTAAGAAAAGTAATTAAGGAATTTTTAATTGTTAATGATGTTCATTAACTTGTGATTATTTAATAATTAATTAATGTGATTAATTTTTAATAAGTAATTAGATTAATTAATATATGTTAATCAATTGTGAAATTTATTTAAGTTTAATTACTTAATGGAGTTTAATGTGATTGGTTTAAATTAATTAATTTAGTTTAATTAATTTTAAACACTTGATGTTTTGGATAATAATTACCTAATGTAATTTATGAAGTATAATTACTCAGTGAAGTAATTAATGATAATTACTGGATGTAATTTGTGGAAGATGGTTTAATTATGGAATTAATTTGGATTAAATTACTTATTATAATTAATCAAGGGATTAATTAAAGAAATTAATTAAGGAGTAATTAATTTGATGAAATAATTAAGGTAGTTAATTACAGAATGTGATTAATTAAAGGTGATTAAAAATTATGATTTAAATTGAGAATAATTACTTAATGTAATTAATTTAAATAAGTAATTAATTTAAATTTAATTGAGGATAATTAATTAATATAATTAATTAAGATTGATTAATTAAGATTAATTAATCAATGATAAATGATTAAGGGTGATTAATTAGCTGTAATTAATTAAGGCTTAATGTAATCAATTATAGTTAATTAATTAATGAAGTAATTAAGGGTTAATTATTGTATTTTGTTTAGAGTAATTAATTTGTACAATTAATTAAAGGATAATTACTAGAATGTAATTAAAAAAATAATTAATCATGGGTGATTAATTAAGGTGATTAATTAAATAATAATTAATTAATTGATTTGTAATTAATTAATGGTGATGTAAGCAAGATTTATATTGATGTAGTAATTAATTTAATTCACTTTAAATTAATTAGAGATGATGTAATTAATTTAACTCATTTTAAATTAATTATAGATGGTGTGATTATAGATCATGCTTATGTATGGATGGATGATATTGTTTGCCTTGAATGGTCTGAAATCTCAGATATGAGACGAGTAATGTTGAGTGATATGGATGCATTGGTTGCATTGTGGTGATGATATGGATTATCTTTTGAGAATGATAATATGGATTATCTGTTGTGATAATAATGTTGATTATCTATTATTGTGAATCTGTGAATTATCTATCTGTGTGTATATAGATAATGAAATTGAATTGTTTTAAACTTTAAAACAACTTGGCCTTAAAAGATACGTTTTGGATTTCGATGAGACCGGGATCGGGTTTCTAGATTTGGATATCCGAAAACCACATCGATCCATATTAACGACAGGTCGTGAATCTCAAGTAAAGATTGAAGACTCGAGGTGTAAGGACTATACGTCGTTAAAACTCTGAGGGTGATTCCAATACGAGTTTAACGGGGTAGTACTTTCATATTCGAGATGAAGATTCAGAGTGCAAGGGTTATCGTCGTTAACTCTGAGGGTGATTCCAAAATGAGTGTAACGAGATAATGTCTTTGGTTTCATTCGAACCCGGAACGAACTTGTATGGATTGAATGCTTTCAGAACATCGTCAGGTGGACGATGAGCATTCTAAGATAAATGTGTCCTATAAAGGTAATCGTACCCTCAAGCCTCATCAACTGGGAATGGCTAAAACAGGGGAGGTGCATCAAGGCTAAGTGGGTCATGCCCAAGTAGGATGAGATTTTCCCCTGTCTAGAGGTCCCTTTTATTTCGGCTGTGTGGGTAGTTGGAATCGCACGCCAACTGCGGGGTTGTCTTGTTCGGGACTGTCTAGTAAGGGATGGTTCCGGCTTTGTGTTGCAGGGGATTGGGAGTGATCCTCGGTACGGTGATCTAGGCCACGTACTGTGGCGGGCGGTACCCCGGTATCCCTGCCATTGTATGGAATCCAAAATCCAATAAGTGCCAACGGTTTTGATTGTATTGCCCACTTTTGTGGCTAGTAGCTGGAATTTAATAGATGTAACAATTTCGGCTATTTCATATTTACTTGAAAACCCTAGACATATTATAATATCACTAGATTTCCTATCAAATGTTTTGGTTAGCGTATGGTAAAAAAATTTCCATGTTTATGTGTGGGAAGTCTTACGTGATACCTTTCTTTTCAAAAGGTTTTTAAAATTAAGCAACTTTAACCTGTTACTCACACCAGACCCATGTCTGGCCCGGAGTTTATCTTCTGTTTTCTTAAACACTTGGGTACTCAAATTTTTTACGAGTAGCCAAGGGATTCAGGTTAGCTTTGACGAATTGTGGAGGAGCAATGGGGCAGGAGGCTCGGCGTTATAGATATGTTTAGTGTTCCACTGTGTTAGTATCTCTATGATTTCTCTGTGTTGTATTTGAGTTGTAATAACTAGACAGGTGTTTATAACTGTCTAGTATGTGTTGTATTATCTGTGTAACTTTGATAGTTGTTGTATACTATGTAATAATTATGTTATTAATATAATTTACTCGTTTCGCTGTTTAGATTCTGATGTGTTGTTTCTTCTTTCTTCTCTTTCTTTCTCTTTTCTATCCCTTTCTTTCTTATTAATGATGCGTCATTCTGTGTAGATGAATGGCGTGTCATTACCGCTACCCGAATGTCTCTATTTATCCCATGTTATCCACGTGTTTAACTTTACTCCATGCTACCCACATGATCAACATCAATCCATGTTATCCAAATTTATAACTTATTTCTATTGGTGTCCCGGTTATTTCCCTTTAGATATTTATATTTTATGGTGGCATACATTGGTAACTTCAAAAGATTTCATGTCAAACTCATTAAGATATACCTTAGTGTCCCTAAGATTCGAAGTTAAAATCATGCAACAAATGGCTCTCTGCCGTTTATAAGCTTGATGCGTATTAACATCGACATCTATACCATATCGATGTAACAGCATAAAGTTGTCCGTCTATTTTAAGACACGGCGACTAAAACATGCGGCATCGTGAGCATCAATGATAGTGAAGTCATTGATCCTCATGATACATAGGTTATCCACTTATTTAAAAACTCGAAGACTAATTTAAATTAGCATGAGGTAAACTTGATGACAAGTTTAAAAGCGGCATGTCCAGGCTCGTTGACAAATTAAAAGTTGTAAGGGCTAGGCTTGACAACCATTGGGTTGGCGAGGCAAAAACATTGAATGGTATATGTGGCAGCATGCTTCCAAGTATAAAATGCGGCAACTGGCCTCTTGGTATAAAACTGGGCATGTACAAACATCGACATCATCATTTCGAAGACCATCTCTTTATCTTTGTTTCTGTGACCTCGATGAGATCCAAAACCCATCCGCTTCGTGCCAAACTCATTGACATCATGCAGCCTTGTTTGGTTTTGCATCAATAACACTATGATGTGGTGAGTAATGGCTCGACATAGCCAATGTCGACATGGCAAAACTGTAATTGACTTAAAAACTGCCAAATTACTATAAAAGGATGTTACTTTACCAAACCTCTTTAATTGGTCAAAAGCTTATTAACTAGCAAAATTTTACCACTTTTCTTTACTGAAAAATTGCCACACCCTATTTTCAAGATCCAAAACATTATTTCAAATAACTAACTAATACCATAATTAATTAAACTTTATATGCTTATTCTATCATAAATAATTCTTTATAACTAAAAAAATACATGGGAAAAATCCCAAAAATTCACATAAATTAGTGAATATCTTTCTCTGTATTATATGAAATTTCAAAGCCCAAAACCACATTTAATTATTTAAATTGATTAAAACTCGTAATTAAGCCATTTCCTCCAGAGGAAATTCATAAAATAATCTCTATAATTCGGAAAATTCGAAAAATTATGAAATAAAAAACCCTTCTCCAAAATAATGTTTTCTTTAACATATCAAAATTTCAAATCATTTGGAGGATAAAAAATTTGGATTTAACCCCAAAACCGAATTAAACCATTTCTAATACATTCCAAAAATTTCCATTAACCATTATTCTATCCAAACAATGATTATTAGATCATAACTTGCCCAGTCAAACACATAAGATTTGGGTATTACCGATAACCGAATCAAAACAAAGATTTAAGAGATGATAAGTGTTATTATTCACCATAGATTAATGGTTAGAGTTGAGATATGGTATAGCTCTTAATCCTAAGCTAGCTTTCCCTTGAATCTTAGATTTTGATCACCCTATTGATTCCCATTGGTTGGTCAAGATGGAGCTTTCTTTTGGTTGTTTTTGTTGTGAATATGAGAATGATGTAGGAGATTAGGGTTTAATGAATGATGGGTTTATCTATGCATATTTTTCCCCTCCCATGTATTCTTCTATGTGTATTAATTTTAAAATAATCTTACTTAGTTTATTAAGTTTGACATGACCACACTAATTAACTAAATCTCATTCTCCCTAATTATATACATTATTCTATTTAATCTATCCAATTAAATGTCCCGAATAATGTTAACCAAAATTAGGGGGTGTTACTCTGCCTTTTTAACCCTTGGGTCTAATATTCAAAACCGACGTTAACATCCAAGAATCAAAAAGATGAGTCGTTAGGTAGAGATAAAGTATAGATAAGGTCATAGTCACAGACAAATATCAGATACAATTCTAACTAATACCATTTACTTTCATAGTCTCACAACGGAATGAATTAAATATAATACATAATCTATAATATAGTCACTTCACTATAACATATATGATATGTCATATGTACATTTTTTAGGAAATATAGGTATAATTCAAACCCCTACACACATAGTCAAATCCAAGTAAAACACTTAACTTCATCATATTCAGTATACTCGACTGAATCACTATCTCCAATACCGTGTCATCTCTAAACTCCATAACCTGAGTTTTATATATATATATATAAAGGGAAAAATAGGAGTGTCTCATACATAAATCTAGTGGGTGAACTATGCTCTAGTCTAAGTATGATACAAAATTTATATTATAATACGATATGAGTCTATCATTCGACCACCACATGTTTTATCATGCACCATAGCTAAAATCATGTATCTAGGTGTATAGTATAAATACAAACTCACCTACTGGTCCAAACCCTTGCCCATCCAGAGAGCCCGTTACCTGCCGTCATGCAATCTACCCTAGAAATCCAGCCATATCGTATTAATACAGACTCTCCCCTTGGTCTGAACCCTTAGCCATCCAAGGAGCTTGTTATCTGCCGTCATGTAATCTACCTAGACAACTTTCTATGCCATAGGTTCTTTTCTCATAATCAACCTGGATAACTCCTTGTATCACGGGTTCTCATCACATAATCTACCTGGACGATTCCTGTATCACAGGTTCTCATCATGCAATCTACCTGGATAATTTCTCGTGTTGTGGGTTCTTGTTACATATTCTACACATACATTCTAGGACATCTAACTAACATCCCAGTCTCATTTCTATCTGCTTTAACTATCGTATCAGAAATCATACTATATATATGATATATCATATCACATATATCACTTCAATTAACAACCAAAAAACCATCTCATGTATTCACTTATTCCTTATCACCATCATCCATATTGTTTAGGTTTAGTGCTCCTCCAACATTCAAG
This sequence comes from Allium cepa, assembly GCA_030765085.1. Taxonomy (NCBI): domain Eukaryota; kingdom Viridiplantae; phylum Streptophyta; class Magnoliopsida; order Asparagales; family Amaryllidaceae; genus Allium; species Allium cepa. The sequence continues at coordinate 537,612,956 of CM060934.1, read as the reverse complement.
ACTTCATCTCTAATTCACAGTTAGATTATAGTCTAATCCGATAGCTTCACATTGCTTCTAGTTTCGTTGAAATCGGTTAAGATTTGAGAATGTTATTTTGATTTTAGTGAAGTGTTTTTTTGTAGAAATAAAGAAGAAAGAGTACGGAGCATTTTCTAAAATGAGAAGTTTGAGCATTTATTACATTTTTTATCTTAGGAGGGAAACCGAGTGATTGTTGTTTAGATTTTCAAATTCAAATCTCATTTTTGGCATCCGTTCAATTTGATCAGTATTTTGCCCATAATTCTCTCATACGGAATCCAAATGAAATAAAAAATATACTATCCGACTCAAAAATCGAGACGATTGCAATGGTACAAGTTTCATCTTCAAATTCCACTATTTGTAAAATTACTATTTTGCCCCTACGTACAATTAATTTATTTAATTAATCTATTAAATCCAATATTTTTCACTTTTTCACTTTTTCACTTTTTAATTATTTTATTAAAATTATACACGATTTTTCAGGGTATTACACATACATACATAATATACAAGCAATAACAACAGCCAAACAATCAAATATACCCATCTTAATGAAATATAATCTAAGATTAAAGATCCATAAGGACATGTTATTGTAAATCAAGTCCAAATTATCTAAATTTCACATAGATGGTTAATCTAAACCATTTTTAGAGATTTTTATATAAATTTTAAAATATCGTTAGGGTGTACAACAGCCTAATTAGTAAGTGAGAGATTTAATCACTCACCAAGTACCCAGATCTACCACCCTTCCCTTTGAATCCAAACTGGACAACAAGCAACCTGATTTTCTAGGTGTAAAAATAATGAATTAAAGATCTCTCTTCACTAATTATCCCTTTAATGAAGATCTACGCTAGATTTATGCAATAAAAGGTGAATTTTTTGAAGGAAAGATGATAAATAGAGGTTTGGAGATGTTTTCGGGAAGATGAAAAGTGAACCATCTCAGCCCTAACACCTCTTCCTAGCTCAGAAACCCAAAATGGCTAATGTGCTTGGGCCTGCATAATTACCCATATATCTGCCCAGAAGCCCTTTAAACTTAAAACTGCAATATCTCTCAAACGGTAAGTCATTTTTCCTATTTGACCACTCTACAGAAAGAGAAACCATCATCTTGAAGCAATGGAAGTAGTTTTAGACCCTCACTTAGTTCCTATCAAAAGTTATGGATCATATAAGATTTTCAATGTCAAAATGGTCACATAGAAATTTAGAAAAAAATCATAGATGCGAAAAATGTCCCTAAGAGTCATTTCCATAATTCAGCATCGTACAATCTCATACAAAATGACGTAAATAATCAACGATCCCCCGATACGTAGAATATGGGTCATTGCATTCTTTCTCCTCTAGGAATTTTGCCCTCGAAATTCCGTAATCAAGTCAGTGGTGTCATCATGCATGCCTAACCATCGTATACAAACATAGGCAACCATCACACATCAACCATGCATGCATAGCATTAAATACATTAGGAGACATCTAGCCTATCTAGCATGCAGGATACTATGCCATGGTATATTTCATAATATCATAATTGAAAGCAAAAGCGATGAATAGAAAATCTCACTAAGTAAAGAGCTCTGGATATGCTATCCTCATGCTCTCCTTGGTCTCCCAAGTGCAATCACTTTCATTTTCACTCCACTAAACCTTCACTGTCTTCCTCCTAAGCTGCTTCTTATCATGTTCAATGATACGAATAGGCCCAGAGGTCTTGAAGTCTCTGGTTCAATCTCAATATCATTTAGCTGATCTAGTGTGACAGTTACGCCTGAGTCACATACAAATTTCCACAAGAGAGAAACATGGAAGAGTTGTGCACTCCCACCATCTTTTGAGGTAAGTTTACCCTATAAGCAAGGTTCCCATTTCTCCCTAGTATTGAAAAAATACGTACAAATCTCGGTGCAAACTTACCTTTACTACCAAAATGAATGACATTCTTCAATGGAGAGATCTTGTCAAATACCATATCACCGACAGAGAACTCTAGATCTTAACATCTATTATCAACGTAACTCTTATGTCTGTCTTGGGCAGCTTTCATCCTTTGCTGGATGATCTTGGTCTTCTCCGATGTTTCCCTAATATATATGGCCTAAGTATCGGTTCCTCGTCCGCTTCCCACCAACAAGGAGCATTGCACGGTCTGTCATATAATGCCTCGAATGGTGTCATACGAATGCTAGACTGATAATTGTTGTTGTATGCGAATTCAACAGAGTGTAAGTGATCATCCCATAAGCCTCCAAATTAGAGGCTGGCCACCATTAAAGAAGAAAAGAGGGGAAGATAAGCTAAATTAAGAGGAAGAAGCTAATCAACTTAAATCCAAGATCAAATCTTATATCCTTAACATTAAAGTAAAGGTGAATAATGACTACATCTCATAGTTTTGATTGATTTCAGTTTTAGATTAAATTTGAAAGTATTTGCAAATATTTTTCCATGTTTTGAATGATAAATGGGTGTATGTGTGTGTGTGTGTCTATACATATGCTTGTTGATGATTTAGGCTATTTTATATGCATTTTATGATGAGAATTAATTTAGAAAACCTAGTTTATTACATCTAAATGACTTGAGAATTTATTCCGAGGTCAAATATATTATTTTGGAAATGGATTTCAAGTTTCATAATTTTCTAAATTATTATGGATTCATTATGAATTTTCTAGTGAAGAAAATATTATTTTGGGTTTAAAATTATTTACGGCCAAGATATAATGGCTTTGGGTCTAAAATTTAAATATGTTAGGAAACATATTAAAAGAGATTTCTGGAATTTTTGAAGAATTTTTCTAAGTGTTTCGTTAAGCATATAAAATTATTTAAAGTATGAGACTTAAATGTTTTATATGTTTAAAATAGGAGAAAGGGCGTTTTGCAAATGTTTTAATTAAAAAAATCTAAATTCGACAGCACTTTTAGAAAAGCCTTTATAAAAGAAATTGGAAACCAAATAAATTTCGACAAATAAGGAAGTTAGTTGGAAAAGAAATTACTTTAAAAGGAAATAAAGCTGTTTTGTAAGTATTTGTTGCTTCGCCTCAATCGGCAGCTACCTTTCGAACATGTTCCTCTGTCTCCATCTAACTTGAAACCAATATGAAAGGTATCATAGACTTGGTACGTAGTGTATTGGAAATAGATGGAAGGCATAGGTCAAAATAGGGGTTCCGAAGGGGTCAAAACAATTTTTTTGCTTTGGAAAGAAATGTGCTTGCTTGCTTTCGTATGAGATGGCTTTTGATGTAATTGGTTTAAAGAGAAGCTTTCGACTCAGGTGCCACCTTTGTTTTTACATTGGCTTTTGACTGTGTCGAAACCAACGTTGCCACTATTCAACCTTTCGACCCAGTTGAGATCGTTGCCTTTAAACATGGTTTTGGAAAGATGCTTTCGATTTATTAAAGAAGCCACTCCCCAATTCTTTCTAAAGGGATGGTGTCGAAACCATCTACTTTCTTTACTTAGGAAAAATGTTTTCGAAAGAGGGCTTTCGACTTAGATGTTATATGACCCTTAGTTTCGTTGAAGGATAAACCCAAAGGTTTTGACATAAATGGTTTTAATGGTTTTGAAACTATCTTCCACAAACTTTTACTTGAACCCAATGCTTTCGAAAGATTTGTTATATGTGGCATACTTTAATGCTTTCGAAAGGTAACTAATATAGGTTTCAAAGGGGAGGTTCCCTAGTATTTTTGAAAGGTATAAACTATGGTTTCGAAAGGGAGGTTCCTTAATTGTTTCGAAAGGTATTTAAAGCATTTTAAATGGAAGGTTTCCAATTTCTTTCGAAAGGCAAGTTATATGTTTTGATAAGGAGATGTCTAAGGTTTCAAAGATTTTGAAAGAAAGGGTTTTCAATGTTTTCGAAAGGACTATGGTAAATGGTTTCAAAAGGTATGTTTTGGCCTTTCGGCCTAAGGTTATAAAGTAAAGTAGTTTACTTATATCGAAAGGGGTACTTCCAATGGTTTTGAAAGGGGTACTTTCAATAGTTTCGAAAGGGTTGTTCAAAAGTTATAAACAAACGTTTCGAATGAATTGCTTTTGGCAATACAACCTAAGTGTTTTTAAGTTAAAAAAAGTTTTAACTTATTTTGGAGGGATGGGAAATCCGTAATATATTTCATCAATATTATTTTGGGTAAAGTATATATACATGGCAAATAACTTAGAGTAAAGCAAAGAGTATATTTTCCTTGTATATGTATGATTTAAAGGTTTATATCATTTCGAAAAGGTTTTCATGGAAAATTTAAAGGGTAGTTAACCCAAGAAAAATGACTCGAATATTAGAAGACCAGATAGGACTGGTGTAGGGTCGCGCCCTATACATTAGCTTTACCCCAAGCTAATTTTAGTCTGAAATTCCAGTATGTAAGGCTTAGTTATAGGTAGACTTAAATGATGGTTACACACAGAAAGGAATATATATGTGTAGAAAAGAAGATAGGTTATTGGTGATCCCGCAAAACCATTAGGATCAGAAGACCCTTGGAGAAGTAAGTTAGGGACAGACTGTCTAGAAGACTTATCTTACAGTTGTTAGATCATATTTATTATTTTGTCTGGTAGGCCCGAGTCTGCCAAAGGTTAGTAGTTAGCCAAACAAAACTACATTTGTTTTGGACAGCTGGTCCGGTAAATACCTGTTTCTAGCATATATGATATTGCTATTCTTAATATAATTAGTTTGATTAACCAGTTTGGTTGTAGGATTATGATTTGCAAAAAGATACGTTTTAAAGAGATATTAGTGAGGGGAAACCCCTTCCGTTAAGCGGCGTGGTCTCACTTAATATCAAATAACCGAGATGTATAGTATTATTCACACTAGGCTTTATGTTTGACTTGAAGTTTATGTTTTCCCCCCTTAAACTCTCGGGTGCTCAAAATTGATTTGAGTAGACTGAGGGTTTAGGATTTTCAGGTTTTAGTAGGTGGACGAATAAAGCTTCCAAAGACGAGCAAGAGGATGAAGTTAGTTATTTAGGAGTTGCAATTTTTGTTTTACTCCGATGTGTTGTATTTAAGACAGTTATGCCTATATAGTACTTTGGTCATCCAAGGGGGCATCTTCATATGTCACTCTTGGCGTATTTGTAATAATTATATTTGATCTGAACCTGGGAAACGGTTGAGATTATGTAATGGAATATGAAACATGTTTTGTGAAATGTAACTGGAAAAGTTGTTTTTGAAATCTGTGATTTTGTTTCATATTCATTGTGCTTCTGATATTATGAATACCATTAACATTACGTATTTGGTCACCGAAAGTTAATACTATGGATTACTACAGCATCCGTAACGCTTAGCTTCGGGCCTCCAGATATGGGATGTTACGAGCAATATACTATAACTGCTTTCACTCTGGGAACATTGCTCCCAAGAAGGCATGTCTCCTACCCAAGGCATCAACAATTGCATTGCCTTTCTCGGGTGTATATTCAATATCAAAATCATATGAGGCCAGAAACTCTAACTAGCGATGCTGGTGAAGGTTAAGATCCTTCTACAAAAAGTGGTACTTCAAGGATTTATGGTCGGTGAACAGCTCACACCTCTTTCTTAAAAGGTAGTGCCTTCAAATCTTTAGCGCAAATATAATCGCTGCTAACTCTAAATCATAGGTTGGGTATTTCTTCTCATGTGGTTTCAGTTTTCGACTAGCATATGCAACAATTTTGCCTCTTTACATCAATACCACACCCAATTCGATACCACAAGCATACATGTATACCATCATATCCTCAATCCTGCTTGGAATGCTCAATACTGGTGCACTCGCCAACTTTTCCTTCAGACTCACAAATGCATGTTCACATCTCGCATCTCAAGTAAAAGTCTGATTCTTTTTCATCAAGTGAGTCAACTATGTTGCTACCTTAGGGAAATCCTAGGTGTATCATCTATAATATCCAGCTAACCCCAAAAAAGCTTCTCACATCCGTAGCATTTTTGGGTCTAGTCCAGTCTTGAACTGCTGTGACTATTGTAGGATCAATGGCAATTCCCTACTCAGAAACAATGTGACCCAAGAATCGCACTTCCCTCCTCCAGAAGTGACATTTAGAAAACATCGCCTTCAGTCGGTACTCTCTCAATACATCCAATATTATCCTCAAATGCTCTTGTGTTCCTCTTCCACATGTGAGTAGATGAGGATGTCATTAATGAAAACAAGCATAAATTTGTTCAGCTAACCCTTGAAGACATGGTTCATATGGTCAACAAAGTATATCAATGCATTGGTTAGTCCGAATGGCACAACCAACCACTCACAAAATCCAAGTGGCATACGAAACACTGCAATTGGTACACTTTCCTTCGCCACTCTTAATTGGTGCAATCCCGACGCATGGTCCAACTGAGAAAATATTTTAGCACCATGATGCTAATCAAACAAGTCATCAATATTTAGGGGTGGATACTTGTTCTTCTTCCTTACTTTATTCAGCTCACAGTAATCAAAACATAATCTAAGAGAGTCGTCCACCTTCATGGCGAATACTATGGGTGCTCCACACTCAAAAATGCTCCTGTGAATGAACCCTGGTCGTAACATGTCATTTACTTGCACCTTGAGCTGTTGCTGCTCTCTAAGTTCCATCCTCCTCAAAGGCATCACTATCGGTCCGACATCTTTCGTCAATCATTATAGAACTCAATCTCTCTGTGTTGTGGAAGTCCAGTCACCTCCTCAAATATGTCTGGTACTCCCTAGCAATAAGCACTGATGACAACTCATCTTGTGGGATATCGAGCAAATATAGAAAGATAACCATCATATCGTCGTTTCGAAGGCAGCCTAACTACCGTCCACCCATCATCTACCCCTATCGTCACCAATGACTTCTCGCAACCCACCATCACTCCGTATATATAAAGCTAGGCCATCCCAATATTATACCGAACCCTACAAAACCTAAAACATAGCAATCACAAGCAAAGAAAATCCATGACTCAATAAGACCAAACCACAACAAAACATTTGCATGCAAGGGGAGCCTCCAACATGTTCGTCACAATCAAAGGCCGTTGACAATTTCGGGTCTCAATCCCAATCTATCCACTAAATCACTAGATATGAAGGAATGTGAAGCCCAAGTATCAAATAAAACTCATATAGGAACATTGTAAATGGAAAGCATACCTTGAATAATGATGCCTTTCCCTTTCTCTTTCGTCGATGGAGCATTAGACGAAGTCACAACAGCATTGATAGTATGTCTTTCTCCACTCGCTTCTGCTTCAATGGCTCTAGACATGCTTTTTGAATGTGTCCAACCTTGTTGCAATTGAAGTATTTCTTCCCCTTGAGTCTACAGTCCCTACTAAAGTGGCCTTTCCCTCCACGGTTATAACAAGTAGGTCCACCTTTAAGCTGCTCCTTCTGAGCATCCTTGTTTTGGAACTACTTCCTCTTATTGTTCCACTTCTTCTTGCATCCCCCACTCAACTATGGCTTCGGCTCTTCTTTTGGAACAATAGCCTTCGGCTTTGGATGAAGACACTCGTGCCTTAAAACCTTCTCAGTTGGCATTTCAAAAGTCTCATCAATGTGGCTCACGAGCTTCTCTCTTAATTGATCATCTAAGCCGATGATGAACTTCTCATCCTTCTTCAATGGAGCATCAACGAAGGACATCCCATATTTCAAAAAAGCATCAAATTCAACAACATATTTGAAGATCGTTGTATCTTCCTGCTTCTGATCCGAAAACTTATGGAACAAGACCAAATTCCGAGCAGCCTGGATAAATTTCTTTTTAAAGCGGGCATTGAACCGATCCCAAGTAAGCTGCTCCTCATGTGTAGAAATTTTTACAGTGTTCCACCAGTTCATCGCCCTTCCCTAAAGCTAAGGTGAGGCCAAATACCTCTTCATAGCATTGTTAGGTCCAAGATCATCCAATATCTGCTTGCAATTGTCGAGCCAGTCCTTAACTTCCACTGCCAACTCTGTTCCAAGAAACGATTTGCCACCAAGTTTAGCAAAGTCTTTATTCAACTTAGCAAAATTGGCTATAGGAGCATGCACCGAAGCACCACCATCAACAACACATTTGGGGCAACTACTTGAGCATTCAATAGCATATTCCTCATCATGGTACTAAACATAGTCTGCAGATTTGGATTAGCAGTACCCGAGCTAGCTCCTCCTTCGACTCTCGAGGTTAAGTCCTTAGCAGTATTCCTTGTTTGATGACTCATTCTTCAATTTATAATAAGAACGATAGGAATCCCACCTAAGTAGTACTAATATATGTAGTGCGACTTATATACTATATATACTACTATATAGTTTCTGTTAACAAATTTCATTATTAACCTCGAAATATGTAAAGTAGGTGAAGCTTGGTTATGATTAGGCTTAAGCGGCCTTATGTCAACTTGCTAGAAATATGCATGTCGCATGTTAAAGCCATGTATACGTAGAAGTCATAAGTGCAAAAGTCCATACAATTCATAAGTTAAGAATCATTATTCAATATGCTATGCAACGCTATGCAATGTTAATTGTACAAGTCCTTATTTGCATAAGTCATCAAATTACAATAGCCATTAGAAATCCTCAATTCAATTTAAGTTTTACAAAACTAAAAATGTAACAGAGACAAGAATGAATCCCCCCTTTTACAATGCCTTTGGACCCGTATTTATAAGGGATGGGTATGTGGCATAGTTGCCATGTGTCCTTTGAGATGCCTGACATTCGACACCATTCATAATGTTGATGGCATGCGTCATCCTTTGGCGTATTGTTGTGCTACGATATCCATTGAGGATTGGTAGTTGCATTATCCACCAATAGGTTAGTGATTCACGATATTACTCATATAGCATTTCTTTACTCATTGTTGTTTTTTGATAACCCCTATAATGTTGTTGATATGCAGCATTATGTTGGATCAGTGATTCATGACATACACTCTTGCTTTGATGATGTGCGACATCCATATTGCATTGAAGACTTATGACATTTTTCTTTACATTTCCACCTTTTGATATCCTCTTACTTGCTTGCCTCTGACATCTCTTATTATATTGATGAAGTGAGACATTAGTATGATACGATATCATTGTTAGCTGTAAGCTTTCGACATCCTTTCGTTCTATGCAACACGGATTCCCTTGTCTCTCAATGAAATCCTACGAGAGTTTGGTGTGCATCAGATGTTCGATGTCCCTTTAAGGCATTGTGACGTCCATTGTTGTATGCTCCCTTACTTTATTTTTAACGTTCTTGACTTTGACATGTCGTGTCCATGCTTTCGACATCAGACATCTCCTCTTGTATGCTTTCTTGCCTCTTTTTCAAAATCCTTTTTTTTTTGACATGCTTTCTTATTTTTGGCATCATGTTTCGTAGTGACATTTTCCCCCTTAGTGCAGATAAAATATTGACTTTTCAAGTCAATCCCTTGATATTAGCACTTACTACCTATTGATGTTCCTCTCAAATCTAGGCCGTCTATTTGAATTTAGATCGATGGCACTTATGCTTCCTCTTTCTCTCAATAAATACTCATCCTTCTTCTCTATTCTTCTTTTACCCATAATATTTAAATCGAAGCAAAATTTTGATTTCCCAAATTTTATTCAAAAATCATCCAATCCTTCGGCCTCCCAGCTTAAATCGAGCTACGATTTTCATTTTAACCAATTGAATCGACAAGTTAGATTAAGGAAATTTGAATTTGAATTATAGCTAAGATTTTATTTGGACATTTTTTATTTTGAATCGATATTAGGATTTAATATCTAGATTTTGGTTGTTGATCTTTGAATTATGAGTTAGATTATAGATGCGTTATGCTTATGGGTGAATTTAACCATCGAGTTATTATATCGTTTGAGGCTTAAGTGATTAATTAAAGACTGTCAGTATCAATTTATAAACCTAAACCTTTTGGTTTAGTTAAAAGTGGGTTGTTCATAAGAAACTTGAAACTCGCTCTAGAATTCACTAATTTGTTTTATTTGAAGCTATTGCCCTACAAAATCTAATATTTAACCCGATGTTCGACATCATTATTGCAACAACTAGTACAAAGCTTGGAAACTATTAGAATACGAGATCCTTATAATGCCCGTAACCAATTTGGCATGAAATAACTATCTAGCAATTTGACATGCACTTCAAAAGGTTATCATATAGATTTGATAACTCTATTCTAGGTTGTTATCCCTTTTCGACAACTACTTAAAGTGTTGATAATTCAACATTTCTGATCAAATCTTTTACGGCATTACTAGTTTTCCATGTATTTATCGTATTACAGACTTATAGATTACTTGTATATCCGATATCTTCATGAGTTTAACAATTGTTTAGAGTATTTCTAAATTGCTCGACATTATTTACTGATTTCGACTATTTCCCAATTCGATATTAGGACATTTTTTCGATATCCCATTTAAGATGTTGTTAACATGATATTTAAATTAGACCTTTTGGACCAGTTGTGAACTTACCATTTCATCATGTATTTAAAAATTGTATACATACCCTCAATTGCTTATAAACTTATCAAGTATTTTATCAATTCAACATGAGCCATTTAGTGGGTTATTAACTTATTGCAAGTGTAATAGCTATTTATGGATTTCAACACTTTATTATTAGGGCTTGGGTAATTTCTAACATTTAATTACATTTTGTTTAGGCATTTAATTTTCTAATTTTCATTATGAGCATTCTAAAATGTGCAGCACTTCCTTGACTTTCCGCATATCAACTAGTAGGAAAATAGAAAGCTAGAAATCAAGTAAGAGCTCTAAACCATTTCCTTCTACAAAGAAGGTGGACTTCTAGCTCAACGAACCTTACATTGTTACTTAGGAGGAAGCATACACGATTCTCCAACAATTTAGGGTTATAAACATAAAGGCCAAGCCATCGGTCCCTCTGGCAGGATAGACAATCCTCTAGGGGGTTATTTTCCTTTACTTCTATCCATATCTAGCGTTCGGGGTATTTACCTTTCCTAGACTTCCTCTTGTAATTCCTGGATCATTTGAACATTGCTCTGATCTACATGACCTCAAACTCATGCACTTATCCGATCTGCCTAGAAGTCCTTTCTAGGGAGGCTAAACTCCCTTCCCTGAGTGTTGAGATTTTTCATATCTTGGCAAATTCAGTGAGGATTACTGAACAACTAGATAGTCCATTGTATCATCTCTGTCCTTTCACGAAAAGCTTAATTACTCATCCCATTAATAGGACAAAGGAGTGGAGAACCAATTTTTCTATGTAAATGACTCCCTTAATTTTAAGGGAACCTTTTCTGTAATTAGTAAGTTTCAATTTTCCATAATTTATGTTATATCTGTCATCCTCTTATGATAAATGCTTTCTTTTAGTTTTTTCTCCCAAACAAACTTGTCCTTCTATCGATGGTACAATTAAGTCCCTGAATCAGGTGTCTAAGTGTAGGGTGATAGGCTTACACTCTTGATGGAGGCGAATCTTCATTTTTTCTCTAACTCTGGATTACCACAAGATGTTAGGAGAACCCTGAACGATGAAGGGGAATGCTCAAGGAAAACAATCATAAGTTGTCGGTAACTAGAAGGCTTTCTTTGTCTTCTCTTTTGTCCAACTTAAACCTCCTGGTAAGTTTTCATTACAACTTAAATGGAATTTCTTATGTTTTTATCTCATAAAAATTCTCCTTTTGATTTAGTCTCATTTGCAATCATTGTTGATTCCAAGGAGAAGGAGGCTAAAGATCATGCTCCTACCTTAACCAAGCCGACTAAACCTGCTCCTGTTATGGAATCTATTGCCAAGGTGGTTGATGAGCTAAAAAAAGAAAGCAAGCACTGGTGCTCTAGTTGATATTATAGTTCCTCACCCGAATAAGAAACCTAAGCTTGGGGATAACCAGACTTCTAATGTTGTTGCTGGGAAGTTAAGAGTGGATGTTTCCTTGAATACTCAAAATCCTAGCATTATTGACTTAGGCTCTTCAGATTGGGATGCATAAGGACACGCAGAGGAGGTTCATACCCTGAATCCCTTGCTAAATATATCGCTTTCTACTTCGGCTTCCAATTTTCAACGCTTATTTGAAGAGCTAGGTCTATCTCCCCTTCCCAACGATTCTCTTGCTTCCGAGACTCAAGCTCAAACTACTCCTATTGACTTCAATAATCTTATTCATTTGGTTGTCCAATACCCAACTGTGGCTTCTCTTATTTCATTACAGTCATCATCCTTTTCAACGGATCATCTTTATGTTCTTTTCCAATAACTTTTGCTAGTATGTATCTTCTTGGGTTTAGCTATTAAAATTTTAACTTGGCATATCCTTACTTAACTTGTTCCTATTGTATGTTTTAGGTGGCAAGCACATGTTCTTTCTCTAACAGATCTCTCAAGGGACTTCTACTCAAATTTTTAAACTTAAAGAGCAAATCTCTTCGCTTACCATGGAAAAGGATAATGGTATTCTTTAGAAGGGAAAACTTGCCACCTCCCTTGATAAGGAGAAGAAAGCTAGATTGTTACTTGTAGAGAATATGAAGGTTCTAAAGGATAAGGTTGAAATGACCGAGAAGGTAAATTGGACGTAGGGATATTAGAAAGTAATAATACGATAAATTGGACGTAGGGATATTAGACGGTCCAAACCAGTATAAAAGTCTCTCTATGTTAAGTATTTTGAGATAGTTAATGCTCATGTTAGACGTAGGGATATTAGACAGCCCGAACTAGCCATTAAAAATACTGCTCAACGCAGATGGGCTTCTCAGCTGAAATGGACGTAGGGATATAGACGGTCTAAACCAGCCATCAAAAATACTTCTCAGTGAAGATCGGCTTCTTAGCCAAACTAAACGTAGAGATATTAGACTGCTCGAACCAGTTATCAATATGGAGCAGCTTTTAATGTAGCTTGGCTACTTTCCAAACTAGTTATAGGGATATTGGACGGCCCGAACCAGTATAAAAATCCCTCTATTATCAGCTCTTCTAACATAGCATATTGGATGTAAAGATACAAGATAGCTAGAACTAATACAAAAAATCATATACATGCAAAGGTTGTAAACATATGACTTAACTTCACAGTAAAATATCAGTCTACGCCCAACTAGCGGGGATGACCTTGCCAAGCATACGATCGTGAACCTGTCTCTAAAAGAGAGGGCGAGTCATGCCCCACATGCAGTAGAATACTAATGTCATAATCTCAATTCAGCATCTATAAAGGCACAAAAATAGTTTTCACACCTCACCACCATCATTTAATGATTGCAATAATTGTGCAGCATATAAACGATAATGGCACTCTCCAAATGGGAGTGGTGAAGCTAAAAAAACCTCAGTCCGCCTCAAATAAACAAGGTAGACCGTACTAAGCACACAAACAAACAATATTTCATAGCTTACTGCCACCATTTCCTATCTGTTGTGCAGCATATAAAAGATAGGAGCAATCTCAGAAATGAGAATGGTAACGCTAAACAAAAGATAATAAATAATTTCCTACATATCACCACATCGTTCGATGATCATGCCAACTACATGGCATATAAACAACAAATAATTTGTCCTCAAATAGTGGGGCAGACCACGCTAAATGCACAATAGAGCTTACATCAAAGACAACATCCTAAAAGCTGATCATAAGATGTGAAGAACAAGAATGAGCAAAAACAAGTCCACATCGATCTATGATCGTTACAGACTTGGAGGGCAAGATATTACACCCATGTTTCATAACCTAATTAAAAGTGGAATTAAATAAGGCTCAGAGCAAAATGAGCAGCCCTTGCAATAAAAATTCAAAAGGAGAAGAGATTTGAGTGATCGAACAGCAACTGTACAAAGGCTGGTATGTGGTCACGATACCCGATCCAAACAAGAGAACTGCAACCAAAAGACAGGAAGCCACAACAGATCAAAATACAGCACTCACAATATAAGCCATAGGAATAGAGAAATAAATGATGAAATACCGCACTCACAAGCCATAATAAAAGAATAGCTACATGGAACCGCCGTCATTCCCAAAGCTCAGACTTTGTTAACACCCTCAATTCAGATATGCATCGCATACTCAAGCTACCATATGAAGTTAGAAGCATCTCAAAGGGCTACACATTGAGCCACTCGAGCATCGCTCCATTGATGATCCATAATTGCAGGAAAGAAGTAAAGATATGTGATCACCTTTACTAATAGCCTATGCAACAAGAGCAACTCATGTCACAGGAAGCTTAGAACAATCGCATACTAGTTGGTACAACCTTACTCTAAATGTGCTAGCATGCCCCAAAACTAGCGAAGCAACTTTTATTATCCTCCTATGAACCCGAATGTAGAGTCATTCAAATTTGAGGTTTCCTGCCATCATTTCAAATGATCCTGCTATAATTTCAAGAATTCCCGGTTTCCTTTCAAACTTCCCAACAAGAACACATCAAATAGAGAACGCGGGTTGACGACAATTGGCAAGATCCGAGGATTGAAACACAATGGCAAGAAATAAATTATGGTGATCCACATGCAATATCATACTATAAATAGAAAAAAACATTGTAGCAAGAAAGGGATTTTTACCTTTTTCATTTTTTGAATACTTTTAAGATTTTATTATACTCTCTGCCATGTAAACTTTTGCCAGAATAAAAAAGAAAGAAAGATTTCCCCAGTGGACATAAGATTCTTTAACATTCGAACCACGTAAATTCCTCTTGTCCTTTACTGTTTCTGCATTTTGTCGTTTACATACCTGGTTTTCAGTACCAGATCTTACCTTTTCTATATTAGAATTAAATACTAGCTTGATTTGACATTTTAACAAATAGTTAAATGTAACTACCTAATTGTCAAGTATCTAGCGGTGTAATTACTATCTAACAACAAATTTAATATTACTTAACTTTTAATAAACCAAGCCAAATCTTCCATGTTAATTGCTGGTGTTAGTGATGTTCATGCTGCTGCTTTACATCAACATATTGGATTCTCTTGTATGGATACTGATATGAGGTGTCTTGGTCTTCCCTTAATTTCTAAAAGAATTACTAATGCTGACTGTTTACCCCTTTACAATAAAATTACTTCAGTCATGTCTGCATGGGATAATAGGCATTTGTCTCAAAGTGGTAGGCTATTGCTTATTAAATCAGTTGTTTTTTCCTCTTTAGTCTATTGGGCCCGTACTCTAATCCTTCCAGCCAAATTATTGCATCTTGCTAGGTCTGCCATGAATAGATTTTTTTGGTCTGGAAGTATTCACAATAGGAAGTTGCTGCCTTGTTCATTTTCAAAATTTGAGACTTCCATGAAAATGAGTGGGCTTGGAGTTATTAATGCTAGGAAGTGGAATATTGCAGCGATTAGTAAACATTTTGATGACCTTACCAATAAGAGAGGAAGTTTATGGGTTAATTGGACATGGCATTACAATATAAAGAATAAATATTTTTGGTGTATGGATATACCTCAAAATTGCAGCTGGAATTGGAGAAACATGTTGAAGCTAAGAGATGTTTACCTGCCTATGATACAATACCAAGTTAATGCTAACTCCGTTGTTAGTTTCTGGCATGATCCATGGTTTAGTAAAGGTCAGATCCTATCCAAAGTGTGTGATTATTCTCAAATTTTACAATCTGGAATACACTACGATGCTAAGGCCAATGATTTATTACATGAAGGAAAAATGCAATTTCCATACAATAGTAATCAGATGATCAGGCAGCTGTGGAGTGATATTCAGCATAACTTCTGCTTTGCTAATCAACTTGATTCTGTAGCTTGGGACATGAAGCCACACTCTGTTAAAGGTGTTTACAAGCATGTATCTGCTAATGCACCATTGCCTGCTTCCAGTTGGTTCTCTGTTCTCTGGAATAGTGACTCTGCACCTAAGGATAACTTGATGTTGTGGAAAGTTATTAACCATGCTTTGCTTACTAGAAGTGTTTTGAACAAGTTCGGGTTGGCTTGTTGTTCTCAGTGTCTATTTTGTGAGATGCATGAGGAAACAATTGAACACCTTTTTTTTGATTGCCCAGCTCTTAACTACATGTTGATTAGAATCAGTTGCATTACTGCGTTTAGCCTAGTCTCTGCTAATTCTAGCACTGCCTGGAGTATTATTTATAAAGCTACTAGATGGAGGACTGATGGATCTAGGGTGTTAGCAGTTTGCTTGAAAATATATTTGAGTGTTATATGGAGAGAAAGGAATGCTAGAGTTTTTGAAAATCAAAGAAAGAATGTTGAAGTGCTTTGGTATGAAGTAAGGTCAGGTACTTTCAGGCAATTGAAGAACAGCAAAAGCCCTTATCCTGATGAGTTGATCCTCCGTTCGGCATGCTAGTTTGTTGTTTTATCCTTTGTATTTTTCCTTGTTTTTTTTTCATTTTTCCTTTTTGCTTTGTTCTGGCAAGAATGTACCTTTTTATTGTGTTGCAATAAAACTGGTAGGAGCCCAGTCAACCCCGCTGGCTTTGCCAAAAATATTACTTAACTTTGCTAATTCAAAATCATTAAGATAATTAGTTCGGTAATTACTCCATCTTTAGTTGGAGTGTTGTAAGATAAAAATCTTACCAATGACATACTATACCCTAATCATGTTATTCAAAAACCATTTTTAATTTTTAATGTTAATTTAATCATTTGTAATGGAACTTACGACCATAAGAGATGAATTACCGTCTTACTAACATATACCCAAATTGCATGAGTCCCACTGATCGGTTAGCTGTTTATCCTCTATGATTCGATTAGAATCCTCCTTTATCGTTGGCCTGATGTGTTCCCTCAATCTGGCTTGATTTGTTTCAAAGTTTCTTACTTTATAATGTTTTATTATTGCGTTTTGATTTGATGTGAAGTTGGCTTGATTTTGTTTGGAGATTAGGTAAGGAAGATGATCAAGATTAGTGGTAAGGTGTTTAGGTTCAAATAAGATTAGAAAATATGGTTTACATTTCTATTTATAGGCTAGAAACAACACAGTTAGCCTAAATTCCCAAAATCAAAATATTATGAAAATGCCAATGGTTTTGACTTCTATCTAACCCATTTAACCAAATTCAACAAGTATATATGTTTTTTGACTATAAACGACATTCCAGCTGTGATAGCATAGGCCCTAAAGCCTAATTCTAGCTCCTATAAAATTACTATTTTTTCCTTTATGTAAAATTATGATTTTACTCTTCTAAATTAATTATTAAATTATGTAAAATTATGGGGTGTAACAATTAGTAACTAGGTTTTCAGTATTGTCGACATTATTTAAGACTAAATTAGATACCTTGTCAAGTGACCTTAAGCCTTGAAAGCGTCTAAAAATACATAAAATAAATTCAAGATCTGTAATGTGGCAAGGAAGTTGAAAGGTTAAAAGCATAGTGTCATTTGCAAATTGTGGAATTGAAAGACCATCGCTAGTGATCTAATTACCTACACTTTCAAGAACTCCATTTATTATAGATAATTTAACGGCCCTAATAAATCTAACCGTCACTAAGTTGAATAATAGTTGTTAGCCGTGTTTTTAACGCAGCAGAATTCAAAAGGAGTTAGAACATTCAGATTAAGCCAGAATGACTCGAAACTTGATCGAAAGGCCTAAAAGTATGAGACAAAGGAACCATGGAAATATGATCCAAAAATACGCCAATATTTTAGATCGGTACCGATCCGATCCAATTGGATCAGTACCGATCCAAAAGATTGCCTTATGGTTCCCAAACCACTTGCATTATGTTTCTACTTTTCTACTAAGATTATCTACCAAGTTTGGCTGCAATCCAAGCATCCAAGTTCGAGAAGTAAAGACTTATCGGATTCAGACTATAGTTTAGTCAAATCCATGGGTGAACCATCATCAAAACGAGTCAATAGGCTGTGAAATTACATAGAGAGCCTCACCAGAAAGTAGGGAAGCCAACTGGATAAAAGTTGTGCAAAAATTGCACAACTCTTTGGATCAGTACCAATCCAATTGGATTGGTACCGATCCGATCTAATTGGATTGGTACTGATCCAAAAAGTTAGCTCGGAATCATTCCAAACTTTTCGTGCTTCTTCCTATGGACAACTACGGGCTTCTGGTGCAATGGTTCCGACCTAAGAGCTCTCTAAATCCTATAAATACCATCCTACCTTCAGCACAAAAGAGGATCTGCTATGATCTCTGTTGAAACTCTGCCATTATTTCTTCGCTCTTCTTCTCCTTCACAATAGCCATTAAAGGGCGACAGAGATCCTTCCAGTTATCCCTAACAGTGGTGGCTTGATCTAACTTAGGAAAGAAGAATCATATTGTACTCCAAACTCCTTTGTAACAGCAGTTGATCATTAAAGCTATAAATTGGACGTAGGGTTTATTAACAGCCGAACCACTATAAAAATATCATCTCTTTGCTTTTTTATGATTTATTATTGCATTTTCTATTTTATTTTTCTTGATAAATAGGCTGGTGCTTTCACTCTCAACCCAGGGTGTTGATCCATTTGTTGGGTTAACATTTTGGTGCTTTCACTGAGAACTCCAACTCAGGCTTAGATCTAGCTATCTACTTTGGATCAGGTAGGTTTAGAAGTTAGATCCACAATCTTTGTTTAGACGATTTCTATGAAAATCGATAGCACCGGGAAGAAAGAGAATCGCTTCTGAAAGATCCATAGGAGCTATGATAGTTGGAGAAGAAAACAATCCTCAACAAGTTAAGGTCAACGGCGCCAACAATCCATTAATCAGAGCAAATTCTGGAGCCAACTCGGAAGATCAAGTGTTGGGATCTTTTATCCAACATATAAAGTTGTTACTAGAAGCGAACTAAATAAGATGGCCGATGAAATCAATCAAAAGATGGAAAATATCCAAAAAGCTCTTATGGACAAATTAAATGCCCTCTTGACCTTGCAATCACTTACGGTACCAACAACCATGCCAGAGCCCGCGGTTGCCACGAAATAGGAAAATTCTTCTTTTTCTAGCCTAAATAGGAGAAATGGAAGATAGCGGAAAAAAAGAGTAGCGCATGGAGCTGCAGGAATCACTATGGAAGGAAATGCAAGCACTCCACCAACTATAAAGCAACCCGCTACGAACTCGACTCTAGGAACAAAAACCCTATGGGAACATATAGCAGTGGATCTTTTTGACTCAGAAGATGGTGAGCAACTTGACCAAAACAAGTTGGAAGAAACTGCTAATGCACTCGATAGAGGCAAGGAGGTCCGAACTGCCCCTACCCGACCAACCGCAAGCCAACAAAACTCCACGGGACTGGCTCTCCCGAAGATAGGAGAGCCTAGGCTTCAGCCCACCTACCAAGACCGTTTGCGTAATCAAACACTTGATGTAGTTACTGACAGCCAACCCACGGATTACCAGACATCTGAGACGTATATCGCCGACATGATCAAGCGCCTAATGGGTGAAAGCAAGAATATGAGATATAATGAATGAGGATCCACTCCAAGTCGGACTCCCTTCACTGATGACATTCTAAATGAACGGTACCTTTAAAAGTTCACTATGCTGACTATTCCTTCGTACAATGGAACTGGAGACCCAAAATCTACCTATACAAGTACAGTTGGTATATGGACGGAGAAAATGCTTCGACTATTGTTCAATGTACATGTTTTCCAATCTTATGAAAGGGAATTACTTCCATATGGTTCATCGAGCTCCTACAAAAATCCATCTCTACCTTCAATGAATTAGCAACGAAATTCCCTGATCAATTTAGACTTCACACAGCACAACTAAAAGATGTGATGTCCATATCTGGCATATTCCAAGGGCTAAATGAATCTTTGAAATATTTCATAAGTCGTCTCAACACCGCAGTGACTGAAGTAAGCAACCCAAATGAAGATATGGTCTTCATGGCCCTGGTCTGCGCAATCCACCCTGACACAGAATTCGAAAAGTGCATCAAAATGAAAAACTACCACTACGAAGGACTTTAACTGAAAGGCAAGCCGGTACTTGAGATCGGAAGAGTTAGAGGAGCTAGAAGGAAAACCTTCTAACCTATAACCAACCAACGTTGGGCAGAATAACATGGCGGCGAACCAAGATGCAAATACCTATGGGACTGTTGTAGGAAACGCAGGAAAGGATAGGAATCAAAAAAGGAAGAACCAGAATTCCAACAAGTGAAACCGAAGTAAAAAGCGACTTAAACGCTAGAGGCCCAAAGAATACACCATGATCAACGATACTCTAGAGAGCATCTTCCTTGCGACATTAGAGACGGAGGAGTACAAGTAGCCATCTAAAAGGGAAGCGACTGAACAACAAAAGCATTTATGAAAGTATTGATGCTTCCATGAGACATATGGTCACAACATGAATGAGTGTCGTTACTTGAAGAACCTGATTGAAGAACTTATTTGGGAAAACAAGCTTCAGTAGTATGTGAGGAAACCATAGAATCCTGACCAGCCTATTGCCCCCAAGCTCTTAGGGACTGGGGAAACCAAGTTGGAACCAGTGAAGAAGGATCCAAACGGATCGACCAGAGACTTATCATCGAAACAACATTCGGAGGACCTCATCCTATGCATAAGAGTTGGGGAGAAATAGAGCAATATGCAAGCTCGTTAAGACACATGCCGAAAGGTTCAAGCTTCACGATCGAAGATGGAACTCCTGTCAAGTAGAAGAGAACTTTAAACGATGACATAGTATTCCTGAGCCGAGACAACGAAGGAATAGAAGCTCTGACCTTCGACCCCATGGTCGCGATGCTTGGAATCGGACAAGCCATGCTTTGACGAGTATTGGTGGACAGTGGCAGCTCTGTGAACATCCTGTTCAAACACACATTTGATCAAATGAATATCAGAATGAAGGACGTATTCGCTTACTGAACAAAGATCCAGGGATTCACTGGTGAACCTAAGCAACTTGTTGGAATAATTGATTTACCTATAGAACTTGGGGAAGGCGATCAAGGAGTCTTTCTCACCCAGACCTTTGTGGTTGTAGATGAAATATCTGCCTATAATGCTTTCTTGGAAGGACCTGCTTTGGCAGACTTCGGGATTGCTTTAGCTTAGTGGTTTCTAACCATGAAATTTCTAATAGAGAATGGAGTTAGGGTGATCAAAGGAGACTAAAGTGTCGCTAGAGAATGCTACATCACAGAATTGCACGAGTCTAAAAGAAAAGAAAAGGAGAAAAATGCGGGGAGAACACTCCACATTCAGGAACCAACCAAATAACAACTACAGAGCTACCCCTAGCTTGGGGACCATAGCCGATTCGACAAGGCTTTGGACCCTAGAGTGAAGAGTCAGGGGAGGATCGGGCACACCGGAAGAATTGATGGTGCTTGTCCCTGTTTATATGGATGACCCAATCCAGGTCTTGAAAATTGGATCACATCTTAGAAATAAGATGCAACATGGACTAATCAAATTTCTTCATGCCAACCTGGACTTATTTTTTGGGATGCATACCGATATTTGCGGGGTGTCACCGGAAATTGCATGCCATGCACTTAATATTAATCCCAAGCATACACTAGTGAAGGAAAAGAGGCGTAGCCTAGGACTCGAATGGTCTAAAGTGCTAAAAGAAGAAGGGGATAAGCTATGGCGAATGGCTTTATCTATGATGCAACCTACCACAAATTGGTATCTAACCTGGTCTTGGTTAAGAAGTCCAATAAGAAATTCCAAACTTGTATCGACTACTCGACCCTGAATAAAGCTTGCCTAAAAAACTGCTTTCCTCTGCCTAGAATCAATCGGTTGTTGATGAGACAGCTGGTCATGAATTGCTACCATTTATGGATGCATACTCAGGATACAACCAGATCATGATGCATGAACCTGACTAGGAAAACACCATCTTCATTACTTATTAGGATTATACTGCTACAAAGTGATGCCGTTCGGCTTAAAGAATGCTGGGGCAACCTACTAACGAGTAGTGAACACCATGTTCAAGTGTCAGATCAGGAAAACTATGGAAGTCATTATGGATGACATGTTGGTTAAATCACACATAGCTGCAAATCACTTGGACAATCTCGACAAAATTGAGATACTCTGCAAATATAGAATGAAACTCAATCTACTCAATGTCACTTTGGGGTAGCCTCTGAAAAGTTCTTAGGATTTATTGTAAGTGTCAGAGGCATCGAAGAAAATTCTAAACAAATTATAGCTCTACGAGAAGTCAAGGCCCCAAGGAACAAGAAAGAGTTACAAAGCTTGAATGGAAAGGTCGTGGCACGAAGCTGGTTCATCTCAAAAGCAACCGACAAGTGTATTCCATTCTTTAACACGCTAAGGAAGGGAAAGAAGAAGTTAATCAGGCTTATCAGATTGCGTTCGAAGAGCTATTTCGACATATGTAAATTCCGCCAATCCCATACAAGCCGGTAGGCGGAGAAGATTTGTTCCTATTTAGCAATCTTGCCCCACACGTTAGGTGCAGTGCTCGTACAAGAAGAAGCTAAGGTCCAGAGATCCATATATTACATGAGTAAACAGTTCGCTGGAGCTGAGAAGAATATTCGAAGTTGAAAAAACTAGCATATTGCCTCTTGATTGTATCCAAAAAGTTATGACCCAACTTCCAAGCACACTCGATCAAAGTACTAACAGATTAATCTTTGAAGCAAGTGTTCTACCACCCCTAGACCTTTGGATAGCTTATCAAATGGAACATCGAGTTAAGTCAGTATGAAATCACTTACCATCCTCGAAAGGCGATCAATAGGCAGGGGTTGGCAGACTTCATTGCTGAGTTTATTATGCGAGATGATGAAGAAGAAATTATTCTGGAAGTGGAGACATGTTTGAAGTTGTTCGTTGGTCGAGCATCTAACAACTTCTACTTGGAGGCAAGAGTTGTGCTTGAAACACCCGAAGGACAATCCGTTTATTATGCCTTACGCTTGGAATTCCCTGCAACAAATTATGAAGTGGAATATGAAGCATTGATAGCTGGGCTGAAAGTTGTAAAGGAACTCGAGATAAAATCCATACACATCTATAGTGACTCTCGGCTAGTTGTCTATCTGGTGAAAGGCGAATATCAAGCCCGATGAGAGAACCTTGGCCCATATCTATCTTGAGTGCAGGAATTGTTGAATGACATCGAACATTACACCATAACTCATATCCCGAGGGAACTAAACACGAAGGTAGAAAATCTAACCAAACTAGCTAGTTCTAGAGAAGCTCAGTCATTGGGACTAGTTCCAGTTGAAACTATAACCACTCCAAGCGTAGGTGAGATGGAAGTCGACTGGATTTTTGAAACAACCGAAGAACCAAAGACATGGATGATGTCGATCAAGGACTATCTACTCATAGGAACACTCCCCATAGACAAGAATCGGTGGAAATAGCATCTTCGAAAGGCAACATGGTTCATGATACAGGATGGGATAATCTAACAAAGGTGACTCTCTACCCCTTTGCTCATGTGTGTGACCAATGGCGATGCTCGAAGGATCCTTATGGAGGTTTATAAAGGCGAATGTGGAGATCATACCGGGAGGCAAACCCTTGCAAAGAAAGTTCTTCGATATGGGTATTTTTGGCCAATAGTAAACCACGACATAACAGATTATGCCATATGGTGTGACCAATGCCAACGATTCAGTAAGATCAAAAGAACTCCTTCAACAGAGATAACACAGATGGTTAGCTCATGGGCATTCGAAATCTGGGGAATCGATTTGATTGGCGTATTGCTAGTGGCTAAAGGAGGAGCCAAATACGCTATTGTTTCCGTTGACTATTTCACCAAATGGGTCGAAGGGAAACCGCTAGCCACTATCACCACAAAGAAAGTTATTAATTTTGTCACTAAAAACGTTATTTGTGAATTTGGAGTGCCATAGAAAATAACATTATCTGTGGGTTTGGGGAGCTATAGAAAATAATCACGAATAAGGGACTCAATTCGAAAGCGCTGAGTTCAAAGACTTTTTGCCAATGCTTCTGAATCGAGAAAAGCTTTTTCGCTATTGCACGCCCATAGACAAATGGGCAAGTGGAAGCAGTGAACAAGATCATCAAATCCAACATCAAAAACCAGCTAACTAAAGCTAAAGGAAATTGGGTTGATGAACTTCCATTCTTTGCTATGGGCTTAGATGACAACACATAAATCTGCAACCGAGCACTCCCTGTTTTCCCTGGCATATGGTTCAAAATAAATGATCCAATCGAGCTAGAAGTCCCTTCTCATCTGAGAAAAAACTTTAATCAAAGGCAAAATGAGCAACTCCTGCCCGAGTCGCTCGATATGGTTGATGAGAAGAGGGAAGAAGCCGAGTTAAGAACTGCTGCTCACTAAAAAAAGGGTCGCATGATACCTCAACTCCTGTGTCGGTAATCGTACTTTGGAAGTGGAAGACCTTGTCCTTAAATGGGTCTACCCTGTACCAGGTACATTGGAATCAAATTGGGAAGGGCCCTATGTGCTCGGCTAGAAGCTAGGAGATGGCACGTTCAAGCTGACAACCATTGTTGGAGCCCAAATTCCCTGAGTTAGAACAACGAACCGCCACATTGTTAATTTATCTAAGACTATCTTATGTATTTCCTATTTCTTGCAAATAAGCGATCTCGAAATATTAGAAACATGGTAAATAGGTAGAATTTGCCCAACTTTTATTAATAAAATTGCTTTGCTTTCAGAACTGATAAAACCGTGTTCACAAAAGTAACCTGTTGAGTCGACCGGGTCAAATTGACTCAAAAACGTCCAATCGCTGCTAGAGATAGTGGAACCATGCTCAAGTACGCCCCATCTACCTACCGAGTCGACGGAAGCAAATTGACACAAATTGTTGGATCAAAGGAACTCGATCCTTCCTTCTAAGAACCGGTGTTGCTCCGGCGACACCAGGAAGGCCCAAATCAAAGCTACACATTTCGTAAGCCACGCACCGCTTCTTGGATTATGAAATCATGTCCAAGCAAACACAATAACCTAAGCCGTGCATCTCGTAAGCTGCGCATCGCTTCTTGGTTCGCAAAACTGCGACCGTACAAGCCTCGATCCCACTATGCACATTTTGTAAGTCACACACTACTGCTTGGATCAGCAAAATTGCATATTAAGATGACGAACTCTCATATTGCAAAAAATTGCATAGCGCCCCCAAGCCAAGAAAATAGCACTCCAAGGAGCAATATGTGTGCATGATAGCCTGAATGTTAGCATTGCGACAAAATAACTTAACAAATAATCAAGAAATCAATTTTGCTTCGACATCATCGTCACTTAAGTACGTAAATCACTTGAGTGCGTAAAATACTCATCGTGAGGCTACTAAAGAGCTTCATGAATATCTTAAGCCAGAATTCCCTAAGGATAGGAATTGCAGTGCAGGCTAATTGGGGGTATTCAGAAGGCTAGCAGGGCCACCTACTCTCACGCCAAGTCTTCGGAGTGAACAGTCCCATGTAGTAGGGGGCACACACGCACCAACAATCAACCAAAGTAGCAAACACTTCACGGTTTTGTTGCTCCAAACAAAGAATTTTGTTTTGTTACTTATTTTATTACTGAAAATAAGAAGTGGCATAAGTGCATAAAAAAGAAATGAGTAGACAAAATAAAGCTACAATCAAAATTTCAACAATTTTATTACTTATAATGTTTTTGATGTTCAACAACAAACAGCGGGGGCCATGCCTGCACAATATCAGCCAAGAATAGAAAAAACCAACACCACTATGGCAACAACAAGCAGAAATGCTAAGTGAAGACTCTGCACTTGTACAAAAAGTAATCAAAAAACAAAAGAAGCAAAAGACAAATCATGATTTCTTCTTACCGCTTCCTCGATCACGTTTCTTGCGTCTAATCGGCGACTTCTCAGGCTTGT
Organism: Allium cepa; assembly: GCA_030765085.1. Taxonomy (NCBI): domain Eukaryota; kingdom Viridiplantae; phylum Streptophyta; class Magnoliopsida; order Asparagales; family Amaryllidaceae; genus Allium; species Allium cepa. The sequence continues at coordinate 537,587,033 of CM060934.1, read as the reverse complement.
CCTCTCCCGAGTCAATCTCCTCTCCTAAGCATGGCCACTGGTAGATACCCTTATGCTTGTGGGATCTGTGGAAACTCTTCAACAGACTCTTTTATTCCTTGACCTTCTCATTCTTCGCCGTTATCATCTGTTGCTCGATCATCGGCTACTCGGTCGTCGGCTACGCGGTCTCTACTTTCTCCAGTTAGCTAGCATGACCCACCTACTCCTATGTATCAGTAGCCGCCAAGCCTTCCTCTTGAGATACAGAGGGGTCATCCAATCCATGTAGTGCTACAATTTTCTCAGATTGCAAACCGAGCTGCGAGCCAAATGCAGAGACGACGGTTGATGTAGTCAGAATGGCAACAAATCTAGCATTGTGAGGAGGAGGTAACTCAGTATGAAGAGAGGGTCGATCTATAATATTAGAATAAAGGGAAGTTATCTAGGAAATTTCATCAGGCATAAATTGGAAGTCTTTAAGCATGGGAGAGACAAGAAAATTGCCTGCCGTGGGGGTCTGTTCGTAGGTCAGAACCTCAAAGCCTTCACCTTTTCACCCTCCTTTGCTGGTTGTACGATTACGAGAGAAGTAGAAACGATCCTCTCATCAGTACGAAAATGCAAAGATGGCTCACTCAGTCCTGAAGGAAAATGCTTAGTAACAGCCTTAATGGTGGTCGTGACATCAGTGGCTTCTCGTTCCCTCTCTAGTCTTAAGATTATCTGGCCTTCCACTAAAGTTTAGCGGGATTCTTCAATCAGGTATGCCCAAACTAATTCTTCTTCGGTGTAACCACTGCCGATGTCTTGAAATCGGGCCAGAACCTCTTCCTAGACTACAACAAGCGTACGAGAGAACAGTGAACCCAAGTAATTGAGGCTCCCCTGATGTAGCACGGAATCAGCATAGAAGCTCAAAATAGTAATATTCAATCCTTCCATCTTCTTTGCAAAGGTATCTTGAAGCTCTGAGAAGCCGGCTTCCGTGCTAACCTTCTCTACCGCTGGCTTATCTTTCTCAGCATCCAAAGTCAAAATTCGCTTATGAAGAGAGGCAATTTCATGGGCCTGTTCAGCAATGATTTTCTTCTCTATCTCAACCATCGTCTCGCTTATCCTCAGTTTTTCTTGTAAAGCCGCCTCATCAGTATGGCACTTCTTCATTTCATCTCTAAATATGAGTGTGCCCCAGTCGGTGGACTCCTTCAGCTCCTTAAACAAAGAAGTACTTTTACTTTCTCTCTTGAGGGCATCATCCCTATCCTTCTTCAACCTTTCAATCTCCACATCACAATACGCAAGCAACTTCTCATACTCACCCTTCTCGGACTCAAATGAGAGAATTTATTGGTAATTGTTTTGATCAACGGTGGAAAGTTGCGTACATAATTTTTCCCACCCCTCTACTTCCTCCAAACTGCTCTGAATCGTGTGAAAATGGAGTGAATAAGATTCCACACGAACCGATTTCAAATTGGGCTTATCGAAAATGACCCCCCTTAAGAACAAGTTGTGGAATGCGGCCTGCAGGCGTGGAGGACTAGCAGGGAGAATGTAAGGAGCATGCCAAGAAACTAGGAGAGAGGCGATCATAGCAGCATAAGTGGAGGAGGTCATGACACCGAAACAGAAATGGTTATTCCAATAAAAGCAGGAAGCTATGAAGCGAGTTCCTACTCTTGGTCTCTTTTTAACTTTTTCATTGAATCTTCCCGCTCAATCGGGCTCTTCCACTCCTCATGGCCATTTCCTCTAATGCGGCCTTTATCTTTCTCAGCACGACGATGCTCTTCCGCCTCCCTTTCCTTCCTTCTTTTTCTTTCCTCATTAGTCTCTCAGAAAGCGTAATACCTTGAATAATGTCTCTATGAACATTAAGACTCTAGTACTCAATCAAGATCATTGTAAAAGCCATGAGACATGATTCCTAAAGCAAATGATATAAATAGGGCTTTAGGAAAGAGGCATTTGATGGACTAAAATTACCTAGAAAATAATAATGACATAAAGTGTGTAATCCTAGTAAAGTGTGCGCTACACTTTAACGACCCCAGTAGGATACACAAACCAGATCGATCACCGACTAATGTTAGGACATTGGTTCCTATAGGAATGATTTGAGTAAGCTGGGAAGGCAACCCTTCCGAGGTGATGTCATCCATCAAGTTACCCATATTTAGAAAAATATCGCTCGTATCTCCCAAGTTAATATCGGAACGATCCGACAAAGGGTTGGGAAAATGTTCGTTCTTGGGAGAAGCTTCCTCGCGTGTTCTTTCGAAGGAGGTGAGGGAGCATGATCAGGGCTCATCTCCAAGGCCTTGTTGCCTAAGTTGACATCACCCTCATCGGCGTCAGTTCCCCAATCTATTTCGTCTTCTTTAGAGGGAGCACCTCACTGATCTCTCCTTCCTCCCCTTCAATCAATGAAGCCTTTCCCATTCATTGAATAAACTCTTCTTATTTCTCCTCTAAGAATGATGGCATTTTTAGCGGACTGCAGACCCCGACTTGAACATGAATCTCCTTAGAAGTCTTCTCTGACCCGTCAGATGAGTTGTTGAATATGCTAGTATATGATTTTTGTTTGATGCTAATAAACATATATATATATTCATTTAAATGTATTTTCTATTGTACTATTTTACTTTATTTTTCACATAATTGAATAAATATTTGATGAATAAAATAAATAACATAGAATTAATATTCAGCCAAATATTTTATTCAAACAAATATTTTATTACAAATTAAAATAGTACAAACTTCCGCTCTCACTACATACACAATTAAAATTACAATTCAGTTTTAATTATATTACGATTACGGTTACATCACAAAGTTCAATTTACAATTTTGATCTCACTATCTATCACTCATTCACTCGTAGTTTTTCTTCAACTCTATTCCAGTTTGTATCCAGTATCTAAATTATCTACAAAATAAACACTGACGCGGTAAAATTGGAAAAGAAATATTTTTGTAGTGTACAATGAAGTGTGTGTTTGAAAATGTTATTTGCCTCAGTTATTTGGGTTGTTCGTCATTTATTTTTTCTGAAATCATCTACACGAACAACTTGTGACATGCACAGCGTATCAATGTACATGTCACAAGACCGTGCACACCGATATACATTTGATAAAATTGTAGGGACATGTGAACACAAGGTCAAATCCAAGCCAAAGGTTGGAATCAACTCAAGTGCATATGAGTCTCAACCAAATCAACCAAAACCAGACATGTACAAGTTCATATGCATAGACTCAATATGCAAGCAATTAAGCAACACATAAGGGCTACATGACCAAGACTACCAACACAGTTTAATGAAAGTACACAAGCAATGTGCAAAGCAACATGAATGCAAATGGAGCAGACTTAAATAAACCAGTTCACAATGATATGCAACCCAGATCAGTGAACAGTGATAGGCAACAAGGTAGAAGGTTAATGACACTTGAACTCAACCAAACAACAAAGGTACCAAAATGACAACAAGCTCCAGACAGACTAACAGCAAGTGCAACCAGATCAGTAACACACAGCAGGAACCATACATCATACATATATACATGCATCTCACATATGTATGCATGTATATACATGAATACGTGCACCGGACCTTCAATGAACACGAAAACAAGATCAAAACAGGATGCAATGCTCATGAACACAATGGACCAGACTTCAATTGGAACTAGATAGCGGCTCAAATGTACAAAGACATGGACCATAATTCAATGCATATGTACAGGAGTGCAAAGTATAATGGAACCACATGCAATAAGCAAACATACATATATACATGTGCAAACACACCTGTATACATATATACATCCAATGATAACCAGAACAGTTCAGTTCAAATAAGAAGAAGTGCACAAACAAATAGTTCAAATGTTTCAAAAAGAGTGGAGTAGCATGTATATTCATATGCAACGGCAATGAGCAAAACAAGGCATCACAATACATATACACACATATAAATATTTATGTATGTATGTATATACAAGGTGATACACATGAATCATTTCAGGCATGAACAAGAGCATGGAACAAAGGCCAGCACATTTAGTACACATAAAGCATCAACTCAAACCAGAAATATCAAGTAATGCAGACAATAAATCATTGTAACCAACTGCACAACAACCAAGTGCAAGTCTTAAATGAACATGGAACAAGAAGAATCGAAATGTGTAGCGGTTTTAAACTTGTCAACTATAGAAATAAATTCGAGATATATACAGTCAAAGTAACAAAACAAGGGAGCACTTCAAATAAAGTCATAGAGGGTCAAACGATGAATCGGTCAAAACATATAAAAGAAGAAAATCGAAAATTGAATTAACTCAAGAATTCAAAGTGCCAAAGTCATAGAAGAAATGAATGAGAAACAAATTCAAATGCCAAAAAAGAGCGGAACCAAATCCAACCGAGTATGACTTAATCAAGTCAGTACAATCACAAGTATTCAAGCAAAATTAGTTGAAGAATTCAAATCGAAAATATGAATGAAAATTAAGGGATTCGTTCCCTATATAATCCAAAATCATCATTGGAAGTGAAGTATTCGAGTTCAAGACGAAAATCCATAGTATATTCTTAAATCGAAAATAATTTTATAACTCGAATCGAAGTCAAGTTTAAGCATATCAAACAGAAAATAATCAAATCAAAAATCACGTCCCGCATTCGAGCTCGAAATTTTTAGTAGCCGCAAATTAGCAAAGTCAGAGAATCGATCGACGAAGCTAATCATAGTGGATTCATCACCTTAATCGTTTAATTGTGAATCGGCGTCTCCAAGCTGAAAAAACCCTAATCCAGATAGAAGAAGAAACAAGGCGGCCAAAAAATAAGAAAAGGGAAACACGATTATTTTTCTGTCTTTTAATTTAGGCCGCATTATTTAATTTTAGTAGGCTACATTCATTTTCTTTTATTATTTATTTGGGCTAAAGAGTGATTTAGGGTTTTGTATTTATTAGTATTTTTGTTTGTTATTTGAGTCAAATTCTAGTTTACGAACTACATTTGTGTAGTTCGAGAATTCGTAGCTCAACGGCTGAGTTGCGGCATGGTTTTAAGCGTAGAGCTAGGTTAGTCATTAGTGGGTTCACAAGTTTACGTGTGTAAGCGTCTGACTGATTAATTTCTAGTAGAAATTTTGGGGGCAATACGTAGGCAGGGTTTTGCCGAAGCTGGGTAAATCAATGTTGTTCTATGTCTTCTCTTATTATTCTGTTATTATCTGTGCTACTATTATTATATATATTTCCACATCAATTTAATTATTAGTAGTATCACCCTTCCTCTACGGTGAAATTGATCCTACAAGTGGTATCAGAGCTAGGAACAAAAACCATTTTTTTGTATTAAAAAATTTGATTTTTCTAAAACCAATCTTTGTTTTAAAAATTTGACTTTTTAAAATAGCTTCTTTTAATAATGCTTTTGCTGAGGGTCAGTCCATAGTTAGGCCACCCATGTTCAGTGGTGATATGGTTACTGGGAAAATAGAACGGAAATTTTCTAAAAACCATAGATGCATGAAATATTGTTGAGATAGGATATAGAACAACAACTATAGTGGTAGATAATCAAGAAATTGAAAAAACGATGGATCAAAGGACAGATCTTGAAAATAAACTACAGAACGCTAATGCTAAAGCTATGAATTCTATTATATGTTAATTGGAACAATTGAATTTAATTGTGTCTCACATTGTCTAACAGCGCAGGAAATTTGGCACACGCTTGAAGTGACTCACGAAGGAACCTCTCAAGTCAAAGAATCTCGCCTTGCCATGCTTTATAGCGAATAGAAGAACTTCACAATGGCCAAGGATGAATATGTCAAAGATATGTATGGACGACTTTCTAATCTCATATACAAATTAAAAGCTCTTGGAAAACCATACACAGAGTTGAAAATAGTCCGAAAAATCCAAAGAGTCCTTCCACGAAATTTTGAAGCGAAAGTTACTGCCATTCAAGAATCAAAGGATTTGAAACAAGTTAAAGTTGAAGAACTCATTAGAAATCTCACCATTGACGAGATAGAAATGAAATTCAAGGAAGAACGTGAAGGAAGTGATACTCGAAAAAAAATCAATAGCTCTCAAAGAAACAACTGAAAGTGAAGATGATGGTGATGGTGAAGCAGAACTGACACTACTAATAAAGAGATTCAAAAGGTGGAACCACAAATATGAAAATCCAGCTAAAAATCATCAACTAAAGAACAAAATCTTCAAATTTCTAGACAACTCAGAAAAACAGAAGATCATTTGCCACAAGTGTATTAAACCGGGTCATATCAAGCCAAATTGTCCTTAGAATTGACTCAGCCAAGGAAAGAACCGAAGAGGAGAGGTTTTGCAGCAATTTGGGATGAAAGTGATGAAGATGACAATAAAAGCACTGGCAGTGAGAGTGAAAAGAAAATCTATGTCTTCAAGGAGAAACAACTAACAGTGATGATGATGAGCCAAGCGAGGTATCAAAACTTACTCATTCGGAATTATTATATATTTTCATGAAGTAAATGGCTATTTTGAACGACTTAGGAAAAGTACGCTAAACTTGAATCACAAAAAGATAGTTTGATAGAACTAAATAAACAGCTTGATCAATTGGTTAAAACCTATCGAAATAAGAGCCCTAAGTGTGATAAGTGTCCATCTTTGAAGAAGAAATAAAAAAATCAGAAATTAAAATTATAACGCTTGAAAATGAAATTCTGATTTTGGTAGAAAGTGAAAATGCTAGGAGAGAAAATTCTATTAAAAAGTGCACTATGTTATTGAATGAAAATGAATCTCTCAAATTACAAGTCCAACAATTGTCTACAACTTTAGAAAAATTTCTCCAAAGGAGAAAAAATACTAAATATGCTATTAGAAAAACAAACTATTAATACTATTGGACAAGGACTTGCATATACTCAAACTGTTAAAAGTAGAAGTAAAACTAAGCGCAGATTTGTGGAAACATTGGACACAATCAAAACAATTGTTAGTATAGAGCCAAACACGTAAAAACAATACCAATTTGGGTTCCTCGAGGCATGAATGTAAAATCTCTTAGAATTAAACAAATCTGCGTGCCAAAGGGAATAATCATAGACTGCCTTGGTTCTACACAAACTTGTTTTTCAAAATCTTTCGTCACCAACAATCACAGACCTATAAAAACAAATAGGTCAATAATTCTTTTCTTGCGTAGGTATGTTGGCATGCTAAGGAACAACAACAATAATACCTAGATTCTAGCTGTTCCAGGCACATTACAAGGGGCAAATCAAAGTTCTTTAGCCTAGAGAAGTACAAAGGTCACAGAGTCACAATAGGTAGAAACGACAAATGTAAAATTATCGGTAAAGGTAAAGTAGATAACAGTACATTTACCTTCAATGATGTATTATATGTTGAAAATATGTACCATAATCTGTTTTCAATCAGCCAGTTATGTGATAAAGGAATGAATGTTATTTTTAACTCTGACTTGTGCAAAATTGTTGATCGATCATCAAAAGAAATATTATTTTTAGGTAAAAGGAAAGGTAATATATATTCTCTATCTTTTGATGATCTCATTCTTTCAAAATATCTGATGGCTAAGGATGTAGAAGTAAACTTATGGCATAGATGATTAGGACATGCTAGTATGAATCTGTTAAACAAATTGAAAAGAAAAGAATTGGTAAGAGGTTTACCATCTCATGATTTCAAAACAAAAAATCTATGTAAAGCATGTATTATGGGAAACTTAAAAAATCACCTTTTCATGCCAAGAACACTGTAAGTACTTCTAGAATCCTTGAAATAGTTCATATGGATCTGAATGGACCTTACGATATTGCAAGTTTAGGTGGTAGGAAATATTGTTTTGTATTGGTCGATGATTACTCAAGATACACGTGGGTATACTTCTTAGCTAAAAAATCAGAAACTTTCTCATACTTCACTAAATTCACAAAATTAGTTCAAAATGAGAAAAGGAGTTTCTATTATTTTGCTAAGAAGTGATCATGGTGGAGAATTTGAAAATTATGAATTTGAAATTTTTTATGATGAAAACGGATTTAGACATGAATTCTCTGCCCCACGTACTCCACAACAAAATGGGGTAGTCGAGAGAAGAATCGAACATTACAAGAATTGGCTAGATCTATGATAAATGAGTATGAACTACCCTTGTTCTTTTGGGCAGAGGCAATACATACAGCTTGTTATGTAATAAATAGAGTTATGACTAGACCAATTCTTAAGAAAACACCATATGAGCTATGGTTTAACAATAAGCCGAACATTGCATATTTCAAAGTTTTTTCTGTCCGTGTTTATTCTCAATATAGGTGATCAATTGGGAAAATTTGAGCCAAAAGCTAACGAAGGCATGTTCATGGGATACTTTTCCAGAAGCAAAGCTTATAGAGTATACAACAAAAGGACGAGAACAATCATGGAGTCAGTCAATGTGAAATTTGATGAAGGCATTGATGATTGAAGCAAGGAAAAAATCAAAAGCAATGTCTAAGAAGAGAAAGAAAAAGATGAAAGTGAAAATCCAAAAGAAATTCCAACCACGGAAGAAGTCCAAAGAAATTTAGAACCATAGAGATTGAAATCAAAGCAGTTCATCCTCCAGAATTAGTAACAGGTAACCCTACCATAGGTATTCAAACTCGTTCCTTCTTTAGAAATTTATGTGATTTGTGCCTATACAGTGGATTTATTTCAAAAATTAAAGCCAAAGATATAGATACAACTTTCAATGATGAAAGTTGGTTTATGGCTATGCAAGATGAGCTGAATCAATTTGAACAAAATAATGTTAGGATTCTAGCACCTAGACCTAATGATTATCCAGCTTTAGGAACCAAATGGATTTTTAAAAATAAATTTGATGAATCTGGTAATGTGATTAGGAACAAAGCTAGGTTAGTTGCTAAAGGTTATAATCAAATTGAATGATTTGACTTTGATGAAACTTTTGCACCGGTAGCCAGACTAGAATCCATTAGAATACTATTAGCTTTTGCTTGTTATAAAAGATTTAAACTAAGACAAATGGACATTAAAGCGCTTTTCTAAATGGAATTTTGAAAGAAGATGCACTCGTTGAACAACCTGAAAGATTTGAAAGTCATGAATACCCTAACCATGTATATAAACTAAAGAAAGCTCTATATGGATTAAAACAAGCCCTTAGGACTTGCTATGAATGCCTTAGCACTATCTCCTTGAAAATGGTTTCAGAAAGGGCTCGTAGACACCACATTATTTATAATGCATGAAAATGATGACTTTCTGATTGTTCTAATATATGTTGATGATGTTATTTATGGTGCCACTAACAACCTTTTGTATGAGAAATTTTAAAAAGTCATGCAGGAAAGTTTGAAATGAGCTTAGTAGGAGAGTTGAAATTCTTTTTAGGATTTCAAATCAAACAAAGCGAAAAAGGTACGTTTATCTCCCAAAAAATATATCAGAGAGCTTGTCAACAAATTTGGATTGAAAGATGCTAAACCTGCAAAAACTCTCATGAGCACAACAATTAAACTTGACAAAGATGAAAAAGGTAATGCGGTTGATCAAAAGAAATATCAAGGTATGATTGGATCACTTCTGTATCTTACTGCTTCCAGACCTGACATTATGTTCTATGTTTGTATCTATGCACAATTTTAATCAAATCCAAAAGAACCTCACTTAAAAGCTGTCAAAAGGATTATAATATATCTGTTGCATACCCCATGCTTTGGTCAATGACATTCGACTAATGATAACTTTGAATTAAAAGGGTATTCAGATGTAGACTATGCTGGAAGTCTAGTTGATAGAAAGAGTACCAGCGGAACGTGTTTTATGTTAGGACATTCATTAGTTACATGGTCAAGTCGAAAACAAAATTGTATTGCATTATCTACCACTGAGGTAGAGTATATTACTCTAAGTGGTTGCTATGCTCAAATTTTATGGATGATACAAACTTTGCAAGACTATGGTCTAAATTTTAAACGAGTCATACTAATGTGTAATAGAAAAAGTGCAATTGATCTTACAAATAATCTTGTACATCATTTATGGACAAAACATATAGATGTTAAACACCATTTCATTAGAGATCATATTCCAAAGAAAAAATCTGCATAAATTTCATTCAACCGATTCTCAGTTGGCAGACATTTTTACAAAACCCCTTCCAGAAAATAGTTTTTTCGACTTCGTCTTAGTTTAGGCATTTTAGAAATTTGATTTTTGATTTTGATCTTAAATGCCTATGTTAACTAATCTTACTCCCTACTGATTATCGAAAAGATAAATAGTGATTGAAATGGTGATGACTGTCGATATTAACATATATTATGGCTTGAGACAGTATATGTAGTAAATTTCTTTAAAAATTTCAACAAAATTTATAATAACTTTGATTGGTAAAAATTCCATGACCATATCTATTTCTCTCATATTTTTAACGACGATCACTCATTAAAATCCAATATAGTATGTTAAAGTGTGGTATTTTAAATGGGAAATTATTCGTTTTTTATTCGCAATAAAAACATCCAAAGTATTCACTCTCGTTTAAAACTCCTCACGGTTATGCATGAGTGAATTACTTGGAATATTTGATTATATGCTTTCAAGCTCATTCAAAAGTCCTTACGATTATGCATGTATGGAACACATATCAAAATTGATTATTAAATAGACAAGTTAATCCCATTTAAAAGTCCTCATGGTTATGTGTGGTTAGAAGATGCTTGAAATTCATTTTTTTATATAAAAATTGAGAATACTACTAATCACATTTAAAATCCTAACGGTTATGCATGGTTAGTAGATATTCAAATTTGTGATATGAATATACCACAAACAGACACAACTATATGTTTTTATATGCCGACATCATCCCTATCACTCTAAAGTGATATATGCGTCAAACAAAGTATTTATGATTTCTTTGATTTTTTATTAAAATTTAATATTTATACTCAATTGGGTATTAATGTTGTATTAATATCTATCACTTTATCTCTATTTTTCTAACACTATTACTCTTTTGCTGATAACAAAGGGGGGAGGGAAAGGTTAAGATTTTGGCGAATAAAGTTCGAAATTTTTATTTTTTTCATCTGCATATTCTCATCTAGGTTCATTTGCATATTTTTATTGATTTTCATGCATATATGAAGGGGAGGCTTTGTTATAGAGAGGGAGCATTAAAATAGCGGGAGCAAATAGAGTTCGTTATAGATCACCAATGACCAAATACATTTAATAAATTCAAAATCTTAATATATGTTTGTTATCATCAAAAGGGGGAGATTGGTGAATATGCTAGTATATGATTTTTGTTTAATGATAATAAACATATATTTATATTCATTTAAATGTATTTGCTATTATACTATTTTATTTTATTTTTCACATAATTGAATAAATATTTGATGAATAAATAAATAACACAGAGTTCATATTCAAACAAATACTTTATTACGAATTTAAATAGTACAAACTTCTACTCTCACTACATTTACACAATTTCAATTACAATTCAATTTCAATTACATTACAATTACGATTACATCACAAAGTTCAATTTACAATTTTGATCTCACTACATATCACTCATTCACTTGTATTTGTTCAACTCTATTCCAGTTTGTATCCAACGTCTGAATTATCTTCAAAATAAACACCGATGCAGTAAAATTGAAAAAGAAACATCTTTGCATTGTACAATAAAGTGTATGTTTGAAAATGTTATTTGGGTTGTTCGTCATTTATTTCTTTTGAATTCATCTACATGAACAATTTGTGACATGCACAACGTATCACTATACATGTCACAAGGCTATGCACACCGATATACACTTGATAAAATTGCAGGGACGGGTAAGCACAAGGTCAAACCCAACCCATAGGCTGGATTCAACTCAAGTGCATATGAGTCTTGACCAAATCAACCAAAACCATACATGTACAAGTTCATATGCACAGATTCAATATGCAAGGAATCAAGCAACACACAAGGGCTACATGACCAAGACTACCAACTGAGTTCAATGAAAGTACACAAACAATGTGCAAAGCAACATGAATGCAAATGGAGCTAGACCTAAATAAACCAGTTCACAATGATATGCAACCCAGATCAGTGAACAGTGAAGGCAACAAGGTAGAAGGTCAATGACACTTGAGCTCAACCAATCAAGAAAGGTACCAAAATGATAACAAGCTTCAAACCAGACCAATAACAAGTGCAACCAGATCAGTAACACACAGCGAGAACCATACAGCATACATACACATATACATGCATCTAACATATGTATGCATGTATATACATGAATGTGTGCAACAGACCTTCAATGAACATGAAAACAAGATCAAAACATGATGCAATGCTCATGAACGCAGCAGTGGACCAGACTTCAAGTGGAACTAGATAGCAGCTCAAATGAACAAAGACATGAAACCATAATTCAGTGCATATGTACAGGAGTGCGAAGTATAATGGAACCACATACGACAAGCTAACATACATATATACATGTGTGAACACATATGTACACATATATACATGCAGTGACAACCAGAACAGTTCAGTTCAAACAAGAAGAAGTGCACAAACAAACAGTTTAAATGTTTCAAAAATAGTGGAGAAGCATGTATATTCATATGCAACAGCAATGGGCAGAAAAAGGCATCACAATACACACACACACACATATGTATGTATGTATGTATGTTTGTATATACAAGGTGACACGCATGAATTATTTCAAGCATGAACAAGAGCATGGAACAGAGTCCAACACATTCAGTACACACGAAGCATCAACTCAAACAAGAAATATCAAGTAATGCATACAATAGATCAATGTAACCAACTACACAACAACAAAATGCAAGTCTTAAATGAACATGCAACAAGAAGAATCGGAATGCGTAGTAGTTTTAAACTTGTCAACCAGGGAAATAAATTTGAGATATATACAATTGAAGTAAAAAAACAAGGAAGCACTTCAAATAAAGTCAAAGAGGGTCACACGATGAACCAGTCAAAACATATAAAAGAAGAAAATCGAAAATTGAATTAACTCAAGAATTCAAAGTGCCGAAGTCATAGAAGAAATGAACGAGAAACAAATTCAAATGCTAGAAAATAATGGAACCAAATCCAACCGAGTATGACTTGAACAAGTCAGTACAACCACAAGTATTCAAGCAAAATCGAATGGCCAAAAAAAATTAGTTGAAGAATTCAAATTGAAAATACGAACGAAATTGAGGGATTCGTTCCTAATATAACCCAAAATCATCATCGGCAGTGAAGTATTCGAGTTCAAGATAAAAATCCAGAGTATATTCTTAAATCAGAAACAATTTTATAACTCGAATCGAAGTCGACTTCAAGCATATCAAACAGAGAATAATCAAATCAAAAATCACGTACCGCATTCGAGCTCGGCATTTGGAGTAGCTGCAAGTTAAAAAAGTCAGAGAATCGATTTATGAAGCTAATCAAAGTGGATTCATTACCTTAATCGTTTAATTGTTAATCGGCATCTTCAAACTGAAAAAACCCTAATCCAGATCGAAGAAGAAACAAGGTAGCTAGAAAATAAGAAAAGGAAAACACGATTATTTTTCTGTCTTTTAATTTGGGCGACACTGTTTAATTTAAATGGGCTACATTCATTTTCTTTTATTATTTATTTGGGTCAAAGAGTGATTTAGGGTTTTGTATTTATTAGTATTTTTGTTTGTTATTTGAGTAAAACTCTATTTTAACTAGTTACGAACTACGGTGGTGTAGTCCGAGAATTCGCGACTCAATGGCTGAGTTGTGGTAGGGTTTTGAGCATAGAGTTGGGTTTTTTGTTAGCCGGTGTCGTAAGTTTACGTGTGTAAGTATCTGACTACTTAATTTTTAGTGGAAACCTTAGGGGCAGCACGTTGGCAGGGTTTTGCCAAAGCTAAGTAAATCTATGTTGTTCTATTTCTGCTTTTATTATTCTACGATTATCCGTGCTGCAATTATTATATATATATACATTAATTTTTATTATTATTAGTATCACCATATTCATCCCCCCTCTAGGGTGAAATCAATCCTGCACGAGTCACTTTCTTCGTCCACATCATTGTCATCGTCTTCATCATAGTCATGGGAAGAGGAAACCGAGCGGGTTAGGGCTCTACAGCGAGAATGGGGGCTGACGAATCCAATGGACCTCCTAGGATGTAAAATTCCACATCAACGAAAATATTCATCTGTGAGAAAGAATCTGATTATGCGTTCCCATGCATTGACCACTTTCAAGGCGCTAAGAACGGTGCTGAGAGTCGGATCCTTATTAATCTTTGGAAGAATTGCAAGGAATATGCGATCATTCAGAAGATTTATGACAATTAAAGGAAATTCCAAACGTGGTGAAAGTGACTTACCCCTCGTGGTCCATAGAGGGGTGAACCCCTCTAAACAATTGGCTAAAAAAACTGATTCTTGAATGAAGGAACCTTACTGGAAAGATCCAGTATAAGTTTCTAGCTACGTTTCACTTCGATATAAGCGAGTGATGGGTTAGCCTCCCTCTTTTTGAATAATAGAAGATACTGCAACTCGGCAAAACTTGGGGCACAATTAAGCGTCTGCATGAACAGAACATATAAGCACGTCAATATAGCATATCCATTGGGAAAAATTTGGAATGGAGCCAAATTTATGTTCTTAGGTGTTGTTATTAAAAAGTTATTAAGTGGGGGCACTGCACCATACATACACGTATAGCGGTGGCAAGCCACATATCTAGAAGGGGTCCTATGAGCGAATTCCCCTTATGATGGTAGAAGCACGCCATCCTTTCGGACACCATATTGAGAGCAGATGCTGGCAACATCCTGCGTGTAAGGATTGAAGGAGCTTTCTTTGGAGGATCAAGGAAGACTCTAAAGTTAGGAGGGGCGCGCTTGACGACAAGGTCACCGGGAATTAGATGACCATATTGACCCGAGTTTTGGAAGTAGCAGACCCCGCTAGGATCAACGAAGACCCCGCTTTAGAATTAGGCAAGCTTTCCTCAATTGACTTTTGTCGAGAAGATTTGCGCATCATTCTATGTAAGAAAGCATGTGTTTAAAACAGTCAGGTGCACCAAATCTCTAAACTATAAACCCTAGCATAGTCGATACTTGAAATTCAAAAGATAATGGACATTTACCAACCAACGATCGGATTCCAAGTATTAACTATGGGCATGTGTGATGTGTAGTCTAAGTGAGAATGGGTCTGGTGTCCTGAACATTGTGAAAGAACCATTCTATGTAGATGGCTCACTCACACCAAAAAGAACAATCCATATCACTTGTTAATTTCTTTTCTTTTATACTTACCACTATCGATCATGATCGATAACGGATCCATTATCAAAAGCAGCATGTAAAGCTCTTCCTATTCCAGGTACACCGACCGTGCAAGGAAATGACTAGTCCAAAGCGAGCAACTATAGATCAATCGGTCCAATTTGGGAAGATAATTCTTAACATAAGTTGATTTTAGTTCTCTGGAAAATGATAATAGCCTGAGCTACATACAAGACACTACCCTAAGATATTATCACCTCCAGAAAAACCAAAATCAATCTGAAAGGCGTCGTGCTAGGATCGACTATGTAACTCGGTGCAAGTTAATTCTGACTCTATGGATGAAGATTGCAAAACATGTCAAGCAGTGGGGCAAAACCCTAGCTTCGTTCCATGATGAACTTAAGACTCGATTTACTATCTTCGTCCACAATCACAATCAGCTCAAATCTTCCACTGTATCCATCACCAACACAATTTCATCACCAATCGCTGATGATGCGCCAAAATCCAAATCACCAACCTTCAAAATGGAGAAAAGTGATCTAATCCCTGATCAAAGACAACCTAAACTAAGGTATTGATGGATCTACAATGCCTGGAAATGGAAATCGTGAAATCGGGACCAACATAAGTTGGCAGCAACTCCAGAGAGCGGCAGCTAGTGGCGATGGAAGCAAGGATCGATGGCGGCAGCTCTTGAGTGGATAAAGCGATCAGATTGGTAGGCTAGGGTGTGGACGAAATCGGATTGAATGGAAGGCAAGGGATTGGTTCGAGTGGAGGGTCGACTCATATAAAAAGGAGGAAAGAAGGTCAATGAAAATTATAAGTACTTGGAACGATACCGATCGAAATTTACTTCTCCAAATAATCTTAAATCTTCCACATGCGACCTACTCGACATTTGTATTCATTTTCAAAATTATCAATTCAAGTTCACTCCGCAATTACGAATAATGGAGATTCTCCCACTAAGGACTGAACAGTTAACCAGTGCGTCATAGGCAGCTCTTCAAGAAATTCCCGGGCACACCTTGTTTCCAATGAAATCATGCTTTGGAGGGCAAATGTTAATCGGTTTTTTGACCCAGCAAAATTCAGAAGGAGTTAGAATATTCAAATTAAACCAGAACGACTCGAAACTTGATCGGAAGGCCTAAAAGTACAAGTCAAATGAACCATGAAAGTTTGACCCAAAAATACACCAACACTTTGGATTGGTACCGATCCAAAAGATTGGCTTATGGTTCCTCCAAACCACTTGCATTATGTCTCTACCTCTCTACTAAGCTTATCTACCAATTTTGGCAGCAATCTAAGCATCCAGTTTCGAGAAGTAAATACTTATAGGATTCAGACTACAGTTCAGTCAAACTCATGGTTAACCATCATCAAAATAGTCAACAAGCTTTGAAATTACATGGAGAGCCTCACAAGCAAGTAGGGAAGCCAACTGGATAGAATTTTTGCAAATATTGCACAACTATTTGGATCGATACCAATCAGATCCAATTGGATCGATACCGATCCAAAAAGTTAGGTCAAAATCATTCCAACTTTCGTGCTTCTTCCTATGGATAACTACATGCTTCTGGTGCGATGGTTCCAACCCAAGAGCTTTCTAAATCCTATAAATACCATCCTACCTTCAATAGAAATAGGGATCTGCTCTGATCTCTGCTAAAACTCTGCCATTATTTCTTCACTCTTCTTCTCCCACACAACAGCCATTAATGGGCAACTGAGATCCTTCAGGTTTTTCCTAATAATTATGGCTTGATCTAACTTAGGAAAGAAGAATCATATTGTGATCCAAACATCTTTGTAACAGCAGTTAATCAATAAAAGCTATAAAGTGGACTTAGGCTTCATTAATAGTCGAACCACTATAAAATCTCGTCTCTTTAATTTTTCTATGATTTACTATTACTTTTTTTATTTTATTTGCCTTGATAAACAAGGCAGGTGCTTTCACACTCAACCCAGGATGTTGATATATTTTTTTGGTTAACAATAGTGGTGACAAATGATCGCTTTGTTTGATTCTATATTTAGATCGTATTTTATCCTAAAATTTCATTGAACATAATAATAAAGTTCTCGGGTTTTAGCAAGGACATAATCCAAACTACCCATCTAGTACTAAACCGCTGGCCAGTAATAAATCTTAAAGTAATAACCTGTCAATCTTATCAAAAGCTTTTAGCAAAATCAAGTTTTAAGAGGGCAAAATGATATTATTTTTACAATGATAGTTTGGAAATTATTGAACTACAATGACTTCATCTATGATATTTACCCTTAATAAATCGGATTGCACGATATCAATTAAATTGTTCCTTTTAGTGCTTAACATGTTAGCTAAGAGCTCTGAAATAATTTTAAATGAACAGTTTATTAGCGAGATTGACCTAAAATCCATAATTTCCATGACGCCCACTTTCTTGAAGAGAAGGATTACGTTAGCACAATTAGACCTTCTTGACTGTAAGTTACTATAATAAAATTCGTTAAACATTTTTATTAAGTCATATATATAACATGCAAACACTAGTACAAAAGTGCATATTGCTTCGCCTCATTTGAATCGGTTGAAGTAAAAACTGATGCAAATAGAACTATTTGCATCAGTTCTATCTTAGTAACCGATGCAATTGGTATGTAGAAAGCAATAGATAAAAAAAAATCAAATTTGCATCAGTTGTCACCAACAACCGAAGAAAATAAATCGATGCAAATAGTTTTAGTTGTATCAGTTTTAAAGTCAACCGATGCAACTACGTTAACATTTCTTACGCACCCGTTAATTCCCACCATCCCAATTTTTTCCGCCGCTTATTTTCCCATTCATTTTCCCTAAAAATATTTCGCCTGCTTCAAAACGAAAAAAACCCTAGAAATTGATTTTCACCCTTAATTTCAAATGTGATTTCGCAGATTAGATTTGGCCATGCCTTCTCATTATCAAGGTACCAAATTTTCCTTTTTTACGTTACTCGAATTAGATTTCACGGATTAGATTTTAGGGATTGTAAATTGTCGCTGTTTGATTTGAAAAAGACTGGATTTGCATCAATCTATGATTGTTCGGCTGTTGCTTCTGTTTAATCATATCATGCATGTACAATTGGATTATGTAGAGCTTTTTGACAATAATCTATTTTGAAACTTCTTAAATCAAGTTTTGGATGGTAGTAGTTTAAAACAACAGCTCATAAAAAGTGTTTGGATGTAATTTGACTTTAAGTAATAATGTTGGATCAAAATTGCTTATGAAATTGCGTCATAATTCATAAGCAACAAGCAGATGCTTCTCAGATTTCTACTTATTAGCTAATTTTGCAAGCTGCTTATAAGCAGTTCCACTAATAAGAAGTTTCCATACACTAAAAGCAGATTAAGTTACTTGCAAGCAGTTTTGAAATTGGTAAGCATGTTCTTAGAAGCCACTTCGTATCTTCATGAACAAATTTTTAGAGGAAAAACACTATACCTGTATATGTGTCCTAGTCCTAGGCTCCTAGAATTAATGCACCCATAGAATTCAAATATAGGTAAGGAATAAAGTTGATCTTAGTCTTAATTTGTTTTACAATTTTATGGGTTATGTTAGATTTGCTGCTGCAATCAATGTACCGAAGGGCGATAATGGTTTAGCATCCAAGCATCCAAAAAGCATATCTGTATCGCCGAGAAAGGATTATAATCACCCAACCACCTCAGAAAATATTTTCAATTCAGTACATGCTATGAGAGGTAACACACGCCCTACTTCTCCTATGCATCCAAAATCTATTGGTGTATGCCCTGGTTCTCCAAATATGTGCCCAGGTTCTCCAAAATTAAGGTGCAACGATATGAAGAGCCCTCCTTATCCACTCCCTCTTCCTCCAGGCTCACCCGGGTCTTCTTCGAGGTCAAATACTTCTACTCAATTGAGTCCTTCACAGTGGAAAAAGGGAAAATTATTAGGAAGGGGAACTTTTGGTCATGGGTATACAGGGTTTAATAGGTACCTTTTTATTTTGTTCTGCATTTCATTGGTTAGTTTTGTACCAAGTTAGTGTTTGATATTAATTATTTGAGCATTAAATTTTTTGAACCACTATACAATATAGCTTTAAACTGCACTAGTATGATGCTCTAACACTGTATAGGTACATCCTCCTCCCCTACCAAAAATTCTTCACAGATTCTGATGGAGGGGACAGTTTGTGCATATAATCCGTATAAACTTTGTCAACATTAATTTTACTATTTTTCTATAATTAAAATAGTGAAAACTGATAAAAACGATCTGGTTATGTTGTTTGCTGTAGAGAAAACGGGCAGATGTGTGCTATTAAAGAGGTCAAGGTTATTTCAAATGATTCAAATTCGAAAGAATGTCTCAGACAATTAAACCAGGTAAGTTATTTTGCTATCTTGGGGGTGTAATATTGGATTTATTTCTTTTTCATGTTCAAATTTGGAAGTCTTGTTTGATTGACATTCTTTACACAATTTTTACACAGGAAATAACATTGCTTAGTCAGCTATCACATTCGAATATTATGCAATACCATGGCAGTGAATTGGTAACTTATGAACCAACTAAAATTTGATTACACAAATTACACGCTTCCATCAGTCATCAGTGAATTTTGTTTTATTCTGGTGCCTAGCTGCCAAACAGTTATTTGTTTCACTTAGCCCCACACTACGAAGGGTATATGTATGATATAGTAAAAAACCACGATCAAAGCACCACGATCAAAGCACCGATATACATAAGGTATGTGTAATATTCATGTCATAAACAAAAAAAAACCTTGGTTATGATTTCTGGTATATTTTACAAACAAATTTCATCGAAATTTCAATGTAGAATCAAAAAGTTTATATTATTTTACTATTCAGTTGAACTACTTAAATGGTTACAACTTAAAACTACTTCTAAGTAGTTTAAAATCAGTTCTTGCAAAATGGTCTCTTTGTGCTATGAATGCAGTATAGCACGAATGAATTTTGCTTCTTTCCGCCACTTCCTGTAGTGGATTGACTCATTAATATTAGTTTGCTAATATACAGGTTGTACTTTAAGCAGGCATCTTCTAACACCTCAGTTGATGGTGATGAATTGAAATCTGAATGGGAAGAGTACAAAATTAAAGAAACAAACATGTTTACCATAGATAAGTATCAACAGGTAAATTTTTTTATTTTGTTATCTTAAACTAGGTATTTATCTTGAAATAAGCTCAATGATTATTTTGTGTAGTGTGTCTTCAGATTGGGTTCTTTCCTAAAGAGAAGGCCTTTTCTTTAAGATACCAGACCGCTGGGATGTTGGAAACTGTACTTCGAATCAGAGTCCTCGGAGAAGATGACACTGGAGAAGAAAACCCAAAGTATGCACTTCATTGCTTAAATATTATTTTCATTCTTTCTAACAATATTTAAGCACAAATATAGTTATCTAGAAAAGTTCCCCATAATATTTATAATCAAGCACAGTTGCTTTTTAGTTCGCTGACATGGATACTTTGTTCAACTTAACTACTACTGGCAAATGGGCCAAGAAAGTTGTGGCCTGTTGTTTTTAAAAAAACCTAATTTTTGCGGTGTTGAATTATTATAATCTAGGTGTTATATCTACCAGTCCAAAGGAATTTAACGTTTTTATTGGCTACACAACACATTCCATCAAAAACTGTTTGTTACTCCATGTAGTGTCAGTGTGATAGCTTATCAAGTAGTATGGACTTCACATCCGTTTACGTATACATCCTACAATGTGTTATTACCCACAATTTCAGTTGGTGGGAATAGACTGATGTTGATGCATGAACAAACTACATTTATAAGTTTATCGATAAAGATTCAAAATGCCTGTATTACCACAATGGTGAAACTGTGTTATCTTTTGTTCATGTTATTTTATTTTCTGAACTAGAAAATCCAACTGCTTTCCTATTGGCAAGAATTTGAAAATCCCCTCTCGAAGGCCTTAGTTGTGTGTGAAAACTGCCTGCATTGGATCAAACAAGAAACGAGGGCAAGGGCCTTCCATATTATGAACCCACAGGGTGCCCTTAACACTCTTCTTATTTTTCTTGAAGAAAGAGGAATCGAACACGCACCTCCCGATATATTTACTTCATGTACCTTTGAGGTTATCATAATTTTTCACTTCATATTTTGATATTGTAGAATGTAGAGTACATGCTTGCTTATATTATTTTGAAAGAAAAACTTAATTCAGTTTTTTCCTAAACTTCAGTCATATCTTTTGTCCAATGTGTTTGTCATCACACAGTTGAACTATATACATCTGTTAACTATTTCTTTTTAAATAAATCTTAACCATGCAATTTATGCACCACACATTTAATTGCCAAGAAAATGCATACACCTTTTTTTGTGTTTCAAAAATTGTAAAAATAAATTCTTATATACATCAACTTTAGTTTTCAAATATTACATTTTATTTCTATCTAAATTCTGAGATATACCACACATTCGCAATGTACATATACATAATTGAACTAGATATCTCAATTCTCTTCTTTTTTGTTTCTAAATTCCGGGTGTATTTTTTTGTCAATATATTCAGCGCTGCCATCAAATAAGTGAAAAGGATCTCTCAATTATCAGTGAAATAAAAATAAAAATAAAAATAAAAATCAAATCTCATTTATGCAATGTATATATACCTCATTTAATTGCCTAATGCATGTCTTTATCATCATCATCATCATCACATCATCTTTTTTGAGAATTGCGAAAAATATTTATACATGTCAACTTGATTTTCCCAATATTCAATTTCATTTGTATCTAAGAGCACATTTGGCAACATAATATTTTAAATCTTCTTATTAAAGATTTTGAATAGTAAATTTTAGTAATTTTGACTGAGTAGTAAACATAGAAATGTTTGGATACATAAATTGAAATTGTAACAAAATTTAATAGTAAAATTAGGGATAGTTCATATTTAATTAAAGTTATTTATGACTTATCAACATAATGTCTATTTCTAGTCAAAAATCAAGCTATTGCCGAACACTTCATATTACAAAGTAATTTACAAGATGCTTTTGTTACTTATAAGCTATTGCTAAACACCCTTCAAATTCTGAAATACGGTAGGATATTGGAAGTAGGGTAACACTATAATTGGGTAGATGGGAAGGCCACTCAGTAACTAACAGAAGTGGTGTATATGGGGCAACAATTGCAGAAGCTGACACCATAACTTTGCTTGAAATAGACGACAAGGGCTAATTAATTCAGGTTTGTAGTATATATGCGCTTGCTCGTTGTGTAAACGATAATATATATTATGATTAATCAATTTTCTGATCTTAGTTATAAGATACACGCGCGCGCACACACACTAACATACGTATATGCTTGACTCAGGACATAATATCGACTACTGCAAATGGCACAACAACAAATATTCATTGGACAGGCACAGTATCAAAAAACTTAGTAAATTTCAATAAAGGATATCAAGTTACTTTATTACCTGGAGGAATGTACATGGGATGCCTACACGACAGTGCCAAAAGCATAGCTCAGTCCCAATGCTTTCACTTGGAATTTGGCTGGATGGAACCAATGGAGAAGAGGCAAAGGATTATCCAAACTTACGATGTGGAGGGCTTGGTTGTGTCTTTTACATATATATTTGAAACCAAAGTATGAAGAAGTTCACTGGATTGGACTATTAGATTGTGAGGTTAGTATGCTGTAGTTTCAGAAATTAAACAATTCCATTCCTCTAGCCAGGTGTTAAAGATCGTAATATTTTTTTTACTAGTACCATATTTATGAAATTAAAAGCACTAAAAATTTATACTTTAGGATGCCATATTCTTTCTGCAATATTATGTTGAATGAATTAGATTCTTTCGACAGTCAAATATACTAGAGCCTTTAAAGAATTATTATTGTTGGTACTTTAATATACAGGTAAATATTATATATGTCAGGGTCACATCAACTTCAGTTTGTTTTTAAGTTAGTTGGTCTTCATTTCATTTTAAACAATAGGGTTTGTTATTTTGGTGAGAATCATTTATCATGTGCTAGTTAGTAATTGCGTAGAATGTGACGCAAGGTCTTATATATTAACCAAATTGCCCAAACATGTTTATTTCTTGTTTTTCCAGGTTCAAGTTGACATTGGAAACATGGAATGCAACATATGGTTTTGAGCTGAAGCCTAAAAATTTGGGTTTTCAAGATTCCATGAAGTTTTAAAGGTTTTCACTATGCTATTTCTTAATGGTTGTACTAATTAAAGATCTGAATTAAGACTATACCACTTAATGGTTGTACTAAAGATCTAAATTATGCTGCTAAAATGAATGTATGAACCACTATTTTGTATGGATTATTAACACTATAATTGATATGTGTTTATTTTGGTATTATGTTATTCAGTTTGTATTTGCCATCAAATTTAATTTTGAATGATTGTAATATTGCATGCAATAATTGTTTGTTATAATCAATAATATATATATATATTGTCTATTTAAGTACTGTAAAATGATTTTTGAGAGTGGCTTTTTTGCATCAGGTATAAATAGCTGATGCAATAGAGGGATTAGTTTGCACCGGTTGTTATAAAAAACCGATGCAACAAAGAAGCCTTTTAAATCCAAAGACTCTTATATTGCATCGGTTTTCAACAATAACCTATGCAACAAGTTCCTTTGTTGCATCGGTTTTCATTACAACCGATGCAATATGAGGGCTGTGTCCAAGCAACCAACCGTATTTTGCACCAGTTGTTAGTAACAACCGATGCGAAAAGGAACGTTTTGCATCGGTTTTAGAACTGATGCAAAACTGTTAAGCCTGTTGCATCGGTTGCATATGCATCAGATGTTGAACTGATGCAAAAGGAGGGTAAACAACTGATGCAAATGACCTGTTTTGTAGTAGTGAAAAAATTATTGTAAAATAACATAGAAAATTCATCTAACCTAGGTGACCTATCACTAGGCATATCTTTAATAGCATTAAAGATCTCCTCTATTGTGATTGAAATATACAGATCATCTAAAGCATTCCTAGTATTTCTGGGTATAGGTCCTTCCATCTAGCTTTAATTCTATGGCCCTTATTAGTACCAAAAATATCTTCGTAGTAGTTAGTGAATGCTTTATTAAGCTCATTTTGGTTGAAAATTTTCATATTATTAATGAGTAGGGAATTTATGGTCACTACGCTCTAGACCATTAGCTATTTATGAATAAACTTGGTATTCTTATCTCCTTCGTCAATCCATTGGACCCAGATCTCCATTTCCACATTATTTCCTCTTGCATAATGACTTTGTCCGGTTCTTTATTAACAGTTAAAAATATATTGTGCTCAGAGTTTAGGGCTCCAACATATTCTAGTGATTTAATTTTATAATTTCTAAAAGTATTTTTTCTTTTCTTGTTCTAATGTTTCTAAAAACATCTTTATTTTATTTGTTAAGAAATAATCTTTGGTCCCTAAATTTATTTACAAATATTTTAGCTATATTACTTGAATATTTAATATTATTAGTACTCATAGATGACCAGTTATTTGTAAATAAATCAGCAAAATTAATTTCTAAAATTCACATCTTTTCAAATCTAAATGTTGGTGTGCACTAAAGGTAGTTTTACAAGATAGAATAACATATTAATGTTCAAAATACAAAGATAGAAGCCCATTAACATGCAAAAAAGGAACTTATCTTCCATTTTAGAATCTAAATGCCAAAGAAGAAATGATTAAGGAGCACCACCAATGGGATTCTCTTGAGTTCGACCATGTGAACCACATATTATTAAGTGGTAGCTCAATTATATTACCATTAATAATGAACTGGTCAAACGCATCCTTGGCAGAGATGTCGCCTTCTGTAGGTGAGCATCTCTTAAGAATACAATCATACCAATATCCTCCAAACTACCCAAGGGTCAAGGGTGAGGGATCTAAATTCAAGATATCACTCTAAAGCATTCTCCTATCAATCTTATAATGCATCATATAAACATTCAACACATTTAATAGTGAACCGTCTCTTAAATCGACGAATGTAAGATGCTTCGAGCAAACAATAATGACGGTAATACTTATGTAATTATATTATTATATCATCACGCCCCTTCATTTCATCGGTTAATATTTTGACTTAAAAAATTCTATATTTGTTCTTAATATTTTATTATTTTAAATCATGTATGTGTGTATATATATATTTAAAACATATAGACATATATATTCAAATCTATAAAAAAATAAGGATATATTATATCCATATTTATTTTCGGAAAAATAAAAAAACAACTAAGATTTGGATTATTTATATAAACATAAATAGCTAAAACAAATTTAATATAAATAAACTTTCAGTTCAATATATATATATATATATATATATATATAATTTGTGTTGTTTTAAAATGTATGCATGTGTGTGTATCCATACATACATACATACATACATACAGACATACATACATACATATATATATAAACATATATTATTATATAAATTTTGGATATTATTTTGAAAAAATGGATATGATGTATGTTAGTTATACATAGTTTCATAATTATTTTACCAAGTCATTATTCAAAATTTTAAAATTATTATAAATTTTGCCTGCAAATAATTTTATACAAAAATATTTTATTTTTGGCAGTTGAAGTATTTAATTAAATAAATTTATTTTGTATAAGTTAAAACTTTTAAATTTGAATTTTATTTATATTAAATATGCATAGACCAAAATAAATATAGATTATATAATATTTATTTGATAATTCTGCAGTAAATAAAATTATATTTAATTATTTATAAAGATTTTATACATGTATATTTTTTAAATGGATTTAAATATATTATTATATACATATATGTTTTTTTTATTGAAGTTTTAAATGGTCATATTTTAAAAAATCATTTTTATTTCTTTTTATATAGGATATGTATATTATATATTTGATATCACTGTAAATCATCCTATTTACTATATGACAAGGCGGTCAATTTTTCCTTATGAATCCCTAGTTCAGAAAATATACTTATATATATATATATATATATATATATTATTTTGATGTCCATATTGTAAATAAAGATATTTTGACATGTTAAATAAATTAATATATTAATTATGCATTAAACTATAAATAAATTTATTTTTACATTAATAAAAAATACATATACAATTTGATTTTCGCAAATTATTCAATTGAAAAGGTATTAAAAATTAAAAAAAATAGCATAAATGGGAACTAGGGTTTCTCCTCTTAGCTCCCCCTTTTCTCCCCTTTTTTAGTTCGTAATTTTGAACATTTTATTATCCACGCTTCCATGACCACTTTGTGTCTCCCTTCGCCTACCCTTGCCTTCTCTACTATTGCTATTTTTCCCTCTTCATGTCCGTTATTTGCCTCATTTTTCGATTTCCTCATCTTAGCATCTCTCGCATTCTCCTTTCCTCCCTATGTTTTGGATTTGAACTCACCTTCCATCTTCATGGTTACTGAGATTTCTATGTGATTTTTTGTTTTGACCTCGAAGTAACAATATAGTATTTCATCTTTACGTTTTGTACCCGAAATTTTATCGCTTGGTTTTCCAGTATTAAATTTATTTTAAATTCTCAATTAATGGTTTTAATAAATAAATAACCCTCTTTTAATTAATAACTAATGATGGAAAAATTCGATTTTGAATTCTATTTACATAAATAGGTAGTTCGACAGAAAATTGAAATATGACCAAAACACTTTTTTTGGATTTTCAGCTTTTTATCCAACTACAAGTTATAGAAAGTTGTAATATCTTTGTATATACTTAAACAACATTTAAATGTTTGAACATTTTATTTTGAAATGTAAGAAAAAATAAAGTAGGAATAATAAGGATTTATATATATAAATATATTTGAATTTTCAAATGAAAAGATAGATTTGAAAAGGAAAATTCCTTAAGTGTGTAGATTTGCAAAGGTACAGGGATCAATTTATTAACCAACATGGTTTCACTTGAGATTTGATGGAGGAGTTGAAAATTATGAATCAAGGGGCATTTTAGTCCAAAGGCATTTTTATTTTTATTCAACCTTATACATGTATACATCCTTTTCACTTTTATTCATCTCCAAACTTCTTAAAATCTCTTCCCATCTTCTCTACAATTCAAATATTAAAATTAAATTCACATCTTTTAACTTAAAACCATTTCGGTTAGATTTTGCAATATTAAGAAAGGTGAGATCTCATTTCTTTGTTTATTTGATTATATTCTGTATGTGATAGATGTGTGGAATTTATAGCTTGTTTGATTTTTTTGAAACATCTACCAAGATTAAAAAAAATCAAAATTTGATTTGAAAATGGAAATATACTTACTAGAAAATCAAGAGGAAACTGACTCGTCATGTTTTACACTTGTTGTTCTTTAAAAATGCAGTAAATTTTCCACCCTAAAATTTATAAATTCAATATCTCATAATCCTTTTAGATTTGGCTAATATGATCAATTATGGAGTTGTTCGTTATAGTCTAAATTTATTTTTAAAAATGGTTTCTCGACGTTTTGTCCATCATGGTGGTCGAATTTTCTCGATTCTAGTAAGTGTTAGGAAAATGGTGAGTTTTTATCTATCGCAAAATGACGAACGGAGGATACGAATGGGTTCATATCGTCGAATCGAGACTTTTAAGGTTGTTCATAGGGATTGACGCTGTGGGATTTAATCATGGTGGAGAGTTGATCGGTTTGGTTTCAAAAATCAATTTTCGACGATTAAAGCGTCGAGGTAGTTAGCGGCAGCAGCTGCGACAACCTGAGGTTGAGGCGGAGAGTTGGGAAGTGGTCATGTGGCATATGGTGGTTTGAGGCATTTGGTCAAGCTTGATTTAGGTTTTAGGGTTTTTTTTGGAGTTTCATCTTTTTTGGGTTCGGTCGACGTTAGAGGAGCACCGAGTTAGCCAGGCTGCTAGCCGAACGTTGAGGGGTGGATGGCATGGGTAATGGTTTAGGTGCTAGTCGCTGTAGGTAGCTGGAGCGGTGACGATCGAGGCGATTTGGTTCGCCTGGGCTCGTTTGGCGCGTCCTTTTTTCAAATTTTTGGGTCATGAGGTCGATTTCGTTTTGGGTTATTGCGGTGGTCGGTGAGGGTCCTGGTGGGTTGCGCATGGTCGGTGGATTTTGCGAAGGGGTCGCGGTATCGGTCGGAGGTGGATCAAGGTTGTGCACATGCACATGCATACATGTCATGTGGGTTTCAGGTTGAATTTGGTATTGGTTTTGGGAATAGGTTGTAAAGAAAGCATAGTTATTTGTTTGGGTTTGGACCCGATGGGCTTTGGGCCGATTGGAGTGTGGGAGGGTAGTAAGTTTGGTAGTGTTAAGTGATATTCAAGTTTTGATTTAATTAAGTTAAAGCTTTGAAAATTTTTAGTGCACATCTACGAAGTCCGTTGATCCATGAATTTCGTCGTTAGGCTCGGTTTAAATAGCAGAACACATTCGTGCAATTATAGGACAGATGTGTTGTAGTGTAAAATATCGGTTATTAAGTAGTCATAGAAAATAATTACATCATTTGTTAATTATATATTATCACTAACATTCATTAGCAGAATAAAACGCAATTCTACTATATATAAATTGGATAGATTTTTGGGACACTTATTTAGCAAAATAAATCCCCATATTGCTATTTTATTAAAGTTGGGCATTCTTTGATTTTTCAGTGGACTTGAACAAATGATGTGTTATCTACCATTTGTTATTTATGAATTTTATTTACATATGTTGCTTACGTAAATATCAGTGATATGTTCTTGATTATTGAACTGAAAATAGTGGTAACTTGTCTA
The DNA here is from genome assembly GCA_030765085.1 of Allium cepa. Classification (NCBI taxonomy): domain Eukaryota; kingdom Viridiplantae; phylum Streptophyta; class Magnoliopsida; order Asparagales; family Amaryllidaceae; genus Allium; species Allium cepa. The sequence continues at coordinate 537,557,775 of CM060934.1, read as the reverse complement.
AGTGTCGGTGTGGTTGTTATGCCTCTTTTCAAAATTTGAAAAGAAATGAGTTTGGATTTACCTTGACTTTAAAATATTTTAAAGTAAAATATTATCTATATTTAAACAATTAAGTTAATATTATTTCAATTATGATATCTTAAAGTTAACTAATTATTTTTCAATGATGTTTTTAAACTTGAAAAGTTACTTAATTATTTTATTTTATTTGTTTTAAAAGGTAATCAATTATATTATTTAAGTTATTTTAAATATAATTAATTATTTTAATAGTATTATAAGTTAGTTAATTACTTAATAATGATGTTGTTTTTGAAATATATTAATGATTTATTTATAGTGGTTTAAGTTGTTTAATCATTTATTTAATAGTGCTTAAGTGTATTAATTATTCATTATGTGTTTTAAAGTTTATTAATTATTTACTAATGATGTTTTGAACTTAATAAATTATTTATTAGGGGAGTTTTTTTAAAGGTAAGTAATTTATTTAATAAAAAGTGTTTACAGTAAAAAAATTGTTTTATAAAGAGAATTATTTTTAAATAAAAGGTTGTTATAGTTATAAATTGGAAAAGGGATCTTGGAATTTTGGAAAAGAAGGTTTCGATTTATAAAACTTTGATTCATATGAATTGGATCACTTATGAAAAATCAAGTTTTTTAAAATAATAACTAAATCCTACTTAATTATGGTGGTATGGAAGCCTTCTTCCATAATTAACACCAAAGGATATGTTGTTAAGGTTTATAATAAAGAATGTTTTTGAATGACAATGTTTTGATTCATTTAATATGATTTTGAAAAATAATAAATCTTTCTTAAAGATTTTTAAAAATAATAAATATTTCTTAATTTTTTTTGTGATTATTTTTATACCATTGTATAAGTACATGGTAAAGTTTTCTATATATAGAAATAAATGGTTCGAGGATATACTTATATCGGCGAGACGAGTATATGAATATTTTTGTATATAATTAAAGTGGTTAATTTATGAAGATAAATTAAATGAGGCTTAGGCGGGTCCTATAGGAAATTTAATCTATGTTTGGTTGTTTGTTTATTTGATAGTTAAATAATCGACTATTAAATCTGGACCAATTTTTAAATCTAGAAATGTCTAGGAGAAAATACAAGAATTATATGCTATAGTGTTCCTCAACATAGCTATACTATGCATGTAAACTTGTGTGTTCTTCTAGGACAAATGATAAGGAAATCTTTCCACTTAAACAGTTAGGAGGTGATCTTTGCTCTTATGTATTATCTATTTATTTTCAAAAGAAATGGAGTTGAGATTACCAGAAACTATCGAATGTTGGTTCGAAAAGATCGGGATCAGATAAGTATGAATTATCTGAAAACCACTTCGAACCAACTCAAGTGTTCGAATTGAAGACATCTTGAAGATGATGGGATTGAAGAGGAGTTCTTTGAATTGCAAGGGCTACTTCAACTAATCCTAAGGGTGATTCCAAAAGGGATGTAGTAGTAGTACCTTCGGTTTGTTCTTATCCTTGAATAACTTCTATAGACGAATGTTTGCATTGCATTGTCGCTTGGAGGGTAGTGTTAACATTACAATTGGAATTGCTATCTAAAAGGTAAAACGTAGCCCCAAGCCTCATCAACTGGGAATGACTAAAACATGGGATATGCTTCAGAGCTATGTGGTTCGCTACCATTAGGGTATGTCATTAACCTTCAAGATATGTGTGTGTGTGTGGGTGCGCACGCACGTGTGTGTGCGTGTGTGTGTGGATTTGGTTGTGCATGAGAGCTCTCGGGAAAAGGTTGCAAAGCAACCGTGATGGTGACATATTCAGTACTATCCAGTAAGGGGTAGGCCGATCCTGATTTGCAGGGGGTCTTGGCGAGCCCCTCGGTACATTTTCTAGAGGTGTACTATGGTAGGCGATACCCCAGTAGTCTTGTCATCGTATGGAATCCATTCTCCAATAAGCGCAATATGAACTTAGTTGTGCCCAACTATGCTGGAACGTGAGATGCAAGCATTCCAACAATATTCATAATTTGTTTTAAACCCTAGGCATTATTATAATATCACTCGAATTTCTATAAAAATAGTTTGGTTATCGTAAGGTAAGAACCCATCCATGTTTATGTGTGGCATGATACAAGATACCCTTTTATTTTAAAAGAATTTTATAAGATATAACAATTCATTGTGATTTGAGTTTCTCACGCTGTTTTACTAGACTGATTAGGGTGTAATTTTCTTATAAAACTCGGGTCAGACTTGAGTATTTTTCCAAAGTTAGCTTTGGATGCTTTGGAGCTTCAGGAGTCAAGTTGGATGCCTCTAAGACATATTTTCAATTTTTTTACTCTCACTGTGTAGCTTGTTTGTATTTATCAACATTTGTAAGGATGGGCTATTATAACTGTCCATGAATGATGATAGGTTAGACCCTAATGTTGTTTTACAAATTAAAGATTTCGTTTTGTATGATACGATGTGAGATTCTATTTTGTCTTTTCCTTTTCTTTTCTTCTAACAATCTATCTTTCTGACACTTGGATGCTTGGCATGTGAATACCGTGGATGTATTTATGTCGACATCTGATGATCGAAAAGGGGGTTGTTACACATTCGATCCGAGATTAGAATGTCTTTTGATTTGATTGGATGGTATTTACTACTATGACATTGGGTTTGCACGATTGTCATATGTAGCAATTCTTTTCGTTCTTGTTGGAGAACGCAGCCAATTCTTTACATATTTCTTGGTTCATCTGATTGAGTGTCTTGGCTACAATTTATCTTACCTTTCTGGGCACCTTGGCGATTGTTATGCAACGAGGGTTTTTTAATTTAATAGCTTGTGAGGCTTTATGAGTTTTTGGCCGACACTCCTCTTGCTTCCTTGTCCTCTGTGATGGTTGGTTTTTTTCCTCTTCTAATATCCATTGCATTGGACTGTTCTGTTATGTATTTTAGCCTTGAAATGTTTATATGCTTGTATCTATGTATCTTTTTACTTAAAAATTGTCCTTTTGGTTTTGGGAAGTGTTTTTAGTAGCTTTGGTCTTCATTGGTTACTTCTTTTGTAAAGTTTCTTTCTGGAGAAATAGTTGAAGGTTTTGCTTCATACGGGAATTCGAACTTGGCGTGTGCACACCATGCTGGAAAGCCTATGATATGTGTGATGAAAATTTTCCTCTCTTGTGTGTAGAGATTTATCAATGTAGCCTTTGGTTATCATGATTTTATTCTACAAATATGTTTGCTTAGGTGTGAAAATAGATTTATTGCTGGTGTTATGTGAGTTTTGTTGCAATGAGGCATATGTGTCGAAGTAGTAGAGATAATTAGCCTCTCTTCTGTGATAATTTTTTTAGTAGCTGCTGAGGTCTCTCCCCTTCGCACCTGTAATAATTTTGTAATAGTGGTACAACTATTATAAAATTGGCCAGCATATGTAAAATACCAATAGTTTTTTTTGCTTGCAAAATAGCAAATGCATATTTTAATTAATAAAATAAAATAAAAATATTGAAAACCTCTTTTATAATTAAAATACTAAACTAGACTTTGTATAAACAAATATTTATGTACACAAACATAAATTTAAGATCTTTTGCAAATTAATAAATGGAATTTTTCTTGTAATTCACTCTTTTAACGCTGCTACCAGTGCACCTGATCCAACAATAGTATCAAAGCCGCATTATGCTTGTGTAAATGAATTATCCAACACCAAGGCCAATGCATTAACAAAAAGTCAAAGTAGATGGGTGTTTAGGAAAGGATGCTTAAACTAAAGAGAAAGTTACTCTAATTAACAACCATTACATGTAGGAAACCTCTCGATCTCCTGGCCCTTACTGGATCATTAAAATAGTTTGATTCTAAGATCCTTTATAGACTCAAATGTTATTTAAATCTTAGGTTAATTCAAATAATATATTCGGATATTATAAAATAAATTTAAATTATTTAAATTAAATAATTAATTAAATACATTATTTTATAAAACTTATAAAATGCAAATTTAAAATTGTTTTATTTTAAATATGTAGTTACTTAATTATATAAAGGGTTATAAAATGTAAATTTAAAAATATTTTGAATTTATAATATAAATATAAATTTTATATTTATAAATTAAATAAATTGTTTAATTAATAAAAGAAATACGTAATTATACCTCAAAATGGCAGCCCAATGGATGAGGCATCAATAAAGAAAACCACATGACACGAGGTCGAATCCCGAAGGCATGTTCCCTTTGATTTACCTAAAGTATGTGTTGTGGAATCGATGTATAACTTCCTCAGCGTGTTGCGAATGGTTAACCCATTTGAGGTCTGGTTTCCTTGAGTGTTCAAAAAAATACATACAAATTTGTATATATAACTAAATGAAATATAAATGTTATAATTAAATGCGTGTATATATATTACATATATAAATAAAATGAGAGGTCGGTATAAATAAAACTATTAGACATAAGGGAGCATACATTGGATGTGTATAAAAGATATTTGACGTCATAAGCTATAAATGTTATATACTAATCCCCCTAAAATAATCTATGGTACTCTACGAAATTATTTTAAATTACGAATTTAACAACGACGACGACAACAGCGTTCTTCATCATTTATAATATGAATAGAATACCTTACATATCCATATTTGTTGAGCAAACTTAAGGCATATAATATCTAAGGTAGTGGTCATATTATCTATAGATATATAAGAACCGATATGTAACTTTGTTGGGCAAACTCAAGGGTTACATAATTCCTCTTAGGATTTCGCAAAATGATCGGATTTAGGGTATCCAATGTACTTCATGATTTGTTGAGCAAATTCAATGTCTTGAAGATGATTAGGAGTATAGTTAAAATGTAAGTTACTAGTTATATAAGATACAATTATTAATTTTGTTAGGACTATAATTTTTGAACAAATTCAAGGTTGCATTACCTTGATAAATAGTACCTAACACAATGAAGGAATTTATGAAATTCCTACATCTTTTTTGAGGTTTGAGAGATGTAGAATTCAATGATATCCTTACCAAATAAATATAATAAACCATTTTAATAAGTATAAGAACATATGCAATGATACTTAATTTACTCTAATGAATTTACATAGACAAATAGCAACTATGAAGCTATTCTTCGAAAAGAACACCTTAGTTGGAACAAACTACAAAGATTGACTAAGAAATTCTGAGATTTCATTGACATATGAAAAGCTTTGGTACTTTATCACTAATGAAACTTTAACTAAATCCAAAAAAGTTGCCATGGCCAAAAAAATTAAGGCTTATGAGGATTAGGAAATGGATTGTGACTAGCTCATTATTACATGTTGTCCACTATGAGCATCAAGCTCTAACAACAACATGAGAAATAAACATTCATGAAATATTCAGTCATCTACAAAAGTTGTATGGTGAACAACCTCGTACTACGAGGTACAATGTTTCATTTAAATGGTTTCACACAAAGATGAGCAAAGGTTCCTCAATCCAAGATCATGTACTCTATATTATTAGGTACATTGAGCGATTAACCTAGCTAGGTACTACTTTAGATACCAAGCTACATACCGACTTATTTATTTGGTCACTAACTACATATTTTGGCCCATTCTTATTGAATTTGAATATGAATTCGTTGAAGTGCACTGTCATTAAGCTCCTTAATATATTAAGGACTGTCGTGGGTAAGTTCATGAAAGAACCAAGTGTGATACTTGCTGTCAAGAGTAGCTCATAGTCGAAAGATTTGAAGAAGAGAAAACTTAAGTCAAATGGAGAGGCAAAGGGAAGTCAAAGGTGAAAGATAATGGTGACTATCGTTTTTGCTTTAATAAAGGACATATGAAGTGAAACTATCTAGAGTACTTAAAGATGTTGAAGGGAAAATAATATGATTCTACTCCCAAGGGTATTTTCCATATTAGAAATTGTTTATCCATATGCACTTCTTGTTAGGTTTTAGATATTGGTTCTAGAACTCATATCTATAATGCTTTACAAGGATTTAGGAGTAAGAGGCCCATTGCTAGAAAGAGAATGGAATTCCAAGCTGCAAATAAAGCTAGCCACTCTGCTGAAGCGATGGGAGAATATCATTTGAAACTAAAGAGTAGACATGATTAATTTTAAGAAAACTTTTACTATGGACCTAATTTTATTTCTGAAATAATATTTGTAACGACCCATAAATTTACCACTTTGTTAAATTATATTTATATTTGAAATATTCAAATACAAGATTTTATAACACAGATTACAATATTTTTAATCATAAATAATGATGGTAAACTTGTTTTAAAGGTATGTTAACAAATATGAATATTCGGGGGTTTTCATCAGGAAAACAACGAAAACCAGTTTCGGGAAATCGTTTTTTAAAGCGAATGGAACTGGATATATACACTTATCTATCCATTTAAGCAAGAATGTGAAATAAAAATTATTTGTTTTATTTTTGAAAATAAAATATATTTATGACATCATCAGGGATATCATCACTTTTATATATTTTCTAGAATTTTAAATTAAGTTTAAATAATCGAATATTTGTTTTGAAATAATAACAATCCATTTTAATTAGTTATATAGTGATAATAAATCATTTATAATAATTTTATAAAAATATATATACTTGATTTGAAGATATAAGAAAATTCATAACGCTTTATCAATATAACAACACGTTTTGTAAACACTTGTTTAATATTGGTTTATATGGTTTTATAACTCAAATGTGATCATTTTAATTAATTAATAATGAATATAAATTAGTTTTAAAATTCTTTTTACATTTACATGCAATTTAATTAATAAGTGAAAATGTGACGGGAATCGGCTTTCAAATTTTCAATGGTTCAACGAGCGAAAGTTGTTTAAAGTTATTGCAATGTTGTTGATATGCCTTGTGCACATATATAACATATACATGCATGTCCTAGCATACACAAATACACAGTATGCATACCAAATACATATATACATATACATATATAAATATCACAAAATATCATGATATTTATACAAAGGTAATAAAACAAGATTTCACATCACCTTACACACTAACACACCACATGGAGGTAGAACATGGGAGGGGTGTGGGTGAGGAGGGGATGGTTGTGCATGATGGGAGAGGAGGGGTGTGGGCAAGGGGTAGAATGGTAATTGTACCATTTATATATTTTGCACATTTTATTTCTATAAATACCCACCCATTCTCTCATAATTTTACACACCATTCGTTTTCATTTTCTCCTTCCTCTCTAGCTATTTTAATGGCTATTTACGTTAGAGAAATAATGGTAAAATTATGGCAAAGAGAAAGTAAATTTATATAAGTGTGTGTGTGTGTCTATATATATATATATATATATATATATATATATATTATATCTCCACTTCAAAAACAAGTTCAAACTCCTTCTCTTCTTCTAAACGCGTGGCCACCACCTTTATAAGTCAATGCCGAGCCCATCTCTCATATAAGCCTAGGCCATGCACTTATAAAGGGAACCAGGGTTGATTTCATAAGCTTCGATGAAATAGTAGTGAAGCTACAGTCAAATTTAAAAAATATAGAAACCAACAAAGGTGGAAAACTCTTCTAATTTATTTTATAAATTATATGATGATATGATATGTTTTTTATGATTGCTTTCTTTGGTTTATTATCATGTTTGGATGTGATAATATGTTTTTTTAGTTGTAGAAATAATTCACATTAAATACTTGTCGAATTTGCACAAAGGAAATCACTTTCCCATATGAACTATAAAAGTGTTTCAAAATGCTTAAACCTCTTTAAAATGGTTTATAAATGTTTTACAAATATTAAAAAAATCGTAAAAGTTTTAACAAGATATGAAATTGGAGTCAAAAATAGGAGCGTCACGTAACGGCGGTATGCGATTTCGCACCATAAAAGTTAAATCAAGGTGTGAAGTGGAATATAGCTCGGAATGATTCAAAATAAAAAAATTTCAAATTCTAATAACTATGATTTTCAAATAAAGAATAAAAATCAAGATTTCATCAAGTTAAAGTTTAAATGTGTCCAAACCGAGTTTTCAAAAACGCCACGCTTTGGCAATTTGGAAACCAAAATGGAAAAATCTTTAAAAATATGAAATAAATATTATAAATTTGTTAAAATATTTTAAAAGGGATTTTAATTGCTAAAATGGACTTATATGAAATAGAATTAGCATTTTAAACATAAAAGGCATTAAAAACACTATTCGCATCAACTTTTGCAGTAGTTTCAGTAACATTTGCAAATTATGCTTTTAACTTAATTATTCTTCCCCAATCTTTTTAATAATCTTTTCAAATGAATAATTAAGTATATTGAAGATGATATGGAAGTTTTATAATTATTATAAATAAATGTATAAAGGAAAATTGTTTTATACAATATTTGGAATTGTGTTAAGTAAGTGAAAATCATCTTTAAAAGATCATATAAAAGAGTTTAGAGTTGACCAAATAACTTGATCGCCTTATGGGTGACAGAGAGATAGTCTCTAAAACTGAGCTTGGACAACCAGTGTCTAGTTTCTGCTCTAGCTATCTGTACTGGCCCAATAGAAGCGATAATAAATTTGATTTACTCGAACCACATTTTCCTAAGATAAAAAAGAGATTTGGAGATCTCCAAAAGTTAAACAAGATTTTAGAATAATAAGGTTTTGGTGATATATGAAATGTATTGGTTAAACTCTATATTAAATTCCTAGGAGGGAACTCATACTATCCATGTGAATTTTGAAGGTAATTTCACCATTATTCGACGAATAGTACAGGTCGAATACAGAAAATAGTATTGAGTATAATTAACCTAAAATCTATGAATCCTTTTTGCTCGGTACTAATTGGTTTGGATATACAGTAAACGATGTCTTAAATAACATTTTTTTTAACCCACTAAAAGATATGTTTTGGAAATAAGTAACCTCCATTGAGATTGAAATTATACCAATAATAAAAGATGAAAATGTTTTCCAATGTAATTAAAGAGAAATGATTTTGTATTTCCAAAGATAAAAAGGGGGTTTTAATTAACCAAAGGATTTGATAAAAGAGGTTTAATGATTCCATATATACTAAAAAAGGAATGGTTTAAAGATGAATATCTCTAGAATATATTTTATCTGGATAAAAGATATTGATAAATTGAATAATAATCACATCTATACTTAACATCTTTTATCGGTAAATTGGTTTGGAGGAACTGGGGCTTTATTTGGGTGATTCCTATTCGAAAACCACTTCGAATCAATATACGTTCGAAAGTGAAAATATGTTGAAGACAAGTATTTTGAAGATGAAGATCTTCATAATGTAGGGCTGCTTGCCACTAACCTCTAGAGTAATTCCCTTATCATATATATGGTGGTAGTGGTTCCTTCAATTTGAAATCTTTGATGCAAGGACCACTTGCTACTAATCCTAGGGGTGATACCGAATGTAGTAGGAGAAGTGCCTTTGGCTTGTCCTGTTCCTGGACAACTTGTATGGATGAATGTTTGACATTGCATTTCTTAGACCACAAATATTGATCTTTACAAACGTACATCTGTTGGTGGTGTAGGAGGAAACCCCTCCTATACTTAACTCCCTTCTCTAAGTTGTACGAGCTCAGCGGTTTTACTTTTGTGGAAATCAATGTTGTGTTGTTGGAAATGGCAATATAGCATTTAAAGTAGAATTTGTTTTGTGAAACATAAAATGTTACCTTAAGCTTCGCACTTCGGGAATGACAAAAACAGGGTAGATACGGCAGAGCTAAGTGGGTCACGTCCATTAGGATATGGTCATCACCTTGCTATATCACCCTCTATATATCAGGTTTGCTGTGTTTGTTATGACATGTCTCAAATAGGTTGGGAACAACTGAGGTGATGTCATATTTGATACTGTCTATGGCGCAGGTAGGCCGGTTGTGTGTTGATAGAGGTTGGAGCCTCAGCTGCATCCCTCTAGAGACATACTGTTGGAAGGTAGTCACTTACCTTATCATTGTATGGAATCGATTCTCCAATATGAGCCTTTACAGTTTTACTTGTAAAACTATTATGCTGGTATTTAATAAATGTAACAATTTCGGCTAAGATCATATGGTAAAAACCCGTCCGTGTTTATGTATGGCGTGCTCTTATAAGATACTCTTCTTTCCAAAGGTTTTGTTTGGCATCAAAGTCGATCTATGACACTATCACATATATTTATGATTTGTGTTTCTCACGTTGGCTAGATAGCCCGGTCCGGGTATTTTTAATACTTAGATAAGATCCGAGTAGTTTCAGGATTAGTTGAAGGCACTTGGAGTTTCCAAAGGAGAGCTGGAGATCTTCATCAACATATGGACGTAATTTACTTTTCTGCCATGTTTGTCATTTTTCAACATTTGTAAGGACATGTATTTATAACTGTCTAGACTGAGCTTTGGATAGACTTTGATGTATGTATTTAAAATTTCCACTGTAAAGATTATACATTGAAATGATATATGTTATTCCATTTGTGTAAGATTTTGTTTTGTCTTTATTTTTCTTTTTATCCTTGATCAATCTGCCTTTTAACACTTGGATATTTGGCACATAAATACCATGAATGTATTAATGTCGATTTCTGAGGGTCAAAAAGGTAGGTCGTCACAATATTCATGTCTCATTTGATAGATGATCGATATATTTTTATTTTAAATATACTATTATGAATATTTATGTTAAGAATAAAATAGTTGGATTTGGTACATTAAATAATGGTATTTATACTTAATTTAAATTGTGTATTTTCTATTGAAAATGATTCTACATCTAAAGTTAATGATTGTTATATTTGTCAACATAGACTAGGCATATCAGTTAGAAATGTCTTAACAAGTTAGGAATTCAAGGGTTTCTACCACTGTTTAATTCTATATCATTCGATGCCTGTGAGTGGTGTATTAAAGTAAAATGGCTAAGCACTATTCAACAAGAGCAACAAATGAGTTGATGAACTCTTAGGATTCGTACATCTTGATGTATGTTGTCCAATGTCTACAACCACCGAAGGTGTAACCTCTTACTTTATTACATTTACCGATGATTTTTCTAGATATAGATAGGTGTAGCTTATGAAAAAAAAGATCTGTGAAAAATTCATTGAATATAAAAACAAAGTTGAAAACCCAAGCAATAAGAAAAAAATTCTACAATCTTATTGATGAGGTGGGTATACTAAATCGAAACTCCAACAGTGCTAAAAGAAAATGAGGTTCTCTCCTAAGTTATTCCCCCATATACTCCGCAAGACAACACTGTTTTCGGAAGGGGAAATCAAGCCTTATTGGACATGGTTCAATCGACGATGAGTGATGCTAAGTTACGTCTTCGTTTTGGGAATATGCGCTAGAAACAATGTCATATGAGTTGACTTACGAATCTTCCAAGTCCATGCCTAACACTCCATATGGGTTATGGACTAGGAAGACACCTCGCTTTGATCATATTAAGGTTTTGGTTGTCCAGCTTACGTTCAGAATATAAACCCGAGTTAGTTGTAGGCAAGATCTTTTTTGTGTAACTTTGTAGGATATATAATAAATTCTCATGGATACATATTCTATCACACCAAGGAACAAAAAGTTTATGTTTTTTGACATGCCATTTTTTAGAAAAGTAATATCTCTCATGAGAAATTAGTGGCAATACGATAGACTTGGATGAGCTCAAAATAACTTCTGTAGAGACCAAGTACGTTGAAAATACTATGACTGCCAATGAAAATACGCAACCTATTAGAAGGTCTAACAGGGAATCTCATGCACTAGAGAGATACTACGGGGTTCTTATTTACGGTGAGAATAAAGATTGTGTCATTCACGATGACAATCCCCTCACGTACTGACATGCTTTGGAGAGTAAAGGCTCTTCCTTATGGCTTGATGCTATAAAACCCGAGATAGATTCCATGTATAAGAATAAAACTTGGACTTTGGGAAATATACCCAATGGTATAAAACCCATTGACTGCAAGTGGATCTTTAAAAAGAAGATTGGTGCAGATGGAAAGGTCAAAACCTATAAAGAATGGTTTGTCACTGTAACACCCCATAAATTAAGAATCGATGAATTAAGAACTTAATTACGAGGATCAAGATTTAAGTGGTTAAGTAATGATATTAACCAACATTTGTGATAGGTACTTGAGCAGATATGTACTTATGGGGAGCTATTATTTAAATAAAGGTTAAGCAAATGGAATTAAATGAAGAACGGAATGGGCTGGCATACTATCCATTGGCATAAAGATAAACGTCTTCCTTTTTTTGCTTCATTCCACTTTCAAAATAAAATACAAACCTTTGAATCTCTTTAATGGTGATTGCAGTCTAATCAAGAAAAAGAGGAAAAGAAAAGGATCAAAGTTAGAGGAATTAGAAATGCCAATCAATTAAGGAATATAGGTGAATAATATATTTTCTAATCCTATTTTCTCTTTCCTAAATTTACTTAAAGCCAAATTAAATGAGTGCTTCTCATGCATCTTGTAATCTATTTGGCCCAAAAATTTAATACAATGTTAGGAACATATTATTGGAGACGGGTTTGATTTATACTATTTACCCAAAAGCAAAAAAATTAATATGAATTCTTTTATCGTCATGTATTACAGAAATGGTTAACAATAGGGGGCTTGAAAAAATTCTATGTTAAAACACATGTAGATATTTTCTATGATTTTCTAAGATGAAAGGTGATAATTTAAAAGGAAATATGATTGGTCGAAGAGTAAATGATCGGGGTCGGAAGGTAATCAAATTAAATATTTAATAATTGGTCAGTAGACCAGATTCATAAATTGTGTTGTACGTGGTAGAAAAGTACATCAAAACAATAAGAAAATACTAAGTCAAACTAATCACAAATCAACATGTGTAAAGTTAGCGTCAACCGTATAGAAAACAATTCCCAATGTTTATTAAGAGGAAGTGCAGAAGGATGTGGCGTCGAACCAAAAGTAAAATAAGTGAGAACTTTTAGTATAAAAACCTGAGAATGAAAGCTAAATAATGCTTATTATGAGGCTGCGGTCATTGAACTGAAGGTGTTAGCAGAAAGCCAAAGGGGACGTGGGTTGAGGATGAACTTTAGGTGAATGAGGCTATTTCTGAAACCAAAGGTTGAATTTCTAGTAGAAGAGCTGATTTCATAAATTTAAAGACTTAATTACTATAAATCACCAAAGCCAAACTAAGATAGACTTCCTATATGAGATCATGGTAGTGATTACCAAGAGTAGTGTAGCTCTCAACAAGATGTTGAATTCGAAACTAATTAACTTTTGGAAGAGAATTCATGATAAGACTTAAGTTATCGAGGCTAATAATTAAAACATTTGATGATAATGTAGCAGCGTAGCTTAATAAATTGCTAAGTGAAAAGCCTAATGTATGACTAGTTAGGTAGATAAGTGATGTTCGATAGATGATGTAAGGATTGAAGCGGTAGTAAGGAACTAAAAGCGTAGATATAAGGCCTAGTGTAGAAACTGAAAAAGAAAGTGTAGGGGTAAGATCCAAAGTAGCAACTAAAAAAGAAAGCGTATGTGTAAGACTTAAAGTGGCAAACCTATTCAAAAGTGTGAAGGAAGGCCTAAGGTGGCATCTAAGACATGAAAACAATTGGTGCAAGCCTTATTGTGGCAAACAAAAAATTAAGTAGAAAACATAATGTAACAGCCTACAATTTTTAAAGAATGGATATTTAGATAATTAAAGTATTGGATAGTTAATTAATTGAATGTCTAGAAATTTGAATTTTTGCATGCAGGTGAATAAGGACTCGAGACCACTTCCATGGAGTCCGGGTTGATGTGAATCAGAATGAGTATAAATATTTCTATATTTGGAGTCACGGTATTTCTATGATTTATGCATCGTTGTCTGTATTTTGTAAAAATACATGATAATCGAGTCCAGTGGAATCTCCACCGATAGCTTGTGTTTCTAGAATATGGACTTCATTATGAATCGTGCGGTCAAAGAATTTTTGGAATCAGGCAATCCTATGGCCAAAATAACCTAGAAAAGTATGAAATTATCATTCTAGAGCGTCATCTCGGATGGCAACAAAATTTATACAATCAGGACCAAAAAATAAGGTGATATGTGAAGATGAATTTCGTGATGATCCGATGTACCGTGTGATCATCCGAGCATGAAACGTATGGCAATTTATTTAAGAAATTAAATTATACATACACACAAACACATATATGCTCACATCCACTCTGAATTTACCCCTTTATCCTCTTTTCACTTTTATAATATCCACTCCCCATGATATCTGTAATCTCCTTTTTCTCAAAGTCGATGCCAAAAGTTTCTTCTTTCTTCTCGTGTAATAGCTCCTCCTTTGTGTGACTTACCGAAAGGGTTCACCTCGAAGCTAGGCAGGCTAGGAAAGATGAGGTTTCACGAGTTGATGAAAAGGAGTTAGTCAAAAATATGGTGTTGGAAAAGGGAGGCCGAAAAAGGAAACGGAGGTACGGTCGGTCTTGGCTTATCAGAGCAGTATGTTGGTGATGGTGTAGAGCGGCATAGGTCGACAAGGTAGTTGGAGGTGTTTTCATAGCCTGAGACGATGTTGGCAATGGCATGCTAAGGTGGCATTATTGAATTGAGGAGAAGAGGAATTAATATAATTAAGGTAATTAATTATTAATTATTTTAATTAATCTTTATTTGTATTTAATTCGTATCATTTGCTTGCGAAATCCAATCAAGAGGTGGTCTTCACCATTGCACTTGTATAAAGATTATCTACGACATGGTATAGGCTTGGACTGAATTTAGCACTAGAAATTACAGTTCAGGCGAGTGTAAATATAATTTGGAATTTATATTTTAGTACAAATTTCTGTATTTATATATATTAAAAAATATTACGTGAGAGAGGTAAAATAATATAAACAAGTAATTATTACCCCATTTGATTGTATTGATTTTAGTAGATATTCGAGATTATTGATTAAGATCCAATATACATAGATATTGTGTCGTATTCGTATTAGATAGAGTCAGATGTAGTTTATATTAATTTATAACATGGTTATAAATTAATTAAACTCTAATTTGTGGTTAGATTAATAGAAAAAAATATTATTTTACATTTTATTACTAATATTCGAGATAATTAATTGAGGTCGTGTATATATAAATATTATGTTTTATTCATATTGCATAGAGTTAGACGGAGTTGATGTTAATTTACAATGTGGTTATAAATCAATTAGAACTCTAATTTGTAGTTACATCAGTGATAGAAATATTATTGTATATTTTATTACTAATCGAAAATTAGAAGTACGACCATTAAAATAAGCTATAAGACTAAAATAATGATTCAGCCAGGTTAAACTTGAATTAAAATACTTTGAAGTTTATCTCGCCTTCATATTGGTTTATTATAGTGTAAATCAACAAGTAGCTAACTAGTGAATTTTTTAAAGGTAAAGTTAGGAATTACAAAGAAGTATTGTATTATTTAATAGGCTTTGATTAAGGCTATAAAACATCAAATATTGTAATAATCTGATTTATAAACTTTAGACCCTAAGAAATGGTTTGAGATATGTTTATACATACATACATATATATATAGAAATTATATACATGTGTTGTATAATATTTAGAGGTCGTATTGGTAGCTAAACATAATTTAAATAGAAGAATAAGTAAAAATAATCTATAGTACGACTGATAGGAAAAAGCACTATTTTATAAAATAAGTGTGAAACTTCTATAAAACAATACAAAGAAAATATAATTTTCAGATTGGTGACTTAAGTAAAAAGATTTTTTTTTGAATTGTATTTATGATTGTCTGTATGAATTGATATGGATATCAAGATGATAGATTTGTTACTTTGGTTGTGCATTTCCTTTATGTGCGTAAAGGTTCTTGATAGTGTTTATTAGTTCCATATAGTTGAAGTAGTTATATATACCTGCATACAGTTTATGTGATTTATATACGTGTCTATGTATAAATATAGTTGTTATATGTCTGATTGGGGGCTACCAATTGGCGAAGGAATCCATTGTACCATTGAGACGGATGACCTGCAGATGTGGTTCTGAAGCAGGGGAGGAGAGAGATTGGGACGCCAATCCGAAGTAGGTTATATAGTGTTGTGTTGTACAAACGAGTGTTGCGGCAGGACCAACACGCCAACTTCTTTGAGGTGTTGGTTTTCAAGGGAGTCCACAAATTAGTTGTGGCTCTCGATAGGTCTCTTTGGTAACTAATAGCAATAGAGCATGATTTATCAATATATAATTTAAACATATGTACAGTTCGGTATGCTCGACTTGTGGTTATCGAATAGTGGATGACATATATTATACAGATGCATAAATATGTGATTTAAGTGATATATATACTGTAACGACCCGTCATTCATCTCCACAGAATGATGCATCATTAATAAGAAAGAAAGGGATAGAAAAGAGAAAAGATAGAGAAGAAAGAAGAAACAACATCAGAATCTCAACAGCGGAACGAATAAATTATATTAACAACATAAGATATTACATAATATACAACAACTATCAGAGTTACACGGATAATACAACACATACTAGACAGTTATAAACACCTGTCTAGTTATTACAACTCAATACAACTCAGAGAAAACACAGAGATACCAAACACAGCGGAACACTAGACATATCTACAACGCTGAAGCCTCCTGCTCCATTGCTCCTCCATAATTCGTCAAAGCTAACCTGAATCCCTTGGCTACTCGTAAAAATTTGAGTACCCAAGAGTTTAAGAAAACCAGAAGATAAACTCCGGGTCAGACATGAGTCTGGTGTGAATAACAGGTTCATGTTGCTTAACTTTAAAAACCTTTGAAAAGAAAAGGTATCACTAAGAATTCCCACACATAAACATGGAAAAGTTTTTATCTTTCGCTAACCAAAACATTTGATGGGAAATCCAGTGATACTATAATAGGTCTAGGGTTTTCAAGTAAATATGAAATAGCCGAAATTGTTACATGATTAAATTTCAGCTACTAGCCACAAAAGTGGGTGATACAATCAAAACCGATGGCACTTATTGGATTTTGGATTCCATAAAATGGCAGGGCTACTGGGGTACCGTCCGTCACAGTACGGGGCCTAGATCACCGTACCGAGGAGCCACCCTAACTCCCCTACAACACAAGGTTGGAACCATTCCTTACTGAATAGTCTCGAACAAGACAACCTCGCAGTTGGCGCGGGTATCCAACTGTCCACTAAGACGAAATAAAAGGGACCTCTAGACAGGGGAAAATCTCGTCCTACTTGGGCATGACCCACTTAGCCTGGTTGCACCTCCCCTGTTTTAGCCATTTCCGGTTGATGAGGCTTGAGGCTACGATTACCTTTATAGAACACATCTATCTTAGAATGCTCATTGTCCACCTGACGATGTTCTGAAAGCATTCAATCCATGCAAGTTCGTTCCGGGTTCGAACGAAACCGAAGGCATTATCTCGTTACACTCATTTTGGAATCACCCTCAGAGTTAACGACAATAACCCTTGCACTCTGAATCTTCATCTTCACTTGAGACTCACGACCTATCGTTAATTTGGATCGATGTGGTTTTTGGATATCCAAATCTGGAAACCCGATCCTGGTCTCATCGAAATCCAAAGTGTATCTTTTAGGGCCAAGTTGTTTTAGAGTTTAAAACAATTCAATTTCATTATCTATATACACACAGATAGATAATTCACAGATTCATAAAAGATAATCATCATTACCATCACAATAGATAATCCATATTATTATTATTATCAAAAGATAATCCATATTATCATCACAATGCAACCAATGCATCCATATCACACAACATTACTTATCTCTTAGCTGAGATTTCAACCATTCAAGGCAATCAATATCATTCATCCATACATAAGAAATGATCTATAATCACACCATATATAATTAATTTAAAATGAATTAAATTAGTTACTTCCATCTCTAATTAATTTAAAGTGAATTAAATTAATTACTTACATCAATATAAATATTGCTTACATACCCATTAATTGATTACAAATCAATTAATTAATTATTCTTTAATTGGTTACCTTAATTAATCACCCTTGATTAATTATCCCTTAATTACATTCAAGTAATTATCCTTTAATTAATTACACAAATTAATTACTCTTAACCAAAAACAGTAATTAACCTTTAATTACTTAATTAATTAATTAACTATAGTTAATTACATTAATCCTTAATTAATTACATTAACAATTTCCTTTAATCACTTATCATTGATTAATTAATCTTAATTAATCAATCCTTAATTACATCATTAATTATATTAATTAATGATCCTCAATTAAATTTAAATTAATTACTTAATTAAATTAATTACATTAAGTAATTAATCTCAATTAAACCATAATTATTAATCACCTTTGATTAATCACATTCTATAATTAACTACCCTTAATTACTTATCAAATTAATTACTCCTTAATTAATTTCCTTAATTAATCCCTTGATTAATTATACTAAGTAATTTAATCCAAATTACTTCCACAATTAAACCATCTTCCACTAATTACCTCCAGTAATTATCATTAATTACTTCACTAAGTAATTATACTTCATTAATTACATTAAGCAATTATTCATCAAATCATCCATTGTTTAAAATTAATTAAACTTAATTAATTAATCTAAACTAATCACATTAAACTCATTTAATTACATTAAGTAATTAATTCCTTATTTACTTCCATTAAGTAATTAAACTTAAACAATTCATAAATGATTATCCTTTAATTAATTAATCTAATTAATTATTAAAATTAATCACATTAATTAATTATTAAATAATCTTAAGTTAATGACCATCATTAACTATTAAAAATTCTTTAATTACTTTTCTTAAGTAATTAAATTTACATTAATCATTATTAACTTCAAATTAATTAATCTTTAATATCTAATTAATTAACCTTTAATTATTTAATTAATTAAGTGTTAACTGTAACTTAATAAATTCATAATTACTTGATTAATTAATCTCTTATTATTAATTAATATTCTAATTAATAGTCCTTAATTACAAATTTATTATTACTTAATTAATTAACCTCAATCATTAATTAATTTATTTAGACCTTTAATTACTTATTTAATTAATCCAAAATCATTAATTAAATAAATAAATTATCCATTTAATTTCCTTAAAAATTTAATGAATTATAAATCATTAAATTCTAATTTACTTTAAGATCAATCTTTGTTCTTATTTAAGGATCAAGTTATCATTTACAGAGTATTTTAAAACAATTTACTTTAAATTTACTTTCAAATTTCATTTTAAATTTAAAATTTTAAAATGAATACAAATTTATTTAAACAAGTTTAAAAACACATTGTTAAAACCTTTTCATTTCACAAGTTAAAGAAAAACTCATTCAATAAAGAAGTTTAAAAGAATTTAAAACCAAATTCATTTTTAAATTCAAATCACTTTAAATTTCATTTTAAACATTCAAAATTGTTTAAATCATTTTAAATTTAAAAACTTTCCTTCATTTCAAAATTGGAATACATATTTAAATTTGAATTCAAATAAATCTTTAGATTTTTAAACTCTACTTACTTTTTTAAAAAAAAACTTTATTTTTAGAATTCAAACTACTCAAACATTTTAAGGTAGTTTAACAATTCAAATTTTAAAAAGCTTTATTTTATTTTTAAATCTGAGATGCAAAATAAACTTGAATTCCAGATTTTCACTTAGGTTTAAACTTTGTTTTAAATCATTGCTTTACAATTTAAATTTCAGTTTAAAATTCTAAAACTAAAACATGTTTCATTTAAAACCTGTTAGTAATTATTTACCCGAGGCAACTTGATATGCTTCGAGTCCAACCCATCCTATTCCCGAGTAAAACTCACCTCTACTTCGAGTCACACTCGAGGCCACAACCCCCAAACAATACATACTTCACCAAAAATTGGCAGTGCACCATGCATATGCACCATCACCACAGCTAATTCCGATCATCAACGATGATCCACACAGGTCGACTATCACCCTCATAACCAAATCCGAACATCAGATTAATGAAACAGTCACGAAATCGAATTTGAGTATTTAAACTCAAACCTGGAACAACAGAACCACACTAACCCCAAAACCTGACATCGCCTCGACCAAGAAACTCCGACCATCTGAATGCCTGCGCCTCCGGTCACTCCATCGTCATCTCATCTACTTCCAATCCCCTGAGTTAAGTAGCACTCGATCCACTAAGGAGGTCGAACCAAATCAAAAACACTAACTAGATAAAATTAGGGTTCTAAACTTTAAAGTTCATCCATACTCAACCCCGAGCTACGATCACTGTCCAACCATTTTTCCCACCCTCCCGATCACTCTTCCACCTCTAGGAAGAACCCCTACCTCCACACCCAAGTGGATCACCAGAAAGTCCTAATTTTCCATTTTCTGTTCAACCCAGATTTACACACTCAAAACATAATTATAAATTATGATTTCTCTTCCAAAAATCATGATTTTGAACAATGTTTCAGTTCATATGCCTGAAACAAGAAATTAGGGTGTTTGGATTTTAAACAAAACCCAAACTTCTGTTCATTTGGCTTTTGCCAATGCAATTTAAAGTTGTTTTAACTTAATTAAAATTTTAAACTTTAATTATGATAAAACAAACAATCTTTGTTTAAGACTTAAACACTAACAAGAATCAGATTAAGAGATAATGATTGTGTGTGTGCAGAAATCTCACCAAATATATATATTCACACAAACACTTATACATTCCTGAACCTAACATGCAACTAGGATCCAATTAAGCTTTTAAAAGAGTAATGTTACTCACCTGAAAGAAATGAAAAGCAGAGCTTCCAGATTTATTTTGAAAAGTCTTGAAAACCTTTAAACTTTTTAAAACTGGAAAATTGCTTTGCTTTTAGGAACCGAGTTGTTTTGATGAAGACTTGAGTTACTGAAGCTTTAAAACTTATTTTTAAATAAGATCTACATGTATGCAGCTGCTTTGAATTCCAGATTTGAAATGATGTAGGCATTTGATTTTTGAGATGGTGACAGGTTGTTGTTTCTGGAAAAATTGAAAGTGGTATGCAGGCTTGATATTGGAAGTGGATTACAGGTTTTAATGCTTCAGGTTTTAATAACGAAGATGAAATTTCAAGCTTTGCTCTTGTTTCTGGTTTTATGAAGTATTGATTCATATTTGCTTTTGAAAATGAAAATAGAAAAAGAGAAGAAGATAAGAGAACATATGTATTTATAAAGGATGAAATTTGATTTTATTAAAATAAAAGAAAAACTAAAATAAATGACACTTGTAAAAGAAACTAACATTTGTCACTTACCTTGTTTATTATCTAAACACATGTTAAATTAAGTTCTAAAATGTTTACATTTGTCTTTTAAGGTTAATTAGTTATAATTAAATGTTAATTAGTATTTAGTTAATATGTTAAATATAGTTTATGCCTAATTAATTAGTTATATGTAATTAAAGTTTTAATATAAGAATATGCTTAAGTAATTAGTATATAAGGATATATATATATGTATTGATAAATTTAAAAGGAATAAAACAACTATTTATATAAATAAAAGTTATACAAATATTATAAAATCCAAGACAATGTAAAATATCTATACTTTGAAGTTCAAAACTTTAAATTCAAATTCAAATTCTAAAATTCAATTTTGAAATCAAGTTATATATATACCTATATAACTACATGATTCAATTTCGAAAAACAAACTATTTTATTAAAATCTATATGTTAAAAACAATACCTTATTATTATTGTTTAAAAATAACTCATTATCAATTTAAAATAATTATAAAAGAATTATTTCTTTATTAATAAATTATTTATTTTATCAAACTATATTTAAAAAGAAAACAAAACAAGCCTTATTGTTTGTTTGTTTAAATTTAAACTCAAAATCAATTTAAACAAATTAAACATTTTATCTTAACAATTTAAAATCATATAGTTATTTATAAAATATCTTTTAAAAGTTTAACTTTAAATAAGTCATAATTCCCAATTTACCAAAGATATATATATATATTAGAAAACAAGATTTATTCATTTATTAAATTTAAAACAAAGTTTATCTATTTACAATGTATACGTATTCTATATACATTATAAATAGAAAACAATTTATTAGCTTTTAAAAGATAAAATCTATAATTAAATATTTATTAAGGGAATCTTATTAAATCAATTCAAATTTATTAACAAAAATTATCAAATTAATTTAATTTTAATTCAGATTATTAAATTGATACTGCCTAAAATTCTAGGTCATCACATATACATAGACATACACACATGCACACACACACACACACACACACACACACACACACACACATATATATATATATATATATATAATTATAGATGCATTGTTTGGGAGATATATATATTAGTTTGGTATATCTGACTTGGGGCAACTAGATAGTGCAAGGCACTTCAAGAATGAATCACGATCCACATGGGGACGATAATACTTCGGTGTTGTGTATACATGTGGGAAGGGTGTATGTGGGGTGCTTGAATCCGGATTTTTTATCCATAGACAACTGGATGATATCAATTTTGTAAAAGGAATCCATTGTACCACTGGAACGCACAACCTGCAGATGTGGTTTCGGAGTTGGGGCGAAGAGAGATTTGGACGTCAATCTAGAGTAGGTCATAAGTTGTTGCGTTGCACAGACGAGTGCTGCGATAGGACCTACAGGCCCATTTCTTTTGAGATTTTAGTTTTCAAAGGAGTCCACAAGTTAGTTATGGCTCTCGATAGGTCTCTTGGTAGCTAATGGCAATTCGGTCTGAGTATCGACGATAGATATTCGTATTCTGATTTTGGATATGGGGATGTTATGTTAGCAGCTTTGTTATATCGTTGTATTTGTTTTGCTTGTAGATGCTTCAATACGGATTGAGAGATCTATGGCACCATTGTTTATGAAGTGTAGTATTACCCTCACACTCATTTTTTTATATTTAGTGGCATGACTTGTTATAGCAGGTACTATTGTAATTAAAGAAAATATGTTATTTATTATCCTAACTTGTTGGTGTATGGATAAAGTAGGAGAAAGTATTATTAGTACTACCCATTAATCCTTGCAAACATTTATTAGATGTATATTGGTTGCATATATATACAAGTATTTAGAGATAGTTCCCCTCACACTATGATTTATGTCTGTCCTTTGTTTTGTCTGTCTGTTTATATCATAACAACGCTCGGGTACTCTATTGAGTAGTTTGGAAGTCAGATGCTTTTGGGGGTAGGCTTACAGGACAGCTGGAGCATTTTGGAGGAATGAAGTCGATATTGGATATATATACTTGTTGATGGTGTAGTACATGGCAGACAGAATATTTTGTGCATGAGATTTGTGATATCAAATACTATGTTCAGTTCTCCATATGAACGATGTTAACATATTTTGACTTTCTATATTGATATTTATTTATCAACTACTTCCGTTAGTGCAGTCTCTTGTATATTATTTATCCTGTTATGTTCTTGTATATTCAGTATATTATATGTTATCCTCCAATTGTGAGATTGTATTGATGTGCCTTGGTATGGTGTTTTTTTAAATTTTTACCTCACTGAACTGTCTTTTGTGGTATTCGGGAGTCATACATGGTCATTGGACGTTGACTTAGGGTATTACGAAGGGTAGGTCATCACAGTTGGTATCTGAGTTTAGGCTTAACGCTCAAGACCAAGTAGACCAGTTTGAGTTAAATAATCTGGTAGATGGAGATACGTTGAGAGAGCGTGCTAGTATTTTTTCTATTATATTATTTCCAAACACCGCTTGTATCTTGAACTTTGATTCACTCGCTACTGGCTAGGTATCTACTTCTAAGGCTATTTATATAAATATGATTAGTATTACCCATTATCCTTGCTCACGTTTATTAGATGTATATAAGTTGCATGTATATACAAGTCTTAGATATAGTTCCCCTTACATCATGATTTATGTCTGACCCTTTTTTTCTTCTGTTTATGTCATGACAATCCTCGGGTACTCGATTGAGTAGTTTGAAAGTCAGGTGCTTTCATGGGTAGGCTTACAGGATAGTAGGAGAATTCTACAGGCATGAAGTCGATATTAGATATATACACTTGTTGGTGATGTAGGATATCATAGACATGCCATTTTGTATATGAGGCTGTGATATCAGATACCCTGTTCAGAACTCCATATGAATGAAGTTAATGTATTTTGACTTTCTATATTGATATTTATTTATCAGATGCTTTCGCTAATGTTGTCTCTTGTATGTTGTTTATCCTATTATGTTAAAGTATATTCAATATATTATATGTTATCTTCCCATTCTAAAATTTATTGATGTGCCATGGTTTGGTGTTTTGTTTTAATTTTTACCCAGGATGGACTATCTTTTATGAGATTAAGTAGACCAACTTAGGCTCAACACTCAAGACCAAGTAGACCAGCTTGAGTTAAGCAACCTGGTAGATGGAGGTACGTTGATAGAGCATACTTTTATTTTTTTCTACTATATAATACTGCATAAACCCTTTTTTCAGCTGAACTTTAATTTATTCAGTCGCTGTGGCTAAGGTATCTTCTTTTAAGGCTATCTGTATATGCTGATGAGGTGCACGAGCGACTAAGGATAGGTAGTTTAAGATTCCTAATTGGTTTAGAGACTATTGGAATATCGCGAGGGATGTTTCATCGTAAACGAGCATTCCAGTGGATATGATAGGTGTTGAAGGTAGTGCAGCCCTTTGGGAATGGTGGTGGAAAGGGTTAAGGAGAAGTCTATGGATTGGATTGATTCTTGATGTCACTTTGAGTCTAAGTTTATTATTGATATCAAAAAGGGCATGCAACTCAAGCATTTCATCCATTTGCAGTAGGGTAGCTTGTCATTAAAGGAGTGTATTAGCTAATTTAAACTTTTGGCTAAATTGAGAGTGGAGATTGTTATTACTCCTTTGAAGTAGGGAAGGAAGCTTGCATAGGCTCTTAATGCATGGATTTGGGGATTATTTCTTAGTCATATCCCATACCTGATCCCTCGTATTATAGGTTTCCTTGGTTGTTAAGCAAAGGTATGGGTGACTGAGTTAGTGCATAAGTTTTCAAGTAGGTTGGGATTGTTCGATGAAGTGTAACTTAGATTCCGTCTCCAAGTAGAATTCGGTGGTTGTCCAGAAATGAGAACGACTGAGTGGATGACTTCTAAATTTTGAATTGAGTCATTCGTATTAGAAATGTTTGACCTTGAGTTAGAAAATCTTATGTGATGGGATTAATCCCATGAGCTACATTGGTGTTTTTTAAGGATCGGTCCATTTACGTACTTGTTCTTAGTCCCTAGTTTTAGCATGGGGTTTCTAGGTGATTTACACATGTTAAGCAAGGTTTTTCACTCAATTCTTAAAGGTGAGTACTTGAGTCGGATTCTTGAGGCGACTTTAAGATTTTTGAAGCACAACTCAAGTCATGCAAGGAAATTTCAATGGTCGAATCAAGGAGCCAAATCGAAATTCGAATAAAAGGAATCAGTTGGTCGACCCTAGTTTAACAAAGAAACCTTTCAAGCGAACAAAGGATTGGATCAGCCATCGTATATTGTTCTAGATGATCTTTATTCATTACAAATTATGTGTATATGTATAGTATAGCAAGGATAGCTAGGGATAGTTCGAGAAGGACTTCTCGACTAGTTTTGTGATGATTCGGATAATCTTCTAAGTGACGATATCGCAGTACACTTATTATATTAACCTTATTATTATTGCGCAGTCGAGGTGAGTATGAACCCAAACGACCTAAGCATTTGTAGATTGTCATTTAATAATTTCATTGGTTAAGTTTTCTCCTAAGGCGAATGAGTTTGTAACCACCTGCCCTTCAAGAGACCTGAAGAATCCATAAGCAGATTTTCAAATTCCACAAAAGACAGCTTATCGGAGAAAGGAAGAAAGAAAAAGAAACGAAACACTATACTAAGACATATAATCTCATAGCGAAACGATAACGTATAATATACTGAATATACATGAACAGAGCAGGGACAATATATAAGAGAGTGTATTAGCAAAAGCAACTGATAAGAAAATATTAATACAGAAAGTCAGAATACATTAACATCCAACAATATGGAGTTATGAATAAATATCTGATACACCAGGTCACGTATAGAAATAATAGGTCCCTTATGTACTACTAAAAATACCAAGTATACATATAAAAAATATTGATGTTGCACCTCTAAGATGCTCCAACTGTGCCTCTTGATAATGTATACCCCAAAAGCACGCGATTGCCAAACTACTCAATCGAGTACCGAAGAGTTGTCATGACATAAACCGACAAAGACAAAATGTGGGTCAGACTTAAAGTCTAGTATGAGGGGAACTATCTCAAAATACCATATATCAAAACTATATGCAAATAAATAGGAAATAATTAAACCACAACTGGCCCTTTTCACAAACGTGGCACAGGGGTAATTTGAACTGTTTATAAAAAAGTAAAGTAAACATATCCAAAAGATAGGAAATCATATCATAACCTGGTCTTCTCCTGTATTCAACGAGTCAACACAACTAATATAACATGACTGATACATAACATTCAATATCGATTGGATAATCCAATACACGAATGCAGAGACAATACAACTATTGCAATACAATCATATCCTAGAATACACAACAATATCATCAACTAACTAATATAACATGCACAATCATAACGATGCATGATGAATAGTGTGTGTAAATTGATACTCATCATTGTTGATGAGTGAAATCCAAAGTGGACATTAAGCGTGATTCAATGATCCCTATGTAAGGTCCATAATAAATAGACTCAATACCTAATTATACCATAGAACCCAAGCCGCATCCAGCACCTCATATCAAGCATAAGTGATATATGACCTACTCTAGATATCCGACACCTATATAGATCTCACTGCAATACAATGATTTCCGTTGAGGGTCAAAAATAAACAAAGTCGGTACCTAGTTGTACCATGAACCCTAAGTCGCATCTTGATTGAATGAACTCATGTTGATCTCACTGTTACCTATATCGAGCATAAGTGATATATGACTTACTTTAGATATCTGAAACCTATGTGGATCTCACCGCACCCCATATCGAGGATAAGTGATAAATGATCCACCCATAGATGATCATCACCATCTCCCCATTAGTCATTGTGGATTCCTAAGAAAATTCGCATAATGTCTCTACAAAGGAGAATGACGGACGTGTCCCGTATAATACTCTACCGGGTCCATAAAGGAACAACAATACCGTGTGTGTGGGTATGTATCAAAACGTAACGCCACACGATAAAACATGCCCATCACAAATGAAGACTGATATCTCATCATCGTCTGTCTATACGGATGGTCACTACTGAAAGACCACTAGTATACATGGGATCTAATTAAGGCATATACGATTTATGATCACTAACATAAGGTCACTACAATGCATAGTCACTAATATAAGACCAATACAATTTATTAAGTACCTTGAGTCAAAGCCCGAGGGTATGAATTTACTTCGTCGATCATGTAAGCTCCTTAAATGTAATCGTGACAAATCATTGTGCTGATCTCGTACTTAATCGTTGTTGATCCCATAAGAACCACTTTAACTTTGCACCCGGATCTCGAGCTTCGCCTTGCATTCCACTTTTATGAGTAGCCCGAACCCATGTCAAGACCTTATGAAGAACCACACATGAACGGGGAAGGAATTCTGCGAAGACACTCTTAACACGGGGGTTTATTCGATTGGGACTCAGATTCAATCGACTGAGCTTGGTTGATTGAACTAGATTCCCCAATCTTCTATTTAAGACCCCAACTTAGAATTAATTTATACTCTCATTCAGTCAACTGAACCTCTCCCTCGGTCGACCGAAATATGCAAGTCCCAAGCAGTAAGCCTGGAAAGGTACAACCCTCCTTAAATGATCGTCGATTCGTGTGTCGTTTCCTCCGATGCTTCGCCCGATGAGTTTCCTAGCATTCATAGTATGCCTTTACCGCATCGAATCTTTCAGAGTTCATTGGTCGATGTTCTAGAAGTGGTCTCTTAATTATTTGTAAATTGATTTCGATATGAATCCTACTCTTTTTCGTATAATCTCGCAGAGACGATTTCGACGACATAAGCTCCTCTAACACGTCCAAATGAACTCAATTAACTTTATCGCCTCACGTGATGCTCACAAGTGTGCCGATACACCTACTTGTGCGTGCATATGCACACATGTATAAGCAAACATGTAAAACTTCAAAAACAACGTTTCGAGCTTCACTGGAGCTATTACTCGACTGACACTCTCTTATGCATATTAGCGCACTTAGTGGTTGCTATGGCTACATAAGATTGCTCATAATGTGATTGTACACATACGGACATTCCCATATGCATAAATAATTATTTACACATATAAACAAACATTATCATCGATCCACACTATTTAAAAATCTAATTATGATACAAGCATTGTATTGATTACTATATAACTCCAAATACACGTATACGTGTACTTATCAGTATACATATACACATATTTAAATAAAAATTTGATTATTTAATAATCAAATCTTACATTTATTTATCAAATATTTTATATAAAATTCAAATCTTCTTTTCTTCTATTTTATAAAATCATTCCATTATTTTATAAAATACATGACGAGCTTACAAATCATTTAAAGCTCTTATACTACTTAATTCATTCATCAAAAGCTAAGTATTCATCTTATAATAATTTTATAAAACGTTGTAAACACTTTATAAAATAATTCCTTCTTACTATTTTATAAAATCTTATACTTTTATAAAATACATCTGCTATATTATTTTGTAAAATCTCATAATTTTATAAAATACTTCCATTATAT
Organism: Allium cepa; assembly: GCA_030765085.1. Classification (NCBI taxonomy): domain Eukaryota; kingdom Viridiplantae; phylum Streptophyta; class Magnoliopsida; order Asparagales; family Amaryllidaceae; genus Allium; species Allium cepa. Next base: position 537,528,706 of record CM060934.1, on the reverse strand, counting down.
TATTTAGTAACATCTCATACTTTTATAAAATACTTCCTTTATACTATTTTATAAAATATCTTATATCTTATATTTTATAAAAAGGGCATTTCACTAGAAGGACAAACTTTGTAGTCCAACTAGTTTCTAGGAAACACATCCACAGAAATTAATTTCAAGGCCAAAGTCAACAAAATAATTACTTTTAAGGACAAAGTCCGCAGTCTAATTACTTTCAAGGACATAATTTCATAGGTTTTTAGGCTTTAGAAACTAATTATTTTTCATTTTATCCTTAAAAGTGGTTATTTCAGTTGTGTGTCCTAGAAACTAATTGCACTTGCTAAATAGGCCCTTGTGGCTAATTTCCACTTATAAAAATATCATCTTTGTTATTTTATAAAATCTCACTTTATTTTATAAAATGCATCATTTTTACTATTTTATAAAAACTCATTCTAGTTTATGAAATATATCACAACTATAAAATTATTTATTTGCTTAAATAATATTTATAAGCTCTAATTAAGCTTCATTAAGCCTCTATTCACTTTAATAATAAATGTAGAGCCCTTAACTTTTTTGATTAGCTTACTAACTTCATTATGTAAAATATTCTATTATTTTATAAAATCATTTCTTCTCTTAAATAACATTTATAAATATTAATTAAGCTTCATTAGGCCTTTAACCACTTTAATTATAAGTGTAGAGCTCTCGACCTACTTAATTAGCCTACTAACTTTTATTAAATTAAAATGGTTTTATTAGCGCTTTCTAATGACATGTATATCATTACGTTACTCAGTTAATCTCTAATCAAAACAAACATCACAACATGTTCTTTAAGGTTTCTAATAATTAATGTGATGATATAAACATGTTCAAGGCATAAACATAAGCCTAATTACATTACTAGTATTCTCTAAATCATCCCTTATCATTTCAAAATTACAAATAAACAAGTATATGAAGTATAACATGTAAATAAGTAAGAGAATCATTTTGCTCACCTCTTCTTCTCCAAACCAAGCTCAAAATCATCAAACCCCAATCCAAGCTTACTTTAAGTTCAAGATCTCCATCTAAACTTCACTTCATGCTAATTCCTTCATGGGTTTTGTAGAGAATTGGGAGAGAGTATTTATGGTTATTTTTATTTGATTTTAGGAAATTTATTTTAAGGTCTAGGGCTTGGGGAATAAAGGGTGATTATGAAAAGATTAGGAGAGACGAAGAAGAAACTAACATGAATGGGAAGTAAATAAGAGGAAGTGGAAGGAGTTAGCCACTTATAGGCAACTAATGGGCTTAGCCCAAATTCTCTTCATCTAACAGTATTTATTCCGAAAATTATCGACTCCAAACATAGACAAGTATATGCACATTTTTCTTATCTTGAAAAAGTGGTCTCATCAATGGATGTCTCGAGACTCAATTCATCCATCTTTGAAAAATCGAGTATAATAGGCATTCCATCGACTAACGATTCAATATTTAAACAAAATATTTAAATATTCAATTGTTAAGGTTGCGTGGTCATACATTCTCCTCACCTAAAAGAATTTCATCCTCGAAATTCCTGTGAGTATCAGAAAGTAAAAGGACTAACCAAAAATTCTCATGTCTAAACCTCGAAAGTCCCAACAGTACTTCCTTTACACAGCCAACGTTACGAAAACTCCCGAATTAAAATACATCTCACATCTAGAAAATGTGGGATAAAAACCTACAGTATCCCACATTTTCCAAAAATACACACCTCTTTCTAAGAAAATTTGTCACCATTTAAATGCAAGTTTCAACAATTAGGCATTCAAATAGCTATATTTTAGTTCTCAACTACCTAATTATACTATACAAAGAGGATTATAAACCAATTTTAGGGTAGCAACCAATACTATCACAACCACACATGAGTAAAAATGAAAGAGTAACCTCAAATAAGTCAGTTAGCATGGACTTCAAGTCACATCAAAAGGTAGTAGACTCATATAGATCCCATCTAGACCCCATAGTGGGAATGAATGTTATGTAATCTATTTCAGATAGCCATCGCTATCATTTTCCAATCATACTTTAACTATGAAATTGTAACTACCATACAAGCAATCAAACACATAAGACAAGCAACAATCAATCAATAACAATCGACAAAAATAAACAACAAGCAACCATCAACTAGTAGCAAACAATGATAAGCAAAATAACCAGCATACAAATTATTAAACATGCAAGCAAGTAATCAACAAAAATTAACAATAAAAATCTGATAACGACAAAATCAAACAACAACATACGACATTAAACATTAGCAAGCAAACATGAGAAATGGCAAAAAATAGCAAGCAGCAACAGTTGTCAAAAATCAAAAATTAACAATCAACATACAAGTAATATAATAACAACCAATCAATAATCAACAAAAAGCATACAAAGCAATAGATAATTCAGAAAGAGTCTATATCGACATGCATGGTAACCAATCAGTAGTCAAATATATATGTCAAGCCATAAACTCCAATGAGTCTGCTCAACCTTCAAAAGGAATACACGCCTAAGTGGTGTAATCCCTTTCGTGAATATAATACATGAACGACTACTACACCATCTGCTACGAAATAAAAACTTATATGATATGCAAGATCATCAAGTTTTGAAATTCTCGAATAAATCCAGAAATCAACGCCTTAACTCACCTTTTCTTCCAAACAGAACTCATTCTCCAAAGGAGAAAATCCTACTAATTAAATTACCATTAAATGAAAATCTACAATTCCTTGGATTTTCTTGGGTTCAAACTCATCTCAACCGCACAATGTTAATGAGGATATACTAAGTGTATCACGACGCTTGCCTAGGCAAGAACCATATTGCCACTTAGAAGTTTATTCGAATCTTCACAAAACTAGTCGAGAAGTCCTTTCCCAAACTATTCCAAGCAACCTTAACTGTATTATATTTATAATTTACAATAACTAAGAATCACCAAAATGACATAATGCTCATTCCAACCCTTCGTTTGCTCGCAAGGTTCATTTGTTAAATTAGTGTCGGCCACCTGACTCTTCTCGTGCGAACTCTGATCTGGTTCCTTGATCCAACTACTGAAACTCTCTCACACGACCCGAGTTGTGATTTGAAAATCTCTCGGCCATCTCAAGGATCTAACTCAAGTGCTCGCCTTTAAGAATCTAGTGAAAGACCATTGCTCAACTGGTGAAAATCACCTAGGAACTCTACGCTCGAACTGGGGATTGGAAACTGGTACATGAATCGACTGACCCTTAGAAAATACTTTTTCAATACATTGGATTACTCTCATTGCCTAATTACAAACACAAAGATAAAAAATTTAAACAAGAACGACTCCACAGAAAGTGTTAATAATTCACCCGCTCAGTCTTTACTCATTACTAGGAAACTACCGGATCCTATTTGGACGTAAATCCAAGTGGCACTTCATCGGCCGACTCCACTCAACCCCAAAGCTCATGCATCGAGTTAGAATGATAGTACTCTCGACCGTTACAAAACCCTCAATACCCACCGCCATTGCACTGTATCCCGTCTACGCATCCTGATAACCCGATAAAGCTACCTTAGCTAGAAGCGATATAAATAAATCATAGTTCCGAAGACAAGTGATATAAGCAATATTATATAGTAGAAAAGTGTAAGTATGCTCTCTCAATGTATCTCCTTCTACCAGTTTTCCTAACTCAAACTGGTCTACTGGGTCCTGAGTGTTGAGTATAAGCTCCAATACCAAATGTAACAACCCGCCCTTTATGAAACCCGAAAAATCCATAAACTGATTTTTTTGAATTCTACAAAAGACAGCTTTGTCGGGAAAGGGATGAAAGAAAAAGAAACAAAACACGATCAAGGCAATACGATATAATCTCACAGCAAAATGATTACATATAGTATGCTGAATATACATGAACAGAACATGGACAATATATAAGAGACCGCACCAGCGGAAGCATCTTATAAATAAGTATCAATACAGAAAGTCAAAATACATCAACTCCTAACATTATGGAGTTTTAAATAATATCTGATATAACAATCTCATATACAAATAACAAGTCTGTCATGTACTATTAAAAAATCAAGTATACATAACAAAAATATCGATACGGCACCTCCAAGATGTTCTAAGTGTGCCTCCTAATAGCGTGTTTCCCAAAAGCACGTGAATCCCAAACTACTCAATCGAGTGCCCGAGAGTTGCCATGACACAAACAGACAAAGACAAAACATGGGTCAGACTTGAAGCCTGGTGTGAGGGAAACTATCTCAAAATATTGTATATTAAAGCTATATACAAATAAACAAGAGACAATTAAACCACAACTATCCCTCTCTACAAACGTGGAGCAGTGGTAATCCTGACTGTCCATAAACAAGTAAAGTAAACCTATCCAAAACATAGGAAATCACACCACAACATGCTCTTCTTCTTTAATCAAAGAGTCAGCACAACTAATATAATGTGACTGATACATAACATTATATATTAATTGGGTAATCCAATATACAAATCCAAACACACAAAAAATATTGTAATACAATCATATCCTAGAATGCACAACAGTGTCATCAACCAACTAATATAGCACGCACAATCATAATGATGCATGTCGAATAGTGTGTGTAAATCGATACTCGTAATTGTTGATGAGTGAAATCCAAAGTGGGCATTAACTATGATTCAATGATCCCTATGTAGGGTCCATACAATAAATAAAGTCAGTACCTAAGACCCCGAGCCACATCCAGTGTGATCGAACTTGTGTAGGTATCACCGCACCCCATGTAAAGCATAAGTGATATATGACCTACTCTAGATATCCGACACCGATATATATATCTCACTGCAATCTAATGATTTCTATTAAGGGTCCAAAATAAATAAAGTTAGTACCAAATCATACCACAGACCCCGTGTTTTATCCTGATTGAATGCATGTAGATCTCACTGTACCCCATATCGTGCATAAGTGATATATGACGTACTCTAGATATCTAAAACCAATGTGGACCTCACCATACCCCATATAGAGCATAATTGATATAGGACCTACTCTAGATATCTGAAACCTATGTGGATCCACCCGTAGGTGATCGTCATCATCTCCTTTTTAGTCATCATGGATTCCTAAGAAAATTCACATAATGCCTATACAAAGGATAACACGGGCGTGTGCGGTATGATACGCTATCAGGACCATAAAGGAACACTAATACCATACGTACATACATACATTGCATATAAATATACATACATACATATATATATATATATCAAAATATAACGTCACATAATAAAATATGCTTATCACAAACGAAGACTGATATCTCATCATCGTCTATCTATATGGATGGTCAATACTGAAAAACCAATAATATGCATGGCCACTAATATAACGCCAATACGATGTATGATCACTAATATAAGATCAATACCATGCACGGTCACTAATATAAGGCCAATACAATTTATCAAACTATACGTAGTTCAAGTCAAAACCCGAAGGTATGAATTTACTTCGTTTGATCATGCACGATCGTCGGACGTGATCGTGGCCAATCATCATGTCGATCCCGTGCTCGATCATTGTTAATCCCATAGGAATTACTTTAACATTCGCATTCAGATCTCGAGTTTCGCCTTGCATTCCACTTTGCCAAGTAGCCTAAAGCCTTTTCAAAGCCGTTCCAAGACCTCATGAAGAACTGCACATGAACGGGGAAAGGAATTCCCCAAAGACATTCTCAACCCAAGGGTTCGGTCGAATGGGGCTCTGATTCAGTCGACTGAACTAGATTTCCCTACTCTTATATTTAAGGTTCCCCCTCAGGATTGATTTGTGCTCTCATTTAGTCGATTGAACCTCTCCCTCAGTTTATTGAAATTTCCATGTCCTAAGCAATAAGCCTGAGACAGGTACAAACCCCCTAAACAGTGCTGATTCGTGTGCCGTTTCTTTCAATGCTTCACCTGATGAGTCCTTTAGCTCCTATAGTCTTCCTTTGCTGCATTGAACCTCTTTCGGAGTTCATTTGTTGATGTTTTAGAAGTGATCTCTTAAGTATTCAAAAACTAATTTCGATATGAATCCCTCTCTTTTCTGTATATTCTCACAGGAATGATTTCAACGACCTAGGCTCCTCTAACATGCCCAAATAAACTCAACCAACTTTCTCACCTCATGTGATGCTCACATATGTCGATACACCTTCTCGGGAATGCATATGCATGCACGTATATGCAAACATGTAAAACTTCAAAAACCACGTTTCGAGCTTCACCGAAGCGATTACTCAATCTGGCGCTCTCTCATGCAAATTAGCGTACCCAGTGGTCGCTATGGCTACATGAGATTGCTCGTAACATAATTGTATATAAAAAAGTCCCATATGCATATATAATTATTTACACAAATAAACAAACATTATCCTCATCCAAATTATTCAACAATTCTAATTATGATACAAGCACTGTATTGATTATTGTATAACTCCAAATACACGTACACATATACTTATCCATATACATATACCTGCACATATATTTAAATAACAATTTGATTATTTAATGATCAAATCTTACTTCTATTTATCAAATCTTTTCTATAAAAGTTAAATCTTCTTTTCTACTATTTTATAAAATCATTTAATTATTTATCAAATATAAGACTAGTTTATAAATCATTTTAAGCTCGTATAATACTTAATTCCTTTATCAAAAGCTAAATGTTCTCTTAGAATTATTTTATAAAACGTTATAACCACTTTATAAAATAATTCCTTCGAATTTATTTTATAAAATCTTATACTTTTATAAAATAATTCCTCAGTATTATTATGTAAAATCTCATGCTTTTATAAAATACTTCCTTTATATTATTTTATAATATCTCATGCTTTTATAAAATATCACCTTTATACTATTCTATAAAATCTTTTTTATTTTACAAAATATGTCATCATTACTATTCTATAAAATCTCATTTTATTTTGTAAAATGTATCGTTGGTACTATTTTATAAAATCTTATTCTATCTTATGAAATATATCACGCTTATAAAATTATTTATTTTCTTAAATAATAACTACAAGTACTAATTAAGCTTCGTTAAGACTCTAATTACTTTAATAATAAGTGTAAGCCTTAACTTGCTTATTTAGCTTATTAACTTCATTTTATAAAAATATTCCATTATTTTATGAAAGCATGTCTTCTCTTAAATAACATTTATAAATACTAATTAAGCTTCATTAGGGCTCTACACCCACTTAATTAGCCTGCTAATTTTTCTTAATTAATTCAAATGGTTTAATTAATGCTTTCTAATGGCATAAACATCATTACATTACTCAATTAATCTCTAATCGAACCAAATATCACTCACCATCATCCAATTAACTCAAAATTCATTCTAGGGTTTGCTAACTTTTCAAAACATGATCTTTAAGGTTTATAATAAATATTGTGATGGTATAAACATGTTCAAGGCATAAACATAAGCCTAATTACATTACTAACATTCTCTAAGTCATCCCATATCACATCATAATCATTAATAAACAAATATATGAAGTATAATATGTAAATTAAGTAAGAAGATCATTTCACTCGTCCCTTTTTCTCCAAAAAAAGCTCAAAATCATCAAAACCCAAATCCAAGCTTACTTTGAATTTGAGATCCATATCTAAACTCCACTTCAAGCTAATTCCTTTGTGAGTTTTGTAGAGAATATAGAGAGAGAATTTATGGTAATTTTTATTTGATTTTAGGAAATTTGTTTGAAGGGCTTAGGGACTAAAGAGGGATTAAGAGGTGATTTTGAAAAGATTAGGAGAGGAGGAGAAGAATTTAACGTGAATGAGAAGTGATTGAGAGGAAATGAAAGGAGTTAACCATTTATAGGCAACCAATGAGCATAGCCCGAATTCTTTTCATCCGAAACTATTCGTCCCTGAAAATTATCGATTCCAAACATAGGCAATTTACACTCATTTTTCTCGTATCGAATTGGTATGCCTCCAATTACTAAAGAAGAAAAAATTATTTTCCTTTCTATTTTGTTAAAATGTGAGAAAGCATAGTGTAGAGCTCGCTTTATTATTTCTTGTATTTTACAAGTGTGTTTATTGTTTTTGATGAAAACATGTTTATTTGAGATGCTACTTGCATTAGAGATGCCTGTTGCACTGTTTGTTGTAAAGTGTTTATTCAAGATGCTTGTTGCACGATTTGATATAGAATATTTATTTGAGATGCTTGCTATATATGATTTAGCATGCTTAAATTCATGATAGTATTGTAATTTTGTTTGATCCTCTTGGTTGAGTACATGATTAGGTACATGGAAGTAGATATGCGCTATTGGGACGCTCATTCGCTCAAATTTGCATCCAAATGGCATGCTCTTCCTGTAAAAGAGGTACGTAAGGTCAGTAGTGTAGATGTCATGGATGTATATGCTTGTATGTCCTTAGAAATGAGATGCCACAATATGGAATGCCTCAAATATGAGATGTATATATGTGTGTTGTATTGGGATTTTTTTTCAGAGCTAGCCATGCAAAGGAGGTACTGTCGAATTTTTCCAAAACAAGAGGGGCTTTAAAATCCGATGGGTTGGAGGTATAATTTGTGCTTCAAATTTTTGGTTGGTTGGGTTGCATTGTCATACTCATAGGAATTTTGAAGATGAATTTCTTTAACCTACATTTTTTAACAAATGGATATTGAAAAAAATTAAGTATCAGATCGATCATTAATTGAAGGTCCAAAATCTTACTTTCACATGCAAGCGAATAAAGATTCGAACGGCTTCCATTAAGTTTGAATTGATGTTGTGAATCAGAATGAGTATTAATATCGTTATATTTGGAGTCTAGACATTTTTACAATTTATGCATTGTTGTGTTTATTTGTAAAAACACATGTGTATTCAAGTCTATTAAGATGTCAACCAACGGCTTATGTTTCTAGAATGAGGCCTTCATTATGAGATGCACGGTTGAAGAATTTTTAGAATCAGGTGGTCCGAGGGTCAAAACAACCTCAAAATACATGAAATTATCATCATGGAATGCCACCTTGGATGGAGATGAAATTTATATCATCGAGATCGAAAAAATGAGGTGATGTGCACTGATGAATTTCTTGACGATCCGATGTACCATATGATCGAATGAGATCAAACGTATGGTGGATTATTTAAGTAATGAAATAAATACATACACATGCACGCGCACGCCGCGCACACATGTGTATACACACACACATACACACACATACTGCTCACATCCACTCTAACTTTTCCTCTTGTCCCCTTTCCTCTTTTATAATATCTACTCTCCATGATATCTACAATCTCCCTTTTCTTAAAGATGATTTCAAAAGTGTCCTCTTTCTTCTTCTATAACAGATCCTCCTTTATGTGGCTCACCGAAGGGGTTCTCGTGGAGCTAAGTAGGCGAGGCAAGATGAGGCTACATGAGTTGATGAAGAGGAGTTGTCAAAAATTGGATTTTGGGTAAGGTAGTTCGAAAGGGGAAAGGGAGGTACAATTTTGCTTGCCTTGGTCAGAGCAGCGCGCTGGTGGTGATGAAGAGCGACATAGGTCGACGAGGCAGCGATGGGCGGCGGTCAAACGACGATCAAGGGTTTGGGTTTGGTACAGTCGTGATTATTTAGGAGGCCTGAGGTTATAGTGTTGGTGTGGATGGGCTCAACTTGCGATGGGGATGACATTGGTGCTAGGTGGAGGTGTTCTGGCATCCCCTAGCGATATCGGCGGCGGTGAGTAACTTTGACAATGGTGTTAAAGGGGGATTTTTAATTTGAGAAGGAGAGGAATTAAAATAATTAAGGTAATTAACTATTAATTATTTTAATCAATCTTTATTCATATTTAATTCGTATCATTTACATACGAGGTACGATTGAGATGCGGTCTTCACTGTTGTACTCTTATGGAGATTATCTATGATGTGGCATAGGTTTGGATAGAATGTAGACACTTGATAAATTATGGTTCAAGTAAACAAAATTATAACTCTTGTGACGACCGCCCATGACTCCCGCACCAAACAAGGAAATAGTGCGCTGTAAAGAGTGCCAGGCCGCCATGGACGATCATCAGGGTAGGGTAAACACAGAATAGTCTATCATATTACTCACAGCGCATGGATAAAATACAATAGAAAATATACATAGTGAAGCTCCATAGAACAGAATCTCTCATATAAACTCACAATAGTTTGGTACAACAATCTGAAAAGTCAATACATCAAGCCTCACTACATATTACTCAGATAATCATATAAGCAGCGGAACATCCAGTACATATAGTAAGAAAACAATATGCAAAAGCCTCCAGCTCGTCTTTGTCATCAACAGCGTTGGTCACTAAGAACAGCACCTGTCACCTGCTACCTAGTCTGCCCATCCCAAAACGGATGAACAGCCCAAGGTAATAAGAGTTGAACATAAAACCTTGAGTCAGACAAAAGTCGTAGTGAGCAGTAAATCAACTATCAAACATACCAAAAGAGCATAAAGGGTAAAAAGGAATAGCAACCCAACCATCCCACTCCACCTCTTTCTACAGTGATAGCCCCCAGACCCACTAAGCAGAAACAACATAGCAAAGCAGACAATTAAAGTAAAGCAATTATCACTCGGGTCAAGGTCGATGTTTTCCAAGCACAAACCCCCAAGGCCTAAACCAAGATCAGATAAGCACCCAGAAAACATCGCTCTTGAGACCGAATGATGGTTCAACCAACATCCATGACTATGGCTATCACTGTTATCATTGCCTCGATTTCACCGTTAATTGAATGACCGGCCCATTATTTCATCCGTCCGCCAAGGGCTAATGGTAACCCCGGTTCTAGACATAACTCCGCACGTCGTCGTGACCCGTGTCTAGGACTATCGAATCTGCCCAGAGTACTAACACGTCATCGTAACCCGTGCCTGGGATGTCGTCGTGACGCTTCCCAACGTACTCTTGCTTTGAGCATGCTAGAACCTTCAACAACGATGAAATCTCAGCCTTCTAGTCATCCTCCTCGACGACTATTCACATACTAGCTCAAGCGTCTCTCGAGCCAACCATTATCAACAAACTCGAACCATATCACCGAGTTATCAACATACTTGGAATGATCCCGTCTGGATTAAACCAAGGCTATCTCATATCATACTTTGCTTCATCGCATCATAGCAAAGTCCCATCTCAACATCATGCTTTGCCTCATCACATCATAGCAAAGTCCCATCTCAACATCATGCTTTGCCTCATCACATCATAGCAAAGTCCCATCTCAACATCATGATCAAATCTATCCATATGAGCTTTATCATCCGCTTCATATGCCACGAGCAGCTTTCCTTATTCAAGAGCCTTTCCACTTAGCTTTTGAATCATCTTCAACCAACTTGTCCAAATTCAATCACTAATCAACTAATCAATCAAATCAATCATTCATCCAAGTAATCAATCATTCAAATAAGATCTAAATAAACAGTTATAACAATAATGGCAATTTCGTAAATAAAGAGTCCAAATCTAACAAGCATGAATTCTAAGTAATATCTTGATGAATGAACTAGCATAGGTTAACATGTAGTAAAGTAGATATCAAAACTTCATGAACAATAGATCTACATGCAGACTTGAGGAAAATGCATGAAATCACTATCTTTAACACACAAACAAGCCACCGATCCAATATACTCCTTTGGGTCCGTGTGAGAGATAACCACCACTCACCGAATCACCTAAACACCTCAAAAACAACAAACTCCAGATCTGGACAGCAAAGGATCTAGCTTGATCCGACAAGGTTTCCCTTCAAATGATGAAATCTCTCTTCGATGGATGGAGATCTTCAACTTTGGCTCTTGGATCTTCGATTTGATCTTCAATCTTGGATGGAAGGAATCACTAGATTAGAGTGGAGAAAAGAAGTGAAGAAGTGTTGTAGTCGAGCACTCAAAATGGCAGCACTTCGTCGCTTCAAAATCCGAATCCCAGAAATGAAGATAGGAACTTCTATTTATAGGCTGGAAATCCCTTAAGTCGGCCGTCCCCTTGAGTCGTCGCCGACCTAACGACCTACGACTCAAGAATCCCACGACCTACCGACCTAACACAACACATGGTCTAACACAAACACGGCTCAACACTGCTTCCGACCTAACGCTAGAGACGACCTAGCGACTTAACTACATAGCCGACCCAATGACTTACAAATGTAGCCAACCTAACTACCTAACGACTTAGGACCAACCACTCACAAACCTATACGCGACTTATAGCATGCACGACCTGACACGTGCACGCGACTTAATACTTAACCAATCTGGGTACGACCTAACCCCTGCACAGGTTAACCACTAGGTTGCTAACTCGTTAACTCCTAAGCCGTTGCCCCACTAATCATGTTAAGCCGCTAACTCCCCTAAGCCACTAACCCTTAGGTCGTTCCATCCTATAGGTCGGTCCAACACTAACTCGCTAACCATCTTAAGTCGGCCAATTCCTATAAGTTGCTCACCCTATGAGTCGGTCAACCTCTTAAGTTGGTCAAACCTTAAGCCGTTACCCCTTAGGTCGGATAAACTCTTAGATCGGACCATATCTTAAGTCGCTACAACTACAAGGTTTCTCTCTTCCTATAGGTCGGCCAAACTCCATAGGTCGGTCAAACTCTATAGATCACTCCTCCGACCTAAGCACGATACGATCTAACTCTGGTTGACTCAAACAATACTAACGACATGATGGCAACTATTCTACGATTTATCGACACGTAAAATACGGGTCGTTACATTCTCTCCCCCTTAGAAATTTCGCCCCCGAAATTCCAAACAATCAAGAGCAACCAAAACTATTCTGCATGCCTACCATCCATAGCAATCAACAAACCATGCATCCAATTACTAGCCTAGCATGCAGAATTCTAGAATTAGAACAAGTTACAAATTCATGAGATGCCACGACACCTTAAGGCCATACCTCGAAGAGTTCAGGATGAGCTGCTTTCATCCTCTCTTCCGCCTCCCATGTACAGTCGTTAACATCATCACTCCATTGTATCTTGAGCAACGTAATCGTCTTCCTCCTAAGCCGTTTCGTGTCGGTTTCAACAACACGAAGCGGCTTACGAGGTCTCGTAATAACTGGATCAACCTCCTAATCTTCATAGCTATCAGCAGAAACCACTATACTTGGGTCGTGCACATACCTCCGTAGATATGATACATGAAAAACATTGTGCACACCCGACATCTTTTCTGGTAACTCCAATTTATAGGCGAGCTTTCCAATTCGCTCGATGATTGGGAATGGTCCAACAAATCTCGGAGTCAACTTTCCTTTCTTCCCGAATCGAATAACATTCTTTAGTGGAGAAACCTTCACAAAAACCATATCACCTACGTCGAATTCCAAATCCTTACGACGCTTATCGGCATAACTTTTCTGACGATCTTGGGCTGCCTTCATTCGTCGCCGAATGATCTCTATACAATCCGTAGTCTGTCGAATCATTTCTGGCCCAAGTATCAACTTTTCTCCAGTTTCCAACCAACATGTCGGAGAGCTACACGGTCTTCCATACAATGCTTCATACGGTGCCATACCAATACTTGACTGGTAACTGTTATTATATGCAAATTCCACCAAATGAAGATGATCTTCTCATGATCCTCCGAAATCTAAAACACATGCTCTAAGGAGATCTTCCAAAACTCTGTTGACTCTCTCGGTCTGACCATCTGTTTGGGGGTGATAAGCTATACTCAAACACAACTCGGTCCCCAAAACTTCTTGGAAGCTCTTCCAAAATCCACTAGTGAACAATGGGTCTCGATTGCTCATTATACTCTTCGGAATACCATGGAATCGAACTATCCACTTAACATACAACTCATCCAATTTCGATGCAGTCCTAGTTGATCGAACAGGAATGAATCTTGCACTCTTAGTCAAACGATCTACGATGACCCAAATCCCTTCATTTCCAGCCCTGGTTCTAAGTAACCCATCAATAAAATCCATCTATATTTGCTCCCACTTCCATGTAGGAACTTCTAATGGCTGAAGCAATCCACTTGGCTTCTTCTGCTCGGCTTTTACCAACTGGCAGTTCATGCATTTGGAAATAAAATTTCCAACATCCTTCTTCATACCTTTCCAGTAATAGGTTCTCTTCATATCCCGATACATCTTATTTCCACCTGGATGAATTGTCGACTTCGAGTGATGACTTTCCTTCAAAACTTCATTCCTCAATCCATCTATATCGGGAACAACTAGTCGTCCTTGTTTTCGAAGCCAACCCTCTCGATCGACTTTGAATCCTTTATCCTTCTCTGGGTCTGATCCAGATTCCAAATCTCGGATAATCTTGACAAGCTTATCGTCTCGCTTTTGGCTCTTGCCAATTCTTTCCACAAAAGAAGGTCTTATCGATAAGTTTGCCAACATTTCAGGTTCCAATTCACATCTGGGCCTGAAGTCAAATCCAGCCAAATACTCGAGACTCTTCCATTCTGAAAACATGACTCCTAATCCTGCATGTCTTCGACTTAACGCATCTGCCACTGCGTTACCTTTTCCCGGAGTATAGGCTATACCAAAATCATATGATGCTAAAAACTCTAACCATCGTTGCTGCCGAAGATTCAAATCCTTTTGGGAGAAAAGATACCTCAATGACTTATGATCTGTAAACAACTCAAATCGGACTCCCAATAGGTAATGTCTCCACATCTTCAGAGCAAAAACAATCGCCGCTAACTCCAAATCATGAGTCGGATAATTCCTTTCATGCGGCTTCAGTTGTCGACTTGCATACGCAACAACTTTATCCTTTTGCATCAGCACTGCTCCAAGTCCAGTACCACATGCATCGGTGTAAACCACCATCTCATCATTTCCACTTGGAATAGCCAAAACAGGAGCACTTGTCAATCGCTCTTTTAGGATTCCGAAAGCTTGCTCACACTTAGCATCTCATCTGAACACTTGGTTCTTTTTCGTCAATCCTGTTAATGGTGCAGCTATCTTGGAAAAGTCTTTGATAAACCGACGATAATATCCTGCTAATCCAAGAAAACTTCTCACATCAGATGCATTCTTAGGTATAACCCAATCCTGGATCGCTGCCACCTTGGCGGGATCAACCGCTATTCCATTTCCAGAGATAACATGGCCTAAGAACCTCACTTCGCTCTTCCAGAAGTGACACTTCGAAAACTTAGCCTTCAGCTGATGTTTCCGCAAGATTTCCAAAACAACACGTAAGTGCGTCTTGTGCTCTTCTTCAGTTCTGGAATAAATCAGAATATCATCCACGAACACAAGTACAAACTTGTTCAACTGATCTCTGAACACTCTATTCATAAGATCCACAAAATATGCTGGTGCATTGGCCAATCCAAACGGCATCACCAGCCACTCAAAGAAACCGGATGGTGTCCTGAAAGCAGTCTTCGGCACACTATCCTTTGCCACTCTCAACTGGTGAAATCCCGTTGCCAAATCCATCTGAGAAAACACCTTAGCTTCGTGAAGCTGATCAAACAAGTCATCTATTCTCGGCAATGGATACTTGTTCTTCTTAGTCACTTTATTCAGCTCACGATAATCCACACACAACCTCAACGATCCATCCACTTTGGTTGCAAACACAACTGGTGCACCCCATTCGGACACACTACGCCGAATGAATCCTTTCTGTAAAAGGTCATCAACTTGCACCTTCAACTCTTGCTGTTCCCTAGGCGCCATCCGCCTCATCACAACAGGTCTGGCTCCTTCAACTAGGTCGATACGAAACTCGATCTCTCTATGCGGCGGTAACCCTTTGACCTCGTCAAAGACATCCTCAAATCCATTCACAATAGGCACCGATAACAGTCCATCCCGTGGAACAACCAGCGAATACATGAAGCTCATGAGGACGCCTTCCTCATGCTTACATCGTATCACAACCTTTCGCCACTTCACATTCTCGACTGTCACCTCAAGCCTCTCACAATCAACCTTTGCCGCATACTTCCTAAGCCAGTCCATACCCAAAATAATTCCGAACCCCGCAAAGTTCAGAACAAAACAATCACAAACAAAAGAGCAATCATGACTCGATACAACTAGACCACGACATACCATACACAAACAAGACGAACCCCCAACTGGATTAGTCACAACCAATGGTCTATCAACAATATCCGGTTCCAAACACAACCGGCCTACAAGTTCACTACAAACAAAGGAATGCGACGCCCAGTGTCAAATAACACTCTAACTGGAACACCGCAAATGGAAAGAGTACCTTGAACCACCACACTCTTTCCCTCCTCTTCAGCAGTAGGAGCCTTCAAAGATGATGGCACAGCCCCCAAAGCATAAGCTTGCACAATCTGCTTGTCCTTCCTCGGTTCTAGACAATTCCTCTTGATATGACCCGGTTTTTCACAGTTGTGGCACTTCACCGACACTCTCGGATTCTTGCAATCTCTAGAGAGATGACCCTTCTGCCGACAGTTGTAGCAGGTCACTTCACCCTTCGGCTTCTTCTGGCCATCCTTACCCTTCTGCTGCTGCTGCTTTCTCTTCTTGTTTCCACTTTGCTCCTTGGTCATAGCAACAACAGATCCTTCTTTAGGAAACAAATTCTCATGCCTGAGAGCTTTCTCCACAAGCTTCTCAAATGGGTCATCCAAATGATCCACCAACTGCCTCCCAGGATAACTGTCCAAGCCTGTTACAAACTTCTCATTCTTCTGATAGGGAGATTCAATATATGACCGAGCATACTTAGACAAAGCTTCAAACTCAGAAACATACTCAAGAACTGGTCTTCCACCTTGCTTGAGCTCCACAAACTTCTTAAACTGAATGGATTTCTGAGCTGTAGAAATGAACTTAGCTTCAAATCTGACTTGGAATTGCTCCCAAGTAATCTCTTCTTCCGGAGTATCAATGGTGATAGAGTTCCACCAATCAGAAGCTCTTCCCTGAAGCTGTCTTGATGCAAGCTTCCTCTTAGTTGCATCCTCAATTCCCAAATCACCAAAGATCCTTCTACAAGCATCTATCCATCTCTGGACTTCTATGGTTGACTCTGTCCCTAAGAAAACCTTTCCTCCAAGAGCAGTATAGTCTTTGCACAACTTAGCAAAATCCACTGATTTTGGAGCTTGAACTTGAACCCCAACATCTACTGATGGCCCTGGAGTTGGCATCCTTCTCATGATCGAAGCCATCATAGCCCCGAACATAGAAGCATAATCAGCAGCCCCCTCAACAGCACGGCCTCCCCTAGCAGCTGGTCTCCCTCTTCGACTCATTCCTAATATCTCAAAGAAATGATTAATATACCCTGAGAAACAACTGCATAAGAAGTTCAAATCCTTCTAAGCTACTATATTATATATAGTAATCATCCATAGAAATTACAATTACGTCTCTCATACGTAGTTATGTCAACGAGCGTTGGCTAAAATCGATTAACCTTGCTCTGATACCAAATGTGACGACCGCCCATGACTCCCGCACCAAACAAGGAAATAGTGCGCTGTAAAGAGTGCCAGGCCGCCATGGACGATCATCAGGGTAGGGTAAACACAGAATAGTCTATCGCATTACTCACAGCGCATGGATAAAATACAATAGAAAATATACATAGTGAAGCTCCATTGAACAGAATCTCTCATATAAACTCACAATAGTTTGGTACAACAATCTGAAAAGTCGATACATCAAGCCTCACTACATATCACTCAGAGAATCATATAAGCAGCAGAACATCCAGTACATATAGTAAGAAAACAATATGCAAAAGCCTCCAGCTCGTCTTTGTCATCAACAGCGTTGGTCACTAAGAACAGCACCTGTCACCTGCTACCTAGTCTGCCCATCCCAAAACGGATGAACAGCCCAAGGTAATAAGAGTTGAACATAAAACCTTGAGTCAGACAAAAGTCGTAGTGAGCAGTAAATCAACTATCAAACATACCAAAAGAGCATAAAGGGTAAAAAGGAATAGGAACCCATCCATCCCACTCCACCTCTTTCTACAGTGATAGCCCCCAGACCCACTAAGCAGAAACAACATAGCAAAGCAGACAATTAAAGTAAAGCAATTATCACTCGGGTCAAGGTCGATGTTTTCCAAGCACAAACCCCCAAGGCCTAAACCAAGATCAGATAAGCACCCAGAAAACATCGCTCTTGAGACCGAATGATGGTTCAACCAACATCCAAACATCCATGACTCTGGCTATCACTGTTATCATTGCCTCGATTTCACCATTAATTGAATGACCGGCCCATTATTTCATCCGTCCGCCAAGGGCTAATGGTAACCCCGGTTCTAGACATAACTCCGCACGTCGTCGTGACCCGTGCCTAGGACAATCGAATCTGCCCAGAGTACTAACACGTCATCGTGACCCGTGCCTGGGATGTCGACGTGACCCGTCCCAACGTACTCTTGCTTTGAGCATGCTAGAACCTTCAACAACGATGAAATCTCAGCCTTCTAGTCATCCTCCTCGACGACTATTCACATACTAGCTCAAGCGCCTCTCGAGCCAACCATTATCAACAAAATCGAACCATATCACCGAGTTATCAACATGCTTGGAATGATCCCGTCTGGATTAAACCAAGGCTATCTCATATCATACTTTGCTTCATTGCATCATAGCAAAGTCCCATCTCAACATCATGCTTTGCCTCATCACATCATAGCAAAGTCCCATCTCAACATCATGATCAAATCTATCCATATGAGCTTTATCATCCGCTTCATATGCCACGAGCAGCTTTCCATATTCAAGAGCCTTTCCACTTAGCTTTTGAATCATCTTCAACCAACTTGTCCAAATTCAATCACTAATCAACTAATCAATCAAATCAATCATTCATCCAAGTAATCAATCATTCAAATAAGATCTAAACAAACAGTTATAAAAATAATGGCAATTTTGTAAATAAAGAGTCCAAATCTAACAAGCATGAATTCTAAGTAATATCTTGATGAATGAACTAGCATAGGTTAACATGCAGTAAAGTAGATATCAAAACTTCATGAACAATAGATCTACATGCAGACTTGAGGAAAATGCATGAAATCACTATCTTTAACACACAAACAAGCCACCGATCCAATATACTCCTTTGGGTCCATGTGAGAGATAACCACCACTCACCAAATCACCTAAACACCTCAAAAACAACAAACTCTAGATCTGGACAGCAAAGGATCTAGCTTGATCCGACAAGGTTTCCCTTCAAATGATGAAATCTCTCTTCGATGGATGGAGATCTTCAACTTTGGCTCTTGGATCTTTGATTTGATCTTCAATCTTGGATGGAAGGAATCACTAGATTAGAGTGGAGAAAAGAAGTGAAGAAGTGTTCTAGTAGAGTACTCAAAATGGCAGCACTTCGTCGCTTCAAAATCCGGATCCCAGAAATGAAGATAGGCACTTCTATTTATAGGCTGGAAATCCCTTAAGTCGGCCGTCCCCTTGAGTCGTCGCCGACCTAACGACCTACGACTCAAGAATCCCACGATCTACCGACCTAACACAACACATGGTCTAACACAAACACGGCTCAACACTGCTGCCGACCTAACGCTAGAGACGACCTAGCGACTTAACTACATAGCCGACCCAACGACTTACAAATGTAGCCGACCTAACTACCTAACGACTTAGGACCAACCACTCACAAACCTATACGCGACTTATAGCATGCACGACCTGACACGTGCACGCGACTTAATACTTAACCAATCTGGGTACGACCTAACCCCCGCACAGGTTAACCACTAGGTTGCTAACTCGTTAACTCCTAAGCCGTTGCCCCACTAATCATGTTAAGCCGCTAACTCCCCTAAGCCACTAACCCTTAGGTCGTTCCATCCTATAAGTCGGTCCAACACTAACTCGCTAACCATCTTAAGTCGGCCAATTCCTATAAGTTGCTCACCCTATGAGTCGGTCAACCTCTTAAGTCGGTCAAACCTTAAGCCGTTACCCCTTAGGTCGGCTAAACTCTTAGATCGGACCATATCTTAAGTCGCTACAACTAATAGGTTTCTCTCTTCCTATAGGTCGGCCAAACTCCATAGGTCGGTCAAACTCTATAGGTCCTCCTCCGACCTAAGCACGATACGATCTAACTCTGGTTGACTCAAACAATACTAACGACCTGATGACAACTATTCTATGATTTATCGACACGTAAAATACGGGTCGTTACAACTCTGAATTTATATTTTAGGATAAACTCTCATAATTATATATATTGAAAAATATTATCTAGGAGACAGAATAATATATATAAGTGATTATATCCCCATTTGATAGGATTGGTTTGTGTAGATATTTGAGATATTTGATTAAGATCCTATATATAGATATTGTATCCTATTCGTATTGAACGAAGTTAGATAAGGTTGACATAAATTTATAACCTGGTTCTAAATTAATTAAACTTCAATCTATAGTTAGATCAGTGAAAAAAATATTATTATGTATTTTATTACTAATATTCAGGATAATTTGATATAAATATTGTATTCTATTCATATCGAATAAAATTAAATTGAGTTATATTAATTTATAACATGGTTCTAAATTAATTGAAACTCTATTTTGTAGTTATATTCATGATAGAAATATTATGATATATATTTTATTGCTAATCGAAAATTAGAAGTATAACCTTTAAAATAAGATGTAAGGCTAAAGTAATGATTTGGATTGGTTAAACATGTATTAAAATGGCTTTGAAGTTTATCTAGCCTTGATATTGATGTATTATAGTGTAAATCAATAATTAGCTAGCCGGTGCATTTCTATAAAGGTGATTTGAGAAGTAAGGAACTACAAACAAGTATTGTATTATTTAATAGGCTTTGATTAAGGTTATAAAATCATGAATATTATAATAATGCAATTTTTTAACTTTAGACCCTAAGAAATGGTTTGAGATATATGTGTGTGCATATATATAGAAATTATATAGACGAGCTATATAATATTTTGAGGCCTTATTGATAGCTAAACTTAATTTAAATAGAAGAATTAAGAAAAAAATAAGCTACAATATGATTGATAGGCAAATGCATTATTTTATAAAATAAGTGTGAAAGTTCTATAAAATAATAGGAAGAATATATAACTATTAGATTGGTGATTTAAGTAAAATGCATTTTTGTTGAATTGTGTTTATGATTGTATTTGTGAATTGTTATTGGTATTGAGATCATAGATATGGTACTTTGGTTATGTATTTCCTTTGTGTATATAAACATGCACGATATGTATTTATTAGTTCCATATAATTGGAATGGTTATATAAACTTGCATATGGTTTATGTGATTTATATATGTCTATATGTATAATACAAATATAGTTTCAGTGTGTCCAAATTGGGGCTACCAATTGGTGCAAGGAATTTATTGTACCAGTGAGATGCACGACCTGCACATGTGATTACAAAGCAGGGGCAAAGAGCGATTGCGACGCCAACATAAAGTAAGTCATATGTTGTTGCATTGTACAGACGAATGTTGCGACAGGACCTATAAGCCAACTTCTTTTGATGTGTTGGTTTTCGGGAGGATTCCACAAGTTAGTTGTGGCTCTCGATAAGTCTCTTTGGTAACTAATGACAATTCAACATGATTTATCGATACACAATTTAAACGTATGTATAGTTCAGTATGCCGACTTGAGATTATCTGTAACGACCCGGAATTTTAGGCAATATAAATTTAATAATCTGTATTAATAATTAAATTGATTTGATAATTTTTCTTTATAATTTTAATTTAAGTTGGTAAATTCAATCTTTTAAAGGTTAATAAATTTTTAATTTGATAATTGTGATTAATATCTTTCTATCAATTTAAAACAGATAAGATTTATTTTTCAAATTTAATGAAATTTTTATTCTATTTATAATATATATATTTAATATATATTGTGAATAGAAGATCTTTTGTTCTAATAAAAAAAATGAATTTTCAAATTGTAATATATATATATATATATGCGTGTGTATATGTTATAATTTGATATTGTTTTGAAATTTAATTTAATTTATTAATAATTTATATATGTATGAATATTGTAATGTGAAGCTTTGTTTTAAAATTAATATTTTTCAAAAGTTAATTTAATTTAGTTCATTTGTTTTTAAATATAAGATGATTGTTTTTAAAATATGATAGTTTAAAAAGGATTTAAATAAAGTTTATTTTGCTTTCTTTTTAAATGCTTCAATTTAAATATTTATAAATGTATATAAATAAATGTTTTAAGATTTTTAAATCCATAAGAATATATTTGTATTATAACTAGATTCATAATAATTTTCTTTAAAGATTAAACTTGTATATTTATCTAAATTCAAAAGATTATTATTTTAAAAACATTTCATAAATACATAAGTATTCATTTATAAAGTAACTTAAATAATTAAGCTTATATTACATTTTAAATTAAATAAAAATTTATTTAAAATACTTAGAGACATGTATAACTATCTTAAGTCATATTAACAACACATGTAAAGCTATTAAAGAAATTAAATGACAAGTGTCTTCATCTTTGAATTTTACTTTCTTTAATTTTTATAAACCTAACTAAATTTAAAATAAAAACCTTGCATCTTTTCTTCCATTTTTCTCAGCTCAACAAAGAAAAATAATCAGTAAACCTGAAAACTTAAAATCCAAAACCCAAAAGCAAAAGACAAATCTGAATTCAATTTAAAAGCATGCAAATGGATTTTTCAACAGCAAATTTTAATCAACAATTAAAGCTTCAACATGCAACTAAAATGAAGAATCAAGTCATCTGCAAATGAAGTTCAACGTGCAATTCAAATTTAAACTGCAATTTCAACATGCATGGATTCTTTTCTTCAGCAATCAAAGTTTTCTAGATTGAACGTTTCAAAAGCCAGGGAAATAAATTAAACTGCTCTGTTTATAAAATCTGCTCTGCATATAATCAGTTGAGTAAATATTCTTAAAAACAGTTTGATCTGGTTTTACTGCCCTGCATGTGATGATCTTGACTTGAATTAAAGTACTTAAGCTTGAATTTATATGAAATTGTATGTATATGATATTGAGTTTGTCTGTTATATAAATTCAAGAGTTCTCTGTTAGTTTAATTTGAATATTCTGCATAAAAATTTCAATATCTACAAATCTAATCCATAGAAGTCTTAAGCATTTAAATGAAAACTGTGTGTAATTGTATGAGAGAGATTTTAAAATAGTTCCAGAGATTTTAAATAACACAAATCATATTTAAAATAAAAATTAACAGTGGAACTAAATTTTTGAGAAAAATCAACTGTCTTAAATTTTAAATTGAATTACATGCATGTAATCGTGATGATAAATCATGAATTTAGATATGTAATTTGTAATTTTTAATTGTGTAATTAGTGTGAATTTTGGGTTTGAAGGTTTTTGGGTTTTGGGTGAATTGCCGATTATCCAAGCTATAATTTGGTTTGAAATCTTGGTTGAAGCTTGTGAATGGGTTGTAGATTATAGGAAAAATGCAAAAGAATTTTTCTAATGGTAGAATTATTCGTAATTGAAGGAACTAGGGTTTAAACTTGCTTATCTTTCGGTTTTACTGTCGAGTTGATTGCGTCTTGAAGATTGGACCGGAATGCGTCGCAAGGGATGAGAATTGTTCGGCGAAGCGTGGCGATCCTTTGGTGGCGACGGCAAAGTTCATCAACGTTGGGATGGACGGCATTGTGTTTCGATTTGAGATCGTTGTTTTCTGCAGTTTTCGATGCGTATGCTCGAATTTTGGATCGCGTATCAATTGTTGGATCTGGGTATAGATTTGTGTTCGAGTGTGATTCTGTGACCGTCGCTGGTGGTCGCGACGACCCAGATTAGCCGGAGGGTGATGGGTAGGTCCACCGTGTACCTCGTGCACGTTTTATCTGGAAATTTTCGTTTGGGAAGATGAAGATCCTCTCGAGTTTTCTCTCGCGTTTTCGTGGTTTCGGCTCGAAGCAGTGAGGTTGGGTTTTGCTCTGGGGTTAGCACGAGTTGTTCCTGTGCCTTGACCTGAGTTTTGTTGCTTTGCTCTGTATATTGTAAATGCAAATTAGACTTGTTGTTTAAAATAAGTAAAGAAACCAAGTTTAAGTTGTAAAACAAGTTTATAAAGGAAGCGAATATAAAGTTAAACTTGTTGTTTTAAAGTGAAAGTAAATCAAACGTCTAAAAGTGAAAATTGAATTTATATTTCAAATTTAAAAATGTTTTAAGATATTTGTTTTTGAAAATAATTATCTTAATTAAATTTTAAAATTCAAATTTAAAAGAGTGTTTTGAATTTAATTATTAAATCAAGGTTTTAAGTTAAATTTTGAAGTAATGTTTTAATAACAAAATTTTCAATTTATATTGAAATAAATAAGTTTAAATTAGATGTTAAAGTGTTTTAAATTTCAAAATTTATTTCTAAATTCCTTATGTTCAAATAAGGTTATTGTTAGGATTTTGAAATCCAAATAGAACAATTTGTTTTTTAAGTTATTAAAATTTGATTAATTCAAATGATTAAATTATGAAAATAATATGGTTAATTTATTATTTATATGAACTTAAGATTACTTAAATAAATATGATTTGTCAATAAGTAAAGAATTAATTAAGATAAGTGATTTTCTCAATTAATTAAGGGTTTTAAATATAAGAAGTTAATTAATTAATTATTCAATTAATTTTAAATAATTAGTTAATGGTTTATTAAAGATTAAATAATCACTTAATTATGGATCAATTAAGTGTGATTGCTTAATGAAGTAATCAATGGTTAATATTTGAATATAATGGAAGTAATTAATTATGGAAGTAGTTAACGGTAATTACTCATGGAGTAATTAGTTGAAGTGATTAATGGGTAATCACTTGTTGTTATCAATTAAGGAATTGATTAATATAATTGTCTTAAAGTTAATTAATTATGGAGTAATTAATTAATTAAAGAATTTAGAATTATTTAATAATGGGATTAACTACTTGTTAAGTAATTTATTAAGGAAGTAATCAAGATTGATTAATAGAAATAATTAGAGATAATTACTTATGTAAGTAATTAAGAGTTAATTACTTAATTATTTTAGTTAATTAATTAATGAGATTAATTAATTAATGAAATGTGTTTAAGTTATGATTAATTACTAAAGGTAATTAATTAAAAATGTAATTAATTAATAAAGTAATTAATTAAGGATTTATCGATTATTTTAAATTGAATAAGTAATTACTTAATGAAGTAATTAAAGATTAATTAATTGGATTAATTAATCAAGGATTAATATAATTAATTAAGATGTTAATTATGATAAGTAATTACAAGTTGCTAATTACTGTTTATGATTAATGAAGATAATTAATTACAAGTTAATTATTTAATTAAAGTAATTATTAATTAATAAGGATCATTAGAGATATAATTAATGAATTAATCAAGGTTGATTAATGAAAGTAATTAATTAAAGTGTGATTAATTAATTGTAATTAATTAAGGTTTAATGTAATTAATTATAATTGATTAATGGAAGTAAATGTATGATCATTAATTATTTTAATTAATGATAGTAATTAAAGATTAATTACTGAATATGGTTAAGGATAATTACTTGAGTGTAATTAAAAGATGATTAATCTTGGGAGATTAATTAAAGAAGATCATTAAGAGATGACAAATTAATTTATTTGGAATAAATTAATGAAGAAGGATTAAGGGTAATCCAATTGATTAAGAGTTAATCAATTCTGTGTATGGATGATTAATTGATATTGGATGATTGGTTAATATTGGATGATTGATATTGGGTGTTTGGTTTATATTGGATGATTTGGATATCTATGATATGTGATATACTGCCTTGTGAGATGAATGATTATTATGAATTATCTGTTGTGATAATGTAATTCATCTATCTGTTTATATCATCCTGTATATAAGTTTTAACCGTTTAAAACTCTTAAGAACAACTTGGACATTAAAATGGCGTTTGGTTTCGATGAGACCGGGATCGGGTTTCCATATTTGGATATCCGAAAACCACATCGATTCCAATTAAACGTTAGATCGTGCATCCAAGTGGATCCAAGTGGAGCTTTGTGAAGACCCGAGGTGTAAGAACTATACGTCAGTATAACTCTGTGGGTGATTCCGTGATGAGTTTGACGGAATAATACTTACAGATTCGAGATGGTGATATAGAGTGCAAGGGCTATGGTCGTTGACTCTAAGGGTGATTCCAAAATGAGTGCAACGAGATAGTGCCTTCGGTTTGGTTCGAACCCGGAACGAACTTGTATGGAATGAATGCTTTCAGAACATCGTCAGGTGGACGATGAGCATTCTAAGATAGATGTGTTCTATAAAGGTAATCGCAGCCTCAAGCCTCATCAACCGGGAATGGCTAAAGCAGGGGAGGTGCAGCAAAGCTTCGTGGGTAGCCCCCACCTGAGAGTGAGATTTACCCCTGTCTAGAGGTCCCTTCTATTTCGGCTTAGTGTGTGGTTGGTCACGCCAACCACGGGATGGTCTTGTTCAGGACTGTTCAGTAAGGAATGGTTCCGGCCTTGTGTTGCAGCGGGCGTACTCCTCGGTACATTGATCTAGGCCACGTACTGTGATGGGCGATATCCCAGTAGCCCTGATGGAATCCAAAATCCATTAAGTGCCTGTACGGTTTTGATTGTGCCCAACTATGTTGGAACGTGAGATGTAAGCATTCCAGCTATTTCTGTATTTTATTTTGAAAACCC
Source organism: Allium cepa (assembly GCA_030765085.1). Taxonomy (NCBI): domain Eukaryota; kingdom Viridiplantae; phylum Streptophyta; class Magnoliopsida; order Asparagales; family Amaryllidaceae; genus Allium; species Allium cepa. Next base: position 537,501,827 of record CM060934.1, on the reverse strand, counting down.
TAGACACTATTATAGTATCACTGGATTTCCTATCAAATGTTTTGGTTAGCGTAAGGTAAAAACTTTTCCATGTTTATGTATAGGAAGTATTACGTGATACCTTTTCTTTCAAAGGTTTTTCTAAAGTTAAATAATTTTAAACCGTTTACTCACACCAAACCCCTGTCTGACCCGAGTGTTTATTTTCTATTTTATTAAACTCTTGGGTACTCATATTATATATGAGTAGTCAAGTGAATCAGATTTGCTTGACGAATTCTGGAGGAGATATGGAGCAGGTGGCTTCCACATGTAGATATATTATGGTTCCGCTGTGTTTGTTGTATCTGTTTCTGTTGTACTTGAGTTGTATAGTTAGACAAATGTTTATAACTGCCTAATATCTGTTGTATAAGTTGTGTACTCTGATGTAATATGATACTATGTAATATTTTATGTGATATATTACATTTCATTCGTTCTGCTGTGAGTTCTCTGATGTTGTTGTGTTTCTTCTTTCTCTTTCTTTTCTTCTTCTATCCCTTTCTTTCTTCATTGATGATGCGACTTTCTGGAGATAGGAAGTCGAGTCATCACAGGTGGTATCAGAGCATTAGGTTGAGTGAATACCTAGGCTCTGGAGTGGTGTCTTTCTTGAGAGAGCGTACTTGTATTTTTATATATAACTATATATATATATATATATATATATACCTAATCTGTTGGGTATCTGTTCGGATTTTCCAACATAAGTTTGTAAGGTAGATGGAGTAGTGGTGAGTGTGTGTAACACGACTACCACTGATGGATGTGGTCCATATGTTTGAGGTTGGAAGTATGTGTCGAGATTGTAGACCTAATACCGTCTCAAGTAAGATTTGTAGTTTGGAGTAAGGATTTCTCTGATATCCGAAGGAAATTATTTTTAAAAGATTCGGAGCTTTGAAGTGTGAGTTTGGATCTGTCAGAAGTGCAGAAGTAGGTGATGATCTTGATAACTACGCGGTGAGATGCAGTATTCATGGATATTTCAGAAGATGTTTTCTCTTGAAGCAGTTTTAGAAGTGGTTGAGGAGCAGTCTTTTTACCTGCCACAGGGAAGACTCGTCTGTGTAGAAGTTATCTGGATCTTTAGCATGGAGATTTGCTGTATTGGAATATGAGGCTAAGGTCTATAAGTTGCTTCGCTTCGGCATGGTCTCGTTTTCATTCCTTAAGGAGAGCGAGATGTTGATGCTTGGTTTGGATCCCGAATTTCTTGAGGGGTTGTCTGCCATCTCGGAGGTCCGTTGGGTGTTTGTTGATAGTTTTGGTTTTCGAGGAGCCTTGGATTAGAAGTCTTTGGTTAGTTGTGGTAGCAGTGCAACTCGAAGTGTTCAGTGTGCCGACGAGAAGGTCTTTTAGCTTTGCAGTATCATCGAAGTAGAGTTGGAAGCAGCAACGTTGGTTTTTTCTCCGATGGTTCAGGAATTTTTGTGTTTCTTTTATCAGCAGTCTGGGCAGTTGGTAATGTTTTCTTGAAGGGTTAACCTTGTTTGGAAAAGTTTAAAGCTGTCCTAATTGGTAAAGAGAGGACGGTTTATTTGGAATCCGAACTAGGTTGGATCGCAAAAGTGACTTGCGATTAGTTTGGGAATTTTTCTTGGGCAATCTTTTGTTTGAGACTGAGAGTTCTTATGTGGAAGTAGGAGCTACTGAAGTAATCGGAAGTTTGTCTGCATCTGGAGTTGAGTTCCATATTGTTTGGTTCCAAAAGCAATTTTGGTAGCTAGCCTGGTAGTAGGATGGTTCTTGGAGAGAAAGAGTTGGTGTAGCAGCTCAGAATTTTTTTGGAATTTGGATTTGGTTAGATCTTGTTTTGAGTTGGATTCTACTGTAAGGTTGTGTGACGGAGTCAGATGAGTCACTCAGATTTTATGGATTTGATGAACAAAGTTTCTCTGATATATTGGATAAGTTTGTACTCGTGTTCATCGGCAGTATTCTCATCTATTTTAGGATCAGAGTTGTGCGGCGGAAGCGAGGTAGCAACTGTGCAAGGAAGGAAGCAAGTTCAGTTTGCTATTGCTTGGGAAGTAGAGCTTGTGTTCTGGATTTCGACAGATTTCGGAAGACTTTTTCTGTTGAATATGATCCAAAAACTGGTTTGTTTTGGTCTAGTGGTTTCTGGAAGCATCGGCATAGGTCGAGCTGATCAGAAAGAGATTAGCAGCCCTGGATTGTCTGTTGAGTTATGCTAATATGAGATAAGGAGTTTGGAATTCGAAGTTGGAGACTTCATTGTTGTTAATATTTATCTGGTTAAGAGAACAAAATGGATGGCTAGTTCTGAGGCATTTGAGATTTCTTATCCGTGTTTTGATAGGATAAGATTGAATTGCCAGTTTGGATAGCTGGAATTCATTGTATTTCACGTACCTCTGAGGGAGTACGTGTATGATTCATTGTCGGTTGTTGAATCTGTAGTTCAGTTGGATTTGGATGTTGAGCTGGACTTGAGTATAGTCTGATGTTCTGTTCAAATTGATGGATCTAGATATGAGAGGAGCTCTGGATTTTGGTGGTGTTGTTTGTTAGATTCTATAGAGCGAGTCTCCCGGTGATTTATACTTGGGAAACTCGAGATAATGTTAGAAGATTTATTCTGATTTGTGTCAGGATAATTAGTTAGGTTTGTTTGTTTGATTGATTTGCTGTGGTTGCTAGTATCTGACTGATAAGAATGCTTTGCTGTTTGAAATTGAAATCTTTGCTGGGTTATTAAATTACCTTTGCTTTTAAATTTCGGGGACGAAATTCTTTTAAGGGGGGAGGATTGTAACGACCCGGAATTTTAGGCAATATCAATTTAATAATCTGTATTAATAATTAAATTGATTTGATAATTTTTCTTTATAATTTTAATTTAAGTTGGTAAATTTAATCTTTTAAAGGTTAATAAATTTTTAATCTGATAATTGTGATTAATATCTTTCTATCAATTTAAAACAGATAAGATTTATTGTTCAAAGCTAATGAAATTTTTATTCTATTTTAATATATATTGTGAATAGAAGATCTTTTGTTTTAATTAAAAAAATGAATTTTCAAATTGTAATATATATGTGTGTATATGTTATAATTTGATATTGTTTTGAAATTTAATTTAATTTATTAACAATTTATATATGTATGAATATTGTAGTGTGAAGCTTTGTTTTAAAATTAATATTTTTCAAAAGTTAATTTAGTTTAATTCATTTGTTTTTAAATATAAGATGATTGTTTTTAAAATATGATAGTTTAAAAAGGATTAAAACACAGTTTGTTTTGCTTTCTTTTTAAATGCTTCAATTTAAATAGTTATAAATGTATATAAATAAATGTTTTAAGATTTTTAAATCCATAAGAATATATTTGTATTATAACTAGATTCATAATAATTTTCTTTAAAGATTAAACTTGTATATTTATCTAAATTCAAAAGATTATTATTTTAAAAACATTTCATAAATACATAAGTATTCATTTATAAAGTAACTTAAATAATTAAGCTTATATTAAATTTTAAATTAAATAAAAATTTATTTAAAATACTTAGAGACATGTGTAACTATCTTAAGTCATATTAACAACACATGTAAAGCTATTAAAGAAATTAAATGACAAGTGTCTTCACCTTTGAATTTTACTTTCTTTAATTTTAATAAACATAACTAAATTTAAAATAAAAACCTTGCATCTCTTCTTCCATTTTTCTCAGCTCAAAAAAGAAAAATAATCAGTAAACCTGAAAACTTGAAATCCAAAATCCAAAAGCAAAAGACAAATCTGAATTCAATTTAAAAGCATGCAAATGGATTTTTCAACAGCAAATTTTAATCAACAATTAAAGCTTCAACATGCAACTAAAATGAAGAATCAAGTCATCTGCAAATGAAGTTCAACGTGCAATTCAAATTTAAACTGCAATTTCAACATGCATGGATTCTTTTCTTCAGCAATCAAAGTTTTCTAGATCGAACGTTTCAAAAGCCAGGGAAATAAATTAAACTGCTCTGTTTATAAAATCTGCTCTGCATATAATCAGGTGAGTAAATATTCTTAAAAATAGTTTGATCTGGTTTTACTGCCCTGCATATGATGATCTTGACTTGAATTAAAGTACTTAAGCTTGAATTTATATGAAATTGTATGTATATGATATTGAGTTTGTCTGTTATATAAAGTCAAGAGTTCTCTGCTAGTTTAATTTGAATATTCTGCTTAAAAATTTCAATATCTACAAATCTAATCCATAGAAGTGTTAAGCATTTAAATGAAAACCATGTGTAATTGTATGAGAGAGATTTTAAAATAGTTCCAGAGATTTTAAATAACACAAATCATATTTAAAATAAAAATTAACAGTGGAACTAAATTTTTGAGAAAAATCAACTGTATTAAATTTTAAATTGAATTAATGCATGTAATCGTGATGATAAATCATGAATTAGTGTGAATCTGCAATTTGTAATTTTTAATCATGAATATGCAATTTGTAATTTTTATTGTGTAATTAGTGTGAATTTTGGGTTTGAAGGTTTTTGGGTTTTTGGTGAATTGCCGATTATCCAAGCTATAGTTTGGTTTGAATCTTGGTTGAATCTTGTGAATGGGTTGTAGATTATAGGAAAAATGCAAAAGAATTTTTCTAATGGTTGAATTATTCGTAATTGAAGGAACTAGGGTTTAAACTTTCTTATCTATCGTTTTTACTGTCGAGTTGATTGCGTCTTGAAGATTGGACCAGAAAGCGTCGCAAGGGGTGAGAATTGTTCGGCAAAGCGTGGCGATCCTTTGGTGGCGACGGCGAAGTTCATCAACGTTGGGATAAACGACATTGGGTTTGGATTTGAGGTCGTTGTTTTCTGCAGTTTTCAATGCGTATGCTCGAATTTTGGATCGCATATCAATTGTTGGATCTAGGTATAGATTCTTGTACGAGTGTGATTCTGTGACCGTCGCTGGTGGTCGCGACGACCCAGATTGGCCGGAGGGTGATGGGTAGGTGCACCGTGTACCTCGTGCACGTTTTATCTAGAAATTTTCGTTTGGGAAGATGAAGATCGTCTCGAGTTTTCTCTCGCATTTTCATGGTTTCGGCTCGAAGCAGTGAGGTTGGATTTTTCTCTGGGTTAGCACGAGTTGTTCCTGTGCCTTGACCCAAGTTTTGTTGCTTTGCTCTGTATATTGTAAATGCGGATTAGACTTGTTGTTTAAAATAAGTAAAGAAACCAAGTTTAAGTTGTAAACCAAGTTTAAGTTGTAAAACAAGTTTATAAAGGAAGCGAATATAAAGTTAAACTTGTCGTTTTAAAGTGAAAGTAAATCAAACATTTAAAAGTGAAAACTGAATTTATATTTCAAATTTAAAAATGTTTTAAGATGTTTTTTTTTAAAATGATTATCTTAACTAAATTTTAAAATTCAAATTTAGAAGAGTGTTTTGAATTTAATTATTAAATCAAGGTTTTAAGTTGAATTTTGAAGTAATGTTTTAATAATAAAATTTTCAATTTATATTGAAATAAATAAGTTTAAATTAGATGTTAAAGTATTTTAATTTTCAAAATTTATTTCTAAATTCCTTATGTCCAAATAAGGTTATTGTTAGGATTTTGAAATCCAAATAGAATAATTTGTTTTTCAAGTTATTAAAATTTAATTAATTCAAATGATTAAATTATGAAAATAATATGGTTAATTTATTATTTATATGAACTTAAGATTACTTAAATAAATATGATTTGTCAATAAGTAAAGAATTAAGTAAAGAATTAATTAAGATAAGTGATTTTCTCAATTAATTAAGGGTTTTAAATATAAGAAGTTAATAAATTAATTATTCAATTAATTTTAAATAATTAGTTAATTTTTTATTAAAGATTAAATAATCACTTAATTATGGATCAATTAAGTGTGATTACTTAATGAAGTAATCAATGGTTAATATTTGAATATAATGGAAGTAATTAATTATGGAAGTAGTTAATGGTAATTACTCATGGAGTAATTAGTTGAAGTGATTAATGGGTAATCACTTGTTGTTATCAATTAAGGAATTGATTAATATAATTGTTTTAAAGTTAATTGATTATGGAGTAATTAATTAAAGAATTTAGAATTATTTAATAATGGGATTAATTACTTGTTAAGTAATTAATTAAGGAAGTAATCAAGATTGATTAATAGAAGTAATTAGAGATAATTACTTATGTAAGTAATTAAGAGCTAATTACTTAATTATTTTAGTTAATTAATTAATGAGATTAATTAATTAATGAAATGTGTTTAATTTATGATTAATTACTAAAGGTAATTAATTAAAAATGTAATTAATTAAAAATGTAATTAATTAAGGATTTATTGATTATTTTAAATTGAATAATTAATTACTTAATGAAGTAATTAAAGATTAATTAATTGGATTAATTAATCAAGGATTAATATAATTAATTAAGATGTTAATTATGATAAGTAATTACAAGTTGCTAATTACTGTTTATGATTAATGAAGATAATTAATTACAAGTTAATTATTTAATTAAAGTAATTATTAATTAATAAGGATCATTAGAGATATAATTAATGAATTAATCAAGGTTGATTAATGAAAGTAATTAATTAAAGTGTGATTAATTAATTGTAATTAATTAAGGTTTAATGTAATTAATTATAATTGATTAATGGAAGTAAATGTATGATCATTAATTATTTTAATTAATGATAGTAATTAAAGATTAATTACTAAATATGGTTAAGGATAATTACTTGAGTGTAATTAAAAGATGATTAATCTTGGGAGATTAATTAAAGAAGATCATTAAGAGATGATTTATTAATTTATTTGGAATAAATTAATGAAGAAGGATTAAGGGTAATCCAATTGATTAAGAGTTATCAATTCTATGTATGGATGATTGATTGATATTGGATGATTGGTTAATATTGGATGATTGATATTGGGTGTTTGGCTGATACTGGATGATTTGGATATCTATGATATGTGATATACTGCCTTGTGAGATGAATGATTATTATGAATTATCTGTTGTGATAATGTAATTCATCTATCTGTTTATATCATCCTGTATATAAGTTTTAACTGTTTAAAACTCTTAAGAACAACTTGGACATTAAAATAGCGTTTGGTTTCGATGAGACTGGATCGGGTTTCCATATATGGACATCCGAAAACCACATCGATTCTAATTAAACGTTAGATCGTGGATCCAAGTGGATCTTTGTGAAGACTCGAGGTGTAAGAACTATACGTCAGTATAACTCTATGGGTGATTCCATGATGAGTTCGATGGAATATTACTTATAGATTCGAGATGGTGATTTAGAGTGCAAGGGCTATGGTCGTTGACTCTAAGGGTGATTCCAAAATGAGTGCAACGAGATAGTGCCTTTGGTTTCATTCGAACCCGGAACGAACTTGTATGGAATGAATGCTTTCCGAACATCGTCAGGTGGACGATGAGCATTCTAAGATAGATGTGTTCTATAAAGGTAATCGCAGCCTCAAGCCTCATCAACCGGAATGGCTAAAACAGGGGAGGTGCAGCAAGGCTTTGTGGGTAGCCCCCACATGAGAGTGAGATTTACCCTTGTCTAGAGGTCCCTTCTATTTTGGCTTAGTGTATGGTTGGTCGCGCCAACCACGGGGTGGTCTTTTTCGGGACTGTTCAGTAAGGAATGGTTCCGACCCTGTGTTGCAGGGGAGCGGGCGTACTCCTCGGTACATTGATTTAGGCCACGTACTGTGACGGACGGTACCCCAGTAGCCCTGCCATTGATGGAATCCAAAATCCAATAAGTGCATGTACGGTTTTGATTGTGCCCAACTATGTTGGAACGTGAGATGTAAGCATTCTAGCTATTTCTATATTTTATTTTGAAAACCCTAGACACTATTATAGTATCACTGGATTTCCTATCAAATGTTTTGGTTAGCGTAAGGTAAAATTTTTTCCATGTTTATGTGTGGGAAGTCTTACGTGATACCTTTTCTTTCAAAGGTTTTTCTAAAGTTAAGCAATTTTAAACCGTTTACTCACACTAGACCCCTGTCTAACCCGAGTGTTTATTTTCTGTTTTATTAAACTCTTGGGTACTCATATTATGTATGAGTAGTCAAGTGAACCAGGTTTGCTTGACGAATTCTGGAGGAGATATGGGGCAGGTGGCTTCCGCGTGTAGATATATTATGGTTCTGCTGTGTTTGTTGTATCTGTTTCTATTGTACTTGAGTTGTATAGTTAGACAGATGTTTATAACTGTTTAATATCTATTGTATAAGTTGTGTACTCTGATGTAATATGATACTATGTAATATTTTATGTGATATATTATATTTCATTCGTTCCGCTGTGAGTTCTCTGATGTTGTTGTGTTTCTTCTTTCTCTTTCTTTTCTTCTTCTATCCCTTTCTTTCTTCATTGATGATGTGACTTTCTGGAGATAGGAAGTCGGGTCGTCACATTATCGAATAGTGGACGAAATATATCATACAAATGCATAAATATGTTATTTAAGTTATATATATATATATGTGCACGGTTTGGATGATTTACATATATATATTTGTTTGCTATGTCTGACTTAGGGCAACTGGGTACTGCAAGGCACTTCAAGAACGAATCATAATCCACGTGGGGAGGGCAATATTTTGGTGTATACGTGTGGGAGTGGTGTATATAGGGTAGCTTGAAACTGGATTGTCTATCCATAGACAATTGGAAGATATCAATTTTGTAAAAGGAATCCATTGCACCATGGAGACGCACGACCTGCAGATGTGGTGTTGAAGCAAGGGCGGAGAGAGATTGAGATGCCAATCTGGAGTAGGTCATATATTGCTACGTTGCACTGACGGGTACTATGATGGGACCTACATGCCAACTTCTTTTGAGGTTTTGGATTTCATAGGAGTCCACAAGTTATTTATAGCTCTCGGTAGGTCACTTGGTAGCTAATGGCAATTCGACACGGGAATCGGCGATAGATATTCACATTTCGATTTTGGATATGGGGATGCTATGTTAGTAACATTGTCAAATCGTTGTATTTTTGCATTGCAGATGCTTCGATAAGGGCAGAGAGATCTATGAAAATCATTGCTTATGAAGTGTAGTATTACCCCTACACTCGTTTTTTACATTCAGTAGCATGACATGTTATAGTTGGTACTATTTTAAGTAAAGAAATACTATTATGTACCATCCAAACTTAGCGTATGGATAAAGTATGGCAAAGTATGATTAGTATTACCCATTGGTCCTTACTTACGTTTATTAGATGTATATAGGTTGCATGTATATACAAGTACTTAGAGATAGTTCCCATTATATCAGGATTTATGTCTAACCCTTGTTTTGTTTATGTCTATTTATGTCATGAAAACTCACGGGTACTCGATTGAATAGTTTGGAAGTCGGGTGCTTTTGGGAGTAGGCTTACATGACAGTAGGAGCATTCTGAAGGCATGAAATCGATATTGGATACATATACTTGTTGTTGACATAGTACGTGGCAGACATGTTAGTTTGTATATGAGACTTGTGATATCAGAAACTATGTTCAGAACTCCATATGAATGAAGTTAACGTATTCTAACTTTCTATATTGATATTTATTTATCAGTTGCTTTCGCTAGTGCAGTCACTTGTATATTGTTTATCCTATTCTGTTTATGTATATACAACATATTATATGTCATCTTTCTTTTGTGAGGTTGTATCGATGCGCCTTAGTATGGTGTTTTGTTTTAATTTTTACCTCGATTGACTGTCTTTTGTGGCATTCGGGAGTCATATGTTGTCATTCAACGTTGATTTAGGTTATTACGTAGGGCGGGTCATCACAGTTGATATTGGAGTTTAGGTTCAACATTCAGGACCAAGTAGACTAATTTGAGTCGAGCAATCTGGTAGATGGAGATACATTGAGAGAGCATGTTTGTATTTTTTTTCTACTATAGAATATCGCATACACCGCTTGTCTCTTGAACATTGATTTATTCACTCGGGTGGCTTGGGTATCTTCTTTTAAGGCTATCTATATAAGTTGACTGTAACGACCCAGAATTTATATTAATTTAAAATTGTATATTTAATTAATTTTAATTATTAATAAGTGGAATTTATAAGTCGAATAAACTTTATTGTGAATAATTGGATCTAATTGGATAATTAAATCGATAATTCAATATGTTAAAATACAGAAAAAAATTGAAAATTGAGTTAAATATGATTGAAAATGATTTATAAAATTTTATTTTATCATATTGGAGTTAGAATGATGTTATGGAACTTTTAAAATCGAATTAAAAGTTAATTTATGAAAATTGAATATTTTAATATTTAATTATCGACGGTAAAATAGCCAAATTTTGAACAGTCTCAGAATTGGACGAAACCAGTTTCATTGGATCCGTAATAGTTTGTTATTATCGGATTTTAATTTTTGTAGCAATCGGAGTTTTCGTTTGATCGTGGCAGCTCGAAACGCATCGAAATTGTTTTAATATTAATTTGGCGAGTTAAAATAGCCATTTTTCAAAAAGTCTCGGATTTCGACGAAACCAGTTTCAGCAGATCCGTAATATGATATTATTGTAAGGTTTCAAATTTCAAGTCAATCGGATTTATCGTTTGTCCGATGCAAGCTAAAACGCCTAGAAAATCGTTTAATCGGTTTAATTTAAAATTGAACGTTTATTGCCATAACTCGCACAGATGACCGAATTAGCTCCCGAAACACGTTCCATTGTATTCGGAACGCGGGGTAAACCTTAGAAACGCCAACCGGCATGCTTCGTTTGGAGTTCAGAAAATCCGGGATAAATAGTGTCGCGTATTTTTCTATAAAAGGACCTCAATCTTCATTTTTGCAAATAAAAACAAGGCTAGGGTTACAGCCGCCACCCTCTTAATTAATGGCCAGAAAATTTCGAAACTTCTTTCTCATTTTCCTCTCAATCCATCAACAATTAGCAAAAACTCTCAACTACAAAGTTGTAGAGGACGATGAAAGCTTCAAATCCATACGGAGATGATCGAAAACGAAGCTTCGAATCAACGGGAAATCGAGCAAGAAGGGGTTGCGTTTTTCACGCAAATCGAGGTGCTAGGGGAGGCCGAGTTCAACATAGTGGCAGCCGATGGTGGCTCTCGAGCGGGGCTTTGCAACGATGGTCCCCGATCGTGTTCATGTTCGTTGTGGAGGCCGCGAGATCTAACCCTAAATTCGTGCAAATGGGTTGGTGCGCGTGTATCTTCCTGTAGAGTAACGTGAAGATAGAGGAAGGAAGGGGACGGTTTGGATGCAAGGAGATGGGATCTAGTGGCTGTGATTAGTGTAGGTTAAAAATTTAAGTTGTAATTTATATGTTATAAATTCGTGAAACTAAATTCATATCTTTTTCATGCGAGGTCGAAAACGCGCGAAACCAGTTGCGTTGGAATCATATGGACGAGCACTACGCTATGGAATTGGATTGGAGTCGTTTGGAGTTAGTGAGTTTCGGGTAAAATTAAACGTCCGTTTAATTTTATTCGAAATAAATCGCCAAAACGAAATTGAAATCAAGGTGAGAACTTCTCACTCAATCGAATCGGTTTCGATTTAATTTTAAATAGTTATATTTAAAATACTTGGATGTATGTTTGAATGATGATTGTTATCTATTGATTGTTAAAATAGACATTATGCGCTGTTAGTAAGCGGATGTTATTTATTAAAAACATATACCGCGAATATTTCATAAACAGTGAAATTGGTATTATTTATGTACTTGGAATTGATTTCCCGCAGTATATAGTGGATGAGACCCTATTGCGCCGTCTATTAAGCGGATAATAGTTTATAAATCCCATATACCGCGATAATTCCATACTGGAACGGAATTGGTATTATGCTAACATATTTGGATGCAGGGAAACAGGTTGGAGGGATCCAACTGGATTCCTCAACTGCATTGATTTATTTACAGATATTGTGATATTTGTTGATTCTCATATCGATATATGATATTTGGATGTCGTGATTGACTATTTGGTGCTGTTGCATCATCGGATCCATTTCTAAAGTTTTAAAATAATGATTTTGGTTTTAAAAGGATTTTTAAAGTGATTTTTCAAAGTATATGTTTTTATTAAATTTTGAATTGATTCATTTTAAATAATTAAAACGTTATAAATTTTTATGTTATAAAAATTAAGATTTTTGAGAAATATAACCGAAATGAGATTTTTGGAAATAAATAGTTAAGTAATTTATAAATTGGTTTAAATTGGGATTTTTGAATTATTAAAAACGATGTGTATAAAAGACTTATAAAATTGATATTTTATAAATTAAAAATATTGGAATATTAAAACGAGTTTTTATAAGTGTTAAAAATGAAATAAAAATGGATTTCATAAGTGAACGGAATTTATAGATTTATAAATTGTGAAGTTATAAAATGAATAGATTTTGTAAAATAGAAGATTTATAAGTAATTATCTTATAAATCGAATTTTGGCATTTAAATGAGATATAAATGGAATTTGTTAATAATGAGATTTATAAATCGAAGCTTATAAATAGAAATGTAATTTATAAACATTGTTTATAAATTCGAAATCAATTTAATTTGACAAATTGAATATTGAAGTTTATTAAAGGAAATATATTCACGATTTTGGACAGTGAATACATTATTGAATAAAATAGTCATGTTTGGCAAAATGAATATTGTAGAATGAAGTTAATTATTTTAACGATGTTTAAAAATGTATTATGAATCGAAACCATAGATTTCAACATTTATTGTTGAAATAGACGTTTTCGAGAAAGAAGGAAATGGTGGACTATAACACTGTTGTTATAGTAAATGGTTTCCGAAAGGAAATGTTTTGTATAGTATTGGGATTTATATATCTATTTAAACTTTGAATCCCTATACTAGTGATTTTGGGTCGTCGTAACGATGTTTTACACAACATTCGTTTTTTGACCCAAATAAATGTGTTAAGAGAATGATTTCCTTAAGGAATGAAATATATACTTAATTTCGATTTAAGTATATTGGATATTTTCCAAGTGTTGAAAATAAATGGGTTTGTGAATTACTTATTATTAAATAAGTATGGAAATGTTTTTCCAATGTGAAATGAAACGTTTTGAGAATTTATCTTTTTGAAGACAAATTGAAAAGGAATATTTGAAATCGACTGAAAATCGTATATCATAGATATTTTGGAATTATAAATTCATTATGGAATTTATAAAAGAAAGGGGAATTTGTTTAAAAATAAACATTGATTTATTTTTAAAGTGTGGGAATAAATTTACGGATTTGGAACGTAAATATAAAGTAAATCGGTAAGGATTTATTTAAAGTGGTTTAAATGAACCATTTTGAAATGAAAGTATTTCTGAGTAAGGAAAAGTGATTTGAAAAATTGTTTTCAAATGGTTGAAGTGTGGAAAATATATATCTAGTAAAGATATTTTTGAGAAATAAATAATTTGGAAAATTATTTGGAATCTGATGATGTTGAGCATCTTTATTGATAGTTAAATATTCGACTATCAATATTTACCTTCAAATAGGTATTTGTTGAGATTTGTTTGAATTTGAATGCCACACTTATTTTTGAATAAGCGCTCACTATTCGGGTTATCCGGGAAAGGACCTTGGGGTCGTATAACCCATTCCGAGTATGTGATACGTCGTTATGGATTGCATTTGATGACCGGTGTTGAAGACCGGATATTTTTGAAAACGGAAGGATTACCGTTGAGTTACTCTACATCGGCTGATCTCCGATATAGAGGTTTTATCACCGTTAGTGACGGGAAGTCCGGTCGTGATTAGTGAATATCCGGAATGCAAGGACTTCTTTGGAAGTGCCTTCGGTTCTGTTCGATTCCGGAACAGACTTGTATGGATTGTATGTCTGACATTACAAATTGAGATATAAAGCTGATTTCTTTCAAATATATTTCTGTTGGTGGCAGAGAATTTATTCTCTGAGACGTACGAGCTCAGAGGTTATGTAGTTGAAGGTTATTAGTGATATACTCCCAATTTGGTAATGTGGCATGCTGAGTGTTGCTGTGAAATGATCATTGTTTGATCATTTGTGATAGGATCATTTATTTGATCATTTATCTTGGTGATCATTTCTATGATCATTTGTTGACCCTAAGCACGGCTTTTGTATAAAGCGTGGCTTTGTGGACGAGACTTCGTCGGATCTCACACCCCGGAAATGGTCAAAACAGGAAGGATGCGGCAAGGTTATTAGGGGGTAGCGCCCCTTTAGTGTATGTCATTCCTTCTGGATAGAGGTGGTATCATGGTATGGAGCCTAGATATTTAACCTATGTTGTTGCTGCAAATTTTGTGGTTGTTGGAAATCGAGGATCCTCGGATAGATCGGTTACGATCGGGGGATGACATATTCGTGTCGGTAGTTATCCAGTTAGGGGTAACCCGGCCTTGTGTTGGCAGAGATCCGGTTTGGTTCTCGGGACGTCATTCCAGAGGCGTTTCCATGTGGCAATGGGAAGTTCCTTAGCCTGACCATTTGTTGGAAATCCAAAGAAACAATACGATCTTGTACGGTTTTAGTTGTATAACCTGCAATGGAATGTGGCGGTAACCTGCTATTGAACACGGTAGCTATAATAGGCATAAGTGCGAAATGTCTATGCTGGCTAAGATTTATATCTTTACTTTCGAAATGAATTTTTCCTACACTATGCACTAGTAATAATATCAAATGTTTCTTTTTAATGCGTATCAAGCATCTTTGACTATCATAAGGAGAAATCTCCTTCGATTCTGCGTTTGCATTGTGTGTGTGTGCGGGAGGCCTTATGGTAGTCTCATTTTTAAAAGCATTGCGAATTGACTTTAAAAATATTCCTCTATTTTGATTTTAAAGAAAAATAAACTCTGTTAGTTCTCACACCAGTCTTGCTTTGTCTAGGTGAAACGTGATGGGGGGTTCTCGCTTCGCGGTTTGGTGGCGAACTTGTATATGATATTATACTATGTATTATTCCGCTGTGTATTCTGTATGAGGACAAGTTTATATAACTGTCCATTGATGTATTGACTCTGTTGTCTATTGTTGTTGTAAACTCTGATAATGATGTAATGTATAAATGTACAGTTCTTTGTTTTAAAGATTATTCATTTATTTATTATATGTTGTTCCGCTGCAGATTGTGAGATTCTGTTGTTGTTCTGTTATTTCTTTCTGTTCTGTTCTATCTTTTCTCTCTTCTTCTATTTTTTTTCTTTTCTTAAACCATAACGATTCGGTTTTTCGGCAACGAAACATCGCAGTCGTTACATTTGGTATCAGAGCATATGGTTAAGCGACAACCATGGCTATGTTGGGTGTAACTCATTAGAGATAGAGTCAGTAGTACTCTAGAATGAGTTTGAGTGTAATAATAGATACGAGTGCGTATTTGTTAGTGAATATAAATTGTTTTATATTGTGTTTTCTTATCCGTTGAGCTGTTTGTGAATTCTAGTCGGTAGATGGGACGCCATATTATCGACAGGGATTTCTAAACACTTAAACGAGGCAAGCCGACATAGTATCATTTTAAATTGGGTAAATGAAATAATTTTACCTTGATTATATTTTATATATAAGGAATAATTTTTCAGAATTATTTAAAGTGTATATGAATTGATTGTTTGATTGTTGAATAAGTTAAATAAAACCACAGTTGTAAAAGAATAATTGTATAAGAAATTGAATTATAAGTATGAAGTTATAATTAAAATGATTTACAATGATGGAATAATCTTATATATATAAGAAGTGAAGTTATATAAGTAAAAAAAGGTTTATAAATGTGATTTATAATCTGAAATAAAATTCCAGAGAAGTGTTTTGAAAGAAATTTGATATTTTGGAAAATTGTTTTGGAGAAATTAAAGCTCTAAACTCTTTTCGGTCGCTGGAAAATAATTCCGGTGATGATCGCGACATCATTGGTGTTCATTTTCGGGTTTCCAAAAGAGGGATTGCTGCCAAATTGTTTTAAAAAAAAAAGTTGTTTCGAAAATTTGGATTTGGTTTTGGAAATTCAGAAGGTAATTTGAATTGATTTCAAAAATGGTTTTGAAAGATTGAAAGGACTCTGGAATC
Organism: Allium cepa; assembly: GCA_030765085.1. Lineage (NCBI taxonomy): Eukaryota > Viridiplantae > Streptophyta > Magnoliopsida > Asparagales > Amaryllidaceae > Allium > Allium cepa. Next base: position 537,485,655 of record CM060934.1, on the reverse strand, counting down.
TTATTTAAAATATTTATGGGAATGATAAATGAGTTGATAACTTATACAGATTGAATTTTGATAGAATAAATTTAACTTAAAGGATGAAGTTAAATTAAAGGAAGTATAAGTAAATCAACAAAATCCAAGTTGAAATAAGTTTGAGTTTTCATCAAAGATATGTGATTTGAAATTTAACAAAAGAAAAGTTAAATAAATTGATTTGGATTTGATAAGATGTTTGAAATGGAATATAACTTAAGTGATGTTGAATGAAGTTGATTTTTTGTAACGTCCCGCCTTTTCGCACGATTTAAACCGACACACGTGCCAATTCAAACCATACAGAAGGGCGGATTGTAATGGGGTAAATAAGAAAACAGAGAAGAAAATAAAACAAAACAGAATCTCACAACGGAAGGATATATAGTTCGTAAACGGTTTACAAAACACTTGATTCTTCTTTATACAATAAGTATCCGAGTTACACATACCAATACAATCAATGCAGCGGAACAGTATGAGTGTGGTGCAAAACTATAAATAATAATAATACGGGTTCTTCGTCTTCGTCCTCCAAAGCTAAAGTCTTCGATCCTGAAACGCCCGGACTGACCCGAGCGAATTGAAAAGACAAAACACTCGAGTCAGAACTAAAAGATCTTATGTGAGTTAAATTAACAGAAATAAATATGAGTGAAGTAACTCAAGAGATGCTCGGGATTTACATCTCCTAAGGATCCGTTAAACTATTTCCTATGTAGTATATTGCGCTATTATAATAGTGTCTATTTGTAAAATAAACTTACTTTTTAATAGCGTTAAGGGGTTACCCATATAGCCCTTAACACAGAATATATTCCCATAGTCTATACAGTACCGTAATCTCCCCCGTACTGGGCGTCGTCAGAGGGCACTCCATAGGTATGGTAGCCAAAATCGTATAAGGCGCGCTAGGGTAGGTGACACGGCACAACTAGGCAATGCCAGGGTAGATATACCAATTACGCTTCCGGGCCGATGGTAACGCGTAGCCGCAGCTACCGCCCACCTCGAACAAACTCCCCCAAAATCAAAGTAAAAGTGGCCACTGAATCAATTCAAAGTCAAAGTATAATATCGAAGAGGAGTGTCCGATCAGAGGAATGACCTCATTAACCCGTCGATCGCTCCTGTTTTAGCCACCTTATGCCAACTCACGGGAGTCGGGTCCACGTATTTACCTTACAGGAAACGTCGCCACCAACCTACTTCATTCTGGAATCTCCACCGCGTACACGGTTAGTCAAAGTGGTTTTCGGTATCGACAGAGAGTATGTCCATATCCGATCCCGGTCTCTTTGCCAACCCATCGTTATTATAACACCGCGGTCATTTAAAAAATAGTTTATACTTTAAAACCAGAATAAAATTTTCCATTTCAAAACTATGAATACGATATCATTTTAAAACTTAAAACAATATGATATCATTTTATCCAAATATAATTCTTTCCCAAAAATCATACTGCTTTAAAATCTATAATATCTGGAAAGCAACATTTGAATTATATTTTCAAAGCATAATATTTCGAAAATTCATAGTTTTAAAACCATAACTTCTAGAACTTGAATGGTTTGGATATTCAACGGTATATAAAATAAATGGTTTGACTTTAAGGTTACTTTTTAAAGAAAAATATTTTCCATGGCTTTACAAATATATTTCCTTATTTAAATTCTAAACCATAATTTAAATATCACTTTCAAGTTCCAAAACCATTTCAATTTCTATATATATATATATATATATCCATTTGGAGTATTAATATTTCAAAACTAAAGTTGGAATTTTATTCGTTCAACAAATCAATTGTTCTATTATTTAGTCTTGAATATTCACATAAAATCCATAAATACAACTCCAATTTCTAGAAATTTAATATTTCCTTAAATTTAATTATACTAGAATATTCATTTAAATTTATCTTGGAAAAACTCCAGTTACAAATATCATACCTTAAAATTTCCAAACTTAAACATATAATATAAATTATCAAATTCCATTTTCTAAAATTTTTCCATTTTTATTTAACAGATTTATACACAGCCTAAATTCAAAAATTTTAACTTCATATGTATATATGTAGAAGAATAATATTTATAAAATATCAAAACTTAAAATTTTTATAAACCGTATCCCATCCAAACCATAGAAATCACTTTAAAATATTTTATATATAGACCGCGGTGCCTGTATATAATTTTCTATCCTATGGTCAAGTGATACGGATATTTATCATTTCAATCCGCAATTTAAAAAAATAAAATTTTGCGGTTGTATATCATTTCAAACCACAATCCCGAATGAAACGAAAAATGCATGATAACTTGCAGTTAAATGATATAAAATAAAACATCCATTCATCCATCATCATCCATCATCCAAATCAAAATCATCATCCAATACTAAATCAATATCAATATATATCCGAGAATATATGACCTGTAATAACTGGCAGTTATATTCAAAAATAAATTTAACACTATTAAACTAACAGTTCCTATGCAAATAAATAACTATAACTGTAAATCTATATGCAGTAATAAAATTTTATAACTGTTTACTAGCAATTTATATGCAAATAAATTAATTCTAACTATCAATTAATATGCAATAAATAAAATAAATTAACAGTTAAATTAAATACCACGATTTAACAGATATGATGAATAAACATGCCAAACAGTCATAAATAAATTTCTACTCATATCTAAAACAAATTTAACAAACATAAAAACTTTTTGAAGTTGTGAGTGGGTTAAAACACTCACCTTTTGAATTTAAATCGAATTTAAATTCGATTTAAACCCAAAAATTCGCCCGTCTCAGAATTCGTTCAAACCAGCGTCATCAAGTCCGGAATTAAATTACGATCCTAACAAAAAAAATTTGCGTGAATCGGAGAACGTATGAAAAAGATATTCATTTTAAACGATTTGAAAACAAAAATAAAAATAAAATAAAATAAAATAAAACAAAACCCACTTAACTTCAATGGCCACGTCAGCTAAAAGCTACAGCACATCGTCGGATTTTTTTCTGGTCAAACGAATATCCAAAACAGAAAACGAATTGTAACAGCAGATTACGTGTCTCGAGAACTTTATCATAAAATTTTCTGGAATTTTTGTGGAGAGTTTGAATTTTATTAGAAAATTTGAATTGTAGATAGATTAGGTTTTGTAACCATTGAGGAAGAGAAAGAGATGAAGAAAAATGAACGTATAGCCAATTGACAATAGAAAGGAGGCTAGGGTTTATCACCGCATATTTATAGATAGATCGCAAAAGGATAGGTGTGCACGAATTTTAACGTGCAAACAGAAGTGGTCCCAAAAGGATATTAATTATACACGTTACGGATTAAATTATTTCTTTCTCAACATTTACATTGCATTTTAAGCGTATTCACACATGTATAATTAGATGCTTCATTTAAATTTCCATATATATATATATTCACAATTCCATAAATTTCCAAATACATAGATAAATTTCCAATTTCAACTAAATTTCTAAATTACTGTAATAATTACAGATTAAATTTCTATCCATTCTCAATAGATTTACGTTTACATACTAAAATCCACATTTCTATGTACATTTGAATTCCATATTATACATATTTTATTTATCTTAATTACTTCCAACTTAAATTTCAATCAACATAAAACGTTTTATTCAGTTTCCAATAATTTCAATCATGCTTTAAATCCAAATGAATAAATAACTTAATTCCCATTTAAGCACTTTTCATTTGATTTGCAATCAACCTTTTATGATCAATTAAATCCCGATATATTAAATAAACGTTATTTCCATCATTCTTTATACTATGAAGAAATTTAAGTTATTCACACCTATTACTAAATTTCATATTAATGCACACTAATTTACTTTTATTGCAATGGTTACCAAATATTTCCTTGCAATAATTCATTCCCCTATACATACTTACAATTCCACTTAAACTTTACTATACCCATTTATTTTCTCAACATTAAAACCAACGTTACCTCAATTCCACTAATGTACACTTATTCTATTATCACTTACTAACCATTCAAATTTTTATTAACAAATAGGCAGGTAATTCCTATGTTACAAATTTTTAATTCATCCTAATCCCTTACTATTGACATACATTTGCATTACTTACATATCATTTACAATGTTACCCAAAATCTCTATCCATTGTAATTAATACCTTAAATAAGTTTCAATTTATATTCAAGTGAATACATTACCCTTTTTCGTTATGTCATCCATTTTTCACAAGAAACGTTTTATCGTTTCGACAACATTTTATTTCTAATTACCTACATTGATTTGTGTACGTCTCTACTATTTAAAGCATTACCATTCTCACCTTCATCTAAATCTTCATTTATGAATATTTAAAAATAAATTTCACTTATTTCCTATTTATACACTTATAAATTCCAATTCCAAATAAATAGATAAATCTCCGTTTGCACTACTTAAATCAAAAATCAGCGATTATCCTATCTATACATTTTAAGTGGATGGATCAAATGTTGTATTCAAAAATCTACTTCTTAATATTCTTAGATTTAAACTCAACTCTCTATTAACAGAATATTTAGATGTTTAAACTTCTTTTATTACCATTAAATTATTATTATACATTAAACTTAAATATACTGACAAAGCTTGTTTTTGGTACTCTTTTCATTTCCATAAATAAAATTAGCAGTGGATTCATACCTTATTATGTAATTAACTTTAATTCCACCTAACTAAATATTTACATAATCTTTTATTTGCAATAAATCAACTATTTTATATTAATCAAAATTTAATCTTCCTGGTTTTACTTATTCATAGTATGTAATTCAGTTACTCACCCTAACCTATTTATTTGAAATCCAATCCAGATTATTTTTACTAAGTTCCAATTTCCAAAGGTTACTGCAATTAATCCAATTAATTGCAATAAATTCTAATAAATTTGATTTTATTGGATTACAACTCAAAATAAATCAATTATTACTCAACCACACAGTTAACATTTCTTTTATGATTCATTACAATAATATTTCCCAATTCTCATCTTTATTTTCATAAATTACTGGATTTCAATTTAATTGAAATTTTGTTAACTTTACACATAAATAAAAGCTTAAACCTCAATTAATTCATTCCTAAGATCACACTAATTATTATATTATAAAATGGACCTTTCCCTTGGTTACATCTTATTTATTCTCTTACCAATATTCCACACTAACTGCAATAATTTAGTGCATTAATTGAAATTGATCAAAAATAAAACTTAACCAACAAATAGAATAAATACATACAATAATTATTGTCATTAAATCTATTTCATAAGTCTACACTCAATTAATTCCTTAAAATAAGTTTTACGTTTTTATAAATTTACCTTCACACTTCCCGTTACTATTTTAATAATTACTAAAGTAACATTTTCATAATAACAACATTAAAATTTCTCAATATTTAGATGAACTTTATTTCCAATACACACTACCAAATTTCAATCACTTATGTTCTATCCAACATTCTTTTAGATTTTACTTCCATCAATTAGTTCATCCAATATTTTCATCCATGTTATCCCGCTTTTTGGCAAAGCCGCGATACCAAAAGAGCGATTGAAAAGGAAGGACGGTTCTCCTCAGAGGTTGATCATATTTTCCTTCGCCATGGATATCACTGAATTTTATCCGAGTCCAGAATGAGCTACAATTGATGGGACACTGCAAGAAAGGCCACAGGAGTCGGCATTTCAAATTTCAAGTCGATCCGAGTTCGTATGCTCAAGTTATGATCGAGGCAACTTGGAGGGAACACACTGATTTCGAATCCATGATGATGGTTGTCTTCGAATCCATCGTCACGCCCCAGTTCGAAACCATCGCTTCGAACCCATCAAGTTCGAAACCATCACCTTCGAAACACTCGGGATGCCTCGACCTCGAACCCATCAGAAAGTAGCTGTTTCGAACCCATACTCGGTTGCCTCAGTTCGAAACCATCGGACATGCATGCTTCGAACCCATACATAAGCTTCGTTCGAACCCATCCCTGAAGTCGTGTTCGAACCCATCATAGATCCATGCTTCGAACCCATCACAAAGGCCTTCTTCGAACCCATCCTGTGTTGCCTTGTTCGAACCCACTGGGTCAACCCACGTGTCTTCCATCGGTTCGAAATCACCGAGATACACGGAGTCGAAGCGGTCAACACGGAGCGAAGTCTGGATCGGTTCGAAACTTGCGCTCCACGTCACCACGAAGTCGCGTGCCATGATGGATTCGAAACCATCGTTTCGAAACCATGGGTTCGAACCAAACAGCCGTGCCGTGAATCCTATTTCGAACCCATCATATCTCCAAATCTACTGATCCAAATGTCATGAAATTTTCACAGATACTAGCATACATGTTGAAGAATGTCCTCGCCAAATTTCACCTCGATTGGATGAATTCTTGATCGGTTCGAATGGAGTTCGAACCGATGCCAAAGTGGGCCCAAACTTCCCGAGACCGTACGTGTGGGCCCCCTCACGTGCCAGAAGTGGTCTTCCGAGTTTTCAGCGAGATACCAGCAGCCTACACCTATAAATAGAGCCCCAGGGCCAACAGAAAAGGGATCTTCTTCTGACTCTGAGACGCCGAGACTCTGCCGGATCAAGATCTCCATCATCCTACATCATAATTCTATTGTTGATTTCGAATTTCCAGTTGTAACTTGCTGTGGATCGCTGTAACAACTTGTAATCATTGAAAGAGAATCAATAAAACATCAAAAAACTTCACAGTGGACGTAGGCAACACGCCGAACCACTATAAATCGCTTGTCTACGCATTTACTTTACCGTTGATTGGAGTTTTTGTTAGATAATATCTGTTTTGAACTTGCATTCTTGACTATTATCTCTTCAACGACTCCCGAAGAGTGTTGTGCCCAATTTTGACACAAACACTTTGGTGCTTTCACTGAGAAAACCCAGCTTTTCTCCTGCTCGTTGGATCTGTCATCGATACCGGATTGAATAAATCTAAGAGAGAGATCCAGATCTTTGAATTCAAATTCTTTCCATTCTATTCAGATTTGCAAAAGTCTAAGGAAAGGAATCCAACGTTCGAGATGGTTAGCACAAGAACCACCTCAAACGCCGTCAATCAAGAAGAACAGGATCGACAGAATCCTGTAACTCTGCCTCCACCTAATCAAGATGCTACTGCACACTCGGAAACCTCAGCTCCGGTCACCCGACAAGAGTTGCAGTCGCTAATCCAAGAGCCGACCCAGAGTCAGCAGCAACTGGAAATTCAGCTACGCGATAACGCAGAACTAATTAACAAGCTGGATCGTAAGAAACGAAAGAGATCCAAGAGAGACCACGTGTCTCGTTCCTCCAACAAGAGTCCTTCGTCTTCTGATTACCTCAATCGACCTCCGCGACCCCGACTAGATGGGAATCGTATGCCAACTGCTGGAGATCAACCAACACCGACAGTTGGACAACTAAGAGTTGGTCCATCAGCCAGTTTCCAAACCATACCCTCCTCCCGAGGAGGTGCTACCCCTCATCCAACAACGCGAGGCTGGGATGAGATGAAGTCGTATGCCAGTCCCACTAGGCATGCGGATTTTGCATGCTGTAGAGATTTGAAAGATGGAGTTCCGGTTAAACGACGGACAGGAATGACTGATGACATTGTATTCCAGTGTGGTAATGATGACAGGATCGTAGTCCCGACTACCGAACCACTAGTCATATCAGCTCAGATAGGCCACGTATGGATGAAAAGGATTCTGATCGACAGCGGAAGCTCCGTGAATATAATATTTAAGCGAGCCTACGACCAAATGAATCTAAAGGCCAAATACTTGAAACCATACCGGTCCAGAATCCATGGCATCAACGGGAACGCAGTCATACCCATCGGAGAACTAGAAATACCAACAGAGTTGGGAGCAGGACAGCGCCGCAGAATCCGGACGTTGCGATTCGCGGTGATGGACATAGATTCACCGTACAATGCTTTCTTAGGCCGACCAGCCCTTGCTGAATTCAGGGCTGTTATCGCTCCATGGTGCCTAACCTTAAAATTCCCCACCGAAAAAGGAGTTGGTGTTGTCATGGGAGACCAGGCCGACTTAAGGACCATCATACTCCGAAAGCGAGTTTTCCGGTCACACGATGTCAATGGTCAACCCCAAACCTTCGAAATTGGCGATTTAGTCCACGGAAGAGTACACTCAACACCACCGCACGCGAAACCAACGTGGAAAGGGCCCTATGTAATTGAGCAGAAATTTGGGGATGACTTATTCTTGTTGTCAACATTGGGCGGTCCTATTTTGCCAAGAGTCTGGAAAAACAAGGACCTTTGCCATTGCCACACATGACAGGCTCATTCTGTCTATGAATAATTTGCAATTTCATTTACATTCTGAAATTTGATTTTGTAATAAGGCACTGACTTTGCCATATTTTCTTATTTCAGCAATAAGACATTATCTCTTCAAGCTAGAGCTGTGATTCATCGAATACAACGTTCAACAATCATGACACACGAAGAGCTAAATTCCATCAAACAATGGAGTTTATTCAAATAGCGAGTGACTGCGATACAACCGGCCACTCACTAAGTGAAACCCCAGCTCGGGGGCAAGCCATCACATCAAAGGCTGAACTGGACCGACACACGACAGTCCTACAACGGACTCCAACTTCCCAGAGTGTGAATTGGAGTATAAACATCCATAATTCGTTCCCAGAGCGCGAACGGACTCCAACTTCCCACGGCGTGAATTGGAGTATAAACATTCAACAATTCGTTCCCAGAGCGCGAACGGACTCCAACTTCCCACAGCGTGAATTGGAGTATAAACATTTCAACAATTCGTTCCCAGAGCGTGAACGGACTCCAACTTCCCACAGCGCGAATTGGAGTATAAACATACCATAATTCGTTCCCACCGCGCGAACGGACTCCAACTTCCCACAGCGTGAATTGGAGTATAAACATTCAACAATTCGTTCCCAGAGCGTGAACGGACTCCAACTTCCCACAGCGTGAATTGGAGTATAAACATTCAACAATTCGTTCTCGGAGCGCGAACGGACTCCAACTTCCCACAGCGCGAATTGGAGTATAAACATTCAATAATTCGTTCCCGGAGTGCGAACGGACTCCAACTTCCCACAGCGCGAATTGGAGTATAAACATTCAATAATTCGTTCCCGGAGTGCGAACGGACTCCAACTTCCCACTGCGTGAATTGGAGTATAAACATTTAACAATTCGTTCCCGGAGTGCGAACGGACTCCAACTTCCCACTGCGTGAATTGGAGTATAAACATTTAACAATTCGTTCCCGGAGTGCGAACGGACTCCAACTTCACACTGCGTGAATTGGAGTATAAACATTCAATAATTCGTTCCCGGAGTGCGAACGGACTCCAACTTCCCACAGCGCGAATTGGAGTATAAACATTCAATAATTCGTTCCCGGAGTGCGAACGGACTCCAACTTCCCACTGCGTGAATTGGAGTATAAACATTTAACAATTCGTTCCCGGAGTGCGAACGGACTCCAACTTCCCACTGCGTGAATTGGAGTATAAACATTTAACAATTCGTTCCCGGAGTGCGGACGGACTCCAACTTCTCACTGCGTGAATTGGAGTATAAACATTTAATAATTCGTTCCCGGAGTGCGAACGGACTCCAACTTCCCGCAGCGTGAATTGGAGTATAAACATTTAACAATTCGTTCCCAGAGTGCGAACGGACTCCAACTTCCCACTGCGTGAATTGGAGTATAAACATTTAACAATTCGTTCCCGGAGTGCGGACGGACTCCAACTTCCCACTGCGTGAATTGGAGTATAAACATTTAACAATTCGTTCCCAGAGTGCGAACGGACTCCAACTTCCCGTAGCGTGAACTGGAGTATAAACATTTAACAATTCGTTCCCGGAGTGCGAGCGGACTCCAAATTCCCAGAGCGCGAATTGGAGTATAAACACTTAATAATTCGTTCCCGAAGTGCGTACGGACTCCAACTTCCCACAGCATGAATTGGAGTATAAGCATTCAATAATTCGTTCCCACTGCGCGAACCAACCCATCAATGCGGACTCCAAATTCCCAGAGTGTAAATTGGAGTATAAACATAAGTTGCGGGTTCCCGGAGCGCGAACCGAAGCATCCGTGCAAACTCCATATTCCCGAAATGCGAGTTGGAGTATAAATGTCAATTCCGGGTTCCTGAAGTACGAGCCCAAACATACATGTTTCATCCAAGCTCCCGGCGTGTGAATTGGAGCACCAACACCAAGTCAAAGTTCCCGTAGTGCGAACTAAAGCGTTAATACTAACTCCGAGTTAGTAGAGTGCAAGTTGGAATGTGAACACCATCCCCAAGTTCCCGGAGCGTGAACCATGTTACAAGTATCAATAACACTTGAACTCCTGGAATGCAAACCAGGTTATCGATCTCAAATTACTCTAAGTCCCCGGAAGGCGGACGTGTACTTAAGATTTGCAACAAGTGCAACCGACTGCCAAAAATATAAGTGTTGTTCCCCAAGACTGGGGGGCACGAAAGCTAAGTGTCAATCACTCACCGAAGTGATACAACGTCCGAAGTTCAACTCATTCATCAATCGCAACTTGTGACCAAGGTTCTCAGGCGTGGCAAACGAAACGAGCTCTACTTAAACGGTAAAAACACCACAAGTACACCGGACCGAAAACAAGGCATTGCAAGTACTTAAGCACAAATAAAACAAGAGTTGAAACAAAGAAACTAAAGTTTATTTCAACTAACCAAAAATGAGGGCTTACATATGAAAAAGTTTTCCCAAAAACAATCCCTACTAGCAGGAGCCGAACCTGCATCTATACACGGCTTACTAATAAAAAACAAAAACAAGTACTTATCCACCAAAACATCTACTTGTAAAGCCGATCTACTTCTTCTTCTTTTTCGTCTTCCTTATTAGTGGTTCATCAATATCAGAATCACTAGCGACAGAAATTCTTTTTGAGTGCCTCCTCTTCGGCGGTGACTCTTCGGCTGGGGGCATGATATCGATATCCTCCTCAGAGCCCAAATCAATGGGGAGGCTTCCCGCCGGAGGAGTAGGGGGGACTGGATCTATGACGGAAGATGGGATAGTGCCACCCGACGACACTACCCTAGCAGACGCTGGACTATGCGCCGTCGTGCTGCCACCGGCGCTACCACTGTGCCCCGCAGCTTCTATTTCAGCGCTGATTTCAGCCAAAATTTCCTCTTCTCGAGTCGCTTGGGCTTGGCTGGGGGCATCCGCAGCTTGCATCGAAGAGCTTGAGGTCGGCGGGGGATCACTGACGATGATAAACGGTAAGTCCGTGGAGAAACTGCCCGGCTCACCGAGCAGCTCGCTCACCATCTGTTCCTCGAGAGATAAACCACTCCCCTGTGCCGCCTCGATCGATGCCGCAGTTACAGCAATAGCCTCGGTAGCGATGGCCTTATCCCTTTGGCTTGATTCTTGAGCCGCGACTGTCGGCACAACCTCCGTCACTAGGCAAAAAACAATAAGTTATCAGCAATTTCTTCAAAACAAACTCTTTATTTAGAAAACACTTGAGATAACTTCGAAATACCTTCCCCAGTTTGACTCGCAGACGGCTGAACGACCTCGGAAGTGTGCTCATGGATAGGAGATAAGTGCGGCCGCTCCGGGTCGTAAGCAGGAACAGGTGGCAAGCTGACCGCAGACACAGGCACTGACAAAGGCGATGTGGTGACTTCAGTGACATCCGCATGGTGCTCAACACCCAATCCCTCTCCAACTTCCAGGGAACGACCACCCACCATCTCCTTCTCATGAGCAATGATAGCATCGTGAAGGACCTTCTTTTCATCCTCAGTTAATAGCCGGTTCTCAAGCTCGAATCGGTCAACCGATTCGCCCGGGTGCGCTTCCCCCTCTTCCTCGACCAATCGCTCCCAAGCGCTGCGAAGGTGAACGGGATAATCTTGAAGCCAGGCTAAATTTCGGTGTTTTAACACGTTGGTGTTATAAGTTATAAGCAGATCTTCGATATCGGCCTCTAGCCTGGCCTCTGCCTGTTGAACTTTCTCCTCCACCTCTGTCTCGACCGCTTGAACTTTCGCCACCGCAGCATCCCTTTCGGTGCGAAGAATCACAGCTTGTTCACACGCCTCCTGAGCTGTGCTATTCGCATCATCCCTTTCCTTGGCGGTTTCAGCAAATTTTGACTTAAGCTCGTTCAACTCCTTCAGGGCTGCGTCCCTCTCTGCAGTAACCAATGTGTTTCGATGACCCATGTCCTCAACCGTGGCGTAGTGTTCGCGTTTCATCCTATCCATGATTGCCTGGGCTTCATCGGCTTTTTTAGTGGCCTCTATTTCGGATTTACGGGATGATTCAGCCTCAGTATTCAGCACTTGAATGATGCGATCTCTTTGTGCTAACTCAGCTTGCAATTTTTCAATGGTGGCCGCTCGTTCGAAAGCCAAGGCCGATGCTTTTTCAGCTGCCTTATACCACACCTTATACTGTGCGTAGAAATCGTGTACATAATCAAGCGCCCACCGCTCGGCCTCCGGTGGGATTCTTTTCAAGTTCGGAGGAAAGACATAATTGTCAAAGCAGATATTCGGGAACTCTCTCTTCAGCTGCGCAAGCCTAATCGCTCCTTCTCCCGTGATTTCAGTAGGAGGTTCCTCCGCAACTATCGGCGCCGACACCTCAGATCTAGAAGCTTGAGAAACCGACACATGTCGAGAAGAATCACGAGGGACGCGAACGGGAGGTTGTACGGGATCTCTGGAAGGAGGAGGGGTGCGCGATCGCGATCGACGCCTATGGCCCTTGTCCGAATCGTATTTCTCATGACTAGAATATCCGGAACGTCCCTGGTCATAATACCCGGAGCGTCCTTGGTCATAGTCTCTATCCCCCTCTCGCCTGCGCGAATCATAATAAGAAGACTTGCGGGCATGTCGGAGACTCCCAAGCATTGAACCTCGTTTAGACATAGTATCTGCAAAGCAAAGTAAAATCGAATTAGTCACTCTTCGAATCAGGTAGTTTACAATCAAAGGTTATGCAGTGTCGTGAAGTGTGTGTGAATATGCATTCCCCCCGACCAACCAGAAATGTCGACCTCGCTAGTAATAAGAGGCTCGCTCAATTCTAGATTACGATGGAACTCCTCCAACCCGGCATCATGTTGAAAAGACACATCTTCCGGGATTGGAAGGTCGGCAAGCCCTTCGTAGAGACTTTCAGTACGTGGAGGAGACATCTCAGAGATTCTAACTCCGGAAGAGGACCGGGCAGTGACAACCGATTTCCGTCTCCCCCACTTAGTTGACTTAACCATGGCAGCCTTGCCTTTTCTCTGCTCCGCGACATCCGAAGCTACATCCGTAGGCTCGATCAGCGGCTCATCGTCAGTATGAGTTCTTTCAGAGTCGGCCTCCTCGGTTATGACAACTTCAGGCTTCTTATGTTTGACTCGTTTCTTAGGAACGATCCTTTGTGCCACCTCAAACCTTATACTCTGTCCTCGTTCAATCAGCCCAAAGGTCCGGAGATTCCTATCGGTCAAAAGCAACTCGATGTCCCTATCTTCGCTCGGGACTTCTCGAAGTACTCGCACCATCTCCTTAAACTCTTCACCTTCGGGTCGCGGGATCGTTGCTGTAAAAGGAAAAAATTAATATAAGTTCCACTTCGGCAGCAATTGTCGTAGTAACTATTTAAGAACTCGGTTATACTCACGTCTGAATAACCATCGTCGGGCAAATCCTGGAGGACATCTGACATAAAACCATTCTGTCCTATAGTAACTCAGCCTTGTCCAGGATCCGGTGACCACTTGACAATTTCTCACCGCCTCCAGAAATGTGAAAGAAGGATAATCACCACGAGTTTTGAAGTTGAACAAGTATCTAATTTCGATTGGAAGCGGCGGTCGATGGAGACATTCCATAAATGCGATGAACAAGCTATTGATCGACGCATATCCGTTCGGATGAAGCTGAGATGGGGCGATCCTCAAAAACGACAATACTTCTCTTATATACTCGTTGAACGGGGGAAGTGTCCCGGCCGCACACGCGTGGCGATTAAATGCTGTATACCCTTCTGGCGGATTATGTGGTCTATCATTCGGCCCCGGCAGTAACACATCGTCCAGTGACAAGCCGTGCCTTAAACAAATCCTTCCCAACATGTCTTCAGAGATATTCGATGGAACGGAATCTGATGGATTGGCAATGAACAACGCATCAGGAAGTTCGTCCGGAGCCGGACCGATGATCTCAGGATCTATATCCGGAACTTCTAGCCTCGGAGGGGCTGTACCTTGAATCTCCTGCTGCTGTGAACTTGAAGATTCCATAACTAGCTAACTCAGGAGAAACCATCGTTAGACGACAAAGAACCCGTGTGTTCCCCAGTGTAAAGTGTATGAATGTGTGTGGTACCGTGCCATGCATTACTTGAACAAATGTTGCAGAGTTAAAGTGAACATTCAAGCGACAAAGCTACGAAGTTCAGCAAATAATGACCGTCATCGCTGACCGTCATCACTAAATCGTTTATATGATGGAAGTCAGTTCGAATATAAGTTGTTATAGTTCCATCGACGAGCTTCAAAAGGCAATCAAATATGCAGTTCAATATCCAAGTCCACATATGCAGGAATGAAGCTCGTCGGAGTTGCGCTTGAAAATTTTCAAATTTTGGAATCCATCATACAGGGTTCGAAATCATCACAGACGCTTCGTTCGAACCCAACCGAACACCTCTTCCTTCGAACCCATCCAAACTTCGTTCGAACCCATGCGTTCGAAACCATCATGACAGTGCTTCGAACCCATGCGTTCGAACCCATCCTGACATCGTTTCGAAACCATGCATTCAGGCGCGCTTCGAAACGATGGCCAAGTGACAGATTCGAACCGATACAGAAACCCTTAACTTGACATCGGTCGCGTTCGAAACGATCCACTTCGAATCGATACGAGGTTGTAGACTTCGAAGCGATAGCCTATGGGTCCGAATCCATCGATTCGAAAGGATCCCTCGAATCCCCCAATCGGTACGAACTACGCATCCCAACAAGGACATTCCAAGGATCGATTCAAAATCCAATGGAAACACACCACCGTCGTCGCTTCGAACTCGAGCCCACACATCGATTCGAATCCCTCCCAAACCAGATCTGGTTTTGCCAATCTCGAAGCTATGCAATCGATGAAGAGAAATGGTTTCAAAATAACTTCGTCGCTTGAATCCGAAGCTAATTACCTAGTTTAAACAATGGATTCGAGAGATTTAAGTCTTAAATCTTGATGGATTCGAAAACACGACGCAGTATTTTCTCCTTAGAAGCTTCGAAGCGATGAAGAGCGCAGTGAAAAAGTAAAAAGTGAAAAACTAGCAGGTCCACTGCTATTTATATGGAGGGTTGGTGATGACCGGGACGGTTCGAGTTCCGGTGAAGTTGACCGATTGCAACAGGTCAGAAGGCAGAGTCGTTTCGAAACCAATCTTCGAACCCATACGCTTGGGGCTCCATCGTGTGAAGCACACGGACCACTGCCGTGAACAATGGTTTCGTACCCATCCAAATCATCGATTCGAAGATCATTTTCGAAACCACGGGAACGAACTACTTATTCGAAACCATCCTTTCACATCGGTTCGAATGACAATTTCGAACCCATCACCACACAAGTATACTCCATACTTTCAGACCATTTCGAATGCCAATTTCGAACCCATCAATGTTCCAATGCATCGATTCGAAATCTCATATTCATACAACCCATCATTGCACGGACATACCGCGTCCATACAAACACGAATTTCGAACCCATCAACGCTCAAGTGCATCGGTTCGAAACATTACACTTGCGCAATACAAATTCTATTTCTTCAACCTTCAATATCGGTTCAGGAGAGGATCGATACGGAGGAAATTTCCACAACAACCGCCAAGCGTTGTCTCAATTCAAATTTCAAAATCGGTTCAGGAGAGAATCGATACGAAATTCTGCAGCAAACCTAACTGACAACGACTCGTGGACGCACGACGTTAACAAGGTCCAAATTAACATATGTGCATACATGTCGGACTAACATTCGATTTTGAATATTCACAGGGATCAAACACTATTCCCGTTACAAATGCGACAGCCAACGGCTAAGCACTATTATACAGCAGTCAATCATATCAACGCAAGGTTACGGCAATACAGCATACGAGTTTCAACAAAAAAGAGAGCAATGATTGTTCAGATAGAAATGGCAGCTATTCAAAGCACGTCATGTTCCCACATGACGTACTTTGGGGGGCAAAATGTTATCCCGCTTTTTGGCAAAGCCGCGATACCAAAAGAGCGATTGAAAAGGAAGGACGGTTCGCCTCAGAGGTTGATCGTATTTTCCTTCGCCATGGATATCACTGAATTTTATCCGAGTCCAGAATGAGCTACAATTGATGGGACACTGCAAGAAAGGCCACAGGAGTCGGCATTTCAAATTTCAAGTCGATCCGAGTTCGTATGCTCAAGTTATGATCGAGGCAACTTGGAGGGAACACACTGATTTCGAATCCATGATGATGGTTGTCTTCGAATCCATCGTCACGCCCCAGTTCGAAACCATCGCTTCGAACCCATCAAGTTCGAAACCATCACCTTCGAAACCCTCGGGATGCCTCGACCTCGAACCCATCAGAAAGTAGCTGTTTCGAACCCATACTCGGCTGCCTCAGTTCGAAACCATCGGACATGCATGCTTCGAACCCATACATAAGCTTCGTTCGAACCCATCCCTGAAGTCGTGTTCGAACCCATCATAGATCCATGCTTCGAACCCATCACAAAGGCCTTCTTCGAACCCATCCTGTGTTGCCTTGTTCGAACCCACTGGGTCAACCCACGTGTCTTCCATCGGTTCGAAATCACCGAGATACACGGAGTCGAAGCGGTCAACACGGAGCGAAGTCTGGATCGGTTCAAAACTTGCGCTCCACGTCACCACGAAGTCGCGTGCCATGATGGATTCGAAACCATCGTTTCGAAACCATGGGTTCGAACCAAACAGCCGTGCCGTGAATCCTATTTCGAACCCATCATATCTCCAAATCTACTGATCCAAATGTCATGAAATTTTCACAGATACTAGCATACATGTTGAAGAATGTCCTCGCCAAATTTCACCTCGATTGGATGAATTCTTGATCGGTTCGAATGGAGTTCGAACCGATGCCAAAGTGGGCCCAAACTTCCCGAGACCGTACGTGTGGGCCCCCTCACGTGCCAGAAGTGGTCTCCCGAGTTTTCAGCGAGATACCAGCAGCCTACACCTATAAATAGAGCCCCAGGGCCAACAGAAAAGGGATCTTCTTCTGACTCTGAGACGCCGAGACTCTGCCGGATCAAGATCTCCATCATCCTACATCATAATTCTATTGTTGATTTCGAATTTCCAGTTGTAACTTGCTGTGGATCGCTGTAACAACTTGTAATCATTGAAAGAGAATCAATAAAACATCAAAAAACTTCACAGTGGACGTAGGCAACACGCCGAACCACTATAAATCGCTTGTCTACGCATTTACTTTACCGTTGATTGGAGTTTTTGTTAGATAATATCTGTTTTGAACTTGCATTCTTGACTATTATCTCTTCAACGACTCCCGAAGAGTGTTGTGCCCAATTTTGACACAAACAATCCATTTATTAACAAATTTTCCATTATACAATTTCAATTCTTCTTATTATTATTTCATTAATACTATTACCAACTTTTAATACTTTTAGTATTAATTAAACAATCATATTTAATTAAGAGGTTATAATGTTGTATTCACTATTCCCATTTTCACTCCAAAACTCAAACAGCCGTTTCAATTGCATTTGGATTTGCATTAAATTGGTTATCCATCAACTGCCATCTATATTACCACCTTAATTCACATACAATTACAGTCCTTTTTAATATATTAATACATAGGTAATTTAAATTTTGTCTTTATTTCTTTAATTTACATTTTATTCAAGTGCGACAATTTACGCTATTTCTTTATTGATATTTCACCTAACTTTCAACAATTAAGTTAAATACCCGTTTCTACAATTCATTATTAGTTATAAATTTAAATCTCCTTTATTTATTCAACTTACACACAGGTATACATCTTACACTATCTCAATCATTGGATTTTCATTTAGCGTTCATTCCAGCATAAATTCTATCTCTTTTATATATATCTTTATTTTTCTTTACAAATTTTTTTTATTACATAATCCCTTTTTAACTAAAATTTAATCGTCGAAATTTACGGGTCGTTACACTCTCCCCCACTCAAAACTTTTCGTCCCCGAAAAGGAAAAGAAAGGAAAAGAAGAATTTCGAAATCAATATTTTAAATTTACAAAATTAGTTAATTTAGCTAAAATATACAAATTTAAATACAGTGAAATATTTAAGTGATTTCACCATTAATCAACAAATCAAATAACAACCATCAACCTTACAAACAGCATACATACACAAGACAAAGCAACCATTTATCCAACAAACAAGAAGTTGTTCGGGTTCAGAACTTGAAATTTGTATGGAATGAAAATAACTATCAAGTGCATCCTTTACTCAACAGTCTTAGATGGAACAAAGATAGATTATTTATTCATCCAACAACTTCACATTTCTTTACCCAACCAACCATAAATCAACCAATAATAATTTCAAAACAACGACCAAATTCACTTATTATACATTGATTTCATGCTTAGTTGTTTGATTTCCTTTTATGATTCACGTAACCTTTAAATTTCATTTACTCATTAATGTTTGTTTCATTAATTTACTTATTACTTATAATTATTCCTTTATACTTATTTGTTAACAAATAGCTTCAATCTTTTTCCAATGTTTATTTCTTCTTCATGAACTATTTACTAAAATTTCATGATCTTATTTATTCACACTTTAATCACTTGAGTTTAAAATCATCTATCTGTCATACTTACCTTTTTATTATATTTACTCGATAGAATTTCAATTATAACTTAAATTAATAACATTAAATTCTCCTTAATTATAGCAAATTCATTGAATTATTCATTTCCTCAATCTTCACTTGTAAGTTTTCTCTTACATTTCCTTACTAACATTGCAACTTTTATTATATGGTAAGTTATATATGTTTTAAGAATGTAAGTGAAATTTATACAAGTTTCTTCTCGATTTCTTTAATTAATTAATGGTTAAATAAATATATTCGTTTTATAAATTTCAATTTCAACTTACCTTTAATTTCATTTATTTATTTAAAGGTTTACGTTACTATTATATTTAATAATAGTAAAAATTTAATTACACTAAATTTGCTACCCTATAACATTAATTCTTATAAATAAAGAAGTTTACTAATTCATTTACTAATGTTTACAATTGTTTATTTACATTTCTTATCTTCCTATGGTATTAAATTTTCTTTAATTAAAGGTTCACATTTTCTATACTAAATTGAACTATTAATTAACTGGAATTTTAAGAACCAAATACCGGGTTTAATTCCAAATTGTTTAAAATAGTAGATACACATATTCTTTTTACTTATATAACTTTAATTATAATCAAATGATAAAGTTCTCTTAAACAAATTTGCAGTAAATTTCTACAGTGGCCTTTCCTCTTCGAAACTCGAAAATGGATGTCGATGATGCGTGCACTCATCACCGAAATTTATTTTCCAGCGACAGAGAGGGAAGTACAAACTTATTTTCCAAAATCTTCCTTTAAAACAATTCTTCCGAATTATATTGAAATATTATATCAGAAAATACTTATAAATAATATTATTATATTCCAAAATTTGTTCGAAAGAATTTTCAAAACCCCGGAACTTGAATTCTAAATTTCTAAATTCATTTATCTATTTTCTTAAATTTTATTTCAATTATTATTTCCTAACAACCAATTTATATCAACCAAATATAGATATAATTTGAAAATTTTATTTTATATATAGAAAATAGATTAGGCAAAATTATTTCATTTGCCTATAATAAAACAAATATTATGTCGGTCTGTCCTATTAAGTGTTTAGAAACCCCTATTGATGTCACAGCGTCCCATGCATCAACCGGAATTTATAAATACAAAACGGAACAGATTAACACAATATAAAAACCTTTTATAAAACTAACAAGTACGCTCTCTCATATATATACACTCAGCGACTCCCATAGGGTATTACTACCCTATTATCAAAGAGTCAAACCCCACAAAGCCAAGGTTTATCGCTAAACCAAAGCTCTGATACCAACTGTAACGTCCCGCCTTTTCGCACGATTTAAACTGACACACGTGCCAATTCAAACCATACAGAAGGGCGGATTGTTATGGGGTAAATAAGAAAACAGAGAAGAAAATAAAACAAAACAGAATCTCGCAGCGGAAGGATATATAGTTCGTAAACGGTTTACAAAACACTTGATTCTTCTTTATACAATAAGTATCAGAGTTACACATATCAATACAATCAATGCAGCGGAACAGTATGAGTGTGGTGCAAAACTATAAATAATAATAATACGGGTTCTTCGTCTTCGTCCTCCAAAGCTAAAGTCTTCGATCCTGAAACGCCCGGACTGACCCAAGAGAATTGAAAAGACAAAACACTCGAGTCGGAACTAAAAGATCTTATGTGAGTTAAATTAACAGAAATAAATATGAGTGCAGTAACTCAAGAGATGCTCGGGATTTACATCTCCTAAGGATCCGTTAAACTATTTACTATGTAGTATATTGCGCTATTATAATAGTGTCTATTTGTAAAATAAACTTACTTTTTAATAGCGTTAAGGGGTTACTCATATAGCCCTTAACACAGAATATATTCTCATAGTCTATACAGTACCGTAATCTCCCCCGTACTGGGCGTCGTCAGAGGGCACTCCATAGGTATGGTACAAAGCCAAAATCGTATAAGGCGCGCTAGGGTAGGTGACACGGCACAACTAGGCAATGCCAGGTAGATATACCAATTACGCTTCCGGGCCGATGGTAATGCGTAGCCGCAGCTACCGCCCACCTCGAACAAACTCCCCCAAAATCAAAGTAAAAGTGGCCACTGAATCAATCCAAAGTCAAAGTATAATATCGAAGAGGAGTGTCCGATCAGAGGAATGACCTCATTAACCCGTCGATCGCTCCTGTTTTAGCCACCTTATGCCAACTCACGGGAGTCGGGTCCACGTATTTACCTTACAGGAAACGTCGCCACCAACCTACTTCATTCTGGAATCTCCACCGCGTACACGGTTAGTCAAAGTGGTTTTCGGTATCGACAGAGAGTATGTCCATATCCGATCCCGGTCTCTTTGCCAACCCATCGTTATTATAACACCGCGGTCATTTAAAATATAGTTTATACTTTAAAACCAGAATAAAATTTTCCATTTCAAAACTATGAATACGATATCATTTTAAAACTTAAAACAATATGATATCATTTTATCCAAATATAATTCTTTCCCAAAAATCATACTGCTTTAAAATCTATAATATCTGGAAAGCAACATTTGAATTATATTTTCAAAGCATAATATTTCGAAAATTCATAGTTTTAAAACCATAACTTCTAGAATTTGAATGGTTTGGATATTCAACGGTATATAAAATAAATGGTTTGACTTTAAGGTTACTTTTTAAAGAAAAATATTTTCCATGGCTTTACAAATATATTTCCTTATTTAAAGTCTAAACCATAATTTAAATATCACTTTCAAGTTCCAAAACCATTTCAATTTCTATATATATATATATATATCCATTTGGAGTATTAATATTTCAAAACTAAAGTTGGAATTTTATTCTTTCAACAAATCAATTGTTCTATTATTTAGTCTTGAATATTCACATAAAATCCATAAATACAACTCCAATTTCTAGAAATTTAATATTTCCTTAAATTTAATTATACTAGAATATTCATTTAAATTTATCTTGGAAAAACTCCAGTTACAAATATCATACCTTAAAATTTCCAAACTTAAACATATAATATAAATTATCAAATTCCATTTTCTAAAATTTTCCATTTTTATTTAACAGATTTATACACAGCCTAAATTCAAAAATTTTAACTTCATATGTATATATGTAGAAGAATAATATTTATAAAATATCAAAACTTAAAATTTTTATAAACCGTATCCCATCCAAACCATAGAAATCACTTTAAAATATTTTATATATAGACCGCGGTGCCTGTATATAATTTTCTATCCTATGGTCAAGTGATACGGATATTTATCATTTCAATCCGCAATTTAAAAAAATAAAATTTTGCGGTTGTATATCATTTCAAACCACAATCCCGAATGAAACGAAAAATGCATGATAACTTGCAGTTAAATGATATAAAATAAAACATCCATTCATCCATCATCATCCATCATCCAAATCAAAATCATCATCCAATACTAAATCAATATCAATATATATCCGAGAATATATGACCTGTAATAACTGGCAGTTATATTCAAAAATAAATTTAACACTATTAAACTAACAGTTTCTATGCAAATAAATAACTATAACTGTAAATCTATATGCAGTAATAAAATTTTATAACTGTTTACTAGCAATTTATATGCAAATAAATTAATTCTAACTATCAATTAATATGCAATAAATAAAATAAATTAACAGTTAAATTAAATACCACGATTTAACAGATATGATGAATAAACATGCCAAACAATCATAAATAAATTTCTACTCATATCTAAAACAAATTTAACAAACATAAAAACTTTTTGAAGTTGTGAGTGGGTTAAAACACTCACCTTTTGAATTTAAATCGAATTTAAATTCGATTTAATCCCAAAAATTCGCCCATCTCAGAATTCGTTCAAACCAGCGTCATCAAGTCCGGAATTAAATTACGATCCTAACAAAAAAAAATTTGCGTGAATCGGAGAACGTATGAAAAAGATATTCATTTTAAACGATTTGAAAACAAAAACAAAAATAAAATAAAATAAAAGAAAAGAAAACCCACTTAACTTCAATGGCCACGTCAGCTAAAAGCTACAGCACATCGTCGAATTTTTTCTGGTCAAACGAATATCCAAAACAGAAAATGAATTGTACCAGCAGATTACGTGTCTCGAGAACTTTATCATAAAATTTTCTGGAATTTTTGTGGAGAGTTTGAATTTTATTAGAAAATTTGAATTGTAGATAGATTAGGTTTTGTAACCATTGAGGAAGAGAAAGAGATGAAGAAAAATGAACGTACAGCCAATTGACAATAGAAAGGAGGCTAGGGTTTATCACGGCATATTTATAGATAGATCGCAAAAGGATAGGTGTGCACGAATTTTAACGTGCAAACAGAAGTGGTCCCAAAAGGATATTAATTATACACGTTACGGATTAAATTATTTCTTTCTCAACATTTACATTGCATTTTAAGCGTATTCACACATGTATAATTACATGCTTCATTTAAATTTCCATATATATATTCACAATTCCATAAATTTCCAAATACATAGATAAATTTCCAATTTCAACTAAATTTCTAAATTACTGTAATAATTACATATTAAATTTCTATCCATTCTCAATAGATTTACGTTTACATACTAAAATCCACATTTCTATGTACATTTGAATTCCATATTATACATATTTTATTTATCTTAATTACTTCCAACTTAAATTTCAATCAACATAAAACGTTTTATTCAGTTTCCAATAATTTCAATCATGCTTTAAATCCAAATGAATAAATAACTTAATTCCCATTTAAGCATTTTTCATTTGATTTGCAATCAACCTTTTATGATCAATTAAATCCCGATATATTAAATAAACGTTATTCCCATCATTCTTTATCCTATGAAGAAATTTAAGTTATTCACACCTATTACTAAATTTCATATTAATGCACACTAATTTACATTTATTGCAATGGTTACCAAATATTTCCCTGCAATAATTCATTCCCCTATACATACTTACAATTCCACTTAAACTTTACTATACCCATTTATTTTCTCAACATTAAAACCAACGTTACCTCAATTCCACTAATGTACACTTATTCTATTATCACTTACTAACCATTCAAATTTTTATTAACAAATAGGCAGGTAATTCCTATGTTACAAATTTTTAATTCATCCTAATCCCTTACTATTGACATACATTTGCATTACTTACATATCGTTTACAATGTTACCCAAAATCTCTATCCATTGTAACTAATACCTTAAATAAGTTTCAATTTATATTCAAGTGAATACATTACCCTTTTTCGTTATGTCATCCATTTTTCACAAGAAACGTTTTATCGTTTCGACAACATTTTATTTCTAATTACCTACATTGATTTGTGTACGTCTCTACTATTTAAAGCATTACCATTCTCACCTTCATCTAAATCTTCATTTATGAATATTTAAAAATAAATTTCACTTATTTCCTATTTATACACTTATAAATTCCAATTCCAAATAAATAGATAAATCTCCGTTTGCACTACTTAAATCAAAAATCAGCGATTATCCTATCTATACATTTTAAGTGGATGGATCAAATGTTGTATTCAAAAATCTACTTCTTAATATTCTTAGATTTAAACTCAACTCTCTATTAACAGAATATTTAGATGTTTAAACTTCTTTTATTACCATTAACTTATTATTATACATTAAACTTAAATATACTGACAAAGCTTGTTTTTGGTACTCTTTTCATTTCCATAAATAAAATTAGCAGTGGATTCATACCTTATTATGTAATTAACTTTAATTCCACCTAACTAAATATTTACATAATCTTTTATTTGCAATAAATCAGCTATTTTATATTAATTAAATTTAATCTTCCTGGTTTACTTATTCATAGTATGTAATTCGGTTACTCACCCTAACCTATTTATTTGAAATCCAATCCAGATTATTTTTACTAAGTTCCAATTTGCAAAGGTTACTGCAATTAATCCAATTAATTACAATAAGTTCTAATAAATTTGATTTTATTGGATTACAACTCAAAATAAATCAATTATTACTCAACCACACAGTTAACATTTCTTTTATGATTCATTACAGTAATATTTCCCAATTCTCATCTTTATTTTCATAAATTACTGGATTTCAATTT
Organism: Allium cepa; assembly: GCA_030765085.1. NCBI lineage: Eukaryota > Viridiplantae > Streptophyta > Magnoliopsida > Asparagales > Amaryllidaceae > Allium > Allium cepa. Next base: position 537,460,398 of record CM060934.1, on the reverse strand, counting down.
AATTGAAATTTTGTTAACTTTACACATAAATAAAAGCTTAAACCTCAATTAATTCATTCCTAAGATCACACTAATTATTATATTATAAAATGGACCTTTCCCTTGGTTACATCTTATTTATTCTCTTACCAATATTCCACACTAACTGAAATAATTTAGTGCATTAATTGAAATTGATCAAAAATAAAACTTAACCAACAAATAGAATAAATACGTACAATAATTATTGTCATTAAATCTATTTCATAAGTCTACACTCAATTAATTCCTTAAAATAAGTTTTACGTTTTTATAAATTTACCTTCACACTTCCCGTTACTATTTTAATAATTACTAAAGTAACATTTTCATAATAACAACATTAAAAAATTTCAATATTTAGATGAACTTTATTTCCAATACACACTACCAAATTTCAATCACTTATGTTCTATCCAACATTCTTTAAGATTTTACTTCCATCAATTAGTTCATCCAATATTTTCATCCATTTATTAACAAATTTTCCATTATACAATTTCAATTCTTCTTATTATTATTTCATTAATACTATTACCAACTTTTATTACTTTTAGTATTAATTAAACAATCATATTTAATTAAGAGGTTATAATGTTGTATTCACTATTCCCATTTTCACTCCAAAACTCAAACAGCCGTTTCAATTGCATTTGGATTTGCATTAAATTGGTTATCCATCAACTGCCATCTATATTACCACCTTAATTCACATACAATTACAGTCCTTTTTAATATATTAATACATAGGTAATTTAAATTTTGTCTTTATTTCTTTAATTTACATTTTATTCAAGTGCGACAATTTACGCTATTTCTTTATTGATATTTCACCTAACTTTCAACAATTAAGATAAATACACGTTTCTACAATTCATTATTAGTTATAAATTTAAATCTCCTTTATTTATTCAGCTTACACACAGGTATACATCTTACACTGTCTCAATCATTGGATTTTCATTTAGCGTTCATTCCAGCATAAATTCTGTCTCTTTTATATATATCTTTATTTTTCTTTACAAATTTTTTTTATTACATAATCCCTTTTTAACTAAAATTTAATCGTCGAAATTTACGGGTCGTTACATTTTTGGTGTCAAAGTAAATTAATAAATGAATTAATGAAATGAAGTCATTAAGAATTTGAACTTGAGTTATATGAATGAAATTCAACTTTAAATTGTTAAAGGAATTAGCAATTGAATTGATAAATGGATTGCATGTTAATCAATTAAATGTAAATAACGGATATGAAGTGTAAATTCATTAAAAGCTAATGTTATTAGAAATTGAATAAATTGAATGAAAGTCAATTTAATATAAACCAATTGGAATTAAAAGCGTTGAACCAAATTGAATGTAAAATTTAATAATTTGGTTATGATTGGTCATACATTGGTTGTTAGATTGGTTGTTGGATGATTGTATATAATTCATTAAGTGTTAAATGAAAATGAATTAATGAAATTGGAAGCTATGTAATTGAATTCAAATTAGAAGTAAATAAATTTGAATAGAATTGAATGTGAATTGGATTTAAATTAGTGAATGCAAACTAATTAAAATTGAATATGAATGAATGTTGGTAAAATTCCAATGTAAATGAATCAAATGTGATTTAAATTGAAAACCAATTCATTGAACATTAATGAGAAGTAAATTTGTATTGATTTGGTAGTTTCATTTGTTGTTTGTTGCATTTGCTATATTGGCATATATAGATGTTGCTATATGTTGTATATTGATACTATTTTCATATATGCATGTTTCTCATGTTGTTGTTGAGTGTTTAGCAGGTGCGGATCGTGTTTACTTCGCATTTGGAGCTCGCTTTCGTGCTATATTAGCCGTATACGCTCGCTAATAATAAATAAGGTACATATCTCGGATTACATACCGTACTTTTACACTTTTTTCCCTGCGGGATGCCTCATCACTTGATGAGATGTATATTTGTGATATATATACTGTCATTTTTTTCGGATCGAGCCGCGCAAAGGAGACTATGGCGATTTTTTCCGAAAATTTAAGGCGTTAGAAAATTTTTGAGAAAATTTGAGAAATTTGCGAAAACTATAATTTTGGTTTTGGAATTGGAAATTAAACGATATAGTTTGGTTTTGAAAAGATAACTAAGTATAGATTTGGAAACTTAATAAAGATTTTGTATGAAGTTTAACTATGAATTTTGAGAAAGTTAAACACTTAAGAGATTAAAAAAATCTAATTTGAATGGTTTGTTTTGGAAAGTTAATAAATTCTGTAACTTTTTCTTACTTGGTAATTTCGAGGTCGAAATTCTTTTAAGGGGGGAAGTCTGTAACGACCCAGAATTTATATTAATTTAAAATTGTATATTTAATTAGTTTTAATTATTAATAGTGGAATTTATAAGTCGAATAAATTTTATTGCGAATAATTGGATTTAATTGGATAATTAAATCGATAATTCAATATGTTAAAATACAGAAAAAACTTGAAAATTGAGTTAAATATGATTGAAAATGATTTGTAAAATTTTATTTTATCATATTGGAGTTAGAATGATGTTATGGAACTTTTAAAATTGAATTAAAAGTTAATTTATGAAAATTGAATATTTTAATATTTAATTATCGACTGTAAAATAGCCAATTTTTGAACAGTCTCAGAATTGGACGAAACCAGTTTCATTGGATCCGTAATAGTTTGTTATTATCGGATTTCAATTTTCGTAGCAATCGGAGTTGTCGTTTGATCGTGGCAGCTCGAAACGCATCGAAATTGTTTTAATATTAATTTGGCGAGTTAAAATAGCCATTTTTCAAAAAGTCTCAGATTTCGACAAAACTAGTTTCATCGGATCCGTAATATGATATTATTGTAAGGTTTCAAATTTCAAGTCAATCGGATTTATCGTTTGTCCGGTGCAAGCTAAAACGCCTAGAAAATCGTTTAATCGGTTTAATTTAAAATTGAACGTTTATTGCCATAACTCGCACAGATGACCGAATTAGCTCCCGAAACACGTTCCATTGTGTTCAAAACGTGGGGTAAACCTTAGAAACGCAAACCGGCAGGCTTCGTTTGGAGTTCGGAAAATCCGGGATGAATGTGGGCGGGTCATCACACATAAGGTTAGATGTGGCACTTAAGCAGTAAAATCAAGGTACGTGTATGACCAATATAGCAATTGAAACGAAAGTATTGGTGTAAGGCCTAAATTGGCAACAGAAAATGAAAGTGTAGATGTAAAACCTAAAGTGGCAACAATAGCCGAAAGTGCGGAGTAAGGCCTAAGATGGCATCTAAGATGTGAAAACATGGTGCAAGGCATGTTGTGGTAAACAAATATTTGGTAGAAAACATAAGGCCTGGTGTGGAAATCAACTACCAAAAGCGAGGTAGACGTAAAGCTTAGTGTGACAACCGAAAATTGAGTGTAGATGTAAGGCCTAGTGGGACAACTGAACACATAAGTGAAGGTTTATGGCTTGGAGTGGCATCTAAAATTGATAGTGTAATTCGTTGGATTGATTGAACACACAAGGCCTTGGCGGTAGTCAAATGTTAAGACTTAAACCTTTCATCTATTTGTCGAAGGCGCAAGGCCTCGGTAACAGATTAAGATACAATGATTTAGTTTCGGTTAGAAAAGAGTAATATAGCAAAGATTGAACTTTGTGTATGTTTAAATTTGCAGATGTAAAATGAATGTTTGCTATATTGAGGGGAAAACTCGATCAATGCTTTAACGGCATGGTCTCACAATCTCTTATGTTTAGGATAATATATTTTCATACTAGACTTTACGCATGAATCGTGTTTTATCGTTGTTTTTCCAATAAACTCGCTGGTACTCATTCAAGTAGGTTGAGTTTAAGGGTTTTAGACAAGATGCTTTTAGGCTGACAAATGATGGAGCGAAAGATGAAGCAAAAGGTTTGAATGTATTAATTGTTATTTTAATTCTGTTGTACTAAATGTTTATGTCAGCATCTTCATATGTCAGACATAACACTATTATCTTTGTTATATTATATTTTTGACATGTTCGTGGACATGAATTTGAGAACTAAATTGTTAAACCTAAATTGTAATGATGTGTTTCTTGACCTTGGTTGAATTCTGTTCTATTTACTTAAAACTATTTAATATAAGAGATCTAATCTCTGTGATAATTCCAATTTGATTGTAGCACATTGATGTTCCATCTTTGGGTTTAAAAATGAGGATGTTACAGTCGTGAGATGTTTCAGTTAAATTAAGGGTGTTGATTATGGAAAAACATTTTCAACAGTCGTCATGCTTAAATCCATTAGGATTCTACTCGCAGTACTATGGCTATGAAATTTGGCAAATGGATGTTAGAATAGGATTTTAAATGGTGACATAGAAAAGATAGTTTATATGTCGCGGTCAGAGATTTCTAGGTCAGTGGAAGTGGCGATAAGGTTTATAGACTTTTAAGATCAATTTACGGTTTTAAGCGAGCATTTCAAAGATAGAATAAATGTTTTAATAAGGTAATCAAATAGTTTGATTCTATCAAAACATAGAGGAAGCATGGATATACAAGAAAGAGAAAAACAGTGCTATAATATTCTTAGTCTTATACATCGACGATTTACTGATGATTGATAACAATGTACCACTATTACAGTCAGTGAAAGCATAGTTGTCTTATAACTTCTCGATGAAGGATTCAGGTGAGGCATCCTAAATACTAGATATTAATATCTATAGATATAGATCGAAAAGGATATTAGGATTGTTCTAATTTATGTGCATAGATACCATACCAAGACAATTTAGTATGGAGAACTCCAAGCAAGGAAATATTCCAGTGTGGCACAGAATTGTCCTTTCTAAGAAGGCTCCCCATCTACGGATGAGGAAAGCAACACACGAGTCAAACTCTTTATGCTTCGGGAATAGGATTGATCATGTATGTCATGGTATGTAATAGGTCAGACATCGCTTTTGCACTAAATGTAGTAAGTCTATGTCGATCGAATTCAAGAGAAAACCACTAGAAGGTTGCCAAAGTCATCCTTAAGTATTTATGAAATACTATGCATTTATTTCTGATTTATCGAAGCAATGAACTCCTTATGAAGTGGTATTTGGACTCGAGCTTTCAAAATGATATAAATGACAGTAAGTTAATCTCAGGTTTCTCTGTACTCCCAATGAAGGGGTCATAAGTTGGAAGAGTTCTAAGTAGGAAATTGTAGCAGATCTTACGATGTAAGTTATGTACATCGTCTTGAACGTTGTCGTAAAGGAAGCAGTGTGGATACACAAATTCATTAAGGAGCCGGGGATGATTCCAAGCATAGAAGGTCCAATGCTCATGTATTGTGACAACAATCCGACAATTTAGATTGCATGGGAACCATGAGTTACAAGAGGTCAAGACACATACTCAAAAAGTTTCACATGATAAGGTGGATTATCAATGATGCAGAAATCGTGACCAAGAGAGTGGATACAAAAGAAAACATTGCAGATCCATTAACTAAATTTCTCTTTTAGTATGTTTAAGGAAGACCGATCGAAGACATAAGGATAAAGCTCCACAATTGGTCACAAGTGAAAGTAGAACATTGATAGAATTAAGGGTGTGCCACAGGGACAACTATATAATTTGTTATGCAATCATAATTTAATAAAAAAATCTTGTTCGAAGTAAAATATATGTTTGGGTTTATTGTTTATTTTATATGTTTGTTATATTATGATACAAGTAATGAATAATTAACATTGAACCTACATAATAATGTTTTACCGATTGTAGTTACGAATAAGTTCGTAGTCATGAGTATTGAATAGATATTAACAACACACACCTCCTTAAATGTTCCTGGACGAGAGGTGTCGAGAAAAGGATATTGATACATCTATTGAGATCGGTATATGCAACGCTTTTCATACGATGGACCGTGACTTACTCATAACTAGGGCACCAAGGGGTTACGTACTTGTGGTTGTTTGGAACAATCGTAGAACAACTCGACGAGAGTCTTCTATAAGTTATATACTTTAGTCCAAATAAAAGATCTCAGGATACCGACGTATGGTATTCTACTAATTTTAAAATATTGTCAAACTTGAGTATGTATACTGTACTTTGATTATGGGAAAGGACGTGGCATTGCGACTATGTTACAGTCATAGTTGGATACACGTTGAAATACTGCATTTAAAACACTACTCAAGAGAGGATTCATCTCTGTTATAGCAAGATTGGTATCACCGTAATTGGTAAGTCGAAATAAAGTCAAGCTTTTGGTCAGAGCAAATCATTTAATCGATAAACTTTATTAGATTGAATCAAGAACTATAAAATTGACCAATGCAATTAATAAGGATACTGATAGAATTTTTGATCTTAGACCAAACTCTAGATATCTAAGTGATATAGTGACAACGAGAAGAATATGTGTATGGATTATCGTTATTATGTGAGCATGTACTAGATCAGAAACATGATTTCACTTAAATGATCTGTAAGCATTAAACTTGACCATATACTGTACTTCAGCAAAGCCCATATAGAATTTAACATTTAAATTGTTTAAATATTGATTGTGGATTAAGTTCATGCCAAAAGAGTCGGCACAATAGCGTTAATTATTTCCGAGTTCGACTAATGGTAAAATTAAGTTATAATTGTCATAAATTAAAAATAAATTAATACAAATGTTGTGTAAATATTTTATGAATATTTTAATTATTTATTCGGAGCTAAAAATCGGATAGATTAATGTATAAAAATTATACGATGATTCGTTTGATAAATGGGCTGGAATTAATTAATTAAGTAGAGATTCAATCAAGGGTCAATAGACTGTTGACTATGCAAATATCTATTCTGTTAGGGTGGCCAAACTTAATCAATGAGGGGTATGTTTTAAACCTATTCACTTATTAGTATGTATGTAAATATTTTATTATATCATCATGTCCCATTATTTCATTAGATTATTATAGTTTTTAATTACTTCAATCTTGTATATATATTTAAAACATATAAATACATATATTTAAATCTATAAAAATTATATATGTATATATTATGTCTATATTTATTTTAGGCAAATAAAAAAACTAATTTTTAAATGGATTTTAAATAATTTTTGTTTCTTTTCAAATAGGATGTATTATATCATTATACACACATATGTGCGTACATGTGTGTGAGCGAGGATCAATAGCTCTTTTTATTTAGCACCATTTTGTAGCTCCCGATACCAGCCGTAAGTTTCTATCTAAATGTTTATTTTTCTCTTTTCTATCACATGAACCAAATATTTAAATACAAACTTGGGGTTGATATCAAGGGACCACAAATGGTTTTAAATAAAGAGGGCTATTGATCCTAGCTATACACACACACATACGTGTGTCCCAGACTATGGGTTCAAAGGGGAAAATCAACCGCTTTGTTTTATGGTCATTAGGATGACTAAGTGTCAAAGGGAGAAAATCGACCGCTTTGTTCTATGGTCAATATGATGACCAAGTGTTATATGTGTGTGTGGGTAATGGTCGACTACACCTCATTCTTGCTATACCTCAATTCCCCCTGATTTCAACCACATTTCGAATTAAATAATATACTTTCTCTCTATTTCCACCTCATTCTACTATTTAATTTGAATCATATGGTTGAAATCAGGGGATTTGAAGTGTAGCAAAAATGAGGTGTAATCGATCCTTCCCCTATATGTATATGTGTAATTTTGGTTTCCATATTGTGAATATGGATATTATGACATGTAAATTAAATTAATATATTAATTATAAATTAAATTATAGATAAAGTTATTTAACCTGTAACGACCCGAGATTTTCGACTCCGAAAATTCCAGATTGTTAGAGAAAAGAAAGAAGGTAGAAGAAGAGCAGAACAACAACATCTCACATTCGTAGTGGATCAAAATATAATATCAAAATAATAGCATTTTTATAAAGGAAAGCTGTAATTGTTATTTTACATACAATTCATCAGAGTTACAATCATTTACACATAAACTGGATAGTTATACAACTTGTTCCAGACTACAATCTATGCAGACTACACAGTCTCATATACACAGCGGAAAACTCCATACGTTCCTGTCATCCAGCTCGCCTCCTGAGCTCCAGAATGTCCTAACCTGGAAATCTATAATATTCGGTCTGACCCGAGCGTTACATCAAAGTAACACCAGGGTCAGGTTGGAAACTAGCGCGAGTAAACCCATCAACATGAAATAATAAAGCATAAAATTTATTTAAAACCCGGGATAACTCATACCTTACTACGAGTTCATAACTCGTTATAGTCAACACTTATTTTCACAAATCAAATCTTATGTATCCTTACTTAGTTTCAAAGGTCCATATTATTCCATTCTAGCCTATTGATTTCATATATCAAATCTATATAGAATTATTGTAGATTACAAATCGAAGTGGTTTCGGGTATTATTGATACCCGACTCCAGTCTCTTCGAATCCCATGTCACCTTAACCAAAGTTATTCAAGTGAATACAATTCAATTTTCAATACAGGATGCCAACTTTTACACAGTAATTTATCATCGATTGATAACCACATTATCACTGTTCAAACAAAACATTTCATATCAGAAATATCAACCAATCATTCATAAGCAAGATTAATTAGTCATACCATTTCTAATTAATTTAAATAAATTAAATTAATTACTTTAATCATTTTTAATCCTGCTTACTTAACAGTAATAAATTACAAACCATCACTTAATCATCCCTTAATTATCTTCTCCAATTACATTAAGTTTTAGCCTTCAATTAATTACCTAAATTAATTTAACTTCCATTCATTCACATTAATTACATTTATCCTTAATTAATTACTCACATTAATTATCTGATAATCACTTTCATTGGTTAATTATCCTTTAATTAATCACACTCATTAATTAACTAATCCTTGATTTATTTCCTAAATTAATCAATCCTTAATTAATCAATCCTTAATTAATTACACTAAGTAATTAATCCTTAATTACTTCCATTAAGTGATTTCCCTTTAATTAATTATTTTCATCAAGTAATGATCCCATTGGTTAATTATTCGCAATTAATTAACCCTAAATTATTAGTTAATTTAACCTTCTATTACTAATTAAATTAATTAACAAATTTATCTTTTAATTACTTATATTAATTAATTATCATTTAAGTAATTAATCTCTAATTACTAATTGATTAATCTATAATTAATTAATGTATAACCCTTAATTATAAATTAATTAATTCTTAATCGTTAGTTAATTAAAACTAATTAATTACTCTTAATTATCCTATTAGTCAAAATTAATCTTAAATCATTAAAACTTAATTAACTTTAAGATAAATCATTTATCTCATTAATTCCTTAATTATCATTATCATATAGATTTAAAAAAATCTTATCTTGATTTACACTTAATTATATTACTAAGTTAAGTTTTAAAATAACATAAAAATAATTTTAACTTAATAAATTTAAGTTAACAAACTATATAACTTCTTAAATCAAATGTTAAAGAAAACATTTATAAAAGAAATTTATATAAGAAAAGTTTTAAATTGGATTTGTTTAAATTCAAAACTTGTTTTAAAAACTTTTTAAAACTGTTTTAAAACCTGCTTCGGGTCCAACCCGATAACTCACCCGAGTACTACCCGAGTACTTTCCCTTCTCTTAATTTTTTTTGAAACTTTAGGTTAAGTTAAAACTGGAAACACGTTACTCTCACGTAACAACACGAGGATGAACTCGAGCAAACAACACACAATCCCGAGTATCCCTTCGAGATAACTCCTCTACCCAAAATAATGACATCACTGACACTGGTGCACCTGTACAGATGATCGCAATGACACTGACCACCGCCGACACCTTCAACCCATTGTCGATCACCGTTACAAACAATTCTGACCACCCAAACATTATCACAAGCCTACGATCGAAATCGAGGTACTCTGTCGAATCTGGAATCAAAACCCTTTGCCTGAAACATCCTCGAACCTACATCTCCAACCACCAACGATCGCACGACTCTGGCCACACCTTGCTGACCATCCACGCTACCATTACCCAAAGTCCTATGCAACTCAATCCATCAGAGACATCACGGTGACCCAAAATTCCAGCCTCGACACAACCTAGGGTTAAAACCTATTCCGACCCAGCGCCACCGCCATGGTGGCTAAACCTCCTTCTACAATTTTTGCAAACATCTCCGACCACCAAGCCTGCTTCAGCAAAAACCCGACCTTCCTAAGTTCCCTAATCGCTAGAAAAACCCTCAAACCTATTTTCTGGCCAACCTTGAAATACTCACTCAATCCCAATCTAAAAATTGTGATTTCACTTTTAAAAATAATGATTTTCGATGACGTTTTAGATTATATACCTGGATCGAAGAATTAAGATGTTTGAATTTTTAGGTATCTTAAATTTTTCACTGTTCTTCTTGGTTTTCCAGGAAATTACAAATTTAATTTACTTAAATAATATTTTAAACCTTAATCTATGCTTAAACAAACAGATTTTTTGAAACCAAGTCCTAACAGTGATTAGATAAAGAGATATTGAATTTTGATTTATTTTCAAATCTGTAACTATGAAACAGAGAAGAACTGACAAGCACGATTCAAACACAATCAAACATACAGGATTCACACTTGTACATACACATGCAAAGCACAATTCTTCCAGGAATCACATGCATAGATTTTAATTTACCTAAGCTTTTAAAAAAAAAGTCTACTCACCTGTTTAAAAGATAAACAGAGCTTTTGAAATGGTTTTGAAATTTGAAAACTTGAATGCCTCTTTGCTTTTGAAAACTGAATGCTATGATCTCTTTGAAACTTGAATTGCTGTGATCTTTTTAAAAACTGAAATGCTTTGTTACTGGAAACTTGTTGTTGGAAATCTGTTGTTGAGATGATTTAACTTTGAAAACAAAGATGATCTTGCTTAGATTATGAACTGGAAACTTGCTTAGTTGATTTCTTTGATTAATCTCTGGTTTGAAAATTTTGTTACAGGCTTTTGTTTTGAGTTTGTATATTTATAACAGATTTGAGTTTTCTTTGTGTTTTGAAAATGAGATAGGAAAAAAAGATGAAGAGGAAAGGTAGATGTATATATAGACTCAAGTATAATTATTAAAAGAAATTAAGGAAAAATAAAAGAAAAATAGTGACACTTGTTTATTCGTCAAACATTTGTTATTTACATTTGTTTATCACCTTACACATGTTATTAACAAGCTTTATAAGCTAACACTTGTAATTATGCATGAGTTTATTAATTTTTAAATGGTTTATAAAGCTTTCATATATAATTTCCTAATTAATAAATACTTTTCCAAATTTATATAAATAAAACCCCTTTAAAGAAAATAATATAAAACAAATTACATTCTAATAAATTCATACATATATCTTTAAATCCAAAATATTTTAAGATGTCAATCTTTTAAATTTCAAATTTAAATCCAAATTTAAATTCGAATTCAATTTAAAATCCAATTTAAAATCAAATCAAATATATATATATATATATATATATATTTAAACAAACACAAATTCAATTTGTAAATAATAATCCTATTTAAAATCTATTCATATATGTATATATAAACAATCATTAATATTGGTTTTCAAAAGAAAATTTTGTAAATTTTACACTACACCAAAACATGGAATTCCTAACAGAAGTATTTCTTGATTGCTAACATTCAGATGCCGTTATAAAATAATAACACTTAAACTCCGTTGTTATTTTTTTAAAGCTGTTGGAAAATGAGCAGTATAATCTGCAACGGCAAAAAATTCATTCGCTCACGCTATCGAACCGTTACAACATTTGGTAAAAATGAAAATAAAATAAGAACAAAAGGATAAAGATGGAAAACAAGAAATACTAAAGCCAGGAGCTTATCACGCTTATTACACTTATCACGCTTCTCACTTCAATCGGCCGCATCTTTCCCAAATTCCAAATAAATTTTCTAGGGCAAAAGCCAGGAGCTGCTTTCAATTTTCTGACGTAGGTTTCATCATTATGTTTTGATTATTCCGAAAGTTAGATTGCTGCTTTATCTGATTTGTGTTAGAGAATAGAGATATACTCCAGGTATGTTTTTTGAACTAATTCACGAATTTAAATAATGTTTTTAAATGGCTGTGGTTATATTTTCAAATTTGGTTTAAAATTTTTTTAAGCAGTAGCCATCATTTTTCCAAAGTGGTTAGAAAATGGTATAAAGTCAGTACTTCCATGTTGGGTTTGATATTATTTATATACCTAAGGCACATGCTTTTACTTAAGAAAAAAAGCAGGAATTTGATTTTGAGTTCAATGAGTTCTATAAGATAATTTTGGTGTCTTTTACGTTGGAATATGAGTGGTATATTGATGCTTAATCTTAAATTTATAATATGTTGTCCAAATTAATTGTATATTATTTGTTGCTATATTTGGTTACTTGGTCCAGTTAAATTAATGAAACAAAAAATGGATCTGAACTAACAAGAAGTTTTATTATTATTGATTCATAGGGTGATAAAATTAGGTATGGTAATAGTAATCAAACAAAAAAGGACGTTTTTTGATGCATCCAGCTTAATTAGGTAGCATTTTTGATATTTTAAACATATTTGCAAAACAAATAAAAGCGTTAAAAGCTATTTCTAATTAGAAGGCTATAAAATTAGTGATTAATTCATGCTCTTTTTTTTATCTTTCCTGATGTCTCAAGTCAGAAAACATACCTATCCTTAAGGAGGATAAACATCATTTGTTTTGTATGCTTTTTGTTGTAATTCAGTAGCATATGCATGCATTGATTTATCCAAATGACTGCAGCTCTCCATATTGTTTGAAGCCAGATTTTGATCATGAGAAGCATTTACTAACTTTCCATATAAAGAGTTGTTCTTCTCCCTAGGCATTTCACACTGGTATTTGAAATTAGAATTCAGTTTATTCCAATTTTTGTTCAATCAGATTCTATTTCTTAAGAAATTTAAATACGTCATTTCCATCAAATGTTAAATCGAATCGTAAAGAATAGTTCCAATCTTAATTAAAAATCGTATGGTTTTAAGATTTTTTATAACAATGTTACATTAATTGGTGTGGCTTGTTGCATTTATTCAAAAATCCTGATCAATTTTTAGAAGGAAGGGAGAATCGGTGATGTGCAGTGGGGCTCATATGTCAGTTTTCACTCTTCCTGTGGTCAGTTACCATGAACATTTTGTAGTGTGAACGCATATTGTTATTTTTCATTAACTAGATTATGTGAATCTAGCAGTCCAGAAGTCCAAATAAAACCAAATTTATTGATATCCTATTATATACAGATTTTTTTCTTAATCGGTTCATGAAGCATATTTATCCCTATATAAATGCAAATAAGTTTGGATCTCTTGTGCTTTCTTCAGTTGCAAAAAATGTCTCCCAAATTTCAACATTTTATTTGCCTAGCAGTTTTGTTAGGATGTACATTTCCAGTTTTTATTCATGGTTGGGGAATTGATGGACATTATATCGTTTGCAAAATCGCTCAGGTTGATATGTTCTATTTTAGTTTTCTTTTTATTATTCACAATTTATCTTACTGTCAGGGCAAGACAAATCAACATGTTTATTAGTTTGAATTGTAATGTACACAGCACAATGTTTTGAAAGTGATGTATAAAATCAAAATATTTTACTCTGAGGAACACATACATATATTTATCTTATAATATTTTATTAATCAGTATATTATGGATCTTGCTTGTTGATTTTAGCGATATTAGCATTGTACTAGATTTTACCCGGTAAAAATAATGCAGGAAAAGAGAAAAAAAGTGGAGCCCTCCCACATTGACTCCACTGTATTCACTAACCGTACTGATTTACCAGGTTTAAATCCGGTAAATTTGATATGGGAGGAAAGCATGTATACCATAACTTTTTAGGAAATAAATAATGAGTTCAATGAAAACAATAGCCGATATTAAAAAATTAATTGATTTTTTTATGCAGTCGCAAACTTATAAGAGTACTAAAATTCTTACTCATTTATGTCAATTATTAGGTGAGAATTTCTCATTTTCGATGTTTCCTTTTCTGATTTGAAGCTACTGAAGCATAAGTCAATATCCAAAGCAGTATATATAAACAGTATTTTTTTATTTCTTTATTTTATATGCATATATGTGCTTTTGCTCCATTCATATAAGAAACGACATTGAATCAATAATCTTTATTTTCATAATGAATTAGGTGATCCATGAGTTTTTGCTAATGTCAGAACCTACCTCAAGAGATTGGATCAGAATTCGACATAGGAACACAAACGAATATATATAAGGTGTTCGATATTTTATGAATTTCGTGAAGCATCATTCACCACCTGATTTTGAAATATGCTGCTGTCCTTGTATAAAGTGTAGAAATTCTAAAAAATTGCCTTTTGAAATAGTTGAGAAGCACTTAATTCTTTATGGTATGGATCCATCATACAATGAATGGTTTTTTCATGGAGAAAGTAATGACATTGAAGTAATGGTCAATCCTACACCCCATGTTGTCAATGATGATTTCGTGTCTCATCAATTTCAAGAGGAAAACCCAATAGAAGGTGGTCTTGGAAATCTTGTTGATGATGTATATGGATTATCTCATGGTACACAAGAAACTTTTGGTGGAAACCATGAAAAAAAGTATAATGAATACAAAAGAAAAGCAAGTGAAAAATTATATCGTTCTTGTGAAGATGGTCTTACAACATTAAGTGTCCTCATAGAGCTTCATGGCTTGAAAAAAGAATTCAACTGGTCAGGAAACAATATGACCGAGTTGTTGAAGAGGTTGAAACTATGGCTTCCAAAGAAAAATACACTACCCGATAAGTACCCTACAATGAAAAAAATATTAAAAGATCTAGGAATGAATGTAAAAGGAATACATGCTTGTGAAAATGATTGTATATTATTTTGGAAGGGGTACGAAGATGCATTGGAATGTCCGCACTGTAATACTTCGAGATTTAAAGTTAAAGAACATGGGAAAATAGTCGAAGTCACAAAACAACCAAGAAAAGTTTTGAAATATTTTCCCATTGTTCCTAGATTAACTAGGTTGTACATTGTACCTTGGATAGCCCGAAAAATGTTATGGCATAGTGAAGCAAAGCCTTCTTGGGACTCCATGCGCCATCCTATTGATTCGGCTGAATGGAGATCGCTTAAAAATAGATGGCCGGATTTTGCTACTAACGGAAGAAATGTTTGGCTTGGCATTGCTACTGATGGATTTAATCCTAGTGGAGCTCAATCTAATAGTTATAGTTGTTGGCCCGTGTACATGATCCCATATAATTTGCCCCCTTCATTATGTATGAAACCCGATTTTCAAATGTTATGTTTGTTGATTCCTGGACCTAGAGCACCAAGCCAATACATTGATGTATACTTAGAACCTCTTATGGATGAGTTAAAGCAGCTTTGGATAGGAGTGCTTGCATTTGACATGGATAAGAAAGAGCAATTTACACTGAGATCGATGCTTTTGTGGGGAATTGATGACTTACCAGCATTTGAAAATTTATCCGGTTGTGTGACACATGGTTACAAAGCATGTCCGGTTTGTGCTACTGAGACCGAGTCAGAACGTATTGGTAATAAGATTGTTTATAAAAAGTATAGAAGATTTTTGAATAATGGCCATCCATATAGAGCATTGAAACATGGATGGTACAAAGATGTAGAGCATAAGGAACCTCCCACACGATTGGTAGGATTGGCACTTTTGGAAAAGCTTGCTCATATCAAATATGTACCGAGTAAAAAAAAATTAAAACGTAAAGAATTTGATGATGGTGATGAACATCATTTTGTAAATGAGAATGACAATGAAGAAAGACCAGCGTGGTATAAGAAGTCGATTCTTTTTACCTTAGAGTATTGGAGTAGTCATAAAGTGCGACATACGATTGATGTGATGCATACTGAAAAGAATGTAGCAGAGCATCTTATTAACTTGTTTTTTGATAGGAAACAATCTTCCAAGTTTGCATTGGATACGACTTACAAAATTCAATGCTGCCAAGTCTTAAAAGGTGCAAAGCTTCCATCATGCTTTTCAACAAAGATAGGCAATTTAGTCAACTTTCAACCACCTAGCTTGAGCATTAGAAAATCATATGATTATCATATCATTCTTCAATATTTTCTTCCAATCATGGTTCAACATGCCTATCCAAAATGTCGCGACTTAAGACGTGCAATTTTGCTAGTATGTTTATACTTCAAAATTATTTGTTCGAAGGTTTTAGTTCGAGAGCATGTCCAAGCTGCTAAAGATATGATTTCAAAGGCGTTATGTGTGTTGGTTCACTACTTTCCTGCTCACTTCTTTGATATAAGCATACATCTAATGTTGCATTTAGCTGATCAAGCATTACTTTGTGGACCTGTTAATTATATATGGATGTATCCGTTTGAGAGGTACGATACCTCTTTATAAAATTACTTGTTTTATATTTAAAAATATATATAAGGTAATATATTTTTTGTTTCTTGACTAGAGCTATGAAGGAGTGTAAGAACATACCAAGTAACAAGCGATATGTGGAAGGCTCAATTTCCGAAGCGTATCTTGTTTCAGAATCTATTAGATATGCAATGGAATATATGCCAAATCCACGTATGGGTAATCATAGTTCTACACAAGCGTCATTTTTGGATGAGAACGACAATGATATATACGAATGTTCAATTATGGAAGGGAAAAATATCAAGTTATCTAGTGTGCAACGTACGCAGATTCGAAGATGGATACTTTTCAGAATTGACATACCAGATCTAGATGATTACTATAGGTTTGTATTTTTTGTGAATTTCGTAAGGTATAACATTATATTTATTCATAATATTACTTATACTTTGTAGCGAGTATCGGTTGTCCTTAGAAGATGCTCAGCGTGGTAAAAAAATACTACAGACAAAGGCAGAAGTGGTAGTACAATCTGAATTTATTGATTGGTTGCACAATAAGGTTTGTCGAACTTGCTTCCTAGTTCATAGTTTAATAATAAAAATAATAGTGTTCAACATATTTCAGTGGATTTAACAGCTAATTGAAGAAAAAAGCATGGATTCAATGTTGTGGCGTTATGTTAGTGGACCACAATGGGAAGCTAGAACTCATCTTAAGTATAGAATCAATGGTTATATATTCTCTCCACAATATTATGATAACACATTATCAACCCAAAATAGTGGTGTTTGCATGAATGCGATTACAACATTTGTTGCAAGTGCGAAAGATTTAAATCCTATGGATGATGATACTACGTGGTATAGTGTTATCAAAGAGATTATTGAAGTTGATTATTTTGAATCTCAACATGTAGTATTCTATTGTGATTGGATCAATGTAGCAGATAAATCAAATAGCTGTAAGATTTGTAGTGACTCCAATTTGTTAATGGTGAATCTAAGGAAATTGAAAAGCAGTAGTGGAGAATATGACGAGCCCGTCATTCTATCGTCCGAAGCAAGTCAAGTCTTTTACATAAGCGACATGCATGATCCTAATTGGTCCATCGTACAACACTCGCCTAAGCGCATGACTGATAGCATAGATGATTATGAGATGCCAATGAGCTTTCAATCTATTTTGAAGGAGCAGCCTAATTTAACTGCATTGTTGAAATGTATCGAATCAAAATAGACACACTTGATTGAACAATAATTATTTTGTTTACTTGTTACAATGTTGTATTGATTACTATACACTTGGGTATGTTTCTCTATTGTTGAATATTTTTGAAGTTATTACACTTTCTTGAATGCATCATATTAATGCTATGATTTAATCTTTTTGTGTATAATTGATTCCTTTTACAAATATGAATTGGTACGAACAATAAATAAACATGGATTAAGCTTTTGCTATGTTCTCCATCTTGGATGAGCCATTATCCTACAAATTTTCTTTTATGCTTTAATATGCATTCATCGTCTTTAAATTATTTGCATTGTAGAATGTCAGGCAATTGTAATGCCACGTCACTACATACAAATGACGCAGAGGAAGTTGATGTTCCTCCTCCCCCTTCAAATAAAAAGTACTCGATAATTGTGGACTTAGAAGGTGAAAAAGGCAGTGATGCAAAAAAATGGGCCTCTCGTTGTGGTGTTTTGCTTCGTTCTCTCATTCCGATTTGTTATGAAGGATGGAATGATGTAGATGCTGTTTTCAAAGATAGCCTGTGGAAAGCACTAATGGTACGTAACTATTTATTCGTATTATATTTAACTATTTATTCGTAATATATACCAAAAACAGTAAAGCTAGCAACAAAAGAGCTAAAAATAAAACGAAAGCATGCTAGCCTATTGTAAATGTATGAAGCTCTAATCCAAACTGAAGCAAATGAGTAGCAGAATTATCAAAGCACATGAGCTTAATGCTAAAAGTTTAAAGATCAAATAATGTCATTAACTTTTCAGGTCTCTCATTCAACACAAACCACTGCCTGCTCCATCCATTTTTTCATATTTTCTCCATTGAATAACAAAAAATTGACATTGTTATTTGATTTTTTTTGTTTCAACGGAAAGAGTTTGACTTGAATATCGACCCCATGGTAGCTAGACCAATATTGGAGAAGAAGTTTTCACAACGTTATTGAACATTCAAAGCAACGGTACATCAGAGATTCCTCAAAAAAGATGGACAACTCATGCCCAAACATGTAGCACTTAATAGTCGTCCTGATGACGTTGATAAAGTATGGTGACAGAGGTTTGTTGACATTGAATATAGTGATAAGAAAATGAAACAATGCAAGACAAATTCCGGAAATAAGGTCAAAAGTACTCTAACTCATACATTGGGAAGGAAACCTTATCTCAGACTATATGAAGAATTGGTATGTAAAAACATTTTTTAGGTTAATATTTCAGTGACAAAAATATACTTTATGAAATTATTCAAATGCAGGCAGCTGAAAATCCAGGACAGAAGATCACACGTACAGTGGCATGGAAAGTGGCTCATACAAGTAGAAAAAGGGGAAAGGTGATTCCATGTGCTGCCAAAAAATTTGCAAGTACTTCAACATCTATTCAAGATTTTATCGGTAACTGTAAGTATTGCCCATTGGGTTTAAGAATTGGGTTTGAGAATATGCACTTCTCTTAATAATACAGAGGTACAATAATTACCATGTTCTTGAGTTTACAGTTTTGACGCATACGATTCAAGCAAATTTCTAGGTAATTTAAATTGAATATATCTAGTTACTGTTGGCCATTGTTGTCAAAAATCTTAAAATCTTACGATTTAAATCCCGATTCAATGGAATAAAAAAGGGAAATTTTCAGATCGACAAAAGGGTAGTCTGATAAGATAAGTTAACTTAATAATCAATTAACACCTATCCAGAAATTATTCAGGCTCCATCAATTGATTTTGCAAATTAATATTATTTACTCAATTATACCATGCAATTAATTATAATTATAATGAGTTGTTCTACATAATTAGTAAACAAATAGTTATAACAAATGGAATAATTTTGAATAGCTGGAACCTTAACACTGGGACGTTTATATTAGGAAAACAATCATAAGGATCGATAGTCAGTCAATTCAGTGATGGTAGTAGTACGAAATATATGCGGTTTTACTTCCAATATGCATTGATATGAAAAATGCATTAAACGAAGTTGTGAGACAATTGCCGAGAAAGTAAAACGAAGTTGTGTAACAACCATCTTGAATGGAACAGTGTATATGAGATGTGCACTGTTTGGATGAAGTTTTGGAGTTGCCGAGGTGGATGTTGTTGAACAATGGTGACAGTAGCTCTGTGTTTACAGTGGTATCTGATAGGAGGGTCTGATCGGTGGCAGGCTATGAGGATGTTTGGTGAAGAGGCAGTGTACACTGTGTGCACTGAACAGTGTATGATTGTAGGCTGATGAATTGATGGTGTGAAGGCAGTTCAGTGAAGTTGAGTGATATTTGTGAAAGGTTGGGGAAGACAAAGGTAAGTAAGTTCTGGGGAGATTGGAATGGTATGATTGTTTGAGTTGATGAATGTTGAAGAAGTTTAAGTGAAGGAGGATGATATATCACTGTGGATGATTCAGGCAAGATATGCAGCAGTGGGTTAGTGTGGCTGGTAGGTGGTCAGGGATGATGTTTAAATGGGGTCAGCGATTGTACAATTTTGTTGCAAGGAGTTTGTGAAGAGATGAACTGGAGTCGTAGCAGTGGGGTGGTATTGAACTTAAGTATGTTGCAGGGGACAGAAGACAGTTGTGTAGGAGGTTGAGTACAGGCGAGTATTGCGGTAGTTATGGTATTTGATGGTCTGGTGGTTAGATGGGAGGATTGTGATGATGTTGTCTGAAGTGATAGTGGTTTTGGAATGTAGAGAGTTGTATGTAAAGATTAGAACTGAGGTTAGAACAGAGTGAACAGTAAAAAATGTAAATATAGAGAGTGAACAGTAAAAAAGTTTATTTCTTAGTCCAACTTCCCTAAATAAAGCTATTCATTCAAACATCTAGTCCAGATGTTTTTCTTTTTACACGGCAGTTATTATATTAGGAAACAATGTATATACATCCTCTTTTATTGATTATTTTTAATAACTTTATTTCACTTTATGTTCAGTACTGAGAAGCAATCAAATAAATTGAAAATAATACTACATAACTAGTCCATGTTTTGTACAACACTTATTCATATTGCGTAGAACAAATTTATACAAAAAAGTAAGGGAACTTTGAGAACACGGAGAAGGAAAGAAGGACAAGTGCACTGAACCTCTGGTTTTAAACCACAATGAAAGAAAGGCTTTAACTTTGCCTGCAACTGCAACAGAAAATAGAATCTTTCTTCCTATTTAATTGCTTTACCCAGACAAGTGGAATCCATTGGAAATCTAATCTAGTGGCTTATATAGAATTTGATATGTGTGTATTCTAATCCTAACCTGTAACGCACCACATGAAGAAGAATATTTCATTTTATTTGTTTTTGTTTATTAATATGGATTTGGGCACTCATCAATTGAGCAATTGTATAAAGAGTGAGCCCACGTAAAAACTAATGAAAAACCATTATCCCTTTTGTTTAAACTTGTTCTTTATCTCGACTTCTAACTATTTCCTAACCCATTTTGTCTTTTCTCTGTCATTGGATCTTTAAATAGTATTAAAGCCCGACAATTATAAAAAGTTTATATCAAACTCAAGGTATTATATTTTTGGTCATTGTATTTCATAGTCAGTCTCTAGATTGACTTGGACCAGTACTTGGTTAAGTCTTATTATTTTCATACGGAGAACAGTGTGTTTTAAAAAATAAATGATACCAGAACATATAAAGAGCAAAAATTTGTTTACGAGCTCAGTTCACATGTAGAATGACAGAAGCAACCCAGGTTAGTTTCAATATATGTGAATGCACTTGATTTGTTCTAAGGAGTTAGGCAATAACTTGTGCTTCAGTACAGCTAAACCCAACCTGCTGAATGCAAAGTTTATCACCAGCCAGCTAATAGGAAATGATATTCCAGTATAGAGAAATTGATTTTTGTGTGATAAGTAATGACTGAAGTAACCTTTAAATGTACCAATAGGAAATGATATTCCATTTGCTATCCTGCTTATTGATTGTTAGTGCTTCATTTTAGTTTAAGTTTTAGATTTTAGAATTTTGTTTTTCCTGGAACCTTGTATGACTTATGTGATTCTTGGGGATCTTTAGTTTTACCTATCTGTTTTGAATAAAGTTTTTGCTACCTTACCTACAATTGTAAACATGATTCAATATTTACCTACCTAATAAACAATTACTGCCTCATCATGTATTTGTTTTCATCTCATATCACCATTATTTTTATTCACTGCCTGCTTCAGGCTTTACTGATGGTGCATGAATTTCGATCAGATGGTGGTACTATTATGAATGACATCATCAACCATCAAAAATCAAACTAACTATTGTGCCTAGGTGATTAAACATGCATTTACAATACTGATGCATTTACAATATGATTGAACTTGCTTTTATAGTTTATCTTATGCATTATAGTTTATCTCCCCCATATTTTGTTTTACAGTATTCATAATTTGACAGGAATTTTTCTTTAGTTTATGCTTTTACTTTATTTAGTATGCAAAATATTTTCAAGTTCAACTTTTGTTTATAATTTATTCGGGTATTATATAGCATTAGTTGAAGCAGCGGAGGAAAGGCAAAAGGAAAACTCTAGTGTCAATGGTAGCAATGGAAGTAGAAGTTTTGAAGATTTTGAGAATGATCCCATTGCTGAAGTGTTTGGAAAGGAGAAAAGAAAAAACTATTGTCGTGCAATTAGCTCTACATCGACTATGAAGCAAGTGAAGCTTACACAAGCATCAAAAGCAATAGCTAATTTCAAGGAAGATGAAGATAGAAAATGGAAAGCAAAGATGGAGAACAATCAAAATAGACTAACCGAAGAATTTAGATCGATGCATTCGACTATGATGAGTATGCAACAAAGTTTGTTACAATTTATGAATCAGTTTGGAGGGAATGCGACACCAAGAAACGAAGTTGCTTCCAACAGTCAGCATGATAGTCCTGGAGCTAGCTCGGGTGTTCAATCCAATGGTGCTATTGGATCTTCCACAAGAGATAGGCAATCTGTAGTCTTATTGTCAGAAGAGTTGAAAGAGGTTGCTAAGGGCCATCTTGGGACACAGAAAATATGCCACCATAGAGAGGTGATGAATGGGGAAAGAGTTGTATGGGTGGAGAAAGTGTTTGATCCAGAAGCACCTATTTATGAAGCAACACAAAATGGTAATTACAAGATATTTGATATAATTGATGGAGGTTTTGTTATTTGGCCTGAGTGTCGTGTTCGTTGTTTGTAGGATCTAGAATTTATTTTGAAGTAGTGTTAGAACATGTAATATTTTGATTTCATATTCTTTAGTTATGTATGATGAACTTGTGCAATTTAAGTCGGATGTTTGTATGCGTAATTGCTTATTGTTATCGAAATTCTGTAATTTTTGATATGTATGTACCTACTGTATTATAATTGATAATTCTGTAGTGTAAATTCTAGCAAAAATGCAGGTCTGCATGGTATGGTAGCTGTAACGAACATATTCGTTACTAAAGACGAAATATATAACGAGCATAGTCGTTACTATTGATGAAATTTGTAACGAACAAGTGCGTTACTAATGACGAAATTTATAACGAACATAGTCGTTACTATTGATGAAATTTGTAACGAACAAGTGCGTTACTAATGTTGAAATTTGTAACGGAAAAGGTCGTGATAATTTAGAATGACAACCCCTTCTTTCACCATGAAAGGGGAAACTAAGTAACGGAAAATACCTGTTACGAACCGATGCAAATAATAATAACCTATTTCGTTACAAAAATTTAGATTTCTAACGACAAAGTCCGTTGGTAAGTGATATATCTAATAACGGGTAGAGGCCGTTATAAATATTTGTAACGAATTTCCTCACGCCTGTACCGCTCACGACTATATCTGTTATAAATTTCATTTGTAACGACTATATTCGTTACAAATAAACCTTTTTGGTGTTGCGTTAAGTAATTATATTAGGAGACTATCAAATAAATATTTATCCAGATATAAATATTTATTATCAGATTTATTCGTTCAATCTATAAATCAGTATTTTCAATAGTTAAATCAGATAATTATCCAATTATCTGATGCCCGAAAATCTTGGTTATCATATTCCTCCCGCTTTGAATCTTTTCATCCTTAAAAAGAAATGAAACCAGAATTTATTCTATACCTAAAATCAGATAAATTATTCTTTGATGAATTTTAAAGCACTTTTGAAAAATCCACATAACATTATAAAATAGTTTTATGAAAATACTTTATATAACTCGATGTCTCAACCAGTCCATCCTTATTCTCATAGAGATTCGGCAATACGTTGATCAGGCGTAGGACTGAAAATCTCTAAGTACTTAGTAGACCCATTTTCAATACCTAGTGAAAATATTTGAAAAACATTTTGTTGAAAATATAGAAAACATTTTTTAAATAGAGGAAAGATCTTTGGTGAGAATGCTCTGGAAATCATCACCCCCTCCATGGTCGCATTTAACCCGATGGTTACGTTGCCACCCCTGCAAAATCCATGGATAACTGTTGGCACTCCGCGCCCCTCGATTACGCCATGGAACCCGCCATAGATCGCAGTTACATCTCGGGTTACGTTGCCATCACGGCAAAAGTCCATGTAACTATAGGCATCAGCGCCCTCGATTTTCGCTACCAAATGAAACTTCGCCACTCCCACATAGGTCGCAAACTACATTAGTCAAGTCTCAATGTAGCCTTAGGCTCTCACTACCTCTCGACTTTTGCTGTGTCTTCATAGATCGCAGTCTACCGATCTTACGTTGCCATCACGACAAAATCAAACGTAAACTGTTGGCTCTCAATGGCACATACGACTTCCGCTATGGTCCGTAGTAGATCGTAGTGACATCGAGTTACACTGTCGTCACAGCATAACCCAAATGTCACTATAGGCATCAGCGCCCTCGACTTTCGCTACCCACTACACATAATCCTTAGGAACTTCAGTTTGTCCGGACTTCCTCACAGGATTCAATTTAGAGCCTCCCCCTTATGGCTCAAGGCAGACCCACCCCGTGGATCTCCTAATGAAGTTCATTCCAATGGGAGCGCCTTTTTCCCCAGAGCCAATCTCAAACACTTTATACTATATACTTATAGTATCTTTCAAATCATACCCTTTATGATTTACATCAAAATCTCCTTTACACAAAATCTATATCACAAATCGATAGTTCCAAACTTGGCTTTCCAAATTCCCAAAACTGATTTTTTTCAAAAATTATAACGACCCTGACTCGACCTTCGAAAATCGGCACCCGTACTTCACTTGTACTCGAATGCCGTAGATTCAAACGCCGAATCTGGCTCGCCGGAGCTTATAACACATTAAGTGCAACAACAAACACAGCGGAAGAAAAGGAATAATATCATATAACTCCAATGATACAATATCCAATGATACACAACAATGATCACAAATACATATCAAAGATCTACAACAACATAGCGGAAATACAAGGCACCGGCAGCGGAAATAACTTGAACTCCAAATGGAACTCCAATATCTGCAACTCCATCACAAATCTCTAATCCAAAGATAGCTCGAACTCCCAATCAAGTTGTACTTAAGAAAATGTGATCCCGAAATGCTATCGCCAAAATCCAAAGGCTGAAAGCTACCGAATCTACGCCTACTATTCGAATACCTGAAGAAAAAACTCAATTCTAGATTGCCCGTGTGGAAAATTGTGGGCATTCAGAGTTTAGAAAGGGAACAATAAACTCTAGGTCAGTCATGGGACTGGTACGAGCAAACAAAAACAGTTTATCTTTATCAAAAGCAAAACAAAAGATTTTAAAGAAATTCGCAATGCTTTTCAAAAAATAAAACTACCATAAGGCCTCCCACCGCACACACAGTGCAAACGCAGAATTGGAGGAGCATTCTCCTTATGATAGTTAAACATGCTTACTACACAAAATTATTTTGATATTATTATTAGTGCATAGTGCAGAAAACCATTCGAAAGTATAATATCAATCTTAGCCAGCATTACCACATTTCGTCGTATGCCTACTATAGTTATCATGTTCAATAGCAGGTTACTGCCACATTCCATGGCAGGTTATACGGCTAACACCGTACAGGACGCGTATTGTTTTGTTTGGATTTCCAACAAATGGTCAGGCAAAGGAACTTCCCACACAAAATAGAATTTCTTTGGAGGGACTCCCCCGAGAACCTAACCGAATCTCTACAACACAAGGCCGGGTTACCCCTGCCCGGAAGTAACTACTGACACGAGTATGCCATCCCCCGGTCGTTACCAACCTTTATCCAAGGTACCTCTCAACCAACAACCACAAAGCAAAGTATCTGGACTCCATACCATGATACCACTTTCAAAATCAACATAAGTTAATATCTGGGCTCCATACCATGATATCACTTTTTATCCAGAAGGAAATGGACATACCTTCAGGTGGAGCTACCCCCAAATAACCCTGCTGCCATGATTCCTGTTTCAACCATTACCGGGTTATGAGGCTCGACGAAGTCACGTCCACAAAGCTACGTTTTACACAAAATCCATGCTTTGATCAACAAATGATCAGCAACACTTCGTATGCCACATTACCAAATTGGGAATGTATCACTAGTAACCATCAACTACATAACCTCTGAGCTCGTACGTCTCAGATAAGGGTGTTAAGCTAAGAGAATAAATTCTCCGCCACCAAACAGAAATGTATTTGATAGAAACCAGCTTTACATCTCAAAGTGTAATGTCAGACACACATCCATACAAGTTTGTTCCGGGATCGAATAGAACCGAAGGCACTTTCGAAGAAGCCCTTGCACTCCGAGAATTCCCAATCCCGATCGGAGTCCCCATCACATATGAAGATCTCTATACCAGCGCGACTCAGTGCAGAGACATTCGACAGGTTATCCTATCGTTCTTGAAAATACCCGGTCTTCACCGCTGGTCTTCAAATGCTATCCACGTCTTCGTATCATTATTCAGAATGGGTTATATGACACAAGGTCCTCTCCCGGCTAAACCAAATAATGAGCGCAATATTTATAGACATATGGATATTGGGATCTTAGTTAAGTCAGACTTTTAAATCCTCAAACCTTTTCTTCAAATGGATTAAATAAATTACCATTTCCACATCTTTTAACAAAAAGATTTAGTTCACAAAGTTCACCCATCTTTCACAAAGATTCATTCACAGATTTCAAAACACTTTCTATTTTAAATCTTTTATAGAAAGGATACACTTTTAAGATTCTTTTTCAATTTGAAAACGAAGTATACCAATCTTTAACAAAGATTTGTTCGTATTCTTTCAAAACAATTTCCCTTTCAAATTGGATTAACTCATCCAATCTTTAAATCAAAGATTTAATTCATAGCTTTCAAAACCATTTCCAAAGATTCATTCATAAGTTGGAAAACCATTTTCATTCCAAACCTTTTATATATAAAAGATACACCATTTAAAATCCTTTTCGATTTCAAAACAAAGTTTAACAATCTTTCACAAAGGTTTATTCATAGCATTCAAAAACAATTCATAATTTCATTTCAAACTTGAATCTTTCGGTATAAATTGGAAATCCTTTCTTTATATGAAACCTATTATTATTTGAAAACAAACAGTTTTCGTTTCAGAAAAATCTGATTTCGTTTATACAAGTTAAAGTCCTTTAAGTATAAAGCTAGGATTAAATTCAAATTTCCAAAACAATACCTTTAAGATGGTTTTAAAACCCATATAAACACATCCATAACTTGTATAACCATTTTAAAATCATAGTTTACATAGAATTCAATTTCAAATTTTTGAATTCAAATTCAAATCAAGTTATCTAATTTCAAAACTTTATCAAATTATTCAAAATAACTTGTATCTTTCTAAAACTTCTTTTCAAAAGCTTTTCATATTTAACCCAATTCTATTTCCAAAATCATTTGGATTCAAAATTCAATTTTAAAACCATTTCATAAAATCTATGACTTAACCAATTTCCTCGTGCAATCCATGTTTGTGTGTGTATGGTGTAGTCTAGGTGTTTTACACAATAGTGCAACATCATTAATCATCACAGATTCAAGCATACCAATATCGATAAGCGGTATAATCCTATAACGCTTATCTACATACACAGAATCAAATAATACACATTCATCACAGATAAAATAAATTACATTCATCACAGCTTGAATTAAAACAATCCATATCACAAAGCATCACACAGTACAGATAACAAACAATTTACAGCAATTCAATAGAATACAGTCATCCATAAGGAAGATTACTAATTCATCTGATTAATTGAAACCAGATTAATCACTAATCCTGGGTAATTAACATTAATTAATTACAAATATTTGATTAATTATTCTTTAATCATTTATTAATCAACCTTTATTAATAAATTAATTAACCTTTAATTATTAATTAATTAACCTTAATTAATAGATCAATTTACCTTTAGTTATTAATATTTAATCTTTAATTATTTAATTATCTATCAATTAATCACATTAATAAATTAATCCTTAATTAATTACCATTTAATTAATTATCCTTAATTAACCATATTAATTAATTAATCCTTAATTAGTTATCATTAACTAATTATTTATTCTTAATCAATTACAATAAGTGATTATCTTTAATCACTTAAATTAATAAAATACAAATTTATTTACATTTAGTAATTATCCTTTGGTCACTTGATTTATTAACTTTAATCATGAAATTAATTGACCTTAATCATAAAATTAATTATCCTTAATTATAAAGTTAATTAACCTTAATCAATTTTGAATTAAGTAATTATCCTTTTAAAAATAATCACCCTTTAATCACCTTCATCAATCAATTTTTCCTTAATCACTTTCATTAATTTATTTACTTTTAATCAATTCAAAACTTAGATGAACATTTATCATTTACAAAAAGATTTTTAGCAAAATTGTTCAAATAAAACTCGACCTATTTTAATGTTTAAAACTTGTTTTAATATCAAATCAATAAAACCAAGCTTGATGTAAGTTTACCCGAGAACTTCCCCGGTCTCCCACTTTCCCCTTTCTTTTAAAATCTTGTTATAGTTTTAAACCTAAAACCTATTATGCAAACTAGATTTAACAAAATATACAATTTGAAACACTTGCGCGCGACTTCGAACACCAACCTGAGCCATCGACCAAAATTCATGAGATCTCCTTCGAGTATTCTTCTTCTTCCTTAAATTTCACCATCACCAGATATTGGTGATATCTCGTGCACGTGCACGAGCCCTCTGACCAACTCCGGTCACCACCACGATCATCCACACATCAATGACGACCTCGCCAACAATTCCATCCACCCAGATCGATGACCGACATGGCCAATCAAACTTGAACCACTTCAAGTGCATGGAACCCAAAAGCGATCATCTGAAAAATGCCTCGAATCATCTTCACTAACCACCGATGACCACAAAATCTCGACCAGAGAAACACCGCCCGCCAACACATCAATCCCCTCCAGTGCGGTCATTTCCGATCCAGTATAGATATCGCATAAACTCATGAATTATTGACGACCACAATTGCTACTTAAACCTTAATTTAACCTCGTTCATCTCCCATGAACAATTAAAAATCTTGCGAACATTTTCCCAAGCTCTCCTATACGTCATCTTCCTTCACCATGAATTTCGACACCCAGTTCGATATGGATTGCCTGAATTTGATCCAAAAGCGTTCCCAGTTCAACTTGAAAATTCTCATTATTTACAATGCTAAAAATCATGAAATTTCTTTTAAAAATCATCATTTATTAACACTAATCTAATTATAGGATCCAAGCATGAAATTTAGTTTATTGATTTCTGACTTTAAAAATGAGATTACTGTATTCATATCCATTTGAGCATGTTTCACAACTTTACTAAATATTCATCACATGCAAATCAAATTATATATAGGGTTTTAAGATTTTGCTCACCTGGAAGTTGGGCAGAATAGAGACAGATTTTAGGCCTGGAACTTAAAATTCGAATTTGCTATTTTGATTTACTTTGTTTCTTCAATACTTAAACTTTGTTTTGATCTGAATCCCTCAGGTTTTGCTTTAATCTTTTTCTTTGATCTGGATTGTTGAGTTGCTTCAGATCTTTGTTTCTTTTGCATTTCCTATTTTGCTTGATTCTGATACATTTGCATGCTTCAAATTTCAACTTGATTGTGTTGAGTTGAATAGTTGCTTCAGGTTTGTATTTTGTTTTGATCTTGCTTTTCCAGGTTTTAAATCTGAATTTTGCTTCGATTTTCTCAGGTTTTTGGTTTGATTCAGATTTTGAAATTTTTTTTTCTTTTGAAAGATGATAAAGAATGTAGAGAAGAGGGTGAGAAGTTTTTAAGCTGAGAATAATAACCAGGTTTTCTTACCTATCACAAAATGTTTATAAATTCATATTTGAATAATTTAATTTCAAAGGAAGAAATGAAGTTGCCACTTATATATTATGTTGACACTTGTTATGCTCATGATATTACAATAGTCAAAATAATAACTTTTATGTTTGTATCCCTAATTTAAATTATTTTGTAAATTTTATTTTAAACCTTGTGTTAGTATAAATTATGTATCATGTTCTTATAAAGATACATATGTTTTTATGTTTTTTATATTTTTTTATACCAACTTTGTTCAAGCAAATTTTAAAACGAAAGGATATAAACTTTTTATTCAACTCTTATTTAATCTTAAACTTAAGTTTAAAATATCTTTATATAAATCATTTTTATTTCCAAAAGAAAACAACTTTTATTAATTTTAAATATAGAGTTTTTCAAATTAAGTTTATTTTCAAGATGTTTATTTTTCAATTTCAAACCAAAATTCTATTTACAATACCTTTCTATATATTTATTTCAAATTTTCAAATTAGTCCATAATAATTTAAAATCAATATATTATCCAAAGCATTTATTTCTGAATTTCCAATTAGAAATTCAATTTAAAAAAAATCATGTGTGTGTGTGTGTATTAATAAACAAACAAATATCTATTAAATTTTGGAAAATACCAGATTAATCCACAATTTAATTTCAAATTTTAAATTAATTACCAATTTAAATTTAGCTTAAAAATTGGGAATGTTAGAGATTCCCCCCTTAAGAAAATTTCGTCCTCGAAATTTGCAAGAAAGGGAGAAAAACATAGATGGATATACGAAGATAGAGAAACAGTTTCCAGATCAAACTGAGATATCTATTCTGCACTCGGCTTACCAAATCAGAATATCAACAATAAATACGAGAACGAACTCATTCAACATTTTATGAAATACTCGGGTCACTGGATCTACGAATATGCAAAGACATCGGTTAGTTCAAGGGACAACTAACCGTTCGTAGAATATATCGACACCCAAACGATAGATAAATGGATTTAATCTTCCATAATTCTCAAACACTGGGTATGGATTCCAAACTCAGGTCGGAATATACCACATTATATATTAACTTGTCCCTCATTGGACTTTGATCCTCACAAGAATTTACAACATAATTTCAAACTTTGGTTTTAATCGAAATCGTTTTATCGATGCAAATCTTCATATTTTAGTTAACCAATTTATTTTAATTTAAAATTTCAAATTCATTAAATTTTAAAATGAAAAGCTGATAAGAAACCAATGAAAAGAATGCGAAATAGAAACTTCCTACAAGGATTCGCTTGGTCACCATCACACCGAAGCTTCTCCCTCACGAAGCAATCAAAGAATTTGAAATCGAATAAAAGGAAATTTATAGAGAAAGTTGTTTTCATTGTCGTTTCAGGGTATTGACCATTTGTAGTGGTACTTCCCTGTCCCCTATTTCGTCCTCTTCTTGCACTCATACTCACTATCAGTGGGTAGTAAGAGAATTTACTAAGGCATACGGATGGATATCTTAGGGATACACTCATTCTAGGGTATACTTCACCCTATCTCTAGTGAGTTACTTAACGTGTTATACTGCCGAGCTAAAGTTTCAACCTTTAGCTCTGATACCAATTATAACGACCCTGACTCAACCTTCGAAAATCGGCATACGTACTTCACCTGTACTCGAATGCCGCAGATTCAAAGGCCGAATCTAGCTCGCCGGAGCTTATAACACATTAAGTACAACAACAAACACAGCGGAAGAAAAAGAATAATATCATATAACTCCAATGATACAATATCCAATGATATACAATAATGATCACAAATACATATCAGAGATCTACAACAACATAGCGGAAACACGAGGCACCAGCAGCGGAAATAACTTGAACTCCAAATGGAACTTCAATATCTGCAACTCCACCACGAATCTCTAATCCAAAGATAGCTCGAACTCCCAATCAAGTTGACTTAAGCAAATGCGATCCCGAAATGCTATCCCCAAAATCCAAAGGATAAAAGCTATCGAATCTACACCTACTATTCGACTATCTGGAAAAAAAAACCCAGCTCTAGACTGCCCGTGTGGAAAATTATGGCCACCTAGATTTTAGGAAGGGAATAATAAACTCCAGGTCAGTCATAGGACTGGTATGAGCAAACAAAAATAGTTTATCTTTATCAAAAGAAAAACAAAAGATTTTAAAGAAATTAGCAATGCTTTTCGGAAAATGAAACTACCATTAGGACTCCCACCGCACACACAATGCAAACGCAGTTATGATTGTCAAACATGCTTACTACGCAAAATTCTTTTGATATTATTATTAGTGCATAGTGCAGAAAACCTTTTGAAAGTATAATATTAATCTTAGCCAGCATAACACATTTCATCGTATGCCTACTATAGCTACCATATTCAATAGCAGATTACCGTCATATTCCATGGCAAGTTATACAACTAAAACCGTATAGGGCGCGTATTGTTTTGTTTGGATTTCCAACAAATGGTCAGGCAAAGGAACTTCCCACACAAAATGGAACGCCTCTGGAGGGACGCCCTCGAAAACCTAACCGGATCTCTGCTACAAAAGGCCTAGTTACCCCTGCCCGGAAGTAACTACTGCCACGAGTATGCCATCCCTCGGTCGTTACCAACCTTTATCTGAAGTACCTCTCAACCAACAACCAAAAAGCAAAGTATCTGGGCTCCATACCATGATACCACTTTCAAAATCAACATAAGTAAATATCTAGGCTCCATATCATGGTATCACTTTTTATCCAGAAGGAAATGGGCATACCCATAGGGGGAACTACCCCCAAATAACCTTGCTGCCACGATTCCTGTTTCGACCATTACCGGGCTGTGAGGCTCGACGAAGTCACGTCCACAAAGCTACGCTTTACACAAAAGTCATGCTTTGATCAACTAATGATCAGCAACACTTCGTATGCCACAATATCAAATTGGGAATGTATCACTAGTAACCATCAACTACATAACCTCTGAGCTCGTACGTCTCAGAGAAGGGTGTTAAGCTAAGAGAATAAATTCCCCGCCACCAAACAGAAATGTATTAGATAGAATCCAGCTTTACATCTCAAAGTGTAATGTCAGACACACATCCATACAAGTCTGTTCCGGGATCGAACAGAACCGAAGGCACTTCCGAAGAAGCCCTTGCACTCCGGGAATTCCCAATCCCGATCGGACTCCCCATTACATATGGAGATCTCTATACTGGCGCGACTCAATACAGAGACATTCGACAGGTTATCCTATCGTTCTTGAAAATACCCGGTCTTCACCACTGGCCTTCAAATGTTATCCATATCGTCGTATCATTAATCGAAATGGGTTATATGACACAAGGTCCTCTCTAGGCTAAACCGAATAATGAGCGTAATATTTATAAATATATGGATATTGGGATCTTAGTTAAGTCACACTTTTAAATTCCTAAACCTTTTCTTCAAATGGTTTAAACAAATTACAATTTCCAAATCTTTTAACAAAAAGATTTACTTCACAAATTTCACCCATCTTTCACAAAGATTCATTCACAGATTTCAAAATAATTTCCATTTCAATTCTTTTATAGAAAGGATACACTTTTAAGATCCTTTTTGAATTTGAAAACAAAGTATACCAATCTTTAACAAAGATTTGTTCATATTCTTTCAAAACAATTTCCCTTTCAAATTGGATTAACTCATCCAATCTTTAAATCAAAGATTAATTCATAGCTTTCAAAACCGTTTCCAAAGATTCATTCATAACTTGGAAAACCGTTTTCATTTCAAATCTTTTATATATAAAAGATACACCATTTAAAATCCTTTTCGATTTCAAAACAAAGTTTAACAATCTTTCACAAAGGTTCATTCATAGCTTTCAAAAACAATTCACAATTTCATTTCAAACTTGAAATCTTTCGATACAAATTGGAAATCCTTTCTTTATATGAAACCTATTATTATTTGAAAACAAGCAGTTTTCATTTTGGAAAAATCCGATTTCATTTATACAAGTTAAAGTCCTTTAAGTATAAAGCTTGGATTAAATTCAAATTTCCAAAACAATACCTTTAAGATGGTTTTAAAACCCATATAAACACATCTATAACTTGTATAACCTTTTTAAAATCATAGTTTCCAAACATAGAATTCAATTTCAAATTTTTGAATTCAAATTCAAATTAAATTATCTAATTTCAAAACTTTATCAAGTTATTCAAAATAACTTGTATCGTTTTAAAACTTCTTTTCAAAAGCTTTTCATATTTAATCCAATTCTATTTCCAAAAATCATTTGGATTCAAAATTCAATTTTAAAACCATTTCATAAAATCTGTGACTTAACCAATTTCCTCGTGCAATCCATATTTGTGTGTATATGGTATAGTCCAGGGGTTTTACACAATAGTGCAACATCGTCAATCATCACAGATTAAAGCATATCAATATCGGTAAGCGGTATAATCCTATAACGCTTATCTACATACACAAAATCATAATAAATAATACACATTCATCACAGATAAAATGAATTACATTCATCACAGCTTGAATTAAAACAATCCATATCACAAAGCATCACACAGTAGAGATAACAAACAATTTACAGCAATTCAATAGAATACGGTCATCCATAAGGAAGATTACTAATTCATTTGATTAATTGAAACCAGATTAATCACTAATCCTGGGTTATTAACATTAATTAATTACAAATCATTTGATTAATTATTCTTTAATCATTTATTAATCAACCTTTATTAATAAATTAATTAACCTTTAATTATTAATTAATTAACCTTAATTAATAGATCAATTTACCTTTAGTTATTAAATAATTAACCTTTAATTATTTAATTATCTATTAATTAATCACATTAATAAATTAATCCTTAATTAATTACCATTTAATTAATTATCCTTAATTAACTATATTAATTAGTTAATTCTTAATTAGTTATCATTAACTAATTAATTATTCTTAATCAATTACAATAAGTGATTATCTTTAATCACTTAAATTAATAAATCACAAATTTATTTATATCGAGTAATTATCCTTTAGTCTCTTGATTTATTAACTTTAATCATGAAATTAATTGACCTTAATCATAAAATTAATTATCCTTAATTATAAAGTTAATTAACCTTAATCAATTTTAAATTAAGTAATTATCCTTTTAAAAGTAATCACCCTTTAATCACCTTTATCAATTAATTTTTCCATAATCACTTTCATTAATTTATTTACTTTTAATCAATTCAAAACTTAGATGAACATTTATCATTTACAAAAAGATTTTTAGCAAAATTGTTCAAATAAAACTCGACCTATTTTAATGTTTAAAACTTGTTTTAATATCAAATCAATAAAACCAAGCCTGATGTAAGTTTACCCGAGCACTTCCCCAGTCTCCCACTTTCCCCTTTCTTTTAAAATCTTGTTATAGTTTTAAACCTAAAACCTGTTATGCAAACCAGATTTAAGAAAATATACAATTTAAACACTTACACGCGACTTCGAACACCAACCCGAGCCATCGACCAAAATTCATGAGATCTCCTTTGAGTATTCTTCTTTTTCCTCAAATTTCACCATCACCAGATATTGGTGATATCTCGTGCACGTGCACGAGCCCTCTGACTAACTTCGGTCACCACCACGATCATCCACACATCAATAACGACCTCGCCAACAATTCCGTCCACCCAGATCGATGACCGACACGGCCAATCAAACTTGAACCACTTCGAGTGCCTGGAACCCAAAAGTGATCATCTGAAAAATGCCTCAAATCATCTTCACTGACCACCGATGACCACGAAATCTCGACCAGAGAAACACCACCCGCCAACACATCAATCCCCTCGAGTGCGATCATTTCCGATCAAGTATAGATATCGCATAAACTCATGAATTATTGACGACCAAAATTGCTATTTAAACCCTAATTTAACCTCGTTCATCTCCCATGATCAATTAAAAATCTTGCGAACATTTTCCCACACTCTCCTATACGTCAGCTTCCTTCACCATGAATTTCGACACCCAGTTCGACGTGGATTGCCTGAATTTAACCCAAAAGAGTTCACAGTTCAACTTGAAAATTCTCGTTATTTACAATGCTAAAAATCATGAAATTTCTTTTAAAAATCATCATTTATTAACAATAATCTAATTATGGGATCCAAGCATGAAATTTAGTTTATTGATTTCTGACATTAAAAATGAGTTTACTGTAAATTTTAAAATTTTGAAATGATTATTCAATGTAAATATTTGAAAACACTTTTAAAACTTGAACCAGGTAAATACAAACACCTTTCCTTTGATGATCGTGACTTAACTTTTATCAGATAAGGAGATGATTTTTCTAGTGAATCTAAGCCTATAAACATAAAGGAGATATATGTCTGTATGCACACAGTCACATATATAGGCATATACATACATATTCATATCCATTTGAGCATATTTCAAACTTTAATAAATATTCATCACATGCAAATCAAATTATATATAGGATTTTAAGAGTTTGCTTATCTGGAAGTATGGGCAGAACAAAGACAGATTTTAGGCCTGGAACTTAAAATTTGAATTTGCTATTTTGATTTACTTTAGTTCTTCAATGCTTAAACTTTGTTTTGCTCTGAATCCCTCAGGTTTTGCTTTAATCTTTTTCTTTGATCTGGATTGTTGAGTTGCTTCAGATCTTTGTTTCTTTTGCATTTCCTGTTTTGCTTGATTCTGATACATTTGCATGCTTAAAATTTCAACTTGATTGTGTTGAGTTGAGTAGTTGCTTCAGGTTTGTATTTTGTTTTGATCTTGCTTTTCCAGGTTTTTAAATCTGAATTTTGCTTTGATTTTCTCAGGTTTTTGGTTTGATTCAGATTTTGAAAGTTTTTTTTCTTTTGAAAGATGATAAAGAATGTAGAGAAGAGGGTGAGAAGTTTTTAAGCTGAGAATAATAACCAGGTTTTCTTACCTATCACGAAATGTTTATAAATTCATATTTGAATAATTTAATTTCAAAGGAAGAAATGAAGTTGCCACTTGTATATTATGTTGACACTTGCTATGCTCATGATATTACAATAGTCAAAATAATAACTTTTATGTTTATATCCCTAATTTACATTATTTTGTAAATTTTATTTTAAACCTTAAGTTAGTATAAATTATGTATCATGTTCTTATAAAGATACATATGTTTTTATGTTTTTATATATTTTTTATACAAATTTTGTTCAAGCAAATTTTAAAACGAAAGGATATAAACTTTTTATTCAACTCTTATTTAATCTTAAACTTAAGTTTAAAATATCTTCATATAAATCATTTTTATTTCCAAAAGAAAACAACTTTTATTAATTTTAAATATAGAGTTTTTCAAATTAAGTTTATTTTCAAGATGTTTATTTTTGAATTTCAAACAAAAATTCTATTTACAATACATTTCTATATATTTATTTCAAATTTTCAAATTAGTCCATAATAATTTAAAATCAATATATTATCCAAAACATTTATTTCTGAATTTCCAATTAGAAATTCAATTTTTAAAAAATCAAATATATATATATATATATATATATTAATAAACAAACAAATATCTATTAAATTTTGGAAAATACCAGATTAATCCACAATTTAATTTCAAAATTTAAATTAATTACCAATTTAAATTTAGCTTAAAAATCGGGAATGTTACAAAAATCAAAAGCCTTTCCCAAAATCGTTTTCATAAAAAAATCTATATATATATATATATATATATATATATATATATATAATCTTGAAAAATCTTTGGATCACTTCATATTTGTATAAATTTCCTCTATATACTTCAAATACTTTCAAAAATCTTTCTTTTGGCTATAGATTCAACAAGGGGTGTTTATCATATTACAAATATATATAACTTCATTTATTGCCAAATCAAATATTCAAGTTTGATTTCTTCTTATAAAGTTAGTTACCATATCACTTACTTCTAATAAAGTGAATTTTCAAAAGATATCTCATTTCCACCTTTATTCATGTATATTTCTTAAAATATACTTTTCTTTTCAAAACCATTTCTCATTTCTTCCAAAATTTCAATATCTATTTCATTTAAGCACGTACGATGTACATATATCATCCGTACGCAAATCTCAAATCTGATCGCTCACTCGATAACACAATTCCACTTCCGAACTAGTATCGTCCACCCGACTTCCTAGTGCGGACTCAGATCTGGTTTCTTGATCAGAAACCATCATTCTCCTTGCATAGCCTAACTAGATAGAGAATTCCAAGAATCAATCAAAAATCCGTATCCAAGGTTCGCCGTCGAAAATCGGACGAAAAATCCCTACTCGGATCAACATACCATCTCGAAATTCTGTGCTCGAATCTGGATCAAATCATTCTGCGAATATAATAATATACATACATCCTACGTATTTATCTTAATTGATCTTAGCTAAATCAATTCTCTTTTCTATTTACCTTCATTTTGATTCCATTCACTAATCCACAATTGCTCCCAATTTCCATTTGGGTTATTACTTCAATTCTTATCTCAATTGGTAATTAATCATAAACAGTTTACACTCTGACCAACTTGTATTAAGAAAATAGCTTGAAAAATATTGAAATAGATAAGTAGTTGTAAAATAGTTATTAGTTGCAAATAGTAGTAAAGTAATTTTAAGATAGTTGTAAAATAGTCAAATAGTTGTAAAATAATTAGATAATTGCAAAATTGTTGTAAAATAGTAATTAGTAAAAAAAATGTTGTAAAATAGTTAAATGGTTCTAAAAGTAGTTGTAAAATAAGTATAAGATAGTTTTGGGTTTTAAAAAGAAAAGTTGTACAGTAAATAGCTAGGGAAAAATAGATTTAAAAATAGTTGTATTAAAACAATTTTATTTGAAAAATATAATTCAGAGCCAAACTGTTCAATTCCCAATTTCCATTTCCAATCAATTTCCATTTTCCACTTCCATTTAAATTGATTCAATTTGAATTAACTTCAATTTCTATCCCACATTCAAATCAACTCCCATTTGAAATTCAAACTTATTCAACTTCAATTTCACTTCAAATTATTTCAATTCAAATTTTCCATTTAAAGTTATGCTTATCCATCTTCAATCACAATTCCAATTAATTCAATTCAAATTAAATTTGAACTAATTCTATTCAAATCTCAACTTAAAACCATCTCGAATTATATAAATTCGAGTTAAAATTTGAAATGTTGATTTAATTCTTTAAATCAAATTAACCTTTACTTTTAAATTAACAACTTAAATCTTTAAACCATTTGATTCTGAGTCCAAATTTCAAACTTTCATTTTTAAATTGCCTTTACTTATCTTATTACAAAATTCAAATAAAAATTCAAAGCTTATTAAATGATTTAATCTTCAGAATCCAATTCTCGGTTTCATAGATTATTGATAACAACAGGATGGTATTAAGATAAGATAAATATCCAAATTATTTCAAACATTCATCAATAGCATCTAATTCCAATTTCCAGATCTTAAACCCATTTTGAGATCACACATACTTCCAATTCAAGCCAACCATTTAACTTTCCAAGTTAAATCTCAATTTCATCTTGAAATTTTCAATTCAGGATGTTCATTTTAAACTTATTTAACTTCCCTTAAGTTAAATTCAATTTACTTAATCCAGTCAACTTTACCCAATTTGAATTACCATTTCAAATTTTAAACTTCATATTAATAATCTTCCCACTTATAGGTTCAAAAACTTATCACTTTGGATTTTCACTACTCATCCCAAGAAAAGATTCAAAACTCAATCTTAGAGCTTATTTCAAATCATTTTTAATATTATGTACATCCCACATATATACATTATTTATTTCCTTTACACAAAAATTTTAAACCACCTTTGTTTTAATTCAAAACAAATTTCTTTAAAATTTCCAAACAACTCTTGTTTGAAAACAGGACCCTTTCATTCAAATAATACTTTTTATTATTATTTTTCATCATTTTGAAACAATTTCAAATTTCTGGACCTAGATTTAAAACTTTACAATTTAGATCATCTTCAACTCCAATTTATAAGTCATACTCACCTAAATGTTTTACTTCCCTAAAACATTTCATTTTGCTTACTCATTAACACACATTTCATTATTAAACACAACATCCATTTATGATAATTACCAAGATTATCATATCTGGAAACCAATTCATTATTATCTTATTCTGAAAACACCTTTACAAATTTAGGATTTTAATTTCAGTTTGGATCCATTTCAAACTTATCTTCATTCAATTTCAATTTGGTTGTACTACTATTACCACTTAATTCTCATTATTTTATTTAATTCCAATAATCAACAACCAATTTCTTTAATATGTTTAATAATTAGAAAAATTATTTCTTTATATATCAAAAGATAAATTTATATGAAAATCATTTTTTTTAAATCATTTTATAAGAAAATAACAAATACGCCCTCATATATACTACACTCAACTCATTCTATGGTACTATTGACCCTATCCTTAATGAGTAAAATCACCAGAGCCAAGGTTCTCGCTTAACCTTCGGCTCTGATACCAAATGTAACGACCCGAAATTTTCGACTCTAAAAATTCCAGATTGTTAGAGAAAAGAAGAAAGAAGGTAGAAGAAGAACAGAACAACAACATCTCGCCTTCACAGCAGATCAAAATAATAGCATTTTTATAAAGGAAAGTTGTAATTGTTACTTTACATACAATTCATCAAAGTTACAATCATTTACACATAAACTGGACAGTTATACAACTTATTCCAGACTACAATCTATACAGACTACACAGTCTCATATACACAGCAGAAAACTCCATACGTTCCTGCCATCCAGCTCGCCTCCTGCTTTCCAGAATGTCCTAACATGAAAATCTGTAATACTCGATCTGACCCGAGCATTACAACAAAATAACA
This sequence comes from Allium cepa, assembly GCA_030765085.1. NCBI lineage: Eukaryota > Viridiplantae > Streptophyta > Magnoliopsida > Asparagales > Amaryllidaceae > Allium > Allium cepa. The sequence goes on along the minus strand of CM060934.1, from coordinate 537,419,270 downwards.
CCCGGGTTAGGCTGGAAACCAACATGAGTAAACCCATCAATATGAAATACTAAAGCATAAAATTTATTTAAAACCCAGGGTAACTCATACCTTACTACGAGTTCATAACTCGTTATAGTCAAACACTTATTTTCACAAATCAAATCCTAAGTATCCTTACATAGTTTCAAAGGTCCATATTATTCCATTCCAGCCTATTGATTTCACATATCGAATCTATATAGAATTATTGTAGATTACAGATCGAAGCGGTTTTGGGTATTACTCATACCCGACTCCGGTCTCTTCGAATCCCATGTCACCTTAACCCAAGTTATTCAAGTGAATACAATTCAATTTTAAATACAGGACGCCAACTTTTACGCAGTAATTTATCATCGATAGATAACCACATTATCACTGTTCAAACCAAACATATCATATCACAAAACATTTCATATCAGAAATATCAATCAATCATTCATAAGCAAGATTAATTGGTCACACCATTTCTAATTAATTTAAATAAATTAAATTAATTACTTTAATCATTTTTAATCCTGCTTACTTAACAGTAATTAATTACAAATCATTACTTAATCATCCCTTAATTATCTTCTCCAATTACATTAAGTAATTGACCTTTAATTAATTACCCAAATTAATTTAACTTCCACTCATTCACATTAATTACATTTATCCTTAATTAATTACTCACATTAATTATCCGATAATCACTTTCATTGATTAATTATCCTTTAATTAATCACACTCATTAATTAACTAATGCTTGATTTATTTCCTAAATTAATCAATCCTTAATTAATTAATCCTTAATTAATCACTTCTTAATTAATTACACTAAGTAATTAATCCTTAATTACTTCCATTAAGTAATTTCCCTTTAATTAATTACTTTCATCAAGTAATTATCCCATTCGTTAATTATTCACAACTAATTAACCTTAAATTATTAATTAATTTAACCTTCTATTACTAATTAAATTAATTAATCCTTAACAAATTTATCTTTTAATCACTTATATTAAGTAATTATCATTTAAGTAATTAATCTCTAATTACTTACATTAATTAATCTCTAATTACTAATTAATTATTCTATAATTAATTAACTTATAACCCTTAATTATAAATTAATTAATCCTTAATCATTAGTTAATTACTCTTAATTATCTTATTAATTAAATTAATCTTAAATCATTAAAACTTAATTAACTTTAAGATAAATCATTTATCTCATTAATTCCTTAATTATCATTATCATATGGATTTAAAAACATCTTATCTTGATTTACACTTAATTATATTACTAAATTAAGTTTTAAAATAACATAAAAATAATTTTAACTTAACAAATTTAAGTTAACCAATTATATAACTTCTTAAATCAAATGTTAAAGAAAACATTTATAAAAGAAATTTATGTAAGAAAAGTTTTAAACTAAATTTATTTAAATTTCAAAACTTGTTTTAAAAACTTTTTAAAACTGTTTTAAAACCTGCTTCGGGTCCAACCTGATAACTCACCCGAGTCCTACCCGAGTACTTTCCCTTCTCTTAATTTTTTTTTTAAACTTTAGTTTAAGTTAAAACTGGAAACATGTTACTCTCACGCAACAACCCGAGGATGAACTCGAGCAAACAACACACAATCCCGAGTATCCCTTCGAGATAACTCCTCTACCCAAAATACTGACATCACCGACACTGGTGCACCTGCACAGATGATCGCGACGACACTGACCACCGCCGACACCTTCAACCCATCGTCGATCACTGTTACAAACAATTCCGACCACCCAAACACTATGACAAGCCCACGATCGAAATCGAGGTACTCAGTCGAACCTGGAATCAAAACCCTTCGCCTGAAGCATCCTCGAACCCACGTCTCCGACCACCAACGATCACGCAACTCCGACCACACCTTGCTGACCATCCATGCTACGATTACCCAAAGTCCTATGCAACTCGATCCACCAGAGACATCGCGGTGACCCAAAATTCCAGCCTCGACACAACCTAGGGTTAAAACCTATTCCGACCCAATGCCGCCGCCGTGGTGGCTTAAACCTCCTTCAACCATTTTTGCCAACATCTCTGATCACCAAGCATGCTTCAACAAAAACCCCAACCTTCCCAGGTTCCCTGGTCGCCAGCAAAACCCTCAAACCTATTTTCTGGCCAACCTCGAAATACTCACTCAATCCCAATCTAAAAATTGTGATTTTACTTTTAAAAATCATGATTTTAAATGGTGTTTTAGATTATATACCTGAATCGAAGAATTAAGATGTTTGAATTTTTACATATCATAAGTTTTCCACTGTTCTTCTTGGTTTTCCAGGAAATTACAAATTTAATTTACTTAAATAAAATTTTAAACCTTAATCTATGCTTAAACAAACAGATTTTGTTTGAAACCCAAGTCTAAACAGTGATTAGATAAAGAGATATTGAATTTTGATTTATTTTCAAATCTGTAACTATGAAACAGAGAAGAACTGACATGCACAGTTCAAACACAATCAAACATACAGGATTCACACTTATATATACACATGCAAAGCACAATTCATTCCAGAAATCACATGCACAGATTTTAATTTACCTAAACTTTTAAATAAAAAGTTTACTCACCTGTTTGAAAGATAAATAGAGCTTTTGAAATGGTTCTGAAATTTGAAAACTTGAATGCCTCTTTGCTTTTGAAAACTGAATGTTATGATCTCTTTGAAACTTGAATTGTTGTGATCTTTTTAAAAACTGAAATGCTTTGTTACTGGAAACTTGTTGCTGGAAATCTGTTGTTAAGATGATTTAACTTTGAAAACAGAGATGATCTTGCTTAGATTATGAACTGGAAACTTGCTTAGTTGATTTCTTTGATTAATCTCTGGTTTGAAAATTTTGTTACAGGCTTTTGTTTTGAGTTTGTATATTTATTACAGACTTGAGTTTTCTTTGTGTTTTGAAAATGAGATAGGAAAAAAAGATGAAGAGGAAAGATAGATGTATATATAGGCTTAAGTATGATTTACTAAAAAAATAAGGAAAAATAAAATAAAAATAGTGACACTTGTTTATTCATCAAACATTTGTCATTTACATTTGTTTATCACTTACACATGTTATTAACAAGCTTTATAAACTAACACTTGTAATTATGCATGAGTTTATTAATTTTTAAATGATTTATAAAGCTTTCATATTTAATTTCCTAATTAATAATAAAACCGCTTTAAAGAAAATAATATAAAACAAATTACATTCTAATAAAATCATACATATATATCTTTAAATCCAAAATATTTTAAGATATTAATCTTTTAAATTTCAAATTTAAATCCAAATCCAAATTTAAATTCAATTTAAAATCCAATTTAAAATCAACTCATATACATATACATACATACATATACATATATATATATATATATAAACATACACAAATTTAATTTGTAAATAATAGTCCTATTTAAAATCTATTCATATCTATATATATAAACAATCGTTAATATTTGTTTTTAAAAAAATTGTAAAATTTTAAGTAATTATATTAGGAGATTATCAAATAAATATTTATCCAGATGTAAATATTTATTATCAGATTTATTTGTTCAATCTATAAATCAGTATTTTCAATAGTTAAATCAGATAATTATCCAATTATCTGATGCCCGAAAATCCAGATTATCTCATAACCGTTAATAAAAATAAATATTTTAATAAAATTAAGTCAAAATATTAAAAACTTCATTTATTAATCAAAATACTAAATTGAATTCGGTATAAACAAATATTTATTTACAAAACACAAATTAAAGATCTTGTGGAATTAATAGAAAAAAATTCTTTGAAATTCACTCATTTTTTCATGCTGTCAGTGCACCTGATCCAACGCTCCGACCATCAATTTTAAAAGAAATAGACTACAAAAAGTAGTAATTGTTGCTCACGAACAAGTGAAGCAAAATCTAGAGTAAGATCTTGTTCACACTTTCTAATCGGGCATAAATAAAACATTAGATTCTCTGGTAAACACACAACATTTTTATCCCGACCAGTACCACCGTGTCAGTGGTTAGACGTTTCGACTTCGATACGAGAGATCATAGATTCAAAATTTGTTTAGCTTGATTCAAACATATACTGATATGTAGTATGTTGTATACTTTCAAAGACTTGTAGTAGTAATATGTGCTGCCAACTAAGTATTCAATTTCCAAAAAATTAAAATTAAAATAAATGAAAATAAAAAATAAACATTTCTATTCCTATACGTGAAGCTTTCTCAACTAAATGCTTTACCATGGTACATTTTGTACCGCAATTATTACTTAATGCCCAAAAATACTGCCAAACGATAGCGGCAAACTGGCAAAGCATAAAATTCACAATAAAGTATAATGCAAAAATTGAATGTCGATACAGATAATAAAACTCTGTTTTTATTCTACCTTGTATTGATATTGTTATAGAAGTATAAGGATTTAGTATATTTGTTCTACAGCAATTAATAAAGCAAAAAGGATCATATTCTATGTTAATGTCGCATTATTCAAAAATACTTACGAGAAAGACTATTATTGATTATTGATTATAATATAAGGATACCTATGGCATTCTTACAGTACAAATATCACTTTTTCTTGTGCACCAATGAAAAGTTCAATATTTTAATATCATAATATTTTGCATGGTCTATCATAAACTAAATTAACATGAAATGGCTAAAATAAAATAAAATAAACCTGTGGTTGCTATTTTATTCTGATCACCATGTCGGATGTCCGTTGTTGCGGTCAAACTGTACTTGCATCTGATCTTCATTCTCTGCATGCATACGCTGCGATCTAAACCAAAAAACAATAATGCATAAGAAGTTCCGAGAATAACAACATTATAATGTAGCATGCAATACGTACAGAAAGAAAAAAACAGAAGGATGTCCAATTAGGTAATGAACTGAACAATCATGGGCCCTGATTAAAGAAAAGCTGTAAAACTTTAAAATACTAAAATTTAAAACATATTCTTATCATGTAGCTTCAACCTTAATCGATGCCAATGGTCAATACATTTCAAATCATTCATATATAATGCATTATAAATGCACATGCAAAACATTGCATGTGGTGACATGCTAAACATTATGGATTTTAAAATTTTGTTTGCGAAACACTGTACAGCTATTTTTACGCTCCTAAAACATAGAAAAATGGTTTGTAGATGATTTAGTTATAACATCATTGTCAAGAATGAAAATGACTTATAAAAGAAACTCAAAAAGATATCAGTTGATGTGTGTGTACGTAATACATATAGAGGAAAAAAGAATAAAGTAACTAAACAACAAGAGAACAATCACATACCTGTTATTTGTCCTGTTCCTTCAGCTTATTCTTTTCTGTAACCGTACAAAATATGACACTGATGCATATGCACAAAAGAATATCAATTCGATAAAACATCTGTGTAGCTAAAAGGAAAATCAAATTGATTGAGAAAGGAAAAAAAAATTAATTCAAACAAATATCGTTTTAAATTAAAATACATAAAACAGCTACATAACAAAAGAAAAGCAAACAGAAAATGTAATTTCCTGGATTATTCACCACAAACAAACTCGAACACGAACTTGAGAATCTAAAGGAGCAATCTTGACATTCACATACTTCCAGAGACACAAACCCATTGACCAACAAACATCTTGGTGCAAACAAGATTAGGATTTATAGTTTCAAACTCGGTAGGAGTGAGCTTGAATTCTTGCTGAACTGAAAAGCAAGTGTCTCCGGTTTTGATTCCTTGAACTATTTGGCAGCTCAATGTTGGTGGAACAACTGCATCTACAAATTCATCTTTTTAGTATACACAACATTAATTCATATGAAAGAAAAACTATGAAATTTGATAGAATATGGAGAGAAAAAATGCACATTGGCTTTCTAAATAATAGACAACCAGTCAAAGTTAGATATGTTGATAAATAAAGAGAAATTGAACGAGTATAACTAAACTCACTGTCAAAAAGCCTAGCATCTGTTGTAGAGATGAGGAGAACGAAAGAGATCATTATGGCCAAGTTATGGTACATAGCGGCAACCTTGGTCATCTTTGTTAAATTATTACTTTTCAAGTACTAATATATTTTGCTATACGAAGGTAATTGACCTTTTGGGTCTGCATATATAGTAACTATCATTAGATTAAAAATATATGAAGGGAAACTAAGATATACAATGATCATTGGAATATACAGTTGAAGGCCACATATTTTGACAGATTCTATGTGGGTATACATATACTTGCCTGCATGATTTTATCAGTCCGTTACCTAAGAGCGGTAAATCCAATGCATCAACCAACCTTGGTCTTCAATAGTTTAGTGATTTACATGGCCGGTTACGCATTTTCTGCTGTATGACATGGAAGGGTGTTTGCAAAATCATTAAGATATTTGAAAATGTAGTTATGAAACATAAAAGTATTCAAAATATAAGATTTTCTATATGAGAAAACTACATCTTGTACATAGACCTAAATAGAAGATTCCAATATACATTAGCATTCTCTTTGCTATAATAAAATCATAGTGAATTGTTCTTACATGTTCCAAGTTTGTGAAGACCGAAAAATCGTACCGAATTGTTCGTTCAGTGGACATCTCCTCGTAGAAAAGGGAAGAAGAAAAAAACATATTATATATAAATGTGATCTTTCATCCTACACCCCTCCCCGCTACACCCCATATGCACCTCTATGATTTCTCGAGCTACACAATTTAAAATTGAATGAAATTTTTACATATGTTCCTACATGCCTCAAGATCATCTTCACAAAATTCTACTTAATTTGGATAATCCTTAACATATTCAAAATAATATTTCAATTTGATGGTTAAAATAAATGTTTTAACCATTGAAATTTGACTTAACATTTTGAGCATGCTAAAAGTTTCAAAATGATCTCGTTTTCTGTGGATTACCTATACTAACACATAAATACTATCCAGTCATATAACTCATGACACGTTATTTCAAATTTTCCCAACAATGCAGCACCTACCTTTTACTGTTGGTGGGTTTATTTATTCATTGATGACATTTTAAACGGCACATCTTGATCAGAGTCAGGTGTATGTGCGTGCATGCACGATCGTGCATGTGTATGCTTTTGTTATGTGCATGACCAAATCCAGAGCCGGAGTTAAGATTCCAATATATACCACAATCGTTAGTGGTATTGAGTGAAAAACAAACCCTATAAACACTTAAGTTCTACCAGTCAATTATCTGTTCTTTTTCTTTATCTTTTTTTTCCTTATTAATTTATTAATTTATTTATTTTTTCCTTTTTTATTTGATTCTCCAGTATTCTGCACTCAAACAATCTGATTCAATGTTGTTCTCATAGTATTCACCTCAAAATTAAAAATAAAATTAAAAACTAAAAAAATTGCATTGAGGTCACCATCTTGCAACAAATTTAAAATAACATAACAGGTGTGTATATTCTAACACACACAGTTATTCATCAACATTACCTTAACATTACCTTGCGCAAACAGCATGCATATAGTTTAAAGGCTGAAAACCAGCAAAGAACATAGCAAATATAAGCGAAAGCAAAAGATAATAAATTAATTAGGTCAAAACCACGTTATTTTTGAGGAACCATATTTTAATACATCAAATATAATTTCTTTCGTTAAACTTGGAACTGTCACTCTATGGCTTGATGGTTTGCACATTCACACCCTAGCCTTGAAACATCAATTTCCATTAGTACAAATTAGGTTGAAACTGGTATAAAGTTCATACTTTGACTTGTAAATGGATGTTCGAAAAATACAAAATTCATCCGCATCTGAAAAACGTATATATATCTGATATCCGAAAACGCAGATACGGATATGAATATGAAGACATCCGTATTCGAAAATTATCCATTTGGTTTTTGTCAATTATAGTTTATATTATGTATTTGGCACAACGGTTAGGTCATCCGCATGGTGATCTGAGTGCTCGGTTTCGAGTCCAGAAACAGCATTTTCGCAATGCGAGGGAAAGACTGCATATATTATCGACCCCCTCAAAGCCCGCTATCGTGCGGGAACCCCGTGCACAGGGTTCCACCTTTATAGTTTATATTATGTGAATTTAATATAATGAATGATCTATATTTACTGTTTTATTACGTTAATAATTTTTGTTTTCATTTTTTTGCTAGGCGATAATTTCTATTATACGCATTTAAAGTATATTAATTGCTTAACACTATTTATTATTATCATATTTGTTTATTTTTTGTTATTTTATAATCAATGAGACTAAAATTTGTTTACATTAAACTAAAATATTCTATTTATATTTTAAAATTTATTAATGGGTAATAGATATGATAAATATCTGATATCCAATGGAAATCCGAAAATGATTTCAGACGCCAATACGACACTATCCTCATTCAAAAATATGCGTTGAAATGCCTAGTTTGACCACCGTAAGGCAAAATCAACCAACAAACTTGATTTCAAGAAAATAAGATAATACTTTAACTTCTCAGTTGAAATTTAACTTGACTGCCTTTTTTCCAAATACATTTATAACTCGCTTATTTGGTATCTAAAGATTTCTCTTAGAACATTAAAGCACATTGTTGCCTGCAATGGATTAGTTTTCAGTCTGTTTCTTACACCATTATCACAAAAGTAATCAAATACAAATAGCGCAAAATGGCACAGTGCGCTATTTTATTCAAAATGTTAGATTTTACATTTTTTTTTAATATACAACGGAACATACAAAAAGGAAATCTAATTATTCACTGCTCAACAAAATTAAGTGCTAATTTTATTATCAGCTACTAATATGAGCATAAGGATCAATATTAAATGCTCAGCAAAAATCTTTTTAAATTGTTCGACAACTTCACAAGTAATTAATTCAGAATTTGATACTATATTTTCACTATTTTGTAATTGTATTTTATGTTCATGGAGTTTGATATTATATGTTTGCACGGCGTTTGATAGTCTATTTTCACTATTTAAATTTTGATATTATATTTTCACAAAGTTTGATATTATATTTTCACATGTGACTACTAGACAGCTTCATAGGTAACTAAATCAAAACATATAAAAAAGATATGACATCTTGCCTGTATTTTGTTTTCACTATTTTGTAAACCATACACCTTAAATTTTCTATGTATTCCCTGTTCAACAAAAATGAAAATTAGGTTCAAATTTTTGTTAACAACTAAGTATGACCAAAAAAAATTAATATTAAGAAACGGAAGAAGATAAAAATTCTGCTTAGCAACTAGTTTTCGACAATTAGATCTAAATATTAAAGCTCATAAGTAGATTATGAAATAAAAGAAAAAAATCCAAATGGTTCAAATTAAAGAAAAGAATGAAAAATATACCTTAAGAATTATATTCACATAAAAGACTGATTCGGATTAGGTGAAAAAATAACCCAAAAATAAATTAGATTAAGCCTCAATTTAAGTTTTAATAGAAAGTCGACTTCAGATTAGAGAAGAATTGAGTAGTTTTTTTTGTCATAGATTCTGAAAGAACGATAACTGAGGAAAAAAGAAATAAAATAAATGACAATCCAAAGAAATGGAACGTACTACATTCCAATTTTAATCGGTTGAAAGCAATTGAATTGGACTTGGGCCTGCAAAGAAAAAAATAAAATAGCACGCTATTTTGTGCTATGAGAATTTGTAAACTTTATGAAAATAACATATTTTTTTGTCCTATTATTGACGAGTGCGCTATTTTACGTTAAATAGCGCATAGCTTGTGCTATGGGCTATTTGCGCTTTGACAACTTTGGTTAACTTATGTGTAGGGCAGACAACATAACTATTTATTTCGTATATTAATAACCATACATGGTAATATGCATGTTTTGATCCACTGATGCATAATTTTGAATAGCATTTCAAACAAGATGATGGTACATACTATCTATTATTGATGGAGTAGTGGGATAAAACTTCTTAAAGTACAAGTCGTAGATAAGTGACACTGCATAAAGCAAGACAAGATGCTATGAAGCTTTAGACCACAAACTGAAAATAGGAGATAAAAGGGAGCATGTGGATTCCTAATTAAAGCCTTTGATCGCATAGTATTACCTATGTATTACACCCTTATATGGTGTGAATTTAGAGACAACGGACCTGAATTTAGATCAGGGTTTGAGGTATTGGACGATACCCCGAGAATTCGATGGTACCGTACCGGTATCGACACTAACCGAACCGTAACCAAGCATATAATTCTGATCCGGTTAAGGTTTTTAAAAAGTCGAAATCGAAAGCAAATTGACCTCTCGCAATCGACCTCATTTTCAACAAAGCAAAATCCAACGGTCGACTTCGTCTTTTCAGCAAAGAAAAGCAAGCTTTCGCATTCGACTTCTTCTTCAGCAAAGCAAATCGAGCTTTCACTTCGTCTTTTATAGCTTCGACTTCTTTTTTCCCTCCTTGCCCTAGCAGCCGACATAGATTGAGAGGAAGGTGTTGGGAGCAGGAGACGATGTTTCATAATGGATTGTTGCTGGAACTTTTAATTGATTAATTAAAAGATACGGACAAAAGATTCGACCGAGTTAGGCTAACAAGTTGTTTTCTATTTTAATCAAGTAATGGTTAATTAGGGTCATAAAGTAATTAGGGTTTAATTTATTTGTTAAGTTTAGTTTAATTTAATTATTATATTTAACTTTAAATATTAATTAAATTTAACTCTTCAAATTTATTGTTAAGTTTAAATTAATTTACTTGTTAGGTTTAATTTAATTAAAATTTTATAATTTAATTTAATTGTTAATCTTGTATGTTGTATACTATTTCTATATAGACTATTTACAAATATCATTATTACATTCTCGTTAACAAACCATTGAAAATCGAAACCGGGACTGAAACCAAAACCAAAACTTTCGAATTCGTCCGAAACTAAACAAATTCAAATGACCAAAACCGAGTTCTCAACCTTGATTTAAATAACAAATAATACCATCTTCGCATCCTTTTGTGCTAATTAACACCAAGAATGTGGAACTAGCAAAAAGGGAAAATGAATTTGTTATAGCTTTGGTAGGTTTAGTTTATTATGAAAACATTCCTATATGTTATCGGGGTTTCATACATATTCCATTGTAAATAAAATGAGCAGTTTAAAATTTGATTCCTTCCTATTATCCCGTTTTACCTCTTTGAAACCTTCACTGCCCCTTTTTTCTCTAACCTTGAATTAATTATAACGAATAAAAAATTGACTAACCGCCCAAAAACAAGTACCATATTTTTAATAACCGACGTAAACAGCAAAACCTCCAATGATTTCTTATTGCAGGATGGTTTTAATGTTATTTTTCAGATATTTTGGAGGCTTTGGACACTTTAGAGCCATGTCAAACTGTATATCATGAGCTAGAGTAGTAAGAAATTTCACTTTATGTCACATTAACTTGGTATAAACATGTCAGAAACAGAATTGAAAATATTTTAACCATTACCATCATTATCATCATTGCCTTATCCAAGTAATTGGGGTCAGCCGCATGAATTCTCATTTTTCATAGTGAAAACATTTTAACCATAGAGAGCATCAAATGGGTAGGAAAGTAAAAGGTGGAACCCAGTGCACGAGGGTTCCGCACGATAGCGAGCTCTGAGGAAGTCGATAATGTACGCAATCTTTCCCTAGCACTGTGAAGAGGTTGTCTCCGGGTTCGAACATGGACATTCAAATCACCATGCGGGTGACCTAACCGTTGCGCCAAGGTGCTCCGCTTCAAATGGATAGGAATGTAAATTTGGAAAAAATAAATTCAGTAGGTAATTGTCACTTGGTGTCAAGGTAAAACTTACCAGGAGTAATTTTCATCCAGATATTGCACCGGCTTGGCTCCATACTCTGTAAAATCTAACAATGTCATCGCATATATTATTACTACTAGCTTCTCCTTTAATTTTTCAATATCGTCTGAACGCTACCATTAGAACAAACAATTGAACATGATGCTGTCACAGATATAGAACAATCGATGGATTTGTATGCAAATAATCCATTCAATTCAAAGTAATAATGTATTTAGCCTTTAATATTCAACAACGTGATGTTCATCTGAATGACAAACCAAACATTATCCTCATATTTGATGTTGAATTAGAGATTTATAAACTTTTTCTATTCAAAATGTTTACCCATTAACATTCTTACTCAAGGAATCAACTCCATGGTCAACTAAGTCTTTGGGCACGAGCCTTTGTGCTTTAGGTTCTTTAATTAAGGAAACAAGCAAATCGCCCTTTCCTGATACATTAAGCCCCTCGAAAATTTCGATCAGAAGTGAATTATCAGGCTTGATATTTCTCTTAATGATATCCTTCAGAACATCTAATGCACCTTCGAAATCGTTATTTTTGCAAAACGTCGATGCTAATTTATTTAATGTATCATGATTTGGATGGCATCCACTTTTCTTCATAACCTTATAAATCTGAAAAGCCCTATCTGAATTTTTCCTCTTGCATTGCCCACTGATGAGAGCAGAAAAGGTGGATGAATCAGGAGTAAATTTTGCTTTTTCAAGCTCTTTTACCAAATATGCAGCTTTCTTTGTCTTCCCTTCATTGCAAAGCCCCAAAATTAAAGAATTGTATGTGAGCATATCCACATCCACCTTGTTTTTTACCATATCTTCGTAAATTTTTAAGCCCATTTCACCATCATTTAAGTGACCATATCCTCTAATCAGTGTATTATAAGTAACAGTATTAGCTTTCAGTCTCATAGTTTTCATTTCATTGAAAACCTTGTATGCTTCATTCAACTTCCCTTCCTTACAAAACCCATGTATCAAAGTATTGTAAGTTATTTCGTTTGGAATCAAGCCCTTATCATTCATGTCATTTTTAAGTTTCAAAGCGTCACTCATAATCCCATTCTTACAAAAAGCAGTTATCAATGTATTGTATGAAGAAACAATTGGGCTAAATCCTATGCTCTCCATTTTCTCAAATGTCTCTTGTGCTTTATCCAATCTTCCCGATTTGCAAAATGCAGACACTACCAAATTCATAGTATACACGTTAGGTGAAATTCTACTCTTACCCATTTCTTTATAAAAAGACAAGGCAATATCTGTCCTTCCCAAACCAAGCAACGAGCTAATAAAAGCATTGCATGTCTTAATAGTAGGTAAAAATCCGTAGTCCCTCATTCTGCAGAAAGTATCTGATGCATATCTAAACTTCTTAAGATGTGCATACGTCTTAAATAGTGAATCAAAGACATTAGGTGATGAATCACATAGATGGTATGAATATAAAATGGCATCAAACAAGTCAAAGTCTTTCGTTTTTACAGTTTTGGGAATCAGAATATCTTTCAAAATCAATTCAGCTGATTTGAATCTTCCAAATTTAGTCAAAATGTGGAGAATCAAGACATGGGTATCCACTGATGAAGCATCAGGGTTTTCAGAAAGGGCGAAGTTGTAAAACTGGAAGGACACAACTGGGTCTTTCTGGAGTTTAACTAACAAGTGATTAACTCTCAATGGTGTCAACTTGTGAGCAAAAGAATTGAGCTTTTGCCACTCTGCATTGATAATATGGCTATATGCAACCGTTATGAAATCATGATCGATTCCTTGGGGTTGTTCAATTGTTTTATGAGGAATTGGGATTGACTTCGAATAAAGGTTTGTGTTCCTGCGATTAAGCAGAGTTGTGAAGTTGCGAATAACTAAACTTGGGCTTTCAGGCATTTGAAATTTGAGTTTGAACTTCATCAGTGTAAAGAGTAGTAGGACAAATTCGAATTGAAAAGAATTGAAAATCGCTGACCTTATTGGTAATTTATGATGCTGTAATTAAACTCTGAAGGGAAAAAATCGAGAAGTAATTAAGCGAAGGAGATGCAGGGAGGCGATGGAGAGGAGCTCCCACCAGACCACGTTGCCGTTGACCTCGTCATTCAGGATTAAGGCTAGGATGCGGAGAACGGAAACTTGAGATATCCTAAACAATTATGGAGCAAGAGCGTCCACTGTACTGGAAGAGGGTAAAGATGGGGGAATCCAAGGTAGAAGGAAATAAGCGAGCCCTTTTCTCTTAAGCGGCGATTCACAAAAACCGTTTATGCTATATGGTCTACATGCGTCAGAACAAAAGGGTTTTAAAAATCCAATTTTCTTTGGTGATCTCTAATATACCTCCAAATAAAAACAATGTTTAGATCCGACTGCGAAGTTTCAAAAGTACCATCATATTCAAACAAGATGTCAGACATTCAAATCCCACCTTCAACAAAAATTAACATCCATCTTCAAATGAAAATTTTGAAACGTAAACAAAATTACAGGTTCAAATTCTTTTTCAACAAAAAATTACATTATTTTTTCATATTTTTTAATTTATTTTTATCAAATTGCATAGAAATTTCAAATTTAATAATTTTGTAAGAAATTTTTCTATGCACATGTGTGCACGTGCCAAATAATCTCGTAGTTATAATACCTTTGGTGTCACACTTTTTTGTCAACGTCAACTATCAAAAACGCTCCTCTACAGATATGATCAAACATTAGCATCACTTGAAAGTAAGATTTAACGATTAAATTTCAGTTACAATTTCAAAACATCTCTCTGCAAATATTATCATCTCTTAATATCACATAAAACTAGGATCTAACAATTAAAATTTCTTTATAAATGCATAACGCCCCTCAAACAATATTATCAAACCTTATCATTTAAAAATAGGATTTGACATATAAACTTTTTTTTAATTCATTATTTTACTGACTAATAATATAAATAAAATTTAAACTACCAAAAGCTAGATATTTCAACTTAGAAATAAAAATTCAAAGTAACTACACATGATTGCAACGCAAAAATATGGTTAAATATTTGTGTAAGTCATTTTTTCTTGAATGTTTTAAACATATACAATTTATTGAAAACCAATTCACACGCGAATAGGGCGTTATCATCATGCGCGAGGCGGATGTCGTAACACTCGTATTCATGATAGGATTTTACTTAACATTCAATAGTTCTTATAGAATTGTGCATGTGCCTTTTAAGTAGATAATAGGGTTTAAGTTAGTTTATATATATATATATATATATATATATATATATATATATATATATATATATATATATATGAGTGTTATGGCACGCGCTTCACTTGTGAACTATTTTCTTTATAGATTATATATATGTTTAAATTAGTCAAAAAAATATTTTTTTTCATTTTTAAGCAATATTAAAATTTGTATATCTATAAAGAAGTATTTTGAATTTGTAAAGAAAGTTTAATTTTAGAAATTAATTTTAGAAGCGTTCTGAATTTGTAAAGCATGTTTAATTGTTAGATCTTACTGTTAAGGGCGTCTGGATTTGTAAATGAAGTTTAATATTAGATCATATTTTTAAGTGATTAAGATTTGATAATATATAGCGGGCATTTTGGTAGTTCACATCGATACCAATAAAGCGTGACACCAAAGCTATTACAGCTATTATTAAACATATGTGTGTGTATGCGTGTGTGTATGCACGCTCATGCGTTCGTATGCTTGTGTGTATATGTGTCTGGGATTAATGTAACTCAAAATCAAAAAAATCAAAAAATAGAATAGTCGATCATTAAAATCCAAAACAAACATACAGACACATAACTAATCATAGAAAGTGAAATAAGAGAGTATTAGATAACAAATACAAACAATGATGTTGCAGTTCTTCTACATTCCAGAACCTCCCACTTCATCTTGATATCTTTGTCAATGGGCCCTTAGATGCTACTTTTTCTGGCCCAATGTACTCTAAAAACTCTCTAAATAAATGAGAAACAACTTTTGCTAAATACTCTTCCTCTTCTTTATCCTATAAACATCTTTCACGGCCTTTTAATTCGGTTCTTTCTCTTAGATCTTTAGTTCTGTCTACATTTTGTTGAGCTTGCACTTCCAAAATCTTTAACTTCTTCTATTTCAACCTCGAAGGATCCTCTTTTCCTGAGGTAGATGTAACTGAAATAAGTGCAGTTAACTTGTCACTAGTCACTACCAGGTCGTTTGCTTTCTTATTTCTCAACAACGATCTCTTACTTGATTTTATTCCTTTGGACTGATTTGCAACTCCATTATACAACATTCCAAAAGTAGGAGTCAATAGATTGTTATTATTCTCCTTCGCATCTATATACATCAGAGATTCATTTGAATGGCCACGAGATGAATCTACTAAGAGTCTTGAAGGTGCATTCCTTAAATTAAATTCTTCGGTATCTCCCTCACGACATCCTCTTCTTCGTTGAGAGTTACCCAACATGGCCTCACATGGTGAAGTTCAAATGCTTCATGAGCCTTGAAATCACTATTGTATGTATCACGATATATTTTATCATAATCGTCTTTCAAGTCTCTAAATGATTGTCCACTCATTAGCATGTCCCCTCTTTGTGTTATTATAACTTTGTATTTGGTACATGTAGTATTCAAGTTATAGGATGTTGTCTTTGTGCTTTCAAACTATCTTTTTTTTGCATTCCAGGTCCAGATTGTAGTTCTCATTTACTCTCAAATAGAAGAACCTCCTACTTGAATGTCCTCATGGAACTTCGGGTGCGTTAACATATGCATTGGTCAACACCTTATAGTCATATGTGCTTCATGTTTTACCACTATCAGTGCTTACATCAACATAATCATTGGTTTGAGGATCCTTAGGATTTCTTTTGTTATAAGCTCATTTTGCTTTGTCTTTCCTCTTGTCGCTTGTAGCAACCGCTGAAGTTGTAGCACCACGTAAAATAAACAGTAGTTAATTAAAGAGAATTAAAAAATAATTATTAATGCTCAAAAATAGAATTTGAGCAAACATCAAAATTTAGTCATGAAACTTGCATCATTGTTTTTGTGACAATTTTCTAAGTAACTCTCATATACAAAGTTTCACGATCGGAGTTCAAACGAAAAAGTTATAGGCATTTGAAGTTTTCGGATCAAAAATATTTAAAAAAAGGAATTAAGGAAATAAATAATAATTAATTCCTAGACCCCATCGGCCGAGGAATTAAGGAAATAAATAATAATCAACGCATGGACTCCATCGGTCGAGATCAAAGCATGACCAATCGAACCCTAGCGGTCGACCGCTACCTTCGACCGGTCGACCTAGGGCCAGCGTGCCCTTAACCTCGGCCTAACGGCTCGGATTTAATAAATATTAATCTAACGGATAGACTTGATCCCAGCGCCCTTAAATATAGGACTAGCCTCTCACTTTTCTTCTTACATTTTCTGAACAAAGCATCGGAGTTCTGTCAATTTCTCTTCTCCACTGTTTCTAGAAATTATAAAAATAAAATATTATATATATATATTAGAGTATGGCGAAAAATAAAAGAGAAGAAGAGTATGAGTGAATCAATTCTGCATAAAAAGGTAAATTCTATAATTATAAATCTACATTCCACTTAACTCAAATCTCATTTCAGATCTGTAATTCCAATGAGTATGTATATATCTTGTTATGCATATTTTGGAGTGTAAAGGAAAACGGAGTCGATTAAAGGAATGAATTCGGATTTGGAAGATTAGGAAAACTATAAAGATGAGTGGAAAATTATTTAATTTATATATAACACTAAAATTTATATCGTTGAATTATTTGATTATTATGCAAGATCTGTTGAATTGTAGGCTTAAAATTAACGCATTTAATTGAAATCATGCCTACATATTCAATAAGTTATGTAATTGTGGTGGAATGACATATACACTCTAATCTTGAAATTTTGGAAATTAGTCCCTTAAAATTTTAAAGAGTGGTGTTGATGAGATTGTGAAGTTTATTCCAAATTTATGTTCACTGAGTTACGGTATTCATTTAAAATGCTCTAATTTGACTTGAAATGTAAATTTCTATGTTCGAATTTATTCAAGCGTTGAAGGTGCAATTTATTTGTATTTATTTCCATGTAAATTTCGATTAACATCTAACTTCATAAGTATCTATAAAAATGCGTTGGTTGAAATAATAAGGAATATACCAAAACGAAAGAGATATGTAAAATAAGGATGTTCTTCTTCGTAATTTGCGCTATCTATTTCAATAGAAATGAAAATAGATAATTTCTTGTAATTCCAAATGGAGCAAAAGTCTCACTTTTAGGTAGTTTATAGAATAATAATGGTAATAAATTATTTTTTGGGAAGGATAACTCCAATACATTAAAGTGCATAAACAAATGTTCTTTGTAGAATGTATGTATAAGTGTATATTTTGAAATTTTCAAACGTAGGAATTACGAGTTAAATATACATACATATACATATACATACACATACATACATACATACACATATATATATAACGGTGCCTACTAAATAAAAATAAAAATATATACAGGGTAAAGGATAAAGCGTAATAAATAAATATAGGCCGACTCTCGTATTAATTACGATTAAATGTTTAAATATTAGTAACATAATAAATAAGAGGGTTAGGAGGTTGCAATGAAAAAGGGTTAATAACTCCAATATTAACGAATAATGATTGCGATATTAATTGGCAATAAATGTGCGGTTAATGGAATGTTAAAAAAATTAAATGGGGACATAAATGTATTTAATAGGATTGATTACAGAATTTAACATGACATTTATGGAAGAAACAGATTAGATATAATAAGTTAGATTTGAAATGAATGAATAAATGTCATTAATGATTGTCTAATTTGAATAATAACGTCCATTTATTAAAGACAATTTATTGAAGGTAAAGAAATAAGTAACATTTAAGTGACATAAAAAGGAAATGAAGAATATGTGAAATAAGTGTATAAAATAGGAATAGGTTTGGAGCAAATAAATAAATGAATG
The DNA here is from genome assembly GCA_030765085.1 of Allium cepa. Classification (NCBI taxonomy): domain Eukaryota; kingdom Viridiplantae; phylum Streptophyta; class Magnoliopsida; order Asparagales; family Amaryllidaceae; genus Allium; species Allium cepa. Next base: position 537,400,326 of record CM060934.1, on the reverse strand, counting down.
CTGCTAAATAAAATTAGGAGGCAAAATAATTTCCACACTGAAAATGATATGGCCTTAATAATACGTTTATGATGAGCGTGAATTAATGGGCATATTCCAATATTTATGTTAATTAACAATGACTAGGTTTAGTGTGGGTTGGGATGTGAGGTCAGTAGAGTTACACAATGGAAGTCTACCCTTCACATAGAAGCTACTAGCAGTTATGACACGTATTATTGATGTGGGACATCTCCAACTGTAGGACCCATTGGAAGAGATATACATTCATGTGTAGGTTTAGAGAAAATATACCAAGGGTTCGCCTTGGATTTGAAGTATAAAATGGCTCGGTACCTTTAGGGATGTCAGGGTTTTACTTTGGAGTTGAGGTACTAAATGGTCATTGGGTCTGCCTCCTCCCTATATAAGGAATCTTAAATAAAATACGACAGTGCCTAATAGGGAACTGGGTATGCTTCATTTCCAAACCAGAGTTATTAAGTAAGTTGAAGGGGCATATTTCTTGACATGTATTAGGCAAGTGTAAACAAGATTTCTACCATAGGAGAACGGCGGGCTATGTTAGTGTTATTATTAGACTGGTATTTATAAGTAGGGTTGACTTATAAGCTTTGACTCCAGTGGTCCTGAGCATTCGTTAGCAACGACTTGGGTTAAGCCTTGACGGATTTCACTTAGAATCTGTATGGGATACACAAAGACCATAGAGTTTAATTAGTTGTTTGTTTGTCGAAGGTGGCTAGTTAACCCTTAGTTAAGTCTTTGAGATGCTTTAGTAATATGGCTAGTTAAATTATAAAGCCATTATTTAAGGGCCATTGGCTTTCGTAGCTAGGGCCGGATGGCTAGTGATTACGTTACAAAAGGACCGCTTTGGGGTTGAGATATTAAATGACCATTGGGTCTGCCTCCTTCCTATTTAAGAAGTATTAAGTAGTCGAGGTTTCCTTTTTGTGTAGTATAATGTTTATACACACACACACATATATAGGCATATGTATAATTATGTTTGCGCCAAAATTGGCCACAAACACCCAATACCGTGAAAGCACCAGTGTATGAATATAAATTAATGATATTCAAACACAAACAACAGATCTCAACATATAATAGACAGCAACCACAAAAGTAAAGAACAGAGACACAAGTTTTATAGTGGTTCGGCTATCTCCGGCCTACGTCCACTCCAATTTTTTCTTTTTTATTGATTATCCTTGAAGATTACAAGTGATTACAACAGTTGTAGTGACCAAATCTGAAGAAAATAGCAGAAATAATGCTATGGAATGATTTTAGCAGCGTCTGGGCTTGCTTTTCCTCTCCAAATCTTCCGACCCCTTTTCTGAATGACCAGGGGCTCTATTTATAGGCGTGGAAGGTTGAAATCCCGCCTAAAACCTGGGGAGGTTGCTTGGCACGTGAGGGGGGGCCCACAGGCCCGTGTTCTCGGAATCCGTGCCCAGTTTGGGATCGATTCGAAGTGATTTTCGAATCGATCAAGAATCCATCCAATTGAGCTGAAATTTGGTGTGAACATTCTTCAACATGTATGTAAGCTCCTGTAAAAATTTCATTGCATTTGGATCAACGGTTTGGAAGATATGATCGATCCAAGTTCTAGAATTCGTGCGTCCTGATTGGTTCGAACCCATGGTCTGTCTACTTCGAAACCATGTATTTCGAACCCACGAGGCCAACTCTCTCGAATCCATACCCTTCGAATCCATCTTCAGTCCTTCGACTCCATAACTCTCGAATCCATGCAAACTTCGAATCCATTCACCTCCTACGAATCCATCGAAACTTCGAATCCATTTACTTTCTACGAATCCATCAAAACTTCGTGTCTATTCACTTTCTACGAATCCATCAAAACTTCGAATCCATCATTTTCCACGAATCCATCAGAACTTCGAATCCATCATTTTCCACGAATCCATCAGAACTTCGAATCCATCATTTCCTACGAATCCATTAAAACTTCGTATCCATTTCCTTCTTCGAGCTTCATCATTCGAATCCACTATCTTCGAGTCCGCGTCCATCATTCGAACCCACTATCTTCTAGTCCATGTCCATCGTTCGAATCCACTATCTTTGAGTCCATATCCATCATTCGAATCCATGTCCATTGCACTGAAGTCATTCCTTTCGAACCCAATCTAGTTCCCGTTGATTCGAACCTGATGGGTTCGAACCTGATGGGTTCGAACCTGATGGGTTCGAACCTGATGGGTTCGAACCTGATGGGTTCGATCCTGATGGGTTCGAAACTGATGGGTTCGAACCTGATGGGTTCGAACCTGATGGTTTCGAACCTGATGGGATCGAACCTGATGGGTTCGAACAACATTCCTCTCCCACCTTGAATCCATCATATTTCCTCCATACGAACTCCGATTAACTTGATATTTGAAACATAGCCTTTCATAGTCCTTATCGTCATTTTCAATCAATTTCGTCTCGATCGGAGTTCAACAGAATTTTGACGATATCCATCGTAGCCTTTATTCCCAGTCCTGCTATCCATAATTCCTTGCCAATTTGTTGTTATTCCCGTTTTGACCATAAAATGGGGTAACAGTCTGCCCCCCAAAACATGCCTTGTGATAACAAGACGTGTTTTGAATAGTTCCGAATCCAATATTCGAAGTCCAAAGCCATATTGCCAGAGTATATCATTCTTGACTGCTTCGAGTCGATGTCCAGTTCCATATCCAATAACCAAAGCCTTAGCCAATTCCGTATCCATTCGAAGTCGACAACCGAGTTCCAATCCATCCTTATCCAATAGCCAATAACTGAAGCCAGGACCTCTCCGGGTCAATAGCCAAATCCATAACCTCTCCGGGTTCCTGCCAAGCGCGATCCATACTTGATGTCCTTGGCCCAGTGTCCCTGGGCGTTGTAAAATGCCATGGCTTAAGTCCTAAGCCGAATCTTGATCTCTCCGGACCCTTGCCGAGCATAGTCCATACTCAACGACCTTGGCCCAGTGTCCCTGGGCGCTGTAAAATGCCATGGCTTAAGTCCTAAGCCGAATCCTGATCTCTCCGGACCCTTGCCGAGCATAGTCCATACTCAACGACCTTGGCCCAGTGTCCCTGGGCGCTGTAAAATGCCATGGCTTAAGTCCTAAGCCGAATCCTGATCTCTTCGGACCCTTGCCAAGCATAGTCCATACTCGACGACCTGAAAATAATATATGATAATAGAGGGCCTAAGTCCTAGGCCGAATCCTGGTCACTCCGGACCCTTGCCGAGCATAGTACATACTCGACGACCTGAATGAGTCAACTCACCTTGTTTGGGTAAAGTGACTCACCCCTTGCCAGGCATAATCCATACCCGACGACCATTTATCAAAAACCAGATAAAAGTCCAACCAAAAATCTATTCCAAAGCCCAAAAATCCAAATCCAAAAATTCAAATCCGAAATCCAAATCCAAAATCCAAATCCAAACCCAAAAATTCAAATCCAAAACCAGAAAACCAGAAATCCAAACCAGAATCCAAAACCAAAAACAATTGTCCAAAGGAAAATCCAAATAAAAAAGCAAGAAAAACCAGGAGCTCAATCCAAGCTCCAAAACCAAATCCAAAAAGAAAAGCAATGTCCAATCTGAAAGCAAGAAATAAATTTCACAAACCATAGCGTCCCGGGTTATCATCATTCAGAGCGTGCCTAGGGGCTATCTCCGTCCCCGTACATGTGTAAATGACCTTACCGTTTGCTAACAGCTTGCTACTTATTCCATATTACCTTGGTCAATGGATGATCAATCGACGATCATCCCTGGGCCTCCCATCATCACGGCGTGAGGTGGTCGGCGGTTGCTCCTGCTCCACCGTTGCATCCCGAGTTCCAACATATTGCTGCAACTGTCCATTCCTTACATGCTCCTCGATTATATCCTTTAGGTGCCTGCAGCTGTTGGTATCGTGTCCATCCAGATCATGGAAGAGACAGTGCCTTCCTGATGTCCTTTCCCGCTCTGTTGGTTCCCTCCTAGCCGGCCTTCGGTAGGGAAGGCGATTCCGAGTTTCCAAGTATATCCGTTCCAGCGTCTCGTTCAATCCAGTGTATGTGGAAAACTTTGGGTCCTTCCATCGTTTTCTAGCATTTCCAGAGTCGTCATCTAACTTCCTTTTTCCTTTATCCCTATCCGAACCGTTTTTGGATACCGCTCCAACCTCGATTGTGCTAACCTTTTTTGACTTTAAATCCGTACTTGCATCTTCTTGTCGAAGGAACCTTTCTGCCTCATGAAAGAATTCGTCGAGATTTCGCGGGGGATCTCGTATCAGAGATACCTTGAAATCCGAATTCTCCTTGACTCCTGATACTGCTGCCATTAAAACCATTGATGGATCAGGCCGATCCACCGAAGCGACTGCCGCGCTGAATCGAGTTAGAAAAGTTCTAAGTGATTCGTCCATTCTTTGCTTTACCGATGTTAAAGTCATCACGTTCTTTGGCCTCTTAACGTGAACCCGAAACTGTCCTAGAAACTTTTCCACTAATTCCTTCCAAGTCCTGATAGATCCTTCTCCCAGTTGCCTAAACCACATTGCAGCCAAGTCCTTCAAATACAAAGGGAAACATCGGGCCATCACTTCCTCCGATGCCCCCAGCACCTCCATGTGTCTGGTGTACCTCATTAAGTGATCTGTTGGATCCGTCTTACCATCATATACCTCCACGCTAGGTAGCTTGAACTTAGGTGGATTCCGAGCCATCCTTATCTCCCGAACGAATGGACTTCTATTCACTCCTTCCAAATCTCCGTTTGTCAACCCACCTCGCACAGTCTTCCTAATCATCTCTACTAACCCTGTATTGTCTGGTAGGGGTTGCCCCCCATGCCCCCGAGGGAACTCTGGTACATATTCCTCGTGTGGCTCACTAGCAGCAACGTTAGTTCTAGCTTGCTGAATTCCTTCCAAAGGTACTTCTGCATTGAATCCTGTGGGCCTGCCCCCAAGCCCTTGTTGATTGCCTTCTGGCTCCGTATCCTGTCCTTCATTGGGTTCCACAATCCTAGCTCCTTGTCCTGCATCCGCAGCTGCTGTAGCTGTTCCTAAGCTCTGCATTCCTGTAGCTCTCATTTGTTCCAAGAAAGTTTGCATCATTTCCTGTTGACTTTTCAACAATCTCTCCTGCAAAGAATTGGCCATAGCTTCCATTTCATCCCGAGTTATGTAGACTGAAGCCCGTCCTTCCTCACCTCCGGAGGATGCTTGCTGACTTCCTCCTTGTTGGCTTCTCTCAGCCCTTAGCCTTCTGCTATCCTGTCTAGCCATTGTCTTCCAAATCCAAATTCCTCAAACTCTTCAAATCCGATGTAGCGGGTGCTAGTTGCTCTCAATGAAAGCACCAAAATGTTTGCGCCAAAATTGGCCACAAACACCCAATACCGTGAAAGCACCAGTGTATGAATATAAATTAATGATATTCAAACACAAACAACAGATCTCAACATATAATAGACAGCAACCACAAAAGTAAAGAACAGAGACACAAGTTTTATAGTGGTTCGGCTATCTCCGGCCTACGTCCACTCCAATTTTTTCTTTTTTATTGATTATCCTTGAAGATTACAAGTGATTACAACAGTTGTAGTGACCAAATCTGAAGAAAATAGCAGAAATAATGCTATGGAATGATTTTAGCAGCGTCTGGGCTTGCTTTTCCTCTCCAAATCTTCCGACCCCTTTTCTGAATGACCAGGGGCTCTATTTATAGGCGTGGAAGGTTGAAATCCCGCCTAAAACCTGGGGAGGTTGCTTGGCACGTGAGGGGGGGCCCACAGGCCCGTGTTCTCGGAATCCGTGCCCAGTTTGGGATCGATTCGAAGTGATTTTCGAATCGATCAAGAATCCATCCAATTGAGCTGAAATTTGGTGTGAACATTCTTCAACATGTATATAAGCTCCTGTAAAAATTTCATTGCATTTGGATCAACGGTTTGGAAGATATGATCGATCCAAGTTCTAGAATTCGTGCGTCCTGATTGGTTCGAACCCATGGTCTGTCTACTTCGAAACCATGTATTTCGAACCCACGAGGCCAACTCTCTCGAATCCATACCCTTCGAATCCATCTTCAGTCCTTCGACTCCATAACTCTCGAATCCATGCAAACTTCGAATCCATTCACCTCCTACGAATCCATCGAAACTTCGAATCCATTTACTTTCTACGAATCCATCAAAACTTCGTGTCTATTCACTTTCTACGAATCCATCAAAACTTCGAATCCATCATTTTCCACGAATCCATCAGAACTTCGAATCCATCATTTTCCACGAATCCATCAGAACTTCGAATCCATCATTTCCTACGAATCCATTAAAACTTCGTATCCATTTCCTTCTTCGAGCTTCATCATTCGAATCCACTATCTTCGAGTCCGCGTCCATCATTCGAACCCACTATCTTCTAGTCCATGTCCATCGTTCGAATCCACTATCTTTGAGTCCATATCCATCATTCGAATCCATGTCCATTGCACTGAAGTCATTCCTTTCGAACCCAATCTAGTTCCCGTTGATTCGAACCTGATGGGTTCGAACCTGATGGGTTCGAACCTGATGGGTTCGAACCTGATGGGTTCGATCCTGATGGGTTCGAAACTGATGGGTTCGAACCTGATGGGTTCGAACCTGATGGTTTCGAACCTGATGGGATCGAACCTGATGGGTTCGAACAACATTCCTCTCCCACCTTGAATCCATCATATTTTCTCCATACGAACTCCGATTAACTTGATATTTGAAACATAGCCTTTCATAGTCCTTATCGTCATTTTCAATCAATTTCGTCTCGATCGGAGTTCAACAGAATTTTGACGATATCCATCGTAGCCTTTATTCCCAGTCCTGCTATACATAATTCCTTGCCAATTTGTTGTTATTCCCGTTTTGACCATAAAATGGGGTAACAAATTATACCTTGGAGAAGGTTGGATATATCTTATGTGCATATGGAATTAAATGGATAAGTCATGAATAATAGGCATAACACTCGGTATAAACTAGCGTTATGGATAAAGTATGTGATTTTATGATCACCGGAAGGTTTTCTAACCCCCTCTTCATTACAACACATAAGATATAATTAGAGGGACGGGCTACTATAGCAACGTAGGAATGATAAATGGAGAGATCTTCTGATTCATGCTCGGCACTAATAAGAAAACTTGATATCCAAGGAATAATATTGATTATAAGGTAGTAGTTTTAAGCAGTATATATTTTCCACTGTGAGTTCGCTCTCTGATATACTTATGTTTATTATAGGTTATCAACACCAACCATTTGTACCTTAATAGACTTGGGTTTCGATTTAATCGAAATTCAATCCCATTAAGGTGTAGGTTGTTACATTTGGTATTAGTGCTTTGGTTAGTTGATTATAGAAATTAGGATATACTGAGTGAATGTATTTTCATTTTTACCTGTAATTATACATGTATACACACATATTATATGCCAATCTCTATGAATTTCGATTATAGAAGTAGTTGTGACTATATCCTAAAAAGGTGAATAAGAAAACTGTGATGACCCGAACTCGATGTCCGGCAAACAACATCAAATTCGTATCGCCGGAGCTTGAAACAACATTAGATGATAAATAACACAGCGGAAAATAAAAGATGATATCACTGATACCGCATGAATACAATATCCAATACATCAATTTGATACAATGATAACCATCAACATCACAGAATATACAATACAAAATACAGCAGAACACGATACAATATGAGATAAGTCTTCACAGAATCCAATACTGCAACTCTGATCCAAAAAATCCAAAGACAAAGCTCCAAACTTCAAGCTCGATCCACCATCAAGGTTGCACAAAGATAAGCAAGTCCAGTCATGGACTCCAAAGACTCCAAAATGCATCAAACAGAAAGCCGAAGGCTACTAAAACGATATCTACTATCTGACTATCTGAAAACAAACTCTAGACTTCCTGTGCGGAAAATGGTGGGCACCTAGAGTTTAGGAAGGGAATAATAAACTCCGGATCATTCATGCGACTAGTATGAGCAAACAAAAACATTTGGTGTTTAAAACAAACAAAATGACTTAGATTTTGAAATCCGCAATGCTTTTGGAAAATGAAACTACCATAAGGCCTCCCGGCACACACACAATGCAAACGCACACATGGGGGAGATTTCTCCTTATGATAGTCAAACATGCTTACTACGAGAAAAATTATTTTTGATATTATTACTAGTGCATAGTGGAAAACCTTTCGAAAATATAATATAAATCCTAGCCAGCATAGGTACCATTATACTATGCCTACTATAGCTACCATTTTAAATGGCAGGTTCTACAACTAAAACCGTACAAGGCGCATATTGGATGTATGGATTTCCAACAAATGGTCAGGCTAAGGAACTTCCTATTGCCACATGGGAACGCCTCTGGTAGGATGCCCCGAGAACCTACCCGGCTCTCTGCCAAACAAGGTCGGCTACCCCCTTCCCGGGAAGTAAAACCTAAGATATTCCACCCCCGGTCCTTTGGGACCTTTAACCGAGGATCCTCTACACCAACAACATCACACAGTAATAAATAAATATACTACAGTGCCCACATGAGTAAGTATCTAGGCTCCATACCATGATACTACCCTTTTCCAAAAGGAATGGTCATACCCTACGGGAGCTACCCCTGAAACCTTGCCACATCTTTCCTGTTTCGACCATTACCGGTTTGTGAGGTTCGATGAGGTCTCGTCCACAAAGCTACGCTTTTTCACAAAGCCACGCTTTGATCGACAAATGATCAGCAGCACTTCGTATGCCACATTATCAAATTGGGAATGTATCACTAGTAACCATCAATTACATAACCTCTGAGCTCGTACGTATCAGAGAAGGGTGTTAAGCTAAGAGAATAAATTCTCCGCCACTAAGCAGAAATGTATTTGATAGAAACTGGTTTTACATCTCAAAGTGTAATGTCAGACACACATCCATACAAGTCTGTTCTGGGTTTGAACAGAACCGAAGGTACATCCAAAGAAGCCCTTGAAAATCCGGGTATCCACAATCCCGATTGGACTTCCCATCACTTAGGGAATCTCTATACCGTAGCTACTCAGTGGAGAGACAATCGATAGGTCATCCTATCATTCTCGCAAATACCCGGTCTTCACCACCGGTTTTTAAATGCTATCCATAACATCGTATCATTATTCGGAATGGGTTATATGACACAAGGTCCTCTCTCGGCTAAATCGAATAATGAGCGCAAAATTTAAAAACATATGGATATGGGATTTCAGTTAAGTCACAATCTTTAAAATTCAAAACTTTCTTTTAGATGGTTTAAACCAATTACCATTTTAAATCTTTAAACAAAAAGATTTATTTCACAAAGTTCACCTAGTTTCACAAAGATCCATTCACGGATTTCAAAACAATTTTCATTTCAATTGGATTAGTCCATTTAATCTTTAAATCAAAGATTTAACTTATAGCTTTCAAAACTGTTCCAAAGATTCAATCATAACTTGGAAAATCGTTTTTCAATTCAAACTTGAAATTCCTATAATACAAATTGGAAATTCATTTCTTATATGAAAGCTTTATCTTTTGAAACAAACCGTTTTCATTTTGGGAAAAAAATCCGATTTCAGTTATACAAGTTAAAGATTCAAACTTGGGTTAAATTCAAATTCCCAAAACAACACTTTTAAAAATGGTTTAAAAACCCATATAAACTTGTATGACCTTTTTCATCATAAATTCTCAAAGTATAATTCAATTTCAAATATTGAATTCAAAATTAGATCAAATTTCAAAACTAAATTAAGTTATTCAAAATAACTTTTATCTTTGAAATCCCTTTTCAAAAGCTTTTCACTTTAAATCCGATCCATTTCCAAAACCATTTAGATTCAAAAATTCAATTTCAAAACTATTTTAAAAATCTATGAATTAACCACTTTCCACGTGCAATCCATACTGTGTGTGTATAGTGTATGTGTGTATAGTGTAATCCAGGGGTTTTACGCAATAGTGCACAACATCGATCCTATCAGTATCGATAAGCGGTATAACCCATAACGCTTATCCACATTCACAGATTCATAGATAAAGTAAATTTATCAATCACAAAGATTCACTATTACGATTGATGTAGGTTTCAGATAACCAATTAGAATTTGACTCCCTGTCGCATCGAAATTCAAATGTCGTTTTACGGGTCAAGGAGTTATCATATTCAAACAATAGTATATTTATCATAGATATAACAGCTCGGCAAAAAGCATTACATAGCATCACATCATATATCAAATATATCAATCCATCAAACAGCATTCAATAATAATCAAACATCTTTAATTAAGATGAATAAATTGGGTGGTTTTTAAATTTATCAACCACATAATTACTTTCATTAGAAATCTTTAATCAATGATTAATTATCATTAACTACAATTGATTAAGTCTTAATCACCTTCATACGTTTATCATTCTTTAATTAACTATCTTAATTAATTATCCTTAATTGTAATTAATTAAATCTTAATTACTTTTATTAATTAATTATTCCTTAATTAATTACTTTAATTAATAAACCCCTAATTATTAATTAAATCTTAATTTTAATTGATTATCCTTAATTAATTAATTAATAGATTCATTATTCCTTAATTTATTACAAAAATTAATTACTTTAACTAATTTATCATATTAATTAATTATTCTTTAAATTAATTAACCTTTAACATTTGATTAATCAATAAATTATCTACTTTTAATTACTTTCACTAAGTAATTACTATTTTTATTTAATCATTCATTAATTACCTGTTTAATTAACTTGAATTATTAATTATTACTTTAATTACTTTCATTAAGTAATTCACTTCAAATAATAATTTTCCTTTAACAAATATGTTAACTTAGACTTTGAAAGTTAATTAACCATTTTAAAATATCCTTTATAATAATTATTCTTAATTAATAAATTAATCTCAATTATAAATTATTAATTACTTGATTATCATTAAGAATATAAATTAACTTACCTTTAAGTTAAAAAATTCAAAACGTTTGATTTTACTAAATCACTTATTAAGTTCTATTTAAAATAACTTGTTTAAAAATATAAGTTTAAAACTTAATTATCTTAAAAATCCTTTATTTCAAAACTTTAAATTTATACCTTCTATTTTAATAATAAAACCATTATTTATAAAAGAAATAATTTCAGAAATCCCTTTAACTAATTTATCAAAGTTTTAAACTGGAAATATAAAAATTCCAGCCAAACCCGCGTGTCCCCGAGACACTCCACGACCTGCTTCGAGTTGAACTAGAGCGAATTGCCCCACTGCTTCGGGTTTTCCCAAAATTTTACTCGAGTGCCCCAATTTTCAATTTAAAATTTTCCCAAGTAATTTTACCCTCGCCCCAAACATTCTACTTCGAGCTATGACTCGAGTTAACACGTAAACCTCCCGAGACACGCTTCGAGTCGCACGTTCTTCTTCCCCAAACATGAAATTCACCCGATACACTGATACGCGCGTGCACATCTACGAGTCATCGGAGCAACGGTGATCGACGCCGTCACCTTCCACACGCCAACAACCATCCCCTCGATCACCACAATCGCCCAGAACGTTGGATTGAACTCGAAATCAAAATTGAGTTGCATGACCGAATTTGGAGCATCAAAGCCCGACCAGTATCCCCCTCGCCATGACGAACCCAACCACCAGAGATCATGGATCTCTGACATTAACTTCGCTGAAACCCCACCCTTCTATTCCCCTGCCTGCAACGGAACCCGATACCCCATAGACGCCGCAGCAGCCAAGATTTCGATCTCGTTCAAAATGCTTCACTAAACCCTACAACCTCTTCGTGCCTACACCATGATCATTGATAATTTCAATTGGTATTTTTTCCATCATCCTCGAACTATGAGCTTCCTCTGACATAAATTTCAAGCCCCAGATTGACCTCGTTCGACGGCAATTGACAAAAAAATGTTTTCCGTTCATCTCGCGATTTCACAAAACCTACTTGCTTAAAAATCACGAGACTCATGTCAAAGATCATCATTTCGTGAGACAATCATGGTTGTATAGTCAGATCTTAAAATTAAGCTATTCAAAATTTTGATATTCTTAAAAAAAACACTGTATTTTCTAAATTCCAGGAAATAATTTAACTTACTTTACTTAACAATATTTTTCCTACCTAAGTCTTGGTTAAACAAGTGTATTTTGTTTAGATCCCTAGACCTAACAAGAATCAGAGAGATGGGAATTCATTTTTTTTAACTTGTTTTAGAGCCCGTAGTTTTTTTTTCTCCAGAGGTATGTACATACCTACTTACAGACATGCATCATCAATCTGTGCACATATGAACACATATGTATACATTCAAACAAGTTACCACATTTATTCATGTCATCCATCATCACTGAGCACAATCAAGATAGAAGGTTGTTTTTTTAAAGGATTTGCTCACCTGACTTTTAACAGAGAAGAAGAATGGTTGTTTTTCTTATGCTTTTCTTTTTCCTATTTTTTTCTTTGCTTCCCTTTTGATTTGTATTTTTGCTTTGCTCTTTTATATTCCCAGGCTTTATAAATTGATTTGTTTTCTGTTTTTGATGTTGCCTTGCTTTTGAATCTTCCTTGTTTCCAGGTTTGAAGGTGATTTGCAACTTTCCTGACTTCAAGTTTGTTTTATGATCTGAGACTTTCTCCTTGCTTTGAATCTGAAACCCACTTTTGTTTCAAAATTTTGAAGAGTTGTTGGTTTCTTTCCTTTTCCAGGTTTCTTTTTTTTCTTTCTGGTTTTCAACTTTTGGTTTTCAGATTTTATGGAGAGAAGGGATTTTGAAAGTTGAGTTTGAAGATGAATCTTCCTTCTTTTAATTACTGGTTTCAGTTTTTAGATCTTGAGATTTGAATGGCCTGGCTATTATTATATTATTTTTTTCTTTTTCAAAAGTTAATGCCACTTGTAAACTTGTTTCTTTGCATGTATTACACTTGTAGTTTGTAGGAAAATTTGTGTTTAAATCCTTTGACTCAATATTGTTTTGCAAATTTTAGTTTTAAACCTTTATGTAAATGTATTTTCACATACAACCTGTATTTACATTTTGTAAAATGTTTATGTTTCCTTTTATATTTATATTTATATTTCCACAAATAAAATTTTCATCTCTATTGTTTTTTCTTTCACATTCAACTTTAATTTAGCTCACTATTTATATATACAACTAATTTATACATTTTATATTCATGCATTTCTTTTATTATTATTTTTTTGTACAACTTTTAGAAAGAAAAGAATGTTTAAAAAAAATTTGGTTTCATATTAACAAATGATTACTTTTATTTATATATGTATATACATTTGAAAATTAAATCTTAAAAATAATATTTTGAAAATTATTACATTAATTCTTAAATTACAGTTTCCAAATATCAATATTTTTAAAAATTTAGACCCAAACTTTTTATTAATTTAAAACTTTTAATTCTATTTTTATTTTTAATACATTTTATTTTTAAACTCAATATTTGTTGATAAAATGCCTATTCTTATACTTCAAATCAATTTGCTATTTATCTTTAAATTAATATTTATTTAAAAATCAAATTTTATTTATAAAATTACTTATCCTTAATTTCTAAACCAAATTCTACTTATAATCTAAAATTATTTACTTATTCTAGAAATTTTCTAATAAATTCACGACTAAATTCACAATATATTTTCAAAAATAAGTTTAATTATCAAATTAAATGTAGTTAATTTTCAGGAATGTTACAAAACTATGAGTTGGAATAATAAATAATGTTAAATTTATGCGCGTACCCCAATTACTCCATAGGGTCTAGATCGTACGATAAAGCGTGAACTAAGAAGAGAATGAGCGCTACATATAGAAGGATCTCTGAAGTTGGATGGTACTTGACTCCTTTGTTCGGCCTAGGTTGGCCTATGATTGTGGATTTCACTGGATTGTTGATTGAAGACTTACATTTCATCTAAATGGATGAGAATTAAGGTTCTATATGTTATAAATATCCAGATGTAAAGTATAAATAGTAGTCGAGAAAAATCCCGCAAAAAGGTGTATATTAACCACCACAAGGTGATAGCTTGATTTTTAATAAATATTCTTAATAGAGATGTCAAGAATAGAGGGAAAAGAAGAAAAGTCCAAAAGAAAGGAGAATTAAAATCTATTTCTGAGTTTGACCCTAAAAGAATTTAATAAACGATTTTACATTTTTTGGAAATATTTGAAGTAGTTTTAAAAGAATTTGTTTAAAAATATAAGGATCCTATCACTAGGAAGTGTTGTTTTGAAATAGTAGGAAAATTTAAGAATTTTAAACTAAAGAGCTATTAGATGTTCCTAGTAAATTTTAAAATTGGTGGGTTACAAATTTAATTTAAAGGGCTTTGGTAAAAGATTTTTCATTTTGAAATAAACAGAAAATAGAGCGTATGTTTGGCTCGATTATTTTCCTATTTTTGTAAATTCAAAAGTTTTATTAAAAGGTCGAAAAATAGAAATGGCATTTGATTTAAATAGGGTAAAGAGAACGGAAGAGTGACAAAACCCGATAATGAAAATAGGAAGAATATTCCCATATAAGAAAAATACGGAGAAAAACAACTAAAATAGATTTATGCATATCTCTTTAGAAGTTAATAAAGAAAATCCCAATGGCTAAAGCAATAACGAACGCACTGTAATGAGTCAATGAGGAAAATAATTGAAGACAAAAAATTCATATATGGAGAAGCCATTTTAAAAAGAGCAACTTATGTGACGACTACCCTGTACCACCGACACAAATAGTATAATGCGCTGCTGTCGTGCCCGACCGATATAGGACGATCATCGGGATTGAAAAGAAAATAAATGTAGCATATAACATATTGTATATCTCACAATGCTTGGACAAAATATCCTATTAGACATACAATAGAAGAGGCGGTAATAGCAATGTGAACCAATCATCAGAGTATAATATCCACAGAATTATGTATCATATGTCATAGAGTTTATACAATGAAAACAAACTCAATAACTGTCTCAAATACAAGTAATATGCAGTCACTACTGAGGCTTCCCAGTGTTGCACTACGGAACAAGTATAGAATTCATATATATATATATATATATATATATATATATAATAAAAGATAGCTCCATCCAGCTCGTCCTTCGAATAGCTGCTGCTTCACTTAGATGTGTTATCTAGTCTGCTCATTTGAAAGTACCCAAAATAATAATAAGCAAAGCATAGAACCTTGGGTCAGATGATAGTCTGGTATGAACGGTAAATGAATATCAAAATACTGTACATGTAAGTATGGTAAGGAGCAAGAGCACATAAAGCATACCTGACCTGTCTCTGCAACTAAAGAATTAGCACATAACACCATAATATGCTACTTTACAATATCATAAAGGTACTGTATACCATAGAATGATGGATGTCCAGATATTCCTATATCCAGTACGCACTCCCAATGATATCCTCGAGTAAATTCCTACTAAAGAAAGCAACCTTGCATCCATCAAGCAATACCCACTATCACTCACTCATGTGTCTTGAATATATGCTAACTCGTATGACCTTACTGCTAGAAACTAATAAAAATCTCAGTTTTCTGCGTACTCGCGTATCACACAACCCCAAAGCTCGATACGTGTCTCATAGCTCAAAGTTAGACACCGGATCTAAAGCCACTAGTCTAGGGTATACAGGTCCCTCAATCGACCCATGGGTGTCCCCACTTACAATACCCTTGCTTCGAGTACACAAGAAAACACTCCGAGTATCAACGATTCCTTAACACGTACTCATCCAAGCCCTCCTTTGCTCTATTCAAATTCGATCCCTTCCTTTGCTCAATCCAATTTCCATTCTTCAAGAAGTCACCACGTTCTCCACTCTATGGCTTCCTTCTTTATCGAGACGCTATCTTCGGTACCTACTCCCATCACAAGCCACAAACCAAAGATTCTAACTTGCATCATGCTATTACATCACCATCCAACCTTAATGCGAATGATCCAACACCTCCAACACGATCTACAGAACCTCAATAATAGTTCCTAGAAGTTTCACCATCATCCCATGTAGTGTGATAACTCGGTATCGAGTTATAGGCATAACTCGGTGCCGAGTTATGTACCTAGCCAATCAATGGCTACAACTTCCATGCTTCTAGCACTCTCCTTCAAGCACTTTGGACCCTGACCCATCCATCCTACTCGTCATCAATCCAAAGTTATATCTTTAAGTTTTAGAGATAACTTGGTATTGCCTTCAACCCTTAGCCAAATCACTTGCTTTAAGCTATGAACCATCTCTTTTGGCCAAGTTCTATTCATCCATTTCAACCATCGAGTTACAGGAGTAAGCACCATAAGTCGTCACCAACCTATCCCTATAACTCTGCACCTACCTTTCACCTTAACTCCACTTGAGGTGTGACTTTTCATGTAGGCTCCTACTATGCTCAAGAGTCTATCCTTCAAGTTTCATCCAATTCTGACCAACTTTGCCTCTGATTTGCTCAATTCACCAACCTATCTTCCTAGCATCCAAAACACTAATAAAAAACATCAAAGCACAATACAAAACATAGAATAACATGCATTCACGTCCAATCACTTAGGCAATACATGGAATTATAACAATCAAACAATTTCTAACCCAAATCTAAGCAAGCAATGAACAAATGAATATGAGCAGGGTGAATTATAAAGTTATTACTATGAATCATATTAAATTCATCAATTTAGATCATAAGCATACGTCAACATGTAATTTAGGTTAGAAAAGGATTTTAAGATCAATAACAATGTTAAAAACTATAATTTCAACATATAAACACGTATAGGATAGTGAGAATGTATAAACCACTCACCAATTTCCAAATTCAACCAATTTGAATATAGATCTAATGTGGACAGTGATGAAAAGCAATTCAGACCGACCAAAGTGATGATCTCTATCCTCCAATCGATGATCCGTATACTAGTCTATGATCTAATTTGATTTAGAGAGTAATTTGGGTGGTTTTGGAGGAAATTACAGTTAATGGGAATTTAGACCTAATTTTTTTAAGGGGGATTTCTAATTTGACTCTCCAACCCTCTATTTATAATGATTCTCTAATTAGACTAATGGGCTTACTAATGGACTTAATTAATTATACACTATTTTTGGCCAGTAGCTACCAAAACTTATAACAGGCATAACTTCCTACCGTAAGTTCTTTTTTCTATTATGGCCACTCTATGGAATGAGAAACCATTATCCTGAAGCAATGGAATTGGTTTGAGACCCTTATTCAACTTCTATCAAAGGTTATAGACCAAACAAGGTTTTCAAGTTCAAAATGATCACATAGAAACTCGGGAAAAATCATTGGTATGTAAAATGTCATTAAGAGTCATATCCTAAAATCATAGAATCATATAACCTCATATGAATAAAAAAAATATCCTTTGATACGTAAAATATGGGTCATTACATTCTCTTTGCTTTAGAAATTTTGCCCCCGAAATCCTCAAACAAAGCAAAATATAAGCAACCATAATTATCCCAGATGCTTGCCAATCATAAACAACCATCAAACATATCAAAGGCGCAGCCGTGCAACCAATAGTATAGTGAACTTATCCTAGCATATAGAATATTAACCTATCAAATATAATATACAATGATGAAAGTAGATACGATAAACAATGGTTCTTACCACTCAAAGAGCTCCAAACACGTAGTCGTCATTCTCTCCTCAGTCACCCACGTTCAATCTTCATCACTTTCGCTCCACTGTACCTTCACTAGTTTTATCGCCTTTCTCCAAAGTTATTCCGTATCATACCT
Source organism: Allium cepa (assembly GCA_030765085.1). Classification (NCBI taxonomy): domain Eukaryota; kingdom Viridiplantae; phylum Streptophyta; class Magnoliopsida; order Asparagales; family Amaryllidaceae; genus Allium; species Allium cepa. The sequence goes on along the minus strand of CM060934.1, from coordinate 537,382,387 downwards.
AACAATACGAAGTGGTTTACGGGATCTAGAAACTTTCGGTTCTACCTCAACATCTTCTAGCCGATCTAGTGTAATCATCTCACTTGAATCATGCACAAAATTTCATAGATAAGAGATAAGAAAAATGTTGTGTATGCCCGCAATCTTCTGGGGTAAGTCGATCATATATGCTAACTTTCCAATCATCTCGATTATTAGGAAAGGACCTACGAATCTTGGTGCCAACTTCCCCTTACTACAGAATCGAACTACATTCTTCAGAGGAGATACCTTCACAAATACCATATCTTTGACAAAAACTCTAAATCTCTTCATCTTTTACCATATCAATTTTTCGTCGATCCTGAGCAGCTTTCATTCGTTGTCGAATGATCTCAATCTTTTTCGATGTCTCTCTAATCATATCTTGCACAAGTAGCAGCTTTTCATCCTCTTCCCACCAACATGAAGGAGCGTTACATGGTCGGCCATACAATGCTTCATACGGTGTCATATCAATACTAGACTGAAAACTATTGTTGTATGCAAACTCTACCAAATGCAAATGATCATCCTATGATCCTCCAAAGTATATAATGCATGCTTGCAAGTGATCTTCCAATATACAATTTACTCTCTCGATCTACCCATCCGTTTGCAGATGATAAGTTGTACTAAGATGCAAATCGGTCCCTAATGCCTCTTGTAAGCTTTTCTAAAACCCACTAGTGAAAAATAGGTCTCGTCGCGCACAATTCCTTTTCTCACATCGTGAAACCATAGTATCCACTTTACATACAACTCTACCAGCTTGGATGTCGTTCAACTTAAATTTACAGGTATAAATCTTGCACTCTTGGTCAATTTATCTACTATGACTTAAATGCACTCTTGGTCAATTTATCTTCTACTTCTATTATCTTTGATATGATCTCCACCGGCCTAGCATCTCGCTTTCGACTAGCATTGGTCCTTTCAATTAGAGCAGGCTGATTGACAAACTTGCTAACATCTCTAGTTCCAGCTCGCAATGAGGTCTAAAGTCATATCCAACAATGTACTATATCTATTTCCATTCCAAGAACATCGCTTCCAAACTAGCATGTCTTCTACTTAATGCATCAGTGGCTGCATTTCCTTTTCCTGGTGTGTAGGAAATACTCAAATCATAAAAGGCCAAGAACTCCAACCACCATTGCTGATGAAGGTTGAGATCCTTCCGAGAGAAAAGGTGCTTCAAGAATTTATGGTTCGTGAATAGCTCAAACCTTTCTCCTAGCAGATAATGCATCCACATCTTCACAGCAAAAATTATCCCTGCCAGTTCCAAATCATGAGTTGGATAATTCCTTTCGTGCAGCTTTAGCTGTCGACTAGCATAGGAAACAACATTTCTTTTCTACATCAATATCGCATCCAATCCAGTATCATGGGCATCTGTGTATACTGTCAACTCTTCTTTTTCCATTGGGAATGGTCAACACTAGTGCACTGGTCAACCTCTCTTTCAGACTCATAAACTCATGCTTACACTTCGTGTCCCAAACAAAAGTCATATTCTTCTTCGCCAAATTGGTCATCGGTTCCGCTACCTTTGAGAAGTTCTTGATGAAGCATTTACAATATCCTTCCAATCCTAGGAAATTCCTCACATCCATAGCATCTTGGGCTAGTTCAAATCTTATACCGTTGCTACCTTTGCAGAGTCTACTTCTACACCCTATCCCGACACGACATGACCAAAGAATCTCAATTCTTTTCTCTAGAAGTGACACTTAAATAACTTCGCACCTAACTTGTGCTTCCTTAATATCTCTAACACAATCCTCAAGTGCGTCTTGTGCTCCTCTTCAGTTCCGGAGTAGATCAGAATATCATCTATGAACACAAGCATGAACTTATTCATCTGATCTCTAAAAACCCGATTCATGAAATCCACAAAGTATACCTGAGTGTTAGTCAACCCAAACGACATCACCAACCACTTATAAAAACCTGACGGCACACGAAATGCAGCAATAGGCACACTCTCCTTTGCTGCTCTAAGCTGGTGAAATCTTATTACCAAATCCATTTGGAAGAACACATTTGCATCATGCAGCTGATCGAACAAGTCATCAATACATGAGAGTGGATACTTGTTCTTCCTCGTCACTTTATTCAACTCACAATAATCTACACACAACCTCAAGAGTCATCCGCCTTAGTAATGAATACTATAGGTGCACCCCACTCGGATATGCTTCTTTGAATGTACCCTCTCCTAAATAGGTCATTCACCTATAACTTTCATTCCTTCCACTCTCTAGGCGCCATGCACCTTCAACAAGTCTATCTGAAACTCGAGCTCTCAATACGGTGGCAATCCTATCATTTTCTTGAAGACATCAGGATACTCTCTGGTGGTAGACAAAGATGACAACCCTTAGTGGAACCTCAAGCGAATATGGAAAGCTAAACATCACCTCATCCTTTGGTAGGTAGCCGATCACTGCCATTCTCCCATCCACATCCCCGATTGTCACAAACGGCTTCACACAATCCGCTATAGCCTCATATCGAAATTATTATATGGTTATATGGAGAAGACAAAATTATTTGAAGCACGCACAGAACCGGAAGCACCTCTAATGTTCGTATAGCAGTATCCACGACTCCTTTTCGACTCCATAGCTTAGCTAGTCCATTTCCAAGGCAATCTGAACCCCACGAAATTCGAAACAAGGCAATAACAAACAAAAGAGCATCCATTAATCGATAAGACTAAACCACTACAAACTATGCATAGGCTAGTAGAGCCTCTAATAGGGTTTGTCGCAATCAAGGATCGGTCTACTATCTCGGGCCTCAATCCCAATCTATCAACTAAATCACTACATATGAATGAACGTGAAGTCTTGGTATCAAACAAAACTCGAACAGGAACATTACCAATAGAATGCATACCTTGAATGACGACTCTCTTCCCCTTCTCCTTCCCCGAGGGAGCAATGACGAAGTCGGGATTGCATCCAAAGCATACGCTTTCACAACCAACTTATCCTTCACTGGTTTTGGACAATCCTTCTTCAAATGCGCAGGATTATCATAGTTTTCGTACTTCTTGTTTTCGCTCACTTTCCAGTCCTTAATCAAATGATCTTTCTCCTTGCATCCATAGCAAATAGGTTCCCGCTTTCCCTTTTTCTGGAAATTCTTCCCCTTAGACTGCTTTCTATTTCCATTCCACTTCTTCTTGCATCCAACACCTTATAGCAGTTTTGGATTTTCCTTCTCAGAGGAAATAACCGTAGCTTGGCTATCCTTAGGATATGGATTCTAATGATGAAGTGCTTTCTCAACAAGCTTCTCAAATGGATCGTCTATGTGATCCACCAGGTTCTCTCTCAAGTAGTCATCTAAACCAATGATGAACTTCTCATTCTTTCTCAATGGAATATCAATAAATAACATACTTGTAAACTGACATCTCTCCTTGCTTCAGCTTCATAAATTTCCTAAACAAAACCAACTTTCGAGCAGCCGAAATGAACTTCTCTTCGAAACTTGTCTTGAAGTAGTCCCAACTAAACTGATCCTCTAGAGCAACAACGGTAACATCATTCCACCAGTTCATAGCTCACCCATAAAGATATCTAGACGCCAACTTTCTCTTTATAGCATCATCCACTTCCATATCACTGAAGATCCGCTCTTAGTATAATCTAATCTTGCACTTCTATGGCTAATTCCATTCCACAAAATGGCTTTCCTCCCAAAGTGGAGTAGTTTTTTCTCAACTTAGCAAAATCAGCTTTAAGCAGTTGCACGAGAGCATCTTCTCCAATAACCATACCGGGAGAATTCCTCATCAATGTTGCCATCATAACATTGAACATAGCTTGAAAATTAGGCATAACAGCTCTTATTCCTACTCCTTCTTCAACACCTGAAGCAATTATCACAGTATTTCTTATATGTCAGCTCATTCTTATTTGTAATAAGAATGATCACTTTCTCATGAAGAAAACTATGTCTATTTACTCATTTAACTGTGAATTATACCATATAATATATTATATAGTTTTGAAAACCAAAGTATATCACAAGTACACACTCCCTCGTATATATACACTATCGATCCAGTCTAAGGTGATAACACCTTCCCTACCTCAACTAGATCACGTTATCAACTTTGGTTAGTTATGTAACCAGAGCTATGATACCAGATGTGACGACCGTCCTCTACGACCAGCACAAATATTATAGTACGCTGTTGTCCTGCCCGGCCAATATAAGACGATCATTAGGGTCGAAAAGAAAAGAAATATAGCATATAACCTATCGTATATCTCACAGTGCATGAAAAAAATACAATATCACATATACAATAGAAGAGACAATAATAACAATGTAAACCAATCATCAAAGTATAATATCCACAGAGTTATACATCAAATGTCATAGAGTTTACACAATGGAAGCAAACTCGATTACTATCTCAAATACAAGTAATATGCAGTCACTGCTAAGGCTCCTTAATGCTGCATAGTGGAATAAGCATAGAATTCATATTAGTATATAATACAAGATAGCTCCAACCAGCTCGTCCTCCGAACAGCTACTGCATCACGTAGATCTGTTATCTAGTCTACTCATAGAGTATCCAAGATAATAAGAAGCAAAGCATAAAACCTTGGAATCAAGCAACAGTCTGGTGTGAGTGGTAAATGAATCTCATAATACTATACAGGTAAATATGATAAGAAATAAGAGTACATGAACCATACCTGACCAATCCCTGCAAATAAGGAGTTAGCACGTAACACTATAATATGCTACTCTACAGTATCATAGAGGTCTTGTACAACATAGAATGCTAGATGTCCATATATCCCTATCTCCGGTACCTACTCCCAATGATATCCCCGAGTGATAACCCACTAAAGAAAGAATCCAAAATAACCATAACATTCATCAACCAATACCCACTTTCACTCACCCATGTTTCTTGAATATATGATAACTCGTATGACCTCCTTATCGCCAGGGACTAATGGAAATCCTGGTTTTTTGTGTACTCTTTTATCATGCATCCTAAAGCTCGATACACGTCACATAGCCCAAAGCTAGACACTAGACACAAAGCCACTGGTTTAGGGTATACAAGTCCCTCAATTGACCCATAGACATCCCCACTTACAATACTCCTCTTCAAGTACACAAGAAAAAACTCCAACTATCAAAGATTCCTTAGCATAAACTCATCCGAGCTCTTCTTTGCTCCATTTAGATCCAAGACCGTCCTTTGCTCAATCCAATTTCCATTATTCAGGAACCAACCACGTTCCCCACTCTATGGCTTCCTTCTTTATCAAGCCATTATCTTTGGTACCTACTCCCACCATGAGTCGCAAACCAAAGATTCTAGCTTTCATCATGCTCTTACATCGCCATCCAACCTAGATGAAAATAAGCCAACACTTCCAGCATGATCTATAGAACCTCAATAACGGTCCCCAGAAGTTCCGCCATCATCCCATGTAGTGTGATAACTCAGTACCGAGTTATAGGCATAACTCGGTCCCAAGTTATACACTTAACCAATCAATGGCTATAACTTCTTCCATGACTCTAGTACTCTCCTTCAATCACTTTGGGCCCTGACCCATCCATCCAAGATAACTCGTCATTAATTCAAAGCTCCACCTTCAAGTTTTAGAAATAACTCGGTATTGCCTTCAACCCTTAGCAAAATTACTTGCTTCAAGCTTTGAACCAACTCTTTTAGCCAAGCTCCATTCATCCATGCTAACCACCAAGTTATAAGAGTAGGCACCATAAGTCGTCATCGATCTACCCTTATAACTTAGTACCGAGTTATAGGCATAACTCGGTCCCAAGTTATACACTTAACCAATCAATGGCTATAACTTCTTCCATGACTCTAGTACTCTCCTTCAATCACTTTGGGCCCTGACCCATCCATCCAAGATAACTCGTCATTAATTCAAAGCTCCACCTTCAAGTTTTAGAAATAACTCGGTATTGCCTTCAACCCTTAGCAAAATTACTTGCTTCAAGCTTTGAACCAACTCTTTTAGCCAAGCTCCATTCATCCATGCTAACCACCAAGTTATAAGAGTAGGCACCATAAGTCGTCACCGATCTACCCCTATAAATTGGCACCGATCTTTTACCTTGACTCCATTTGAAGTGCGACTTATCATATAGGCTCCTATTATGCTTCAGAGCCCTCCCCTAAGTTTTGTCCAATTCTGACCAACCTTACCTCCAATTTGCTCAATTCATCAACATATCTTCATATGCATCTAAAACACTAACAAACACATCAAACCACAACACACAATATAGAATAACATGCATTCACATCCAATCACACACGCAATACAAGGAAGTATAACAGTCAAACAAGTTATAATCCAAATCTAAGCAATCAATGAACATATGAATATGAATAAAGTGAATTAAAATGATATTATTACAAATCATATTAGAATTCATCAATTTATGTCACAAATATATGTCAACGTGTAATTTAGGGTAGAAGATGATTTGAAGATCAAAAACCATGTTAAAACCTATAATTCCACCATACAAATAAGTATAGGATAGTGAGAAGGCATAAACCACTCGCCAATTAACAAATTCAACCAATTTGAATGCAGATCTAATATTGACAGTAAAGAAAAGCAACTCAAATCGACCAAAGTGGTTATCTCTATGTTTCAATCAATGATCTATACATTATTCTATGATCTAATTCGATTTAGAAAGCAAATCGGGTGATTCTGGATGAAATTAGGGCTAATGGGGATTTAGACCTGATTCGGGAGAGAGAAATTTTATTTTGACTCTCCATCCCTCTATTTATAGCGATTCTCTAATTAAACTAATGGACTTACTTATGAGCAAAATTAGTTTCATACTAGTTCTTGCCAATAGCTATTAAAACTTAGAACAGACATAACTTCCTAACCGTAAGTCCAATTTTCTTTTATAACCAATCTACGAAATGAGAAACCATCATCCTAAAGAAATCGAATTGATTTAAGACCTTAATTCAACTCCTATCAAAAATTATGACCTAAACTAGGGCTTTAGGGTCAAAATGGTCACTTAGAAATTTGAAAAAATCATAGGTGTGTAAATTGTTCCTAAAAGTCATATCCCAATATTATAGAATCATACAACCTCATATGAATAAAATAAACATATTTTACGGTCCTCTGATATGTAAAATACGAATCGTTACAACTTAGGTAGAAAATTTTAGATGGTAGTAGTATTAAGAAATTTAAATAGAAACAATGTTAGGAATTTATTTTAAGATAAGATTAGTAATATAATTAGAAAATAATACATAGGAGAACAATAAAAGGAAAATGGATAGTTTTCATAAATACATGCAATAATTGCATATATCTTTAAAAAGTCCCCCTTATAGGCTATTAAAATCTCCACTACAATTGAAAGTGGAAATAACATGAGTAGTAAAAGAATTTAGGTTAGAAGTTATCCTTATCTACTATAGTTTTCATTGTTTAAAGTTATAGAGTACGTTTCTGAAAAATGATTTGCAATGACAATTGGGTTTTTGAAGCAAACATAATAAATATTTTGAGTTAAAAATCCTACTTTACATAAGTAAATCTCCGATGTAGAAAGTCCTTAAAAAGAAAAAATTGATTTAATGATTATTCATGTAATAAAAGCTTGACTCTTAATATTTGAAAAGATTAGAGTTATGCGTTGTTTTGAGGAAAGGATCTTTTTAAATTGCTAACATTGACTTCTGAACTTAATAAACCAACTTACTTCTTAATTCATAAATTATAGCATTAAAAGTTATGACACATACAGTTAAAGTTGGTTAAAATGAGGAATTTTTCATGGCTTCTCTTGGAAACCAAGCAATTGTTGAATTTGATAAAAAGATGACGAGTTTATATTTTCAAAGATAAAATATTGAGTTAAGTACTTCATGACCGAAAGGTTTAATAATTTCATAAAAAGTGGTGAAAACCAAACCCAATTTTATATGAAATAAATAGGATGATTGTCTAGGAAAGACGAGGTAAATGTTAAGGCTGTAAATAAAATAGTTGCAAATGCTCATAGGGTAGTAATAAGAAATCCCTGTTTAATAAAAGGAATATTGGTATTGACTTAGGGATGTTTTGTTGGAATAAACATATTAAGACTTAAGGGGTATATTCGTCATGTAAAATTATAACGTGTGGATACCGGAGTGACAATTTTAGTTTGTTGAAGGGTCGAACTGAAAAATATCACACACTATATATATGGGGTTATATTCCCCAAATTACATAAATCTTATTATATTCTCTCTACCCTCTTTCAAGGAGAATTTATAGATCTAAGCTTGTGTCAATTTTGAAGATCTAATCCAAGTTAATCTTCACATTAGTTAAGAATCGATAGATTCAGGTATGCCTTCCACTGTTAATTTCATATACTTGTTTCTCAATTGAATCAATATGGGTTATATGTATTCAGATTTAATATAGATTAATCACCAACAAGTGGTATAAAATCCACCCATCATTGATTTTGTCGAGAAATTTCCTGATTTTAAGTATAGATGAAATTAGGGTTCCAAGATTTACAATTTTGGTTGATTCATCTGATGCCTTTATTTCGGATATATGATATTTGCTCTTTTCTTATTGATTCATCTGATGTCTTTGTTTCAGATCTATATAAATAATTCATGAATTAATCCCGCTTGTTTGAATCTGATGGCTTTAATTATTGCTACTCATATTATTCATATTTTATTGTCACTAATATTGCGACTGTACTTTTTTTTATTGCTAATGATGGTTACCATGTTAAATTTTGTTTCATTCACACATATGAAAGCATCTTCATGCCTTTTAATGTTCTTGCAACATGTATTGGACCACATATCGGTCAATTGCATTTTCTTTTATCATTATTGCATTAAATGTGGTTATTATTGTAATAAATTAATTAATTTATTATCATAAATGTAGTAAATGCGTTAGTTGAAATGAATTTAACAATGCTGCATGTTTGTATTTGGAATAAGAAAAGATGAATTATTTATTCTTTAATGCATTTATATTTTGTAGATACATATATTTTATATGTATGGCCCGCTCATTAAAAAAAATAAGTTTCACTTTCTGTAATATTATAACATATGCATTCATATTTGCTTATTCAAATAAGCTTTCATCAAAAGCTAATCACCTGCCGCACTTATAAAATAAGCTATTTTGACATGGACTATTTATTTTCATTGCTTCCCACTATGTTTGGGATCAACCACTGCTACAGTTTTCAACTCTTCATTTTCTTGCAATATCACGTGTATGGACCATGCTATGTTAAAATTTGTTTTATCTTCTATCTTGAATATTGACAGTTAAATAAAGTATGCAATATTTTATCATTGATTGTTATTGCAAATACCATTTGTTATGTATTTTTACAGTTTTAGTTGATGTCCATTTTTTTATATTACGGCTGTCAAACCATATTTTCAGTATGTATAAAATTAAAAAAAATTGAATTTATGGAATACGCATAAATGAATGAGTTAAAATAAACTAATTCAAATATTATTTGGTGTCTTTTTGCAAACTAACTGTAAATATCCTACATTACAAGTGAATTAATTGTAATAATATATCACCAAAGTGACATCTCTTATTTTAATTATTCATAAAAAATGTTTGATGTTTGTGTGTATTTATTCATACAGATATTAGCCAACTTAAAGGAAGACTAATATTTTGTCGAATCATTTATACACATATGATGATAAATATGTGACAATCATACAGTTTTACAAGTGAATATCTAATTGGCCCAAAGGAAGGTTGATATTTGACTTGAACTTATTGTCAATGTTTGATCATTATAACAAGAGTACCACTTACAATTAATATTACTGTCCAAAGACTTGGTATTAATGTTATGCTAGGTATCTTGAGAAGAGACTTACCCATTATTTGAATTTACTGCGGTTTTGTTTTACAATGTGAGCATATTTGATTGATTATTATGTTAAAATTACAACTAATTTAATTACGGTATCTGTCAATCTTAACAACATTCCTATTCTGACTGGAACAAACTTTAAGGATTGGAAAGAGAACATATTGCTTGTTCTTGGCTGCATGGATCTTGACCTTGCACTTAGGATGGATGCACCTACCCTTCTTATGGATGAAACTTCTTCTGATGTTATAAAGAACTTTGAGAGGTGGGATCGTTCAAATGCATGAGTCTAATGATCATAAAGCACAGCATTCCAGAGGCATTTAGGGGTGTGGTATCTAAAAAGATAACCAATGCTAAAGATTTCCTTACCGAGATTGAAAATCGTTTTGCTAAAAACGATAAGGCGGAAACAAGCCCACTTTTGCAGCGCTTAATTTCCATGAAGTATCAAAGTGAAGGGACATAAGGGAGTGCATTATGGAAATGTCTAATGTTTCTTCAAAACTTAAGGCACTTAAGCTTAAGCTTTTGGATGATTTGCACGTGCATTTGGTGCTAATCTCTCTTCCTTCACAATACAAGCAGTTTAAGATCAGTTATAATTGTCAAAAGAAGAAATGGACACTTAATGAGCCCATTTCGTATTATGTACAAGAAAAGAGATTGAAGCATGATAAGATTGAAAGTGCCCATTTGGCATACACCCTTAAGGGAAAAGACTAAAAGAGAAAGAAGGATAAGAAAACTACCGAGGGTCCAACGGAAAAGAAACAGCATAAGGAGGTTGATGGTTGTTACTTTTGTAAGAAGGTTGGACATTTCAAGAAAGATTTACCAAATATCATTCATTGTGTGTTAAGAAAGGTCCATCCTTTGCTTTGGTCTGTTCCGAAGTAAATTTAGCTACAGTATCTAGAAACACTTGGTGGTTAGATTTCGATGCTTCTACTCACATAAGTGTTTCTGTGCAGGGTTGCCTGAGCTACCGAAATCTAACTGATGCTGAAAGATACATCTATGTGGATGATGGAAAATCGGTTAAAGTGGAGGCTATTGGGCATTTTAAGTTGTTATTGAGAACTCAATTTTATTTGGATTTATTTGATACTTTTGTTATACCGTCATTTAGGAATTTGGTTTCTATTTCTAAGTTGGACAAATCTGGTTATTCTTGTTCATTTGGGAATGGTATTTTTAGTTTATTAATAAATTCAAATCTTATTGGAAGTAGTTCTCTTAATGTTTATGATAACTTATATATGCTTGATGTTCTTATTATGAAGCCTTGCATGTGGTACTAAAAGAAAAGCTAATAAGTAAAATTTAGCCACATTGTGGCACAAGCGCTTAGGTCATATATATCTAAAACTAGAATTCAAAAGTTTGTGTCAGATGGCATTTTGGAATTTATTGATTTTTCAAACTTCAATGTCTGTGTAGAATGCATCAAGGGAAATACATACCAAACATAAGAAAATAGGTGCCAATAGAGCAACCGACGTCTTAGAATTGATACATACAAACATTTATGGACCATTCCCTATGGCATCATGGAATGGTCAACAATATTTTATCAGTTTCATAGATGACTACCGTAACATCCCCGTTTTTAAATCAAATTTAAATTAGTAATTAATTTAAATTTTGGAATTAAATTGCGAACTAATTTGATATTTTCTAAATTAAATAAGATATGTGCTTATTTATTTATATAAATACATTGTAATTTGAAATTTGAATTTGAAATTATCTAAAATAAATAATATATGTTGTTTATTAATATATATGTATATAAATTGATTATAAATTGAATTTTGATTTGGAAATTAAAAAATAAATATGTTATTTATTTTATATTTCAAAGGAACTAATATATATATATGTGTGTGTGTGTATATATATATATATATATATAAAGTTGGTTTGTAAAATGAGATTTGAATAAAAGATTTAAAATACTTTTCTTTTATATATAGTTATTTTTTTGAAACTGGGTTAATTAATATTATAACAGGCTGTGCAGCCCAATAGCATGTACAATACAAAATACAGCAACATAACTAAGGTAATACACCCGACAGTTCGACACTAACTCATCATAACTCACAAACTATCCTAATTTACTTAGGGTTCTTCTTCTTCGATTGCTATGGCGGCTCCTCGATGCTTACTTGACTTCCTGGCCTCTCAGCCTTCCACCTCCAGTTCTCCAGTAGTAGTTTTTCTCTTGCCACTAAGTTGGTAAGCCTTTTAATTCTACCGATGTTAATTTTTACATCTCTAGCAATGTTTTCCGCAAGTGTTAACTCATTTTTTTCCTTGCTGCTGTTGGAAGCCCTTACATTCCGTTATCTCCAGATATGCCAGACAGTTGACGTCAAGGCAATTTTCACGATTTCCTTCATAAAGTTCGTGAGATCTATCCGATCACTAAGGTAATTTATCTCATCTTCTAGGCATAGTACTGCTTCTGTTTGCATGTTTTTAAGCTTTTGAATAGCCTAAACGCATTTGCTATATTTGCAATGAAAAAATAAGCGACGGTGTGTTTCAGTTTCCTTGCCGCAAAGGTTACATGTGCCTTCATCGAGAATTCCCCAACCTTTAAGTCTATCTTTAGTGCTCAGTCTTCCTTTTATAGCTTTATACGCAGTGTGCTCCATTTTAGGACAATTTGATTTACTCCAAATGACCTTGTACCAGTCGACAGTTTCATAATGTTGCCTGTTGTTATCCCATACTTCATTCATTTTGAATTGACCTTTATTGTTGTTTTTCCAGACCCATATATCAGCTTCTCTGGTTGTGTGAATTGGAATTTCCTCTATTTCTTGTTTCAGATTCCTCGTTATCAATTGCCTTCCTGGTTCCCATTTCTTGTTATGGATTATACTAGCAACTTGGATTTTTGGTGTGTTATTTGCTGAGAAGCTTTCCCATCCCACTCTCTCTAGAATACTTTTGTTAGTAATCCAAGGGTCCCTCCATAGGTCCGTGTCTCGGCCATTTTCTATGTGTCTTTCCATCGATTTTTTAGTGTTTCCCTTTGTTTGAGGATATTTTTCCATATAACTGAAGCATTATTATCTGCTTGTATGGTCCAGAAGTTCTCCTTTAAGTATTTTTCTCTCATCCATTTAGCCCAAAGATTTTTCAGAATTAAGGATTTTCCGGGCTAACTTGAGTCCATAATTTTTTTTGAGTTCAAATAGATTTTTTAGACCAACTCCTCCTTCACTTTTATTTATCTTAGCAAGTGAGCAGTTTGGTATCTGAAAGGTTTGCAACCAAAATATGACCTTTGAAGTAATAACAGTATGTAACAATTCCACTCTCCCTGCAAAAGACAATAATTTTGATCTCCATCCTCGTAGTTTTTCTCTAATGTTGTCTATCAATTTCCCACATTTTGCGTCAGTAACCTTGTTATTTGATAGTGGAACCCCTAAATATTTTATTGGCAGTTCTCCTTCACCTACTCCAAGTTGTGTTAATATGTTTTTTTTTAATTTTTACAATACTTGTTCATATATCACTTAGTTTTGAATTCATTGACTTTGAGACCTACTAGCTCTTCAAGTTGTTTAAAGATTCCTTTTATTGTGCTAATCCCATGTTATTAGATTTGAACACTACCAATAAGTCATCTGCATACATGAGGTGAATGACTTCTGAAATGATCTTATATATGGGTTCAATTAATGATTATAAACTCACAAGTTCCATTTGAAGAGAAAACCACTCCATCGCTACAACAAAGAGATAGGGAGATAGTGGATCTCCTTGTCTAATTCCTCTATTCGACTTTATGTATCCTTTAGGAACCCCATTTATGATCACTGAGAAGGTAGGAGTACGTATACAATGTGTTATGAGTTTAAGTAGCTTAGCCGGTACTACCATTTCTTGTAACATATGTAGGATGAATTGTCTACTCACTTTATCGTATGCCTTGTGAAGATCTACTTTTAAGCACACCCTATCTGCCCCTTTCTTATTAAATTCCCGTATTAATTCATATGCCAATAATGAGTTTTCAGATATGTATCTTCCCTTTATGAAAGCACTTTGGCTTCATGAAATGAGTTGAGGTAGGACTTTGTTGAGTCTCATGCAAATAATTTTGTTAAGAATTTTATATGTAACATTGCAGCAAGCTATAGGTCTATATTCTTCTATTCTTTCTGGCTTTTTAACTTTTGGTATCAAAGTAATAAATGTATGATTTATTTCTTGAATGAATTCACATGAATTTAAAGCCTCCTTATAACCTTTGAGCATTCTTTCTTTTAGGTCTTCCCAGTGCATTTTGAAGAAGAGTGCACTCATGCCATCGGGGCCGGGACTGGACTCGTTATGAATAGAGAAATTGGCACTTTTCAACTCCCTTTCCGTAATCTCAGTTGTGAGCATTTGAACACATTCTCTGGAGATTCTTTTCCTATAGTTAATATGAGGTATTTGTTGTATATAATCTCCTTGTAAGTGTCTGTGAAATATTCTATGGCTTTAGTTTCCAAATCTTGCAAATTTCCAGCAACCTCTCCCTGTTCATTTAATTAGTTCAGTAAATTATTATTTTGATTTTTCCTTTGGGACATTTTAGTATAATTTTTTTTATTGTTAGTATATATATATAAATAACAAGCTTTAATATATATATATATATATATATATATCATTTGGAATAAATATGGTTTGTATGATTTAAATAAAATTAGATAAAAAAGTTTAATGTACATTTTCTTTTAAAATGTACATTGTGTGTGTGTGTGTATAAAATTTAAAACACATAATACAAATTTATTTATTTAAAGTATAATAGTTTGAAAATGAATAAAAGGATTAAATACTTCTTTTAAATTTATATATAAATAAGAAAACATATTACCCAAATTTAAATAATTAATAAAAATATAAGTTTAGGGTTTCAACCTAAAATTACTCGTTTTTAACTAGTGTAAGTTAAAAAGAATAAGCACTAACAGGTGGAAGCATAATATAACTTAAAAATTACAGGTGGCAAACAATTTTTTTTTAAAATTCAATTATATAATAACATACGTTAGTGAGAAATCAGGCTAAAGTATATTTTATCACATCTTCTTTCATCTTCACTTATTAAAACAAAACCTGAGAAAAACATTCAAAGAATCAATTCAACATAAAGAAAACCAAACTCAAAACTAGTATATCATCTCAAACTTGAAAATCCAAACCAAAACCAAAGATTAAAAAAATCAAAAACCTGGAAACAAGATCTAGATCGAACAAAAGAAAAAGAAGATCAAAAAAGAAATTAAACTTCTGTTTCAACCTGAAGCAACTAATTCAAACTCAACATCAGCAAATCAAGTAGCAGATTCAACTCAATTCTAGATCAAAGCAAATACAAGTTTCCAGATCAAATACAACTACCATATTTTTCAAAATCTACTTCCAGGCTTTGTCTACCTCTGTTATCATCAAACAGGTGAGCAAACTACCCTTGTAAATTCTTAAAGCTTGTTATATCTGATTAACGTGTGGTGATCTTCGAAGTATGACATGAATTAAGAGGTGCATGTGGTTTAAAAAATGATTTTTATGTATATAAATGTGTGTTGATATCTGTGTACATGTCTGGAACAAGCAAAGTATGCCTTTGTTCAGATATAACAGGTTCAAAACCTGATTCAAAAATTTAAATTATTCACCTAAATGATTTTTGGGCTTTAATCTCTAAATAAAAAGTGTTTGTATGTGTGCAACATCCTTCTTAAAAATTGTTTCAAGTGAAAATATTTAGTTAATTGCTCGGAAATAAATTATTACAGTGAAGAATCAATGAATGTTTGAAATTTGATCATCAAGTTTCCATGCTTTGATTATATAATTGAATTCGTTTATGAAAACGATGAATTTTAATAATGATATGGTGATTTTTAAGATGATGGATATTGAGAATTTTTGGGTTAAACGAAAATCATGTTTTGACCAAATTTCGGCTATCGGCGTTAAGGGGGTGGTCAAGGTCTTGGCTGGAGATAGCTTGGGAATCGTGTGCACAGGAAAAATGGTAGGAGGGTTCAATGTACATCGTAGTGGCGACTGGACGACATTGTAGGGTTTTAAGCCCTGTTGGGTTCGTCAGCATATTCGAATCGATTTCTCTGAAGTGGGTGTTTCGGGCTTGATCGCAGGAAGAGGGATAAGTGCGTGGGCCTTTGGGGAAGAGCTGGTTGGAGTATGGAAGCTCCTGGTGGTTGGATGTGGCAGTATGAGGAGGATCTTGGGTGATGATTCATTCCAGTTTTGGGTTCACAGGCTCGTTTTCGTTCTCATGTTCGATTCGAAGTATTGGTGGTCGTAATTGGGTAGGGAGGCCAACGCTAACTTGTCGACAATTTGAGACTTGGTTGGAGATGGCCAGTCCGGCCGTGCACCTGTGCACATGTATGTCTGGATAATCAAGTTATTGGGGAAGAAGGAAAGCGACTCGGGTAAAAGCTCGGGTAAGTGAGGAGATGACTCGAGTATCATAGCGGGTGATTCGAATGGGTTGTTACAGGTTTTAAAGTTTTAAATTATTACAAAGTTTTAAAAATAAAAGAGGTAATTAGTGGGTAATTTAGAATTTAACTCGGAGTGGGGCTCGAGTGTTTTTGGGTTGAACCCGAAACAAGTGTTTTAGCGGTTTTAAATTTTAAATAAAAGCAAGTTTTAAAATAAATCTAGTTTAAACCTCTTTCTTAAATAAATCTCTTTTAGATATAATAAATGTTTTATTTAACATTTGATTTAAGGAAGTTATATGATTTGTTTAACTTAAATTGGTTAAGTAATTCCTATGTTATTTTAAAACTAAATTTAGAAATGTAATTAAGTAGCTAATTAAAAAGTTAATTGTTTCAAAGATCAATTATTTTGGTTTTAAAATAATTATATATTAAGTAATTAATCAATGTGATTCCTAGTTGTTTTAAAATGAAATGTGTTTGTGACGACCCAGAATTTTTAATAATTTAATTCGGAATAATTAATTGATTTTAAATATTTAAAAGTTAATTTTTAACTTGAATTCAAATATTTTTATTAATAGCAATTAAGTTATTAGATTTAATAAACTGAAATTGGGTAAAATGTTGAATATGGAGTTTTAAGCCTATTAAAAATAATTTGAAGGCTTATAAAATTTATAACGATAATACTGAAGATAATGGAATGGTTGAAATTTAATTTAAAGGTAATTTGTTCAATTTTAATAATATATCGTTTAATTTGAATTTAAAAATAGGGTTCCGAGGCACAGTCTCGGAATTTGACGAAACTGGTTCCATTGAATCCATAACAGTTAGTTATTATCGGATTTCAATTTTCGTTGTGTTTGGAATAATCGTTTGGATGTACGATAAGTAAATGCGTTGAAAATTAAATCGAAATTTAATAGAATAACTGGGTCCGAAAAGCTATCTTCTCCGTACGGTCGAATTTGCCTCCGAAACACGTTCCATTGTGTTCGGAGTGCAGGTAAAACCTTATAATCGCCTAGCGGCACGCCTAGATATGATTTCAAAATTTTACAGTATATAATTTGAGATATTTCGAAAAAAAAGAATATTATATAAAAGAAAAATCAAATAACAACGTTAACCTTCTTCAATACGCCGTTCCTTCCTTCCCAAACACGCCTCTCTCTGCTTAAAAATCGTGTCCCTCTCCTTTGTCCCCAAATCGAAATCGAATTCGCAAAAAAAGAAATAAAATTGCTGAGTGTTTCCTTCTCTCCCTTCTTTTATTCGTTCGTCCCTTCCCAATGTCGGAACCTGAAATCAAAAAAAATATAATGGCGACGCGGTAATTTCTGGAGCAAGGGAGATAAGGGAGAAGGCTCGCGATTGAATCGCACTTTCGTGTGAGCTAGGGTTTCGGCATGGGTCTCGTGAGGAGAAGCGAGACTCGATGGAATCTCGTGTGGCTGTAGGGTTGGCGTTCGTGATGCGATGAGGCGAGGCGGCGACCGCGAGAGGGAAGCAGGAGCACGCGCTCTTGCACAAAGTAAGGTCGCGATAATTTTTGGTGACGGCGACGCAAGCACATGGGCTCGAGCTAGCATCTTCTTCGATCCATCTGGCATCTAGTCGAGCTCGAGCTCAAGATCACGGTGGCATGCAATCTGAGGCGGTGTGGTTCGTCGCGTTGGTGAGGGTATCAGTAGGGTGGCAAGCTCTGGTTGACGAGCAGGGGAAGCTCGGTGGGGTCACTGTTGACGTAAGGCAGCGAGGTATGCATTTAAATTAATTTACTTTAAATAAATGAATAAATATAAATAAGTGAGATTTTATTTTACAATAAAGAAATTTAAAACAGTTCTGTTGATTTTATTTTATTTAGTACATGTATATAGGTTTGGAAAGGAATTTATTTTATTAGAATTTTAATATATATATATATGTATAGGTTATTTTTGGTATAAATAGATTCAAGAACAAATAAAAATAATATATATATATATATATATATATATCTATTTTCATCTACTGATCGAATTTTAAAAATAATGTATGATGGAGTTAAATTTTTATAAACTTATTTATATTATCTTAGCTACTAAAGTTTATTTATTATAAGAAAAACAATTTAAACTAAATAATTAGTTAAGAAATTTGTAAAATGTAATGAATTATTCGATTTGTTCGAATATTAATAAAATCATATAAATATTTATACAAGGTCAATAATCATGGAATCAAATCGAGAGTGAAGCAGATTTGCAAAATTTAATGGGCAAAGGTGAGTAAATCTCACTCCTTTGGATTTTTATCTAAATTTAAATAGTTAAATTTAAGTATTTGGTTGCATGATTAAATTGATTTGATGTGCACTGTGAACTGATGACCGGGTGATTTTGGTTTTGGTTGGTTCTCGAGTTAATTGTTGCTTGACTCGAAGTATTCGAGTTTTAAATTGTTTTTAAACTTAAATAAAAAATAATAAAATGTTTTCATTTTAAAGTTAATAAGGGCTTAATGATTTGTGATTCATCAAATTTGTAGGGTAATTAAAATGGATAATTAATTAATTCAATTAGTTAATTATTTAGGTTGATTAATTTAGTAATTAAGGGTTTGAATTAATTAATGAAGGTTTAAGTTAATTAATTAAGTTTGATTAATTTAGAATAATTAATGGATGGATTGATAGGTAATTACTTAATGTAATTAATAAAATATAATTACTTTGTGAAATTAATCAAGAGGTTAATTAAGATAGTTAATTAAGGAATAATTTATTTATTTAATGAAGTAAATAAAAAGGTAGATAATTATAGGTTGAGATAAATCAAGAATGATTAATATTTGTAGTTTAATTAATGATTAATTATTTAATGTAATTAAGTCAGATTTGGATAATTAAAATGTAATTAGAAATCACTAATTTATATAATTAATGATTTAATTAAAGTTTGATTAATTAAGATTAATGAATTAATAATAAGTGACTTATGAGAAATTAATTAATGTAAGTAATTAAGAATTAGTGTAATTAATTATAGTTAATTAATTTGTGAAGTAATTGAAGATTACTTGTTGATTTTGGTTAAGAATAATTAATATCGTGAAATTAATTAAAGATAATTACTTGAATGTAATTGAAAGATAATTAATCCAGGGTGATTAATTAAGATGAATAGTGAAGGGTTGATTAATTAATTGATTTGAAATTAATTAATGTTAAATGAAGGAATCTAAGTGATTGGGGTTCGAAATTTAATTAGAATCAATTGAATTAATTTGGAAGTGATCAAGTTTTCTTATAGATGATTGAATGTTATTGGATGTCTTGAATGTGACTCGAAGAGACCGGGGTCGGGTATTAGGAAATACCCGAAACCACTTCGGATTTTTATAGATTGATATGTGAAATCTATAGGCTGGAATGAAGCGATTTAAAGGAATTGGACTATTTGAATCTAAATCTTGGTACTTAAAAAAAGTGGATGTGTGGAATAAGTGATGCCTATAACAAATTATGAATTTGTAAATTGATATGAGTTACCCGGGTTTTATATAAGTTGTATGCTTTGTATTCCATGTTGGATGGGTTTATTCATGCTGGTTTCCAGCCTGACCCGGGTGTTACTTTGATGCTCGGGTCAGACCGAGTATTACAGATTTTTAGGTAAGGACGTCCTAGAGCTCAGAAGGCGAGCTAGATGGTAAGAACGTATGGAGTGTTTCCGCTGTATTATATTGCTGTATATATGTGACATGATAATTGTGTATATTCAGTGACTGTATATATGTGTAACTCTGATATATTATAAGTGTAATTGACATATACATAATGCTTTGTAAACTATTATTATTTATTATTATATTTTATCCGCTGCGAATGTGAGATGTTGATGTTTCCGATCTTCTTCTTCTTCTTCTTCTTCTATCTCTTTCTTCTTTTTCATAACTATCTGGAATTTTCGGGTTTGGAAATTTTGGGTCATTACAGTTGGTATCAGAGCTGAAAGGTTAAGCGAGAACCTTCGCTCTGGTAGGGATTACTCCTTCAGTAGAGTCCGAAGTACTCTAGAATGAGTTGAGTGTGTGTATATATATATGAGAGCGTACTTGTTATTTTCTTATATAAAGATTTTAAATGATTTTATATAAAAATATATTTTGATATATAAAGCAATATTTCCTTCTAATAAATATTAAGGTGATTGGTTATTAAATCATTGGAATTAAATTAAGAAGTATATAATAGAACCAAATTGAAATCTTGAATTGGAATTAAATTAAGTGGTAATAGAAATACAACCAAATTAAAATTAAATGAAGATAAGTTTGAAATGGATTCAGAATTAAATGGTTTAAAAAGATAAGTTGATTTGATTTAAAGGATTAAATCAACATTTAAAATTTTTACTCGAAATTATATAATTCAGAATAGTTTAAATTTGAAATTTTAATTAAAGTTGAACAGGTTTAAAATAAAATGGAATTTGATTTAGATTAGGAAAGAAATCAAGATTGATTCAACTTGAATTGGGGTTCAATAAATTTCAATAGAAATTGAAGTTATTCAAGTTAGAATTGAGTCAATTTAAATAGAAATGGAAATTTAAATTGAATTGATAGGGAGGTGAACAGTTTGACTCTGGACTATTTTCAATATAAATTGTTTTAATATAAACTTATTTTTTTCCAAGCTATTTAATATATGCAACCTTTCTTTCTTAAAGCCAAATTATTTTATATTTGTTTTATGATTATTTTTGGAACTATTTAACAATTTTTCAACTATTTTACAAACTAATTACTATTTTTCAACTATTTTACAAATTAATTACTATTTTACAACTATTTTGCAATTATCTAAAATTTCTATAATTATTTAACTATTTTTCAACTATTTTACAATTAGTTAACTATTTTACAGCTATTTTGCAAACTAATAATTATTTTTCAACTACTTATCTATTTTTAAAATTTCCAAGCTATTTCCTAAAAATAAACTGGTCGGAGTTCAAACTGTTATTGATTAAATACCCAACTGAGGTAAAAATTTGAAGTGATAATCCAAATAGGGATTAAGGCAATTGTAAATAAGTGAATGGAAATTAAAGGAAATGTGAATAGAAAGAGAAATTGATTTGACTAATAATCAATGAAGTTAAATACGTAGGATGCACGTATATTATTCTATTCGCATAGTGATTCGATCCAGATTCGAGCATAGAATTTCGAGATGGTTATATCGATTCGAGTTGGAATTTTTCACTCGATTTTTGACGGCGAACCAGGATATGGATTGTTGATTGGTTCTGCATATTCTCTATCATAGTTATAGCTATGTA
The DNA here is from genome assembly GCA_030765085.1 of Allium cepa. Classification (NCBI taxonomy): domain Eukaryota; kingdom Viridiplantae; phylum Streptophyta; class Magnoliopsida; order Asparagales; family Amaryllidaceae; genus Allium; species Allium cepa. The sequence continues at coordinate 537,360,576 of CM060934.1, read as the reverse complement.
AGGAGAATGAAGGTTTCTGATCAAGAAACTAGATCTGAGTCCGCACTAGGAAGTTGGGTGGACGATACTAGTTCGGAAGTGAAATTATGTGATCGAGTGAGCGATCAGATTGGTATAGCGTACGGATGATATATGTACATCGTACGGATTTGAATGAAATTGATATTGAAAAGAGTAATCAAATTTGAATATTTGATTTTGAATAAACAAAGTTAAATATCTTTGTTATATAAGATAAATCTCCCCTTGTTGAATCTATTGCCGTAAGGAAAGGATTTTGAAGGTGTTTGAAGTATAAAAGGAATTTTGTACAAGTTTGAAATGATCCAGAGCTTTTAAAAATTATATATATGCATATATATATATAAAGGATCTTATGAGGATTTTAGAAAAGGTTTTGGGAACCTTTTGATTTGGAAAGGCTTTTGATTTTTAGGTAAAATCAATATTGGAATTTGGAAGCCTAGTTTGAGAATTATCGATTTTGGGATAATCGATTTTGTGTAAAGGAGCTTTGTATAAGATCATACGAGGCGTATGGTTTGAAAGATACTATATGTGTATATAGTATAAAGTGTTTTGATGATGGCTCTAGGGAAAAAGGTTCTCCCTTGAAATGAACTTCTCAGAAGTGCCACCGGGTGGTGCTGCCTTGAGCCCCGGGGGGGGGGAGGGGAGGGGGTTCTAAAGTTGATCCTGTGAGGAGTCTGAACAAAACTAGTTCCTTAGGATTTTGAGTAGTGTGTAGCAAAAGTCGAGGGGCGCTGATGCCTATAAAGGCATTTGGGTTAGGCTGTGACGACAGTGTAACTCGATGTCACTGCGATCTACTGCAGACCATAGCGAAAGTCGTGTGTGCTGCTGAGAGCCAACGGTCTACGTTTGATTTTCTATTGGTAGACTACGACCTATGGTAACATAGCGAAAGTCGTGTGTGCCACTGGGAGCCAACAGTCTGCGTTTGATTTTATATCGGTAGACTACGACCTATGTAGGAGTGGAGAAGTTTCATTTTGACAGCGAAAATCGAAGGGCGCTGATGCCTACAGTTACATGGACTTTTTCTGCGATGGCAACGTAACCCTGGAATGTAACTGCGATCTGTTGTGGGTTCCATGGTGTATTCGAGGGGCGTAGAATGCCTACAGTTACATGGACTTTTGCTGCGATGACAACGTAACCCAGGATGTAACTGCGACCATGGATGGGGGTGATGATTTCCAGAGCATTCTCAACAAAGATATTTCCTCTATTTTCAAAAAAAATGTTTTCTATATTTCCAATAAAATTATTTTCCCAAGTATTTTCACTGGATGTTGAAAATGAGTCTGCTAAGTACTTATGGATTTTCAGTCCTACGCCTGATCAACGTATGACTGAATTTCTGTGAGAACAAGGATGGACTGGTTGAGACATTGAGTTATAATTTTTTTTTATAAAAGCTATTTTAATAGTATGATGTGAATTTAAAAGCATTTCTAAAATTTTAAAATAAAAGTGATGGAATTTTGGGAAAATGAAAGAAAATTCAAAATAGAATTATGAAAATATTTTGAATTCAGGAAAATTTAAAGAAGTGATTTTTTGTAATAAAAATCAAATATTGATTTAAAAATTGGAAGTAAGCTAATTAGCTAAATAATTATTTGATAGAGTATGTTAATAAAATTTAACTCGGTTAAATAAAATGGATTGTAAGTTAATAATGGAGTTTGGAAATGAATTCGAATTGTAAATAGAATTCTACTTGGATTTGATAATGAATTAAATAAGTGGAGATGTTGTAAAAATAAAAATAAAATAGAGTTGGATCGAAATAGTGATGGTTTGAATTACAAATAAAATTCAAGTGTGATATGAATAATATTTAACGAAATTTGCAAGTAAATTAGATATAAAGGAAGTGTTGTCGAATGAAATGAAAGTGAATTATAATGGAAATGGTTCGAGTTGCAAACAAAACCCAGGTAAGTAGAAATAAATCGAGAATGGCTTTGTATTAACAAAATGAATTTGAAAATGAATTAAGTAGATGAATTAAAAATTTAAAATGGGATGAATAAATGGGTTAATTGAATTAAATAATAAATGGATGAAGTCTGATTGAATAGAAATTAAATCAAAGTTTTAATTGGAATTGGGTTATCAGAATGAACTTAAGTTATGAGGCGTATTAAATTAAAGTAAAATTACTTTAGTCAATAAAAGCTTGGTTTCGAGTAGAATGGAAGACCATTAAATAAAAGTTTGGGTTAAATTATTTGGGAAATGGATACTAATATAAGCATCGAATGTTGTAAAGCTCAATGAAATAATTTTAAATGAATCCAGTGATGAGATAAAATGAAATGCAATGAATGGTTGGTGAATAAATTAGAAATGAAATGGAATTAATTACAGAATGAGTTGAAATTAATTTGAAGTAGTTATAAACTAAAATGGATACTCTATTAAGCGAGTATCGCCGAATTTGCATAAAAATAGTTGTCGTTTGACGTAAACGAAGGTAAAGAAATTCTATGAATTAATAGAAGCAAATAAAATAGATTTTTGAATCATTTGAAGTGAATATGAGCTTTTTTGGATTAAAAATAAATTGAAGTAAGAAATTGAGTTGAAAACCATTAAATTTAATGAAATGGTATATGAATTGGTTGAAAGCAATTGAATTAGTTTTGAAAACATATAAATTGCTCGTGGAAGTTATTTTGAATGCATTTCTTTTAGAGTTGAAGTGTTATAGTTGTTTAAGTAAGAGAAAAGTTATAAACTTCATATACAGTGCTTATATGTTTAAATTGAGTAAGTACAGGTACTTGAAGGCCGTTTGGCTGAATTTGGTTGCGCTAATTGCTAAAATAGTAAGCCGCTTGCTTAAAATGCTAAATAAAGGTACGCCTACGCAATAATAATAGAAAATATGAATTGTTTTTTCTTTTTCGACCGGGTGGTTTGATGTATATATATTTATATCTCTTATCAAATTGCAAAAGCTCCTCCGTACAAATGAGACTGTCAAAAAATTTCAGAAATTTTGGTAGTTAGAATTTTTTTGAAAGGTTTTCGGAAAATTTTTGTTAGCGACAAACGATTTCAAATTGAAAATTGAAATAAATTAGTGGATGAAACTAATTTAAAATAATAATATGAATCAGTTATAAATGGAAGATAAAATTCAATATTCCGAATTGAAGACAAATTGAATTCATATGGAAATGAGAAAAACTAATTTGAATAGAACTAGATATGAAACCTATGTAGGGAAATGTATAAAATGATTTGAAAAGTTACAATTGGATATTATTGCTAAGTAGGATATGCAGGTATTAAAGGGAAAAGGAAATTGATTTTTGATTTCAGAAGATAAATTTGAATTGCTCGACGAAAAAGATATGTGTTTAAATTTCTGTATGAAATTTGATTGGGTTTTTGATCTAGCCACTTGGCTTTTGTTTTCTTCGGAATTTGGAGCCTATAGAGGCATTTTGTTGTTGTACCGAGCTAGCCGTGCAAAGGAGATGCTGGCAAAAATTTTCGAAAATTTAGAGAGTTAGAAATTTTTTGAGAAAGTTGTGATAATTTAAATTTGAATTTTAAATTTAAATTTGAATAAGTGGAGTAAATAATGTTGTTGGAAACTATAGAAGGTTTTGGGAAGTTGGTTAAAGTGATAGTGGGTCTTTAATAAAAGATAGGTTATGGCAAGTTGATAAAAACCTGTTTAGTTTTCGGTAAATAGTAATGGTATTGAATCATTCTTCTTAACTAGCAATTTCGGGGATGAAATTCTTTTAAGGGGGAGGAATGTGACGACCCAGAACTTTTAATTTAAATTGGAATAATTAATTGATTTTAAATATTTAAAATTTAATTTTTAAATTGAATTCAAATATTTTTATTAATAGCAATTAAGTTATTAGATTTAATAAACTGAAATTGGGTAAAATGTTGAATATGGAGTTTTAAGCCTATTAAAAATAATTTGAAGGCTTATAAAATTTATAATGGTAATACTGAAGATAATGGAATGGTTGAAATTTAATTTAAAGGTAATTTGTTCAATTTTAATAATATATCGTTTAAATTGAATTTAAAAATAGCCTTCCGAGGCATAGTCTCGGAATTTGACGAAACAGGTTCCATTGAATCCATAATAATTAGTTATTATCGAATTTCAATTTTCATTGTGTTTGGAATCATCGTTTGGACGTACGATAAGTAAACGCGTTCAAAATTAAATCGAAATTTAATAGAATAACTTGGTCCAAAAGGCTATCTTCTCCGTACGGTTGAATTTGCCTCCAAAACACGTTCCATTATGTTCGGAGTGCGGGTAAAACCTTATAATCGCCGAGCGGCACGCCTAGATATGAGTTCAAATTTTTACAGTATATAATTTGAGATATTTCGAAAAAATAGAGAATATTATATAAAAGCAAAATCAAATAACAACATTAACCTTCTTCAATACGCCGTTCCTTCCTTCCCAGACACGCCTCTCTCTCTGCTTAAAAATCGTGTCCCTCTCCTTTATCCCCAAATCGAAATTGAATTCGCAAAAAAAGAAATAAAATGGCCGAGTGTTTCCTTCTCTCCCTTCTTTTATTCGTTCGTCCCTTCCCAATGTCGGAACCTGAAATCAAAAAAAAAATATAATGGCGACGCAGTAATTTCTGGAGTTGGGGGGGAGGGGGGGTAAAGGAGAAGGCTCGCGATTGAATCGCACTTTTGTGTGAGTTAGGGTTTCGGTGTGGGTCGCGTGAGGAGGAACAAGACTCGATGGAATCTCGTGTGGCTGTAGGGTTGGCGTTCGCGATGCGATGAGGCGAGGCGGCGACCGCGAGAGGGAAGCAGGCGCACGTACTCTTGCACGAAGTAAGGTCGCGACAATTTTTGGTGACGGCGATGCAAGCACAGGGGCTCGAGCTAGCATCTTCGTCGATCCATCTGGCAGCTAGTCGAGCTCGAGCTCGAGATCACGGTAGCGCGCAATCTGAGGCGGTGTGGTTCGTCGCGTTGGTGATGGTATCAGTGGGGCGGCAAGCTCTGGTTGACGAGCAGGGGAAGCTCGATGGGGTCACTATTGAGGTAAGGCAGCGAGGTATGCATTTAAATTAAATTAATTTAAATAAATGAATAAATGTAAATAAGTGAGATTTTATTTTACAGTAAAGAAATTTAAAACAGTTTTGTTTATTTTATTTAGTACATGTATATAAGTTTGGAAAGGAATTTATTTTATTAAAATTTTAATATATATATATATATATATGTATGTATGTATATGTATAGGTTATTTTTGGTATAAATAGTTTCAAGAACAAATAAAAATAAAAAATATATATAAATATATCTATTTTCATCCGTTGATCGAATTTTAAAAATGATGTATGATGGAGTTAAATTTTTATAAACTTATTTAAATTATCTTAGCTACTAAAATTTATTTATTATAAGGAAAACATTTTAAACTAAATAATTAGTTAAGAAATTTGTAAAATGTGATGAATTATTCGATTTGTTCGAATATTAATAAAATCATATAATATTTATACAAGGTCAATAATCATGGAATCAAATCGACAGTGAAGCGGATTTGCAAAATTTAAGGGGCAAAGGTGAGTAAATCTCGCTCCTTTGGATTTTTATCTAAATTTAAATAGTTAAATTTAAGTATTTGGTTACATGATTTTGATGTGCACTGTGAACTGATGACCGGATGATTTTGGTTTTGGTTGATTCTCGAGTTAATTGTTGCTTGACTCGAAGTGTTCGGGTTTTAAATTGTTTTTAAACTTAAATCAAAAATAAGAAAATGTTTTCATTTTAAAGTTAATAAGGGCTTAATGATTTGTGATTCATAAAATTTGTAGGGTAATTAAAATGGACAATTAATTAATTCAATTAATTAATGATTTAGGTTGATTAATTTAGTAATTAAGGGTTTGAATTAATTAATGAAGGTTTAAGTTAATTAATTAAGTTTGATTAATTTAGAATAATCAATGGATGGATTGATAGGTAATTACTTAATGTAATTAATAAAATATAATTACTTTGTGAAATTAATCAAGAGGTTAATTAAGATAGTTAATTAAGGAATAATTTATTTATTTAATGAAGTAAATAAAAAGGTAGATAATTATAGGTTGAGATAAATCAAGAATGATTAATATTTATGGTTTAATTAATGATCAATTATTTAATGTAATTAAGTCAGATTTGGATGATTAAAATGTAATTAAAATTCACTAATTTATATAATTAATGATTTAATTAAAGATTGATTAATTAAGATTAATGAATTAATAATAAGTGACTTATGAGAAATTAATTAATATAAGTAATTAAGAATTAGTGTAATTAATTATAGTTAATTAATTTGTGAAGTAATTAAAGATTACTTATTGATTTTGGTTAAGAATAATTAATATCGTGAAATTAATTAAAGATAATTACTTGAATGTAATTGAAAGATAATTAATCTAGGGTGATTAATTAAGATGAATAATGAAGGGTTGATTAATTAATTGATTTGGAATTAATTAATGTTAAATGAAGGAATCTAAGTGATTGGGGTTCGAAATTTAATTAGAATCAATGGAATTAATTTGGAAGTGATCAAGTTTACTTATAGATGATTGAATGTTATTGGATGTCTTGAATGCGACTCGAAGAGACCGGGGTCGGGTATTAGGAAATACCCGAAACCACTTCGGATTTTTATAGATTGATATGTGAAATCTATAGGTTGGAATGAAGCGATTTAAAGGAATTGGACTATTTAAATCTAAATCTTGGTACTTAAAGAAAATGGATGTGTGGAATAAGTGATGCCTATAACAAATTGTGAATTTGTAAATTGATATGAGTTACCCGAGTTTTATATAAGTTGTATGCTTTGTATTCCATGTTGGATGGGTTTATTCACGCTGGTTTCCAGCCAGACCCAGGTGTTACTTTAATTTAATGCTCGGGTCAGACCGAGTATTACAGATTTTCTGGTAAGGACGTTCTGGAGCTCAGGAGGCGAGCTGGATGGTAAGAACGTATGGATTGTTTCCGCTTTATTATACTGCTGTATGTCTGCGACATGATAATCGTGTGTATTCAATGACTGTATATATGTGTAACTCTGATATATTATAAGTGTAATTGACAGATACAGAATGCTTTGTAAACTATTATTATTTATTATTATATTTTATCCACTGCGAATGTGAGATGTTGATGTTTCTGATATTCTTCTTCTTCCTTCTCTTTCTTCTTTGTCATAACTATCTGGAATTTTCGGGTTCGGAAATTTCTGGTCATTACAATGTTAATGAAATTAATTAAGTATAATTGCTTAGTGTAATTAACAAAAGATTATTATTTAATGTAATTAAGGTATAATTACTTCGTGTAGTTACATTAGAGGATAGTTTATTAATTAAGATTAATTAATGTAAGTTATTAAAGGTAATTAATTACTTAAAAATAATTACTTAATTAAAAGTAATTGATTAATGATTTAAAGATTGATTAATCAAGTGATTAAAGAATAATTACTCAGTATAATTGGTTTGTGATTTATTAATATAAGTGATTAGGATAATCACTTATTGTAATTAATTAAGGATAATTAATTAAATGGTAACTAATTAAGGGTTAATTAATTAATGTGATTAATTAAGGATAATTATTTAAAGGTTAATTATTTAATGATTAAAGGTTGACTGATTTATTAATTAAGGTTGATTACTAATAATTAAAGGTTAATTAATTTATTATTAAAGGTTACTTAATAAATGATTAAGGGATTATTAATTAAAACGGTTTGTAATTAATTAATGCCAGGATTAGTTATTTATTCATAAGTAATTAACCTGATTTAAATTAATCAGGTGATTGATTGATCTTACATATGAATATTTGGCTTGTATTGAATGTTTGAATTTGTTTGATATCCCTAATATGTGAGACTCTGTGATATTAATTGTGTGAATTGAGTTGTGTACTTTATTTTTTTATCTATGATGAATATATATTATTTATATGTGAATCTGTGAATGAAGATAAGCGTAATAGGATTATACCGCTTATCGATATTGATGTGTTTGGATCTGTGATGAATGATGATATTGTATTGCTGTGTGTAAAACCCTTGGACTACACCACACACACACAAATATGGATTGCATGAGGAAATCACTTAAGTCACAGATATTTTGGATTTAAATATTATTTAAGAATTGAATTTTGAATCCAAATGGTTTTGGATATAGAATTGGGCTGAATATGGAAAGCTTTTGAAAGGGAAGTTTTAAATTGAAATTTAGTTGAATATACTATATCTTGTTAGATATAATTTGAAATTATTTTGGAAACTATGGTTTGAAAAATGGTGATACAAGTTATATAATATATATATATGTATGTATGTATGGTTTTTAAACCATCTTTAAAGTATTTTAAAAGTATTATTTTGGGAATTTAAATTTAACCCAAGTTTATACTTTAAAGGCTATATAACTTGTGCATATTTGATCAGATTTTTCTGAAACAAAAAGTATTTGTTTTCAAATGATAATGGCTTTCATATAACGAAAGAACTTCCAGGTTTTGTTGAAAGATTGCAAGTTTGAAATGGAAGTAGTTTCAAAAGCTATGAATGAATCTTTGATAAAGATTGGTGAACTTTGTTTTCAAATTGAAGAGGATCTTAAAGGTGTATCTTTTGGATAGAAGATTTGGAATTGAAATAGTTTCGAAAGCTATGAATGAATCTTTGTGAAAGATTGGTGAAATTTGTTTCAAATTGAAAAGGGTTTTAAAGGGTGAATCTTTTGTTTAAAAGATTAAAGTGGGAATTTGTTTAAACCATTTGAAGGAAATGTTTTGGGTAATAAGTTGTGACATAACTAAGATCCCATATATCCATATGGTTTTAAAATTTAACGCTCATTGTTCGGTTTAGCTGGGAGAGGACTTTGTGTCATATAACCCATTCCGAATAATGATACGACGAAATGAATAGCATTTTAAAGACCGATGGTGAAGACCGGGTATTTACGAGAATGAAAGGATTACCCGTCGGATGACTCTGCACTGAGTGGCTATGGTATAGAGATCTTCATATGTGATGTGGAGTCCGATCGGGATTATGGATACCTGGATTTGCAAGGGCTTCTTTGAAGTTCCTTCGGTTTTGTTCGTACCCGGAATAGACTTGTATGGATGTACGTCTGACATTACAGTTTGAGATGTAAAGCTGGTGTCAGGACCCGATTCTTCGTCTTCCGAAAATTCAACATCGATACTCACTTTATCGACTGCCGAGCAATCGAACGACGGAAAACCGAACACTGAGGGTTTAAGAAGAAGAAAAGAAAGAAGAAGAAGAGAGAAGAAATAGAAAATAGAGAGAAAAGAAAATAGAAAGAAAATAGAACATAGAACGGAACAGAAAACAACAGAACAACAATATCAGAATCTCACAATTCGCAGCGGAACAACATATAATAATAAATGAATAATCTTTAAACAAAGAACTATATCAGTTATTACATTACATCACATTTCATTCCATCATATCATCAGAGTGTACAACAACAAACAACATAAAATAGTGCAGCGGAAAAAGAAATACTATATAGTAGTAATGCGCCATGCCATCCATCTTGCCTCCAGCAACTCCAGAATATCCTGATAAACCTTAACTCTTGACTCCCCGTGTGGAAATTGGTGGGCACCCAGAGTTTAGGAAGGAAAACAATAAACTCCGAGTCAGTCATGTGACTGGTGTGAGAACTCAAAACAGTTTATTTATCTTTGAAAACAAAATAGAGGAATATTTTTAAAGTCAATTCGCAATGCTTTTAAAAATGAGACTACCATAAGACCTCCCGCCACACACACAATGCAAACGCAGACTTGGAGGAGATTTCTTCTTATGTTAGTCAAAGATGCTTGATACGCATTAAAATCAAATCAATTTTGATATTATTGTTAGTGCATAGTGTAGAAGATATTTCAAAAGTAGAATATAAATCTTAGCCAGCATAGGTACCATTATATTATGCCTACTATAGCTACTTCCTGAGGAAGCAGGTTCTACAACTAAAACCGTACAAGATCGTATTGTTTCTTTGGATTTCCAACGAATGATCAGGCCAAGGAACTTCCCATTGCCACATGAGAATGCCTCTGGATGGACATCCCCGAGAACCAAACCGGATCTCTACCAACACAAGGCCGGGTTACCCCTAACTGAGTAACAACTAACCGAATATGCCATCCCTCGGTCCTTTGGGACCTTTCACCGAGCGCTCGCAATCAATTCACACAATCATAAAGTGTTTTCAACATGAGTAAGTATCTGGGCTCCATACCATGATACCACCCTTTTCCAGAAGGAAATGCACATATCCTAAAGGGCGATACCCCTCATAACCTTGCCGCATCTTTCCTGTTTTGACCATTCCCGAGGTGTGAGGCTCGACGAAGTCACGTCCACAAAAACATACTTTATACAAAAGCCATGCTTTGGGTCAAAAAATGATCATAGAAATGATCACCAAGATAGACGATCAAATAAATGATCCTATCACAAATAATCAACACAATGATCATTTCACAGCAACACTCAGCATGTCACATTACCAAATTGGGAATATATCGCTGATAACCTTCAACTACATAACCTCTGAGCTCGTACGTCTCAGAGAAGGGTGTTAAGCTAAAAGAATAAATTCTCCGCCACCAACAGAAATATATTTGAATGAAATTGGCTTTATATCTCAATTTGTAATGTCAGACATACAATCCATACAAGTCTGTTCCGGGATCGAACAAAACCGAAGGCACTTCTCACGAAGCCCTTGCAATCCGGGTATTCACAATCCCGATCGAATTTCCCATCACTTAGGAAATCTCTATACCAGGAGCTACCCAGTGCAGAGACAATCGATAGGTCATCCTATCGCTTTCGCAAATACTCGGTCTTCAACACCGGTCATCAAATGCAATTCATAACGACGTATCACATATTCGGAATGGGTTATACGACCCCATGGTCCTTTCCCGGTTAACCCGAATAGTGAGCGCTTATTCAAAAATAAGTGTGGCATTCAAATTCAAACAATTCACATCAATTACCCATTCAAAGGGAAATATTGATAGTCGGTTATTGAACTATCAATGGATATGCACAACATCACCAGATTCCAAATAATTTTCCAAATTATTTATTTTCCAAAATATCTTTACAAGATATATTATTTCCAATACTTCAAAAATAAATCAATATTTATTTTTAAACAAATTCCTTTTACATTCATAAATTCCATAGTGAATTTATATTTCACAATATATATGAATAAACGATTTCAATTATTCATTTCAATTTATCTTCAAAAAGATAAATTCTCAAAACATTCAATTTTTTTTTTCGGAAAACATCTCCATACTTATTTAATAAGTAATTCTCAAATTTTATTTATTTTCAACACTTGGAAAATATTCAATATACTTAAATCGAAATTAAGTATATATTTCATTCTTTAAGGAAATCATTCTCTTAACATATTTATTTGGGCCAAAACGAATGTTACGTAAAACATCGTTACGATAACCCAAAATCACTAGTATAGGGATTCGAAATTAAAATAGATATATAAATCCCAATACTATACAAAACATTTCCTTTCGGAAATCATTTACTATAACAACAGTGTTATAGTCCACCATTTCCTTCTATTTCTCGAAAACATCTATTTCAACAATAAATGTCGAAATCTATGGTTTCGAATCTCAACACATTTTAAAACATCGTTAGATCGTTTTAATTTCTGTTTAAAATATCACATTCTAAACATTTTCTTTAACATATTATTCACTATTCAAAAACGTGAATATACTACGTTAACAATTTTCATCATTTCTATACATTTTATTTCCAAGGCTTATTCACAGTCAAAACGTGAATATAACTCCATTAATAGGTTTCAACAATTTACTTATCAAAATAAGTCATTGCGAATTTATAAAACAACGTTTATAAATTCTATTTCAATTTATTTTATATCAACTCCTTTTATAAATTCCTTTATTAACCTATTCAATTTATAACTCAATTGTAAACCAAAGGTCTATATTTTAAGTTAAACACTTAAAATTTATTTGTTTACTAAATCGTTCCTTTAAACTTCATAATTATAAATCTTATAACTTATAAGATTCGTTTACTTACCCAAATATATCCTTTAATAACTTCACGAAATTCATAAATCTTATTATTTATAAATTTCACTTATAACTTCACCATTTATAATTTTATAAATTCCATTCACTTATGCAATTCATTTTCACTTCATTCAAACACTTATAAAAACTCGTTTTATAATTCAAATATTTTCATTTATAAATTATCAATTTATAAATCTTTTTATATAAATCAATTCATACTATTATTTTAAAACATCTTTAATCTCCTTTATAATTTCACCCTTCTCTTGATTTATAAAATAATCAAATTTTATAAATCCTATATTTAAACTTTTCACAATAAATTCAGAAATCCCGTTTTAACTATTTTATAAAATCTTTAGCCTCATATTTTCAAAAATCAACTTTGAAATCCCTTTTAAAAATCCCAAAATTTGGTCCAATGATGCTACATACCAAATAGTCAATCACGACTACAACGATATCATATATCGATATGATAATCAATCAAATATCAAAATATTCAAAATCAAATAAATACTGTTGAGGAATCCAGTTGGATCCCTCCAACCTGTTTTCCTGCATCCACAAACATTAGCACAATACCAATTTCGCTCCAGTACGAAATTATCGCGGTATATGGGAGTTAAAATATTATCCGCTTAATAGACGGCGCAATAGGGTCTCATCCACTAAAAAATGCGGGAAATCAACAACTCCAATATATTTATGCCAATATATATATATATTGCTATTATATATAATACCAATTTCACTGTTTATGAAATATTCGCGGTGTATGTTTTTAATAAATAACATCCGTTTACTAACGACGCATAATGTCTATTTTAACAATCAATAGATATCAATCATCATTCAAACATGCATTCAAATATTTTAAATCTAACTATTTAAAATAAAAATCGAAACTGATTCGATTGAGTGAGAAGTTCTCACCTTGATTTCAATTCCGTTTTAGCGATTTATTTCGAATAAAAATTAAACGGACGTTTAATTTTACCCAAAATTCTCACTAACTCCAAACGACTCCAATCAAATTCCATCGCGTAGTGCTCGTCCATACGATTCCAACGCAACTGGTTTCGCGCGTTTTCGACCTCGTATGAAAAAGTTATGCATTTATGAAGTTTGTACACGATTTTTATATATAATATTTACAACAATTCTTTAAATTTAAACCTACAACTCATCTCAGCCCTTAGATCCATTATCTCCCCATCACAGCCGCACATTTATTTCTTCCATCTCCCTCACGTAACTCCTACAGGCCGCACACACACATGAACCCATTAGTCGAAACTAGGGTTGAATTATACTTCCTCCACGACGAACTTGAACGCGATCAGGTAGCTCCATGTCGAAGCCCTCACCCAACACTCCACTCGGCTGCAACCTTGCTCAACTCGGTCAACCCATGAGCATAGAAAAACGTGCACAGCTGGCCACGAACGCGGGTGCTTTGACGAAGATCCGTAGCTCCAAATGCGATCTCCACCGTTGAAAACGTAGATCTCGTCGTGCTCTACCACTTTGTAGTTGATAAATTCTTGAAATAATGCTTAGATTTGAAGATAATTGAAGAGAATCGAAATGAATTTCTGGCCATTGAATTCCTAGGGCCGGCTGCAGTTTTAGATTTAGGGTTTTTTTATTTTTATTTTTATTTTTGTGAGGGTGGTTGGTCTATTTATAGGAAAACGAACGACACTATTCATCCGGAAATTCCAAACTCCGATTTACGCGCCGAAACTGACGTTTCTAGGGTTTACCCCGCGTTCCGGACACAATGGAATAGGTCTCGATAGCTAATTCGGTCATCTGTACGAGTTATGACTATAAACGTTCAATTTAAATTAAACCAATTTAAATCGATTTCTAGGCATTTTAATTCGTACCGGACAAACGGTAAATCCAATTGACACGAAATTTGAAACCTTACAATAATATCACATTACGGATCCGATGAAACTAGTTTCGTCGAAATCCGAGACTTTTTGAAAAATGGCTATTTTAACTCGCCAAATTAAAATTAAAAACAATTCGATGCGTTTCGAGCTGCCACGCTCAAACGATAACTCCGATTGACACGAAAATTGAAATCCGGTAATAACTAACTATTACGGATCCAATGGAACTGGTTTCGTTCAATTCTGAGACTGTTCAAAAATTGACTATTTTCACTAGTCGATTTTAATATTAAAATATTCAATTTTCACAAATTAACTTTTAATTCGATTTTAAAAGTTCTAAAATATCATTCTAACTTCAATATGATAAAATAAAATTTTACAAATCATTTTCAATCATATTTAACTCGATTTTCAATTATTTCCATAATTTAACATATTAAATTATTGATTTAATTATCCAATTAAATCCAATTATTCAAAATAAAATTTATTCGACTTATAAATTCACTTATTAATATTTAAAATTAATTAAATATTCAAATTTTAATAAATTAAAATTCTGGGTCGTTACAATCTTCCCCCTTAAAAGAATTTCGTCCTCGAAATTTACAAGTAAGAAAAGTTATAGAATCTATTAATTTTCCAAAATCCATAGTCAAACTTCTTACAATAACTTTACTAAGTTTTCGAATCATACTTAGTTATCTTTTCAAAAACACCTGCTATTTTTTAACTTTCAACTCCAAATCAAAGTTAAAGTTTTCAAAATTTTCCAATTTTCTCAAATTTTTTCTAGCGCCTTAAATTTTCGGAAAAATTCGCCATAGTCTCCTTTGCGCGGCTCGATCCGAAAAAAAAATGATAGTATATATATCACAAATATACATCTCATCAAGTAATGAGGCATCCCGAAGGGAAAAAGTATAAAAGTACGGTATGTAATCCGAGATATGTACCTTATATTTTATTAGCGAGCATATACGGCTAATATAGCGCGAAAGCAAGCTCCAAATGCGAAGCAAACGCGATCCGCACCTACTAAACACTCAACAAACAACATGAGAACATGCATATAGGCAAATAGTATCGATATACAACGTATAGCAACATAATAACTATATATGCCACATAGCAATGCATTCAATAGCAATATATATTCAACCATCAACCAACTAAATATTCATTTATATTCTCATCAATATTCAATGAATTGGGTTTTCAATTGAATCACATTTGACTCATTAATAGTGGATGTTTTTACTAACATTCATTCTTAATTAGTTTATATTCACTAATTCATATTCAAGTTGGTTCACTTCCAAATCAAATTCAATTCTATTTAAGATTCATTTAACTTGAAATTGAATTCCAATTACTTTAGCTTTCAATTTCATTAACACTTAATGAATTATATACAATCAACTAACAATCATATAACAATCAATGTATATTAATTACAACCAAATTCCTTTGCTTATCAATTGGTTTAATTAATTGATTTTCTTTCAATTATTCAACTTCCAGTAACATTAGATTTTAATGAATTAACACTTATTCATTATTCCATATCAACTTAATTTACATTCCATTGATTAACATTTAATCCATTCATTCAATTCAATTACAAAAGTTGAATTTCATTTACATAACTTAAGTTATATTCCATTTAACTTTAAATTCACTTTACTTATTTACAACTCATATTCATATAGTTTCACTTCTTATATAAATGTTTATTTCACAATTGTAAATCACTTTAATTATAATTCAATTCTTATAATTCATTTGCTTATACAATTATTCTTCAATTTAGATTATTCAAACAACTAACAATCAACTTATATACACTTTAATAATTCTGAAAAATTATTTCTTTATATATAAAATATAATCAAGGCAAAATTATTTCATTTACCCAATATAAAACAATATCGTGTCGGTTTACCTTGTTTAAGAGTTTAGAAACCCCTTTCTACGATAGTTAGCTAGACTACATCGACCGAAATCTATAAACAATCAACCGATAAGTCAACACAATACAAAACAATTTATATTCACTAACAAATACGCTCTCATAGCTATTATTACACTCAAACTCATTCTAGAGCACTACTGACTCTATCTCTAATGAGTAATACCCAACAGAACCATGGTTGTCGCTTAACCATATGCTCTGATACCACATTGTCAGGACCCGATTCTTCTTCTTCCGAAAATTCAACATCGATACTCACTATATCGACTGCCGAGCAATCGAACGACGGAAAACCGAACACTGAGGGTTTAAGAAGAAGAAAAGAAAGAAGAAGAAGAGAGAAGAAATAAAAAATAGAGAGAAAAGAAAATAGAAAGAAAATAGAACATAGAACGGAACAGAAAACAACAGAACAACAATATCAGAATCTCACAATTCGCAGCGGAACAACATATAATAATAAATGAATAATCTTTAAACAAAGAACTATATCAGTTATTACATTACATCACATTTCATTCCATCATATCATCAGAGTGTACAACAACAAACAACATCAAATAGTGCAGCGGAAAAAGAAATACTATATAGTAGTAATGCGCCATGCCATCCATCTTGCCTCCAGCAACTCCAGAATATCCTGATAAACCTTAACTCTTGACTGCCCGTGTGGAAATTGGTGGGCACCCAGAGTTTAGGAAGGAAAACAATAAACTCCGAGTCAGTCATGTGACTGGTGTGAGAACTCAAAACAGTTTATTTATCTTTGAAAACAAAATAGAGGAATATTTTTAAAGTCAATTCGCAATGCTTTTAAAAATGAGACTACCATAAGACCTCCCACCACACACACAATGCAAACGCAGACTTGGAGGAGATTTCTTCTTATGTTAGTCAAAGATGCTTGATACGCATTAAAATCAAATCAATTTTGATATTATTATTAGTGCATAGTGTAGAAGATATTTCAAAAGTAGAATATAAATCTTAGCCAGCATAGGTACCATTATATTATGCCTACTATAGCTACTTCCTGAGGAAGCAGGTTCTACAACTAAAACCATACAAGATCGTATTGTTTCTTTGGATTTCCAACGAATGATCAGGCCAAGGAACTTCCCATTTCCACATGAGAATGCCTCTGGATGGACATCCCCGAGAACCAAACCGGATCTCTACCAACACAAGGCCGGGTTACCCCTAACTGAGTAACAACTGACCGAATATGCCATCCCCCGGTCCTTTGGGACCTTTCACCGAGCGCTCGCAATCAATTCACACAATCATAAAGTGTTTTCAACATGAGTAAGTATCTGGGCTCCATACCATGATACCACCCTTTTCCAGAAGGAAATGCACATATCCTAAAGTGCGCTACCCCTCATAACCTTGCCGCATCTTTCATGTTTTGACCATTCCCGAGGTGTGAGGCTCGACGAAGTCACGTCAACAAAAACATACTTTATACAAAAGCCATGCTTTGGGTCAACAAATGATCATAGAAATGATCACCAAGATAGACGATCAAATAAATGATCCTATCACAAATAATCAACACAATGATCATTTCACAGCAACACTCAGCATGTCACATTACCAAATTGGCAATATATCGCTGATAACCTTCAACTACATAACCTCTGAGCTCGTACGTCTCAGAGAAGGGTGTTAAGCTAAAAGAATAAATTCTCCGCCACCAACAGAAATATATTTGAATGAAATTGGCTTTATATCTCAATTTGTAATGTCAGACATACAATCCATACAAGTCTGTTCCGGGATCGAACAAAACCGAAGGCACTTCTCACGAAGCCCTTGCAATCCGGGTATTCACAATCCCGATCGAATTTCCCATCACTTAGGAAATCTCTATACCAGGAGCTACCCAGTGCAGAGACAATCGATAGGTCATCCTATCGCTTTCGCAAATACTCGGTCTTCAATACCGGTCATCAAATGCAATTCATAACGACGTATCACATATTCGGAATGGGTTATACGACCCCATGGTCCTTTCCCGGTTAACCCGAATATTGAGCGCTTATTCAAAAATAAGTGTGGCATTCAAATTCAAACAATTCACATCAATTACCCATTCAAAGGGAAATATTGATAGTCGGTTATTGAACTATCAATGGATATGCACAACATCACCAGATTCCAAATAATTTTCCAAATTATTTATTTTCCAAAATATCTTTACAAGATATATTATTTCCAATACTTCAAAAATAAATCAATATTTATTTTTAAACAAATTCCTTTTACATTCATAAATTCCATAGTGAATTTATATTTCACAATATATATGAATAAACAATTTCAATTATTCATTTCAATTTATCTTCAAAAAGATAAATTCTCAAAACATTCACTTTTTTTTTTGGAAAACATCTCCATACTTATTTAATAAGTAATTCTCAAATTTTATTTATTTTCAACACTTGGAAAATATTCAATATACTTAAATCGAAATTAAGTATATATTTCATTCTTTAAGGAAATCATTCTCTTAACATATTTATTTGGGCCAAAACGAATGTTACGTAAAACATCGTTACGATAACCCAAAATCACTAGTATAGGGATTCGAAATTAAAATAGATATATAAATCCCAATACTATACAAAACATTTCCTTTCGGAAATCATTTACTATAACAACAGTGTTATAGTCCACCATTTCCTTCTATTTCTCGAAAACATCTATTTCAACAATAAATGTCGAAATCTATGGTTTCGAATCTCAGCACATTTTAAAACATCGTTAGATCGTTTTAATTTCTGTTTAAAATATCACATTCTAAACATTTTCTTTAACATATTATTCACTATTCAAAAACGTGAATATACTACGTTAACAATTTTCATCATTTCTATACATTTTATTTCCAAGGCTTATTCACAGTCAAAACGTGAATATAACTCCATTAATAGGTTTCAACAATTTACTTATCAAAATAAGTCATTGCGAATTTATAAAACAACGTTTATAAATTCTATTTCAATTTATTTTATATCAACTCCTTTTATAAATTCCTTTATTAACCTATTCAATTTATAACTCAATTGTAAACCAAAGGTCTATATTTTAAGTTAAACACTTAAAATTTATTTGTTTACTAAATCGTTCCTTTAAACTTCATAATTATAAATCTTATAACTTACAAGATTCGTTTACTTACCCAAATATATCCTTTAATAACTTCACGAAATTCATAAATCTTATTATTTATAAATTTCACTTATAACTTCACCATTTATAATTTTATAAATTCCATTCACTTATGCAATTCATTTTCACTTCATTCAAACACTTATAAAAACTCGTTTTATAATTCAAATATTTTCATTTATAAATTATCAATTTATAAATCTTTTTATATAAATCAATTCATACTATTATTTTAAAACATCTTTAATCTCCTTTATAATTTCACCCTTCTCTTGATTTATAAAATAATCAAATTTTATAAATCCTATATTTAAACTTTTCACAATAAATTCAGAAATCCCGTTTTAACTATTTTATAAAATCTTTAGCCTCATATTTTCAAAAATCAACTTTGAAATCCCTTTTAAAAATCCCAAAATTTGGTCCAATGATGCTACATACCAAATAGTCAATCACGACTACAACGATATCATATATCGATATGATAATCAATCAAATATCAAAATATTCAAAATCAAATAAATACTGTTGAGGAATCCAGTTGGATCCCTCCAACCTGTTTTCCTGCATCCACAAACATTAGCACAATACCAATTTCGCTCCAGTACGAAATTATCGCGGTATATGGGAGTTAAAATATTATCCGCTTAATAGACGGCGCAATAGGGTCTCATCCACTAAAAAATGCGGGAAATCAACAACTCCAATATATTTATGCCAATATATATATATTGCTATTATATATAATACCAATTTCACTGTTTATGAAATATTCGCGGTGTATGTTTTTAATAAATAACATTCGTTTACTAACGACGCATAATGTCTATTTTAACAATCAATAGATATCAATCATCATTCAAACATGCATTCAAATATTTTAAATCTAACTATTTAAAATAAAAATCGAAACTGATTCGATTGAGTGAGAAGTTCTCACCTTGATTTCAATTCCGTTTTAGCGATTTATTTCGAATAAAAATTAAACGGACGTTTAATTTTACCCAAAATTCTCACTAACTCCAAACGACTCCAATCAAATTCCATCGCGTAGTGCTCGTCCATACGATTCCAACGCAACTGGTTTCGCGCGTTTTCGACCTCGTATGAAAAAGTTATGCATTTATGAAGTTTGTACACGATTTTTATATATAATATTTACAACAATTCTTTAAATTTAAACCTACAACTCATCTCAGCCCTTAGATCCATTATCTCCCCATCACAGCCGCACATTTATTTCTTCCATCTCCCTCATGTAACTCCTACAGGCCGCACACACACATGAACCCATTAGTCGAAACTAGGGTTGAATTATACTTCCTCCACGACGAACTTGAACGCGATCAGGTAGCTCCATGTCGAAGCCCTCACCCAACACTCCACTCGGCTGCAACCTTGCTCAACTCGGTCAACCCATGAGCATAGAAAAACGTGCACAGCTGCCACGAACGCGGGTGCTTTGACGAAGATCCGTAGCTCCAAATGCGATCTCCACCGTTGAAAACGTAGATCTCGTCGTGCTCTACCACTTTGTAGTTGATAAATTCTTGAAATAATGCTTAGATTTGAAGATAATTGAAGAGAATCGAAATGAATTTCTGGCCATTGAATTCCTAGGGCCGGCTGCACTTTTTGATTTAGGGTTTTATTTTTATTTTTTATTTTTGTGAGGGTGGTTGGTCTATTTATAGGAAAACGAACGACACTATTCATCCGGAAATTCTGAACTCCGATTTACGTGCCGAAACTGACGTTTCTAGGGTTTACCCCACGTTCCGGACACAATGGAATAGGTTTCGAAAGCTAATTCGGTCATCTGTGCGAGTTATGGCTATAAACGTTCAATTTAAATTAAAACGATTTAAATCGATTTCTAGGCGTTTTAATTCGTATCGGACAAACGGTAAATCCAATTGACACGAAATTTGAAACCTTACAATAATATCACATTACGGATCCGATGAAACTGGTTTCGTCGAAATCCGAGACTTTTTGAAAAATGGCTATTTTAACTCGCCAAATTAAAATTAAAAACAATTCGATGCGTTTCGAGCTGCCACGCTCAAACGATAACTCCGATTGACACGAAAATTGAAATCTGGTAATAACTAACTATTACGGATCCAATGGAACTGGTTTCGTTCAATTCTGAGACTGTTCAAAAATTGACTATTTTCACTAGTCAATTTTAATATTAAAATATTCAATTTTCACAAATTAACTTTTAATTCGATTTTAAAAGTTCTAAAATATCATTCTAACTTCAATATGATAAAATAAAATTTTACAAATCATTTTCAATCATATTTAACTCGATTTTCAATTATTTCCATAATTTAACATATTAAATTATTGATTTAATTATCCAATTAAATCCAATTATTCAAAATAAAATTTATTCGACTTATAAATTCACTTATTAATATTTAAAATTAATAAAATATTCAAATTTTAATAAATTAAAATTCTGGGTCGTTACAGCTGGTTTCTATCGAATACATTTCTTTTTGGTGGTGGAGAATTTATTCTCTTAGCTTAACACCCTTCTCTGAGACGTACGAGCTCAGAAGTTATGTAGTTGATAGTTACGAGTGATACATTCCCAATTTGATGATGTGGCATGTTGAGTGCTGCTGATCATTTGTTGATCAAAGCATAGCTTTTGTGAAAAGCGTAGCTTTGTGGACGAGACCTCATTAGGACCTCACAACCCGAAAATGGACGAAATAGGAAGGATGCGGCAAGGTTATCGGGGGTAGCGTCCCTTAGGGTATGCCCATTTCCTTCTGGATAAAAGTGATATCATGGTATGGAGCGCAATACTTAACTTATGTGGTTATGCAAATTTATTGCTTTGTGGTTGTTGTTGTTGGGGCCCCGGATAAAGGTCGGTTACAACCGGGGGATGACATACTCGTATCAGTAGTTACCTTGTTACAGAGGCAACCCGACCTTGTGTTGGCAGAGATCCGGTTAGGTTCTCGGGGTGTCCCTCCGTAGGCATACCCATGTGGCATAGGAAGTTCCTTAGCCCGACCATTTGTTGGAAATCCAATCACCAATACGGTTTTAGTTGTAGAACCTGCCATTTAACATGGTAACTATAGTAGGCATACTATAATGGTACGTATGCTGGCTAAGATTTGTCACGACTCGATTTTTCCGATGCCCGAAAAATCGAATCATGAGGGTTAAAGAAGAAGATGTAGAATAAGAAAATAGAAAACAACATCAGAATCTAACCATCGCAGCGGAATAAAATATAATAGATAATAAATGATCTTTACGCAGAAACAAATATATCTGTTTATACATTACATCAACAAAATACATCGTCAGAGTTCAACAACATCAATAACATACAACTGGACAGTCATATAAACTTGCCCTCAAGACTGCAAACACAGCAGAATAATAATCAAGTACGGAAGTACGTATCGCCATCCAGCTCGTATCCTGAGCTCCACAGCATCATATCCTGCATTCTATAATCGGTCTGACCCGAGCATTATAGTTCAACAACACCCGAGCCAGTCTGGAATACCAGCATGAGAAAATCACACTCAAATTGATTATTAAAGTTTCAAAATTCTTTTGAAAACAAAAGCATCTCGTAAAACCATGCCACAAATAAACATGTCGGGTTTTTACCTTACGATAGACAAAACACTTTTTATCAAAATCCTCTGATATTATAATAGTGTATATAGAAAGTAAAATAGAATCTAGCTGAAATGCTTGCATCTCACGTTTCAACAATAGTTGGGCACAATCAAAACCGTACAGGCGCGTAGGGAGAATGGATTTCCAACTAATGACTAGGCACTGGGGTGCCACCTGTCACAGTACGTGGCCTAGATCACCGTACCGAGGATTACTCCCAATCCCCTGCAACATAAGACCGGGACTACCCCTTACTGGATAATCCCGAGTAAGATCACCCCACGGTTGGGATCAACAACCACACCATTAAGCCGAATAAAAGGGACATCTAGACAGGGATGACCTCACCTAATGGGCGCTACCCACCTAGCCTTGCTGCATAACCCTTGATTTCCAGTCATTCCCGGTTGATGAGGCTTGAGGCTAAGCATTACCTTTAGAGAACTCATCTCTTAGAATGCTCATCGTCCACCTGACAATGTTCTGAAAACATTCAATCCATACAAGTCCGCCCCGGGTTTGGACGGAACCGAAGGCACTACTCCTACTACATCTATTTTGGAATCATCCTCAAGATTAGTAGCGACTAGCCCTTGCACTTCGCTGCTCCATCTTCGACTCTGAACTCTTGTATTCCATACGAAAACGTACAAACCGGATCGAAGTGGTTTTCGAGAAATTAATCCCGATCCCGGTCTCTTCGAAACGATCAGCACATTGGCCAATATTGATAGTCGGTTATTTAACTATCAATTAACATTCATAAACAACCATCCAACATAAATAATTTCACCAAATTATTTATTAATCTCAAAATATCTTCACAATATATATTTCCACTTTCCAACCCTTTTGAAAACAGTTTTTAAACCATCTTCCTCTCACGGAATACATTTTCCAAATATTTTCTACTTCCACTGAAATCACCAAGTACAAATTATTTAAAACACTTATTATAAAATATACTTTAAAACATTTAAATTAAAATTTACTTTAATACTTATTCAACTATATATACTTTAAGAATATTTAAAGTAAAACTACTTTGTACAATATAAAACTGAATTTCTAACTTTTAAAACATAATACCAAGTCACCTTTAAATAATTACTACTATAATAAATTTGAAAAATACTTACCTTAAAATTTAAACATTTGGGGATAATAAATTTTCTAAAACAAGCTTTTTAAAACAACATTAAAGCTTTTAACTTATATTTAAAAAATTTCTTTGGAAACGTACTTGGCTATCCAGGGAAACATACTTCTCTTCACATCTTTTAAAAATAATTCACCATTTATTTTTAAACAAATTTACCCATTCCTTTAATAAATTCCCACCGTGAATCTATTCTTCCAAATATCCACTGATATATCACTTTACTTTTATAAACCCCGTTTAAAATTCCAAAGTCTCACTTCTCTTTTTAAAATTCCAAATTTAAACACTTAAATTAATTTTCAAATTGATTTCCAGTTTACTCCATTTTGAAATAAATTTCTTTACTTACTCAATTTATTCAAAACCCGTTACCTTCAGATTTTATTTCTTAATTATGATTTAAAAACTTTTAACTAAAAACACCAATTTTTGATTTCCCAAGTTCCTTCTTAATTCTTTTAAATAAATTCAAACCTTTAATTTTAAAATAAATTATTTCATTACTTCCAATAATATCTCTTTAAGTTTAAAATTCATTCTCTCTCTGTTTATTCAGAATCTCTTTTCCATACTCGGAATTTATTAATTAAGATTTAAAGTCACTTTTATTCTGTTCCAATTCATTCTTAGATTTATTCAGATACTCTAAAATTATTTTACTAAAAAATCCACTCCTTTATTTTCTTTTCAAAAATCCATTTTTATAGATTTGATAACTCGGTATACCGAAATATATTAACTCAAACCATAGCATCCAATATAATTCATCACATGATATCAAATAATCATAACAGAGAATATTAAATAATCTAAATAAATTTTTAAGGAATCCAGTTGGATCCCTCCAACCTGTTTTCCTGCATCCATACACGTTAGCACAATACCAATTCCACTTCGAGGTGAAATATCGCGGTATATGGGGTTAATATAATATCATCCGCTATTATGCGGCGCATAGGGTCTCATCCGCTATAAAACGCGGGAAATCAATCACTCCAAATACGTATATAATATCATATAATATATCACATCCAATCAACTCAATCATTCAACAAAATATTTAAATTTAACTATTTAAATTTAAATAACCCAGATGAGTGAGATTAACTCACCTTTGTCCTTAGATTTCCATCCACTTCAACTCGACTTGATTTCCACGATTTCCATGATTTCAAACCTTGAATAACATTTTTAGTGTTTTATCAATATTTGAACACATCAACAATCTATTTCCATTTAATAGTTTAATTTATTTAGCTAGTTTTATAATAATAATTTACCAACCTAATTCACATTTGGTATAAATACCTAAGATATTATTGAAACAATAGTTCATTCACTTGATTTTAATTATGAAATAATTATGGTTGATAATGATTCCTTGAAATGGTATAATTTTTAAATAATAAATTTCTAGACATGTATTTTCTGAAATAAATTGTTTCATCACTTCTTTATCATTCTAAACAAATTTTAAATCTTACCTATATACACTTAAATTCTAATAACATAAAATCCTTCAACCCTATTAAATTAAAACACAATTTTTATATATTTTTTCTAACTGTAATACTCTTTTCTATAATATATTCTCTGTACCATAAAATATGATTTAAAGTTTCTTTCTTCAATTTTACAGTAAGCAAAAATATAATTATATCTGAACCCATCCAAAATATATCTCTATGTTATTATTATTTTTAAAATCTGTAAGTGTAAATAATTATTAAGTCAAAATTAAAATGGATAATACCTCACTGCTCTCCTCCTCCAGCCTCATCACTCGCACACGAACACCCTATAGCGTCGATGTTCCCTTTTATCCATGCGCGACCCAAGACACGCGACCCTATCTCCTAGCCCAGATCGAGACTCCCGCCTTCACTCACTCAAACGTGACCCCCACTGCCTCACCTTGCATTCATCGCCACGCTCCGACTCATCACTACGCTTCCGGACAATCTCGAACTTGCTCAGTCTCCTCATCCACGAGTGCGAACGTGAACTTGCTTGCTGACTCGATTTCGACGGAAGACGATTGGGGAGATTGCCAATGAATTGGATTTGATTGCCTGAAAGGAAGAGAGAAGGGATTTCAATTTGATTTAGGTTTCGTTTTTGATTTCGGTCACCATTTTTTCATTTTTTTTCATTTTTTATGATCGTACTGCCTTTTTTTTCGATTTTAAGTTTAACGAGCTGCTCTATTTCCAGATGAAGAAGAAGTAACGCAACATATAATTGAAGAGAGTAGGCTAGCGTACAAGTTAAGCCTAAGAAGTGTAGGTCGGTAGATGTTGACTTTTATAAATTATATTTTATTTATAACCAAAATATCTCGTATTGTAATAACCTTAAATTCCGAACTCCTATCGAGGCGTGCCGCCTGGCATTCCTAATGTTATACCCCTATTCGAACGCAAAGGGATAAGTTTCAAGGCTTCACTCGATTGTATGTGGAATATAGCTTTTCAAATCAACTATTTAAATTAGATTAAATTAAATTATTCTAGGCATTTTCAGATCGTACGACCAAACGGTAACCCTAAATATTATGAAATTTGAAATCCGACAATAATACACTATTACGGAACCAATTGAACTGGTTTCGTTGAAATCAGAGACTGTGCCTCGGAAGACTATTTTTAAACGTCAATTTAAATGATATAAATTCAAAACTGAACAAAACACTTCCAAATTCAATTTTAACACTTTTACTATCTTCAGTATTATCAATATAAAATTTACAAGCCTTCAAATTATTTTTAACAGGCTTAAAACAGAAGATTCAATAATTTATCCAATTTCAGTTTATTAAATCCAATAACTTAATTGCTAAATAATAATAATATTTGAATTTAAGTTAAAAATTAACTTTTAAATATTTAAAATCAATTAAATATCCCAATTTAAATTGTCTAAAATTATGGGTCGTCGCAAGATTAATATTATACTTGCAAATGTTTTCTGCACTATGCACTAATAATAATATCAAAAGGATTTTCGCGTATCAAGCATGTTTAACCATCATAAGCAGAAATCTCCTCCAATTGTGCGCTTGTAGTGTGTGTGTGCGGGGAGGCCTTATGGTAGTTTCATTTTCCAAAAAGCATTGTGGATTTCAATTTTAAATTCATTTTTTTTGTTTTTGTGTAAGATAAACTATTTTTATTTTCTCATACCAGTCCCTTGACTGACTTGGAGTTTATTGTTCCCTTTCTAAACACTGGATGCCCACAATTTTCCACGCGGGCAGTCTAGAGTCAGGATTTTCTGACAATCAAATAGTATGTGTAAATTCGATAGCATCCAGCCTTTAGATTTGGCGATCGCATTTGTTTCTCTGGGATTGGAGTTTCTTAATACAAGATGATGGTGATTCGAGCTTGAAGTTTAGAGCTTTGGAAATTGGAGATGCAGTTGTTATGATCTTTTGGAAGACCATTTGGTGCTATATTTCCGCTGCTGTTCTTCCGTTGTTACCTTGTATCTCTGATATTGATAATCATTTGTATCAATGTGTTGTATATCAATAGAGTTATTCATTTGTTTTCCGTTGTGTTGTTGTACTTAATGTGTTATAAGCTCCGGCGAACCAGATTCGACGTTTGAATCAATGGCATTTGAATACAAGTGATGTATTTGGTGTCGATTTTTGAAGGTTGAGTCAGGATCGTTTCATTTGGTATCAGAGCTAAAAGTTGAGTAAATTTTTTAGCTTAGGAGTACAACACAGTAGGTGACTCATTAGAGATAGGGATATAAATGCCCTAGAATGAGTATTCCCTAAGATATCCGTCAGTATGCCTCAGTAAATGCTCTTACTATTCACTGATAGTGAGTATGAGTGCAAAAAGAGGACGAGGTAGAGGACAGAGGAGTATCATTGCAAATGGTCAATACCATGCAACAATGAAAACAACTTTCTCTATCAATCTCTTTGATCATCGTTCACTTTCGATTCTTTGATGGCTTCCAGGCAGCTACAAGAAGAAGCTTCGCTGTGGTGGTGGCCCTACGAATCTTTGTTTACATTATAGAAAAGTTTCTATTTTGTATTCTCTTCGTTAGTTACCTATCAGCTTTTCATTTTAACTTTAATAAATTTGAAATTTTATTTGAAATAATTGGTTAATAAATTGAATTAAAATGCATCGACAAATCGATTTTGGTTAAAACCAAACTTCGGGAAATTTTGTTGTAATTTCTTGTGTGAATCCAAATCCGAAGTGGGACTAGCCAGTGTATATTTTGGGGTATTCTGACCTGAGTTGAGTATCCATTTGTCTATCCTTTGGGGTTCCGAGATATTCTACAAATGGTTAAATTATCCCTTCAAACTAACCAATGCCCTTGCATATTTGTAGACCGGATGACCCAAGTATATTCGTAAAATATTGAATGAGTTCATTCTTATAATTATTGACGATATTCTGATTAGGTAAACTAAATGCAGAATAGATATTCAGTTTGATCTGGTAAAACATTCTTCATCTATTCTTTGTTGTCTCCCTATCTAGCAAATTTTGGGGACGAAATCTTCTTAAGGAAGGAATTTGTAACATCGCCGTTTTTAAATCAAATCTAATTAGTAATTAATTCAAATTTTGGAATTAAATTGTGAATTAATTTGATATTTTCCAAATTAAATAAGATATATGCTTATTTATTTATATAAACTGATAGTAATTTGAAATTTGAATTTGAAATTTTCCAAAATAAATAATATATGTTGTTTATTAATATATATGTATATAAATTGATTTTAATTGAATTTTGATTTGGAAATTCAAAAATAAATATCTTATTTATTTTATATTTCAAAGGAATTAATACATACATACATACATATATATATATATATAAAGTTGGTTTGTAAAATGAGATTTGAATAAAAGATTTGAAATACTTTTCTTTTATATATAGTTAGTATATATGTATAAATAAATAACAAGCTTTAATATATATAACTTTTGGAATAAATATGGTTTGTATGATTTAAATAAAATTTGATAAACAGGTTTAATGTACATTTTCTTTTAGAATGTAGATTGTATGTATGTATGTATGTATGTATATATATATATATATAACATGTAAAACACATAATACAAATTTATTTACTTAAAATATAATAGTTTGAAAATGAATAAAAGGATTAAATACTTATTTTAAATTTATAAATAAACAAGAAAACATATTACCTAAATTTAAATAATTAATAAAAATATAAGTTAAGGGTTTCAACCTAAAATTACTCGTTTTTAACTAGCGTAAGTTAAAAAGAATAAGCACTAACAAGTGGAAGCATAATATAACTTGAAATTTACAAGCGGAAATTTTTTTTTTTAATTTAATTATATAATAATATACATTAGTGAGATATCAGGCTAAAGTATATTTTATCACATCTTCTTTCATCTTCACTTATTCAAACAAAACCTGAGAAAAAAATTCAAAGAATCAATTCAACACAAAGCAAACCAAACCCAAAACTAGTAGATCATCTCGAACTTGAAAATCCAAACCAAAACCAAAGATTAAAAAAAAAAATCAAAAACCTGGAAACAAGATCCAGATCGAACAAAAGTAAAAGAAGATCAAAAAAGAAATTAAACTTCAGTTTCAACCTGAAACAACTAATTCAAACTCAACATCAGCAAATCAAGTAGCAGATTCAACTCAATTCTAGATCAAAGCAAATACAAGTTTCCAGATCAAATACAACTACCAGATTTTTCAAAATCTACTTCCAGGCCTTGTCTACCTCTGTTATCATCAAACAGGTGAGCAAACCACCCTTGTAAATTCTTAAAGCTTGTTATATCTGATTAACGTGTGGTGATCTTTGAAGTATGACATGAATTAAGAGGTGCATGTGGTTTAAAAAATGATTTTTATGTATATAAATGTTGTTGATATATGTATACATGTCTGGAACAAGCAAAGTATGCCTTTGTTCAGACATAACGGTTCAAAAACTTGATTCAAAAATTCAAATTATTCACCTAAATGATTTTTAGGCTTTAATCTCTAAATAAAAAGTGTTTGTATGTCTGCAACATCCTTATTAAAAATTGTTTAAAGTGAAAATATTTAGTTACTTGCTCGGAAATAAAATATTACAGTGAAGAATCAATGAATGTTTGAAATTTGATCATCAAGTTTCCATGCTTTGATTATATAATTGAATTCGTTTATGAAAATGATGAATTTTAATAATGATATGGTGATTTTTAAGATGATGGATATTGAGAATTTTTGGGTTAAAAGAAAATCGTGTTTTGACCAAATTTCGGCTATCGACGTTAAGGGGGTGGTCAAGGTCTTGGATGGAGATAGTTTGGGAACGTGTGCACGAGAAAAATGGTAGGAGGGTTCAATGTACATCGTAGTGGCGACTGGACGGCGTTGTAGAGTTTTGAGCCCTGTTGGGTTTGTCAGCATATTCGAATCGACTTCTCTGAAGTGGGTGTTTCGGGCTTGATCGCAGAAGGGGGGTGGGTGCGTGGGCCTTTGGGGAAGAGCTGGTTGGAGTATCAAAGCTCCTGGTGGTTGGGTTCACAGGTTCATTTTCGTTCTCATGTTCGATTCGATGTTTTGATGGTCGTAATTGGGTAAGGAGGCCAACGTCGACTTGTTGACGATTTGAGACTTGGCCGGAATAGCCAGTCTGGCCGTGCACGTGCACCTGTGCACGTGTATGTTTGGATAATCAAGTTATTGGGGAAGAAGGAGAGCGACTCGGGGGGAAGCTCGGGCAAGTGATGTGATGACTCGAGTATCATAGCGGGTGATTCGAATGGAGGTTTTAAAGTGTAAAATTGTTACAAAGTTTTAAAAATAAAAGAGGTAACTCGAGGGAATTTAGAATTTAACTCGGAGTGGGGATCGAGTGTTTCTTGGTTGAACTCGAAGCAAGTGTTTTAGAAGTTTTAAATTTTAAATAAAAGCAAGTTTTAAAATAAATCTAGTTTAAACCTCTTTCTTAAATAAATCTCTTTTAGATATAATAAATGTTTTATTTAACATTTGATTTAAGGAAGTTATATGATTTGTTTAACTTAGATTGGTTAAGTAATTCCTATGCTATTTTAAAACTAAATTAAGAAATGTAATTAAGTAGCTAATTAAAAAGTTAATTGTTTTAAAGATCAATCATTTTGGTTTTAAGATAATTATATATTATGTAATTATTCAATGTGACTCCTAGTTGTTTTAAAATGGAATGTGTTAATGAAATTAATTAAGTGCAATTGCTTAGTGTAATTAATAAAAGATTATTACTTAATACAATTAAGGTATAATTACTTTGTGTAATTACATTAGAGGATAGTTTATTAATTAAGATTAATTAATGTAAGTAATTAAAGGTAATTAATTACTTAAAGATAATTACTTAATTAAAATTAATTGATTAATGATTTAAAGATTGATTAATCGAGTGATTAAAGGATAATTACTCTGTGTAATTGATTTGTGATTTATTAATATAAGTGATTAGGATAATCACTTATTGAAATTAATTAAGGATAATTAATTAAATGGTAATTAATTAAGGGTTAATTAATTAATGTGATTAATTAAAAGTATTATTTAAAGGTTAATTAAATAATTAAAGGTTAATTATTTAATGATTAAAGGTTGATTGATTTATTAATTAAGGTTGATTAATTAATAATTAAAGGTTAATTAATTTATTATTAAAGGTTAATTAATTAATGATTAAGGGATAATTAATTAAAACGGTTTGTAATTAATTAATGTTAATTAACCAGGATTAGTAATTAATTCATAAGTAATCAATTTGATTTAATTAATCAGGTGATTGGTTGATCTTACTTATCAATATTTGGCTTGTATTGAATGTTTGAATTTGTTTGATATCCCTAATATGTGATACTTTGTGATATGAATTGTGTGAATTGAGCTGTGTACTGTAAATTTTTTTATCTGTGATGAATTTATATTATTTATCTGTGAATCAGTGAATGAAGATAAGTGTCATAGGATTATACCGCTTATCAATATTGATGTGTTTGGATCTGTGATGATTGATGATATTGTATTGTTGTGTGTAAAACCCCTGGACTACACCACACACAAAAATATGGATTGCACGAGGAAATCGGTTAAATCACAGATATTTTTGATTTAAATATTATTTAAGAATTGAGTTTTGAATCCAAATGGTTTTGGAAATAGAATTGGATTGAATATGGAAAGCTTTTGAAAGGGAAGTTTTAAATTGAAATTTAGTTGAATATACTATATCTTGTTAAATATTATTTGAAATTATTTTGGAAACTATGGTTTGAAAAATGGTGATGCAAGTTATATATATATTATATGGTTTTTATACCATCTTTAAAGTATTTTAAAAGTATTATTTTAGAAATTTAAATTTAAACCAAGTTTATACTTCAAAGGCTATAACTTGTGCATATTTGATCAGATTTTTCTGAAATAGAAAGTATTTGTTTTCAAATGATAGTGGCTTTCATATAACGAAAGAACTTCCAGGTTTTGTTGAAAGATTTCAAGTTTGAAATGGAAATAGTTTTAAAAGCCACGAATGAATCTTTGATAAAGATTGGTGAACTTTGTTTTCAAATTGAAGTGGATCTTAAAGGTGTATATTTTGTATAAAAGATTTGGAATTGAAATAGTTTGGAAAGCTATGAATGAATCTTTGTGAAAGATTGGTGAACTTTGTTTCAAATTGAAAATGGTCTTTAACGGTGAATCTTTATTTAAAACATTAAAGTGGAAATTTGTTTAAACCATTTGAAGGAAAGGTTTTGGGTAATGAGTTGTGACTTAACTAAGATCCCATATATCCATATGGTTTTAAAATTTAGCGCTTGTTATTCGATTTAGCCGGGAGAGGACTTTGTGTCATATAACCCATTTCGAATAATGATACTATGAAATAGATAGCATTTGAAGACCGGTGATGAAGACCGATTATTTTCGAGAACGAAAGGATTACCCGTCGAATGACTCTGCATTGAGTGGCTACGATATAGAGATCTCCATATGTAATGGGGAGTCCGATTGGGATTGTGGATATGCGGAGGGTTTCATTGAAGTGCCTTTAGGTATGTCCATTTCCTTCTGGATGAAAGTGGTATCATGATATGGATCGCAGAAACTTAACTTATGTGGTTATGCAAATTTATTGCTTTGTGGTTGTTGTTGTTGGGGCCCCGGATAAAGGTCGGTTACAATCGAGGGATGGCATACTCGTGTTAGTAGTTACTAGTTACAGAGGTAACCCGGTCTTGTGTTGGCAGAGATCCAGTTAGGTTCTCGGGGCGTCCCTCCAGAGGCATACCTGTCACGACCCAAAATTCATCGTCCAAAAATCGACATCAAATACCTCACTTTTATTCGACTGCCGGAGATTCGAACGTCAAATTTCAGTTCGGATGGAGCTTATAACAATAATAGATGAATATAAAACAGCAGAAACAAAATGAATGTTAACAATAACTGTACAACATGATACAATATCCAATACAACGTCGATCTCAAATATCGGAGTGATACATATGATACAACAATAATACGATAACAGAAACTTCAACAAGTTCCCAACATACTTCAAAAGATTTCCTAATCCAAAGCTCCCAGAAGACTTCAAATCCAAGTTAGCTCCAATATACGAAAAATCTGCTACTAGGATGCCCGAGTAAAAATTATGGGCACCCAGAGTTTAGGAAAGAAACAATAAACTTCAGGTCAGTCATGGGACTAGTATGAGTAAACAAAAAAAGTTGCTTTCAAAGAAAGTAGATTTATAAAAGAATTTTCGGTATGCTTTTAAAAATGGAACTACCATAATACCTCCCGCCACACACACAATGCAAACGCAGAATTGGAGGAGATTTCTTCTCATGATAGTCAAATATGCTTGGTACGAGGAAATTTCTTTAATATTATTACTAGTGAATAGTGTAGAAAGCATTTCGAAAATAGAATATTAATCTTAGCCAGCATAGGTAACATTATATTATGCCTACTATAGCTACCACCTGAGGTGGCAGGTTATACAATTAAAACCGTATAGGGCTCGTATTGTTTCTTTGGATTTCCAACAAATGGTCAGGCTAAGGAACTTTCTGGGCCACATGGGTACTCCTCTGAAGGGACGACCCGAGAACCTAACCGAATCTCTGCCAACACAAGGCTGGGTTACCCCTAACTGGGTAACTACTGACACGAGTATGCCATCCCCCGGTTGTAACCAATCTTTATCCGGGGCCCCAGCAACAAATCACAAAGTAATATATATATATATATATATATATATATATATATATATATATATATATATATATCTGCGATATCCACATAAGTTAAGTATCTGGGCTCCATACAATGATACCACTTTTATCCAGAAGGAAATGCACATACCCTAAGGGGCGCTATCCCCAATAACCTTGTTGCATCTTTCCTGTTTTGACCATTCCGGGGTGTGAGGTTCGACGAAGTCTCGTCCACAAAGCTACGCTTTTCACCAAGCCATGCTTTGATCAACAAATGATCAACAACACTCAGTATGCCACATTACCAAGTTAGGAATATATTACTGATAACCTGCAACTACATAACCTTTGAGCTCGTACGTCTCATAGAAGGGTATTAAGCTAAGAAAATAAATTCTCCGCTACCAACATAAATGTATTTGAAAGAAATCTGCTTTATATCTCAATTGTAATGTCAGACACACATTCCATACAAGTCTGTTCTGGGTTCGAACAGAATCGAAGGCACTTCCGAAGAAGTCCTTGCAATCCGGGTATTCACAATCCCGATCTGACTTACCATCACTTAGGGAATCTCTATACCGTACCTACTTGGTGCAGAGACAATCGATAGGTCATCCTATCGTTCTCGCAAATACCCGATCTTCACCACCGGTCTTCAAATGATATCCGTAACGTCGAATCACATATTTGGAATGGGTTATACGACAGAAAGGTCCTTTCCCGGCTAAACCGAATAGTGAGTTTCAATTTTAAAAACATGTGGATATGTCGTTCACAAAAATTCACAGGTTCGATGTGGGTTTCGGATAACTAACTGAAATCCGATTCCCTGTCGCATCGAAGTTTAAATGCCGTTTTACGGGCAACAGGGTTTTCACATCAATACAGAATAAATCACAATTACGGGACAGTACATAGCAATCTACATCACACATTATCACAAACAGAACAGAAATATCAATATAGTGCAAAGCAATAGTTAACTATTTTCCAATGTGCTTTAAATAAATTTACCACACAATTATTTGTAGTGATGTTTAAATCAATGATTAAAATTTGGATAAATAAATTAAATCTTGATTCACTCGATTTATTGTTTCATAATTATTATTTAATTAACCGCCAATTTTGATTAGTCGACTTTAATTTATCTGAATAACAAATTCTTAATTTACGAATTAATTTGAACACTTAATTGTTTATTAATCAATTTAATTCCAATTGTAAATCATTCATAAATTTTTTTTAAAATTATTTGTTAATATAAATTATTTACCATAATTATCTTTTGAAAATCTGCTTTATACTTTTAAAAATCAATTTATTGTACATGGAAATTTTTAATGTAAATTAACTTCAATGATTTGGGCTTAACCCATTTTAAGGCCGCCCGAGCAAAACATGCTAATGACTCAAGCCAAACTCGAGTTTCCCAGTAATTTCCCCGCGTCTCTTCCCTTTCTGCCCCGCGTGCCTGTGCAACTTCTTTTTTTTCTTAAGTACAAACTGGTGAAATAACTTCATTCAAAACGCGAGCACCCCCGACACGAGACCGTCCCCGTGCACTTCCCAAACCTTCCCCGAAGCAAATCATGCAATTTTCTCGAGTTTGAACTCGAGCTTCCTATCAGCAAACCCACTGATACCCAAAAACGACGTGCACGTGCATGAAGTGGCGCCGCGACTTCGGTGATCGCCACGATCATCGGCAAGTTGTAAAATCCACACCAACGCGAAATCGAACCTCAATTTGACCAAAGAAACTCGAAATCAAAATCTCACTACTTCGTCGAACTGTAAACTCGAACGTTTCAGAGAAACTCGCCTAGTTCTCCTCGCACATCCCACTAGAAAATTCGCGACTTCGGCCATAGCACGACAACCCATCAAGCAACCTTCCAACAGAATCATATGGCACTCGATCGCTTATCGAAATCACACTGGCCTCGATTACTAACCGGTCCTGAAAACTCGAACTAACCCTAACTTTGATTCGATCCATCAATCTACGCAATGAAAAATTTTTCTGATAATTTTCTCGAGATCACTGGTGTCCAAGCTTGCTTCAAACCAATTTTCATCAATTTACATTCAATTGATCATTGGCACAAGGAAATAGAACGAAATTTGTTCAAAGGGGAACTGCTCTTGAAACATTTAAATAAAAATCATCATATTAATTTTAAAAATCATAACTTTGTATGCTTATTCGAGTTACATAATCGAATCACTAATTTAAAACATTTGATTTCTTCATAAAAATTTGTTTGTACTGTAAAATTTTGATTACAGAGGCAAACCCTTCATGTTCAAGCTAAAAGCAAATTTTAGCTCATAGATGAGATTTAAACAAACCTATTTGTTGAAGATTAAAATATATCAGAGATTTGGAAAGTGAAATCTAGAGTTTTTTTTTTCTTTTGAACAAATATGTATCCTGTTCAAACAACAGAGAAGAACAAAGTAACCTATATATGCACAGGGTTTTATTCAAAGATCAAACAGATACATTTCTTTTTATAACAAATGAATCATCTTTACTGATTTTTAAATTAACTTAAAACTTTTAGAATTCTGTTTACTCACTTGAAATTATTTGGAGACAAAGAACACTTTTGTTTTGTTTAGAAAATCTGCAGATTGAATCTTCTTTTCTTTTTCTCTTAAGTAAATGCCTTTTAACTTGAATAAAAAGTGATGTTTGCTTTTCTTTTTAATTTCTGTTTCTTTGCTAAGATTTGTTGAACGAACTAAAGCAGAGACTATTGATGTATATATAAAAGATGGTGTGTAAACTAAGGTATGGGCAAGTACAGATTTAAGATATATAAAAGAAAAACAAACCATGCTTTAATCACTGATATGATTTTTGTTCATGATGGACAGTAATAGCATTTAATGAAAGCATGTAATGTATGTTCATTGCTCCCTTGTATACTTACAACAAATCTTACTTTATTATATTTTTTTGTAAGTACTGTTTTCTTTATTTATTTTATAGTTTATTTCTTTCTTTGTTTATGGGCTGAATACTATCTTCTTTCTTGTGATGTGGATGAAGTTTTATTGTAATATGTTGTTTGTAGTTTTTATAAGTACTAAGTTTATTTTACAGTTCTTTTTTTTTCTCTTTTTTATATTTATTTCATGCAAGTTCATGTGTATGTCATATGTCATTTTATAACTATACAAATTTTATTACAAACATACATTTTATTAATTTTTTTAATTTTAATTTAAGGTTTAGCTATTAACATGTAATTTATCACATATATTTATTTTATTGTTAAAAAAAAATTCTTGCTTGTTATATGTTCTTTTCCTTTTTTATTCTTATTATTATTTATTTAAACTTAACTATCAATATTTATTAAATTCTATACATCTTTATAATTTTAACCTTAACAATATTTATTTTTTTCTTTAAATTTCACAATTAAATTTTAAAAGTTCAAATAATTTGTCGAATTTTAAATTTACATATTCTGGGATGTTACAATTTCCCCTCCTTAAGAAAATTTCGTCCTCGAAATTGAAAGAGAGAGAAAAGTAAACAAAGAATATACGAATTCAGAAAAATAAAGAAATGACTTACAGTTTAAGCCGAGATGTCTATTCTGCAATTGGGATATGATTTCTTCATATTATCTTCAGTTTCCCAAGTACAGTCCTTTGGATCGCCACTCCATTGAACTGTGACCAGTTTCACAACTTTGTTCCTCAATCGCTTCTCATCACGATCTATAATTTTTATCGGTTCTCTTTTGACTGCCAAGTTAGGAGTGATCTCTAGATCCTGCTGAGCAGCTTCTTCAATAACACTATCTGGGTGTGCACATACTTCCGAAGATTAGAAATGTGGAACACATCATGCACGCCAGACAACCAGCTGGGTAGTTGCACTCGATATGACAGAGGACTAATCCTTCCCAGAATAGGAAAAGGACCAACATAACAAGGTGCTAGCTTTCCAGTCTTCCCGAATCTCAATACACCCCGCATTGGAGACACTTTCAGAAATACAGAATCTCCAACTTAAAATTCCAAATATCTTCTTCGATGGTCATAATAGCTCTTCTGACGAATTTGAGAAGTTATTAATTTCTTTCGAATAAAATCTACCTTCTCCGTGGCTTCTTTAATCATATCAGGTGCAAGGACGAGTCTATCACCTGATTCGATCCAGTATACAGGTGATCGACACGGACGACCATATAAAGCTTCGAAAGGAGCCATTTCTATACTGGCCTGATAGCTGTTATTGTATGAGAACTCAACCAGATGTAAATGGTCCTCCCAAGAACCACCAAAATCGAGAATGCAAGTACGCAAAAGATCTTCTAGAATTCGGTTAACCCTTTCAGTTTGCCCATCAGATTGTGGGTGATAAGCAGTACTGAAATTTAATTTTGTTCCCAAAGTGTCTTGGAATGCCTCCCAAAATCTACTAGTGAAGATCGGATCACAATCACTCACTATACTGCTGGGAATACCATGGGGACGAACTATTTCCTTTATATATAGCACTGCTAAGCTTGCTGCAGTCCGAGTGGATTTCACTGGAATAAAGTGAGCAGTTTTGGTTAGAAAGTCCACTATAACCCAAATCGCTTCATTTCCCTTCTTGGTTCGTGGCAATCCGTCGATGAAATCCATCGATACCTGATCCCATTTCGATTTCGGTACTTCCAAAGGTTGAAGTAAACCGACCACTTTCTTTTGATCGCTTTTGATTTGTTGACAAGTAGCACATCGACTCACATATATGGATATGTCTCTCTTCATTGTCTTCCACCAAAACGTTCTTTTAACATCACGATACATTTTTTTGACTCCGGGATGGATATAAAGTTTAGACTTGTGGCATTCGTCCAAAACTTCACGTTTCAGCTCCGGAATGTCAGGGACACAAATCCTTCCTTTCAATCTTATAACATTATTGTTGTCAATCTCAGAACTAGTATTTTCTCCACGACGCATTTTCTCATAAATTTGATGAAGAAACTCATCCTCTTTTTGTTGGCTGGAAATCTTTTCAAGGAGAGTAGGAGTGATAACAAGATGAGTAAGAATAGCGTGTCTTCTGCTCAAGGCATCTGCAACTACATTGGCTTTTCCCGGCGTATACAGAATATCTCGGTCATATGATGCCCTAAATTCCAACCAACGTTGTTGTCGTAGATTCAGATCCTTCCGGGTAAAGAGATATTTCAAGGATTTATGGTCGGTGAATAATTCGAATTTTTCACCTAAAACAAAGAGAGTTTATTAAATATATTGTTTAAGTTAATTTCGTAAATATTTTTAAGAAAGCTGAAAAGATTCTTACCCAGAAGATAGTGTCGCCAGATTTTCAAAGCGAAAACAACAGCCAAAAGCTCCAAATCATGTGTTGGGTAATTTCTCTCGTGCAGACGTAATTGTCTACTCGCGTAGGCAACCACCTTTCCATTCTGCATTAATACTGCACCTACCCCATCACCACATGCGTCAGTATAGACAGATAAGCCTTGGTTCCCGTTAATGATAGCGAGAACAGGAGCAGTAGTCAATCTCCTTTTCAATTCCTGGAAAGCTTCATCACATCTTGGAATCCAAACGAATTTAGCATTCTTCATTGTTAGCTTAGTCATTGGGCTAGCCAACATAGAAAAATCTTGTACAAACTTTCTATGATATCCCGCTAAACCCAGAAAACTTCAAACTTCTCAAGGAGTAGTGGGCTGCTTCCAGTCTAGAATTGTAGAAATCTTGCTTGGATCAACAAAAATTCCTTCATTAAAAATATGACCGAGAAATCCGACTTCTTTGACCCAAAAGTAACACTTAGAAAATTTAGCAAATAAGATATTTCTCCTCAATATCTCCAAAACAATTTTGAGATGTTCAGCATGCTCTTCTTCAGTTTTGGAGTAAATCAAGATATCATCAATAAATACTAGGACAAATTTGTTCAATACTTCTCGAAACACTCGGGTCATTAAATCTACAAAGTTCGCGGGAGCATTGGTCAGTCCGTAAGGCATAACTAACCACTCGTAGAACATGACAGGACCCCTAAAAGCAGTTAAATGAACACAATCCTCGGCTATTCGCAGCTGATGGAATCCCTAAGCTAGATCCATCTTAGAAAATAATCGAGCGCCATGAAGTTGATCGAATAAATCGTCGATCCTGGGTAAAGGGAATTTATTTTTGAGAGTTTGTTTATTGAGATCGCGGTAATCAACGCATAATCTCAAAGATCAGTCCGATTTAGCCACAAATACAACGGCTGAACCCCATTCTGAAACACTGGAGCGAATCAATCCTTTCTTTATCAAATCTCGAGTTTGATCGACTAATTCAATTTTCTCCCTAGGTTCCATCCTGCGACTTGTGTGAACAACAAGATGGGCATTAGGTACTAAGTCAATTCGGAATTCTATTTCTCTACGTGAAGGTAAAGATTTTACTTCTTCAAATACGTTGGAAAATTCCCGAACAACAGGTATAGACTGTAAACTGGGTTCAGGATATCTCAAGGTATACATCAATCTATCTCTCCTTGGACTCGGACCTCACAAGAGATTTCAATAAAATTTCCAAGGTTTGTTTTGACTAAAACTGTCCGATTATTACAATCCAATTTAGCTTCATATCTCAATAACCAGTTCATTCCGAGTAAGATTTCAAATTCATTAAATTCGAGGACATAAAGGTTGATAGGAAATTGATAGCAAGCATATGAAATAGGAACTCTCTTACAATACAAACAAAGATTTGCAGGACCTTCAACCGGATTTTTCACGCAAATAGGATCGTCAACAAATTTAGTTTTAAGTTCTGATTCACTTATGGTTTGTTGGGAGATAAAGCTATGTGAAGCTCCCGTGTCAAATAAAATTCTAACAGTTCTATCATAAATAGTAAGGTTACCTTCCAAAACACTTTTTCCTTTATCTGCTTTCGAAGTTGAAGGGTCTTTCTTTATCGCATAAACATTTCCACCTGTGTTTGCTTCATTACCGGGCAATCTTTAATAAAATGTCTAGGCTTGTGACAATTATAGCATTCTTTAGCTCCTTGATTATTCCTCACAAATTGTTCCCTCTTGACTTGCTTCTTCGGTTTTGTGCAGCTGTTTGAATAATGGCCCTTCTCTTGGCAATTATAACAAGTTATGTTCCTAGCCTAATTTCCTTGACTGCTCTTTTAATCTTTTTTTTGTTGTGGCCTCTTGCCCCCAAACTTCCTTTTCTTCCAATTCTGATTATTTGAATTTCCTCCTTCCCTCGGAATCTCCTGCATATCCAGTGTGGCATACCTATATCCCATATTAATAAGATCAGAAAAAGATTCTTTGACATGTGCTGTCATCCTTTCATGATACTTCTGATTCATTCCATGGATAAACCTTTCATTTTTCTAAAGAGGCGTGTTTAACAACTCCGAACCAAAATGGGATAGTTCGTTAAACTTGTTTAAGTACT
Source organism: Allium cepa (assembly GCA_030765085.1). Classification (NCBI taxonomy): domain Eukaryota; kingdom Viridiplantae; phylum Streptophyta; class Magnoliopsida; order Asparagales; family Amaryllidaceae; genus Allium; species Allium cepa. The sequence continues at coordinate 537,318,715 of CM060934.1, read as the reverse complement.
CCTCAAACGACAAGCTTTCTTGCTTTAAATCCAAAAATTCTTGATAAATTCTGGAAATTCCCGCAGCGGCATATAATGCTTTTCAAACACCTCCTTAAAACGATCCCAAGCAAACTCTTCCTCTGGTTCATCTATAATGACTGTTTCCCACCAGGCCGAGGCTTCTTCTTGGAGTTGCCAAGAAGCTATAAGTCTCTTCTGCTCGTCTTGCAGCTTTAGCCCTCTAAAATTTTCTCACATGATCTTACCCATGCTTGAGCCTCAACAATTGACTCTTTGCCGGTGAACGGTTTGCCACCAAGCTTTGAGAAATTTTTATACAAATCAGCCAGATTCGACTGCTGCTGGATATCTATTACGGCTTTTGCTGTTGGGGGATCATGGTTTGGTGCTTGGACATTCCCTTGACCCCTAGTTCTTCCTCTGCGTCCGCTCATTCTTACTATCTGAAATTAGTAAGAAAATTGATTTATATATACGGACGAAATATCTTAAGGAATATCAGCAGTAAAAAGAAATAGACTATGAAAATTTAGAGTTTCAGTCTCGGTTATACTCATTCTAGGGTATACTTCATCCTATCTCTAACGAGCCATCTAATGTGCTATACTCCGTAACTAAAGTTCTTACTCAATCAGAAGCTCTGATACCAATTTGTCACGACCCAAAATTCATCGTCCAAAAATCAACATCAAATACCTCACTTGTATTCGACTGTCGGAGATTCGAACGTCAAATTTCAGTTCGGATGGAGCTTATAACAACAATAGATGAATATAAAACAGCAGAAACAAAATGAATGTTATATAACAATACAGGTACAACATGATACAATACCAATACAATATCGATCTCAAATATCGGAGTGATACATATGATACAACAATAATACGATAACAGAAACTTCAACAAGTTCCCAACATACTTCAAAAGATTTCCTAATCCAAAGCTCCCAGAAGACTTCAAATACAAGCTAGCTCCAATATACGAAAAACCTGCTACCAGGCTGCCCGAATAAAAATTATGGGCACCCAGAGTTTAGGAAAGAAACAATAAACTTCAGGTCAGTCGTGGGACTGGTATGAGTAAACAAAAGCAGTTGCTTTCAAAGAAACTAGATTTATAAAAGAATTTTCGGTATGCTTTTAAAAATGGAACCACCATAAGACCTTCCGCCACACATATAATGCAAACGCAGAATTGGAGGAGATTTCTTCTTATGATAGTCAAATATTCTTGGTACGAGGAAATTTCTTTGATATTATTACTAGTGCATAGTGTAGAAAGCATTTCGAAAATAGAATATTAATCTTAGCCAGCATAGGTACCATTATATTATGCCTACTATAGCTACCACCTGAGGTGGCAGGTTATACAATTAAAACCGTAGAGGGCTCGTATTGTTTCTTTGGATTTCCAACAAATGGTCAGGCTAAGGAACTTCCTGGGGCCACATGGGTACGCCTCTGGAGGGACGACACGAGAACCTAACCGGATCTCTGCCAACACAAGGCCGGGTTACCCCTAACTGGGTAACTACTGACACGAGTATGCCATCCCCCGATTGTAACCAACCTTTATCTAGGGCCCCAGCAACAAATCACAAAGTAATATATATATATATATATATATATATATATATATATCTGTGATATCCACATAAGTTAAGTATCTGGGCTCCATACCATGATACCACTTCTATCTAGAAGGAAATGCACATACCCTAAGGGGCTTTACCCCCAATAACCTTGCTGCATCTTTCCTGTTTTGACCATTCCGGGGTATGAGGTTCGACGAAGTCTCGTCCACAAAGCTACGCTTTTCACAAAACCATGCTTTGATCAACAAATGATCAACAACACTCAGTATGCCACATTACCAAGTTGGGAATATATTACTGATAACCTTCAACTACATAACCTCTGAGCTCGTACGTCTCAGAGAAGGGTGTTAAGCTAAGAGAATAAATTCTCCGCCACCAACAGAAATGTATTTGAAAGAAATCTGCTTTATATCTCAATTGTAATGTCAGACACACAATCCATACAAGTCTGTTCTGGGTTCGAATAGAACCGAAGGCACTTCTGAAGAAGTCCTTGCAATCCGGGTATTCACAATCCCGATCAGACTTCCCATCACTTAGGGAATCTCTATACCGTAGCTACTCGGTGCAGAGACAATCGATAGGTCATCCTATCGTTCTCGCAAATACCCGGTCTTCACCACTGGTCTTCAAATGCTATCCATAACGTCGAATGACATATTCGGAATGGGTTATATGACACAAAGGTCCTTTCCCGGCTAAACCGAATAGTGAGTGTCAATTTTAAAAACATGTGGATATTTCGTTCATAAAAATTCACAGGTTCGATGTGGGTTTCGGATAACTAACTGAAATCCGATTCCCTGTCGCATCGAAGTTTAAATGCCGTTTTACGGGCAACAGGGTTTTCACATCAATATAGAACAAATCACAATTACGGGATAGTACATAGCAATATACATCACACAGTATCACAAACAGAACAGAAATATCCATATAGTGACAGGCAATAGTTAACTATTTTCCAATGTGCTTTAAATAAATTTACCACACAATTATTTGTAGTGATGTTTAAATCAATGATTAAAATTTGGATAAATAAATTAAATCTTGATTAACTCGATTTATTGTTTCATAATTATTATTTAATTAACTGCCAATTTTGATTAGTCGACTTTAATTTATCTGAATAACAAATTCTTAATTTACAAATTAATTTGAACACTTAATTGTTTATTAATCAATTTAATTCCAAATTGTAAATCATTCATAATTTTTTTTAAATCATTTATTAATATAAATTATTTACCTTAATTATCTTTTGAAAATCTGCTTTATACTTTTAAAAATCAATTTATTGTACATTGAAAATTTTAATGTAAATTAACTTCAATGATTTGGGCTTAACCCATTTTAAGGCCACCCGAGTAAAACATGCTAATGACTCGAGCCAAACTCGAGTTTCCCAGTAATTTCCCCGCGTCTCTTCCCTTTCTCCCCCACGTGCCTGTGCAACTTCTTTTTTTCCTTAAGTTTAAACTGCTGAAACAACTTCATTTAAAACGCGAGCACCCCCTGACACGAGACCGTCCCCATGCACTTCCCAAACCTTCCCCGAAGCAAATCATGCAATTTTCTCGAGTTTGAACTCGAGCTTCCTATCAGCAAACCCACTGATACCCAAAAACGACGTGCATGTGCACGACGTGGCGCCATGACTTCGGTGATCGCCACGATCATCGACAAGTCGTAAAATCCACGCCAATGTGAAATCGAACCTCAATTTGATCATAGAAACTCGAAATCAAAATTTCACTACTTCGTCGAACTGTAAACTCGAACGTCTCAGTGAAACTCGCCTCGTTCTCCTCGCACAGCCCACTAGAAAATTCGCGACTTCGGCCATAGCACGACAACCCATCAAGCAACCTTCCATCAGAATCATATGGCACTCGATCGCTTATTGAAATCACACTGGCCTCGATTACTAACTGGTCCTGAAAACTCGAACTAACCCTAACTTTGATTCGATTCACCAATCTACGCAATGAATTTTTTTTGATAATTTTCTCTAGATCACTGGTGTCCAAGCTTGCTTCAAACCAATTTTCATCAATTTACATTCAATCGATCATTGGCAAAAGGAAATAGAACAAAATTTGTTCAAAAGGGAACTGCTCTTGAAACATTTAAATAAAAATCATCATATTAATTTTAAAAATCATAACTTTGTATGCTTATTCGAGTTACATAATCAAATCACTAATTTAAAACATTTGATTTCTTCATAAAAATTTGTTTGTACTGTAAAGTTTTGATTACAGAGGCAAACCCTTCATGTTCAAGCTGAAAGCAAATTTTAGCTCATAGATGAGATTTAAACAAACCTATTTGTTGAAAATTAAAATATATCAGAGATTTGGAAAGTGAAATCTACAGTTTTTTTTTCTTTTGAACAAATATGTAACCTGTTCAAACAACAGAGAAGAATAAAGCAACCTATATATGCATAGGGTTTTATTCAAAGATTAAACAGATACATTTCTTTTTATAACAAATGAATCATCTTTACTGATTTTTAAATTTAACTTAAAAACTTTTAGAATTATGTTTACTCACTTGAAATTATTTGAAGACAGAGAACACTTTTGTTTTGTTTAGAAAATCTGCAGATTGAATCTTCTTTTCTTTTTCTCTTCAGTAAATGGCTTTTAACTTGAATAAAAAGTGATGTTTGCTTTTCTTTTTAATTTCTGTTTCTTTGCTAAGATTTGTTGAATGAACTAAAGCAGAGACTATTGATGTATATATAAAAGATGGTGTGTAAACTAAGGTATGGGAAAGTACAGATTTAAGATATATAAAAGAAATCCAAACCATGTTTTACTCACTGATATGATTTTTGTTCATGCTGGACAGTAATAGCATTTAATGAAAGCATGTAATGTATGTTCATTGCTCCCTTGTATACTTACAGCAAATCTTACTTTATTATATTTTTTTGTAAGTACTGTTTTCTTCACTTATTTTACAGTTTATTTCTTTCTTTGTTTATGGGCTGAGTACTATCTTCTTTCTTGTGATGTGGATGAGGTTTTATTGTAATATGTTGTTTGTAGTTTTTATAAGTACTAATTTTATTTTACAGTTCTTTTTTTCTTCTCTTGTTTATATTTATTTCATGCAAGTTCATGTGTATGTCATATGTCATTTTATAACTATACAAATTTTATTACAAACATACATTTTCTTAATTTTTTTTATTTTAATTTAAGGTTTAGCTATTAACATGTAATTTATCACATATATTTATTTTATTGTTAAAAAAAAATTTCTTGCTTGTTATATGTTCTTTTCCTTTTTTTTTTTATTATTTATTTAAACTTAACTATCAATATTTATTAAATTCTATACATCTTTATAATATTAACCTTAATAATATTATTTTTTTCTTGAAATTTTACAACTAAATTTTAAAAGTTCAAATAATTTGCCGAATTTTAAATTTACAAATTCTGGGATGTTACAATACCCATGTGGTATAAGAAGTTCCTTAGCCTGACCATTTGTTGGAAATCCAATAACCAATATGCGCCCTGTACGGTTTTAGTTGTAGAACCTGCCATTTAACATGGTAGCTATAGTAGGCATACTATATTGGTACATATGCTGGCTAAGATTAATATTATACTTGCAAATGTTTTCTGCACTATGCACTAATAATAGTATCAAAAGGATTTTCGTGTATCAAGCATGTTTGACTATCATAAGGAGAAATCTCCTCCAATTATGCATTTGCATTATGTGCGTGCGCGGGGAGGCCTTATGTAGTTTCATTTTCCAAAAAGCATTGCGGATTTCAATTTTAAATTCTTTTTGTTGTTTTTATTCAAGATAAACTGTTTTTGTTTGCTTATACTAGTCCCATGACTGACCTCGAGTTTATTGTTCCCTTTCTAAACTCTAGGATCCCACAATTTTCCACATGTGCAGCCTAGAGTCAGGATTTTCAGATAATCAAATAGTAGGTGTAGATTCGATAGTGTCCAGCCTTTGGATTTGGTGATCGCATTTGTTTCTCTGGGATTGGAGTTGCTTAATACAACATGATGGTGGTTCAAGCTTGAAGTTTTGTGATATCCCGGAATTTCACACCGAATTTAAATATGATAATCTATATAATAAATTAACTTAAATGGATAAATTTGTTATTTATTCAACAACAAATTAATGAATTGTAAATATAACTTTATTCTAATTAAAAAATAGTACATATTTATGGAATTGAATATGTTAAAATTTTATTCATATCAAATTTGATTTTGAATTGGATTTTAAAATTCAATTTGTGTTTAAATTGATATATTGAAGAATTTAAATTATGTTAATTTTTATTCTACAAATTTTACTTTGAATTTTGAAGAATATTCTCATAATTTTAATTATGTTATAACATTGTTTTATCTTCATTCTTTAAAGGAAATTGATTTTTTTATATAGGAATTTAAAATACAAACTTATATAAGAAAATCATTTAAGAAAACAATTTTAATTTCTTTTTGCATGAGATAAACACATGTTAACATTTAAACCTATTAATAAAACATGTGTTAGAAATTTAAGTATTATTTTGACAAGTGTCATAATCTAAGTTTTATTCTCTTAAAATTTTATAAAACAAATTCTTAAAAGACATTTCTTCATAGTTTTTCATTTTATTACAACAAATTTTACATTCTCCATTTTCAAAAATCTGAACTTCATTAAGCTCTACATCTTCAATCAATTTCTGAAAACAAATCTATACTTCTTCAACCAAATTTAAACAAACATGCAAGCCTCTTTTCAAAGCTAAAATCTGCAACAAATTACGGTTAAGAAATCTGCATATAAGCAAGGTTCCTGAAAACTAAATTGAGTGTAAAGCAAATTCAAGGTTTAAAGATTTCATGGATAAGCAACAAATTCAAGAAAGTGGGGAAAGAAGATCTGCAGTTCTTACATTTTTTTTCCAGCAGTTTGAATCTTCACAACTAACAGGTGAGTAAATTTTTAAATTAAACTTTAAGTATAAAAAGGTTGCATGTTAAATATTAGTGATGTAATGCTTGTATGTCAATCATCTTGTGAAGTATTTGTTTCAGATTTTAAATTTTTGTTGTGCATGTTTAAATATATAAATTGTACCTCTCTGTAAATTCAAGAACAGAGCAAATTACTGAAACAAAACTTCAAATTTAAATCTAGCAAAGTGATAGTGAGTTGGTATTTCAAGTGTGGAGTTTAATTTAATTATGATTTAAGTGTTAAAATATATATATATATGCAGGTAAAACTGTTTAAACTGCAGAAAGCAAGGAATGCAGTAAAATAAAAATAATAATATCATGTAAATTTTGTTGAATTTTGAATGAATCAAATATATATGCTGAATCTATAATGCATGTTATGAATTTTAAAATTGAAATTAGAATTTTTAACATAAAAATGAATTTGAATTTTTAAATTTACTGAATTTGGGACTTTTTGTCACATTCATAAGATTGGGTTGATTTTAAGTTTTGAAATTCAAACAGAAGCTATGTTGGATGTTGCATAACACTAGAAAAATAGTGATTGATTTTATTTTGCAACATGGAATTGGGAATTTGGGTTTGTAGGGTTTTGAGTACTGTGTTTTTCGAGCTTGGAAAATTTGATCGCGTGAAGCATACTGGTGATCGAGTGTCACGGGGTTTGGGGTAGAGGTGAGTTAGGGTGTTGCGCACGTATGGCCGAAGTTTGGTGGCGCAAGGTGGTCGATATTGACGTGGGCGATGTTTTGTTTATGGCGTCTGCAGTTCGACATTGGGTTCGAACAAACCAAATTTCGCTTGAGGCCGAATTGAGGGATTCTGGGTTTGGATTTTGGGTCGAAGATCGTAGTGGGGTTTGCGCGTATGGTCGGCGGCGGTGATGGGGGTGCCAGATCACTATGCACGTGCACGAGGAAGGTTGGCTGGTCTGATGTTTTCGTTCGTGCGCGCGTGAGTTTTCTCGAAGTCACGCTCGAGTCTGGGTCGTGTTTCTCGCGTGAATGCTCGGTGCGTGTGTGCTGTTGGGTGCGTGATGTTGGGTTCAGGTTGATGGAAGGTAGGGGGGAGATGGAGTTGGATTGTGTTAGCTTGCGTGCGGGCCGGGCTTTAAGCATTTTAATGAAAGTAAGTTTAAGTTTACTTTGGAAACTTCAATTTTGTTTTAAAGTCTAAAAGTTTAACACCTTATATTATCTCTATTTTGCTAAGTAATTAGTTTTTAATAAATTTAGTATTTAAATATGTAAGAGTTATTTTTAGATGAATGAACATTGTTTTGTTTTGAAGTTAATTAGATTTTGAAATTTAAGTTTACATAAATTTATTAGTAATTAGTGATGGGATTGATTAATTAATTTTGATTAATTAATTGTTAAGATTTAATTAATTGATTATAAATTAATTAATGGGTAATTAAGGATTAAAATGAATAACAATTAATAGGTAATTAATTGATTAATTAATTAATTTAAGGTTAATTCATAAGTGATTAATAATTGATTAATTAAATGATTAATGATTAATAAATTAGTGATTAAGAAGTTAATTAATTAATTGATTAAGAGTTAATTAATTAAGTAATTAAACATTAATTAATTTATAATTAATTGTAAATTAATTTATAATTAATTGTAAATTAATTAAGGGTTAAGATTTAATTAATTAAATAATTAAGGTTAATTAATGAATAATTAATTATGTAATTAAGATAAATTAATTTATGATTAATTAAGAATTAATTAAGGTAATTAAGAATTAATTAAGGTTAATTAATTTCAAATTAAGGGTTAATTAATAACCAATTAAGGAATGATTAATTTTTAATCAAAGTTTAATTAATAAATAATTATAGTAATTAATTGATAGTTAAATAAAGATTATTAATTAATTAAGTAGTAATTAATTAATAATAAGATAATTAAGAGGTGATTAATTAATGAAATGATTGTGATTAATTAATTAATGTTTGGTTAAGCAAGATTAAGTGATAAATTCTTAAGTAATTAATTTAATTTAAAATTAATTATGATATGAATTAAGTAGTGCTTGCTTGTGGATGATTGTTTGTATTGATATCTGTATATGGTTGATATCTGTTGAATGATAGTTGAGTTATATTCTGTGATGAGATGTTGTATATCGGTGATAGATATTGGTTATTATCTGTTGATCATGTTGTGTGTATATAGATAGTCTAGATTTAATTGTTTAAACCTTCAAACAACTTGGACCTACAAGACACGCTTTGGATTTCGATGAGACCGGGATCGGGTTTCCATATTTGGATATCCGAAAACCACATTGATTCCAAATAACGTTAGGTCGTGAATCTTATGTGAAGAGTGAAGACTCGAGGTGTAAGGGCTATACGTCAGTATAACTCTGTGGGTGATTCCGTAATGAGTTTGACGGAATAGTACTTATAGATTCGAGATGGTGAATCAGAGTGCAAGGGTTATCGTCGTTAACTCTGAGGGTGATCCCAAAATGAGTGTAGCGAGATAATGCCTTCGGTTTCGTTCGAACCCGGAATGAACTTGTATGGATTGAATGCTTTCAGATCATCGTCAGGTGGACGATGAGCATTCTAAGAGATGAGTTCTTTATAAAGGTAATCGTAGCCTCAAGCCTCATCAACCGGGAATGGCTAAAACAGGGGAGGTGCAGCAAGGCTTCGTGGGTAGCCCCCACTTGAGAGTGAGATTTACCCCTGTCTAGAAGTCCCTTATTATTTATTCGGCTGTTTGGGCAGTTGTTGGCCACAACTGCGGGGTTGTCTTGTTCTGAACTGTCCAGTAAGGGATGGGTCCGGCCTTGTGTTGTAGGGGATCGGGAGTGATCCTCGGTACGGTCATCCAGGCCCTGTACTGTGACGGGCGGTACCCCAGTAGCCCTGCCATTGATGGAAACCCAATTTCCCTACGAGACTATACGGTTTTGATTGTATTACCCACTTTCGTGGCTAGTAGCTGGAATTTAATAGATGTAACAATTTCGTCTATTTTCTATTTATTTGAAAACTCTAGACCCTATTATAATATCACTGAATTTCCTATCAAATGTTTTGGTTAGCGTAAGGTAAAAACTTACCCGTGTTTATTTATAGGAAGTCTTACGTGATACCCTTTGTTTCAAAATGATTTTTAAAGTTAAGCAACTTTAACTGATTTACTCACACCAGACCCATGTCTGACCCGGAGTTTATTTTGTTTTTCATAAACTCTTGGGTACTCAAATTTTTATGAGTAGCCGAGTGATTAGGTTTGGATTAGCATGTGTTTTGGAAGCTGGAGCTGGAGTCCAGACGTACTATCTATCTATCTATATTCACTGTAGTGGCATTTTGGTGTTGTGTTTTGAGTTGTATGGGTTGGGAAAACTCTTATGAATGGCTGATGTAATGGAGTAGTATTATTTTGTGAACTCTGATATGTAAATTATGTAAGGGATATATGTAATATTATATTTTGTTCGTTTCCGCTGTGAGATTCTGATGATTGTTGTTTCTTTTCTTTCTATCTTTCTATTTCTATCTCTTTCTTTTCTTATTGATGATACGTTTTTCTGTGGGACGAAAGACGGGTCGTCACAGTTGGTATCAGAGCCAGGTTGAGAAACACCTAGGCTTTGGAATAGTATCTATCTTGAGAGTGCGTATTTGTAATTTTCTTATATAACTATATCCCTATCTATATTGATTGGATTACCTGTTCAGGTAGCCAATATGAGTTCAAGAGGCCGAAGGGGAGGAGTTGTTGGTAGTGGATCAACTGGTAACAGAAGAGAGCAGACTGATGATGAGACTGTTAATCGAGTTACGTCTCCAGCCAGTTTTGCCGCTTTATGCGGGGATTTTGTTCATCTTGGAGGGAAACCATTCCAAGGATCAGAAACTATAATAGAAGTTCAAGCATGGATTCGCTCCTGTGAGAAGATTTTTAAGAGCATGAGGTTATTAGATGAGCAGAAGAGAATAATGGCTGCTTGGCAATTATAGGGTGGTGCCGCAGTATGGTGGAATTTAGTGACTGCTAATATCTCGGAGGATGGTATGTCTTGGGAAGAATTTAAGGAGATGTTTGAGGAAGAGTATATGCCTGCTGTAGGAAGAACTCGGCTTTATCAAGATTTTCTGAATCTGAAACAAGGGAATATGTCTATAGCTGAATACGAGACAAAGTTCAACGAGTTATCTTGCTACGGACCAGGACTTATAGACACACCTCTTAAGAAGAATGAGATGTTTGTCCAAGGGTTGAGGCCTGAGTATCATGAAAGAATGACTGCACATCTGAACGGGTCTTTTGTGGAGCTTATCGATATGGCGTTACGGTATGAAGACTTGATGAAGAAGAGGTCAGCGGCACAAGTTGCTGCATCAGGAGGGAATTCTTCCAACCAGAATAAGAGAAAATTCAATCCTAACTGGAAGAAGCAAAACAAGAAGAAGTCTGGGAACAATAATGGACCCCGAAAGCGTTATATTTGTCAACAAGGAGACCATCTGGCCAACAAGTGCCCCAGCAAAGGATCTCAGCAGCAGCGGCAGCAGTATAGTGGGCCAGGGTCGGCTTTAGTTCAGAAGTCTCTTTGCTTTAACTGTCACCAACCGGGACACATGATTAAAGACTGCCCGCTTCTTTATAAGGTTCAACAGAACAAGGTATTTGCTTTAGAAGGCGCACCATCGAACTCATCGAAAGGCAAGGGAGTTTTAGAAGGTACTTTACTTTTAAATGGAAAGTATATTAAAGTCTTATTTGATTCTGGTGCTTCTTTAAGTTTATTTCCTTGGGAACTGTAGAGAATTTCTTACTTACCCCTAGTATCGTAGACAATCCCATTTGTGTATCAAATCCTATTGGAGGGGTAACTAAATTGGATAGGATCTGTAAGGATTTGAGAATCTCCTATCTATCCCATAGTTTTTCCTGTGATCCTTATGTATTGGATTTTCAAGGTTTTGACCTTATATTGGGAATGGATTGGCTTGACAAATATAAAGCTATCTTAAATTGTGATGAAAGAACAGTTTCGTTGGAAACTGATCTAGGTAGGATTGCCAGAGTAGTGTGTGATAACTCTGGAATCCACTTGAGTAGTCTTTTACATGGAGTGGAGACTTCTCAAGAAGAGGTTGTAGATATTGAAGTAGTTCGGGATTTCTCCGACGTATTTGAGGAAGTTAAGTGTTTGCCACCGCATCGGGAAATAGAGTTCCGTATAGATTTGGTTCCTGGAGCAGTACCTGTAATTCAACCTAGTAGGAGGATGACTCCAAGGGAGAGGGAGGAATTAGTGAAGCAAACTCAAGATCTGTTGGAGAAGGGTTTGATTAGACCAAGTTTTTCCTGTTGGGGTTCTGCTGCAGTTTTTGTCACTAAGTCAGATGGGTTGCTAAGGTTCTGTGTAGACTACCGTGAATTGAACAAAGTGACCATTCGGAATAAGTATCCTCTTCCTCGCATTGATGATCTCTTCGACCAGCTTCATGGTGCATCTGTCTTTTCTCAGTTAGATCTAGCATTAGGTTTCCATCAGTTAAGGGTAGCTGAAGACAGTATTCCCTTAACCGCATTTAGGGGACCTAATTGTTTCTATGAGTGGTTTGTTATGCCTTTCGGGTTAACCAACGCTCCTGCTTATTTTGTTGATCTGATGAACCGAGTCTTTAGAGATGTTCTGAATAAGTTTGTTTTGGTATTCATCGATGATATTTTGGTTTATTCTAAATCGGAAGAAGAGCACAAGTAGCACTTGAGAATAGTTTTGGAAACTCTGAGAAGGCATGTGCTGAAGGCGAAGTTTTCTAAGTGTCATTTTTGGAAATCTGAAGTAAAATTTTTGGGCCACATTGTTTCTGGTGAGGGAATCTTTGTAGATCCAGCTAAAGTTGAGACTATTCTGGAATGGAAGCAGCCTCGGACCCCTACAGAAGTTCGCAGTTTTCTTGGATTGGCCGGTTACTACAGGAAGTTTATTAAGGATTATTCTAAGATCTCTTCTCATCTAACGAAGCTGACAAGGAAGGGAGCTAAATTCAAGTGGACACCGGAATGTGAGGAAGCTTTCCAGAAACTGAAGGCAAAGTTGACAAGTGCTCCTGTATTGGCTATTCCTGATGGTAAGAGCAAGTTTGAAGTGTATACTGATGCCTGTATTGTTGGATTGGGAGCTGTGCTTATGCAGAATGGTAGGGTTATTGCGTATGCGAGTCGGCAGTTGAAGCCACATGAGAGGAACTACGCTACACATGATCTAGAGCTGTTGGCTATTGTTTTTGCTCTAAAGATATGGAGGCACTATCTTTTAGGAGAAAAGTTTGAGTTATTCACGGATCACAAACCTTTGAAATATCTTTTCTCTCAGAAAGATCTTAATCTAAGACAGCAGCGATGGGTTGAGTTCTTGGCATCATACGATTTGGATATTCTGTATACTCCAGGGAAGGTGAACGTTGTGGTAGATGCTCTTAGCAGAAATGCGGTTCTTTCTCTTTTGGAAGTGGTTCCATCTCTTCTGGAAAGGATTTCAAGCAAGCAAGAATCTGATTTAATGTTGAAAAGAATTATCAGAAGAGTTAGGAAGGGGCAGTGTCCTAGTTTTGAGATTGATGATCAAGGAACACTAAGGATTAACGGAAGGATCTGTGTTCTGTATGATAGAGATCTGCGTCAGGAGGTATTGTCAGAAAGTCATCGCTCCAGATTGAATATCCATCCAGGAATCTCGAAGATGATATGAAGAGAGTTTTCAGGTGGCCGAAGATGAAGAAGGATGTAATCAGATTCGTTAATAGTTGTGTAATCTGCCAGCAAGTGAAGGGAGATCAGCAGAAGCAAGCCGGTTTGTTACAGCCTTTGGAGGTCCCGACATGGAAATGGGAAATGATTGCGATGGACTTCATCGACGGATTGCCTAGAACAAAGAAGGGTAATGAAGGAATATGGGTAATTGTGGATCGTCTTGCCAAGAGCGCCCATTTTATACCAGTTAAAGCAACCCGTACTGCAGTTTCTTTGGCTGAAATTTTCTTGAAGGAGATTGTGAGATTGCATGGTGTTCCAGTCAGCATTGTAAGTGATCGAGATCCGATCTTCACCAGAAAATTCTGGGAAGCATTGCAATCAACTTTGGGGACTAATTTGAGATTGAGCACAACATATCATCCACAAACAGATGGACAAACAGAAAGGCTTAATCGAATTCTAGAAGATATGCTGAGAGCCTGTGTATTAGATTTTGGAGGATCGTGGGAGGATCATCTACATCTGGTGGAGTTTTCTTATAATAACAGTTACAAAGCAAGTATCAAGATGGCTCCTTATGAAGCATTGTATGGAAGACCGTGTGGATCTCCAGCTTGTTGGATAGAGTCGAAGGACTGTATTGTGCTTGGACCAGATCTGATCCGTGAAGCATCTGCTAAAGTCGAGCTGATCAAGAAAAGGATGAGATCTGCTCAAGATCGACAAAAGAAATATGCTGATAAGAGACGAAGACAATTGGAGTTCGAGATTGGTGATTTAGTCTTTGTCAAAGTTTCCCCTATTAAAGGAGCTATAAGATTCGGGAAGACAGGGAAACTCGCTCCGAGATACATTGGTCCGTTACGAGTTCTCGAGAGGATTGGTGCTATTGCATACAGGATTGAATTTCCAGTCCGGATGGCAGTAATTCACAATGTTTTCCACGTATCTCATCTACGGAAATATGTGCACGATCCATCTCTTATTGTGGAGCCAGCTGTGCAGGAGGAATTGGAGGTTGAGCCGGACTTGTCAGTTGTCCGACATCCTGCTCAAATTGTTGATCAAGATGAGAGACAACTCAGAAGCAAGATAGTGAAGCTTGTTAAAGTCTAGTGGAGTGAGGATCCCAGAGATTGTACCTGGGAGACTCTGGATAGCTTTAGGAAGGTTTATCCGGATATGTGTTCGGATAGCTAGTGGTGTTTGTATTGGATGTATGTTTGTTTGATGTTTTGTTTGATGGTTGCTTATGTATGGATGTTATGTATGTTTGAAGTGTTGAATAAAATGAAATTTTGGATTATCTTTTGTTTAAATTTCGAGGACGAAATTCTTTTAAGGGGGGAGGATTGTGATATCCCGAAATTTCACACCGAATTTAAATATGATAATCTATATGATAAATTAATTTAAATTGATAAATTTGTTATTTATTCAACAACAAATTAATGAATTGTAAATATAAATTTATTCTAATTAAAAAATAGTACATATTTATGGAATTGAATATGTTAAAATTTTATTCATGTCAAATTTGATTTTGAATTGGATTTTAAAATTCAATTTGTGTTTAAATTGATATATTAAAGAATTTAAATTATGTTAATTTTTATTCTACAAATTTTACTTTGAATTTTGAAGAATATTCTTGTAATTTTAATTATGTTATAACATTGTTTTATCTTCATTCTTTAAAGGAAATTGATTTTTTTATATAGGAATTTAAAATACAAACTTATATAAGAAAATCATTTAAGAAAACAATTTTAATTTCTTTTTGCATGAGATAAACACATGTTAACGTTTAAACCTATTAATAAAACATGTGTTAGAAATTTAAGTATTATTTTGACAAGTGTCATAATCTAAGTTTTGTTCTCTTAAAATTTTATAAAACAAATTCTTAAAAGACATTTCTTCATATTTTCTCATTTTATTACAACAAATTTTACATTCTCCATTTTCAAAAATCTGAACTTCGTCAAGCTCTACATCTTCAATCAATTTTTGGAAACAAATCTATACTTCTTCAACCAAATTTAAACAAATATGCAAGCCTCTTTTCAAAGCTAAAATCTGCAACAAATTACGGTTAAGAAATCTGCATATAAGCAAGGTTCCTGAAAACTAAATCGAGTGTAAAGCAAATTCAAGGTTTAAAGCATTTCAAGGATAAGCAACAAATTCAAGAAAGTGGGGAAAGAAGATCTACAGTTCTTACATTTTTTTCCAGCAGTTTGAATCTTCACAACTAACAGGTGACTAAATTTTTAAATTAAACTTTAAGTATAAAAAGGTTGCATGTTAAATATTAGTGATGGAATGCTTGTATGTCAATCATCTGGTGAAGTATTTATTTTAGATTTTAAATTTTTGCTGTGCATGTTTAAATATATAAATTGTACCTCTCTGTAAATTCAAGAACAGAGAAAATTACTGAAACGAAACTTCAAATTTAAATCTAGCAATGTGATAGTGAGTTGGTATTTCAAGTGTGGAGTTTAATTTAATTATGATTTAAGTGTTAAAATATATATATATGCAGGTAAAACTGTTTAAACTGCAGAAATCAAGGAATGTAGTAAGATAAAAATAATAATATCATGTAAATTTTGAATGAATCAAATATATATGCTGAATCTATAATGCATGTTATGAATTTTAAAATTGAAATTAGAATTTTTAACATACAAATGAATTTGAATTTTTAAATTTACTGAATTTGGGACTTTTGTCAAATTCATAAGATTGGGTTGATTTTAAGTTTTGAAATTCAAACAGAAGCTATGTTAGATGTTACATAACACTAGAAAAATAGTGTTTGATTTTATTTTGCAACATGGAATTGGGAATTTGGATTTGTAGGGTTTTGAGTACTGTGTTTTTCGAGCTTGGAAAATTTGATCGCGTGAAGCATAGTGGTGATCGAATGTCACGGGGTTTGGGGTAGAGGCGAGTTAGGGTGTTGTGCACGTATGGCCGAAGTTTGGTGGCGCAAGGTGGTCGATATTGACGTGGATGATGTTTTGTTTCCGGCATCTGCAGTTCGACATTAGGTTCGAACAAACCAAATTTCGCTTGAGGCCGAATTGAGGGATTCTGGGTTTGGATTTTGGGTCGAAGATCGTAGTGGGGTTGCGCGTATGGTCGGCGGCGGTGATGGGGGTGCCGGAGCACTGTGCACGTGCACGAGGAAGGTTGGCTAGTCTGATGTTTTCGTTCGTGCGCACGTGAGTTTTTCTTGAAGTCACGCTCGAGTCTGGGTCGTGTATCTCGCGTGAATGCTCGGTGCGTGTGTGCTGTTGGGTGCGTGATGTTGGGTTCAGGTTGATGGAAGGTAGGGGGGAGATGGAGTTGGATTGTGTTAGCTTGCGTGTGGGCCGGGCTTTAAGCATTTTAATGAAAGTAAGTTTAAGTTTATTTTGGAAACTTCAATTTTGTTTTAAAGTCTAAATGTTTAACACCTTATATTATCTCTATTTTGCTAAGTAATTAGTTTTTAATAAATTTAGTATTTAAATATGTAAGAGTTTTTTTTAGATGAATGAACATTGTTTTGTTTTGAAGTTAACTAGATTTTGAAATTTAAGTTTACATAAATTTATTAGTAACTAGTGATGGGATTGATTAATTAATTTTGATTAATTAATTGTTAAGATTTAATTAATTAATTATGAATTAACTAATGGGTAATCAAGGATTAAAATGAATAACAATTAATAGGTAATTAATTAATTTATTAATTAATTTAAGGTTAATTCATAAGTGATTAATAATTGATTAATTAAATGATTAATGATTAATAAATTAGTGATTAAGAAGTTAATTAATTAATTGATTAAGAGTTAACTAATTAAGTAATTAAACATTAATTAATTTATAATTAATTGTAAATTAATTAAGGGTTAAGATTTAATTAATTAAATAATTAAGGTTAATTAATGAATAATTAATTATGTAATTAAGATAAATTAATTTGTGATTAATTAAGGTAATTAAGAATTAATTAAGGTTAATTAATTTCAAATTAAGGGTTAATTAATAACCAATTAAGGAATGATTAATTTTTAATCAAAGTTTAATTAATAAATAATTATAGTAATTAATTGATAGTTAAATAAAGATTATTAATTAATTAAGTAGTAATTAATTAATAATAAGATAATTAAGAGGTGATTAATTAATGAAATGATTGTGATTAATTAATTAATGTTTGGTTAAGCAAGATTAAGTGATAAATTCTTAAGTAATTAATTTAATTTAAAATTAATTATGATATGAATTAAGTAGTGCTTGCTTGTGGATGATTGTTTGTATTGATATCTGTATATGGTTGATATCTGTTGAATGATAGTTGAGTTATATTCTGTGATGAGATGTTGTATATCGGTGATAGATATTGGTTATTATCTGTTGATCATGTTGTGTGTATATAGATAGTTTAGATTTAATTGTTTAAACCTTCAAACAACTTGGACCTACAAGACACGCTTTGGATTTCGATGAGACCGGGATCGGGTTTCCATATTTGGATATCCGAAAACCACATCGATTCCAAATAACGTTAGGTCGTGAATCTTATGTGAAGAGTGAAGACTCGAGGTGTAAGGGCTATACGTCAGTATAACTCTGTGGGTGATTCCGTAATGAGTTTGACGGAATAGCACTTATAGATTCGAGATGGTGAATCAGAGTGCAAGGGTTATCATCGTTAACTCTGAGGGTGATTCCAAAATGAGTGTAGCAAGATAATGCCTTCGGTTTCGTTCGAACCCGGAACGAACTTGTATGGATTGAATGCTTTCAGATCATCGTCAGGCGGACGATGAGCATTCTAAGAGATGAGTTCTTTATAAACGTAATCGTAGCCTCAAGCCTCATCAACCGGGAATGGCTAAAACAGGGGAGGTGCAGCAAGGCTTCGTGGGTAGCCCCCACTTGAGAGTGAGATTTACCCCTGTCTAGAAGTCCCTTATTATTTATTCGGCTGTGTGGGCAGTTGTTGGCCACAACTGCGGGGTTGCCTTGTTCAGAACTGTCCAGTAAGGGATGGGTCCGGCCTTGTGTTGCAGAGGATCGGGAGTGATCCTCGGTACGGTGATCTAGGCCCCGTACTGTGACGGGCGGTACCCCAGTAGCCCTGCCATTGATGGAAACCCAATTTCCCTACGATACTATACAGTTTTGATTGTATTACCCACTTTCGTGGCTAGTAGCTGGAATTTAATAGATGTAACAATTTCGGCTATTTTCTATTTATTTGAAAACTCTAGACCCTATTATAATATCACTGAATTTTCTATCAAATGTTTTGGTTAGCGTAAGGTAAAAACTTACCCGTGTTTATTTGTGGGAAGTCTTACGTGATACCCTTTGTTTCAAAATGATTTTTAAAGTTAAGCAACTTTAACTGATTTACTCACACCAGACCCATGTCTGACCCGGAGTTTATTTTGTTTTTCATAAACTCTTGGGTACTCAAATTTTTATGAGTAGCCAAGTGATTAGGTTTGGATTAGCATGTGTTTTTGGAAGCTGGAGCTGGAGTCCAGACATACTATCTATCTATCTATATTCACTGCAGTGGCATTTTGGTGTTGTGATTTGAGTTGTATGGGTTGGGAAAACTCTTATGAATGGCTGATGTAATGGAGTAGTATTATTTTGTGAACTCTGATATGTAAATTATGTAAGGGATATATGTAATATTATATTTTGTTCGCTTCCGTTGTGAGATTCTGATGATTGTTGTTTCTTTTCTTTCTATCTTTCTATTTCTATCTCTTTCTTTTCTTATTGATGATATGTTTTTCTGTAGGACGAAAGGCGGGTCGTCACAAGTTTAGAGCTTTAGAAATTGGAGATGCAGTTGTTGTGCTCTTTTAGAAGACCATTTGGTGCTATATTTCCGCTGCTATTCTTCCGCTGTTATCTTGTATCTCTGATATTGATAATTATTTGTATCAATGTGTTGTATCAAATGTTGTATATCAATAGAGTTATTCATTTATTTTCCGCTGTGTTGTTGTACTTAATGTGTTATAAGCTCCGACAAACCAGATTCGACGTTTGAATCTGCGGCATTTGAATACGGGTGATGTATTTGGTGCCGATTTTCGAAGGTCGAGTCAGGATTGTTTCAACCACTCAAGATATGGCTACCTATATCTTATACATGATAAATTAGAATCCTTGGACATGTTCAAGAAATTTAAGGTAGAAGTTGAGAATCAACTCAACAAAAGAATTAAAGCTGTCAGATCTGACAATGGAGGTGAATATTACGGTAAATCTGATGGATCGGGTGAACAACGTCTAGGACCGTTTGCCCAATTCCTAGAGGAATATGGAATAGTTCCATAGTACACCATGCCAGGTTCACCTAGCACGAATGTTGTTGCTGAGAGACGAAATACAACTCTTAAAGACATAGTGAGGAATATGATTAGCCATTCTACTTTACCAAAATCACTCTGTGGGGAGGCATTAAAGACAGTAGTTTATATACTTAATATGGTACCTACTATAGCAACTGCCAAGATACCTTATGAGCTTTGGATAGGCAAATGCCCACTCTAAAGCATTTTCATATTTGGGGATGTCCAGCCGAGGCAAGGCCTTATTGGCCAAATGAAAGAAAATTAGACTCTAAAACAGTGAGCAGCCACTTTATTTGTTATTCTGAGCAATTTAGGGGCTATAAATTTTATGATCCTATACTAAAGAAATTTTTTGAGATAGGAAATGCAACATTTTTTGAGGATGTTGAGTTAGGGAGGAGAAATGAAGTAAGAAACATTGTTTTGAGGAGGAATCATCATATATGATTCCTACTATAGTTACTTCTTCTGACAATGTACAAATTATCATTCCTGTCATTAATGAAGAAGTTGATCCGGAACCACAAAAAAACAATATTGAAGAAAACACTCTTCAAGATTAGGACAATGTGCCACAAAGGAGATCCACTACAGAGAGGAAAGATGCCATTTCGGATGATTATGTGGTATTTCTTCAAGAAATAGAGGATAATAATGGATTGGTGGAAATGATCCTATCAACTTTCACCAAGGCATGCAAGATGCTAATTCTCAAAAGTGGATTGAATCTATGAATGAAGATTATAAATCCATGTAAGACAATAAAGTTCGGGATCTTGTCTCTTTACTTGAAGGTAAGAAACCATTGATTGTAAACAGATATTTAAAACCAAGAGGGATGCAAAAGGTAATGTGGAAAGACATAAGGCCCATCTTATAGCAAATGGTTTTACTCAGAAAGAAGACATCGATTTTAAAGAGACTTTCCTTACGGTTTCATTGAAAGACTCTTTTAGAATAATTTTAGCGCTTGTTGCACATTTTGATCTTGAGTTACATCAAATGGATGTTAAAACTGCGTTTCTCAACGGGGACATTGAGGAAACAATTTATATGCTGCAATAAGAAAACTTTTTGTTCGGAGATCCAAAGAATATGGTTTGTAAACTAAAGAAATCCATTTATGGGCTCAAACAAACTTCTCGTCAATGGTACCACAAGTTTCGTAAAGTAGTTACCTCATATGGTTTTGAGGCAAACATGATTGATAACTGTGTGTATTATAAGTTCAGTAGGAGCAAATTCATATTTTTGACTTTATATGTTGATGATATATTTCTTACTTGTAATAATTTACATATTTTGCATGAAACCAAGAGATTTCTTTCAGATAAATTTAAAATGAAAGATCTTGGGGATGCTTCTTTTGTATTAGGAATCCAAATATATCGCGATCGCTCACATATTCTTGGATTGTCACAAAAGAACAATATAAAAATGGTGATTAAAAGGTTTGGCATGCAAGATTGTAAAATGGGTGATACCCCTACCACTAAAGGAGATAAATTTTGTCTCAAACAATGCCTTAGTAACATCCTTGAAGCTAAAGGAATGCAGAAGATCCCTTATGCATCTGCTATAGGGAGTCTAACGTATGCTCAAGTGTGTATGCGTTCGGATATTGCGTACATTATAGGAGTGTTGGGCATGTATCTTAGTAACCCTGGAATGGATCATTGAAAAGCAGCAAAAAGGGTTATGAGGTACGTTTAGAGAACAAAGGACTATATGCTTAGAAGATCGGATCAGTTGAAGATCATTGGGTATTCTAATTCTGCTAGATGCCCGGATAGCAGAAAACCCACTTTAGGATACATATTTCTATTAAGTTGAGGGGCTATATCATGGAAAGGCATTAAACAAACATTCATAGCTTCTTTCACCATGGAAGTAGAGTTTGTGGCTTGTTATGAGGTATCTAACCATGTGAAATGGCTGTGAAATTTTTTCACTGGGCTGCACATTATTGATAATATTGATAGACCATTAAATTTATATCATGACAATAAATCTGCAGTATTATTCTAATAATAATAGAAGCTCAAGCAAGTCAAATTACGTTGACATCAAGTTTCTAGTTGTAAAGGAGAGAGTATAGAATGGGTTAATATCCATAGAGCATATTGGGATAAATTCCATACTAGCGGATCCGCTTACAAAAGGAGTACCACCCAAGGTCTTTCATTAGCATGTTGCTAAAATGGGTGTATCTTTTATATAAGGATATTTTTATTTAGAGGGAGTTTGTGCTTAGCCACTTATTTCGCGACATTGCTCTATATTTTGATTATAGACATGCTTTGGTTTTTCTGATCAGATATAAAGTTTTCTTTTGCACTTGAATTGTTTATATGTATTATTTGGAATTTTGATCTCATTAAAGTAAAGTATGACCAGTTGGGGATAGACATGTAAAGATCACATTTCATGTAATTTCCATGCTACACATACATGATTGATTTATGTCGTTCGATTGTATTGATATCTGTGACCATTGATGGGTTTAGTTAAAAAAAAGAATGAAAGCCACTTTGGTTCTATGTTAACACAACCAATGGAAGAGGTTGTTTTGAATGTACCATATAATCAAGATAGCTATTTAAGAGCTCATAAAGTTGAATACATTCTATAAAGTTACATATGTGGCCTAGAGGGAGATTGTTGGAATAATTCAACATAATGGGACCACATATTTTGATGTTTGAATGTATGGGATATCTTGTAATTAAGTCTAATTACGTGATCTATTTTTGGAATAAACATATTAAGACTTAAGGGGTATATTCGTCATGTTAAATTATAACGTGTGGATACCGGAGTGGCAATTTTAGTTTGTTGAAGGGCCGAACTGAAAAATATTACATACATATGTATGGGGTTATGGTCTCCAAATTACATAAGTCTTATCATATTCTCTCTACCCACTTTCAAAGAGAATTTATGGATCTAAGCTTGTATCAATTTGGAAGATCTAATCCAAATTAATCTTTACATCAATTAAGAATCGATGGATTTAGGTACGCCTTCCACTGTTAATTCCATACAATTGTTTCTCAATCAAATCAGTATGGGTTATATGTATTCAGATCTAATATTGATTAATCAAAAACATGTTTTGTTAAACATGTGCGACATGCATAAGAAGCACCCATAAAGAAATGAGGAACGATATCAAAGTATACCTCTGCGAGTTCTAGAGTATACTCGCATGAAAGATCAATGACAAAGAAAATAAATACCGAAATTTGAATACTATTAAAAGATTTGGATTAAAAGAAGTAATAATATAATTGGATAAGAGGGTAATGAGATAGAAAACATACATAAAAGGCATTGGTTGACTCAAGGTTAAAAAAGGCAAGATAGGTGGTAGAAAAGCTATTCCGCCAAGCCAATTTTACAATAAGTAATGTGCATACTTTATATTTCTTATCCACTATAATATGAATATACAAATTTTATCCTATAATTGGTTGTATTATCTATTACTTAGATAGGAAAGTAGAAACCAATGAATTATCCGTGCGACACGTGTTCTGCATACGATAATTTGTAGCATAATTTTTCATACCCGTAGAGTTTTATTCCTTACTTTCATTGGTTACTCCAACCATTACTTTACTCTCTCTCCCTTGCTCCTTTAGTCTCCGCCATCTTCATGAAATTCATTTTTGATACTCTTACCATCGTTTGATTTCTCTCCTAATCCTTCATCATTCTTAAAATCCTATTTATAGCGCCTCAAGTTTCATGAAATAGTGAGTAGATCTAGGGTTTCAAGATGGATCTTCGCTTTGGGTGATGGGTCGAATTGATGTATGAATTTATTTGAATATATCTCTTATATTTCATTGAAAACTTTTGTTTTTATTCTCTCCTTTGTGGAAAAACTAGTTTCGACATTTGTGTTCTGATTGTAGTTCCTTGAATTAGAAGAACCCACTCTGAAATTGAGTGTTTTTCATGCAAACTACGTATGCAAGCAGTGTTTGGAAGAAAATATGATGAGTATAATTGTTATTATTTTCATGATTTAATTCTTCATAACTATCATGCAATTTATATTATTTTATTTTCACCCATATTCTTCTAAGGCTGAAATTTGATATCGATCATTAGATGATTCATGCCTATCTATTTTTCTCTAAACCTAATTGTAGAATTTACATGCTTTTCCACTTTATAATTTGCATTTTGCTCGCAACTACTAATTTATGGTTATTTAAAAGGTTCTTTAATAGATCTAAGTTTCAAGCACGTATATTCTTTTACAACCATATGTTTTTTCATTAAGGTTTACCAACCACATGTATCCCACTCAAATTATGCTTAATCCTATGTTTGTATAACCTGATTATTTGGTGACATTTCCTCATCCAGGATGATTCATTTTTGCAGTAGTTATTTTGAAAATTTACATGACTCATTTATGCTGTTACTTTAAACTATAATGTTTCTTAATAATCACAAATTAGGTATTTTATACCCAATGACTACTTCTAATGGTACATTCTATCTCAACTTGCACTACTATTTTGAAACAATTATTATTATTAATTATATATCATCGTCGTCGTCACCATTAATACTACCATTAAGGTTTACATTTTCGTGTTTTCATTTCTTTTGCATCATTATTAAACTCATGTATGCTTGCAATTTGATAATGGCACACGATGTAACTACTTTGTTATGCTTTATTTTCGTTTACATGATCAATTGGATTTAATCATGAGGAAAAATCACCTATTTTTAATTGGTCTTCAGCAATAAAGATGTAATTCATCTATCTCAAACCTTTATTATTTTTTCTAGCTCAATTACATCAGTTATATATATATATATCTCTCTTATTTATCTTAACTAAGCATATTCACTTTATGAAGAAATTCTTCAAATCTAGAAAGAGTGAATTTATTATTTTGAGATGGTTAGAGTTCACATTTGCCGCATGCCTCGGCTGTTTTGTTACATATTCTCTTTTGAAAGTAATTGCACGATTCGTTCTTCTGCATTTCATTTTCATTAATGATTTTTTATTTTCAATATCAATTCGCTTTTTCTGGTCGATTTTATTTGAAAATAACATAACGAATGATATAATTTATGGACATCAAAACTAGTTTAAAGAAAATGGTAACACAGTCTTGCATATTGCAATGGTCCTAATTCAATATTTTGAATTAAGATATCTAAAATTTGTAGTCTTAGTCTGTTAATAATAACTTAGCCATGTATGATGTGGTTGGGAGTTTTTGTGCGTTATATTCATGATCTTTATTTACTGTACATGAATAATTTTTTTTTCAGTTTTAGAAAATGACTCAATGGCTATCGGTGTATTTTTATTATTTCTTATGTAGTATAAGTTTTTACTTTTGAACCTATTTTCAGTTACTTTGATTTCATTGTAATAATATTTATTATTTTGGAGCTTTATAGTAGAAACTACACCTCCATGGAAATAAACATATGTAACATGAATGAAGTGGTACATTAAGCTTTTTCTTGTGAAGTTTGACTCTTAAAGGCAGGATTAATAAAAAAAGAAGTGAAGGAGCTATATAGTTCTCTCTTTTTGAGTTAAAACTTGCAACTGGAAGTGTTTAACTTGGTCCGATAAACTTTGTCAAGTAGTTAACCATAGTTTTTTATTAAAGTAAATAAATTATATATCTAAAAGGTTATTGGGACATAGATAATGAAAAGGTTGTTCAAAATGTTCTATGTAGTGGACAAAAGATCAAGATCATCATAATTGATACTTATCTTTTGTAAAAGGTTATTATTTTGTGCAAACGAAAAAATTATTTGCATTTCGTATTTACTACTGACATTTAGGCATGGATTTATATATGGTAAAAGCTTGGAGGATGAAATCTAATTATGTCGATTTGTAAGATGGAAAAAAAAGGTTTACTCAACATTTTAGCTCTTTAACATGAAATAATTTGAATTTTACAACAGTTTGATGAAGTATTTGAACCTAAGATGAGTAGTAACATATATATATTAGTAAAGATGATTAGTTTTTGTGCATATCTTTGAATCATCCACCATAATCCAAGCCCCGTAGCACCTTTAGATTAAAGCAACTGTGAGTTTTTTAGGATATATAAATGCATTGAAACCGTAGGTTGGTAGGCCAAAGGCATTACTTAAACCTTACTTATCCTCCTTTCTGCCATATTCAGAAACCGAAAACCCCATTTTAACAGTGAATATATTGGTTCTGTTTTATCATTTGTTACTACTAACTTTTAGGTATGGCTTTATATAAGCTAAAAGCCTAGAGGATGAAATCTGATTATGTTGATTTATAAGGTGGAAAAGAAGGTAATTTACTCAACTTTTTTGCTCAAACATGAAAATATTTATATTTTACAGCAATGTTGAAGCATTTGTATCTATGATGAGTAGTAATGTATATATTAGTAAAGAATTATTAGTTTTGTTGCATATCTTCAAATCACCCACCGTAATCCAAGTTCGGTAGTCCTTTAGATTAAACCAATTATAATTATTTTTTCATGATATATAAATGCATTGGAATCGTAGGTTGGTAGGCCAAAGGCATTATTTAAACCTCACAACACTCCTTACTACCATATTCTGAAATTGAAACCTTATTTTGACACTGAATATATTGGTTCTATTTTATCATATGTTTGTATTGTATATAGTTTTCTATGTAGCTTCAGTTGTCGTTGACTGATAAACTCTACAAATACATCTTAGTCTTTAAGCATGCAAATGTTAACATTTCTCTTTGCAAATTTGATATCATTTATTATGTTATTTTGGTGTTTTTATGATATTCTATTTTATCCATCTTCAAACAGTTCTTAATTCACAGTTGTGTGTGTATATTTCAACATAATGGGGAAAATTATACAATGAGCATCTTGTTTGCCGCTTATGAAGGCCAAATAACTCGAGTATATATGGAATGAATATTAATGCTAATATTGCACTGATGCCTTAAATAGGATTCTGAAAAACACCTTGCATGCATCAATTAGGTTCAACCATGATGACCAATATTGTCCGAATGATACATAGTCGTTCTCTCTTTCTTTTGCACAAACATTAATCGGACCCTATGGTGGGTTTATTTTTATTTTATTTTTTCTTTTTATATAGAAGCTTGGAAATTGGTAACTTTTAAAATTCTCAATTTCAATCTAAAAAACACCATGATAATTTCATGGTTTTCATTTTGCATGGATGTTGAGAACCCGGCTTCTTTTTTAGTATGATTTAGATGATCATTGCTATTTTAACATTATTTTTCTTTTCCTGGCCTTTCAACATTTGATATCACTGACCTATTATATTTTCTTGTTTACGGACTATGACTATAAAACCGACAATTTAGTAATTTCCATGCTGTCATTTTTAAGATGCTTTGATGATGATTGTGTAACGACCTATATTTTACGTATCAGAGGATCGTAAAATAATTTTATTTAATTCATTTGTGGTCGCATGATTCTAATATTTTGGGATAGGATTTTAGGGATGTTTTGCACATCTATGATTTTTTTTAAATTTCTATGTGACCATTATTCCCCTAGAGATCTTCTTTTGGCTATAACTTTTGATGCAAGCTGAATTAGATACTCTACTTGTTTCATTGCTTCGGGATAGTGGTATCCCATTCCGTTGAGTGTTCATATAGAATAATCGGATAAGTGGTTAGGAGGTTATAGTAGTTTTAAGTTTTAAAATCTGTTGGCCATAATTAAAAAAAAGATTAATTGGCCGAATTAGTAAGCCCATTGGTCTAATCAGGTTTGGCTATAAATATGAGGTGTGAGAGACCATTTAAAATTTTATCTCTCATTTCAAATCAGCCTCAAACCCCAAATCCTCTCTAATTCTCCATTTGTCTCATTGGACTTCATCTCAAGTTGTCTCTAATTTCAAATTAAAGGCTATATCTTCAATGAGGAGCTAGAGTTCATTATTTGGATTACATCTTCATCTGATTTTTTTTGTTCGGATCGGATCTTCATCATATTTCATAGGTTGGTAGAATTGGTGAGTGGTTATGATCCCTCACTAGTCTATGATGGATTATATGTTGTAGTTAGGTGATTATAGGTTAGAATTATCAAATTAAAATAGATTGAACTTAGCTAATTTTAGATTTTGAAAACCTGTATTAACCTAATTAAATATGCAGTTGGGATGAGATCATTGGCTAGTGTCATTTGTCTATATTTGGCTACAAAATTCTATCTGTTAGATCAGATCTATGCTAGAATTGTGATGGTAGATTGAATTGGATGATTTGTATGTTCATATTGGATATAATTGGATGATTTTCTATGTTTGTTTCGATATTATGTTTGAATTACTTGTTATGATTAATTCGTTCGCTAGTGTTATGCATGTTTTAGGACTTAGATTGGTGATCGGAGCATATTGAAAGCAAAGTTTGCCAAATAAGCATGAAATTTGGAGGATAAACGACTTTGGGGCACGGTAGGAAGACACCCTGAAAATTTCCTGAAAATTGGAGCTAAATATTTGGATTGGCACCAATCCAAGTGGATCGGATCGGTACGGATCCAAAATTAGCATGCTAGTTGAAGTGATATTTACAAGGGAAAATAAGCATTGATTGTAAAGTTGCTCTATGAAGTTGAAATGGAGGATAGGCCAAGTGTTGAAGATTGGATGGATCATCTTCGTTGGATCAGCTATGTTGCACAGAAGAGAAGACCTGAAGGCTAAGCAGGATGCTTATGGATTTATGGCATCTAGAGGGAGTACACTAGAGGTTGGAAGAGAACTGGAGTCCATAATGGTTAATTATTTGGATCGGCACCGATCCAATTGGATCAGATCGATACATACCCAAATTATTAGGTCTATTGGTATGAGATCCGAAGGGGAGACTCGGGGGTTGTAGTGGATCATGCTGAAAGTTGTGGCTCGCTAATTGCTTCTATGGTATGGAAGTTAGAGCATGATGAAGTTTCAACTCTTCGATCAAGGGCTCATATAAGGAGTAGGATCAAAGGAGTTGATAGACAGCTCGGGAAGGAACGAGGCGGTGGTATAATGCACTGGGTTTAGTGGCTGGACTCGTGCTTCGAAATGGATTAGAGTTATAAAAGCTTTGAAGATTTGGGAAGGCCAAGGAATCATTGAAAATTAGGACTATTCTGGTTGTGTTCAACAAGGGTACTATATGCGGGGCACCCAAGGGCTAGTAGCACCAGTCATGTATCCTAGACCGTTCTAAGAGGTTCTAGCGTTAGACGGTATGGGGGTACTGTAGGAGACAACCATGTAGGGATTCATATCTGAATGTACAAGGGAACACAATTGAGAACCGGGATTTCCATTAGTCTCTAGCAGGCGAGGACAGGGCCACATGTGTTATCATATATTCAAGGCTTTAGAAATGATAGCTAGATTTGGTTGATGGATGCTATGGTTGCTATTGTTATTATGTTTGGTTTTCCTCTTAGGTAGGATATCATCTATAGGAATGCTAGAGAAGGGATTAGGAATAGGGTCAATGGAGGAGGCTGCTTAGATTCTTTTATCCTATTCTATTAAAGTACCTTATTGTTGTTTATTTGAGTGGCATATTATATCTTATTATTATGTGCTAACTCTTTGGTTGCAGAGACAGGTCAGATGAGTTTTTATACATGTATCATATATTCCAATATAGCTTTTTTAGCCATTTACCGCTCACACCAGACAATTGTTT
Organism: Allium cepa; assembly: GCA_030765085.1. Classification (NCBI taxonomy): domain Eukaryota; kingdom Viridiplantae; phylum Streptophyta; class Magnoliopsida; order Asparagales; family Amaryllidaceae; genus Allium; species Allium cepa. Next base: position 537,289,232 of record CM060934.1, on the reverse strand, counting down.
GACCCAAGATACTATGTTTCCTCTTATCATCTCGGGTTTTCATAAAATAGTAGACTAGATAATAAGTTTGTAGTCACAGTTGCTATATGAAGATGAGCTTAGAGAAGCTATGGCGTATTACTCTATTGTAGTTTCCGCTATCTATTTATATGTACTATGAAGGATGTAGTGAGAAAGAACTGAGATGTTACGAAATTTATACCATAACTTATGGTATAGTGCAGATGTTATTCTCATTTGTTATGGCTCACTATATTTTGTTGTTTATTTTTCTATATTATATTTTATCCATGCACTGTGAGATATGCATCAGTTTTTTGCTTTAAATTTCAACCCCTAATGATTCTCTCATATCAACCTTGCTATTACAGCACTCTTTTAGGTCATTAGTGTGTGGATGGTAAGGAGTAGTCGTCGCATTTGGTATCAAAGCATTGGTTACGAGTTAACCGAAGCAAGTCAAGAGTATATGCTAAAGGAGGAGCGTACTTGTTAATGAAGATATTATGCTATATAGTAATATTATATACTATAATATGCACTTGAGTACCATTGCTGCTTTTCTTAGAATGAGGCTAATCATTCTTATTATCGATACGATTGAATTGGAACATAAGGAATGATACTAGGAATTACTCCACTTCAGGGGTGGAAGAGAGAGCAGGATCGAGAGCTGATAATCCAATTTTCAAGCCATATTCGATGCAATGGTGGCTTCCCTGGTGAGAAGATACCAAAGTACTCATGGCGTGACTTTAGGTGGTAGTTCTCCTTTGCAAATTCCTTGGATTGATTTAGCTAAGCTTTGCAAGGATTATTATACTCTTGGAGGGAAGCCGTTCTTGGTAATAGAATTAACTATTGAAGTGAAAGATTGGATAGATACTTGTTAATGCATTTTCAAGGATATGGATGTGGAAGGTGCTATGAGAAGGAAGCTTGCTTCAAGAGAGCTACATGGCCGAGCAATGAATTGGTGAAATGTTGTTACCATTGCTACTCTAGAGAATTAGATTTCTTGGGATCAGTTTAAGGCTAGATTTGAGGAGAAGTTCATTCCTGCGGCTTTGAATTTAGTGCTGTTCAAGAAGTTTGCTGAGTTGAAGCAAGAAGAGATGTATGTTTCTAAGGCTGTGGCAGAATTCGATGCTTTTTCGAAGTATGGGATGTCTTTTATTGATACGTCTTTGAAAAAATGAGAAGTTTACTATGATAACCCGGCTTTTTGAACATCTGGTTACTGGATAATTTATTGTTTTTATTTGAATAAATAAGTGAATTCTGATAATTTAAAATTATTTGGAAAGAATAATCCATATGGAAAATTAAAATATGTTAATAGACATATGCAAACGTTATTGAAAATTTAAGTGTATTCATATACAAGTGAATATATGTATATGTAGAGAAAGTGTAACGACCCGGAATTTCCGATCCCGAAAATTCCAGATAGTTAGTGAAAGAAGAAAAGAGAAAGAAGAAGAACTGAAAGAAACACACAATCTCACATTCGCAGCGGATAAAATATAATATCACATAAACAATAGTTATACAAAAGAAACAGTACTTGTCAAATTACACTTTAATATATATCAGAGTGACAATAATTTACAATCACAGAACAGATGAATCAAGTTTCAAATACTATAATATCATAGCAGAGACTCTCCATACGATTCTGCCCTCTAACTCGGCTCCTGAGCTCCAGAACGTCCTTACCTGAAAATCTGTAATACTCGGTCTGACCCGAGCATTACATCAAAGTAACACCCGGGTCAGGCTGGAAACCAGCGTGAGTAAACCCATTTAACATAGAATACAACAGCATACAACTCATATAACCGGGTAACTTATATCAATTACAAGTTCACAAATTGTTATAGACATTACTTACGTCACACATCAATTTCTAAGTACCAGGACTTAGATCAAAAGGTCCAATTTACTTAAATCATTTCATATCAGTCTATTGATTCCACATATCGATCTACGAAGAATCGGAGTGGTTTCGGATATTTACTAATACCCGACTCCGGTCTCTTCGAATCCAATGTCATCTCAATCTAAGTTATTCAAGTGAATACAATTTACTTTTTGTCACTGGATGTCACTTCATTCAGCATTCATCATAGAAAACCACATTATCACTGTTCAACCCAACATATCATATTACAGAAACATTTCATATCAAATAGCATCATGATCACATGTCAGGGATAACAAATAATCCAAGGCATCCAAATATCATTCAATCATCCATATGCAAGATAAATTAGTCAAACTATTTCTAATTAATTTAATCATTCCTTAATTATTCATCTTGATTAATCATCCTTGATTAATCATTCTTTAATTTCAATAAGTAATTAACCCCAATTAGTTACACAAATTAATTATTCTTTACTCATCCATATCCGATTACGTTGATCCTTGATTAATCACTCAAATTAATTATCTCATATTCACTTCATTGATCAATTATCCCTTAATAAATCATACTCATTATCCAACTAAACCATTGATTAGTTTTCTTAACCCACCAATCCTTAATTAGTTACCTAAATAATTAAATCCTTAATTATTTCCATTAGTTAATTAATTTTTCACTAATTACAACTTAATTATTTAATTAATTAATCTCTAACTATTAATTAATAAAACTTAACATTATTAAATTAAACTAATTAATTATTCTTAATTACTTTATTAATTAATTAGTCATTTATTATCCAAATCTTAATTATCACTTAAGATAAAACTTTTTTTTATTAGTGAATTACCTATCATTAACAAATTTAAATACATTCCAAAACATTGCATTTTTAGATTAAGCTTTTAAAATTGAAATTTGAGATTTAAAGTAAATTACAATTGAACTTAGCAAATTTAAGTTAAACAACTTCAAATCTTCTTAAATGTTTTAAGAAAAACATTTATTTTACATAATAGTTTTAAAATTAAATTCAATTTAAATTTAAAACACGTCTTGCATTGTAAAGCTACTTCAGAATTCTACCCAAGTATAGCTCGAGTCTAGACTTCAGGTTACTTCAACTTCTACTTAAATTTTCAGAAACTTGTTAGTACATTATAATTTAATTTCAAAACCAAGTTAACTGCAGCAAAAGCCCTTTAAAACACTTTGAGCCCAAAGCCCAAAATCATGTTCATAAACCCGAGCCAAAAATTGATCACCCCGACTCATGCCTGTTTAATATTCCTGCATTTTTTTAAGCCGCTAATGGTTGTTAATATTTCAACGTATTCCCGAAGTACATCTCGATCAAAACCCACCATTACGCTGAGTCCCTACCCGAGCACCATCATCTTCTTCTCCTCCTTTTTTTTTACTTTGTTTTAAAATTATAACCGATAAACTTCTCAAGCACTCACGCGTTCTCGAAGTTGAACCTGAGGAAACTCATTCCTTTTCCCGGAATTAAACTCGAGAAAAACTCTCAAACTAAAACAGACACAGCGTATATGCTGTGCACTTGCACCAACCCACGGCGGTGCTCCGGTCTGCTCATCCACCGTTGACAAGACGACGTCGACCCGCATTACCTATCTCAACCGTCAATCCTCCAAAAATAACAAAAAAACAAGAATCAACATAGTCAAACCTACGGGAAAAATACCCCCTGACCAAAAACCGCCTCATCCAATCTCCTTTGACCACCGGAGATGCCAAAATTTCGTCCACGCCTCGACAACACTCCCAGAAACCCTCCACCAGAGCCTCATACCGCTCGATCGCGATCAGGTGTCAAACCCATCATATTACTGGCTCGAACAAAAACTGCGAATAAAACCCTAAAAGCTATTCGTTTGTTTAATTTATACATTAGAAAAATTCTCTAATAATTTTCTCAAGATCCATGATGTTAATACTCACTTCAATTCAAATTCCAACATTTTAAATTGGATCGATAATCTAAAATTGGCAAAAACGTAATCTTTGTTCATATACAAACTGCATCCTAATTACAAATCTAAAAATCTTCATTTTCGTTTTAAAAATCATCAATTTCATTAAGAATTCAAAATATGATCTTGAATTAGCTTCTTATAACACTTGAATTTATCAATAAATTTCTTGATTGTTGTAAAACCATATTACAGTAACATAACTGTACAAAGATGTTTTAAACAGCTTACCCATCTTAGTTTTAGTTTTAATACCTTGTTTGATTTGAAAATTAAAACTTAACATGGATTAGCAGCAAATAAAGTTAGATTTTGAGCCAAATGTTCACCCTGTATCTATTTAAACAGAGAAGATATCATATTCAGGGCCTATGAACAACACAGAGCCAAGTACATATATTCACAGCATACATTCAGTGATAATCATATCAATTTTTCACTTGTATATTCATGCATATCTATTCATTTCAGATATATTAACATGCAACCAAATTATGTTTAATTTTTTTTAAAAGTTACGCACATTTATTTAAGAACAGAGGTAGCATGCATTCACTCAGATGTATATATATAGAATTCCATCTAAATATGCCAGATTTACTCATTTTTGCATTCAGGCAAACAGATTTCTCAACTTCACTACTAAAGTTTATCACATTCATCAATGCATAAACAAACTCAATCCTAAAAAGGGTAGTTTTACTCACCTTTGGTGTTTACAGGGGCAGAGAAGTAGCTTGTAAACTGGATTGAATCTTTAAGACTTTATTGCTTTAATTTGAAAACTAGAAAGATTGAATTGCTGAACTGATTTTAAGATTTGATTTACTTAAAACTAAAAAACAGATTCCTGAAATAGCTTCACTTGTTGATAAATTATACTTCAGGTTTGCCTTGCTTGTTTCAGACTTACTAATAGGTTTGATTACTGAAGTTGATTTAAATTTTGCAGCAGAACTCCATTCTTCTTTGTTAGAGTTGAAGTTAAACTTTAAATTGATGTTGAAAATTTGAACAGATTTGCTTGAAATTGTTACCAGATTGGGTTTGCAGATTTGGTTTTGGAATTCTTTTTTTTTTTAAGATCTGATTTCAGTTTCTTATTTGAAGAAAAATGTTTCGATGAAATGAATTGTTAAGTTTCATATCTATATTTTCAATAAAAATGTTTTTAAAAATAAATAAAATCATTGCCACATGTTGCATTATGATGTAGATAACTTACAAGTGTCTTCTTTATTAGTTAAATACTTAACATATGTTCCTTTTTATATAAAAATAGATTTCTTAATTTTATAAAGGTTTTTTTATTAAATGTTTTATTTCATTTAGCCTTAAATGATTACATATAAATTACTTTTATAAAATTACACATAATAAATGTTTATTTGAATATTTTAAAATAATATTTTAAAACTAAATTTTCAAAAGAGAAAATTTTAAAAAGAAAAAGAAAGTTAAATTACATTTTATCCCAAAGTTTCAAACTAAATACCTTATATATTTGAGTTTTTTTCCTCTCTTTTGATTAATGTAAAATTATTCAACTTAGGTCAACATCTCTTTATTCAACTTAGGAGTTTTAAAAACCATTTAGTTTTTAAAATGATATAATTTAGTCCCTAACGTTTAATTGGATGATATAAAAATATGAATTCTATATATTTATTTATATTTATTTTTTTTAATCCTAAAATAAGTACATATACATATATGCTAATTTCAAAACATAACTTTCAATACATACATACATACATACATATATATCATTTTAGAAAATTATTCTTATTAATTCAATTCAGTTAATTTCAATTATCAGATGTCCAAAATTCGGATTATCACAGGAAGCTATTGTGTAACCTGAGCCATTCCTTTGTAATTTGAATTAAATTTGAAATTCAAAGTAAAAACAAATAAATATGTTTCCTATTATAATATATACACACACACACACACGTATATTGTAAATGGTTAGCTATAGTTTAAATCCAATATTAATTTTCAAAGCTATTAAAGGTAAAATCTATATTTTTACAACTACAAAGATAACATATATGTCTATTTATTTGTTAAGGAATTAAAGCTCAAGTTTAAAGTGGAATTTAAATGGATTCATACTTCCTTTAAATATATATATAAGATATATTAAGTATTAAACATATGAAGGCATAACATATAAATTTAAACATTTAAAATTTAATTAGTGCATGAATAAAAGACAAGTGTAAAAATCTTAATAAACATTAAAAAAAAAGTAAATATCTCTTTCAATATTCAAACAAGTGTTAGCTTAGAAAAATATCCAAGTGGCAAAATGGATTCATTTTAGTTTTCTTCTTTTTAAATCTATAATATGAATAAAACATCAAGTTGAGGAACACAAACTTCTTACAACAGAAATCTGGAATAAAAAGGAAGAAAGAACAAAAATCTAGAAAAAAAACAAGTTCAAATACAAATAAAAGCAAGGTTTTAAGCAAAATCAGTTCAACCCAGAATTCAAGCAAGTAATAGATCTAGTTCAATTCTCACATAAGCAAATTCAAGATCAACAAATCATATCAAGAGATCAGATCAAAAACTTCCTGATTCCAGAAAAAACAAACACCATTCAAGCTGTCCTCTGTTCAAAGCATTTGCAAGGTGAGTAAACTGAAGTTTTTTACAATTTTAAATCCTGGTGCATGTTGTTAATTCTTGAAGAGATTTATGATATATGTTTGTAAAAAATGTTTGCATGTTTAAGGTAAATGCATGTGAATATGTATAAAGAAAATTGTGTTTATGTCTGGAATGAGTACGTATTTGTACTCTGTTTGAACTACAGGCTTAGTTCACTAAGTAAAACCAAACCTGCTCTTCATAAAACTAAAATTAGGATTTGATTGGGTTTGCTGAAGAAAAAAATCAAGTTCCAGAATTTTTTATAAAACTAGGACCCTATCCCTCTGTTAGACAAAAATAGTGAGTAAATCTTCATTCAATCCTAAAATCTGTTCATATCTGAATTGTTTGTGATTGGTATCTGAAGTTTGTTGTGGAAGATGTTTGTGTAGATGTTAAATAAAATGCCTATTTGTTCATATATAAATATATATAAGCCTGTGCATGTCTATATGCATATACCTCTGTTATATACAGGAACAAAACCAAAATTTTAAATCCAATCGCTCCTTCTATGATTGATTATAGGTTATGATTCCCAAATGCAAGATGATTAGAAGGGTATAACCTCATTTTTAAAAGTGGTTTCAAAATTTTATATCAAGTAATCATTTCAAAAATTTTAATTTTACCGTGATAATCGAAATATGTTCAAAATCATGTATCTTGATTTCAAGTTATGATTCCATGATCTTGATCATCTTCTGGAAACATGAATTTTAAAGCTAGAATCATAATTTTTAAGTTTGGGAATCACGTGGGATTGATCAAAAACTGTATTTCCATCGAAATCTAGCGATCGGGAAAACTTTGGGTGTTGTGATCAAGGTGGAAGAAGGCTGGAGGTTAGATGAGCATCCGAAAAATACTCACTTGAATTATGGATGGCCATGGTGGTAGAACATCGATGATCTAGGGTTTGTATACAGTTTTGGGCTGTCGTGGTTCTAGAGGCTATTAAGTCAACATGGAAGCATCGGGTTGGATATGAGGTATGGGAATGGAAGCAAGGAATTCTGGCAAGGACGTGGGTTTGATGATGTGGTGTCAAATGATCGGAGTTAGGCGTCAACGTGGAAGTTTTGGTGACTGGTTCGTCCAGGTTGGGTGTGTTCGAGTACAATTTCGATTTTGAGTTGTTGTCGAAGTTCTGTTGATCGAGTTTTGGTATGAGGATGATCGTCGACTGGTGAGGATCATCGCTGATGGTCGGAAGCGGCGGCATCGCTGGTACATGTGCACGGTGCACATTTTGACCTCTGATGAAGTTTTGGGTTGAAGCAGGGAAGTGGACTCGAGTTTTCTCGAGTAAATTTTAAGGATAGCTCGAAGATGTGGGGTATTTGACTCGAAGACTTCTAGGTGTGGCTCGGGTCAAACTGTTGGTTACAGGTTTTTAAGCCTGTTAGTGTTTTAAATTTTGTAATGAATTTGAAATTTAAGGCAAGCTCTGAAATAAAGTTTTAAACCCAGTCTAAAGTATGGATTCAAATTAACTTGTGCATCCTAGCTTTAAAATAAATAAAGTTTGGAAATTTAAATTATTTAAACAAGTTTAAATGTTTAAGGTATACTTTTCCAGTGAAATGTTTAAAATTTTATTTACATAAAATTCTTTATAAAAGTTTCTTTAACATTAGATTTTAAAAAGGTTATATAACATTGAATTAAAATTTATAGTTTAAATTTGTTAATCATTTTAAACCTTAAATTTGAAATGAAATTTGAAAGTAGATTTTAAAATGAAATGTTTTAAATGCATATGTTAATGAAATTAAGTCATTAATAAAAGAATGATTTATCTTAAAAATAATTTAGGTTTAATGATTAACGTTGATTAAGTCAATTAATTAATTAATGATTTAGTATTAATTAATTAGTAATTATGGACTGTTAGTTAGTAAATTAAGGGTTAATTTGTTAAGTAATTAAGGTTTAAGTTAATTAATTAAGGAATAATTAATTTGTAATTAAGAAATCATTAATTGGATAAGATTAGATTATTAATTAATGAATTAAGATTAATTAAATTTTAATTAATAATAATTAGTTTAAGTTTAAGTTTAATTACTTAAGAGAAGAAATTAAAGAATTGTTAATAGTTAATGAAGATCACTAACTTGGGATTATTAAATAATTAATTAATGTGATTAATTTTAATAATTAATTAGATTAATTAATTAAAGATAATCATTTATGGTAATTGTTTAAGTGTAATTACTTAATGTATAATTACTTAGTGAAGTAATTAGTGATGATAATTACAGGATGTAATTAATTATAGATTGGAAATAGTTTTGGATTGGAATAGTTTAGAATAATTGATCTATGTGATCAATTAAAGTTTAATTACTTAATGTAATTAAAATTAATTAAGGAGGATTAATTAAGATGAATGATTATTGGATGATTAATTAATTGGTTTGTAAATAATTAATAAGCAAGATTTAAAAGTAATTAAAGTAATTAATTTAATTAAATCGAGGTTAGTTAAATTAATTAAAGATGGTATAGTTGATTCATCTTGCTTATGAATGATTGAATGATATTGTGTGCCTTATATTAGATGATATCTATAGTAAGTGATGTGTGATGCTATGTGATAAAATATGTTGGGATCAGCAGTGACATCCTGTATTTAAAGTTGAATTGTTTTTCATTTTAAATAACTTGGTTAAGATGACATGGGAATCGAAGAGACGGGAGTCGGGTACTAGTAAATACCCGAAACCACTTCGTTTCTTTAAAAATTGATTTGTGGAATCATTAGGCTGAAATGGAATAATTTAAATGACTGGACCATTTAAAACTAAGTAAAGGTACTTAAGGTTTGAATTGTGAATATAAGTATTGACTATAACAAGTTACCCTGGGTTTATATAAGTTGTATGCTTTTGTATTCCTTGTTAGATGGGTTTACTCACGCTGGTTTCTAGCCTGACCCAGGTGTTACTTTGATGTAAATCTCGGGTCAGACCGAGTATTACAGATTTCCAGTAAGGACGTTTTGGAGCTCAAGGGGCGAGCTAGATGGCAGGAACGTATGGAGAGTATTCCGCTGTGTTATTTTGTTATTTATCTGGGACATGTTGTTTTAAACTGTCCAGTGATTGTGAAATGTTGTAACTCTGATGTAGTAAAATGTAATTAACTGATACAGCTTTCTTTGTGTAAAGAATATTATTTGATATTATATTTTATCCGCTGCGAATGTGAGATTCCGAGTTTGGTTTTCTGTTTCTTCTTCTATCTCTTTTCTTCTTTTCCTAACTATCTGGAATTTTCAGAATCGAAATTTCCTGGTCGTTACATTTATCACTAGATTGGACGACCACTTAGGAGAGAAGCTAGTGGACCACATTGAAGTTTCTTTTGAGATGTTGGTTGAGAAAGCACTTAGATATGAGAGTCTGTAATTGAAGAATGGGACTGCTATTGTTGTTATTGCTGAGAAAGAGGAACCAAAATCATAGTAAGGCTGTGGAGGTAAGAAAAAATGGAATGGAAAGAGGAAGCAATAACAGCTAGGAAAAGTGGTTTAGAAATAGAGCAAGAGTGAGATTGTTTGTCATAATTATAAGGAGAAAGGCCACTATGTCAAGGAATGCAAGGCTGTTAGAAGTGCTTCATCTGTGATATGCCCATGCATATTAAGAAGGATTGTCCAGAACAGCCTAAGGATAAACAGATTGCGAAGGCATATGCTTTGGATGTAGTCTCGATTTCATCTTGTACTCCTACTGCTAAAGATAAGGGGAAAGGAGTCATGGTGCAACATATGCTTTCCATCATAGATGTTTCCGTTAGAGTTCTTTTCGATGCTGGAACTTCACGTTCTTTCATGGATTTAGTATGCAGGCTTGATTTGGACCCAAAGATAGTAGACCGACCGTTGATTGTGACCAACCCTATTGGAGAATCTACTTATGTCTGTATGATTTGTCGATGCTTAATTTTATCCAGCCATGGATGTTCTTTTGTTTATGATTGCTTTGTTCTTAATTTTTTTTGGGTTTGGGATTATTTGGGAATGGATTGGTTTAAGAGGTATGTGGCTATTATGGATTGGAAGAAGCTTAAGGTGACAATTGGGAACGTGGAAGGGCAAACGGTAGTGATGCGCTGCTTACTAGAGGATGGAGTATTGGTCAGCTTTCTATATTTTCTTGAGATTCCACAGGAAGGACTATCATCAGTGCCTATCGATAGACATTACCCTGATGTCTTCATGGAATTGACATAATTGCTGTCGTATAGAGAGATTGAGTTTCAAATCGACTTAGTGGATGGAGCCAGACCCATAGTAGTGCCTTTTAGGCGTATGGCACCTAGAGAGGAGAAAGAGTTAGAGGTGAAAATGGATGATCTGTTGAAGAAAGGATTCATTCGGAGAAGCATATCCGAATGGGGCGAATCTATTGAATTAGCGACTAAGGCCGATGGTGTTGGAATCTCGATTTTACATCATTTTGATTATGACAAGCTATATAAAATATTTCTGTGTATACTAATCATTTTTGTAGGAGATTTGTTGCAGATTCATATTCAGAGTTTTGAAGCTGATTATGTTGTTTCTAGTGTCTTTATTTCATTTTAGAATTTTGTTAAAATCTCTCCTAAATTGATATATGTATAAATTCATATACAAACATGCACGAACATGCACAACTGGCTGAATTCAGACGGCCGAATACATTCATTCAGACGTATGAATGCTGAAACAATAATATAGTTTCACAATATTCAGCAATCTCAATGAATATATTCAGACGTCTGAATAAGGCCAAAAATAGCCTAAAACCTACTGTTTTCGTTTTAATCTAATTCAAGCTGCTGAATTGTTTTGATTCAGACGACTGAATATTCCCAACTGCTATTTTCATGAGTAGACGCTTCTCTTCATCAAGGAGAAACGTTTTCAAAATCAACGGTTGCACCTATTCTTTTCAATATATTTTTTATCTATGGTTGCAACTTTTAAAATCTATAAATAGATTTCAGAATTCAACAAACGATTCACCGAAAACTATTTTAATATTCTTGAATTCTTACCTATTCTCCAGTTTTCAAATTGCACTCAAACTGCTTACATTCTCTGATCATTGATCATTATATCTTCTATAGTTCTCAAAAACATTACACTATATATCATAAAGGAGAAGATTATAGGAAGATTGTACTTAATTGACTTATCAGTGCTATTCAAAGAGCACACTACAGTCGAATACTTTTGTTATTCGTAAAGAAGTCCCGTTTGGTTGCTCAAACGGTAGAAGTCCTATTCGGTTGCTTAGGCGCTAGAAGTCCTGTTCGGTTGCTCAGGCGGTGTAAACCTATTTCTTCAGGTTAAGTTAGTGTTGCTAGTTTTAAATACAGAAGGAGTATAGGAATGGACATAGAACGAGAGTTTGAACCAGTATAAAAATATCTGGTGTCATTTACTTTACTAATTTTACTATTTACTTATTCTGCACAAGTAGTTTATCCATATTACACGATCCTATAGCACAGTCACTTTCATTTGGTATCAAAGCCTTGGTTATCATATGACCGTAACACAGTTATCTGATATTGTCATAATATGGAAAATAACACCAACACTGTTGTTAACTCTACCTTCCTAGAAGGACAATCTACTGCACGGCCACCCTTGTTTAACTGAATGAGCTATAACTATTGGGCCACTAGAATGAGCATCTATAAACAAGCAAGTAGTTATGAAACCTAGAACATTATGCAATCTGAATATATTATTCCTACCACTGAATACTCCACATGGTCTAACACACAAAAATTAGATGCTGTTGCAAATGCTAAAGCTATGAATATGTTACATTGTGCATTAGACAAAAATGAGTTTAATAGAATATGCATGTGTAAAACTGCTCATGAAATTTGGCATACTCTTAAAAGTACACATGAAGGTACCGACAAAGTCAAACAAAGTAAAATTTCTACGCTCAAAAGACAGTTCTAGAACTTTAAAATGAAACAAGATGAGACCATAAATGAAATGTACTCTAGATTTCATGATATATATCATTCTTTAATAGCATTAGGAGAAAACTTACACAGATTTTGATATTGTTTCAAAAATCCTCAACACACTAATGGATGAGTGGGAACGAAAAGTCTTAGCAATCGAAGAAGCTAATGACATTTCGACCATAAAACCAGAAGAGTTGATTGTAATCTAATGTCTTATGAAGTTAATCTCCAGTAAAAACGAGTACAAACTCAAGATAAGAAGGATAAAGCATTCCATGCAGAAAAAGATGAATCAGATTCAGATGAAGAAGATACGGCGTTCATTGCTAAAAATTTCAAATTTTTTTGAAATTTAGAAAGAGCAACAAATTTAAATATAACAAGAACAACTCCAGCAACAATAACAACACAAACAAACCATCAACATATGCTCTAGAATGTTATGAATATCACAAGAAAGGTCATATCAAGAAAGACAGTCCTGAGAAAAAGAATTACAAGTATATCTTAAGAAAGACAGATTCAAGAAGAAAGCTTTCTTAGTCACATGGGACGATACAGAATCATCCTCATCATCAGAAAGTGACTCGAACAGTGATTCGAAACAAGCCAATGTTTGCTTTATGGCTACAAAAGACGAGGTAAGTGATTTAACTTTCGATGATCTTTTAGAAATCAATTCAGAATTACTTAACAAATTAAAAGGCGAAAATAGAAAGTACAAAGAAGCTCTTGAAAAATTGAATAGAACTGAAATCGAAGTAGAAATGTTAAGAGATGAAAAGAAAATTTTAGAAGAAGAACTTCAAGTTGCTCAAGAATCTTGTTCTAATATGTCATCTCAACTTTCTCTGCTAAGTCAAGAGGTAGAAACTCAGAAAGAAAAGAATGATGCTTTACTAATTGAAAATCATAATCTTAAATCAAATATCAAGATTTTAGAGTTACATAACTCTAGCCTTAAAACAAAATTAGAAAACATCACTAAAAATGTTTCTAATTTTAATAAAGGTTGAGAAAATCTTTCAAAAATTATAGAAAATTCTCAAACTGTTTCAAATAAAAGAGGATTAGGATATAAACAGACATCTAAAATTGTTCCAAAGAAAAAGAATTTTCAAATAAAATTGAAATTCCTAGGTCTAAGAATTCCAATTTTACTACTTCAATTAAAATTGGGTTTCTAAAACTAATAATTCTTCAATAATAAACAAGTATGTAAAATCTTTTATAAGGACTGTTCATAAAAACAAATATTTTGAATTCAAAAGGAATTCCGAATCCTCCTAGGTTTGGCTTCCTAAGATCTAACTCTTACGACCCAAAATAAATGGTGGGTACCAATGTTAATTCTATATTATGCAGGTACCATCCCAAAAGAGAGGAAAATGGATACTAGACATTGGTTGCTCAAAACACATGACAGGAAACAAAGAGATGCTAACAAACATTAACTACTCAAATGGAGGTTCTGTCACATTTGGAGATAATTCCAAAGGATATGTCATTGGTAAAGGCGATGTGAGCAATAATGGTATATCTAATTTACCTCTTATTATAGATGTTTTATTAGTTAAAAATTTGAAACACAATTTACTAAGCATTAGCCAATTATGCGATAAAGGATTCAATATTTCTTTTTTTGAAAATAAGTGTAGTATTTTTTGTCAACATAATAATGTTATTTTTGAAGGTTTTAGAGATAAAAATATTTATGTTTTAAATATGAATATAAATTATAATACAAATATGTGTCTAATAGCCAAAGAAAGTGATCCATGGTTATGGAACAAAAGATTTTGTCATATTAACTTCAAAACTATAAATAAATTATCTAAAAATGATTTGGTAAAAGGTTTATCAAAAATGAACTTTAAAGTAAACAATATTTTTGATGCTTGTCAATTAGGAAAACTATCAAAATCATCTTTTAAATTAAAGAAAAATATTTCTACTATACAACCATTATAATTATTACATCTAGATCTTTTTGGTCCAACTCGAATTCAATCTATAAATCATAGTAAATATGTATTTTTTATAGTAGATGATTTTTCAAGATTCACTTGGACTATTTTCTTAAAAAGTAAAAGTGATACTTTTGAAAATTTCAAAAATTTTGCAAAAAGAATTTCAAAATCTCAAAAGTTTAGAAATCAAAAATATTAGAAGTGATCATGGAGGTGAATTTAAAAATGAAGCATTTGAACATTTTTGTAATAAAAAGGGAATTTACCATAATTTTTTCTTTTCCTAGGACACCACGACAGAATGATGTTGTAGAAAGGAAAAACAGAACATTACAAGAGTGTGCAAGAACTTTGTTAAATGGAAACATATTACCGAAACATTTCTGGGCAAAAGCAATAGCAACTGCTTACTATGTTCTAAATCGTGTCTCTGTTCGTCCTTTAACTAAACACACTCCATATGAACTGTTTTATAATATAAAACTAAACATTCTTATTTTAAAACTTTTGGTTCAAAATGTTTTATCTTAAATACAAAAGATCAACTTGGAAAATTCGATCCAAAATCCGATGAAGGAATCTTCAAAGGATACTTAAATCGAAGCAAAGCTTATTTAAATTTCAATAAAAGAACAAAAATAATCGAAGAAACACTTCATGCTTGTTCGACGAAAATTTTAAATTTAGTAATTTTTTTGATTATACTCCTAAGACAATCACAAATATAGTTACTCAAAATAATTTTGACGAAGATGAATACTTTTCTAATAATATTGATCAAAATGAAATAATTGATCATAATGAAAATGAATTAAGATCTCCACCTAAGATTTTACATGACCACCTAGTAGAAAATGTTATTGGAGAAATTGATTCACATGTTAGAACTAGAAATCAACTTAATCAAATGGGCTATGTAGCTTTTCTTTCCAAAATCGAACCAAAAAATGCAAAAGAAGCATCTACTGATGACTATTGGATTATAGCTATGCAAGAAGAGCTAAACCAATTTGAAGGAAACAAAGTTTGGAAACTAGTTCCTAGACAAGTGATCAAACAGTCATTGGTACTAAATGTGTCTTTAAAAATAAAGTAGATGAACAAGGTAATATAGCTAGGAATAAAGCTAGATTAGTTGCGCAAGGGTATAATCAAGAATAAAGAATTGACTATGAAGAAACATTTGCTCCAGTTGCACGTCTTGATGCAATACGTATCTTACTGGCCTTTGCATGTTTTCATAATTTCAAACTTTATCAAATGAATGTTAAAAGTGCTTTCTTAAATGGTTATATGAAAGAAAATGTTTTTGTTGAATAATCTCCTTTATTCGCTCATGAAAAATTTCCAGACCATGTCTATAAACTTAAAAAGGCTTTATACGGACTAAAACAAGCACCTCGTGCTTGGTATGGTTGTCTTAAAAACTACCTAATAGATTGTAGTTTTGAAATTGGAAAGGTTGATCAAACTCTTTTCATTAAAAGAACTAAAAAGGATATTTTAATTATTCAAATTTATGTTGATGTTATTATTTTTGGATCTACAATTGAAAAGTTATGTCAGGGGTTTTCAACGATAATGACCAAAGAAATTGAAATGTCACATATGGGAGAATTACCTTATTTTCTTGGATTATAGATTAAACAAATCGAAAATGAAATTTTTATTAATCAAGAAAAATATTGTAATAATCTAATTAAACGATTTAATATGGAAAACACATCTGCTAAGCCAACTCCAGTGAGCACAATAGTTCTTCTCGATAGAGACAAAGATGGCAAAAGTGTTGACCAAATGTTATATCGAAGTATAATTGGATCATTACTTTATCTAACGGCTAGTAGACCTGACATAATAATGAGTGATTGTTTGTGTGCTCGATTTCAAACAAATCCTAAAGAATCACATATGCGAGCAGTAAAACGCATATTGCGTTATCTAAGCAAAACTAAAGATTTTGGACTTTTCTATCCAAAAGAATGCCCTTTTTAGTTGGTTTCATATAGTGATGCTGATTTTGGAGGATGTCGGACGGATCGAAAAAGTACAAGTGGGACTTGTCACTTCATTGGACAATCTTTAGTCTCTTGGTTTTAGCAAGAAACAAAATTGCGTTTCACTTTCAACTTGTGAAGCAGAATATATTTCTACTGCTTTAGTTTATGCTCAAGTCATTTATATTGAACAAACACTACAAAATTTTGGTATTAATTTAACTAAATCAACAATTTTCTATGATAATACTAGTGCTATAAACTTATCAAAAAATCTTGTAAATCACTCAAGAAGTAAACACATTGACATATGTCATCATTTTCTTCATGATAATATCGGGAAGGATTTAGTCAGACTGGAATTTGTATCCTCTGAAAATCAATTGGCTGATATATTTACAAAATCTTTAAATGAAAATGTATTTATAAAATTAAGAAGAGAATTAGGAATTGTATCAATAATAGATTTATAAGTTTAAAAAAATTAAAACAAAAATAAAAAAGGGTCATCCAGCACTCGAACTCGGGAACTCTTACTCAGTAGTCTATTGTTATACCACTACTCTACTTTGTCTTTTTATAAAACTTTAGTTAGTTTGTATTTTTTTTATTTACCTTACATTCATCCAATTTTTTCTATGGCTATTATAATCTTCACCACAAAATTCCTTCTATTTGTATACAAACCTACTCATATATATATATATATATATATATATGCTGTTCCTTCTTCCTTTTGCATTAGCTCTCAAATAAAAATTTAAGTTTCAAATTCTTTTCTCGAAATGTCGTTTCAACAAAATTCAGATTCCTCTGATCTCTCTTATACTTTTCCTTCTTCGGTATCGGTGAATTTACCAACTCCAACACCGATTTTACGAACCGGTTCCTATTGTTCCTCCTCCACTCATACTGGAAATACTCCACCTACTAAGAAAACGAGGCGGTCTCTCTTCTTTGGTTCACCATCTACAAAAGAGAAAATAGACAATATTCATCACTACCAACGGGAAACACTAGAATTATAACATGAGCTGTACCATGAACAAAAAGTTAATGCCAAGCGGTTAAGCTTTTTGGAACAAGTTGCGTTAAAATTCTGCGATTCATCCTCCAAAAACACAGTTCATCAACCGTCTCCTGTTCATTCTCCAAATTGTTACAATCCTTGGGAATCATCACCACAGCGTCCACCGATATCACCAAATTCTTGGGAACGCGACAACAGATGGTCTCCACTTCGACCATTTCAAGAGAACACTAAAATAGAAGAAGATGCATATCACACTCCAAGCTCTTCTTCCAAATCTTTTTAATATTGTTTTATATACTATTGTTAATATGCTCTTTTTCTTTTTTGATTGTTCAAAAATTGTATTATTCAAAATGTTAATTATATATATTGTTTGCTATAAACAAAAGGCTGATATGAGTTTCTGGAAAAATTCAGCCGGTTGTTTTATATAAAATAGACGGTTGAATATTATGGGCAGAAAAATTTAACCTCAGATTCAGACGGCTGAATCAAATAATTTAGACATCTGAATTAGGTCGAAAATGAACTACTTCTTTGCGGGTTGAAACTCAGAGCAATTCAAACGTCTAAACGAATATATCCAGATGGCTGAATTACATCCGAGTCACTTTTTTTAACCTGCCTATTCATTTTCTTCTTCCATTTTTACCCTTGCTTTTTTACCCTCTATATATTGACTTTTTAATTTCTTTCTCATTCACTTCAAAACCCGAGCCACTATTTTCAAAATTTTCAAACTTTTATCTTCCTTTTTTACTCTCTAATGGCGCCAAGGTCCAAACGAACTCGAGAATCAACCTCCGAACCATCAGAAGATCAAATTCGACAATGGCCATGGAATGATATTGCAATTTCCCGTTATAATTCAATGATGAACTCCAACATCTTCGAAGGAACTTTCATGAAATTCCTAGATTTTGCGGCCTACCAAATTAGAGGGTTAGCAGAGCAATTCCATTTTGATAATCAAATTGGGTATGCTCCTAACAATGTCAAAATCAATCATCTTTTGATCAAACTCTTTCTTGCAAATTTGAATTTAGATCACCATAATCCCCAAAATCAACAAGATTGTATTTGGTCAATAGTTTGTGGAGTAAAAATTTTTTTGCTTTTACAAGGACCAGGTAATATTCTAAATTATCCCTATCGAGGAATTTATATTGATGATATTGAAGTTGGTATGGATCACCGAGATGAAGTTTCACATTGTTTCTTGACCGATCAACTTACAAATTTAAGTAATTTAAATCTACCTTCTTAAGGCTACAAGCTCGTCTCATTCACCATGCATTTATTCGTTCTTCACAACCAAGAATGGTGAGCTATGAAAAGGTTTAAAAGAAAATTTCCAAGCTCTTTAGTCAATCTACTCCAACCAACAAGTGAATTGTGGAAAAATTATTTTGGATGAATTTCAAGACATCACAATCCGAAGAAAATATAAAACCATCCATTATGATGCTTATATTATGCGCATCCTTCTTAATGTCGGTGTTCCAATGCCCGACTCTGATTTTTTGACTATTAGTGAATTAGGAGCAAAATTTTTAGGATTGATGGGTCTTCCTCACCAGCCACCTCGGTAACAAATCATCTCTTTTCAACAATCGTCTCGAAATGTTCAACAAGGTTTCTTCCTCTTCTCAACTCAACATGAAGAAGAAGAAGAGGACGATGACTCAATTCAAGTGATTGACCCGGACACTTCCTCTAGACAAGCTATTATCACTATCCCTAGGAATCAATCAAAAATTCATCGAGAAATTAAGTCTGTTGAAAAGAAAATGGAGAGAAAATTCAACTCGATCAGGGGATTTCCAAATAAATATGGTATAGAATTTCTTATTCTGGCTCTACATCCATCGAGGCTTACTATCCATCCTCATTTCAGTGGTCTTCTTCTTCGAGTTCTGATAATGATGATCCTTCTCTTTCAAGCAATTTTAATTATGTTTTTTAATTATGTTTGCTTTAATTATGTTTGTTTTAACTATGTTTGTCAAGTTGTATGAAATATTTTATTAAGCGTTATATATATTGATTTTCCTTCTTGCATTAATATTCTTCTTGCATTCTTTTCTTTCTTTTTGTCGATGACAAAGGGGGAGAAAGTTAATAATTATGCATATTGACAGGGGGAATAACAATATTATGAATATTTATATTATTGATTATATAGTTGTCATCATCAAAAGGGGGAGAATGTTGGAATCTCGATTTTACATCATTTTGATTATGACAAGATATATAAAATATTATGTGTATACTAATTATTTTTGCAGAAGATTTGTTGGAGACTCATATTCAGAGTTTTGAAGCTGATTATGTTATGTCTAGTGTCTTTATTTCATTTTAGAATTTTGTTGAAATCTCTTCTGAATTGATATATGTATAAAATTCATATACACACATGCACAAACATGCACAACTGGCTGAATTCAGACGGCTGACGTTTGAATGCTGAAACAAAAATATGGTTTCACAATATTCATCCGTCTGAATGAATATATTCAGACGTCTGAATAAGGCTAGAAATAGCCTAAAACCTTGTCGTTTGCATTTCAGTCTCATTCAGACGGCTGAATTGTTTTGATTTAGACGGCTGAATATTCCCAACTGCTATTTTCATGAATAGACGCTTCTCTTCATCGAAGAGAAATGTTTTCAAAATCAACGGTTGCACCTATTCTTTTCAATATAGTTTTTCATCTATGGTTGCAACCTTTCAACCTCTATTAATAGATTTCAGAATTCAACAAACGATTCATCGAAAACCATTTTAACATTCTTGAATTCTTATCTATTCTCTAGTTTTCAAATTGCACTCAAACTGCTTACATTCTCTGATCAATGATCACTCTATCTTCCATAATTCTCAAACACATTACACTATATATCGTAAAGGAGAAGATTATAGGAAGATTGTAGTTAATTGACTTATCAGTGCTATTTAAAGAGCACATTACAGTCAAATACTTTTATTATTTGTAAAGAAGTCATGTTCGGTTGCTCAGACAGTAGAAGTCCTATTCTGTTGCTTAGGGGGTAGAAGTCCTATTCGGTTGCTCAGGCGGTGTAAACCTATTCCTCCGGCTAAGTGAGGGTTGCTTGATTTAAATCCATAAGGAGTCTAGGACTGGACGTAGAACGAGAGTTCGAACTAGTATAAAAATATCTAATGTCATTTACTTTACTACTTTTTTTATTTACTTACTTATTCCACACAAGTAATTTATCCATATTACTCGATCCTATAGCACAGTCACTTTCAGATGGTTCTTTGAGGTTATGTGTAGGTTACCGTGAGTTGAATAAGGTTACAAAGAAGAAAAAGTATTCACTTCCATGGATTGATGACTTGTTTGATCAGTTGCATGGTGTAAAGGTGTTTTCTAAAATGGATTTGGCAACAGGATTTCATCAGTTGAGAGTGGCTAAAAAAAGTATGCTTATTACTGCATTTCGGACACCATCGGGTTTCTATGAGTGGTTGGTGATGCCTATTGGGTTGACCAATGCTCTAGCATAATTTGTGGATCTTATGAGTAGAGTCTTCAGAGATCAGTTAAACAAGTTCGTGCTTATGTTCATGGATGGCCTTCTTATTTACTCCAGAACCGAAGAAGAGCAAAAGATGCATTTTAGCATTGTGCTTGAGATTTTGAGAAAACACAAGTGGATAGCTAAGTTCTCTAAGTGTCACTTTTGGAAGGAAGAAGCGAGATTCTTGGGTCATGTCATGTCAGGACAAGGACAAGGACTAGCAGTGGATCCCACAAAGGTGGCAGTGATTCAAGATTGGAACTTGCTCAAGAATTCTACGGATGTGAGAAGTTTCCTAGGATTGGTAGGATATTACATGCATTTCATAAAGGACTTCTCAAAGATTGCATCACCGTTAACCGACTTGACCAAGAAAAATTAGACTATTACTTGGGATACTAGATGTGAGCATGCATTTGTGGTTCTGAAGGAGAGATTAACGAGTGCACTTGTATTGGTTATTCGAGATGGGAGTGAAGAGATGACAGTATACATGGAGAGCTGTGTTAATGCAGAAAGGGAGAGTCACTACACCATATTGCCAGTTTTGTAACACCTCCATGCGGAAGAATCGCAACGGTTCTAAGCCGTTGCTAAGTAGCAACGGGTTGAAGCCGTTGTAAACGATTTAGGAACGGTTAAGGGCCGTTGCAATTTTACAACGGCTCAAAGCTGTCGCATAGTTTTCCTTTTTTTTCCATTTGTTTACCACACTTGCGTACGTACACTTAATCCTCCATTCCCAAACGCCCATAATTTCGTTTCCCTCCTTCGTGCCCCCATTTCCCTCCATGTGCCCTAATTAATTAACCGCGTGCAAATCATTGTCAAATGAGCGACTGCAAATCATCATCAAGATCGAGCATTGGAACCCTCGGCCGTTCAAAATTGAGGTATAAGGTTCGTTCTCTTTTGATTTTTGTCATTAGAAATAAAATAATCGTGTAAGACTGTAAGATTAACGTATTTTTCTTATTATATATCGGTTTTATTTATAGATCAGATGTACTAAAATTCCCTTTGATTGGATGACGTTTTTGAATTTGTATGTATTGATTTGTGCTATATTTTTGTAGGTTGTAGTTGTGTTTTGGTTCGGTACTAATTTCAGGTGAGGTTCTTTCAATTAACATTTGAACTTGCTTTTTTAAAAATTATTTTAAAGAATCTTAGGTGAATTATTGTTTCAATTTTGATTCTTTTGTTTTGGTGCTGCTGCTTATTTGTTTGGTGCTATTTTAGATAGCAAAAGATGAGTTACATTATCTTTTGATTAAAAACAATCATCTGAATTATTATTTGTTGTATGATTTACCGATGTCACTGATAAAGTCGCAAAAGAGCAAATTACTGAAGTCACTGTTAAATGTAGTTTATAGGTCACAAAATGTAGTCATTATTTATTGTACTAATATTATGGTGTTTTTCCTATTATTTAAACAAACAGCTGTTGAAATTAAAACAAGTGGACTTATTTATGTTATCATCATCATTAGGTGTACAAAACTATTTTAATTTTGTATAGTGAGGAATGTTATGAGTATGTCTATAGATTCCAGGACTCTTTATGTATATGTTTTACCATTAAAAAACTACAAGCTAGATGCATGTAGGCTTTTGGTAATAATTTTTTAAATGAACCATAGTGGATATCAACTCATAATTTTATCGACTTCTCGAAGATTGGCTTTCAGGTATGTACTTTTGGTGCCACTGTCCTCAACTGTAATATGTTTTTTAAATGAACCATAGTGGATGTTGTATTGATTGCTTAATGTTTTATATAGACAGTTGGTAGTAAACAAAATTTTAGTCAATTTAATAACTTGTATTTGAAACAATAATTACTGCTATTTTATTTTGTTAATAGATTGACAGCTGTCTAATGTGATTATTTTGAATTTATCTAATCTCATACATTTTCTGTAGTTTTTAAACTAAAATCGAAAGGCTAAATTTGATATTGTCTTGGCAGATCTAAGTTGTACAATGGATTTAGATCCAAGCATCAACATATTGATGCACCACCTACCTTCTCTGTTAATACTCCTTTTGCTTTTTCAGGTTAAGAGCGGAACATCAATCTCCTTTCAGTTTCAGGAGGTAAGTTTTTGATTATTATATTAGTTACCACATCACTCATCATTCTATTCCTAATAATTTGAAACCTTGAAGTTTACATTATAAGTAGCTTCAGTTTAAATTTTGTAAGAATATAAGTTAATACTTACGAAATAACATATAGCAAATAATTTGAAATGGTGAATACCTCTTATCATCGTTTGGTTATTTATTTTAAATGTCAATAAATGTATTTTGGTGCATCTTTATTTTACTTGGTTTCCTACGATTTAATGAATTTTATGTGCTACTATAATTGAACTGAATGTGCCATAACCCTTTATAATATGTCAAGTCTAAGATGGCAGAATTACTTAAATTCCACTGTTGAATTTCGAATTTTCATGCGTGTATCCAAAAAAACGGAGAAATAAAATAATCTATACCGTTTGGTAGAATTTGAAAGGTATGAGTTACAAGCTTTATGATATGCAGTTAAAGTACAAGCAAATGGGTAAACTGCAAATAATTTTGCATCTCCTAAAAACAGTAATAGTAGCAACATATCATGATTGGTAAATTTATTATCTGCTTTTCAAAAGGGAAGGGTTTTGCTACCTCTACCTCTCATTTAGAGGTAAGAACCACTAATGCCCACTGCTTTTGCTTTTGAATATCACCGTGTTTGATAGAAGTTTCATAGTGGTATTGTTCTTGCACTTTATTCGTGCTATGGTAAATTTCCTTTTCTTCCAATTCATACTTGGTGAAATAATGTATTGTTTTTCGGTCTCCATTGGGTATTGCCGAATTTGAAGCCAATTTTTTTTTTTTTGAAATGGTACTTTATATACAACAAATCATTCGGACAACATATCCCATGTCAATAAACGTTCGAAAGCAAGTTTCGAAATTGTGACCTCTTGCACCAAAGCCGAATCAATTAATCATTTGGACAATGGTGCTTGTCGATTTGAAGTCAATTATTTGGATTCATACCATATGCATAACTAAGTCAGGATGCATAGTATGCATAAAGATACCAAACTATCAAGGTAACAAAAATTATTTCAGCAATTGGTTATTGTATGAATTTAATAGTTTGAGATCTTTTACACCTTTATCCCTTTTAAATGTGGTTGACTATTATCTTCTTCCATTGGTATCATTTAATTACTTAAATTCGATTGGCCAATTGCTATTTAAAAGCAATTGTAGTGCCTTGAATCCTCTGATTAAGTACCATAAAAATAAACGTTTCAACTTAAACATTTTTAAGTACCATGAAAATAAATGTTTCAACTTAAACATTATCTCCTGTTATTTGAATTGAAGCTATATGCATATAATTAATTAATTTGCGATAAATATTACACAAAGGAAACAAGAATTATTTCAAAATTTGGTTGGCGTTATGGAAGTTATTATCATCTTTCCAATGATATAGTTTGTATATTTAAAATTTAGGCAGCAAATTTTTGTTTTAGTAAATATAATTTTTTAACTAATTTCTTTTTGGGTAGTGATGATGCATGTTGTATGATTTATGTATTGAACTTTGTTCGTTATGATGGACATTAATTATTCTGCTCTTACCACATGTTAGTTTCTTAGTTTTAGCAGTATTATTTCATATAATTACTACTTTCTTATATTTTTGTAGTGATTTGTGATGAATATTGCTTAGTTAGTAAGTTGTCAATTTTTATTGTTCAATACAGTTATTTAACAGTGCTTGAATTAAATTTATGCATTTTGTTTTAGTTGTCAAGTTAAATTAAGTTAAAAAAATCAATTGCAGATATTGTTTAATGGAGTTGTTTTTGTAAGTAAGATCACATTCATTAAACTCCTTTTACACGAAAATAATTTCCTCCACTACCTAGAAATGCTATAGGTTTTTTATGTACCATGCATTTCTTTAGTTCACATCATCTCTAGATTTTTGCATCTTATTCTCAAATCATTGATTTGAATGAATTATGCATTTAGAAATTTGTCTTTTGTGAATTGTGACAATCATCTTATTCCCAAATCATTAATCATAGTTAATTGTGCAGTGCAATTTGTCTTTTTTTGTATGTTTGTCTAATTAGTTGTTCAATTTTATATATGGTTTGTTACTTCCATATGCGGTATGATTTTATAGTTATATTCAATTTTTTTGTGATACTGTAAGGGAGAACATATATAATTAGTTCAGAGTTGTCGTATAACTGTCTTCACTTGCAATGAGTCTGATAAAATTATAAGCATAGATTTTGACATGAAAAGTGCGATGGAGCATAGTGCTACAACTTTGTCTGAACCTATAACCAATGTAATGCCTGATCTGAATGTCCTTATTGATTCAAATAACACGGTGAAGAACTCTAATGGCAATGCTTCTACAGGGGACGAATATCCTGTATTGACAAGCCTCTTTTTGAGACAATATCAACTTATAAATGAGTGCTACTGAGCATACAGAGAAATAGGTGAGATGAACCTTTTTACAAAGAATTAATATATTTTTGTGAAAACATTATCTTTGAAAATATGGAAACTGTAATCCACAGGCTATTTCTGACTCACAACAACTACTGTTTTGAACGGTAAATGAAAATTGTTTGCGTAACGACATACGGTTATCCTTGGTTATGGTACAAAATTATATTGGATGACAAGGAAAGCAAATATTACATCGAATATGTGATAATGTGGTAATAAGTTCTTAATGTTATATTATTGAACATCTAATGTTATATCAGTTTGGTTTAAAAAAGTTAGTCTTTACTTAAAGTTTGAGGGTGATATATTTATGCAAACCAAGTACCATATGCTTAAGAAGTGTCATCCAGTAAATGGCCTGTACCTAAGTTCGGTGATGTTTGTATATGTTGACTCATTTGGCCGATTATACGTAATATGTACGATATCTTCTGATGTTATACTTCAAATTTATTACTCTGAGACTCCATTTGTGAATAATAACGGTTATCAGGACATGATAATACAGTATAGTCTCTTTCCTCCATTCATATCTACTAATCTATTTGAAATTTAAAGTGTCAAAAACGAAGGCATGCAAGAGAAGGCTTGTATTTGCTGACAAACAAAAATGATGTGGAGAAAATGCAAGGTTTAAATGAGACATGTGCTCCTATTTCCATCTTTAACACGGACAAATACTACGTTATTAGCATGGAGCAAAGGAGATTTAAATATTATTGCAACTGTAAATTAGAGAAAGGGGGTTTAAAATGGAGCACGCTTATCTCTTTTAAAAACAGAGTACAAATTTTGTATCAATACCATAAGTTCAAAACATGGTTCAAATATTGAATTATCACCGTTAGAATTATAATTGTACCATGTCCCACGTACATAATTTTGAACAATATTATTTAAAAATCTTTTTCATATGGAAACCAAAGAACTTTTACACACCTCTACTTGCAAAACTACCAATATCTGGGAGGAAAGACGTAACATGCTAGAGAAGTTCAAAACCGTATGTTTACAAAGCATTTCAAAATTCACATATTCAATCAAATACCATTTTGTTATTTTATTGAAGATGTTTGTACTAAAACTATGTGTGTGTATTTGAATTATTTTAGCATATGTATGTAAATGTAGTTTCTCAAGGTTCAACGGCTTTATCTTCTATTGTTGTCATGTCATATTTAATTGCTCCTATTACTCATTGTTGCCATAACCAATACCAAAATGTTCATAGCTACGGTATGTTCATCTGCAATACATGACAAAGACTATATTAATATCCTAAAAAAGACTAAATATTGTTATTTGATCCTAAAAAACGACTAACACTACAATATAACCACCTTTCGGTGTGCGAAGCACGGGTTCCGTCCTAGTAGAGATCTAATATCTAAACATCGTTACGATGATTAAGTAGATTATCGTGAATGACACCAACTCTGCCTTGAAGGCATCAATGGTTTTTTTTCTTTATGGTTAAGATCTTTGCTCCATTTGTGAAGTTTTTTTTTTTCTTTTGCTTTGTCATTAGGTGAAAGTGGGGGTTTCTATTGCACACACTGTCCCATTCTAACTTGACCAAGTCATGATATGGACCGAGTTTTGTCATCAGATTCTTCATTCAGTTTTCTTACGGTTTTATTCTTACAAAACGTGCTAAATGAATGTGGGTATATTTTTTTGCTGAAGTGTTTGATTTCTTCTGTTTTAGTATTATTTCCTTTACGATCAACTACAAGAATAATAATAATTCTTTTTTGGTTGCAGGCCAGTGCAAATCCAGAAAAAGAAATCACACATCGTCAAATATGGGAGAAAACTCACACGAAAATGGATGGTACCATATCAGATTCGACTTCTTCCTACTTCGTAAGTTAAACAATCTATTGTTTTAGATGATAATTCCAACTAGTCATAGCTTTTCTCTACATTGGTACGTGCATTATTAATATTTCCATACCTTGATTATTTTTTATTAAAAATATTGCATTAAGAAATATTCTAAATTTATTTTTAATCATTAACCATTATAATTAGGATAAATTTTTGCATTACCAAGGGATTACCATTCATACATGGAATAATATTGTGGCTGCTTACCGCTAAAGATAATTTACTACATTTATTAGGAAACTTAATGATTTAGTGGATCTTTTAGCTAGAGAAATTGGTAAGTATAACTGCATTATTGACTTTTTCTTCTTTTATTTCCTTAGCAGTCATTCTAGGTACTTAGGAAAATGAAAAGGATGGTTAAGGTATGTTTTTTAACAGTTTGCTGCATTTCTTGAAGTATGTTTGCTGAATTTACAAGGTATGTTACCATGGTTATTACATATTAGAAAGTTTAATAAAGTTTGACGTTCTAGACAAATTTGACAACATAAGTGTATTCACGTTCTCTTTTTTACTGTTTTAATAGGTATTGGATAATGAGATACTTTAAAAACTTTTTGTTGTTGTAGAGGATGTATTTGTAACTTCATGGCTATTTATACATAGTGGTGTATATATACATTCCATGCACAACTTATTCTCTATATTTAGTTTCCATTTTTTAAAATACCCCTTGTAAAATTTGAATTTAGGTGAACCAGAGATGGTATGGTGGGGTAATATTGTACATTTTAAGGCAAGGTTAAGACAGCAAACTATTGTGCATATTTTTTTTGCTGTTATACCAAATATATTTGTTTCAGGATTCTAGCTCTTGTTTCCTTGAGTTAAGTCTATATTTAGCCTATAAATTCCTGAAACAGAACCATGTGTTTATCTTCCAAAAAAATAAAATTATTCTGAAAATAGAACCATGTTTAGCCTACTGCCAATTTAGATTTTCAAGCAAAGCATATGTAATTGTTGATAATAGAGAATCCTAATATAGATTTGATTTTATAAACAAAAGGAGGTTGTGTTTAATGTTTTATTCTAAATAACAGAGAATTTTTTTTTCTTTTTTTCAAGCCCACAACAATTTCTCTACCCAAGAGCCCAAAACAATTTTATTATCATTTTTAAGAGAAACTTTAAAAACATTAACACAAATTTACATTGCTCGAACACGCATGCACCTAAGGTAAAAAAACACTACTTAACAAAAAAACTACTCTCACCTCTCAAACACTAGATGAAATACCCAAAGTCAACATAGCTCTCAATACAAATTTTACGTCAAAAAACAAATTTTACCTTGTAAAACAGAACAAATATTCCCTAAACAGAATTTGAAAAATTCTGGTCGTGGTCGTGGAGATTGATGTCCAGGTTGTTGGAGGTGATTTGCGGGTGTAGATAGTGCTTGAAGCTTAGGTTGCTCACGATTGCAACTTTTAGTGAAATTGTATAATGTTTTGGATTAAGAAAAGGCCGCGACTGGCTGAGGAAGAGTTCGAAGTGCATTGGGTTTTGATGAAATAAGGGATTACCTTCGAGTAAGTGGTAGGGGTTATTCCAAATTGCTGTTTGATTTTACGAGATGGTGGAGCCTTCATTGTTCAGGCATTCAAATTTGTTTTGGTGACTGATGGGGTATGAAGTAGGGAAGTTTTTTGTTGTGTGGCAGCGAGGTGCATCAGGAGGCAGTTAGGCAGATGGTGAGATGATGTTTGAGGTAGGAGGAGGTAACGTTCTTGTGATTGGATGGTCGAGGAGATTTCTGGTTGATGGTCGTGGTCTTATTTTAGGTGGGTGGATTCTGGGGTTGAGGTACAATTTGTATAAGTTTGGTTGTTTGAGATGGTGAGGTAGATGAGGTGATTGTATAGAGATGAGGCAGTTATGAGGAGGAACTTGTTAAAGGAAGGTGAGGAGGTGTAGTTGTTATCAGGTTTGCAATGGGTTGAAGAGTAACTGAAACCAGAATGCAGAGATGTAGAAAATGAAAACAAATTGTAAAATGCAATACAATATTTTTTGAAAACTTAAAACTAGAATGTATAAAGAGATTATAAAATCTGAAATGTTGGGAAATCTAAAAGCTGAAAATATGTACACATATAAGAATGCACAACATATAAGAATGCATAATTGAATTGTATCAATAAGTAGAGATAGATGCACAAATAATTGTGTTTTTTTCTTTTTCTTTTTTAAGAAGAGCAAAGCACCAAATTAAATGCACAATGCAACCAATATAAACCAATTAATTGCAACAGAGAACAAATGGGTTACAACAAATTTTGTAGAGGAAATGAACTTTTGCAACAAATAGTGAACAGTGCACAACAAACATAGTGAAATGTAAACAAAATGAAATGCAATTTTTTCTAGATAAAGAAGTGAATGTAAAATAAAATAAGATTAACTCGAAGAGAAAAATTAAAACTCAAGTCATCTTATTTTGTTTGTTCTTACTACTTTTTACAGGTAACAATTCGCATCTTTATATGTATCATAGTTGAAGAGTCTCAGTTCCTAGTTTTCAAAGATATATGTGGAAGGTTTTCCAGGTTTGATTACTGCAGTAAGCTCTTCTGTCCTGAAAGATACCTCTGTTTGTATTGAGTGCTATATACCGTAATACTGAGTATGATAATGTAGTATTGTTGGCAATGATGTAGTATTGTTGGTCTAATCATTTTGTTGTTATTGCCAAACTATGTACCGTATACTGTAATTTGCTGTTGTTGCCGCTGAACTATATAGTGTAATGTATTGTTGTTGAACATTGTAATTAAAAGATTTGTTATGTTTGGTCTTTGTGCTGAATCTATGAAAAATATTTGGTTTAGCGATCTTTCTTTTGTGATGTTATGTTAAATTTGTAAATGTTTGTATTGAGTATGATAATGAATTAACTCTTACTGTAAGAGAGCAGAAAAAAGCAATGTATATTTTTTTTAAAAATATTAAAATTAGCAACGGTTTTGAGCCGTTGCAAAACCAAATTAACAACCCATGTACAACAAGGTTTTGCAACGGCTTTTAGCCATTGCGAAATTAAATTTAACAATGGCTCTTAGCCATTGTAAAATTAAGTTTTGCAATGGCTTTGAACCGTTGCTAATTTAAATTTTGCAACGGCTAAAAGCCGTTGCTAAATTTTTACCACCGTCAATTTTGCAACGGCTCTAAGCCGTTGCGAAACTCATTTGCAATGGCTCTAAGCCATTGCGAAACTCCAGGGAAAGGTAACACATGACTTGGAGTTGAGGGCGATTGTGTTTGATATGAAGATGTGGATGGACTATTTGTTGAGAGAAAGATTTGAGCTATTCACGGACCATAAATCCTTGAAGTATCTTTTCTTTCAGATTGATCATAATCTTCAATAATAACAATGGTTAGATTTTTTGGCCTCTTATGGCTTTGATATTTCCTACACTCCAGGGAAAGGTAACACAGTGGCAGATGCACTGAGTAGAGGACATACTAGATTAGGAACTATGTTTTTGGAATGGGAGCATATGGAGGAACTAAGTTTTTTAAATGGAAGCATATGGAGTATGTAGCTATATTTGATTTCAGGCCATATTGTAAGCTCGAGCTTGAGATGTTGGCAAGTCTACCGATCAGACCTACTCTCATAGAAAGGATGGGTACGAGTCAGAAGCAAGATTCTGAGCTATTAGAGATCATGGCAAAGATTGAGATGGGAGTGGAATTTGAAGATTTGAAGCTGTAACGACCCGCTATTTTGGACTATTCGCATCCGCACATGTCGGACTTGAATAATTCAAAATACCGAATTGTTAATTTAAATTTGGCAAAACTCAGATATACAGTAAATAATAATCACAGCATCACAGACACAGAGTAATAATATGCAGCGGAAGTAAAAGAGATAGTAGTTCATGAAGCTACTATATAAATATATAAGATACATCAGAGTTAAACAAGTTACAACAGAAGTCTCGAATACAATAGTCAAATATAAGAATCAGAATACATCACTGGAATCATCGAATATCTGAAAGCTGGATAGATAGCTGGATCTCCAAGCAAAGCTCCAACTTCAAACGTGAGCCTCGAAAGCTGGTACTCATAGTCTGACCCGAGCGTAAACACAAAACACTCGAGTCAGGATTAATATTCTTATATCAATAAATCCAACTCAAGTGAAATAGCAATCGAAATACAAGTAACTCAAAGGATGTTGGAATCACCATCCTTTAAGGATCTGTTAAACTATCTACTATGTAGTAGTATACGCTACATAGATAATGTCTATCAGTAATATAAAGTATCAAAATAGTGTTAAGGTGTTACCATTATCCCCCTTAACACATTTTATATAAATGTCATAGTCTATACAGCACTGTAAACTCCACCGTAAACTAGTGGGATATCAGGGAGTACTCCATAGGTATAACACAAAACAAATTCGTAGTGGTTGCGTATATAGGGATACAAGTATGACAAGGCACATGAGGAAATACCCAAGGTAGTGAAACTACCGTTCGCTTGATCCGGACTGGTGAGAACGCATCGCCGCAACGATCGCAACACCGCGAAACAACACTCCTGAAATTCCGAGGGTGCACCATTCAATCACAAGTAATGAGTAGTAGTTACGAAGAAGTGTGTTCGCTCGAGGTGGCTAACCCCATTTGGCCCGGCACGGCTCCTGATTTTAGTCATTTTCAATTTGACACAAGTGTCAAGGCTATCCATTATCGTTCTCTTTCTTCAGTCATCACGAACATCAATCCAACCACTTCATTCTGGATCATCACTCCACGTATTGTTATTAAAGTGGTTTTTGGTTTAGATAGAGAGTATATCCATAACCGATTCCGGTTTCTTTAATGACTTTCGTAATTATTACACCGATTGGTCATTTAATATATTTCAAAACAAATCAATTTCAATTTCAATTCGTAAATCAACATTTCGTTTGTCTTTCAATATCAATTTCCATATTTTTACGTTTCAAATCTCCCAAAATCCCATTTTAAAATCTAAAATTTCATCTTCAACTTTTATTTAAACAATTCAAACATTCATCTAATTTCGTATATAAGTTTCATTCCGAAATCATTTAAATTAATTTAATTTAACATTCAAATCAATTTCAATTCATTAATCGATTTCATTCAATATTCGTTAGGTTTATTTATCATTCAAACAGTTTCCATTTAATTTCCAATTCATTAAATCAATTACTTAAGTTCAACTCCATTATATCAAACTTCAAATTTGAGTTAAATTAGATTCGTCAAATCAATTCTTTAAATTACAAGTCTTACGTTAATTTCAATAAATCACATTTTATTTCTTGTTAAAGAAATTCAATTTCACTTATTTCTTTCCTTAATTACAAATTTCAAACTCAGTTAATAAAGAAACTAAATTTCATACATTCAAGAAGTTCAATTTCACTTATTAATTTACTTAAATAAATTTTCCGAAAATTTAATAACTAAAGGAACCCAATTTCATTTATTAACGAAGTTCAAATTCACTTATTCAAAAGTTCAATTCTCTTATCAAAGAATTCAATTTTTATTCAATTATCAAATAATTCAATCCTATTCAACTATTAAATAATTTCAATCTTAATTATTAATAATTTCAAAACTTAATAATTACAAACTTGATTATAAATTCAAACTTAATTATTAAATCATTTCGACTTAATTGTGAATTCAAACTTAATTATCAAATCATTTCGACTTAATTATAAATTCAATTTATAATTTCAAACTTAATTATAATTCCAAACTTAATTATAATTTCAAATTTAATTATTAAATGATTTCAAACTTAATAATTTCAAAACCCAATTATTGCCAATTCTAAATTATTTATTAATAATTCCAAATTTAATTATTAATTAATTAAATTTCAAACAACGTTCTTTCAACAATTTCTACGTTAATATTTGTTTCAGATTTAAATCTTTACATTTTCCTTTCAAAAATTCAAATTCCAACTTCATTTCAAAACTTATTCTTTGCTCGAATAAAATTATTATTTTAATTTTCAATCAAATTATTGACCAACCGGATTTTATTTAATTCTCTATCCTAGGTCAAGTTCATTTAGGTATTTATCATTTCAACCCGATTCCAATTCCAATTCAAAAATCAAACATAGCAAAGGGAACTTGCAGTGTGATAACTGGGATGGTGTCAAAGTAAATAAACAAGCAATAACAACAAACAAATACAATCCAATAATCAATTCAAATAATCCCGAAATAATCGTATTAATTCACATTGTTGTTTGTGCGAATTAATATAATTATTTCTAGAATCTACACTATCATTTCATGTAGATGAAAGATTATTACATTACGGTTTTTCCACTTGTCGTTCAATCTCAATTTCAAATTTAATACTATGACGATTAATCCAATATATGTTCAAAGGTTCAAAGTCTAATTTATCAAATTTTACGTGTCAATTAACTTAACAAATAGAAGGGGTCATATTATTCAAATTAACTAATCAAATTCAACACATATGTCGATTCACATTTTTAAACTATCCTACGTCAAATTCAATTTCATAATATTTATCACTTTATACATTTCAATTTAACATTCCATATAAATAACAAACAATTAATCAATTATCAACCAAACTGGACTTATTATTGCATACATAACAGATAACGGTGTCAGATGTCAAATGTGAACTGATACATAAATAACAGTGCAATAAATAACAGCAGTATATTTCAATTGTCGTTTCAATTGAAATCAAATTTAATAAATAAAAGAATATTAATCGTGAGTGATTGCTCACCTTTCGAGGCTAGAGAAGAACGAGAAGATGACACGGATACGCACACTGATACGGACATAGCAATTGAGTTACGAATCCAAGCACGAGTTCCAAAGTAAAGCTAGATGGATACGGACTCGACGGACAAAGCTGATAAATAGGAATTAACGAAATCCATCAGAACGGCATCGATAAAGATAAACAGTATGAATGAACTTATATATATAACAATATGTACTATTTATATAAAATCAAAATTTAAATTTCTAACACATATTAAATTAGTTTGTATATGTATTTCAAATTTATTGTTTACATAAAACTCGAATATTAAAGTCAAATATAAAAAAAATCAGTATTTGAAATATCAACCTAACATATGTATATTGTACACCAAAACTAGCATTACACTAAAATCATATAACATACCGATTTTACAAAATACTGCAACTTATATATATGCGGTTATCTAAACACACACACACCATACCTAAATCATATACAAACAACTTATTAAAACCACTAAGTTAGGCTTACTTTTGTATATAAATATAAACAAATACAGTTTCATATAACACCTATTCAACTTAAACAAATTTATAAACAGCAAACGTATACTTACGTAACCGGTTATATACATAAACCCTCTTAAAACAAATATATTACTACTTTACATATATATATATATACTGCAACTATATATAACATACAGTAAACATTTTTCAATTTTCAAATTTTCTACACATCCTCACTACTATATGGTGACACACACACTGAAACACACAATAACACACATATAGTTATTTATGTATTATATTAGATATAAGGTAACGCCTATAACAAAAATATAACTACATATTATAATATACATATACGATGGTCAAATACTTTCGCATATTTAAAATATAGAACGATGTGTGTGTATATATATATATATATATATATATATATATATATATGCAAATATCTACCATGTCTAGTTATTACCCTATATCACACATATACATAATTAATATATAACACACGCACACACTTCTTCCTTCAAAAAAAAACATACGAAAACCATTGTTATGTCATTTATACAACTTATACACTCATTGTAAATTATATATTTAAACTCACTGTTAAAACTAATATAACTTTACTTTACTTTTTATATGGATTCAAATAGATTTGAACATAGATTTATATATATCTTTAAACAATGCTTTTTAGTTAAACCATATTTAACAGTAGCCGTGTAAAACAACAATAGGCTTCTAAAAAAAATACAAATTATATATATATATATATATCTTCATAGATATCATGCAGCTTAAAGTATAAAGTAGACTACAGAGACATGAAAACATGGGTATACAAAATAAAGCTTTCAGAGACAATTGCAATGCAACCAATCTTAGAGCCATTATATAAAACAACAGACACCTTACTTTAAAAAAATCAAACAGAGCATATTGTTTATGCATGCTTTTAACTCCTATTACAACACTGAACCTTTATACATATATATAAATGAAATAACAACAACACACATATTTATATATATATATATAGAATTTGTATACGTATATACCTCGCGTGCACTTGAGATGAAGAAAGTGAGTGGCGCATGAGATGCAGTAGACGGCAAGGCGAGGAAGAAGGTAGCGAGAAGGCGGAGCTCGGCTTTGGGTTAGGCTCGGCCATGCGGTAGCCTGAGTTGACGGCGGCCATGCCAGAAAGTTTTGAGGGGAGAGTTGCGCTCGGGTTCAAGGCCACGTGTGGTAAGTTGCGAGTGTGAGGCCATGGCGTTCACGCGGAGAGGTGGGGTCGAGGTTGCTCGGCATGAGGCTGCGTGGGTGGACGTTGAAGAGAAGGATAGGCATGGTTTATGGATAGTGAGAAGGAGGAGAGAAGAGGGGATTTCGGCCATTGTCTTTGGTGGATGAAGGCTGCAAAAAAAAAGATAGGAGGAGAATGTAAAGCTACAGAAGAAGTAATGTAAATATATGAACGTTATGAAATTTTGTAAGGGAAGATGAATGAAGAGACCAAAATACGCAGCGTAGTGAATAAATGAATTGAAGTCATGGGATAGGTAACTGTTGCGCAAATAATAAATGCTTTCGTTGGAAATTTGAATGGACACAAAAATGAAAAGGTAAAACGGATACCGATGCATTGGACCATTATACGAGCAGTTTATTATTTTCGTCGCGCAACGGACTTCAAAATTGACATTTTGAATATACCGTAGAGATCAACACAACGAGACGATTAAAACGGCATACAAATATCAGTGGTACGGTTGAATTATAAAAATTCGAATTTTATAATAGCAGAAAATGCATGAAAAACACATAAAAATAAGATCGACGGAGCCAAAGATGTCCGAATTTGGAAAAACGATAAACTGACAACTTGCTCAAAAGATGGTTTAGAATTTTTCTATGTAAAAATATTTTGCTTTTGAAAATGTTTTATTTTCATCGCTTTTTAACCGATTAAATTGAAGTAAATCTACGCACGAAATAAACTTTCATGTTTTCGAACGAAAATTTACCAGTTGCTATGTTTAACTAGGCGTATTCCAAATATCAAATTTATATTTCAAAATTTTATCGTTTAAAATTTCATAAAATTTTAATTAAATACGTTACTAAAACCAGTTAAATCTACGGGTTGTTACAGAAGCAGCATGAGATTGACCAAGATGGTTGGCTTTGTAAGGATAAGAGACTAGTTATTCTAGAAGATGATGGATTACGAGATGAGGTACTAAGGGACTGCCATCATTCTAGATTGATCATTCATCCTGGTGGTAACACGATGTATAAAGACATAAAGATTTGCTATTGGGAAGGTATGAAGAAGGATGTTGGAAAATTCATCTTGAAGTGTGTGAATTGCCAGTTGGTGAAGGCTGAGCAGAAGAAGCCTAGTGGATTGCTAAAACCACTAGATATTCCCTAATGGAAATGGAAATAAATATCTATGGATTTTATAGATGGACTGCCACGGACTAGAGCATGATAAGGTAGTATTTGGGTAGTGGTAGATCGATTGACCAAAAGTGCAAGATCATACCTATCAAGTCTACTACAACGACATCCAAGTTGGCAGAATTACATGTTAAGTGGATTGTTCAATTCCATGGTGCGTCGAAGAGTATTGTAAGAGATAGAGACCCGTAATTTACCAGTGGATTCAAGAAAAGCTTACAAGAGATTTTAGGAACCAAGCTGCACTTGAGCACAGATTATCACCCATAGACGGATAGCCAGACCGAAAGAGTGAATCAGATTTTGGAAGATCTTATGCGAGCTTGTATTATAAATTTGGGGGATCTTGGGAAGTTCATTTTCATTTGGTAGAGTTCGTATATAACAATAGTTATCAGTCAAGTATTGACATGGCACTATGTGAAGCATTGTATGGATGACCTTGTAATTCACCTCCATGTTGGTGGGAAGTAGTTGAGAAACCTATACTTGGACCCGAAACGATTATAGAGACGTTAGAGAAGATAGAGATCGTTCAACAACGAATGAGGACTACTCAAGACCGTCAGAAGAGTTATGCAGATAAGAGAAGAATATATTTGGAATTCTCAGTTGGAGACATGGTATTTGTTAATATTTCTCCTTTGAATTGGTTTGGTAGGAAGGAAATGTTAGCATCCAGATTTGTTTGACCGTTTCCAATTGTTGAGAGGATCGGGAGGTTGGCTTATAAAGTGGACCTACCTCCCAAGATGGTGGGTGTGCACAATTTTTTTCATATCTCCTATCCATGGACATTTGTGCATGACTCGGGTATCATGGTAACACGGGATTAGTTGGAAGAAATAGAGGTTAGGCCAGAAGCTTCATGATCTCGTAAGCCGCTTCGAATCATTGAAAATAAGACGAAAAAGCTTAGGAGGAAGGTAGTTAAGCAAGTTAAGGTGCAATGGAGTAAGGATGATACCGATTGTACATAAGAGACTGAAGAGAGTATGAGGACGACCTATCCAGAACTCTTCGAGTAGTAAAACCCATATGTCGTATCTACTTGCACCATTGTATCTTTTATTATTAGAATTTCGCATGCTAGGATAGGTTTTGTTTCCTAATGTTGATTTACTTGTTTAATTGGAATGTTCAGTGTTGCTAGTGACTAGTAGGCACGCAAAATAACCTTGGTTGCTTATGTTTGTTTTGGTATTTCAGGGGCAAAATTCCTAAAGGGGGAGAATGTAACAACCTGTATTTAACATATCGGAGGATTGTAAAATAATTTTATTTAATTCATTTGTGGTTGTATGATTCTAATGTTTTGGGATATGGTTTTAGGGATGTTTTACACATCTATCATTTTTTCCAAATTTCTGTGTGACCAATTTGCCCCTGGAGTTTTCTTTCAGCTATAACTTTTGATAAATTTCGAATTAGTTCTCTAAACTGTTTCATTGCTTCGAGATGGTGGTTTCCCATTCCGTAGAATGGTCGTTTAGGAAAATCGCATAAGTGGTTTGGAAGTTATAGCAATTTTAAGGTTTAAAATCCGCTGGCCAGAATTAGAAGAGGATTAAAAGGTTGAATTAGCAAACCCATTAGTCTAATCAGATTTGACTATAATTATAAGGTGAAAAAGACCATTTGAAAGTTTCTCTTATTTCAAATTAGCCCCCAACCCTAACTCCTCTCTAATTCTTCATTCATATCGTTGGATTTCATTTTAAATCATCTCTAATTGCAAATTAGAGACTGGATCTTCAATTAAGAGCTTGATTTCATCATATGGATTGCATCTTCATTCGGTTTGTTGCTGTTCAGATCAGATCTTCATCATATTTCATAGTTCGGTAGATTTGGTGAGTGGTTACGATCTCTCACTAGTCTATGATGAATTATATGTTGTAGTTAGGTGATTATAAGTTAGAATTATCAAATTAAATTGATTAGAATTAGGTATAGAAACCTTAGATTAACCTAATTAAACATGTAATTGGGATTAGATCATTGGCTAGTTTCATTTTTGTATATTTGGCTATGAAATTATTTGTTAAATTAGATCTATGCTAGAATTGTGATGGTAGATTGAATTGGATGGTTTGTATATTCATATTGGATGTAATTGGATAATGTGCTATGTTTGATTTGCTGTTATGTGTGAATTGCTTGCTTTGCTTGATTCATTTGCTAGTGTTGTGCATGTTTTAGGACTTAGATTGGTGATCAGAGTATATCGGGAGCAAAGTTTGTCAGAATACCATGAAACTTGGAGGATAGGCTCTAGAGCATTGTAGAAAGACACCATGAAAATTTCACGAGAATTAGTTCAAAGTATATGTATTAGCACCGATCCAATTGGATCGAGTTGGTGCCGATCTAAAATTAGGGTGCCGTTTGAAGTAAGATCCACAGGGGGAAATGAGCATGGATTGTAGAGTTGCTCTATGAAGTTGGATTAGAGGATAGGCCAAGTGTTGAAGATTGGATCGATCATATTCTTTGGATCGGCTATGGTGCATAGAAGAGAAGACCTGATGGATAAGAGGGATGGGTAATGGTATATGGCATCTAAAGGGAGTGCACTAGAGGCTGGAAGAGAAATGGAGTCCAAAATGGTTAAGTATTTGGATCAGCACCAATACAACTAGATCGGATTGGTATCGATCCAATTGGATCGCTCTATTGGATGTGAGATCCGGATGGAGACTTTGGGGTTGTAGTGGATCATACTGGAAGTTGTGGCTCACCGATTGTTTCTACGGTTTGGAAGTTATAGCATTATGAAGTTTCATTCTTCAATCGGCGGCTCGGATAAGGAGTAGGATCGAAGGAGTTGATAGACAACTCGAAATGGAATGAGGCTGTGGTATAATGGACTGGTTTGAGTAGTAGGGCTCGTTCCTGGAAATGGATTGGAGTTGTTAAAGCTCTGAAGATTGGGAGTGCCAAGAAACTATTATAACTCGGAGTGTTCTAGTTGTGCAAGCAGGGGTACTATATACGGGGGCACCTAAGGCATGTAACGCCAATCGTGTATCATGGACCGCCCCGAGAGGGTCCAGTGTCAGATTGTACGAAGGTACTATATGAGACAACTATGTAGGGTTTCTGACCTGATAGTATAGGGGAACACAATCGAGAGCCGGATTTCCACCAGTCTTTGGCAAGCGAAGACGTTGCCATACGAGTTATCATATATTCAAGGCTTTAGAAGATGATTGCTAGATTTCAATTGATGGATGCTATAGTTACTATCGTTGTTATATTTTCTATTTCACTTGGGTAGGCTATCATCTATAGGAATGCTGGAGAAGGGATTGGAATAGGGTCGGTGGAGGAGGCTGCATAGATTTTTTTATCATGTTCTGTTACAGTATCCTATTGTTGTTTATTTATGGAGCATATTATATCTTATTATTATGTGCTAACTATTTGGTTGCAGGGACATGTTAGGTATGAGTTTTGTGCCTATCTAGTACTACATTTTCCAGTATTACTTTTGATAGTCATTTACTGCTCACACCAGACTGTTGTTTGCCTTAAGGTTTTATGTTTCCTCTTATCATCTTAGGTACTCTTAAATAAATAGACTAGACGATAGGTTTGGAATCGCAACTGTCGTACAAAGACAAGCTTAGAGAAGCTATGGTGTATTACTCTATATTTGTAGTTTCCACTATCTGTTTCTATATACTCTGAGGGATGTAGTAAGGAAATATTGTACCAAGATGTTATGACATTTGTATCATAACTAATGATTTTATGGAGATGTTATTCTCATTTGCTATGGCTTACTATATTCTATTGTATATTTTATATATTATATTTTATCTATGCACTGTGAGATATGCAATAGGTTTTTTGCTTTAAATTTAAACCCCTGATGATCGTCCCTTATTAGCCGTCACAATTACAACACTCCTTTAGGTCATTAATGTATGGGTGGTATGAGGCGGTCGTCATTTTTGGTATAAGAGCTTTGGTTACGAGTTAACCATAGCAAGTCAATGGTATATGCTAAAGGATGAAGCATACTTGTTAATGAAGATATTATGCTATATAGTAATATTATCTCTACTACTAATAAAGAAAATTGGTTGAACTAATTTACTCGGTGTCTTTTTGAAATTCCAAAAATGCCCTTTCTTTCAGTTTACATGTTTGCACTCAATCAAAATATCAACGTATGCAATAATACAAACAACTTGTGTGCAAAGTACGGGCTCATACTAGTATAGTATAGTACGTACTTGAGTACCATTATAGCTTTTCTTGGAATGAGACTAATCGTTCTTATTACATACAAGAATGAATCGGGACACAAGGAATGCTGCTAGGAATAACCCTACTTCAGAAGTGGAAAAGGGAGCAGGATCGGGAGCTGCTACACCTGATTTTCAAGCCATGTTCGATGCAATGGTGGCTTCGCTGGTGAGGAGAGCCTAAACTACTCCTGTGTGACTTTAGGTGGTGGTGTTCCTTTGTAAGTGCCTATTACTGACTTTGCCAAACTTTGCAAGGATTATTCTACCCTTGGAGGGAAGCCAGTTTTGGGAACATAATCAACTATTGAAGTGTAAGATTGGACAGATACTTGTGAATGTGTTTTTAAGGATATGGATATGGAAGATGCTATGAAGAGGAAGCTTGCTTCAAGACAGCTACAGGGCCGTGCAATGAATTTGTGGAAAGCTTTACCATTGCTACTCTAAAGGATTAGAGTTCTTGAGATCGATTTAAGGCTAGATTTGAGGAAAAGTTCATTCCTATGGCTTAGAAGTCAGTGTTGTTCAAGAAGTTTGCTGAGTTGAAGCAAGGAGAGATGTTTGTTTTTGAGTGGGTGGTAGAATTTGATGCTTTGTCGAAGTATGAGATGTTTTTTTATTGATACAGCTTTGAAGAAAAATTAGAAGTTTATTGCTGGATTAGACGACCACTTGGGAGGGAAGCTGGTTAACCACATTGAAATTCTTCAGAGAAGTTGGTTGAGAAAGCCTTAGACAAGAGGATCTGTATTCGAAGAGTAGGACCGCTATTGTTGTTGTTGCTGAGAAAGAGAAACCAAAACCACAGAAAGTCAGTGGAGGTATGAAGACATGGAATGGAAAGAGGAAGCAATAACAATAAGGAAAAAAAGGGTTCGAAAAAGAGCAAGAGTGAGGTTGTTTGTCATAACTATAAGGAGAAATACCACTATATTAAGGAATGCAAGGCTGTTAAGAAGTGCTTCAACTATGATAAGCCTGGGCATATTAAGAAAGATTGTCCAGAACAGCCTAAGGATATACAGATTGTGAAGGAATATGCTTTGGATGTAGTCCCGACTTCATCTTGTGCTCCGACCGCTGCGGATAAGGTGAAAATGGTCATGGTGCAAGGTATGCTTTCCATTAGAGATGTTTGTTTTAGAGTTCTTTTTGATACTTGAGCTTCACATTCTTCTGTATGTGGTAATTTAGTATGCAAACTAGATTTGAAACCCGAGATAGTAGACCGACCTTTGATTGTGACCGACCATATTGGAGGATCTACTAGTCTTTGTATGATTTGTCGAGACTTAGTTTTATCGGGTCATAGATGTCTTTTACTTGTAGTTGCTTTATTCTTAATTTTGCTGGGTTTGGGATTATTTTGGGAATGGATTAGCTTAAGAGTTATGCAGCTATTATGGATTGCGAGAAGCTTGAGGTGACAATTGAGAATGTGGAAGGGTGAATGGTAGTGATACGCTACTTGCCATAGGATGTAGCATTGGTCAACTTTCTATATTCAATTGAGATTCCACAAGAAGGATTGTCATATGTGCCTATCACTAGAGAGTACCCTGATGCCTTCGAGAAAGTTATAGGATTGCCGCCGATAAAGAGATCGAGTTTTGGTCGACTTAGTGGATGGAGCCAGACCTATAGTGATGCCTTTGAGGTATATGACACTCAGAAAGAAAAAAGGGTTAGAGGTGAAAGTGGATAATTTGTTGAAGAAAGGATTTGAAAAAACAATAGGATCTTTATATAATCAACTTATAATAAGCATGAGAGCATATATTATAAATTACACTAAGTAGAGAATAACAACTGAATATAAAGAAGGTAAATAATAAAAGCTATCACAACAGATATTTTATACTGGTTCAGACCTCTCATCCTACGTCCAGTCCCGAAGCATCCCTTTAGTATTTGCTTTAACCAAATTACCCTCACTTCGCTTGGAGAAATAGACTAATACAAAAGTATTTCTCTAACAATATTATGTTCCAGATAACATGGATTTTGATTAATAGTACAATTCTTTCTATGATCTCCTTTGAGTAATGCGAATACTTTGAGCTATAGAAGTGGTTTAACCAAAATGATGTTTTGATTATGATAGATTGAGAATATTTAAGCAAGAGATGCACAAATATGTAAATAGAGAGTGATAAGAAATTAAGGGAATATATTTATGTTAATCTCAATCTTTATAGTATTTATAGGTTTAAAGAGATGTAGAGGGGGACTTGTTTCTGTTAAACAAACTCTATTGTTTTAATGGCTGCGACAGTTGAAGAAGAGATGCTATTATTCAATATGAAATGAAGCATCCTTTCAGATTAGAGCAACTGCTATATGAAAGGGCTCTGTTGATTTTCCATAGACGTCTGTGACTTCGGGGAATGATTTTTCAAAAATATTCACAGACGTCTGTGGCTTTCCTATATATTTCTGTGGATGGCCTTATTTGATCACCATAGTTTTTAATGCCAATATTGGACATATGAATTCTTGTGTGCATATATATACTCAAGGATACCATACAATGTTTCTCAAAGACTCTTAGTATAATCTTACTAATCATAGCATGGTCCATAAGTCTTTGTTTGTCTTCGAATCTTGATATCTTTGAGCATGACGATCTCTTGTAGTATATACCTATAATCTTGATAAGATATAATATATGTGATTGTATAATTATTATCATTGAAACCATAGAATGTAGGTTCTAACATTCTCCCCCTTTTTTATGATGACAACTATACAATCGTTGGTTATAAAAATAACTTGCCCTTAGTTTTGTCTCCCGCTATATATATGCATATATTTCTCACCCTTTATCATTATCAAAACAAAAGAACGGAAATTATGTAGATACAAAATAGATATATAATCATAGGCATGTCAAACAAAAATAGAACATAATATAAAGTTTTAACATGAGATATAAGTAATATAAAATGAAACAAATGTTAAAGAACATATTCATAAAAGAAAGAAAAAGAGAAAATGAACGAAGTTAGTTATATCGGTTTAAAGCATAGGAAAATCTGCCATAATTTTCATAATACTCCTAATTTATGAAGGATCTTGCTCGTATGCTGATGGCCAATTAGTTTAATCATTATATTCTTCATTTTATTAAATGGAAAGTCCTCGGAAAGCTATGTAATGTTGACGATGAAATTGGTGAGGCTCAAACAAAGGACATATCATCACTA
This sequence comes from Allium cepa, assembly GCA_030765085.1. NCBI lineage: Eukaryota > Viridiplantae > Streptophyta > Magnoliopsida > Asparagales > Amaryllidaceae > Allium > Allium cepa. Next base: position 537,244,438 of record CM060934.1, on the reverse strand, counting down.
TCTTCTTCCTCCTCTTCGAGTTGTTCTTACTTAGTAGTCTCCCTTTGTCGTGAGAAGTTCCTTCATGAGAAATATGAGCATGGTAAATTGGTGTCTGAGTTCGAGGAGGTGGTGTAGGTGAAGGGAAGATGATGATCTGCCACATACTTTTCTCATCACTTTTACTAAAGTGGAGATGACCTTTCCTAAAAAAATTCCTTCTTAGTCATTCCTGTTGGAAGAGATCTTCCAAACTAGTTGTTTTATTGTTCAAAGCCTACTGGTTGACTATGATTAACTTTTGATTTTTATGTGTTAAATCACGGATCGATTTGTTTTGCATTGATTCAATGCGAGCTTCTTGAATCTCTGAATTAGAATGGTATTCGGTAGTATGACTAAAGGAGATAGGTTGTTGTGAAGGATGAGGAGAACTACAACAAAAAGACCCTACAATAGCGCTCGAAAAACGCTATTAAAGGATATTATAGCGGTTCGATAAACGCTGTATAACGACATGTGATTAAAAACAACCAACATTAGATAGCACAAAAAAAGCGCTATAAAAATTGTTAATTTCATAGCGCAAATATTGTGCTATGTTATTTATTTTTATAGCGGCAAATAGGCGTTATTGATTAATATCATAGCGCTATTAGCCCGCTATGAAATTCGTTATTAGCCACAAAATACTTTTTGTTTTTTCTAAGATAGCACTAATATTGCGCTATAGAAAGTGGTAATAGCGCTGTATTCGAACAGGTTATTGTAGACGGTGACTTGTCACAACTCTAATATACCGCTATAAAAAGTCAGCTACAATAGCGCTTGTACTCTGCTATAATATCTTATTTTATAGCGCTTACTGACCTATCATTCATCATTATTTATAGCGCTTTTTTGTAATACCATAGCGCTTTTTATGGTCTGCATCTTTAATACTAACAAATTTGATAGCGGCCATTAGGCGCTATTAAATATTATAGCGGTTTTGAAGTGCTATAATTTAATTTCACAATTCAAAAATTTTCTACATCCTACTAATAAACTGCAGTATTAAATACCAATATAAAAAGGCACAATAATAATCATAAAAGATAATAAATATAGAGATGTAACACATTACATTAAACATACCAAATATTCATACACATCAAAACGTAGTAGAAAATATTTTAAGCACACCCCAAAAATTAGTAGCATAGTTTAAAAAAAAAACAAGTACATATTTGATTGTTTGCATTAAAATGAAGATCACAACTTTAGCATCTTCTTCTTTCACACACCTGCAAATAAGATAAATATTTACATTAAGAATGATACATAATTAATGATAGATGTTTTTACATGTAACAAAAAACTAAATTATTGCATATTATTGCATGTCTATTCGTACATGTTACTATCCATTTGGAGTTGGAATGTCCTATCCATAATTCTACCACAACGCATATTGTCATACAAATAAGAAACTATGCAGCGATAGATTCTCTTGAAAGACAAGATAATCCAAAATTTATTGAAAAATTAAGTGGTAGCACTATAAGTATTTGTTTCATCTGAGTGTAGACTCCTTAGAGGATTCCTAGATATGGTGATACACCATGTGATCCAAATAGAGAACATATACAAATTCATGCCCAGGTACTTATGAAAGATTTTATTATTATTATTATTATTATTATTATTATTATTATTATTATTATTATTATTATTACTATGATGATGATGATGTATTGCACCCGTCCCTGTGTTTGGAGGGGAAAGTTTGAGATAAAAATGCATCGTTTGTGGTTAATTTCAAGAAACTACTCTAGAAAACAGCGAGAACTTTTTGTCTTCTGAATGGTAAAAGATTGATCTGGTAGAATTCAACATTATTTTTTACTGTTTGAGGTACGCTTTATGTTGATCTTTTTATATCTAAAATATAAGAACTGAGAGAAAAAGTGATCTGGTACGGTTTCATCAGTTCAAATTTTCAACTTTTATTTGCAGCCCCGTAAGGAGAAGCGATATGTAGATTTTTAATGTAGTGCATGCTCAGGAAAAATGCTCATCAATAGGATAGCATGTACACAGTAAGAAGAACTAATTGTTGATAGTTAATGTTGCATATTTGTGGAGGAAAAAAGACCTGAGTTTCCTTATGACTGTTGTGAGCGTCAACAGGCTACGATTGATATGCGATCCTTCTTTTAACCTAACACCATCTGGATGAGTTTGTGAGACTCTCTCACTTCCTGCTAAATCAACCAAATTCTGCAGATTTTATATTCTATAAATAACATGATCATAATTCAACATCGAGATATTAAAATGAAACAGGCAGAGATACTCACTAGATTAGCTACAAAAGATTTCACAGAACCCGAATTGTCACGTAACCTGCTTTCAATTGCCTGGATCAAAATAATGTACACAGCCAATATTAATGGAACTTCACGGAATTCAGGAATCATATATCCATGTCACTGCGCTTACCAGTCTGATTATCTGGTGTGACCTTGAACTAGTGTCAAAAACACAACTCTAGATAGTATAAAAAACACAACGCTAAATTTATATAAATAAAAAAAATCAGTTTTGTTAACTGATTTAATAAGGTTGCTGCAATGAACAGATCAGTTTATACTTGGTTTTGAGTATAAAAAACTGAGGGGGGTCACCCACTTGACAATCAATAGATTCGCTTCCGAATGTAAACATGTTTCCCACAAACAGTCTAGATGCAATTTTTCACAGTGTTATCATAATTCAGTAGCGTAACAAACAACAAGGGTGAAAAGTTTAGATAGTATTCTTGGTTTATAAAATAGCAAATTAACGAAGTATCAAGCTGATTAAACTAAAAAATTTGGATGGTGTAAAAGTAATAAATGGAAAAAACAAGTTGGAAACTCATGCTATCAATTTTTTCAGCACAATGTGAATAAGTTCCACATGTTAATGTATCATCTATAAGCCATCATGTCATTGCCCAAGTATAATCTAACCTTTATTGATGATGCTACATGAGCAACAGCATGAGTGAGAAGGCCACCACCACCGGCTGGAATGAGACTAAAATGACGTAGTGTTCCTTTCAAAGATTCAAACTGCAATGAATAAACAGCTCAAATTAAGTAAAATTTGGATCACATCAGTATGATTGATCGGTATAACTTGGTGTTGATAAACTGATACATCATTCACATAGGTTGCTATAATAAACAATTTAAGTAAAATATGGATTACACCAGTATGATTGATAAGTATAACTTGTTGACGCCTATTTTAGAGCTAAGCCCTTCATTTGTAACTTTTTTCGGTATTGATCCTCAAGTCCATCAATTATAACTTTTTCGATATTGATCGTACATTTTACCTTTGCTGGTTGGTTCATAATAACATGTTTCAGTTGTGATATCTTGCCCTTGATTGGAACAATTATATTGATTTGAAAGACAACATTAACAAAAAAAAACAATATAAAGATTCCAGGACAAATTTCAGCAAGGGTAAAGCATAGATAACTTGTCAACAGATAACATTTCTTACTAGCTAGCAACAACTATGTAATTTCGCCTGAGAATAAAAAAGTTAAAGCAAGAAAATGTGGCAACAACAAAGTAGTTTATAACTGCAGCAGTTTGCATAAACATACCTTTTGATTTAGCTGCATAGGTGTGTCAGTGCCATGGTTTACTGCTTCTTCAGGAAGAGACGCAAGTACCAAATCTATAAGTGAATCTTTATCTATTCCATCTAGAGAATTATGCAATGCTTCTACTTCGTCTTTGAAAGGCAATCCACTACTAAGAGCGTTTTTCAATGCAAGAGTACCCTAGACAACAAATACAGAACGAAATATTGCACGCGTTAAAATTATTTGTGTTTGTTGTTTGTTTAATTATCATATTATTATTTTTTCCTTCAGGTCGATTTCAGTGTTTCCAATCATATAAATAAAATATGATGACCATTTTCTCAATAAAATATGATTGTTTGTACTCAAAAAAATTATCGTACCAATAAAAAATTACTTGTAATAAGCATCTGGTTTCTAATTATCTAATAACAGTTGAAACTTGTCAAGATTGCAGTTAACTCTACTACTAGAATAAAATGCATGTTACTTTTATGATATATTTGCATTAAGAGTCCAATATAAGTATATAACAAACTGACCTTTCTTCTATCATATGTTAATTGAGGAATGGTCAACCGTATAGCTTCTCCATCATTATTCGGAGTTAAACCAAGATCTGAATTTACTATTGCCTTTTCAATAATTTTCAAGCTGGATGTAAAATTTTGAGTTAAACCAAGATATGAATGCCACTTTGTAGAAGAAAAGAGATAGCTAAAAAATGCCTTCCATGTTAGCATTATTTTACAAATAAAATGTATCATTCAATTTCCTACCAAGAGATGATTCTAAAATCAATAGCATGTCAACAATTCTCTAAAACCGCATAATACCATCATTTAAAATCAATAGATAACCATATGGTTTACTTTTTTGGAAAACAAAATCTACTCAACTAATGTACCTATACTTAAACTAGATATGAATATAGTTACAGAGATATGTTGATTATTAGACATAAACGAACCATCTATAATAATAATAATAACAACATTTGGCTAAAAATTGGAAATGAAAAACCAAAAAGAAATGTACATTTAAATAAAAGGTACAGAGCAAACCTTGTAGCAGGAAAAAAAGATGTCAGGTGAATTGAAACAGCTGAAAACGCCAACATCAGCCTTCTCCACCCAAAAAACATTATTCATACCCTTCTTTTTAACGACCAAACCATTATTTTTAACAACAATGGTGTATAACTTACTGGTCGGCCACACAAGTATTCAAAGTCAAATCTTGTTGTTCCATTGCAGCTTTCAAGAACCTTTAGAAATCTGTATTTGCAGTAAACAAAATTATTGGTTAACTGGTTTGATCTTCAGTTGAGGACAGTCCTACAGATTTTTCTACGTGCCTCCTAAACATTACAAATATTGTAGTTGAAATAACATTTCCCCCCAAAAAAATTGGTGACATCACAAAATGGGTTGTTCAACTATGGATGAAATTGGATTTATTTTGGGTTACAACACTTCTAAATTTCACTATTTAATACAAATATAAGTTGGCATAATTAGGCGGATACAAGTATATATTTAAATTATTATATATGCTGAATATAAGTTTGAGAATTCCTTTTAAAGCAGTCTAACTAACATCAGCTCTCATTTAGAAAAGAAAAGGAAACCGGTCCAAGCAGGTACAATACATATATAGTGAAATAGTTGACATACATAAAAAAGCAATATTATAGTATAAGCTTTTGCTGATAGTTGGTGGGTGCAATGTGTAATATGGGTACTTATTGAAGTTTAGTTTTACCAATAACAACATGAAGGATAACACATATATAACAATGATAATATTTCCCAAACATGAAGGAGAATGCATGCATACCTTTGCAAAAGCTTTCTAGGCATCCAAATAAGTGGATAATCCTTCGTGCTTTATTTTAATATCCTCATAGAGTCAGACTCTATGGCCACCGCTATACCCTTAGTTCAAAAACAACAATTATTTGCATTGAATGAACAAATATCATGTTGTCTTTAGATGTACTAAAACCGTTTTCAATCAGCTAATTTTTTACTCTGTCATAATTCTCATTTAACACCAAAAATATGCCATGCAGTTACAGTAAATAAGCATGTATTATGAAAATAAACTATAAACAAGTAAAGTGTAAACCATGCAATGCAACGGTATATATGAACTGAGCCAGTGACCATTATGAATTGTTGCTCAAATAGTGCTATATATATGAGATTTATAATATAGCCACTGTAAATTTATAGTGTGAACCATGTAACTATAAATTAATTCGCTGTAAACTTTACTATAAATGAACTAAACTATAATAACAAATAAAGTATGAACCATGCAATGGTATATATGAGATATATGGTTTATGCTAATTCCAAACTATAAATACATGTATAACTGAACTGAGCTAGTAGCATATATATGAAATTAGCATATATATTAAGTTTAAGGAAATCAAGTTCATGCAAGTGTCACTGGTAGCAGCATTGTTAAGTGTCACTGGTAGCAGCATTATTTAAACGTGTGGGGATATGCAAGGAAAGTGCAAAAGCAGAATAGGTTGCATCATGAGTAGACTTATCAAGTGCAACATCAAAAGTATGACTGAGCTAAACGTATAGTTTTTCTTTTGGAAAATCAGGTATGTTGGAAATACTGGATTCGCTGTGTAACTTTGCATAGTTGCATGGTGTGGAAACTGCTCTAATTTGTTCATGGTGTGAGCTCGATCTTAAAGTAATTACTTTCATTGTTTCTAAGCATATAGAGTGAACCTTGGTAAAGTGCAACTTATCAAGTGTAACTTAGCATAGTACTGTATGCTGTTATGTGTAATAACAGTTATGTTGTGAATGGCTGAATGCACAGTATATTAAAGTCCAGTTGACATGTTCATCTGCGATCATGGGTACTACTTCAATGACAAGTTTAATTGTCAGGATATCCAGGAAAAGAAAATGAGCAAGCAAATTAAAGGCTAAACTTTTACCAACTGAACATACAAGCAATATAATCTATCATGTGATGTCATGGTAACTTTAAAACAAATAAACATAAGAAATTAGATTTCTTTAAAACAACACAGAATATATATATATATATATATATATATATATATATATATATATATAATAACCAACTCTCTGTAATACCATACTGTAAATGGTATCTTTGTCCTTCATTTTAATCTTTGCTACATTTTTCACCCAATTACACTAGCAGACCCTATGCTGTAGATGCAATATCTTAAATTTACAGTATCAACAACACCTATACTTTCAATAAGTTTAATTGTATACGAATTATACAGACCCTATATATTATTTCGATTAGAGTCATCATATAGTCAATAAAACTAAACCGAAAACATTATACAGATAGTATATTTAAAGTTTTCTTATTTATACGCGTAAGCTTTCATCAAGTACGTTACGGATATTTTATATTTAGAAAATGACTATAATTTATCAGTTTGCTCGTATTATGTATCTATGATTTTTAAATTGCCGGTGGTTAATAGAAGATTGATCACTCATATGAGAGAAGCTATGTACCATTGGATGTGAGAAAATATGTACCGAAACTTCAATATGCTACAAGGACACTAATCAAGGTAAACATAATTTATAAAATAAAGTTGCTCAACTAATTAACTCTATGGTTGCCCTATTACAGGGGCAAACCTGAACGAGTTAGCCAACGTATAAAATGTGATATAAACACAAACAAGACTATTATCTACCTCTGTGTTAGGTTCACCAACAGGACATAGTACCGCTTCAGCTTCACGAAGTAGCTTCCTTGGAAACATGAGAATGCAAACAAGTATCTGGACCGAGGCATTTGTTTGCCTTCATATTTGATATATCAAGTTAGTTCCAACTTATAAGTAAAAATATTTTGAATGGCAACATCAACAGCAATTAATAGTAGGAGATGTATAATTAAGTATTGAGTACAATTAAAGAGCAACATGTTCTTCTATCATTTGAATTATAGCTTGAAATTTAATGAAACAGTGCAGGTACAATGAACTGCTGGACCAAAATAGTAACATGCTAAATAATATTTTATCATCTAATTCATCTTGAATATTCCAAATACAACATTTACCTTTTAAGATATGATATGCACAATAGGCTTGGTTGTTCCTGAAATAACAAGTGGCCATTAGTTGCAAATTTGGCTGCATTTATCAACATATGTTAGAGCAAGATTGCATATTTAAACATGACCTGTCATAAATAAGTGACATGATGCAAGAAGAAATACATTTGGGTAGGTTGCAATTATCTGCGATTGTAAAATGTCAGGGCTAAAGAAATTGTTAAAACTGAGTAGTAACCAACTATGTTATACTTACTCCATCGACTATAATGTTGTCATTGGACATTCCTTAATTTTCAACATTACTTGTTTCTTTCATTTCATATAAGGCCTGCGTTCTGACTACTGCCTCTATATGTGGCAATATTCTATCGTTTATTTATTGCGTAATGAATATCTGCTCTTTCAACCATGGAAGCTACCTTACAAAACAGTGATTATTAATGATGATAAAATTAAGTACAGACTTGAATGGCATCAATAATAAAATTTGATTACAAAAGACCCTATCTACAATGGAGATTACTAGCCATTACAGCTATCCAAAAACAGATAATTAAGAAAATTTCTTAAGTATTAAACTTCAAAATCTATGTGTATATACGGACCAGTATTTAAGTACGCTTTTAGGAATACTAAAGGGTGACTAGATAACAACTTAAACTAGTCAAAAACATCTCAGCAGAAACAAACTTTGCAGCCTTACTGAAAACAAACTCTAAACCCTCAATTACTTGGAAAACACTAAATCCTGGGTCAAATTAGCAACAGTTCAGCAAACAAACTAAATACAAAAACTCAATCCCATCAATCTCTTTACCAACATACCCAAATCCGCCAGAAATTTCATCCATATCCGCAAACCGTAACATCATCCACACATAGTGTCATGGATCTTGGCTTTTTAGGTACTCTGATTGAACAGGAACCGGATCGTCTTCAGCTTTTTAGGTACCCTGATTCGCCAGCAGTGGCATGAGGCAGTGCCAACGGTGGCGTGAGGCGGCGCCACCGCCGAGCTTGATTCTGGTGCCTCGTTGTTAACAGTGACCGGAACCTCCGTCGACGCGGGAGTAGGCACGGCGCTTCCAATAGATTTTCAAACCTCCATTGACCCTATCCATTTCAATTTGTTTATTTTTTTAAGATTTTAATGGTATTTATTGGGACAAGAACGTGAAGAAGTTGCCTGAGGTTGGTGCATTTGTAATAACGAGACGGAGTTGACTTTATTGATAAATCTGAGCCATTGATTTGAGCAAAGAACTAAAAATAATTTGAGAAAGAGGGAAGAGGAAGAAGAGAAGGAGGAAAAAATTTGAAGAGGGAAAAAGAAAATAATTGGACGAGGACGCGGCCGAAGAAAATATTTGGAGGTAGAAAGCGTTATCCAATGGACCCTAGCTTTATTTTATTTTAAATAAAAAAAAAATTAGGATATACAATAACACAATGAAACATAGCGTTATTAATTGGCGTTACAAAAAGCAATTTTTCTTGTAGTGGAGTTTGTTGAGGAGCAGAAGGAGTTTGAGGACCTGTAACATCCTGCCGTTTTGGACCATTCAAATCGACAATAAACCTCACATGTCAGACTTGAATAATTCAAAACAACAGATTGTTAATAAAGTTGGGGCAAATAAAATCAATCATAGAATCATAGACACAGAATGTCAGAATAACTTCGCAGTGGAATATACAAACATAGGAGTTCATGGAGCTCCTAGATACAAAGTTTCAAAACCAAATCTGGAAACAAATACTTGTAAAGTTAGATACATAAGTTTCCACTTCAAAGCATAAGTGGCATGGAAATAACTGGAATGAAATATCAAGTAGTCGGCTAACTCCAGTGGATCTCTAGCTCCAAAAGAGGATGAAACGGAAGCTGTGAAACTCAAGCTGACCCGAGCGTAAAGCAAAACATAAAACACTCGAGTCATGACATACATACTTATAAAATGTAAATCTACTCAAGTGAACTGTTAAAGAAATGCATCAGTAACTTAAAGGATGCTTGGGATCGTCCATTCTCTACGGATCCATTAAACTATCTACTATGTAGTAATATACGCTATTATAATAATGTCTAAAGTAAAGTATAATATTTAAAAATAGCATTAAGGCTTTACATTTTCGACCCTAACATATTTTTATAAATTCCCATAGTCTATATAGTACCGTAATCTCGTCCGTAGTGGATGCCACCAGCTCCTAAGGTATGGTACAAAAACAAACTCATAGAAGGCGCACTAAGGTAGGTGACACAGCACAACTAGGCGATGCTAGGGTAGATATTCCAATTACACTTCCAGACTATTGGTAACGCATAGCCGAAACTACCGTCCAACTCGATCCACACTCCCGAATCAAAGGTGCGCACCAAATCAATCACAAAGTAGTAGAATGGCTAACGATGAAGTGTGTCCGATCAGAGGAGCTACCTCATCGGCCCGTCAATTGCTCATGTTTTAGCCATCTTATGCTAACTCATGGGAGTTAGGTCCATGTAAATTTAACTTTAGGATCGTCGCCACCATCCTACTTCATTTTGGAATCTCTACCGCGTACACAGTTGTTAAAGTGGTTTTGGGTATCGTCAGAGAGTATGTCCATATCCGATCCTGGTCTCTTTAACTACCAATCGTTATTATAACCCATGGTTATATAAATTTCAAATGGTTTATTCTTTTAAAATAATATTCATTCTTCCAAAGTCGTAACATTTACAAATTATATAACACTTTAGAATCATAATATTTTAGCAACATTAGAATTTTAAATTGTAACCATTACAATTATAGTACTTAAAAAACATTACAATTTAGAAATGGCAGCATTTCTAAATCATAACCATAAGTCATCATAACATTTTGGAAAAGTAGTACTTAAGAAATGGTAGCATCTGAGAAATGTAACCTTAATATATTATAGCATTTTAGCAATGTAATACTTTTCCTATAACAATATTACAATCAAATTATTATATACTTACAACCTTTTCGTAAATATTTTTATCTTTTTATTACGCTCAATTATTCATTTGGATATTGAATAAACCGTAATTTTTGTTAAACACAATTTGTCACAATAATATCCATTTTAAAGCTGAAATTTCTTATTTTAAGTAAAGTACATTATTAACTTACATTTTTATTTCCATTTAGTAAGCATCATTTATTATTTTTATTTCCCAAATTCCCATGTTCATTAGTTGAAACTTACATATCAAATGTATGTTTTAACTTACATTCTAATTCTTTTCGGTAAGCGATAATTATCCTTGTTATTACTCAAGTTATACCATTTACATTAGTTAAACTTATATGTCAAATATACGTTTAACTTAGATTTCTTTTCAAAAACATTTTCCATTTTAATTACAATTACATAAATCAAAACTTACAATTTATCGGTTAGGATAAAATAACATTATTAAGTCAAATCGGATTATTAAATTTCAATTAACCTTCGTACTGTAAATTAAATTCCAAAATTTACGTTCGAACTATATATTTCTTATAAAATTTTAACACATATAAACAAATTTACAGAAAATATTACATTAAATTTTTGTTGAGATTCATATATAAAAAATCCAAATACTTAATAATTTTAGAAAAATCATTTTAAATCAACCACTGAGTCTATATAAAATTCTCTACCCTAGGGTTAAGTAAATACGAACATACATCATCTCAGTCTGCAATTTATTTATTTTTTGGGTTTTATATCATTTCAAACCCACAATCCCTAGTCAAATAAAATTGCTCAGGCTTATCATTTCAGCCTATAACAATTTTCCTTACTCTAAAGATTGTTCGGGTATGTATCATTTCAACCCATAGTAAAGGGACTTGTAGTGTGAGAACCGAATAATAATTTACATAACAATATTCAACATATCATGGCATATGATCATAACAGATTTAATATGATATGAAATAACATAATAAAATCATATGAATGACATAATAAAAACATATGAAATAACATGTAATAAACATATGAAATAACATGAAATAAACATATGAAATAACATGAAATAAACATATGAAATAATATGAAATAAACATATGAAATCACATGAAATAATCATAGGTGAAGTGTTAAACTTGCATATACATATCCTCACAATTCAATTGTAATCAATTCACCAAATCAATAAGTACGTATGTCAAAAGTGATTACTCATCTTTCTTAGGTTGGAAAAAGTGATTCAAAGCGCAACACAAAAACCAACAAACTATGGATAATTTTGAGTGAGAGGAGAATCTAGATCCGACGCTAAAAAAATTCCATACGTAAACAAATAATTCTCACAGATATATATATATATATATATATATATATATATATATATATATATATATATATATATATATGCGAAACACATAAGAGGGCTTGTCCGCTGTTTGCATAGGCTTGGCCTAGAGGTGGTTTTGGTTTGGTCTAGGCTAGGTTTGGGTTAGGTGGGTTTGGCCATCATCTCTAGGGCAAGGCTCACGGCTAGGAAGGCAAAAGGAAGGGGAGGCAAAGGGTTGTGCTTGGCTATGGGGAGGCTATTTGGTGATGGTGGTCGGTTTTGGGCAGGGAAGAGGTCACGGCTAGGGTTTGGAGGAGGAAGGTCTATGGTTTTGGGAAGAGGTGGAGAATATGAGAGAAGAGAAGAAGGTGAAAGGAGGTGGTGAAGGTAATGGCAAATCATGGAAGAAGAGGAGTAGTGGAAAAGGAGATCTAGTGTTTGGAAAGAGGAGGAAGAAGAAGGGGAAGAAGACTTACATTTTTCCATGGAGGCTCAAATGAATGGATGGAGGCTACCCAAAACCCTAGGAGATTATATATAGGCTCTCTTCTAACTAAGGGTTTGTAACCCAAATGGTCTAAGCCCAAACAAATCAAAAATAAAATAAAATAGAAGTTGTAGGGAAAATAACTGCGTGTAATACGCTGAAAACAACAAATTTGAAGAAGTAAAAAATCAGAATTTTATGAAACGAAAAGTAGTAAAAAGGTTAGAATTAAACCCAGCTTCATACAAAAAGAATAGAATTCAAAATTTCAAATTTAAAATTTTTAATAGGAAGTCAAACTTTGACCAAAGTTGACCAAAATTTAAATTTTTAGAAAAATCTTTATTTTGTTAAACTTGGAAAAACATTTTACATCAAATCCCTAAACTATGTATTAAAATTCCAAATTTATCAATTTTAAAATAATTAAATTTAAAGTTCAATTAAAATTTTCATTTAAAACATGCTAAAATTTTGCGGGTTGTTACACTCTCCTAGAAAAGGAAAGAGACACAGAAAACAAAGAAGGATAAGGTAGGATAATGAATAGTACTTGGAACAAACAATTCCGGATTCGAAGCACGAATGCTCTTTTCTGTTTCGCAAGTACAGTCCCGATCATCAGTGCTCCATTTCATTTTGACTAGATGGACAGATTTTCTTCGGAGCTACTTCATATCTCTATCGGTTATACGAAGTGGCTTCCTTTCGAAAGTAAGATTTGGCTCAACATCTAAACTCTCGAGAGCAGAAGGCTGGATAACCAAAGATGGATCATGAAGGTACCGACGAAGATGCGAAGCATGGAATACATTATGCACTCCAGAAAATTTTTCAGGCAAATCCAAGCGATAAGCTAAGGGACCAACTCTGTCTAGGATGCAAAAAGGACCAATAAACCCAGGAGCGAGCTTCCCTCTCCGACCAAAACGAATCACATTTATTAAGGGAGAAACCTTAAGGAAAACCTGATCACCAACCGAAAACTCCAAACTCTTCCTACGCCTATCAGTATACTTCTTCTATCTATCCTGAGCAATCCTCATCCTTCTTAGCAATAATATGGTCTATAAGGAGAAGAAACAACAAGCTGACGTAACATCGCCTTCTTCCAACTCAAAGCATCGGCTACAACGTTAGCTTTCCCTAGGGTATAGTTGATGTCAAGGTCATAAGAAGATAGAAACTCAAGCCACCTAACTTGTCTCAGATTCATGTCCTTTTGGATTAAAATATATTTCAAAGACTTATGATCCGTAAAGAGCTCAAACTTAGTTCCCAATAAGTGATGTCTCCAAAGCTTCAAAGCAAAAACTACGGTGAGTAATTCCAAATCATGGGCTGCATAATTGGCTTCATGGGTCTTCAACTGACGACTGGCATAAGCGATAGCCTTCCCATCCTACATCAGAACAGCCTCCAAACCATCACGACTGGCATCAGTGTATACCGTCAATCCCTCATTTCCATTTAGAACGGTAAGAACCGGTGTGGAAGTAAGCTTGCGTTTCAACTCATTGAATGCAGCTTCACACTTATCATTCCATCTTAACTTAGCATTCTTTCGAGTTAGAGCGGTGAGAGGTGCAGCAATCCGAGCAAAATTCTCAGTGAATCTCCGATAAAAACCGACAAGGCCCAGAAAACTACAGATATCAGATGGATTTCTAGGAGTTTTCCAATCCTAAAATAGAATAGGGAAAATAATAACCGAGGAGGAGATAGAACAACTAATGTTACAAAAGGAAAGAAAGAAGATAGACTTACATTGATCGCAGTGATCTTAACTGGATCAACAGAAACCCCATCACCATAAATAATATGTCCAAGAAATCGGACTTTATCTTTCCAGAAATTGCATTTCAAGAAATTGGCTTTCAACTAATGACTTCTGAAAGTCCCCAGAGCAAAGCTCAAATGAGATTCATGCTCCTCCTCTGATTTAGAGAAAACAAGGATATCATCGACGAAGACTAGAACAAACTTATTAAGAACATCACGGAAAACTCGGTTCATAAGGTCGACAAAGAAAGCTGGAGCGTTAGTCAAACTAAAAGCATAACTAATCATTCAAAGAAACCATCCTTAGAATGAAAAGTAGTTATGGGAATACTTTCCTCGGCGAGTCTGAGCTGGTGGAAATCAGTGGCAAGATCAAGCTGAGAGAATACAGTAGCACCATAAGCTGATCAAACATATCATAATGCGAGGTATTTGATATTTGTTTTTCATAGTGAGATTGCTCAGCTCTCTATAATCAACACACATCCTCAAAGGTCCATCAGACTTGGTGATAAAAACCACTGCTGCTCCCCATTCGGAATGACTGGGTCTAATCAAACCTTTGGAGAACAAGTCTTCGATTTTCTTCCTCGACTCAACCTTTTCACGGGTTGCCATTCTTCTGGGAGGAAGAACTACAGGTCGAGCTCCAAGGAAAAAAATCAGTACGGAATTTAATTTCCCATTTAGGAGGTAAAGAAGTGACTTCATCAAATACATCGGAGTAGAGTTTGACCACAGGAGTAGAATTAAGATCACTAGGGGAAGAATCAAGAGAATAGATAAAACTGCCTGCATACTCCTGAGGCATGCGACACAGAATCACCAAAAGATCACCCTTATCACCAATAAGAGAAATGGTACGGGCTTTATAAGAAATAACAGCTTCATGCTTCTTCAGCCAATCTCTTCTAAGCAATAGATCAAAAGCGTCGAAACCAAGAATGTAGAAATCACCAGAAAAACGATAACCAGAATGGAAGAGTTTCACATTGTTACAAATCCTACTAAAGTTCACGGGACCACCAACAAGATTAGTAACACACAAAGGTACATTCGCACACTCAGGTGAAAGGATATGCTCAAACTTATCACCAAGATCCACAGAAATGAAAATATGTGAACTTTAGTGTCAAATAAAACATGAACAGGAAGATTAAACAAGGTAAAGATGCTCTGGAGAGTACCTTGGGTATCACTAGGAGCAGATGGAGTAGATGAAGTAACTACAAAAACACTAGATGACTTGCCCTTCTTCTGAGTAGGACAATCCTGCTTGAATGCCAGGCTGCAAGCAAATATGGCAAAGATCAACGCCTAGTCATCTGAACTGGAGGAACAACAGCTCCGGCTAAAGTGGGAAAAGATAAAGGAAAAGATAAAAGAAAAGACCCAACTAGACTGGAAATCCTAATCAAAGGATTCTACAAAACAAGGTGGATTCGAAAAGAAGGGAATTCTAAGAAAATTAGATTTAAAACAAGAATTTTTTTTATATCCAAAATAATATTTAAAAAATCATTCAAAATCATTTAAAAAACCATTTTATATTTGAAAATACGTTCTCTCACAAAGAATGATTCTAAGATTGATTTTACTCATTCTAGGGTATTTCTACCCTATCTCTAATCAGTTTTTGCCCCGTAGGCTAAGGTTTGCCTAACACCAAAGCTCTGATACCAACTATAGCATCCCGCTGTTTTGGACCATTCAAATCAACAATAAACCTCACATGTCTGACTTGAATAATTCAAAACAACAGATTGTTAATAAAAGTTGAGGCAAATAAAATAAATCATAGAATCACAGACACAGAACATCAGAATAACTTCACGGCAGAATATGTAAACATAGGAGTTCATGAAGCTCCTAGATACAAAGTTTCAAAACCAAATCTGGAAACAAACACTTGTAAAGTTAGATACTTAAGTTTCTACTACAAAGCACAAGTGGCGTGGAAATAACTGGAATGAAATATCAAGTAGTCCGATCAGAGGAGCTACCTCATTGGCCCGTCAATTGCTCCTATTTTAGCCACCTTATGCTAACTCATGGGAGTTAGGTCCATGTAAATTTAACTTTAGGATCGTCGCCACCATCCTACTTCATTCTGGAATCTTCATTGCATACACAGTTGTTAAAGTGATTTTCGATATCAACAGAGAGTATGTCCATATTGAATGCCGGTCTCTTTAACAATCAATCATTATTATAACCCATGGTTATATAAATTTCAAATGGTATATTCTTTTAAAATAATGCTCATTCTTCCAAAGTTGTAACATTTACAAATTTATACTTTTAAATATAACACTTTAGAATCATAATATTTTAGAAACATTAGCATTGTAAATTGTAACCATTAAAATTATAGTACTTCGAAAACATTACAATTTAGAAATGGCAGCATGTCTAAATCATAACCATAAGTCATCATAACATTTTGGAAAAGTAGTACTTAAGAAATGGCAACCCTTAGAAATGTAACCTTAAGATTTATAACACTTTAGCAATGTAATACTTTACCTATAACAATATTACAATCAAATTATTATATACTTACAAACTTTTCGTAAATATTTTTATCTTTTTATTACGCTCAATTATTCATTTGGATATTAAATAAACCGTAATTTTTGTTAAACACAACTTGTCACAATAATATCCATTTTAAAGCTGAAATTTCTTATTTTAAGTAAAATACATTATTAACCTACAATTTTATTTCCTTTTAGTAAGCATCATTTATTATTTTTATTTCCTAAATTCCCATTTTCATTAGTTAAAACTTACATGTCAAATGTAAGTTTTAACTTACATTTGAATTCTTTTCAGTAAGCGATAATTGTCCTTGTTATTACTCAAGTTAAACCGTTTACATTAGTTAAACTTACATGTCCAATGTACGTTTAACTTACATTTCTTTTTACAAAACATTTTCCATTTTAATTACTATTACATAAATCAAAACTTACAATTTAGCTGTTAGGATAAAATAACATTATTAAGTCAAATCGGATTATTAAATTTCAATTAACCTTCATACTGTAAATTAAATTCTAAAATTTACATTTCCAACTATTTATTTCTTATAAAATTTTTAACACATAATTTTTTTTTATAGAAAACATTACATTAAATTTTTGTTGAGATTCATATATAGAAATCCAAATACTTAATAATTTTCAAAAAATCATTTTAAATCAACCACGGAGCATGTATAAAATTCTCTACCCTAGGGTCAAGTAAATACGGACATGTATCATCTTAATCCGCAATTTATTAATTTTTTGGGTTTTATATCATTTCAAACCCACAATCCCAGTCAAATAAAATTGCTCAGGCCTATCATTTCAGCCCATAACAATTTTCCTTACTCTAAAGATCATTTGGGTATGTATCATTTCAACCCATAGTGAAGGAACTTGCAATGTGAGAGCAGAATAATAATTCACATAACAATATTCAACATATCATGGCATATGATCATAACAGATTTAATATGATATGAAATAACATAATAAAATCATATGAATGACACAATAAAAACATATGAAATAACAGGTAATAAACATATGAAATAACATGAAATAAACATAAGAAATAACATGAAATAAACATATGAAATAACATGAAATAAATATATGAAATAACATGAAATAATCATAGGTGAAATGTCAAACTTGCATATACATATCCTCACAATTCAATTGCCATCAATTCACCAAATCAATACGTACGTATGTTAAGAGTGATTATTCATCTTTCTTAGGTTGGAAAAAATGATTCAAAGCGCAACACAAAAATAAAAAAACTACGAATCAGTTTGAGTGAGAGGAAAATCCAAATCCGACGCTAAAAAAAATTCTATATGCAAACAAATAATTCTCATAGAAAAAAATAGAAAATTATATATATATATATATATATATATATATGTATATATATATGTATATATGCAAAACACATAAGAGGGCTTGTCCAGTGTTTGCATAGGCTTGGCCTAGAGGTGGTCTTGGTTTGGTCTAGGCTGGGTTTGGGTTAGGTGGGTTCGACCATCATCTCTAGGGCAAGGCTCACGGCTAGGAAGGTAAAAGGAAGGAGAGGTAAAGGGTTGTGCTCGGCTATAGGGAGGCTATTTGGTGATGGTGGTTGGTTTTGGGCAGGGAAGAGGTCACGGCTAGGGTTTGAAAGAGGAAGGTCTATGGCTTTGGGAAGAGAGAGAAGAGAAGAAGTTGAGAGGAGGTGGTGAAGGTGATGGAAAATTATGGAAGAAGAGGAGTAGTGGAAAAGGAGATCTAGTGTTTGGAAAGAGGAGGAAGAAGAAGGGGAAGAAGACTTACATTTTTCCATGGAGGCTAGCCAAAACCTAGGAGATTATATATAGGCTCTCATCTAACTAAAGGGTTTCTAGCCCAAATGGTCTAAGCCCAAACAAATCGAAATAAAAATAAAATAGAAGTTGTAGGGAAAATAACTACGTGTAATACGCTGAAAACAACAAATTTGGAGAAGTAAAAATCAGAATATTACGAAACGAAAAGTAGGGAAAAAGTTAGAATTAAACCCAGCTTCATAAAAAAGAATAGAATTCAAAATTTCAAATTTAAAATTTTCAACAGGAAGTCAAACTTTGACCAAAGTTGACCAAAATTTAAATTTTTAGAAAAATCTTTATTTTGTTAAATTTGGAAAAACGTGTACATCAAATCCCAAAATTATATATTAAAATTCCAAATTTATCAATTTTAAAATAATTAAATTCAAAGTTTCAATTAAAATTTTCATTTAAAATATGCTAAAAATTTGCGGGTTGTTGTAGGACCTGGATACATTTGTCGTTGCATGGTCCATTGTGCCAGCGAGATGACTGGAGGTGGTCGTTGGGGAAGGTGCATTAAAGATAAAATTCTTATATCGCTCTCCTTGACATGAATTTCTTCAAAATGAGAAATATAAGAAGGTACCCCAAGACTATGTAAGAGATGCATAATGTATGGTGCATATGTAATTGAGCATCGATGATGAAACCAAAAGCATTTTATTTCATCATGAGTAAACTTAGCCCAATTTACTTGTATCCCACTAAATATAGCATATAGGGCTTTGTGACCATTTTCTGTATTTGTTCGTGACTTCTTAAGCATGGAATTATCGTATTGATTATCATATGATTTAATAACCGAGCTTTTGGGCATAAATAAACAGATTTCCACTATGTCATTCTATGTTCCCAAATTTGATGTGTTATTTCATCACATGGCAAGTTTCTCTGGTCGAGAATTTCTTTTAAATCGAGTCTGAACGAGGAATACTCTAGTATACGACCAATTGTGTTTACTTTTATTTTTAAAACACGACTGTAAACATTTGTCCATAACCAACCGTCGTCATTCTTGGGCATCTAGATATCATTGCTACATAGGTTGGTGTAAAAAAGAAAGGTTGCCAATTGATCAATTCATACCCCATTTTCGTCAAAATTGATTAAATCTCAACAACTGGAGGCGAAGGTGAGTTCTTGAATTCCTTATTCGCCAAACTTGCACAATCTATAGAAATGGGCTGGGATGAATCTTTTGTGCTTTAGTTCTTCAAATCTCTTGTTAGAAATCGTGCTATTTCGACGCCACTCGTGAATATGGAAATCAGTGACTAGGGGGGTTTGAGAAGATGAAGATCGACCTTTTTTGATCTTTTGTTAATAGGAGTCTTTGCCTTGGGAGCCATTTTTGAGCAATTAGAACTTCAGAAACTAGGATTTTAGTGTAGATTGGAAGATAGTTTCGTAAATAGTTGAAAGGGGGTAAAATATGAATATATAGGGCTGCAGCAACTTGAACCTGAGGCTGAAGACAGACATCTATGGGGTTATCACAAACACATGTGGTTTCAGAAAAAAATTTCCTGAAACCAGTGACAGACATCTGTGGGATTTTCACAAACTTTGTGGTTTCAAGAAATATTTTCCCGAAACCAGTGACAAACGTCTGTGATTTTGTCCACAAATGTCTGTGCCTGTCTGTGCAGAATATATTTGCTTTGAAATTAAAAATGCTTAACTTGTATTAAAAAAATCATACAACAATATATATATATGTATAGTTACAATATCGAGTAAATATTTTAGACGTAATGCTATCATAACCTTAGCTTTGTTAGAGGGGTCGGATTTTCTAATTTGTTGTAGATCCCATGAATTTGGTTCAACCTTTGTTTCTTCAACTAACGAACTTAATGGAGACCAATCTGGGAGCTGAAGTATCAATCCAACCTTGGTTTGATGGTCCTGCCTTGCATAAATTTCTTGGAGTAATTTTATAAGCTTTTACAGAAGTTTCTTTTAAACGAGGATATTTTTGATGTATGCAATTTTTTGTTGGTGAATTTCCACAAATTGTTATAATGCTTTTTTTGAGAAGGTTAAGATAAGATCCTTGAAGTCATTGCTCATAATACATTTCTCATTGATCTCCCATCATTTCTTGTTGATAGTGATATATTTCATTAACTTTGTTGTTGAGAAATGTCGACTTTAGACCAATTGACCATTTGGCTTTCTTTTTTCGTTAGAGAAAAGCTAGTGTGATATGTAGATGAGACAATAATGTTTAGAGAAGCTGATCGAATTGATAGAGGTATGGATTTTATTGGTGATATGTAGGTACTATTTGATGAAGAGGAGCTAAAATCGATAGTCGAATAAGTGGAGTCGTGATCGGAAGACATGTTGAATAGAAATGGTATACAAATAGAGGTTGGTAAAAATATGTGTATTTAGTTCGCAGAAAAATTAGTTTATGTAAAAGTTGTTTTATTATATCTAGAAGATTATTTGTTTGAATAAAATTTTAACCATAGAATTTTAACGAAAGTTAGTTATTTTTATGAGGATAAAATCATTTATAATTAATTTTACAGAAGTTATTCCATGCAATTTATATGAGTTAGATAAAAAATGTTTATCTTAGTTTCCTAATTCATTGTAAGAACATATTCCTAGGTCTCATCTTAATTTTATAAAATTTAGTTCGCTTAGTGGTTTGGTAAAAATATCCGTAATTTGATTTTTGGTATTTACAAATTCAAGTGATATAATTCCTTTTTCAACTTTATCTCTTAAGAAATGGTGACGAATATCAATATGTTTGTTTCGAGAACGATTAATATGAATTTTTGATAAGTTTATATCCCTAGTATTATCATAATATTTAGGAGAATTGTTATGATTTTAACGAAATCTTGAAGAGTTTGTTGCATATATATAACTTGTGCACATGCTAAGGCAGCTGATATGCATTCGACTTCACATGCTGAGAGAGAAACACAGTTTTGTTTTTTTACTAAACCATTAAACTAAAGATTGACCAATAAAATGACATGTGCCACATGTACATTTTTTTTATCGGTTTTGCAACCACCAAAATTTGCATCACTATATGACATGAGTTCAAATAGGCTGTCTCTTGGGTAGAAAAGTCCGTAATCTTTGGCGTTGGTTAAGTATCATAAAATTTGTTTAACGGCACCATGATGTGATTCCTTCGGTTGTGCTTGAAATCATGCACAAAAACATGCAATCATCATAAGTCTACTAACCATTAAGTATAACAAAGATCCCATCAGACTTCGGTATAATTTTTGATAAAAATCTTTTTCGTTTTCACCTTTATTTAAATATAGAGTAGTACTCATCAGAATCGGTTTACTTGAGATATTTTCCATTCCAAAATATGTTAATAAATCTTGACAATATTTTTCTTGATTATAAAAATTCCATTTTCTTGTTGTCTTATTTGCAAACCCAAAAAATAGTTTAATTCGCTCATATATGACATTTCAAATTTGTTTTTCATATTGTTCGAAAATTCATTACACAATTTTTCATTAGTTGATCCAAATATAATATCGTCAACATATATCTATACAACTAATATATCGTTATTTTCTCATTTTATAAATAAAGTGGAGTCAATTTTACCAATTTGAAAATCAGAATTTTGTAAATGAGTTTTCAATCTTTCATACCAAGCATGAGGTGCATGTTTTAAACCATATAGCGCCTTTTTAAGTTTAAATACATGATTAGGATATTTTCGTGAACAAATAGTGGAGGTTGTTCAACATAAACCTTTTCCTTTATAAAGCCATTTAATAAAGCACTTTTTACTTCCATTTGAATTTTTTGAAAACTGTGATGACATGCGAAAGCAAGTAATGTTCGTATTGTTTCGAGACATGCTACCGGAGCAAATGTCTCTTCATAATCGGTTTCTTCTTTTTGATTATATCCTTGAGCTACTAATTTTGCTTATTTCAAACAATGTTTCCATTTTCATCCCCTTATTTTTAAAAACCATTTTGTTCCAATTACAGATTGATCGTTTGCTCTTGGTACAAGTTCTCATATATCATTTCTTTCAAATTGATCAAATTCATCTTGCATTGCAATAATCTAGAAATCATCCTTTTATGCTTCTTTAAAATTTTGTGGTTCAAAATTTGATATAAATGCTACTTGACTCATTTTAGTTAACTGCTTTTTCGGCGATACTTTTGTATCTAAATCACCGATGATATTATTAATTGGATAGTCCTTTGATATCCTAGGTGGTGAAATTATCACATTATCATTATTGTTATTGATATTATTATCTTTATTTTCATGTATAGATATGTTAGTTTTATCTACAACTCCTTCATCATTATCATTTTTATTATTTTTAAGGTTTTCATCAAACGAAACATGAAGACTTCTCCTATAATGTTTGTTCACTTATTAAAAATTCTATATGCTTTACTTCGATCCGAATAGTCAATAAAATTCCTTCATCGGCTTTAGAATCGAATTTTCCTAGATATTCTTTTGCATTTAAAATAAAAATTTCGATCCAAACACTCGAAAATACGATACTTTAGGTTTCTTTTTGAAAAATATTTCATAGCATGTGTTTTAGTCATTGGTCTAAGTGTTATAGATTCAATACATAACATGCGGTAGCAACAGCTTCAGCCCAATAGCTCTTTGGTACGTTACTACTATTTAGTAGGGTTCATGCATATTCTTGTAAAGTTTGATTTTTCCTTTCTGCAACACCATTTGTTTTGTGTACGTGGAAATGAAAAATTATGACTAATTCCCTTTTCGTCGTATTTTTTTTTAAATTCATTTTTAAATTCACCTCCTTGATCGGTTCATATACTTTTGATTTTTTGAGTTCATCAAATTTGTAATTCATTTAGCAAAAATTTTAAATATTTAAAGAGTGTTACTTTTATGTTTTAAAAATAGTGTCCAAGCATATCTTGAAAAATCATCAAAAATTACAAAAAGATATTTGTTATGATTTATTGAGCGTACTTGTGTCGGTCCGAATAAATCTAGATGAAGTAGTTCGAGAGATTGCTTTGTGGAGATTTCCGTTTTAGATTTAAAGGAACTTTTCTTTAATTTACCAAATTGACAAGTGTCACACAGGTTTTCAACCTTGCACTTGATTTTTGGCAATCCATTAATTCGTTTTAGCTAGTTTGTTCAATTAATTCGTTTTAGCTAGTTTGTTCATATTCTTAAAATTTATGTGACAAAAACATTTATGCCATAACCATAGATCATCATGATTTGCGGGTAAGCATAAATTAGTGTGACAAAAACATATGTATTTTGATTTCTGGATCCTTCAAAATTTAGATTTTTATTTTAGTCAAAGATATTGCATTTTTTTCTCAAATAAATTTTAAATCCTTTATCACATAATTGACTTATACTAAGTAAATTATGTTTCAAATTTTCTACCAATAAAAGATTAGTAATAATAGGAGAATTAGAAATACTGATATTGATGACTTCTCCAATGTCGATGACAAATTCGTTTGTATTATCTTCGAACGTTACAGTGCCATAATCAATATATGTTATATTGGATAACATATGAGCATTTTCAATCATGTGCTCGTAGCAACCACTATCAAGTATCCATTTCTCTTTACTTTTTATTTTAATTTGGGATACCTGCAAAATAAATAAAATTTAATTGGGACTCACATTCTTCGTTTAGGATCCTAAGTGTTAGTGGAAGAAGGTAGCCATATCCACGAGGATTTGGTTCCTTTAGAAATGTAATTATTGTTATGTACAACTTTCTTTAAATATTTATCAATATACTTTTCTCTAATTAGTTTATTATTTGTTTCAGGAATCCATATTTTGATCATACTTTTGTATGAATTCTTAATCTTAGCTTCTAACATTGGATTTTTGAATTTGGTGTATTATGAGCTATACTTCTTTGACTTTGTTTGCTTTTAAAGCCCAATCCATTTCGGTTTCTAGATGGTTTGATATTTTAATCAAATTTTATAAATTTTGTTTTCCTTTGTTGAATTTTGTGACATTATTTGTCATTTTATTGAACTTACTTTTAAGACCATAAATTTCAATTTTACTAGAATTTAAATTTTCTTGTAATTCTAGTTTTTCTTTTTTGAGATTAATTTTTTCTAACTTATAGTTTTGTAAATAATGTAATAAGATGTCATTTTGAGATAATAACGTTGCGTAATTTTTTGAATAATTTCTAATTCTTCTTCTAAGATTATTTTTTCATTTTTTAATAATCCAATTTCTAATTCTAATCTAGTTAAATTTCCTACATATTTATTATTTTTTTTCTCTCTATATGTATCATCTAATTCGATGATAATTTCTATTATTTCATCATAAGTAAGTTCAGGACGTACCTCATCGGTGTTAGCCATAAAACACATATTTGCTTATTCTAAGTCGATTTCACTGTCACTGTCGAATGAAGAAGATGAATCTGAATCATCCCATGTTACTTGAAAAGCCTTTTTCTTTTTCTCAAATTTATCAAACTTTATTTTCTTTTTATCATTATTGAGCTGTGGACAATCCTTCTTCATGTAGCCAAAATTTTCACACTCATGGCATTTAATCGATGTTTGATTTGAGGAGTTTGGTTTGAGCCATTTTGAAATCTGGTCATCTTCTTGAACTTCTTGAATTTATTATAGTTCTTGGCAATAAAAACAATCTCATCTTTGTCTAAGTCCGAATCTTCGTTACTTGCTTGGAGTGCTATGTTTTCTTTTCATGATTTTGATCATTTCTAGCCTACAAGTTAGCTTCATACAACATCATATTTCCTATTAGCTCTTCAACTTTGAGTTGAAAAAGATCATTAGCTTCTTCAATGGCTAAAACTTTTCTTTCCCATTCATTTGTCAAAGAGTTTGAAATTCGTATGACTAAATCAAATATGTGAATTTGACCCCAAGTGCCATGAGATCGTATTGAATGGTTTGAAAGCTAGCATACATATCAATAATCGATTCATTTGCTTTCATTTTGAAAGATGGAAATTAGTTTTGTGAAATTGAGATTTTAGTTTGATTGACTTTAGTTTTTCCTTCGTGTTACTTGTAAAGTGCGCCATATATCATACGCAGTGGTGTAAAGCATGACACAAGAAAATTCATTTATGTTAAGTGAGCAAAATAGTACATTCATAGCTTTGGCATTGTTAGATGCCACTGCTTTTTATGCATCAGTCCAAGTGCTAATGTCGGTGTTAAGTGCTTCATATTTGTTTTGAGTTGCTAGTCATATTTCCAACCCACTTGCTTCTATAAAAATTCTTATACAAGTTGACCAGTAAGCATAGTTAGAAGTAGTAAACAGTGGAGGTCGCACAGTTGATTAACCTTCTTTAAAAGTACTTGGCATATTAATGATTTTTTCAACTATGTGTTAGTGTAGATTTAAATGACCGTGCTCTGATACCAAATGAAAAAACTATAGGATCTTTATATAATGCAACTTATATACAAATTACATTAAATAGAGAATAATAACCGAATATAAAGAAGGTAAATTATAAAAGCGATCACACCAGATATTCTATACTAGTTTGGAACTCCCGTCCTATGTGCAGTCCCGAAGATCCCCTTGGTATTTTCTTTAGAAAAATTACCCTCACTTCACCTGAAGGAATAGGCCAATGCAAAAGTATTTCTCTGATAATCTTTTGTTCTAAATAATACAGATTTTGACTAACAGTACAATTCTTCCTAGGATCTCCTTTGAGTATGTAAATATGAATACTTTGTGTTGTAGGAAGTGGTTTAACCAAAATGATATTTTGGTTATGATAGATTGAGAATATCTAAGTAAGAGATGCACAAATATGCAAATAGAGAGCAATAAGGAACCAAGACAATAGATTTATGTTAATCTCAATCTTTGTAGTATTTATAGGTTTAAAGATATGCGGATAAGGAGTTGTTTCTGTTAAACAAACCCTATTTGTTTTAATGGCTGCAACTATTGGAAAGAGATGCTATTACTCAATATGAAACGAATCATCCTTTCAGATTAGAGAAATTTCTATATGACAAACATTTGTGGATTTTCCACAGACATCTATGACTTCAGGGAATGATTTCTCTAAAATACCCACAGAAGTCTGTGGTTTTCCACAAACGTCCGTGGATGGATTTATTTGATTATCATAGTTTTTAATACCAATGTTGAATATACGAATTCATGTGTGCATATATATACTCAAGGAGACCTTAACAATGTTTTTCTAAGAATCTTAGTACAACCTTACTAATCATAGCATGGTTCATAAGTCTTTGTTTGTCTTCGAGTCTTGATATCTTTGAGCATGATGACCTCTCTTTGTATATACATGTAATCTTGATAAGATATAATATATGTGATTGTATAATTACTGTCATTGAAACCACAGAATGTAGCTTCTTATAGGATTCATTCAGATAAGTATATCCAAATAGGGCACACTTGTCGTATTTGCGACTATGGCGGATGTTTCTTTGAGGTTAAGTGTGGATTATCGTGAGATGAACAGGGTTACAAAAAGGAATAAGTATCTGCTTCATAGATTGATGATTTGTTTAATCAGTTGCATGGTGCAAAGGTGTTTTCTCAAATGGATTTGGCAACGGGATTTCACCAGTTGAGAGTGGCTAAAGAAAGTGTGCCTATTACTGAATTTCGACATTGTCGGATTTCTATGAGTGGTTGGTGATGCCTTTGGGTTGACCAATGCTCTAGCATACTTTGTGGATCTTATGAATAGAGTTTTCAGAGACCAGTTGTGCAAGTTCACACTTCTGTTCGTGGATGACATTTCTATTTACTCTAGAATGGAGGAAGAGCATAGGACGCACTTGAGGATTGTGCTTGAGATTTTGAGAAAGCACAAGATGAGAGCTAAGTTCTTTAAGTTTCACTTTTGGGTGAAAGAAGTGAGATTCTTGGGTCATATCGTGTCAGGGTAAGGAATAGCACTAGATCCCGTAAAGGTGGTAGTGATTCAATATTGGAACCAACCCAAGAATGCTGCGGATGTGAGAAGTTTCCCAGGATTGGTAGGATATTATAGGTGTTTCATAAGGGACTTCACAAAGACTGCAGCGCCATTAACCAAATTGACCAGGAAGATTCAGACTTTTACTTAGGATGTTAGATGTGAGCATGCATTTATGGTTCTGAAGGAGAGATTGACTAGTGCACCTACATTGGTTATTCCAAGTGGGAATGAAGTGATGATAGTATACAAAGATGCTTGTGGTACTATACTTGGAGCTGTGTTGATGAGAAAGGGAGTGTTGTCGCTTATGCTAGTCAACTGTTGAAACAACATGAAGGGAATTATCAAAAGATGACTTAGAGTTGGTGGTCATTGTGTTTGCTTTGAAGATGTGGAGACAATATTTTTTGGGAGTAAAATCTAATCAGATAAGCAGTTAGGAAGTTATAGTAGTTTCAAGTTTTAAAATCTGGTGGCAAGAATTAGAAGGTAATTAATTGACCGAATTAGCAAGCCCATTAGTCTGATCAAGTTTGGCTGTAAATATGAGGTGAGATGGACCATTCGAAAGTTTACCTCTCATTTCAAATCAGTCCCGCACCCCAACTCCTCTCTTATTCTCCATTCTTCTCATTAAATTTCATCTCAAATCGTCTCTAATTGAAGATTAGAGGCTACATCTTCAATTAGGAGCTTGCTTCCATCATTTGGATTGCAACTTCATCCAATATTTCATTGTTTGGATCGGATCTTCATTACATTTCATAGTTTGGTTGATTTGGTGAATGGTTATAATCTCTCACTAGTCTATGATGGATAATATGTTGCTATTATGTGATTATAGGTTATAATTATCAAATTAAATTGATTATACTTAGGTAAATTTAGATATAGAAAGCCTAGATTAACCTAATTAAATATCTAATTGGGATTAGATCATTGGCAAGTGTCATTTGTGTATATTTAGTTATGAAACTCTATGTCTTAGATTAAATCTATGCTAAAATTGTGATGGTAGATTGAATTGGATGATTTATATGTTCATGTTGGAAGTAATTGGAAGACTTGCTATGTTTGATTCGTTGTTATGTTTGTATTGCTTGTTATGCTTGATTCGTTTGTAGTGTTGTGCATGTCTTAGGACTTAGACTGGTGATCGGAGCATAACGGGAGTGTAGTTCGTTGGAATCGCATGAAACTTGGAGGATAGGCTTTGGAGCTTGGTAGGAAGACACCTTGAAAATTTCATGACAATTGGAGCAAGTATCTGGATTGACATCGATCCAATTGGATCAGATCGTTACCGATCCAAAATTAGCATACCAGTTAAAGTGAGATCCATAGGGGAAATTAAGCATGGATTTTAGAGTTGCTCTATGAAGTTGGAGTGGAGGATAGGCCAAGTGTTGAAAAGTGGATGGATCATCTTTGTTGGATTGGCTATGGTGCATAGAAGAGAAGACCTGAAGGCTAAGAGAGATGGCTAAGGGTTTATGGCATCTAGAGGGAGTTCATTAGAGGCTAGAAGAGAAATGCAGCCCAAAATGGTTAAGTATTTGGATCGACACCGATCCAATTAGATCGGATCAGTACTGAACCAAATTGTTGGCTCTATTGGATATGAGATCCAAGGTGGAAACTTTGGGGCTGTAGTGGAACACGCTGGAAGTTGTGGCTTGCCGATTACTTCTATGATTTGGAAGTTATAACGTGATGAAGTTTCGGCTCTTCGGTTGGAGGCTCAGATAAGGAGTAGGATCAAAGGAGTTGATAGACAACTTGGGATGGAACGACGCTGTGGTATAGTGTTTTGGGTTGAGTGGCATGACTTATGCCCGGAAATAGGTTAGAGTTGTGAAAGCTCTAGTGATTTGGGAGTGCTAAGGAATCATTGATAAATCTGAGTGTTCTGGTTGTGTTTAGGAAGGGGTGCTATATGCGGGAGCACCTAAGGGCTGGTAGCGCTAGTCGTGTATCCTGGACCGCTTTGAGAGGGTCTAGTGTCAAACGATATGGTGGTACCATAGGAGACAACTTTGCGGGGTTTCAAACCAGAAAGTATGGGGGAACACAATCGAGAATTGGAATTTCTATTACTCTCTGGTAAGCGAGGATGGGACTATACGAGTTATCTTATATTCAAGACTTTAGAAGATGATAGCTAGATTTTGGTTGATTGATGTTGTGGTTTCTATCGTTGTTATGTTTGCTATTTCTCTTAGGTAGGCTATCATCTATAGAATGCTGTAGAAAGGATTGGAAATTGGGTCAATGAAAGAGGCTGCTTAGATTCTTCTATCCTATTCTGATACCGTATCCTATTATCATTTATTTGAGTAGCATATTATATCTTATTATTATGTGCTAACTCTTTAGTTGCAGGGACAGGTCAGGTATGGGTTTTTGTACCTATCTAGTACCATATTTTCTAGTATAGCTTTTGATAGTCATTTACCGCGCACACAGACTGTTGTCTGACCCAAGGTTTTATGTTTCCGATTATCATCTAGGGTACTCTTAAATGAGTAGACTAGATGCAGGTTTGGAGTCGTAGCTGCTACACGAAGACGAGCTTAGAGTAGCTATGGCATATTTCTCTATATTTGTAGTTTCCGCTGTCTGTTTCTATGTACACTAAGGGATGTAGTGAGTAGATATGGTATTGAGATATTATGACATTTGTACCATAACTTGTGATTTAGTGGAGATGTTATTCACATTTTTTATGGCTCAGTATATTCCATTGTATATTTTATAGATTATATTTTATTTATGCACTATGAGATATGCAGTAAGTTTTCTGCTTTAAATTTCAACCTCTGATGATCGTCTATTAGCCTGACATGGTTACAACGCTCTTTTAGGCCATTGATGTGCGGGTGGTATGGGGCGGTCGTCACATATTGAATTTTCAAAATATGTTTCTTTACGACCATTAGTTGTGTCCTCAATAATGCATACTTTTTCATATGCATCATTCTACTTTATTGAATTAGATTCAAGTGTTAATTAATACATTTAACAAAAGATATAGTATTTTTCAATATACAATATGTAAAAAAAAAATCAAGGTAAAACTTTAATATATCATGAAATTATGAAATATGATGTATAAATAAAGAAACCACATTAAAGTATTCATTCATTATTCTTCTTCTACTTTTTCATTACATACACACTTTGTTTGCATTAAGTAAGGCTTTACTCATACCCACCAGTCATATAGCTAATCAACATTCCAATATTAATGAGTTAATACACTAAAAATCATTTAGTCCATCTACTATAAATCTCCTTACGAATTAATTATTGAAATTCTCATACTAAATAATTATAATATTATTTAATCCATGCAGCATGTCTTTCTAAATAAATTTTTCCTTGACTCCTAATAATTTAATTAAGGAAAATAGTTCTTTCTAATCTAAATTCAAAGCATTTCATATCATGATTCATAAATCATAAAATAAGAGGGATAACATGATTTTAAATTTTCCATCTTCTCGTAAAAGTACCTTCCATGGCTTTTGGTTACATGTTTAGAAAATGAGGCATGCTCTATTTCGCTTTTAACAAACTATAATTGCATTTTAAGGAAAACCATAACTACAAACAGTGTTACTTATACTATATTATATTTAGAGCTTTATATTTTGATAAATGAAAGAATATGAGAAAAGTGCATGAACTATAAGAGGAGAATGAGAGAATTAGAAGAAGAAATGCATGGACCTATTAATTTTCAAAGAGGACGAAAAGAATAAGGCCAGTTTCAAAGAATGCTTAGTTATGTAAAGCTTGATACTAATTTGTATTTACTAAATGTAACTACGTACATTGTTTGAAGTTTAAAATTTTAATAAAAATATAATCTGAAATACATTTCTTAGTTGGAGATCCAATGCTATATTTTCAGTGTTGGGATACACTAAAGGAACAACATATATAATAATGGATCAGTTTTACTAAATTAAATCGTGTGTGATGCCTTTTATACACCTGGATGATTCAGTTGGGTATCATTGTTAGTGTTACTATCCAAAAAATGATTATATTTAGACAAGAGTAATGTGTGACCATCTTATTAACGTGTCTTCTAACAAATTAAAAAAAATTTATATCAGCAAAATAGTGTAAGCATATTGCAATATAAATAAAGATTTAAAGAGAAAGTGAACTATAGACTTTACAACTGGGTAAAGTATTAATAAATCAGTACCGTTTAAACTAAATATTCAAAAGGAAAAAATCTATTATATTGGAAATAAATCAATTTGCACAAATAAGTTTATGATCCGTCTTTACAATGGAGTTTCTAATTATTGATTATACAATAAGGTTTCTTATTATTTTCCTTGCTTTTCGCTATGCAGTTTACTTTCTTTATGCATGATTTTTAGATTATTTGATATCACGGTACATTATTTTCTATAGAAGGAACCAAAAAACTAAATAAATTAATGTAAAAGGAAGGAGATATGAATATATGAAATGAAAAGGGAGTAAAATTATGTGGACGAACTGAATAATTTTCTTTGTTTTGCAAAAGCTAGTTTACCCATTAAACTAGGGTGGATTGACTCAAAGATTCCATGCATAGAAATAAAAGGTACCTTTGCAATATCAAATGTATGTAATACAAGTGGGGATTCTTTAGTAGAATCCATGGACTGTTCTTCAACCGCATATGGAGACTTTTAACCAGCTCAAATGCCAATAGAAACATATCTATTTCACAAAATTTAGTATCATCTTTTAGTTCATAATTAATTCTATGAGGGGCTTATATCACAAAGTTATTTGTCATACTTTTCTAAAGTTTTAGAAGAAACTAATATTCATTCTCAGGTTGATTTCTCCTTACGAAAAATTGAAGACCAAAATGATGAAAATAGGGCCATGGTGGGATAAAGAAGAAACAAAATATAAGAAGTGAAGGCTCTGGTTTTCGAAAATTGATTCAAACAACAAATATTTTGGGTTTTGGCAAGTTTCGGTTGGGTGGATCAATTGGTTGAGCGGGTATCGAAGATGAAGACTAGCATGCAAAAGGTAAACCAAGTGAAGAGGATAGTGGAAGAGAAGACCTAGATAAATCGGTAGAAGATGAAGTGTGTCATGTGTAACAATCCACCTTTTCGACCCCTGAATGTCGACACTAATACATCCATGGTATTCACGTGCCAAGCATCCACATGATGGAAAGATAGAACATTAAGGTAAAATAAAATGAATAAGAAATAGAACAAGAATGAGGAGAACACAATATCAGAATCTTACATGCAGATCGATGATATAAAATATCTCAAAAGGCCTTTACCAAAAAGAAAACTTTGGTATACATATGTCCATCAGAGTAAACTAACATGTCATCAGCCTGGACAGTTATAATTGCTTGTCCTCACAAATGCTGATAGATAAAATCAAGTAATGCAACAGGAAATAAAAACTGTATGAAAACATCTAGCTCATCTCCAAGAGCTCTAATGAACCATAGCCAAATCTGGTTACATACTCGAGCTGACCAAATAAGAAAATAACATTCGATCAGTCTGGTAAATCAGCATGAGAAACTCAAATCATATAGATTTATTATATCTTAAAACCCTTCAAAAAGGGTATCTTGTAGGATCACGTTGCAAACAAACACTGACGAGTTTTTACCTTACAATAACCAAACCATTTCTATTATAAAATCCAGTGATAATATAATAACATATCAGGTGCAAAATATAAATAGCCATGATGTATATGAGTGTATATCACAACAATATAGGTATACAATCACAACTGCTAAGGTGCATTTGCTAATTTTATAGGATTCCACATAGATCTGCTCAAATCAAAGACGACTCTGATTTACTGCACAAGATCAGAGATATCCTTCTGAAGCATTGTACATCTCAAGTGAATGTACTATAGGAAAACCGTAGTTGGTCTTGTTAAGACCTGATGCATTGCTCCAGCATGCATATCCCAATAAGTATCTCTAGAAATGGAGTTGCATGCATCTTATGGGTTTGCTAACCCTACTGGTTATGTCTCATATCTCTAGTTTTTGTCATACCAATAATGAGGCTACGTCCGACATTCCAACACATGAGCCACCACATAAACAAATCTTCAGTACAAGCTCTAACTCAAACAGATCTCGGAACCACATATGGATTCCCATATCTCAATAGATTTCGAATTACACATTGACTCCTCAGTAGATTTTGGAATCACACATGGGTTTCTCAATGGATCTCATAATCACATATGGGTTCCCATACCTCAATCGGTATCGAAATCACACATGGATTCCCACATCCCGTACAGATCACGAAAAACTACATACGTTCGAGTATCTCAAATGGATCTCGAATCTCCACATAAATTCTGAACCAATCACGAACCTCTTCCAAAGCAAATAACACATATATGGTTTTAGAGTGGTTATGGTTTCAAGTCATCTTATATAAGTATACTCTCCTACTTATCGGGTGCTCCAAAAACCAATCAGTCGATTTCTTGGTAATCTCAACCATGGTTCTGTGGGAAATAAATAGACAATACATAAGATCGAAGATCACCTCTTAACTAGTTAAGCAAATGGATTTCCTTATCAGTTGTACTAAAAGAGCAAAACGAGTTTATATGTATAGTATAGTATCATAGAAGATAATTGCACCATCTAATTCTCATGTTTTTTCTAGATATTTCCAAAGTATATTGGTCAAATCAAATAATGCTGGGAATAATCACATACGGAAAACTAAGCCATGTACGCTACTCATAAAAAAGTAACACATAATGCCCGATCAAACAAACAAGCACAATCAAGTCATATAAACGACTTCTAATCCCCTTTATAATTAATCTTCCTTTATTAATTGAAAAATTCTTTTATTAGTAAAATTCATTTTACTCAATAAACATTTTCATAAATGAAACTCCATTTGTTAATTAAACTTCGCTATTTAATTAAAACATCACTATGTAGGATCGATTTCACCTTAGATGGGGGAGGTGGTGAATAGGGTGATGCTGTTAATTATAAAAATTATTGCGGAAGCTTATAAAATTATTTCAACACAGATATATCAAAATAATAGCAGCACAGATAATAGCAGAATAATAAATGCAGAAATAAAACGACAAAGAATTTACCCAGTTCGGCAAAACCCTGCCTACTGCTGCCCCCATGGTTTCTACTAGAAATTAAGCAGTCAGACGCTTACACACGTAAACTCGCGACACCCGCTATCGACTAGCCTTAACTCTACGCTTAAAACCCTGCCACAACTCA
This sequence comes from Allium cepa, assembly GCA_030765085.1. NCBI lineage: Eukaryota > Viridiplantae > Streptophyta > Magnoliopsida > Asparagales > Amaryllidaceae > Allium > Allium cepa. The sequence goes on along the minus strand of CM060934.1, from coordinate 537,209,515 downwards.
GCCACTGAGTTGCAAATTCTCAAACTACGCCACGTAGTTTGTCCCCTAGGCTCACGACTAGTAATTACAACGGTTTAGAGAGAAATTAAAAACACTTTTAAACAATGAAATAAATAAACCTAATTTTAAATATAACAGCCCAAATAAATTATAAAAGCCAGCCCAATTTCTTTTATTTCTTTATCGGCCTAGTTTCTCTTTTATATGCTCTGTTCCTTTCTTTTGTGAAAATGGCGGTCGTTCCTTGTGAAAAATATTAGCCTTGTTCGTTTCTAAAAATTAGGGCTTTTTAAAGTGCCAACTTTAAATTGATCGATTAAATGGTTATTCGCATGTAGCTTTGATTGATCGTTTCCTCATTGCTCACTTCGGCTGCTTCGACGAGTTCAATTTTTGCTTTGGTATGTAATTTATGCTTTTGTGCTTTAATGTTTTTCATACTTGAACTCGATGGATTTGAAAGCCGATGATGATAATGTTTATATAGGGTTTGAATCCCTATTTTCTCGTTCGTATATATTTGTTTGAAATTTTAAATTGATTTGCTCGGCCGGTTGATGTTGCTTGGATGCTTGAGCTTGATTTTGACTTTATCAATTTCGTATATTTATGATTTCTTGATGGTCACGGCTTTGATTTCTCTGACGTTGTTTTCCTTGCTCACCACGGTTCTGACTTTGATCTGTTTCTTTGATATTGAACTGTTGACTTTGGTCACTTGACTTTGTTTATGTGATTCCATGACTTGATAATGTCTTCGGCCACTACCGTTGCACTGATATTATTTCTGGTCACTTTAATATGAACTGCAGGTGACTTTGGCATTACTTTGAACCTTCTGTGTGAATTTATGACTTTGCTTTTGGTCACTTGATATTGATAATGTGATGTTGTTTTGTAAATTTCTTTACTTCGAGATGTTTATGTATACATCACTAACTTTTGCTTTACTTGATTTTGAGTCATTTTTTTTAGCTACCATGTGTATTCATACATCTGTTATCATACATAAATATATGTATGTTGTTGCACTATTATTGTTTCACTGTTTCACTTGTTGCCATTCCTTTGGTGCAGTTTCATGTTGCCACCTCTGTTTGCTTTCACCACTTTGCACTGTGGTTTCTCTGACCAATCTGGGTTGAACATTTTGATTTGTGATTGAAAGCTTGTCTGGTTGTTGTTTGGTTTTTTTGTTCAATTTTAGCTTTGACCACTTTTGGCTCTGACTTGGTGCTAAACTTTGACATGATTGTTCTGTATCATCACTGCATACATGTTTGCATATCAACTTGTTGAAGTCACTTTTTCTTATATCACACATCTCTGGTCTTTGCTTCATGTATGCACTGCCTGTGTGAAGTTTGCACTATGCTTTCGAACTTGAATCCATAACCTTCATCATGTATACACATGTTCACTGTATATATAGGTTGCTGTGTACTGAGCATTGTTTCGAGTCAGGTTGCAATGTGTATGCACAGATGTATATAGATATGTGTTAGCTTTGAGTTTTATGTACATCGTCACTGCTCTTCGATCATTTTTGGGATGTAACTATTTATCCATGATTTCGAATTTGTTGTATATCAATAGTTTGGAACTGCTACATTGTTGGTTCATCACTTCATTCATTTGGTATGTTGGTCTGGGTTTGCACTTTGTCCATTTGAGTTGTTTTCATGTGTGACTTGAACTTTAGTCAAGGCTGCATATATGTATTGAGCTGGTACATGTTTGTGATTATATTTTCATGTATTTTGTACCACCGCCTCTTTCACCTGAACTGGTCTGGTTGTATTGAGTCACTACTTGTATCAATCCATATCATATATCATTGTGCATATGTTTGTTGCATCGCTGTTGCATATTCAAGTGGTTGTGTTCATTGTATTGCCGGGTTTTGCTCTTGTTTGGTTTGTGGTGCACTTGCTTCTCTGACATGTTCTTGTGCTTATGCACGTCACTTTTCATTTTGATTTCACTTGAACTTCATCTTGATTTTTGGAATTGCACCTGTGTTGAATCCAGCTTTAAAGCTCGGGTTTGACCTTGTGCTCATTTGTGATTTCACTTGAGTTGAACCCGACTTTGATTTGGGTTTGACCTTGTGCTCACCTGTCCCTGTAATTTTATCAAGTGTATATATCGGTGTGCATGGCCTTGTGGCATGTACAATGATACACTGTGCATGTCACAAGATGTTCGTGTATGATGAATTCGAATTTAAATGATGACGAACAACCCAAATAACTGAGGCAAATATTACTTTCAAAATCCACATTTTATTTTGTACTGCAAAAATATTTCCTTTTCAATTTTACTGCGTCAATATTTATTTTTGCAGATTGCTCAGATGCTGGATTCAATTTGGAGTGAAGTTGAAGATAAAATACGAGTTGAGTGAATGAGTGATATGTAGTGAGGTCAAACATAAATGTGAATCGTGATGTAATCAAAATTGTACTCTAATTGAAATTGTATATATATATAGTGAGAGCTTGAAATTTGTACTTTTCAAAAATTGTAATAAATATTTGTTTGAATAAAATATCTGTTTGAATTCAAATTCTGCGTTATTTATTTTATTCATCAAATATTTATTTAATCTGTGAAAATAAAATAGTATATTAACAAATACATTTAAATGAATATATATATATATATGTTTATTATCATCAAACAAAAATCATATACTCGCATATTCAACACACTATACATTTTCAACACATTTTAACAATTCTCCAAAGTATTCATATACTTATCTCAACCGTATAAGTATATTCACAAATCAATTTCAAAGGGCTTAAGACAAATGTTACTCAAACATTGTCACTACAAAAAAAAAACCATTTCACTTATGATTATCTTCACAACATTCTTTTCAAAGATTCATTTACGTTCATAGGTATAATCAAAATGGATTAACGACGAACGTTATAAACACATTGCTATACAGACCCTAAACCTATTCATATTCGTTATTCTCTTTAAAATTCCACACTTAAAGATCTAAGTATTTTCTAAACACATTTAACAATATTTTAACAATTTAAAGTATTATCTAAGGGTTTAAAAACAAATGTTACTAAACATTATTTACAACTATCCTCAAAACACTTTACTATTCTGTTATCTTTAAGGTTCCATTTTACAGATCCAATCACTTTTCAAATGTATAGTTAAATGGGATGAAATAGATGTTGCACAAACATCGATACTATAAACCCAAAATCACTTTTACACTTGCCATTTACTTTAAAATATCCTTTTAAAGTTCTAAGTACTTCTCCATTTATTAAACAAGGTAATATACCGTTTAATCAATTTATAAAACAATAAATTATAACATAAGTGTAATAATCTAAAAACTCCTTTATATTTCCTTTTAAAAATATTAAACTTCCTTTTAAAAACTTTTAAATATACCAGAATACCATTAAAAAGATAGATATTTACATATAATGATTTACTTATAAACAAAGTTATTTAATAAAATACTATAAACCATTTGTAAAATATTATAATATAAAAGCCTTTCGTTTCTTAGATAAAATCTTTAATAACTTTTAAAACCATATGCATATTAAAAATATACTTTTAAAATAATTATACTATATTTTAAAACCTTTTATTTTGAACACCACTTTAAAACCTATATTATAATTTAAAATCATCACTTCATAAATCCATAAATGATTTTCAATAATATATTCAAACCTTGTTATTTCTCGATAATAACTATGCTTACAATACTTCTTAACAGTACGAAGAAGCCATAGGATGTCTTCCAAAGTTAACTTTAAAATCGCAAATCATAGTGATCTCAAAGTGCATCCATCATGACCTTTCTGCTTTTAACATTTTTCAGTTTCATTTCCATTTTCCCACAAATGTCCGTATCAATCCATTTATGTCAAACACACCCAAACGTGTGTAGAATAATCAAATACACACACACACACATAGACACACAAATATATTTCCATAATTTATTTAATTTAGAATATGTCAAATATTAGGGATTTCAAAGCACGTTTAATACGACTATATCATTTCAAACATTCATATTATGATCACTTTTCACAAAGCAACATCAAACATGTAAACAAGTAGTCAGAGCCACGACACATGTTATAGATGATCAAAATAGAGATTATACTCTGTGATATCGTTATCACTTGTTTTACCAAATAAGGCGGGGTCCAAAAGTAATAATTTGCATTATTCGTTATACAGTCTATGTTTTAATACAACAACAATTATATACGTAATAATATTCGGTCAACTGATGAGTAAAACTCACCCAAGTTCCAGCTGATGCTTATGTGTTTCCAAATAGTCCAAAATTGAACACCATTCGATTCTGGTTAAAATTCCCAAATCGATTAAAATTTGCACAAGCTCCAAACTCAACGAATCTAACTTCAATGCGTAGATATCATTGGTACAAGCGCAATGGTGAAAGCGACGCCTCAATCGAACCTCGTATGAACAAGATACGACTTTTATAAGGATTTGAATTTATAAACTAATTTAATTAACCACTTTAATTAATTAATTAATCACATTTACCGCTAAAACTCCTTCCTCTAGAATTTAAATCCCCTGCACGACTTTGAATGATACTAAGATCTTGTTAATGATAGCCAATATCGCTCACGTCAATGCGACACACTTCTCGAGCTAGACCTGCTTGAACCATCAAAACTATCTCAGTCACTTCTCGAAATTTTTGACCAATGCCCTAAATAACGGCCATCAATGTCTCGATTTTTGAACTAGATCACCGTAGAGCCTTCGAACACCACCACACAACTTCCCGCATCATAATGAGTTCAACCGCCACCAAAAATTCACCTACAACCACCCCTACTTGACCGCGACCTGACATCTTAGAAAATGACAAAGGAATTGTCGCACATCTCATCATGGCACCGCGCCTACCTATCTCACCTCCACACACTCGCCTTCACATGCTAAACCCAACACCACAATCGCCATCGACAATCACTGCTCCAATCTCTCAAAATTGGAACCCTAGCCTTGCGTGGACCAAGTCGAACAATGTTGAATCCCATCTTACCCAAATCAAAGCATACCCACTCGAAGCCCAAGCCAATATGAAGGTAACGGGTCAAAAATCTCTTGATTTTGTTGCCTAGTTCACTCGAAATAATTGATGGAAGGAAGTGAATGGTGGTAGCAGGCAAATTTTAAAACGAAGGAAAAACAGGGAATGAGGATTTAAGGTTTACGGAATTTGAGGTGTATTATTTATAGAAAATAAATATTATATTTATTCTTTTAAATTTAACGCTGCAGCTCTCATGATCACATAACACGTCCGATTGTCGCAAAACTTGTTGACATTTAATAATTCATTATTTCGAATCCAATAGCGTTGGTTTCATCAAAATCCGAGATAGTGCCCCAGAAAGATGATTTCACACGTTAATTAAAACGAATTATTTTAAAAACAAATTAATCACTTAAATTATAAATAATAATTTACATTAACTATTTATTATTTAAATAAAATTTAAATAAGCTTTTGAAATCATTTTTATCCATATTAAATCCACGATTTAAATATTTAAAAAAATTCGATATTTAATTATAAAACCTTCAAAATTCCAGGTTGTTACATTCTTCTCCCTTAAAGGAATTTTACCCTCGAAATTCCAACACAAGCAATAAAGAAACAATCACATATTAATACCTAAGGTATTGCAACCACTGACAACCATTGGGCCAATCACATAAAAATACTATAAAGTACTGCCATCACTAACAAACAAAACTCATAGTTCTCCCAAGTTCTGAAACCATTTCATCGCACATGGATGACAAACAATCCACTAAGTGTTACCTTATGCTCAACAACCTTAGGTATTACCCAGTCGATCACTCTTGCTACAAAAACAATTCGAAGAGTCATTTCCTAAACTCTCCGTAAGCCAACACACATAGAATATGAATATACTAAAGCTCGTACGATATATATATATATATATATATATATATATATATATATCATCCATACACAATATCAAACCTGATCACTAGCTTGATCACATAAATTTCACATCCGAACGAGTATATCTCACTTGACCTCTCTAGTGCGGAATCTGATCTGATTCCTTAATTAGAAACTTTTATTCTCCTTACGTAACCATATACTGATAGAAAACTTCATGATCATATCAAAAACCCGTATTAAGTGTTCGCCGTCGAGAATCGAGTGAAAGAAGTCCTAACTTGGACCGGTGTAAATCACCTCGAAATCCATGTACTCGAATCCTAGATCTGTTGAATATGCGAGTATATGATTTTTGTTTGATGATAATAAACACACACACACACACACACATATATATATATATATATTCATTTAAATGTATTTGTTAATATACTATTTTATTTTAATAGATTAAATAAACATTTGATGAATAAAATAAATATCACAGAATTTGAATTCAAACAGATATTTTATTCAAACAAATATTTATTACAATATTTGAATAGTACAAATTTCAAGCTCACACTATGTATATACACACTTCAATTACAATACAATTTTGATTACATCACGATTCACATTTACATTGTACCTCACTACATATCACTCATTCACTCAACTCGTACCGATCTTCAACTTCATTCCAATGTGAATCCAGCATCTGAGCAATCTGCAGAAATATACATTGACGCAGTAAAACTGAAAATAAAATATTTTTGCAGTATAAAATAAAATGTGGATTTTGAAAATAATATTTGCCTCAGTTATTTGGGTTGTTCGTCATCATTTAATTTTGAATTCATCATACACGAACAGCTTGTGACATACACGGTGTATCACTGTATATGCCACAAGGCCGTGCACGCCGATATATACACTTGATAAAATTACAGGGACAGGTGAGCACAGGTCAAACCCAAAACGCCGTGCTTAACTCAAGTGCAATAAAAATAATGCCACAATATCGGTACAAGGTCAAACCCGAGCTTTAAGCTGGATTCAACTCAGGTGTGATTTCAAAAATCAACATGAAGTTCAAAGTGAATCAAACAAAATTGAAGCAAATACCAAATCAGTACAACACAAACTAAACAGGGGCAAAACTGCAAACAAATACATATGGTCAAGCGATGCATCACTGAGACAATGCACAAATATATATATATATATATATATATACATATGTATATACACATGTATACAAACATGTACCGGCTCAATACACATATGCAGCCTCGACTAAACTCCAATGTATACATGAATGTTATGATAAACACATGTACTCAAGCGTCAGGTCGAATATGTTACAGCATGTACACATGAAACCAGTCATGAAATCAACTCAAGATCAATGCACATGAAGCAACCAGACCTAACTGGTAGACATGAACCAAAAATATATTATGATAAGCCACTACATGAAGATCAAGAGAACCAGTAAATGATACATATGAAAACAGTGATGAAGCATGGTCCAACCAGAGAAAATGAATGACCAGACAAATATCCAAATATATGCAGGTGCATAGCATCATCAATGGAACCAAACAGTACACAAAGGAAATGGTTAGGCAACTTGAGCTCCAAAAGATACAACATGTATGCAACAGTGAAACTGGATAGTGCAAGCTTCAAAAAGTATCAGACTCGAGCACAAAGGAATGCAACTACCAATTGCAGACTAACTTAAACAATACAAGGAAACCAGAAGTACACATGAAGGTTACACTGCAACAGGTCGGGGAAGCAAGCATATGCACTAGCAAACAAGGCTACAACTTCAAATGAACTAATACACAGTGAATCAAATGACACAGACTCGAGTTGAACAAGAAACAATGTACATACACAGTGCAGCAGTAAACATCACATTGAAGTAACTCGAGCTCAAGTCAGTACAACAGAAAATCAAGCAGAGATGAACAAACCATGATGGCAAGTTCGAACTGATCCAAAGCCGAGCAAATAAAAATATACATGTATGCATATATATATATATATATATATATGTATGTATGTATGTATGTATGTATACACATACATATCTATATCAAATGAAACAGTTCAATATCAAAGAAACAGATTAAAGTTAGAAATCAATCTCAAGCATCATCAACGAAGTGATACAACAGTCAAAGACATAATGGCCCAAGTCATGAAATAGCAAATAAAATCGAACAAGGTCGAAAGTGCTACCAGAGGCAGTGAACAGTATGGCCAAAGTCGAACAAAATCAACATCGTCAAAATCAAGTCAAAGCCGAAGACAACAAGAACGAGAACGAACAAAATCAACACCGTGTCAGTGAAGGAATCGAACCAAGTCAGAAATCAAAACCGTGTAATTCAAGTAATTTGAACAAGTCAAAGATCAATCCCAAGCATTAAAACAAAATCGAATGGCCGAAGACGAATTCAAATAAATGTATACAAACGAAAATCAAGGATCTCGAATCCTATATAAATAAGTAACATCATTGGCAAATTGTATCATCGAGTTCAAGAAAGAAAATCAGTAGAAGCAAAAGAAAAATTTACATACCAAATCAAAGTCGAACTCGATCAAGGAGGAGAAGCCGCGAACGATTCAATTGAAGTAAGCAATCAAAGCATCAACCATCAATTAAGCGGCGATTTCACAAAACCCTAAATTCAGAGCTAAGAGGAACGAGCTGACATTGATAAAAAAGATAAAGGAGGCCGTGTTTTTTTAGTGATAAATTATATTGGGTCGGCACCTTTCCTTCTTTAGTATTGGTTTATATTAAAAAGGAATAATTAGGGTTTAATTGTTTTTTGCAATTGTTGTTTTTGTATTTTCTCCTTTTAAATAGTTGTAATTTCTAGTCGTGTGACTAGGGGACAAACTACATGGCGTAGTTTGAGAATTCGCAACTCAGTGGCTGAGTTGTGGTAGGGTTTTGAGCATAGAGGTAGGTTAGTCAATAGCGGGTGTCGCGAGTTTACGTGTGTAAGCATGTGACTACTTAATTTCTATTAGAAACCTTGGGGGCAGCATGTAGACAGGGTTTTGCCGAAGCTGGGTAAATTCTCTGTCGTTCTATTTCTGCATTTATTATTCTGCTATTATCTGTGCTGCTATAATTTTGATATATCTGTGTTGAAATAATTTTATAAACTTCCGCAATAATTTATATAATTAATAGCATCACCCTATTCACCCCCCTCTAGGGTGAAATCGATCCTACAAGTGGTATCAGAGCTAGGAATAGAAGTCAGCTTTTGTTTTTAAAAATTTGATTTTTTTTCAAAAATCAATTTTTGTTTTAAAAAGTTGAATTTTTTAAATAGCTTCTTTTAATAATGCTTTTGCTGAGGGTCAGTCCATATTTAGACCACCAATGTTCAATGGTGAATACTCATACTGGAAAAATAGAATGAAATTTTTTCTGAAAACCATTGACGCTTGAAATATTGCTGAGACAGGTTATAGAGCACCAACTATAATTGTAGATAATTAGGAAATAGATAAACCGATGGATCAATGGACATAACTAGAAAATAAATTACAAAATGCTAATGCTAAATCTATGAATTCTATCATCTGTTCATTGGATCAATTTGAATTTAATCGTTTCTCACATTGTCTAACTGCGCCGGAAATATGGCACACACTCGAAGTGACTCACGAAGGAACGTCTCAAGTCAAAGAATCTTGCCTTGCTATACTAAGCAGCGAACGTGAGAATTTCCCAATGGCCAAGGAAGAAAATGTCAAAGAAATGTACGGATGACTTTCCAATATCGTATACAAATCAAAGGCTCTTGGAAAATCATACACAGAATTGGAGATAATCTTAAAAATCCTAAGAGTCCTTCTATGAAGTTTTGAAGCCAAAGTAACTGCCATTCAAGAATCAAAAGATTTAAAATAAATGAAAGTCGAAGAACTCATCGGAAACCCCACCACTTATGAGTTAGAGATGAAATTCAAGGGAGAGCGTGAAGAAGGAGACACTCGAAAGAAATCAATAGCTCTTAAAGGGACAACTGAAAGTGAAGATGATGATAATGATGGTGAAGCAGAACTAGCACTATTAATAAGAAGATTCAAAAGGTGGAATCGCAAATATGGGAATCCGGTCAATAATCAACTAGTAAAGAGCAGATTTAACATAGCACTAGACAACCTAGAAGAACAGAAAATCATTTGTCACAAATGCAATAAACCTGGTCATATCAAGCCAAATTATCCCCAAAATCGACTCAGCCAAGAAAAGAAACTGAAGCGGAGAAATTTTGCAGCTACTTGGTGTTAGTCAGTGAGATGATGGTTTTGATGACAACAACCTTAGAATAGATTATAAAATATAAATACTAACATTATAAGTTTAGATATATATGTATATGCAGGACTTAACCATGCAGGTACTAAGAATGAAGACTGTACAGTATAGAGATTCAAGATATCAAGATAAAATATCAAGATAGAAGACTCATGAGTATCAAGATTATCAAGAGTTCAAGATTTCAAGGATAAGTATTTATTATTATTATTATTAGGAATTTTTGTTAAAACTAATAGAAAAGCACTAGCATCTTAAAATCTAATTTATTCGTGGAATGGAATCCACTTCGAGCCCGTTAAAGGGATGGAACCCTAAGTAGGATGGAACCTACGAAAAATCTAGTGGAACATTGTTTTGTATCCGCTAACTTTTATTCAAAATGATTTTTCAAAATTATATCCTGCTTTCAAAACGTTTTCAAAACTTTCCTTTTAAAAGATTCAAAACCCTCGATCCTGATTTTAAATAATTTTAGCCTCAAAAACATCTTTATTTTCAAAGTCAAATTACTCCTGATTTTAAACTATCTTTTTAAATAATATATTTAACTTTTAAATATTTATACTTAGATTTAAATATAAAATTATAGTTAAAATCCATATATATTATTCTTTATATTACTTATGAATTTTAACTATAGTCAAGTATATTTATAAAGTTTAAAATAGTTTTTACATAAGATAAAAGTTATTTTCAAAGAAAATCAAAAACACCAAAAAGTCCTTTGGGATGTCGACATGCCTATCATGACCATGTCGACATAGTAACAGTTTGATTCAAAAATTCAAATTTCAAAAGAAGTGACTATTCGCCATAACTCTTCATGAATGGTCATAGCTGTTGTTCTTCTATAAATAGGGGTCAGTTTCAACGAATTTTTAATCATAATTTTCTAGTTTTCACTCCTCTTCTTCTTCCTCGTTTCTTAATACATATTTTTATCATTACTCTGCCGAAATCAACATTGAATCATACTCGATTACTTCTAGTTTGATTCTCTATCACTATCTCTACAAGATTCTTAGTGCTATTCAGAGTTATAGACATCTTTGTAATCAATTAAGCGAGAAAAGGTGTGATTGTAGCCTTGGAAATCAATCAAAAGGGAAAAGGTGTGATTGTAGCCTTGGAAGTCAATCAAAAGGGAAAAGGTGTGATTGTAGCCTTGGTAAATCAATTGGGTAAACTTGTGGCCCGGAAATCAAGTATCTCTACCCAGAGGATCGAAATTCTGGAGGGTGTACCTCGTAGCCTTGAAACCGAGGGTGTAATTGTACAATTGCTTTTGAAAGGAAATCCATACTTGTGTTGCGGGACTGGATGTAGGGTAACTCCGAACTAGTATAAAATCCGGTGTGTTCTTTCCTTTACTGCACTTATTTTATTTCTGCATTTGTGGTTGTTTCTGTGATCATATCTGTGTCTGTATATTGCATACTTTTGTGTCTAAATTAACATAAATTAAAAAGATTTAGTAATTCTTTATTTACACTATTCACCCCCCCCCCCTCTAGAATTAATCTTAGCCTTAAGATCCGTAATCCACATTTCTCACACTTGGGATGAAATCGATGAAGATGAAAGTGATAGCACCAGTAGTGAGAGTGAAAGAGCAAATTTGTGTCTTCATGGTGAAATAACTGACAGTGATGATGACGAGCCAAGTGAGGTATCAAAACTTACTCATTCAGAATTACTTATATATTTCCACAAAGTAAATGGCTATTTTGAACGACTTAGGGAGAACTATGCCAAGCTTGAATCACAAAAAGATACCAATAGATTTAAATAAACAACCTGACCAATTAGTTAAAACCTGTCAAAGTAGGATCCCTAAGTGTGATAAGTGTCCATTATTTGAAGAAGAAATTAAAAAATCATAAATTAATATAAAATCACTTGAAAATGAAAATTTAATTTTGAAAGAAAGTGAAAATACAAGAAGAGAAAATTCTATTAAAAAGTGCACACAATTGTTAAACGAAAATGAATCTCTCAAAATACAAGTCCAACAACTATCAACGACTTCAGATAAGTTTTCAAAAAGTGAGAAATCATTGAACATGCTATTAGGAAAATAAACTATAAATACAGTTAGATAAGGACTTGGGTATAAATCTAAAAATGTTAGAAATAAGATTAATCAAGTAAATTCAATGTGCACAATTTGTAGAAAATTTGGACACTATCAAAACAATTGCTGGTACAGACCCAAACATGTGAAAACGATTCCAATTTGGGTTCCAAAAGACACAAATATAAAATCTCTCAAAGTTAAACAAATTTGGATGTCGAAAGGAACATATATAAATAGTTTTGGGTATCCACAAAATTATTTTTCAAAATCAATTACCACTAACAATCATGGACCTATAAAAAACAAACAGGTCACTAAACTCTCTTCTCGTGTAGGTATGCTGGCAGGCTAAGGAACAACGGCAATGGTACTTGGATTCTGGCTGTTCCAGGCACATGACAGGTGATAAATCAAAGTTCCTTAGCTTACAAAAGTACAGAGGTGGCAGAGTCACAATGGGTAATAATGACAAGTGTGGAATTGTCGATAAAGGTAAAGTAGGTAGCAATACATTTACCTTAAATGACGTACTATATGTTGAAAATCTGCACCACAATTTGATATCAATCAGCCAACTATGTGATAAAGGTATGAATGTTATTTTTGATTCTGACTTGTGCAAAATTATTGACAAATCATCAAAAGAAATCTTATTTTCAGGTAAGAGGAAAGATAATATATATTCTCTATCTTTTGATGATCTCACCCTTTCAAAATATTTGGTAGCTAAGGATATAGAAGTAAATTTATGGCATAGACGATTAGGGTATGCCAGCATGAATTTGTTAAACAAATTAAAAAGGAAAAATTTGGTAAGAGGGTTGCCATCACATGATTTCGAAACAGAAAATTTATGTAAAGCATGTACCTTGGGAAAACTTAAAAAATCATCATTTCATGCCAAAAACAATGTAAGCACTTCTAGAGTTCTTGAACTAGTTCATATGAATCTGTTTGGACCTAACGACATTGCTAGCTTAGGTGGTAAGAAATATTGCTTTGTATTAGTTGATGATTACTCAAGATATACATGGGTATATTTCTTGGCTAAAAAATCAGAAACTTTTTCATACTTCACAAAATTCACAAAATTAGTTCAAAATGAAAAAGGAGTTCCTATTGTTTCGTTAAGAAGTGATCATGGTGGAGAATTTGAAAATTATGAATTTGAAAACTTTTGTGATGAAAATGGATTTAAACAAGAATTTTCTACACCACGTACTCCACAACAAAATGGAGTAGTTGAGAGAAAGAATCGAACATTGCAAGAGCTGGCAAGGTCTGTGATAAATTAGTATGAGCTACCTTTGCATTTTTGGGCAGAAGTAGTAAATACAGCTTGTTATGTAATGTATAGAGTTATGATTAGACCAATTCTTAACAAAACACCCTATGAGTTATGGTTCAAAAATAAACCAAACATTGCTTACTTCAAAGTATTTGGGTGTCTGTGCTATATTCTCAATACAAGTGATCAATTAGGAAAATTCAAAGCAAAAGCCGATGAAGGCATATTCATGGGATACTCTTCTAGAAGCAAAGCTTATAGAGTCTACAACAAAAGAAATAAAACAATTATGGAGTCAATCAATGTGAAGTTTGATGAAGAACAGGAAATGGTCAAAAGCAATGTTGAAGAGGAGAACGAAAAAGATGAGAATGAAAAACCAAAAGAAACTGCAACAACAAAAGAAGTCCGAAGGAATCTAGATCTAGAGAGATTAAAATTCAAAACTGATCATCCTCCAGAATTGATAATAGGAAATCCTATCATAGGTGCTTAAACTCATTCCTCCTTTAGAAATTTTTGTGATCTGTGTCTATATAGTGGATTTATTTCAGAAATAGAACCCAAAGACATAGATACAACTCTTAATGATGAAAACTGGTTTATGGCTATGCAAGAAGAGCTAAATCAATTTAAGCGTAAGGTTGTTTGGAATCTAGCACCTAGACCTAAGGATTATCCAATCGTAGGAACAAAATGGATTTTCAAAAATAAATATGATGAATCTGGAAATGTGATTAGAAATAAAGCTAGATTAGTCGCTAAAGGATATAACCAAATTGAAGGAGTTGAATTTGATGAAACTTTTGCACCAGTAGCTAGACTAGAATCAATTAGGATATCGTTAGCTTTTGCTTGCTACAAAGGATTTAAGTTAAGACAAATGGATATTAAAAGTGCCTTTCTTAATGGAATTTTAAAAGAAGATGTATTTGTTGAACAACCAGAAGGTTTCGAAAGTCATGAATATCCTAACCATGTATACAAGCTTAAAAAGGCATTATATGGATTAAAACAAGCTCCTAGAGCTTGGTATGAATGCCTTAGTACTTATCTTCTTGAAAATGGGTTCCAAAAGGGATGTGTAGACACTACACTATTTCTGTTGCATGAAAATGATGATCTTTTAATTGTTCAAATATATGTTGATGACATCATTTATGGTGCTACTAACAATTTGTTGTATGAGAAATTTGAAAAAGTTATGCAGGAAAAGTTTGAAATGAGCTTGATTGGAGAGTTAAAATTCTTTTTAGGATTTCAAGTCAAACAAAGCTATAAAGGTACATTCATTTCTCAAACAAAATATATTAGGGAACTTGTCAACAAATTTGGATTAAAAGATGCTAAACCAGCTAGAACCCCCATGAGCACAACAATTAAACTTGACAATGATGAAAAAGGTAAGGCAGTTGATCAAAAACAATATAGAAGTATGATTGGATCACTCCTTTACCTTACCGCCTCTAGACCTGACATCATGTTTTCTGTCTGCTTGTGTGCACGATTTCAATCTAACCCAAAAGAATCTCATTTAAAAGCCGTTAAAAGAATTATAAAATATTTGTTGCACACCCCATGATTTGGTCTTTGGTATCCAACAAATGATAATTTTGAATTAAAAGTATTTTCAGATGCGGACTATGCTGGAAGTCTAGTTGATAGAAAAAGTACTAGTGGTGCATGCTTTATGTTAGGACATTCGTTAGTTGCATGGTCAAGTAGAAAACAAAATTGTATTGCATTATCCACCACAGAAGTAGAGTATATTGCTCTGAGTGGTTGCTCTGCTCAAATCTTGTAGATGATACAAACTTTGCAAGACTATGGTCTAAATTTTAAACGTGTACCACTAATGTGTGATAGAAAAAGCGCAATTGATCTCACAAATAATCCTGTACATCACTCACGAACAAAATATATAGATGTTAGACATCATTTTATCAGAGATCATATTTCCAAGGAAAATATCTGCATAAATTTCATTTCAACCGATTCTCAATTGGCAGACATTTTTACAAAACCCCTACCAGAAAATAGTTTTTGTAAACTACGTCTCAGCTTAGGTGTTTCAGAAATTTGATTTTCTAAATATTTAACATTTTTTTCTCCCTACTAATTATCGAAAAAGTAAATAGTAATTGAAAAAGTGATGAGTGTTGATATTTATCATATATTATGACTCGAGACGGTATAATTAGTAAATTTCTTTAGAAACTTAAACAAGAGTTATAAAACTTTTGTTGGTAAAAATACCATGACCATCTCTATTTCTATCATATTTCTAACGACCATCACTCATCAAAATTCTATATAGTTTGTCAATATGTGGTACTTTAAACAGGAAACATTCGTTTTTCATTTTACATTTTTTTAATAAATAATAATAATAATAATAATGTATTCACTCTCATTTAAAAGTCCTCATGGTTATGCATGGGTGAATTACTTGGAATCTGTTATGTACTTCCATGCTCATTTAAAGTCCTCACAGTTATGCATGTATGGAAAACATATCAAAATTGATTTTTTAATAAACAAGTTGATTCTAATCCCATTTAAAAGTCGTCACGGTTATGCGTGGTTAGAAGATACTTGAATTCATTTTTTTAAAATAAAATTGGAATACTACTAATCTCATTTAAAAGTCCTAACGGTTATGCATGATTGGTAGATATTCAAATTCTTGATATAAATATACCACAAATAGACACAACTGTATAGTTTTATATGATGATATCATTCCCATCATTCTAAAAGTGGAATATGCGCGTTATAGAGTATTTATGACTTTTTGTTTGATTTTTTTATTGAAATTTAATATTTATATTCGGTTGAGTTTTAATGTTGTATTAATATCTATCACTTTACCTCTATTTTTCTATCACATTATCTTTTGTGATAACAAAAGGGGGAGAGAAAAGTTAAGATTTTGTCAAATAAAATCAAATAAATGTCAAATATTTTCTATTTGCATCTAGGCTCATTTGCATATTTTTAATTGTATATATGAAGAGGGAGCTTTGTGTAGAGAGGAAGCATTCAAATAAGGGGAGCAAATGGAATCATCAAATACATTAAATATATTCAAAATCTTAAATATATGTTTGTTATCATCAAAAGGGGGAGATTGTTGAATATGCGAGTATATGATTTTTGTTTGATTATAATAAACATATATATATATATATATATATATATATATATATATATTCATTTAAATGTATTTGTTAATATACTATTTTATTTTCACAGATTAAATAAATATTTGATGAATAAAATAAATAACACAGAATTTGAATTCAAAAAGATATTTTATTCAAACAAATATTTATTACAATTTTTGAATAGTACAAATTTCAAGCTCACACTATATATATACACAACTTCAATTACAATACAATTTTGATTACATCACGATTCACATTTACATTGCACCTCACTACATATCACTCATTCGCTCAACTAGTACTGATCTTCAACTTCATTCCAATGTAAATCCAGCATCTGAGCAATCTGCAGAAATATACATTGACGCAGTAAAATTGAAAATAAAATATTTTTGCAGTATAAAATAAAATGTGGATTTTGAAAATAATATTTGCCTCAGTTATTTGGGTTGTTCGTCATCATTTAATTTTGAATTCATCATACACGAACAGCTTGTGACATACACAGTGTATCACTGTATATGCCACAAGGCCGTGCACACCGATATATACACTTGATAAAATTACAGGGACAGGTGAGCACAGGTCAAACCCAAAACGCCATTCTCAACTCAAGTGCAATAAAAATAATGTCACAATATCGGTACAAGGTCAAACCCGAACTTTAAGCTGGATTCAACTCAGGTGTGATTTCAAAAATCAACATGAAGTTCAAAGTGAATCAAACAAAATTGAAGCAAATACCAAATCAGTATAACACAAACTAAACAGGGGCAAAACTGTAAACAAATACATATGGTCAAGCGATGCATCACTGAGACAATGCACAAATATATATATATATATATACATATGTATATACACATGTATACAAACATGTACCAGCTCAATACATATATGCAGCATCGACTAAACTCTAATGTACACATGAATGTTATGATAAACACATGTACTCAAGCGTCAGGTCGAGTATGTTACAACATGTTCACATGAAACCAGTCATGAAATCAACTCAAGATCAATGCACATGAAGCAACCAGACCTAACTAGTAGAAATGAACCAAAAATACAATATGATAAGCCTCTACATGAAGATCAAGAGAACCAGTAAATGACACAGATGAAAACAGTGATGAAGCATGGTCCAACCAGAGAAAATGAATGACCAGACAAATATGCAAATATATGCAGGTGCATAACATCATCAATAGAACCAAACAGTACACAAAGGAAATGGTCAGGCAACTTGAGCTCCGAAAGATACAACATGTATGCAACAGTGAAACTGGACAGTGCAAGCTTCAAAAAGTATCAGACTCGAGCACAAAGGAATGCAACTACCAAATGTGGACTAACTTAAACAATACAATAAAACCAGAAGTACACATGAAGGTTGCACTGCAACTGGTCGGGGAAGCAAGCATATGCACCAGCAAACAAGGCTACACCTTCAAATGAACTAATACACAGTGAATCAAATGACACTGACTCGAGTGGAACAAGAAACAATGTACACACACAATGCAGCAGTAAACATCACATTGAAGCAACTCGAGCTCAAGTCAGTACAACAGAAAATCAAGCAGAGATGAACAAACCATGGTAGCAAGTTCGAACAGATCCAAAGCCGAGCAAATACAAATATACATGTATGCATATATATATATATCTATGTATGTATGTATGTATGTATACACATACATATCTATATCAAATGAAACAGTTCAATATCGAAGAAACAGATTAAAGTTAGAAATCAATCTCAAGCATCATCAACAAAGTGATACAACAGTCAAAGACATAATGGCCGGGGTCATGAAACAACAAGTAAAATCGAACAAGGTCAAAAGTGCTACCAGAGGCAGTGAACAGTATGGCCAAAGTCGAATAAAATCAACATCGTTAAAATCAAGTCAAAGCCGAAGACAACAAGAACGAGAACGATCGAAATCAACACCGTATCAATCAAGGAATCGAACCAAGTTAGAAATCAAAACCATGTTATTCAAGTAATTTAAACAAGTCAGAGATCAATCCCAAGCATTAAAACAAAATCGAATGGCCGAAGACGAATTCAAATAAATGTATACAAACGAAAATCAAGGATCCGAATCCTATATAAATATGTAACATCATCGGCAAATTGTATCATCGAGTTCAAGAAAGAAAATCAGTAGAAGCAAATGAAAATTTTTACATACCAAATCAAAGTCGTACTCGATCAAGGAGGAGAAGCCGTGAACGATTCAATTGAAGTAAGCAATCGAAGCATCAACCATCTATTAAGCGGCGATTTCACAAAACCCTAAATTCAGAGCTAAGAGGAACAAGCAAGGAACGGGCCGACATTGATAAAAGAGATAAAGGAGGCCGCTTTTTTTAGTGATAAATTATATTGGGCCGGCAACTTTCTTTCTTTAGTATTGGTTTATATTAAAAAGGAATGATTAGGGTTTAATTGTTTTTTAAATTGTTGTTTTTGTATTTTCTCCTTTTAAACAGTTGTAATTTCTAGTCGTGTGACTAGGGGACAAACTACGTGGCGTATTTTGAGAATTCACGACTCTGTGGCTGAGTTGTGACAGGGTTTTTGTAATGACCCGTAAATTTTCGATAATTAAAATAGCTAATTTAATAAGATTTCGTGATTTAGTGTTAGAAAAAAATTGTAAGTCATTTGGAATAATAATAAATGTTGAATTCATTGGGTATAATAGAGTAATTGATTGATAAGTAAAATCTATTCAAATCAAATATCGAATATTGAATAGGTAAATTGTTTAAATTAAATATTTGAAACTTACTGAATAATTGAATAACTGTAAAATTAAAATAGTGTTCTAAATTGTGGATTGGTTTTAAAAGTTGAATCTTAAAAGTTCAATTTCAATATTTCAAAAGATAATGAATTATTGGATAATCGAAATTGTTTAAATTTAATATTTGGAATTTATTGAATAATTTAATAATGGGAATTGAATAACCGTATAATGGAAATGGTTGTTCTATAATTTTAATTCGTTTCAAAAGTTAAATTTTTAAGTTCGTTTTTGAATATCTCAAAAGATAGTGATTCAAGAATAATAAAAATTGTTTAAATTTAATATTACAAATGTTTGAATAATTAAATCCAAATTTGATATGATTAATTTGATGTTGAAATTTAATATATGAAAATAGAGTGAATAATTGAAATTTGATTTAATATGATTCAAATTGGTTTCCAAAGTGAATGTAAGTTATATCGGGATTATAATAGAGTTAATAAGATTATAAAAATTGGAATTTATTGGATAATTGAATAACGGGTTTAATATGATTAAAAATGATTTGTAAAATTTTATTTTATCATATTAAAGTTAGAATGAGGTTGTAGAACTTTTAAAATCGAATTAAAAGTAAATTTATGAAAATTGAATATTTTAATATTTAATTGACGAGTTAAAATAGCCATTTTTCAAACAGTCTCGGATTTTTACAAAACTAGTTTCATCGGATCCGTAAAGATTTCAAATTTAGTGTCAATCGGATTTACCGTTTGTCCGGGGCGAGCCAAAACGCCTAGAAATTCGTTTAACCGATTTAATTTAAATTTGATCGTTTATTGTCGTAACTCGCACAGATGTTCGAATTAGCTTCCGAAACCTATTCCATTGTGTTCGGAACGTGGGGTAAACCTTAGAAACGCCAACCGGCATGCTTCGTTTGGAGTTCGGAAAAATTCGGGTGAATAGTGTTTTAGAATTTTTCTATATAAGCACCTACCTAATTCTCATTTGCAAACCAGTAAGAAAACCCTAGGTTTTCTATTCGTAGCCGCCTCTTATTATAACCCACGGCCAGAATTTCGTCCCCTTCTCCTCCAATTTCCCTCCAATCCATCGACATTTACACAAAGTTGTTAACTACAACATCGAAGAGGGCAAGGAGATCTAGCTAGTCAACGGTGGAGATCGGATTTGGAGCAGTGTGGTGGTCACTGGGGGGCCTCGTGGGCTGTTCGTTCAAGCATGAATTCCGAGGTCATAAGGAGGCCGAGCTCCATGATATTGGGCGCGATGGTGGAGCGTGGCAAGGGCTTCGAGGCCATGGTCTCTGATCAACGTGAAGGTGATCGTAGTTGGTGCGTGTATTAGGGTTTGGGGCGGCTCCTTGGGTTCGTGTACGCGTTCAAAAACCTGGGGGAAGAAGACAGTGGGAACGGCCGTGATTGCAAAGCTTGGATGGATGGTCCAGATTGCTAGGTGAAATAAATAAAAGAAATGTAAATTAAATTGTAATTTAAATCATGTGATGTTTAAAACGTTGTATCTTTGTCATACGAGATCGAAAATTTGCAAAACAAGTTGAGTTGGAATCGTATGGAGGAGCACTACGCTATGGAACTGGATTGGAATTGTTTGGAGCTAGTGGAAATTTCGGGTAAAATTAAACGCTCGTTTAATTTTATTCGAAATAAAACGCTGGAGCTACATTGAAATTAAGGTGAATGTTTTATAACGCTCACAACATGCTAAATATCTTTATGCTAGTTAAATTTGACATTATGAAGTGTTATGATTTTATTTGTCGTTCTTTGATAAGATTTAGTTGTCATACATATTGTCATTTGAATTAACCGTTGAAAATTAAATTGACAGTTAAATTGAAATTAAAATTGAATTGCGATTGAATTACCTGACATTGATAACTATGAAATTGCCATGAATTGTATTGTCTATTGGATGATGTATTTCGATGGATGCTATTGGTTGATATTTAAATGTTGGATGTTTATTTGCTTATATATATATATATCCTGTTATGCATACATATGAAACTGTGATTTGATTTAAGTGATATATATTCATCCCTGACATTTAATTGAAATAATTAATTACTTGGCCATAGGATAGAAAATTATATACGGACACCGAATTGGCTAAATTAAAAAATTTAAAATCGTCGATTTGAAATTTATTTAAATGTTTTGATTTAAAAGTTATAAATAGAAATCAATTTATAGAAATCGAATTTATCGAAAAATTGAGTTTGGAATGTTGAAATAAATTATGGTTAAAAGAAATTGTTAAATAATTAAAGTGGAGACTTTGGAATTTAAAATCGGGATATGATTGAATTTCGAAAATTGATTTATTTAAAGATTTAACCTAAATTCGAGCTTGAATATTACTAAGTAAAAGTGATATAAAAACGATATTTTGAAATCGAACTTGGAATTGAATCATATTTGAAATTTGGATTTAAACTTGAATATTGAAGGATAATTTTGTTAAGTGTTATAAATTTGTATTTTGAACATCAAGCTCCAAATCGATATAAATTGAAACTGAATTAATTGAAAGTGAATATAAAAATTGAATAAATTTGAAGTCAAAGTTGACGTTAATTGAATCGAAATCGAAATTGAATCGGTAGAAGGAAAATTGAAATTGTTTTGAATTGGGAAGTTATAATTGAAATGGTTTTGTTTTGAAGCCGTTTTATTTTGTTTTCCAAATTTCTCAGTTATATAAACCATTTGAATACTTAAACTATTTTAATCCATTTTAAATCTACTTAACCCAATTTAAATTATTTTAAACTAATTTATCTATTTTAAATCCATGTTAAGACTCTAAGTATTTTTAACTACTTTAATTATTTAAACTACTTTTAAACTACTTAAAACTATTTTATAAAATTCTAAGCTGGTCAATAAGGTGAAATGTTTGTATTTAAATCTTGAATTTAAATACGAATTGGGTTAAATGAAGTTGCAACCTAAATTGAAATTCGAAATGATTTTGAAATCGAAATGAGATATTGATGCGAAAAATGATTTTTGAAACGGAATTTTACATTTGAATAGATACGATGATATTTGAAATGGATTTGATTTTTGAAGCGAATATGATATTTTGATATCAATTATGAATCGATTTGAAATGTAAAAGAGCCAACGGTGTAATAATACGTAGTTATTAAAGAGACCGGGATCGGATATGGACATACTCTCTGTCGATGCCAAACACCACTTTAATAACTATTATACGCGGAGTGTTGATCCAGAATGAAGTGGATGGTCTGGTGAACGCGTTGACTGAAGAAAGAGAATGATATTGGATGACCCCTGACATGACTAAAACAGGAGCCGCGCCGGGCCATTGAGGTTCGCCATCTCTAGCGGACATACTTCTTCGATACCATATCTATTACATTTGTGATTCGATTTGGGTGCACCCCTTGATTTGGTAGTGTTGTTTCGCGGTGTTGGGGTAGCTGCTGGCTATGCTCAACATCAGTCCGGATCACGCAACTACTAGTATCCTAGTTGGTATCGCCTCATGTACCTTGTCATACTGATTATCCTATTCGCGACCACTACGTTATGTTTTGTGTTATACCTATGGGGTACCCTCTGATAACCACCAGTTTACGGTGGGGATTACGGTGCTGTATAGACTATGGCATTATAAAAATGTGTTAAGGGGGATTATGGTAACGCCTTAACGCTATTTTGATACTTTATATTACTGATAGGCATTATCTACTTAGCGTACATTACTACATAGTAGATAGTTTAATGGATCCTTAAGAGATGGAAAATCCCATAACATCTCTTGAGTTATTGCACGCACGTTGACACTGGATATGAGATGTCAAACCCCGTAAACATCTCTGACTCCATTACACTCATATTTATTTACGATTGATTTAACTTTCATAAGGATATTTTAGTCCTGACTCGAGTGTTTTGTCTTTTCATTACGCTCGGGTCAGTCTTGAGTTTTACAAATTTTTGAAGATCTATTCTGGAGGATGAAGACGAAGATTTGGTATACTATTACTATTATTACCCTTGCATCATGCTATCTGTTGCATTATTTTAATTGTTCTATTGTATATGTATAACTCGGATAAATGTTGTATAAATAATTGTCAAAGTATAGTAAACAGCTTCATGAACTGTTTATTTGACTATTATATTTTATCGTTCCGCTGCGAGATTCTGTGTTGTTTCATTTCCCTTATTTCTCTTTATTTTCTTTTCTTATTTACCCCAATAACCATCTGCCCTTTTGAATGGTTTGAAATCAGCATGTATATTTGATTGTCGGTTTAAACTGTCCAAAAAGGCGGGTCGTTATAGTTTTGAGCGTAGAGTTAGGTTAGTCAGTAGCGGGTGTCGCGAGTTTACGTGTGTAAGCGTATGACTGCTTAATTTCTAGTAGAAACCTTGGGGGCAGCACGTAGGCAGGGTTTTGCCGAAGCTGGGTAAATTCTATGTCGTTCTATTTCTGCATTTATTATTCTGCTATTATCTGTGCTGCTATAATTTTGATATATCTGTGTTGAAATAATTTTATAAGCTCCGCAATAATTTTTATAATTAATAGCATCACCCTATTCACCCCCCCTCTAGGGTGAAATCGATCCTACAAGATCCAGAATTGCCAAGAAAATAAAATGATTTACATACAACTTTCATACTCTATTCAATTGGTTTCTCAACTACACCAATTTCTTTCCATTTTTAGCGCATTCAATTTCACTTATAGTATTTCTCATTTAATACTAAAATCATTTATGAACCATTTCATAATTTTCTTCAAGTTATTAAACATTATATAACCTCCGTATAATACTCCACTTCATCCTCATAGTATATACTAAAATATCCAATTCATTTTACTTAACATGGTTATTTAGTAAATTTAAAACTTATTTAAATTCTACCATCTTCTAAGTACAAGTGTTATATAAAGTCATTATATTTTCATAAAACACTTAGCTTTAACTTCTTATGCAAATTTTGAAATTTTGACTTTCTAAAATCGTCGAAAATTCCATTTCATTTTAACAAAAGAACATTACTGATCAATAGATTAAACAAAATGCACAACTATAATTACCATAATGCATAGGATACATGAGTCCATAAAATATCTTAACCGAAAACTCAAGAACTAAACACCAATCTTATTTCAAATCATTTTCAAATATATATACTTATAACTTTTGTATATCAAATCATACTTTTGGGATTCAAATCAAAATATGTTTTACCAAAACAACTTTATACCAAATTGCTATGGTAGCATTCCCTACTTTCAAACTCAAAAATAAATACCAATGATTCTACAGTCATCACCAGAATCATTTTCCAACGATAGAAGCGTGTTCAGTATATGCAAATGATGCCTTTCAGACCTAACCAAAATCATTTTCGAAACGGTATCAATTGCTTCGAAAATATTACTAAGTACCATGATGGCAGTTTCATAAACCAATTTTCTAAATATTTACTTTCAAATAATACTAGTATTATTTTCCAAAACCTTAGTAAACCAATTTCTAAAATGCTGGGATTTATGTTCTCAAGTTCTTAATTTAAATCCTTTTTGTTTATAAATCATATTTATAAACCATATTTAAGTCACTTCCTATTAAAAGTATCACTGAAGTGTTTAACTTGTTTAGATTATAACAAATAACTTTTGTTAAAATTAAAATTTTAACCCAATATTATCACCGAACGCCTTATCATCAAACTGTGAAACTTAATTCACAAGGAGTTTGTTTCAATGTTCCCACAATTTATTATCTATCCAACCCTTCTCATAAATTGGTCGAGCATAACAAATCAAACAACAAACGATAATAATTGAACATTATCATTCCCTAACAAAAAAACACATCATAAATAACTATATCAATTTATGAAAATTATTCTTTTATATATAAAATATAATCCTATGTAAAATTATTTCATTTACATATTTCAAAACTATACTGTGTCGATTTGCCCTACCCAAGTATTTAGTGATTGCTATCAATAAAGATAGCAACTCGTATTGATCAAAATCCATAGCTATTAAGTGATAATATAATAATGCCTAAGGTGTGAAATATAAATAATCATATAGCTGCGATGTATGTGAGTGTACATCAGAACAATAGTAGGTATACAATCACAACCGCTATGGTACGTTCGCTAATTGTGTAGGATTCCACTTAGATCTCCTCGGACAAAGCCAACTCCGATCTACTGCATAAGAATCGTAGATATTCTTTCGAAGCATTGTACATCTCTAATGAATGTACCATAGAAAAACCATAGCTGGTCTTGCTAAGACCTAATGCATCGCTCTCGCATGCATATCCCAATAAGTATCTCTAGAAATGGAGTCGCATGCACCCTATGGTTCACCCGACCCTATTGGCTATGTCTTATATCTCTGGTTTCTGTCATACCGATGATGAGGCTATGTCCAGCATTCCAACACACAAGCACCAATCAAACAGATCTTACATATGAGCTTCAACTCGAATAGATCTCAGAACCATATATGGATTCCCATATCTTAACAAATCTTGGAATCACAAATGGATTTCAAAACGGATCTCGGAATCACACATGGGTTTTTCAACGGATCTCAAAATCACACATGGATTCCTATATCTCAATGGATTTCAAATCATATACAGATTCCCATACGTCAACAGGTCCCAGAATCACACATGGATTCCTACATCTTGAATATATAACGAACAAGTACATGTGTTTGATCATTTCAAATAGATCTCGAATGCCCACGTTGATTCCAGCATCACGAACCAATCACGAACCTCGTCCAAAGCATAGAACACGTATATGGTTTTGGAGTGGTTACATTTTCAAGTCACCTTATATAAGTACACTCCCTTGTTTACTAGGAGTCCGAAAACAATCGATCGATTTTTCGATAATCTCAACATCGATTTTGTAGGAAATAAAACGTATAATCCAAGATTAGCGATCACCTCCTAACCGTTTAAGAGAATGGATTTCCTTATCATTTTTCCTAGAAGAGAAAAACGAGTTTATACGTACAATATAGTATCACCGAAGATAACTGTAATGTATAATTCCCATGTTTCTTCTAGATATTTCTATAGTATATTTGGTCAAATCAAATAACACTGAGAATAATCACATACGAGAAACTAAGCCCCGTATACTATTCATAAACAAGTAACACATAAAGCACGATTGAACAAAATAAGCATGATCAAGTCATATAAACATCTTATAATCCCTTTTTAATGAATTTTCCTTTATTAATTAAAAACCTCTTTTATCAGTAAAAATCATTTTACTCGATAAATTTTTTTGTAAATGAAACTCCATTTGTTAATTAAACCTCACTGTTTAATTAAAACCTTACTATTCATTTTCAACGCATTCCAATGCTGCCTAAAAGTATTCATATACTTATCTCAACCGTATAAATATAGTCAAAAATCAGTTTCAAAGGGATTAAGGAAAATGTTATTCAAACACTGTCACTACTAATCCAAAATCATTTCACTTGTGATTATCTTCAAAGCATTCTTTTCAAAGATTCATTTATGTTCATAAGTATAATCAAAACGGGTTAAGGGCGAATGTTATTAGCACATTGCCACAACAGACCCAAAATCAATTCATACTCGTTATTCTCTTTAAAATTCCATAATTAAAGATATAAATATTTTCCAAACTCATTTAACAATATTTTAACACTTTAAAATATTATTCAAGAGTTTAAAAACAAATGTTATTAAAACATTGTTTACAACAAACCCCAAAACACTTTAATATTATGTTCTCTTCATAATACCATTTTAAAGATCCAATCGCTTTTCAAATGTGCAATTAAATGGGTTATGATGCCCAAACATCGATACTATAAACCCAAAATCACTTTTATACTTGCCATTCACTTTAAAATATCCATTTAAAGTTCAAAGTACTTCTCTATTTATTAAACTAGTTAATATACCTTTTTAGTCTATTTATAAAATAATCCATTATTACATAAGTGTTATAATCTAAAAATTCCTTTATATTTCCATTACAAAATATTAAACTTCTTTTTTAAAACTTTTAAATATACTAGAATACCACTAAATACATGTACTAATTTATTTATGAACAAAGATATTTAATAAAATACTATAACCATTTGTAAAACATTATAATATAAAAGCCTTTTAGTTCTTAGATAAAATCTTTAATAACTATTAAAACCATATATATACTAAAAATATACTTTTAAATACTTGTATTATATTTTAAAACCTTTTATTTAAAACATCATTTTGAAACCTATTTAATAATTTAAAACCATCACTTTACAAACCCCATAAATGATTTCAAAAATATTTTCAAACGTTATGATTTCTCGATAATGAATATGCTTATAGTACTTATTAACAATATGAAGAAGCTCTAGGATGTCTTCTAAAGTAAACTTGAAAATTGCAGATCACATCGATTTTAAAGTGCATCTATCGCGACCTTTTCGCTTCTAATATTGTTCAATTTCCATTTCCAGTTTCCCACAAATGTTCACACCAATCCATTTATCTCAAACACACCATACATGTGTAGAATAACCAATTATATATATATATATATATATACACACACAAATATATTTCCACAATATACTGCAATTTATCCAATTTAACATATATCAAATATCAAGGATTTCAAAGCACGTTTAATACGGCTATATTGTTTCAAACATTCATAACGTACTATCACTTTTCAAAGCAATATCAAACATGCAAACAACTAGTTTGGGCCATGATACATGTTATAGATGATCAAATTAGAGATTATACTCCATGATACTGTTATCACTTGTTTTACAAAACAAAGCAGGGTCCAGAAGCAATAACTTGCACTGTTCATTATACAGTCTATATTTTAATACAACAATAATTATATAAATAATATTCAATCAACTGGTGAGTAAAACACACCCAAATTCCAGCTAACGCTTACGTGATTCCAAATAGTCCAAAATCGAATGACTAAAATTCCAGCAAGCTCTAAACTTAATGAATACAAGTCCAATGCATAAATACACTGGTATGCGAGCAAGGTGAAAACGAAGCCTTAATCGGACGTTATATGAACAAGATATGATTTTTTTATAAGGATTTGAATTTATAAACTAATTACTTAACTTAATTGACCACTTTAATTAACTAATTAATCACATTTACTGCTAAAATTCCTTCTCCTACGATTTAAATCCCCTGCACAGTGATACGCAAGAAACCGCATGCACGACTTCCCAATGATACTAAGATCTAGCCGACGATAACCAATTCCGCTCACGTCGACGCGACACTCTCTTTGAACATGGCCAGCTCAAACCATTAAAACCCAACTCGGTCGCCTCTTGCGATTTCCTACCGATGCTCTATATCATGGCTAGTGATGTTGCCTTTTGAATCGGACCACCGTAGAGCCTTCGAACACCACCACACAACTTCCTACATCACCAAGAGTGCAACCGCCACCACAAATTCACTTACGGCAACCCCTACATGACTGCGACCTGACACCTTAGAAAACAAAAAAGGATTTGTCGTGTGTCTCATCATGGCATCGCACCTCCCTATCTCACCTCCAAGCACTCGCCTTCACATGTTAAACTCAACGCCATAACCGCCTTCGACAATTGCTACCCCAGTCTCTTAAAAAACCGAACTCTAGCTTCGTATGGATCAAGTCGAACAATGTCGAACCCCATCGTACCTAAATAAGAGCACATCCACTCGAAGCCCTAGCCAATACGAAGCTATTGGATCTAAAATCTCTTGATTTTGTTACCAATTCGCTCCAAAGTTTGATAGAAGGAAATGCTTGGTGGAGAGAGGAAAATTTTGAAATGAAGGAGAATAGGGTACGAGGATTTAAGTTTAAGGATTTTGAGGCGTATTTATAGAAAATAAATATTATATTATTCTTTTAAATTTAATGCTATGCGTTTCGAGATCGCACGACCACACAACATGTATGATCATCATGAAATTTGTCAGCATACAATAATTCATTATTTTGGATCCAATGCATCGGTTTAGTCAAAATCCAAGGCAATGCCATGGAATGATAATTTCACATGTTAAGTAAAACAAATTATTTTTGAAATAATTTTAGTCACTTAAATTATAAAGTAAAATTTACAATAACCATTTATATTTAAATAGAATTTAAATAAGGTTTTGAAATCATTTTTATCTATATTAAATCCATGATTTAAATATTTAAATAATTTCAATGTTTAATTATAAAACATTCAAAAATCTAGGTCGTTACATCATGTACTTTGACTGTTAATGTGATATATTTTAATGGATAGTATTGTTTATGTATTTTTTAAAATATTTTAGTTTGTTTTAATAATTTCCATTTGATGGAGTATCTGTGATGACCCGAATTTGGGCAATATCAATTTAATAATCTGTATTAATAATTAAATTGAGTTGATAATTGTCTTTTATAATTTGAATTTAAATTGGAAAATTTATTCTTTTAAAAGCAAATAAATATTTCATTGATTAATTTTTAAAAGCTAATAAAATGTTTTCTATTTATAATGTATATATTTGTATATATTGTAAATAGAAATCTTTGGTTTGGATTTAATAAATAAATAAAATCTTGTTTTTAAAGCATAATATACTTTGGTAATTTGTAAATTTTGATATAACATAAAACTTTTAAAAGTTATTTAAATAAATAATTATATAGTTTTGAAATATTTAAGGTAAATATTAATGGTTTAATTGTTTAAAATATCTTCAAACTTAAGTTTAGAAGTTAAATAAAATCAACATAAAGGTTTGTTTTCTTTTAAAATATTGCTTCATAAATATATGAAACATTAATCCATTTAAGTAAGTTAAGTAATTTATAAATAATGAGATAATTTTCCTTTATAAATTATTTAAAATTTACAAACTTTTTTACTTTTAAACAATATTAATAAATGTGTTAGATAAGTAGATTTTAAAGGAAATAGAGTTGATATTTTCAAAATAAATGTGTTGTTATATATATATATAAGTTGATTTTAAATTGGATTTTAAAATTTCATTTCTAATTTGAATTTAAAATTGAAATTCAAAAGATTAATATTTTAAAATATTTTGGATTTTAAAAGGGGCATTTCACTAGAAGGACAAACTTTGCTGTCCATTTAGTTTCTAGGACACACATCCATAGAAATTAATGACAAGGCCAAAGTCACCAAAATAATTACTTTTAAGGACAAAGTCAGCAGTCCAATACTTTCAAGGGCATAATTTTATAAGTTTCTAGGCTTTAGAAACTAATTATTTTGTGTTGTTTCCTTAAAAGTAATTATTTCAGTTGTGTGCCCTAGAAACTAATTGCACTTGCTAAAGAGGCCCTTGTAGCTAATTTCCACTTTTAAAAATATATGTATAAGCTTTTATTTATATGTAACTAGTTTTATTTTCTTTAAAATAATTTATATATATAAGTAAATGTGAATTAATATAAAAGCTTTCATTTAACATTTAAAATAAATATTAATTACTTAAATTACAAGTGTAAATATATTAGGCCTAATATAAAAAGTGTTAATACATTAAGTAACCTAATAACACGTGTTAAGTAAATAATAATACAAGATGACAAATGTTAAGATATTAGACAAGTATCCTTATTGATTTTCATTTTCTTTTATTTTAATTAAATCACAAAATTTACTTATATAAACATATGTTCCTCCTCTTCACTCTTTTTCTATCTTTCTTTTATTCAAAGCTAAGAATACTCAATCAAAAGTTCTCAAAACAAATCAAAATCCGTAACCCATCCTTTCCAAACCATGATAAACTCAAAACACGCTTAATTCGTTTTAAATTAATTATAGATGATTTGATTAATAGATTATTGATTATGAATGGTTGATTAATATTGAATTCCTTGATGGTTTGATATCTCTGATGAGATATGTATTGATATGTGATATTGGGTGTTTTGATTAAATGGTGATGATAATGTGGATTATCTATTTGTGATGATGTGAATTATCTATCTGTGTGAATATAGATAATAGAATTGAATTGTTTTAACTTTAAAACAACTTGGACCTAAAAGATGGCGTTTTGGATTTCGATGAGACCGGGATCGGGTTTCTAGATTTGGATATCCATAAACGACATCGATCCAAATTAACTATAGGTCGTGAATTCAATTGAAGATCAAGTTGAAGACTCGAAGTGTAAGAACTATTTTTCATTAAAACTCCGAGGGTGATTCCAATACGAGTATAATGGAGATAGTGCTTTCAAGTTCGAGGTGGAGTTTCAGAGGGCAACGGTTATTGTCGTTAACTCTGAGGGTGATTCCAATATGAGTGTAACGAGATAATGCCTTCGGTTTCGTTCGAACCCAAAACGAACTTGTATGGATTGAATGCTTTCAGAACATCACCAGGTGGATGATGAGCATT
Source organism: Allium cepa (assembly GCA_030765085.1). Lineage (NCBI taxonomy): Eukaryota > Viridiplantae > Streptophyta > Magnoliopsida > Asparagales > Amaryllidaceae > Allium > Allium cepa. The sequence goes on along the minus strand of CM060934.1, from coordinate 537,177,362 downwards.
CTAAAATAGATGTGTTCTATAAAGGTAATCGTAGCCTCAAGCCTCATCAACCGGGAATGGCTAAAACATGGGAGGTGCATCAAGGCTAAGTGAGTCGCGCTCAAGTAGGACAAGATCTTCCCCTTTCTAGAAGTCCCTTTATATTCGGCTATGTGGGCAGTTGGTTGCAAACAACTGCGGGGTTGTGTTGTTCGGGACTATCCAGTAAGGGATTGTTCCGGCCTTATGTTGCAGCTGATTGGGAATAATTCTCGGTACAGTGAACTAGGTCATGTACTATGACAGGCGATACCCTAGTAGCCTTGCCATTGATGGAAACCCATTCTTTCTACGTGCCCTTTACGTTTTTGATTGTATACCTATGTATGTTGTAATTTAATAAATGTAACAATTTCGGCTATTTCTTATTTACTTGAAAACCCTAGACCCTATTATAATATCACTGGTTTTCCTATCAAATGTTTTGGTTAGCGTAAGGTAAAAAATTACCCCTGTTTATCTGTGGGGAGTCTTACTTGATACCTTTTCTTTTCAAAGGTTTTTCAAAGTTAAGCAACTTCAACATGTTACTCACACCAGACCAATGTCTGACCCGGAGTTTGTCTTCTGTTTTCTTAAACTCTTGGTACTCAAATTTTTACGAGTAGCCAAGGGATTCAAGTTAGCTTTGACGAATTATGGAGAAGATATGAAGCGGGAGGCTTCAGCGTTTGTAGATATATAGGTGCTTCCGCTGTGTTGATCTCTGAGTTGTTGATTGAGTTGTATCTTGTGTTGTAATAACTAGACAGGTGTTTATAACTGTCTAGTATGTGATGTATAATCTATGTAACTCTGATAGATGTTGTATACTATGTAATATTTATGCGATTAATATAATTTATTCATTCTGCTATTGAGATTCTGATGTTGTTTTGTTCTTCTTCTCTATCTTTTTTGTTTTCTATCCCTTTCTTTCTTAAAGATGATGTGTCTTTCTGTGGAGAGAAATGTGGGTCGTCTCATATAGTATCAGAGCGCTAGGTTGAGTGAATACCTAGGCTTTGGAGTGTTTTCTTTCTTGAGAGAGCGTACTTGTAATTTATATATATACATATATACATATATATATATATATATATATATATTTCTACCTATTTGTTGGATTACCTGTTTGGGTTTTCCAATATAAGGAAGGTAGTGGTGTGTGTAGCACGACTACCAATTGAAGGAGTCTGATTGTTGAGGTTGGAAGCATATCTACCGAGACTGTAGACCCAATACTATCTCAAGTGAGCTTTGCAGTGGTGTAAGGATTTCACCCATCTCTGAAGGAAGCTTTTTGAGGTTCGGAGTTCATCTTTGTAGTGCAAGTTTGGATGAGTAGAGTTTGGATCTGTCGGTTGAGCAGAATCGAATGATGGTATATTGGCAACTTCGAAAAAGAGCAGCTGCATGGTAAGATGCAGTGACTACGGATATTTCCAAAGATGTTTCTTTTGGAACAAGTTTAAGGAAGTGTGTCTGTATCAATGATGAGAATGGGTTTAGTAAGGTGCTTGTGTTTGGTTTGAGGCACGAGTTTCTCGAAGAGTTTTGGATTAGGGAGTCTTTGGCATCTGTGTCAGCAGTGCAGCTCAGAGTGTTCTGTGTGCTGGCAAGAAGGTCATCTGGCTAAGCAGGTTTCTAGAGATGGAGTTCAGAAGCAGCAAAGTGGATCCATTTCTTCGATAGATTGGCTTGATAAGCATAAGCTGTTCTGATTGGCAAAGAGAGAAAATAGTTTCTTTGGAAATTAAGCTGGGTTAATCGAAAAAGTGACATGCGTTAGTTGAGAGTTCTCTTGGGTATCTTTTGATTGGGATCAAGGCATCTCTTGGGTATAGAAGTTATCAGAGGTTTGGAGAAGCAGCTCAGAATTTGGTGGAACTTTTGAGTTTTCTTTTTATGGATTTGATGAACCGTGTCTTCTGGGATGTTTCAGTCAAGTTTGTGCTCGTGTTCATCATCAGCATTCTCATCTACTTCAGATCAGAGTTATGCAGCGAAAGCGAAGTAGCAGTTGTTCTAGAGTGGAAGTTTTCAGGATCTAAGGCAAGTTTGGCTAGTGCTCCTGTTTTGTATTTTCCGAATAGGAGAGGTTGTTTTCTACTGATGATAGTAGAGTTTGATCTTTATTTTGGTTGATCTTGATAGGATCATTCTGTTGGGTTGTTTTTGGTCCAGTTTGTTTCGAGAGGCGTCAGCGAAGGTTGAGCTGATCAGGAAGGATGAAGGTAGCCCAGAATCGTTAAAGAGTTTTGTGGATAAGAAACGGAGGAATTTGGATTTCAAGGTTGGAGATTTTATTTTGGATCGGCTTTCTTCGATCAAAAGAGCTATAAGATTTGGTAAGACTGAGAAGTTAGCTCTGAGGTATTGGATCTTCCCGTGTTCTGCTAAGGATAGGTGCCTTGGTTTTCAAGATTGAATTACTAGTTTGGAAGACTGGGATTCAATGTGTTTCACGTATCTCTGAGGGAGTACGTCTATGATCCATCTTTGGTTGTGGAACCAACAGTTCTGGAGGATTTGGTAGTTGAGCAGGACTTGACTGAGGTCTGATATCCTATTCAGTTTTGTAGATCTAGATGAGTAAGAGCTCTGTAGCTTAGTAGTATAGATTGTTTGAATTTTGTAGAGCGAGTATTCCAGTATTTATACCTGAGAAACTCAAGATAGTGCTAGGAAGTCTATCCTGATTTTTGTTACGATCATTAGATTTGTTTGATTGAGTGAATTGGTTGCTATGGTTGTTAGCATATGATTGATAATATATGCTTATGGTTTAAAATTAAATTTTTGATGAGTTATTAAATTATCTTTGCTTTTAAATTTTGAGGACGAAATTCTTTTAAGGAGGGGAAATGTGATGATCCAAAATTTTGGGCAATATCAATTTAATAATCTGTATTAATAATTAAATTAATTTGATAATTGTCTTCTATAATTTGAATTTAAATTGGCAAATTTATTCTTTTAAAAGCAAATAAATATTTAATTGGTAAATTTTTAAAAGCTAATAAAATGTTTTCTATTTATAATGTATATATTTGTATATATTGTAAATAGAAATATTTGGTTTGAATTTAATAAATAAATAAAATCTTGTTTTTAAATTATAATATATTTAGGTAATTTGTAAATTTGATATAACATAAAACTTTTCAAAGTTATTTAAATAAATAATTATATATTTTTAAAATATTTAAGGTAAATATTAATTGTTTAAAATATCTTTTGAGCTTAAGTTTAGAATTTAAATAAAATTAACATAAAGGTTTGTTTTCTTTTAAAATATTGCTTAATAAATATATGAAACATTAATCCATTTAAGTAAGATAAGTAATTTATAAATAATGAGATAATTTCCTTTATAAATTATTTAAAATTAACAAATATGTTACTTTTAAACAATATTAATAAATGTGTTAGATGTGTAGATTTTAAAGGAAACAGAATTGATATTTTCAAATTAAATGTGCTGTTATATATATAAGTTGATTTTAAATTGGTTTTAAAAATTTCATTTTGAATTTGAATTTAAAATTGAAATTCAAAAGATTAATATTTTAAAATATTTTGGATTTTAAAAATATATGTATATGCTTTTATTTATATGTAACTGGTTTTATTTTCTTTAAAATAATTTATATATATAAGTAATTGTAAATTAATAGAAAAGCTTTCATTTAACATTTAAAATAAATATTAGTTACTTAAATTATAAGTGTAAATATATTAGGCCTAATATAACAAGTGTTAATACATTAAGTAACCTAATAACATGTGTTAAGTAAATAATAATACAAGATGACAAATGTTAAGATATTAGATAAGTGTCCTTATTAATTTTCATTTTCTTTTATTTTAATTAAATCACAAATTTTACTTATATAAACATATGTTCCTCCTCTTCACTCTTTTTCTATCTTTCTTTTATTCAAAGCTAAGAAAACTCAATCAAAATTTCTCAAAACAAATCAAAATCTGTAACCCCTCCTTTCCAAACCATAATAAACTCAAAACACTCTGTAATCAGTCCCTCCTTAAACACATTTTTTCAACCTGTAATCAAAATTTGCAAACCTGAGATGAAAATCCCCAAAGTCTGTACAATCTTCAACCTGAGACAATCAAAGCAAATATAAATCAAAGCCTACAAACCATTTTTAAGATTCAAATCAAACCTGTAATTTCATTCTCAATCAAACCAAAGCCTGTATCTTCTTCAACCTGGGAAAATCTAAGCCTGCATTCATCTTCAACCTGAGGTTTTCAAAGCAAACATCTACAATTTTGTTTTGTAATCAAATTTCAGCAATCTTCAGCATGGAGTTTTTAGATCAAACATCTTTCCAACAATTCAAGTTTTAAAGTGTCAAAAGCTTTTTCAAATAAAAGAGAAGGTGCTCTGTTCATCTTCATTTGCAATCTGGTGGATAACATTTTTTTAATAAAAAATTAAGTATATGAATATGGTTGCATGAGTAAAATTTGGGATAAGTATGTTGTGTGAAATTATATTTGGTGAATTTTCTGCATATGTATGGATGTGTATATATGTGAATGTATATTAATATATGCATGCTATTATGGTTCCTTGTACTTAATTTCTAGACTCAAGGTTTGATCAAAAATCAATATCTCTTGATTCAATCACTATTAGGACTTAGTATTCAAACAACATTTGTTTGTTTAATCATGAATTAAAGTTTAAAGTTTTATTTAACTGAACTAAAATTGAAATTGCTCTGGAAAATCAAGTAGAACAGAGCTAACTTAGACTAAGTGAAAATTCAAATATACTACTTCAAAGTTGCAGGCATGTAATCTGAAACTCTATCTAAAAATATGATTTTTAGAAGTAAAATCATAATTTTTAGTATTTGATTTTGGAAGCAGTTCGGGTTTGTTTAGTTTTTGAACATGAGGTGGTTTCTGGTGATCTAAGTGGTTTAGGGAGTCGCGGTCATCATTGGAGGTGAAGGGAGGAACGAAGAGTCTAGGAAAATTGTCGGAATGTTAATCAAAGTGCTACGGTGACGGCGGTGATTGTTTTTAGTATGTAACCCTAGTTTTGACTTGGTCGGGTATTTTGATCGGCACGACTTCCCTCGATGATCGAGTTTAATTCAGGGAGATGATAGCTGGAGTGTTGGCGAAGGCGAGGCCGGAGTCTCAGACATGCCGATGGTCGGAGGCGCGAGTTTGAGATGTTTTTAGGCTTGGGTGGTTTGTTCCAAGTTTTTGTCCAGGGTACTCGAATTCAATTTCGAGTGGGAATCGAAGGAATTGGAGTTTGGATGGTCTGAGGTTGTGGTCCTGACCTTGGGAAGGTTGTGAGATGACCAGGATTGTTCGGCGCCACCATGCATGTGCACGGTGCATTTTCTTATTCCTGGTGAAGTTTGATTTAGGGAAGATGGGTAATCGAGTTTTTCTCGAGTAGTTTGCGCGAGTTGCTCGAAGTTCTGAGAGGTTTGGCTCAAAGTTTTTGAGTGGGTAGCTCGGGTCATTTGTTTAGTTGCAGGATTTAAACTGTTAGTTTTTCAAAATTTAAATTGAATTTAAAATTGGAAAGAAAGAATTTAAACAGAGTTTTAAATCAAAATTTTAAGGATGGGTTCAAATTAAATTTTGTATCCTAATTTTGAAATAAATAAAGTTTTATAAAATCAAAATGTTTAAAACGATTTTAAAAGGTTTAAAGTATATTAGTTTTCTAATAAAATGTTTAAAACTTTATTTATATAAAATTCTCTTATCAAAGTTTTCTTTAAATGGAATGGAAGTCATCTAAATTTGTTTAACTTAAATTTTGCAAGTTAAGTGATTAAGTTAATTTAAAGCTTGATTTTAAAATTTAATTAAGTTAATTAGTTTAAGCCTTTCTTATATAAGTTTCTTTTATATGTGATAAATGTTTCTTTACATTTGTTTAAGAGGTTTATAAATTGTTTTAAATTTTGATTAGTTAAATCATTTTTAAATCTTAGTTAAAATGGAATTTAAGAGTAGATTTTGAAGGTGTAAATTGTTTTAAATATACATTTAATGTTAATTAGGTCATTAATAAAGAAAATGATTTACCTTAAAGATAATTAAGATTTTAACGATTAATTAAATAAGGTAATTAAAGGGTAATTAATTAATTAATTTAGATTAATTTATAACTAGAGATTAATTAATTGGTAAACAGAGATTAATTAATTTGTAATTAATAGTGGCTAATTAAAGCATAATTACTTAAGGAAAGTAATTAAAAAATTAATAATAGTTAATGTAAATCATTAACTAAGGATTATTAGATAATTAATTAATGCGATTAATTTTAATAATTAATTATATTAATTAATTAAGGATAATCATTTATGGAATTGTTTAAGTATAATTACTTAATGAAAGTAATTAAAGGGATTAATTACTCAGTGTAATTAATTATATTAATGTCATTAGTTTAAGTTAATTAATTAATTTAATTAATTTAAAATAATCATTGGATGATGGGTTAAGTGTAACTACTTAGTGTGATTTATAAAGTATAATTAACTAGTGAAGTAATTAATGGGTAATTACTGGATGTAATTAATCGAAGAATGGAAGTAATTTGGTTTTAATTACTTTGTGTAATTAATATGAAGAATAATTACTTAGTGAAAGTAATTAATAATTAATTACTTGGTGTAATTAATTTAAAAATTAATTAATAAAGTTATTTTAAGTTAATTAAGTAAGCTAATTAATTAAGGGTAATTTATTACTGAATGTGATTAATCAAGGTTGATTAATGAATATAATTAATTAAAGATTAAGTATTAAATGCGATTAATTAGAAATATAGTTAATTAAAGAAGTAGTTATGGATCATTAATTAAAGTAATTAATGATGTAATTAAAGGTTGATTAATCAAGATTAATTAATCAATGAAGTGATTGTAGAGTAATTAATTAATTGTAATTAATTAAGGATTAATGTAATTAATTAATTTTTGAAAGTAATTAAAGGTTAATTACTGTAAATGGTTAAGGATAATTAATTTGTGTAATTAATTAAAGACTAATTACTTAATGTAATTAGAGAATGATTAATCAAGGGAGATTAATTAAGATGAATAATTAGGATTAATTAACTAATTGATTTGCAATTAATTAATGGTTAAGTTAAGCAAGATTTATAGTGATGAAGTAATTAATTTATTTTATTTTAAATTAATTAGAGTTTAAGTAATTAATTTAATTCATTTTAAATTAATTATAGATGATGTGATTGATAGATCTTTGCTTATGAATGGCTGATTAATATTAAATGCCTTGATTGTTTGATATCTTTGATGAGATATGTGTTGATATGTGATATTGGGTGCTTTGATTGAATGGTGATGATAATGTGAATTATCTATTTGTAATGATGTGACTAAGCTATCTGTGTGAATATAGATAATAGAATTGAATTGTTTTAACTTTAAAACAACTTGGACCTAAAAGATGGCATTTTGGATTTCGATGAGACCGGGATCGGGTTTCCAGATTTGGATATCCGAAAACCACATCGATCCAAATTAACAATAGGTCGTGAATTCAAGTGAAGCTCAAGTTGAAGACTCGAAGTGTAAGAACTATTTTTCATTTAAACTCTAAGGGTGATTCCAATACGAGTATAACGGAGATAGTGCTTTCAGGTTCGAGATGGAGCTTCAGAGTGCAAGGGTTATTGTCATTAACTCTGAGGGTGATTCCAAAATGAGTGTAACGAGATAATGCCTTCGGTTTCATTCGAACCCGAAACGAACTTGTATGGATTGAATGCTTTCAGAACATCGTCAGGTGGACGATGAGCATTCTAAGATGGATGTGTTCTATAAAGGTAATCGTAGCCTCAAGCCTCATCAACCGGGAATGGCTAAAACGAGGGAGGTGCAGCAAGGCTAAGTGAGTCGCGCTCAAGTATGACAAGATCTTCCCCTCTCTAGAAGTCCATTTATATTCGGCTATGTGGGCAGTTGGTTGCAAACAACTGCGGGGTTGTCTTGTTCGGGACTATCCAGTAAGGGATGGTTCCGGCCTTGTGTTGCAGGGGATTTGGGGTAATCCTCGGTACGATAATCTAGGGCCATGTACTGTGACGGATGGTACCCCAGGAGCCCTACCAATGATGGAAACTCATTCTTCCTACGTGCCCTTTACGGTTTTGATTGTATACCTATGTATGCTGGAATTTAATAAATGTAACAATTTCGACTATTTCTTATTTACTTGAAAACCCTAGACCCTATTATAATATCACTGGATTTCCTATCAAATGTTTTGGTCAGCGTAAGGTAAAACATACCCATGTTTTGTGTGGGGAGTCTTACATGATACCTTTTCTTTTCAAAGGTTTTTCAAAGTTAAGCAACTTTAACCTGTTACTCACACCAGACCCATGTCTGACCCAGAGTTTATCTTTTGTTTTCTTAAACTCTTGGCTACTCAAATTTTTACGAATAGCCAAGAGATTCAGGTTAGCTTTGACGAATTCTGGAGGAGATATGGACCCGGAGGCTTAAACGTTTGTAGATACATAGGTGGTTCCGATGTGTTGATCTCTGAATCGTTGATTGAGTTGTATTTTATGTTGTAATAACTGGACAGGTGTTTTTAACTGTCTAGTATGTGATGTATAATCTATGTAACTCTGATAGATGTTGTATACTATGTAATATTTATGTGATTAATATAATTTATTCATTCCGCTATTGAGATTCTGATGTTGTTTTGTTCTTCTTCTCTATCTTTTCTCTTTTCTAGCCCTTTCTTTCTTAAAGATGATGCGTCTTTCTATGGAGAGAAAGGCGGGCCGTCTCAGTATCGCAGTTCTATTCTCGTATGGTTGTGTATGTTTTTTTATTACCGAGTTGTTCCAAAGAAGTTAGTGAAAATTAGTATGCGTTAGTCTAATTGTTATTTTCCCTGTTATGATATTCAAATATATTAAACTTGGAAAATGGAGTCAAAATAAAAAAAATTATATTTATAATTTATTTCTTTAATGTAGTAGGAACATATTCTTATTATGTTCTTTACAATGTTAAGTTTCATATCTTTGGTGCATCTTAAATATTCTTAAGTTCACTACATTTTATTTGTAATTAAGCCGATGAAATTCATAGTCATACTTGAATATCTGTAAAATATATAAACGTAAAATCTTTTAAATTTTGTTCCTTCTATCTTAAAAGGTCATAACTACACTTTAATTTAAAGTTGCAGCTCATTTTAGGTATATGAAGAATGAAGGGAAGAGAAAGAGTTTTGGATTTAATTCTGTTGATTGCCAACCCTCTTGTATCATCCATACACTAGCTTTTGGGAATAATATCAATTATCCAAAATGAGTCAATAAATAACTACATAAGCACATAAGCATGTATCTAAGCTGCAAATTATGTTGTCCAATATTCATCAAATGATAATTATACTTATCAAATAAGACTAAAAACGTAAAGTGATTTGAGTACTAACTTAGTTATGCCAACTTAAGTATTTCGATGCAAAATCTATCTTATTCTACCATTCTTTTTGTTGGATTAATATTGGGTGTCAAATGTTACCTACAAATTACAGTCATGTATTATAAGATGTTACAACTTAATTGATCATCTAAATTATAACTTCTAAAGCTTTCCAAATTATAACTTTCAAAACTTCCGATGTATGGTGCATGTTTCAACACTAAAAAATCATTGCATCTTTTTACAAGGGTAGAGACAATGGCGAACTATGGCTACTGCCCTATTTGAAATTTTGCAATCATTTCACAAAAAACACTGTTTTTTAGTTTGGCCCTATCTGAAACTGGAAACTTGCCATATCTAAAACTGAAAACTTTCCCTACCCTTTTATCTTTTGCTGTCTTATGCAAATGAGATACATATCTAAGTATATATTCTACTGTTTCTTTCACTTCTCAAACATGTTACTTTATATGAAAAACATATTGCCTAATCTGAAATCATAAGCTAGCTCCGCCACTATCTTTATAAATTTTTAAAGTCTCAATGGTAAATTTTATACATAACATTATGAATGATGAAATTACACTTTTGCCCTTCATAATTGCTCGTGTGCATAGCACGGGCCACACGCTAGTTGAAGTAATGGATGAACCTTATTTATTGGAAGCCAAAAGAAGTAAGTTAAGACATTTGGGTTATTGTAGAATGTCATACTAAATATTTTGTTTTATTTGAGTAAGTAGTGGTAGGTCCATAACATCATTAATACCAGTTAATGTTGAAGAGCATCTTCCAGCAATTTGGAGCGTAATTGTTGGTTGTCTCTTTTTGGGTAATGAAAATGCATATTATATGATATGAGATATGTTCTGATTTTATTACTTTGTTGATTTTATGGATGAGTTTTGACTGCTATATACTGGAAAATAATATAAATAAATAAAATATCATAAGGCTAGCGATGAAATATAATATAAGGCTGGAAGTTTAGAAATAAATTAGGAAATTAATTAAATTAGAAACCAAAAATAAAGAATACTTAAATCCTAAAAACTTTAAAATTTTGGAAAAAGTAAATATTAGAAAGCAAAGGACAGAGAATGGCTATTGCAAAACCACGAGTCATTATCCTTGTACCTTAAAAATTAAAATTTATAAATATGCTTGTGTGCTATTTGTTGTTTTGAAATAAAAGACAAGATTTTCAAAATCTAAAGTCAACTATGCAATCATATGGTCAATCATATGCATTAAATCACTGACTGAATCCCTATCACCTTAAGACATGGCTTGATTTCTTTTAAAGATGTAAAGACAAATGCTTTTAGAAAACAAGGTTTACTTGCTTTTGAAAAAACTTTAATTTTCACACTATTTTACAAATTTGATTGAAAGGAAAAAAAATAACAGAAAATGATAAATTTTCTAATTTTCAAGTGCCACATGCTTAGCGTAGGGAGGGTCAACGTGCTAGTGAACATGAATTCTACTGTTCAATAAGAGTGACCGTACAGAAATCATATATAATAACAAAGGAAAATATCGGTTTAATTTTGTAATTTCTATTTCCATACATTGTTAATAGTAAACAAAACTTGTCTTAAAAAATAATTACATTTTAGAATTTAAAAATAAACCTCCTCATTGGAATTATACTTGGAAAAATTGGAAAGGATTTGAGGGTAAAAGAGAAGGTTCCAAAGTACAATGGAATTAGCATCCAAAAGAAGGGTAGAAATATAAAATTCTCCATCTATATTCCTTTCAGGCACAAGGGTGTAGATTGAGGAAAATTGTATTTTCAAATGTTTGGATGTTATAAATGGTGTATTAGATGGTAGGTATTAGATGTAAAATTGGTTGAATCATGCTCCTGTTCGTAGGAGTGTGAAATTTTCTGTGTGAAGTCAAAGATTTTTTATTTTTCAAAACTTTCATACATATAGAACTGCCAGTATATATCGGTTGTTTGCATCATATTTTAAAAATTGCTTCGAAGAATGTATTTTTATAGAAGGTGTCGATTAAGAGTTATTGAGCATACATATTAAATATGTTTTGATATACCATGCACTTGTATGATTGGCTCAAAACTGGTTGTACACTAATTGGTTGGATGGTTTAGAATGGTTACACGTTATGTTACATGATTCAATCCCTAAGAAATTTTGAGGACGAAATTATTTTAAGGGGGAGAGAATGTAACATTGCGTAAATTAAACAGTAGTTAATTAAATATAATTAATAAATAATTATTAATTCTTAATGTGTTCACGATGATTTTTTGAGCAATTTTCATACATAAAGTTTTACGATTGGAGTTCAAACAAAGTAGTTAAGCATTTAAAGTTTTCTGATCAAAAATAACTAAAAAGGAATTATGAAAATAAATAATAATTAATGCGTGGACCCAATCGGTCGACACCAGTGCACGACTGATCGACTGCCACCTTCGATCGGTCAATTGGTCAACCTAAGGCTAGCATGCCCTGTACCTCGACCTAACAGACAAGATTTAGTAAATACTAATCTAACAAATAGAATTGATTCCAGTCCCTATAAAAATAGGTCTAGCCCCTCAGTTTTCTTCTCATATTTTCTGAATAGAGCAGCGGAGTTCAGCCATTTTCTCTTCTCCATTATTTTTAGACATTATAAAAATACTATATTATGTATATGTATGTATGTACGAATGTATGTATGTGTATTGAAGAAGGGTGGAAAATAAATGAGAATAAGAGAATGAGCAAATCAATCTACGATAAGGAGCTATAATTATAAATCTATATTCCACTTAACTCAAATCTCCTCTCAGATACGTAATTCTAATGGATTAGATATATTTTATACATATTTTGGGATGTAAAGGAAAATGAAGTCACTTAAAGAAATGAATTCAGATTTGAAAGATTTGAAAAGCTAGAAATGTAAGTGGAAAATTATATGATTTATATATAATACTGAAATTTATATCGCTGAATTTTATTTAATTATCATGCCTATGTAAGATCCGTTAAATTATAGGCTTAAAATGAATATATTTAATTGAAATCTCACCTACATATTTGATAAGTTTTGTGATTGTGATGGAATGACATATACACCCTAATTTGAAAATTTTAGAAATTAGTCCCTTAAAATGTTAATATAGATGTTGATGAGATTGTGAAGTTTATTCTATTAATTAGGTTAAAATTTATTTAGTATTTATTTGGATTTCTCTAATTTGACTTGGAATGTAAATTTAGATGTTTTAATTTATTCAGAGTGTTGAAGGTATAATTCAATTGTATCTATTTCCATGAAAATGTGGCAGTTGGAATAATAAGGAATATACCAAAATGAAAGAGATGTGTAAAGTATGACTATTCTTCTCCATGGTTTACACTTTCTATTTGAATAGAAATAAAAAGAGATAACTCCTTATAATTCGAAATGGAGCAAAAGTCTCACTTTTACGTAGTTTATGGAAGTTATAACAGTAATAAACTCCTTTTAGGAAGGATAGCTCCAATACATTAAAATGTGGAACGAATGTTCTTTGTAGAATGTATATATAAGTGTACATTCTGAAATTTCTAAATGTAGGAATTAACGAGTTAAAGATATATATTTATACACACACACATACATATGCAGATATAACCACTCCTACTAATTAAAAATATAAATATACATATAACAACAAATAAAGTGGAATAAATAAATATATGTTGATTCTCGTATTAATTGCAATTAAATTTTTAAATATTGGTTAGTAATAAATAAAAGGGTTAGGAGGTTGCAGTGAAAAAGGGGTAATAACTCCAATACTAATAAATAACGATTGCAACATTAATGGGTAATAATGCTTAAATAATGGAAGATTAGAGAAACGAACGGGGCCATAAATGTGTTTGATGGATTGATTACAAAATTTAACATGACATTTATAAAGAAACTAGATAAGAAAAATAAGTTAGATTTGAAATGAGTGATAAATATAATTAATGATCGTCCAATTGGAATAATAATGACCATTTATTAAGGACAATTAATTGGAGGTAAAGAAATAAGTAGCATTTAAGTGATATAAAAAGAAAAAGAAGAATATAAGAAACAAGTGTTTAACATAGGAATAAATTCGTGGCAAATAAATAAATGAATACTAATAAATAAACATAGGATGCAACATAATTTCCCTAGTGGAAATTATATGGATCAATAATACATTTATGACGAGCATGAATTAGTGGACCTAGCCTAATTTTCAGGTTTATTAGCAATGACTTGATTCAGTATAGTTGGGATGCGAGGTTGGTGGAGTTACACAATGGAAGTCTGCCCTTCGCCTAGAGGCTGCCAGTAGTTGTGTATAATTACTACTGATGTAGGGCATCTCCAACTATAGGACCCATGGGAAGGGATATACTTTGTGTTTAGGTTTGTGAAAAATATACCAAGGGTTAGTCTTGGATTTGAAGCATTAAATGGCTCAGTATCTATAGAGATGTCAAGGGGTTTACTTCGGGTTGAGGTATTAAATGGTCACTAGGTCTGACTTCTTCCCACATAAGAAGTCTCGAACAACATACAATAGTGCCTAACAAGGAAATGGGATATGCTTCATTTCCAAAATAGAGGTATTAGGTAATTGGAATGGGAATTTTCCTTGAGTAGTATTAGACAAGTCTAAATGGGATTTCTGATGTGGGAGGTCGACGGGATGTGTCACTGTTGTTGATAGGTCGGTATTTTAAACTAAGGCTGACATATAGGCTTTGACTCCATCTATTCTTAGCAGCCATTAGTAAAGACTTGGGCAGCTTCCTGACAGATTTCGCTTCCTACTAGTATAGAATCCACATGGGATACGCAAAGACCCTAAAGTCTAACTAGTTGTTTGTTTGTCGGAGGTGTACTAGCTTAGTTAACCCTTAGATAAGTTTTTGAGATGCGTTAGCAATACAACTAATTAAATTATAAAGCCATATTTAGGGTTCATCGGCATTCATAGTTAGGGCTCATTGACTGGCGATTACATTACGGAGGGTCTGCTTTGAGATTGAGGTATTATATGGCCGTTGAGTTTGCCTCCTCTCTATTTATGAAGTACTAAGTGGCTGAGGTTTCATTTTTGGGTAGTACAATGCCTATATATATAGGCATATATATATAGTTATACCTCGAAGAATGTTGGATATATCGTACGCTTATATGGAATTTAATGGATAAACCATGAATAATAATCATAATACTTAAATAGAAATCAGTCGACATAAAATAGTGTTATGGATAAAACATGTAATTTTCCAGTCACCAAACATTGTTCTGACCCCCTCTTTATTACAACGCATATGATAGATTTAGAGGGACAAGCTACTGAAGCAAGATTAGAATGGTGAATGAAGAGAACTTCTCATTCATGCTCGGCACCGACAAGGAAACTTGATATCCAAGGAATAGTATCGATTCCAAGGTAGTAGCCTTAGTTGGTATATATATTTTATTTTGTTTTATTATTACGATGTGACTTCACTCTTTGATATACTTATTTAGTACAGGTTAGCAACACCAACGATCCATATCCTATGGAATGAGGTTCGGTTTAGTCAAAATTTAGGCCCATTAATGTCCAAGTTGTTACAGAAGGGGTCTCTTAGGTTGTTTCCATAGGAGGAATTATAGGTTGTGAACTAAACATGTTCGGGTTTAGATGAATTTGATTGAGAAGATTACCAAACTATTATGCAAAGTTAGTTGTGTAAGCAATTGATTTTGTTGTGGAGTAAGGAACTGTGTTGATGTAACCTATGAAACTTCAGACCTCGATAGTGTAGCATCCTCCATTTTGAGGCCCGAAACTAAGTGCTACAGATGCTGAAGTCATCTATATTATTAATTTCTAATGATAAAATGCGGTATGTTAATTGTATCAACAACATAAGAAGCATAAGAATATGAAATATTTTAAGCACAACTTCAAAGAAAACTTTCACATTTCATTTTAAAGATAATAATCTATATTCGTTACATAATCCTAGAAGTTGCCTAGGTTCAGATAAAATATAATTATTACAATATACCCTACGAGGGACATATGAAGATGCCCCTTGGTTGATTAGAGTTACAAATAGATAGTTATAACATCTGTCTTTACATACACTTCAACAAAATAACTTCAACACAGTGGGTTAATAATATAGGGAAACTCCTATCTAGCTAGCTTTGTCTCCTATACGTCTCCAAAAGCTTTATTTGCCCAAACCTACTTAACCTGTAAACCCTTACTCTCAGCCTACTCAAATAAAATTTTGAGCATTTGAGAGTTTAAGAGAAAAAAATAAACTTCAAGTCGGATAAGAAGCCTGGTGTGAATAGTAATATACCATCTCAGTTTATTGATATCTAGTGAGACTATGCCATCGAGTGGAAGGGGTATTCCATTCACTAATATCTCTTTTAAAATATACTTTTGCAGAATAAAATCCTGCAACAACAATGGTTAGGTAGATGATACTCTTGTGCATGCATGGTACGTAGGCAATCATGACTGTTTGTCAAATCCATGGACTATCCATCCTAATGTTTAGTTTTCACAGGGTAACTACCGACCTACATGGCTAACTTAGGCCTATAAGATACATCAAATTTCCTAACCGACTGTTAGAAGAAAACTGGAAAGTCTGTCCATATATGCTTATCCTATTGTGTACTTGACTATAAGTCCATCTCATAGTTTTGCTAAGCTTACTATGAACCTAAAGGTTTTGCAGGCCAACCTATCTTATCCTTATGTACTACTTTTTATGCGTAAACCTAATTTTAGTCTTTCCCTTGACAAAGTCTTACACACGAAAATTTTGGACTTATATCAGCTATGGGCTAACAGCTGAAGTATAGGACACTATCATACATTAGTTCCATCTGGTTTTCTAATCTAAGTCAAATTTATCTTATCATAATTTATCCAAAAGTGACAAGAGTAATCATTCTTCAATAAAACTTTGGGCTAAATACCTTGTTTATTTCCTTGAATTCAATTTCTTTATAATTGATTTAACCCTCGAAATCATATCTAAAACAAGGAAAATTATGGCCCTTTATTTTACCACCAAAATATTATGCCAAGATATACATACATACATATATGCATATATGTATACATATACATACATACATACATACTCACATACATACATACATACATACATACATATATATATATATATATATATGCTTTTATGAAACAGAATTGATGAATCTTGAAATCACTTAGTAGTTATCTTACTTCAAAACATAGGCTATCTAGCAAAATTTAATAAAACTATTAAATGATTAAGGTCGTCGTCAATCTCGCCAATAGGATCATTGCCCTCTTCAATACAAAAATATGTTGTAGTCTTTGACTTGCAAAATACATGATTATATAGTCGAACCTAACTACTTCGTATAACATATTATAAAATCTTAGAAGGTACTCTATGACATTGACGAGTTTCGACATCAATGCCTTAAAGAAAACAGTTGCATCATTAGGGTCAAAGTGATAATAGGCGGCATCCTAGTCTTCTTCTAAAACATGTTAAAAGATTAAAAACGGTAACCATTTAGAGTCGAAGTGATAAAACCCAACATCGTTGCCTTTTGGAATCATTATCAAAATACGCGGCTCCATTATTGCCCCTATAAGTCACTTCGAAAAAGGGTTGGCAATGTTATACACATGCAGCACCATGCCCCTTTTATATAAAATGCGGTGTTAAGGTCAACGCCTATATTTGAAAACACGTGGCGTCACTCTTGTCGAAGTCCATGACGTCGACTTCGATGCTGTGGTTTCTACTTCAACCAAGCCGATCCATTCCATATCAACCATAGTCGATATCCTATGCTTCGCATCTGATTGACGTCGAAGAGACATGAAGGCGGCACAACGCAGCGCAGTATCATCTACCTTCACGTAACAAAGCCGTAAATAATAAGAAAAGATTTTTATTGCTAATAAAAGTAATTTCTTTTCACCAACTCAAAATGTTTGTCAAATTCTTATTGGTTAACAAAGATTTTACCAATTTTCTTTTCCAGAAATCTGCACTAGAGTAGGTTTAGCGATTCCAAAATCATTTTCAAACCCTACATTTTGTATTAATATTTTAATATAATAATTAAGCTTTTCTAGCTCAAATAATTCATAATAAATCATAAACACTTGGGAAAAATCCCCAAAAATCATATTAAGTTGGATTTATTATTCTCTTTAACATATAAAAATTTCGGGGCCAAATTAATTATTTTTACTAATTAAAACCTGAAATAACCAATTTTATTCCCTTGAGAAAATCATAAAATATTCATACTTTATCAGAAAATTATGAAATTTAAAACCCACTTCTAAATATTGTTTCTAATAATCATATCAAAATTTCAAGTCATTTGGGTATCATATAATAGGCTTTACAACTTAAACATATCAATAAATCCATAATAAATCACATAAATTCATCAAATAACATATATTCATTCAATCATTTACAACATCGCCTAATAAAATCAAAAGATTTAGGTTTTCACTTAAAATCGAAAATAATAATTAAAACTTGAAATGCATAACTATTATTGACCTTGAATGGTTTATAAGATTGAGATTTGTATTTGATTTGATTCCTCTAAGCTTTAATCTTTCTTCCTACCTTTCTTCTTCCTCTTTGCTTTTAGTGATGGCCGGCCTTACTTTGTAATTTTCGTTTTTATGAGTAAAGTGAGGGAGGAAAGGAGAATGGGAATTATACCCTTTTCCTATTTTTCCCTCCTCATATATCCTCCTTCTTATTAATGTTCTAATTAATTTCATTAGTTAATTAAGGCTTGACCCATACAAATTATCAAATCTCAATCTCCTTACCATTCTACATTATTTTATTTTATTTATGTAATTATATCCTAAATAGTGTTAATCAAATTAGGGTTATTACAGAGTCCCTTTCTTAGAATTTCATCCTTGAAATTACAAAAAGATTTATATATCAAACATATAAGCATAATTGTAAAACATATCATCAAACAATTCAGGATAAGTGTCCCTAATCATGTTCTTTGTCTCCCAACTACGGTCTCTCTCATCGCCACTCTACTGGAACTTTATTAATCCAACTGTCTTATTTCTTAGCCTTTTCTCATCCTTTGCGACAGTATGAACTGGTCTAACTATGGTCATGTCCTATTCCACTATTAAGTCATCCGATGCAGTCAGAGTGATAGTTGTTTCTGGAACTCGAGCACACTTAGATGGGAAATATGAAAAACATCATGGACTC
Source organism: Allium cepa (assembly GCA_030765085.1). Lineage (NCBI taxonomy): Eukaryota > Viridiplantae > Streptophyta > Magnoliopsida > Asparagales > Amaryllidaceae > Allium > Allium cepa. The sequence goes on along the minus strand of CM060934.1, from coordinate 537,158,551 downwards.
CTGCCACACTACACAGTAACTCTACCATGTAAGCAAGTTTCTCGATCCTTTCTATAATATGAAATGGTCTAACAAACCTAGGTGCCAATTTCCTTGATTTCCCAAATCTTATTACACCCTTCATCGATGATACTTTGACGAAAACATGATATCCAACTGAGAACTCTAAGTCCACTCGTCTCTTATCTTCATAACGTTCTGCCTAGACTGAGCTTCGTTCATTCTAGCTCGAATCAACTCAATCTTTTCTATGGCTTCTCTCACTAAATCTAGACCAAGAACTAACCTATCTCCAGTCTCTATCCAACATACGGGTGATGTACATTGCCTTCCATATAAAGCTTCGAAGGTGCCATCCCTATACTAGTCTGATGACTATTATTATAAGAAAACCCGACTAAGTGTAGATAATCTTCCCATGATCCTTCAAAACCTAGCACACAAGCTCTTAACAAATCCTCTAAGACTTTATTGACTCTTTCTATTTGCCTATTGGTTTGTGGATCGTAGGCGATACTCGTCTTGAGTTTGGTACCCAAAATGTTTTGTAGACTCTTCCCAAATTTCCTAGAAAATAAAGAATCTCTATCACTAAGTATACTGCTAGGAATTCCATGTCGTTTAACTATATTCCTCATGCATAACTTAGCTAAAACAAATGCCATCCTCGTTGACTTAACGGGAATAAAGTGTGCACTCTTAGTCAATCTATCTACCATGATCTAGATACTTTCATTTCCCCTATTTGACCTTGGATACCCGTCTATGAAATCCATAGATATAGAATCTTATTTCCGTATTGGTATGTCTAAAGGCTGAAGCAATCCACTAGGCTTCTGATGTTTGGTTTTTACTTGTTGGAAATTCAAATATTATTTTACCCATAAGCCTGCATCTCTTTTCATACCCTCCTAAAAGAAACTTCTCCTCATATCCTGATATTTCTTAGTCCCTCCAAGGTGAATAGTAAACTTAATCAATGACGCTCCCTAAGGACTTCTTTCCTTAGGTCTCCTATATCTGGAATGCATAGTTACCCCTTCTTTCTCAACCATCCATTTTGGTCAAGATGAAAGTCCTTCAAATCATCAGTCTTAGTTCCACCTTCCAATCTTCTAATTCTTTCAACTAGCAGTGGGTCATCTCTTTGCTTAAAAGAAATTCCATCAATCAATAGTGGTCGAACTTTTAAGCTAGATAATGTTGCGGTACTCTGACTGAAATTGATCTTAACCGCAAACTACAGGTATTTAATACTTCCAAATATTTCCACTTTTAGATCAATGCTAACATTGCACTCCGATGTCTCCTACTAAACGCATCGACAACTTTGTTTCTTTTTCCTAGCATGTGCTCAACTCCAAAATCATAAGCAGTTAAAAACTCCAACTATTTATGTGTCTCATATTCAACTCCTTTTGAGATAATAAGTATCTTGGCAACTTATGGTCCGTATATAACTCAATTCGTTCTCCTAAAAGATAGCATCTCTACACCTTTAAAGCAAATATTACGGTAGACAACTCTATGTCATGAGTCGGGTATCCATCTTCATAAGGTCTGAGATGTCGAGAAGCACAAGTAATCACTTTACCCCTCTATATTAACGCAACTTCTAATCTGGTTCCGCACACATCGGTATATCCCACTAAGTCTGGATTTCCGTCTGGAACAACTAACACGGGTTCATCGATCGATAAATGTTTCAGCTTCTAGAATGCCTCCTCACATTTATTAGTTCAAACATATTTCACATCCTTCCTTGTTAACTTAGTCATTGGTGCTGCTATACGATAAAAATCCTTGATGAATCTCCGGTAATAGGCAGCTAATCCAAGAAAACTCTTTATCTTAGTCGTTGTCTCGAGTCTCTTCCAATTATTTACAACCTCTTTCTTCGCTGGATCCATAGACAACCCATTTTCCAAAACTACATGATCAAAGAAATTTACTTCTTTCTTCCAAAAATGATATTTTGAAAAAATTTCCTTCAGCTGATGCTTTCTTAATGTCTCAAGCACTATTCTAAGGTAAGTCTCACGGTCCTGCTCATTCCAAGAATATACACCGAATATCATCTATAAACACTAAAACGAATCTATCCAAAAACTCTTGGAAGATTCGATTCATCAAACTCACAAAGAGAGCAGACGCATTAGTTAGCCCGAATGGTATTACTAACCACTCATACGAACCATATCTTGTTTGAAATGCTGTTAAAGGAATGCTATCCTCCCTTACACTTGATTGATGTAACCACGTCGCCAAATCTAACTGAGAAAATACTTTGGCTCCACTCAATTAATAAATCATGGATTCTCGACAAAGGATATTGGTTTTTTATCATCTTTTCATTCAACTTGCGACAATCAATAAACATCCTTAATGACCCATCCAGTTTCGTCATAAATGCCGCAGTCGCTCACCAAGGCGAACTGCTTGGTTTAATAAAAAAATCCTTCCAAGTCCACCAGCCGCACCTTTAACTCCTTCATCACAGTAGGTATCATTCTGCTAGGCGGTCTACTTATGGGTTCAGCTCCAGGTACAAGATCTACTCCAAACTCAATAGCTCGTTTCGAAGGCAGTTCTATAATAGGCTCAAAGACATCTGCAAATTCTCTAACTATGAAAATCTGATTCAACTCGTCATCCTCCTCCATCGCACCTAATAAAGCACAAACATCCCAACTTGGATCCTCTATTGAGTATACAATTCAGTCACTACTATTAGGATGTCTTAGTGATATTTTTCTATCGTGGAAAAATAACCTAGCATCATACTTATTCAACCAGTCCACACCCAAAATAATCCCAAAGCCTTTGAAATCAAACACATGAAAATTAGACGCAAATATATGACCTAATAATTCAACCTTTAAGTGGTCACATCTCATCCTTAGAGTTGCATATCCTCCTATCAGATTCGCAAACCTGAAGGAAGCAATTAGGTATGAGGGTTCTAGGCTATCTAGACAATGAGATATAAAAGAGTGTGACACACCAGCATCAGATAGTACTCTAACTGGTATACCATGAATCAAAAGCATAACTCCCATCAAAGTTTTTCTTTTCTCTTCAGCTATTGGTCTCGAGGTAGCCAGTTCAAAAGCAATTACTTTTCCTATTTCTACATTTGCCACTTTCGTACATTTGTTCTTGTAATGTCCCACTTGGTCATACTTAAAGCACTTAATGTTCTTCTTTACAACAACTTTCTTTCCCTGACCCGTTTGGCATTTACGAGCATAATGCGCCTTCTTGTAACACTTGTAACACACAACCTCAGACTTCCCTTTCTTGGAAGCTACACCCTTTTGAACTCGCTTTTTATAAAAGAACTTTCTCTTCTAATTTTGTCCATCTTAATTCTTTACCGGTTTGTTATTACTGAACAAAGTAATAGCTCTTCATTTCTCAAACCATCTCCATGACTATATCACATGGATTCCTGAGATGCGGTAAAGTTGACCTAGCGAGTTAGGTCTTAATCCACAGATGAACTTCTCATTCCTTTTGATCACTATATTCACGGTTGCATACCCATATCGAGACAGCTCCTCAAATCTGGTTGCGTACTCAAGTATCATCATATCACCTTGCACCAACGAAGAAAACTTTCTTAACAGAGTTGACTTAACAATCTCAGACATAAATCTTTCTTCAAACCTTCTTCTAAACTTAGCTGATGTCAAAGTTTCCTCTGCTACTCCAACAGTGACACTATTCCACAAGTACAATGTAGCTCTATGCAATTTCCTAGATGCTACTCTCCTCTTTTGCTCATCATTTAATTCAAGATCAACAAAAATCCTCTCACAAAGAAGCAACCAATTCCCTACTTCAATTGAATCCTTCATTCCAATAAAGGGTTTCCATTCAATCCTTACATAGTCTCAACTCAAAACAGCATAATTGTTGGCAACTGGAACTTCTTGATTAGCTCCTCCAGCGTTTTCACCAACTAATCTAGTAGCACCTCCTTATTGCATCACATTGACAAAGAATTGACATATTGCTCTCATATTAATTGGTGGTGTTCCAGCACCTACATTAGTAGCTGTTTGTCGACCCAGGATTCTTCTAGTTTTGGGCCTGACATGTCCATCAATGGTGGTTCTTTCTCCATCGAGATTCACTCTTTCTTTTCATGCCTCCATATCTTACTTTCTTAAATTTGCATTTGAACCTTTTAAGATATGGAAGAACAGTCTAAGAGAGAGGGAGAATAGAGATAAAGCGCATACTTATATATAGAAAATACAAGTACGTTACTACAATGTTATCTCATATCCCAATCTTATTCCCTGATTCATTTGGATTATGTTTTCAAAATAATTTTATATTCAAATTTCTTTTAGTTTGTACACAAACCTATGCTCTGATACCACGTTGTAACATCCCGCATTTTAAGGCCCGAAACTAAGCACTACGGATGCTGTAGTCATCTATAGTATTAACTTTTGGTGACAAAATGCGGTAATGTTAATTATATCAATAACATCATAAGCACAAGAATATGAAATATTTTAATATAATTTCAAAGAAAAATTTCACATTTCATTTCATAGATAATATTCCATATTCGTTACATAATCCCAGACATTGCCTGGGTTTAGATAAAATATAATTATTATAAAATACTCTAAGAGTGATATATGAAGATGTCCCCTTGGTTGATCAGAGTTACTAATAGACAGTGATAGCATCTATCTTTACATACACTTCAATGAAATGACTTCAACCAACGAATTAATGATATAGGTAGACTCCTACATAGCTTGCCTTGCCTCCTGCACCTCTCCGGAATATTTATTCGTTAAAACCTACTTAACCTGTAAACCCTTACTCTTAACCTACTCAAATCAAATTTGAGCACCTGAGCGTTCAAGGGGAAAACATAAACTTCGATTTAGACAAAAAATCTGGTGTGGACAATAATATGCCATCTTGGTTTATAGATATCCAGTGCGACCACGCTGTTGAGCGGAGCGGGTTTTACCCTCACTAATATCTCTTTTAAAATGTATCTTTTTCAAAAATAATCCTACAACCACATTGGTTAAATAAATGATATAAATGGTCATGTGCATGCATGTTATATGGGTAATCATGACTATCCATCAAATCTATAGATAATCCGTCTCATGTTTAGTTTCTACAAGGTAACTACCGATCTACATGGTTGACTTGGGCCTACCAGATATACGAAATTTCCTAACTGACCATTAAAAGAAAACTGGATGGTCTATCCAAATACACTTATCCTAGTGTTTACCTGACTATATGTCATCTCATAATTTTGCTAGGCTTACTATGAACATAAAGGTTTTGCAAGCCAATCTATAACTCATCTTATCTCTATGTATTCCTCTATGTGCATAAACCTACTTTTAGTCTTACCCTAGACAAAGCCCTACGCGCTGGAATTTTGGACTTATATCAGCTAGGGGCTAATAGCTGAAGTATAGAACGCTACCTACACCAATCCCATTTAGTTTTCTAATCTTCGAGTCAAATTTATTTTATCATAATTTATCCAAAAGCTAAAGAGTAATCATTATTTAGTAAAACTCTAGGCTAAATACTCTTTTCTATTTCCTTGAAATTTATTTCTTTATAAATGATTTAACCCTTGAAATCACATTTAAAACAAGGAAAATTATGGCCCTTTACTTTACCCCAAAATATTGTGCCAAGATATATATATATATATATATATATATATATTCTTTTATAAAACAGTATTAAAGAATCTCGGAATCACTTGGAATTTATCTCACTTCGAAACATAGGCTATATAGCCAAATTTAATAAAATTATTAAATGGTTAAGGTCGTCATCAATCTCACCATAGGGTCATTGCCCCTTTTTAATACAAAAATATGTATCTTTGATTTACAAAATACAAGGTTATATAGTCGAAGTTAACTACTTCATATAACATATTATAAAATCTTAGAGAATACTTAACGACATTGATGAGTTTCGACATCAATGCCTTAAAGAAAATAACAGCATCATTAGGGTGGAAATGATAACAAGCGGCAATCTAGCATTCTTCGAAAATAGGTTACAAAGATTAACAACAACAACCATTTAAGGACGAAGTGATGAAACATGGCATCGTTGTCTTTCGGAGTCGTTATCAAAATGCACGTCTTCATTGTTGCCGCTATAAGTTACTTCGAAAACAATAGGGTTGGCGACGTTATACACATGTGGCACCATGCCCCTTTTATTTAAAACGTGACATCAAGGTCAACGTCTATATTTGAAAACACATGGCATCACCTTCGTCGAAGTCTATGATGTCGACTTCGATGTTGTGGTTCCAAATTCAACCAAGCCGATCCATTCCATATCAACCATAGTTGATATCTAATGTATCGCACCCGATTGACATCAAAGACCATGGAGCCGGCACGATGAAGCGCGACATCGTCTACCTCAGCGTGACAAAGTCGTAAATAATATGAAAACTGTTTTATTGCTAATAAAAGTAATTTCTTTTCACCAACTCCAAATATATTCTTAATAGTTAACAAAAAAATTACCAATTTTCTTTTGCAGAAATCTGCACTAGAGCGGGTTTAGCAATTCCAAAATCATTTTCAAACCTTACATTTTATATTAATATTTTAATATAATAACTAAGTTTTTATAGCTCAAATAATAATTCATAATAAATCATAAACACTTGGGAAAAATCCTCAAAAATCACGTTAAATCAGATTTATCATTTTATTTAGCATATAAAAATTTCAATGCCAAAAAATTTAATTATTTTTTTCACTAATTAAAACCCAAAATAATCAATTTTCTTCCCTTGAGAAAATCATAAAATATTCATACATTATACGAAAATTATGAAATTTAAAACTCACTTCTAAAATAATGTGTTTAACATTATATCAAAATTTCAAGTCATTTAGATATAATATGATAAGTTTTCCAACTTAAACATATCAATGAATTCTATAATAAATCATATAAATTAATCAAATGGCATATATTCATTCAATCATTTAGAACATGACATAATAACATTAAAAGATTCAGGCTTTCACTTAAAACGAAAAAACAAAATTAAAACTTGAGATGCTTAACTATTATTCTCCTTGAATGGTTTAAAAACGTTGAGATTTGTATTTGATTTAATTCCCATAAGCTTTGATCTTTCATCTTAGCTTTCTTGTTCCTCTTTGCACTTAGTGATGGTTGGCCTTAGTTTCTAATTTTCATTTTTACGGATAAATTATGGGTGGAAATGGTAACATCCCCCACTTGGAGGCCCAAACTAACGACTGCGGACGTTGTAGTCATTCATAGTTATTAATCCTCGACGACCAAATACGGTAACGTTAGATACATTGATATAACAGAAACATATGGATACGGAAATTTTTTAAAATCAACAAACAACTTTCTCATTCCATTTCAAAGCATTTCAAAATTCATTACATAATCCTAATACGCGAACCGTTTAGAGAAATTTTAATTATTACAACATACGCCAAGAGCGACATATGAAGATCCCCCCTTGGATGATTAGAGTATATAACTAGGAAATTAAACATCTTTTCCTTTAAAACAAAACATGGAGAAATAAAAATAGAAAAGAATTCTAGATAGCTATCATGCCTTTGCACGTCTCTAGAAGCTTATTTGTTTAAAGAGATATCTGAAAACCTCAACTCTCAAACTACTCAAAATCAAATTGAGCACCCGAGAGTTTAAGGAAAAAACCTAAACTTCGAGTCAGACATAAAGCCTGATATGAATAATAATCTACCACCTCAAACCATTAGATATCAAGTGAGATCACGTCGCTTAGCAAAATGATTTTTCCCCGCATTAGTATCCTAAAACTTTATAAAACAATATACTATGCTTCTGCATCCATAATGGTTAAAACATAACAATTCAAAATATTATGGTGATATGCAAAACAAGTAAATCAATTTTGTATTACCCATCCCTATTCATTTTAATATCGGTCCCAATTATAGTTTCTAGGTTCACTATTAACCTAATACTTTTCATTGGCTAACTACTAACTTGTTTAACCTTTATGGACTCCTTTTCCAGTTTTATAGTTTGCATGTGATCACTAAGAACCTATTGGCCCCTGCTAATAGCTTCATTATTTCATGGGTTCTCCGTAACCTATTGGTATCTCCAATAACTTCCCTCTTATCCTAGTTTTCATGGGTTGACTAGGAACCTGTTGACATCTGTCAATAACTTAATCCGGATATAATTTTCATGGGTTCACTACTAACATACTGGCCCTCGCCAATAACTCAATCTACTCATAGTTTTTATGGGTTTACTATGAACCCATTAGCTTTTGCCAATAACTTTCCTATACATAGTTTTCATGGGTTTACTATGATCTTGTTTACCTGACAACTTCTTTAATCAATATTTAAGCATCCTACATTCAGGTCTATCTAACCTCCTGGATGCAATTCTACTCATTTATGAGTTAATTCAATTTATATTCACTACTGGGTCAAACTAGTTGATTATTCTGCCCTTCCCTAAAATATAGTTGTAGGTCCATTACAAAGTGAATAAACGTATACATACATACATATATATATATATATATATATATATATAAAGAAGTAAACATAATAATACCAACACCGGTGGTCTAATATCCTTGAAATCAGTTTATATAAAACTAGGTTAATCCCTTTAACCTAATATTCAAGGAGAACTTCTTCAAAAACTACATACTTAAAATTAAGTCAAAACTCTTTTATTATGTCATGGTTTTCCTTTAAAATGAGATTGGGTTATTTGTCTTGAAAACTAAGTCTTTCGAAGCCCTAAAGTTTACTTTCAAAACCACTCAAAAATTTACTTCTGAAAGCGTTAAAATCTTCTTTTCAAAACTCTTGGCACATGCCTTTCGAAACACTTCGGAACCTTTCTTTCGAAACTTTTCGAATGTATTAAAGTATTACCATCAATTATAGAAGCATAGCTCCCAAATCATTTGAAACAATCTCTTTCGAAACCATTGAAACAATCTCTTTTGAAATCATTGGGTTTTTCCTTAAAATATCTTTTGGGTCAAAGTAAATACATATAAAGTACCCCTTTCAAAAATATTTACCTTTAATGAAAAATGATTGGGGAAAAACTTGATGGCTACGAAACCATCCTTTCAAAAGCTTCAAAACATTAAGTGAAACAATGAAGGATAGCATCGAAACCCCTTTTCAAAGCCATTTCCTTCGAAAACCTTGAATGCTTTGAAAGCTTTTGGATTTGGCTTATTATAGGTTTAAAACAAAGACTACCTCTCAAAAGCATTGAGGACTTCAATACCTTCGAAAGGCGTAAGATTGGCAGCAAGGTCTCAGCTAGATCGAAACCAACCTTTTTGACAAATTTGATTTATAAACAAGGAACTCATTCGAAAGCTCCACTCGGACAAAGAGTCGATAACGGATCCTAAAGTAAAGGTTTTGACTTGGTTGAAAGCATTTTTTGAAAATAATGCAGGCGCTTATCTTTGGAAAGCGAAACAAAGGGTTTGACCCCATCAAAAGCAATGGTTTCAATACTATGTCTTCCACTTTTCTCAAGTCCACTACGTACCATCATTATGATACCTTGAGCATTAGTTTCGTTTTTGGTAGGTTTTGACTTGGTCGAAGCAAAGTAATGGATCGAAAGGTGCTTCTGAAAGAGGTGGAACCCACTTTTTGGGGGTAAAAACTGATTTAATGCCAACTAACCTGCCTACTTATAACCGTTTGATTAGCTGCCATAACATTTCAAATTCTTTACATAAAAATAACTATCGCATAATTTCCGATCTAAACATGGATTAATTTAACAAATAAGTCCTTCAATTAAGCAAAACCAATAAAACAATTAAGTCCTTCATCTAAAATAATTTTATTTCCACAGCAAATTACTTAGGAAAAATCCCAAAAAATTACTAAAATTCACTTTCAATATTTTGTCTAATGTACAAAATTTCTAGACCCAATTTCTTTCTACAATAACCAAAATAGATTTTTAAACCCAATTCATTCAAAATTTCTTTGAAAATTCATATTAAATTATCCATGGCTTGGAAAATTACAAAAATTGAAACCCATCTCTAAAATCATATTTTACATGGCATAAAATTTTCTTGTGTCATTCAAAATCAATTGTAATCAGTTTTGACCTCGAAACCGTATAAATATTTTATCAAATAATCTTATTTCAGTTTAATGTCACATAAATTCAAGCATATCATCACGAAAATCATCATTATTATGGATTCAATCTTAAACTCGAAAATCAGGTAATCATAAAACAAAATAAAGATGATCTAGATTATTATTCACCTTGATTAGGATAAGGAATTTGAGATTTGATTGAAATTAATCCTTCATGCTTTAATTGCTTAGCTCTTGATTAATTTTTCCCCTTCCTAGTAATGTTGGCTCATCTTATATTTTCATTTTTGTGAAATGGAAATGAACGTGGATAGATGATAAAGCCATTAATATATAAGGGTGCAACTATTTCTGATTAAGCCCTTTTGTAAATTAAATAGCGTATAAGCCATTCTTAAGCCCACTTAAAAAATTAAGCATGGCCCATAATTTATTTTCAAATCTCAATCTGCTTATCACTCTAATTATTTATATTATTCTATTTAATTTCTAATTAAATCTCCTAAATAATGTTATCAAAAATTAAGGGTGTTACAGGGTCCCTTCCTTAAAGAAATTCATCCTGATATTCAGTAAGGGCTAAACACTAAACATAGCAATCATCTGTAACTATTCCTAACAACCATACTAGCCTACCTGACTAGCAACTATCTATATAAAGCTGATATAGACATACCCTCAAAGTAGATGAGGATTAAGTATCTCTAATCCTATTTTCTGTCTTCCAAGTACAGTCTTTCTTGTTGTCACTCCATTGAACTTTCACCAACTTGATTGTTTTATTCCTCAATCTTATCTCATCTCTCGCTACAAATCGAACTGGTTGTCTAAGAAAAGACAAATTTGGCTCTACTATCAAATCTTCAACCTTGTCAGAGGAATAATAGTTTCTGGATCATGCACATACTTGCGAAGATGAGACATATAAAACACATCATAGACACTTGACAAACTACTCGCCAACTCTCCTCTATATGCGAACTTTCCAATCTTCTCTATAATTTGTAATGGGCCAACATATCTCAGTGCCAACTTCCCTGACTTTCCAAAACGTACCATACCCTTCATCGATGATACTTTAATGAAAACTTTATCTCCAACTAAGAATTCTAGGTCTTTATGCCTCTTATCTGCAGCTTCCTTCATCCTTTCTTAACTCAATCTTCTTTTTTGCCTCTCTAACTAGATATGGACCTAAGAGCAATCTATCTTCTGTCTCCAACCAATATGCTGGTGATTTGCATGGCCTTCCAGATAAAGCTTCAAAAGGTGCCATTCCTATACTATCTGATAAATATTATTATAGGAAAACTCTACTAAGTGTAGGTGATCTTCCCAAGATCCATCAAAGTCCAGTACACAAGCTCTCAATAAATCCTCGAGTACCTTATTGACTCTTTGCCTTCCTATTCATCTGAGGGTGATACATAGAACTCATCTTAAGCTTGGTACCTAATACCTACTGTATACTCTTCCAGAATTCATTAGTAAACAAAGCATCTCTATCACCGACTATACTACTAGAAATTCCATGTAGTCTAACTATGTTCTTTATGAACAACTTTGCTAAAAAAGGTGTCGTCCTGGTTGGCTTAACTGGAATTAAAGGGGCACTCTTACTCAACCTGTCTACTATGACTCATATACTTTCATTTCCCCTATTTGACCTTGGCAACCTGTCAATAAAAACCATGGACATCAGATCTCATTTCCAAACTAGAATCTAAAGGTTGAAGCAACCCACTCGGCTTCTGATGTTCAGCTTTCACTTGTTGATAGTTTCCACAAGCAAACGCCCCCTTCATGGCTTCCCAATAGAAGCTCCTCTTCATATCTTGATACATCTTGGTCACTCTAGGATGAATCGTAAACTTGAATCGATGACATTCTCCAAGAACTTCTTTACTTTAGTCCTCAACATTCGGAACACACAACTGTCCCTTCTTTCTCAACCATCCTCTTTAGTTAAGACTGAAATCCTTTAGATCAATGATCTCAGTTCTAACCTTAAGTCTTCTAATCCTCTCGACTAATACTAGATCCTCCTTCTGCTTAGAAGTAATTCTCTCGATCGACGCTGATTGATCTTCCAAACAGGACAACATAGCGGTACTTTGACTAGGACTAGCAGTCGATTAACTGCGCACTACAAGCAATCAAAGCTTCTAAATCCTTCCATTCTGCCAATATAGCTGACACCACATTCTGATGTCTTCTGCTAAGAGCATCCACTGCCCTATTTCCTTTCCCAGGAGTATACTCTATACCAAAATCATAAGCAGCTAAAAAGTCCAACCACCTCTGCTGTCTCATATTCAGCTCCTTCTGAGAGAATAAGTACCTTAAAGACTTATGATATGTGTATAGCTGAAATCTCTTGCTAAGTGATTATGCTTCCAAATCATCAATGCAAAGGTCACCGCAGCCAAATCCAAATCATGAGTAGGATATCTCAATTCATGGGTCTAAGTTTTCATTAAGCGCGGGCAATCACTTTACCTTTCTACATCAGCACTGTTCCTAATCCAGTTCCACATGCATCTGTATACACCATCAACCCTTGTTTTTCGTCTGGAACTATTAACACAGGTGCATTGATCAACAAATGCATTAACTTAAGGAACGCTTCCTCGCATTTTTCAGACCAGAAAAACTTCACATCCTTCCTGGTTAATTTAGTCAAAGCTGCCGCTACCTGCGGGAAATCCTTAATGAATCTTCGGTAATTGCCAGCAAGTCCAAGAAAACTTCTAATCGTAGTCACCATCTCTGGTCTCTTCCAATTATTAACAGCTTATACCTTATCTGGATTGACTAAAAATCTCTTCTCTGAAACGACGTGACCAAGAAATTTAACCTCTTTCTTCCAAAAATGACATTTGGAAAACTTCACCTTTAGCTGATGCTGCCTCAGCGTCTCAAGCACTACTCCAAGATGATCCTCATGCTCTCTTTCATCCTTAGAGTATACTAGAATGTCGTCTATAAACACCAACACAAACCTATCCAAATACTCTAGGAAGCCTCGGTTCATCAAATCCATGAAGAAAGCAGGTGCATTCGCTAACCCAAATGGCATTACTAACCACTCATATAAACCATACATAATCCGAAATGTTGTCAATGGAGTACTGTCCTCTGCCACTCTTAACTGATGGAAACCTATCGCCAAATCCAACTGAGAAAACACTCTGGCTCCATACAACTGATCAAATAGATCATCAATTATCGGCAATGGATACTTATTCTTAATCGTCTTCTAGTTCAACTTACGATAGTTGATGCACTTCCTCAACGATTCATCTAGTTTTTTCACGAACACCACAGCCACTCCCCAAGGCAAAATGCTTGATCTAATAAAATTCCTTCATTCTAGATCCACTAGCTACACCTTCAATTCCTTCATCTCAGTCGACGTCATCCTGTTAGGTGGTCTACTTACATGTTTAGCTCTTCGCACAAATAGTATCCGAAACTCAACAACTCGTTTCGGTGGTAGTTCTGTATCCGACTCAAAGATATCTACGAACTCTCTTGCTACTTGAACCTTACTTAACTCTTCTCCCACGTCTACAGCACTTAACAAAGCACAACTACTACGGCCAAAATTGTCCATTGAGAATATAATTCGGTTATGACTATTAGGGTGTCTTAGTGGTATCTCCTCGTCCTGGTAAAATATCCTAGCCTCATGCTTACTTAACCAATCCATACCCAAAAGGATTTCAAAATCTACGAAATCGAAAACATATAGACTGCATGCAAACTTATGACCTAATAAGTCTAGTTCTAATTGGTCATACCTCATCCCTAGAGTATCCCCTCTATTAGATTCGCAGCCCTTAAGGAAGTAATAAGGTATGCGGGTTCTAAGCATAACCTAACAACCAGATTCTGAGATATAAATGAATGTGATGCACCGATATCAAATATTATCCTAACTGGTATACTCCGAATCAAAATCATACCTTCCATCACAGTCTTTCCTTTTTCAGTTGGAGTTGGCCTAACAGATAACGGTTCAACTGCAAAAACTTTCCCTTGTCCATGGTTCTAGACACTGATTCTTATAATTCCCAATCTGGTCACAGTTGAAGCACTTCACACCTTTCTTTTTTGCAGCCTTCTTCCCCTTTCCTGATCGGCACTCATGACCATAATGAACTTTCTTATCACACTTAAAGAAAAATAAATCAGCCTTTTCCTTCTTGGAAACATCCCCTTCTGAGTTCCCTTCTTCTTAAAGAACTTCCTCTTCTTTCCTTGAGAATCCTGAGTTTCAACTGGCTTTTCTCTAGCACAAATAAAAATCATCTCCTTATGTTGGATTGCCACCTCCACAACTACATTACAAGGATCATAGATATGTGTCAGGGTCGCCCTGGCAATCTAAGGCTTTAATCCTTGAATGAACCTTTCATTCCGTCTGATGATTGTGTTTATAGTAGCATATCCATATCGGGACAACTCACCAAACTTAGTGGCATACTCAATGATCGGCATCACTCCCTACACCAAATCCATAAAATTTCTCATCAACGTTGACTTAGCAACCTTAAATAAAAGCCTCTATTCAAATCTCATCCTAAAATTTGCCCAAGTCAATTCCTCCTTTAAACTCCGACAGTAACACTATTCCACCAATGAAGTGCTGCCCCTTGCAACTGCCTAGAGGCCAGCCTCCTCTTCTGCTCATCATCTAAACCCAAATCAGTGAAGAGCTTCTCACAATGAAACATCCAATTCTCAACTTCTATAGCATCCTCCGTTCCCATATAGGGTTTCCCACCAAGATTGGTGTAGTCTCTGCTCAGCTTAGCATAATTATTCCCGATTAGAGCCACATGATTAGCTCCTCCAACATTTTCAGCAGCTCCAACTTACATCATATTAACGAAAAACAGATACATCGCCCCTATATACACTGGTGGATTTCCAACACCTATATTGGCATCAGCATTTTGGTTAGCACTATCATGTTGACCCGGGTTCGTCCTTGTAGGTCGAACATTTTCATTGGTTGTGGTGCTTCCTCCATCGAGACTACCTCTTCTGTTTCCTACCTCCATATCTTCTTTCTTGTAAATCTATATACGAGCCTTGGTAAGATATAGAAGAACGGTCTAAGAGAGAGGGGAATATGTACTTATATATATATATATGTATGTATATATATATATGTGTATATATATCAAATACAAGCACGTTACTATAGCGTTAACCCAAACCTCGATCTTATTTTCTTATTCAATGGACTATGTTTTGAAAATCTTTTAGGTGTAAATTTTATTTATGTTTTCATAAACCTATGCTCTGATACAAACTTGTAACATCGCCTACTTGAAGGCCTAAAACTAATTGCTATGGCTGTTGTAGTCATCCACAATTATTAATCCTCGGTGACCAAATACGGTAATGTTAGATACATTGATATAACAGAAACACGTGGATATGGAAAAATATTAAAATCAAAAAACAACTTTCTCGTTCCATTTCAAAGCAAAAATTCATTACATAATCCAATACGTGACCCACTTTCAGAGAAAATATAATTATTACAACATACACTAAGAGCGACAATGAACATGCCTCTTTGGATGCTTAGAGTATATAACTAGGAAATTAAACAACTTTGCCTTTACAACAGAACATAGTGGAATCAAAATAGAAAATAACTTTAGATAGCTATCATGCCTCCTGCACATCTCTGAAAGCTTATTTGTCTAAAGAGGTATTTGAAAACCTCAACTCTCAAAATCATTTGAGCACTCAAGAATTTAACGAGAAGACATAAAATTCGAGTCAGACATAAAGCCAAGTGTGAATAATAATTTACCATCTCAAACCGTTAGATATCTAGTGAGATCATGCCACTTAACGAAATGGGTTTTCCCCTCAATACTATCCTAAAACTTTATAACACCATATACTGTGCTCCTGCATCCATAATGTGTAAAACATAGAAATTTAAAATATTATGATGACATGCAAAACAAGTGAATCAATTCTGGATTACCCATCCCCATTCATTTTTACTATCAGTCTCAATTATAGTTTCTAGGATCACTATTAATCTAATAGTTTTCATGGGCTAACTACTAACCCGTTTAATGTTTATGGACTCCCTGTCCAGTTTCATAGTTTTCATGAGATCACTAAGAACTTATTAGCCCCTGCCAATAACTTTATTATTTCATGGGTTCTCCTTGAACCTATTGGTACCTCCAATAACTTCCCTCTTATCCTAGTTTTCATGGGTTGACTAGGAACCTGTTGACATCTGTCAATAACTTAATCCAGATATAGTTTCATGGGTTCACTACTAACCTATTGGCCCCTGCCAATAACTGAATCTAATTATAGTTTTCATGGGTTTAGTATGAACCTATTGGCTTCTGCCAATAACTTTTCTATACATAACCCTCATGGGTTTACTGTGAACCTATTGGCTTCTGCCAATAACTTTCCTATACATAGTTTTCATGGGTTTACTATGAACCAGTTTATCTGACAACTTCTTTAATCAATATTTAAGCATCCTACATTCTGATGTATCAGAATCTTGGATGCAATTCCACTCATTCAGGAGTTAATTCAATTTATATTCACTACTGGGTCAACCTAGCTAGTTACTCTGCCTTTTCCCAAAATATGGTTATGGGTCCATTAAAAGTGAATATATATATATATATATATATATATATATATATATGAAGAAGTAAACATAATAACATCATATACCAACACCTGTGGTCTAATATCCTTGAAATCATTTTATGTAAAACTTGGTTAATCCCTTTAACCTAATATTCAATGAAAACTTCTTCAAAAACTCCATACTTAAAATCATTTAAAAAAACTCTTTTATTATGCCATGGTTTTTCTTTAAAATGAGAATGGGTGGTTTTGAAAACTAAGGCATTCGAAGCCTTGAAATTTACTTTCAAAACCATTGGAAAATTCCTTTGGAAAGCATTAAAATCTTATTTTCAAAACTCTAGGCACCTGCTTTTGTAACACTTCAAAACCTTTCTTTTGAAACCTTTCGAATGTATTAAAGTGTTACCATTCAATTATAGAAGCATAGCTTCGAAACCATTTGAAAGTACCTCTTTTTAAACCATTGAAAGTATCTCTTTCGAAATCATTGGGTTTTTCCTTAAAATATCTTTTGGGTCAAAGTGAATACATACGAAGTGCCCCTTTCAAAACCATTTGCCTTTAACTAAAAATGATTGGGGAAAAACTTAATGGCTTTGGAAACATCCTTTCGAAAGCTTCAAAACATTAAGTAAAACATTGAAGGATAGCATCGAAACCCTTCAACCCTTTTGAAAGCTTTTGGAAGTGGCTTAGTATAGGTTTAAAACAAATGCTACCTCTCGAAAGCATTGATGACTTCAATACCTTCGAAAGGCATAAGATTGGCAGAAAGGTCTCGACTAGGTCGAAACCACCTTTTCGAAAAAAATTGACAAGGAACTCATTCGAAAGCTCCACTTCGACAAAGAGGTGGTAATAGATTTGAAAGTAAAGCTTTCGACTTGGTCGAAAGCATTCTTTTGAAAACGAGGCAGGCGCTTATCTTTGAAAAGCGAAACAAAGGAATTGAACCCATCGAAAGCAATGGTTTCAATACCACGTCTTCCGCCTTTCTCCAATCCACTACGCACCATATTGTGATACCTTGTGCACTGGTTTCAGCTTTGGTATAACTTGGTTGAAGCAGAAGTAATGGGTCGAAAGGTGCTTCTGAAAGAGGCGAAACCCACTTTTCAAGGAAAAAACTGATTTAATGCCAATTAAGCAAACACTTTGTAACTAACCTACCTACTCGTAACAATTTGATTGGTTGCCATAACTTATCAAATCCTTTACATAAAAATAACTGCCACATAATTTTAGATCTAAACATGGACTACTTTAACAAATAAGCCCTTTCATTAAGCAAAACTAGTAAAACAAATAATTACTTCATCTAAAATAATTTTATTTCCATAGTAAATTACTAAGGAAAAATCTCCATAAATTACTGAAATTCACTTTCAATATATTGTCTAACATACAAAATTTTCAAACCTAATTTCTTTCTAAAATAATGAAATAGATTTTTAAACTCAATTCATTCAAATTTTCCTTTGAAAATTCATATTAAATTTTTCATAGCGTGGAAAATTTAAAAATTTGAAATCCATCTCCAAAATCATATTTTACATGACATAAAATTTTCTCATGGCATTCGAAATCAATTATAATCGGTTTTGGCCTCAAAATGGTATAAATCCTTTATCAAATAACATTATTTGAGTTTAACATCACATAAATCCAAGCATATCATCATCAAAATCATCATTATAATGGATTTAACATTAAACCGAAAATTAAATAATCATAAAACAAAATGGAGATGGCCTAGATTATTATTCACCTTGATTAGGATAAGGAATTTGATATTTGATTGAGATTAATCCTTCTTGCTTTAATTACTTAGCTCTTGATTAATTTTTTTCCTTCCTAGTAATAGCCAGCTCCTCTTATATTTGCATTTTTGTGAAATGGAAATGAACGTGAATAGATGGTAAAAAAGCATGAATATATAAAGGTGCGACTATTTCCTATTAAGCCCTTGTGCAAATTGATTAACATATAAACCACTCTTAAGCCCATTTAAATAGTTAAGCATGACCCTTAATTTATTTTCAAATCTTAATCCCTTACCACTCTAATTATATACATTATTCTATTTACTTTATCTAATTAAATCTTCTGAAGAATGTTACCAAAAATTAGAGGTGTTGCTGAAAGGAGAATGGGAAAGGTTATATTTAGGAACTATACTCTTTTCTTATTTTGCCCTCCTCATATATCCTCCTTCTTAATAATGTTCAAATAATTCCATTAGTTCATTAATTAAGGCTCAACCCATACTATCAAATCTCAATCTCCTCACCATTTTACATTATTTTATTTATTTATCTAATTAAATATCCTAAATAATGTTAATAAAAATTAGGGTTGTTGCAAATAGTAAATCAGTAAATTTCGTGAGGCTATCATCGTACGAGTTCATTTCAAGGACATTGCTATTATTTAAGTTAGCTATTGGTTTATTGTTTTGTTTTATAGTTATATACTTACTTGAGTATGAAGACTATATGTAATATGTTATAAACTATATATACATAATAACTTTAATGCAACTGATTATTGAAGTGCATTGCCTTATCGGCTAATTTTTACATTACTTAGTCTTATTAGTTGAATTTGGTGCTACATTTAAACACCATATATTAGAAATTATATTTTAACTCTTTGCTCTTTACGTTATTTAAACTAATTTGTGTGGTGTCTAGTTTTATCAACCTTATGCAGAAATGATCTCTTTTCTTCTTAATATCATTCAACTATTTTTTGCCTTGACTAGTTTTACAAACTTTATACATAAAATTGCTTGTTTCTTTAAAATCATTTCAACTTTTTATGGCATTGACTAGTCTTATCAACTTTACATAGAATTTTTTTTGTTTTAAAATCATTTCAACCCTTAGGTTAATGCACCACCAATGCACCGATGGTCTATCACCAGTCCACCAATGATAGCCTGTCCCAAGCAATAAAGCCTAGATCGGATGCCACCAATCCATACGACCGTCGATTCGTGTGTTGTTTCCTCCATTGCTTCTTCGGGTGAGCCGCCTACATTTTGATGCCTACCTCCACCCCAATGGATCTCCTCCATAGTTTATTGGATGATGTTTTAGAAGTGGTCCTCATGCGTTTGAAAACCGAATTCGATACAAATCCACTATATGCGCATGTAGAGTTCAATGGGCGAATCCAGCGACCTGTCCTTTCTAACGTGCCTTAACAACATAACCGACCTTTCTTCCTTGTATGATGCGTGTGTATATGTCAATACATCCATTTGTATGTTACACGAACACATAACCCTAATTTCAATTATATAGCTCATGTTTCAGACTTCACCGGAGCGATTATTCAGCCTGGTACCTTCTCATACATTTTAGGGCACACGATAGTCGCTATAGCTGCAAGAGACGCTTACCAGTGTTTACATAGATAGCCACAATTTCAATTATATAAATCATATTTCAAACTTCACCGGAGCGATTACTCAGCTCGATATCTTCTTATGCAATTTTGGGCAGATGATAGTCGCTATAGCTGTAGGAGACACTTACCGGTGTTTATATACAAATATACATACATACATACATACGTACGTACGTACATATACATACATACATACATATATATATATATAATAACACACACACACAGTAATTCACTTATATATATTGTTAACCACTTTTTAGAAAAGCAGATTTTAGTTAGATTTAGAAGATTCAAACAGCAAAACGACTTGAAAATTAACAAGCACTCTTAGATGGTACAAAGAAATAACTCAGAGAAGTTTCACCGCGAAATATGCTATGGAAAGAAGACGATACCGATAAGACTATGTTAGTGGTGACTTCTCATGATTTCATATTTCTCACTCAAATTTCACATGAATCATTGTCTACCTATTCTAAGAGTGCTCAAGAAATTCGAGCTCAAAATGCATTAAGGTTAGAAGTCAACTGGATCTCTCATGTCAACTCCGTAAATGCTGCAACTTCTTGGGATGCCTCCATATGGAATTAGAAGAATGCTATAAAAATTACAAGTCATTAAGAGGTAAGGAAAAGAGTCGCTACCGACCTCTTTAGGAAAAAGGCTGATGTTAGGCTGTTTTGGGGAGAGGTAGGTACCGACTTGTTTTGGATGACCAATGATCGATGGAAGTAGCATAGAAATCCTTAAAATCAAGTAGCATGAAGGATGCAAGATGAATTGAAGTGATTCGAACTATGGTGAGAAGTCAACCCCGACATGATCATGTCGAGGCTAGTGTTAGCTCAGGAGATTATGCAACTTTGCACGTTGTTTTGCGCTGATGTTTGGACTCTGCCCCATTTGAATTTTCGGTCCAACATGACTATTTCCTCTGTAAATACAAGCGTACCTACAACCAATATAGGAGTATTCTCTAATTGGAGAGAACATTCTACTTATTCACCTCTAACCTCTCCGCCATTGAAGTCGCCTAGGAAACAACTATACGCGGTTCTAGAAATCAGATCGGCAAATTCTTAGTACTAATAACTCTCAAACTCCTTAGAAACATCATCGTCAATCTGAGATCCACTATATTGTGGTCAGACCTGAGAAAACTAGTTGTAATCCGAAGAGAGAACAACTAGTAAAAAGATTGAAGTTGACGTAGGTCGGAGATTATGCTAAACCATTATAAAAACTTCTATGTGTTCTTATCTATTTTCTGTGTTTTCTTTTTATTTAATTTGAACTACTGCTTTCATCTTGATTTTGGGTGTTGATCCATTTTTTGGGTTAACATTTTGGTGCTTTCACTAAGAGAAAAGCTAGATCTAAAAACTTGAAGCTTGAATAAGAGATTTAGAGAAGATGAAGAGGCATAATACTAGATCTAAAACCAAAGCAAGTCAACTAGAGCCTGGGGGCAGTCAGTATGTGTCCTTAAATTCTCATCCATCCATCTATATGACCAGAGAGTAGATGAAAGGAATGATGTAGGAGATTTAGGATAGAGTGATAACTAGACAAACGAAATGCCTGAATGATTTTTCCAAAGGACTGGACAACAAGGAATAGATAGAGCTACAGGAATTCAGAACCAAGAAAAGGGAACCAATGCATGAGCTTTTGCAGTTAAAGAAAAACAAACTCAAACAATTCCCCATGACTCAGGGCATGATTGATTTGGGCCTAGAAAGAGCTTTAATGCATGGAACTGGCGATGCTGGAGCAAAGAGGCAAATTGGAAATACATGACAGTAGAAGCTTAGAAGCCCACTGTTGGAACAGGGCCAGACTGAAGTTATGGATCAGAGACTTCCATTTGATGACAACCCCGTGACCGGAATGGATTGGGGTCAGGTCGATTCCTTTACCCTGACTTTGAATAAATGGTGCAATATGACCTCAGGCTGTTCACATGTGCATGGGATCCCATAGGGTCCATATGCATGCTTTGAGTTGGATGCCTGAGATGACTATTCAAGACAATAATAACCCCAGACCATTTAGGTGCGTGCAAAACCTAGATTGGTCCTTAGTCATGCTCTAATTCAGATGTCTGGGGTGACTGCTTAGGATAATA
Organism: Allium cepa; assembly: GCA_030765085.1. Lineage (NCBI taxonomy): Eukaryota > Viridiplantae > Streptophyta > Magnoliopsida > Asparagales > Amaryllidaceae > Allium > Allium cepa. The sequence goes on along the minus strand of CM060934.1, from coordinate 537,136,153 downwards.
ATACCCCTACTGCTTAGATGTGCGCAAAACTTATATTGGTCCCTAGTCACGCTCTGAGTTGGATGTTTGGGATGAACACTTAGGGTTTATGCTTATTTACTTTGATTTGGATATTTGAATTTTTAAATTATACCGGGGAATGATAACTGATTTTCATCACCTTAGAGTCCCGACCAGAGAGACAGGACCGGAGTGCAAGTCCCCTCGCCAGAGAGCAAGTGGATGGACTTGTACGATATTGATCTCCTTAGAGTCCCAATCGGAGAGACCGGACCAGAGTGTAAGCTGTAAGCTCCTTTACTGGAGAGCGACTGGATGGGCTTGTACGAAAAGTAAGTCCCCTCACTCGAGAGTGAGCGGATAGGCTTGATGGTCATTAAGCCAATTTGTCGGAGAGTGAACGGACTCAGCAAGGATCCGAAGAGATCAAAACCCTAGATTAAATAATAAATGATTAGGAAAGATCGTCCCCTCGACTCAGATAATAAACGATCCAGAGAGATGTCTCTATTAAAATAAACATTAAACGATCCGGAGAGATTTTCCTCTTAACTTAAATGATAAATGATCTGGAAAGATCGCATGTGAAACTAAATGAAAATCGATCTGGAGAGAACGAACCTTAGAATAGAAACAGACTTGATAAAAGGATTTGAATGTATTGTAATTAGAATAAAACTAATAAATCGTAGATGAACACGAGATGATTTTGGATATGTGATGTAATAGCTTTGAAATCCGATATAGATGTAATAAGAGATATGTGATGTAATTATCTGAATGAAATCAGAATGATTATGATGTATTTAGGCAGAGCCTAGAATCTTAGGTGATAATAGGTTTGGAAAGACTCATGATTGACAAGAGAATCCGAAGAAACTTCACATTTCCTAAGACTGAAATAGCTGGAGAGCTCAACAATCAAAGATTAATTTCTAGAACTTGTTCTTGAGCAAAGCACACCTTATATTTGAAAGGCATACTTTGGAAGGCAAGTGTTAACCAGCTTTTTAGCAAACCAGATTTCAACTGGACTTAGAAGATTCAAATGAGGAAAAAATGACTTGAAAATTGGTAAGCACTCTTAGGTGGAACAAAGAAACAGCTCAAAGAAGTTTCACCAAAAAAATGCTAAGGAGAGAAGTTGGTACTGACATGATTATGTCTGTGATGACTTCTCCTGGTTTCGTATTTCTCACTCAAATTTCAAACGAATCATTTTCAGCCAAATCTAAGTGGGATCAAGAAATTTGGGCTTAAAATACATTAAAAGGAGAAGTCAACTCCGACCTTTCATGTTAACTCTATAGATGCCTTGATTTCTTGAGATGCCTCCACATGGAATTATAAGAGTGCTGTAAAAATCACAAGTCATTTCGAGTTAAGGAAAAAAGTCATCACCGATCTCTTAGGCAAAAAGGCTGTTATCGGGCTATTTTGGAGAGAGGTAGGTACCGACTTGTTTTGGACGACCAACAATCGATGAAAATAGCATGGAACACCATAAAATCAAGTAGCATGAAGGATATAAGAAGAATCAATGTGATTCAAACTGCGGTGAGAAGTCAAGCCCGACATGATCATTAGTGCCAACTTTTGGTGTTAGCTTGGGAGATTCCACAACTTTGCACACTATTTCATACCGATATTTGGACTCTGCCCCAGATAGATTTTTGGTCTAACGCGACTGTTTCCTTTATGAATATAAGCCTACCTGCAACTAAAATGGAGGGGTTCTCTAACTATGCAGAGACCATTCTACTTCTTCACCTCTAACATTTCCTCCATTAAAGTCGCCTAGGAAACAACTATCCGCGGTTCTAGAAATTAGATTAGCAAATTCTTAGTACTAGTAACTCTTAAACTCTCTAGAAACATCATTGTAAATCTGAGATCCACTAGATTATGGTTAGATCTAATGAAACTAATTGTAATCTGGAGAGATAACAACTAATAAAAAAATTGAAGTGGACGTAGGCCAAGGATCACGTCAAACCGCCATAAAAACTTCTGTATGTCCTTAACTATTTTCGTATTTTTCTGTTATTTAATCTGAAACGTTCTTTAATCTTGATTCTGGCTTCGATCCATTTTTTGGGTTAACTTATGTATATATATATACATATAACCACATATGAAAATTCTAGCTACAATACAAGGATTGTCATGATAATATATAACTTTAGATACACGTATACATATACCAGCTCATGCATGTGTATGCTCACACATTTGTGTAAGTAATTCAATCATTACTAAATCAAATATTACTTTTATTTACAAAATCTTTTCAGTAAAAGTAAGATATCTCTTTATATTATTTTATAATAAATCATAATATTTTATAAAATATAATACTGGCTCGTTTAAGCCTTTGAAATACTAAATCCCTTCATTAAAAATTAAGTATTCCTTTCATTAATATTTTATAAAACCTTATAACCATTTTATAAAATATCCTCTTCATATTATTTTTTATCAAATCTCATACTCTTTATAAAATATCTCATTCATACTATTATAAAATTTCACTTTCTTACTATATCGCTCATTTTATAAAATATCACTTTTATACTATTTTATATAATCACTGCTTTATAATACATCAGTTTTGTACTATTTAATAAAATCATTGTTTTATAAAATATCACTTTTATCTATTTGTAAAATTATTTCTTTGCATAAATAATACTTATAAATAAATCATTCTTCAATAAAGATCGTATTTTCAAAATAATATTCATAAGTAATATTTATGCTTCATTAAACCACTAATCACTTGAATAATAAGTGTAGAGCCCATAAATCTCTTAATTAACTTACTAACTTTTCTAAAACCATTTAAATTAGTTTTATTATTACTAACTAATGACATGAACATAATTATGTCATCTAGTTAGTCTCTAATCCATTGCAACATCACATATGATCATTCAATTAACAAAAAATTCATTTATAAGCTTACTGACTATTTCAAAAATAGTAATTTAGGTGTTAAAGAAATAATGAGATGATATAATTATGGTCATAGCATGAATACAAGCCTAATTAAACCCAAACAATCTCCTAATCACTTCGTATAATTCGGCAATCATCGATAAACGAAATAAAGAAGATCAACAAGTAAATTTATACGAAGAATCATCCCACTCTCCTTCTCTTTTCTTAAATCAAGCTCTAATCACCAAAACTCATGCTTTTCCTCCCTTTAAATCATAGGTAAAACTCTAAATCGCAACTTCAAGGTAATCGCTTAATGAGATTTGTAGAGTATTGGATGAGAGGAATAATGGTGATTTTTATTTTAATTTAGGAATCTTATTTGAATGGTTTAAGGCTAGGAGATTATGGAGAGGTTAAGGGGAGATTATAGAAAGATTAGGAGAAGAGTAGAGATAAAATGTTGGAAATGAAATGAATGATTGAATTATGAAGGGTAAGCCAACTTATAGACTATTTTATGGACTGTAACCCAAATTCATTTCATCCACTCAAAATTACTATTTACTTCGAAAAATCATCGACTCCAAACATAGTCAAATTTATACTCATTTTGCTCACATTGAAAAATGTCTCAGCTACAAGTGTCTCAAGATGCAATTATCTAAAAGATGAGAACAAAGGCGTTCCGTTAATTAAGAACCTAATATTTAAATTAACTATTTAAATACTGAATTGTTAAAATGTGGTTTTTTACATTCTTCCCTCCTTAAAAGAATTTCAACCTTGAAATTTCTATGAGCAGGATAAATTAACAATACTAACCCGAAATCCACGAATCATCAACTTTTGAAAATCTCAATAGCACCTCCCTCTCGTGGCTTACGGAAAACCCTAAAAATTAAAATGTATCACGCATCTGGGAAACACTCGATGACACACGTCATGCTATGTTTCCCAATGTACATACTCCTTTTTAAGAAAATTTTACACTATTTAGATGCATATCAAAATAAATAAGCATATAAATAGGTACATTTCAGTTCTCGAGTAGCAGATTGTACTATATAAAGAAATCATGCACGAAATCCATAGCAATATACAACTACAACATGTATAATTTTAGTGTAATGATGATACCATCACAACTATACATGACTAAAAAATAGAGAGTATATTGAAATAGTTGGTATCTAAGTATATCATAGACTCCAAGTCACATCAAAAATGCAATTGACTCAGATAGATCTCATCTCGACCCCTAAAATGGTCTTCGATGACATGTGATCTATCCTAAATAGTTATTTATCGCTCTCGAACATGCTATAACAGCTAACTATGACTAGCATACAAGCAACCAGACATGCAAACAAGAAACAAGAAGCAACAACAACCAACAAAAATCTACTAACATTCGATTAAAACAATGCAAGCAATAATAATCAATCTACCAACAAAACAACAAGAAAAAATTAACAAGTGACAATAAGCAGTGGCAACAAAAAGCATTAACAAGCAATAACAAATAATAACAATCAATGAAAAGTATCAACAAACCACCAAAAAGCAACATAAGCAACAAAATCAATAATTACTCAACCGATAATAAACCATAACAATCAATCATTAAGCAATAATAATTAATAACAAACATCAAAAAATAGTATGAGCAAACATAACTAGCATACAAAAATATTCTATACAAACATGCACGGTAGCCAATAATGGTCTAAGCATGCATGTCAAATCATTAATTCCCATGAGCTTGCTCGACTTCCAAGATGGACAAAATGCTTAAGTGGTATAACTCCCTTCATGGATAAAATACATGAAAGACCAGTACACCTAATATGTAACGACCCGAGATTTTGACCATATTATTAATAAGAATTTAATCTAATTTAATTAAAATACAAGTTTTTAAATTTATAAATTGATAAAATCTTTGGGTCATTTATCAGTTATATATGTGTTTGTAAAGGAAATTTTAATTTAAAAATTTAAAATAGACTCTTTCAACAATATTTAAAATAAAACCTATTTTATTCAATTAAATTAAAGGCTATATATTAATGACATTTAATATCAGATATATAAATGTAGTCTATGATAATAATGTTTAAAATAACACAATTCTATCCATATTAAATATAAATATAAAATATAAATATAAAATATAAATATAAAATATACTAATGCAAATATAAGTTATAAATCAAATATTGGGAAGTTAAAGCTCTAAATAAAAATAAAATTGAGAAATTATGCTAATGACAACTTATCTGATTAAAATAAAATAATTTTATAAATATTGAACATAAGTATAAAATAATTATATGGTTATAAACATAAGTCGATAAACATAAGAAAACCATAATATAAACATAAGTATAAAACTATGATATAAATATAAGATATAAATAGAAATGTAAAGTATGTAAATACAAACATTTGAAATCAGACAAGTAAATAATATCTGGACATAAATGAATAGGTTGTAACATGAAATCAGACATTGTATAAATAGTACCTGAAAAATATGTATGTTGTTGTTCAAGTTAGAAAAGATGATAAAAACAAAAGCTTTATACAAAAACCTTTGTACAGAGAAACCCAAATAAAAATGTCAGCAAACTATTAATTAGATGCAAACTTATTTGAAGACAATTTCATTAAATGCTTTCATTTCAATACCCCAAACATTTACTCAGCCGAAATATTTGTATTAGCTCAGATTTATAGAACATTAATTAAAAACAAAATATGCTCAAACAAGCTAAGGCTTGTGTTAGATGCTGAGACCCCTATTCAAAGCTGTTCTTATATATATATATATATATATATATATATATATATATATATATATATATATAAACACCAAACTACTTGTTCATATATAAAACTTAGTAAACCTGAAGAAAGAAAAGAAAAAAAATAAGCAGTAACTTTATAAACAACCCTTTCAAATTCAAAGACAAGGGAAGTTTTCAGGGATTTAAATTCAAAACTGCAGTCTTCTTGCAACTACAACTTGTCCTCTGTTTCAACAGCATTTTTGGTGAGTAAACCTACTTTTTGAAATTTAATTCTTAATAATTGATTCATGAAAAATATTATGTTTGATATATATTGTTCCGTGATATTTGCTAATTACTGGAAGCTCTACTTATTGATGTTCTTCAAATTTTCAAGTTGCTGAGGCAAGAGAAGTAGAAAATGAATTATACTCTTTATATAAAAACATTTAACTTAGAAATTTAACTATATAAATTTGTTTAAACTAAAGATCAGGGCTTGGAAAATTGTTTGAAGGATTGGCAGTGAAATATAAGTACTGTAAATCCAAATTTACAGTAGAAAGCAAATAAACATGTAAAATTCGAATATCATAAAGCGTTGTTTTGATTTCATTTCATGAATATACATATAAAGGTAGGATTTTTAAAACAAAGATGATAATTTTTAAGCATGGATTCAAGGAGCAGTTCATTAAAGAACCGAAAATACTTTTTCATCGATCCCTGTCGATTTAATCAATTGTTGATGTTGAAATTTATGGTGAAGCTAGATTGTTGATTCAGGAACACGGGAAAAATAGTAAAAAAAATTCGAATGCAAGATTCTCGGGGGAGAATCGAAAATAGGGTTTGGATTGAGTTTTTATCTGGGGTCTGTATTATGTTGATTTCGTCGCTATGGTTTGACCGAGCTTCACGAGAATTTAGGGGAAGGTAGAGGATGATGTGACCGTGGTGAGGCCAGAGCCGTGTCATCAACGGTGGTCAAAGTTGGGTGGTCGTGGCGAAATCCTATTGACGCATTCGAGTTGTTGTTCATTCGAACGAGCATTTTTCGATTTCGAGTGTATCGAGTTGAATTGATCTTCGTTTTCGATTGAGAAGTTGTGATGTGGTTTGCTGGGGGCATGGAGGGTCGCCGGAGTGGCGGCGAACCACTGTGCACGTGCACGGTGGCGTACGTGTCTGTTGATTTGAGTTTTGGGGTTGTCGTAGATTTTCACTCGAGTATGATGGCAGTTTTCTTCGAGTTTTTGCCTGGGTGGATGCGTGAGAAATTTCGCATGTTTCTGTAGTTTTTTTTACTTAACTTAAACTAAATATAAAAATAAAAAAAAGAAACAAAAGAGTGGAAGAAGAAGGAGTATGAACGGAGAAGAAGGATGCGGGAAATAGAAGGGAAGTAGGGGAAATACTCGAGTTTCACGCGAGTAAATACTGTGTTTACCTCGGGTCTATTCTTTTTGGGGTTAAACATAATCTCTTTTAAGTTGTTATGTTAAACTATGTTCAGTATAAATTAAGTGATTAAAGTTGGCAAGATTGAAGCTAAAACTTGATTAAATTTATCAAGGAAAGGTTTTACAAAACGTAAGATGGGTAATTATTTAAATCGAAAGTTAATTAAGATTTGTAATTAATTTATAATGATGATTAAATAAATAGTTTATGGTTTAAATAAATTTGTAATTAAAGATTTATAATAATAATCTTGTGTAAATCAATTTGTAATTACGAATTTAATTAACCATTTAAAGCTAATTAATTAACTAATAAATAAATATTAATTAACTAATTAAATAATTAATTAAGAATTAAACGACTAATTAATTAATGATTAATTAAGTAAATAGTTATAATTAAATGGATAATTAAGTTTTATAAATCAATAATTAAGGTTATTAATTAATAATTAAGAATTAATTATAATTAAGAAGTAATTAATAAATTTAATAAGTTGATTAATTAGTAATTAACTAACCTAGAATAAAATAGTTTATTCTTAAGCAAATAATTAAGTTTAAATAAATCAAACTAAATTTGAGATGAATCGATGATTCTGTTTGACTGACTCTTGTAACAACCCGAGAATTCGTAGCAGTTAATTATCGTCACTAGGTGATTAAATGGTTTGCTAATTTATGTTGGAATTCTATTGGGGTAAAATTCTTTTAAAATTTGTTTAAGAATTATATGGGCTTTATTATCTTGGCCCATGTTTCTGCCGTGTTATCAAAAGAGTGCCGTTCCCTTTCTTATTTTGTTCGACCCGACCCCCATTCTCGATTCTTTCATTCGAAACTAACCCTAAAAACATTCGAACGAGAATAAAAATGGCTACCGTTCGTTCTTCTTTGTCCAAATTAGGGCTTTCAAAATTCTTCTAGGCCGCACCTCTGTTGATCGATCGGTGGGTACTCGCGAGTAGCTTGGATCGTTCGCAGCTCCTCCTGTTAGTCGAGTTCGTCTTTGCTTCGATTCAGGTGAGCGACCCTCACATCTAATTCAATACTAGGCGTCGATAGTTGATTTTGGTTTCGAGTTGATTTTGAACTGTTTGATCTTCTCTGTCATCTCTGTTTCGATTTTGATTTCCCTGATGTTTTGAATTCTCTGTTGGCTTTTGAACACTTGATTGACTTGAGGCTTTGGGTTGAAAATGTTGTATTTGATTTTATTTGAACGTGTCAATTTCGTTCGACTTTGTTCCGATATTCGTAATTTTATTTGACTGGGTCGGATTTCTAGTTGCATTCGGCTTTCACTGATAAAACTGCTGCTTGATTTGTTTCGTTCGAACTTTGTGGATCACTTTGTTGTTCCATAGCCTCGGCTTTAACTTGCTTTTGTTTAATCTTTTTGACCTGCTGTTGATCATGGCTTCGGCTGTGCTCGGGTTGTTTCACCTGATTCATGTAGTTGTACTGATGCCTTACCTTCATGTTCATGTACATAAGTTACTGCTTCTTGTTATCCTGTTTCATGTAGTTGTACTAGTATGCCTTACCTTCATGTTCATGTACATAAGTTACTGTTTCATGTTATCCTGCTTCATGTAGTTGTACTGGTGCCTTGCCTTTGTACCTTGCTGTTATTCCTTTATATTCTGAGCTAGTTTAAACTGGTAGCTTGAGTTTCACATGTTCACTGCCTATATATGTGCTCATATAAGTTTGGTCTATATGTTTGCAGTTCCATGTTGCACCTTTGTTTAATTTTGCTCATGTGCAGTTTTTAATGTACATTCATTTTGTACAATTGGGTTCGCATTCATGTTGTCTAGGCTTGACCTTATTTATTTGAAAGAATTCCTTGACTTTGGCCTGTATTTTGACATTGAGGGCATTCCAGTTTAGCACTCATGTCTTCAATTCAAGTTAACTGTGCATGCCAGGGTACTATATTTTCACAACCATCATTTATGAGTTCATGCACATGTATGTAGTTACTGTACGATTTTAGTCAGGGCTGTTATTTCACTGATATGTGAATTTTATTGTGTCTGCATTTGCTAGTGTACTTTACTCGAACTAGCTACTGATCGTGGTTGTTTCACATGACATTCATTTATTGTAATTCACTAGTTTCTTGTTCCATACGAGTCACATGAGTTGTGGTTGACTGGAGAACTTTTGTTCATTGTATTCTGATTGCACACTGTTGTCAATATCACTGCATTGTCTTTGGCTTCAAGTATAGTTGCATGGTCTCTCATATTTGGTTCATGTGTATTAGAGTATTATGTTGTACCCTCTGATGCATTCCTCTCTGGTCATTGTAGTCAGCTGCACTATCATTTTGTTGCTCCTTAATATTCAGGTTTCCATTATATGCTACACCATTCGAGTCAGTTCCCTTGTGAAGTTTCCATCTGTTGGATTCATTGTTGTATATGTTGGAGACTTTGATTATGCTTTGTCCTGTAATGTGTTTTCAACCTGATAGCACTGTCCAGTTTTACAATTGCACTCCATTTATATGTTCCCACCTGAGTTCATATGTATTGTTTCGTGCATATATATATACAAGAATGCATGCATTTACTTCACTGTTTATTTTTCTGCACCACTTGCATACCACCTGAAGCTTGATATGCTAGCATTCATTCAGGTGTATAACTGGTTTGATTGGTTCGATCATTGACTTGCATTCACTCCAGATGTTGTTGACTTCACTTGAGCATATTGTAGTCTTGGGTCTCATATATGCCCTGTGTAGCCATTGCCAGACTATCTTCTGTCTGTACTTGTTCATTCTAGTATATGCTCACTGCTTTAACCATTCACTGTTGCCACCTCTGTTTGCATATTTAGCTTGGTTGTTTGAGCACAATTGTATATATGATGTCTTGATTGTTGAGGCAGTGGCATTGAGATTTGATTCTTCATTTGCTGTTGATTCAATGACCTTTTGCGTATTTCATATACTGTATTGGCGAGGCAGTACACACGTGCGTGTACTGCAGCCAATCAGTATTGATGTTTCTAAGTGACATTTCAATTGTTTAAATTCATTTGTTTTGATTCGATCATTTTGTTGTTGTCTAATTATCTTTTAGATAATTAGATTATGAGTTTCTAATTATTTACTTAATAATTATATTTTTTTGTTAATTACCGTTTAGGCAATTCTGATGTTTTCTAAATGATCTTTATTGATAATCTTTTCATTGATCTTTGTTGATATTTTGAACCTGCTGATTTGTTGTTCAACACTGTTAAGTGTTATAATTACCATTATCCGATTTCCTTGTTAAAGGATTGGATATACGAAATTTATCGTGACTGTCGTCTAATTGTTATTTAATTATTATTGCTTCCGTGCATTAATAACTGAGTTTGAATCAGACTGACCCGTGTATTATTTTCTTTTGAATTTAATACTCGGGTCAGACCGAGTATTTACAGGTTGTAGATATCTTACTTTGGGTTGCTGCTAGAGCTATGAAGTCTTTTCATACCTTTTGGAGTAGTCGTTGTCATTTTTAGTAGTCAGTGTATTTGTATAGGATGATATGTATTCATGTATATTAATGATATTAATGTACTTGTATATGTAACATCCTCTGTCGACAGTTGTAGTTGTATCATATGTACTGTATCACATGTATTGTAACTGATATCAGTTATTATATATATGAGACTTATTGTTTTATCTGTGTTCCGCATTTATATTATCTGTGTTATTATTATATTTATTGTCCTAAACTTTTATGAACCATCGTAGTTCATTTTATATTGGAATTGGGTATGTCGATGGGAGTAAATAAATAAGAGATGAAAAATTAAAAATATATACTACTCCTATCGAAATAACCAATACTAGTGTAAGGTCTAACTACGGATGGCCGCTCCTATCCAGCCTTATTCTTCATGACAACAAATAGTATTTCCTTTAATACTCTTTGTTATTGTGAGCATAGAGATGGGGCGTCATAGTTGGTATCAAAGCTTGGGGTTTATGGATATAATATAAAACATAACTTAGATGGAACATGTGTTACAACTATTAGTCGATGTTTTAGTTGTGTTTTGATTCAAAACTAAAGTTTTGAAATTAGGATGAAATTTTTAAATTTCCTTATTTAAAAATAAAAGTGAATTTGTGTTTTGATGATTGATCGATTTGTGTTCTGTTTATCAGAGTGCACAGCGGAAACAGTGAGACTGTCTTCGCTGAGTACAGCTGATATCCTTTTTGATTTAAAAATCAAAATATGAAATTTAAATAAATTTCATTTGTTGTTTACATAACTGTGTTTAATTTGTTTTCTTTGAAAATTTCGAATCCGATTTGAGGATCCGAAGCGATTACAGTTATGTGAATTTGTTGAGATTTCTGCTGTTTTGAATTATCTTCATTGAAGATATATTCGACTGATTTCTTTGTTCATTTTGTAAGTATACGTGCAAATTTAAGTTGCACGTTACTGCATTAATTTTACGTTGAACCGATGTTTTTTTAAACGTATTTTGTTGTCGTTATTTTTATAACGGAATTTTTACACCGGTGCTAAATTTTTGAAGCACGGTGCTTTGTTGACATTTTAATGAATGAAAATTCGCTGGTATTATATTTTAATGCGAATTATTTTGATGAGATTTTGACGTTTAAAAATCACTGTCGCTTTGACTTCAGTGACCGTCATATTTTAAAGTGGATTTTCAAGCGATTATCCCGCAATGCTGATTTTGAGATCCGTTTCTACGGTGTTTTGAGAAGTGCAATTTCCTTGTCGAAATTGTCACTAATGTTGATGTTTTTATCATGGATTTACAAATCATTTTAAAAATAAAATTGTTTTCCAAAAATTTTATAGTTTGCGCTTTTAAAGGAATGAGGAAGCGATTTAAACGATTCAGCAAAATCGAGGACTATGAACCCATTCTTTTACTGATTCTCTTAATTCCGGACTTTTTCGTTTGAGAATGTAAATTATTACTTTTATAAAATAAATGAAATTGTTTTCAGAAGTTTTACAGTTTGCGCTTTCAAAAGAATGAGGAAGCGATTTAAACGTTTCAGCAAAATCGAGGACTATGACCCCTTTCTTTTACCGATTCGCTTAATTCCGGACTTGTCCGTTTGAGAATGTGAAATGTTATTTTTGGAATACGCAATTTTGCACTTTCAAGGAAAAGAAGAAGAGAATCAAACGATTTAGTAAAACACGTGGTATGGGACATGTGCGTTTGCTATTTCGGTTAATTCCGGACTCGTTAATTGAAACATTTGCTGTTTGATGATTTTGATGATTTTGCACTTTCAAGGAAACGATGAAGAGAATCAAACGATTTAGTAAAACACGTGGTATGGGACATGTGCGTTTGCTATTTCGGTTAATTCCGGACTCGTTAATTGAAATATTTGATGATTTTCGTGTGCTTTTAAGCCACTATGAGGACCTTCGGGTCATATGAGGACCTTCGGGTCAAATACCAGTACCAGACCTTCGGGTCATATGTTGGACCTTCGGGTCATTTGTTGGGCGCCAAAATTATGTTGGGTACTTGGTAGGCTTCGGCCATTTATTGATGCACGTGCGGCGTAGCTAAAACTCGCCATCTGATGGGATCGATCCAACCTTTTATGTTGATTTTCTAGAGTATCTTAATTGATTTCTAGATTTTTGTTGTTTCCAATTACCTGCAGGTAATTGGATATTTTTTGATATGAGTTCTGATTATCGTTTTTGATAATTAGATATTTGTTGATTCTGATTATCGTTTTTGATAATCGGTTATTTGTTGTTTCTGATTATCGCTTGTGGTAATTGGATATTTGTTGATATGAGTTCTGATTATTGTTTTTGATAATTAGATATTTGTTGATTCTGATTATCGTTTTTGATAATCGGTTATTTGTTGTTTCTGATTATCGCTTGTGGTAATTGGATATTTGTTGATATGAGTTCTGATTACCGTTTTTGATAATTAGATATTTGTTGATTCTGATTATCGTTTTTGATAATCGGTTATTTGTTGTTTCTGATTATCGCTTGTGTTAATTGGATATTTGTTGATATGAGTTCTGATTATCGTTTTTGATAATTAGATATTTGTTGATTCTGATTATCGTTTTTGATAATCGGTTATTTGTTGTTTCTGATTATCGCTTGTGGTAATTGGATATTTGTTGATATGAGTTCTGATTATCGTTTTTGATAATTAGATATTTGTTGATTCTGATTATCGTTTTTGATAATCGGTTATTTGTTGATTCTGATTATCGCTTGTGGTAATTGGATATTTGTTGATATGAGTTCTGATTATCGTTTTTGATAATTAGATATTTGTTGATTCTGATTATCATTTTCGATAATCGGTTATTTGTTGTTTCTGATTATCGCTTGTGATAATTAGATATTTGAGATTTGATTATCGTTTTTGATAATTGAATATTTGTTGATTTGAGATTTGATTATAGTTTGTGATAATTAAATATTTGTTGATTTGAGATTTGATTATCGTTTGTGATAATTAAATATTTGTTGATTTGAGATTTAATTATCGTTTTTGATAATTAGATATTTGTTGATTTGAGATTTCTGATTATCGTTTTTGATAATTAGATAATTGCTAATTTTGCTGATTATAAGATTTTCTACTCTCTAATTGATTCTAGATTATGTTGGTTATATTGAATTGCTGTTTTATAATTATCTCTGTCGATAATTAGATTTTGTTGGTTGCTAATTATCGTATCGATAATTAGATATTGCTGTTTGTGATTTTTGTATTCTAATTATCTAATTGATAATTGAATATTGCTGATAATTGCATTTATTCAGTTTTGCTGTATTCTGGTTATCTATTTGATAGTTAGATTTTGTTGAAAATTTGTGAATTTCTTTTATGAAGTTAAAAGATTTCTTTGGCGTTTATATTCTTGACTATTATTTTTCTAGCTTAACCAGTTTATGCTAGAAAAATAATTGTTGTAGACGACCATAATTATGAAAATTGCGGGGACGTAATTTTTTAAGGAGGGGAGTCTGTAACAACCCGAGAATTCGTAGCAATTAATTATCGTCACTAGGTGATTGAATCGTTTGCTAATTTCCATTGGAATTCTATTGGGGTAAAATTCTTTTAAAAATTGTTTAAGAATTATATGGGCTTTATTATCTTGGCCCATGTTTCTGCCGTGTTATCAAAAGAGTGTCGTTCCCTTTTTTATTTTGTTCGACCCGACCCCCCTTCTCGATTCTTTCATTCGAAACTAACCCTAAAAACATTCGAACGAGAATAAAAATGGCTGTCGTTCGTTCTTCTTTGTCCAAATTAGGGCTTTCGAAATTCTTCGAGGTCGCGCCTCTGTTGATCGATCGGTGGGTACTCGCAAGTAGCTTGGATCGTTCACGGCTCCTCCTGTTAGTCGAGTTCGTCTTTTCTTCGATTCAGGTGAGCGACCCTCACATCTAATTCAATACTAGGCGTCGATAGTTGATTTTGATTTCGATGTTGATTTTGAACTGTTTGATCTTCTCTGTCATCTCTGTTTCGATTTTGATTTCCCTGATGTTTTGAATTCTCTGTTGGCTTTTGAACACTTGATTGACTAGCGGCTTTGGGTTAAAAATGTTGTTTTTTATTTTATTTGAACGTGTCGATTTCGTTCGACTTTGTTCCGATGTTGGTAATTTTATTTGACTGGGTCAGATTTCTAGTTGCATTCGGCTTTCACTGATAAAACTGCTGCTTGATTTGTTTCGTTCGAACTTGGTGGATCACTTTGCTATTCCATAGCCTCGACTTTAAATTGCTTTTGTTCAATGTTTTTGACCCGCTGTTGATCATGGCTTCGGCTGTGCTCGGGTTGTTTCACCTGATTCATGTAGTTGTACTGATGCCTTACCTTCATGTTCATGTACACAAGTAACTTCTTCATGTTATCCTATTTCATGTAGTTCTACTAGTATGCCTTACCTTCATGTTCATGTGCATAAGTTACTGCTTCATGTTATCCTGTTTCATGTAGTTTGAAAGATGCCTTGCCTTTGTACCTTGTTGCTGTTCCTTTATATTCTGAGCTGGTTTATACTGGTAGCTTGAGTTTCACATGTTCACTGCCTATATGTGTGCTCATATAAGTTTGGCCTCTATGTTTGCAGTTCCATGTTGCACCTTTGTTTAATTTTGCTCATGTGCAGTTTGTAATGTACATTCATTTTGTACAATTGGGTTCGCATTCATGTTGTCCAGGCTTGAACTTGTTTATTGGAAAGGATCCCTTCACTTTGGCCTGTATTTTGACATTGAGGGCATTCCAGTTTAGAACTCATGTCTTCAATTCAAGTTAACTGTGCATGCCAGGGTACTATATTTTCACAACCATCATTTATGAGTTCATGCACATGTATGTAGTTACTATACGATTTTAGTCAGGGATGTTATTTCACTGATATTGGAATTTTATTGTGTCTGCATTTTCTAGTGTACTTTACTCGAACTAGCTACTGATCGTGGTTGTTTCACGTGACGTTCATTTATTGTAATTCACTAGTTTCTTGTTCCATATGAGTCACATGAGTTGTGGTTGACTGGAGAACTTTTGTTCATTGTATTCTGATTGCACACTGCTGTCAATATCACTGCATTGTCTTTGGCTTCAAGTATAGTTGCATGGTCTCTCATATTTGGTTCATGTGTACTAGAGTATTATGTTGTACCCTCTGATGCATTCCTCTCTGGTCATTGTAGTCAGCTGCACTATCATTTTGTTGCTCCTTAATATTCAGGTTTCCACTATATGCTGCACCATTCGAGTCAGTTCTCTTTTGAAGTTTCCATCTGTTGGATTCATTGTTGTATATGTTGGAGACTTTGATTATGCTTTGTCCTGTAATGTGTTTTCAACCTGATAGCACTGTACAGTTTTACAATTGCACTCCATTTATATGTTCCCACCTAAGTTCATATGTATTGTTTCGTGCATATATATATATATATATATATATATATATATATATATATATATATATATATATATATATATATATATATACATACATATACAAATACAAGAATGCATGCATTTACTTCACTGTTCATTTTTCTACACCACTTGCATACCACCTGAAGCTTGATATGCTAGCATTCATTCAGGTGTATAACTGGTTTGATTGGTTCGATCATTGACTTGCATTCACTCCAGATGTTGTTGAGTTCACTTGAGCATATTGTAGTCTTGGGTCTCATATATGCCCTGTGTAGCCATTGCCAGACTATCTTCTGTCTGTAGTTGTTCATTCTAGCATATGCTCACTGCTTTAACCATTCACTGTTGCCACCTCTGTTTGCATATTTAGCTCGGTTGTTTATGCGCAATTGTATATATGATGTCTTGATTGTTGAGGCAGTGGCATTGAGATTTGATTCTTCATTTGCTTTTGATTCAATGACCTTTTGCGTATTTCATATACTGTATTGGCGAGGCAGTACACGCGTTCGTGTACTGCAACCAATCAGTATTGATGTTTCTAAGTGACATTTCAATTGTTTGAATTGATTTGTTTTAATTCCATCATTTTGTTGTTGTCTAATTATCTTTCAGATAATTAGATTACGAGTTTCTAATTATTTACTTAATAATTAGATTTTGTTGTTAATTGTCGTTTAGGCAATTCTGATGTTTTTAAATTATCTTTATTGATAATCTTTTCATTGATCTTTGTTGATATTTTGAACCTGCTGATTTGTTGTTTAACACGGTTAAGTGTTATAATTACCGTTATCCGATTTCCTTGTTAAAGGATTGGATATACGAAATTTATTATGACTGTCGTCTAATTGTTATTTAATTATTATTGCTTCCGTGCATTAATAACTGAATTTGAATTAGACTGACCCGTGTATTATTTTCTTTTGAATTTAATACTCGGGTCAGACCGAGTATTTACAGGTTGTAGATATCTTAATTTGGGTTGTTGCTAGAGCTATGAAGTCTTTTCATACCTTTTGGAGTAGTCGTTGTCATTTTTAGTAGTCAGTGTATTTGTATAGGATGATATGTATTCATGTATATTAATGATATTAATGTACTTGTATATGTAACATCCTGTGTCGACAGTTGTAGTTGTATCATATGTACTGTATCACATGTATTGTAACTGATATCAGTTATTATATATATGAGACTTATTGTTTTATCTGTGTTCCGCATTTATATTATCTGTGTTATTATTATATTTATTGTCCTAAACTATTATGAACCATCGTAGTTCGTTTTAAATTGGAATTGGGTATGTCGATGGGAGTAAATAAATAAGAGATGAAAAATTAAAAATATATACTACTCCTATCGAAATAATCAATACTAGTGTAAGGTCTAACTACGGATGGCCGCTCCTATCCAGCCTTATTCTTCATGATAACAGATAGTATTTCCTTTAATACTCTTTGTTATTGTGAGCATAGAGGTGGGGCGTCACAACTCTGATATTTAATTTATATCCTGTGATGTTCTGTGATATGCCTGATATATCTCTGATGATTGTGTATGATTTATC
The DNA here is from genome assembly GCA_030765085.1 of Allium cepa. Taxonomy (NCBI): domain Eukaryota; kingdom Viridiplantae; phylum Streptophyta; class Magnoliopsida; order Asparagales; family Amaryllidaceae; genus Allium; species Allium cepa. Next base: position 537,118,405 of record CM060934.1, on the reverse strand, counting down.
TGCGATAAATGTTATGTAAATTCAATTGTTGAATTAAACTGTTTAAACTATTTAAACAACTTGGCCTTTAAAATGGCGTTTGGATTTCGATAGACCGGGATCAGGTATCAATTAGATATTCCGAAAACCACATCGATCCAATTTAAACGTTAGGTCATGGCATCTTAAGTAAAGATCGAGATGGTGTTTTCAGAATGCAACGGTTATCGTCGTTAACTCTGAGGGTGATTCCAAAACGAGTGTAACGAGATAATGCCTTCGGTTTCGTTCGAACCCCGGAACGAACTTGTATGGATTGAATGCTTTCAGCACATCATCAGGCGGACGATGAGCATTTTAAGAGATATGTCCTATAAAGGTAATCGCAGCCTCAAGCCTCATCAACCGGGAATGGCTAAAACAGGGGATGTGCAGCAAGGTTAGGTGGGTCATGCCCAAGTAGGACGAGATATACCCCTGTCTAGATGTCCCTTTTTATTCGGCTGTATGGGCAGTTGGTCTGCAGCCAACTGGGGTTATCTTGTTCGGGATTGTTCAGTAAGGAATGGTTCCGGCCTTGTGTTGCAGGGGAGTTAGGGTGGCTCCTCGGTACGGTGATCTAGGCCACGTACTATGATGGGCGGTACCCCAATGGCCTTGCCATTGTATGGGATTCAATTTCCAATAAGAGTTGTACATTTTGGTTGTGCCCAACTATGTTGCAATGTGAGATGTAAGCATTTCACCTATTTCTGTATTTTACTTGAAAACCTATACACTATTATAATATCACAGAATTTCCTAAAAAATGTTTTGGTTAGCATAAGGTAAAAACTTACCCGTGTTTATGTGTGGGGAGTCTTACGTGATACCTTTATTTCAAATGATTTTCAAAATTAAACAACTTTAACCCGTTAACTCACACCAGACCCATTTCTGACCTGGAGTTTATATTTTTTTTTTCATAAACTCTTGGGTACTCAAATTTTTATGAGTAGCCAAGTGATAGGTTTCGGAGTATAGAGTTTCTGGAAGAGTTGGAGCAGAAGACCAGACGTATGTAGCTATCTATATAGTTCTGCTGTGTTAGTTAGTGTATGATGTATTTCGGGATGTATGTATTGACAGATATGTATATGACAGTTCTGTTGTATGATATTGTATAACTCTGATGTATGTATATCTATGTAATCGTTATGTGATGTATTATATTTTGTTCCATTCCATTGTGAGATTCTGATGTTATTATTCTTTCTTTCTATTCTTTCTATTTCTATCCCTTTCTTTCTTAATGATGACAAGTCTTTCTGGGGTTAGAAAGGCGGTTCATCACAGTTGGTATCAAAGCGCTAGGTTAAGCGAATACCTAGGCTCTTGAGTGATTTCTTTCTTGAGAGAGCGTATTTATAATTTTTATATATATATACACACATTTATTTCTACCAATTTATTGGGTTACCTGTTCGGGTTTTCCAATATAAGTTATAAAGGTAGATAGGGTAGTGGTGTATGTAACACGATTACCAATGGTTGAAGTTTGAATTTTTGAGGTTGGAAGTATATCTGTCGAGACTGTAGACCTATTACCGTCTTGAGTGAACTTTGGGTGGTGTAAGAATTTCATCGATCTCTGAAGGAAATCTGTTAAGGTTCGGAGTTCATCTTTGAAGTGTAAGTTTGGATGAGCTAGAGTTGATCTGTTGGTTGGACGGAAGCTAGTCATGATATCTTGGTATCCTAGGATGTAGTAACTGTGTGATGAGACACAATGACTATGAATGTCTCCAAAGATGTTTCTTTGGAACAAGTTAAGGAAGTGTGTCTACTTCGGTGTTGTGGCAAAGTTCAGTAGGGTGTTTTTGTTTGGTTCGAGGCCCGAGTTTCTCGAAGAGCTTTAGATAGGAAGTCTTTAGGCATTTGGGTCAGCAGTGTAGCTTGGGGTATTCTCAAGGAGATTTCCTGGTTAGCGGATTTCCTTGAGGTAATTTCAGAAGTAGCAGAGTGGATCCATTTCTTCGATGGATTGGCTCGATAAGTATAAAGCAGTCCTGAATTGTGATGAGAGGACAGTTTCATTGGAAACTGATCTAGGTAGGATTGCCAGAGTGTCATGCGATAATTCTGGATTTCACTTGAGTAGTCTTTTGCAAAGAGTTGAGGCTTCTCAAGAGAAGATTGAAGAAATCGATGTGGTTCAAGATTTTCCTGATGTATTTGAATAAGTCAACTGTCTGCCTCCACATCGATAAATAGAGTTTTATATTGATTTGATTCCAGGAGCAGTGCCGGTGATTCAGACCAGTAGGAGAATGCATCCTAGGGAGAGAGAGGAATTAGTCAAGCAGACTCAGGATCTTTTGGAGAAGGGGTTGATTAGGCCCAGTTTTTCTTGTTGGGGCTCTGCTACAGTGTTTGTCACCAAATCAGATGGTTCTCTAAAGTTCTATGTTGATTATAGAGAATTGAACAAAGTGACCATTCGAAATAAATATCCTCTTCCTTGTATTGATGATCTCTTTGACCACTTGCATGGAGCTTTTATCTTTTCTCAACTGGATTTAGCTTCGGGTTTCCATCAGTTGAGGGTAGATGAGGACAGTATTCCCTTGACTGCATTTAGGGGACCAAATTGTTTCTATGAGTGGTTGGTTATGCCTTTTGGGTTAACCAACGCTCCTGCCTGCTTTGTTGACCTGATGAACCGAGTCTTTAGAGATGTATTGAATAAGTTTGTTTTGGTGTTCATTGATGATGTCTTGGTCTACTCTAAATCAGAAGAAGAGCACAGACAGCATTTGAGAATTGTATTAGAGACTCTGAGGAAACATGTTTTGAAGGCAAAGTTCTCCAAGTGCCATTTTTGGAAATCGAAAGTCAAATTTTTAGGGCACATTGTTTCTGGAGAAGATATCTCTGTAGACCCAGCAAAGGTTGAAACTATTTTGGAATGGAAGCAGCCGGAGACACCGACTGAAGTTCGCAGTTTTCTGGGTTTGGCTGGCTACTACAGAAAATTTATCAAGGATTATTCCAAGATTTCTTCACATCTGACTAAGCTGACTAGGAAAGGAGCTAAATTCAAATGGACACCTCAGTGTGAAGAAGCTTTTCGGGAATTGAATACAAGGCTAACCAGTGCACCAGTGCCTGCTATTCCGGATGGGAAGAGCAAATTTGAAGTTTATACTGATGCTTGTCTAGTTGGACCGGGAGCAGTTCTGATGCAGAATGGAAGGGTAATTGCGTATGCGAGTTGGCAGTTGAAGCCTCATGAGAATAACTACGCTACGCACGATCTTGAACTGTTAACCATTGTTTTTGCTTTGAAGATCTAGAGGCATTATCTTTTGGGAGAGAAGTTCGAATTATTCATGGATCACAAACCGTTGAAATATATTTTCTCTCAAAATATCTTAATTTGAGACAGCAGCGGTGGGTGGAATTTCTGGCATCCTATGATTTGGATGTTTTGTATACCCCAGGAAAGGCGAATGTCGTAGCTGATGCTCGTAGTAGAAATGCAGTTTTGTCTCTTTTGGAAGTCGTCCCATCACTCCAAGAAAGAATCATTAGTAAGCAAATGGAGGATAAATCTTTTGAGTAAATAATTCTTGGAACTAAGGACGGTCGATATTCGGATTTCAAGGTGGACGATCTAGGTGCTTTAAGGATTAATGGTCATTTGTGTGTGCCTAATATTGATGGATTGAGGCAAGAAGTCTTACATGAGTGTCATCGCTCCAAATTAAATACTCACTCGGGAATTTCTAAGATGTATAAAGATATGAGGAGAGTCTTCTAGTGGCCGAGCATGAAGAAAGATGTAGCTGCCTTCGTGAATAGTTGTGCCATCTGCCAACAAGTTAAGGAAGATCAGCAGAAGACAGCTAAATTATTGCGGCCTTTGGAAATTCCGGATTGGAAATGGGAAATGATTTCGATGGATTTCATCGACGGTTTGCCAAGAACCAGGAAAGGAAATGAAGGAATATGGGTTATTGTGGATCGTTTAACTAAGAGCGCCCATTTCATACCGGTTAAGGCAACTCGTACTGCAGCTTCTCTGGCAGAAATTTTCTTGAGGGAGATGGTCAGATTGCATGGTGTTCCCATCAGTATAGTAAGTGACCGTGATCCTATCTTCACTAGCAAATTCTGGGAAGCTCTGCAATCAGCTATGGGAACAAGTTTGAGATTAAGTACAGCCTATCATCCTCAGACAGATGGACAGACGGAGAGGCTTAATCGTATTCTGGAAGATATGCTGCGAGCTTGTTTATTGGATTTTGGTGGATCGTGGGAAGACCATCTTCACCTAGTGGAATTCTCTTATAATAACAGTTGCCAAGCGAGTATTAAGATGGCCCCGTATGAAGCCTTATATGGAAGACCGTGTAGATCCCTATCCTGTTGGATTGAATCGAAAGATCGACTTGTGCTCGGACCCGATCTAATTCGAGAAGCTTCTGCGATGGTTGAGCTTATCAAGAAAAGGATGAAAGCTGCTCAGGATCGTCAAAAGAAATATGCAGATAAGAGACGAAGACCATTGGAATTTGAGATCGGAGATTTAGTTTTTGTTAAAGTTTCCCCGATCAAAGGTGCTATAAGATTCGGAAAGACAAGGAAACTTGCACCAAGATTTATTGGACCATTCCGAGTGCTGGAAAGAATTGGAGCTGTAGCTTACAGAATTGAATTGCCAGAAAGGATGTCTAGGATTCACAATGTATTTCATGTGTCTCATTTAAGGAACTTTGTTCATGACCCATCACTGGTTGTAGAACCAGTAGTCCAGGAAGATTTAGAAGTAGAACCCAACTTGACTGTGGACAGAAATCCAGTCTTGATTGTTGATCAAGACGAGAGGGAACTCAGTAGCAAAGTGGTGAAACTTGTCAAATTGCAGTGGAGTGAGGATCCCAGAGATTGTACCTGGGAAACTCTGGATAGTTTTAGGAAATCCTATCCGGATTTGTATCCGGATAGCTAGTGATGTTATTAGAATAGACTGTTTGATCGTTTGTTTTTGTATGGATGATTTGTATGTTTGGATTGTTAATATAAAGCTTTTGAATTAAGTGTTGTTTAAAATTTCGGGGATGAAATTCTGTTAAGGGGGAGGAATGTAACGACCCGGGAATTTGACCATATTATTATAATAAGAATTTAATCTAATTTAATTAAAATACAAGTTTTTAAATTTATAAATTGATAAAATCTTTGGGACATTTATCAGTTATATATGTGTTTGTAAAGGAAATTTTAATTTAAAATTTTAAAATAGACTCTTTCAACAATATTTAAAATAAAATCTGTTTTATTCAATTAAATTAAAGGCTATATATTAATGACATTTAATATCAGATATATAAATGTAGTCTATGATAATAATGTTTAAAATAACACAATTCTATCCATATTAAGTATAAATAAAAAATATACTAATGCAAATATAAGTTATAAATCAAATATTTGGAAGTTAAAGCTCTAAATAAAAATAAAATTGAGACATTATGCTAATAAAAACTTATCTGATTAAAATAAAATAATTTTATAAATATTGAACATAAGTATAAAATAATTATATGGTTATAAACATAAGTCTATAAACATAAGAAAACCATAATATAAACATAAGTATAAAACTATGATATAAATATAAGATATAAATAAAAATGTAAACTATGTAAATACAAACATATGAAATCAGACAAGTAAATAATATCTGGACATAAATGAATAGGTTGTAACATGAAATCAGACGTTGTATAAATAGTACCTGACAAATATGTATGTTGTTGTTGCTTTTTTTTCTGAAGTTTTGTATATCTCTTCTTTCATGGGGACCCCTCCTCGTTTAATTCCTCTTCCTGCCGACCCATCCCGTTCTTCTTCTTTGCATCAGCCATGTCCTTCTTCTCCCATCCTTGTACCTCCTTCTACCTCTTCCTTACCTCCCTTGTCAGTCGCTGTCCCTTCGCTCATCCCCTGTCCTGTCCCTGTCCCTTCTATCTCTTCACCCTATGCTGCAGCTTCCATTGTTCTACCCATCCTTTCTGCCCCGATTCTCTCATCCCCTACTCTGCCCCCGCATTCCTCCTTTTCCTGTGCTTGGAACTCCCTGTTCAAGGCTAAACCTAGTAATGCTGGTAAATATGTTCCTCGTGACATACAACTTGTGTTCAATGGAGAGTCCATTGTTCCACCAGATGAAGTTATTCAAGCTGGTAGTGCTATGTGGAAAGATTTCCTTGTTGGTTTTTTTCTTGATAATCCATTGCCTTACTTCACTGTCTTGTATTTCCTGAAGAAGGCATGGAAATTGAAGGGATCTATCTCTGTTAAATCCGATGGATTTCTGTTTTTATTTAAGTTTTCTAATGATGAAGATAGGAATAAGATTGCTGAATCTAATCCAGTTGTGATGAAGAATAAGCTATTTATTGTTAAGCCATGGGATGAAAATATTGGTAACAGCTGTAGTAGTATCAAAGCTGTTCCTGTTTGGATTAAGCTATCTAATATTCCCTTGTATGTCTGGTCGCCTCTGGGTATTAATTGGTTAGGTTCAAGGGTTGGTAAGCTTCTCTGTATGGATGCTTCAACAGAAAAATTTGAACGTATTTCATTTGCTAAATGTTTAGTTGAGGTGTACCCAAATCATGAACTACCTGAAAATTTCTCTGTCAAATTGCTTGATGGTTCTGAGTAGTTTGTGAAAGTTGATTATTTGTGGAAGCCTGAAATATGTACTTTATGAAAGGACTTTGGGCATTTGTTGGCTAGCTGCAAGAAAGCATCAGGTGAAGGAAATGCTAATATATGTGAAAATAATGTGCACCTAAAATATAGTGAAGTGGAACAGAACAGAGAGAAGCCAGGGAAAAAAGTAGCTAAGGAGGTCAAAGTGAAACAAGTTTGGCAAAAAGTTAATAACAACAGGGGAAAAAAGGTCATATGCATGAAGAAGTGGAAGTTACTATTTTGAAAATGCCAAGTGAGAAAGGAAAGAATGCTTTAAATAAAAATGAGGAAAGTATAGCTAATCTTGATGAAAGGAATACCATGCTCAGTGTTGTCCATGCTTGTAGTAATGTTACTACCTCTAACAAGTTTAACTTGCTTCAAACTGATGACCAAACCATATTGGAAGATTTAGAAGTGGAGGAAGGTGAAATTCTAACTGAAGTGGTATGTGAGGTTAATGCTAAGACCTCTTCCCTGAATAAGGTTTGCATTGTAGATGGTCATGATTCTGGAAGTAAGGAAATAAATCAAAATTCTTATGTTGCGGAGCATTCACTGGTTATAAATTCTAATACTGCTTGCAGTAATAAGAATGTGAGTAATGTAATTGCAGATGTGCATGAAAATGGTGATACCCATGTATCAGACTTTGATAGAAACTGGTGCTCTTCTTTTGAATCTCTAGTTAAGGAATTAATTTATTCCATGCATAAATCTATTGTGGATGTTCTTTCTGCACAACCTTCACAATATAACTTTTCAATTGACTTGCCAGGATGGCCATTAACCTCCCCCTCCCCTGTACCTCCTTTTGACCCACCTCCTGATCCATCCTCCTCTAATCCTACCATCCCTGATCATCCTTCCCCAAGGTCTCTGATTCTTAGGCAAACTGAAACTAGGGCTCTTTCTACAAAGAGAAGAAATCAATCCCACTTATCCCCAAATCTTATCAATGAATAAAAAAATTGCATCTTGGAATATCAGAGGTGCCCATGGCAATTTGAAACCCGATCAGGTGAAAAGTCTTATCATCAAGCATGATATTTGTCTTTTTGGTCTTCTTGAAACTTAGCCCAATCAAACCTTATCCACCAAAGCTGCTAGGTATATCAATCCAGATTGGGAGTATCACCATAATCTTGATTCTACTTCTTATGGTAGAATACTTGTTCTTTTTTATCCCACTGTGTTGACTCTATCTCCATTTCTACAAACAAGGCAATCCATTCATTTTCATGTCGTTGTGCTTCAATCTCAAACTTCCTTTTACATATCCTTTGTTTATGCAGATAACTCTGTTTCTTCCAGGAATTTCTTATTTAATTCCTTTCCTCCTCTAAGACAAAATTCTCATCCCTGGGTTGTTATGGGAGACTTCAACTCTTGTTTTGATTTTGAGGACAAATTTGGTGGATCTCCCCTTCTTCCTGGAGACATTGCTCCACTGAATCTTGCGATCATTGAATCTGATCTAATTTTGGTTAATAAGTCTGGGGCTAAATACTCTTGGAACAATCGTAGCCGTAGTGGTGTTAGAACCTTCACAACTATAGATCATGATTTTTGTAATATTCAAGCTCTTCATCTTTGGCCTTCCTTGTCTGTGTTTCTTCCACAACCAATCATGTCTGACCATTCTCCTTTGATTTTGTCTTTTGGTCCTCATTTGAGAAGAGAGAAGAGAAGTTTTAATTTTTTTAATGCTTGGGTTAATCATGACCATTTCCTTGTTTTAGTTTCTCAAGTAAACTCTAACTTTAAATGTATTGGTAATCCTATGTTCAAGTTTTACAGGAAGTTGAAATGCATCAAGCAAGAGATCAAATTATGGGCTTCTACCACATTTGGAACTGGCAGCTTGTTATCAACCACCTTGAAGGAACAACTGAAGATATGTCAAGACAAGATGATGGAGCTTCCTGATGATGTTCATGCTGCTGAAGAGGAAGGTAGATTATTTAAGGAAGTTAATAATGCTCTTCTTTTGGAAGCTAGTATGAAAAGACAGCAATAACACACCAAATGGATTGAAGATGGTGACAGGAATACTGAATTCTTTCATGACTCTTTAAAGGTTAAACATGCCACTGAGAATTTATTTAGTATTTCTGATGAACATGGCACTCTTTTTACAACTCCTGATTCGGTTGACAAAGCGTTTATTGATTACTTCACTAATCTTCTTGGCAATTCTGATGGTTTCTGTCCAGATTTAGACCTAATTTCTTCTCTTGACTTGCCATGCATTTCTCATCTTGAAGTTGCTTCTCTTATTATGCCTGTCACTGATGCAGAAATTAAATCCACCCTCTTTTCAATGAACCAGCAATCTGCTGGTGGACCGGATGGTCTCAATGTTACATTCTTCATTTCAACATGGAGTGTGCTTGGACATGAGTTTTTCCAAGCTATTCATAACTTCTTTAACACATGCAAATTGCTGGGGGAAGTCAATTACACCAATATTGCTTTAATTCCTAAAGTCTCTCCTCCTTCCAGTGTTACCTCTTTCAGGCCTATTTCTTGTTGTAATGTTGTGTATAAATGTATCTCCAAAATTCTTTCTTCTTGACTTGCTATTGTCTTGCCTTATGTTGTTTCCAACTACCAAGATGCATTCATTCACACCAGGAATATTCTTGATAATGTTCTGCTTTCTCAAGAATTATTAAATGGTTATAGTAGAGGTAATGTGTCTCCTGCAGCTGCTCTGAAAATTGATATTTCCAAAGAATATGACTCTATTCATTGGGCTTCTATTGTTAGAATTATGGCAAGGATGGGTTTTCCAAAAATATTTATGTCCTGGGTTTATGTATGCATTTCCACTCCTTCTTTCTCAGTTATTATTAATGGTAGGCCTGTTGGATTTTTCAGAAGTAAGAAAGGTATTCGTCAAGGTGACCCTATTTCTTCATTTCTATTTCTTTTGGTCATGGAAGTTTTCACATTTATTCTTAAATTTAATTATTCCCGTAAGATCATCAAGTATCACCCTAAGTGCTCCAACCTCCAAATATCTTCTATCATGTTTGCTGATGATGTTATGTTGTTTACCAAGCCCGAGTTCTCATCTATAAGTGGTTTAATGGAGGCTCTGCAGTCCTTCAAATTAATGACTGGCCTTTCAATTAATCAAACTAAATCTTCCATGCTTGTTGCTGGTGTCTCTGATGTTCATGCTGCTGCTCTTTACTAGCATTTTGGTTTCTCTTGTATGCCTTCTGATATGAGTTATCTTGGTCTTCCATTAATAACTAAAAGAATAGCTAATGCTGACTGTTTAACCCTACACAATAAAATAACTTCTGTCATGTCCAAGTGGGGAAACATGCACTTATCTCAATGTGGTAGGCTTGTTCTTATAAAAGCTGTTGTTTTTCCTTCCATTGTCTATTGGGCTCGTACATTTATCTTACCTACTAAGCTTTTGTTGTTAGTTAGGTCTGCCATGCATAGGTATTTCTGGACTGGAAGTGTTCGCAACAGAAAGTTATTGCCTTGCTCTTTTTCCTAATTTGAGTCCACTATGAAACAGGGTGGGCTTGGAATTATCATTGTTAGGAAGTGGAATACTGATGCTTTTAGTAAACACTTTGATGATCTTATCAACAAGAAAGACAGTCTATGTGTCAAATGGACATGGCAATACAATATTAAGAGTAGATATTTTTGGAGTATGGATATACCTCAGAACTGCAGCTAGAATTGGAGAAATCTGCTGAAACTTAGGGATGTTTTCTTACCAATGGTTCACTATCATCTTAAACCTAATACTGTTGTTAGTTTCTGGCATGATCCATGGGTTAGGAAGGGTTCGATTCTATCTAAAGTATGTGAGTATTCCCTGATTCAGCAATCTGGAATTTATAGTGATGCTAAGGCTAATGATTTTTTAATTGAAGGCAATATGCTGTTGCCTTACAATAGCAATCAGTTGATAAGGCAAATGTGGAGGGATATTCTTTATTTTTTCAAGTCTGATAATCATACTATTTCTGTTACTTGGGAACAGAAGTTACACTCTGTTTCCTCTGTGTACAACCACTTATCTGCATCTACTCCTCTGCCTACTGCTAGGTGGTTCTCTGTAATCTGGACAAAAGACTCTGTGCCAAGGGAGAACTTGATGATGGGGAAGGTTGTTAGTCATGCTTTGATGACTAGGAATGTTTTGAACAAGTTTGGGTTGACTTGTTGCACTGATTGTGTTTTTTGTGACTTGTGTGAAGAAACTATTGAGCATCTCTACTTTGAATGCCGAGGTTTACGTATCATGATGAGTAGAATAAGTTGTATTACTAGGTTTGATTTAGCATCTGCCAACTCTGTCTCTGTTTGGAGTATAATTTATAAAGCAACTAGAAGGAGGAATGATGAGGTTAGAGCTTTGGTTGTTTGCTTGAAAATTTATTTGGATGTGATTTGGAGAGAAAGGAATGCTATAATCTTTGAGAACTTGAGGAAAAATCTTGATACTCTCTGGGTTGAAGTGAGGACTGGATTTTTTATGCAACTTAAGAGGAGCATTAAGCTGTACCCTGATGGCATTATTCATGCTTGGGCTTCCTTGTTTAATTCTTCCTTGTTTTTCTTCTTCTCCTTTTTCTTTTTCTTTTTTAGCTTGATTCAAAGATTGTTTGAAACTTTATTTTATTGTTTTCAATAAATCTGGTAGGGGTCCAGTCAACCTCGCTGGCATTGCCAAAAAAATATGTATGTTGTTGTTCAAGTTAGAAAAGATGATAAAAACAAAAGCTTTATACAAAAATCTTTGTACAGAGAAACCCAAATAAAAATGTCAGCAAACTATTAATTAGATGCAAACTTATTTGAAGACAATTTCATTAAATGCTTTCATTTCAGCACCCCAAACATTTATTCAGCCGAAATATTTGTATTAGCTCAGATTTATAGTACATTAATTAAAAACAAAATATGCTCAAACAAGCTAAGGCTTGTGTTAGAAGCTGAGACCCCTATTCAAAGCTGTTCTTATATATATATATATATATATATATATATATATATATATATAAACACCATACTACTTGTTCATATATAAAACTTAGTAAACCTGAAGAAAGAAAAGAAAAAAAATAAGCAGTAACTTCATAAATAACTCTTTCAAATTCAAAGACAAGGGAAGTTTTCAGGGATTTAAATTCAAAACTGCAGTCCTCTTGCAACTATAACTTGTCCTCTGTTTCAACAGCATTTTTGGTGAGTAAACCTACTTTTTGAAATTTAATTCTTAATAATTGATTCATGAAAAATATTATGTTTGATATATACTATTCGGTGATATTTGCTAATTACCGGAAGCTCTGCTTATTGATGTTCTTCAAATTTTCAAGTTGATGAGGCAAGAGAAGTAGAGAATGAATTATACTCTTTATATAAAAACATTTATCGTAGAAATTTTACTATATAAATTTGTTTAAACTAAAGATCAGGGCTTGGAAAATTGTTTGAAGGATTGGCAGTAAAATACAAGTACTGTAAATCTAAATTTACAGTAGAAAGCAAATAAACATGTAAAATTCGAATATCATAAAGTGTTGTTTTGATTTGATTTCTTGAATATACATATAAAGGTAGGATTTTTAAAACAAAGATGATAATTTTTAGGCATGGATTCAAGGAGCAGTTCATTAAAGAACCGAAAATGCTTTTTCATCGATCCCTGTCGATTTAATCAATTGTTGATGTTGAAATTTATGGTGAAGCTAGATTGTTGATTCAGGAACACGGGAAAAATAATTAAAAAAATTCGAATGCAAAATTCTTGGGGGCGAATCAAAAATAGGGTTTGGATTGAGTTTTTATCTGGGGTCTGTATTATGTTGATTTCGTCGCTATGGTTTGACCGAGCTTCACGAGAATTTAGGGGAAGGTAGAGGATGATGTGACCGTGGTGAGGCCAGAGCCATGTTGTCAAGGAAAGGTTATACAAAACGTAATATGGGTAATTATTTAAATCGAAAGTTAATTAAGATTTGTAATTAATTTATAATGATGATTAAATAAATAGTTTACGGTTTAAATAAATTTGTAATTAATATTTATAATAATAATCTTGTGTAAATCAATTTGTAATTAAGAATTTAATTAACCATTTAAAGTTAATTAATTAACTAATAAATAAATATTAATTAAATAATTAATTAAGGATTAAACGACTAATTAATTAATAATTAATGATTGATTAAGTAAATAGTTATAATTAAATGGGTAATTAAGTTTTATAAATCAATAATTAAGGTTATTAATTAATAATTAAGAATTAATTATAATTAAGAAGTAATTAATAAATTTAATAAGTTGATTAATTAGTAATTAACTAATCTAGAATAAAATGGTTTATTCTTAAGCAAATAATTAAGTTTAAATAAATCAAACTAAATTTGAGATGAATCGATGATTCTGTTTGATTGACTCTGATATTTAATTTATATCCTATGATGTTCTATGATATGCCTGATATATCTCTGATGATTATGTATGATTTATCTGTGATAAATGTTATGTGAATTCAATTGTTGAATTAAACTATTTAAACAACTTGGCCTTTAAAATGGCGTTTGGATTTCGATGAGACCGGGATTGGGTATCAATTGGATATTCCGAAAACCATATCGATCTAATTTAAACGTTAGGTCGTGGCATCTCAAGTGAAGATCGAGATGGTGTTTTCAGAATGCAAGGGTTATCGTCATTAACTCTGAGGGTGATTCCAAAACGAGTGTAATGAGATAATGCCTTTGGTTTCGTTCGAACCCGGAACGAACTTGTATGGATTGAATGCTTTCAGCACAGCGTCAGGCGGACGATGAGCATTCTAAGAGATATGTTCTATAAAGGTAATCGCAGCCTCAAGCCTCATCAACCGGGAATGGCTAAAACAGGGGATGTGCAGCAAGGTTAGGTGGGTCATGCCCAAGAAGGACGAGATATACCCCTGTCTAGATGTCCCTTTTTATTCGGCTGTGTGGGCAGTTGGTCTGCAGCCAACTGCGGGGTTATCTTGTTCGGGACTGTTCAGTAAGGAATGGTTCCGGCCTTGTGTTGCAGGGGAGTTAGGGTGGCTCCTCGGTACGGTGATCTAGGCCACGTACTGTGACGGGCGGTACCCTAGTAGCCCTGCAATTGTATGGATCCAATTTCCAATAAGAGCCGTACGTTTTGATTGTGCCCAACAATGTTGAAACGTGAGATGTAAGCATTTCAGCTATTTCTGTATTTTACTTGAAAACCCTAGACACTATTATAATATCACTGAATTTTCTATAAAATGTTTTGGTTAGCGTAAGGTAAAAACTTACTCGTGTTTATGTGTGGGAAGTCTTACGTGATACCTTTATTTCAAATGATTTTCAAAATTAAACAACTTTAACCCGTTTACTCACACCAGATCCATGTCTGACCCGGAGTTTGTTTTTCATAAACTCTTGGGTACTCAAATTTTTATGAGTAGCCAAGTGATAGGTTTCGGAATATAGAGTTTCTGGAAGAGTTGGAGCAGAAGACCAGACGTATGCAGCTATCTATATAGTTCCGCTGTGTTAGTTAGTGTATGATGTATTTTGGGATGTATGTATTGACAGATATGTATGTGACAGTTCTATTGTATGATATTGTATAACTATGATGTATGTATAGCATGTAATCGTTATGTGATGTATTATATTTTGTTCCATTCCACTGTGAGATTCTGATGTTGTTATTCTTTCTTTCTATTCTTTCTATTTCTATCCCTTTCTTTCTTAATGATGATACATCTTTCTGGGGTTAGAAAGGCGGGTCGTCACATAATATTACAAATAGAAAATCTTATATGATATCCTCAAAACTCTTGAATAAACCCAACAACCCAAGTCTCATTTTTCCTTTCCTTTCGAATTGACCTCATTTTCCAAAGGAGAAAACTCCACGAGTTAAATCCTCATGAAACGACAATCTACAAATGCTTGCGTTTGTTTGGGTTCAAACTCACTTCAAATGAACAGTATTAATAAGTTCATTATATTAAGTATGCCACGACACTCGCCTATGCAAGTATGATATCGCCACTTAGAAATTATTCAAATTTCCACAAAAATAGTCGAGAAATCTTTCCCCGAACTTTCCCAAGCAATCGTAACTATATTATAAAACAGTTCTACAAAGACTAGAGACCATCTAACATGATACGATCCTCGATCCAATCCCTCATTTGCTCATAATATTTCTTTGTTAATCTAGGGTCGGTTACTTAACTCTTCTCATGTGAACTCTGATCTGGTTCCTTGATCCGACCACTGAGATCTCCTCGCATAACCAAAGCGATGCTTTAGAAATCTCCCAGTTGCCTCAAGAATCCAACTCAAGTTTTCACCTTTAAAAATCAAGTGGAAAACCTTGTCCAACTTGTGCAAATCACCTAGAAACTTTGCACTCTAATTAGGGATTGGAAACTAGTAGGTGAATGGATTGATCCTTAGAAAATACATTTTTAGCACATGGGATTACTCCCACTGCCTAAGCTTTACTAAAAAACACTTCTAACACAATTGACTCTATACAGGATGTATAAGTTACTTTCTCAGCCTTTACTCCTTGCTGGGTAACATTGAATCCTACTAGGGTAACAGATCCGAGTCACACTTCATTGACCAACCCCACTAAACTCAAAAGCTCATGCATTAAGATCAAATAGTAGCACTCTTCATCGCTACACCTTAGCTCAATAACTAAGGCTACTCATACAAGGTTTGACAAAGAATTTAGCTATTATAAGAGGTGTCAAGTTTTGTCTATCTACCAGGTAACTAGCAATGGATGAATATACAACCAAGTTTTTGGAAAGAACATAAACTTGCAACTTACAATTAAAGAACATCTTGCTACATGGATCTCTCCCCTTTTCCTAAGCAGTAAGCTTGCTAGGAACCAGTAATGCCTTTAAGGTATTAGTCGTCATCACTTACTTAGAAGTGTAGGATAATCCTTCGTTAAGTGCCAAGCTAACAATTTAACCATTTACGCTTTGCTTCAGCTGAATCATATTTCATAGTGAAATGCCCCTATATGCCACAGGAATGACATAGTAGGTTAGCCTTCTTCTTTGCATAAGCTTGGTCATTCCTTGTATCTTGTCTTTGCACCATTGTGTTTATGGTAATTTTCTGAGCAACTTTCATGTATAAAGTTTTGCGATCGGAGTTCAAACGAAGAAATTATCAATGTTTGAATTTTTAGATCAAAAATAATTTAAATTGAATTAAAGAAATAAATAAAAATTAATGTTAGGACCTCACCGATCGATAGTAAGCGAGTGGCTGATCGACCCCTTCAGTCAACCGTTGCGTAGGACCGATCGACTTAGGGCCAGCCTGCTCTTAACCTTGGTCAAATGACCCGAATTTTATAATACTAAACAAAACCTAATCAGAGGGACAAAATTTATTCGAACGACTATAATTAAAAGCCCATCCTTTCACTTTTCTTCCCATATTCTCTATAAAGAGCAGCTAGCTATGTCATTTTCCCTTCTCCACTATTTCTAGAAAATATAATATTATATATATATATATATATATATATATATATATATATATTGAAAAAGGGTATAAAATAAAAAAGAAGAAGAGAAGGTGTGAATAAATTCTGTGAAAACAGTAAACTCTATAATTATAAATCTAGATTTCCACTTAACTCAAATCTCCTCTTAGGTCTATAATTCTAACAGGTATGTATATATCTTTTTACACATACTTTTGGGTTGAAATGGAAAAAGAAATCAATTAATGGACTGAATTCAGATTTGGAGATTTGAAAAGCTAGAAAGGTGAGTGGAAATTATATGATTTGTATATAACACTAAAGTTTATACGGTTGAACTTTATGCCTATGCAAGATCCGTTGAGTTATAGGTTTAAGATTAGCATATTTAATTGAAATCTTACCTACATATTCTATAAGTTATGTAATTATGATGGAATGCCATGTATACCCTAATTAGGAAATTTTGGGAAATTAGTCTGTAAAAATTGTAAAGTATGATCATGATAAGATTGTGAAATTTATTCCTCGATTTACATTAATTGGGTTGTAAATTAGTTAGCATTCATTATGAATGCCCTACTTTGCTTGGAATATAAATTTCTATGATTAAGTTTACTGGCAGCATTGAACATACAATTTATTTCTATTTATTTTCATATAAATTTCCATACACTATCTAACTTCACAACTATATATAAAAAGTACGTCGTTTAGAATAATAAGTAATATGTCTAAATGAAAGAGATGTGTAAAGTACAGATGTCTTTCTCTATAGTTTGCACTGTCTATTTAAAAAAAATAGAAGGAGATAATTCCTTAAAATTTGAAATGGAACAAAAATCCACTTTTATGTAGTTTATGGAAAGTTACAACGGTAATGATTTCCTTTTTAGGGAATGATAGCTCTAATATATTAAATATGGAAACAAACATTCTTTGTAGAATTTACACATAAGTGTGTATTTTGAGATTCCTAAATGTAGAAATTAAAGAGTTAAAAATAGAAATATACATATGTATAACCACGTCTTCTAATTATATTTATATACACACACATAAGGCAAAGGATAAAGCATAATAAATAAATATATGTTAGTACCGGTATTAGTTACAATTAGGACGATTAAATATTAATAACGTAGTAAATCATAGGATTAGGAGGTTGCAGTGAAAAGGAGGTACTCCAACCTCTAAAAATAATGATTGCAATATTAATGGGAAATAAATGCGAAGCTAATAGGGATACAGAAATTAAATGGGGATATTAATGTGTTTAATGGGATTAATTGCAGAATTAAACATGACATTTATGGAGAAAATGGAATAGACATAATAAGATAGATTTAAAATGAATAAATAAATGTCATTGGTGATTGTCCAATTTGAATAATGGTGACCATTTATAAAGGACGATTAATTAGAAGTGAAGAAATAAATGAAAGTAAGGAAATAAAGAATAAAGGAAATAAGCATATAGGATAAGAATAAGTTCATAGTTGGTAAAGAAATGAATATTAATAAACAAACTTAAGTAGCATAATAATTTCCATAATGGAATTATATAGCCTCAATAATACATTTATGACAAGTATGAATTAGTAGGCCTAGCCTCATATTTTGGTTATAGATAAATGACTTGGTTTGGTATGGGTTAGGATGAAAAGTCAGTAGATTTACATAACAGTAGTCTGTCCTTCACCAACATGCTACCAGCAGTTGTGTATACCTAATACCGATGTGAGACATTTTCAACTATAGGATCTGTGGGCAAGGGATATACATTCGTGTATAGGTATGAGAAAATATACCAAGGGTTCACCTTAGGTTTGAAGTATTAAATGGCTCATTGCGTTAAGAGATGTCAAGAAGTTTACTTCAGGGTGGAAGATATTAAATAGACGTTGGATCTGCCTCCTTATTTGAGAAGTCTTAAATAACCTAAGACAGTGCCTAATTGGATAATGGTGTCTACTTCATTTCTAAACAAGAAGCATTAAGTAATTGGAGTAGGAATTTTCCTTGATCTATATTAGGTTAGTCTAAATGGGATTTCGGCTGTAGGGGTCAGCGGACTATGTTAGTGTTGTTGATAAGGCGGTTTTTAAAAGTAGGGTCGACATTTAGGCTTTGACTACCAGCGGTCGATTAGCAAAGACATGGGTTATGCCCTGACGGATTTTGCTTCCAACTAGTGTAGAATTCGTGTGGGATATGCAAGGACCTCAAAGTTTAATTAATTGTTTGTTTGTCGGAGGTGGGCCAATTAATTCATAGATAAGTCTTTGAGAAGTGTTAGTCATGTGGCTAACTAAAATTATAAAGTTGTTTCAAGAAATCACCGGCCTTCACCGGCCTTCGTAGTTAGGGTCGGTTGACTGTTAATTACATTACAAATGACTCGCTTTAGGGTCGAGGTATTAGACGGTTGTTGGGTCTGCCTCTTCCCTATTTAAGAAGTATTTAGTGGCCAGGGCTTTCTTTTTTTGATAGCTCAACACCTATATATATATATATATACACACACATAAATGGTTATAGCTCAAAGAAGGTTGGACATATCATGTAACAACCCGCCTCGAATTGGGCCTTATTTTCGACTAACAAAAGGCCCATCGAATATTAGACCCATTCCAATGCTGCTTGTGGGTTGGTAAAATTTAGAATTACATAGAGCTATCTAATAATGCTATCAGAATCTCACAGTGGAAAGGACAAAATATAATATAAGAAATAGTACCCAATTTATAAAACTCAAGTCTCAGAAAAACATAACATAATACAACATAATAACCCCAAATATCCATAGTGCAATTTCTCAAAATACAACATTATCATGTCTAAATGGGCACATAAAAGATATACGAATAACATAAGTAGATAGGCAAATAACCGCCACAAGATTCCTTCTTCGCCTTCATCTCCTAAAATTTGCATCGCTTTCTCTAATCTATAGTAATAAGCAGGGAATCGGAACAACAATGTCTGGCTAACAAAAATCTTGAATCTTTCTGTAATAGTATGCGGGCAGTACAATTTAGATAAAAATATATCTTATACGTCCAGTGTATGTATGTGTGTGTGTGTGTGTGTATTTCTCCAACTGTATGCTCTAAGGCTTTTCCAATCCAATACTATAATGTACATTGTTCCATTCCAACTCTACAACTTACCCTTCACTGTAGACCAAAAGCCCTTCACAGTCCCACGCTACGTCCATGATGTCCTTAAAAATGTAAGAAAAAGTACCCAAGTCACATGATACCTTTCTAATGGAAATTAGGAAGACTCCGACCATTTAATACCTAGAACTTAGGCAGGTCCTCGTCATTTATTACCTTACCTAAAGCGGAGCCCTCATTTGTACTATCTAGCTGACATCGCATGAATCTCATTAGGCCACTTAATAATTCTTTTTGGAAGAGGCACACCCTATAATAGTCAATTAATACCTCAAACCCAAAGCGAACCCTTCCTGAGATTTCCTACTACCATGCATAAGCGTTAGCCCCAACCATTTAGTGCTTCCTAATTTAGGAGGTGGCAGACACTACAACAACCACTTACTACCCCTGATCCCCAAAAGAGGTCCTATGTATTATGACCCGTAACTCAAACTATGACGTCTCACATTAGTCTGACTATTCACAAGTACCGGTAATCAGATTAGCTGAGCAGGCATACCCTACATAATCTAGGATATGTCTCCCATGGGTACTTATTATAGGCGATTTCTCAATTTAGCCCTAAAGTCACACCACTAATAGCTAGTCAGACGTTCATGTGCTTTTGATTGATCTCGAGTCCCTATAAATTAGTCATAATTTGCACTCTCCTAACCATACTACCATATACCTTACCGCATTCCACTAAGCTATAATGAAAGATTCTCAATTCCACCGTTAGTCATAATTATCCTTAATTTTCCACTTATAGGGTTTTAATTCTAATTAGTAACCTATTTATTATGCTATAAATACATCATTAATTATATGTTAATTATGCGCTAGTATATATAAATAGGTAACTAATATATTTCGCGGAGTGCGAATATTGCGCTATATACTCATCATTAAATACCAAAACTTAAAATTTATACAAGTTTAACTCCATACCACACCATACAATTTAGACAATATCCTTAGCCAACAATAAACTTGTATAAGAAAATAGAATACCAAATAGTAGAATCAACATTAATAGAATTTACAGTTCAATCTTTTACAATCTATTCAAATTTCACATGTAAAATAGGAAAAGGGATTCATACTTAAAAACCCTCAATCATATTGAAGAGAAAATGAGATGGGAAATAGAATGTAGAATATTAAAATTGCAATAACTATGCAAATTCTACCATTTTAATATAGAATAATTGAGATCTCAATAACATAAGAATTGAGATTTTTCTTTTACGGAATTATAAGGGTTTAGATTTGTAGTTTTTATGAACCAAAATTCCCCAAGGCACATATCAAATCCAGCGCATACTATACAATTACTAAAATGAGAAAAATTAATATTTCCACTCATAGATAATTCCCATCTTTCTCCTTTGGATTTGTACATACCTACCTGTTATCCTCTTTTCAGATCTCTTCCTTTAGAAATATACAATAAGTGGACTGTATATAAATTAGATTCAGAATTTCAGGGATTCGAGGAGAATAGAATTAGAAATTCAATATTAATATCTATAATCACTTACCTAAAAGCCTTAAGAAATTTCTGAATTGTGTGGAAGAAAGAGGCTGACAGAGCTCCGCTACGTTTCCAAATAATTTATGAAGAAAAGTGAGGGGGCTGGGCTCTTATTTATAGTGATTAGAAAGAACTATAACATTTTGATTTAAGCCCGTTTAAAATAATAAAACCATCTATGGTTTAAATAACCCTAGCCGCCACAACAAGCATCCATCGACCACTCCTACCTAGGTAGTGATAGCTAGCGGTCAACCGGTTTCCTATAAAAGGGAATGTATTTATTGCTGTCATTTAATTATTATTTAATTACTTGTTTAATCATTAATGTTAATGTATCTTTTAACATTTACTTAAACCCCTAATTTTCTAATTACCGTCAATTTTTAAATTTCAAATTTTAGTATGAATTACAGTTTGAATTTGAATTCCATTTAAATTATTTTGACTTCGAAAAATTTAAACGTCAATAATTTTTCTGTTTGAGCTCCGATTATAAAAATTCATATATGGAAATTGGTTAGAAATCTCCACGAACGCGATGGCACGACTTCTATGAACAAATACAGACATTTACAAAATTTTCATTTTTAGCCTTATTATTTTTTATTAATTAATTAATCTCTTATTAATTTTCATTGGGTGTTACATTCTCCCTCACTTAAAAAGGATTACGTCCCCAATAAATCTAAGGGACATATAGTCTAACATGCACTAAGAATCCATATTATACAACCAAGTTATCTACACATTTATTTACTCAATCAAAAGTGCACTGTGATTATGTACGCAGACATATAATAAATGAGCTCGGTCCTAGCGTGAATGCAAGGTCACGACATACATGCATGTATGCAAGCATCCTAAACGTGCATAAAGTTCTATATAAATGCAAAAATAATAGTAAAAAGTGTGGCAACCGTCCCCTACCGTCCAATCTTGCATTGGATGCACCAAAACCTAATTTTGAAGAGAAAGTTTACCAAAGAAAAGCTCAGGATGAGAAGTCCTCGTCTTTTCATCAGTTTCCCAGGTGCTTTCCGCAAAATTTTCTCCCTGTTGTACTTGTACTAACCTAATTTCTTTATTATGGAGCTTTTAGGCCCGCACTTCGTAATGCGTATGGTGGTATGAGGTGCTATCGGCTCCATCTGAATGTCGACTAACTGTTCAGGCTTCCCTATGGTGGCAGTGCTACGAAGGCATCTCGTCAAGTGTGAAACATGAAATACATCATGGACCACTACGAACTTATTGTAGTTTGCTAGATATGCAAGTTTTCCTATTTTTATCAAGATCGTGAAAGGCCCAACAAACCTTGGTTCTAATTTCTCCAACTTACCAAATCTCACAACCTTCCTGTAAGGGGAAACTTAACAAACATCATATCTCATGCCTCAAACTCCAATTCCTTCCTTCGCTTATCCGCATATGACTTTTGACAATGTTGTGCAGCCTTCATTCACTGCAAAATCTATTCTATCTTTTCCGTGGTCTCGCGAATCAAGTTTGGTCTGAGTTGAATTTTGTTGGTGATTTCCCACCAACAATTAGGTGATTTGCATGGCCTCCCATATAGCATTTTAAAGGGTGTCATTCCAATTGTTTCCTAGTCATAGTTATTTTAAGCAAATTCTACTAAAGGTAAGTGTTTCTCCCAACGTCCTCGAAAGTCCATGATGCAATCTCTCAACAAGTCATACAAGATCATATTCACCCTTTTAGTTTTACTGTCAGTCTGTGAGTGGTAACCGATGCTAATATTTAATGAGGTTCCTAAAGCAGAGTGCATACTCCTTCAAAATTCGCTAGTAAATAGAAGTTCCTTATCACTCACAATGCTAACTAGGATTCCAATGAAGTCGAACCACCTCCTTAGTATACATTTGTGCTGAAGATTTTGCGGTGCTATTACTCCTTACAACAATAAAATTGGCGAATTTAGTGAATCTACCTACTATAATCCAAACAACTTAATTGCCTATTTGACTCATAGGCAAATCATTTATAAAATCCATCAATATATGTTCCTATTGCCAAGTTGGCACCTCTAGTGGTAACAACTATTCTCTAGGCTTCCCTTGCTCAGCCTTTATCCTTTGGCAAGTCAAACACCTGACAAAATAATTCTAATACCTTCTTCTTCATCCTTGGCCGATAGAAAATTCTCTTCTATCCCTGTACATCTTGTGTTCTTTGGGATGAATGGTCATCCTAGAATGATGACACTCTACAAGCACTTCCTTCAAAAGATCACAGCCATTCAAAAAGAAAGGCATCCATCTCTCCTCAAGCATCCTCTTTGAAAAATTGCATATCTACTGCCATGAGGAAAGTGTTCCTCTCTCCTCAACATTTCCAGAATATCCATTACCGCCTCGTCCTTCTTTTTCACTAGCCCAATGTGGTCCATCATCTCTGGCGTAACCTCCATTGCTACTAAATAGCCTAGAGTAGAATCTGCTGGTTATTGGAAATTGAAATTCGAGAGGAGCTCCAACTAGCCCTACTCATATATAGCACCTAGGGTAGCATGCCTCCATCTAAGGGCAGCAGTGATGACATTCCCTTCTCTAGGGGTATATTGTATTCCAAAGTCATATGAGGCTATAAAATCCATCCACCTCTGCTGCCTAAGATTCAAAACTTTTTAGGAAAATAAGTATTTGAGTGATCTGTGTTCGGTGGACAACTCAAACCCTTTTCCCAAAAGATGGTGCCTCCACATCTTTAAGGCAAAAATGATGGCTGCTAACTCCAAGTCATGAGTTGGTATCACTTTTTATAGTCCTTCAATGGTCTATTAGCATGAGCTATCACCCTTCATTCTTGCATAAGAAATACTCCTAATCTTGTGCCACATGCATCGGTGTAAACGATGAAAGGCTTTATCCTATTGGAAATATTTAATACCGGTGCGCTAGTCAGTATCTCCTTCAGCTTCTTAAATGCTCACATGCATTTCCTATCGCATGCAATGGTTAGATTTTTCTTGGTTAAGCGAGTTAGTAGGACTGCTATCTTAGCAAAATCCTTGATGAATTTCCTATAGTAACCCACGAACCAAGAAAACTCCTAACCTCTATGGAAGTCTTTGGAATTTTCCATTCTTGAATATCTTCCACCTTCGTAGGTTCTATAGGCGTTTCCTTTACGAAAACCATATGCTTAAGAAATCTTGCCTCCTTCCTCCCAAAGTGATATTTTGAGAGTTTGGCTTTAGATTGGTTCCTTCTCAAAGTCCCTAGTACCTCCCTTAAGTGATTTTCATGCTCACCTTTACTCTTGGTGAATACTAAGATGTCATCCATGAACATTATGATGAATCTATTCAATTGTCCCCTAAATACTATAATAATCAAATCTTCAAATTATGAAGGGACATTCATCAATCCAAAAGGCATCACTTCCTATTCATACAGTCTATCCAAAGTGCAAAATATGGTCTTCTGCTTGTTATCGTCAGTTGATGAAACCTAGTGGCTAATTCCAATTAGGAAAAGATTTTGGTTCCAACAAGCTAATCAAATAAGTCATCTATTCTAGGTAAGGGATAGCTATTCTTCTTACTCAACTTTTTGTGTTCTCTATAGTCGACGCATGGTCTTAGTAAGCCATCTTCCTTAGTGGCAAAGACAATAGGTGTTTCCCATTTCGAAATACTTCGAGTATGAATTCTTTCTGCAAAAGCTCCAATATCTGCTTACCCAATTCTTGGCTTTCTTTGAGAGCCATGTGCCTTAATGACATAGCTACTGGTCTAGTGCCCTTCTCTAAATCAACCCTAGACTCGATCTCTTTAAGGAGGGAGACCTGGGACTTCTTCAAAAACGTCAGGAAATTCTCGAACTACGTCATGAGAGATCATCCTTTGATAGGCTCACCGAATATAAATAGTTTAATTCGAATGAATTTTAAGGTGTACAATGAACATCAGTCTCTCGCCCTTTCAACTCCTTAACCATACAATCCCTTTATCATAATCTAAGATAATCTCTTAGTAAAATAACCAATCCCTCCCTAAGATAAGTCCATACTCCTCAAAATTAAGAATGTTACATGAAAAATCCATGTTACATATGCTTATATCTAGGTGTTTGCAAACTAAGGAAAGATGTGTCGACCCTTCGATAGGATTTTATACTACTATTGGGATGGCTATAACTTGGGTTTTGAAATTCAAGGAGTGAACTACATTTTTAGCTATAAACAAATGTGATGCTCCCAGTCAAATAGCTTTCCCTTGATCTATTGGAGGAGGTCTACTCGAGATGGAAACAACTTCAATGTCATAGGCTTGCTGCCCCTCCTTTGTAAGCTTTGGACACAGATTCTTGTAATGTCCATCCTTATGAAAGTGGTAGAACTTCCACTTGAATTCTTCCTTCATCAAATGCACTCTACACTCCTTAGTAATATGTCCTTTCTTCAGGCATCTCTAATATATTACACCCTCTTTCTTGAACTTGGCCTTCTTGTTTGCCCAAAATCCTCCCTTTTTGATCCTTCTTGATTTTGCACCGGTCCTACTTTCTCCTTCTTTTTCTCCTTCTTCTCCAAGCCTATCGTCTAAAGCAAAGCCATCTCAACTAATGTCTCATAAGTAGCTCAGTAGGTACTTTGATGAAAAGAAACTCTTTAAGTGCGGAACTCAAGCCTTTCACAAACTTCATGGACTTCTTCATGGAAGATCTAGTAAAATCATTTCAAACTTAGCTAGTTCTATGAACTTACCGATATATTCCTTCAAAGTGCAATCTCCATAACTAAGCTGTATAAACCTTTCCAATTGCAAATTCATGTTAGCGCTAGACCTAAATCACAATTCAAAGCGGTTTAAGAACTCAGCCTAAGTGATAAATCTCTTAGCATTCTCTTTAACCACGATAGTCCACTAATCTAAGGCCTCTACTTTATGATTTTATACCTCCATTTTCCTCTTAATCTGGTCCTTCCATCTAAGCTTCAGAAAGATATGCTTACAGTCATTAATCCACGTCTTTGTCTCCATAAAACCTTCAACTCTCGTATACACCTTTCTACCCATATTCTAGAATCCTTTATAAAGCATCGTTAAGTCTTTAGGGCGGGGTGCTACTTTAGTAGGCGGTGCAGCGAGTGCCATCGGTGTAGCTTTTCAAGGAATGGGAACTTTTCCTTTATGCCTTAGGTATTGCTTGAACCATTCAGGTGTCCCTTGGATAGTAGGTGTCTTTAGGAAGACGGGTTCCTAGCTTCAAAGTAACGATTTTCAAATATTATCAACTATCTATAGGTTTAAACTTTAGTTACAAATTCATAAGATCATATTATTTGCTGAAATAAAAGGTGTATGTTCAAAATAAGCATACATACATACATATATATATATAGCTGGGTTTTGAAAGATACTTTCATTACAAGTATGCACTCATATGTATAATTATGCACATTGATCAGAAAACCAAGGCTCTGATACCAAATGTAACAACCTACCTCGAAATGGGCCTAATTTTTGACTTAAAAAATGCCTATTGAATATTAGACCCATTCCAATGTTGGTTGTTTGTTGTTAAATTTTAAAATTACACAGAGCTATCTACTAATGCTATCAGAATCTCATAGTGGAAAGGATAACATATAATATCAGAAATGCCCATTTTATAAAAACTCAAGTCTCAAAAAAACATAACATAATACAGCATAACAACCCCAAACATCCGTAGTGTAATATCTTAAAATATAAAAACATCATGTCTAAATGGGTGCATCAGAAATATAAAAAACAACATAAGTAGATTGGTAAATAAATACCACAAGATTCCGCCTTCACCTTCATCTCCTAATCTACGTCGTCTTCTTTAACATATTTGTAATAAGGAGGAAGTTAGAACAATAATGTATGGTAAATACAAATCTCGAGTCTTTCCATAACAGTACTTGGGGAGTATAATTTAGATAAGAACATGTCTTACACATCATATATATATGTATGTAAATATGTATATAATTGTCCAATTGTAAGCATTAAAGCTTTTATAATCCAATACTCCTACACTATTCAAATCCAACTCTGTAACTTACCCTTAATTCTAGGCGAAAGGCCCTTCCTAGTCCCATGAATCTACCATCTATCATGCTTGAAACAATGTGAGAGAAAGTACCTAAGTCACTTAATACCTTTTCAATGGGAATTAGATAGACACTGGATATTTAATACTTAGAACTTAGGCAAGTTCTCATCATTTAATACCTAACACAAGGTGGACCCCTCACTAGTACTATCTAGCTAACATCGCATGGAATCTCATCAGGACACTTAATGCTTGTTTATGAAAGAGGCAGGCCATACAATAGAAACTTAATACCTCAAACTCGTAGCAGACGTTTCCCTAGATTTGCCCCTACCATGCCTAAATGCTATCCTCAACCATTAAATACTTCCTAATTAGGGAGGAGGCAGACTATATAACAACCATTTACTACCCCGATCCTCGAAGCAGGTCTTACATATTATGACCCATAACCCAAATTGTGACGTCTCATATTAGTCTGACTATTCGTAGGCACTGGAAGCCAGACTAACTGGGAAGGCTTACCCTACATAATTTGGAACTAACCTCGCATCCTCTATGGGTACTTATTATAAACGGTATCCAGATTAGTTGGGTAGATTTCCGTGTGCTTACGATCGACCTTGCATCCCTATAACTTAGTCATAATTTGCACTCTCCTAACCGTACTATCATATACCTCACTGCATTTTACTAAGAATACAAAGAAAAATTCTTTATTCCGCCACTAATCATAATAATCCTTAACTTTCCACCTGTGGAGTTTTAATGCTAATTAATAACCTATTTATTATGCTATTAGAATACGTTAATTATACGCTAGTATATATAAATTTATAACTAATATACTCCTAGGCATGCGAAGATTACACTCTATACTAATCGTTAAATGTCAAAACTTCTAATTTACACAAGTTTAACTCCATACCATAACATACAATTTAGCTAATATCCTTAACCCGTAATAACTTCTATAAGAAAATGGAATCAATAAGTTATATCAAAATAGTATAGCCAACATTAATAGAATTTACAATTCAATATTTTACTCTCTATTCAACTTTCACATGTAAAATGGGAAAAGGGATTTGTTATTAAAAACCCTCAATCATATCAATGAGAAAATGAGAAGTGGAATAGAATGTAAAATATTAGAAGTGTAATAACACTTCAACAAACAGACCTTTTTACAGTGTTTAAAAACTGCTAAAGCCTTCTATAGTGTTTTTATAAACGCCATAGATCAATAAGTTATAATAAGTCTGATAGATACAATAGCCTTTCAAAATTACAATGGAAAACGTACTTTTAACACCATTTTTGTTGCCATCTTAGACTAGACATATCGATACAACTATTTTCTAAGCATTTTGAAGCTTTCTATAGGACATTTACATAGAGTTGTGTTTTATGATACTAACAATTATGACATCATTTAATTGCTATAATATGTTGGCATGCCATATTAATATAGCGTCTAAAAATGCCGTGGAAATATTATGTCAATCTTTTACTACGCATTGAAACACTACAGAAAATTCGTTACTATCTACTATAGCATTGTTTTTTGCAATGACAACTGTTTAATCCTTGTAGAATATTTTGTATAACACTAGCATAATGCTATATTATATGAAAGCGGTAATAATTTTTCTTTTCGTAGTATAGTTAAAATACTATGAAAAATTTCCACTGCATTTTTTTATTACCAATACATCGAAGCTTACAATTTTCAGTTCTACTAAACTTATTTCAGCTAATATCTTATGACAATTCAGAAAACCACACTTATCACATTGTAACTTTCGTAATCAAATGGAGTCATAAGCCAAACCACAAAATATATATCTGTAACGACCCAGGATTTTTAGTAATTAAAATTTGAATATTTAATTAATTATAAATAATTAATAAGTGAATTTATAAGTCGAATTAATTTTATTTTGAATAATTGGATTTAATTGAATAATTAAATCGATAATTTAATATGTGAAATTATGGAAATAATTGAAATTTTGGTTAAATATGATTGAAAATGATTTGTAAAATTTTATTTTATCATATTGAAGTTAGAATGATATTTTAGAACTTTTAAAATCGAATTAAAAGTTAATTTGTGAAAATTGAATATTTTAATATTTAAAATCGACTAGTGAAAATAGTCAATTTTTGAACAGTCTCAGAATTGAACGAAACCAGTTCCATTGGATCCGTAACAGTTAGTTATTACCGGATTTCAATTTTCGTGTCAATCGGAGCTATCGTTTGATCGTGGCAGCTCGAAACGCATCGAATTGTTTTTAATATTAATTTGGCGAGTTAAAATAGCCATTTTTCAAAAAGTCTCGGATTTCGACGAAACCAGTTTCATCGGATCCGTAATATGACATTATTGTAAGGTTTCAAATTTCTTGTCAATTGGATTTACCGTTTGTCCTGTACAAATTAAAACGCCTAGAAAATCGTTTAAATCAGTTTAATTTAAATTGAACGTTTGTTGCCATAACTCGCACAGATGTCCGAATTAGCTTTCGAAACCTGTTCCATTGTGTTTGGAACGCGGGGTAAACCCTAGAAACGCTGGTTACGGCGCGTAAATCGGAGTTCGGAATTTCCGGATTGAATAGTGTTTGAGAATTTCCTATAAATAGCCCCCCTCTTTCATAAATTAAAAAAAAAACCCTAATTGTAAACTGCAGCCGCCACCCCCACTATCAATGGCCAGAAAGCTCCAATTTTCAACCCTTAATCTCTTCCAATCCGTGAGTAATTAGGTGAAACTTTCAACTAGAAGATCGTAGAGCGTATCAAGGGCTTTAATTCTATACGGCTATGATCGAATATGGTGTCGCGTGGGGGGAGCTAGGGGAGGCCGACCGTGACAGCTTGCGCACGCAAATTGATGTGCATATGGTGGCCGAGCTTCGTGCTCTTGTTGGTGGTGGTAGCTTGCGTGTGGGGCTTTGAAGTGGAGGTGCTTGATCGGCGTGAAGATGGAAGGAGGAGGCTCGAATTCAAACCCTAAAATTTTGATAATGGGTTCGGCTATGTGCGGTGTACGCGCATGAATATGTGCGTGAGGGAGATGAAGTTTGAGGCGCGTTGGATCTGCATTGGACGGCCGCGATCTTGTGTAGGTTAAAAAAGGAAATTAATGTTGTAAATTATAGTTAAAATCGTGTTTAAACTTCAAATAATCATAACTTTTTCATACGAGGTCGAAAACGTGCGAAACCAGTTGCGTTGGAATCGTATGGACGAGCACTACGCGATGAAATTGGATTGGAGTCGTTTGGAGTTAGTGAGAATTTTGGGTAAAATTAAACGCGCGTTTAATTTTATTCGAAATAAATCGCTAAAACGAAATTGAAATCAAGGTGAGAACTTCTCACTCAATCGAATCAGTTTCGATTTTATTTTAAATAGTTAGATTTAAAATATTTGAATGCATGTTTAAATGATGATTGTTATCTATTGACTGTTAAAATAGACATTATGCGCCGTTAGTAAGCGGATGTTATTTATTAAAAACATATACCGCGAATATTTCATAAACAGTGAAATTGATATTATATATGATAGCAATATATATATATATTGGCATATGTATATATTGGAGTTGATTGATTTCCCGCACTTGAATAGCGGATGAGACCCTATTGCGCCGTCTATTAAGCGGATAATATTTTAAAACCCATATACCGCGATAATTTCGTACTGGAGCGGAATTGGTATTGTGCTAATGTTTGTGGATGCAGGAAAACAGGTTGGAGGGATCCAACTGGA
Organism: Allium cepa; assembly: GCA_030765085.1. NCBI lineage: Eukaryota > Viridiplantae > Streptophyta > Magnoliopsida > Asparagales > Amaryllidaceae > Allium > Allium cepa. The sequence continues at coordinate 537,087,590 of CM060934.1, read as the reverse complement.
TTCCTCAACAGTTTTTATTTGATTTCAGATATTTTGATATTTGATGGATTATCATATCGATATATGATGTCGTTGTTGTCGTGATTGACTATTTGGTATGTAGCATCATTGGACCAAATTTGGAACTTCAAAATGATTTTTAAAGTGATTTTTGAAAATATAAAATATTTTTGGAATTGATCCATTTTAAATAAATAAACGTTATAATTTTAATGTTATAAAAATTATGATTTTGAGAAATACGATTAAAGATTTATTTTTGAAAATATGAGGTTAATGGTTTTATAAAATAGTTTAAAATTTGGGATTTTAGAATTTATTGTGAAAAGTTTAAATTTAGGATTTATAAAATTTAATTATTTTATGAATCAAAAAGAATAGATTAATAAAGGAGATTAAAGACGTTTTAAAGAATAATATAAATTGATTTATATTAAGAGATTTAGAAATGGATATTTATAAATTGAAATATTGACATTATAAAACGAGTTTTTATAAGTGTTAGAATGAATTGTGAATAAATTTCATAAATGAATGAAATTCATAAAATTATAAACGGTGAAGTTATAAATGGAATTTTATAAGCAGTAGGTTTGTAAAATTTATAAAGTTATTAAAAGAATGGTTTTGGATAAATAATCGAATCTTATAAGTTATAAGGTTTATAATTATGAAGTTCAAAGGAACGATTTTTCAAACAAAAAAATTATAAGTAAAATTATAATATGAACCTTTAGTTTATAATTTGGGGAAGTTTAAAAGAACGATTTCGTAAATAATCGTTTTGTAAGCATTTAACTTATAATGTGAACTTTTGATTTATAATTGAGTTATAAATCGAATAGGTTACTAAAGGAAATTTATAAAGGAAGTAGTTATAAAACAAATAGAAATAGAATTTATAAACTTTGTTTTATAAATTCGCAAACGACTTATTTTGATAAGTAAATTGTTGAAACCTATTAATGGAGTTATATTCACATTTTTGACTGTGAATAATCCTTTGAAATGAAATGTATAAAAGGATGAAATTTGTTAAGTAGTATATTCACGTTTTTGAATAGTGAATAATATGTTCAAGAAAATGTTTAGAATGTGATATTTTAAATTGAATTAAAACTATCTAACGATGTTTTAAATGTGTTGAGATTCGAAACCATAGATTTCAACATTTATTGTTGAAATAGACGTTTTCGAGAAATGGAAAGGAAATAGTGGACTATAACACTGTTGTTATAGTAAATGATTTCCGAAAGGAAATGTTTTGTATAGTATTGGGATTTATATATCTATTTTAATTTTGAATCCCTATACTAGTGATTTTGGGTTGTCGTAACGATGTTTTACGCAACATTTGTTTTGGCCCAAATAAATATGTTTAAGAACATGATTTCCTTAAAGAATGAAATATACTTAATTTCGATTGAAGTATATTGAATATTTTCCAAGTGTTGAAAATAAAAGATTTGTGAATTACTTATTAAATAAGTATGGAAATGTTTTTCCAATATAGAGTGAATATTAGAGAATTTATCTTTTTGAAGATAAATTGAAATGAGTAATTGAAATCGTATATTCATAGATATTTTGAAATATAAATTCACTATGGAATTTATAAAAGAAAGTGGAATTTGTTTAAAAATAAATGTTGATTTATTTTTGAAGTATTGAAAATAATATATCTTGTAAAGATATTTTGGAAAATAAATAATTTTGAAAATTATTTGGAAACTGGTGATGTGTGCATATCCATTGATAGTTCAATAACCGACTATCAATATTTCCCTTTGAATGGGTAATTGATGTGATTTGTTTGAATGTGAATGCCACACTTATTTTTGAATAAGCGCTCACTATTCGGGTTAACCGGGAAAGGACCATGGGGTCGTGTAACCCATTCCGAATATGTGATACGTCGTTATGAATTGCATTTGAAGATCGGTGTTGAAGACCCGGTATTTGCGAGAGCGATAGGATGACCTATCGATTGTCTCTGCACTGGGTAGCTCCTGGTATAGAGATTTCCTAAGTGATGGGAAATTCGATCGGGATTGTGAATACCCGGATTGCAAGGGCTTCGTGAGAAGTGCCTTCGGTTTTGTTCGAGCCCGGAACAGACTTGTATGGATTGTATGTCTGACATTACAAATTGAGATATAAAGCAGATTTCTTTCAAATATATTTCTGTTGGTGGCGGAGAATTTATTCTTTTAGCTTAACACCCTTCTCTGAGACGTACGAGCTCAAAGGTTATGTAGTTGAAGGTTATCAGCGATATATTCCCAATTTGGTAATGTGACATGCTGAGTGTTGCTGTAAATGATCATTGTGTTGATTATTTGTGATAGGATCGTTTATTTGATCGTCTATCTTGGTGATCATTTCTATGATCATTTGTTGACCCAAAGCATGGCTTTTGTATAAAGTATGTTTTTGTGGACGTGACTTCGTCGAGCCTCACACCCCGTGAATGGTCAAAACAGGAAAGATGCAGCAAGGTTATGAGGGGTAGCGCCCTTTAGGATGTGTGCATTTCCTTCTGGAAAAGGGTGGTATCATGGTATGGAGCCCAGATACTTACTCATGTTGAAAACACTTTATGATTGTGTGAATTGATTGCGAGCGCTCGGTGAAAGGTCCCAAAGGACCGGGAGATGGCATATTCGGTCAGTTGTTACTCAGTTAGGGGTAACCCGGCCTTGTGTTGGTAGAGATTCGGTTTGGTTCTCGGGGATGTCCATCCAGAGGCATTCTCATGTGGCAATGGGAAGTTCCTTGGCCTGATCATTCGTTGGAAATCCAAAGAAACAATACGAGACTTGTACGGTATTAGTTGTAGAACCTATCATTCACTTATGGTGGCGCCCCACTGTTTGGATGGTAGCTATAGTAGGCATACGATAATGGTCGTATGTTGGCTAAGATTTATATTCTACTTTCGAAATGAATTTTACCTACACTATGCACTAATAATAATATCAAATGTTCTTTTTAATACGTATCAAGCATCTTTGACTATCATAAGGAGAAATCTCCTCCAAGTCTGCGTTTGCATTGTGTGTGTGGCAGGAGGTCTTATGGTAGTCTCATTTTTAAAAGCATTGCGAATTGACTTTAAAAATATTCCTCTATTTTGATTTTAAAGATAAATAAACTGTTTTGAGTTCCCACACCAGTCACATGACTGACTCGGAGTTTATTGTTTTCCTTCCTAAACTCTGGGTGCCCACCAATTTCCACACGGGCAGTCAAGAGTTAAGGTTTATCAGGATATTCAGGAGTTGCTGGAGGCAAGTTGGATGGCATGGCGTATTACTAGTTATATAGTATTTCTTTTTCCGCTGCATTATTTGTTGTTGTTTGATGTTGTTGTTGTAACACTCTGATGTAATGGTGATATGATGTGATGTAATGTAATAACTGATATAGTTCTTTGTTTAAAGATTAATCATTTATTATTATATGTTGTTCCGCTGCGAATTGTGAGATTCTGTTATTGTTCTGTTGTGTTCTGTTCCTTTCCGTTCTATTTCTATTTTCTTTTCTCTCTATTTTCTATCTTTTCTCTCTTCTACCTCTTTTCTCTTTCTTAAACCCATAACATTTCGGTTTTTCGGCAACGAAAAATCGAAAACGTTACAATATCCATAATATTTCATACACGGAGTACTAAGCATATAAATATTTGTGACCAAAAGTAACAATACATATAACTGTAGCTAACCAAAACGATACATACTAAAATCAAAGACGCATGAACATCGATAGACAACACATTAATGCAATCATGACCAAATTGAAGGAGAAAGGGTGCGACATCATGTAGCAACCACAAAAACATCATACAACGCCTGTCAAAAAGAAGCACATATGTCGTATGTTAGTCATAAATGTAGAAATGTATAAGTACTAAATAATATGGTTTCAAACAGAAACTTTACGAATTAATCACTCAAAATAACCAAGACACATCCACAAATGCTAACTCAAATTAGACAAGCAACTCAGACAAGACCAGCTATTTCAAATAGACTTGTTATTTCATGCAAACTTGTAACAACTACATCTCAATAAAGATGCAACGACTTCAAACTTGTAAAGAGCAGAACAATGCGAAGGCTGCATTACCAAGGGAAGTAGGAGGGCAAGCTTGTCTTCTTTGCGATAGAAATAGACTCGGTAAAGATGGTAAATGTTTTGTAATTTTAGCAATTGACTATTTATATTGGATGTCTAACAGAGTATTTGTAATTGACTCTTTTGTAATTGATGTTCATAAGTTTATGTACTTTAGCTTGATTTGGAAAAAATATTAGAAATATATAGTACTAGTAGTTCATCTGGTGTTTTGAATATGTTATAATGATGAGTTGATTTTCCTTTATGTAAACAGAAGATGGACGTCTAGATTCTTGCTTAGCAGGTTGATGGACTTACTATTATAACTGAGTATCATCGCTTCGTGGTTTGTACATTAAATTTCAATGTAGGATTTGAGTACTGGGACCTTTGATACATTATATATTACTAAAATCCCTCTTTGATTGGGCATACATATCTATTATTGCCCATGACAATATTTTGAACAGCTCATCGATCTCAGGGACCACAGGGAATAAAGGTTGTTGGTTCTCCATTTCAGCAACATCCCATAGATATACCATATACTCAAATAAAAATTAGAAAACAGTTACTTCCTAAAACTCAAATACCAATATAGGATTTAAAGAAATAAACAAGTCTCCCAAGAAGTACTTAGCGGGAATAGCAGTATGTTATAATATGATTTAGCCGCCCGTAAAGCATAGGATTATAGCAGCCATAAAAATGGCAGAAGCATTAGTATTATCACAGGCTGTAATTCAAAGATATTTTTAGTATTTAACTTAAACTTTAAAATGGAGAAAGCTTATTTGATAGAAAAACGATTAGTTACTGACTCAAAATAACTCTTACTTCATCATCAAAGAGTGATTGCAATTCCAATGTTTTTAATAATGTTTTTAAAGCTATTTTTGTGGCTTAACTTCCCAGTAAATTCAGAAAAAAACTACATTTAAATATATTACGGCTGTAAAGCTATTTCATAAGTAACATATTAGTACATATTGCTTGTCTAGGTGCAATTATATAAAATAATGATTAAAAATGGCAGTTTCTTGTAAACAAGTGTTATTCAATTCACTTAACGTCATGATTATTGCTAAATTGATTCATAATCTTGTATTGTTCCAATGCAACAAATTGTAATATGGGAAATGATATTCATATTCCTCGTTAAATTCAAGAATATTTCGTTTCACCATTATAGGAGTAGAATGCTGGCAAGAACCCAAGATGATTTCAGATGCCTTGTACCATAGTGTCACAACCAAAGAGGACTGCATAATTAAGTAAACTATTGTTTTCAAATTGCTTGTTAAGTTATACGTAGTAGACATATATAATGTAATGTAGCAGTTAAAGTCGGGTCGTGTGTGAACATTTACCACGTTCGCTTTAATAAAACATATAACTAACGATCCAAATGTGGCTGAGGCTATTCAAACCTCATATTTACTAATATGTTTACACCTGTTAAAAATAAAAATCTTTTCATATTATAAATTTCGAGAAAAAAAAAGAAAAAAAAGCTTGCACCAGCAAGCTTGCCTAGTGCAAGCTTGCCTTGTGCAGGCTTGCTGGAGCAAACTTTCCTGGTGCAGGCTTACATCGTCAAGCTAGCCTTGTGTAGGCTTGCTGGAGCAAGCTTGCCTGGTGCAAGCTTGCACCAGCAAGCTTGCTCTTTAACAAACTTGCAATAGAAAGCTTGCACAATTCCCAAACTCTATTCAATTTCTTCAACCAGACCTCATCTCTAATCACCTTCTACCAATCATCAAACACTGTGCTAACAAGGGGAAGTTTTATTAAGGTCAAAGGGATATCTAGTTATGAGGTGAGTAGTTTTATAATGTGAAGAAGATGTACAAATTGAAGGTATATTATTGCAATGTTGTGTCTTTATTCGCTGTTAGGAGCCATAAGCATATAACCAACCTAACGCTAGCTTTGGGATATTAGGCCCAATCATGGTGATTTTATCACACAAGCATGTTCCAAAAGAGAATAAGAAATAGATAGTATTCAACCAAATCAAAAAATTCTAAAATCTAAATAAAGTTTGAATTATACTTATTAGAAATTGATTCCATTATAATGTTTGCAGCAGGCCAAGCTGTCGTAATACAAAGAGCATCTTCAATGATTTTTAAATTGGACGTTGTTCTCCATAAATGTGCTTATGGAATTTTTACACTATCTGTCCAAACTTTAATTGCATTTTTCCCCAAAGGAACAAAATGAACCATTGAAGTTGGATCGGCTGAACTCACGCGACCTAATGCAACTATTTCTATCTTTTTCGACCAATCGATCAGCTTGCATTTTACTATTTTCCATAGAATTTATACTCTATCAATTAAATAAAGAGGTTATTTTATTATGTGCTTCAATAATTTGTATGTTGAAAAAATAATTGAATCAAATATAAATAAGTTTGGTACCTACCTTCTTGATAACTCCGACATTACACATATGATTATTTGATGATGCAGCGATAACTATTTCGATAACTACTTTTGGTTTAGGCTACGCAACTTTTATACTAATGGCTTCTCCAACTCATGTCAATCCTTTAGTGAACCTTCATAGAAAATCATCTTCGATTTTTGGTTTATCTATCCAAACTGCAATGGCACCCAATCTTTTTCTATCGCCATATATAATATTGCAACAAGCAAATTTCTAAAAGAAACATGATATTTAATACTAATCGATATACTTAGAAATGACATAAAAGAGCGGAAGATTCAAATTCTGATGAGTTATCCATATTAAGGACTGCCTAAGTGAAAATGATAAAATTCTAACTTGTAAAACAAATTACATTATGTTACTAAATATTAAAAATAAGAGAATTAAAGAAACCGTCACCTTTATTTTTTGTGATATTTCTTATCTAACTTAAGTAACGGCAAAGCATAATATTGTGGTAAGTCGAACTCATTTTTAAATTACATGGGAACTCTAAAATTTTGATAAATTAAATTTTAACCCTACAATATTAAAGGCGTATAATTTTTAGATATATTATGTTATTTATGCACAATTTATATAATTGGGTTGTATTAAAATTCTAAACATTTTGATATCACTAAACCCTAAATCACATACCATATATATGAAATTCTTGATATTAACACGTAACTTGTAAATAAGCTATATAATTAACTTAGTTAATAGAAAATAATAAATCAAGACATCAACTAATATTTGAAAATTTCATATTCAAATCTAAATATATTATATATAATCTTATAATATGTTGACTATATGAATATCTTTTACATTTTATGTATATATAAAAAACATATAATTAATAAAATATTATATTTAAATTGAAATTTTCCAAAGTTAATAGCATTTTTTAAAAATACTATACTTAAATAAAGGCTGTTCAAACCAGAACCTCAAAGTCACTCATCTTAATACCAAATGCTCGCTATTAAATGCATTATATTTTAATCCTCTACAAAATTGATTTTGACATCTGAGCTTAGATCCAGACAGTTAATGCAAAAATCCAAACTTGTGAATATACCAGTATTACACTTACAAGAAAATTCTCCAAAAATTCAAAAGTTTGGGACTGGAATTCAAATGTCAGAATATAAAGTCTAGGATTGAACCTGAATGGAAGAATTTTCTTCAGTGGAAATCCATCCCACCTTTTCCCCACTCACCTTTCTTTTCCATCTTTGACATTTTTCCTCATGAAACCAAGAAACTTCAAACTAACATCTCTCCACTCAGGTTCAAACCCTTGTTGTAGGTCATTTGACATTGGACGAGTATTACTTCATACTCGACAAATGACTTTAAGGTGGTGAATATTACTTTAAACAACCATTAAAGTTTTACTACTTGATTATTTTTCCAATGTCTACATTCATTCAACAATTTCATTCGTCTATGTACTAAACCATTCTTCACTCATCATAAAATCTCCAAACCAACAATAATAAATACAATAGCTAAAGAGAACAACAATACACTATATTCATTATCAAGCTTTCAACGCATTCATTCCATGATTAAACACTTGTTAGATATTCATAATCATAATCCGTTATGTACATATATTTGCTAAATCAATGAAACAAGATCAATTATACTCTCTCAATTCAATTCTGTTCAATCAAATATTACAAATCAGATTACTTTACATCTTATTTTCTTTTAGCTTTAAAAGAAAACTAATTTGTAGGCACCTGCCAGTGAAAAACTAATTGTCTTAGAAGACTAGTTTGTAATCAACTATACAACATTATTTAATTTGCAATCAAGGAAAATAGTCACAAGCCAAGCCAAAATCATAACCTACAGATAATAAACAGCAAACTTTCTATCATGTACATCACTTATATATAATACTCTCTTCATCAAAGATTTCCTAAAGCATTCAGAAAACTTTAATTCAAGCATTAAACGCACAACTAAAAAAATAGAAATTGAAAAATATACCTAAAGTCAAGTTCACAAGTTGAAATCACGCTTCGGTCAATCTATAGAATCATGCTTAAGATGCGTTGAGGAATCATGCTTTAGCTTCATTGAGATTTGCATTTTAGCTTCATGGAGGAATCGGCTTCGTAGATGAATGTCACGGCGAGCTTTAAAGAATAGAGTGGGTGGCGAAATCGAGCTTTCAAACTGAGGAGTGATTCACAATTGAAGACGATTTGTGTGAGTAGAGAGGAGATTCGTAGAGGCTATTTTGGAATTTGAAAGCGAAGAGAAAAGGAATGTTTGGTGGCTTAGGAATAAGAAGGAGGGAAACATAACATATCATGCCAAATTTTCATTTAGGTTAAAGACTGCATGAACACAAGCTATGTTTTATCCTGTACATAACTATAGCAAGTCAAGTTTTCGTGCAATCCCCACTTGCTATTAATAGAACATTTTCTTGTAGTGTAACTACACAAATTCTACCATCTTAATATAGAATAATTGAAATTCCAATAATATAAGAATTGATATTTTGCTTTGGGGGGATTTTGGGAGTTTAGATTTGAAATTTTTATAAACCAAAATTCCCTAAGGCACGTATCGAATCCAATTTATGCTACACAATTACTAAAATAAGAAAAACTAATATTTTTGCTCACAAATAAATCCCAGTTTTATCCTTTGGTTATGAACACCCCTACTTGTTATCCTCTTTTGAGATCTCTTCCTTTACAAATATATAATAAGTGGATTGTATATAAAGTAGATTCAGACTTTTAGGGATTGGAGGAGAATAGAATTAGAAATTGAATATTAATATCTAAAATCCCTTACTTGAAAGCCTTAATAAATTTATGAATCGTGTGGAAGAAAGAGGAGCTCTGTTGCGTTCCTAAATAATTGGCGAAGAAGAGGGAGCTATGCATTTATTTAAAGTGGTTAGAAAGCACCACAATTGTCCGATTGAAGTCGGTTTAAAATAATAAAATTTGGGACGTCCGTGGTCTAAATAACCCTAACCTCTATAACAAGCACCAATCGACCGCTTTTATCTAGGCAGTCGACCACTAGTGGTCGACCGGCCCTAGGTAGACGGTCAACCGGTCTTCTATAAAAGAGAACGTATTTACTGTTGTCGTTTAATTATTATTTAATTTCTTGTTTAATCTTTAATATTAACATTTCCTTTAACACGTACTTTACCCTTAAGTTTCTAATAGCATTAATTTTCAAATTTCAAATTTTAGCATTAATTAAAATTGTATTCGATTTAAATTATTTTGACTTTGAACGTTAATAACTTTTCCACTTGAGCTTTAATTACAAAACATTATATAAAAAAATTGATCAATAAATCGTTATGAACGCATCGGCACAACTTCTATGGCCGAATTCTGACATTTAGAAAATCTACATATTTAGCCTTACCACTAATTTATTAATTAATCTCTTATTAATTTTTACGAGGTGTTACATATCATATGCATGAGTGGAGTTAAATAAATAATCCCATGAATCATAGACATAATACTTAAATAGAAATCAATCGGCATAAACCAATGTCATGGATAAAGTATGTAATTTACCGATCATTAGAACATTGTTCCGACCCCCTCCTCATGACAACCTACAGGAACCTACAGGATAGATTTAGAGGGATGGGCTATTGGTGCAAAGTAGGGACAGTAGACAAAGAGGTCTTCTCATTCATACTCAGCACTAACAAGACAAATAGACCTCCAATGAATAATATTAATTCCAAGGTAGTAGTCTTAGTTGGTATATATGTTCTATTATATTTTTCTATTCCACTGTGAGTTTTTTCCTGATATACTTATGTTTAATACAGGTTACCAATACCAAAAATTTATACCCTAATGGACATAGGTTTCGAATTAGTTGAAATTCGAACTCATTAGGGTGTGGATTATTACATTTGGTACCAAAGCCTAGGTTAGTCAAACATGGGATTTATAATATGCTGAGAGAATATATTTGTATTTTTTTACCTATAAGTATGAATATACTATTATTATTATTATATGCCAAACTCTATGAATTTCGACTATAGAAGTAGTTGCGACCATATTTTTAAAAGATGGATGAGGCAACTATAAGTTGGAACAATAAATAGAGTTAAATCTATTCATCTACCCCAATTACCCCTTTTGATTGTTGGCTATATCGTAGGCATTGACCAAGAAGAGCATAAGCACGACATATAGGACCCTGGAAGCTGGAAGGTACTTGACTCCTTTGTTGGGCCTTGGTTACCCCCATGATTATGGATTTTGTTAGATTGACGATTGATGATGTATATTTCATCCAAATAGATGGAAATAAGAAACTATATGTTGCAAATATCTAGGTATGAGAAAGTTCCTATAAGAAAGTGTGCATTAACTACCATAAGATAATTGCCAAATTTTTAATATATTCTTAATAAGAAGAAGTTAAGAATAAGGGGAAAAAAGAAAAGTCCAAAGGAAAGAACAATTAAAATCCATTTCTAGGTCTAACCTATGTGAAAGAATTTAATAAAATATAATACACTTTTCTAGAAATAATTGAAGTATTTTTAAAAGAATCTACTTAAAATAGAAGGACTTCACTCGAAAGTTGTTGATTTGAAAAGCCAAGAAAATTATGAAATTTTAAATTAAGGAGCTGGTTAGAGATTCGTAGCGAAGTTTGAAAATGGCTGGGTTAGAAAATTTTCATTGTTGAACTAAATGGAAAATAAAGCGTATGTTTGGCTCAATGATTTCTTTATTTTTATCCATTCAAAGTTTTAAAATTCTTTTTAAAGGTGAACAAATGGAAATGGCACTTGATTTAAATGGGGCCAGGAGATTGAAAGGTAAGATTGTCCAATAACGAGGAAGAATATTGCGTACAAGGAAAATATGGAAAAAAAACCCGAAACAGATTTGTACATTTGTTATCACTTTTAATGTTAATGATGAAAATCCCTAATAAAATGAACACACTGTAGTGATTCGATTAAGAAATCAAATAAAGAGAAAAGGAGCAATACATGAAGAAATCATTTAATATAAGAGCAACTTAGGTACAAGAAATTTATATAGTTGTAGTATTAGGAAATTTAAGTAGAAACAACGTTATGAATTTATATTAAAAGAAGACCAGCAATCTAGTTATAAATACTATAAGAGACCAAACTAAAAGGAAAAATGGATAGTTTCCATAAATATGTGTCGTAATAGTGCATATCATCTAAAGTCCACCTTATAGGCTATTGAAATCTCTGCTAAGTTTTAAAGTGGAAATAACACAAGTAGTACAAAAATAATTGAATGGAAGTTATCCTTGTCTACTACAGTTTTCATTGTTCATAGTTATAGAAGATGTTTTTGAGAAAGGGTTTGGCATGAAATTTGGGTTCTTGAATGCAAACGTAATAAATGTTTTGAATTAAAAATCCTACTTTTAAAGAAGCAAATCTTTATTGTAGAATGTCTTTAGAAAAGGAAATTTTGATTTAATGATTATTCATGTAATAACAGCTTAACACTTATAATTTGAAAAGAACGAAGTAATTCATTTCTTTAGCGAAAGGATCCTTTTAAATTACTAACATTGGTTTTGAACTTAATATATACACTGACTTCTTAAGTCCTAGATTATAGTATTAAAAGCTACGACAACTACTGTAACACCTCGTGATTTTACGACAATTAATTAGAAAGAAATTAATTAATAAAGAAAAACATCAAAAAAATTTTTTTTACAAATATCATAATTTGACTATGAAACTCGTACTATTAGGTCCGTGATTATACGTTGATCAATTTTCATATATAAAGTTTTCTGATCGGAGTTCAAATGAAAAAGTTATTGTCGTTTGAAGTTTTTTAATCGAAAATAATTATATATGTAATTATGGTAATAAAATAAATTAAACGTTAATTAGTTACATTAATGGAACTTTAGATAGTAAGAAATTTTAACGTTAGAATCAAATCTTAGAAGATATGTAAAGTGGGAAACAAAAGAACACAATCAGTTAAACAAAAGACAAAATTAAACAAATCAACGCACTAAATAAATCACCATTTAAACAAACAATGACTGACCCAAGATGATTCTAGCTCGATCGGTAGGGGTTAACTAAAGGTCGTGAACGATCAACCATTGAAAATGTTGATCCGACAGTAAATTTTGGCCTAACGACCCGGATTTATTTTAATTTAATCGAACGGCTGACATTGATTTGTCCCCTTATAAATTTAAAGTCATATTTTCAAAGCGATGCCAAAGCTCTGCCATTTTCTCTTTTCATCCAAAATTCAAAATTCTTAGAAATAGTTCTAGTTTATATGTGTACATAATTGGAGTATAGTAGAAGATGACCGAGGAAGGGAATATGTTCAAATCAAATTTTCAAAGCCAATGCCAAGGTAAATTGTAAATCCGACTCTAATATGCAAATCATATTCCAAATCTCTTTTCTAATCAAGATCTCTGATAAATCCACATACGCTTGAGGTGGATAAATCCAAATAGGGAGAAAAAGGGAGTCAAATTGAAATAACAGAGATTAGATCTGGAGATTTGGAAAGCTAAAAAGATGAGTGGGAAACTATATTTATATAATTTTAGGTTTATATCATTGTAGATCTATTCCTCTAAGCCTAAGATGTAAATTGAGTTATAGGCTAAACTTATATACATGAAATGAAATTATAAACTCTGCCCATGTATTTTGTAATTAACAACTTGAATGGTATTTTGTATGCATGTAAATATGGAAATATTGAATAATTATAGTCCCTGAATTTTAATATATATATATATATATATATATATATATATATAACGGTTCTAGATTTGTAAATTTATAATGACTTGTGCAAATAAAAATTTAAGTCTAATTATCATAGTAAATTGTAGAAATTTAAGTAGTATTTTACTCTATTGAATTATACAAGGTATGTGAATTTTTATAAATTACCAAATTTCAGATTTCTAAATAAAAGTATAGCAGTTGAAGTAACAAGGAAATACACCTAAAAGGAAAGAGATGTATAAAATAGGCTTGATTATCATATTTTGTACCGTCTGTTTCAATAACTATGAAAAGGATAATTCCTTGTAACATAACACAAATTCCCCTTTGGGTAAGATATAGAAATTCACAACTTTAACCATTCCATTTGGAAGAAATGTAATTCCGACATATTAAAATATAGAAATCCCTAAAAATAAAGTAAAGAATTATAAATGTGATAAAAACAGTATATGGAAATAATACGTGTAATACAAGTAAAGCTGAAGCGAAACAAAAGAAATAGAAAGGTAGATAAGACATAATTTAAAATAAAAGGGTACGAATAGTCTACTAAAATAAGGGAGGGACTACAAGGTTAAAGCTGGAATGAAAATAAAAAGTTAAGTATTAAGTGAATAAGACAAATAAATGGAAAAGATATTTAAAAGGAAGTGGTAAATGACCTCAAATTAAATAAGATGTAAACACATAAAGAAGAAAATATTATTAACAGTGAATAGTAGAGGCGTAATAAATAAATAAGAACGATTAAGGATATGAATATAGATGTATGTGTGTGTGCGCACACACATATAGCCTGAAGTATGCATTTATAATGGGTGTGAACTATTAAAGTTAATAAATGATAAAATGAATACAATGACATGGTTATTAGAATGAGTTAGAATGTGAGGTCGGTAGTATTACATAGTAGTATTCCCACCGTAGAGGGCTACCAACAGTTATGTATACATTATACTGATGTGAGATATATCCAACCGTAGGATCCATAGAGAGTATACACTTGTGTGTAGATAGAGGAATACCCCATTCGCAAATGGATTCTGCTTCAAAATGAAGAAAATGGGTATTGCCTTGATTGCAATAGGCAATCCGAATCAGATAGTGAGAAAAGAATGACCTACGTTAGTACGTGTCATACCAAATTAGGGAGTATGAGTTACATATAGGTCGAGAATGCCATTGGTCCATAGTGGTCAATAGGAAAGATAAGGGTTACACCTAACGGGCTACACTGCCTACCAGTGTACGGTCAATGTTAGGTCATGCATCGCCGAAATTTGTTTACTATTTTTTTAGTTAGGAGGCAAGACTAGCTAGCCCTTTTAAAGAAGACTTTCAATGTGCATGAAGTAGTTCGTGGAGCTAAGTCCACAAACGAACGTAGAGCTAAGTCCACCATACTTATAGTTTGCAGAGCTGAGTCTACAACTAGGAAGCATACAAGTCGAAAATCCCCAAAAAGGCAACTTAGAATGACTAAATTATTGAAAAGTTGTTATTAGGCCCTATAGGAGTTCCTCAGTATGCGCAGAGATGAAGATGTGATACAGCAAAGGTGATGGATCCTGATGGGGTGTTGAGTTATAAGTACTAGCGAGGATAGTAACTTGGTCCAATGAGGGACCGTGGTACTTATATATATGTAGAATACAATAGCATATGATTTTTGTTTGATGATAATAAATACACACACATATTCGTTTGAATGTATTTGCTATTGTACTGTTTTATTTTGTCACATAATTGAATAAATATTTGTTGAATAAAATAAATAACTCGAAATTGAAAATCAAACAAATAATTTATTAAAACAAATATTTTATTACAAATTCAAATAGTACAAATTTGAGCTCTCGCTATATTTATACATTTTCAATTATAATACAATTTCAAATTACAACACAATTTTCACTATACAAATTTTACGTACATTTTCAACTCACTACATTAACCCATCACTCGTATTTGATCTTCAACTCTATTCCAGATTGTATCCCACACCTGAGTTATCTACAACATAAACATTGACGCAGTAAAATTGAAAAAGAAATATTTTTGCAGTGTACAATGAAGTGTGTGTTTGAAAATATTTTTTGCCTCAGTTATTTAGGTTGTTCATCACCATATTCTTTTAAATCATCATACCGGAATAGCTTGTGACATGCACAGTGTATCATTGTACATGCCACAAGGCCATGCACATAGATATACACTTGCATGTTAAAACTATAGGGATAAGTGAGCACAGGGTCAAAACCGATCCTAGGTTGGATTCAACTCAGGTGCACGCAAAACAACATACAACACTTAAATATACACATGGTCAAACCGGATTTTCAGAGGAGACAACAGAGCATGGAAATAAAGCCTCAATCAAGAATTCAAGTATAAAGCAAATGACCAGTCTAGACATATTAGACTAACCAGGCAAACAAACCACACAGTAGAACTCGAACCGATATAGGTCCAACCAAACAGAATTCACTTCATACCAAACCAAATATAAGCAGTAATGACCACATACAAATCAGGCCTTCCAGTTAAACAAAAGCTCCAGACAGAATGTACACAAAGGCACTGACCACATGACAATGAAGACTCGAGAACACAACAAGACTTGACAAAATATACAAGCCAGTGACTTCAATGCACAGGGGCTCAAAGTAATGCAAGTGTACATACCAACATGGATAACAACAACATAACATATAACACATAACAAGAACAACACAGTTTAGAAAACAAAAATGTAGGGCACTTGATTAACAAGTGCATATACAAAAAGCTTCAGACCATACTCAGAATGCAACAAGCACCTAAAAACAAGTCAGACCACCAAATGGAACAAGGCACCAAATCACATGATAGCAATGCAGACAAACAGAAGTTCAACTAAAAGCAAAGAGACCAGAGTACACATGAGGACAACCAGACTGCAAATGCACATGTAAGAGAATAAAGCTTCATACCACATGAATCATTTTTAAGTATGACTCTAAACAATTCAATATACAACTGTGCATAAATAGAAATGCCTCAACATACATATATGCATGCATGCATACATGTATATACACAGTGACAAACTTATGCAATATAGGAGATAGCGATGAATACAACATGAAATAGTGGAACATGATGAACACAACAAAGGTACCAGACCAGTCAGAGGCATGGACTCAATGAAGCAGTGGAACAAGGCTACACTCTCCATGAAAACAAATATATACATGACACAAGACCGGAAAAACAGTTCAGTTGCAATTTATAGTTCTATAAAATAGTGAAGTAGCGGTTCGATGAACAAATCAAGGTTAAAAAGAACAGAGCTAATTTGAATTCATGGAGTAATTCGAATAAGTCAATCAAAATTTACCTAAAAATTGTCTCAAAAATTAAAATGCCGAAGTCACAGGAAAAAGACGGAACCAACTTAAAAATTATTTAAGCAAATTCAACAATGAACAAGTCAGAGATCACAGCACTTGTTTGATTAAAAAATCACTGCCAAAGTAAAATCACGAAGAATTCAAAGAAAAATATACGAATACAAATATAGGGTGTCCTATCCCTATAAAATCCCAACCTCATGATCGGCAGGGAATCATTCCAGTTCAAATAAATCAGAGAGCAAGCATCGTCTAGAACTTGAATTAAGTCGAATATGAGCATAAATCGAAAAAGGGAAAACATTTACCAATTCAAAGCACGAATCATACTCGATAATTGGAGTAGCCGCAAGCCTATCAAAGCCAGAGTATTGACAAGGCAAATCGACCTAAACTCATCACTGCAATCGATCAAGTCAAATCGGCATCTTTAGTTTTACCAAAAACCCTAGCTTTTAAAAAGGAACGAAGGAACAAAAAGGATCGGCCGAAGTTTTTGCATAGAAAAAATAGAGAGGAACGCTTCTTCTTTACAAATTGGGCCGATCTTAGTTTGTTTATATTGGGTTTAGAGTTTAATTACATAGGGTTTTTTTAGTTGTTTTGTTTTATTTGTATTTTTCTTTTAAAATTTGTGTAAATTCTAGTCATGTGACTGGAGACGAACTACGGTGGTGTGGTTCGAGGATCCCCAACTCAGTGGCTGAGTTGTGACGGGGTTTTAGCATAGAGTTAGGCTAGTCATTAGCGGGTGTCTTAAGTTTATATGTGTAAGCGTTTGACTACTTAACTTCTAGTAGAAACCTTGGAGGCAGCACGTAGGCAGGTTATTGCCGAAGCTTGGTAAATTTCTTTGTTGTTCTATTTCTAATTTTATTATTTTGCTATTATCTGTGATGCAATTATTATATAAAAATTTCCACATTTACTTTTATTATTATTAGTATCACCCTGTTCACCCTCCCTCTAGGGTGAAATCGATCTTACAATATATGTATATACATATGAATATAGTTATAGTCTACCACGGATAGATGGGGCGAATCATACACGTAAGTGGAGCCGAGACAACTAATTAAAAATAAAAGACATAATACGTGATAGAAGGTAATCAGCATAAAGTAGTATTATATATAAAGTGCATAACTTACCAGTCAACAAAACATTGTTCTGACCCCCTCCTCATTACAACCTACATGATATCTTAGAAAGAGAGGCACTGGAATAAGGCGGGAACAGTTAAAGGACAGGTTCATTAACCAAGTTCGAAATGTCGAATCTTGATAAGTAAATATGTGATTAATTATATATTTTTTATTCCGTTGTGAATGATATCATTAGTGCTCTGATATGCATTCACTTGTTTATTTGCAAATACCAAACCAACAATCTGTACTTTGGTGGACTTGGGTTCGATTTAGCGAAGATTCGATCCCACTACGGTGCAATTGTTCCATTTGGTATCGGATCTTAGATTAGCCGATCTTGAAAAATTAGAAAACGTTGAGTGAACATATTTTTATTTTGCATATAAATATAAATATATTATATGCCAAATCCTAATAATTCGGATTATAGAGTAGTTGCAACCGAACATTGAAATAAGAAATAGTTAATTTTGACTCAGAACAATTGATGAAGTTGAGAATACACACCTACCTTGATTACCTCATGGGAGATAGGTTGTAAAAAAATGTTTTGACTTATTGAGAGAGGAGCATATGAAAAGTCCCTGAAGTTGGATCGTACGTGACTCCCTGGTCGGGCCTCGATAGACTAATGGTTGTAGATCCCAGTATGATTACTGGTTGATGATGTACAATAGATCAAGATAAGGAAAAAGAATCCATATGTTTAGATTATCCGAAAGAAATGGAGTTCTCGAAAGAATGTGTGGCCACCCCAAGATAATAGCTAGATTTTCAATATTGGAAAGAAGATTAGTCAGCAAATTGAAAAAAAGTCAAAGAGACGGGACAAATAGAAATCCACATTGAGTCCAGTATATAGAAAATATTTTTAAAAGTTGGGAAAAATATACGGTTAGTATGTTTAAAAAAATAAGAAAGTATTGAATTTTGAAATACACACACATACATTTAGTTAAATTGAAAAAAAATTCCATAAATGGTTTTAGAAAAGCTATTCGTTTGAAAAAAATGTACAGCATATATAGCTCGCAAGTTTCTCTATGAAGAAAGAAGATTGTAATATAGATAACTATCTTATATTAAGTAAGATGTTTTAGTGTAAAATTTGAAGTTTGTTGGATCGAAAATAACAGTAAGTGAGTTTTAATAAAAGAGTTAATTCTTTTAGAAAAAAAGTAGTGCAATATAGCTCATGGGCTTTATTGTAATGAAAATTTTTAAGTTGTGAAATCCTTTTTAGGGGTGGACGATAAGAAGTGGTACTAGTTTTAAATGGGGTAAATAGTACAGGAAAGAAGATTAGAACCCGAAATAAGGCAATAGGCGAACACACTGCAATGGTCGGATAAAAAGGACAGTCAATTGAGTGGTAAACTGTATAAATAGAAGCGACTTAAATAAGGGCAGTTTAAGTTGAAGTAAGTTAAATAGTAGTAAAAATTTGAAATATAATTATAAAGAAACTCTAATAAAATGATGTTGATGATTGGAAACAATATTTTGAATTTATATAAAATAATATTAGGAATTAGAAATAATGTTAGGAGATAATATTAAAAATAATGCTAGTAATCTAATTAGAATCAACAAAGGAAATTAAAAACAAAACAAAGGAAAATGGACATTTTATATTGTTGTGTGCATTTATTACAAGTATCTTTTAAAGGTCTCGCTCACATGATATTAGAGACTCTACCAAGGATTGAAAGTAGAGATAGCTTGAGAGATAAGAAAATGTTAGAGCGAGAGTTGTTCTTGTCTACTCCAATTTTTATTGTTTAAAATTATAAAAGATGTTTTAGAATTACTGTAAAGTGCATTCTTGAAAAGAAATGATTTGGCTTAACAATAAATTTGTAAAAGAAAAACTTAATAAATAGTTTGAATTAGAAATCCTAATTCTTAAGATATACCAAGTATTTTTGAATTTAATAAAAGTTTTTCAAGTTGTACTTTTAAAGACAAAGATTTCAGGATTGGGTATTTCAAAATTTGAACTTTTTAATTTTTGAAAAATGGCGAAGACCAAAACAAAATTTTAAATATGGAGTACACATGAATAATTTCCTAGGTAAGATGGGGAAAATGTAAGGATATGAAGAAAATAGCGATGACTACTCGTAGAGTTGCAATAAGAAATCCCTGTAGAGTGTATGAAATATCGGTGAGAACCTAGGAAATTTTGTTAAATATGTGTGCAAGCCATAAGAAGAAACTGCAGGAAATGATAAATGATGTTAAAGTACACTTCTACGAGTTCTAGGGTACGCTCGCATCAAGAATAAAGAAATTAAATACAAAGATTTGAGAGTACTATCAAAGGATTTGGATAGGAAAATGGTAACATAGGGTTATGAGATGACAAACACACATAGGGAACATTGGTAGACTCAAAGTTAAGGAAGACAAGATAGAGGATGAAAAATTTGTTCTGTCAAGCCACTTGCCAATGAGTTGTTCAAAAATCTGCAAAATTTATTTCATAATTGGGTGTGGTAAAGGAAGTGATGGATAGGCCTTATTCATTAAAAGGCGTAAACGAAAGTTAAGATATGTGGTTTGGAGAATGATGGCATGTTAGAAAGGTCCATTTAATTACCAGTAAGAAGAAGATAGTGGCACAACATCATAAATGTCGGTCAATGTAAAAGGGCAGCATCCAATAGTTGTTTCTTTAAGGTTTGGATTATAAGCATTAGTTATCTCTATTTTATAAAAGCGCATATGATATTATCGCAAATGTTCTTTTTTATGTATTTTCAACATGGACCACAATATTGTGGAAAAACAACAAGATAAGGAAATTTCAGGAAAGACACTAAACAAATGCAAAAGAAAAGAAAATATTAAAGACTTAAAGTTAAGAAATAAATTAAGAAAAATTTATTTAATTAGCTACTTATGTAAAAGAAACAAGATTTAAGTCCCAAAAATTAGAATATCTATAGGGAATAAATTTTGACATGCAAAGTACAGGGGAAATTCGTTATGAAGCCACAGATCAATATCTCTATTCCATAAAAGCCAAAATTTTCAAATGAACTTGTATGCTAGTTGCAGTTATAAATAAAACAAAAGTTTTTGAACTTAAAATTTACGGCATAAATAGGTGAAGTCCACTATTGACGTTAGATTGCTGATCATACCCCAATTTAATGAGGTGTGGCATAAATTATTTTGAAGGAAATATATATATATACACACCTTTGAAATTTTTCTCAAAATTCTTGGTTTTAAAAAATGAAATATTTTGGTAGAAACTTATGAAAAACTGATGATGAAAGTTATTTAAATTCCAAAATTTCATCAATATTTCAAAAAGTAATATAAAAAGATTTTTGAGCAGAAAAGAAGGAATTTTCAAAATATAGAAATGCCATATATTTGATATGGAGGAATGGTGGACAAGTTAGCTAGTATATATTTTTACTGTGAAGCAGAAGCGGTAGTAAAATAAAATACGATCAAAGATAAGGGAAAAAGCTGTTATAACTATGGAATCTTTTCGTATATACCTATTAGTAGGTGAACTTAAATTGGTTTTATAATAACTCTGTTTTAAAAATTTTAAAATAAAATTTGCTTATGTGGACTGTACTTGGGAAGTTGGACAAGAATTGAAGGCAAAAGAGATGGTTCCAAGGTACAGTGGGAAGTTGGGAAACCAAGAGGAAAAAAAGATGGAAATATGGAATTTTCCATCTAAACCCTTTTTTCGAAATAAAGAAAATAAATTTATAAACTTAAATTTTTCAAAGTTGGATGTTAGCAACAATGTGCTAAGATTTTCTAATGGTAGGAATTGGATGAAAAATTGATTGAACTATGCTTCTATTCGAAGAAGTATGGAAAATACCCGATCTTCAACACCGTCTTCAAATGCAATCCCATTTCATCGTATCATTATTCGGAATGGATTTTATGACACAAAGTCCTCTCCTGGCTAATCCGAATAACGAGCGCTTATTTTAAAAATAAGTGTTACATTAAGATTTCAAACAAATCACAACAATTTCCACTTTGATCTTTTTAAACAAAAGATCCATCACAAAGATTCGATGTGGTTTTCGAATAACCATTCGGCATTCGACCCCCGGTCGCATCGAAATTCAAACGGTGTTTAAAGGCCAATATTGATAGTCGGTTATTTAACTATCAATCAATATTCACAACAATCATCAGATTTTAAATAATTTTTCCTCCAATTATTTATTTTTTAAAATATCTTCGCAAGATAAAAAAATTTCATACTTCAACCCTTTGAAAACAAAGTTCAAATCATTTTCCCCATATGGAATAAATTTCCTAATATTTATTTAATTCCACTGAAAAATTTGCCGAGTCCGAATACTTCAAAATAATTTAAAACACTTATCCAAACATATATACTTGGAAATATTTAAAATAAAACTATTTTAAAACATTTATTTAAATATTAGTTATGAAAATATTATACCAATATCTCATATAAAACTTCAAGTCCAAACTAATTTTAAAATAAAATTAGTAGATAGAGTATAAATATTTAAATAACCATTTCCTAAATTAAATATCAATTTAAACCTTTAAATAATCACTTATATAATTTATTAAATAAATCTTTACTTTAAATATTTTCAAAATAGCTTAAGAAAATAATTCTCAAAAATATTCTTTTAAAACCGACTCTAGAGCTTTTAATTTATTTTCGAAAGATACTTTAAAACCATACTCGGCTTTCCAGGGAAGAATACTCTTTTCCATTTCAAAATAGTCCAATTTAAGTCAATTGATAAATCCTTCTTGATTTGTTTTAGATTTACGTTCCAAATCCGTAAATTCCTTTCATACTTTTAAAAATAAACCAATATTTATTTTTTAAAAAAAATTCCGTTTTCTTTATAAATTCCCATTTGTGAATTTTAAATTTCCAAATATCCACTGATATACGATTTGTAAAATCGATTTCCAAATATTCACTTTCAAACACCAAATCAAATTTCTAATTGATTTCCAAATTTATTTCAAAACACCAAATCAAATTCCAAATTGATTTTCCAAATTTATTTCCAAACACCAAATCAATTTTCAAAACTATTTCCCAAAGACTTATTTTCAATACCAAATCAATTATCAAATTAATTCTCAAATTTATTTCAAACACCAAATTTATTTCTTTTTAAAATAAATTCCTTTATTTCTTCCACACTATTTGAAATCCAAATTTTAAATAATTTCTTCAACTTCTAAACAATATTACTCGAAATCAATTTATAGAAATCTTTTTCCCATATTTTGGAATTAATTCGATAGGATTACAAAAATTGACTTTATACCTTTAAAATCCTTCTTTTAAATTTATCAAATTCTCAAAAATAATTTTTTTTACCATAACTTTCAACTTGAATTTTAAAAATCCAATTTTATTTTTTTCCGGTATCCTACGATACCAAAAATATATTCTGCTAAACTATAGCCTTCAATGATTTCAATCACAAATATGATCACACACAGACTATAAATAATCAACACATAACATTGAAATAAATTCAAATGTTTTGAGAAATCCAGTTGGATCCCTCCAACCTGTTTTCCTACATCCACAGATGTTAGCACAACAATTAAATACCAATTCCACGTCGAGGTGGAATGTCGCGGTATATGGGATTAATATAATACCATCCGCTATTATGCGGCGCATAAGGTCTCATCCGTTATATAATGCGGGAAATCAATCACTCCAAATACATATATAATACCAATTCCACTTCGAGGTGGAATATCGCGGTATATGGGTTTAGTATAATATCATCCGCTATTATGCGGCGCATAGGGTCTAATTCAATACAACTGATAATAATTTATCATCCAAGCACACAATCAATAATTTTAAATTTAACTATTTAAAATCAAATTATAAAAATCTGATTGAGTGAGAAGATCTCACCTTTTGATTACGCATGCAACCCATTTCCAATCCAGCTTGTCTCTTGATTTTTAGACCTTGTATCAAACAATTATATGATTTTATTAATATTCTAACTAATCAAATAATTTATTTCCTTTTTAATAAATTTAACCAATTATCCTTAATTAATAAGTAATTACCCTTAATCACTTGATTAATCGATCATAAATCATCAATTTATTATCCTAAATTACTTTTATTAAGTAATTAATTTTAAGTAATTAATTACCCTTAATTACTTTCCATTTATTAATTACTTTAATTAATTAACCTTTAATTATTGAGTAATTAACCTTTAACCAATTAAATTAATAATTAATTAATATTTAACTAGCAATCAATTTAACCTTAATTACTTATATCATAAATTACTTAATTAATTTAAAAGATAAACCATTTTATTTTTATTTTAATTACATCACTTAATTTAATTAAATTCGGTGCTTAGCATTTATTTGAGAAACCCTAAGCAAATCAT
This sequence comes from Allium cepa, assembly GCA_030765085.1. Classification (NCBI taxonomy): domain Eukaryota; kingdom Viridiplantae; phylum Streptophyta; class Magnoliopsida; order Asparagales; family Amaryllidaceae; genus Allium; species Allium cepa. Next base: position 537,063,256 of record CM060934.1, on the reverse strand, counting down.
TTTTTTGACTTCACCAATAAATTACACTTTGGAAATACTTGGAATTTATCTAATCATCTTGATAAAATTATTACAAAACCATATTAATAAGTTTTAAAACCACTTAATCTTATGGAAATCAATCTTGGTAATTTATTTAAAATTTTGTAAATAAATTTACTTTGAAAACTTGATCTATATTCCCTTTAAAACTTATTTACTTAACAAACTTTATAATTAAACTAACATTTATTCAAAACTTATTAAATCTTCAAGTTTAATAAAGCCCGAGCCATGCTATTAAAATCCCGAGCCAAAATGACATTTTCCCAAGCAAAACTTCTGGTTACACACGAATTCATTTGCTTCGAGATATTCTCATGAGTAACTTGAGCACGAACTCAAGCGTATTATCATCTTTCTCAAAACCATTACCACCCCAAATGCACTACTTTACGTGTGCACGTGCATGAGGCGCCGGAGCCTCGGCGATCGGTGCTGCCATCTTTCGCATGTCGACGATGATCTACTCGTCCACACTCACCACCTAGTTCGACGAATTCGAACGAAACTCAAAAAAATTTCTATCCATGAACCCGTTGGAAACCACCGATCAACAAAAAAACACCATGCCAGACCTTCTCCGACAGCCTGCAACCACGCCGCCGCGTCTAGGGGTTCATCGGAACCTCCTCCTCCTGTTCCCCTAGGTCCGATGACCTTGACTTCACCATCGACCATGAATTCCTTCCCCAAACTTCGACGAGCAAAAACTATCCCTAAACCCTAATTCAACAATGATCGGCCACCATAGCTTGTTATAAAATCAATCACTATTTTCCATGAACCAGCATCCTCCAAACTACCCTCACCATTGATCACGACAATTGTTACTGTGTGGATGGTCGAAAATCGATGATCATAGCTATTCCGTTCAACTCTCTTTTTCTCACGATTTAATACATTAAAAATTCTGAGATAACTTTCTAAAATCATCATTTTTGAAGACGGTTCAGATTGTATAATCCAATCGAGAAATCTTACTAATCGAATTTTGAATGTTTTTAGTTTTTCACTCTATTTCCTGATTTCTAATAATGATATATGTATTTGATGCTTCCAAATAATTTTGAAACCTGTATCTGGTAAATATGATCATATTTTGTTTAAAAATCATTGGCTAAAACTTTTTATATTTTGAGATAAGTTTTTTTTCTTAAATTTTCCTGTTAACTTGTTGCTAACAGAGTCTGATCTACAAACATGCATCCATAAATTTTCACATATATACATGCAGATATATTCCATCCATGATCATCACATGCAGATCAATATTTGAACCAGATTTAAAGTTTTAAAATGTGGTTTGCTCACCTGTATGAAGAATAGAGGCCTGATTTTATAATGCTGAATTTTGTTGCTTGATCTGGAATCTTTGAATATGATCTGAAACTGATGATTGTTGAAGTTAATCTTTGTATTTGGTATGTTGTTTGACTCTTGTTCCCAGTCTTGCTGTTTAAATTAAATTGAATTGCATGCTTGATCTTTGCTTTGCTTGATTCTGGCTTAGTTTCTTTGAAACAGCAACCAGTTTTGAACCAAAACTTGAATGCCTTTGATTTCTAGTTTGTTGAAGTTGTCTGCTTGAACCTGATGCTGATTCCAGGTTTGAACTCAAATTTGATTCTAGATTTTTAAATTTTGATTTGCATTTTTTTTTCAGTTTTTTCGTTTCCAGTTTGTACTTGTTTGAATCCTTGTTTTGTTTTGATATTGAGATGATTTTTTTTTCTGATTTCAATTTTGATGCGGAAGATATGAGAAGAGGAGTGTAATTTAGTCTTTACTCTTCAATATATAAAATTTAATTCATTTTAAAAAAAAATATGCCCCTTGTTCATTAACCCATACACTTGTTAATTCCTACCATCTCCTCTTTACAAACGTTCATATGAAAAAAATTTGTGTTTAAACCTTGACTTGAATTTATTTACAATTTATATTTTTAGACCTTACTTTATTCCAATTTATGAAACATATTTTATTTAATTTATACAATTTGTTTGAAACCCTTTATGCTATTTTTATTTACCAAAGATATGTACATTCTAAAACTTTATCATCTTTCCTATTTAAATAAATACATTTCTTTATTAATCATTTATATAATCCTTTAAAGCAAAATGGTTTTAAAATTTAATTACACATGAATAAACATATTAAAATTTTATTCTTAATTAGCCTTTGAAAAATTTATTATATTAAACTCGAAATATCATTCTCAAATTAAAATGCATATTTAATAAAATTAGGAACAAATTCTTATTAACTTAAAAATAAAATTTTAAATCCAATTTATTTCCAATATGTTTATTTTTGAGTTTTCAAATTCAAATTTCAATTAAAAATCAATATATATATATATATATATATATATATATATATAAACAGCTAATATTTTATTTTATTTTGGAAAAACTCAATTTAATTCACAATTTAATTTCAAAAATTAAATTAGCTATCAAATTAAACTTGGCTAAAATCCGGGAATTTTACATTTTAAAGCAAAAGTTACTGCCATTCAAGAACCAAAGGATTTGAAACAAGTTAAAGTTGAAGAACTCATTGGAAATCTCACCACTTATGAGCTAGAAATAAAATTCATGGAAGAATGCGAAGGAGGTGATATGCGAAAGAAATCAATAGCTCTCGAAGGAACAACTAAAACTGAAGATGATGATGATGATGATGATGATGATGATGGTGCAGCAGAACTGGCGTTGATAATAAAGAAACTCAAAAAGTGGAATCACAAGTACGGAAATCCAGCTCTAAATCAGCAACTGAAAAGCAGAATAGTCAAAGTTCTAGACAACCTAGAAGCGCAGGAGATCATCTGTCACAACTGCAATAAACCCAGTCATATCAAGCCGAATTGTCCTCAGAATCGACTCAGCCGAGGAAAGAAACCAAAAAGGAGAATTTTTGCAGCTACTTGGGATGTAATTGATGAAGCTGATAAAAGCATTGGCAGTGAGAGTGGAAAAAAAAATTGTGTCTTCGAGGAGAAACAACTGATGGTGATGATGATGAGCCAAGCGAGGTATCAAAACTTACTCATTCGGAATTACTTATATCATTTCATGAAGTAAATGGCTGTTTTGAAAGCCTTAGGGAGAAATACATTAAATTGAATCAAAAAGAGATAGTTTGATAGAATTAAATAAACAGCTTGATCAATTGGTTAAAAACTGTCGAAATAAGATCCCTAAGTGTCCATCATTTGAAGAGGAAATGAAAAAAATAATCAGAAACTAGAATTAAATCGCTTGAAAATGAAATTTTGATTTTAAAAGAAAGCGAAAATACTAGGAGAGAAAATTCTATTAAAAATTACACTCTATTATTGAATGAAAATGAATCTCTTAAGTCACAAGTCCAATATTTGTCTACAACTTTAGGAAGATTTTCCAAAGAAGAAAAATCGCTAAATATGTTATTAGGGAAACTATTAATCCTATTAGACAAGGACTTAGGCATAATCAATTTGAACGTGTCAGAAGTAAAACTAATCATGTCAAACCCGAAATGCGTGATTTGTAGAAAAATTGGACATAATCAAAACAATCGTTGGTATAAATCCAAATAGACGAAAACCATACCAATTTGGGTTCCAAAAGGCATAAATGTGAAATTCCTTAAAGTCAAACAAATATGGGTGCCAAAAGGAACAAGCATTAACTGTTTTGGTTCTACTCAAACTTGTTTTACAAAATATTTTTCACCAACAATCATGGACCTATAAAAACAAATAGGTTACAAAAATCTTTTCTCGTGTTGGTATGGTAGCTGGCTAAGGAACATCAAAAGTGGTACTGGATTATGGCTGTTCTTGGTACATGATGGGCAACAAATCAAAGTTCCTTAGCCTAGTACAAAGGCAGCAGAATCACCATGGGTAACAACAGAAAATTATTAGTAAAGGTAAAATAAGTAACGGCGTTTGTCTTGAACAATATACTAAATGTGAATATCTGCACCACAATCTGATTTAATTCAGCCAGTTATGTGATAAAGAAATAAATGTTGATTTTGATTCTGATTTGTGCAAAAATGTTGACCAATCATCTTTTCATCTTTGAACTAGTTCATACAAATTTGTTTGGACTAACGATGTTGCAAGTTTAAGTAGTAAGAAATGCTGTCTTGTATTGATTGATGATTACTCTAGACACATGTGGATATATTTGTTTATATTACCGCTTCTAGATCTGACACTATGTTCACTAGTTGTTTATTTGCACACTTTCAATTTAAATCCAAAAGAATTTCATTTAAAAGCTGCAAAAAGGATTTTAAGGTATTTGTTGCACCTTCATGGTCTGGTCTATGATATCAAATTAATGATAATCTTGAGTCAAAGAGAAATTCAGATGCAGGTTGCACTGGTAACACGTTGATAGAAAAATTACTTGTACAATGTGTTTTATGTAGAGACATTTAGTAGTTACATCACATTTTCAAAGAAAACATCTGCATATTTTTCATTTCAACTGATTTTCAAATAGCAGACATTTTAAAAAAAAACCTTCCAGAAAATAGTATTTGTTGACTTCGTTTCAGATTAGGCATTTAGAAATTTTGATTTCATAATTATTTTTAGATTTGATCTTAAATGACTACATAACAAATCTGGCTCCCTACTGATTATTGAAAATATAAATAGTGATTGAAATACTGATGAGTGTCGATATCAATCATATATTATGACTCGAGATAGTATATTTAGCAAATTTCTTGAAAAGATTTATAATAACTTTTGTTGGTAAAAATTCCATGACCATCTCTATTTCTATCATATTTCTAACGACCATCACTTATTAAAATCCAATATAGTATGTCAAAAGTGCTATTTCAAACGAGAAATTATTCGTTTTTATTTTACTTTTTAGCAATAAAAACATCCAAAGTATTCGCTCTCATTTAAAAGTCCTCGCGGTTATGTATAGGTGAATTACTTGGAATATTTGATTATGTGCTTTCATGCTCATTTAAAAGTCCTCACGGTTATGTATGTATGGAACACATATCAAAATTGATTATTAAATAGACGAGTTGATTCTAATCCCATTTAAAAGTCCTCACAGTTATGCATGGATAGAAGATGCTTGAAATTCATTTTTTTTAATTAAAAATTGGGAATACTACTAATCTCATTTAAAAGTCCTAACGGTTATATATGGTTAAAAGGTACTCAAATTCCTGATATAAATATATCATAAATAGACATAACTATATGGTTTTATATGCCGACATCACCCCTATCACCCTAAAGTGGAATATGCGCCGAACAAAGTATTTATGATTTTTGTTTGATTTATTATTGAAATTTAATATGTATACTTGATTGGGTATTAATGTTTTAATGTCTACCACTTTATCTCTATTGTTTGACACCATACTCTTTTGCTGATAACAAAAGGAGGAGAGAAAAGTTATGATTATGGCAAATAAAGTTCAAATATATTATTTTTTATTTGCATATTCCCATCTAGGTTCATTTGCATATTTTTATTGATTTTCATGCATATATGAAGGTGGAGCTTTATTGAAGAGAAGGAGCATTCAAATAGGGAGCAAATAGAATTCATCAATGACCCAATACATTTAATAAATTCAAAATCTTAATATATGTTTGTTATCATCAAAAGAGGGAGATTATTGAATATGCTAGTATATGATTTTTGTTTGATGATAATAAGCATATATATATATATATATATATATATATATATTCATTTATATGTATTTGTTATTGTACTATTATATTTTTCATATAATTGAATAAAAATTTGATGAATAGAATAAATGACACAGAACTCATATTCATACAAATATTTTATACAAACAAATATTTTATCACAAATTTAAATAGTACAAACTTCAGCTCTCACTACATTTACACAAGTTCAATTACAATTCAATTTCAATAACATTACAATTTCGATTACATCACGAATTTCAATTTTCATTTTTGACCTCATTACACATCATTCAAACACTTGTATTTATCTTCAACTTTGTTCCATCCTGTATCCAGCATCTGAATTATCCGCAAAATAAATAATAATGCGGTAAAATTGAAAAAGAAACATTTTTGCAGTGTAAAATAAAATGTATGTTTTTTGAAAATATTATTTGCCTCTGTTATTTGGATTGTTCGTCATCATTTCTTTTGAATTCATCGTACACGAACAACTTGTGACATGCACAGTGTATCACTGTACATGCCACAAGGCCGTGCACACCGATATACACTTAATAAAACTACAGGGACATGTGAGCACAAGGTCAAACCCAACTAAATGGTGGATTCAACTTAGGTGCAATACAAAACTAAAATAGGACGGTCAAGTATGAGAGTCAATGGTCAACCAACATGAATTGAAGTCCAGACCATACATGAACGGTTCTATACTTATGCAATAGAGCTTAAGTCTCATCAGAACAACATGTCCAGATCAATGCAACTAAAACATGAATGCATATAACATGGATTCAAATTAAACTAGTATCAGAGCATTCAATGCACACAACAATAAACAAGCTCAGTTTTAACAATGTAACTTAAACATGCTCAACAAACATGGTCTGGTCAAAAGAAACATGAAGACTCAAAACATCAATGAACCCAGACCATCATATGTACTAAGTATCAAGTGTAGACCAGGCAGTGAACAAAAAAAAAGATAAAGAAACTTACATACAATGATTTCAAACCTGACAATATTGGACTCAATGCAACAAGCTTCAAATCAAACATCAATGCACAAGACTGTAACTCAAAAGGAGACAGCAATTACAAGGCGGTACATGAAGCAACACGACAACAATGACTCAAGTCCAAAAACATGTAACATGAAGATCTCAAATAATCAACAAGAACTCATACCAAATACAAGTGAAACGGGACTCAAAAGGAATCACATGACAACATGACTCAATTACAACAGTTCAAAGCCAAGCAGTAGTTCAGCTCGAAGCAATGCAAAGAAAACACCAATTCAAAACATGTACATCAGTCCTATAAATATGCATGCAAGATGACTATAGTTCAAGGTTTCAAATGCATTCAGGCATGTACAGGAAAGAAGACTCTGGTGATAGCCAACAAGAAGAAGTGCACAAACAAACAGTTTAAATGTTTCAAAAATAGTGGAGCAGCATGTATATTCATATGCAACAATGAGCAGAACAAGGCATTACAATGCATATATACACACATACATATGTACGTATGTATATACAAGGTGGCACACATAAATCATTTTAGGCATGAATAAGAGCATGGAACAGAGGCCAACACATTCAGTACACATGAAGCTTATGTGCAAACCAAACCAAACTCAATTGAACAAGACTACATGAATATACACACACTAGCAGTTATGACAACAAGGGCTACAACCACCAGAGAATACAAGTATGAAGGCATGAACCCACACAAGCACTCATGTAGACAGAATCAAGATGAATCAGACCAAAGCAGTGTGTCAACAACAGATTAGTGACAAACACATAAAACAAAGGCATGAACAATTTCAAGTGCACCATGTATATACATAAATGACCAAAATTGATTTCAGAGCCATCACACACATATATACATACATATATGTATGTATATACATGGAGTGACATACAAATATACAGCAAAAATGATCAAGCTGTAAATCAGAAGTGATAAGGAAATGTTGAGCAAGTTGAAATCAACAAATATTATCTAAAATTCAAAATGCCAAAGCCAAGGAGCAGTTTCAACAATGAAATGACAGTGAAGCCATGTGTTATGAAAATATAGAAAATTATAGTAGCCGGCAGTGTGAATATAGTCACAGAAAAAATCAAGTCATGGTTCAAAGAGAAACGATATGCAACAGTTCAAACAAAGTCAATGTCGCAGGGATTTCAAAATGAATGTGTCAAGTTTAAATGCCAAAGTCAAAGCCAGGTGATAATACGAATTGGACAAGTCCAGACCATATCAAAATTCAAATAACAAAGTCCCAGGAGAAAAGACCGGAGAAAATTCAAACTTATCAAGCAACACGCATGAAATGAAAAAGTCGAAAAACATCACCAACGTTCGATTACAAATTAATGGTCGAGCATATAGTGTGAAAACTTCAAAGTGAATTATACAAACGTATATTTAGGGATGTTATCCCTATAAATTAAAACCCAATCTCATCATCGACATTCATGAGTTCAAGCCCAAGCAATTAAACAGAGCATTAAGTCGAATATATTCGAAAATCAAAGCAGGGAAAAAATCACATAACAAATTATCAGTCGAACTCGAAGTGACCGCATGTACGCAGGGAAAACATCACATACCAAAGGGGGGATGATTTTATTTAGTATTTAAATTGGGTCGGCCTTACTTTTCTATTGGGCTTTAGTTTAATATAATTAGGGTTTTTTGTTTGAGTTATTATTTCATTTGTATTTCTTTTTAAATTAACTAACTTTCTAGTCATGTGACTAGGGACAAACTTCGGGGCGTAGTTTGAGAATTCGCAACTCAGTGGCCGAGTTATGGCAGGGTTTTGAGCGTAGAGTTAGGATACTCATTAGCCGGTGTCACAAGTTTACGTGTGTAAGTGTTTGACTACTTAATTTATAGTAGAAACCTTAGGGGCAGTACGTAGGTAGGATTTTGTGAAAGTTGGGTAAATTTGTGTGTGATCTCTTCTGCATTACTTTCGGTTATTTTTTCTATTTCCGCATTAATTTTTGTTATTATTAGTATCACCATATTTACCCTCTTCTAGAGTGAAATCGATCCAGAAGGATCTATCTGAAACTCAACAGCTTGTTCTGGTGTTAGTCACATGACTGGCTCAAACACATCTGCAAACTCTCTTGCTATTCAAACCTGACTTAACTCTTCTCCCACTTCCATTGCACTTAGCAAAGCACAACTACTCTGATCGAAATTCTCTATTGAGAATATAATTCAGTTATGAATATTAGGGTGCCTCAAAGATATCTTCCCATCCTGGCAGAATATCCTGGCCTCATACCTCTTCAACCAATCCATACCCAAAATGATTTCAAAATCTATGAAATCAAAAACATACAAACTGCATGCAAACTTATGACCTAATAAATCAAGTTCTAACAGGTCTCGTCTCATCCTGGAGTTGCATACCCTCCTATTGGATCCGCAACCCTTAAGGAAGTAACAAGGTATGTGGGTTCTAAGCATAATCTATCAACTAAATTCTAAGATATAAATGAATGTGATGCAGTGGTATCAAAAAGTATCCTAACTGGTATACTCTGAATCAAAATTGTACATTCCATCACAGTCTTCCTTTATCAGCTGCAGTAGGCTTAGCTAATGATCCACAACAAAAACTTTCCCCTTGTCCACCCTGATTTGTTCTGGAAAGTGGTTATTGTCATGCCCAACTTGATTACAGTTAAAGCATTTCACGTTCTTCTTGTCAGCAGCGTTCTTCCCCTTTCATGACCGGCATTCACTTGCATAATGACCCTTCTTGTCACATTTGTAGCATACCAAATTAGCCTTTGCCTTCTTGGCAGCCTCCCCTTTCTGGGCTCCCTTCTTCTTAAAGGGCTTCCTCTTCTTTCCCTAAGGACCTTGGGATTCAACTGACTTTTCTTTAGCAGAAAAAACAAGCCTCTCTTCATGGTGAATAGCCATCTCTACCACCACATTACAAGGTTCTCGGATATGGGTCTCGGATATGGGTCATGGTCATTCTGTCAAGCTCGGGTTTATCCTCGAATGAACCTTTCATTCCTTTTGACGTCAGTGTCAACCATAGCATATCCATATCGAGACAGCCATCAAACTTAGCAGCGTACTCGACCATTGACATCTCTTCTTAAACTATATCTATGAACTTCCTCATCAATGCCGACTTAGCAACCACAGATAGAAACCTCCGCTCGAACCTCCTTTTGAAATCAGCCTATGTCAGCTCTTTCCCTAGAACTTTGGCGGTCACACTATTCCACCAGTGAAGCGCTACCCCTTGCAACTGCCTAGAGGCCAGCCTCCTCTTTTGCCCATCATCCAAGCCTAAATCAGTAAAGATTCTCTCACAGCTCAACAACTAATTCTCAACCTCTACTTCATCCTCCGTTCCCATAAACGGCTTTCCACCTAGACTGGTGTAGTCTCTGTTTAGCTTAGCATAGTTATTCCTGACTGGAGCTACATGATTATCTCCTCCAACATTACCAGCAACTCCAACTTGCAAAAGATTGTCTAATAGCTGATACACCATCCCTGCATCTACTGGCGCATTTCCAACACCTACATTGGCTTCAGCATTCGGATTAACATTAGCCTGTCGACCTTGATTCCTCTTGGTATTAGATCGAGCATTTCCAATGGTTGCGGTGATTCCTCCACCTAGATTTCCTATTTCGTTCATGCTTCCATATCTTCTTTCTCATAATACGAGCCTTAGTAAGATACAGAAGAACGGTCTAAGAGAGGGGAACAAGTACGTTACTATAACGTTAACCAAACCCCGATCATATTTTCAAATTCTTTGGAATATGTTTCAAAAACTTTTAGGTTTAACTTCATTTTAAAGTTTCATAAACCTATGCTCTAATACCAACTTGTAACATCCCTTTACTTTGAGGCCCAAACTAATGGCTACGGATGTTGCAGTCATCCATAGTTGTTAATCTTTGGCGACCAAATATGGCGAAGTTAGATTCATTGATACATAGAAACCATGAATATACAAAAAAATTAAAATTCAAACAAAATCACATTTCATTTCAAAATATTTCCAATTCATTACATAATCCCTAAAATCGCAACTCATGTTCAGAGAAAATATATTTATTCCAACATACGCCAAGAGTGACATATGATGATGATGCCCCCTTGGATGATCATAGTATATACTGGCAATGCAACAACTTTGCCACTACAAACAACATAGAAGAACCAAAAGAAATGAAAACTATAAATAGCAATCAGGTCTCATGGACGTCTCTTAAAGCATATTCATCTTAAAAGGTACCTAAAAACCTCAACTCTCAAACTACTCAAAATCATTTGAGTACCCGAGAGTTTAAGGGAAAAATATAAAGTTCGAGTCAGATATAAAACCTGGTATGAATAATAATCTGCCATCTTAAATCATTTAGACATCCAGTGAGACCACGCCGCTTGGCGGAACGGGTTTTTCCCTCACTTGTATCTTAAAACCTTTATAAAATCATATACTATGCTTCTGCATCCACAATGGTTAAGACAATTAAAAAGGGTATAATATGATGATATGCAAAACAAATGAATCAATTTTTAATTACCCATCCCTATTAATTTTAGACTATCCGTCCCAATTATAGTTTATAGGATTATAATTAACCTATTGTTTTTATGGGCTGACCAATAAAGCACTCCCTATACAATTACATATTTTTCATGGGATCACTAATAACCTAATGGTAACTCTAATATCTTACTCTTATCCTAGTTTTCATGGGTTGACTAGGAATCTATTGATGACCCCGATATCCTTTTTTCTTACCCTAGTTTTCATGGGTTAGCTAAGAACATATTGACATCTGTCAATATCTTAATCGAGGTATAGCTTTCATGGGCTAACTACAAACCTGCTGGCCCCAGCCAGAATCAAATCATAGTTTTTATAGGCTTACTATGAACCTGTCTTTCTAACATCTTCCATTATACATAGTTTTCATGGGCTAACTGTGAACCTATTGGCCCCTTCCAATATCTTTTCCCATACACAGTTTTCATGGGCTTACTGGGAAGCTATTGGCGCCTACCAATATCCTTCTTTTATATTTTAGCATCTTATATTATAGTCTTCTTAACCTCCTGCATACAATTCTATTCATTTAGGAGTTAAGTTAATTTATATTCACTACTGGATCAACCTAATTGGTTCTTCTACTCTTTATCTCCAAAATGCAGTTATGGGTCCATTAAAATGTGAATATACTTATGATTGAAGAAGCAATCACAATAACATAACAATACCACTCCTATGGGTTTAATATAAAGCATGGTTAATCCCTTTAACCAATTATTTTATCAAGAAAAGCTTCTTCTCAAAATCATTATAAAACTCCTTTTATTTAGCCCTGGGATTTTCTTTTTTAAAAATAGAGTTTGGGTTATACAACATTTTGAAACCTTCGAAACCTAGCTTTTGACTTCATAGGATGGCCTCCTTCGAAAGAATTAAATTCTATCTTCAAACATTAGGCTCCTATCTTTTAATACTTTAAAACCTTCCTTTCAAAACCTTTCAATTATGTTAAAGTATTAGCATTTAACTTTAGAAGCATAGCTTCAAAACCGGTTGAAAGTACCCCCTTCGACACCAATGGAAGTAACCCTTTCGAAATTATTGAAAGTCCCCCTTTCGAAAGCATTAGGTTTATACTTAAAATATTATTTGGGTCAAAGTGAATATAGGTAAAAGCATCTCTTTCGAAACCATTTTTATTATAAAAAAAAATATTGGGGAAACATGATGGCATCGACACCATCTCTTTCGAAAGCATAAAACATTTGGATAAAATAATGGAAGGTTGGCATCGAAACCCCATTCGAAACCATTGCCTTCAAAACCCCTAACCCCTTTCGAATGCTATAGGAAGCAGCTTAAACTTATAAAATGAAGTACCCTTTCGACAACATTGATATCTTCAACACCATCGAAAGGTTAAAGAACGGCAGAAGGGTTTCGACTAGGTTAGAACCCCTTCTTTCAAAACATTCTTTCATAAGTAAATAAGTCCCATCTAAAGAAATCTTAAGTTAATGACAATCCTTTCGAGAACTTTTTAAACCTCTTTTGAAACCATATGATTCGTCAATGGCTAAAACAAAACAAAGGCAGACACTTTTCTTTATAAAAACAAACCAAGGTTTTGACTCCTTCGGAAGCTATGCTTTAGAAACCTTACCTTTCGCCTTCCACCAATCCACTGCATACCATCTTTGTGATACATGGTTTCAGCTTAGTAGGTTTCGACTATGATGAAGGAGGAAGCTTCTATGTCGAAAGGTACTTCCCAAAGCAGGCGAAACCAATCTTTCTGAGTAAACCATGTTTAGTTCTTCTAAAAGTAAACTTTTCTCTAACTAACCCGCCACGTATCAACACCAGATTAGTTGCCTTAACTTTTTCAAATTGTTTTCCAAAATAACTGTCACTAATTTCAGATCTAAACCATGCTTAAGTTAATCAATTGAGCTCTTCCATTAAACAAAACCAATTTTGCAAAAAAATCACTCTTCTAAAATAATTTAATTTTCATAGCAAATCAATTTGGAAATATCCCCAAAAATTCTAGAAATTCACTTTAACCATGTTATCTAACATATCAAAATTTCAGACCCAAACTCTAAAAATATTTTTCAAAATAAATTTATAAACCCAAATAACCATATTTTCCTTTGATAATTCATAATAGTCTTTCCATTGCTTGGAAAATTATCAAAATCGAAACCCAACTCCAAAAACATGTTTCTCATAACATAAAATTTTCCTACGGCATTTTAAACATCATTAAATCTCAGTTTTGCCCAAAAATCATGCCTAACCTCTTTTAAACTATCTTTTTTAAACCATATAAATTATAAATCAAGCATATCATCATCAAATATATCATAAAACCAAATTTACCCTTATATCTGAACTATATGATTCAAAATAAAATAGAGATGAAATTATTATTCACCTTGATTTAGATATTGAATTGAGAATGATTTCCCCTAAGTTTGATTCTCTAGCTTTTAATTTGGATTCTTCTTGTTAATGGTCGGCCTCTCTCTTGTGTTTAGTTTTTAAAATGACGTGAGTGAGAAGTAAAATGGTAGGAAAGAAAATATATAACGGTAAGGGTTATGGACGGTGAATTTTCTAATATACCCTTATGAAATTTGATTAACCCTAAACCATTTTTTAGCCCATTAATATTATATTAGGCTCAGCCTTGATTAAATTAATTCAAGTCTCAATCCCCTTATCAATTTTCATTTACATTATTCTATTTAATTTATCTAATTAAATCTCCTGATAATGTTATCAAAAATTAAGGGTGTTACATTCGCCCTACACTTCATCTCCCCGAATATCTCATAGTCTTCCCCGAAGTTGCACTAAAGATTCGCACGAACACACATCTGAAAAAGTGGGAGAAACGCCGATAAAATGGCACCTGACTTGGGCTTGTCATTGCATTACTAGTACACCAGTGGTAGACTGTCCTAGGCAATAAAAACTGGGAAATGCCATTGATCCATACGGCCATAGATGTGCATGTCATTTCCTCCGTTGCTTCTCCCCGATGATCTGCCTAGCTTTCAAAGCTTTCCCTTAGCCCATTGAACCTCCTCTAGAGTTCATTGGTTAATGTTTAGTAGTGGTTACTTATGTGTTCAAAAATCGATTTCGACATGAAATCCACTCTTTGCACATGTAGAGTTCAACCGGCGAATCTAGGGATATGGCCTCCTCTAACATGCCAAAACAACATAACCGACCTTCCATGCTTTTGTGATGCCTACGTGTATGCCCATACACCCATTTGTGTACATTTATGCACACACGAACACACTACCACACTTTCAATTATATAACTCACATTTCAGACACCACCGAAGCAATTACTCGGTGTAGTATCTTCTCATGCAACTTAGCGCACGCGATAGTCGCTATGGCTACACAAGACGCTTGCCATGTGTTTATATATAAATAGAGGTATACACAGACAGATAATATATATAATAACTCACTTGCATATATGCATAACTACATGCAATGATTCTAGCCACAGTATAAGAATAATCTTGATTAATATATAACTTTAAATACACATATACGTATACCAGCTCAAGCATGTGTACACACAGACATTTTTAAGTGAGTGATTTAATCAGTACTAAATTAAATATTACTTTTATTTATTAAATATTTCAATAAATTATGATATCTCTTCATATAATTTTATAAAATCTCATACATTTTATAAAATACAATACTAGCTTATAAATCCAATTTAGCCTTTGAAATATTAAATTTATTTATTCAAAATTAAGTGTTCCTTTCATAAATATTTTACAAAAAATTATAACCATTTATAAAATATCTTCTTCATGTTATTTCATAAAGTCTCAAACTCTTTACAAAATATCTCATTCATACTGTTTTATAAAATCACTACTTTATAAAATATGACTTTCTTATTATATCACTCTTTCTATAAAATAATACTTTTATACTATTTTATAAAATACCAGTTTTATACTATTTTTTAAAATCGTTATTTCATGAAATATTATTTTTTATAGAATTATTCCTTAGAACTATTGGTAGCCTCTAGACGAAGGGTAGACTTCGGTTTGTAAATCTGCTGACCTTCCATCCCAACCCAATAAACCAAACCAATCATCATAAGCTTAAATGTTGGGCTAGGCCTACTAACTCATGATCATTCTAAACGTATAATTAAGATTGTATAATTTCTAGCTATGAAAATTATACTGCCTTCCAGTATTTAATTCCTATTTTATACTCTAATTTACTACATTTCATAAATGGGCATTTCGCTAGAAGGACAAACTTTGCAGTCCAATTAGTTTCTAGGACACACATCCACGAAAATTAATTTCAAGGCCAAAGTCAAAAGAATAATTACTTTTAAGGACAAAGTCAGCAGTCCAATTACTTTCAACGACATAATTTTATAGGTTTTTGGGCCTTAGAAACTAATTAATTTGCATTTTGTACTTAAAAGTAATTATTTCAGTTGTGTGTCCTAGAAGTTAATTGCACTTGCTAAAGAGGCCCTTGTGGCTAATTTCCACTTTCATAAATTCCAATTGTCCATAATAAATGGTCATTATTATTATAATTGGACAATATCTAATAATATTTATTTATTTTCACTATTTCAACATATTATGCCTATTTCATTTCCCCATAAATGCCATACTAAATCCTTTTGCTAGTCCCATTAGCCACATTTATGTCCCCATTTAATTCATGTAACTCTAAATTAATTGCACATTTATTGCTTTATTAATTTTGGAGTTACTACCTCTTTTCCATATGCACCTTCTAATCCTATAATTTGCTATGCTATTTATAACTAGACGTGCTAATTATAACTAATGCAAGCATCGACATATATTATACTATATAAATAAATTTTTATTTTAAAGTAACTGTGGTTACACATAATATATATATATATATATATATATCTGTGTGTGTGTGTTTATTCCTATTTCTAACTATTAATCGCTAAACCAAAACATTCGTTTCCACATCTTAACTTATCAAAGCTATCCTTCCAAAATGAATTACTAATATAACTTTTCACAAATTAACCATAAGTGAGAACTTTGCTCTGTTTGAAATTACAAGAATTGCCTTTTTTCTTTTGTTGAAATATGTAGCGCAACCTATATGGAAGAACATTCATACTTTGCACATCTCTTTCATTTTTGGTATATTCCATATTATTTGAAATGATAGACTTTCTATACATTTATGGAATTAGATAATTTATAAAAATTACATCAAAATAGATATGATTAAATTATACCCATAATGCTTATAACAAATTAGAGCATTGAAATTCACATTCCAATTCAAATCAGGGCAAACTAAATTATTGCTAACAAATTACACCAAATTATCCTAAATCTGGAATAAATCTTCATCTTATTAATATACCACTTTAACAAATTTAGGGACCGATTTTCAAATTTCCATATTAGGGTGTAAACACCTTCTTACTCAAATTACAAATCTTATAGAATATATAGGAGATATTCTCATACATTCATTTTAAGCCGACAACCCATTGGATCTTATATAGGCATAATAATAAATAAATTTTAGTGTTATAAATTTCAATGCTAAAATAAATCACATAATTTTTCACCCATCTTTCTAGCTTTTCAAATCTGCCAAATCTATATTCATCTCTTTAATTGATTCTTTTTTCCTTTCTTTTTCGCAATGTTGATTCACTTTTTCTCTTCTACTCTTTTATTTTCCACCCTTCTCGGGTTTGTATATATAAAATATTCCATAATTTCTAAAAATAGTGGACAAGGGAAAATGACAAAGATTTACTACTTTGATTAGAAAATGTAACGACCGGATTTCACTACATTAATTTATGAATATTTAATTAATTTTAGATATTCAAATAATAGGTTTTATAATTAAAATAAAAACCTTTTAAATAATAAATAACGATGGAAAAATAATTTTCAAATTTTTCTTACAAAAATACTTAGTTCGAAACAAAATCGAAAATATGACTGGAATTCTTTTTTTGAATTTTCGGCTTTTCGTCGGCTAAAAGTTGTTGAAAATTTTGTAAAATTTATATAACATAGAGTTGGCTATGATTTTCTCTTGCACCATTTCTTCAATTTCCAAGTATTTGTGGGTCAAAAATGCATTTCTTTCAGACTCATTTTCAGATCCAGATTTTCAAGTTCGAAAATACCTCCTTTTCCTTTGATCATATCTCCCTCAAAAATGAATCAAATTGGGTGATTCTTTTTTTAAAACTGTAGAGAAAATAATTTTCAAGAACTTCCCTTTGGACAACTTTCCCAACTTCTAGGAGTAACATGTCCAAAAATAAGTTGGAAAATCACCTATTTTTGGGTTTGATTTTTGTGAATTCGATGACAATCCAAAGTCCCTCCACCATTCAAGGCCGAGCTCCACCATACCTTGGGCCGAGCCATTAGGCAAGGAAAGGAGGAGAAGGAGGGTGTCAGAGTATTGTTATTAGACACGAGCATCTCAAATCGCTTTGGATAAATTAGAGACCTGAAAATGAGTAAACTCACTCTATTATCTAAAGTTGTTAACTTTAAATATTGTTGTCTTGGTTAATAAGTATGAAACTTGTTTAAATAAAATGATGTATGTAAGATTGTATATATGTTGTTGTTGGTTATGGACTTGGAAATATGGTTTGACGTTAAGTGAAGATAGGAAAGTTGTGATTTTTATTCATGAATCTTGGTTAGGGCATGTATTGTGAATTCATAAACTTACGTTGGTTGGTGTATACTAAAGTAAGGTAGCACTTAAAGTTGTTATTTTGCGACATTGGAATCCTTGGTTTAAACTTGGTTTCAATTAGCGTTGTGTTTGAAAAGTTTCCAAGTGTTAAACTTTGATTTAGTTTCAAAACCTTACTTTCATTTTCCATAAAAAAATTAATAAGTCTATAAAATAGTAAAGGTATAAAAGAGATTTATTTTTAAGTTATTTATCATAGAAACAAATTTTAAAAATTACGGGTCCTATAGCCATAGTCGGTATAAATGCAATTCGTGAAAACAAACTCTTTCCGCAAATTTAAAATTGTTTTTACTTATGAAGCCTTCTGAAAAGCATTAATCTCATATTAAGTATTTAAAAATAATTTTTATTTATTTATTATTAAATTAATTATTTAATTATTATTTTATTAATTAATTAAGTAAGGTAAATGACACTTAATCATTTGTTAATAGATGTAACTAGTTCTTAAGTGCGATCAAGCAAGTAAATTATGATTAGTTAAATAATTACAAGGTTAATTATTAAAATAATTATTTAAGGATTGATTATCATTTTAATTAATTTAAAAAGTTTAATTATTAATTAATCATTTATTTACAAAGGTTTAATTATTTATTGATTACTAATCAAGTTAAATTTAAGCTAAGATTTAATTACTTTTATATAAAGGTTAAATTTACTATTTAAGTTTTTATTATGGACTATTTAGTTAATTAATTGAGATTAATTAGTGTTTAATTATTAATTAAAAGTTTAAATTATTATCTAATAATTAATTAAAGATTAGTCATGGTTTAACAAATTATTTAAAAGCTAATTATTTTTTAAATATTTATTTAGGGATAAGTATTATTTAATTATTAGTATAACAACCCGAAATTTAATCCGTAATAATTAATTCGTTAATTAATTAGATAATAAAATAACTTTGTGAAATTATCAGAATCAAGCTATAGAAGTTGTACCATAATGTCCTTGGTAATTTTTTAGTCAATTTCCATATATAGAACATCAGAAACTGAACTAATATGACCATGTTTTAAAATAAATAAATAAAGAATATATATATATATATATATATATATATATATATATATTGGTCGACCGCCCGGTCAACCTGGGAAAGGGGGCGGTCAACCACCCGATCGACCCACCTTGCCTTTTAGCAAGCGAACGAACGTTTGTTCGTTCGTTTGAATGATTCAACGACAAGTGAACACGTATTTTGCATTAGTTAAACCAACTTGGTCCCCCCCATTTCTGCATCTGATGGCCCTTATTCAGCCTATGACGTGGTTGCGTCCTATTCAATCTCCAAATTCAACGATCTGAGATCCACTCCTACCCCTATAATTAGACCCCTAGACCTAACACTTTTTCTCATTCTAGGTTTTCTCAAATTGGGTTCACCTTTCTAGAAAGGACCCTAAATGGAATAATTTTTCCAAAGGAGAAAATCATTATAAATTAAATTATTTTACAACTCCTAGTGGATCTGGGAAGACCAAAGGAAGAGCTTAGGACCGTAGGTGAGTGATTGTAATTATTTTAAGATTTCTTTAAGTAATTTAAAATAATAGGGTTTCCAATAGTTGTAGTTTTACTACGATTTTTGGAATAGCCTTTTTAGTAGTTTATTTACAGTTTTTAGAATTATTTTTAGTCTATTTCCTTTCAGCTATTCTTTTTAGTAATTTTAATCCATTTTTGTTAATTATAGCTTTTCCGTTTATTTACAGTTTATTTATAGTATTTTAGTTTATTTACAGTTATTTATACATCTTTTTTCTACACTTTGGATTTTCTTCAGTTTTCTTTTATACCTTCTTCTTCTTCTTCGTGTATGGATTAGAATAGGATTAATGCTAATACAGATTAAATTGTAAGAAAACTAGAATAGATGTATATTTCAAAGACTTTAATATAAATGGAATTGGAATGAAATTACGCCTAATTATGGCGTTAATTGGAATGAATTAAGAAGATTGGTCTAGTTATAACTTAGAATTATAACTAAAAAGAGTAAAAGATGAAAGAAGTTTATTTTCACACTTAGACCTTGGGTTGAGTAATAAGCATGATTATAACGTAGGTTATAATAAGAAAAGGAACAGAATAAGGCTTATTTTAAGACTTAGGAGAAATCAATAAGCATAAATAGTAGAGAAAAATGTAAAGGCTTATTTAAATAATTTACCTAAGTTAATAAGTAAAGATGAAAGTAGGACCTGTACCAAATAGCATTTCGTATTAGACAAAACCATGAGCCTAGGGCATGCTTATGCTAAGAATGGTTGTAATTGGTCAAATAGAAATCAAAATCACGATGGATTTGGATAAGGGGCACAACTAGATATTATTTGGATGAAGGGCCAGTACCAACAGCATTTCCTCTATAGATTCTATGTACACACGGTGATCTCACGTTAGCCTAAAGTGGGATGACGGGCATGCTTATGCTAGATTTGGAGGTAATAAGAAGACCCAATAGGTCGAGCAAAAGGTAGCATGGGCATGGTGGCAGTTACGTGTGCGACTTCCATTCGGGTGCTCAGTAATAGCTATGAGTTCCAAGCGCTTAGTATACGTGTCTTTCGTAGACGCCATTGCCTTCTGTGTAGGAAACTATATTGGTCCACGGTAACATTCTATGTAGAGAGTTAAGTATAGTGTTTGGTCCACATTAAATAAATGCCTTATGTGTAGGGAGCTATATCTGTCGTCTGGTCCACAGTAATATTTTGTGTAGAGAGTTATATAGCAGCTGGTCCACAGAAAGGTACTATAGAGTAGCAGGCCGATCAAAACGGGTAGGATTAGGAATTCAGCCTAGTCAAAGCAGAAATCAAGGACAAGTGCAAGCAATTAAAGTTAACATATCTTATAAACTAAGAAATAGTCAATCGTACTTATTTTCAGTTTATCTCTTTTCTATTCTTTTATTATCCTTATTTATGCTAGAACTGTTGTAGAGTCTGCAACTTTTATCTTGCTTAAAGATTCTAATAATTACTATCATTCACCAAACTTTTAGTCTGACCCACTCATCTATTTTCCTCTTTTCCCCCATGGGCTATCAAGGGAGAAGTCAGTAGATAGTTGTTTCTTAGCGGTATCTATGAGGAGTTCTCTACTATGTATTTATTTTATTTCAGCTTTAGTTCTTTTTGTGTACTGGCTTATTATGAGGGATATTATGTACTTTGATTTTGAGACTATGAATTTTTATTTCATAATACATGATGGGTTTTGAGATATGGATGTTGTATTTGGTATTTGACTTATTTATGAAGCAATTATGAAGCTTTGTTTTAATTAAGTTAATATTTTAATTTCCACGGTTTTTACCTATTTTTATCTTGTGAATCTTAGTCTATATTAGTTTCAGTTATACCTACAACTCACCACACTTTTTAATGTGTCTTTTTGGGTATACTAATTGGTGTGAGGTGTTTCATTTGTTATCAGAGCCTAAGGTTACAGGATTCCTAAAGAATTTATTTTAAAAATGGTATTTTTCGGAACAACTTGTTTTCAAAGGTATTTTTTAGGGAAAAACTTTTAGAAATGATTTTTATGTATAAAAGAATTTTTATAAAAATCCCCTCATAAGTCTAGTTCAATCTCCCTTTGACTCTTACCTAAACTATCTTTTTTTTCGTAGAATGGCTGATGCCCCGAACCTTCCCGAGAGCATTCTAGTCCCAGCCTGGTTTCATAGGTACTTACAAGCCACAACTATAGAGGTGCATAGGTATGCGCCTAATCCTACACCAACGGGTAGGAATCCCATCAACCCACGCACCACCATCAATTTCTCTAAGCTTTGTAAAGATTTTGCGAGTTTAGGTTGGAAGACTTTTCCTGGCAAGGAGACTTTTGTAGAGGCTAGGGCTTAGCTTAGGGACACAGAATTTTTTTTTGGTCTTTTGGGATTAGATGGCCGGCAACGAGTTCAGCTAGCTGCTTGGTAGCTAAAGGGGGAGGCATCTTATTGGTGAGAGGTGATCGAGTTGGATGGTAGAAATGTTACTTGGGATGGATTCCGAGAGTGATTCGATAGGAAGTTTCTGTCCCATGTGGAAGAGAGTGTTCAGCTGGAGAGGTTTATCAATTTGAAGCAAGGGAGTTTATCTGTTAAGGAATACATCAATCAATTCAATGAGTTGTCGCGGTTTGGTATGGATTGGGTGAACACGCCGCACAAGAAAGCTATGAAGTTTGCGAAGGGATTGAATCAACCCCTTTAGGGACTATTGCTGACTCACGTACCATTGGGTTCTACTTATGGGTCTTTGGTTGGGATGGCGCTTATGTCAGATACAGTCAAGGAGGGAGAGTCTAAAGAGGAGGTTAAATCAGAAGGTTCAGAGAAGAAGTGGTGGGAAAAGAATAAGAAGAAGAAGAAATGTGATGGCCTCAGAAGCAGATTAAGAAGGGAATAAAGTGCCATTGTTGTGGGAAGGTTGGACATATGGCCAAGGATTGCTGGGAGGAGAAGATGAAGGGTAAGTGTTATACTTGTGGGCAGCCCCGTCATATGCGTAGGAGTTGTCCCTAGGGAGCGAGTGCACTAGTTGCACGGATTCAGGCGTTGGACACAGCACCTTCCAGTAGCATTCCAGATAGAGGTAAGAAAGTCACAGTTGCAAGTTTGATTTCTATATCTGATTTTCCCACTTGGAAGCTATTTGATTCTGGAGTATCATATTCTTTTATCTCTATTTCTCTAGTAGATTGTTTTCACTTAGACATATCATTAGAAGTAGAGCCCATCATTGTTTCAAACCCCATAGGAGGATCAGCACACTTATATATGGTTTGTAAGGGTTTGAATTTTTTTATCCTAGGCAAAGAGTTTGACTACGATGCCTATATTTTGGGATTCTCGGGGTATGGTATGATCTTAGGGATGGATTAACTATCCACATACAGAGCTATCTTAGGCTGCGAGAGGAGGGTCGTTAGACTTGAGACTTGCAATGGTTGGACACTAAAAGTATCTTGTGACCCGTAAGGGTCAGTTATATTGAGTTTTCTCTATTCTCTCGATTCATCGTCATCAGAGTTGCATTCGTTCCTGTCATAGGAGATTTGTAGACATCTTTAAGGAGGTTAGAGGACTACCCCGTAAGAGAGAGATTGACTTCAGGATTTATTTGACTGAGAATGCCAAGCTAGTAGCATTACCTGTGAGGCACATGGCACCTAGGAAGAAGAAAGAATTGAGCAAGCAGATTCGTAAGCTTTTGGAGAAGGGATTCATAAGAAGGAGCATATCGAAGTGGGGAGCGCTAGTCGTCTTCGCCACTAAGGCAGATGGTTCTCTCCAACTTTGCATAGATTGTAGGGAATTAAATAAGCTCACCAAGAAGAACCAATATCCACTCCCTAGGATTGATGATCTTTTTGACTAGTTGGTAGGTCCTTCAGTTTTCTCTCAACTTGATTTAGCCATGGGATTCCATCAGCTTAGAGTCGTTGATGACGGCATAGATAAGACTGACTTTAGGACACCAGAAGGATTCTTCGAGTGGTTGGTTATGCCTTTGGGCTGACCAATGCTCGGCCTATTTTGTTGATTTGATGAGCCACGTCTTTAAGGATGTTCTAAATAAGTTTGTGGTGGTATTCGTGGATGATATCTTGGTATTTTCCAAGATTATGGAGGAGCATGTTGTCCATTTGGAAGAAGTCCTTCGCACACTTCGTATTCATCATTTGAGAGATAAGTTTTCAAAGTTTCATTTTTAGAGAGAGGAAGTTCGTTTCTTGGGGCACGTTGTCTCGAAGGAAGGTTTGGCTGTTGACATCGCCAAGGTCATTGCAGTGCAAGATTGGAAATCCCCCAAGCACTTTACCAAGGTTAGGAGCTTCCTAGGATTAGCTAGCTACTATAGGAAGTTCATTAAAGACTTTGCCAAGATTTCGGTGCTACTTACGTGCATTACTAAAAAGAATAAAGCTTTCGTGTGTGACATGGATTATGAGGATTCCTTCACGAAGCTTAAGAGAGCCCTTACTAGTGCACCAGTGTTAGTTTTACCCAACGGAGCTAAGCCTTTCATTATAGACACTAATGCATGCAAAATGGGTCTAGGAGCGGTGTGGATGCAAGAAGGGAGGGTAGTTTGTTGTGGTAGTTGGCAGTTGAGGATGCATGAGAAGAACTATCCTACCCACGATTCGGAGTTGGCTGCCATAGTTTTTGCACTCAAGTCTTGGAGGCACTATTTGCTGGGAGAGAGATTTGAGCTTTATACCGACCATTAGTCTTCGAAGTACATATTCTCGCAAAAGGACTTGAACTTGAGGCAATAGAGGTGGATGGAGTTTTTTGCCTTGTATGATTTTGAGATAGCTTATACCCCGGCAAGTGTAATGTGGTTGCGGATGCATTGAGTGGGAAGAAAGCAACCCTTAGTCCTTTAAAGAGTGGAGGAGCTTGGAGTTTATCTCTGCTTTTGATTTTAAGCCCTCTACGGAATTACTATCGGACTGTTGGCGACATTAGAAGTAAGGCTTACCCTTATGGATCAGATTGGCTTGAGGCAAGGGGAGGATTTAGAGCTTATGGACATTATGGATAGGATTAGCTGATGAGAGGTCTCAAGACATCTCCAACGCTATTCCATTGATAGCAGAAGGTGGCTTAGGAGAGATGGGAGGCTTTGTGTTCCGCGTGCTAGTGACTTGTTGGGAGCAGTTTTGGAGGAGGTGCACCATTCCCATATGACTATTCATCCAGAGGTGACAAAATGTATCGGGATATGAAGAGGATGTTCTATTTGTGTGGCATGAAAAAGGACGTGGCAAAATTCATAGCTAGATGTCTCATATGCCAAAGGTTAAAAGTAGAGCAGGAGATGCTTGGTGGATTACTTTAGCCCTTAGATGTGCCGGAGTGGAAGTGGGACAGTAGTGCTATGGATTTAATTGATGGTTTACCCCGTTGTAGGAAGGGGAACACTAGCATTTGGGCGATTGTTGATAGATTGACCAAGAGTGGTCACTTCATCCCAGTTAAGAGTAAGCGTACAGCTACATATTTGGCATCTTTGTATATTCGAGAGATAGTTTGTTTGCACGGAGTTTCTTCTAGCATTGTTAGTGATAGAGATCCCATTTTCACTATTGAGTTTTGGAGAAGCATACAGGAGGTGCTCGGGACGTAACTTAGGTTGAGTATGGCCTATCACCCCCAAACAGATGGTCGAACGGAAAAGGTAAATAGGGTGCTTGAGGTTTGCTACGGACGTGCATTTTGGATTTTAGAGGAACTTAGGAGGAGCATCTTTCGTTGGTTGAGTTTGCGTACAGTAATAGTTACCAAACAAGTATAGGAATGGCAATATTTTAGGTTTTATATGGGAGACCTTGCAAGTCCCCATCATGTTGGGTAGAGTCTACGAAGTAGTTATTACTTGGACCTGACATGGTTAGGGAGAACTCTGAGAGGGTGGGCTTGATTCGGTGAAGTACGAAGACGGCTCGGTACAGACAGAAGTCGTATGCGGACAAGCGCAGGAGAGACTTGAGGTTTGAGGTGGGAAACTTAGTTTTTATCAAAGTATCCCCGCTTAGGAAGGTGGTAAGATTCAGATCAAATGAAAAGTTAGCCCCTAGATTTGTTGGACCATTTCCTATCACAGAGAGAATTGGGAAGATGGCTTACCAAATAAGGATTCCTGGTAGGCTCATAAGAGTGCACGACGTTCTCCATGTTTCGCACTTGCGAAAGTGTTTACATGTAGAGCCTAATCAGTTGGAGGAGGTGGATGTAGAAAGGGAAGATTTTGTTCAGTGTATCCCCACGAAGACTGTTGGGAGAGACATCAAGTGACTAAGGAATAAGGAGGTTCCATTGGTGAAGGTGCAATGGGGAGATGATGTTGCAGACGCCGCTAAAGAAGCAGAAGAGAAGATTCATACTTCCTATCCTCATCTTTTTGATGGTAAGTTTAGAATTCCTTTTTCCAACTTTAGATTTAAATAGGTTCTTTCCTTTATTATCCTTTGGGAGGATAGAACTAAGATTTAACCTATGGATGGTAGAATTTGATGTAAACATGTTAATAGAACATGTTATGAATGATGTATGTTCGTGGTTGCAAGTGTTTGCTAGTGGATGCAAATGGATGCATATAAGTACACTAGGCACTGTCATTCTTTAGGGATCAGCCTAACTAGGACACTAGAGCATATGCATATGGATGTGTGTTCATTTTTATTTTATTTCCATGGGTGCTATAAATGGATGTTTATCAAATGATTTTTGCATTTGAATGATGCTTGTAGCACACATGTAGAATTATCAGTTATCGTTAGAATTTTTTTGCATTCACTTGGATACATGGCACAGACATGATTGCATAAAAGGAGGTCAACTGAATCAGTGGACTACCTAATCTTTTGCATTAGTTAAGGACATTTACAATACACTAATTTTATAAGTATCATAAAATTACATTAGAAAAACTTAAGGACAATGGATGAATGGTTGATGATTAAGTGGTTGGTCGTAGAGGTGGCTGAGAACATTTAGTACATTCTTTTATCCTCAGAGATTTCGAGGACGAAATCCCTTAAGAAGGGGAGAATGCAACAACCTGTAATTTAGCCCACAGTAATTAATTCGTTAATTAACTAGATAATAAAATAACTTTATGAAATTATCAAAATCAAGCCGTGGAAGTTGCACCATTGTGTCCGTGGTAATTTCTTGTCAATTTCCATATATATAACTCAGAAACCGAGCTAATATGACCAAGTTATGAAATAAATAAAATATATATATATACTGGTTAGTCAGCTTGGGCAAGGGGGCGGTCGATCGCTCGGTCGACCCGCCTTACCTTTTGGCAAGCTAACGAACGTTCGTTCGTTCAAACGATTCAGTGACAAGTGAACACGTATTTTTCATCGTTTAAACCGATCTGGTCCCTCCATTTCTGCATTCGATGGTCCCTATTCAGTCTATGACGTGGTTACATCCTATTCAATCTCCAAATCCAACGGTCCAAGATCCACTCCTACCTATAAATAGACCCCTAGACCTAACACTTTTTCTTATCCTCGTCTTTCTCCAATTGGGTTCACTCTAGGAAGGACCCTAAATGAAATAATTTTTCCAAAGGAGAAAATAGTTAAAAATTAAATTATTTTACAACTCCAAGTGGATCCGGGAAGACCAAAGGAAGAGCTTAGGACTGAAGGTGAGTGATTGTAATTATTTTAAGATTTCTTTAAGTAAATTAAAATAATAGGGTTTCCAATAGTTGTAATTTTACTACGATTTTTGGAATAGCCTTTTTAGTAGTTTATTTACAGTTTTTATGATTATTTTCAGTCTATTTCCTTTTAGCTATTCTTTTCAGTAATTTTAATCCATTTTTGTTACTTAAAGCTTTTTCGATTATTTATAGTTTATTTACAGTATTTTAGTTTATTTACTGTTATTTATACATCTTTTTCTGCGCTTTGAATTTTTCAGTTTTCTTTTATTCCTCCTTCTTCTTCACGTATGGATTAGAATAGGATTAACGTGAATATGGATTAAATTGTAAGAAAACTGAAATAACGGAATATAAGATGAAAATTTCAAAGACTATAATATAAATGGAATTGGACTGAAATTACGCCTAATTATGACATTAATTGAACTAAATTAAAAAGATTGGCCTAGTTAAAACTTAGAATTATAACTAAAAAGAGTGAAAGATGAAAGAATCTTATTTTTACACCTAGACCTTGGGTTAAGTAATAAGCATGATTATAACATAGGTTATAATAAGAAAAAGAACATAATAAGCATTATTTTAAGACTTAGGATAAATTAATAAGCACAGATAGCAGAGAAAAATGTAAAGGCTTATTTAAATATTTACCTAAGTTAATAAGCAAAGATGAAAGTAGGACTTGTACAAAATAGCATTCCATATTAGGTAGGTGAGCCTAGGGCATGCTTATGATAAGAATAGTACGGTAATTAGTCAAATAGAAATCCTAATCGCAGGGGATTTGGATAAGGGGCGCAACTAGATATTGTTTGGATAAAGGGCCAGTACCAACAGCATTTCCCTTATAGATTCTATGGACACATGGTGATCTCACATAAGCCTGAAGTGGGATGAGGGGATGCTTATGCTAGAGTTGGAGGTAATAAGAAGACCCAATAGGTGAAGAAAAAGGTAGCATGGGCATGGTGGCAATTACACGTGTGACTTCCATTCAGGTGCTCAGTAATAGCTATGAGTTCCAAGCGCTTAGTATGGTTGTTTTTCGTAGACACCGTTGCCTTTTGTGTATGGAGCTATATTGGTCCACAGTGACATTCTGTGTAGGGAGTTGTGTATAGTGTCTGGTCCATAGTAAATAAATGCCTTCTGTGTAGGGAGCTATATATGTCGTCTGGTCCACGGTAACATTTAGTGTAAAGAGTTAAATAGAAGTTAGTCCGCAGAAAGGTATTATAGAGTAGCAGGCCGATCAAAAAGGGTTGGATTAGGGATACATTATAATTACAGTATTAAGAATTCAGCCTAATCAAAGTAGAAATCACGGAAAAGTGCAAACAATCAAAGTTAACATATCTTATAAATTTAGCAATATTTAATCGTACTTATTTTCAGTTTATCTCTTTCCTATTTCCTTTATTATCCTTATTTATGCTAGAACTGTTGTAGAGTCTATTACTTTTATCTTGCTAAAGATTCTAGTAATTACTATCATTCACCGGACTTTTAGTCTGACCCACTCCTGTATTTTCCCCTTCCTCCCGTCGACAATCAAGGGGGAAATCAGTAGATTGCTTATTCTTGGCGGTTTCTTAGAGGAGTTCTCTACTATGTATTTCTTTCATTTCAACTTTAGTTCTTTTTCGTGTACTGGCTTATTATGAGGGATATTATGTACTTTGATTTTGAGACTGTGAATTTTTATTGCATAAGACATGTTGGGTTTTGAGATATGGATGTTGTATTTGGTATTTAACTTATTTATGAAGTAATTATAAAGCTTTGTTTTAATTAAGTTATTATTTTATTTTCCGCTGTTTTACATATTTTTGTCTTGTGAATCTTAATTTCTGTTAGTTTCAGTTATACCTACACCTCAACATGCCTTCTAATGTGTGCTTTTGGGTATATTAAGGTGTATGGGGTGTTTTAATTAATTAAAGGTTTAATCTTTATTAACAGAGAGTTTAAATGTTATCTAATTATTAAAAAAAGTTTTAAAGTCGTAAAATCACTTTATTTGTAAAGATCGGTTTTATTGCAAAGCAACCCCCTTTTAAAAGGATATTTCAAACTAAGGATTTCTTTGTCGATTACCTATATGTAGCTTCAATTGAATATGAAAACCAATAATATCTATTTAGCAGAATAAAACACCGTTATGCTAATTTAATTGTATTTGTTATTTATTAGTGGAATAAATCACTGTTCTACCATAATTCTCTAAGTAGATTATGTTAACATCTATTGGGCTGAATAAAAACTCATTCTGCCATTAAATTAACTTGGACATGCCTTTAGCAGAATAAATCTCCATCTACTATATTGGTAACTTGGACATTTACCTATATATTGATTGATTTTTATTAGCAGATTCCCTTTACATATCTACTTGTTATGTAATACTCGTCTTATAACTTGGATAAGTTAAGCCTAACTAAAAGAACCATTATGGTCACTAAGCCCTCTTCTGATTTTGTAAAACCCAATATTTCATTTTATTCTTTTTGAAATGGTTTAAATCTTATTATTATTTTAAATATATATAGTTAAAAAATTATTTTATTAAATGTTTGAAGTTAGTTTAATCTTTTAAATGATTATTTAAAATCAGTGTTTTGTTAATATGGTATAAAAATAATTAAATAAAGATGTTTTAAATAATAACTTGTTTATTTAAAGGTATTTTAAGTAAGTGATTTTATTAAGGGAAGTTATGGATTAAGTTTTGTTATAGGAGTTTTATTTTAAATAAAGAAACTTTATAAATGATTTTGAAGATTTATAAAGTGTGATATAAATGCTTTTGAACATGTATAAAAGAAGTTTTACAAAATGATCTGGAGATTTTGGTAAAGGAAATATTATATACAAAAGAGATTTATTAAAAGAATTTATTGAAGGAAATTTGTGAAAGAATTTAAGATTTGATTTCCATTAACTTACCATTTTAATTCTGGTGGTATGGACATTCGTTCTACACTTAACACCGAAGGAATATTATTTAAGGTTATCTTTATCTCCAATTTAAATAACATTTTGTTTTGTTCCTTTGATATGATATGTAAATATGAAACCTTTTATAAATATTTTATGAATATACTTATGTCAGTGAGATGAGTATATGGATATTTTCGATAATTTTTTTTGAAAAGAGAATAAATAAAAGAATTGTTTTGAGGCTTAATAGTTGCTATGGGTAATTATATCTCTGAGTTGTTGTTGTTTATTGTTTGATAGTCAAATAACCGACTATCAAAACTTGACGTGTTTTGATACAAAAAGTATGATCGTGTATTCGAGCTCCCCTATGAGGACTTTAATACTTGTTGTATACTTCCAAAAGAATCGGAATTGAGTTACCGAAAATTATCGCTTAGTTTGGAGACACTGGTTTCCAGATTTATCTGAACCACTCCAAATTTGTAACGTTCGTAATGTAGTATATTATGGAATTATACTATTCTTCCTGACGGTGACTCCAAAATGGAAGGTGATAAATTTTGATTGTTTGATCCCGGATCAACTTATATGGATAAATGTTGGCATTGCACCTATACTTGGAGAGTAGTGTTAGCATTCCAAGATGGTCTGCTAGTAGAAAAGGTAAAAGCAATACCTCAAGCCTCACAAACTGGAAAAATTGCTAAAACAGGGTAAGCGGTAGAGCTATGTGGTTAGCTACACTTTGAGCCGTCATCCTATTCTAGATTGCCACCTTAGAGTCATTTTGCATGCAAATCAAGGGGTAATGTTTGCGACCTCGATGTCAAGGGATGAGATAATCTAGCTTGTCATGTTCAAGGGGCAGCCAGCTCTGTGTAGCAGAGGGACAGTTGCTTCTATAGTCCTCAGGTACATTTTCTAGAGGTGTACCATCGAAAGGTAGTCCCTTACCTAGTCATAGTTGGAATCTAGTTTCCAATACAAGCTTTCGGACTTGATTGTATATCTATTATATTGAAATTTCATTAGTGTAACAATTTCGGCTATGATTCAATATTTAATTTAACCCTATACATTATTGTAATATCACTGGATTTTCCATAGAAAATGTTTTGGTTATCGTAAGGTAAAATCCAGTCTGTGTTTATGTTCGGCGTGATCTTAAGAGATATTTTAAAGGGTTTTACAAGTTAAATAAATAAAATTTCTTCTGATTGAGTTGCTCACGAAGGTTTTATCAGACTGACCTGGGCTTTCTTTTCCTATAATGCTTAGGTCGGGCCATGCATGTTTCCCAGAATTAGAGGATTCTTTAGAGCTTCCAAGAGACGAGTTGGATTCTCCAAGACATATTAACGTATCTTATATTCTTCCCCTATTTAATTATTCTTTACGTTTGTTTGTTGTATTTATCAAATTGTATGGATGGGTTGTTATAACTATCCAGCTGATAATAGGTAAATGTGCTCTGATGTGGTGCATAATAAAGATGATTCTTTTGTACAGACTTGTTCATATTATATGTTACTCATCATTTTTATGGGATTCTGTTCTGCCTTTTCTTTCTTTCACCTTGAAACGGCATGTCTTTCGGATACTTAAATGATCGGCACATGAATACTGAGGATGTATTAAGTGTCATCTTTAGGTGTAAGAAAGGTGGGTCATTACGGTTGGTATCAGAGCACAAGGTTAAGCGAGAACCTTGGCCTGATGGGGTATACTCATTAAGAGACAAGTTAATGGAATGCCTTATTATAAGTTTGAGTATTATATATGAGAGCATATACTTGTTAGTGATATAAATTTTTTGTATATTGTGTTGTTTGATCTGTTGAGTGCCTGAGAATTCTAGTCGATGCGTTTGGCCAACGTCATCGATAGGGATTTTCTAAACACTTGAACAAGTCCAATCGATACAATATTGTTTTAAAATTGGTAAATGAAATAATTTTACCTAGGAATATTTTTATATATATAAAGGAATGACTTTTAAAAATAAAGTATAGTTATTTCTGATGTGTGGTTGTTGGGAGTTGACAATATTTAATTATTATCATATAGGGTTCCAGTCTTGAGCATTAGCTATAGTTCGTAGAATCATCTATAATCTTTCTTTTAAAAATCACAGGTTGGGTAGATAGAACTTGTAGGAACATTGAAACTAACAACTTGTGATTTAAGTTTCGCAGTTTGACTATAATGCGTTTGATGGTATATTGGGTTAAAATTGGATTTTAATATAAGGTGCTTGTTAAAAAGAAATATTTTAGATGGTTTTATAAAAAGTTGATTTCATAAATCAAGATTACAAAATATGTTTTTAAAATAAGATGGATTTTCAAAGAATTTAAATCCCGGTGCTTTTAGAAATGGTTTTCAAGTTTTGGGAAAAATAGTAGTAGTTTTTCTTAAAAATGCTTTAAGGTATAAACATTTGGAAAAGGAATTTAAGAGCAAGATTTTTCTTTGGATAGTTTCGGGAATGAAACTCAATCTGTTTTGTGATGATCTGAATAAACTTATAAGTAACAATCAGATGTTTGCTTAGGCGAAAGTGGTAGTGCACTTAGTTAATTATTCTCTTTGTCATTGTATAATCGAAACGAGTTCGAATTTGAATGAATCCAAAGTAAGTAGATGATAAATATTTTTTTGAAAACTATTTACTTGGAAATATACACATAATATTGTTTCAAAAAGGGTTTTGAAAAAAAGAAGTACCTTTTTATAATTAACTAGTTCGAGTGACACGAAAGTTACTAAAAATGGACAAGAGATGTGTTCGGCTGGTAAACACTTCTCTTAAGTATTACTCTTCTTGGTAAATTGATATATGATACTATTTGGTTGTACCCAGTTCCTTGATATTACTTTGAAGTTACTCGGACTATATATATACATTCTAAGGTTTAAAAATAAAATAAAGTATAATTTCAAAATGATTTTTGAAATAAAATTCGGGTATTTGACTTCTAATTTTTCAAAATAATAAGGTATTTTGATTAAAGAATGGGTTGATAATGAAGTTTTAATTAGGTTAAATTTATTAAGAAGGTTTAGTAATTAAAATATGTCTTTTTATTTTAACATTTAGGAAGTGAAAAATTATTTGATGTTATTGGGCCAGCTAATAAACGTCTTTACCTTATAGGTGCCTAACGAAAAGTAGACTCTAGGACGGAGTTTGGATGCCAGCATCCTACTCTTCTTAGCTACTTACCAGACTGATTAGGGAAAGAGGTTGAATTGCTCAACTTAGCTTTGAGACCCCAATTATTTTGGGCCTACATCTGAATAGTTTTTTTTTTTGAAAAAGATTAACCGCCTCATTAAAAACCTGAGCCTATATCCAGCGTGAATATAGGATAGGGAAAAAGAGTGCGGCGCTTTATTAACAACTCATTAACAAAGCAAATGTTATAATACAATGTACACATCAAAAACCAAATACATCCAAAACAATGAGCTATCAGTTACCTCCATAAGGCAACATCACAACAAACACCGACCTCATACAAAACCATTACCCAACATAAGAAAAAATGGAATCACATTACTGCTTCATTCATTAATTGGACACCGACGATTCAATCTCCCACCAAATTAATTCCCCATCGATCAAGAATCCGTTTACATCTACTAGTGATCTCCTTCTTCTTCTTCTTCAATTTGTTATTCCCCAGCAATTTCAATTCCAATTCGATAAACTTCCACCGATCCTGATTCGCAACTTTTCGATTATCATGAAGTCTACTATTTCGTTCTTGCCAGATGTGGTGAATGACAGTTGGCAAACTAGCATATGCCAATCCAGAAGCCTGGTCCGTTGCAGAATAGTTAGAGAGAAGGAGTTGAATTCCTTCTTCTATAGTCAAAGTACTCGGCTGAGGTAATTCCATTTTAATACAGCATGTTTTCCATAAGTATGTCGAATAAGAACATGCAAAAAATAAATGGGAATGGTTTTCAGGAAATTGGTTGCATAATAAACAATTAGTATCCATGTTATAACCCCATTCCGTTAATTTGTCTCTGGTAGGCAACCGATTTAAGATTGCTTTATATGCAGTTAATGTCATCCTAGGATTATTGCATTTGTTCTAGATAATTTTGCCCCATTCTTCAGTAGGATAATGATTTCTCGCCGCGTCCCAGGCAGATTTGAAGCTAAAACCTTTATATCCCTCTTCCATTTCCAGTAATCCGTATTAGCCGAATGATCTATTTTGATATTAGAGATTTGATTGTGGAGTTGTCTAGTGAAAGGGACTAAATCCAATTTAAAAGATCCATCATGCATAATTGACGAAACTTTATCATTAGCGTGTCCATAGAGCTGTAGGCTATCCCATCCAAGAATTGATACCATGATTTCATTATTAATCCAGGGATCATGCCATAAAAATGTGTTTCTCCCATTTACAATAACTCTGGAAATATTATTACTTGCAATCTGTCTATGTTTGAGAATTGATTTCCATGTACATGAGGAGTTGTTATCTATATCCATAGTCCAAAATTGCTTATAATTGCAGTACCTTTTATCCATCCAGCGAGCCCATATATTTTTTGAATTAATAAATTGCCAAAGAAGTTTTAGACTAGCTGCTTTCCTGATATCTGCAAAATTCCTCAATCCAATTCCTCCTTCTGATTTAGGACAACATAGTGTATTCCAGGCAATTTTGTGAATTTTACCATTCCAAATAAAATTAGCACACATTTTATTTAGTTTACTAATAGTAGCCAAAGGGAGATGGTATACCATCATCCAATACATAACCATAGGGGTAATTACTGAATGAATTAATTCTATTCTTCCATCCATGGATAATAATTTGCGGTCCCATCCATTTAATCTTTTGTTTATATTATCAAATAAAGCCCCA
Organism: Allium cepa; assembly: GCA_030765085.1. NCBI lineage: Eukaryota > Viridiplantae > Streptophyta > Magnoliopsida > Asparagales > Amaryllidaceae > Allium > Allium cepa. The sequence goes on along the minus strand of CM060934.1, from coordinate 537,028,057 downwards.
CAATCAGAGAAATGTAAATAGTTATGAGATAGAGGCACACCTAAACATTTGACAGGAAGCTTAGTTTCTTGCATACTCAGAATGTTCATAATATCTTGCTTATTAGTTGTGCCTTTGCTAAAATACAACTTTGATTTATTATTGTTAACATTTAAACCCACATAGATTTTGAGTTTCTTTAAACACTTTCTAATCACCTTGGCACTATTCGTAAAAGCCCGAATAAAAATCATCAAGTCATCAGCATAGAGAAGGTGTGTAATAGCCGGTTCAAAATTAAAAGGAGGAGTAATATCCTTGACTTTGTATGCCTTCAACATCAAAATAGAGAAATATTCCATAGCCACACAAAACAAATATGTAGATAAAGGATCGCCTTGTCTAATACCTCTATTGCTTGTGATAAATCCTTTAGGGTAACCGTTAATCATAATAGAGAAAGTAGGAGAAGATATGCAATTATATATTAATTTTACCAATTTTTCAGGAAAACCCATCTTTTTAAGCATATGACATATGAATTTTCTGTTAACCATATCATAGGCTTTATGTAAATCTAATTTCAAACATAACTTACCAGCACCTTTTCGATTAAATAATCTTACTTGTTCATGCGCAAGTAAAATATTTTCAGAAATAACTCTTCCAGGGATAAACGCAGATTGAGCTTTAGAAATTAGATATCTGAGAAAAGGTTTAATTCTGTTGCAGATAACTTTGGCAATAATTTTGTATATAACATTACAGCACGATATTGGCCTATAATCAGCAAATGACGATGGGTTATTAATTTTTGGCACAAGGGTAATAAATGTATGATTAACACCTTTATCTAATTTGCCTATGGAGAAGACCTGATTTATCATATTTGTCAAACTACTTTCTAAATCTTTCCAGTGAATTTTGTAAAATTTTGCAGAAAAACCATCAGGCCCTGGACTGCTATTATCAGAATGGACAATATGGCAGTGTATACTTCATCAGAACTAATATTGTTAGATAAGTGCTCTCTCCCATCATCATTAATACGATACATGCAATTAACATCAAGAAGAATAGTATTTATATCATCACCATTAAAGATTTGAGTGAAATATGAAATAGCTTCTTTTTCAATAGTCATGGGATCATGTACTAGTTTACCTTCTTTAGAAATAATGGAATTCAGATTTAGTGAATGGAATTAAAATCAGATGTTTTGTGTATACTCTTAAGATGTTGGAGAGTATTATACAAGTTAATAGACTAAAATGATTTTGTGAAAATGTTTCATAAATAAGTTGTGCCATTTAAACCGTTTGAACCTATGTTGAAATTTTGTGAAATATTTTTATAAATATTTTGGGAAAGGTAGAAAGTAGTTGGGCAGTAAGAACCAATAAGATAAGTAAGTAGGTCATATATAGATCATTTACCTTTCTCATATAGTTCTCATTCCAAGATTCAAGTACATGACTTGAGGTGTTTCACTCCATCGCGGATAAGGATTTATCACTCGATTTTTGACAGCGAACACTTGGTAAGTGGTCTTACGGTAGAACCAAATATTTTCTATCATAGTATATGGCTATGATGGATAATGGAGGTTTCTTGTAATGATCCACCTTTGTTACTACCAAAGACGACACTTAATACACCCTCGATATTCGTGTGCCAATCATTTAGCCATTCGAAAGACGAGACATTGGGGGTAAAAGAAAGAAAAGATAGAAGTGAAGAAAACTAAACAACACAGAATCTCACAACGCAACGTAGAAATATATATTACTCAACATAATATATTACAAAAGTCATTTCAAAAATGTTACATTAGAGTCATACTAATACAAATTCTATCCTTGGGTAGTTATAACGAGCTGTCCTACCTAGCGGATAAAATATACATTTAATACAGTGGAAAACAAGCTAATAACTAGCTATTAATGAAGCCATTTGCTCCAAGCTCCTCCAAATAAATCTGCGGAAAAATCTGTTCTACTTAGTGGCCCTTCAAATTTGAGCATCTAAGAGTTTGAGAAAAAAATAAACTCCGAGCCAGACATGGGTCTAATGTGAGTAAAGCATAACTCTTTAATTTATAAAAACCTTTAAATCAAAGGAATCTTGTAAGACCATGCTGCACAAAAACACGGACGGGTCTTTAACTTATATAATAATGTCTATGGTTTCAAATAAATATCGAAATAGCTAAAATTGTTACCATATTAAATTCCAGCATACTAGGCTCTACAATCAAAACCATAAAGGCACCCATTGTAGATTGGATTCCATATTGTGGCAAGGTAAGGGACTACCTTCCGATGGTACACCCCTAGAAAATGAACCGGAGTCTGACAAGAACTTCTTGTACCCCTGATACACAAATTTATTTGCCTCTTTAACATGACGAGCCGGATTACCCTATCCCTTTTTGACATCGAGGCCTTATACTGCCATGGTTTTTGCATGCAAAACAAGTCGAATATGGATAGTCTAGAATGGGATGGCGGCTCATAATGGTAGTCAACCACATAGCTCTGCTGCATACCATGTTTTTGCGATTTCCCATTTTGTGAGGCTCGCAAGGTCACTCCTTTACTCTTCCTCCTATCAGACCATCCTGGAATGCTAACACACCCTCTAGGCAGCAATGCAATGCCAGCATTCATCCATGCAAGTTCATTCTGGGACTGAACGAAACACTTGAGAGCTCCATCTTCAACTCCTTCATCTTCAAGATGTCTTTACTTCGAAATGTTTGAGTTGGATCGAAGTGGTTTTCGGATAACACTTCTATTCACGATTTCTTTGAAACAACAGTCGCTAGATACCGGTAAACTCAACCATGTTTATTTAGGAAATAAATAGTCAATGATAAGAGCGGAGATCGTCTCCTAACCGTTAGTGGATGGATTTCCTTATCATTTGTCCTATGAGAACAAAACGAGATTTATACGCACAGTATAACATCATCGGAGATGACTATGCCATATAACTTACGTGTTTCTCCTAGATATTTCAAAAGTTATGTTTTGGGTCCAATTTCAATAGTCGATTATTTAACTATCAAATAAACAAACAACAACCAATTCCAGTTGAGATTTATTTATCCATAGCAACCACTAAGCCTCAAAACAAATATTTATTTAATAAATCTCTTTTCAAAATGCTTGTCTAAAACATTTGTATGCTTGTCTCTCATACATAAGTATATACACAAAACATTTGTGAACAACTTCTTACTTCCGAATCATGTTAAAAAGGATTAAACACATGTTGTTTAAATTGGAGCTAAGAACAACCCTAAACACTATTCCCACGGTGTTAAGTGTGGAACGGATGTTCCATGCCACCATTTTTGAAAGGTCAGTTTAGAGAAACCCAGATCTTAAATTCTTTTTAAGCTTCTTTCGATAAATCCTTTTTAGTCAAATCCATTTCGTTCATGAAATCTCTTTTACTTTAAATCCAAATTCATTTCAAAATACTTACCGAACTTCCAAATTCATTTATACGACCGTTTTATAAATTATTCAAAATCATTTATATAAATTTCTTTAATAAATATCCAAACTTTTTATATAAATTTCTTATAAATATCCAAACCTTTTTATAAACTCCATTTATGAATATCCAAATCTTTTTTTAAATTTCTTTTCTAAATACCCAAAATCATTTAAATTTAATGAGTAAACAATTGATTTTTATTCGGTTGGATGGTACCAGCTAAATCGAGTACTAACTCCCATTTAATTCTTACTGAATTAATTAATCAAGCTGTTATAAACTCCTTTATAAACCTTCATGTTCAAGATAATTTCCTAAATAACTTTAAATCAAATTAGCTTTCTTTAACAAGTCCATTTTATAAATCACCTTTATTATGAAATCTTCTTTGCTTAAGAACTCAAATCCATTTACCCAAAGCCTTTTATAAATTTCCAAATTCCTTTATTAAATTCTTTATAAAAACTTCTTTTTATCACATGGAAAACCATTCCTGTTAGTAAAACAATTTTAGTAAAACCAATTGTCAAATCATTCTTTAAATATCTTCTTCAAAATGCAATAACTTTGCAATCATTTCAAAAAGAAAATGGCATATTTATCTTTACGAAACAAACGGAGGCTTAGCGACCAAAATAGTGCTTTTAATTTGGTTTTACTTATCCAGTTTAACATGGCATTACATAACAACAGGTATATAAGGGGTCAACACATAACAATCAATAAATTTAAATGTCCAAGTTAATTGTAATTGCAGAATGATGTTTTTTTTCTACAAATGGTATTTTTTTCTACACATGGATGTCATTTAGTTTCCCTAATCATATGGGGTTACTTAAGGGTAAGCGACACAGAAATTCCTTGATTTAAAAACAAACTCGAAAAGAAAACAATTTAAAACAATATTGATTACTTAAACTCAAAGCGATTTTAAAATAATTTGAAACTTTTGTAAATGAGAATCAAATCCTTTTTAAATAGTAACTAACTCTAATTGAGGGTAATTAAACATTATTAAAACATAATTAATTTTATCAAATAATAATTAAATAAAAACCATTTTTTAAAATAATAATTAATTAAAAATTATCTTAAATAAATAATTAAACAATAATAGATTAATCCTTAATTACAAATTAAATTAAAATTAACTTTAATTAATTAACCAATCATGATTAACTTAATTAATTAACACTTAAGTTTATAAATCATTATTAACAATGATTAAGCATTAATTACCTTTATTAATTAATTAACCATTAGATAAATAAATAATTAAATAATTGGTCGCTAATTACTTAATTAAAGTTATAAAATATTTTCTAAAAAGATTTCAAGTTAAAACAAGGATAGATTAGAAAAATAGTTAGATTTCTCGAACTACGCATATAGCGACTATCGTTATACGGACCCATAATTTCAAAACTTGGTTTTCAAGAAATTTAACTTCAAAACTCTACTTCACACTTTAAAACTTATAACAAATTTAGAAAACATTTTCTAAAAAGTTTCTAGGTGGAAACAAGTTTCAGATTTGGAAATAGTTTGGTTTTTGCGAACTGTGCGTATAGGGACTATCGCTATACAGATTTGTAATTTCAAAACTTGAAATTTCTTTTCTAACTTTTGAAACTTCCCCTTTTGAACTATTATGATTTTTAAAACATAAATATAAATGTAAAATTTTGAAATAAAACAGGTTTATCTTTGGAATTTAAACCATTTTAAAACTAATTTTAAAACTTTGGAAAAAAGGGTTTCAAAGGTCGCTTTAAGTTAGAGAATCGAAAATTTTATAGCATGAACAACAAAATCATTCTAATATCATCTCCAACATCCTAACTATATCATAAGAAACATATAATGAAGGCATATACATCAAGATTCCAACTTGCAACAATTATGATATATTAACTTTCATATTAAAGTTATATGCCGACTAACTAAGCATAACAACATTCAATCAAAACACATACATTTCCAAGTACAATCACATATACTCAACCCAACTTCAATATTACATATAAAGGCATCATAATCACTCATAACTTTACAATTTTATTAGCAATATAATTATGATCAAAATAGTTAAGCTTTACTCACCGAAAGTAATGAAACTAAACTATTTTCCCACCCGAACTCTAATACAACCTAGCACATCACATTGCCTTGGAAATACAGAACTTTTTGTGTGCTTTCGGTAGCCAAATGGGCTTGGCCTTAGCTAGCATTGGGCTTGGCCTAGGTTAGTTTGGCAATGATGGAGTTTATTTTGGAGAGGAGTGATATTCGAAGTGAAGTAGGAAGGTTTAAACTTAATTTTAGAAGTGTATGCACAATATATTAACTTAGGAATTTAGCTAAGAATCCATGGATGGATGGATGGAGATCTAAAGAGGGTATAAGGAAATGAAGAAGGAGGATATAAAGTAGAAAATATGAGAAGGAGATGGAGTATATATAGGCATAGAAAACAAGAAATTACCAAACTAACCTTGTTATATAATAATATATATTCATGTCATGAAAACATGGAAGCCTATACTCCTTTCCGCCCTACTATACATGTTACCCCCTTGATTCCCTCCTCCTCTATTCTTTGTGCACTTCCTAGGTTTATATAGGTTATGGGTTTTGTACTTCCTTAAGTACTAGGTCGATATTCACCACTGTTTGCACCATACTTCATTAATTAATGTCACATCATTACTTAATTAGCTAAATTCTACTTTAAAATCCTAATTTACTCTTAACATAATCACATGACATGAGTGAATATGGGTCTACATATACACGAGTGTGCACAATGTTTTTTTATGACTATCGGGTGTCGAAAAGTCAAAATTTCAAAAAAACGTTCTTCGCTCACATTTTCTATTTTTATTTGAACTATCTATATTGGTAAACAAATTTTGAGAAATATTTTATCATCATTGTTAAATAATTAAAATAGGTTTGTTTACTGATAAAAATCCACATATTGATTATATAAATTATATTTAAACAACATATTTCAAAGTGGCAAAATCCTAGGTCGTTACAAATCTATTTTTTTACCATAATTTGTTATTATTTTAAAAAGTCATATTATTTTTGATTTATAAAACCTATTATTTGAATATTTAAAATTTATTAAATATTCACAAATCAGAGTCCACACAAGGGAGTCGGGTGAGCGATACTAGTTCAGAAATGAAGCTATGTATTCGAGTATGTGATCGAATCAGATTTTGCATAGATATGATCAATGTACATCAAATGGACTGATGAATATATTAGGTATTCTATATTTAGTTTGTTTTGATGGGTTTAGGACCATGGTAAAATTTCGAGGATGAAATTTTTTAATGGGGAGAGTGTAACAACCCAGAATTTCACTGCTTTGATTTGTGAATATTTAATTAATTTTAAATATTCAAATAATATGTTTATGTTTTATAATTAAAATAAAATACTTTTAAATAATAAATAGTGATGGTAAAATATTTTTCAAAATTTCTTTATAAAAATATTTAATTCGACGAAAAATCGAAAATGTGTCCATAATTCGTTTTTCGAACTTTTGGTTTTTCACAGCTAAAAGTTGTTGAAAGCATTGTGAACTTCATAGTATAAGTATACGCATATATTTACATATGTATAGCATGTAGTAATGTATATTTACATATTTAAGTATGTAAAGTAGGATGTGACTTATTATGTAAAAGTAAAATATACTTAAAGTTCAACAAAGAAAAAAAAAGTAAAGTAAAATAATTTTAAACACAAAATACATGTGCATTAAAAACATGTTGGCTAAGAAAAAGGAAGGTGGCGGACAAGCTTTTAGGCATGAGGTATATGAAGGTGAGGTGGCAGTGATGTGGCAAGTTGATGTGGCAGTAAAGGACGAAGGGCATTAAGGTAATTTACTTTGTTTCTTGCTCGTAAATACCCTTTTCACGTCTTCAAATTTTCTTCCTATTCTCACGGCCATAACTCCCTATAAACTACTCCAAATATAGAAATTACTTCTTTTTAACTTAAGTGAATCGAGTTGGCTACAATTTTTGTTTGCGCTATTTCTTCAATTTTTGAGTGTTAGTGGGTCAAAAATACATTTCTTACAGACTCATTTTCAGACCCAGATTTTCAAGTCCTAAAAGACCTCTTCTTTTTTGACCACATCTCCCTAAAAAAAATATTCAAATTGGGTGATTTTTTATTGAAATTATAGAGAAAATAAGTTCAAATAAATTTCCCTTTGACAACCTTGTTAAATTCCATGAGTAACTTATCCAAAAATCAGTTGGAAGATGACCCATTTTGGGTCTGATTTTTATGAGTTCGATGATAATCCAAAGTCCCTCCACCATTCAAGACTAAGCTCCACCATTCCTTGGGCCAAGCCATTTGGCAAGGAAAGGAAAAGGAGGGTGTAGTAGTGTTATTGTTAGTCGGGAGGATCTTGGATCGCTTTGGATAAGTTAGAGGCCTATTAGTGAGTAAAGCTCACTCTTTTACCTAAAGTTTTTAACTTTAAATATTGTTATCTTTGTTGCTAAGTATGAAACTTAGTTGGATAAAGTGATGTATGTATGCAAGATTGTATAATGTTGTTGTTGGTTGTGAACTTGGAAATATGGTTTGATCTTAAGTGACGATAAGAAATTTGTGATTTTTATTCATGAATCATAGTTAGGGAATATATTGTGAATTCATAAACTTATGTTGGTTAGTGTATACTAAAGTAAAGTAGCACATAAAGTTGTGATTTTGCGAAATAGGAATCCTTGGTATAAACTTGGTTTCACTTAAGGTTGTGTTTGAAAAATTTCCAGGCCTTAAACTTTGATTTAGTTTCAAAACCTTCCTTTTGTTTTCCATAAAAAATTTATTAAGTTTATAAAATAGTTAAGTTATAAAAGATATTGATTTGTAAGTTATTTTTTATAAAATTTTTTTTTTAAAATTATGGGTCCTATAGCGATAGTCGCTATAAACGCAGTTCGCAAAAACAAATTCTTTCCGCATATTTAAAATTGTTTTTACTTAAGAATCCTTTTAAAAAGCATTTTTAAATCTTATATTAAGTATTTAAAAATAATAATAATTTATTTATTATTAAACTATTTATTTAATGATTATTTTATTAATTAATTAAGTAAGGTAATTAACACTTAATCATTTGTTAATAAAGGTAATTAGTACTTAACTATAATCAAGTAAGTAAATTATGATTAGTTAAATAATTGCAAAGTTAATTGTTATTTAAATAATTATTTAAGGATTAATTATTATCTTAACTAATTTTTAAAAGCTAATTATTAATTAATCATTTATTTATAAAAGGTTTAATTATTTATTAATTACAAATCAAGTTAAATTTGCGCTAAGATTTAATTATTTTTAAATGAAGGTTTGATTTTTTGTTCAAGTATTAATTAAGGACTATTTAACTAATTAATTAAAATTGATTAATATTTAATTATTATTTAAATTATTATTTAATAATTAATTAAAGATTAATTTTAGTTTAATTACTTATTTAAAAGCTAAATATTACTTAATTAATTATTTAAGGATATTATTATTTATTTAATTATTGTTTACTCATCAATCAAAGGTTTAGTCATTATTAGTAGAGAATTTAAATGTTAATTAATTATTAGATAAAAAATTTAAAGTTTTAAATCGCTTTGCTTATAAAGATCGGTTTTGTTTCAAAGCAACCCTCTTTTAAAAGGATATTTCAAACGAAGGGATTTCTATGTCGATTACCTTTAAGTAGACTCAATTGAATATAAAAACCAATAGCATCTATTTAGCAGAATAAAACACCGTTCTGCCGATTTAATTTTATTTGACATCTGTTGGTAGAATAAATTACCATTCTACCATAGTTCTCCAAGTAGATTATGTTGACGTCTGTTGGGCAAAATAAAAAACCATTCTGCCATTATACTAACTTGGACATGTATTTGACAGAATAAATCTCCGTCTGCTATATTGGTAACTTGGGCATTTACCCATATGTTGGTTGATTGTTATTAGCTGATTCCCTTTACATATCTGCTCATTATGTAATACTCGTGTTATAATTTTGATAAGTTAAACCCAATTAAATGAACCATTGTGGTCATTAAGCCTCCTTTTGATTTTGCAAAGTCCAATATTTCATTTTATTCTTTTTGAAATAGTTTAAAGCTTATTATTATTTTTAAATATGATACTTAAAAGATAGTTAAACAGTTATTACATTAAAATTTGAAGTTAATTTAATCTTTTAAATGATTGTTTAAAATCAATTTTTTATTAATATGGTTTAAAGCTAACTAAATGAAGAATGTTTTAAATAATAACTTATTTATTGAAAGTTATTCTAAAAAAGTTATTTTATTAGGGTAACTTTATGGATTAAGGTTTATTAAAGGAGTTTTGTTTTAAATAAAGTAGTTCTATAAATGATTTTGGAGATTTATAAAGAGTGTTATAATTGCTTTTGAACATTTATAAAAGAAATTTTACAAAATGATTTGGAGTTTTTGGTAAAGGAGATATTATATACAAAAGAGATTTGTTAAAAGGATTTATTAAAGGAAATTTATAAAAGAATTTGAGATTTGATTTCCTTTAATTGACATAATTCTAGTGGTATGGACATTCATTCCACACTTAACACCGAAGGAATATTGTTTGAGGTTATCATTACCTCCAATTTAAATAACATTTTGTTTTGGTCCTTTGATATGATTTGTAAATGAGAAACCTTTCACAAATGTTTTATGAATATACTTGTGTCAGTGAGATGGGTATATAGATGTTTTTGATAAACACTTTTGAAAAGAGTTTTTAATAAATGAAAGAATTGTTTTGAGGCTTATTGTTTACTATGGGTAATCAATTCTCTGAATTATTGTTATTTTTTTATTTGATGGTTAAATAATCGATTATCAAACCTTGACCTGTTTTGACTCAGGAAGTGTAGTCGTATATTCAAGTTCCCTTGTAAGGATTCAAATACTTGTTGTATACTTCCAAAAGAAGCAGAATTGATTTAGTCGAAAGTTATCGCTTAGTTTGGAGACACCAGTTTCTGAATTTATCTGAACCACTCAAAACTAATATTGTTTGTAACGAATTATGCTATGGAGTCATACTATTCTTCCTGAGGGTGATTCCAAAATGGAAGATAGTAAATTTTAAATGTTTGTTTGTTCCCGAAACAACTTGTACGGATGAATGCTGGCATTGCATCTCTGCATGGACGGAAGTGCTAGCATTCCAAGATGGTCTGGTAGTAGAAAAGGTAAAAGTGTAGCTTCAAGCCTCACAATCCCAAAAAATGGTTAAAACAAGGTATGTAGTAGAGTTGTGTTTAGCCGCCATTAGGAGTTGTCATCCTATTCTAGATTGTCCACTTAGAGTTGTTTTGCGCATTGGCATTAATGGGCAATATTTGCAGCATCGGTGTGAAGGGATGAAGTAACTGGCTTGCCATGTTAAAAGGGCAGTCGGCTTTGTAGTAGAGGGGTAGATTTGTATGTGGTCCTCTGGTACATTTTCTAGAGGTGTACCATCGGAAGGTAGTCCCTTACCAAGTCATGGTTGGAATCAATTTTCGAATACGAGCCTTTAGACTTGATTGTATATCTATTATGCTGGAATTTAATTAATGTAACAATTTCAGCTATGATTTAATATTTACTTTAACCATAGAAATTATTATAATATCATTGGATTTTCCATAGAAAATATCTTGGTTATCATAAGGTAAAAAACGTCCGTGTTTAAATGTGGCCTGGTCTTATGAGATACCTTTGATTTTAAAGGGTTTTACGAGTTAAATGAATAAAATTCCTTGTGATTTGAGTTTCTTGCGCTGGATTTACCAGACTGGCCGGGTGTTCTTTTCTTATAATGCTCGGGTGAGCCCAAGCGTATTTTCTAGATTTAGTGGATCCATTGGAGCTTTCAGGAGATGAGTGGATTCTCTAAGGCATATTCACATGTCTTATATTCTTCTGCTATTTAAAATTTCTTGATGTTTGTTTGTTGTATTTATCAAATTGTAAGGATAGGTTGTTATAACTGTCCAGTTGATAATAGGTTAATGTACTCTGATGTGATGCATAATAAAGATGATTTCTTTTTGTAATTCATATTATATATTACTCATCACGTTTTATGAAAAAAATCCGTCTTTTCTTTCTTTCACCCCTAACGACCTGCCTTTTCAAATCTTAAATGATTGACATATGAATACTAAGATGTATTAAGTATCATCTTTAGGTGTAAGAAAGGCGGGTCGTTACAGTAAACATGAGAAGTGAGGTGAGGGGTTAAGCCTGTGTTTATAGACGCTTGAATCAATCGTATCCGTTAGATTAAAATAATTAAATCCATCCCATTTGACCAAGGTTCAACTCTAACTGCCACTTCAGGACTAGTCAACTGCTCCTCTATATGCGGTCGACCGGCCTAAGAAGGATATCGACCAGTGAGGTTCCACATTTATTATTATTTATTTCTATTTTTCCATTTTTAATTATCATCTATAGAAATTTTAGATGTTGATAACTTCTTCATTTGAACTCTGATTGCAAAACTTCAAGTATGAAAGTTGCTTAGAAAATTGTCACGAATGCAATGGTGCGAATTTCATAAGCAAATTACGATGTTTTCTCACATTCCATTCTTGTTCCTTAATAATTATTTATTAATTATTGTTATTTTATGAGGTGTACACCCTACATGACTACTTCAAAGGGGTAGGTTGGCGCTCAATTGATTGGTACTTACAGGGATTCAGAATACTATACACAATTCAGGATTCTCGATATCGCAAATTCTTAAAAGTACACAAATTTATTAGTCTTAAGTGCTTTCTACTCTCTTAGACAGCTTTGCTAAACCACTCCATATCTTATGTTGTTTACCTTTTAACTGCGTATTTAACTCCTCTTTTTTTTACTTTAATCCTAGTGTTTAGCAAGTAACCTTTATGCATTAGTCTAACTTCGAGGTTGGCTAAATCTTTAGTCTACATTTTGGTGCTAAAAGGAGGTCACCCATAAAGCTCTCGACTTTCCACACTTTTCTACTTTGCAAAGACCTGATCAGTCTTGTTACCATGGACAATCTCCCAACACTCAAAGGTAACAGCTCAAATAAGCATCAAACCAACGACAACACTCTTGCTAGTGCTCCTAGACCAATATGGACATCAGCGAAGAAATATATATAGTTATGATACAGATATCAGTGTGGGTCAACTAACCCGTGAAGTTCATGGCTTGAGGGTGCAATGACGCTCAAGCCACCATAAACTTTGTGCCACAAACTCCTCCGACGATTATGAACACCTAAACATCGTTGAAGCCTAAGAGAGGGTGGTACTTGAAACTTCGCTTATGGGCGTTCATATCCATCCCAGAAGGTATGTTGTATGCATACCTAGTCGGATTGATCTTACCCCAGATATGAAGTCATTATAGGGCAATGTCATCATCGTTCCCTTTCAAAGGAATGACCATAGCCTTTGATTACCGATTAGGTTCTGCTTTAGAATGTCTGAATGGCGGTCCCCTTGCCATCCTTAGGGCATGCATAGCCCTCTCGGCATACTCCAGGTCCCATAGGTGTCTGGTTAGAAACAGACAAAGAAGACGAGGTCATGCATTCTAGACCGTCTTGTGTGTATAGGGGATGATATCCTGCTCGTCATCATCGTTCTCCGTCTCGTCACCAATCTCTTGTTGTGCTAAGATGCAGGCTGAGTCTTCATCCCATGGTCAATCAGAACATTCACAACAGCCTGATGTCGGCCTTAGGAAAGAAATGCATATCTTTTGCTAACATCTCTATAAAATCCAAGTTTGGAATGTCTGAGGCAAGGCGTTCTTAGGTGATGAGAACAGAGAGCTGTTCTCCGTTGAATTCCTATATGCCAGCATCCGTCAATGATATGCTTTGCCACTCATTGACAGGTACGATGGGAGCTAAACCCATCCAACCACATCACGGCGTTCGATTCCATCACCCTTGTCAACCAGCTCTCCGGGACCACAAAGTGTTTGCTCTTTGCCTCCACCCTCTTAGGTTCAACCTGCTTCTGGTCCTTGCATCTACGGTCAGGCTACATTAGCTGTTGGTCCCAAATATGCATAAATTTCAAAATTTGCTTCTTCACATTCCATACCTGTATCATGTTGGTCGGTGAGCTAGGAAATATCAGGTAAGGTCCTTTTGAAAGCTTGCAGTCATATGTTATCTGCTTCAATAAATAATCCATCCGAACGAGGGCCATGGACATGAATAGCTAGGTCATGGTTTTATGTTCAAGGATTAGATATAAGTCCTGAATATGGAGAGAACACCAAAAGTAGCCGGGTTTTTTTTACCAAATTTACTTCTACTAATGGGAAGATGTCATTATGAGGATGGAAGAGTAGATCTTTAAGATAATATCAATAAGGCAAGGCATCCCGCCAAAGCTAGTCCTGACAACAACAATAATCGCCAAAGCTGCGGTCGTCAGGCCAATGTCAGAAGGCGTATTGAGGTCGGTCCTTTGTATAAGCCAAGGTACAATAATTAATCTCATTTAAATAGGGACATAACCATAATCTACCTCGCCCCTAAGAACTGAGTGAAGTTTGAAAGGCTCACCACCGCCAAGGACGGAAAGTGGAAGGAACCTCGCCGCAACGACAAGTACCACGTGTTCCATCAAATCAGTAGCCACTCTACAATAGACAGCTGCGTTCTCAAGGAAGAAATTAAAGACTCATCAAGAAGTAGTGCTCTTGGAGTTTGTACGATGTCAGGTCGAGCAAAGAGCAAACCATAAAGAATGGGAGAATCAAACCCCTTGGCCCAATAGTGCCGATGCCCAAGTCATCATCGAGGCCCAAATCATGGGCGTTGGACCGCATGTGATCGGCAGAGGGCCCAGTCCTGGTATCAAAGGGAGGTGGGCACGGCCGGGCAAGTTTATTCGTTGGAATCTTGGGTGCTCAAAGCGCCCTGACTAGGATCATAGCAACCAATTAGCTTCATGGATAAAGACAAGAAAGCAGTCTCCTTCCCTGATCATGACCATATTGTTATAACTCTTGCCTTAGCCAACTCCAATATGCATTAGGTCTTCAATGATGGGTGCAGTTCGGTCTATGTCATGCTTAAGAATGTCTTCAAAGTTCTTAGGCTCCTTGCCTCCAGCCTCACCCCACGTACCCTGCCCATTTATGGCTTTGGGGATGTAGGCATTGTTCCGATGGGTGCGACCTCGCTTGTAACAGCTTTTGGCCAAGAGACCCTCACTGTAACGATTTTAGGTAAACTGGTCCGCCATCGCCTTAGTCCTTGCCAAGCCCTCCAACCCTAAACATTAGCGGCAGTTCTTACTCTCTCATAGCCATCTACCTCGTTCGGAGATAGAGGCATCATAACCTCAATTCCCATACATCACTGTAGATAAGTTCAAAGTTATAAAACAAAAAAGGGAATAATTTTTGTGTATGTGTGAGAGAGAGAACTTATCCATCTATAAGTCTTTGTGAGCGAATGTTAGAGTTTGCCTTACCATCATTCAACTAACTTACACTAGAGTATTTGAGCTAAACAGTGCGCTCTAAATCTATTTTGGATCAACAGTTGCTTCATGACTGACAACATATAACCTAGGAGAACCACACAACCCATTCGCTCGGGTTCGAGCCTGGGCTCGTCCGCCACTCAAAATTCAACCGCTTGTAAGCCAAAAGGACCCATGAGCAAACTTGCATTTCAGATCATCCCTCACTATATCTGAATCACCTTATTTTCACATTGATATTTAAACACATCCTACAAAGATAGGCATTTTCACAAAAGGAAAACACATACTATTAGTTATTCAAAGCACTCTACTCAACAAGTCATGCATAGATAAACAACCAAAGGCGGTGATAAAATTTTCGGACAAAGTTTGTAATAAAAGATCCATTTCATTTAGTTGAAAGAATATAGGGCCACCATACCCACCTCGTTAGGCTTACAAAGGTTTTCAATCACTAATTAGTTGTGAAGAGGAAAAAGAATGAGAGAAAAGGAGAAGCATGCCAACATCATACTTCTAAGACATGCCGGCCCGTGCTCTTATCACCTTCCAAATCAAGCTCGATTGCACCGATGGCACTCCGCCAACCCTTCAAGTGATCAAGAACTTGTCGAGAAAGGGGTATTCTCCCATCTTAAAAGCCTTCCATATTAATTCTCGTAAGATATCTTAAAAAGCTCTCAATCATAGTCGTAGAGTGGATGATCAAGACTTTAGCTGTGACATCGAAGGTGGAGGTAATAGCTATTACTCTTTCCAACAAGGCATTGAAGCATCCAAACTGACCTAAGGTCAGCAATGTCAGGGCATCAAAGTAAGGAAGCATCTAGCTTCACTTAGATCAATAGTCTGAAACCAATATTCGATCACCACCAAAACTTTGGCCAAAGGGCACAGGTCTAAGCTAAGAAATAAGCCAAGGTCCACCTTAGGATAAAGGTTTCATCCAACAATTTGAACTACAATGAATAAGAGGAAGTTTGACATTGAGATAGCTTCCTCCTTTACCAATATGCCAAACAAGTTCAGCAAAAAGACGTATGTGCAAAGACGGCTTGAAAGGAAATAGATAATGAAGCTTGCTACTTTCTATCAGTAAGAAACTGCAAAAGATTCAATGCTATGAAGTCTATCACGGGGAAAGATTTTGTAGGTTAAAGGAATAAGAGAAGGGGGTATCCATATACCCATGCCTTCATTTATGTGCGTTGATTTCAAAAGGAAAGAAAAATCCTAACCATTCAGATGAGATCAGAACAAAGTCAACTCATGCACGTGGGAGACTTAACACGTCCCTACCATGTATGGGAAAACGAATTATCATAACCAATAATATGAAGCCATGTGAAATGTGAATTAAATTATTTTCAACGCCATCAATCGTTAGGATTTTCATGATTTGGCAAGCCTGCACCCACTAGCGGATATGGACTTAGGTGGAAAAATGTTGCTCAATATTCTGGCAAATAATTGGCAGACCAATTTAAGGCAGTTTGGCCTAGCCAAATCCAGCCCAACCACTTTACAACTGGCCTAGTTGACAGTTTGGTCTCAAACAATCCCTTTTGTTCAAAAAGGCACCATGATGAGGCCTAGTTGACTCGTCCCTGGTCACCCATCACCTTTAAGCAAGTTCTATGCCCAACCTTCCTCGTCCAACCCGGCCTATCACAATAACGATCGGCCTTCCTGTGTCAATCTACTTACATCACAACTTCAAGTCGACATGTTTTACGGTGTTACTCTAGTCGATGGCCAGCGCCTCTCTAAGCCCGCCTTGGCAGATGGTATCTTGAGCTAGGTAGGCTAAAGCATGGCCTGTCCTTGGCCCGACTTCAGTACAACGGCCTCGGCTAGTCCCAGGCCGCCCTCCCGATTGTCTCGCTGCCGACTATGCACCATCTTGCCAACATGGTCCTTAGAAAGATACATGGTCTCATTTATTTTATGGTATCCATTAACCGGTTCAGCAAGAGTTGTCATGTGAGTATTTAAGTAGACAACGAGCTATCCATACGTCTATCGAAGCACTATAGCAGAGTAGCCAAATTAACGTGGCTTACCATCAGCATTAAATGCGCATTAAATGCATAATCTACACATTGAATGCAAGACCCTACCTAGTACAGAGAAACAATGAGTATATTTTCGTCCATCGGACATCTACTAATACTTATTACAACTGTCATCCATCTACCCTTACACCCAAATTAACGGTTAGACATTTTTCCCACCAGTTCTATAGCTCAATATTCATCGTCCATTGTTAAATTCAGCTATTACAAGAACCCCCTATATAACTACTTCAAAGGGGTTAGTTGGCAACTAATTATTTGGAATATACAAGGATTCTGAATACTATACACAATATAGGGCTCTTAATACAACAAGTTTTAAAATTACATAGTTTTAATAGTCTTATGTGCTTCCTGCTTTCTTATTATTCTCTTGTAGTTCCTTGTAATTGTAAGAGTAATACATAGTAAGAGAACTCAATAGTGGACATAGGAAGCTTTCTTGAACCACTCCACATCTTGTGTTATTTACCTTTCAGTTGCGTATTTAACTACTCTTTTATTCACTTTAATCCAATTATTGATAAGTAACCTTTTCGCACTAGTCTAACTCCAAGATCAGCTAAATCTCTAGTCAATGATAATACTACTTTTGTGAGAATTCTTAAAACCGAGGTATATTAAATTGCCAAACATGTATTGGTCAATTATGACAACACTTCGTATAAACCAACCAAAACCGATATAATCATTAACGATAAAAAATTAGTGCACTCAAAAATCCTCATATACGGTACTACAAAACTCCTAATCGGAGTTTAAAGGAAAACACGAATAAAAAATAAACTTTAAACACATTAACTAAAACCTTACCATAAGGATAAAATCCTAGCGCAAAACAGCATTTGACATAAATGGAAGCAGGTACATAACTAATACATTTTTGTTTCCATTTCACTCTCCATATTTTACTAACAATTAAATTTATAATCGTTCAAAATTAGATCTTAGAAAAGCTTAAAAATGACGATTACCTAAATGATCTGCCGTGTCACCACCTACAACATCTCCATCTTCAACAACTCCCCTTACACTTTCACCAACTGTTCTGTCTTCACATATACCATCATCTCTAAATATAACGATCTACCTTTTTGACCCTCGAAAGTCAGCACCTAATACATCCACGGTATTACAATTCGAGCTTCCAAGTGCCGGAAAGGCAGATTTTTAGGGTAAAATAAAAAGAAAAGGAACAAGGAAAATAGAATCTCACAGCAGAACGACCACATATAATATAAAAGGACAACAGAGTTGTCACTCTAAGATACATAGTATATTAGAGTTAAAAACAAACCTCATCGGCATAGATAGTTATAACTTCATGACCTTACAATTTCTGATGGGTATACATGATAATACAACGAAAAATAGAAATACTATGGCAGGTGAACATCCAGCTCTACTCCACGAGCTCCATGACCCATGAATGATAGTGTTGTAAAAACTCGGTCCGACCTAAGCATTATAATAAAATAACACATGGACCGGTCTAGAAAACCAAGGTGAGAGAACTCAAGAAATAAGGTGAATAAATAATAATTTGTATGACCATGTCACTAAATATGGAACGGGTTTTACATTACAAGAACAACATTAATATATGAAAGAATGGAAAGCAAATCAGAAAAACAATCCAAATTAGAAAGAATCGGTGTAAACATAATCAAAATCCAAACTTTAAGAATGGACACAAATAATTAAACACCAAGAAGAGCTCTAGGCGCTTCTCAATGCAATCAAGAAAACGATTCAAATATTTGAATCAAATAAGGAAAATGAATTTGTCCAACAATGAATAGGAGGATGCACCCCCTTATTGAAAGTATACCTCTAGATAATATACTTAAGAAATAAGATGGCTCTCAAAAACCTCCAAGCCAAACCCCTCCAAGCTTACCGAGTATCTAAGTATTTTACATCTCCTTGCACATACAATTGAAACCAATTTAGAGTAGATGTGACAATACCCTAATGGGAGCAACCTCACATAGCTTGGCCCCAATTCGCTCTTTATTTAGTCATTTTTGATAAAGGATAACAATGCTCCAAACGAGCAAAAAATCATCTTAGATTGACGAAACAAAAAGATTGGTATCGAAATCGATAGTCAAGCAATTCAACTACTCGGGATAACCGAAATGATTGTACATGGAAATTAAATCACTTAAAACATTTGACTTGAACTTCTACTTGATTGTCACAACACAAATACTTGTAAAACACTTAAAAACACTCTTTAAAATATTCTTTTAAACAGCCGATTGTATTTCTAAGTGTATAAAAAAGGGTAAAAAACAAATGTTATTAAAAAATCGTTTATTATAAACCCAAAACAATTTACACTTAGCTTTATCTTTAGACATTCCTTTTTTTGAAGATTTTCTTATTTATGAACTATTGTTTATAAAACAACTTATCATTATCTATAAAACAAAATTTCTCCAAAAATTTAAGAATATCAACATTTAAAGTCAAGTAACAAGTTTTACTAGTAAATTTACAAAATCATTTACTATAAAAAGTGTTCTAATCCATGAATTCTTTTCTTAATTCCTAAAAACATTTATTACAACAACGATATTGTAATCCATGCTTCCTTTTCACTTTTAAATACACTAAAAAACACTTGAAATATAATTCAAATCATCCATTTCAAATATTACTTGGAAAATCTCAACTCTAAAATATATTAAAATCTCAAAACCATTTCCTTTTCTTATTTCAAAAATTAAACTTCTTCTTCAATAATTTATATTAAATCATTTAATATATATATATATATATATATATTTCAAACCACTTTTAAAACACTTAAATATATATTAGAAAAGTTTGTTAAAAGCATTGAAGAAGAAAAATCAAGTTTGAAATCATATTAATTATCCCTAAAGAAAATTAATCAAAATTTATAACATTTTTATAAATTTTAAACAATATTAATTATCCAGAAAGAAAATGAATCGTATTTATAATCTTTTTTATTTTAAACAACAATAATTATCCTGAAAGAAAATTAATTAAATTTATAAAAAAAATTAATTTAAAACAAAATTTATTATCGAGAAAGAAAATTAACCAAAATTATAATCTTTTATAAATTTAAAACAACACTAATTATCCTGAAAGATAATCAATTAAATTTATAATAGTTTATAAATTCAACAAAATATTAATTATCCCGAAAGATAATCAATCAAATTTATAATCTTCTCTAAATTAAAAAAATATTAATTATCCCAAAAGATAATCAATCAAATTTCTAATCTGTTTATAAATTTATACCAACATTAATTATTTTGAAATATAATTAATCAAATTTACAACTACTATCATAAAATTTAAATAACACTTATCCTTTATTTCAAAATTCATAAAAATACTTGAAAATGCAGTTTAAACAACTTTCAAAGTGCAAAAACGCGACCAAACATTTACGTTGTAAAAACACAAGCACAAGTTCAATATACATACATAGGTTTAAGGAGATGATATACGATAAGTGTCGGTATAGCAATAACTGCTACAATGACACTTTCACAGATCAAACAGTATGTCACAAATATTTCAAACAATCATCAATACAGGCAATATGAGAATATAAGTAAATCAATATTGGTGAAAAGCCCTTAGGGTCTCTCTACAAAAGTCCCATGTAAATCATATATATGAATTTATATTTCGAAGTGCTCCATAGCGACCTATTCTCTACATACACACCTTGACTTACTCTTGATTTTGTTCCTCGCAACACAATATTTATGCCATCCGCCTCCAAGCGGGAATTAAATCCAAACAAACAATCAAACAACAATATATAAACTATCATCTAAGAATTTAAAAATTATCTGTAGTAATACAGATATCATATAGTTTATTTTAGTCAAGTAAACTCTCTAAAATTCCAGTCGAAGCTTTCGTGTTCTGGTTTGATCTAAAATCGAATGACGTTCGATTTTAGCTCAAAATTCTATTAGCTCCAAATTCAACGAACCTAACTCCAATCCGTTGATAACATCGACTTGAGTCCAACACAAAATACCGCGTCCAAACTCGACCTAGTATGAGTGAGATATTGATTTTATAAGATTTGGAACTAATTTAAACAATTAAATTCACCAATTTATTTAATAATTATAATTACCCAAATTAAACTATTCTTCTTCTTCCCAAATTCATGCATGCCTAATACACCAACACCTATACACGTCGTGCACTTCCACCCCTATCTCGAGCCACGAACCATGAAATCCCTATCCGACTTAACCATCGATCTTTTAATCACGGGTGCTTCGTCACCGACCCATCGCCATCGAGCCTGATTGCCTCATCCAAATCGCTTCATGAAGCCATCCGACCACTGTTCTAAACTGTAGCAACCTACCATTGATGACCACACCTCCCAAATCTTTGCCGAGCTCCTCCAAACCTTTGCCGAGCTCCTTCACATGAGAACCACGATGGAACCATCCCAATGCCCAACATCGACTACAACTCCGCCAAAATCTAACCCTAATTCATGCCTAACACATCCATCATCTCAAATAAGAACCGCACCCACCAAATCACACGTATATTTGAAGCCTATACTCATAGAAATTCAAAGAATCTTGTTTACATTTTTTCTTTGAGTAATTTTTTTGTTTTGGATTTTTGAAGATGGAGGGTTTACTTTGTTTTTATTTCCAGGAAATGATCAACAAAAGGAAAAGGAAGAAAAATAAAAGTGGTAGTGGAGAAAATTATTGGTGTTGATATTTAGTTTATTTACAAATTTCTAGCACTTCACTGTGTAGAATTCAGTTCGCGTATGAACCGCGAACGACAAAACAAAAATACTATCGTGCATAAAGATGTGACACGATCTCAAAACAACCATAAAATACACCAGTTATCTAATTCTATGATATTTTAAAAATACCAACTTTTCCCATAGTATACATCAAACGAAAATTTAAATATTTTCCAGATTAAAAATTATAGAAAAAATCCAATAAATTAAAATAAATACGTCACTAAAATCAGGTCGTTTTATTAATAATTGCTTTTCTTGTTATTTATTTGAATTATTTACTATTGTAAATAAATTTACAAAATGAGTTCACCATTACTATTCATTAATTAAAAGGATAAATAAGGCTGTTAAATCTATTTAATTAATATTTAATTCACAATTCAAATATTTAATTAATCTGTATATTTGAATATAAGTTATTTATATTTTTCCGGGATGTTTCATTCTCCCCCCTTAAAAGAGTTTCGTCTTCGAAATTCTCAAAAGAAGAAAATTTCCTCTCACCTTTAGGTTTTTATAGTTTATTATACTACAGAAAATTTTGATAGCACCTCCTTTGCGTGGCTAGATCTAGAAGAACTACAACTTGCCACAATTGGCCTAAATGTTAGTTTGGGGAAGTAAGGATCTTAAGGCTAATTTAACACTATAGGGGGGTGAATAACATTTAATCACTTTTATGAATACTTTTGAATTCTTTAAGATTATAGTTTAAACAATGCCAATTGATAATAATAGATGCAAACACAGACATATATGAATGCAACATAAGTAAAAAAGTAAAGCGTTAAAGAGAAACACCAGAACTTTTATACTGGTTCAGAGTTACCCTACATCCAGTCTCGTTTAATTTCTTGTACAAATTTCTTTTCAAATCTTAAAGTTTATACAATTTTGATTCAAGGCTACGAGAAACACCCTTTAGATTTTTCGAGCTCTGGATACACTCACTGGATTCGGACGGGACAACAGCACACCTACTTGGACTCAAATGGGACACTAAGCACACCCACTTAATTCTGATGGGACATAAGCACCCACTTGGATTTTAAGGAAACCAAGCACACTCAAGAGTATTTGAATATGATTTGATAAAGTTTACAAAATCAATTTCTTGATCTTAAGTACAAGAAATCCTATAAGCTCTTGAATAGCACTTTGATCTTGAATTGAGTGAGAGAGATCAGAGGTTATACAATAGAGAATCAAGTCAATAGAGTTTAAATTTGATTCTGATTGAATTTGAGAAGATTTTGAGTAGGATTCCATTTAGAAATCAAGAGAGTGAAGAAGGGGATAAAATATGAGAAAGTAGTTAACCAAAATTCGTTGAGAGAACCCCTATTTATAGAGAAACAACTGTCAAATCCATTCGTGAAGAGATACGACGAAAAGACACCTTCATTTAAAATTGAATTTTGAAAATATCGTACTATATATCGACATATGGGTACTATATATGTCTAATATCCTTTGCAAATTTGAAAATTACTTAATAAAAATTGTTTTGGAAATAATAAGTTTGATAAAATATTTAATACTTTGTAAATCATTGAAGCATAGTTTATACACATTTTAATCATAATAAAACTTACAAAAACTTATTAAAATTGTTTTGAAATATTTAAATATAAATAATATATACAAGAATAATATAAAGTATAAGTGAATATTTGTTAAAATCAAAGTTTTAATGACTGTCAAAAATATACTTTTGAATACCATACTATTTGGAAAATATAAAACCAAAAACTATATCTAAATATAATAAATTAAAAGTATATTAAAAATATAAAATTCTTAAAAATATAATAAACTTATTAGTAAAAAAAGTTTAAAAATCATTTGGAAACTATTTTGAAAAGATGTTTGAAAATCATTTTTAAAATAGGGAATCTTTAAAAAAATCATTTTTGATAATTAAGATATTTATCATTTAAAATTAGAGAATAGATTTTAAAAATCTTTTTGGAAAATAAAGAGAGATCAAAGAGGTGCTACCAAGGTTTTAACAAAACAATATGTGACTCTATAACTTATCTTGATATCTTGAATCTTCAAACTCATGAGTCTTCAATCTCTGACTCTTGAATCTCTATATCATCCTCTTGAATCTGCTCTTGATACCGTACAATCTTCTTAATCAACACTTATCCAATATTCTTCACTATATATATATATATATATATATATATATATATATATCTGTGTGTGTGTGCGCGTGTGTGGCTTGATAAAAACATTAGTATTTATATTGTATATAATGTCATATGGTTGTTGTCATCAAAACCAATGCCTAAGGTGCTAACAGTCTCTCCCTTTTTGATGACGATAACCATATATATAATATATGATATAACTCCCGCTGAGTTACAACTCTTCCTTTAAATCTATGCTTGGATATTTTATATATTTCCCCCCACTTTGTCATCAACAAAAAACTCTCTAAAACTAAAGAACCAAATAATATATAAAAGTTATATATAAGAGTGGTAGCACAAAATTTAATCCGTCCAATCCACTAATATAGTCAAACCAATCCAAAGTCAATACAGTTCAATCCAATCATAAGTTAAACAAATCAGTCCAAACCAATTCTAATCCTAAATAAGTTTATGCATGCTAATCCAAACTTCTTGTGTAATCTGTTATTATACAAATTTAAATCAAATCTTATATTTAAAAACAAATATATTAACTTAAACTTCCCTAGGAACTTCTACCCAACCATCGAAACCAAAAATTGGATCTGCTTTGATGGAATCTCAATCTTTATTATCTTTGTTGACGGCACAATTCGCATTGTTGATTGGTCCATTTTTAATAAGGGAAGAAATCATCCAGCGAATAGCATCAAAATGCTTTTCTTGTTCATCTACATGTAACTCAATTCTAAGTGTCTTTTATTTCTAAGAACAAAGGTAAGCATATTCTTGAACGATTGAAGGTTTGTTGAAGATTCTCATACAATTTTTTGGGTGAAGAAGTCATATTTGAAAAGTTAAGTTTATAAGTAAAAAGCAAGAAGAAAGAGAGTGGAAAACAATGTTTTTTTAAACTGAATAGGTTTATATAGGGCTAAAAAGTCGTTTGAATAAGTTGTATTGATGATAGTTATTTAATTTTGAATTTTATATTTTTTGTAATCTGCCCGATATAGGATATACATATGTTGACATACATATACCATTTTTTGTGAAATTAATTTATTTTCTATATATTTGTAATTAGCCTAAACTATTGTACTTCTATGACTTTCCAGAGACTAATAACATTGTATAATGGCAAGGAACAAGATTTCATTAATAATCATAGACAAGAACATGAAATTTAAAGATAAATATAAAAGATTCATGGATTAAAACAAGAACAATTCAAACTAAAAGCTAGAAAAAGATAGAAATACAACTAGGAAGAAGTAGATGAAGACGAGGACTTCCCACTAATTTTGTGAATAATCTTTCCAAAGTACTTGTCTACTCTGTTGGGAAGAGAAGCAAATGATTTCTTAATCTTCTTTTAGTTATTAAAAAGTTTCTCTTGGTTTTTGTGAATTTCCTTTGTGTATGGATGAGATGGCTTTTTGAAACTCTCCAAAGAAGTTTCTTCCTCCTCTTCCACTTCCATTCCTTCTTCCTCTTCGTCATCTTCTCTAATTTCAGGCTCCTCTTCCACTTCCATTCCTTCTTCCTCTTCATCATCTTCTCTAATTTCATGCTCCTCTTCCCAAGCCAATCATGCTTCCTTCTTTGAAAGAGTTTCATAAGGCTCAAAGGGGGGCGAAATGTGCATGAGACAGATGTTGGCCTTGTCGAAGAGTTTTCGAGGAATGGTTTCCTCTCCTCTTAGGTCAACACTAAAATATGTGAATATTCTAGTGAGATACAGACTATGAAAGAGTGTGTTCTTGTGCCCAGAGATATTCTTAGGAAGGAATTCATCAAAAATAACATGTGCCCAATTTATGTTGTAATGACCATGAATTGCAAAAAGTTCTTTGAAAACCTTTTGAGTTGAGTTATTATAATTCTCCATCTTCGGAGTTATGCTTTATTGCAAAATGAGACTTAAAATTCTTACTTTATGATGCAAATAATTATTTTTAAACTCAAAATCATCATCACTTCAAAAAATACCGTAAATAACTTCACGATTTTGATTTTCAATTTTAAAAGATGAAAGGTCCATTCCACTAGATATGCATCCAAGAATGTTACCTAAAATTACACAATTTAAAACAATTTAAGTGCGTTTGACACTACTCCAAACTTCACCTTCATTTCCTTCATAAAATTTTCCTTTTAAATTGGCATAAATTATTTTTACTAAGTTTGGAAAATATACAAAATCATTTTGAGAAGCATCAATTAAACCAAGAGTTCCACTTTGATTACAAAGGTCATCAAGATCATAAGAAGAAAATCATCAAATTCGGCGAATCTTCCACGAGAGACTTTTTCAAAAGAAACATATTCCATATAGGCTTCAATGGTCTCTTTATCATGAAAGAGATAGCCTTTGGTTTTCTTAGAAACCATATGGTTTTTGGAGTGTTACTTGAGGATGCCATTGATGAATTGTTTGAAGTGATAAGAGAGATAATAAATTTTTGAATTTTGAAAATGAGAGTGAAATTAATTGATGGAGATAGAATAATTAAATAGAGAATCAATATATATGTTCTCTAGTCAAGGGACACCTTTTAAGGACATTGGAGTTGGTGAAAAGGTGGAGGGAATTTTAAATTTTGAATTTGAAATGAAAATTCAAATCTGAATTCTTGTGCATAAGTTGACATATAGCCCGTGAATTTCAAAAAAGGGGAGTTGAATAAATTATTCCTATTTACTTATATGTGCGTGTCTATAATCAACCTATAATTATTACTAATATATATACTTAGTAATTAATTTAAATATATATTTATATTATTTTTATTCAATATTATATTCTTATCAAAATAATTTTATAAAATTTTATTTATATATATATATATATATATATATTATATTCATCCAACATTATTAGTTTATAGGTTATTCCTAACAATCAAAAGCAACCAAAAATCCAATCAATTACAACCAAAAATCCAATCAAAAGTTTAAATTTTAAAAGAATACCTATTTTTACTTCATTTCTTCGATCTTTTCATAATTTAATTGATTATTCCTTTGAAACACATATTGGCATCTTTCGTATTTGGTTTATTATCACTTAAGGAAGTATCTAAATTGTCTAATATTGCAATATAAACCCTTCTTCGTTTTCTGGACGGATCAGTATTTGGTGAGATTTTCGATTTCTCCGGTTGTGGACAATTTCTCTGCATATGACCAAATTCATTACAGTTAAAGCATTTAACAGCATTTCCACTTCCTAGATTTTTGTTGTCATTTCTCTTAAGATTATAGTATTTCTAGTCATGAAGCAGTTTCCTCATTGTGATATTCCGGAATTTGAAACCAAATTTAATATGATAATCTTCATTTTTTTTTTAAATTATTTTAAATTGAAAAAATTATTTTCAAACAATAATGATAATGGGTTGTTTTTAAATATAGATGAATAAATTTTTAAATAGAACGATTAATTACAAATAAGATATTTAGATTTAAATTTTATGAATAAGCTTTTAATTTTATATAATTTGTTTTATAACATTTTCTTTAAGTAATTCATATATAAACATAGGTAAGCATTTATGAAATAATAAAGTGAGTGTAAAAGCCTTTATTAATATTTAATAAAAAAATAAAAAATACTTGTAGGACAAGTGTAAAACTTTGGAAGTTTGTTTAAACATGTGTTAATTAATTAACAAAGGTATATGACAAGTGTGGAATTTTAAAAGCAAGTATCATATTTTTTTTTTAATTTTTCTAAATTACAAATTCACCTATATAACCATTGTTTCTTTCTTCCAATTTCTTTTTCTATCCTTTCCTTTTCAAAAGCTAAGAGAAAACAAAATTTTAGCCTGTAAATTTCTCAAACAAAACTCAAACCCTTTTTACAAAATCTATAATTCACTCCTCAAAACCAAAATTTTAAATTCAAATTCCTGAATTCATTTTTTTTCAGATCCAAAATATGTTAATCAAAACCTGTAGATCCTCAAAACACTTATATAAACAAGCCTACAAATTCATTTTCAACATCTCAGTAACTCCAGTTTGATATAAATCAAAGCGTTAGCCTGTTTTTTTTTACAACCTGAGATAAATGAGCAACTTTAAACTGAAGCAAAACCAAGATTCAAATTCAAGCTTTAAATTATAAGATCTCAGTCAAATTCAAAGATTATTTTCAGTTTTCAAGTTTTCAGATCAATTCTCAGGTTTTCTGTGCTATCAACAAAATGCAGGTAAGTAACTACTCTTTAACATCTCCAATCTTCCAGTATCTTGATCTATATGTAGTGATTAGTGAAGTTTGGATGTAAGAATTTGCTTGCATGCACTTGTATATCTGAAATGATGTATGCATGTTTAGGAACAGGGACATTCTCTCTGTTTAAAAATAAAAATTTTGAGTAAAACCTTAATTTATATCTGTTAAATCATCTGTATAATGAACAGGCAACAACTGATGATAATATTAACTTAAATTATGATTTCATGGATGAAATAAAGGTTGTTTGGGGATATGAATTAGTTTATAGTTTGCATGTCTGAATACAAATATGTATATCCCTGTTTTAAGTTACAATAGTCTAAAATAGTTCAATCTTTGAATTCTCTTCACTGGTCACTTTTATCATGGAATATTTGTAAGAAAACATGTTTGAATGGGCGTAATATAAATTCTAAAAATACTGATAAATAGTATTATCAAGAAAATATTTGGTAAAGTAAATATCATAGCAAAATGTTAATATACCAGAAAAAAATCAGTTGATTCAATTTCGAATTTTACTTATATAATCTCATTTGTCTTGTAGAATTATGATTTTAAGAGATCATATCAAGATTTTTAGGTAAGTATTTAGGTAGGAAATGGTAGTTGATCAGAAAGTTCTTTTTTGTCAATTTTCGACGATCGATGAGGGATGGTGGTCGAAATCGGGTCTGAAGGTGGCGTGGAAGTTAGCGAGTCTGGGAAAAATGGTAGAAGGTCCTATTGTTCGCCGTGGTATCGGCACTAGGTCAAAGTAGGGTTTAACTCTGGGTATTGGTCGAGATCGGTAATGGGGATGCTGCGTTGCCATCAGAGTATCGGACTCGATAAGGTGAGGGGGAAAATGAAGTGTGGTCTTAGGCGAACCTATAGGCGAAGTTTCTGGGATAATGGTGGTCGGAGACGTCGAGACGAGGAGAAATTCCGATGACCTGTTTAGTTACTGTTGATTTTAGTGGTTCGATTTTGATTTTTGTTTCGTGATGGGGTCGGGGTGGTCTGGATCGAAGGTTCACGTGGTCGTCGTTGTGTGGAAGGTTTCGGTGATGATCGGAGAGGCGCCGATCATCTGTGCATATGCACAGAGCTGGGTTGTGTGTCAGTGGAATGGAAGAAAGGTTGACCCGAAGGGTATCTCGAGTTGTGAGGTGTATTTCTCGAATTCATATTCGAGTGAAGGTTTGTGTGTCGAGTCTTGTAGCAGATTCTAACTTTAAAAAAAAAAGAGTAAAACTCGAGTCTGTCTCGAGTCAGGGTCGGGTTGAACCCGGAGTTAAGTTGAAATGTTTAAAAGTTAAAAAAATTAAGAAGGCTTAAGTATTTTAAAAACCTAGTTTTCAAGATAATTAAGTATAGTAAAAAGGATGCAATGTTTTAAAACATATGTTAATTAAAGTAGGTAATTAAAGCAAATTTTTTATCTCGAAAAGGGTAATTAAGTTTATATGATTAAGGATTACTTTAATCAATATGGTAGTTAAAAGTTAAAATTAATTAATATATATAAAGAGAAATTAATTTATTTTGATTATGGATTAATAAATTAGTAATTAAGGATGATGTATTGATTTAAAATAAGATTAATTAATTGGAAATAAGGAATCTATTAATGTAAGTAATTAAAGATTAATTTCTTAAATATTTAATTACTTAATGTAGGTAATTAAAGGATAAATTGTTAGGAGTTAATTAATTTAATTATGAATTTAAGATTAAATTAATTAATGATTAGAGGTTAGTTAATTGAGGATAATTAACCAAAGACCAAATTTCTGGATGGAAGTAATTAAAGGAAGTTTACTTAATGGAAGAAATTTAGAATTAATTACTTGGTGTAATTTATAGGATTAATAAATCGAGGAATTTATTAATTAAGGATTACTTAATTGAAGAATTGATTGATTTATTAAGGAAATTAATTAAGGATTAGCAAATTAATGAGTATGATAAGTTAAGAATAGTTAATCAATATAAGTGGTTATAAGATAAATAAATTTGAGTAATTAACTGAGGATAATTACTGTGAATGGTAAGGATTATTTAATTTTGTGTAACTACTTAAGTAACAAACCAAAGATGATTAATTAAGAATAATTAATTAAGGAAGGTTGATTAAAGTGGATAGTTAAGGAATAATTTATTTATTGAATTGAAATTAAATTATGGTCAAGAAAACAGGATATGTAGTAATCGAGGTAATCAATTTAAATCCTTTAGAAATGGTACAACTAATTAACCTTGCTTTTAGATGATTGAATATTGAATGCTTGGATCATTTGTTATCCCTAATATGTGTTTGTGATGTTTTGAAATACGAAATGTTTTGTAATATGAAATGTTGGGTTGTACAGTGATAATGTGACTATCTACAATGAATTGCTGTGTGAAAGTGACAATATACATTTAAGATTGAATTGTATTCACTTGAATGACATGGGTTAAGAAGGTATTGAACTCGAAGAGACCGGAGTCGGGTATTAGTAAATACCCGAAACCACTTTGATTCTTTGTAGATTTGATATGTGAAATAAATAGACTGGGATGGAATGGATTAGGTGAACTGGACCCTTTTTATTAAGTTTGGTACTTGAAAATTAATATGTGAAATAAGTGATACCTATAATAACTTGTGAGGTTGTAAATTGATACAAGTTACCTGGGATATATAAATTGTATGCTTTTGAAATTTATGTTGGATGGGTTTACTCATGCTGGTTTCCAGCCTGACCCGGGTGTTACTTTGATGTAATGCTCGGGTCAGACCGAGTATTACAGATTTTCAGGTAAGGACGTTCTGGAGCTCAAGAGGCAAGCTGGAGAGTAGGAAAGTATGGAGAGTTTCTGCTGTGATATATTATAGTATTCAGTAACAGATTGATTTATCTGTCCTGTGCTTGTAACAAATGTTGTAACTCTGATATATAAAAATGTTAATGTACTGATATAGTTCTTCTTTGTAAACTATTATTTTATTTGATATTATATTTTGTCCGCTGCGAATGTGAGATGTTGGTGTTTTTGTTCTTCTTTCTCTTTTCTTCTATTTCTAACTATCTGGAATTTTCGGGTTCGGAATTTCCGGGTCGTTACACTCATCATCATCGTTGTCTGAATCTGGATCATTTGTTATTGCATTGAAAGCGATGGATTTCTTTTCTATTTCCTTGCTTTCCCTTCTGCCCTGCATTTGTGCTTCAAATGACCTTAAATTGCTAATTAACTCTTCAATTTTCAGAGTGGTAATATCAATAGCCACTTCAATTACAAGAGTCTTTTAGTCCCACTTAGGAGTAAGTGAAATGAAATTTTCTCTAACTTAATCCTTTTCAGAAAAACTTTTACCCTATGCAATTAGTGAATGTATTATATCTTGAAATCTACTATATATATATCAGAAATGGACTCATTTTACAAAATTGAAACTGGTTAGTTAACATAAAGATTTTTTCTATTTGATTTTAGTAGTGCCCTTACGTGTAACTTGCAGTATTCTCCATATTTCATATGGAGATTTTCAAATAGATGCTATATTGAATTCATTCTTATATAGTGAACAAAATAAAATATTCACGGCTTTTGAGATACTTTATGCAAGTGTCTTTTGGTCAGTAGTCATTATGAAAAGTTAGTATGAGGCTCAGTGTACTCATTTTATGTGATATTCCAAATATCTAGACCAGTTGACAATAAATATATTTCCGTTCTACATGACCAATCTGTGTAATAACTGCCATTAAAAAGTGGGGGTATAGTAGTGGATTGTCCTTTAACAAAAGTGTTACTAATAAGTGAACTAACAGTGTTGTTAGCCATTTAAACATTTAAAAAAAATCAAAATTATGAATACATTAAAAACCAATGTTTTGATACCAAATTTTAGTTTGTGGAAGTAAGGATCTTAAGGCTAATTTAAAACTAGAGTAGGGGGTGAATAGTATTTAATAAATTTTATGGATCTTTTTGAATTCTTTTAAGATTATAGTTTAAACAATGCAAATTGACAATCACAGATGCAAACACTAACATATATAATTGCAGTAAAAGTAAAAAGTAAAGAGTTAGTAAAATCACACCAATATTTTTATACTGATTCGGAGTTACCCTACATCTATTCTCATACAATTTATTTTACAGATTTCTTTTCAAATATCAAAGTTTATACAATCTTAATCTCAAGGATTCGAGGCATACCCTCTAGATTTTTTGAGCTCTAGGTACATTCAACGGATTTGAACGAGACATCAACACACCCATTTGGATTCAAACGGGACACTAAGCACACCCACTTGATTCAGATGGGACACAAGCACATCCACTTGAACGTTAGGAACACCAAACAAAATCAAGAGTATGTGAATATGATTTGATAGAGTTTATAAAATCAGTTTCTTAATGTTGAGCACAAATAATCCTATAACCTCCTGAATAGCACTTTGATCTTAATTTGGATGAGAGAGATGAGAGAGATCAAAGAGTATACAATAGAGAATCAAATCAATAGAGTTTGAATTTGATTCTGTTTGAATTTGAGAAGGTTTTGAGTATAATTTCTTTTTTATTCAAGAGCGTAAAAGAGGAGAGAAAATATGAGAAAGTAGCTAATCAAAATTCATTGAGGGAACCCCTATTTATAGAGAAACAATAGTCATGTTCATTTGCAAAGAGATACGATAAAAAGACACTTCTATTCAAATTTTGAGTTTTGAAAATATCAGACTATATGTCATCATATCGGCACTGTATATGTCGACATATTCTTTTTCGAATTTGAAAATTACTTAATAAAAATTGTTTTGAAAATATTGAGTTTTATAAAATATTTTGATACTTTGTAAAATCATTTGAGCATAGTTTATGCACGTTCTAATCATAATAAAACTTAAAGAAATTTTATAAAATTATTTTGAAATATTTAAATATAAATAATATAAAAAAAACATAAGTATACATGAATATACATTAAATCAAAGAATTCATGAATGTCAAAATTATACTTTTGAATACCATACTATTTAGAAATTATAAAAGCAAAAACTATATCTAAATATAACACATTAAAGTATATTAAAATATAAAATGCTGAAAAACTTAATTACTCAAAAAATAATAGACCTGTTAAGAAAAGAATTTTAAAAATCATTTCAAAACTATTTTGGAAAGATGTTTGAAAAATCATTTTGAAAACATGGATTCCTTAAAAATCATTTTTGAAAACCAAGATACTTGAAAATCATTTAAAATTAGTGGATAGATTATGTAAACCTATTTGGAAGATGGAAAGATATTATAGTGCTATCAAGGTTTTAACAATCTATGACTCTATAACTTATCTTGATATCTTGAATCTTTAAACTCATAAGTCTTTAATCTCTGACCCGTAAATCTCTATATTAGCCTCTTGAATCTGCCCTTGATACTGCACAGTCTTCTTAATCAGCACATGTCTAATATCATGCACTATATAGTATGTATATCTTGATAAAAACATTTGTAACTATATTTTATGTATTGTCATATGGTTGTTATCATCAAAACTAATGCCTAAGGTACTAACACAAACAAACTAAGAAAACAAAAGCCAAGTGGCCTTCCATATCAGGGGCATAATTTCATCAACCAATCACCAATTTCTGAAACTACCACATACCTCCTTTGTGTTTGATTATTGGAAAGCAACTTACTAGCTCGATGTGAATGTAGGTGCACAAGATATAAAGTAGAAATCTTTTGCTTTCCTATGCCTATCTTGTATTACATAATTCAGAAGAGAATCATGTTGAGAAAGAGCAATACATTAGCTCATTCTATTATAAGCATAAGAAATATAATCAATATAACAACCAAATGAACCAAAAGTACAAAAAATTCTCTGTAGTAAATTATTATGCATCCAATATTTTCAAAAGATAAATTTAGAACTAAATGCTCTGGTTTTTGTGTTCAAAATATATTTTCAGATTCCCCCAAAGAGAAATATATCAAAACAAAAATCAATTATGACAAGGAAGGACTCCTCCTACCGAAGCATGGTACAATTCCAGAATCAAAATTACAAGGAGCATCCGGTGGTATTCATGTCCTCCAAAAACAAAAACTGGAGTAAACAAATATACCAGCGAGTCCTCCAAATCGGAAAACTCCACATCGCCCAACTTCTGTCATAACAAAATATTCGATTAACCACCTCACAAAAACTCCTTTCAAATATCTTGAAATAAAATACTTCACCAAATTTTTTCAAAATAATAATATTATTATTTCTTGCACAAATTCTTCAGAAATCACCTTTTTCAAAAGCATTAGGATTTAAGTCCTAATAAACAACAACTTTATAAACGTGGCATATAAATTCACACCATCAATCAAATCAAATTCCATAAAAGAATAAACTAACGCTTAACATTATTTAAAATATTAAATGACTAAAAAACAATATTTAGAATTTTGCTTAGGTTCGCAGCTTTCTCAATCGTCCAAGGATATATATAATTTTCTAAGTGTACTAATCCACTCATCAGCCTTTGGTTATTGCTTAGAAGAGTATCTAAGCTCTCTTAAATAAAAATTGAAAGTCACTCCCCAAATATCCCTAAGCCACATAACAAAGCATATTAATATACTTATGCCCACAAGATGTACATAAATCATTCGTGAGAAATATTTGATCCGATCATCTACTCGGATACTTAGACTTTACTTCCGAAATAGTATCGTTCACTTGACCTCCTTAGTGTAGATTCTGGTTAGGTTCTCTGATTAGAATCCTCTGTTCTTCTTACATAGCATATATTATGATAGAAAACCTCAGTATCATATCAGGAATCTAAACCAAGTGTTTGCTCCCAAGAATCAAGTGAGAAATCCTTTTTCAGACTAATATGAATCACCTCGAATTTATGTATTCATTGTGAATAAAATGATCTATGTACAACTTATGTACTTAACCAATTGATTTCTTAAGTACACCAATCTCTTTCTAAATCACTTTCATTTTTATTTATAGTATTTCATTCAATACTAAAATTATTTAGGAATTACTTCATAAATTTTCACTTAAGTTTATAAACATTTTATAAAGACACATCTTTATAAAATGTCAAATAAAAACTTACTTCGCTTTATTCACTTGTATAATATTCTTCTATATTCTAAGAGTAAATAATAAATGACAATTTTTCATTTTATTTATTTATTATTTATTTTTATTTTATTTTTTTAAAATTCAATTGGAGGCCTAAACAACATAGGGGTCTTTAAAATTGAGTCGACTTTGTGACCTCTTTACCTTAGAGTTTTCTAAGGAAAGATGTTTACAAGTTGGCCTAATAACATCAAATAGTTTATATAACTTAGATGTTTAAATAAAAACTACAGTATTAATAAAATAATTCTTATTAAAACCTTCCTATCCAATTTAACATATTTAAAAAATTAAGTTAAATTATCCCTTCTCTATCTAAGAGTTTAAAATTTCATTTATCAAAATACATTTTATTTTAAATCAATTTCCTTTAAGGAAACATAAGAACTAAACACTTGGTTTTTATTCCAAAACCCTTTTTGAAATCATACTACATGTATTTCTACATATAAAATAATTTTAAAAATTTATTAATTAACACTCACTTTGGGTTCATTCAGATTCGAACTCATTTCGATCGCACAATGATAAAGAGAATAATTTATAAGTGCACTATAAAGTTCGCCTAAGAAAAAGTTCGATCGTCACTTAGAAGATTATACAAATTATCGGAAACTAATTAAGATGTTTTCCCAAACTATCCAAAGAAAATGTGTCTTTCATAAAAAAAATTTAAAATATTTAGGCTCCAGTAATACCACCATTATTATTCTCAAAATCTTTTTGAAATCGTTTAACCGATACTAAGATTTAAATTCTCAAAAACTCTTTTTTACTTATATAACACTAAGTATAAATCATTTTATATATCATACTCATATATAATGTACCTTTCAAATCATCTTATACTATAATAACTTTCCTTTATCATAATAAACTTTTCACAAATAATTATCTCCTAAATGCCTTATCTTACCATTTATCCTAAGGGGTTTCCCACTATTATTTATTTACGATTGTCTGCATCTTATTTATATTCTTCTATTTCTCATAATAATGTTTGGTTGAAATATTTACGACATACTGTTTAATTTGTGCTAGTGTCTTTATAGCAATTTTTGTTATATCACCGCTTACAAAATATCATCTCCTTACACCCTTGGGTGTGTTGAACTTTTTCTTGTATTTTTACTATATAAATGTTTGGTTACATTTTTGCACTTTGAAAATTATTTAAACTATATTTTCAAATATCTTGCAAATTTGAAAATACAGTATAAGTATTGATTAAAATTTATAAAAGAGGTTATAAATTTGATTAATTAATTTTTGGGTTAATTAAAATGATTTAAATTTATAAAAGATTGTAAATTTGATTTATTTTCCTCCAGGATAATTGATGTAGTTTTAAATTCATAAATGATTAAGAATATGATTTATTATCTTCTGGGATAATTAAAGTTGTTTTAAATTTATAAATGATTATAAATTCAATTTATTATATTTCATGATAATTAATTTTGTCTTAAAATTATAAAAGGTTATAAATTTGATTTATTTTCCTTCATGATAATTAACATTATTTAAATTTATAAAGTATTATTTATAAATGGGAAAATTCTTTGAAAACGGAAATATTTAAAAAAACAAAAGCTAATTGTAAATTGTTTTTGGTTTTATAGTAAAAAATGTTTTAGATGACATTTATTTTTGACCCTTCTTTTTAATACACTTAGAAATATATTTTGCCCCTTTAGAATAATATTTTCAAAGAGTGTTTTCAAAATGTTGAAAAAATATTTGCGATGTGAAAATCAAGCATAAGTAAGTATCAAATGTTTTAATTCTTGATTCGTTTATTGGTGACAAGTGTATGCACTCTAAATCTCATATGCAATCATTCCTTTACTTTCTATAGTTGATTTCTTTACTATCGATTTTGATATCATTCTTGTGCTTCGTCAATCTAAGACAAGTTATCGCTCATTTTGAGCATTGGCATCCAACACTATAGAAACTAAAACCAAAGAATGAGTGGGAGCCAAGCTATATGGGTTGCATCCATTAGGATATATTCACATTTATCTAGAAAGTTGTTGGTAGCATGCATGCGTTGATGTGAGTATATTCGGATGTCATATGAGGTTGGGTCTAGCTTGGATGTTCCCGAGAGTGATGCATGTTTGGCATGGTCTCTCAGGTATATAGTATCTAAAGGTATATTTTTGATGTAGATGGCGCACCCTCCTAGTCGTGTTGGATAAATTCATTTTCCTTATTTTTATTCGAACCTTAGAATCAATCTCTTCTTCTTTTGTGTTTCATCAATTTAAGACGACTTGTTGCTCATTGGAGTATTGATATCCTTTGTCAAAAATGGATAAAACCAAAAAGAAAGTAGGGTCCAAGCTATGTGGATTTACTACTATTAGGATATCCTTACATCTACTCTAGAATAGATTCGGCAGTATGCCTGCGGAGATATGAAATACTCGGATACTCGATAGGTTTTGCGAGGTCCGGCTTGCAGTTCCCAAGAGGAGTCATAGGAGAAAATGTACTTCTCAATAGTCATCGAAAAATTTCTCTTTCCTTATTTGATTCGAATTTCTGAATGGTTATCTTAATTGCATCGAGGAGCATCAGGAGCTCTTCGCGTTTTGATTATTTGTGTTCGTTCTTTAAGTTTGGATTTGGATCGTGTCTATGTTCATCCTTTCTTATTTGGGTTGTTATTCTGATTTGTTTTCCATTTCTTCATGCATGGAAGTTTTTCTTGTGAGGTAAAAACTTGCTCCATATTTGGCAGTATGGTCTCGTAGAATTATTAAATATTCACCTCATTACTCGAGTTTTCTCATGTTCGTTTTGCAGACTGATACAGGTGTTATTTTATTATAATGCTAAGTTTAGACAAAGAAATTTTCCAGGTTTTCGTTGGTGGGACATGGAGCTTATGAAGTAGAGCTGGATGTTCACCTACTATAATAATTTTATTTTTCGTTGTATCATTATATGTACCTATCAGCAATTGTAAGGTCGAAAAATTATAATTGCCTAGCTGATGGGGTTTGTTTTTAATCTTGATGCACTTTCTATCTTGGAGTTATAGTTTATACTGTCTTTATTATATTATATGTTGTCATTTCTGTTAGAACCTTGTATTTTGATGTTTTGATCGTGACAATTATACAAGTATATATTTTATGAACTAACAAAATTTGCAGAAGAAGATACTATTCTACTCGACAATAGATTGAAGACTGAGAATTCAAAGAGAAGTTTCAAATTTTATAAATGGTTTGTCTATAGTCTAGTTTAGTAGTTAATTATTACTAAAATCTCTCCTAGGTGGTATATGCATGAACACATTATTTTAAAATTAATTTCAAATCATATACACACAATAAAAATAATTTATACTAATCAAAAGTTTTCAAAAAGAAATAATATGGTAGAAAACATCAATTTCGGTCGACTGAAAAGGTGTTCACAGTCGACTGAAACATGCACAGGTGCACAAGTACATTTGAAGGTTCAATCGACTGAATAGCCCCATTCAATCGAATGAACCAAATGTCTTTTCAAAATAAAAATATAAAATATAAATATTCATAAGATTTAAAATTCTTACCTCAATCGACTGAGTATTCATAAAGGTTATTTTTCTGAACGGTCACCACTTTTTAACGAACAAAAACATCCCTTGATTCAAGAGTTGTTTCCGTATCTCTTGGTCGTAACTTTTCATGAACAATTGCATCTCTTTAACTCTATATATAGCCTTGAATTCAGTTATTTCAATTACTTAATTTTCTGATTCTATTCTATATTCTTGCTATCTAAAATTCTGCCATTTGCTTTCAAAACGTGTTCAAATCACTTGCATATTCAAGCACAAATTTATTTGTGATTAAAATTACTTCCAATCTTCACGAACTACATTATATACCACAAAGGATAAGATTATCAGAAAGGTGTACTCTAAAGGCTTATCTGTGCTATCAAAAGAGCTCAATCAGTCAAGAAAATTCTCCATATTGTTGAAGTCTTATTCAGCTGCTCAGACGGTAAAAGTCCTATTCAGTTGTCTAGGCGGTAGAAGTCTTGTTCGGCCGCTCATATGGTGTAATACATATTCCTTTGGTTAAGAGAGGTTGATAGTTAAATTCTAGAAGGAAACTAGGACTGGACGTAGAACGGAGTTCGAACCAGCATAAAAATCCCTGGTGTCATCTACTTTATGATTACTTTTTATATTCATATTCCACACTAGTAGATAACTTAGAATATATTCCATATTACGATCCATTGTAGCACTTTCATTTGGTATCAGAGCAAGACCATCATATAACCATTACACGGTTATTTGATACACGGTTAATATGGAAAATAACATTAACACAAGTTTTGTTGAAGGTCAATCCACTGTCCGACCACCGGTATTTAAAGGTTTTAATTACATTATTGGTCAACTTGAATGAGAATTTTTATGCAAGCAAATGGATATGATACTTGGAAAATCACTCAAAGTGAATACACTGTACCCACAACACCTTTTGCAGAATGGTCAAATACACAAAAGATAGATGCTACATCAAATGCAAAAGCCATAAATATGTTATTTTGTGCCTTAGACAAAAATGAATTTAATAGAGTTAGCATGTGTACAACTGCTTATGAAATTTGGAGAAGTTTTAAAGTCACACATGAAGGAACTAACAAATTTAAACAAAGCAAGATTTCTATGCTTGAAAATCAGTCCCAAAATTTCAAAAATGAGACCAGATGAAACTATAAATGACATGTATTCTAGATTCCAAGGTACATATCATTCACTATTGGAATTAAGAGAAAAAATTTCAAATTTTAATATTGTCTCGATAATTCTAAACTCTTTAATGGACGAATGAGAATAAAAAGTCTTAGCTATTGAAGGAGCTAATGAAATTTCTACCATCAAACCTGAAAAGTTAATTGGAAATCTCATGTCATATGAAGTGAATTTGCAGGCTAAGCGAGATAAAGCACAAGACAAAAGGAATATTGCATTTGAATCTGAGCAAGAAGATTCAGATTCAGATGAAGATGACATGGCATTGATCGCAAAGAATTTCAAAAAGTTTTTAAAATTCAGAAAGAACAAGGATTTTGAAAACAATAGGAAAGATAATTCCAGTAAATTGCCAGTCTCAAATCTTGAATGTTGCGAATGTCATAAGAAGGGCCGCATGAAGAAAGATTGTCCTGATAGAAAGAAAGACAGATTCAAGAATAAGAAAGACATGTACAAAAGGAAGCAGGCATTCTCAGTTACATGGGATGATTTGGAATCATCTTCATCATCAGACAGCGACACGGATAGTGATTCTGAACAAGCCAACATCTGCTTTATGGCTTCAACTAACGATGTAAGTGGTTTAGTTTTGATGATTTAATTGATATAAATTCAGAATTGTTAGATAAACAAATGAAGTTAAATGAAAGTATAAAGGTGCACTAGAATAACTAAGCAGAACTGAATCATAAGTTGATATGCTAAGAGATGAAAAGAAAATCCTAGA
Organism: Allium cepa; assembly: GCA_030765085.1. Taxonomy (NCBI): domain Eukaryota; kingdom Viridiplantae; phylum Streptophyta; class Magnoliopsida; order Asparagales; family Amaryllidaceae; genus Allium; species Allium cepa. The sequence continues at coordinate 536,987,079 of CM060934.1, read as the reverse complement.
ATAAGAACTTGTTAATACACAAGAATCTTTGTCTAATGTTTGTTCTTAACTCACTATGTTATCAAATGAAGTAGAAGTGCAAAAAGAAAATTATATGACATTAGCTTTAGAAAATAATGATTGAAAATCAAATGCCAAAATTCTTGAATTGAAAAATACTAGTCTCAAAACCGAGTCAGAGAATATCACTAAAAATGTAACTAATTTTAATAAAGGAAAAGAAAATCTTTCTAAAATTATTTGTAATTCTCAAACAACTACTAATAAGAATGGATTAGCATATAAAAATTCATTAAAGGCAAGTTCAATGAAGAATAGTATATCATATAAAAATTTCAATTTGCCTAATAATTTCGTAAAAGAAAAAACAAAATCAAAAGGTTATTACTCAAAAGAAATAAACTGGTAAAGAAATACTATAAAAATTTGTGTACCAAAAACCAATAATATTATAATCAGAACCAAGTATACAAATCTTTTATAACCTCGGTTCATAAAAATAAAGATTTTACTTATAAAGGGAATACTAAACCCTCACGGGTTTGGCTTCCTAAGATATAACTTTTAGGACCCTAATAAAAGTTAGGCAACAACATCATTTATATTTTTTGCAGGTGCCGACTAAGAGAAGAGGAAAGTGGGTACTTGATAGTTGTTTCTCAAAACATATGATCGAAAAAAGATATGCTGACCAACATTATCTACTCGAATGGACGACCTGTCACATTTGGAGATAATTCCAAAGGCTATATCATCGGCAAAGGCGATGTGAGCAATGATGGCACATCTAACTTACCTTTTATTACAAATGTTTTACTAGATAAAAATTTAAAACTAAATTTGCTAAGTATAAGTCAACTATGTGATAGTGGTTTTAATATAACTTTTTCAGAAAATAAATACAACATTTTTGATCAAAATAATAATCTTATATTTGAAGGAACCAGAGAAAGAAATATTTATATATTAAATATGAAAGTCAATCATAATAAAAATAAGTGTCTAATAGCTAAAGAAAATGATCCTTGTTTATGGCACAAATGATTTTTTCATATGAATTTTAAAGCAATAAACAAATTATCTAAAAATGATTTAGTTAAAGGACTTCCAAAGATGAATTTTAAAGTAAAAATATTTGTGATGCTTGTCAATTAGGAAAATTAACAAAATGTTCTTTTAAATCAAAGAAAATTATTTCTACATTACAACCACTTGAATTATTACATTTGGATCTTTTTGGACCAACTCAAATTCAATTTATAAACCATAATAAATATGTTTTTGTAATTGTAGAGGATTTTTCAAGACATACCTGGACAATATTTTTGAAAAATAAAAGTGATATTTTTGAAAATTTTAAAATATTTGCTAAAAGAATTGAAATATTAAGAATCTAAAAATTAAAAAATATCCGGAGCGATCACAATGGTGAATTCGAAAAAGAATTTTTTGAAAATTAATATAATAAGAAAGGAATTGTTCACAATTTTTAATTTCCAAGAATCACAAAATGGAGTTGTAGAAAGGAAAAATAGAACACTTTAAGAATGAGCTAGAACTTTATTAAATGGAAGTACTCTACCAAAACATTTCTAGGCAGAAGCTGTAGCAACTGCTTGTTATGTTTTAAATAGAGTTTCTATTAGGCCATTAACTAAACATACACCATATGAGCTTTTCAATGGAAGAAAACCTTACATATCATATTTTAAATTTTTGTTATTCAAAATGTTTTACATTAAATACAAAAGATAAGCTTGATAAATTTGATCCAAAATCTGATGAAGGAATATTCATTGGATATTCGGAACGAAACAAAGCATATAGAATTTATAATAAAAGAACTAAAGTAATCGAAGAAACACTTCATATGTCATTCGATGAAAATTTCAATGTTAACCATAAAATAGAAAATGAAGAAATTATTTCTAAATCAAATGACTCAGATGATGATATTGAAATTAATACAAATAATAATTTACAATATAATAATGATATTACATTCCCACCAAGCCTTCTAAGAAATCACCCTACTGAAAACATAATTTAAGAAATAAATACGAACGTAAGAACATGAAATCAACTAAATCAAATGGGCTACGTGGCTTTTCTTTCAAATATTGAACCCAAAAATGCTAAAGAAGCTTCAACTGATGATTCATGAATTATAGCTATGCAAGAAGAATTAAATTAATTTGAACGTAACGACGTTTGGGAGTTAGTTCCTAGACCGAGTAATCAAGCGGTTATCGGAACAAATGGGTTTATAAAAATAAAGCCGATGAGCAAGGAAATATTATTAGAAATAAAGTTAGACTGCTTGCTCAAGGTGATAATCAAGAAGAAGGAATAGACTATGATGAAACATTTGCACCCGTAGCTTGTCTAGAAGCTATTTTATTAGCATATGCTATTTTAAAATTTTAAACTGTATCAAATGGATGAAAAAAGTGCTTTCTTAAATGGTTTTATAAAAGAAAATGCATATGTAGAACAAGCTCCTTCATTCACACATCAAAAATATCTAGATCATGTTTATAAATTGAAAAAGGCTTTATACGGTTTAAAATAGGCACCTCGTGCTTAGTAACCATCTTAAAAGTTATTTAATTAATTCTGGCTTTAAAATTGGTAAGTAGATCAAACTTTATTTATAAAACAAGACAAGAATGATATTTTAATAATTCAAATCTATGTAGATGATATTATTTTTGGTTCCACAAACGAAAAATTGTGTCAAGAATTTTTAGAAATTATGAAAGAGAATTTGAAATGTCTCACATGGGAGAACTTTCAAATTTTCTTGGTTTACAAATTAAATAATTAAAAAATGGAATTTTATCAATCAAAAAATATATTATAATAATCTCATAAAACAATTTGGTATGGAAAACATTTCTGCTAAACTAACTCCTATAAGTACTACATTACATCTCGATAGAGATGAAAATGGCAAAAGTGTTGACCAAAAACTATATCGTAGTATGATTGGTTCTTTACTATATTCAACTACAAGTCGACCAGATATAATGATAAGCGTATGCTTGAATGCACGATTTAAACCAAATCCCAAAGACTCGCATTTGCGGGCAGTGAAGCAAATTTTGCGGTACTTAAGTAAGACCAATGACTACGATCTCTTTTATCCAAAGATTGTTCTTTTGAATTAGTATCATATAGTGATATTGATTTTGGAGGACGTCGAACGGATTGAAAGAGTACTAGTGGTACTTGTCACTTTATTGGACGATCTTTAGTATCTTGGTTTAGTAAGAAACAAAATTGTGTTTCACTTTGGACGTGTGATGCAGAATATATCTCTGCTACTTTGTCATATGCTCAAGTAATCTACATGCAGCAAACACTTTAAGATTTTGGAACAAATCTTTCTAAATCAAAATTTTATTGTGATAATACGAGTGCGATAAATTTTTAAAAAAAAATCCAATAAATCATTCTAGAACTAAACACATATATATATTAGATAACATTTTCTTGGAGATAATATAGAAAAAGGCAATATTTCATTAGAATTTGTATCATAAGAAAATCACATAGCTGAAACCTTTAAATGAAAATATTTTTGTAAAATTACGTCGAGAATTAGGTATTTTATCTTTGCATGATTTATAATTAACATTAAAAATTTATAAAAAAAATTCAAAAAAAAAGTAAATTTTTGTCAAAAATGATACCGCTGGCACTCGAACTCAGGTCGACGGTTTGGTAGTTGTATACATTTCCATTATGTTATACTGTTTCTTGTTTTATCTACTATTACCTTCCTCAAATCACCTACATGGTCATTTCTTTTCATCTTTCTCTACCTCTTATTTTTCCTTGGCCATAAACACTCAGCTATTTTGCTTCTCATGTTTTTCTTACCTGAATATAGAACTTTGTCCTGTTTATAAAAGCTACCAACTTCATTTTTTCTTCTTCATCCTTTCCTCCACAATTCTCCTTATCTCGATACTTTTTAAAACTTTTTTTTTCATACACCAAAATGTCTTCACAAGAAGATTCAAATCAGTCATCCATCGTTTTCAACACACCCTCTTCTGAATCATCAAAGAATTCACACAAATCCACTCCTGTTTATATATTAATTAAAATTACACCATCTCCAACGCATCATACTGGATATACTCCACAAGGGAACGAACTAAACATAATTTTCGTTTTGGTTCTCCATCAACGAAGGATAAAATTTATGATGTTCATCGCTATCAAAAAGCGACTCTGGAACTGCAACGCGAACTATACCATGAACAGAAAGTTAATGCTAAACGCTTAAGATTTCTGGAACAAGTCGCCTTGAATTTTTGCAGGACTTCCTTAAAACAAAGCCTGCATCAAACATCGCCACAACGTTTTCAAGTGCCACAGTATTCTTAGGAACAAATCCCTCAATGTCCTCATGTGTCACCTAACTCCTGGGAGTGTACTAATGTATGGTAACCTATCCGACCATTATAAGAAATAACGAAGGATGAACCGCACTCTGACAATTAACATTCCTCTGAAAACTAGGATTTCATGTATTTTGCTTTAAAGTAAATTTTGTATGTTTTTCTATTCAATAATAATATATTACGTTTTCCAAAAAAAATTAATTAGAAAAATAAAAGTATATTTTTCTTATGAATATTTTATAAAAACTTATAGTTCAAAAGGCTAGAAGTGCAAACTTTGACGGTTTCAGTCGACTGAAAATGCAAAGTAAACTTTTTTATATATCCTAATTCAGTAGACTAACACACAATTTTCAATCGATTGAAATACTACTTTTCTAGGCTAAATATTGCGAGATGAATTTCCCTACATAATAGTCGACTGAATTCAACTTTCAATCGATGAAACATTCTTGTATGCTTGAAATTTTCCAGATTTCAGTCGACTGAACCGATAAATCCAATTGATCGAATCAGGCAAAATCTTGTGGGGAGAAAATCTTTGCATAATAGTCGACTACTCTGAGATTTTCGATCGACTAAATGCTGTATTTCTGGTTTTTGAAAATACATTTCCACAATTCCTAACCCGCCTTTTCAATCATCCTTATATTCATCTCCTTCATTTCAAACCCTACCTCATTTCAACCAACTAAACTCTACCCTCATTATTCTTCAATTCAATTTTTATTTCCTCAAATCAATTCAATCCAATGGCACCTGAAACCAAAAGATCCTAGATAATCTTTCGTCGGACCATCCGAGAGACAAATAAGATCATGGCCTCACAATGAAACTGCGATTACCCGATTCAATGCCATGAAAAGTTTAAGGATCTTTGATCGCTCCTTCATCAAATTCCCAGATTTCAGTGCTTATACCATTCGAGAAACTACGGAAGCAAGTGGTCTTGATAATCTGATCGGTTTAGACGCCAATAATATTAAAATCTACCCCCTTCACATCAATCTCTTCTTCGCCAACATGAACTTTGATCACCAATATCCAAGAAACAGGGATGATTGCATTTGGACGTTAATTTGTGGCATCCGCATTTATCTTCCACTTTAATGGATCGGCCATATTCTTCGTTGTCCATCCGAAGGAGTCGACGTCAACGACATTGAGGTTGACATGGACAATTGAGATGAAGTCTCTCATCGATTTCTCTCCGATGACATGACCGTTCATAAATTCGTTGCCTTGCGACCAAAGGTGCGTATTCTTCATCGTGCCCTCATTCGATCCATTTAACCTCGTACCGAGAGTTACGAGAAGGTCTACAAAAGAGACATCCAAGCTCTCTATGCAATCTACTCCTCTCAACACGTGAATTTTGCCAAAGTAATTCTTGAAGAATTTCTAACCGTCAACCACAAAAGGAGTTACAAAACCATCTTCTACGGATCCTACATTATGCGGATTCTCATAAATTTCGGAGTCACCATCGCTAATACCGACTTCATACCATTAGCGAGCTAAACTCTAAGACTTTAAATCTTATGAATTTGCCAAAACGCCCTCCACCTCAATAAATCATTAGCTTCCAATAATGGACGGCAAATCGAGATCAAGAGATTCCGCTACCCCATGAAACACACATCTGCTCATCCACTCAACCTTCCCGTCATATCAAGGAGGAAGAAGACGACGACAAGATTCACTTCACGGTGAATTTCCTACTAGGCAAGGCCTAGTCACCCTCTCACGGATTTAAAGCAAGCTCAATCGACGATTGGTCACCATCGAGAAAAATGTCGCCAAGAGCAATAAGAAGCTCAACTCCATCAAGAGTTTCTTAAGTAAAATTTAGGAGAAATTTTTTTGCACCGGCTCTACTTTAACAAGTATTACCAAAAATCCCACTCCTTTCACTTAGACTACATTCGAGGAGGAAGAAGCGGTAGAATCTGGTAGCGAGGAAGTTTAGTTTTTATTATTTTATCTTATGCTTATGTATATTCCTTAATTTTGTTGTTCGTTATATTGTCTCCATGCATATTTATTGTTGTTAGTGTTGTTTTTCTTGATGTTGAATTTATGTTGTTCCATTGATGACTGTTAAGTAATATGTTATTCAATATAATTTACTTTTTGTTCGTTTAATTGCAAGTTATCCATGTTATCAAATTTACTTGTTATTATTCTATATCAAGTTTACTTATTTATGTCCATCAATACTTATGTTGTCTAATATGTTATGCAAGTTAATTATTCCCTTTTTCGACGATAAAGGGGGAGAAGTATAATACGTTCAGCAGGTAGTTCATTTATCTAGAGGGAGTTTCAATTGCTTTCATATAAAAAATTAACATTTAGACCTACATAGTTGTCATCATCAAATTAGGGGAGAATGTTAGAACCTTGTATTTTTATGTTTTGATCATGACAACTATATAGATATATATTGTATGAACTAACAATATTTGCAGGAGAAGATAATATTCCACTTGACAATAGATTGAAGACCGAGAATACAAAGAGAAGTTTCAAATTTTATAAATGGTTTGTCTATAGTCTAGTTTAGTAGTTAATTATTGTTGAAATCTCTCCTAGGTGTATATGCATGCACACGTTGTTTTAAAATTAATTTCTATCATATACACATAATAAAAATCATTTATACTAAGTTCATAATCAAAAGTTTTCAAAAAGAAATAAATATGGCAGAAAACACCAATTTCAGTCGACTGAATAGGTGTTAACAGTCGACTAAAACATGCACAGGCGCGCAAGTACATTTAAAGGTTCAGTCGACTGAACTACCCCATTCAGTCAACTGAACCAAGTGTCTTTTCAAAAATAAATTTTGAAATTTTAAATTTTAAATATTTAGTAGACTGAAATTCTTACCTCAGTCGACTGAATATTCATAACGGCTATTTTTGTGAGCGGTCGCCACTTTTTAACGAACAGAAACAACCCTTGATTCAAGGGTTGTTTCCGTATCTTTTGGTCGTAACTTTTCATGAACAATTGCATCTCTTTAACTCTATATATAGCCTTGAATTCAGTTGTTGTAATAATTTAATTCTTATATTCTTTCTATCTAAAATTATGCCATTTGCATTCAAAACGTGTTCAAATCACTCGCACATTCAAGCACAAATTTATTTGTGATTAAAATTACTTCCAATCTTCGTGAACTACACCATATACTACAAAGGATAAGATTATAGGAAGAATGCACTCTAAAGACTTATTTATGCAACCAAAAGAGCACAATCAGTCAAGAAAATTCTCTGTATTGTTGAAGTCCTATTTGGGTAATCAGGTGTTAGAAGTCTTATTCAGTTGTCAAGACGATAGAAGTCCTATTCGGTTGCTCAGGCGGTAAAAGTCCTATTTAGTTTTCTAAGCGATAGAAGTCCTGTTCGGTTGCTCAGCCGGTGTAATACATATTCCTCCGGGTTAAGATAGGGTTGATAGTTAAATTCTAGAAGGAGTTTGGGACTGGACGTAGAACGGGAGTTTGAACCAGTATAAAAATCTCTAGTGTCATTTACTTTACTATTTGCTTTTTATATTCATATTCCACACCAGTAGATAATTTAGATTATATTCCATGTTACGATCCATAGCAGCACTTTCAATTTCCACTATGAGGTTCTGTTTCCCTCTATTTTTTCATTTAATTTTAACCTAACAATCTGCCTTTTCGACGAATGGATGTTCGGCATTAGAATACTGTGGATGTATTTAGTGCTGACTTTCGATGGTCGAAATGGCAGGTCGTTAAAATCCTTTTATCAGTTTGCACTATATCCTGTTTTGTGTTACATAAATAATTTATTTATACTTAGTCGTATATAGCAATCATTAACAAAAGAGGTTTTTCTTAATTTAATTTAACTAATATTCTTAAAACTTTAGTGTGTATATATATTTGTATATCATGACTTAAATCTATATACTTATATGTTATATATACTATTTTGATTTAATTTTGATTTAACACTTTTTTTAGTTAAATGTTCACATTCATAATAATGCAAATAGTGTAAATATCATAACCTAATCTAAGGAACATGTTATCCCGCCTTATGGACAAGCTGTGACACTAAGGACTTGACTGGGAACCAAAGGCAATCTATCCCGAAGATCGGTTATACACAGGTCCACTATGGATACTGGCAAAAGTGGTCTGAGTCCGTATCAAGCTGCAATTAACGCAGTACGACAAACAAAGCCATGAAAGCCAATATTCCAAATTTCAGGTCAATTGGAGTGTTATGCTCTAGTTATGGATCGATCAAGTTCCATTGAAACATGTTGGTTTCGTATCCATCCCCTTCGTATCCATCGAATCCATATCCATCCCCTTTGTATCCATCAAACAGCAGCCTCTATTGGATCAACCTGAGTCCACTACTTAAGAGTCACCCATTTCGTATCGATCGTGCCTCTGTATGTTTCGTATCGATCAGCCTAATGATCGATACCAACCAATAGTCGAATGATCGATACGAAACCAACGGTCAACAATCGATACGGAGAGAGCCTCCAAGCATCAACGTGAAAGGAACCACATCAGGACTAGTATGAAGAAGGCATAGTCAACCAAAAGAAATGGTCTACAAGCATGATAAGTGGATCTCCCCTGAACTCTCGCTCCACGACATCGATGCACAGCTGATCGATATGAAGGAATATCGATATGAATAAGCACCGATACGCATTAATCGATATGTAGCCATCAGACAACCTACAAATCCAATCTTGGATTGATCATAACTCAAAATCTATAAGTCCAAATGCTATGAAATTTTCACAGAAGCTTGCTTACTACCTAAAGAATGCCTCCGATCGATCGCAGCCCAAATGGACACAATCTTGGTCGATATAAAGATGACGGGGTTCGATCCCAAATGACCCCTGATCGATCAAGTGGGCCCACCCGCATGTGAGAAGGAGTATTCCGAGTCCAGGGGTAGATATTTCAGATCTACACTTATAAATAGCACCCTACGCCTATAGAAAAGGACTTTTGACTCTGCTATACTGTTACTCTTCCATAACTCCATTGTAGCTTGAATTTTAGAGCGTGGTACTGTTGTAATCAGTTGTCAATCATCAATAAACAGCAAAACATTCAAAGAGGACATAGGCTACAACGCCAAACCACTATAATTTCTTGTCTTTTTCTATTTCTGCATGCTTTTATTGGTGTTAATGTTAGATTAGCCTCTTTTTCCATTTAATTTCTTCACTTTAATCTTTTCAACCACGTTCGAAGAGTGTCGTGCCCAATTTTTATACAAATACTTTGGTGCTTTCACTGAGAAAACTCTGTTTTTTCTTTGATTCAGTGGATCTATTGCCGTTGTTGGATTGCTAAAATCTAAGGAGGAGATCCAGATCTGTCTTCTTGTGATTCCTTCCATTCTACTTAGATTACTCTAGATCTAGTAAAGAGCTACATCAATCATGGTGCGTACTACCAGAACTTCTTCATATGTTGTAGATCCAGAAGGAAGGGATAGGCAAAATCCCACGCAGCTGACCACAACAGGCAAGACATCAGCTAGAGCTCCATATCCACAAGGCCCTGTGACTAGGGAGGAGTTCCAAACCTCATGCAAGAGCTTACTCAGACTGTCAAGAGCTCACTCAACAGATCCGTGCCAACATGGAGCTCGTAAACCAGCTGAACGAGGAAAGACGAAGAAGATCTCGAAGGGATCACGACTCTCGTTCGAGATCAAAAGCTCGACTTCATCTGACTTCTATCATAGATCTACACACTGTTGGCTGGATGGAAACTATGTAGAAGCCTTCGGGCATCATCACGGCATGAATCTCGGACAGGCCGGGATTAGTCCTTCTACAAGGCACCAAACTGGAGCCTCCTCCTTAGGAGGGGCACTTGTTTAACATACCATTTATGACCACGCAGCTGCTGCCGCTACATATCTAGAAGACGAAATCCAAAACCAACCATATCCAGGCCTTCTTCAACATGTTCATGCTCAAGATCCTCACTTCCCTGAAGATCAAGAGGTGAGGAACAGACCATAGACAGCGACTGGACCATCCCCGCAACACGGATCCTGACTGTGCCTTGACTGTGAACATCCAGATGCCTGACATTCCAAGCATGATACGCCAGATGATCTGAGAAAGTCAAGACCTTACAAACGATGATTGGGGAATCTCCAGAAGTCATACTCCATTCATCGATGACATACTTTATGTAGAGCCACCTTGTTGGTTCAGGATGCCGACTCTGCCGGTGTACGAAGGAAATTTGAATCCTAATTAACATATTTTGAAGTATGAATGGCTCATGAACGCTGCTCGAGCTGACGATGCGGTTAAGTGTAGAAGTTTTCCTATTTCCTTAGGGGGCATCGTAACTATATGGTTCACTCATCTACCACTCAGATCCATCTCATGCATTGATCAATTAGCTACCAAGTTTGCCGAACAATTTCATATGCATGCTAAGAGGCCAAAGGGTGTCAACACCTTATTCAATGTCACTTAAGCTCCAGGAGAGACTCTTAGACGTTAACTGGAAAGATTCCATGTTGCTTGTGCAGAGGTCAGCAACCCCAAAGATAATTCTATTCTTATGGCATTGACTAAAGGGAATCGATCCCAATTACTAGTTTGGTGATTGGTTGGCTGGGAAACCCCCTGCTTCGTTGTAACATTTCTATGCTAAGGCGGCTTAGTTATTGAGGGGAGAAGATGCTAGACGATCTAGGAAGCAGGACGTAGCGGGGCCCAGTGGAGAAGGCATTCAAAGTAATGTTGATGTGAAACAGACCGGTGAGAACTCCGGCAATATGCAATTGAATATTTAGAATGAGTAATATCAACAGAAGGGTAACGAAGGTTAGGGAAAGAAAAGAGACCCAAATCACAGACTGAGACACAGAGCTCCCATGTTTGACCAATATACTCCCCTAAACACATCGTTGGAAAATGTTTATCTGTAGACTTGTAATACCAAGCAGTATAAAAAGCCAACTTCGAAACCATCATCAGAGAAACAAATTCAGACCAAGAAATTCTATAGGTTCCATGATTTTTACGGCTATAACACTAATGAGTGTCATCATTTACAAGACACCATCGAAAAGTTGATTAGAGAAAAGAAGTTAGAGCAGTTTGTTCGGGCTCCGCGGGATGGAGGTGCGGGTCCATCCAATCTAAACCAAGGTCAAGGCCAAGCTAGGCCCGAAGAACCCGCCGTACTGTCTGGAGGTTGATAATAACCACTGTGAGTGGTGGTCCTCATCCGGTTGATCGGAGCTAGAAGGAAATGGAGTCATATGCCAGTTTGATTAGGCATGTGGACTTTGAATGTTGTAGTTATGTTGATGACAGGGCCTCGGAAAACAATAGAGGACGATGACAGACGGCAACGTTTTCAGAAACCGTGATGCTAAAAGAGTCGAGGCCCCCACTGTTGATCCATTGGTCATCTCAGCCTAGATAGGTCCTGCTTGGATGAAGAGGTTCTTGGTCTACAACGAAAGTTCTATCAATACACTTTTCAAGCGCGCTTATGACCAAATGAGGATGGAAGCAGAAGATTTCAAACCATGTCAATCACCATTTGTGGTTATAATGGAAACGCGACTATACTAGTTGGGATGGTGGCATTACTTATTAAATTGGGTATTGGAGATCCCCAGAGAGTCCGTACGTTGTAATTTGTGGTGTTAGACATACATTTCCCCTACAATGCTTTCTTGGGCCGACTGGCCCTTGCGGAATTCAAGACAGCGATTGCCCTATGGTGTTTACTTTCCCCACTGATAATGGGATCGGGGTAGTGCATGGTGATCAGGCGGCTGCATTTGCCTGTTATGTTATGGGGCTATGGGATGCGCAGCGAAAGGAGAAAGGGAAGGGCATAGAGGAATCTCTCTACGTCCATTTTTTAGAAAATTAACAACTAACATCTGAGCCTAGGCTCAGGCATCACAACCAGTTCCTTAAGGACCTTGATCCGATAACCTTCGAAGTTGACGATCTTGTACTTAAGAGAATTTATCCGATCTCTTCACACATGAAACCGACATGGGAAGGACCGCATGTCATTGAACGGAGACTTCGAGATGGCATATTCAAATTATCAACTATTAATGGTCTCACTTTACCGAGGGCATGGAATAATGAGAGTCTCTGTTGCTATTACACACAACTGGATTTTATTCATTTTTAGGCTGATATTCCTTTGAAGTTTATTTATACATTTTTTGGATTTGAACTTGTAATAAGGCAACTGATTTTGGCGTACTTTCTTATTGCAGCAATAAAATGCAGATTCATTAAGCCAGAGTGAAAATTCTTGAATGCTTCATGTGATCGTCATGATGTACGAAGAGCTAAGTCCTATCCTATGGTGAGACTCAATCAAATAGAGTGTGATCATGATACGACCGGTTACTTGCTAAGTGAAACCTCGAGCTCGGGGGAAAGCAACGATAAAATCAAGAAGGATTGGAAGACGAAAATCCTTTAACGAACTCCAACTCCCAGAACGCGAGCTGAAGTACAAAACTTCGAAATTCGGTATCAAAGAAGATGGATCCGTCCATCCACGACCACTCCTTCATTCTTCCAAGTTCGAAGAGGATGGATCTGTCCATCTACGTCTTTGTTTTCCAAATCAAGGTGGATGTGATCCGACCGTCCACAACCTTGATCAACTCATTATTCCCGTAGTGCAAACGAGGTCCTAATACTTAAACAAACGTGATTGATCGTCTGTCGACCGACTCCAGATTCCTAAAGTTCGAATTGGAGTACAAACATCAAATGGGTGTGAATGACCACCCATCGATCAACTCTGGTCCCGATAGCATGGACTGGAGTATAAACACAAATGGGTGTGACTGACTACCCATCAAGCAACTTTGGTCTTGAGAGCACGGACTGGAGTATAAACACTAAATGGGTGTGACTAACCACCCATCGATCAACTCTGGTCCCAAGAGGGTGGACTGGAGTACAAACACCAAACGGATGTGGCTGACCACCCATCAACTAACTCTGCTCCCGAGAGCGTGGACCAGAGTATAAACACCAAACGGGAATGACTGACCACCCGTGAAACAACTTATGTCCTCCAAGTGTGGATTTAACCCTAAACGTTAGATAGGTGTGACTGGCTACCCATCAACTAACTCCAACCCCGAGAGTGTGGACCAGAGTATAAGCATTAAACGGGTGTGACCAACCGCCTGTAGATTAACTCATGTCCCTAGAGAGTGGATATGATTTCAAACATTAAATGAGTGTGACCAACCGCTCAAAATTAACTTGTGTCCCCGGAGTGTGGATATAATTCCAATATCAAACAAGTGGTACTAATCCCCTGTAAATTAGCTCATGTCCCCGGAGCACAGATATAATCTAAGTGATAAGCAGACAGACCCAACGCCAGCATATAAGTATAATCCCCACAGTGTGAATGCAAATACTAGCAGATGAGCGAGTGTGATCTGACCACTCAAACTGATTTCACTTTAACTTTGTTCTGCTTAGTTAAATTAAAATCAACAAAGGCGGAAAACGACTACCGAAGGACTACTTCGATTTTCCCCAAGACTGGGGGCATAACTCAAGTACCAGCCACTGACTGAGATAGCGCAAAGTTGAGATTAAACTCGACGTTTGATTATGACTCAAAGCCATGACTTCAGGACTTAGCGAACGGACTCAAGTTCGACTAAGAAACTAAAGCCTCACAAGCACATTGAATGGAAATGCGAGTGCTGAAATACTTAAACTAATAAACACAGAGTTATGCTGGAAAAAATAAGAAGAAATTTTATTTCCACTATTCTTTGAAAAAGATAAGTACAAAAATCTATACATTGCCTACAAAAGCAAAAGGAAATCATATTCCAAGCTATCTATAAAAAGAAAAGGCAAAAGTGCAAGTCTACGCTTTTGTTTTTTTATCTTTCTTGCTCTTCTTTGGCATAGACTCGCTTGAACTGCCACCCAGTCCTCTCTTCAAGCCTTTCCCTCCTTTGCCTACTCCAACTGGCTTGTCTCCGACTGGGGGAATTAGAGCAGTCACTTCCTAAGAACTCACAAGAATTGGAATGTCCTCTGTGTGCGAAACTGGAGGAACGGTGGCACTCTTGATGTTAGAAGATGGAGGAGCGCCCATATCAATGACTTTCCACCAGGAGAAATGAGAAGTATAGGAACCAGGCCACGACCCTCCATGCCACAAATTCTACAATTCATCTCAGCCTGATCCATCTTGGTTTTGATCTCTTCCATTATTTTCTCAACCCGATCCACGCGAACACTCATCGGAATGCTACTAGTGGGGCCCGAGGAGCCCGTAATGATCACATCTTCATCTACAGCGAAAGGCATTTCGATGTTCGGGTCATTTTGATGACTAGGAGTGCTTCTAGCATTTGTTCATCGAGCATGCAGTTGTTTTCATGTAATTCCCCAATCGATGTAGCGACCATTGTAGTTGTGGCTCCGTCATTATAGCCTCCTGCTGATGATGCATTCCTTGGGATGCAAGAGGATCGACTGACGCAGAATCTAGGGCTGAATAAAGATAGGAGAAAATATTAGTGACATCTTCTGACAGTGCTCCTACATTTGGATTAATGGGAGAAGTGTTCAGAATACCTTCCTCTGGTTGACTCATGTGCTGAGTTAATGTGCCTTCAGAGCCTCATTCATGTATCGGAGATAGGAGCGGTTTATCAGGGTCGTATCCTGGTACAGCTTGAGGATCAATAGAAGAGGTGGGCTCAGATTAAGAGACATGGAGTGCCTTGGAACCTACTTCATGATGCTCGACTTTGGATTCTTCTTCGGTGTATATATACTTAGAAGCCAACTTTTCGTTTTCAAGAGCGACAATTGTTTCATGTAGGACTTTCGGTTCATCTTCGATAAGTATTTGATTTTCTAGTTAGAATTCGTCGATGGTGTAGTGTTGCGAGTCATCTTCTCATCCTCCACCAAGTGGCTCCAAGCCTTGTACGATTAAAAAGGTTAATCTATGTCTAGCCAAGTTAGATTGTGGTTTCTTAAGACGTTGACATTGTATGTGACCAGGAGATCTTTAAATTCATTCTCCATCCTGGCCTCCACTACTTTAATTTCATTTTCAATTCTTGCCTCGGCTTCCTTAGCCTTTAAGTTCGCAACATCCCTTTCATCCTTGAGTATCATTGCCTATTCTCATACCTCCTGGGCAAATTTGTTGGCCTCGTCCATCTTCTTGATGGCCTCAGCAAATTTTTCCTTTAGTTTGCTAAGCTCTTTCAGCGCAACATCACTCTCCTCCGTAACGATGGTATTGCGGTGGCCCATCTCTTCCATCAAGGCCATATACGTATGTCACATTTTTTCAATAGACTATTTTGCCTCTTCAGCTCTCTTATTGGCCTCCATCTCTGGTTTCCTTAAACATTCGACTTCGTTAGTAAGCACT
Source organism: Allium cepa (assembly GCA_030765085.1). Taxonomy (NCBI): domain Eukaryota; kingdom Viridiplantae; phylum Streptophyta; class Magnoliopsida; order Asparagales; family Amaryllidaceae; genus Allium; species Allium cepa. The sequence continues at coordinate 536,971,188 of CM060934.1, read as the reverse complement.
TCTATTATCCTCCCTTTCTAAGCAAGGTGGGCCTCCATTTTCTCAATTATTTTGGCCTGCTCGAAAGCTACTTCCGAAGCCTTTTCTACAGTTTTCACCTACTCTCGGTACTGATTGTAGACATCATGCACGTAGCCATGTACCATTCTTTCTACATCATTTGGAATTCATTTCAAGTTCAGAGGGAAATGGAAGCCATCAAAGCAGATTTTTGGGAATTCTTTCTTTAGTTTGGAAATTTTAATGGCTCCATCTCCGGTGGGTTCTATAGCGTTTGGTTCTATAATGATAGGAGCTTTCGTCTCGCCAGATTTTGAAGTATTATGAGGCACTATTTGATGGGCAGTCTCAGAAGGTAGTCTGCTAGAGCCGAACGGTTTGATGAACCTTTAGGCGGAGGAGATCACGACCAGGAGCGGTGCCTACTTTGATGTTGCCTCTCCCTCTCCCTTCATAACACTCACACTCCTGGCTGGAGTGTTGGCCATGATCATAATCTCTTTCAGTTTTACGCGTACAAGATGCGGAGTAAGAGATGGATGTGTGACGCTTAGAACGAAGATTGCTAAGCATGGACCCCTGCCTCACCATTGTATCTTTAAAATGAAAAGAGAAGCAGAATTAGTCATCTTCGGAGATTGGAGAACATGTGATTAGAAGCTGCGTGGTGCCATGAAGTGTGTGTATACATGTGCAAGCCCCTCAACCAACCGATCTTGTAGCCTTTTCCATAGGAGTTGGCTCCCCTTTGTCTAAAGAAGTTAAGCATGCGCTAGTTTGCGAAGGGGAAGGGAGTCCCTCTAAATCCAAAATATTGAAATGAAGTAAAGTCATTGGGAATAGGGATATCCGCCGATCCTTTCAGCGAACTCTTCATTTGCAGAGAAGAAGTCTCCTGACTTATAGCAGTTGCAGCGGGTAGAGATACCACAACAGTTTTATGCCTCTTGGATTTGTGAGCGAGAGCCTTGCCTTTTCTTTTTGATTCTGGTAATCGAAGACTCTACGAAGGCGCAACTGCAGGCTCATCCCCAGCTGGATACTCTCATCATCTCCCTATTCGATGATTACAATGCCAAGAGCACTTCTTCCTCCTTGCCTTACCGGAGCCACCTTGAGGACTCCTATTAGCCTGATGCTTTGATCTCTCTCTATAAGCCCCACAGCGATTAAGTTTTCATCAGTAAGGACTTCATCAATTTCTCTGAGCTCAACTGGCACCAATTGGAGAATACTTATTATCTCCTTAAAATGTGCTCCTTCAGGCCGCAGAATTGAAGCTATAAAAGAAGTGAAGTATTATACTCAAAATCAACTAATAACACTTAGTTAATCGACAAAGAAATTGGAGCACTTATGTCTAACTAGCCACCATCTGACGAATCTTGGTGGACACTTAACAAAGAACCATTCAGTTTTAAAGTAGCTTAATTTACTCCAAGCGCCTGCCACTACTTGGCAGTTTCATACTGCTTCTAAGAAGGTGAATGAAGGGTTGTCCTTACGACTTTTGACGTTGAACAGATATCTAATTTACTCAACGGTCGGGGCCGGAAAAGATGCTCCACAAAGATGATGTATAAACTGTTGACAAGAGCATACCCATTCGGATGTAATTGAGAAAGAAACTTCCTCATAAAGAGAAACACTTCCCAAATGGGGGCAGGTTGTGCATGTGAACCTATTGCAAGCAGTATACCCTTTTGGAGGATTGTGGGCTCTGTCTTCTGGCCTCGGTAACCAAACATCTTCTAGAATAGACCATGTCTGATACCTAGCATATCTTCGAAGATTATAGAACGTACTGAATCCTTCGGATTTAAAACTAAAGATGCACCTAGTAGTTCATCCAAGGCAGGACTGACTACATGTGCACACAATGTCTGGCACTTCGATTCCTGGAAGTGGAGGACTCTGAATATCCTATGGCTCGGAGCTCCCAGGATCCATAGCTATTGAACTCAGTAAAAGTCATCATTAGATGGCAATAAACCCATGTTCCCATTGTTGTGAAGTGAATGATCGTGTTGTGTAGTGCAATGCTACATAATACTTTAAATTTATATAAGTTCGAAAGATGGTAAAATGACGAGACTTCGAGATTCAACCGTAGCGATCGCCATCGCTGACCGTGCCATCCTGAGTTTGAAGTGCGATCCATATTAAAGTTCGTTATGTTTGTTAAATTATAGTTCCATCAACGAGCTTCCAAGTATAGTTAAATATGCAGTTTAATGGTTAAGTCCAATCATGCAAGGCTAAAGCTCGTCGGACACAAGTGTTCGAATATGCAAAAGGCTATGTTTTATATCCATCAAGTTTCAACTTGGATCTTTCCTCTAAAAGCCTATTCTCGTATTGATCCGTAAGGTTTGATTTCGTATCGATCGATCTATCCGTAACGGCACTTTGTATTGATCCAAGGTTTTGACTTTGTATCGATCACTTCAGACTGATACTCTATGTATCGATCCAGGACAAGCAGTTTCGTATCCGTTAACCTCCATCGATACTAACTCCCATGATTACCAGACCGTTACGAGGCATTTTCCACCATCCACCATCGATATGAAGAGCCGCCTTCATCCATCTTCAACTTGCTCAGATCGATATGAGTTTGAAGTGATAAATCAGAAACTAGTGGCTTCCTCGTCTCCATCGATTATTCTTCTTCCTCAATCCTCCAAGGTTCCATTACTACCTCCTCGACCTCACTCTAGCCCAATTCTGACATCAGCAATGCCGGAGTCGGCCACGACCTTGGATGAAGTGGCATCATGACTCGAGTCCGTCATTTTGATATGGATCCAGTCAATTAATTACCTAGTTCGAATGACTTGGTTTAGGGATTAAAAGCTAATTGTTTGGGAACAGAGACTTTGCGGTTTTCTTCTATTTCCAATCGGTACGAAGCAGGAGTGAAAATAATAGGCAAGTGGAAAATTTGTATAAGTTCAAAATCCTTTTATATTCTTTCATAACCAAGAGAAAAACATTTCGTATCCCGGCGGCAAAAAACCGGTAGAAGTGGTCAAAGTGGTATCAAAACGAAGGATGATGGACAAACATACCTGGAACGTTCATGTCCATCGATACGAAGGACGACCTTTGTATCCATCAACTCAAAGCGATCCATGGTCTAGCACTTTGTATCCATTAATGAACATCCATCTATGTCGTATCCATCGATACAAAACCCATCAATACGAAAGTCACAACAAGGTCAGATTTGAACCATTCAACTTCATCGATACGAAATCTCAGCTTTTTATCCATATGTTTGAAGACCCGGAGCTTCATATCCATCGATATAAAGCTTCCTAGAGACTATCTGTTTCGTACCCATGGCTATCGATATGAAATCTATATCCAGACATCTCAGATCAATCCAGAAGAGGATCGATACAAAGGATTGGATTAAAACAACCATCGATCGTTGTTATAACTCGAATTTCACACTGATTCAGGAGAGGATTGATACGAAACTCGATGTAAACAAGAAAAATAAAACTTGACAACGACCCAAGAATGTGCAAACACAAATAGGAGTCAGGTTAACATACGTGCATATATGACGAACTAACATTCGATTTTCAAAATTAATAGGAATTAAATGCTTACCTGGTGACAACAAGAACAATGAATAACAAATTGCTAGCACTCAACCTTCAGTCATAAATAAACACTGCATGATCATTGGCAGTCGACAATTCAGCATTTGTATTACTGGAAATCAATCAAAGGTTGCATCTCTTAATGAAAAAACAACAGCTATTCAACGGACCGGATGGAACTTTTTCAAAATAAAGAATGCTGCTTTTCAAAGCACGTCATGTTCACATAAGACGTACTTTGGGGGGCGAATGTTATCCCACCTTTTGGCAAGGCCGTAACACCAAGGACTTGACTAGGAACCAAAGACAATCCGTCTCAAAGATCGGTTATACATAGGTCCACTTTGGATACTAGAAAATTTGGATACTAGAAAATGTGGTATGACAAATAAAGCTATGAAAGCCAATTTTCCAAATTTCAGGTCAATCAGAGTTCGTATGCTCAAGTTATGGATCGATCAAGTTCCGTGTGAAACATGTTGGTTACGAATAGAACTTTACAGTAAACAGATTATGTAGTAGATATGATACCGATTAGATTGTCCAAGTCCAGCGAAAAATTATTTCCTTACAACATTACTGCTCCCTCTATGAAGCTTAAGGATATCGAGCAATTGTTTCCTAAGATGAAACAGATCTTCTCTATGATGCTGCGCAATAATCACATAGCAACGACGAACTCAAGAGAGTTTATGTAAGAATAGTGTATTATGAGAGAGAAAGAAAATGCAGAAAAACTTAGTTATAATTTCCTATTCTCCTTTTTCCTATATATAGGCGTGGGGAGGTGCCAATTCGGTAATAGGTGCGTGTTCGAATGGTTGCAACTGTTGGAAAGGTTGCGAGAACTACAAAGTGCTAAGTGCCTCTAATACGCCTCAAATGCCCATTTGCCGCGTCGCATAGTAATTATTTGTTCTTAGTATATAAACATAAAATGTTTATTTTATTCTAAGATGTGGGACTGTTCATTTCCCAAGGCATTAATGCCTTCGCATTTCCCAATGAAATTCTCATTGATTTCTAACAATCCCAACATGAATGAGTAATTGCTCAATTTGTTCTTTAATTTTTACGAAATATTTATCGTATTCGTTAAAGTAGCACATTGGCCTTGAACTTTCCTAACGTTTATACTTTTGATTCACTGGCGATCAATCCACTAAGGTTATCTTTGAATTATAAGCCTTTTGTGTAAATCTATAATAGACAAAACACAATAAGTGTTTCCAATCTTCCTTGGTTTTCTGTTTGTATTCATTTTTTCCATGAACACCAGCTTGGTCTTATGGGTGCTTGGAGAATTTTGGCCTTACGATTCTCCTTGAAGCAGCGCCTTCGCACTTACGTAGGTGATTCTATAAAGGTTATTTTCACATTACTCCACTTGGTTGTTAATATTACCAAGTATAGACATCATTAATAGTATCAAAACTTATCCTATTCTCTGGCGATTAGTGCACTGACTTATCATAGGAATGGTTTGAATATTTACGGTGCTATCAAGTTTATCTAAACCCAGTTATCCCTTTAAACCAAGATCTTGGGATCTTCAGTCAACTAGGTGGGGTTTTCGTTTAAAGAAACTTTTTAGTTTATGGGCCTTAACACCATTCTCCTCGATAAAATATTAACCTTCACTTTAGGTAAACCTTTTATTAGTGGATCTGTAATGTTATCATTTGATCATACGTAGTCAATTGTGATAATCCCATTGGAGAGAATTTGTCTAACAGTTTTATATCTATGATGGATATTTCTAGACTTGCCATTATAAAGTGTGATATTTGCCCATCCAATAGCTAATTGGCTGTCGCAATGTATGCTTATTGGAGGTACAGGTTTTCCCCAATTCAGAATAACTTCTAAAAATCCTTAAAGCCAATCCGCTTCTTTATGGCTTTATCTACGGCAATAATTTCTTATTCCATGGTTAATCTTGCAATACAAGTTTGTTTAGAGGATCTCCAAGATATTGCCCCACTAGCTAAGATAAACACATACCCACTAGTGCATTTTGCATCTGGTGAACCGGTTTTTCAGTTTGCATCACAGTACCCTTCTATTACAGATGGGTACCTATCATAATGTAGTCCATGACTTTGTGTATACCTTAGGTATCCTAGTACTTGAATTATAGCTTTCTAGTGATTCTTTCCTGGATTGCTAGTATATCTACTGAATTTACTTACTGCATATGCTATATCAGACCTAGTGCGGTTCGTTACATATATAATGCTACCAAGTATACGAGAGTACTCAAGTTGGTAAATACTATCACCGCTATTTTTAACCTAGTTTTGGTTCAATTCTATGGGTGATTTTGCTAATGTTATATTATGTTGTTTAAACTTTTCAATTATTTTTCCAATGTTGTGCGATTGGGACAACACATATCCTTGGTTGGTTTATATATTTTTACACCAAGTATCACATCAGCGATTCCTAGATCTTTCATGTCAAATCTGGCGGAGAGCATATATTTTGTAGATTTTATCTCCTTTTTGCTTTCAAATATTAGTAAATCATCTACATTCAGACATACAATGACATATCCCATATTTGTATGTTTAGAATAGACACATTTGCCACATTCATTTATATAAAATCCATTTAGTATCACATTTAAATCAAGTTTTCATGCCATTGTTTAGGTGCTTGTTTAAGCCATACGGTGATTTTCTTAATCTACAAACATTACTTTCATTTCCAGTTTTTAAGAAACCTTCAGTTTGTTTCATGTATATTTCTTCTTCTAGTTCGCCATTTAAAAATGTTGTCTTTGCATCCATTTGATGTGTTTATGATCAAGTGTGGATGTAATTGCTATCAGCATTCTTATTGATGTTATTCTAGTTACTGGAGAGTATCTGTCAAAATAGTCCAGGTCTTTTTTTGTATGAATCCTTGAACTACAAGTCAAACTTTATACTTGTCCATTGAATCATCAAGTTTCAGTTTCTTCTTAAATATCCATTTATTACCTAAGGTCTTGCATCCTTGAGGTAAATCAACTAACTCCCATGTATGGCTTTCAATAATGGATTCAATCTCATTGTTAACGGCATCCTTCCAGTAAGCGACATGGGCGGAGGACATTGCTTGTTTGTATGTTAATGGATTGTCTTCTAACATAATTGTTTAGAAGCCTGGTCCAAAGATTTTTGAGATCCTTGATCTTTTGCTTCTCCTTAGTTCTCTACTTCTTGATTAGCACTGTTTTGCTGATCAATATTCAGTATCCTCAAGAGAATTGGAGATTTTAGTTTCCCTTGGTCTCTTTAGAGTATAATTTTTAGTACCCTGTTTTAAAGGGTATACATGTTCGAAAAATTTAGCATTTCTCGACTCAATGATGGTATTTACGTAATTATCATCAATATTGGATTTATGTAGCAAAAACCGATAAGCGGCACTGTTTTGTGCATATCCAATGAATACACAATCAATTGTTTTTTGTCCAATTTTGACTTTTTTGGTTTAGTACCTCAACTTTTGCAAGACACCCCCACACTTTTAAGTATTTGTAGGATGGTGGTTTATTTTTCCAAAGTTCGTGAGAAGATTTAGATGTTTTCTTTCGTGGTATCTTATTCAAAATAAGATATGCAGAAAGAATAGCTTCTCCCTAGAAGTTATCTGACAAGCTAGAACTAATTAGTAAGGATTCATCATTTCTTTAAGAGTTCTATTTTCCGTTCGCCTATACCGTTAATTGAGGTGGATACGGGGCTGAAGTTTGGTGTATAATACCATGCTCGATGCAGAATTCCTTAAAGGGAAATTCATATTATCTTCCACTATCACTTCTTAAAGCTTTTATTTTTTTGTTGAGTTAATTTTCAACTTCTTCTTTATAATGTTTAAACATGTCGAATGCCTCGTCCTTGTTTCTAAGGATATATATATAGCAGCACCTTGTACAATCGCCTTATTCCACTTCTAGTTTGACATATTTTTAAGTCACATACATCTGTGTGTATCAGGTCTAGAGGTTCAGTTTCTCGTTCAACATGGTGAAACAAGGTCCGTGTCGATTTTGCACAAACTTGACATTTATAGTTGGAATCTATTTTTAATTTTGGTATAAAGTCTAGATTAATCAATTTTCGCAAGGTATCAAAATTTACATGGCCTAATCTAGAACGCCATATGTTAGAAGATTCAACAATATAAGCAGACACAAAAGTGAGTTTGAAGCCATGCTTGTTGAGCAGCGATCCATATATCAGGTTCTTGCAGATCTATGGAACATGAAGAACATCTGCCAAAGTTAGTTCTTTTCCAAAAGTCATTTTCAGTACAATTTTCCCTTGCCTTCAACTTTTGACGCGTATGAATTATCCATAAAAAGTAATTCGTCCTTAGTAGCAATTTTTTAGGTTGTAAACATCCATTTATTTACACATATGTGTCACGTGGCTCCTGTGTCTACAAACCATTCCTTCGAGTTACCAACATCGTTGCATTTGGACACTACTGCACATAAGTCCATATCAAACACATGTTCTGAAATGTTAGCCATGTCTTCTTTCGATTATTTTTCTTAGGTGCACAACATTCGGTTGTTTTGAGCTCTTTCTTTCCACAATTATGGCATGAACCCTGAAATTTCTTTGATTTCTTAGGAGTGTACTCACGTTTCCTTTTGTTGGGTTTCTCTTACTCGACTACGTTGCATTGGAAATCATGGTATGCATAATCTTCTTTTTAGATTTTTTGTTATCTACCTCAATTCTCTGTCGAACTACAAGTTCCTCCATTGTCATCTTCTTGCGTTTATGATTAAGGTACTTTTTGAAATTTTTTATAATGGATGAAGCTTTACAATTGCAGTGGCAACCTGAAAGAATTCACTTAGAGTCATTCCTTCATCGTGCAGTTGGTAAATGATGACTTGTAACTCTTGAATCTGGTTGATAACGGTCTTCGCATCAATCATTTTGAAGTCAAGGAATTTCTGTACTATGAATTTCTTCATGTCTGCATCTTCTGTTTTGTACTTTTTCTCTAATGTCGCCCAGAGTTCTTTGGAAGTCGAGTAGTACAGTATACATTGCATAGGTTGTTGTTGAGTCCATTTAATATGTCATTCTTGCATATGAAGTCAGAACTCTTCCAGACATTCAAGACTTCAACTTTTGTTGCATCGGGTTCTAATTCTACGACTATGGGATCATCTTCTGTAATAAACTTTGCAAGGCCCAAAGTTGTCTAATAGAACGACATCTTTTGCGGCCAACATTTGAAGTCTATTTCTATGAACTTTTCAGTCTTTCTCCATGAGACGGTGCCATTGTTGGAACCACAGTTGCAGAATGAGTAGTTATTAAAGTCTGTGTTGGTGCAGAAGTGTTGCTTTCATGTAACATTGTAATCTACAAAAATAGCCAATAATAAATCAAAATTGTTTCAAGATTGTTAATGGTATGTTACAGAAGTGTTACGTAACTGTTACGATTACGTTACAAAATTGTAACAACTGCAGAACTATTATGAATACAGAACCATTACAAATATTTTGCAAAATCATTACGATTATTTGCAAGTTACAACAACAACAAAACTATCACAATTACGTCGCAAGAAATTATTACGAATAGAACTATGTAGTAAACAGATTATACAGCAGATATAATGCCGATTAGATTGTCTGAGTCCAGTGAAAAACTATTTCCTTGAAACAATATTGCTCGCTCTATGGTGCTTAAGGAGATCGAGCAACTGTTTTCCAAGATGAAATGGACCTTACCTGCGATGCTATGCAACAATCACAAAGCAATGATGAACTCAAGAGAGTTTATGTAAGAACAGGGAGGTGCATATTCGGTAATAGGTGCATGTTCGAATAGTTGCGACTATTGGAAATGTTGCAACCCTTTACTAGACGGTGTGACCATTTGAGTTTGAATACGCCTCAAAAGCCCCTTCGTCCGCGTCGCAGGTGCGGGCTCGGGCATGGGAGTGGCTGTGTCTCTTTTTGCCTCATAGTAATTATAATAGTGTCAACATCTTAGTATATAAACACAAAATATTTATTTTATTTTAACATGTGCGACTATTCATTTTTCAAAGCATTAATGCCTTCAAATTTCTCAATGAAATGCTAATTCATTTCTAACAATGTGCATAACCATCATACTTTATAAATGATAATACATACAGAATAAAAATTAATGTTTAGGGCCTTCAGGCTCAAAGATGGCATAAAAAAAATAACTTTTTTGGGTTAACATAATAATAAATGATGAAATTACGATGAACTCTTTAAAATAATTATGCATGTGTGATATCTTCCATTCAATGCAGTGGTTAGAATATTTATAAGCTTGATCCAAAAGCATAAGTAAATTATGAATATCTAATGTGCCAATAATGGTTACATATTCAAAAAGTTCTTAAATGATAACTGAACAATACCATCCTTGATGTCATAGCCGTGACGCATTCCTACACTACTAAATACAGTTTTTTTTCTGTTGTATATACTTTCCAACAGAACCGTTTTCCAAATAATACACATCCATGCAGTTGTATATATGTCCATAAACTTTTCTATATGAAAAAATCACGGCTATATTTAAAATTTTAGTTAATCATAAGCATGCATAAGGAAATTCAAAATAATCTATGACTTAGATTTCTTAGCGTATTGACATAAACTTAAGGACAAGAGGAAACACAACGATTTCAATGTTATGATAAGCAAATAAATTAGAAGTAAAAACATATGCATCACTTTGACAAAGAAGGCACTTCTAGCACTATATTTACCTCCAAACCCAAAGTCCAAGTAATATAATAATATTATGTCAGGCCTAATAATTTAAATGTTTGTAGTCAACTATAAAAAGTAAAAAAAAAATTGTTTTTTTCAAATATTGCATAATGCTAAGAAATACTCAAAGGCTTTCAATTTTATAACAATGTTTGTATTACACCAATCTTGCACAAAAAGAAACTGATTAGAAAGATAATTTCTAGAAAATCAGCAACTATGAACATGTAAAAAGTATATTTCCACATCTGAATGTGAAACATATTGCACCACAGTTAAAAGTAAAACATATCACACCGTATGTTTGTTTTATAGATGTACCAAATATTTTGCTATATAAAGCACTGTTAAATGTCAGTTAGTCATTTATTTTTGGAAATTTTACCATATTAGCCTAGTTTCGAAAAGATATAACAACAATAGCCCACTTCTAAAAGTATTTACATATATAGACCAGTTTTTTTTACCGGTCTAAAGCGTTGGCAATTTTTCAAAAATCACCAACGTGCGATTTTCAAAAATCGCCCAGATGGAAATAACCACAAACAGCCTACCTTTCTCTCTCATTTCCACCATTTCTACAAAATTAAAACAAACTTCTGTAATGGAAGATCTGTTCTAAAATCAATTTTCATACTCTTTAAAACCTTAGTTCGGTGGTAAATCTGTAGATCGAGTCCACGTTGCTTAGAAAATTTCAGCTAGTTGAAGGTAAATTCACTAAAACCTAGTTTTTTTGTGTACTTTCTGTATTTTGGTGAACTTAGTAATTGGTTATGTTAAGGTAAAAAATTGGTTTAATGTGTAAATACTGAACGATTTGTATATTGATCTGTATAATGGCGAGAAATATGATTCACACGCTTTGCTACTAGGCGAACTACTTATCGATGATCAAAGGAATGATAAATATGTTGGCGGTATTTGTAAACCAGGAAGAGTGCGAAAAGGTTGCAAATTGACGGAATTAAAAGAAGCTGTGTACAGAACGACGAAGATTAATAAAGAAGAATTTGAACTTGAGCTAGTGGTTAACTGGCCTACGGACTCGGGTTCTAAAGCAATAGCATTAGCGGACGATGACGATGTAGAAGTAATGTTTTCTATTGTTGCAAAATCTATTGAGTTATACGTAGAGAAAGTAGCAAAGCAACAACAAGAACATCAGGTGGCATCTCCCGTTGTGAGTACTGGAATTGGATACTATACACAGATGTTGGAGACTGTGGATCCATCTACTAATTACGTATCTCCTAGCTATAGCAATCCTTTTCCAAACGATGGAATAAACCGTCCTCCATCTATGTAGTATGGATTTATGTCGTACGAATACGCGCAGCCATTTACGCGACAAAGCAATATTTATTGCAACACGCCTAGGGATGCAAATACGAGTGCGAGGTAAAAAAAATTTGATGAATTGGTAGATGTACTATTATGTAGTTAATTTTTCTTATGCTATGCCGTAATTTAAAAAGCTTCCAACAACAAGGCATTCAGCATGATGAAAGCGATGGACATGTTAATGCTAATTTGTCGTAGTCAATGTATCCTAATCCATGCGAACTATATGATATAAGTCAAAGGTATGTTTACAGATTGGGCTATATTTTTCATCTTATTTGGTCTCTATTGTCGGTTAGTTGACTTCTATATATCAATTAGGTATATGACAGTTGATTCTGGTGCGCAATGGAGTGCTGGACCATCCACCCATTCTCCGTAAGCAAATTTTGACAATGATATGAAATTGGTGGGAATGCAGCCGTGGATGAAGAACGTCATGTAGATAGCATGGTCGTTGCTTCTATGAATGTTAATGAAGACTCTTGCATACAAAGAATGCAAGTTAACAACGAGCCGTTGAACTATGGCTTCCCTGCGGCAGATAACAATGATGCAGATAGTAATGAAGCAGAGATGGAAGTGCCTTTGGATGATGATCTTTGCACCGCTCAAATGTTGGCAAGATATGTTGTTGGTAATCTTCAATTTTCCGACGAATGATTTTTGACCTCTTGCGTTCAAGCTGGTTTCAATGTTGGAATGGTTTTTGAGACAAAAGAAAAATTTCTTCAACAACTAACGGAATGGTCAATTATGCATGTTGTTTCATACAAACCAATAAAGTCGAACAAAACACAATATACCGCTATATGCACCGTTGAAGGTAATTGTCCGTGGAGAATACATGCCATAGTTTCGAAAAAATCCGAGTCGAGATGTGGGAAATTCAAAAGTATCTAAGCAAACACACTTGTGTCAACCCAATAGTTAATTCCAACCATAAGCAAGCAACTTCGAAATTTATTCTGACAAAAATCATGTCTATTGTCAAAGCCGATTTGGAGATTTCAGCTGGTACAGTCCAAGTGCTTGTGCACGATCAGTTGTTCATCAACATAAGTTACATGAAAGCTTGGCGAGCATTAAGCAAAGCAATAGAGAGAATATATGGTGATTGGGCAGAATCGTACTCGAATTTACCACAGTTCTTTGACGAGATAAAAAGAACGAACCCTGGCTCTATATGTCACGTGACACATGATGAAGTAGGAGTTTTCGATCGAGCTTTTTGGACATTTGGGCCTTGCATTACAGGTTTTGCGCATTGTCGGTCGTTGTTACGTATTGATGGTACACACTTGTACGGTAAATACAAAGGCACATTGCTTGTTGCAACCACGATAGATGCAGATGATTGTCTTTATCCTTTAGCATACGTAGTAGTTGAATCGGAGTCATGTGATTCTTGGGGTTGGTTTTTTTCTTGCATGCTAGGATTCATACATAGTGTTCGCAGTCATTGTATTACTTTCATATCCGATAGGATGAAAGGAATTCCAAAAGTTTTACATGGAAAATGGCGATAACCGCACAAACATCGTTATTGTGCAAGACATATAAAAGCCAACTTTCAAGTGGCAGGATTCAAAGATAAGCGTTTAACAGGGTTATTTTATTCGGCAGCGTGCGCGTCTGAGGTAGTTGAGTACATGAAAATTAGAGAAGAGATAAAAGCAACAAGTAGGCATGCGCATGAGTGGATTGAGCGAAGTCTGGGAAATTTTTAAGAAAACTGGGCTTTGTGCAAAGACAATGGAGGACGCTTTCATGTAATGATAACTAATGCTTCTGAAAGTTTTAACGGTGTATTGAAATGAGCTAGATCGCTACCTATAAAGGCTTTGGTTGCACGAACATTCTATCGCTCAGTTGAATATTTCTGCAAGCGTCGCCAAATTGCAGATGAGCTAGCGACACGCTTGACTCCAAGGTGGGAAGCCAAAATAGAAGAAAGAACCAGTGAAGCACGTCATTGCAGACTAGTACGATTTAGTCAAACTGAATGGCAGGTAATTCACTACTTTGGTGATGAATACAAAGTTAAAATCGACGGCACCAACTGCTCGTGCACATGCAACATTCCGATATTGCAGAAGATACCATGCTCTCATGTAATGGCAGCTTGTTCGGCGCAAATAGGTGGGGCTAATAGAGCACACCATGACTTAGCGTCAAGTTGGTACTCCGTTGACAGCTACAAAGCCGCTTATAAGCCGGAGTTTCATCCCGTGCGTGATAGGAGATTTTAGGGCACATATAGTGGTCCTCAAATATTGCCTCCGACTGTAAGACGGCAACCGGGAAGGCCACGGTCTACAAGGATGAAAAGTGTGATGAATAAAGGCCGGTCATCCAAATCAAACAGGTATACCAAATGCGGTGTGCTAGGCCATAATCGTAAGCGATGTGTTATTGCCATGTAGATGTGTTTGTATTATTTAACTTCTATGTAATTGAACTCTACTTTCTACTTAATATGTCACGTTGTTTGCTGCTGTTCGAAAATTTGTCAAATGTTATATATTGCAGGTTTGTGCTTTGTTTGTTATATATAAAACAACCTGCTGCTGTCCGGTAGTTGCAGCAGGAAAAGAGCTGCAGGCGATTTTTCAAAAATCGTCAGGTGCAATTTTTGGAAAGTCGCCATTGGCGATTTTTCGAAAATCGCCCTTCCACAACCTGCTGCTGCTAACAAACTGCGGCAAGTCCATACCATACACAATGTACACAAATATCATAATCATGTCCTTACCATACAAAAACATCATTAGTATCCACATCCAATCAGTACAGAAAAGCATGTCCATTCCATACACAATTATACCGTACACAACACAGTTAAAATTACATTGCCATATCCAATACAATGCACGTATCTTTTATGCAAGCGACGAAGTTCCATAGGCGTACGGCGATGACGACGTTCCGGTCGTAGGGACATGTACTCTTCTTCCTCGATCTCGGTGGTCGGATCAAATGTACATGGTGGTTGAGAAGGTCCATGGGTGAAATCTTTCGGTTGTTGGGACGTCGAAGGGCCTTCTTCTTACGAAGTTCCTTCACCGCTTCTGTGTCACCGCCTGTAAGTAAGTGGGAGCGACGGTGCCTCCCCTTGAGGTGGAGGTATAGGAGGGAAGGACGTCTTGGCCTCTCTAATTTGTTTCTTCCCAAGACTGTGCGTAGAATGTTTTTGATATTCATGCACATTCCTTTCGACCGCGCATCGTGATCTCGACATTGTTCGAGCTTTTCGGCGGTTTCCAACGGCTTGTAAATGCCATCGGCCTGTACAACGCAAAGAGAATTAGTTATCTTTTTTCGAAAATATAGTTAAATTAACGGGGTTCAGTATACTTACAATGTTTCTCTCAAGAAAGGCATGGGAGGTGTATGGATGGTGGGGAACAGCCTGTACAGGCGCCTGAAGAACATATCTACGCGTGATATGCCAATACCACCGCATATATGTCTCTAGAGGGAAGATCGGCTCTTTCTCAAATTGCGTAAACAAATGGCGCTGATCCCATATCTCCATAGCATTTGCAATTTCCCCGACATGGTACTCGTTGGTATAAACTGGAGCGTTTACTGGAATATGCTGCGCTAGTGCAAACTGGCGCATTACCCTATGGGATAGGTGGTGTGCGCAACGAGTAGTGCAAATAAGTGGAAGCCTGGCAGTCCATAGATATCTAGCGGCCGTACATATAGCCGAAAGACCCTCCAATACATCCTGCGTGTATGGAGTCCAGGTCACTGCAACTGGGTCTAGAACGTCTAGCTCATTGCGTTAAAAGCGTACATTCTGCTGGGGGTCTGAGATTTTTTTTTGGACCAACCCATCTGTCAACAAGAGAAGAAACAATATTTTAACGTAAACAAATTTCGAATTACAAAATTAATTTTCAAAGGACATGAAGTTATACCGAGATCCAAGAGGGTGTGTGTGATCGACGACAACATTTCGGACTTGGATCCGTCTGACAGGTAGATATGTCCATGACCAAATCTATAGGGAAAAACAATTTATCTACTTACAACATATTTCGAATTTGGTCGAAGTAGCAAGATAAATTATACGTGTACCTGAACAAGCGTCAAACACCCGTCTATAAGCTTAGTCACCATAAGAGCGAGTTTGGAGAGCTCCATATAGGTGTATGCCTAAACAGCACTACCCCATGAGTACTAGGCACACTGATCGAGATCGGCTAAATATGGTAGCCATTTCAAGTCCACGCGATTTTTGGAATGATCACACATTAAACGGGATGTAATGATGTGTAGAATAATGGCTCAAACCCGCTGTTGTATCTGAACCTATGTAGCATCGGCAGGTATATCATCAGCTATAGTGTGTCGAAACCATTTCACTTCTAGCATGTTGTTACCCCTTACTTGTTGCGGAGGAGGAGTAATACCGAGCAAATCCAAGCACAACTGAATATAATCATGATGGTCCTCACCCGTCACTGGATTGCCTTCTATAGGCAAACCTAAAAGCACGGCCACATCCCCTAATGTGATCATCATCTCTCCGACAGGAAGATGGAATGTAGATGTCTCCGGTCTCCATCTATCGACAAGAGCTGTGACCAGATGATGATCTAACTGGAGGTAGCCTAACCGTAGTATATCAAAAAGCTCGCTCAATCAATCTCCTCTAATACTCTAGGACGATGTGAAGTGACTTTCTTGAGAGAAATAGAGTGATCGATGGTGAAATCTGCTTCTTCACTCTGTTTAACATTACATGTACATATATTAACATTCACACAATTTGCGAAAATGAAAATCGTAGGAAATTACCATCATATACGCTTCACTAGACGTGCGGTGTCTAGGATGTAAATACAACACGCTCGGGTCTACTGGACCAGGCTCCATCTCGATGTAATCTACAACACAAAGATTAATGCATACAACCCTTAATTTTCTTCAATCTATACTAAAGTACATGCAATTGAATGAACATTCACTTGCAATAATGCAATCTACAACATATAGCTTTCACAACAACTTGCAAAAAATTGAAATCTCGAAAACCCTAAAAATGCCCTAAATCAAGAAATTGGAGATAAGTGCATTACCAATATCCTCCACTATTCCGGATGTTGAAGCCATGGTCCGAATGAGCTTCGTAGTTGATTAAAACGCAAAGAAAATATTAATTTTTGGAAGGGAGAGAGCTGAAACCCGATATGGGTTTTTTGGAGCAAGGTTGAAAGTTGTAGAGTGAGTGGGAGAGGGCTTTGCTGGCTGGCTGTTTTGTAACAGGTGAAACAGTGGGCGATTTTTAAAAAATCGCCAAAGGCAAAACAGTGGGCTGCCTGTTATGACAACTGTTTGTTTTCACTTAAAAGATAGAAGTGATATAGAGATTCCTCCAAACAACTCTATATGATCATATAATCCGACGAGAAATACTTGGATAGAACCATCAATTTCAGAGAAAATCAAACATACATTCTACGAATAGGTGAGATTATCCCTCAATTACAGAATACTAACAACATATAGAATTAATAACACAAAACTAAAAACGTACGATCTACGAAAGGTGAAAATATCCATCGATTACATGAAAATAAATGAAGTACCCAACATAGAGTTCATGATATGAAACCGTTTGTCAAATGTTTCCATTGCGAACATAAGCTAAAGATGACATTTTCTTCTCTACCAGCATTTTCTATTCATTTCTTCAACTAATTTTTTCAAACGCCTAACTTCAGCTTGCATTTTGAGGGCGTATTCCACTCCTCGAGCACACAATGGAGGATCGATCCACTTCATAAAATTACATCACCCCACTTCGCCATGATTCATCATGTGATCTTCGTACGAAGCCCAACCGTAAAATCTTCGTCCAACATTAGTTTTAGTTTTGGCTACGACAACCACGCATTCATCGCCATATCGGCAAACTGGATATGCACCGGATGGCAACGTAGGCCCTACAGGATTACCCAGACTTAGTACTTTACCTTCAATAGAAATTTGCTTACCCGGTCTTTGGTTCGCTACAACTTCACGTAAGCGAGTGTTGAGAGATGATGTTCCCGAATGGAACTTTTGACGTATCATCCCAAATTGTGTTTCCGGAACAAATTCAACATCACTTAGATGCATAATGTCCCTTCGAGCTTCAAAATCATCGTAACATTTCGACATCGTCTCGTCGTCTATCTCCCAATCATCCATGTTTAGTTCAACTGCGAGTACATCACCAATGGTTAGAATACACAACAGCTCCGAATTAGGATTTTAGTTAGCGTAAACATATTATAAATTGATATACATTACCCTGTACCGAAGATTACACTTACTTGTTGAGAAGCTTTGATTGTATCTTGTGAGAATTGGACTTTTTTTGTGTTATCTATGAAGAAGTAGGTTTGCAAAGTTTTGGGAATTTGATGATGAGTTTGGTAAAGTTGATACTGAAGAAAAAGGTAGATGGCTGGTTGGATTTATAGCAGGCTTTCTGGCGATTTTTCAAAAATCGCCCAAAGCAAAAACAAATATTCCATCTGGGCGATTTTGGAAAAATCGCACGTTGGCGATTTTCGAAAAATCGCAGATGCTATAGACCGGTAAAAAAACTGGTCTATATGTGTAATTACTTTTATAAGTGGGATATTGTTGTTATATCTTTTCAAAACTAGGCTAATATGGTAAATTTTCCTTTATTTTTTAATTAACCAGCACTTTATTAGACAGTGCTTTAAAATAATTTACTCACATCATACACATGTATATTTAAAAATCTAACGTTGTAACAGTACGGATTTTCGTTGCCGAAAAACCGAATAGTTATGGGGTTTTAAAAAGAATTTAAGAAAAGAAAAAGAGAGAAGATAGAGAAGAGATAGAAAAAGAAAAATAGAGAATTAGAAAAAACAGGAGATAGAAATTTTTAAAAATAGAAAGAAAAGAGAAGAGAAAGGAAATGGAACACAGAAGAAAATAGAAGATAGGAAATTTTAAAAATAGAAGAAATAGAAAGAAAAAGAGAATAGAGGAAAAAGAAAACAAGAATAGAGAAGAGGAAAGAAAAATAGAACGGAACAGAAAACAACAGAACAACAACAGAATCTCACAATTCGCAGCGGAACAGCATATAATAATAATTGAATAATCTTTAAACAAAGAACTATATCAGTTATTACATTACATTATATTTCATTACATCAAATCATCAGAGTGTACAACAACATACAACAATCAGTGCAGCGGAAAAAGAAATACTATATAAACTAGTAATACGCCATGCCATCCAGCTTGCCTCCAGCGATTGCAGAATATCCAGAATATCCTGATAAACCTAACTCTTAACTGCCCGTGTGGAAATTGGTGGGCACCCAGAGTTTAGGAAGGAAAACAATAAACTCCAAGTCAGTCATGTGACTGGTGTGAGAACTCAAAACAGTTTATTTATCTTTAAAATCAAAAAGAGGAATATTTTTAAATTCAATTCGCAATGCTTTTAAAAATGAGACTACCATAAGGCCTCCCGCACACACACACATGCAAACGCAGAATCGGAGGAGATTTCTCCTTATGATAGCCAAAGATGCTTGATACGCATTTAAAATAACATTTTATATTATTACTAGTGCATAGTGTAGGAAAAATTCATTTCGAAAGTAGAATATAAATCTTAGCCAACATAGACATTTCGAACTATGCTTACTATAGCTACCATCCAAACAGTGGTGACCACCATAAGTGAATAGCAGGTTCTACAACTAATACCGTACAGGGTTTCGTATTGGGAATTGGATTTCCAACAAATGGTCAGGCCAAGGAACTTCCCATTGCCACTGAGAATGCCTCTGGATGGACATCCCCGAGAACCAAACCGGAACTCTGCCAACACAAGGCCGGGTTACCCCTTAACTGGGTAACTACTGACACGAGCACGCCATTCCCCGGTCCTTTAGGACCTTTTCAACCGAGCGCTCGATATCCAACATCACACCATAATAAATAGAGTGTTTTCAACATGAGTAAGTATCTGGGCTCCATACCATGATACCACCCCTTTCCAGAAGGAAATGCACATACCCTAAGGGGAGCTACAGCAACCCCTAATAACCTTGCCGCATCTTTCCTGTTTTGACCATTTCCGGGATGTGAGGCTCGACGAAGTCACGTCCACAAAAACATACTTTATACAAAAGCCATGCTTTGGGTCAATAAATGATCAACACAATGATCACTAAGATAGACGATCAAATAAATGATCCTATCACAAATAATCAACACAATGATCATTTCAGCATCACTCAGCATGTCACATTACCAAAATGGGATATATCGCTGATAACTTCAACTATATAACCTTTGAGCTCGTACGTCTCAAGGAAGGGTGTTAAGCAAAGAATAAATTCTCCGCCACCAACAGAAATATATTTGAAAGAAATCGGCTTTATATCTCAACTTGTAATGTCAGACATACAATCCATACAAGTCTGTTCCGGGCTCGAACAGAACCGAAGGCACTTACAAAGAAGTCCTTGCAATCCGGATATTCACAATCCTGATCGGATTCACCATCACATATGGAGAACTCAATACCGGAGCAACTCGGTGCAGAGTCAATCGATAGTTCATCCTATCACTCTTGCAAATACCGGTCTTCAACACCGATCTTCAAATGCAATTCACAACGACGTATCACATATTCGGAGTGGGTTATACGACCCCATGGTCCTTTCCCGGTTAACCCGAATAGTGAGCGCTTATTCAAAAATAAGTGTGCATTCAAATTCAATCATATTCACATCAAATACCCATTCAAAGGGAAATATTGATAGTCGGCTATTGAACTATCAATGGATATGCATACATCACCAGATTCCAAATAATTTTCCAAATTATTTACATTTCCAAAATATCTTTACAAGATATAAAATTCCAACACTTCAAAAATAAATCAATATTTATTTTTAACCAATTTCACTTTTCACATATAAATTCCATAATGAATTTATATTTCAAAATATTCGTGCATATACGATTTCAATTATTCATTTTCAATTTATCTTCAAAAAGATAAATTCTAAATATTCACTTCACATTGGAAAACATTTCCATACCTATTTATTCATAAGTAATTCACAAATCTCTTTTATTTCCAACACTTAGAAAATATTCAATATACTTAAATCGAATTAAGTATATATTTCATTCTTTAAGGAAATTATTCACTTAAACATATTTACTTGGGCCAAAACGAATGTTACGTAAAACATCGTTACGACAACCCAAAATCACTAGTATAGGGATTCGAATTTAAAATAGATATATAAATCCCAATACTATTAAAAACATTTCCTTTCGGAAATCATTTACTATAACAACAGTGTTATAGTCCACCATTTCCTTTTATTTCTCGAAAACGTCTATTTCAACAATAAATGTTGAAATCTATGGTTTCGAATCTCAACACCTTTAAAACATCGTTAGATCGTTTTAATTCTGTTTAAAATATCACATTCTAAAACATTTTCTTTAACATGTTATTCACTATTCAAAAACGTGAATATACTATGTTCACAAATTCCATTATTTCTATTCACTTTAACTTAAAGGATTATTCACTGTCTAAAACGTGAATATAACTCCATTTATAAGTTATAACAATTAACTTATCAAAATAAGTCGTTTGCGGATTTATAAAACAACGTTTATAAATTCCATTTCTATTTATTTATAAAAACTTCTTTTTTTATAAATTCCTTTATTAACATATTTCAGTTTATAACTCAATTATAAACTAAATGTTTATATTATAAGTTAAATACTTATAAAACGATTATTTTACAAAATCGTTCATTTAACTTCCCAAATTATTAATCTTAACTTATAAGATTGTTTATTTATCCAAAATTCATTCTTTCGATAACTTTATAAATTTTATAAACCTACTGCTTATAAAATTTCATTTATAACTTCACAGTTTAAAATTCTATAAATTTCATTCATTTAGGAAATTCATTTCCACTACATTCAAACACTTATAAAACTCGTTTTATAATGTCCATAATTCAATTCATAAATATCCATTTATTAATCTCTTAATATAAATCAATTTATATTATTCTTTAAAACGTCTTTAAATTCCTTTATAATTTCATCATGCTCTTGATTTATAAAATAATTAAATTTTATAAATCCTATATTTAAACTTTTCACAATAAATTCAAATTTCTCAATTTAAACCATTTTATAAAATTATTAACTCCATAATTTCAAAAATCAACTTTTAACCGTATTTCTCAAAATTAGCTTGTTAACTATATTTCACAAAAACCATAATTTTTATAACATTAAAATTATAACTTTTATTTATTTATAATGGATCAATTCCAGAAATAAAGTATATTTTCAAAAAATCACTTTAAAAACATTTTAAAATCCCAAATCTGGGTCCAATGATGCCACACACCAAATAGTCAATCACGACTAACAACAATATCATATATCGTATATGATAATCCATCAAATATCAAAATATCTGAAATCAAATAAAACTGTTGAGGAATCCAGTTGGATCCCTCCAACCTGTTTCCTGCATCCAAAAACATTAGCACAATACCAATTTCGCTCCAGTACGAAATTATCGCGGTATATGTTCTTATTAAATATTATCCGCTTAATAACGGCGTAATAGGGTCTCATCCGCTAAACAAAAAAATGCGGGAAATCAACAACTGCAATATATACATATGCCAATATATATATATTGATATTATATATAATACCAATTTCACTGTTTATGAAATATTCGCGGTATATGTTTTTATTAAATAACATCCGCTTACTAACGGCGCATAATGTCTATTTTAACAATCAATAATTTACAGTCATCATTCAAACATGCATTCAAATATTTTAAATCTAACTATTTAAAATAAAATCGAAATCTATTCGATTGAGTGAGAAGTTCTCACCTTGGTTTTAATTTCCGTTTTAGCTTTTATTTCGAATAAAATTAAACGCGCGTTTAATTTTACCCGAAATTCTCACTAACTCCAAACGACTCCAAACCAACTCCATCGCGTAGTGCTCGTCCATACGATTCCAACGCAACTGAGTTTGCATTTTTTCGACCTCGTATGAAAAAGTTATGTATTTTACAAGTTTGTACACGTTTTTATAACTAATTTCAACATTAAACTTTAATAATTTTTATACCAAACTTGATCAAAGCCCTCCATCCCAAACCCAAACACATCAGGCCGTCCCCCCATCATCTCCCACATTCACGCAACTCCATCTCCAGAAAAAAGAACGCACGCACAACCCATCATGCTCCAATTTAGGTTTTAATCTTACTACCTCATTTCTCGACGAAATCGTATCAAACCACCTTCATCTCGAAGCTCCTTCCACAAGCTATACTCGGCCCCAAGGAGGTTGAACTCGGCCATCCCTGTAGCACGCAGTTCGAGGCCGAACTCCAGGTCTTTGAGTGAGATTTGTCGCCAATCCGGAGCTCCAAACACGATCATAGCCGTTGAAATCCAAGATCTCACCACCCTCTACGAGTTTCTAGTTGAAACTTTCTTGAATCGATGAGTAGATTAGAAGATTTGGAGGGATGAAGTTGAGAAAATTCTGGCCATTGAAGGGTTAGGGCCGGCTATGCAGTTTTAAAATTAGGTTTTATTTTTTTTTATCAATTTGTGAAGAGAATGGGTGTATTTATAAGGAACCGTTCGACACTATTCACCCGGAAATTCCGAACTCCGATTTAGACACCGTAACCAGCGTACCTAGGGTTTATCCCGCGTTCCGGACACAATGGAACAAGTTTCGGAAGCTAATTCGGAAGTATGTGCGAGTTATGGCTGAAAACGTTCAATTTGAATTAAACCGATTTAAATCGATTTCTAGGCGTTTTAATTTGTACCGGACAAACGGTAAATCCAATTGACTTGAAATTTGAAATCTTACAATAATATCACATTACGGATCCGATGAAACTGGTTTCGTCGAATTCCGAGACTTTTTGAAAAATGGCTATTTTGACTCGCCAAATTTAAATTAAAAACGAATCGATGCGTTTCGAGCTGCCACGATCAAACGATAGCTCCGATTGACACGAAAATTGAAATCCGGTAATAACTAACTATTACGGATCCAATGAAACTGGTTTCGTTCAATTCTGAGACTGTTCAAAAATTGGCTATTTTACAGTCGATTATTAAATATTAAAATATTCAATTTTCACAAATTAACTTTTAATTCGATTTTAAAAGTTCTAAAATATTTCTATAACTCCAGTATGATTAAATAAAATTTTACAAATCATTTTCTATCATATTTAACTCTATTTTCAATTATTTCCATAATTTAACATATTAAATTATCAATTTAATTATTCAATTAAATCCAAAAATTCAAATAAAAATTTATTTGACTTATAAATTCACTTATTAATATTTAAAATTAATTAAATATTCAAATTTAAATTATTAAAAATTCTGGGTCGTTACAATCTTTCCCCCTTAAAAGAATTTCGTCCTCGAAATTACAAGTAAGAAGATTACAGAACCTATTAACTTTCCAAAATTCATAATTAAACTTCTTTCAATACTTTACTAAGTTTTCCAAATCATACTTAGTTATCTTTTCAAAAACAACTACATCGTTTAACTTTCAACTTCAAATCAAAGTTAAAGTTTTCAAAACTTTCCAAATTTTCTCAAAATTTTTCTAACGCCTTAAATTTCCGGAAAAAATCGCCATAGTCTCCTTTGCGCGGCTCGATCCGAAAAAAAAATGACAGTATATATATCACAAATATACATCTCATCAAGTAATGAGGCATCCCGAAGGGAAAAAGTGTAAAAGTACGATATTTAATCCGAGATATGTACCTTATATTTTATTAGCGAGCATATACGGCTAATATAGCGCTAAAGCGAACTCCAAATGCGAAGCAAACGCGATCCGCACCTACTAAACACTCAACAAACAACATGAGAATCATGCATATAGACAATAATCTCAATATACAACATATAGCAACATGATGACTATATATGTCACATAGCAATGCAACAATAGCAATATATATTCAACCATCAACCAACTACCATCCATATTCAAATAAACATTCATTCATATTCTTATTCTCATTATATGTTCAATGAAATGGTTTTCAATTTAAATCACATTTGATTTATTTACATTGGATTTACTAACATTCATTCTCAATTCAATTAGTTTATATTACTAATTAAATCCAATTTACATTCAATTCTATTCAAATTTATTTACTTTCCATTTGAATTCAATTTCATAGCTTTAAATTTCACTAATTCAATTTCATTAACTCTTAATGAATTATATACAATCAACAACAATCAAATAACAACCAATGTATATTAATTACAACCAAATTACTTTGCTTACTTTCATTCTGGTTTAATTAAATTGATTTCCATTCCAATTTTTTTTTTATCAACTTCTAATAACATTAGATTTTAATGAATTTACACTTACATTCATTATTTCATATCAATTTTATTCACATCCAATTGATTAACATTAAATCGATTCATTAATTCAATTCAATTACTAAAGTTGAATTCTATTACATACCTCAAGTTCATATTCATTTAATCCACTTGATTATTTACTTCGATACCAAAATCAACTTAATTCAATATCTCTTAAGTTATATTCCATTTAACTTTAAATCACTTCTTATATATATAAGTTTATTTCACAATTGTAAACACTTTAATTATAATTCAATTCTTATAATTCATTTGCTTATACAATTATTCTTTTATTTAGATTATTCAAACAACCTAACAATCAACTTATATACTCTTTAATAATTCTTGAAAAATTATTTCTTTATATATAAAATATAATCAAGGTAAAATTATTTCATTTACCCAATTTTAAAATCAATATTATGTCGAATTGTTCTATTCAAGTGTTTAGAAACCCCTTCGGCATAGTTTGACTGACCATGCTGACGAAGGTTCATATACCACTCAACAAACCAATCATCACAATATAAAACAATTTTTATATTCACTAACAAATACGCTCTCATAGCTATTATTACTCTCAAACTCATTCTAGAGTACTGCTGACTCTATCTCTAATGAGTAATACCCAACAGAACCATGGTTCTCGCTTAACCATCAGAGCTCTGATACCAAATGTAACAGTACGGATTTTCGTTGCCGAAAAACCGAATAGTTATGGGGTTTTAAAAAGAATTTAAGAAAAGAAAAAGAGAGAAGATAGAGAAGAGATAGAAAAAGAAAAATAGAGAATTAGAAAAAACAGGAGATAGAAATTTTTAAAAATAGAAAGAAAAGAGAAGAGAAAGGAAATGGAACACAGAAGAAAATAGAAGATAGGAAATTTTAAAAATAGAAGAAATAGAAAGAAAAAGAGAATAGAGGAAAAAGAAAACAAGAATAGAGAAGAGGAAAGAAAAATAGAACGGAACAGAAAACAACAGAACAACAACAGAATCTCACAATTCGCAGCGGAACAGCATATAATAATAATTGAATAATCTTTAAACAAAGAACTATATCAGTTATTACATTACATTATATTTCATTACATCAAATCATCAGAGTGTACAACAACATACAACAATCAGTGCAGCGGAAAAAGAAATACTATATAAACTAGTAATACGCCATGCCATCCAGCTTGCCTCCAGCGATTGCAGAATATCCAGAATATCCTGATAAACCTAACTCTTAACTGCCCGTGTGGAAATTGGTGGGCACCCAGAGTTTAGGAAGGAAAACAATAAACTCCAAGTCAGTCATGTGACTGGTGTGAGAACTCAAAACAGTTTATTTATCTTTAAAATCAAAAAGAGGAATATTTTTAAATTCAATTCGCAATGCTTTTAAAAATGAGACTACCATAAGGCCTCCCGCACACACACACATGCAAACGCAGAATCGGAGGAGATTTCTCCTTATGATAGCCAAAGATGCTTGATACGCATTTAAAATAACATTTTATATTATTACTAGTGCATAGTGTAGGAAAAATTCATTTCGAAAGTAGAATATAAATCTTAGCCAACATAGACATTTCGAACTATGCTTACTATAGCTACCATCCAAACAGTGGTGACCACCATAAGTGAATAGCAGGTTCTACAACTAATACCGTACAGGGTTTCGTATTGGGAATTGGATTTCCAACAAATGGTCAGGCCAAGGAACTTCCCATTGCCACTGAGAATGCCTCTGGATGGACATCCCCGAGAACCAAACCGGAACTCTGCCAACACAAGGCCGGGTTACCCCTTAACTGGGTAACTACTGACACGAGCACGCCATTCCCCGGTCCTTTAGGACCTTTTCAACCGAGCGCTCGATATCCAACATCACACCATAATAAATAGAGTGTTTTCAACATGAGTAAGTATCTGGGCTCCATACCATGATACCACCCCTTTCCAGAAGGAAATGCACATACCCTAAGGGGAGCTACAGCAACCCCTAATAACCTTGCCGCATCTTTCCTGTTTTGACCATTTCCGGGATGTGAGGCTCGACGAAGTCACGTCCACAAAAACATACTTTATACAAAAGCCATGCTTTGGGTCAATAAATGATCAACACAATGATCACTAAGATAGACGATCAAATAAATGATCCTATCACAAATAATCAACACAATGATCATTTCAGCATCACTCAGCATGTCACATTACCAAAATGGGATATATCGCTGATAACTTCAACTATATAACCTTTGAGCTCGTACGTCTCAAGGAAGGGTGTTAAGCAAAGAATAAATTCTCCGCCACCAACAGAAATATATTTGAAAGAAATCGGCTTTATATCTCAACTTGTAATGTCAGACATACAATCCATACAAGTCTGTTCCGGGCTCGAACAGAACCGAAGGCACTTACAAAGAAGTCCTTGCAATCCGGATATTCACAATCCTGATCGGATTCACCATCACATATGGAGAACTCAATACCGGAGCAACTCGGTGCAGAGTCAATCGATAGTTCATCCTATCACTCTTGCAAATACCGGTCTTCAACACCGATCTTCAAATGCAATTCACAACGACGTATCACATATTCGGAGTGGGTTATACGACCCCATGGTCCTTTCCCGGTTAACCCGAATAGTGAGCGCTTATTCAAAAATAAGTGTGCATTCAAATTCAATCATATTCACATCAAATACCCATTCAAAGGGAAATATTGATAGTCGGCTATTGAACTATCAATGGATATGCATACATCACCAGATTCCAAATAATTTTCCAAATTATTTACATTTCCAAAATATCTTTACAAGATATAAAATTCCAACACTTCAAAAATAAATCAATATTTATTTTTAACCAATTTCACTTTTCACATATAAATTCCATAATGAATTTATATTTCAAAATATTCGTGCATATACGATTTCAATTATTCATTTTCAATTTATCTTCAAAAAGATAAATTCTAAATATTCACTTCACATTGGAAAACATTTCCATACCTATTTATTCATAAGTAATTCACAAATCTCTTTTATTTCCAACACTTAGAAAATATTCAATATACTTAAATCGAATTAAGTATATATTTCATTCTTTAAGGAAATTATTCACTTAAACATATTTACTTGGGCCAAAACGAATGTTACGTAAAACATCGTTACGACAACCCAAAATCACTAGTATAGGGATTCGAATTTAAAATAGATATATAAATCCCAATACTATTAAAAACATTTCCTTTCGGAAATCATTTACTATAACAACAGTGTTATAGTCCACCATTTCCTTTTATTTCTCGAAAACGTCTATTTCAACAATAAATGTTGAAATCTATGGTTTCGAATCTCAACACCTTTAAAACATCGTTAGATCGTTTTAATTCTGTTTAAAATATCACATTCTAAAACATTTTCTTTAACATGTTATTCACTATTCAAAAACGTGAATATACTATGTTCACAAATTCCATTATTTCTATTCACTTTAACTTAAAGGATTATTCACTGTCTAAAACGTGAATATAACTCCATTTATAAGTTATAACAATTAACTTATCAAAATAAGTCGTTTGCGGATTTATAAAACAACGTTTATAAATTCCATTTCTATTTATTTATAAAAACTTCTTTTTTTATAAATTCCTTTATTAACATATTTCAGTTTATAACTCAATTATAAACTAAATGTTTATATTATAAGTTAAATACTTATAAAACGATTATTTTACAAAATCGTTCATTTAACTTCCCAAATTATTAATCTTAACTTATAAGATTGTTTATTTATCCAAAATTCATTCTTTCGATAACTTTATAAATTTTATAAACCTACTGCTTATAAAATTTCATTTATAACTTCACAGTTTAAAATTCTATAAATTTCATTCATTTAGGAAATTCATTTCCACTACATTCAAACACTTATAAAACTCGTTTTATAATGTCCATAATTCAATTCATAAATATCCATTTATTAATCTCTTAATATAAATCAATTTATATTATTCTTTAAAACGTCTTTAAATTCCTTTATAATTTCATCATGCTCTTGATTTATAAAATAATTAAATTTTATAAATCCTATATTTAAACTT
Organism: Allium cepa; assembly: GCA_030765085.1. Taxonomy (NCBI): domain Eukaryota; kingdom Viridiplantae; phylum Streptophyta; class Magnoliopsida; order Asparagales; family Amaryllidaceae; genus Allium; species Allium cepa. Next base: position 536,941,832 of record CM060934.1, on the reverse strand, counting down.
TTCACAATAAATTCAAATTTCTCAATTTAAACCATTTTATAAAATTATTAACTCCATAATTTCAAAAATCAACTTTTAACCGTATTTCTCAAAATTAGCTTGTTAACTATATTTCACAAAAACCATAATTTTTATAACATTAAAATTATAACTTTTATTTATTTATAATGGATCAATTCCAGAAATAAAGTATATTTTCAAAAAATCACTTTAAAAACATTTTAAAATCCCAAATCTGGGTCCAATGATGCCACACACCAAATAGTCAATCACGACTAACAACAATATCATATATCGTATATGATAATCCATCAAATATCAAAATATCTGAAATCAAATAAAACTGTTGAGGAATCCAGTTGGATCCCTCCAACCTGTTTCCTGCATCCAAAAACATTAGCACAATACCAATTTCGCTCCAGTACGAAATTATCGCGGTATATGTTCTTATTAAATATTATCCGCTTAATAACGGCGTAATAGGGTCTCATCCGCTAAACAAAAAAATGCGGGAAATCAACAACTGCAATATATACATATGCCAATATATATATATTGATATTATATATAATACCAATTTCACTGTTTATGAAATATTCGCGGTATATGTTTTTATTAAATAACATCCGCTTACTAACGGCGCATAATGTCTATTTTAACAATCAATAATTTACAGTCATCATTCAAACATGCATTCAAATATTTTAAATCTAACTATTTAAAATAAAATCGAAATCTATTCGATTGAGTGAGAAGTTCTCACCTTGGTTTTAATTTCCGTTTTAGCTTTTATTTCGAATAAAATTAAACGCGCGTTTAATTTTACCCGAAATTCTCACTAACTCCAAACGACTCCAAACCAACTCCATCGCGTAGTGCTCGTCCATACGATTCCAACGCAACTGAGTTTGCATTTTTTCGACCTCGTATGAAAAAGTTATGTATTTTACAAGTTTGTACACGTTTTTATAACTAATTTCAACATTAAACTTTAATAATTTTTATACCAAACTTGATCAAAGCCCTCCATCCCAAACCCAAACACATCAGGCCGTCCCCCCATCATCTCCCACATTCACGCAACTCCATCTCCAGAAAAAAGAACGCACGCACAACCCATCATGCTCCAATTTAGGTTTTAATCTTACTACCTCATTTCTCGACGAAATCGTATCAAACCACCTTCATCTCGAAGCTCCTTCCACAAGCTATACTCGGCCCCAAGGAGGTTGAACTCGGCCATCCCTGTAGCACGCAGTTCGAGGCCGAACTCCAGGTCTTTGAGTGAGATTTGTCGCCAATCCGGAGCTCCAAACACGATCATAGCCGTTGAAATCCAAGATCTCACCACCCTCTACGAGTTTCTAGTTGAAACTTTCTTGAATCGATGAGTAGATTAGAAGATTTGGAGGGATGAAGTTGAGAAAATTCTGGCCATTGAAGGGTTAGGGCCGGCTATGCAGTTTTAAAATTAGGTTTTATTTTTTTTTATCAATTTGTGAAGAGAATGGGTGTATTTATAAGGAACCGTTCGACACTATTCACCCGGAAATTCCGAACTCCGATTTAGACGCCGTAACCAGCGTACCTAGGGTTTATCCCGCGTTCCGGACACAATGGAACAAGTTTCGGAAGCTAATTCGGAAGTATGTGCGAGTTATGGCTGAAAACGTTCAATTTGAATTAAACCGATTTAAATCGATTTCTAGGCGTTTTAATTTGTACCGGACAAACGGTAAATCCAATTGACTTGAAATTTGAAATCTTACAATAATATCACATTACGGATCCGATGAAACTGGTTTCGTCGAATTCCGAGACTTTTTGAAAAATGGCTATTTTGACTCGCCAAATTTAAATTAAAAACGAATCGATGCGTTTCGAGCTGCCACGATCAAACGATAGCTCCGATTGACACGAAAATTGAAATCCGGTAATAACTAACTATTACGGATCCAATGAAACTGGTTTCGTTCAATTCTGAGACTGTTCAAAAATTGGCTATTTTACAGTCGATTATTAAATATTAAAATATTCAATTTTCACAAATTAACTTTTAATTCGATTTTAAAAGTTCTAAAATATTTCTATAACTCCAGTATGATTAAATAAAATTTTACAAATCATTTTCTATCATATTTAACTCTATTTTCAATTATTTCCATAATTTAACATATTAAATTATCAATTTAATTATTCAATTAAATCCAAAAATTCAAATAAAAATTTATTTGACTTATAAATTCACTTATTAATATTTAAAATTAATTAAATATTCAAATTTAAATTATTAAAAATTCTGGGTCGTTACAAACGTGGACTGGTACAAAAGCATTGCATGTGATAACCAAGTTAAATTCAAAGTTTCTTAGGCATGTCATTATCAGAAGAGATATTTTTTGTGCATTAGAATCAATTCAAATACCAAATGTGCAAATGTTTTAAAAACAAATTAACATTTATATTGAAGGCCTTTATACTAAGAAGTTGACTTCATTCAGTTGCAACTTAATCTTGATTCTTTGTTTACCGAAGGACATAATTATACTCAAACGTTTCAAGTGTCCAGATTTTTCCATCTCACATAACAAAACTAAAGTATCTAAAACATGGCATTACATTTTAAGTTTATGTTACGGCAAAATAAAATCAAACCTGAGGATAGGAACAAAGTCAATTCTAGCATCGATTTGGATTTCTCCATACAACATGCTTGTTAGTGGCTAGATGCTCAATGCAAGTCTTATGATATGAACCGCATTACATGCTGGAGCTATCCCCAAATCCGCCAAGACTGGTGCCGAGTACTTAAGTTGAGTTGGACTTGACCTAGATGCTAAATTAACTGATCTAATTTTCTTATTTCATTAACGGAATTTGATTAATTTTTTGCATAAATCTTTTCGGTTTTGGCCGAGATGCTTGGCAGCCTTTGTTCACTTGAAATTATAGAGATGGTGCATCACATTGATGGTGAACATGTGTTGTGGCTTTCTAGTGATCGCATAAAAATCCTGTAATTCCTAATGGAGTTTGATCTCTTAAAGGATTGATTTTGATTTTTTTTTAAAATAAAAATCATGTGGTATGTGGTTGTAGGAAGAAACGTGTACCAAAACATCCTTGTTATTGTAGGAATTTAAAACAACATTTTTGTGGTTTTCCATTATATATAGATTCAACTCAAACACATGCTTATGAACACATTCGCAACTATAATCGATTAAATACTTTTGCTGAGGATTTTCTACTTATATATATTTAGTACGCAAAGAACTTTATTTGTATCCAATCTAATAGTACATATAATAGAAAAGTAAAACGAGAAGCATACTTCATTTTGAATAAGATTCTCTTTAAGAATTAAGTTATATAATCAAACTACATAATTGCTCATAGGGTACACCCTCCACTCTATTAGTTACAGGTACTAATTAATGCCCTATCAATTGGCACTGATCAATAAAAATTAGTGTTTTCGCGATTTTCTTCTAGCAATTTAGTCTTGTGATGTTTACAACTAGATTTTGGTTGGTTATGACTAACCTATGGATGGACAAAGTTCTCACTGGAAAAGATGAACTATCATGATAGTAAGGATCTAGAATTTATATCGATTGGATAGACGTGACTTGACTGTGTATGTGACTAAAATGTTCTTTGAAAGCATGACATTCCATTGAAATGGTGTGAGTAACAGAAGTGCATAATCGATTTACAATTCAATTGCTTGTTTCTTAACAAAGCACACTTTATATTCATGAGAAAGCTTTAGGAGAATAAGTTATATATGTTTCCCACACATGATGGTTCAATGATGTTGGATTTTAAACCACTGAAGAAATGGATATAAAGCTCATGGATGATCAAGTGCAAGATGTACAAGAAGAAAGTCAAGAAAATAACTAAGTAGCATCGATTTTTACCATTGATGGCTTATTGTAATGATCGATACAATCATCAATTCTCAATGAACCATTGATGGATTCTAGTCTTAGGGCATGGCCAAAGTATGAAGCAATATTAGGTCGATAGACAAATGCACTAAAGGGTAGAACAATATAAGATTTTTTCTTAAGTCCATCAGTGGGTACCGATCAATCTATTATTGACTGGTAAAGCTTCTTTCTAAATGAAGGACGTGATTAACCCTAACACCTTCCTCTATGTCTATATATACAAAGGAACATTGTCCGAGAAAGGGATCGAACTATTTTTCACCAATGGGTCGCTTCTCCAGTTTTCTAACTCAGATCTTGTTTTAATGTTAAGTTTTTGATTGTAATTCTTTCTGGAAATTAGTGGAAATGTGATATCTCGGAATTTTGGTAATATCAATTTAATAATCTTTATATAAAATAAAATTTGATTTGATAATATTGATTAATAAAGTATGAATTGGTTTAATAATCTAGTTAAATAAATATTTAATTAGTGATTTTATCTTCTAAAAACTAAATAAATGTTTTTAACTATAATATGTGTATATATATATTTGTATATATATTGTAGATAATCTTTGCTTTGGAATTTAATAAATAAATAAAGTTTTGTTTTCAAATTCTAATAATATATTTAGTAATTGGGAATTTATGTTTTAAATTAGTATTAAGTTTCTCAAAGTTATTTAAATTAATAACTATATGATTTTTAAATACTTAAGATAAATGTTAAATTGTTTAAAATTATATCTTAGCTTAATTTTTAAATTCAAATAAAAAGTTTTTTTTATTTCTTTTTAAATATTATTTGATAAAAATGATTTGAAAATTTTGTATATAAGTTTAAAATACAATGTAAAATATGGTTTTAATTCATTTAATAATAAAAGTGATTTATAATCTCTTTTATAAATCATTTAAAAATTGTTAAATTTGTTAGTTTCAAGCTATATTAATAATGTATTATTTTTCTATATAAATATAAAAAGAATTAAAATAAGAAAATAGAATTATCATTTTAAATTGAATAAGTTGATTTTAATTTGGATTTCAAAAGTTTAATTTGAATTTGGAATTTATTTTGAAATTCAAAAATAATAGATTCTTAAAAATATTTGAATAAGTTTTAATTTATAATTTGTTTTATTTACATTTTCTTTACATAAGAAATTCACACATATATTTATATAAGTATAAATAAATTAAGTAAAATCCTTTATTAACATTTAAAATATAACTAATTTAAGTAAGAGACATGTGTTAACTTATGAAACAATCAAGTTACATGTGTTAATTAAAGAATAAAGGTTTATGACAAGTGTCAATTTATTTTTATCTTTTTCTTTTATTTTAATTAATCTAATTACAGCCCATATAAGCATATATATTTTTTCTCCTTCATTCGTTTTCCTTTCTATCTTTTTACTTAACTAAGAGAAACTCAAACTTCCTCTTAAAAACAAAAATCAATGCCTGCATTTGAAACCTATAAACATATCTGAAATCATCTCCTCAAACATGCAATCCAATTCCAAAAACATCTCAAAAACCTGTAATCCATTTTCTAAAAGCATGCATACCACTTCATCATACTGGAAATCATCAGCTTGAAGTCAATTTCAAATCTGAAATTCCTCCTCTGGAAGCAAGCAAACCTGTATTTTGTACTACCTGTAGATCAAGGCCTGCATGCATGTAGTTTGGATAGGGAGCAGTAGCATTTCAGTTGGCATACAACTGTAGTTTTAAAAATCAAAAGACAAATGCAAGCAACTCCAAGTTTTAAAGTATGGAGTGCTCTGTTCTTCTTAATAACGGTGAGTAACTTTTTAAAATTTAAAACATAATTTGGTTGCATGTTAATATATTTGAAATGAATAGATATGCATGAACATACAAGTGAAATCTAAAATGACTATTTACAGAATGTATGTTGTGTATATATATGTACTTTATTTTGTATTGTTCCTAGGCTCTGAATATGATTTAAATCCCCTATCTCTTGATCTAATTATTGTTATGAATTGAGTTACAAACAAAAATTGTTTGTGTGATCATAAGTTTAAACTTAAAATTTTAATTAAGTTAAAATAAATACAAACTTCCTCTGGAAACCAAAATGATCAGGAAAACATGAGTTTGTTTAAAACTTAAATTCCTTAATTCATTAAATTAAGCTTGTGATCTGAAACCTTATATGAAAACATGATTTTTAAATCAGAAATAATAAGTTTTAGTTTGAGATTTTGGGGGCAGTTCACTTTTATCTGGAAATGATGTTTGGGGTATTTTCTGGCGATCAAGGCAATCTGGATGGTCAGGGTGGTTACTGGATGTGACGACCCGGAAATTTTAAGCATTTAAAATCGGAATATTAAATTTATTTTAAATATTAAAAGTTAATTTTTAACTTGAATTTTCAAATATCAGTATTTATTGGATAATTAATTGTTGAATTTAATTATCGGAGTTGGATAAATTGTTGAATTTGGAGTTTTAAGCCTATTAAAAATAATTAGAAGACTTATAAAATTTATATTGAGGACATTGAAGATAATAAAAGTGTTAAAATTGAATTTGGAAGTGTTTTGTTCGGTTTTGAAATTTTATCGTTTAAATTGAATTTAAAAATAGCCTTCCGAGGCACAGTCTTGGATTTCGACGAAACTAGTTCCATTGGATCCGTAATTTGAGTTATTACCGGATTTCAAATTTCGTGGTATTTGGAGTTGTTGGGTGAGCGTACGATATATAAACGCTTAGAAGTTTTACTGTGACAAATTGAATTTAAATGCAATATAGTCGCTTTTCTTTAATCCGACATTATGTACAACCTGCCGTCTATTTGCCTCTTTCGTACCCATTTTTCTTTTCTCCCCATCTTCTCAAGTCACATTCGATCAGAAAAAAATAAGAAAAAGGGAGGGCTTCGTTCGTAAGCTAATGAACGACAAGATATAACTCTTCCTTCTACTAACCCTCACAGCAATAATAAAAAAAAATGAATGAACAAAATCAAATCAACAATGGCCGAAGCCACTAATCCTCAAATCAGTAAACCGAAAAAAAAGGGATAATGGCCGCGTATGCTTCTAAAAAAAATTAATTTATTTCCAGGCCGAAGCCCTTCTCTTCCAAACAACTTTTGCCCTAAATCAAAAATCTATCGATGACGGACCGAGCTTGAGTTCGTCGCGAACGACAACGGTATGGCTATCGTTCCTCACGTTGAAAGAGAGAGAGGGAATCAGATGAAGACGCAAGTGGTTTGGCATCAAATTGAGTTTAGGGGTTCGCGTGTTCGAACTGTTGGAGGGCTCGACTTCGTTGGAAATCGCGTCGTTCGTGATGATCATGCAGATGTGGTTCTCGTCGCGTTCTGGTTCGTGGGGAAATTGGGGGGGAGTCGAGTGCAGGAAAGTGAACTTCTATGTTGATATTTACAGAAGGGTTTTTTCTCAGAGAGGTAACGATTTCATCTTTAATTCAAATTTATATCGATCGAATGTTTATGTAAATATCAATTTTAAACCTATCCAGATTATTTTTATAAGTATATATTTATATATATAAATAGTTTCAGAGAAAGGAAAATAAAAAAATAAAATATAGTGGAACAGTAAAGTAAACACTTGTTGTTGAGGTTTACTGGGACTTGAAGAATAATTTATATTTATATGCAACTTAGGAATGAAATCTACAAGTTCACTTAATAATGTGTATTAGTGATTTAGATGATTAATAAACTTATTTAAATTTATTGTTGCTAAAAGAATTTGTGAAAGAAAAGTTGGTTTACCTAAATAATTAGTCGAATGATTTATTTAAAGGTAATTAACTTGTTTAAAACGTATTTATTTGTTTAGTTACCAAAGGATATTTTATACAAAGGAGAGTAATTTAAAATAAATAATTAGCTAGATAAAATTATCAAAGGGAAATAATTGTTCAACAAGTTCAAAATATTAATAAAATGTAAAATGTTTATACAAGGTAAACTGTGAAGAATTGTGACGAAACGAGCTGATTTGGAAATGGATTGCAAATGGAATAAGGTGAGTTAATCTCACTCAGCCAAATTTTTAATTTAAAATTTAATTGATAATTTAAATAATTATTTGAATGGTTGAGTTGAATTAATGTGCTATAGTATGATATTTTGGGATTGGAATATTGTATTGTGCTAACGTCTGTGATGCAGGGGACACAGGTTGGAGGGATCCAACTGGATCCCTCGACATTTATTTAAAATTATTTAATGTTCTCTGATGTGATTATTTGATATGCTATGATAAATCATATTGGAATAATTGAATGTTATGATTTGATTGGATATATTTGGGTATAATAAATTATCAAAAATATATAAATTGGATTTTTGGAAAGGAAATAAGAGAAGTGAATTCATAAGTAAAATAATTATAGAAATTTGAATAAATTTAAGAATGAATTGGAAACGAAATAAAGTGACTTTAATATTCTGATAAATAAATCTAGAGTATAGAATGGAAATCTTGAATAATCAGGAGATTAATGAATTTTAAACTTCAGTATGATTATTTTTAAAAAGAACAAACATTTATTTAAAATTTAAGATTGAAAATATTTAAAAGAATAAAGAAGGAATTAGGATAAGATCTGAAATTTGTATATTTCAGTTAAAGATTTAAAATCAAACAGAAATTAATAACATTACTGTTAAAGCCCATAACTAATGAATTTTGAAATGAATTGAGTTATTAAAGAAACTTATTTCAAATGGAGTAAATTGGGAATCAATTTGGGAAATTGATTTAAGTGATTGAAGTTGGAATTTTTCTCTGGATAACCAAGTACGTTTTTAAAGTAAATTTTTAAATATAAGTTAAAGGTTTTAAAGTTGTCTTTTAAAAAGCAAGTTTCGGATAATTTATTACTTCTAAATATTTAAATTCTAAAGTAAGTATTTCCTTTAATCTATTGTAGCAGTAATTATTTAAAAGTGACTTAGTATTTTGTTTAAAGGTGTAAACCTAGTTTTATATTTTATTAACTAACCTTATTTTCAAATATTCATATAATATGTATTTTTCTTACGAATTATTGAAGAAGTTTTAACTTAAATGTTTTAAAGTATATTTCAAAGTAAAGTGTTTTAAATTATTTTAGAAATCTAGTTTTGTGCTTGGTGATTTCAGAGTAGATGGAAAATATTTGGGAAAGTTTATTCTGAAAAGAAAGATGGTTTTGAAACTGTTTTCAAAGGATTGAAAATAGAAATATATCTTGTAAAGATATTTTGAGGTTAATAAATAATTTGGGAAATTATTTATTGTTGGATGGATGTTTGTGAATATTAATTGATAGTTAAATCACCGACTATCAATATTGGACAAACTTCGTTGATCGTTTCGAAGAGACCGGGATCGAGATTAATTTCTCGAAAACCACTTCGATCCGGTTTGTACGTTTCGTGTAAACGATTTTGGATTCAAAGATGGAGTGGTGAAGTGCAAGGGCTAGTCGCTACTAATCCTGAGGATATTTCCAAAATGGATGTAGTAGGAGTAGTGCCTTCGGTTCCGTTCGGACCCGGGACAGACTTGTATGGATGAATGCTTGCGAAACATCGTCAAGTGGACGATGGACATTCTAAGGGATATGTTCTAAAAAGGTAATGCTTAGCCTCAAGCCTCATCAAATGGGAATGACTGAAAATCAGGGGATATGCATCAAGGCTAGGTGGGTAGCACCCAAGCAGGGTGAGGTCATTCCAGTCTAGATGTTCCTTTTTATTTCGGCTTAGTGGGCGGTTGCTGATCCCAACCGCGGGGTGATCTCACTCGGGATTATCCAGTAAGGGGTCGTCCCGGTCTTGTGTTGCAGGGGAGCGGGCGTACTCCTCGGTACGGTGATCTAGGCCCCGTACTGTGACAGGTGGTACCCCAGTGCCTAGTCATTAGTTGGAATCCATTCTCCCTACGAGCCTTGTACGAGTTTTGTTTGTATTACCCACTCTGTGGCTAGTAGCTGGAATTTAATAGATGTAACAATTTTGGCTATTTTATAAGTATTTGTATATAAACCCTATTATAATATTAGAGGATTTCTATAAAAATTGTTTTAGCTATCGTAAGGTAAAAACCCGACATGTTTATTTGTGGCGTGGTCTTACGAGATGCTTTTGTTTTCAAGGGATTTTTGAAACTTTAATAATCAATTGGATGTGATTTTCTCACGCTGGTATTCCAGTCTGACTCGGGTATTATTTAACTGTAATGCTCGGGTCAGACCGAGTATTATAGAATACAGGATATGATGCTGTGGAGCTCAGGAGACGAGCAGGATGGCGATACTACTCCCGTACTTGTATATATATACATATTCCGCTGTGTTGAGTTGTTGAGTATCCGTTTTTATATTATTGATGTTGATCTGTGATTGATGTACTCTGATGATGTAATATATGTGAACAGAGATATTTGACTTTTGAGTAAAGATCATTTATTATCTATTATATTTTATTCCGCTGCGATGGTTAGATTCTGATGTTGTTTTCTATCTTCTTCTACCTCTTCTTCTTTAACCCAAATGGTTCGTATTTCTGTACAACTTGAGTTGATTGTTGTAGAATAGTGTTAACCCAAGGGGTACGGATTTGCGGGCTGTTACAGTTGGTATCAGAGCTTAGATTGGTGATAACCTTGGCTCTGGTGGGAATTACTCATTTAAAATAGAGTCCGTAGTACTCTATAATGAGTTTGAGCGTATTAATAAAAATAAGCGCGTATTTGTTAGTGAATATAAATTATTTTAATATTGTGTTGATTGATTTATTGAGTGGCATATGAACCTTCGTCGACACAGTCTGCGCAGCTGTATCGAAGGGGTTTCTAAACATTTGAATGGAGCAATCGACACGGTATTGTTTTAAATATGGGTAAATGACATAATTTTACCCAAAAACATATTTTGACATAAAGAATAGCTTTTGAAAACTATTTAGCTAATATATGGTTGCTTGGATGTTAGAAATGATGATATTAAAGTATTATCATTGTTAAGTGAAAATTTTAACTAGAAATTGTAAGTATAATCAAAGATTGAGAGGATAAATTCAATTATGAAATGAAATTTATAAGTATGAATTATAAATGTAAATTATAAATTGAATTATAATCAAATGGGAAACTATGCAAATGAATTATAGTTAAAATTGATTTAAGCAGGATTTGGAAATTTAAAATCTCAGAGTTTTTGGAAGTATTGGTCGAAGTATTTGAAGATAAATAATAACATTATTGTTTTAGGGTTATTTATGAAAGGAAATGTGTTTTAAATGAATTTTGAAAGTGAAATAGCATTGAAATCACTTGGATTATTGGAAAATAATTCTGATGATGACGGCCGCATCATCAGTATTCATTTTCGAATTTCTAAGTGACGGATTGCTGCCAAAAACTGATTTGTTCAGAAAAACTAGTTGTTTTTGAAAATCTCAAAGGAAATTTGTTGGGGATAAAACCAGGATTGGTTTAATTTTTGAGAAATGTGATTTGAGATGTTGAAGATTTCAAAATGTTTTGAAACCAAAAACCGGGTGTTTGAAAATCCTGAAGAGATAGGTGATAAGCTTATAAATTGAGATGATTTTTAAATCAGGAAGGAAATATAAGCTTTGAATGTTGGAATTTGAATTTAAAGTGTAAAGTTAAAAATGAAATTAACTTGGATTGGAGAATAAAATTTAACTGGATTGAAATTAATTAAATAAGCTGGAAATAATATCCAGTTGTATTCGAACTAAGTTGAAATCGAATTGAGATTAAATAAATCTGAGTTTAAAATAAAATTGAATTGGAATAAAAATTCAATTGAGTTATTGAATGGAATCAGATTCTTACTTGAATAAATGGAAAATAAGTTGGATAAGAATTGGATTGAAATAAATAAATTAGAATGACTTGTAAAAGAATTAAAAATCCATGGAATAAAATATGCTTGGGCTATAAATAAATAGAAGGCTTGAGTTAAAAATAAAAGATGAATATATTCAAACCTAGGATGCATGAGATTGTGTAAAAAATAAGTTGACTTATAAAATTGAAAATGGAATACAAAACCCAGAATAAATATTGTTTGATGAATTGAAAAATAAAATGAAAATCAAAACTTGAATTATAAAATAAATTGAACTTAAGAGAATTTTATGAAGAGATTTTGAGATTAAAATCAAGTTCTGGATTATAAGTTGGTATAGATAATAAATTAGATAATGAAGTATGTAATGGAAACCTAATGTAGTTAAATAGAAGCTGAATTGTGAGTTTATGATGAAGTTGGAAAATTAAACTCAAGTTATAAATCAAATTCGACTTGAATCATTAGTGAGGAAATATAATTAAAAGTGGCCTTGGAATTAAATAAATAAATTGAGAATGTAATTGAATTGTGAGTTCATGAAATTGGGTGGTAAATTGAAAATGGATAGTGGATTCGGAACTTGAGTTATAAATTAAAATTTAACTTGAAGTGTTAACAGATTAAATATAGTTGGGAATGTGTCGAATAAATAAAAATGTAAATGGATTAAAATAGTAATGGTTTAAATGTGCAAATGAAATCAAATAAGTGTAAATAAATTGGATATGGCCTTGTAATTAATTGAGTTAAGTTGAGTATAAAAGAGAAAATACTTGTAAAGTGAAAATGAGCTTAAGTATAAAATTTGAATAAATTGAAGTAAAACTTAAGCTGAATAAATGGAGGAGAGTTGAATTGAAATCAACTTAAACTAAGTTTAATAATATTGGGTTGGTTTTAAATCAAGTTAAATATAAATTTTAATCGAAATAACATTCGGTGAGTTACCGATAATATGTAATGTAATGAAATTCTTGAATAAATAATTGTAAACCATTTAAATTGTTAAGGAATTGAAATAACTTGAGATAATAAGAAAATGGAATGTTTCAAGTTTAATAGAATGGATTTAAATGAATGCGGGTAAGAAATGAAATGTAAATGAATGGATTGTGAATAAAATTTAATTGGTAATGAAGATGAACCTAAGTTGTTAATGGTTTTGAATGAATTAGTTTGGTTAATAAAATGAGATGCAAGTGAATGGATTCAAATTTAAAATGCAATGAAAATGAGAATATATGGGTTGTGAAAAAATTTAACAATGGAATAGAATTAAGTATAAATCGAGTTGAAATCAATTTAAATTGGTTATAAAACATAAATACTTATTTATTCACATAGATCTTGTCAAATTGCATAGAATAAATTGTCATTTGATGTAAATGGAAGTAATTAAAATTCTATGAATTGTTAGGAGTAAAATAAATTGATTTTGAGATCAATTGAATTAAATATGAGCTTGTTTGGGATTAAAATAAATTGAAGGTAAGAAATGGTATTGTAAACCATTAAAATTAAATGAAATGGCGTATGGATTGGTTAAAACAAATGCGTAAGTGTTAAAAACCATATAGGTTGCTTATAAACGTTGTTTAGTTACATTGCTTTTAATGTTCATGTGTTGAATTTGTTTAAAAAGAGTGAAATGTTAGTAAACTTTATATACATGGCACTTACATGTTTAAATTGAGTAAGTACAGGTATCTGGAAGCCGTGTGGCTGGATTTGGGTTGCATTAACTGCTAAATAAATAAGCTGTCTGCTTAAAAATGCTAAATAAGGTACGCCTATGCAATAAAAATAGGAAATATGAACTGTTTTTTGTTTTTCAGACCGGGTGGGTCGATGTATATATATTTATCTCTTTTGTCAAATTGCAAAAGCTCCTCCGTACAAAGGAGACTCTGCCAAAAAAATTCCGAAATTTTAGGAGTTAGAAATTTTTTTGAAAAATTTTGAAAATTTTTGTTAACGACGAACGAATTCAAATTAGAAACTAAAATAAGTTAGTAAATGAAACCAATTTAAAATAATGACATAAATTAGTTTTAAATGACAAATAAAATTTAAATATTCAGAGTTAAAGATAAATTGAATTCATATGGTAATGAAAGAATCAATTTGAATAGAAATAGATACAAACTGAAGTGGTAAGACGGAAATAAATAAAGAAACATATAAAATGCTTATGTTAACTTAACTAAGGAATGGTCAATTCTAAATTGGAAATTGAATATTGCAAATATATTCTAAGTTGACATTTGGATGAATATTGGCATTTGGTAAGGGAGTCGATAAAATATTTTTGAAATGTTGTGATTGGATATTAGTGCTAAGCAGGATATGCAGATATTATAAAGAGAAAAGAGAATTGGATTTGATTTCAGAAAAATGAATTTGAAATGCTCGACAAAAAGGTATGTGTTTGAATTTCTGTGAAATTGGATTGGGTTTTTAGATCGAGCCACTTGGCGTTTTGTTTTCTTTTTGGATTTGGGAGGCCGTAGAGCCATTTTATAGTTGTACCGAGTCAGCCGCGCAAAGGAGACGCTGGCGAAATTTTTCGGAAATTTAGCGAGTTAGAAAAATTTTGAGAAAATTTTGATAATTCAAAATTTAGTTTTGAATTGTAATTTAGATAGTTGATCTAGTAAGTTATTTGAAAACTATAGAAGGTTTCGGAAAAATTTGGAAAGTTAATAAGAAAAATAATGGGTCTTTTGTAAAAAGATAGTTGGTATGATGTTGAATTGTTAAAACTGTTTGGTTTTAGGGAAAAATAATAAACGGGTATTGGACCATTCTTCCTAAATAGTAATTTCGGGCACGAAATTCTTTTAAAGGGGGAGGAATATGACGACCCGGAAATTTTAAGCATTTGAAATCGGAATATTAAATTGATTTTAAATAGTAAAAGTTAATTTTTAACTTGAATTTTCAAATATCAGTATTTATTGGACAATTAATTGTTGAATTTAATTATCGGAGTTGGGTAAATTGTTGAATTTGGAGTTTTAAGCCTATTAAAAATAATTAGAAGACTTATAAAATTTATATTGAGGACACTGAAGATAATAAAAGTGTTAAAATTGAATTTGGAATTGTTTTGTTCGGTTTTGAAATTTTATCGTTTAAATTGAATTTAAAAAGAGCCTTCCGAGGCACAGTCTCGGATTTCAACAAAACTAGTTTCATTGGATCCGTAATATTGAGTTATTACCGGATTTCAAGTTTCGTGGTATTTGGAGTTGTTGGGTGAGCGTACGATATATAAACGCCTAGAAGTTTTACTGTGACAAATTGAATTTAAATGCAATATAGTCGCTTTTCTTTAATCCGACATTATGTACAACCTGCCGTCTATTTGCCTCCTTCGTACCCATTTTTCTTTTCTCCCCATCTTCTCAAGTCACATTCGATCAAAAAAAAAGAAAAAAAAGGGAGGGCTTCGTTCGTAAGCTAATGAACGACAGGATATAACTCTTCCTTCTACTAACCCTCACAGCAATAATAAAAAAAAATGAATGAACAAAAATCAAATCAACAATGGCCGAAGCCACTAATCCTCAAATCAGTAAACCGAAAAAAAAGGGATAATGGCCACGTATGCTTCTAAAAAAAAATTTAATTTATTTCCAGGCCGAAGCCCTTCTCTTCCAAATGACTTTTGCCTAAATCAAAAATCTATCGATGGCGGACCGAGCTTGAGTTCATCGCGAACGACAACGGTATGGCGATCGTTCCTCACGTTGAAAGAGAGAGAGGGAATCAGATGAAGACGCAAGTGGTTTGGCATCAAATTGAGTTTAGGGGTTCGCGTGTTCGAGCTGTTGGAGGGCTCGACTTCGTGGGAAATCGCGTCATTCGTGATAATCATGCAGATGTGGTTCTCGTCGCGTTCTGGTTCGTGGGGAAATTGGGGGGGAGTCGAGTGCAGGAAAGTGAACTTCTATGTTGATATTTACAGAAGGGTATTTTCTCAGAGAGGTAACGATTTCATCTTTAATTCAAATTTATATCGATCGAATGTTTATGTAAATATCAATTTTGAACCTATCCAGATTATTTTTATAAGTATATATTTATATATATAAATAGTTTCAGAGAAAGAAAAATAAAAAATAAAATATAGTGGAACAGTAAAGTAAACGCTTGTTGTTGAGGTTTACTGGGACTTGAAGAATAATTTATATTTATATGCAACTTAGGAATGAAATCTACAAGTTCACTTAATAATGTGTATTAGTGATTTAGATGATTAATAAACTTATTTAAATTTATTGTTGCTAAAAGAATTTGTGAAAGAAAAATTGGTTTAACTAAATTATTAGTCGAATGATTTATTTAAAGGTAATTAACTTGTTTAAAACGTATTTATTTGTTTAGTTACCAAAGGATATTTTATACAAAGGAGAGTAATTTAAAATAAATAATTAGCTAGATAAAAATATCAAAGGGAAATAATTGTTCAACAAGTTCAAAATATTAATAAAATGTAAAATGTTTATACAAGGTAAACTATGAAGAATTGTGACGAAACGAGCTGATTTGGAAATGGATTGCAAATGGAATAAGGTGAGTTAATCTCACTCAGCCAAATTTTTAATTTAAAATTTAATTGATAATTTAAATAATTATTTGAATGGTTGAATTGAATTATTGTGCTATAGTATGATATTTTGGGATTGGAATATTGTATTGTGCTAACGTCTGTGATGCAGGGGACACAGGTTGGAGGGATCCAACTGAATCCCTCAACATTTATTTAAAATTATTTAATGTTCTCTAATGTGATTATTTGATATGCTATGATAAATCATATTGGAATAATTGAATGTTATGATATGATTGGATATATTTGGGTATAATAAATTATCAAAAATATATAAATTGGATTTTTGGAAAGGAAATAAGTGAAGTGAATTCATAAGTAAAATAATTATAGAAATTTGAATAAATTTAAGAATGAATTGGAAAAGAAATAAAGTGACTTTAAGATTCTGATAAACAAATCTTGAGTATAGAATAGAAATCTTGAATAATCAGGAGATTAATGAATTTTAAACTTCGGTATGATTATTTTTAAAAAGAACAAACATTTATTTAAAATTTAAGATTGAAAATATTTAAAAGAATAAAGAAGGAATTAGGATAAGATCCGAAATTTGTATATTTCAGTTAAAGATTTAAAATCAAACAGAAATTAATAACATTACTGTTAAAGCCCATAATTAATGAATTTTGAAATGAATTGAGTAATTAAAGAAACTTATTTCAAATGGAGTAAATTGGGAATCGATTTGGGAAATTGATTTAAGTGATTGAAGTTGGAATTTTTCTCATGATAACCAAGTACGTTTTTAAAGTAAATTTTTAAATATAAGTTAAAGGTTTTAAAGTTGTCTTTTAAAAAGCAAGTTTTGGATAATTTATTATTTCTAAATATTTAAATTCTAAAGTAAGTATTTCCTTTAATCTATTGTAGCAGTAATTATTTAAAAGTGACTTAGTATTTTGTTTAAAGGTGTAAACCTAGTTTTATATTTTATTAACTAACCTTATTTTCAAATATTCATATAATATGTATTTTTCTTACGAATTATTGAAGTAGTTTTAACTTAAATGTTTTAAAGTATATTTCAAAGTAAAGTGTTTTAAATTATTTTAGAAATCTAG
The DNA here is from genome assembly GCA_030765085.1 of Allium cepa. Lineage (NCBI taxonomy): Eukaryota > Viridiplantae > Streptophyta > Magnoliopsida > Asparagales > Amaryllidaceae > Allium > Allium cepa. Next base: position 536,924,310 of record CM060934.1, on the reverse strand, counting down.
TTTTGTGCTTGGTGGTTTAAGGTGATGTGGTGGCGGCAGGAGGTCAACCTTTTCTATAACCCTAGTTTTTGATCAAGTTAGGAATATTGATCATTTTTGTCTCTATGTTTCATCGAGTGTGAAGAGGCTTTGAGGGATGGTAGTTGGGTCCATGACGAGGGTATGGCCGGAATTTCAGCACTTAAGGTGGTCGGAGGACGGCGATTGGGCCGTTGACAGGTTTGAGCTTTGAGGAGTTCTGTGTTCCAGTTTTGGGTTTTGACTCAAATTCGAGTTGATGCAGGAGGAATCTGATGTTCGAGTTGGATTCAGGAGATGTTAGTGGATTAGGGATGATCATCATTGATGATCGGAATCGTCCACAGCCTCCGTGCATGTGCACAGTGGACATTTGAAGGTTTGATTGTTTCTGGAAATTTTTGGGTAAAGTTGTTCTAGTGAAATGCTCGAGTCACTTGAGTGTTTTACCCGAAGTAAAGAGAAGTATGACTCGTAGTAAATTAGGTTCTGGCTCGGGAAGGTTTAGTTTCAGAAACCTGACAGTTTCCTGTTTTGAAATTTAAACTAAAAAAAAAGAAGCAAAGCAAGTTTTTAAACAAAAGTTTGAAATAAATTTAAATATGAATTCAAATGAGTTTGAATTCTACTTTTTAAAAATAAATAAGTTTTTATAAAAATGAAACGTTTTAACCACTTTAAAATGTTAAAGTATTTTATAAAGTGTTTTAGAAATCTGAAATGAGATTTAAAACAAACAAAATTTTAAATTTAAGTTTAAAACTGAATTGTAAATCTGAATTCAAATTGAATTTGAATCTTAGTATTTGAAAAGAAAATAAAGTTTATAAATTCAAATGTGGATTAAGTTTGAATCATAAAGTATTTTATAATGAGGATTTTAAAATCTGAAATATAAGATTTAAACAAAGTGTTCAAATCTAAGTTTAGAATTTGGATTCAAGAATGAATTTGAATCCTGGGTTGAAATAAAATAAGCTTTTGAATTTAAATGTTTTAAAACAACTTTGAATATTTTAAAGTATGGTTTAAATTTAAAATTGAATTTGGTTTTAAAATTCTTCTAAAACTCTTTTATAAGACAAATAGATTCTTTAACATGTAATACAAAAGTTTTTAAATTGTTTAAAAAGTTTTGTTAAAGTTAAAAATTGATTTCATTTTAAATCTTGAATTTAAAATGGAATTTAAAGGAAAATTTTAAAAAAACAAATTGTTTTTAAAATAACTTGTTAATGATAATTTAATCATTAATAAGATTAATGTTTATCTTAAAGTTAATTAGAACTTAATAAATTATAATTCATTAAAATGATTAAGGTAATTAAGTTTTGAAATTAAATAATTTGAATAAATAAATAATTTGGGTTAATTAATTAAATAATTAAGGGTTTTATTTAATTAATTAAAGGATTAAGTAAGTTAATTAAGATTGATTAAATTGTAATTAAGAAATCATTAATTAGATAAGATTTGATTTTAATTTAATTAATGATTTGAATTCATTAATCAAGTAATTGTAATTAATTAAGTTTTAGATTATCACTTGATTAATTAAATAATTAGAGATTAATTAATGGGTTTTACAGATAAATTAATTTGTAATTAATATTGATTAATCTCAGTTAATTACTTTAGAGAAGTAATTAAAGATTTGTTAATGGTTAATGAAGGTCATTAACTTAGGATTATTTAATAATTAATTAATGTGATTAATTTTTAATGATTAATTAGATTAACTAATTTAAAGATAATCATTTGAATTGTTTAAGTGTAATTACTTAATGGAAGTAATTAAGAAATTAATTACTAATTGTAATTAATTAAGTTTATTTTGATCAGTTTAAGTTAATTAATTAAGTTTTTAATTTAAAATACTCATTGAGTAATTTAAGAAGTAATTACCCAATGTAATTAATAATGAATAATTACTTAGTGAAGTAATTAAGAAGATAATTACTGGGTGTAATAAAATTGAAGGATAATTGGGTAATGAAGGAGTTTTGGAAATTAATTACTTTGTGTAATTAATATATAATTAGTATGTATAATAATTACTTAAAGGAAGTAATTAATAATTAATTACTTAGTGTAATTAATTTAGGATTTGTTAGTTTAGTTATTTGAAGATAATAAAGAGATGTAATTAATTAAATGTAATTAATTACTTAATGTGATTGATCAAGAGTGATTAATCAATATGGATAATTGGTAATTAATTTAAATAGGGTAATTATTAATAGATATAATTAGGGATCATTAATTTATGTAATTAAGGATGGATTACTTAAGAACAATTAATCGATGAAGGAATTAATTAATGTAATTAATTAAGGATTAATGTAATTAATTATAATTAATTAATTAATGAAGTAATTACAGGTTAATTACTGAACTTGGTTTGGAATAATTAATTTGTGAAATTAATTAGAGGTTAATTACTTGAATGTAATTAAAGGATAATTAATCAAGAGTGATTAATTAAGGTGATTTATTTGAGGGTAATTAATTAATTGATTTGTAATTAATTAATGGATATGTAAGCAAGATTTTTATGGATGAAGTAATTAATTTAATTTATTTTAAATTAATTAGGGAAGAAATAATTAATTTAATTCATTTTACATTAATTATAGAATGGTGATTAATAAGTCATTGCTTGTGAATGTTGATTAATACTGATTACCCCGAATAGTTGAGATCTCAGATATGAGATAAGTGATGTTGTGTGATTTGGATGCTATGGTTGCATTTGAGTTGATAATATGAATTATCTGTTTGGGATGATAATGGATTATCTGTTGTGATGATAATGTTGATCATCTATTGTGATGTTGTGTATTATCTATTTGTGTGTATATAGATAATATTGAATTGAATTGTTTTAAACATTTAAAACAACTTGGACCTAAAAGATGGCGATTTGGATTTCGATGAGACCGGGATCGAGTTTCCATATTTGGATATCTGAAAACCACATCGATCCAAAATTAACGATAGGTTGTGAATCTCAAGTGAAGATGAAGATTCAGAGTGCAAGGGTTATGGTCGTTAACTCTGAGGGTGATTCCAAAATGAGTGTAACGAGATAATGCCTTCGGTTTCGTTCGAACCCGGAACGAACTTGTATGGATTGAATGCTTTCAGAACATCGTCAGGTGGACGATGAGCATTCTAAGAGATGTGTTCTCTAAAGGTTATCGTAGCCTCAAGCCTCATCAACCGAGAATGGCTAAAACAGGGGAGGTGCAGCAAGGTTAAGTGGGTCATGCCCAAGTAGGACGAGATTTTCCCCGTCTAGAAGTCCCTTTATATTCGGCTATGTGGGCCGGTTGATTGCAACAACTGTCGGTGTTGTCTTGTTCGGGACTGTTCGATAAGGAATGGTTCCGGCCTTGTGTTGCAGGGGATTCGGAGTGATCCTCGGTATGGTGATCTAGGCCACGTACTGTGACGGGCGGTACCCCAGCAGCCCTGCCATTGTATGGAATCCAAAATCCAATAAGTGTCGTACGTTTTAGATGTGCCCAACTATGTTGGAACGTGAGATGTAAGCATTCCAGTTATTTCTGTATTTTACTTGAAAACCCTAGACACTGTTATAATATCACCGGATTTCTTATCAAATGTTTTGGTTAGCGTAAGGTAAAAACTTTTCCATGTTTATGTGTGGGAAGTCTTACGTGGTACCTTTCTTTTCAAAAGATTTTTAAAGTTAAGCAACCTTAACCTGTTACTCACACCAGACCCATGTCTGACCCGGAGTTTATCTTTTGTTTTCTTAAACTCTTGGGTACTCAAATTTTTGCGAGTGGCCAAGGGATTCAGGTTAGCTTTGACGAATATTGGAGGAGCAATGGAGCAGGAGGCTTCGGCGTTATAGATATATAGTTTCCGTTGTGTGTTCTCTGTGTTGGTATCTCTTGTTGAGTTGTATTGAGTTGTAATAACTAGACAGGTGTTTGTAACTGTCTAGTGTGTGTTGTTTATGATGTGTAACTCTGATTGATGTTGTATATTATGTAAATACTTATGTTATTTATATAATTCATTCGTTCCACTGTTGAGATTCTGGTGTTGTTTCTTCTTTCTCTTCTTTCTTTTCTCTTTCTATCCCTTTCTTTCTTAAAGATGATACGACTTTTTATGGAGAAAAAGTCGGGTCGTCTCAGGAAACGTATAACAAAATTGGGTTGAAGCGGACATATGTAATGTCAAACCCATATAAAATCATTACGTGATTTCTCATGCTTTCCTTTCTTATTTTCTCTATATTATGTTAGATTTTGATTTGATATTGCATAGTTTGAACTCATAATTAATGTAAATCAGAGTCCACAAACAAATAATAATCAATGACCACAATCCAGATCGTTGGTTCTCCAAAGCCTCCACGAGGGTGTTAATCCAATTTTTTGACTAACATATATGCACACATACGTGTGTATGTGTATATGTGTATGTGTGTATGTTTGTATGTGTATGTGTGTGTATGTGTAACGGCCTGAAATTTTTAACGTTTCGAATGACAATATTTTGTTCATTCAAGTATTCAGATCTGGTTCAAATTTAATAAATAATAAGAAAATCAGTTGTTAATAGAATGACTCGATTCCTATTGTAGTATTTTTAATTTAATTTATTTGATTTTTCCATAGTTTTTAATTTGAAAATATTGAAATATTTTCGTTTGACGTATTTTACAGCAAATGACGGTATTTTTGTAATATTACAAAATAAGAAAAGCAATGTATATTATTATTGCTTTGGGATCATATCACATTTTTGTGCATGATCATATTTTTATTTTATTGTTCGTGGTTCGTATGCGAACGGGATTCTTTAAAGTGACGTGCTGGAGATTAAATTTTAAACTAAATACTATACTTAGAATTTTCAATGCTCTAGCTTTCCACTCTACCTCTCACTCTTTTCTTTTTATCCTATCTTTCATCATCTTCAAAAATTCAAAACAAAAGATTTTACTAATGGAAAAAATAGAAAGTTTAGTTCTTTGAACTCATATAGCCTAAATCTACAAACCTAGGTATTTTTGGTGAAGCTTGACGGTGTTTGGAGAGATGTTGCGGTTTGGACATTGGTTAAGTGAATTAGGGTTAGGATTTTTGGAGAATATAGGTGACGATTGGCTTCAACGTGGTGTGCGTTGTTCTTATCGTGCAAAGAAGCTTTGATGGAGTGAATTTGATGGCCTGCGGTCGAGGGAAGGTTGCGACATTATGGAGCTGCTGTGGGTTATGCCAAGTCACGATTCTAGGGGGTGCGAGCATGATGCCTTTATGTTTGTCGAGAAGCTCTTGCAAACAGGATGCAACGACCTAGTTTTTCAGTCATTCGAATTTGGAATATTTAATTAATTTTAAATATTCAGAAGTAAATTTTATAAGTTGAATAACTTATATTTCAAATATAGTGATTTGTTTGGATAATTAAATTGTTTAATTTAATATTTGAAATTGTGTAAATAATTGAAATTTGAATTTAATAGGAATAAAAATGATTTCTAATGTTGTTTAAATTCTATTTGGATTAGAATAGAGTTAGAAAATTTTTGAAATTGAATTAAAAGTTAATTTATAAAAATTGGAAATTTTAACATTTAATTAACGTGTAAAAATAGTCATTTTTGACATTGTCTCTGATTTTGACAAAACCAATTTCATTAGATCCGTAATAGTGAGCTATTATAGGATTCCAAATTTTATGTTAATCGGACTTACGGTTTGGTTGTGCGGAGCTGAAATGCATAGAAATTTATTTAAGTAAATTTAATTAAAATAATTAGATTCGAAAACATATCTTCTAAATATGATGGAATTGGCCTCTGATGTATATACCATTATATTCGGAATATAGGTAAAATATTATAAACGTCTGGCGACACACTGCTTTTGGAGTTCAAAATATTTTCGGATGAATAATGTCACGAAATTTTATATAAAAGGACCCCACTTTCTCCATTTTTCATAAACCCTAGGGTTAGAAGCCTTAGCCGCCACTTATTGATTTTAATGGCCAGAATCTTCTAATTTTTCTCTTCTATTATCTCCAAATCCATACGTTTTCAAGCTTCGAGTTCAACATGGAAGTTGTAGAGCTAATCGAGCTCTAGAAGATCAATGGTGGAGATTTGAAATAGAGGCTCAACGTGGCGGCAATTCGAGTTTAAACGCACGACCTTCATCCTCATTTTTCTGGCCAATGGCAGCAATTTGGTGGTCCGGTCGGAGGCCAGTGGGAGAGCTCGCATAGGCGCTTCGTTTAGCACTCTCCGATCGTGTTCTAGTTCGTCATGAAGGAGCGATGGTCGAAAATAGTGTGTGTGCGATGGGTTTCATTCGTGACTTTCACCTGGGGAAGGAGAATCTTAAGCATGCGGCTAGATTTCATTCCAAGGAAAGAACATGCAGCTGTGATTGTTTAAGGTTAATTAATTTATTTATGATTGTAATTAAATTAAGTTAATTATATTATATAAAGTCAAATGTTTATATATGTGTAACTTCTTCATACGAGGTCCAAATTAAACGAAATGAATTGCGTTAAGTTTGTATTCGCGAGAACTACGCGATAGATCTAGATTGGGATTTATTTGAGTTAGTGAAAATTTTGGTTAAATTAAACGCTCGTTTAATATTAATCGAAATAAATCGCTATCGCGACGACTGCAAGCAAAGTGAGTAAAACTCTCTCTGTCTCGCTTATATTTTTATATAAGTGAAGATAAATTTATTTATGATGATTGACGCTTGTTTGGATGATATATGAGATTATATATATATATATATATATATATATATATATTAGTTGGTTTGGATATATTCCCACATATTTTAGCGAATAAGACCCTATACGTTCTCGTATATGAGCGGATGAACCTTTATACGAGCATCTGCCTCGAAGCAGACATTGTACATATTTTCTTAAATGTATATTTGTTGCAGGTTATGGGTTGGAGGGATCCAACTGGATTCCTCACCATTGTTGATTTTTATTTACATATATCGTTATATATGTTGTTATCATATGATATATAATGTTTAGATGCCATGATTGATATGATTGATGTGAATTCCCTTATTTAGTACTTTTGCAGAATTGGGCCATATTTTGAAAATTAAAAATATTAAAATGATGATTTCAATTTAAAAAGGATTTCAAAATGATTTTGAAAAAATATATGTTTTTAATAATTTTGAATTATTAAAGAAATGGATTTATATTAGATAAATAAAAAGTCATAGTTTTTATGTTATAAAAATTATGGTTTTGTGAGATATACTCAAGTATGATTTTTGAAATATGGAGATAACTGTTCTGTAAAATAAGTTAAATTAGGATTTTTGAACTTATTATAAATGGTTTATATATATAAGATTTATAAACTTGATATTTTATAAATAAAACTAATAGAATTATAAATGTGTTTTAGAAATATTAGAAATGGAATTGTAATCAAATTTGTATATGGATTGCAATTGAAATTTAGAAATGAATTAATAATGGATTTTATAAACAATAAGATTTGAAAAGAATGAATTTATAAATAAGAGATCTATTAAATTAACTTATAATTGGATTTTGATATATAAATGAGATATAAATGTAATTTCTTTGTAAAGGAATTTTGTATATGGAAGTTTATAAAATATAACATTATTTTATAAATCTGAAATCAATTTAATTTGATAAGTTAAATATGAATGTTTATTAAAGGAATTGTATTCACGATTTTGGACAGTGAATAATCCCTTAAATTAAATGTGTAGAAGTAATGAATTGGTAAAGGAATTATATTCATGATTTTGGACAGTGAATAATCCTTTAAATTAAATGTGTAGAAGTGATGGATTGGTAAGAGAATTATATTCACGATTTTGGACAGTGAATAATCCTTTAAATTAAATGAATGTTTTGCAAAGTGATATAATAAAAGGGAATTTAAATGGTTTGTAAATTTACTTATTATAATAAGTATATGAAAATGTTTTCCAAATATCCAATAAGTGAAACGGTTTTGAATATTATCTTTCTAAAGATATTTTGAAGTGAATGATTTGGAAAGTGACTTAATTAATAAACGATTAATGAAATTAGGCCCAATGACTACTTATGTGCTAGATCTTGTTTGTTGCTTTGATAGTTAAATAACCGACTGTCAAATTTGGCCATTATAATTTCTCTACTTGATATAGAAACAAATTAGTCGTACACTTAGTATGTAACTGACTGTATAGGCTTGGTTATCATTTATGTTGAGAATGTTTTTTCGTGTAATGCGGAGGGATTACTCTAATCTATCGAGCTTCCTTTTTAGCCGAAGTATAGCAAGTTGAAAGTTGAAAACGTGATAAGTTTATGAGACTTGGTTTCTGTACGAGGTTGAGAAACGCTTTTGCGTTGTTGGTGCGAAGAGACCGAGATCAGATTTATCTGAAAACCACTATGGACCAATATATATGCAACGATTGTGCAAGTTGGTCGATGATATTGATATTTAGGATTTTCATAATGAAGGTCTGTTTGTTGTTCGTTTGAGGTTAAAATGCCAATATAGATATAGTAGCAGTAGTCTCTTCGTTATGAAATATCCAATGCAAGGACTATTCGCTACTAATCCTAGGGATTTTCCGATATGATGTCGTTGGAAAGTGCCTTCGGTTTGTTCTATTCTTGGACAACTTGTATGGACGAGTGTTTGACATTGCATTTCTAAGATTATGTACATTGGTTTTTACAGACGTACATCATATGGTGGAAGAGAAACAACTTCTCTTAGTTTAACACCCTCCTTGAGACGTACGAGCTCAAAGTTTGTATTTTTATGGAAGGCAATCATTAGTCAACGAGGATGGAAATATGGCATTCAAAGGTGATGTGATATGTGATATGTGAAAGGTAATTGATACCTCTTTTGGCCTCACTCCCCGGAAAATGATTGAAACAGGGATAGAAGTAGTAAGGCTAAGTGAGTCGCTCCCATCAGGAAATGTCATCACTCTTTTATATTTATCTTTACACGCTATGACGTCATGTATCTGATTATAGTTGATGTGTGCTCATGACCACGGATAAAGGTCGGTAACGACCGGAGTGATGACATATTCTGTACTATCCAGGGATGCATAGGCTGGTCTTGTGTTAGTTTAGGCGGGAAGTATCTGCTCCCTAGGTACATCCCTCTAGAGATGTACTGAGTTTAGTTCGGGAATGTAGTCCCTTCATCTAGTCATTTGTATGGAAATCCAAAATCCGATATGTGCCTGCCATTTTCTATTGTCGAAAGCCTTGTATTACAAGGTGTATGCTAGAATTTAATAATGTGAAAATTTCAGCTATGTTAATATTATTTGTATAATATACAGTATTATAATATATATGAGAATTTGATATGAAATGTTTTGGTTATTGTAAGGTAAAAAGCCTTGTCGGTATTTATTTGTGATGCGGTCTTACGAGATACCTTTTTTGACAAATGGAAAGCTTTGATAACTTTATAGATTCAATTAAGGTGTGTTTTTCTCACACTGGTTTACCAAACTAATCCAGGCATTTTTCCCTTTCAATGCTTGGGTCAGACCGAGTATATTTATAGGTTTAGATTTGGTGCTTTAGAGATTCAGCAGGAGAGCTAGAGATTTTCATGTCGTATACATATATCTGTTTATTTTTCTGATGCTTTGCATTATTATTGTTGTAAATTATCAGCATTTGTGAGGACAAGTTGTTATAACTGTCCGAGCTAATGATTATTTATTGTATACTATGATATTGATTTATGTATATTATAGTTTCTCTTTGTAAAGGTTATTGATCTATATCATATGTTATTCGGCTGCGATGTGAGATTCTGTATTGTTTTCGTTCTGCCTCTCTTCTTCTTCTCCTCCTCCTCCTCCTCTTCTTCTTCTCCTCTTCTTCTTTCTTCTCACCCTCTCTTTTATTTCTCATTATTATCTACAATCGGTGTGCTCTGGATCGACATGTGTGGCTTGGTGTCGAATTCAGTGGGTGCCAGATGCGGGTAGTCACGGCTGGTATCAGAGCTAGGTTTAGTATATTCCTAGGCTCTGATGTTTACTCAGTATAGTAGGGTTAGTAGCACCTTAGATTGAGTATGAGTGTATTATATATATGAGCGCGTATTTGTTAGTGAATATAAAAACATTTTATATTGTGTTGATTAAGCTATTGAGTGGCTTATGGGTTCCTATCATTGCGTCTAGCTACCGTTATCGATAGGGATCTCTAAACATTTGAACATGGAAATTGGTCACAATATTATTTTCAAACTTGGGTAAGTGAAATAGCTTTACCTCAATTATATTTTATATATAATTATATATATATTGATTATTGGTTGTTACTAAATGGTAATATTTAATTATTATCATTTGTTATTTGTTGTGTTTAATAAAAAGTTGTTTTTATTACGAATCTAAACAAAGATAAACAAAAAAATTGAAATGAACTTATATAAGCAAAGTGAGATAAGAGAAATTATATAAGTATGGATATATAAATGTAATTTATAAATAGAAGGATTTTAAAGAAATAAAAAGCATTGAATTCACTACCGTTGTTGGAAAATAATAAGGATGATGACGGCCGCATCATCAGTATCATTTTTGGGTTTCTATGTGATGGATTTGCTACCTTAGTAAATTGATAATTAAAGTTATTTTGTGGTAAATAAAATATTTGAATTTAAAATCCAAGTATGTTTTGATTTACAAGAGAAATAAGTTTTGAACTTATAATCGAAATTAGTAAAAATAAGAAAATTAAATTTCAAAATTTTAAGTGTGAAATTAAGATATGAAATTAAAATTTAACTCGGGTAAAATTAAATAAATTAAGTTAGTAAGATGAATTATAAGTATTGAAATCGAACTTAAGGTAAGTTAAATGAAATCGAATTTAAATTGGAATAAATTTGATAAATAACTAAATTGAATTGGATTTAGAATGAATAAGATAGATATTTTAAATGAATCAAACAAAAGTAAAAAAATAAACTTGAGTGGTAAGTGATTATATAACCATGATTTGAAATTATAAAGTGTGAATGGAAGTAGACTTAAGTAAATATTCATGAATCTAAAGTAAACAAGTTTGTATAACTTATAAAATTAAGAATAATGAGTTAAGACAATTTTTCTAGTTGTTAAATGTTAAGAAATGAAATCTGAATTTGAATTATAAGTCAGAATTTAAGTTAATAAATAAAATGAACTTTGAAAAGGAATTTAACTTAGGTAATATTGAATGAAGTTGAATTTGATATTCAAAATGAATTAATAAAGTGAATTAATAAAATGAGCTATAGAAATGAATATGAACTTGAGTTAAAAAATGAAATTCAACTTAATTATATAAGCGAATTGGATATAAGTTGAAATGTCGTTGGATAAAATTGGAAATAAACTTAAGGAAGTGAAAATGAATGTAAGTGTTTTATAAAACATTTAACAAACTTAAGTAAATTTAGTAATGGAATAAAGTAATTGTTAAGTGTTATTAGTATTAAAGAAAATACACTACGTGAAGAATCAATGTAAATGTAAATGAACATGATTGTTGACTAATGTGAATGATGAAAGTATACATTGAATGATTGTAAATAGAATTGAAACAAACCAAATAAATGGGAAAAAATTAATTTTTAGTTAATTGAATGTGAATTCATTAATGGTTAATTAAATTGAAAGTTAAATAATTGAATTCAAATTGAAAGTAAAGTGAATTGGAAAGTAAATATGTATTGATTCTAAAGTGAATGTAGCTAAGTAGAATTCAGTCTAACTTGAATATAATCGATTGTGATCAATGAATGTGAATAAATTGAAAAACAAATTAAGTGATTGTTGATAAAATTTGGAATGAATATTGATTTGGTTATGAATCGATTTGGTTGTAAATTTGTTGGATGGTTGTCGGTTGGATGTTAGTGTTTAGTGACTTCTCATGTGGCATGGTTTTATTTGTATGTATTATTATATAGCATATGTTATATAGGTTAATATTATTTTCTATATATGTGTTTCTCTTTTGTGTATTGAGTGTTTAGTAGGTGCGGATGGTGTTGCTTCGCATTTGGAGCTTGCTTTCGCGCTATATTAGCCGTATATGCTCGCTAATAATATATAAGGTACATATCTCGGATTACATACCGTACTTTTATATTTTTTCCCTACGGGATGCCTCATCCTCGAAGATGAGATGCATATTTGTGATATATATATATATATCTTTATATATTATGATTTTTTTGGGATCAAACCGCGCAAAGGAGACTCTCGCCAAAATTTTTGAAAATTTAAGGCGTTGGAAAATTTCCTAGAAAAATTTTGGAAAATTTTTGATAACAAAATTGTGATTTTTGAGTTATAGTTTGAAATGAGATTTGTTGGTTTTTGAAATGATGTTAGTGATTTATGGAATGGTATTAGTAAATAACTAAGTATGAACTTAGAAACTTAAGAAAAGTTTTTATAAAAGTGTAACTAATTGATTTTGTGAAAGGTAAACTCTTAAAAGAATTAATAATCTATTTCAACTAATTGGTTTTGGAAATTTAATGGAGTTGTGGCATCCTTCTTACTTAGTAATTTTGGGGACGAAATTCTTTTAAGAGGGAAAGAATGTAACAAACCATTTTTTCAGTCATTCGAATTTGGAATATTTAATTGATTTTAAATATTCAAAAGTAAAATTTATAAGTTAAATAACATATATTTCAAATATAGTGGCTTATTTGGATAATTAAATTGTTTAATTTAATATTTGAAATTGTATAAATAATTGAAATTTGAATTTAATAGGAATAAAAATGATTTCTAACGTTGTTTTAAATTCTATTTGAATTAGAATAGAGTTAGAAAACTTTTGAAATTGAATTAAAAGTTAATTTATAGAAATTAGAAAATTTAATATTTAATTAACATGTAAAAATAGCCATTTTTGACACTGTCTCAAATTTCGACAAAACCAGTTTCATTCGATCCCTAATAACGAGTTATTATAGGATTCCAAATTTTGTGTCAATCAAACTTATGGTTTGATCGTGCGAAGCTGAAATGCATAGAAATTTATTTAAGTAAATTTAAATAAAATAATTCAATTCGAAAACCTATCTTCAAAATATGATGGAATTGGCCTCTGATATATATTTCATTGCGTTCAGAATAGAGGTAAAGCAGTATAAATGCCTGGCGGCATGCTTCGTTTGGAGTTCGAAATATTTTCGGATGAATAGTATCACGAAATTTTATATAAAAGGACCTTACTTTCTCCATTTTTCACAAACCCTAGGGTTAGAAGCCCTAGCTGCCACTAATAGATTTCAATGGCTAGAATCTTCTGATCTTTCTCCTCTAATATCTCCAAATCCATACGTTTTCAATCTTCGAGTTTAACATGGAAGTTGTACAGCTAATCGATCTCTAGAAGATCAACGGTGGAGATTTGAAGTGGAGGCTCAACGTGGCGGCAATTCGAGTTTAAAGCACGACCTTCATCCGTGTTTTACTGGTCGATAGTGGTGATTTGGAGATGCGGTCGGAGGCTAGAGGGGGAGCTCACGTAGGCTCTTCGTTTGGCACTCTCCGATCGTGTTCTAGTTCGTCATGGAAGGAGTGATGGTCGAAGATAGCGTGCGTGCGATGGGTTTCATTTGCAACTTTCACTTAGGGAAAAAGAAGCTTAAGCGTGTAGCCAGATTTCATTCCAAGGAAAAAACATGCGGCTGAGATTGTTTAAGGTTAATTAATTTATTTATGATTGCAAATAAATTAACTTAATTATATTATATAAAATCGAATGTTTATATATGTGTAACTCCTTCATATGAAGTCCAAATTAAACGAAACGAATTGCATTGGGTTTGTATTGACGAGCACCATGCAATGAAGCTGATTGGGATTTATTTGAATTAGTGAAAATTTTGGTTAAAATTAAACGATCGTCTAATTTTAATCAAAATAAATCGCGATAGCGACGACTGAAAGCAAAGTGAGTAAAACTCATTTTCTCTGTCTTGCTTATATTTTTGTATAGATGAGAATAAATTGATTTATGATGACTGATGCTTGTTTGGATGATATATATATATATACATATATATATATATATATTAGTTGGTTTCGATATATTCCTGCATATTTTAGCGGATGAGACCATATACTTTCCCGTATATGAGCGGATGAACCATTGTACGCACGTATACCTCGAAACAGACATTGTACATATTTTCTCATATGTATATTTGTTGCAATTTACGGATTGGAGGGATGCAACTAGATTCCTCACTGTTGTTGATTTTTATTTACAGACATTGTTATATATGCTGTTATCATGTGATATATGATGTATGGATGCCATGATTGATATGATTGATGTGAATTCCCTTATTTAGTACTTTTGTAGCATTGGGCCATATTTTGGAAATTTGAAATACTTAAATGATGATTTCAATTTAGAAAGGATTTCAAAGTGATTTTGGAATAATATATGTTTTTAATAATTTTTGAATTATTAAAGAAATGGATTTATTTTAAATAAATAGATAGTCATAGTTTTTATGTTATAAAAATTATGGTTTTGTGAGATATACTCAAATATAGTTTTTGAAATATGGAGATAACTATTTTGTAAAATAAGTTAAATTGGGATTTTGAACTTACTATAAATGGTTTATATATATAAGATTTATAAAATTGATATTTTATAAATAAAACTAATGTAATTATAATAGTGTTTTATAAATATTAGAAATGGAATTGTAATCAAATTTGCATATGGATTGCAACTGAAATTTAGAAATGAATTTATAATGGATTTTATAAACAATAAGATTTGAAAAGAATGAATCTATAAATAAGAGACTTATAAGTAAATTAACTTATAATTCGATTTTGACATATAAATGAGATATAAATGTAATTTGTTAGTAAAGGAATTTTGTATATAGAAGTTTATAAAATATAAATGGAATTTATAAACATTGTTTTATAAATTTGAAATCAATTTAATTTGATAAGTTAAATATGAAAGTTTATTAAAGGAATTATATTCACGATTTTGGGCAGTGAATAATCCTTTAAATTAAATGTGTAGAAGTAATGAATTGGTAAAGGAATTATATTCATGATTTTGGATAGTTAATAATCCTTTAAATTAAATGTGTAGAAGTGATGAACTTGGTAAGAGAATTATATTCACGATTTTGGACAGTGAATAATCCTTTAAATTAAATGAATGTTTTGGAAAGTGATATTATAAAAGGGAATTTAAATGGTTTGAAAATAAAATGGTTTGTAAATTTACTTATTATTAAAATAAGTATATGAAAATGTTTTCCAAATATCCAATAAGTGAAATGGTTTTGAATATTATCTTTTTAAAGATATTTTGAAGTGTATTATTTATAAAGTGATTTAATTAATAAATGATTAATGAAATTAGGCCCAGTGACTACTTATGTGCTAGATATTGTTTGTTGCTTTGATAGTTAAATAACCGACTATCAAATTTGGCCATTTTAGTTTCTCGACTTGACGTAGAAACTAATTAGTCATACACTTAGTATGTAACTGACTGTATAGGCTTAATTATCATTTGTGTTGAGAATGTTCTTTTGTGCAGTGGGGAGTGATTACTCCGATCTATCGAGGTTCCTTCTTGGTCGAAGGATAGCAAGTTAAAAGTTGGAAATGTGAATACGAGACTTAGTTTCTATATAAGGTTGAGTAACGCTTTTTCATTGTTGGTGCGAAGAGACCGGGATCAGATTTATGTGAAAACCACTTCGGATCAACATATATGCGACAATTGTGCAGGTTGGTCGATTATATTAATATTTAGGATTTTCATAGTGAAGGACTACTTGTTGATCGTTTGGGGTTAAAATATCAATATGCATATAGTAGCAATAGTCTCTTCGTTATGAAATATCCAATGCAAGGACTATTCGTTACTAATCCTAGGGATTTCTCCACAGGATGTGGTTGGAAAGTGCCTCTGGTTTGTTCTGTTCTTGGACAGCTTGTATGGACGAGTGTCTGACATTGCATTTCTAAGATTACGTACATTGGATTTTACAAACGAACATCATGTAGTGGTGGAGAAGGCAACTTCTCTTAGCTTAACACCCTCCTTGAGATGTATGAGCTTAAGGATTTTATTTTTGTAGAAGGCAATTAGTAGTCAATGGAAATGACAATATGGCATTCAAAGATGATGTGATATGTGAAAGGTAATCGATACCTCTTTTGGCCTCACTCTCCGAAAAATGACTGAAACAAGGATAGAAGCAGCAAAGCTAAGTGGGTCGCTTCCATCAGAAGATGTCATCACTCTCCTAGATTTATCTTTAAATGTTATGACGTCGTGTATTTGATTATTATTGATGTATGCTCGTAGCCACAGATAAAGTTCAGTAACAACCGAAGTGATGACATATTCGATACTATCCAGGGATGGGTAGGCCCATCTTGTGTTGGTTTAGGCGGGCAGTATCTGCTCCTTTGGTACATCTCTCTACAGGTATACTGAGTTTGGTTTGAAAAGGTAGTCCTTTCACCTAGTCATTTGTATGGAAATCCAATACGTGCCTGCTATTTTCTATTGTAGAAAGTCTTGTATTAAAAGATATATGTTGGAATTTAATAATGCAACAGCTTCAGCTATTTTAATATTATCTGTATAATAGACACTATTAAGAGAATTTGATATGAAATGTTTTAGTTATCGTAAGGTAAAAACCTTGTCAGTATTTATTTAGGACGCGACCTTACGAGATACCTTTTGTTTTGATAAACGGAAAGTTTCGATAACTTTATAAATTCAGTCTAGGTGTGTTTTTCTTATGCTGGTTTACCAGACTGATCTGGCGTTCTTCCCTTTCAATGCTCAGGTCAGACCAAGTATATATACAGGTTCAGATTTGGTGCTTTTGGAGCTTCAGTAGGCGATTTGGAGATCTTCATGTCATGTATACGTATCTATTTATTTTTCCACTGCTTTGCATTGTTGTTGTTGTAAATTATCGATATTTGTGAGGATAGGTTATTATAACTGTCCGAGCTAATGATTATTTATTATATATTCTGATATTGATTTATGTATATTATAGTTACTCTTTGTAAAGATTATTGATCTATATCATATATTATTCTATTGCGATGTGAGGTTCTGTATTGTTTTGGTTCTACCTCTCTCTTATTCTTCTCTTCTTCTTTCTTCTCTCTTTCTTCTCACCCTCTCTTTTCTTTCTCATGATTATCTGCAATCGGTGCGCTCTGGATCGATAGTGTGGTTTGATGTCGGATTCAAAGGGTGCCGAGTGCGGGTCGTCACACAGGTGGTTGATGGAAGTGGCGATGTTTCAAATCATGGAACAAGGAAGAAGAAAGGAGGAGAGAGGAGGGTTCAGTGATGGGTTCTTTGTGCATATGTGCGGGTGTATTTTGATTTGGGAGAAGACTATTTGGAGAGGGTAATTTAATTTTTTTTAATGTAATAAAGTTATTTAATGAATATTTTAATCTCAATAACTAAAAAATGAATATCTCTCATACGAGGTTTAATCAAGACGCGATCTTTTACGTTGTGTTTATAATGGTATATTATCTGCATGTTGGAACCGATTTCATTAAGTTTGAATCAAGTGGGTTTTGAGCTAAAATCTAACACCATTCAATTTTAAATATACCCAAACAGCCTAAGCATCCATGGGAATTTCGATGAGTTATCTCACATCTGAATGATTACTATATGATATATAGTAGATATAAATAATTATTTCTGAGTTTGGATGATTTATTTGGTTTGGTTGAATTTCCACTTTGAAAAGCAAAGATATTTAAAATGAAATACAGGGAATTTAGTAGAGAAATCTGGATATCTCATAGTTGTTATTTTTAAATTCCAGTTATATATTTGTTGATTTTAGACCAATTATATACTTCTATTATAAATTGTTGAATGTCAAAATTAGATGGTTTACTCATATTGGATGCGACATTGATAGCATTGGTCAAGTGTTATGGCAGCTATTGGCTTCGTTATAGTATTTTGAAATACTATTAATTATTGTTTTGATTTGGAAATGGTTTTGATTTGGAAATGGTTTTGATTTGGAAATGGTTTTGATTCGGGAAGTTATTTCAAATCTAACTTTTGGATTTTCCGTAATATTTTGTTTTGAAAAGATAGTTTTTGTACTTTTCTATTTTGCTCTAACCATTTTGTAAATATTTAAAAGTATTTTGGAAAATATTGATTTTTGTAGAAAAGTTATTACATTAATAAATAATTATTTTAAAAAAAATAAAGGGATTTATTTGTTATATTTAAGTGATTCTATTTTAAAAATGGATAGAAATATTTTGGAATAAATATTTATAAAACGTTTTATATAAATTATTGAATAAAAAGAATATTTTTATAAATGGTGTTTTTATAATAAAAAGAAAGTTTATAGATGGTGTTTTATAATAAAAGAATAGTTTCATATAAATAATATTTTTGAAAAGGGAAATGATACAAATATGACAACTTAGAAAATAATCGCATTTGCGGATTTATAATGATATATGGAGTGATCATTTTATGGAAAGTATATGAGTTTTATGTAAAAGAGTTTGGTAAATAGAAATTAGATTTATAAATGAAGTTTTATATAAAAGGAGTTTTATAAATGAACTTAGAGTTTTATAAAAAGAGTTATAAATAAATTTGGAGATTTATAAAAGGAGCTTTATATATAATATATTTTCATAGAAGGAGTTTGTAAATATAAAAGAGCTGTACAAATAGAAGAAATTTTATAAAAGGGATTTATAAAATAATTTGTATTAAAAGAATGAGATTTGATTTCCATAAATGATCATATTATGATATGGTGGTATGGATAGTATTCTTTTCTTATACCAAATTTCGAGGTATGAAAACTCATCTCTATCTTGAGAATTAAGAATGTATGTAGAGGCAATAATAGTACACTAGATTGTCTGATTTCATTATTAATCAAGAGATGGTATTGTTTGAAATCGGGAAGTGGTGTTAAGTATATTTGACCTAATTCTATACGATCCTTTCACTTACACCAAAAGTGTTTTCGGTTATTGTTATCAATGTTTTAAATGACATTTGTTTTTATCCCAAATAATTTAGAAATAAAATCTTTCGTAATATTGTGAATATCTTATACCATTGAGATAAGTATATAGATACATTTCCAAAATATTGGAAATGTAGTGTTTTGTTAATATACTTATACCTTTGATATAAGTATATAGTAAAGTCTTCTGAGTTTTGAAAGTGAAATGTTTTGTGAGTGTACTTATACAGTTGGGATATGTATATCAATATTTTTCAAGTATTGAAAAGAGTAAAGAAAGGTTTGCGAATATATCTCTGTAAAAGTATTTTAATACAAATATTTACAAAGTGGTTTTAATTAATAATGGGATTAAGCAAAGAGGCTTAATGGTTGCTTATGTGCTTAACCATGCTTGATTTCCATGTGAAATTAAATCTCTGATTGGATTGTTTGTTTATTTGATAGTTAAATAACCGACTATCAAATGCTGTCTAGCTTTTAAAACTATTGTTATCGGTCCGGAGAGACGGTGATCGAATATGTTATTTGAAAACTACTTTGAACCGGTATAACCATTCAAATTGAAGACATCATGGAGATGATGGAATCGAAGATAGAGCTCTTTGAAGTGCAAGGGCTAGTTGCTACTAATCCTGAGGGTGATTTCAAAAAGGATTTAGTAGAAGTACTGCCTTTGGTTTGTTCATATTCTGAACAACTTGTATGGATGAATGCTTGCATTGTATTGTTATCTAAAGGGAAGTGCTAGCATTCCAAGTAGGATTACTATATAAGAGGTAAAACGTAGCCTCGGACCTCACAATAGGTAGTGACTAAAGCAGGGATGTGCCGAAGGGCTAAGTGGGTTGCTCTCATTATTGTATGATCATCACTTGTATCTAGATCGACATTTTTTGATTGTGTATGCTTGTGGCCATGGAAACAGTTTGTTAAGTTGATAACCGGGGGGTGATCATATTCGGTACTACCGAGGAAGGAGTATGCCGATCTTGAGTAACAGAGGTGTAAATTGATGCAGCCTCGGTACATTTTCACTAGAGGTGTACTGTACAGAAGGTAGATCCTTACCTTGTCATGTATGGAATCCATTCTCCAATACATGCCTTCGAACTTGATTATATACTATGTATGATGGAATATAATTAATGCAACTATTTCGGTTATAATTCAATACACTAATCATATACTACGTATGCTATGTATGCTTGAAGGTAACCATTTAGATCCTGAGAAGCGATATGTCTTGGGAATTTTCCTCAACTCAGGTGCATACCAATGCTTTCTAATGAATATTCCTTATTAATTGGCCTGAGATTGGTTGAAAGCCCTTGTTGTTTCCTTTCATTAATTCCCAAGGCCAAGCAATGATTTTCTAGCATGGCGCTTGGTAATTCAAAAGAATTTGACCTAGGTTATTATCCCGTTGACAAATAGGAACCAATTGTGACGCCCCACCTCTATACCCACGCTAGCCAAGAACAATACGGTGTAGTGCTGTCAA
Organism: Allium cepa; assembly: GCA_030765085.1. Taxonomy (NCBI): domain Eukaryota; kingdom Viridiplantae; phylum Streptophyta; class Magnoliopsida; order Asparagales; family Amaryllidaceae; genus Allium; species Allium cepa. The sequence goes on along the minus strand of CM060934.1, from coordinate 536,903,644 downwards.
CTAGCGCGGAGAATAAGGCTGTTGAGGAGCGGCCATCGGTAGTTAGGCCTTACACTAGTATTGGTTATCTCGATAGGAGTGGTATATATATAAATATTCTTTCATTTTTCATCTCTGAATTATTTTCTCCCATCGACATACCCCAATTCCAGTATAAAACGAACTACGATGGTTCGTAATAGTTTAGGACAAAATATAAAATAATAACACAGATAAATATAAATGCGGAACATAGTTAAAACAAAAGTCTCATATATATATATATATATATATATATATATATATATATATATCTGATGTCGGTTACAATACATTTGACACAATACATATGATACAACTACAACAGTCGATTCAGAAAGTTATATATACAAGTACATTATCGACTAATATACATGAATACATATCAACCTAGACTATGACACGACAACTCCAAAAGATATGAAAAGTCTTCATAGCTCAAGCAGCAACCCAAAGCTAAAAATCTACAACCTGTAAATACTCGGTCTGACCCGAGTATTAGATTCAAAAGAAAATAATACTCGGGTCGGTCTAATTCAAACTCAGTTATTAGTGCACAGAAGCAATAATAATTAAATAATGAATAGACGACAGTCACAATAAATCTCGTTTATCCGATCCTTAAATAAGAAATCGGATAACGATAAATATAACACGTAGCAGTGTTAATCAACAAATCAGCAAATTAAACCAAATCAGAATATTGAATTGAATAAACAAAACAGTTCATACCATTGAAATATCAATTAAAATATTAAGTCGAGTAGGGCTGCAGTACACGCACGCGTGCACTGCCTCGCCACTACAGCATATGGAATATGCAAAAGATCAACAAATCAAAACAAGATAGAATATCATAAAATCAATACCGTGTGGTTGCAGTTCACGCTTGCATGCACTGCCTTGCCACTACCGTGATAATGTACCCAAAAACTCAATTCCGTGTGGCTGCAGTTCACGCTTGCGTGCACTGCCTTGCCACTACAGTAATGATGTACACAACCGGGCACAAGGTCAAACCCGAACTATTAGCTGGATTTAACTCAAGTAAATTCGAAAACCAATAAAATGCAAAGGTCAAGTCGCAGATATCACGACTCAACATAACTGCAAGTATTCAAGTTCAAAATGGACCAGAGAAAGTCTAGATATAAAGCAACAGCAAACTAACTACTCAAAAATCCTCAAATTCAACAAGACAGTAAGCATCAGTGCACAAAGGCAACGACACGTACGTATACATGAACCAGCAGAAGCAATTGAAGTGCAACAGTGGAACAACAAGGCACAAAGGCTACAAGTATGACTTGAACCAAGCAAGGCTACAGAGCTCGAGCTTATGCAAAGTCAACATCACAGCATAAATTCAAGAAGGCACCAAACCACAAACAAAAATGCAAAAGTGTGCAAGTAAAGACAAAGGTGAAACTTGGACTGGAAAAAATGCAAATTAACTCCATCAAGTATAAAACATATAAACTACAAATGCACAAACATGTGTAGACTCAACTGGATCAATGTACCAGTAAAACAACCACCAAGCTAAATGCAACTCAAGTGAAGATAGTGGTAACCACAGACAGGTCAGACCAACTACAAAGACAAGTAGTGAACCCAGAAAAAAGTCAAGTAGTGCAGATAAGATTATCATGCTACAACCACAAGTAATATACGCTCACCCAAAAACATGTGTGGGTATACACATGTATGGTAAGACACAAGGATCAGTGATGTAACTGGAAAAATGCAGAGACCAGAGAAATGCAGATGAAGATCAGTAGTGTACAACAAAATGAAACAGTGGACAGAACTGCCTCAGCAAGCAAGACAGTAAAACATAGCTCAATGCAACACAGAGGCAACAAAGGTTTGATAACAGATACAAATGGTAAATTTGAACATGACTGCAAATGAACATCAGCCTCAACATGTATGTCCGAAAGGTTAAACAATATGAAGTGCACAACATTGCAATAACATACTACATAAATGTATGTATACACACCAGCAATGAAGAGCAATGGATGCAGACCAACCAAAGTGATACGTGGTACCAGTAACATGAAAATGAGAACAAGCATACATGATGACTACAAGATTGCAATTTTAGCCAATCCACCAATTTATACATACACACATACATATGTATTTATATATATATATATATATATATATGCACAAATAACCAAAGTAAACAGAGATGATATCGTAAAGAACTAGTGCAATGCAAGACCAAGTCTTAACCCAAAAACGGTGACAGGCCAAAGCAATACAATTCATTGTTCTAAAATTTTCAAGCGGCCAAATAAAGAAATTGGCAATTTCAAATAAATGATCAGACGAAGTCGTATATATTATACGAACAAAAATAAAGGGTTTTGAACCCTATAAAAACAGAAACCTCATCGGCAAGCAGTTCCAAATTACAAACTCAAAGCCAAAGTCACAAATAATATGCAGTTCAAAATCACAATCGAAGCCATTCAAATCAAGATTATCACTGTCCACAAGTATAAGTGCAACATCAACACGGCAGTGAGACAGAGTTGTGCACGTTTCTAAACTATGATGCAACTGTTTCAACTCAAGATAATGTCATATACGAAATAATTTCACAAAAACCACTTTTATCAATTCCAATTGCCAAATTGAAGTCACCAGAGTTTTAAATCAAGCAAGCCAGTGGCTCGCATCAACTACTACACAAAATCAAGTGGCCAAAGTCGAACGTGGATCAGGTATTCCAAAAACGAGCGAATTGAAAACATCAGAGAAAGCATCGACATCGAACCACGATTTAACAGCCGAAAACTCAAGTGACCAAAGTCATGTTAAACAGCAACAAAATTATACGAAGAAAAGAAACAGAAGAAGCATGAAGTTCGAATTAGATGTGAGTGACAAGTATCACTCACCTTGTCGACGAATTTAGGAGAAGCCGAGCACGAGATCATCGATCGATGCAGCCACGAGCAAGATGAAGGGGTCGTTGAAGTTGGCGCTTCGAGTTCCAGAAGTGATCGATCGAAGAAGCCCCTAGTTTTGGAGACGAACGGAGAAGAGGGACGAACGAGAAATGAAAAGGGTGCCGCCATTAATTTTCATTTGATGGTTTTAGGTTTTTAACGAAAACAATAAAGGGGGCCAGTTATTTGTATTGAAAATTATCACGGCCCAATTAAAAAAACATGGACCACTATTTAATTTTCAAAGCCCACAATTCTTTTTAACAATTTTTAAAAGAATTTTAACTCAATTTTAAAAATCAAAACTTCAATTAGCAATAAGCAACAATATTAATCGTTTAATGTCGATTATCAATTGATGCGAAATACCGGGTTGTTACAGACTCCCCTCCTTAAAGAAATTGTGTCCTCGCAATCATAAGGAATAAATGGACAAAAGGTAACAACCATAAGAGCATATCATCACAAGATGGAGAAATTTGAAATAGGAAGTTCACCATAAAGAGCATGAAAGAGTAAACTTGAACGTGTTTGCTCGATGAATTCTCTGGATTCCAAAGTAAAATCCATAGGATTTGAGAACCACTGAGCTTTCACGAGAAAAACATCTTTATTTCGAGGGTGCTGAACCTCCGAAGCAATGATGTAAATAGAAGGTTGCTCAAGAATAAGGATCGGAAACCCCAAAGGCATTTCCGTAATTGGAAGACGTGGAAAACGTCATGAATAGCAGAAAATTGAGCCGGTACACTGGCGTAATACAATATAAACGCCAAAGAAATCTTTTAATTTCATAAAAGAAATTCAAAAATTCTCTACAAAATTTAATTATTAAATAGATAGTCAGAATACAGAAATCACGAAACAGCAATATCTAATCATCGATACGATAATTAGGAGACAGCAAAATCTAATTATCAACAAAGATAATTAGAAAACAAAAATCGCAAACATCTAACTATCAAAAACGATAATCAGGAATTACCACAATGGTAATCAAATTTCAAATCAGCAAATATTCAATTATCAAAACGATAATCAAATCTTAAATCACAAATATTTAATTATCACAAACGATAATTAAATCTCAAATATCTAATTATCACAAGCGATAATCAGAAACGATAAATATCTGATTATCAAAAACGATAATCAGAAATCACAAATCAACGAATATTTAATTATCACAATTGATAATTAAATCTTAAATCGCAAATATTTAATTATCACAAACGATAATCAAATCACAAATATCTAATTATCACAAACGATATTTAGAAACGATAAATATCTGATTATCAAAAAACGATAAATCAGAAATCACCAACATCCGATTATCAAAAATGATAATCAGAAATCATAAATTTTTCAATTAACGAGTCCGGAATTAACCGAAATAGCAAACGCACATGAACCATAACCACGAGTTTTACTAAATCGTTTAATTCACTTCATCGTTTCCTTGAAAGTGCAAAATTGTGTATTTTAAAAATAACATTTCACATTCTCAAACGGACAAGTCTGGAATTAAGCGAATCAGTAAAAGAAAGGGATCATAGTCCTTGATTTTTCTAAAACGTTTAAATCGCTTCCTCATTCTTTTGAAAGTGTAAACTGTAAAACTTCTGAAAACAATTTTCATTTATTTTATAAAAATAATAATTTACATTCTCAAACGAACAAGTCCGGAATTAAGCGAGTCAGCAAAAGAAAGGGGTCATAGTCCTCGATTTTACTGAAACGTTTAATTCGCTTCCTCATTCTTTTGAAAGCGCAAATCGTAAAAAATTTGAAAACAAATTTGATTTATATTTTGAAACAATTTTTAAAACACGTGATTAAAGCAGCAACATCCGTAGCAACTTCGTCAAGGAAATTGCACTTCCCAAAATACCGTAAAAACGGAAAACAAAATAAGCATCGCGGGATAACCGTTTGAAAATCCATTTTAAAATAGACGGTTACTGAAGTTAATACGTCAAAATCTCATCAAAATAATTGGCATCAAAATATAATACCAATGAATTTTCATTCATCAAAAATGTCACAAGAATCTTTTCAAAGATAGAAAGGGATATCATACCCTAAACTTGTATTCATAACAAGTCAATGACACAAGAATTCACCAATGCACAAAAATTGATAAAACTTATCAATAGAAATCACGAAAATTGGTGAAGCACAAGTTCCAGAAGACTACACAAGAAATCCAGAAATCACAAAATGAGAGTATGAAAACTCAAATGGGAGTATGTAAACTCAAATGGGAGTATGAAAACTCACCTACACGTGAGCATGAAAACTCACCAACACGTGTAACGCACGTGTGATGTTTCAACATCACAAAAGCGGGGTCTAGTCTCCCTCGCAGACAAAAAGAAAGTATGTGTGAGTGGAATCACACAAATGGTATCTAGGCTAACCAAACAGCAAAAAGGTATGTGTGAATGAAATCACACAAATGGTATCTAGGCTAACCAAAAAGCAAAAAGGTATGTGTGAATGAAATCACACAAATGGTGTCTAGCCTAACCAGAAAGCAAAAAAGATATGTGTGAATGAAATCACACAAATGGTGTCTAGACTGACCAAAAAGCTAAAAGATATGTGTGAATGAAATCACACAAGTGGTCTCTAGCCTGACCAGAAAGCAAAAAGATATGTGTGAATGAAATCACACAAATGGTGTCTAGGCTAACCAAAAAGCAAAAAGGTATGTGTGAACGAAATCACACAAGTGGTGTCTAGCATAACCAGAAAGCAAAAGGATATGTGTGAATGAAATCGCACAAATGGTGTCTAGGCTAACCAAAAAGAAAAAAGGTATGTGTGAACGAAATCACACAAGTGGTGTCTAGCCTAACCAGAAAGCAAAGAAAGAGACATCAAACAATTGCTAGTCTAAATCACAAAGATGATCGTCATGATCATCCAGAGATCAATCAATATCACAAGAATCTTCTCAAAGATCCAAATGGGGCATCATACTCGAAACTTGTACTCATAACAAGTCAATGACATAAATTCCAGAAATCAACACAAGAAATCCAGAAATCATAAAAAGGGAAAGAGGCCTATCATGACGGTCCGAAGACCATGGGGAGCTACCCCATATGGATGAGTCTGAATCACCCGAATGAGGTCAAGGCTAACCAAAAAGCAAAAAGGTATGTGTGAATGAAATCACACAAGTGGTGTCTAGCCTAACCTCGCAAACAAAAAGGTATGTGTGAATGAAATCGCACAAATGGTGTCTAGGCTAACCAAAAAGCAAAAAGGTATGTGTGAGTGAAATCATACAAGTGGTGTCTAGCCTAACCTTGCAATGAAAGAGACATCGCACAATTGCTAGTCTAATTCATAAAGTGATCGTCAAGATCAACGAGAAGTGTCAATTACACTAAGCTAGTAAATATAAAAGTTTAGCTTCATGTCCGATAACCACTTGTTTAACTTAAATATTTACGAACAAACTGTAAATCTTCACTAGAAAATTGTCACAAGAGATTCAATCGAATAAGTCCAAGAATTAACCGGCGAAGTAAACGCAAGCGTTATATACCACTCGTTTTACTAAGTCGTTTAATTAGATTTCTCATACGAGTGAGGTAAAGGTTAGTATATACTAGTAGATTGGAAAACGGTTTAGGAAAAGAGTTTTGTAGTAAAATAGTTTTGAAATCGTTTGGAGAAAAGGGTTTTGATATTTACTACTAGTATAGAAAACCTTTATATTTTTAAAGTGACAAATCACAAAAATGATTGTAGGAACAATCAATCACAAGAATTCACATACAAAGATGTGAATAGAATCCAAACAATTCGATTCTAAATCCATCAAAGTAGGAATATCCAAAAATTCCAGAAATAGAAGTTACCAAAGTCGACAAAGAAGATAACAACTAATCGGAAAAGAAGAATCGATTAACAATTGGAAAAACAAAGCAGAATGAGCATAAATGCATAAATGACTTCAACAAAAATAAAAATCAAGTCAATGTCGAAGTCAACAATTAATGGCCACATTCAAACAAAATCAACGTCGGCTAAATCAATTCAAAGCCGAAAACACAATAATAAAATCCTCATCATCAAAAATCCAACTTGAGTTCGTAAAGCAAACGGAGGCCGAAGCCAAAATACTTTCACAAAATCAAAATCAAAGGCACATGAATAAACGTTAGGAATTCATACCTAACAATCAAAGATAATCATATGCAAAGATGAGAGATAAAATATCGACAAATAGTTGTAACATATGTTCCATCTAAGTTATGTTTTATATTTGTTCTAAACCCCAGGCTCTGATACCAAGCTGTGACGCCCCACCTCTATACCTACGCTAGCCAAGAACACTACGGTGTAGTGCTGTCAACTAGCGTGGAGAATAAGGCTGTTGAGGAGCGGCCATCAGTAGTTAGGCCTTACACTAGTATTGGTTATCTCGATAGGAGTGGTATATATATAAATATTCTTTCATTTTTCATCTCTGAATTATTTTCTCCCATCGACATACCCCAATTCCAGTATAAAACGAACTACGATGGTTCGTAATAGTTTAGGACAAAATATAAAATAATAACACAGATAAATATAAATGCGGAACACAGTTAAAACAAAAGTTTCATATATATATATATATATATATATATATATATATATATATATATATCTATCTGATGTCAGTTACAATACATTTGACACAATACATATGATACAACTACAACAGTCGATTCAGGAAGCTATATATACAAGTACATTATCGACTAATATACATGAATACATATCAACCTAGACTATGACACGACAACTCCAAAAGATATGAAAAGTCTTCATAGCTCAAGCAGCAACCCAAAGTTAAAAATCTACAACCTGTAAATACTCGGTCTGACCCGAGTATTAGATTCAAAAGAAAATAATACTCGGGTCAGTCTAATTCAAACTCAGTTATGAGTGCACAGAAGCAATAATAATTAAATAATGAATAGTCGACAGTCACAATAAATCTCGTTTATCCGATCCTTAAATAAGAAATCGGATAACAATAAATATAACACGTAGCAGTGTTAATCAACAAATCAGCAAATTAAACCAAATCAGAATATTGAATTGAATAAACAAAACAGTTCATACTATTGAAATATCAATTAAAATATTAAGTCGAGTAGGGCTGCAGTACACGCACGCATGCACTGCCTCTCCACTACAGCATATGGAATATGCAAAAGATCAATAAATCAAAACAAGATAGAATATCATAAAATCAATACCGTGTGGCTGCAGTTCACGCTTGCGTGCACTGCCTTGCCACTACCGTGATAATGTACCCAAAAACTCAATTTCGTGTGGGTGCAGTTCACGCTTGCGTGCACTGCCTTGCCACTACAGTAATGATGTACACAACCGGGCACAAGGTCAAACCCGAACTATTAGCTGGATTTAACTCAAGTAAATTCAAAAACCAATAAAATGCAAAGGTCAAGTCGCAGATATCATGACTCAACATAACTGCAAGTATTCAAGTTCAAAATGGACCAGAGAAAGTCTAGATATAAAGCAACAGCAAACTCAAAACAACTCAAAAATCCTCAAATTCAACAAGACAGTAAGCATCAGTGCACAAAGGCAATGACACGTACGTATACATGAACCAGCAGAAGCAATTGAAGTGCAACAGTGGAACAACAAGGCACAAAGGCTACAAGTATGACTTGAACCAAGCAAGGCTACAGAGCTCGAGCTTATGCAAAGTCAACATCACAGCATAAATTCAAGAAGGCACCAAACCACAAACAAAAATGCAAAAGTGTGCAAGTAAAGACAAAGGTGAAACTTGGACTGAAAAAAATGCAAATTAACTCCATCAAGTACAAAACATATAAACTACAAATGCACAAACATGTGTAGACTCAACTGGATCAATGTACCAGTAAAACAACCACCGAGCTAAATGCAACTCAAGTGAAGATAGTGGTAACCACAGACAGGTCAGACCAACTACAAAGACAAGTAGTGAACCCAGACAAAAGTCAAGTAGTGCAGATAAGATTATCATGCTACAACTACAAGTAATATACGCTCACCCAAAAACATGTGTGGGTATACACATGTATGGTAAGACACAAGGATCAGTGATGTAACTGGAAAAATGCAGAGACCAGAGAAATGCAGATGAAGATCAGTAGTGTACAACAAAATGAAACAGTGGACAGAACTGCCTCAGCAAGCAAGACAGTAAAACATAGCTCAATGCAACACAGAGGCAACAAAGGTTTGAGAACAGATACAAATGGTAAATTTGAACATGACTGCAAATGAACAGCAGCCTCAACATGTATGTCCAAAAGGTTAAACAATATGAAGTGCACAACATTGCAATAACATACTACATAAATGTATGTATACACACCAGCAATGAAGAGCAATGGATGCAGACCAACCAAAGTGATACGTGATACCAGTAACATGAAAATGAGAACAGGCATACATGATGACTACAAGATTGCAATTCTAGCCAATCCACCAATTTATACATACACACATACATATGTATTTATATACATATATATATATATATATATATATATATATATATGTATGTATGTATGTATATGTGCACAAATAACCAAATTAAACAGAGATGATATCGTAAAGAACTAGTGCAATGCAAGACCAAGTCTTAACCCAAAAACGGTGACAGGCCAAAGCAATACAAATCATTGTTCTAAAATTTTCAAGCGGCCAAATAAAGAAATTGGCAATTTCAAATAAATGATCAGACGAAGTCGTATATATTATACGAACAAAAATAAAGGGTTTTGAACCCTATAAAAACAGAAACCTCATCGGCAAGCAGTTCCAAATTACAAACTCAAAGCCAAAGTCACAAATAATATGCAGTTCAAAATCACAATCGAAGCCATTCAAATCAAGATTATCACTGTCCACAAGTATAAGTGCAACACCAACACGGCAGTGAGACAGAGTTGTGCACGTTTCTAAACTATGATGCAACTGTTTCAACTCAAGATAATGTCACATACGAAATAATTTCACAAAAACCACTTTTATCAATTCCAATTGCCAAATTGAAGTCACCAGAGTTTTAAATAAAGCAAGCCAGTGGCTCGCATCAACTACTACACAAAATCAAGTGGCCAAAGTCGAACGTGGATCAGGTATTCCAAAAACGAGCGAATTGAAAACATCAGAGAAAGCATCGACATCGAACCACAATTTAACAGCTGAAAACTCAAGTGACCAAAGTCATGTTAAACAGCAACAAAATTATACGAAGAAAAGAAACAGAAGAAGCATGAAGTTCGAATTAGATGTGAGTGACAAGTATCACTCACCTTGTCGACGAATTTAGGAGAAGCCGAGCACGAGATCATCGATCGACGCAGCCACGAGCAAGATGAAGGGGCCGTTGAAGTTGGCGCTTCGAGTTCCAGAAGCGATCGATCGAAGAAGCCCCTAGTTTTGGAGACGAACGGAGAAGAGGGACGAACGAGAAATGAAAAGGGGGCCGCCATTAATTTTCATTCGATGGTTTTAGGTTTTTAACGAAAACAATAAAGGGAGCCGGTTATTTGTATTGAAAATTATCACAGCCCAATTAAAAAAACATTGACCGCTATTTAATTTTCAAAGCCCACAATTCTTTTTAACAATTTTTAAAAGAATTTTAACTCAATTTTAAAAATCAAAACTTCAATTAGCAATAAGCAACAATATTAATCGTTTAATGTCGATTATCAATTGATGCGAAATACCGGGTTGTTACACCAATCATGCCACTTAGTGTGCATAATTCCTTGGGGAAATTGGACAACTATAACAAATGGGAAATCGAAGCTTATGTTTTCTATGATTATTTCAAAGCAAGAAAGATATAGACTGGCCTAACAAGCAGCTCCCCTCTCTTTTTTAACAAATGAGTCAATGCACTAACCCTCTCTTCTTTTGTGTAACAAGGAGTGCTTCGGCTAGTTCTTTTCATTGATCTTGCATAAGGAAGGTTGTGGAGATTAAGGTATGGGATTAGTTCCTCCTATTGGTCGCCTAGCCAATTCATCTAAAGTGGGGGATTTCTTTGTCTAGCTAGCTGTGAAAGTTATGTTTTTTTATGTTGCTATGGAATTTGGCAGTCGCATGGGAGAAATTCCTCAATTCTGGTGGGAATTCCTTGTTTTGTTCCACTTTAATATACCTGGAAATGCAACAGAAATGGAAGAGCTAGTAGAACATGTGGAAACTGTCATGTCGTGAAAAACAAAGGCGAGCGAACTGAGTGGGAGGTAGTGCACCTATTCTATTGTTGTTGAAACCGGAAATTATTTCATATTCGATTCCTCCGTCGCCCGCCTTACCGAATCCGGTTTTTCATAAGATGTGGTATTTGTGAACCCCCAATTCGGTAAGAAGAGAAGACTAGAATAGGATTATTTGGTCAGGGCTTTTGCTTACATTAGACCAAGCCGTAGCCTTTCTACAGGCGCCTCAAGTTTAATCCATCGTAAACAATCATACACTACTTATTGGAATTCAAACCATACAAGAGCATTCTATTGAAACAAGAGTGGACCCTTTACCAAATCTTTTGTAAGGCTGAAGGAAGAAAAGCAGCCAATGATTTTCCTAGTAGATTAGAAGTCTTATTATCATGCTCTTCCCTAGTCATGAAGAATCACGCAGCCTAGAAAGAATTTGTTTTTTATTTCCCTTATCCCCTGCATTGCTTATTCAATCTATCTGCTACTGGAAAAACTAATAGGCCCATTCATTTTGTTCAATTGCTAGCCTCATTCGAAAGAAGGATTTTCGTTCTGTGGAGACCTATTTAGGTGCATAGCAAATTCCTTGACTGGTTTCCAAATGTGCCAACCAGGAAATTTGACGAATCTAGTCGTACCTCCTTTGACTACTCCTAAGATATGGTATAAAAATGAGTTGTGGTGGAGATTGAGGAGTGAAAGCGTCAATTGCAGCAGAGAACGACCGCATTACAATATATTGATGGACGATCAAGAGAGAAAAAAGGCGATGCTTTTGATTTTAAAAGTGGTTAATCTTAACATGCTAGCCACTACTTCATTTAGTATAGGGATAACGCTTTCTCTTTCTTTGCACTTCACCCTAAACTTTAGTTGCTATTTGGTTAGCATTCTCTCTTACACTCTTTTTCTTTGACTTTACTCAGACTAAAGAAAGACAACCATCAGTGAAGTGTCGAGAGATGCATACAATTTCGGCATTCGAAGAAGACTTCTTTTCTTGTTTCGAGAAGATGAAGTAAAGCATTGAAAGTAAAGCTCTTTATTGCAGGCCAAGCAGAACAGAAGATAGACCCAAGTATATTAATCCATGCCGTGAGGAACCACTTATCTCGAGTGAAAGGAGAAGCACTTGCAGCCCCATAACCTTTCGTCTATTCAAAAATTCTGATGTCGTTGTAACAAGCCCTTGAGTCTCATATTCATGCACATATTATACTTTAAGCACCCCTGAGGTAGGGCCTTCTTCATATGGATAGACTTCTTGATACCAAGACCCCTCTTTTAGAACCATCGTTGGGACTTCCTCTTGAGGTTGAGGGGGCTGAGAAAGTGAAGTGGGGCCATCAAATTCATTCTCTCTATGCACCTTCACATCCATAAGACCTGATCCAATGTTTATACTGACATTCATAGAGGTAGCCTTTTATTTTATCTCACGTGTCGTAGATGGAAACGACTCTTATCAAATAGCGTATAAAATAAAAGATTTTACTTGGATGCCCCTCGCTCGAATGCCTTGAGTTTGGGCTTTACCAGAACTCTTTCACCTCTTGGTCCCTTTGAGCCCCTTACATACAAGGCAAAAATAAACCATGATAGAGTTATCTCTTTGGCCACAGAGTGGCATGAAGCTAATTTGTCGCTACTGGTTTTCTTCTAGCCTTATCTGGCTAATCCATGATAGATAGCGGCTAGTCTATTTTCGCTATGCACCTTTGTAACTAAGCTTTGAAACCCTTTGAGTTTGCTGATGGCTTGCTTCTCCTGACTATCATCAAGCTACGATGTTTTCCACCACATCGGTAAGGCATAGGCAATGACGATTGTGGACATCTCCACCTCTTGCGATATCTACTCTCATACAGCTATGGAGGTTAAAGCCAATAAGAAAATGTAGAATTTTTCTACAGTTGCAAACTCACATTGTAATGTTGCTCTTTCTTTGATTGTAGAATCATATCTGTCCAATTAATACACTGGCTGGACTAGTACTGAGAGTTTGCCTTGGCTTTCCTTTTTTTAGTTGAGCTATACTTAAGCTACGCTACCTCACTTCGCTAGCCTCACTTGCTTCTTTTTGCAAGTAGACAGGTGGCGCTGTGCACCTAAGGTTGCTAAAGGCAGCATCAGTGTTTATCCTACTCTGTCTACGTTAAGCACACCTGGCTGGAATTCCCAAAAGGTTCTCCTAGACCTAATTAGAAACACCGAGCTGGGTAAAAAGACCTATTTCCTACAATTGCTCATCATAGAGGACATCATACATGGGCACTCAATTGCAAGAGAACGAATGGCAAGGCGGAAGTAGAAATCAATAGAAAATATGTATCACCCCATATACTATGGCTAAGAGAGACCTTTAAGAATGAATTACTAACAAGGCAAGCCTGGGGAGCTAATTACTACATGAAATCAATTGATTGAATGTAGCAGTTGCCCATAATGCTTTTGCTTCTCTACGGATTTCCACTTTGATGGAGAGATCAAGATTCTTGAAAAACAACGCATCATTCCTAAAGTTTAGTGTACTTGTTTATATATCCATATGACTTGAATGTCTTATGCATATGGCACTCACTCACCCAGACATGCTTCATACTAAACTAAACAACTAAACCATCTACCAATGGTCCCGAAGGTTACGTCCATATAATGGACTTTCAGATAGAGCCTAGTGCATCGGTCTTTTGAAGTATACCTGAGTGAATGAGAGCACAGCGAAGATAGAGATCTCTAATAGGAGACCAACAACAGCATATAGATCGACCTATAAGAGACATCCAGTCTCTCAATAATGATAGAGTATAGCACGTAGACCTATAAGAGCATATATCTCATACTGGAACGAATAGTAGACTAAGTGATTGTTTAAACTGGTTCTTAAGTAGTGATTCGCTCGAATACAGGTTGTAGACCGGACCTCTTGTAGACCTCAAAGTTCGTACTGGACCCCATGAGGAGGTTGCCTATGCTGGCAGCAAAGTTGAGCAAAAAGAAGTCGGGCCTAAGGAAAACCCAAATGAGTAAGTTTGGGAATTGCTAGCACTACAAGAGCTATGCTAAACCAGTAGAACTCAAACTCATAAGAGAGAAATATAAGCTTGGGCAAAGCTAACTACTAAAAATTTTCTCAAATGCATAACATGCTTAAATGACCTTAGAAGCGAGAATTTTCTTTCCTAAGCATATGTGTCATGTGTCCCTGTACTGAACGACCGAGAGAAAGCCTCCTTTTCTCCTAGTCGGGAAGTCGGAACTTGATTTGTGCATCTCGTTATGATATGTTATTTGGTAAAAAAATTTGTTGAAATAAAATGGAATTTTTGATGATTTGGATAGTCGAATATTTCCAAGTTAATTCAGAAACAGAAGTTAAGTGTTTTCATGAAAATATAAGAAAATAAGTTTTTCTAACTTATAAATTGAGGAGATAGTAAGTTAAAACAAGTTATAAATTTGTAAACACTCCAGTTAAGCAAAACAAATTGACGTTGGGTATATACTCTTAGGATGTAGAAGAGTATTATACGAATATGAACTTATGTTTTAAAGTGTTGGTAGATATTTATAAACTTAAGTCGTAGTTTTATGGAATGGTGAATAAATGATTTAGTATTAAAAGAAATATACTATAGGTAAAAAATGAGTGTGATTTGAAATGAAAAGGAATTGGCATAAGTAAGAAACCAATTGAATAAATATGTAAGCTGTAGTAGATCATTTTATTCGCATAACTGATATTGATCCAAATTTGAGTACATGATTTCGAGATGATTTATACCGATCCGAACGAGAATTTTTAACTCATTTCTTGATGATGAATATTTGATACGGATTTTTGATTTGATCCTAAAATTTTCTATCAAAGTATACGGCTATGGAAGGAGAGTAGAGGTTTCTAATCATGGAACCCGATCGGAGTTCGTACTAGGGAAATCGAGTGAGCGATACTAGCTCGGAAGTGAAATTTGTGTGATCGAGAGTGTGATCAGATTTGATATTGCATATGGATGATATATGTACATCGTATGGGCATGAATGGAATTATGTGTTTCTTATATTAGAAAATGCAAGTTATATGGTTTGATGGCATTTGTAAGTGAGATACAGGAATATGAATACTAAGGCTGGCTTGTTGCTTTTGGTTTAATGAGTAGAGTTTGATTGGTCGACAAATAGGTATACATTTATGTTGTTGATGATGATTTTATGCTCCAGATATAAAAGGCCATTTTTGGGTTTTTATTTTCTTTTGTTGGTTTGGGTTAGTTGTGGTGGGTTTAGTTTTCCAGATCGAGCCACGTAAATGAGGCGCTGTCAAAATTTTCCGTAACATAAGAGATTTTAAACGTAATTGATTTAATAAACCTAAGGGTGTGAAGATATTTTTCTCCCTCTAGAAATTTCAAAGATGAAATTCTTTTAAGGGAGAAAATGTTACGATCAGGAATTTTTAAAGTTTCGAATGAGAATATTTAATTTATTCAAATTTGATTTGAATTTAATAAATAATAAGAAAATCAATTATTAATAAAAAAAACTCCATTTCTATTGTAATATGGCTAGTTTAATTTATTTATTGTTTTTCATAATTTTAGTTTGGAAAATATTGATATTGTCGTTTGATATATTTTACAATAAATGGTATTTTTATAATTTTACAGAATAACATAATAGTGTATATTATTATTGTTTTGGGATTGTATCGCACTTTTTTCCACGGTCGTATTTTTGTTTTGTCGTTCGTGGTTCGTACACGAACGAAATTATGTGTGGCGACATGTCGAAATTAAATTTTAAATTGAACACTACGCTTAGAATTTTCAGTGCTCTGTCTCTCCACTCTACTTTTTTCTCTTTTCTTTTTTATCCTATCTTCTCGTAAAAGAAATTCAATTTTTCACCTTTAAAAATTCAAAAAAAAAAAGAAAAGGATTTACTAATTAGAAAAATATAAAGTTTAATTCTTTTAACTCGTATAGCCTAGATCTACAAACCTAGGTATTTTGAGTGAAGTTTGGCAGTGTTTAGAGAGGTGCGACAGTTTGGACATGGGGTAAGTGAACTAAGGTTAGGATTTTTGGAGAATATAGGCGACGACGGGATTCGGCGAGATATGCGTTGTTCTTGTCGTGCAAAGGAGCTTAGGTGGAGTGAATTTGGTGGCGCGTGGTCGAGGAGAGAAGGTTGCGATATTATGGAGCTGGTGTGGGTTATGCTAGGTCACGATTTTAGAGGGTGCGAGCATGATGTATTTGTGTCCGTCGAGATGCTCTTGTTAAGAGGAGGTCAATGGAAGTGGCGGTGTGGCGATTCATGGAGCAATGAGGATGAAAGAAGGGAAGGGGGGTTCAGTGATGGGTTCTTTATGGACGATTGTGCAGGTGTACAAGTGTATGTTGATTTGGGGAAAGATGATTTGGAGAGGGTTAATAAATTTGTTAATGTAATTAAGTTATTTACTGAATTTTTAATCTCAATAATTTATAAAATTAATATTTCTCTCATACGAGATCAAATCAAGATGCGGTCTTTTGCACTGCATTTGTAATGGCATTATCTACATATTGGACCTGATTTTGTTGAGTTTGGAGCAAGTGAAATTTTGACTCAAAATCGAACGTCGTTCAATTTTAGATCAAATCTGAATGTTAAGCATCCACTGGAGGTTTGGTGGGTTATCTCACATCTGAAAGAATAACATACGATATATATCAGATACAATTTAATGTTTTTGAGTTTAGATGATTTATTTGGTTTGGTTGAATTTCCACTTTGAAAAGCAATGGCATTTAAAATGAAATACAGAAAATTCAATAGAGAAATTCAGATTGCTTACCACTGCGATTTTTAATTTCCAGATACCTTTTGATTTTAATCAAGATATATGCTTATGATATAAACTGTTGAATGTTAAAGTTTGGAGTTTGGTCATATTGGATATGACATTTATATATGATAAAAGTTGAACATTTTTACTGATAAAGGTAATAATAGCATAGGTTAAGTGTTATGACAGCTATTGGTCTCGTTATAGTATTTTGAAACACTATTAATTGCTATTTTGGTTTGAAAATGGTTTTGATTTGGGAAATAATTTTTAAATCCGATTTTTGGATTTTTCGTGATATTTCATTTTAAAAAGGTAGTTTTTGTACTTTTCTATATTTCTCTAACCATTCTGTAAATATTTTAAAAGTATTTTGGAAAGTATTGATTTTTATAGAAAATTTAATATATTAATGAATGTTTATTTTAAAAGAAAATAAATGGGTTTATCCATTATATTCAAGTGATTCTATTTTAAAAGCAGAAAGAAATATTTTGGAATAAATATCTGTGAAATATTTTATGTTACATATCTAATAAAAAGAATAGTTTTTATAAATGGTGTTTTTATAATAAAAGAAATAGTTTATAAATGGTGTTTTATAATTGAAGAATATTTTTATATAAATAATATTTTTTTAAAAGGGAACTGATACAAATGAGATAAATTAGAAGATAAATCGCATTTGTAGATTTATAGTGGCATATGGAGTGATTGTTTTATGGAATGATATGATTTTTATATAAAAGAGTTTGGTAAATTGAAATGAGATTTATAAATTAAGTTTTATGAATAAGATTTATAAACGAAGTTTTATAAATGTGGTTTTATAGAAGGAGTTTTATAATTATATTTGGAAATTTATAAAAGGAGTTTTATAAACGAAATTGGAGTTTTATAAAAAGAGTTATAAATAAATTTGGAGGTTTATAAAAGGAGCTTTATAAATAATATTTTTATAAAAGGAGTTTGTAAATATAAAGGAGTTTTACAAATAAAAAGAAATTTTATAAAAGGGGCATATAAAAGAATTTGTATAAACAGAATGAGATTCGATTTCCATAAATGACCATTTTAAGATATGGAGGTATGAAAAGTATTCTTTTCATACTTAACACCAAATTTCAAGGTATGAAAACCCGTTTATATCTTGAGAATTAAGAATTTATGTCAAGGCAAGGATAGTATGCTAGCTTGTCCAATTTCATTGTTAATCGAGTGATGGTATTGTTTGAAATCGAAAAGTGGTATTAAGTATATTTGATCTAATTTATGTATGATCTGTTTACTTACACCAAAAGTGTTTTGGGTTATTGCTATTAATGTTTTAAATGACAATTGTTTTTATCCTAAATAAGTATGATTTCGGAAATACAATCTTTTTAAGGTTTGTGAATATACTTATACTATTGAGATAAGTATTGGAAATGCAGTGTTTTATGAATATGCTTATACCATTGATATAAGTATATAGAAAAGTGTTCTAAGTTTTGAAAGTGAAATGTTTTGTGAGTATACTTATATGATTAGGATAAGTATATCAATATTTTTCCAGTATTGAAAAAAGTAGAGAAGGGTTTGTGAATACATATTTATAAAAGTATTTTAATATAAATATTTACAAAGTGGTTTTAATTGATAATGGGATTAATTAAAAATGCTTAATGGTTTCTTATTTGCTTAACCATGCTTGGTTTGCATGTGAAATTAAATATTTGATTGGATTATTTGTTTCTTTGATAGTTAAATAACAAACTATCAAATGTTGGTCAGTTTTTAAAACTATCATTGTTGGTTCGGGGAGACCAAGATCAGATATACTATCCAAAAACAACTTCAAACCGGCATAAACGTTCAAATTGAAGACATCTTGGAGATGATGGAATTGAAGATGGAGATCTTTTAAGTGCAAGGGTTACTTGCTACTAATTCTGAGGGTGATTCCAAAAAGGATGTAGTAGAAGTAGTGCATTCGGCTTGTTCATATCATAAACAACTTGTATGGATGAATGTTGGCATTGCATTGTTGCTTGGAGGGTTGTGTTAGAATTCCAAGTAGGATTGGTATATAAATGGTAAAATATAGCTTCGTACCTCACGATCGGTAATGACTAAGGCATGGACGTGTCATAGAGCTAAGGGGGGCGCTCTTATTAGGGTATGATCATTGTTTGCGCCAAAAATGGTTACAAACACCCAATTGCGAGTGAAAGCACCAATATTCAGTCACAGATCACAGACAGAGTATATGTAGTGGATATAATATGTAGAATAAAAAAATAAAAAGAAAGCCGTTAAAAAATGAGATTTATAGTGGTTCGGTTGACTCAGGCCTACGTCCACCCCAGAAATTTCCTTTTCGATTATCAAAGAATTGATTACAGTTACAATCCGGATTTTTTGAAACAAGAATGGCAAAGTAGCCTTTAAGTGAAAAATGAAGGGAAACAGAATGAGAATCTCCTTTTCTAAAGCTTTGCCTGCTGTATTTATAGACAAAACCCCTTTTACTGGGCTTCCTCACTGATCCGGGCCCACCAAAACCATAGTCGAGCCTATATCCTTCATCACTACCGACCCTGAGTTCTGAATATTCCAACCCGAAGTAAGCTGGGTGTTGACCCGAAGCAACCCCAACACTGACTCAAAGTAAGTTGTTCAATGACTCGAAGCAACCATC
Source organism: Allium cepa (assembly GCA_030765085.1). NCBI lineage: Eukaryota > Viridiplantae > Streptophyta > Magnoliopsida > Asparagales > Amaryllidaceae > Allium > Allium cepa. Next base: position 536,883,871 of record CM060934.1, on the reverse strand, counting down.
CTGAAGACCTGAAGTAAATCCAGAAGTGACTCGAAGTAAACTCGAAGCAACTCAACTTTTGTCGAAATCAATATTCCAAGTATCCCGCGTTTTTTGTCCATCGACTATGTCGAATCCAGACTACATATTCGTGTGTATTATCCATGAATGATCGTCCATTCATCCATTCAAATCAGAACCAATTCCTTAGCAATCCAGCTTCGATAATCAAGTAGTCGTTTGAGTTGAATCCGCCGTATACGGCCTTGCCAAAAGGCGGGTTAACATTTGTCCCCAAAACATGCCTTGCTATTGGAAGGCATGTTTTGAATAGCTTTAAATCTGATACCAAAATTCATATTCCATCCATAGTCGTATCATCAAATCCATTATCGAGCAATTCCATCCATGTCTAATAGCCAAATCCGCGACTGTCTCGAGTCGTTATCCAATTTCGAATCTATTCCAAATCCATTAACCAAATCCACAATCTCTCCAGATCGTTTTTCCAAATATGGGACCACTTCAGGTCCTGTCCAAATCTGAGGACCTCTCCGGGTCCGAATCCAAATCCAGGACCTTGTTGGGTCCATATCCAAATCCGGGACCACTTTGGGTCCTTAGCCAAATCCTCAGCTATTCAAAGCCAAATCAAAATCCATTTCACATCTTGGAAGTCGGTAACCGAATCCTATGATCTGTCCATATCATTAACAGCCTTTCCGGACCCTTGCTGAGCTCGATCCAAATTTAACGATTGAATAGGCAGATCATGTCGTGCTCTGACGAAGCAACCTATCCATTGCGCTCCGGTTCGGTATCCCTGAACATTAAGTGATGCTTTGGTCCTCCTAGACCGATCGTAGCCTCTCCAAGCTCTTGTTGGATCTCATCGTGTCACTCTTCGGTGAAGGAGAATCAACGTCGAGTGAGCCGATCCTATCGCTCTCCAGCGAAGTGGCGTCGTTGTTGGAACTGGACTAGCCCACAGCAAAAGTTATGGGTGGATTTCAAATTTCTTACCCTATTGGATCTTTTATTGGGCTACGAAGTCTAACTAAATTAGAATATTTCTAAATTTCATTTAAATAAAAACATTTATTTTATTTAAATTCAAATACATTAAGATATGAAATTAATTTTATTTGATTCAGTTTATACATAAATATAGCATATACATATATGTGTGTGCATGTGTAACATAATAATCCGTGAAAGGTATAATATGCCCATATGTAGATGTTGGGATTTCTAACGCAACAGACATATTAGCTCATTTTGTATGTCATGTATGTCGTCCAAATACGTGCATGTATATGTGTTACAAAACACACACACGTGTATGTATAAATATATTATATATAATATATGAACATAAAACATTTATATATAGATATATTATATATATAGAAAGAGAGATAACGATTATTAAAAATTATATATAATTCAAAATTGACTTACTTTTGCAAACATAATAATTTTAGTATTTTAATTTGTATATATTATGAATAAAATAATGTTTTCATCCATAAATAATTAACATAAAATAATCTATTTATGAAAATTCAAATTTTACAATTTTCAAAAAACTAGGATCATAAAATAGAGCTTAGGAAAAATCTGAAGATTTTTCAAAGTTGAATTATTATTTTTAAACACAAATACATTGATTTCGAAAATAATTATTTAATATAAAATAGAATATTATCAAAAATTCAAAATTTTAGAAATTTCTAGGATTATGAATGAAAGGTTACGAAAAATTTTGAAGAATTTTTCAAATAAATTATTATTTTTAATAAATCATAAATAATATTTATGAAATAATATTAATTATTTAAAATAATAAAATTTATTGAAAAATTACAAACTTTATTCTATATTTCTATGAAATAATATAATATTCTTTTAAATATAAAATTGAATTTTTAATGTAATAATTATTTTATATATAATAAACAATTCAAAAATTCAATAAATGTTAATTTAAAAATATGAATATATGTATGATAATTAATTTTCGAATTTTTAAATTCATATTATATATAAATAAGTGTATTAAATTTTTTAAATCATATATATATCTTATATACGCATATATGTTATTATGAGAGAGAAATATAAACTAATATATATATATATATATGAATTTATTAATAAATAAATAAATATATGTATAAAACAATTATTAATGATAAAATTTGATTTTGTACAGTAAACAACATTTGTCTATAAATAATTCAAATAGTATAATAAACAAACTATGCACATAACCAAACTGATTTGTGACAACCACATCTACTTACAAACTCTCACCTAGCTAAACATATAGTAGCAATATATTTAAACAGATACGAAATTGCTCATTATAGGATCGTAGAATGTAATTTAATTGCTGTAATATGAATTAAAATTACCGAATTAATGATGCATTTGAATCCACGTTGAAGCAATGATTTTCCTTCCTTTTACTATTCTTGATTTGTCAGATTGCAAGTCCGGAATCACCAACCTTTAACTATCAAATAGTATTATTTTAATTTGAAATATATTTGAGAATTTCGAAGTGGATTGAGAGCTATGTTTTAACCAGAAATGTAGAAGGTAATGACGGCTAAAAAGGTTAGTAATTATTTTTAGAGATACACACGCACATATATATACATAGTAATTATTTTTAGAGATACACACACACACACACATATATATATACATATACATATATACATATACATATACACATATATATAGGGTTATATTAGAGAGAAACGAGGAAAACCTTTTTTTACCTATTCTCAGTTGATCTCAACCCATTATCTCCAAGCCAATTTCCTATGTTTTAGCCACCTTTGGACCTTCCCAAAACCGAAATTTTGCAGCCCTAATGATAGGCCTTAAACCCATCTAACCCCATGCCAAAAAACTATGCAATTAAATCTAAATTAATCGCTTGTCAATATTGTATATAGATCGATATATTTTAACTATTATAAATATATATAACATTATTTATTTCTCAAATCATATTTAAATTTTATAAATATTAATTAATTTATAACAATTATAAACTATTAAATCGATTGGTCCTAAGAAAATTCATCATTTCGGTTGTGTAACTCTTGGGTGTAAATTTGGTCAGCGATTAACATCGAACTAAATGTTCACACGTCACTTAGCGAGTGGTGTGATATTATGGCCAAATTTATCGCTTACTCATTTTCGGTAAAATCCAATTTTAGTTTAATAAGCGTTACCCCGTTATGACATTTGTTTACACTAATTTTCTTCGTCAAAACTATATCAATTTGGACTTATGGAATTTGGTAACGGTCAAAATTCCAACCTCATCCACATTCAACTTTATAGTCCAAATACAAAGTCCTTGGTTCAATAATAACAATTTTTATTAACCGAAATGCTCTGCCAGAGACTTTGACTTTGAGTTGACTTGAGTTGACCGTGATACAAACCACATATAACTGAGGAGACGAATCCTCTCCTGAATAGTGCTTCATTTCCAACTTCCGCTCGACACAACTATGTGACATGCCATGATTTGGCTATAATCAAAGTGGAGCTTTCATATTGAAGATCCATGGTATTCTCAAGTCGAGAGAACTGTGTAAATCAGTCATATCGATATTTTCTGTTTGACCTTAGTTATATTAACCAACAAAAAACTATCGAGTGAGTCGTTCTATAGTTATTCAATAACTACTAGTACGTAACCCCTAGGTGGCCCCAGAAGTCATGAGTAATACACTGCCCAACATTTGGAGAGCGTTACGTACTCCAGTCTCAACGGATATATCGATATCTAGTATCGATGCATCTTGACTAGGAACATTTAAAATGGTATATTTGTTTCGTTGTGATAAATTACTCATAGTTACAACACTTTGTAACTACTATCATAAAATATACCATTTATGTATTTTTCTATTAAATATACTTTCAATTAAGTTAATTAATTAATATAATCACATTATATCAAGTATATAATAGAAAGAAAATACCTTCTATTTCGAACAAGATTGGTCAACGAGTTAGATATATGTAACAAATTACACAATTGCCCCTAGGGCATACCCATAACTCTATCAGTCACTCCTTGCGCTCCGGTTCAGTGCCCCTGAACATTAAGTGATGCCATGGCCTAAGTCCTTGACCAATTATAGCCACTCCGGGCTCTTGCTGGATCCCATCCTGTCACTCTCCGATGAAGGGGAAACAATGTCGAGCGAGCCGATCTTGTCGCTCTTCGGCGAAGCTGCGTCACTCCCTGCACTCCGGTTCAGTATCCCTGAACATTAAGCGATCAATTTCCAACCGATTACCAATATCCGTCCCTTAACTCTCTAGTTAGGGTGTGGTTCAAGGCAAAATGTGATCGTTTGAGGTCGAGTGCCATTTGAGGCGAGATGTGACCATTCGTAGTCGGAGTTTAGTATTATCAATGTCAGATTTCACGTTCGAGTGAGTTTCTTTATCATTTGTCGTGGCGGTTCATCGCCATCTCAAAGCCTGCCTAAGGACCATTCGCGATCTCGTACATGTATAAGTGACTTAGCTGCTTTGGTGTAGGATTTATTGTTAGTTATTTAGTTTATGCCATCAAAAGATGACGACCTATGCCCTTAAGTCAAGGCTAGCTCCAATTTGTGGCGGATGGTGACTCCTCCTTTTCCATCATCACTATCCATTTCCAAGCAAAGCCATCTCAATCCATGCTCTCAGTTCCATGGGTTGTTCTAATCCATTCTCCTTGGTCGAGATTGGCCCCCGACTGATCAAATCAATACATAAGCCTGCTAGTTTCCGCTTTAAGTCCTGGGTACCAATTTCCAACGGCTTTAGCATCCATAGGTTGCTTCTGATAATAATTCCCCTCCAGCCCCCGAGTTCATGAGGGGTTCCTGGATCATCCTCTTCTAAGCATGCATCCAAGTTCTGATCCATGGCAAAATCCATAGCTCCATCCAACATCCTACTTGCTTCTTTTTCTTGGTTCTGATCCTGGATTTCCTCCTCCTTCTTTAGTATCCTTTCATGCATAGCATCCATTATTGTTTCCATCTTGCCATTTCTCTCTGTCTCCTCGTTATTTCCTAGCCATTTCTTTCCAAATCCAAAATCCTAACTCCAAATCCCTAAGTGCTACATCTTCTCAGTGAAAGCACCAAAATTTTGCACCAAAATTGGTCACAAACACCGAATTGCGAGTGAAAGCACCAATATTTAGTCATGGATCACAGACGGAGTATATGTAGTGGATATAATATGAAGAATAGCAAAAAAAAAGCAGTAAAAAAGACAAGATTTATAGTGGTTTGGCTAACTTCGGCCTACGTCTACTCTAGAAATTTTCTTTTTTATTATCAGAGAACTGATTACAGTTACAATCCGGAGTTTTTGAAACAAGAATGGAAAAGTAGTCTTTAAGTGGGAAACGAAGGGAAATATAATGAGAATCCCCTTTTCTAAAGCCCCGCCTGCTGTATTTATAGACAAAACCCCATTTGTTGGGCTTCCTCACTGATCGAGGCCCACCAATACCATAGTCGAGCCTTCGCCCATATCCTTCATCACTACCAACCTCGAGTTCTAAATATGACGACCCATAGTAACTTGGGTGTTAACCCGAAGCAACCCTAACACTGACTCAAAGTAAGTTATTTGATGACTCGAAGCAACCATCTTGAAGACCCGAAGTAAATCCAGGATTGACTCGAAGCAAACTCCAAGCAACTCAACTTTTGTCGAAACCTATATTCCAAGTATCCCATGCATTTTATCCATCCACTATGCCGAATCCGGCTACATATTCATGTTTATTATTCATGATCGATCGTCCATTCATCCATTCAAATCAGAACCAAGTCCCTAACATTCCAGCTTCGATAATCGAGCAGTCGTTTGAGTTGAATCCGCCTTTATATGGACTTTCCAAAAGGCGGATTAATAACCATCACTTGTGTCTAGATTGACATTTTATGATTATGTATGATTGTGGTCATAGAGATGGTTTGTCAAGTTGACAACCGAGAGTATGATCATATTCGGTGCTATTCAGGAAGGGGTGGACCGATCCTGAGTAGCAGAGGTGCAAATTAATGTTGCCTTGGTACATTTTCTCTAGAGGCATACTGTATGGAAGGTATACCCTTACTCTTTCATGTATGGAATCCATTCTCTAATACGTGCCTTCGAAGTTGATTGTATACTATGTATGTTGGAATGTAATTAATGTAATCATTTCGTCTATGATTCAATATTTATTTTAAACCCTATACATTATCATAATATATCTGGACTTTCTATTTGAAATGGTTTGGTTATTGTAAGGTGAAAACCAATCTGTGTTTATATGCAGCGTGGTCTTACGAGATACCTTTATTTTGAAAAGTTTTTATAATATTAAAAACCCATATGATGTGTATCTCTCAGGTTTACCAGATTGATCCGAACGTTATTTTCCTATAATACTCGAGTTAGTCCAAGCATGTTTTCTAGATTTAGTTTGGATCCTCTGGAGATTCAGAAGATGAGCTGGATGCCTCCAAAACATATTCTTGTATATTTTATTTCTGTTGCATTTTTTGGTTGTATTTATTGACAATTGTAGGGACATGTAGTTATAGTGGTCCTGGCTGATGATAAGTTAAGTTACTCTGATTGATGTATGTATATTACGATTTTCTTTTGTAAAGATCTGTTGTATATTATATATTCTCGTCATGATGTGAGACCATGTTCTGTCTTTTATTTCCTTTCTCCCAACAATTTGTCTTTCTGGTACTTGAATGCTCGACATGTGAATACCGTGGATGTATTAGAGTCGACTTTCGAGGTGAAAATGACAGGTTGTTACAGTATGTATATGCATACATGTGTGTATATTTATCATTTGAAGTTTGAAATTTCTATAGTTTCAATCAATTTCGTAAGCTTAGAAATTCTAGTTTTAGTTATGGTTTGATTTTGAATTTCGATACATTTTGATGAACTACATCACCAAACATTGTAAACAGAATACATTACTAAATGTCGTAATAAAATGTAGTATGTAGTTCTTAAAAATTAACTTATCCAAAACTATAAATATATACATGCAATACATTAATTAAATCCATTTAGTTTAAACATAATTAAACCCCATTATTGAATACCCAATACCACCCTGAACCTAATTAAATTACAAGCCCCTAAACCGACATAATGTTGGATCAAGTGTATTGGAAGTGGGGTAAAAAGGGGGAAATTAAAAAATTCTTTTATTATTCTGCATTAGATCTTATTTTGTGTTTATACGAATAACATATTTGCACTAAATTATACTTAGTGATTATTAATAAGGAGTTTGTTGTTTTAATTTTAATTTAATTAATCTTTACCTTGAGATTTTATGTATATACATTCATATGATATGATTTAAAACAACATATATATTATATGTATGTATGTATGTGTGTATTATTTTAATTAATTTAATTTAATTTTTTTCTATTTAATTTATATATGTTCACATTCACACTGCAAACACTGCAAAATCAAACGTTCCATACTAACCTAGGGTATACAAAAATAAGTGTAAATGCGTGTAAATAGCCATTTGGATTTATGGTTACGATAAGGGAATATTATCAAGGGTATAACATGATGATTACAATGAGTAATAAAATAAGCATGCACATACATATACATTTGGTCGTAAGCATTTATTAGTATGTTTAAATAATTTTATTTGTATGTACGTGTGAGTGTATAAGTAGTTAATATCGGTATTGGGTATGTATCGGTCAAGTACCGAAATGAGATATTTTAAAATATCGTGATAATATCAATAATATATTTGACATGTGTAAAACCTGTTGTCGTACTATTCTACAATGTTACAATGAGATTATGTTTTAAATATTTGGATCAATGTTGTGAAATTACTATTAAAGAGTGATTGCATATAGTTTACATACTAAAATATGTTTATCGGGATATTCTATTAAACACAAGTCATAAAATGAGCTTACAAAAATTCATAAATTCATATAATGTGCATAATTATTATTTTATTCATTTTTACAGTATATTTGTTTTTTAAGTCATATACTCATCTATATTAATTTGTAATTTTTCCATATTTATAGTTTCCTTGTTTTCTTTTCACTTAATTTATCAAACAAGTAATATTGATTTGACATTGACTACAACTTCTAGCTTGTTATTTAATGATTTTTCAAATATATAACTTTACTATGCGTTAAAGTTTTAGTTCTTGGTGCACGATAATAACTAATAAAATTAATTCATAACCTAACTTACCAATTATAAACAATGAATCAAAATATAACTAAAAAGAGAAGTAGCTCTTAAACGACCTAGTTTTTAATGGTAAAGTCTTCACACGAAATAAAACAAATAAAATAAAAATAAATAGAGTTTTTTTGTTAAAAGACGAATGAAATAGATTAAAAAAATTATGGTTAAAACTAAAAAAATTAGTGCATTAGGATTTCTGCGTATTGTCATTCACCGTATACTAAAAACAAATATAGAGAAGGTGAAGATATTTATTTATTGATTTATTTTCTCTAACGCATACAATAATGAATAATATTCTTAAAAAACGTAACAACCTGCATATTTTACGATTGTATATTTAAATATTTTATTTAAATAAACCATCGTTGGTCGAATTTTAGTCTGAAATGCTACTTTTTGCAAACAGTCGAATTAGGACTCGAGACCTCTTCCATTGAGTTCAAAATGACGTTTGCGACCTTTTTGAGTATAAACATCGATATGTTTGGAGTTGGCTTGAATTTTGACATTTTCATTTAGAGGTTTGGGTTTGGGTTTCAGCCCAATAACCTAACATAAGACCCTAGCTCCACCCCCTCTCCTCTTCATTCATTCTTATTTCCTAACACTTTAAGCTTTAAGCAAAAATGGGGGGAGAGAAAAGAGATTAGGAATTCCTAAGCCCTAGCTTCATTTGCAAATCCAAATTTTAGCTCCAAAATCAAAGAGAAGCTTAGGTAAGCATCCTCTTCTTCTTCTCCATCTCAATCTCTCTCCAATTTCAGAAATTTCCTATAACGTAACTTAGGAAATATTTGCTTATGATCTTAGTTTGGAGCTTTTAGAGTGGAAGTTGAAGAGTAGTTGATCTTTCCTTTGTATTTGAGCTTCTCCTTCATTGTTTTTGAGTAAAAGATGAGTTTTTGAACTTGCATCTACTTCTATAGCTATCATTGTTGTTAGGTATGAATTCTTAACACTTATTTATGTTCATTTGCTTTTGATTTGGATTGAATTGGAGAATATTCCACTTTTTTGTGTTTTGAGGTCAAATCTTTAAAAATCCAATCTTTGATATTTGAACACATTGGTAGGGTGTTTCGGAGAGCAATACAAGGCTGGGTTGTCGCTAGGCATAAATCCCTAGCCGTCATTGCTCGCTCGTTCGCTTCCGTTCCGTGTTATGGGTTTTCCCCACAAGGGGGCTAGGCTAAAACTGCTGATGAAGCAGGTTTAGTCGACTGACCTAGTCGACTGAAACAAGAGGTCAATCGACTGAACCAGGGGGCAGAAAATTCTATATCCCCTTATCAGTCGACTGACCTGGAAACCCGAAAGTTTCCAGGCTCTGGGTCAGTCGACTAACCACCTGGTCCATTCGACTGACCTGCTTGCTTCAGCCCAACTTGCTTATTTTGCTTAAGATTCCAATTTTTATCTATTCGTGATTTTTTGATTTGTTGTTATCATTTATTGTCGACTTTGATGACTTCTTTTTTGGGATTTTTGAGAATATCCAATTTGATGGATTCGGTATTGATTCCTATGGATATGATCCATGCCTTCGTATGTGAATTTTTTGGCGATTGGTTGTTTTTACAATCACTTTTGTGGTTTGTCACTTTAAAATACAAAGGTTTCTATACTAATAGTAAATATCAAAACACTTTCATCAAAATGATTTCAACACTATTTTAATACAAAACTCATATATTTACTAGCTTAGTGTAATTTACACTTATTTTCTAGTGGAAATCTACAATCTGTTCGTAAATATTTAAGTTAAGCCAGTGGTTATGGGACATGAAGCTAAACTCATATATTTACTAGCTTAGTGCAAGTTACACTTTTGGATCTATGATTATCCTCTGGTGGAGTTTCGGCTCAAATTTGTGGGGTAGCGACCCATGGTCTTCGGACAGTTTGTGGAGCTTTGGCTCAAAGGTCTTTGGACCGTTTGTGGAGCTTTGGCTCAAAGGTCTTCGAGTCATTTGTGGAGCTTCGGCTCAAAGGTCTTCGGACCGTTTATGGAGCTTCGGCTCAAAGGTCTTCGGGCCCTTTGTGGAGTTTCGGCTCAAATTTGATGGTTAGCGACCATGGAATAGCGTTTCGTTTGTGATACACATGTTGGTGAGTTTCATGCTCCCGTTTGTGAGAGGCCTTCCCCTTTGTGATTTCTGGATTTCTAATTAATGATTTCTAAAATTTGTGCTTCACCAACTTTTGCGATTGGCATTGATATGTTTGTCAATATTTGTGGTTTGGTGAATAAAATAAAGAATATGACATTCTTTTTAGTGCTTTGAGATTTCTTGAGATATTATATGATTTTTGTTGTTAGTTACTGTATACATTTCACAGTATGACATTTTTGTTATCATACATTTTAATTGTATCTCTTATTCTATCTCATTTTATCTGATATTTATAGCTAGACTACTCCGTTTATTATTTTCTTATTAAAATAATACTCAGGTCAGATCGAGATGTTACAGGTGTTTCTGCTTGACTTCTCTTCTCGGAACATTATCTGACTTTTGGCTAACTGCTCTAGTTTAGTAGTTTTTGTTATTATACATTCGAGATAGAGACTCATTGATGTATACATATTCTTTTGTCTAGCACTTGTACCTATTCTTTTGTGATATTGTGAATCTTATTTGACCACTACTCTGATGTACACTTCTTTGTGTTATATTCATATCTGTTTCCGCCTTTGTGATATGGATATCTGTGACTGATTTGTGTTATGTTTATTTCTATATTTGTTTTCGAAGATCATATAGCCACTATGTAGTAGCTTTGAGTTTGTATTGGTATGTCGGATTTCCTCTTGAAATGAAATGCATGTTGTACTATCTGACATACCAGTGCTCGCACAAAGCAATTACACGGATAATCGCTCCTCAACAGCCTTACTCTTCGCGCTAGTTGACAGCATTACCTAGTAGTGTCCTTGGCTAGCATGAGTATAGAGGTGGGGCGTTACAGCTTGGTATCAGAGCCAAACTTCGGAACAATGTAGAATAATCTAGCAAGGATCATTATCCTAAGTCCTTCTTAGGAGTCGTGCCTTAGGATTTAATTCGAGTCTTCGTACCATTTTATCCTATTTTCTTTTATGATGCCTTGTTTTATCAATCAAGATTGTTTGATATTCATTCTGAAAATAACCTTTTTCCTCTTCTTTATTTCTTTCTTAAAGAAGAAGAGATGGTTATTCTGGCAGTCCTAGCGCTGGTCAATCCAGTAGTCCTTCTCTGGAGGGCATATTCATGTCTGCCCAAAAACTTTTAGATCTTATAAAGAATCAAAGGTTTATCTGTGCTTTGAGTAAGAACCCCACAATGGTTTTACCTCTGAAACTAGAAGTTCCTTTCGATTAGCTTGTTGATATCGCTCTTCGACTTGAAGAGGCCGATAAGGGTAGTGATGGTGATGTTGGAGGTTCCAAAAAGAGCCTCAATAACAACAAGAAGAGGCATATTAAGTTCAAAAGCCCTAATCCTAACAAGAAAGGGAGGCAGGCAACTTCGGTAGCAAAGACTCCAATCCCTAATCGTGGAGAATGCTACAATTGTAATTCTAAGGACCACTATGTAAATAGGTGTCCAAGGCCTGTTTCTTGTCGCTATTGCAAAAATTCAGGTCATCATATTTCTGCAATGCCCCATACTTCAAAGCAAGAAGAAAGGAGAATAAGAAACTCCGATAGCAAAGACTCCAACCTCTAGTCATGGACAATGCTACAATTGCGGTTCCACGGACCATTATGCTGATAGGTGTCCGGAACCACTCTTCTGTGGTTATTGCAAAGGTTTGGATCATTATATACCTTCATGTCCAAAACTTCAAAGCAAGAGAGAGGGAAAGCTGAATGTTGTGCAAGCTCCTAGTAACACTTCTCTTGGTCAAGGTATTTCTCATTCAGTCCTTGATGATATTTGTTTGTGATTATCCTATTCGATTTCTTGATGATACAGGTTCATCTCATCATTTTTATATCAAAAGAACTTGTTGATTCTTTTTCTTTAAACATTTTAGGCTTGATAACTTTGTTGATAAATTGCTAATCTGATTGGTGGATCTGCAACACTCAGCTTACTTTGTGAAGATGTCGAGATTATTTTATGTGATTATTTTTTCTAGGCCTATTTGCATGTTATGCGTTATTTGGCCTTCGAAATTGATTTTTGTGAAAGGACTGGCTTAATCATTATGAAGTCATATCCTATGTCCCGAGTGGACTATCCATCTTCGACATTTTCAATCCGTTAAGCAGATTTCTATTTTTCTTAATGATTTCGATTCCAATTTGGTGGCATCATTTTATTCTCTAGACCCACTTGTTGGGAAAGATGTTATTCTCCTCATTCAAGTAGTTTGTGAATTTTTTGGTATTTTTGAGTTTGTTTTAGGATTATCACCTAAGAAAATCTATTGAATAGTACTAAGGTCTTTTTAGTTCGACTTTGCTACCAGTTTCATTAGCTATGAGTTGCGGACAATAGCATTCCACTAACCGCATTCCGCACTCATTATGATTCTTATAAATGGCTTGTTATGCCATTTAGTTAATGAACTATCCAGCTTATGTTATCCATCTTATGAATCGAGTATTCGACGAATATCTCGATGAGTCCGCCTTTGAATTTATTGATTATGGATGAAAACAACAATTTAAAAAATTTTGCGAATCTTTTTTAAAAAATACATTTATAAGTATAATTGGATTTTTGTTTTAAAACGAGTAAGGAATATTCGTAAAATTTTTGGGAGATGTTTTTTTCATATAGAAGATGATTTTGTGTTGTTTTTCCCATTGAGTGCTTTAAGAATTCTGTTCGATGCGCTTGATCAACGTTATCGATAGGAGTTTCTTAAACGCTATGATGAGATAATCAGACATAGTAAATTGACTTGTAATAAGTGTATTTTTCTAGAAAAATGACTACATAAAGTTAATTATAATTTTGAATATCTTAGATTTTTAGGAAAGCGGATCATTTAAAAGAGCTCTTTTCCGATACTCCTATTCTAGTGATTCCCGAAGGGAACCAAGACTTTATTGTTTGTGTCGATGCTAGTTGTATTGGTTCGAGTGCCGTTCTCTTGCGAAAGAGAACATTTTATCATTTATGCTTCTATACAATTAAAGCCTATCGAGACTAGGTATGTCACTCATGATCTAGTGTTCGCGGCTATTGTTTTCGCTTTTAGAATTGGCATCATTATCTTTTGGGAGAGAAATTTGTTCTCTATACCGATCATAAATCTTTGAGGTATTTATTTTCTCAAAAAAACTTAAATTGCATCAACAACGTTGGCTCAAGTTCCTTGCATCTTATGATTTTGATATTCTTTATATTCCCGGAAAAGGGAATCTTGTTGTCGATGCACTTATTCGTAAGCAACAAGCGGTTGTTTCTATGATGATATCCGAATGGAATGATCTCGAGACTTTGTTCACTTGTGAGATTCGAGATCGTGAATTCGATTCATGTTCGTCTCTTGTTCTATGTAGCCTTGAGGCTCATCTTTCGCTTTTAGACCGCATTCTTAAAGCTCAAAAGCATGATCCTGAATTGGCTCATCTTTGCCAAAATTATAGGGATAGAAAAATTGATGGTTTGAAAGACTTTGATATTGATGCTTATGGCAACATTCGAAAATTTGGTAGACTTATCGTGCCAAATATTAGTGATCTTCATAAAGACATTTTAGAAGATTCTCATTGTTCTAAATTTACCATTCATCCCGGTAGTAGTAAAATGTACGTGGATATGAAGCGACTTTATTATTGGGATGGAATGAAATCTGATGTTGCTAACTTCATTAAGCGTTGCATGACTTGCCAACTCATAAAGGCCAAACATCAAAGGCCCGGTAGGTTATTGCAACCTTTGGACATTTCAATTTGGAAGTGAGATCAAGTCTCCATGGACTTTATTGATGGACTTCCCCGTTCTCGTTCGGGCCATGACAGTTTATGGGTGATTGTTGATAGACTTGCAAAATTCACCCATTTTATTCCCGTTCGGTCTAATCGACCCGTACCTCTTTTAGCCAAACTTCATGTTAAAGAAATTGTTAAATTGCATGGAGTTCCTACTTCTGTCGTTAGCGATCGTGATCCATTGTTTACTAGTGGATTTTTGAAAGAGTCTTCAAAAAGCTTTGGGAACGAAGCTTAATTTTAGCACCGCTTATCATCCTCGGTCCGATGGACAAACCGAGCGTGTGAATCAAACTCTTGAAGATCTTCTTCGTGCATGTATTCTTAATTTTGGTGGAAGTTGGGAAGATCATATTTCTCTTATTGAGTTTTCCTATAATAATAGCTTCCAATCTAGTATTGGTATGGCACCTTTTGAGGCACTCTATGGAAGGCCATGCCGATCTCCTTATTGATGGCTTGAAGCCGACGAGAAGCTGGTTTTAGGTCCAGACTTTATTCGTGATTCCACAGAAAAAATTGACCTTATTCGCCATAGGATGAAAGAAGCCCAAAGTAGACAAAAATCCTATGCCGATAACCGAAGAAGGAAATTAGAATTTTCTGTGAGAGATTTGGTGTTTATTCGTGTTTCACCTATGAAGGGTGTTGTGCTTTTTAGTCGATCGGAAAAATTAGAACCTTGATATATTGGTCCATTTTCCATCACCGAACGCATTGGTTCCGTGGCTTATCGCCTTTTATTACCAGCCCAATTTTCTGCTATACATGACGTATTTCACGTTTCTCAACTACGGAAATACCTTCGAGGTTCCGATTCTATTCTTGAGCCCGGCGTTGTGGACGAAATTGAAGTTTCTACTAATTTGACTTCTAAGCAACATCCTATTTGTATCATTGCTTCGGAGGTTAAACACTTTCGAAATAAAGATGTCCCGCTTGTGAAGGTTCAATGGTCATCAAATCCTAAAGATTGCTCTTGGGAATCTAAAGAATTCATCGAACGATCACATTCGGACTTACTCTCTCGTGCTCCTTAGAGGTGAACTTCTTACTTCAAATTTTCTTTTGCGTCGATGTGCTTTTATGGTTGTTACTTTTTATTTTCTTCTTAAATATTACGAGGACGCAATTTCTTTAAGGAGGGGAGTCTGTAACAACCCGCATATTTTACGATTGTATATTTATATATTTTATTTAAATATAGCATCGTTGGTCGGATTTTAGTCCGAAATGCTACTTTTTGAAAATAGTCAAATTAGGACTCGAGACCTCTTCCATTGAGTTCAAAATGACGTTTGCGACCTTTTTGAGTATAAACATCGATATGTTTGGAGTTAGCTTGAATTTTGACATTTTCACTTAGGGCTTTGAGTTTGGGTTTTGGTCCAATAACCTAAGACCCTATATCCACCCCCTCTCCTCTTCATTTATTCTTATTTCCTAACACTTCAAGCTTTAAGCAAAAATGGAGGGAGAGAAAAGAGATTAGGAACTCCTAAGCCCTAACTTCATTTGCAAATCCAAGTTTTAGCTCCAAAATCAAAGGGGAGCTTAGGTAAGCATCCTCTTCTTCTTCTCCATCTCAATCTCTCTCCAATTTCGAAAATTTCCTATAACCTAACTTAAGAAATATTTGCTTATGATCTTAGTTTGGAGCTTTTAGAGTTGAAGTTGAAGAGTAGTTGATCTTTCTTTTGTATTTGAGCTTCTCCTTCATTGTTTTTGAGTAAAAGGTGAGTTTTTGAACTCACATCTACTTCTATAGCTATCATTGTTGTTAGGCATGAATTTCTAACAATTATTTATGTTCATTTTATTTTGATTTAGATTGAATTGGTGAATATTCCAATTTTTGGTGTTTTGAGGTCAAATCTTTAAAAATTCAATCTTTGATGTTTGAACACATTGGTAGGGTGTTTCGGAGAGCCATACAAGGCTAGGTTGTCGCTAAGCGTAAATCCCAAGTTGTCGTTGCTCGCTCGTTCGCTTCCGTTCCGTGTTATGGGTTTTTCCCCATAAGGGGGCTAGGCTGAAACTGCTGATGAAGAGTCGACTGAACCAGGAGGTCAGTCGACTGAACCAGGGGCAGAAATTCTCTGTCCTCGTATTAGTCGACTGACCTAATGGTCCATTCGACTGACCTGGAAACCCAAAAGTTTCTAGGCTCTGGGTTAGCCGACTGACCGGCTTGCTTCAGCCCAATTTGCCTATTTTGCTTGAGATTCCAATTTTTATCGATTAATGATTTTCCGATTTGTTGTTATCATTTATTATCGACTTTGATGACTTCTTTTTCGAGATTTTTGAGAATATCCAATTTGATAGATTCGGTATTGATTCCTATGGATTTGACTGACACCTTCGTATGTGAATTTTTTGGTGATTGGTTGTTTTTACAATCATTTTTGTGGTTTGTCACTTTAAAATACAAAGGTTTCTATACTAGTAGTAAATATCAAAACTCTTTCATCAAAATGATTTCAACACTATTTGAATACAAAACTCATATATTTACTAGCTTAGTGTAATTTACACTTAATTTCGAGTGGAAATCTACAATCTGTTCGTAATTATTTAAGTTAAGCCAGTGGTTATGGGACATGAAGCTAAACTCATATATTTACTAGCTTAGTGTAATATACACTTGTGGATCTATGATGATCCTTTGGTGGAGTTTCGGCTCAAATTTGTAGGGTAGCCACCCATGGTTTCCAGACCATTTGTGGAGCTTCGGCTCAAAGGTCTTCGGACCGTTTGTGGAGCTACGGCTCAAAGGTCTTCAAGCCGTTTGTGGAGCTTTGGCTCAAAGGTATTCTGACCGTTTGTGGAGCTTCGGCTCAAAGGTCTTCGGGCCATTTGTGGAGCTTCGGCTCAAATTTGATGGTTAGCGACCATGGAATAGCGTTCCGTTTGTGGTACACGTGTTGGTGAGTTTTCATGCTCCCGTTATGACAAGCCTCCCCCTTTATGATTTCTGGATTTGTAATTAATGATTTCTAGAATTTGCGTTTCACCAACTTTTGCGTTTGGCATTGATATGTTTGTCAATATTTGTGGTTCGGTGAATAAAATAAAGAATATGGCATTCTTTTTAGTGCTTTGAGATTTCTTGAGATATTGTATGATTTTTGTTGTGAGTTAATGTATACGTTTCACAGTATGACATTTTTGTTATCATACAGTTTAATCGTATCTCTTATCCTATCTCATTTTATCTGATATTTATAGCTAGATTGATCCGTTTATTATTTTCTTATTAAAATAATACTAGGGTCAGACCGAGATGTTTCTGCTTAACTCCTCTTATCGGAATATTATCCGACTTTTGGCTAACTACTCTAGTTTAGTAGTTTTTGTTATTATACATTCGAGATAGAGACTCCTTAATGTATACATATTCTTTTGTCTAGCACTTGTACCTATTCTTTTGTGATATTGTGGATCTTATTTGACCACTACTATGATGTACACTTCTTCGTGTTATATTAATATTTGTTTCCGCCTTTGTGATATGGATATATGTGACTGATTTATGTTATGCTTATTTCTATATTTGTTTTCGAAGATCATATAGCCACTGTGTAGTAGCTTTGAGTTTGTATCGGTATGTCGGATTTCCTCTTGAAATGAAATGCATGTTGTACTATCTGACATACCGGTGCTCGCACAAAGCAATTACACAGATGGTCGCTCCTCAACAGCCTTATTCTTCGTGCTAGTTGACGACATTACCTCGTAGTGTCCTTGGCTAGCGCGAGTATATAGGTAGGGCGTTACAAAAAATATCAGGGATTTTACGCTAAATATCCGAGCGATATATCAACAATATTGGACGATATATCGGTAACGATATATTAAGCGATATTTTGAAAAAAAGTATATCGGTCAAGGAGCGATATAAGATATATCGACGATATATCAGTGATATTATTTGATATTAACTACACACACACACATATATATATTATTTTCGATAGTAATAAAATTAATTATTTTTAGGTTTAATATATATATATATAAGTTGAATAAAATATATCTATATGTTATATATGTATGCACGTATATATTTAAAATTCAAAATTTAAGTCTACTTTGATCTAAAAAATATTTAATTTTTTTAATTAATAAGCCGAAATGAAAAATTCAAATTTTTTATTTTAAAGCCCATAACTAGTATATATATATGTGTGTGTGTGTGTGTGTGTGTGTGTAATTAAAAATACGTTTTTTTAAATTGAAGACATATTTTAAACCACAAAAATGAAAATAAGATTTTTTTTTTTATAGTCTGTATGCTTAAAATAAATATATTTAATTTAAGCCAATTAAATATACTTATGTATTGCCATAAGGAGGAAAAGCATAAATTTGTTTAAACGGAATACATTATAATATACATAATCTATTTTAAATCATTTATTGTTATTATTAATTTAATTTTTTAAAACATATTATAACCAAAAAAATTATAGTAATATAAAAAGATTTTTAATATAGAAGTGTACACAAAATGTGATACTTACTGTTTTATGGTCCGTTGGTCATCAACACTTCGGTGGTTAAATATTTCCTCTACCAACTCCTTGTTCGTTTTTCTCGACTATGGTGTGTGAATCCCGTCTTTTAGGCTACACTAATTTTTTTAATAAAGGTCGGCGTTTTTGTTCAATGCGTGGAAAATAAGAGAGGGTGAGGCTATTTATAGCCAACTAGATATCAAAATACCTAACATCTTTTTCTCTAGATCCGAAGACCAAGTCTTCTCAACTCTCCCCTGTGTTATGACCAACCACCCCTATGTTTTGGCTTACAAACTACGGGCCTACTTAATACACACATGTATTAATTATTTAATTAATTGTTCTTCCCATATATTTAATTAAATCAATTTATATAATTAATTTAAGACCTTAAATAAATCTATGTAATAATAGTAAAGTAGAATAAATTTTAGCTCTCACATTAATTCTAGAATTTCTCTCAACTCTTCTTAACTTTCTCTAGAAATTTATTAATATTTTACTTTAAATACCTAATATAATTTATTATTTTTTGAATTGTATATAATATTTTATTAATTTTACACAATCGTTTATATTCAAAAACCTATGCTTTCTACTTTCTAATATTATTTTCAAAGTCGTCAATTTTCATGTACAATTTACATTTAAGTCTGTATATTTAAATCAAGTAAACAATTTAAATATAAAATACATTATTTATTAACTTGTTTAATAGATAACACAGATAATAATGTCAACAAGTATACCATGCTCATTGTAACAAAATGGTATAAAATAATTTAGCATTTAGATATAAAAAATATGGATCACATAAAAGACAATAAGAACTTTAATGTATAATTATTTATTTTAATAAATTATCGGTTAAATGGTAGAAGTTTAAAAATTACAAATCATCTTAGTAATTATAAAAATTTCATCCTTCTTAATTCCCTTCGATTTTTTTTGAATCCATATAAATTATCATTTTATAGTTATCCAAGATATTATGTTAATTTTTTCCATGATTTTATATTCATATATATCGAGATTTTATCATTTCTACTGTCATTTACAAAGTTTTCATCAATTTTCTCTTATTATTTTACATTCAAATCCATGTATTTAAATTAAGCAAACACTATAATCTCATACTATATAAATAAATTCAAGTAATTAACACTCATTAAGTTCTCCGATAATTTATAAATAAAATGACAATTTTAATTTATGTACCACATTCATAGTAACAAAAGGGTAGATATTTCTTTCAAATATAAAAATATATGAACCACTTAACAAAAATTATATACATAAACAGTAAATAGTTTAACTTATGATTGATATATAAAATTTTGTATAATAAAATTTTATTTAACAATATTCAAAGTATGAGAACCATGTTTTACAATATTAGCGTCTGCAATGCATGTGATATATTATATTACTTCATCATTATTATTTTTATCCACAATTTTAATAAATTAAAAAAAATTCCGTTAAAGATCTTACGTTACATTTAAAATTCTTATCAATATAGATTTTGCAATATAACATCTAAAACTCATCATCATGCACATATGCTGGTGCGCATGTGCATAAAAACACACAAGATCACGAATTTACTTAATATTACTTCAAACAGGAAATTTTTACATTAATATTTTTCTCTGAAATTTATTATATAAATACATACTTACAATTGTTTCGCATATATAAGTATATCAGTGATATTTAACGTATAATTTCTTAATTTCAATATAAATTAAGTTTATTTTAAAATTACATAAAATATTTTAAAACATAAAATTTTGGAAATGATAATAATATCTATATCTTTATTTATTTACATTTTTAAATGTGGAAATTAACAAAATAATATGTTTAATATAATTTCCTTAAACTTTAGAAATATTATTGTAAAACTAATTTGAAACAAAATATATCATTTTAAATAGTTAGAACACGAAAATAATGAATATATGATTATTTTTACTGGAAAATAATATTTTAATATATGTTATGATGAAAACATAACATTTTTACATGCTAAAATCATAAAATAATAATGATAAATTTTATATGAACTCATTTAGATTTATTTAACAAATATAAATCAGTGAAATATTATACTTAATGCTACAAATTTAAAATTTATTTTATAATCCAAATATATTATTTTAGATATTTACGGCATAAAAAATATAGGTACTTATAATCTATTCTGTTAATATATTAAATTAGTTACTGTGTGTGTATATATATATGTTTATCTAAGTATTGATCTGTTAAATAATAGTAAAACAGAATATATTTTTCTCCATAGTTCTTTCATTTTAAAATTTCTTATGTATTCTCTTTATTGGTTTGTCATGAAACATCTCATAATTTCAGTAAGTCAAAAATAAAATAGTATCATCCTTGGTTATCTTTTGTTATATATATATATGTGTGTATATATATATATATATTTATTTACATATATCTCTCTGTGTGTGTTTATTTATTTGCAAATATATATATATATATATATATATATATACACACGTATGTATGTATGTATGTATGTATGTATGTATATGTGTTACAATTTTATACTCTCATCTAAATCTAATCTGAATATTTCATATAATCTAAAATATAACATAATAAAACTTTGAAATATAAAAATATTTTGAAACTAGCTTAGAACTATATATTTCACTATGAATATCTAGGATTAGAAAATAGCAGTATCTATAACTACTTATAACTATTTAAATATATAAATTATTTAAGTATGATATTTAAAATGTAAGTGACTTAATTAGATAAATATTACTTTAAATTATTTTACAACAACAAAAATATTATGTTGACACAAAGATACGAAAATAGCAAGGTAAATTTTATATTAATTTATTTGTATACTCATTTACTACATATATATATATATATATAACTTAATTAAATATTGTACTTAAGGTACAATTTATTTAAATTTCAAAAACATTTTTCTAGAATCGTTTTGAATTCAAACGTATATATTTATAATCCAAAACAATAATATAGATAATTTTCGGCGATTTATTCTTATGTAACTTAAATTATTGATAGAACGATTTACTAAATATATTCTATTAAATAATAGTAAGGCGAAAGGAATTATATCTCACTTATGAATTTTGAGAATTAAAGTCTATTATTATTTCGATTTTGTATTTTATATAAGATCACAATTTTTTAAAGTTTATGATTTTTACGATTATTAATAAATCTCCTTGATTTTGACTTACCATTTAGTTTCAGATATAAATTCCATCATTGTTTAATTAACTTTAACCATTCAAGTTTGTGTTATTACTTTC
Organism: Allium cepa; assembly: GCA_030765085.1. NCBI lineage: Eukaryota > Viridiplantae > Streptophyta > Magnoliopsida > Asparagales > Amaryllidaceae > Allium > Allium cepa. The sequence goes on along the minus strand of CM060934.1, from coordinate 536,861,786 downwards.
TTTCTTAAATGATATTTAGTAATAATGAACATGCATAATAATGAAGACTCTCTTTATTTTTCCTTACCACTTTATGCTAAAAGTATAATTTACAAACTATTTGAAATAATTCCATTCAACCAAGCTACATTTAAGTTTGTTAATTTTCTTCCGAAATTGGTATCTTACTACAGACTAACATATAGACAATAATTGAAACACGTGACTAACACAAGTATATGTTTAACATTAGCATAACATGTACATCAACTATTTAACTATGTGTATTCTAGAATTTATCTCTGTTCTCCTTAATTCTTTCCAAGTTTATATATTTTATTCTCAAAATCAAATAATTTACCACTTACAAATTAATTATTCTACTAATTTTCTTGTACCATTTTACATTCAGATACTACTTTTTAAAAACTCTATAATAGTTCATATATTTTTTCTCAAGTCTCTCCCAAATTTTACTTCAAATCCCATGGATTTAAATTAACTTCATAATTAACTTCATAATCTATTTAAACTAATTGATAAACTTAGTCGACTAATATTTACTAATTAATTCTAAAAAAATGAATGTTTCAATATGTATACTACAGATGCATTAACAACTTGGTACAAAAGAAATACATTTAGATACAAATATATATAAAACACATAACATAAATTATATTCATTAACGATAATAACAAATTTATTTTATAATTTATTCACTAAATGAATTTATTATACATTACAATGCAGGATTCTACTAACTCCAAACACCTAAAATTTGAATATTTTACAATTACCTAGAAACCCTTCTTAATTTTCTCCTAATATTTTACATTCAAGTCCATATCTATAAATCTTAAATTTAAAGTATTTAAATATTTGATTAAATAATGTTCATTGATCCATCTAACAGTTCCTAAAAATACGGTAATTTGAATATATATATGTTCACACACACACATATATCTATGTATGTGTGTGAAGTAATGAAATTATTTCTTTAATCAAATACATGTTATATTATCACATAACATAAAATGTATACATAAATATAATAACTCTTTTAATTTCTAATTCGTTTATCTCAAAAAATTATCACATGATTTTATTTTTAACTACCTTTAAAGGATAAATTTATATTTTACAACATTAATATGTGAACGTACAGATTATACTGATAAAAAATTAGATTATATAAACATTCTCACTTTCAGCATGCTATTGAACCAACCTAACTCATAACTCACATAAATGATACATAATATTGTTTTATAATTATCAAAGTTGTACGCATAATCCTCCTATAATAACATGAAATTTATGGTTAACTGCACAGATACAAAATTTAAAAATCAAAACTAAATAATTGATAAAAGCTCACGTGTAGATAAGTTGGCCATTAGATGCTTTTTTAGCAATAAATACGTACAGAGCTCTTCTCGGTTTTTTCAACTTTTTTACATTAAGTCCTTATATTTAATTATTTACGCTAACCACTAATTCAAATTATTTAAATAAACTAAATTATTTTAATATTCATTAATCCATTTATAAATCCTTAAGAAAAATTGAGAGTTGAATGTATACACAACAATCGTATTAACTAAAATGGTAAAGTTATTTATTCAATCATACCTACAAATAATATTATAATATAAATTTTTTACATTTACAATATTAACAATTTTAATTTATAACTTTTTTCGGTTAGGACATTTGTTGCTCCAAGATATGTAGTTAGCGATGATTGAACCCTCAATCTTACATTCGAGCATTGCATGTCAGTTTAATTTCTGATTAATATGTCACAGTAATTTTTTCATATATTGTATAATAACATTATATTTTAGCAATACTTAAAATGTAAATATTAATTTTTAACGATATTACCGTGTGCAACGCACGGGTTACACGCTAGTAATTTTAATGCCATTAAAGTTCAATACAACATTTGTATTAATTTTATTATTAATTTATAACATTTATAAATTAACTTCGAATTGGTTAAACTTTAAAATTAGATAATAACATGGTTTTTTAACTCCTTAGTGTGAACTTGGTCCTTATTCAATATTTAAATAATTTATAAGGCTTGTATTGGCTTTGCTGAAGTATAATATCAGACACGATTTCAGTTGCTTGTAGATCATTTAGGCTACATCTTGTAGTGATCTTTTGTGCATATTTACTCTCCGTCGTCACTGTATCGTTGAAATATCTAGATTTGCTCAGTAGTCAAAAACTCTAATAATATTTGTGGTTAATTGCATGGGCAACTTTAAAATCCTTGCTTAAACCCCATAACATTTATCTTAACAGTTTCACTTTTGGTGAAGATCTTAACTATAAGTGGACTACCAATTTCAATGGTACCAACCTTCTACAATGAAGGAGAAAATCTTCTTTTGAGTAGTGTTTCATTTTAAGTAGTTCAACTATGGTCGTAACACGATCATGATGTCATGTCTGACCATAATCAAAGTATAATCTAGTTACTTAAGATCCACGATACTCTCAAGTCTAAAGATTACTACACGTCGTTACACAAGATCTACTATTTTGATTTAGTTGTAATAACATGTAAAAGACTCTCATTGAGTAATTCTATGATTGTTCTAAAATAATCACAAGTACATAATTCCTTGGTGCACCTAATGGTTATGATTCACCATCTAGTGATAACATTACATGCACTGCTATCAACAGATGCATCAATATCCTTTTCTTATACATCTTGACTAGGAAAATTTAAGGAATAAGTATTTGAATATCGATTCAAAATTCTAGGATATGAACATATTCGCCACTGGAACCGATAAAATATTTCTCCTAAGCACTTTTACTTATATATATTTGATGTAATAAAATATTACTTATATTCAATATAACAATACATGTAACAAAAAAGTAAAACTAGAAGTATACTTCATTTTGAACAATGTTCTCTTTAAGAGTTAACTTATATGTAATCAAATTACACGATTGCCCCAAGGGCACACTCTTAACTCCATTACACAACCCAACCCAAAGCGATTTTATTTCATCTTCTTCCTGTTACCCTCCCATCCCGCTACATTGTTTCTATTCCACGGCATAGGGAAAATGGACAAAAAATATATTGGGAACAATAAACTTTGGCTGAGTCATGTACATTGTAACTCTCTTGAAGACGTTTCGGCGTTCTTCTTGAAGGTGCAAAGCAGTTCTGAAAAACAAACACCGCCGCCTCTAGGATAAAACAGCCTCTATAATCTAAAAAAATATCAACTTGTTTGCATTGACAAAGTCGATTCTGATTTGCACTCTGAAATACTGCTCAAGGTGTTTAGTTTTGTTTGAGGAAGAAGAAAAAGAAAAATGTCTGTTATTCTTCCATTTCTCTTCTGTTTATCTATCATTTAAATAGGTAGAATGGAAATTATATACGTTACTAAAGTGATGGAATGTTAATGGATTTTAATATATTCTCATTTAAAACAATATTGTAATATCATTAGCTTTTGTAACGGCTCAATAATAATGTCACATAAATATATTACCATTATAAACTTGCAATGGCTCAATTATAATATTGATTCATAAATATATTACCGTTATAAACTTACGATGGCTCAATTATAATAATGGTTCATAAATAAATTACCATTAACCTGCTTTTTGTTTAATTTTTTTTAATAAATTCACTTCATAAACAAAAACATTTCCAACAATTCCCCACTTGAATTTTTTTTTTAAAATATTTTTTGAGCAGTTTCTGTAAACATAAGATTGTGCATAAACAAAGGTGCCTTTCGACTTGGACCTTTGCATAGTGGATAGGATTTAGTTTTTACTATAGTGACACATGGTCTTGAACTTTATTCCCGATATCAGACTACACATAATCTTTCTAGAGTGCAATCAAATAAGCTCATGCATTTATGGCCATGCACGTCTATCACAGATTAGTGGATGCTCTAAGAATTTTGACCAAAAATTCATAGTAAACGACCGCATTTCCACATTCGCACAGGTGAATCTATCAAGAATACTCCCGAAGGTGGATACTTCACTCCAAATAGAGTATATATCTCATTAAGAGTTTATATTAACTCATCCTCTAACCACTTCAGGAATACATGCTTCTTAATATAAAAATAGCATGTTCAACTAACATCACTTCACAACTTGTTCTTATACATTGAATCTAGTTCTTGGGATCTCCAGTCATTAGGATGGGTTACTATTGTGTGTGACTCAACAATTTAAGGGCGATAGTCCCATTCTTTTAGAAGTTTTAAGGACTTTTTCTCTGGTTAGTCCTTTCATCAAAGGGATCTGCCAAATTTTCATCACTGCGTATGTGATCCACTTTAATAGCACCTGAAGAGAGTAGCTCTCTAACAGTACCGTGCTTACGATGTATCTGTCGTCTCTTACCATTGTAATAATGGTTTTGTACTTTTGCAATAGCCGATGTACTATCGCAATGGATCAACATAGCTGGTATTTGTTTTTCCTATAAAGGAATCTCAGCTAGCAGATTTCTTAAGTACTCTGCTTCTCACTAGCTGTGGCTAGTGCTATCATCTCAGACTCTGTAGTAGACTGAGCCAAAATAGTATGTTTCTTGGATTTCAAGAAACAGCTCCTCTAGCAATGCTAAAGATATAGCCACTGGTTGCTTTTGAATCATCAGATAAAGTATTCCAGTTTGCATCGGTGTAACCTTCAAGAACAGTTGTAAATTTTTCATAATGTAACCCAAGGTTCATGGTTCATTTTAGGTATTTCATGACCCTCAATAGTTTCCAATGCTCTATACTAGATCTATTAGTAAACCTGCATGATAATCCCACGACAAAGGCAATGTCGGATCTAGTACAATCAATGGCATACTAAAGGCTGCCAATGATGCTTGCATAATCAGACTGTCTTACACCTTCATCAGTGTTCTTAAATAGCTTTACACTAGGATCATATGCTGTATATGCAGGTTTACAGTCAAAGCAGTTGTATTTCTTTAGAATCTTCTCAATATAATGAGAATGATCCAAAAAGTCCCTTTTTGGACCTAGTAATCTTAATACCAAGGATTACACTTGCTTCACCTAGATCTTTCATATCGAAATTGGCACATAACAAAGATTTAACAGAGTCTATGGCATGAATGTTTGACCCAAAAATAAGTAAGTCATCTACATACAGACATATGATAGTACAAATGTCATTCTCAGATTTATAGTAAATGCATTTGTCATTTTCATTAATTTTGAAACCATGCGAGATTATTAAATTATCAATTTTTTCATGCCATTGTTTAGGTGCTTGTTTTAAGCCATATAATGATTTATCTAACCTGAAAACTTTATATTCTTGACCATGAAATACAAATCCTTTAGGTTGGTCCATATAAATTTTCTCTTCTAATTCACCATTTAAAAATGCAGTTTTAACATCCATTTGGTATATTATTTAGTTTTGAATAAATGCAAGTGAAATTAGTACTTAAATGGATGTAATCCTAGTTACAGATGAAAAAGTGTCCAAAAAATCTACATTTTCTCTTTGCTTAAATCCTTTAGCTACTAAACGGGCTTTATATTTATCAATTATGCCATCATGTTTTAATTTCTTTTTAAATACCCATTTACAGCCTATAGAATTACAACCACGTGGTAATTCGACTGAGTGCCAAGTCTTATTGGATTCTAAAGAATCCATTTCATCATTTATAGGCTCTTGCCAAAAATCGACATCTACGGAAGATAAGGCCTCTTAGAGGTTTAAGAGGTCCTCCTCTATAGTAAAATACAAAAATCTGAACCAAAATCTTTTGCGGTTCTTGCTTTTCTACTTATTATAGGTTCATTTTTAGAAGACTCGTTAGGTTCTATTGTAATAGGCATGGTGTTACTTGATGTGCCCCTATTGTTCCTCAATTTAAAAGGAAATCTAGATTCATAAAAATCAAATCATTAGATTCTATTATTTTGTATATAATATGTATTTAGGTCATAAGATCTATATGCTTTACTATTAATAGCATAGCTAATAAATACACATTCATATGCTCTACTTGCTGATTTTATTCTCTTAGGGCCTGGTATACGAACATATGCTAATCATCCCCAAGTTTTAAAATAAGACACATTTGGTTTATAATTTTTTTAAATTTTAAATGGTGAGATTTTACCTTTTGATTTGGGGATTCTATTCAATACATAGCATACGGTCAATAAAATATCCCCCCACCAATGTTTTGCTACACCTGAATTCAATAAGATAGCTATGGCTAATTCGGTAAAGGTTCTATTTTATCTTTCAACTTTACCGTTCATTTCAGGTGAATAAGATGCAATTCTCTCATGAATTATACCATGCAAGCTATAGAAATCAAGAAATAAACTAGACTCATACTATGTTCCTCTACCATTACGAAGTCTATTAATTTTCTTATTAAATTGATTCTCAATTTCAGCTTTAAATGATTTAAACATATCAAATGCATCACTTTTATTTTTCATAAGGTATGCATAAGTAAAATCAGAACACTCATCAATAAAAGTGATAAAGTAATGGTGTTCATGTCTAGTCAAAGTTTCATTAAGCTCACATGTATCGGAATGAATCAAATCTAAAGGTTCAGAAACTCTATCAACTGGTTTATGTGGTTTCTTAGTGATTTTTGCTTGACTACAGAATTCATATTTATCAAAATCAGTTTGTGATATTTTAGGGATAAGATCTAAGGTGCTCATATTATGAATTATATATTTATTCACATGACATAATCTAGAGTGTCAGATATTAAAATCATACAACATATAGGCAGAAGCAAACATTTTATTACATTCAATGTTCAGTTTAAACATACCATCACTTGCATAACTCCTACCCACAAACATACCATTCATAGTGATGATGTACATATCAGCTCCAATAGTCTGTGTAAAACCAGCCTTATTAAGAAGATAACCTGAAACAAGATTCTTTCTCATCTATGGAGTGTGCATTATGTCCTTCAGAATGACGGCCTTCGCAGAGGTAAACTTCAGCTCTACGCTTCTAATCCCAGAAACAATAGTGGTGTGAGAGTCTCCCAACGACACTTTCTTGTTCTTAGTCTCCGTGTATGTTTTGAACATAGTACGGTCATAGAAAACATGGCGTGTAGCACCAGTATCTACCCACCAACTCTCTAATCCCCCAACAAGGTGAATCTCATTGGTAATCATAGCCTTAGAAGCTCCTCGGTCAGGTTAGCCTGTGGTGAAGGGCCTGGTCTGTTCCTACACTTGCATGCTATATGACCAGGTTTTCCACAGTTGTAGCAAAGAGACAACTGTCCAGAGTCATTCTTTTGGAGTGATTTCTGTTTGTTGTGGTTCTGATTCTTAAAATTTTTAGGATCTGGTTTCAGAACTGCAGCTTTCTTAGTGTTGCCTGTAACAGCAAGCACTTCTTCCTTCATATCTTGTTCATGTGATTCCTCCTCAATACGGAGGCGAGTTATCAAGCTTTCCAAAGAAAATTCTTTATGTCTCAGATTTGTCTTAACATCCTTCCCGGTAGGGGGTAGTTTATCTATCAAAACAACAACTTGGAATTGTTCATCAATAACCATACCTTCGGAGATGATTTCATGAGCTATTTTCTGAAGTTCATGAGACTGCCTCTTTACTGACCTGTCGTCCCTCATCTGAAATTTGAGGTAGCGGTTGACGGTATATTTCTTTGCTCCGGCTTCTTCTGTATCATACTTCTTTTGCAGTAGAAGTCATCATTGTTTGGATCGTCTTCAAATTGTTGGGAACAATGAACTTCGGTTGAGTTGCGTACGTTGTCACTCTCTTGAAGACATTTCGACGGTCTGCTCGAAGGCGATAAACAGTTCTAAAAAACAAACGCTGCCGCCTCTAGGATAAAACAGCCTCTCTAATCTGAAAAAATACCAACCTATTTGCACTGACAAAGTCGATTCTGATTTGCACTTTGAAATACTGCTCAAGATGTTTAGTTTTGTTGAAGGAAGAAGAAAGAGGAAAATGTCTGTTATTCTTCCATTTCTCTTCTGTCCATCTATCATTTAAATAGGCAGAATGAGAATTGTATAAGTTACTAAAGTGATGGAATGTTAATGGATTTTAATTTGTTATAAACTTGCAACGGCTCAATTATATAATAGTTCATAAATAAATTACCATTAACCTGTTTTTTTTTTAATAAACTCACTTCATAAACAAAATTTTTTCCAACAAAATGAAATCGTTAGAGCACAAAAAAAAAAAAAAAAAAAAAAAAAAACAGTTTCCTGATAGTTAGAGGAGCTTGAGATTGAGATCACAACAAAGGCTCATATTTACTTTAGCTAACAAGTTGGTCTTTCATTATTTCTTTTTATTCTTATCTTTCATTCACTTTTTCGCTTTGATTTTTTTTTCCCCAACAAATTCGACGGTTAGAGATAGATGAAAGTATTAGAGTTTGAGTTTTTTCTTTTTACCGTCCAAAATTCATGTCCGGGTCCTCACCAGCTCTGATGTCCATCGATCTTATACAACTGAAATTCATTGAACTCTTTAAAATTCAATCAAACCCTCACTTACCTCCAAATCATATATTTATCTTTTACCTCCAAATTTTTGGGCATCATTCTTTTTTCTCTGGATTTACATTTATTTTTAACATTTCGCTTTCCTCACTTATTTTCATCAACCCAATTAAAACTCTTTTGCCTTTTGTTTTCATTCCCTAAAAAACCTTACCTTCTTACGTTTACAAATCATAAAATATCCTTACTATTTCAATCAAGAGTCTCCTAATTTTATTTCGACCTATCTATTTTATACTCCAATCATTGAAGCTACTAAACTCAGGTTAGATATTCAATTGCTTCTTTTTTTTAATTTCTTATTTTGATTAAGTTTTGTTAAATTGGATGATTTTTTTTATCATGGTTTATTTTATATACGGTCAACTTGATCTATTGTGCTTTAATTTTAGCGTTTTAGGTTTACTCATGTTTAGTTGTTGATTTTTTTTAACTTAATTTTAATGTGTTGTTAAAAGTATCCATAAATCTTCTTCTTAATACCAACACTAAAAAATATCACAACTTAACGGTACATTCACTTATTAATACCATGCTCCCCTTTATAGGCTACTATCATCGCATCTCATTCATTTCATTGCTTAGCTTATATTTGAAAACTGAAATTCCTCTAAAAACTTTTAATTTCAAATCAAGAGACGAAAAAATCATCCAAAATCAACCATTATAGCACCAACATCGTGGTGTAGTAAAAACTCTTTATCTCAAGTCAAGAGATGATACAATCACCAAAATCTTCCAACTCAGCCATAAGTAGAGCCTTCACATTTTTTAAAAATTAAACTATCCGTTTTTTCAATTTTTATTTCAAATTCTATGTTAATAAGTGTGTCGAGCTAAATTTTTGTTGGTATCTGATTATGAAATTATATTAGGTATTAATTAGAATTTAAGGTAATTTTGATTTTTATGAACATTTAGGCCTTATTTGGACAAATAAGCTACTTTTTGGCCTTTCGAATGTAAGAACCAATTCGTTTTTGATTTCAAAAAGCTAAAAAGTTGATTTTTAAGTCGATCCAGCCGTACCACTAGGGATGAAATTTTGGTAGTCAATGATAATATATGGAGATGTATTTAGAAACAGAGTTGAAATATAGACTTTGATGATGTGGTGATCGGTGAAACTAAGTGTGGTATTAGGAAGTATCTAATTTTATTTGTTTTGAAGCAGCACACTGAAATTACTATGAATTAGCTGGGTTGTAGCACAGTGTACTTCTTGACAAAAAAACCAACATTCTCACCTTTTCAAAGCCTAGCCCAAGAACAGCCCAAAACGCAAACACGCGATTATCAGCCTCGTTCGTCCTCGTTCATCGTTCATCTGTATGAACTTTATTTAATTTTCATCCTCCTCCTGTTGACTGAAAAAAGGTAAATTTCTTTAACTTAATTTTATCGTGAATTAAATTTACATTTGATTGCTCAGCCCACACTCCAAAGTCCACTGCTCAACATGATTTTGATTTCTTTTGACATTTATTGATATCGCGTGTTTAAGTATATTTTGATAAATGATTATTTTCGCGACTGAATTTGGGTTAATTCACCAATCTTATGATTGAATTTGAAGCGATTATTAGATACTTGATAAATTATTATCGGAACTGGAATTTAGGGTTAGGGAAAATGGAGAAATCAGTCTTTTAGGGTGCATTTAGGGCTATTCAATAGTAGTTGGGTAGTTATTTCAATAATTTAGTGTAATAAAATTTAAATTTAAAGTATTCAATAGTAAACAGGGCTGTATAGGTATGACCTTCACTGTCGTTTCTGGTAAACAATACATAAATGCATATATAGGTAAAGAGTCATTCTTGTCTATTTATCATTTTATCTAACATTCTAAACAAGTTTACTTTTAAGTTATTTTGAAAAAAGCTGTGCAGACTTTTATGAGGTGCAATACTATATTGGTATAAATTTATTTGGGTAAACATTTGTTTTGATTCAAATCATAAATCACACCGGTATAATTAACGTTCAAGCAATTTCAAGTATACATAATTGGTAATTGATTATAATTTCATGATGATAATCTATGCTCTAATAGACATCTACTATTGGTTGGATGCACACTAAGGGTGCCTTTTTTGTTAAACGGAAGGAGCATTTGGGAGGGGCACGAAAGAACAACGTGTAACAAAAGAAGAATACCTTCTTCTGTTGTAAAAGAAGCATATGAAAGGGGTATTTTAATTATTTTTGTTTAATTATTTTTTAATTAAGTAGTTAAATAATATGGAAAGTCTATTTAGACACAAAATGTAGATACAATTGGTGACATAATGGATCTGCACCATTGGATTGCCCCCGATTTCCACCTTCCATATAATGACAAAAATATCCAACGACCGTGATTTTGTGTCTCCAATTTGTGTCTAATTTTGTGTCTAAATAGCCGCCCCCTAAATAATATAATTAAAAAAGATAATTTCAATAATTATTAGAAATTGAAATAAAAATACAAATAAAACTAGAAATACAACATAATACAACAATAACATAATACAACAATAATAAAAGTAGAAGTTAAACATTGGTATACATTGAAATAAAACCAGAAATCGAGTGGTGGAAATGCAGGTGGATAGACATGTAGACAGGCAGTCATATACTGTTCATATTAATTACGTGTTGCGCATGTTCTATCTCCAACCACATGCAATTTCAGGCATTGTTATATTCCAAACAACTGAATATTCCTCTGTACACTTGGACCTTGAGTAGTGATGTTACTTCATAAAGTTAAACTTCTTCACACGAGTAGCTATATCCTTGAAGGCCGTAGACCGCCAAACAGATTGTACATTGAGACTAGGATTGGGGGAGAAAACCATTTTAGAACGAAATTTCTTCAAATTCTTTTGAAATATCATATCAATAATCTTGTTTATCTTCTCATTGGTTTTTCGTTTACTTCTACTATGAACTTTGTAAGATCAACTTTCATCACGCGCTGGTGTAGCCTATTTTGACGGTTGTGTATTGAGGTTTTTAAGTGGAGTATAAAATCCATATTTGATCGAACAACATTTTGGTAGTTTGTTCTGGAGAAGAACGTTGAGTCTCGATCTGTTCTTCTGTGATGCCAGGTGTAAAAGCATCCGTTTCCATTGCAATAGTACATTGAAAAATCTATTGTAGTCATATAGGTTATTAGTTCTCTCCTATACTTCAGCATGGTGGTGTCGAATTCTTGAAAAACAAAAGGAAAGAGGAATAAAACTTAGTAATAACTCGTAAATAAAACAAAAACGCAATACAAAATTCCCTTCGCATGAACGTTTCATCATTGCTACCCTAATTGTTTCTCTCATTGGATCTCATCTCGAGCTTATTTTACTATACAAATTCTGACATAATGACCATTGTTTTTTTAAACCTTTGTATTTATAGCGAATTAAACCTCATTCGATGCCGTTATAATCCTCTTATGGACGTTTTTTTTGTTATTTCCAATTACTTAGTAAACATTAATGACGCAATGCAAGAATTCTATCGTAGCTTATTTTTAGGACTTCGGCGTGAGTTTTTCGACCAGCTTCGACCATTGTCTAGCTAAAAAAACTAGAAAAATAAAAAAAGGAAAATAAATAGAAATGAGATAGAAAAAAATGTAACAAAAGTACCTTAAAACTTGATTGTTTTTTGCGGTTTTTTAGTTGATGGTGGTGAAGAAGAAGAACGATTATATGTAGTGGTGTTTTTTTGACTGTTTGGACAACGGTTAGAAATTTACCGTCGGGGTCGGACGCATCGGAAGCTTTAGACGCCAATGGTACAATTGTTCAAACGGACCAAAAGTGTGGATCCCACCATGGACGAATCGGAAACGTCCGAGTCGGATGCGTAGCCAACTCAGACGGAGTAAACATTTGCTACGAACGGTACCTAAATTTCAACAATACTTGGTCAGAGTATTGCACGTGCTGTCAAGTACATATCTTATTATAGTGGATTATTGATGCACTGTTCTTTTTTTAAGATATCTACAACATATCATTATTTTTTATTTTGTAAAAGCAACTAGGATCGAATGGTATCACGTATTGGAAGTAAAATGTGAAACTGATATTCGCTATTAAGTAATTTTTTATTTTTATTAGTGTTTGTAGTAGTAATTGAGGTGGAGCCTTGGCGCAACGGTTAGGTCATCCGCATGGTGATCTGGGCGTCCAGGTTCGAGTCCGGAAACAGCCTCTTCTTATTCTTAAAAAAAAAACAGAAATTATCTTCAAAAGTTAGCCACCTCATGTAAATTTCTGGCTCCGCCCTTGTATGAATATACAAGGTAAATGACAACTTTTCTTATTCTTAAACAGGATTAGTTGGTGGAAGATCTATTTAAAAAGTGATGGCTTCACTCTTTAAGGTGTGTGATTTTCTTTTTATCTCTGCATTTTAGTTTTTAATTTCTACAACACTCACTTATTATTATATTACATGTAAGGATGATCCTTCATTATTATACTAAACATGTAATATCCGTTAGTTATTTGTTACAGCTGTTTGCTACATATGGATGCACTTAAGCTAATATCTACTACTCACATTCCAGCATATTTGATTTCATCTGTGTCGTTTCGTAATTGATGTGTGTGTCTCCCTCTCTCAATGTGTTTCATTTGTGTATCAACCAAAATTCAACACATACACACATACACATGCAGTGTGATTTTTGTTTCTGGTTTACGAAATAACCGTGTTCTTGTACGTTGGCATTTATTGTATATTGGCATTTAATTGCATGCTATTCTTATGCATCCAACGTTTATTTGCTCTATATTGTTAAAGGCTGAATGATGTGTAAACATGAATTTATTATATATTATTTTATGTTGAGACACTTGTAGATTTGGTGAAATGTTCATCTAGCAAAACTGCAGTACTTTCAAACGAATAAGAAGGTTGTTCAACACTGTTGAATGAATTGAAGTTTTTTTGTGATAAGGAGGGAGTTGACAAAGAGTCTTAAAAAAAGTTCCGTATGTTTGGTGTATTTCATAAATATCCTTCTGTGAAGTTGATTTTGTTTGTCTCCTGGAAGATTAGGCAATCATGTACTTAGTTGCATGCGTAGCCATGTAGGAACAATTTGAGTTAGTTCATAGGCTCATGGCTATTGCTGGAACCGTTGGCATTTAGTACAAGTTTAATATTTATTGGGCATTTCTAGGTGCTACTAAATTTTAGAATACCACATGCCAGTCCGAGTCTAACTGGATTTCAGTTTGGTTGTCTGATTCCTGCTGGGTGAGTACTGTTGAAATTTGAAATTGATTTTTTTTTAAAGATAAATATTATATGCCTTGTTTTTGGAATCCAAGATTTCTACCTCAGTAACTTTCATTGCTTGGCCACTTGGCTAATGGAATCTGATAGAAGAACAAGGATATGTATACCAGTAAGTAGGAAATAGTTTCATGCAGCTCATGTAGCATAGATTGAAATTACAGTTGTATGGACAGCCCTGGCTAGTTGTCAGTGCTGTTCATATCCTTTTGTGAATTGTTGAAACATATAATTTTGCAGACACTTTACATCTGGTTTAATAAGTTGTACTTGGACGCTGGGATTTGTCTACGGTAGAAATATCTGTCTGGACTCCGAGTCTTGTTATGACATAGTTATAGTTATTAATAGTGCACGGTGCAAAAAATAAAATATATTTTCTTCTAGAGTGTTGACTCACAACACGGCGAACTGTGTGCGCCTTTCTGATTCATTGTGCATATATTAAAAGATAAAATATTTATTGTTTTTCACAATCAATTAAAAAGGACTAATACATTTTTTAATTTTTTACTAGAAGATATAAAAGGTTCTTTGACAAAAAACATTTCGAGAAATATCTTTAGGCATAATGTCATAAGCATAGAATATTGTTATTAACAACATGAGCAAAAAGGTGCAAAACCTTCCTGGACATTGGAGCCTTGGTATGCACGATGCAATCAAAGGGCACACGATTTTTTTATTTACTCGACATGTATTAAAACGTTCGAATATTTATTATACATAACAACCAATTTAAAAAGACTAATATATCTATATTTCTTTACTAATAATAGATATCTAAAGAAAGATTCTTCTAATTATTTCAAAAGATATCATTAAACATGATGTCATAAGCGTGGAATATCAGTTAATTATATTATATATTCAATGTTTAACCAATTACTTAAAAGTTAAATTTTGAATTAAAACCTTATAACTATTGTTTAGCAAATTTCAAGTATAAGCTTATAACTGATTTTGTATTGCCTTAAGTGAGAAAATAAAATGAAGAGATACGATATTTAATTTTATTTTTCTACCATGACGGTAATTTGTTATATTTATTTTGTTTCTGTTACTCTAATATACATTTTTGGTAATTTATAACTTTTTTAACAATTATTTTGTATATTTTGATCACATCAAACACACAAATTGGTAATTCAGATTTCACTTCTATTTGTAGTATAATTGTATTTGTAAATATATATATATAATACGCTAAAACAATAATATTAGTTTGTGTATACATGGTCAATTTTATATAACAACTTGCTTTAAGAATATATTATGTAAGATTTTTTTTTTCCATGTCAATAAGTGCATGTATTCGTTGTCAAGAAAAGAAAATTCAGGAAAAACCACCGAGTCTTTAGAAAAACCAAGTTATTTGTAGATGTAATCATACGATGAATACTGATTTTTATGCATTTTCTGATCTTGAATTTTTTATTTAAAAACAATGATTTAGAGTAATAGAATTGTGAAAAAGTAGAAAGACGCCTTTTTTGCACCATGTGCTTTGTGCTTCAGTTGCGCCATATAACGTGTCTTCATGTGGGCCGCACAATGAGGCCAAACGTGTTGCACTGCTCCTTGCACTATTATGCCGCACGTCTTTTGTAACTATGTGTTATGGTTGTGTCACTTTCTCAATGAAATGCCAATTTACAGTTATTTTAATGTTTTTGATATTTTGACTCTAACCACTGTCCCTTTTAGCGAACTTATATTTCTGAACAAGCACTTTTGATGGCTCCTTGTTATTTTTGATGATGGAATTATCTTTTACTGATCCATTAGGACCCAAGTAAAATCTCAGCATACAGGGATCGAAGGTTTCCTGGAAACCAAGAAGAATACGAGTATGCACTGCAAACTTCGACAACAGTGTATATTGGGAATATGTCCTTTTATACAACAGAAGAGCAGGTTTATGAGCTATTTACACGAGCTGGAGAGATCAAGAAGATCATTATGGGATTGGATAAAAATACGAAGACACCTTGTGGTTTCTGCTTTGTTTTGTAAGTAATGCTATTAATGTATAACTAGCATAAGTTTGATTTCTAGTATTTCATACTTTAGAAAATATTTACATTATTTTTGCCTCACATATTTATATGAGTGGGTTCATAAAGTTGTTCGGTAATATAATTATTCTTGACTATCAGAAATAAGATCACACCAATATGCATGTTTCTGTGAATGATTAAGACGATAGGACGTTTGAAAACATTTGTTTTCTCATTTAGTAGAACTCTAAAAATTGGATTGATATACATTTGCATTTGGAATACAATGACACTTCTAAGTAGAAGTTTGATCTTTACTTCTAAGAACATTTTGGCCTTTCAATATCTGAGTGTAATAAACCGTAAAAAGATACCCCCTTATTCTATTTGTCGAAACATATTAAAATGTTTTTGGACCGTCCAAACTTTGAAAAGGATACTTGGTTGCAGTTTCTATCTTTAGAGAGTTGCTAAATGATGGAAAGAGCAAGAGATGTTGAAAGGAGTTCCTTCAAGATCATGTTTTGAGAAAGAAATTAGAAACTGATATCTGGAAAGTAAATCAAAAGAGAAACACAAAAGAAAATCGTTATAATCCATTCCATACGGTTTATGTGTAATGAAATAATATTATGTCATGGATGATGAATTAAATACACATTGCACAATTGTCTTACCCCTTTTTACCTTAAGAAGCCAAAATCATATATACAATTTATTGAACTTGAAAATGACTAAAAACAAAAATACAATTGTACGACTTTCGAAGTTATTATGAATTTTTGGTAATAAATAAACCATAAAAGAAAATATTATCAAGTACTGGTTAAATAAGCACATACATGTAAACTAAAATGGGAAATTAAAATTACTTTAATCATAAGAAAACAAAAGGGACCAAAGGGCACGGATGGAAACTTTCAAAATGAAAAGGAACAGAAAAGGACTAAAATAAAAATATGACAAATAATTGACTAAATTAGAGAGCCATGTGATTAAAACAACAATCTAATCGAAAGAAAACATCAGCTTTCACTTGCTCCAAATACATTTCTCCTACCTCCCATTGAATCCCTGAATCCTTCGTTACAAAAATTAAACTGCAAAATTCAAATGTCAAAATGTCAGATGTCGACACTGTTATCTCATACTTGAACCATTAGATTTTTCAGTTTTAAAATCTAAACTAGCAACTCTTCTTTTATTAAATGGTAAAATTGAGGAGGGCCGGTGGATCCTTCTCGGTTTGGTGTAGCTTCGGCCCTGATTGCGAAGGGATCCTGAATATATTTCGTGAGTTTGATCTGACATATTCTTAGATCAAATGTAGGTATTGAAATGCTGAAAATCTTAGCCTTGTTCAATTCTTGTTTTTGTAGTTGCACAAGGTGAAAAAAGTTCCAATTCAATCTCATTGTTACCGTTCTTTGTCATATCTTGGTCAAGGTCTCATTAATATCTCAAATGAGATTATACAAGCCGTGTTAAGTAAAAAAATGCCGTGTGTTGTGGATTGCAGAATTATGGATCTTAAGACTAATTTAACACTTGGGTGCAGGAGTGAGGGTTGAATGATGTTTTCTAACTTATACAAATCTCTTTAATTTTCTTTCGATATTAATATTAAATCACAGATTAACAACACAGAATTGTACTAACAATCAGTCATAGATGCAATCACGGATAAAAATAAAAACAATAAAATAAAGTAAGAGTTAGACAGATGACATCAGAGATTTTATACTATTCAGATTTCTCCTACATCTAGTCTTATACAATTGTTTGTGTAGATTTTTGTTCAAATGCCAATATTTAATGAGAAGGCAAACCTAAATAAAATCTCGATTTCGATGCTACGGGATACGCCCTTCTATGTTCCGAGTCCGTGGTAGACTTTCTTGATTTTACCGGGTCACAAGCACGCCCATTAGATTTGAACAGGCTACTAAGCACATCCACTTGATTTTGATTTGAACAGGTTACAAGCACACCCACTTGATTTGAACGGGTTACAAACACACCCAAACAAACACGAGTAGAGTTGATAGTTTTTTCAAAGACATTCTTGTACTTTGGATATAATGGTCTTATAGTCCCTTTTGGATAGCACTTTGATATTTGAAATGAGAGATGTTTTTAAAACAGTAAGAAAGTAGTGTTGAATCAATACAACGAAGTGCGAATTGATTCTATATAATTTTGAAGGGAGTATAGTATATTTTTCAAGAGAATAAGGAGTGGGAAGAAAGTAACTATTTAGTTGTTAAAAATTCGTTTTGCACTCTCCTATATATAATGAATGAACAGATGTATTCATTCGTGAAGGGTTGTGTCGAATAGATAGTTCCATTCAAAATTTGAAAAACCATTTAGCGGCATGTATGTCGACATATGCTAGTTAAAAATAAAGATTGTTTTCTTTAAAATGTTTCGAAAATTTTATACTTCATAAAATATTTTGAACATAGATTTTAAATATTTTTGAACTTTAAAAAAACTTATATAAAATATTTAAAATATATTTTTGAAATTAAAATAATTTTGAAATATCAAAGATCGGAAATTGAAAATAAAGATCAGAAATTATTATCAAGGACTTCAACAATATTTACTAATGACTCTATACACTAAATTATAACATTGAGATCTTAATTTCTTTGGTACAGTCTTTGATTAAGCACATGTGTAATATTCTGCAGTATATACTGTATAATTTGGCAAAACATTAATATTTATATTTTATATGGTTATTGTATCAATTTCAACAACTGAGGTATTGACAATCTTCCATTTTTGATGATGACAACTATTAATTATTCTTGTATATAAAATATGATATAACTTCCCCTCAGTTACACAACCCCCCTGAATATATGTATGTGTATATTTCATATTTTTCTCTTCCTTTGTCATTAACAAAAAATGGTCAAAAAAATGGTGAAAACTCCCCCCTAAATGATATACTTATAAGCTGAACAGTCAAAATCAATAATTAAGAATTAAGTATTATGCTGACTAACATGAATTTACTTTGTTTAATTGTAATTGACTGAAATAATTAAAGCATATAATAAATGTGATATGAAAGATGCAATATGAGAGACATAATGAAAAATACCGGATATTTAATATAATATAATCATGACATGTATTAATATATTCAATGATATACTAATTATTAGAGACAATAAATTGGATAATGCAAATTTTGTTCATTTATCTATAATTTACACTTCAATACAATCAAATCAAAACTATATTTATTTATTTTACAATCTACACTATATAATCAAACTTATTGTAATCAATTCAAACCAAATTATTTACATATCGTTATTAAAAATAGACAAGTTTAATATACAAATTTACTAATTAAAATAAGCAAAAATCTAGACATTACTAGGGACTTCAACCCAACCATCAAATCCAAAGATTGAATTTGCTTTGATGGCATCCCAATTCTCATTGTTCTTGGTGTTTGAGCATTTTGGGTTATTGGTTTGATCATCCTTGATCACGAAAGAAATTAACCATCGAAGAGAATCAAAGTGCTTCTCCTTTTCTTTTACCATTTCCATTTGGCTTAGTACCAGAGAGAATATCTTTGAATGATTTAAGTGCCTCTTCGTGATTTTCACAAAGTTTTTGGTGTGGAAAAGATATTTTTATTTAGAAAAATGTTGAGAGTGGATCGGGATGGAGAATGAAATGATGAGTAAATTTTTCTGAAAGAAATAGGCTTAAATATGAGTGAAAAGTCGTTTGGAATGAATGAATAGATGGTAGTTATAACATTTTTAAAATTCAAAAAATCTGCCAAACGACTAGGATATGTCGACATATCTCATGTATGTATGTCAACACATATGTCTAAAAATTATTTTTCAATTTTTGATATATTTTTAGTTTCAGCTTAACATAATTATAGTTTAATGATTTTCGGAGACTAATAGAACAAATATAGTAAAAAAGAAATAGATTTCATTACTTAAAGATAAAGAAATATACGATTTCAAAGAAAAACTAGAAATATATAAAATTGATATGAAATAATACTAGATAAACACACAACAATGGTACAAAGGTAGAATAAAGAGATTTAAAAGGATGGTGATGAAGAGAATAGTATATTTTTATGAGAGTTTATAAGAGAGTAAGAAGTAGGAAAAACGTAAGTAATTAGTTATTAAAAATTCGTTTTGCACTCCCCTATACACAGTGAATGAACAGATGTATCCATTCGTGAAGGGTTATGTCGAATAGACACTTACATTCAAAATTTAAAAAACCATTTGACGGCATATATGTCGACCTATCTTAGATATGTATGTCGGCATATGCTAGTTAAAAATGAAGATTGTATTCTTTAAAATGTTTTGAAAACTGTACACTTTATAAAATACGTTGAACATAGATTTTAAATATTTTTGAACTTTAAAAATCTTTTATAAAGTATTTGAAATATATTTTTGAAATTAACATAATTTATTTTTGTTTAAAATATGAAAGGTCAGAAATTGGAGATGAAGATCAGAAATTGCTATCAAAGACTTTGACAATATTTACTAATGACTCTATACATTAAATTATAACCCTGAGGTCTTCATTTTCTTGTCTTTGAACTCGTCTTCATATCTTTATCTTGAGTCTTTATACTGTACAGTCTTCGATTCGGCACCTATGTAATATTCTGCACTATATACTATATAACTTGACAAAACATTAGTATCTATATTTGATAGAATGTCGTCATCAAAATCAATAGTTGGGGTATTAACATGTGTGTGTCGAAAAAAGCTTGCTTAACATGATAAATTGTTTTTGGAGTTTAACTAAATCGTATTAAACTTGAATACAATTGACAACACTAGGGTGTTGGGTGAATCATTTATTCTTGATTATTGAATAGAAATTGTAAGTGCAATAATACATCAGCAGTTTTGTTTAATTATTAGTCACTTGAAGAATATATTATTTCGGGATATTTCGAGATTGAAATACGAGATTTCTATTCTAGTTACACTCCTTTCATCCGTCATCTGCTATGAGATGAATGTGAAAAATCTCATCCAATATAATTTGAGATTTAAACTTCATATTTTATGCTCTTGTTTATTGCATGCTGGCATGTTCAGGATGCAGTTCAGTTGTTGAGGGTTTGTGATGTAGTATAACTAAGTAAGAGGACCCATCTGACTAGAAATTTCTGTTAGTATGCGACTCAGTAAGTTCACCTAAACATCCTATCATCGCTTAAAAAGCAGGTGCAGTGGATTAACTTATGTACATGGACAAATGGTACTTTGATGAAATCTCTTTTGGTTCTGGATATTTGTTCACTGTACATTTTTTTTCCTTTTCTTTTTCTTTATCATTTAGTCTGCCTTTCCACTCTAATCAAGGGATTTTGGCCTTTTAACTCTTATTAACATCTAGCTTTGTGCTTCTGACTGTATTTACATGCAAGTCCCTCCTCCTTGAAAGTTGACTTTGAATACATAGAACACCTATGTTAGAGTTCTCTTTTGTATATTTCCTACCTTCAATTTGCACCACTATGAATATACTACTCATTCTAGGTTACAATTTAAACTTTAATGACCCTGTAGAATATCATTATAGATGTAACTTTAACTGTTTATGTAATTAATGCAGAATATTTTTTGCATTACGTATGAGGAGTGATACATCATTAGTCCTAGAATATTTTTTGGTCATTTTTTTCTCATGAATTGGCATGACCTTACTCCATTATGCAGCTTACATATATAACTTTGTTTCATCGTATCATGATCTAGCATGAGTTTACAGCTTACAACTTACAACTTACATTATGCTGTCATGCTTGTTTTGAAGAGTAATTTTAGTGATATCCTATGCTCAAGAAGCAGCACAACATAACAATATTTGTATATTGTTATTATCAGGTACTATTCGAGAGAAGACACTGAGGATGCAGTCAAATATATTAGTGGCACAATTCTTGATGATCGGCCAATTCGTGTTGATTTTGATTGGGGGTTTGAAGAAGGAAGACAGTGGGGTCGTGGTCGAAGTGGAGGCCAAGTACTATATTTATGTCTATAAATTTGTGATTGCTTAATTTGTTAACATGTTCATAAGATGATTTACTAAATTGGTCATTTGGTCTTACATTTTAACAGGTAAGAGACGAGTACCGTACTGATTATGATCCTGATATCCTTTTAAACTACATTTAACATTTCTTTTTAACAAAATTCAGTTTTTGACTAATTTAAGACTGTTTTTTTATGACTTATGCTTCCTGCCTGCTTTATACTCAAACTCCATCCTCCAGTTAACTGGATTGTACCTGTGCATCTCTGTATTGGATTAACCTCTTTGTATAGTCAGAGTAGCCAGGTATAGATTCAGCGGCTCCAACTAGGCTGCGGAATCCATACCTAAGACCCACTAATTCTCTCTTGTATGGATATCCAAGTTTTAGCATATTTAGCTTTTTTGCTGAAATAAATATCCATCTTATGCATTTGTCTTTAAGAATCTTTATTCTGCAGAAGCCTGAAAAGGTGACGTGACAGATGATTACCTATGTAGAATGAAATAACTGTGCAACTCCATCGGGAAAACTTGTGTGAACTGACATTAAGCTAGGAATACTTATTTAGTTATTACTAGAATGAAGAGGAATACTCAAATGTATTGTTTCACACTACACCTGCAAGTGTGATTTCTCTCTTCTACAGAAATCAAACCAAAGTGGTTGTAACGTCTCTCTTGTTTCATATATATGATTTCATCTCTACTATTAATAATGAAAATTCAATTAATAGGATTTTCACCGTGTCCTTTTGAAATTCTGAAAATACCCTAGATAGTATCCCTTCATGACCACCCATCAACGGAATCTTACCATCGGTTTGCGGTCTCTACCATCACCCTTTCCCGACCACCCATTAACGGAGTTTTACTATCAATTTCCATCGGACACCACCAACAAGATTGCTTGAAATAAATGTGTTGCGACCACCAAAGCTTTTACACTTATAACACACATTCCACATTAAATTTTATTGAGTGAATAGTAAATACATTTGGCTATTTGATGCACATATGTACGATTTATGCTAGTGTAAGATAAGGAAAAAGGAAACAAATAATTCATTGCATGTATATAGAAGTCCTTATTCATTTAGCTTTCTGAACAAAATCCTCCATGTTATTTCCTTGACAAAATATACGTAGAGGTGGTTATGGAAAGTTGGTCCAAAAGGAACTGGAAGAACAGAGGGAGCTTGTTGACTATGGAGTTGGTTCATTGGGTGATTTTCAACCTGACATGCCTCACCGTAAGTTCAAATCAATATTTAATAATAAATAATAAGAAAAGCATATTCAATATGCATGCTCACTAAGTTTCCTCTTTGTGGTTTTCATGTGTGCATTCATTATTTAGTTATGCTACCAATCCTCATTTGAGACTCGGTCTTTTTTGTAATCATGATTGCTAGATCCTTAGTGATTTGACTACAAACTATGAAAATGTTCAAACTTGATATAGCCATAATAGTGCAAACACAACACCTTGTTCTTTTTTTTGTTTATTTCACTGTTCTAATGTTAAAACAACACGCTTAATACAGTTGGTAGATTAAATTCTAATCGTGGTGATCGTGGGAATAGAAGGCCATACAATTATGAACGTCCACGTGATGGCCGTGGTGATCGTGGTACTTTTTCTTCTTCTTTTCTTATAATACTTTTATCAATCAAATCCTTGTTATATATATAATCTATCTGTTGGCTTTCATCTTATTTATGATACATATCATACTTATCTGATGGCTTTGTAATTCAGACTATCAGAGGAAGAGGTACAGGGATGATGACCGATCTGCTCCTCAGATGTCAAAGAGATCCTCTGATTACGACTCAAGAAGAAACTCCGATTATGAATCTAGAAATGTAAGTTCTGTTCACTAAAGAAAAATATCCGAGCATGATGATTAATACTTGCCACCTTAGATATTTTTTGTTATCTTTCTACAAGCAGTACTTGGGCTTTCGGGGTACTTGTGATTTTCCAGATTACTCTTTTAACCTTTCTAGATATAATATATTTGTTACTGTCTTCAGATGAACTCCAAATGGGACTTTTATTTTACAAGTGGATTGTTTTGGTTGGTAACTGTTGAATATTGCCACCAAAACATGAGAGATGCTGGCAAATTTTCTTTTGAGTTCTCATCAGATATTACAATGTTTAAATTCATAAATTTACTTTTGTAATAATGTACACAGGAGAGAAACCCACGATTCCGAGAAAGAGGGGATTCGGATGATGATGAAGATGATGATAGAAAACGCCGCGGATAGAGTCTGCTAAGTGATAGGTTCCATGTTATGTTGTATTGAAACTCTATAATGCTGAGTTTCAACTGAAAAGGTCTTATGTGATGTTATCATCCATCTGTTTAGAATTTAGTGTAATTGTTGTTGGCTTCCATATTGCTGTACTGCGTATAGTGTTCATGTCTATGTCGAAAATTTAGAGTGAACGCTCTTTCTTTTCAGTGGTGGCTGCAGGCCGTTTTGTTCAGGAATTCAGATTTACCAATCGGTATTTGCTTTGTAAGTTGTGATCAAACATGTTTTATTTTATTTGAATAGCTATTTCCAAGCGCCAAACTAGCTTGCTGTTGTCACATCTTTTAGGCATTTATAGTCGTAATATTTTGCGCATTATAAGACGCTATGGAGTATTCAATTTTGGTGCGCAAACGGTTCCACCCTTTATCTTAAAAGAAAAATTCATGGATGTTGTTATTTGTAGATATTGAAAGATCGATCCACTGATTTTGACTGTTTGAGGGTTGGTTTGGCTATGTTTATCAGTATATATTAAAAGAAAACAAAGCCTAGTGATTTATTTTTGTAAACCTTCTGTTTTGACCAAAAGTAAGTGAATCTTGACGAAATGCTAGAGATCAACATTTTTCAAAGGTTAAGCCAAATTACAGGCTACTCATTAACAACGCAGCTACATAATAATTTCAACGATGATAACATTCTTCAATCCGTTTCAATCTTTCGTAGTCCTGAAATTCCTTATCATTTACTTGGCGTTTGCGACAATTATTTGTTTGTTATTATTAAACCGACCGTTAGGGAGGTTTTCAAACCGACCGTTAGGGAGGTTTGCTTACTGTAACTGGCCAAAATCAATTTTTCTGAAGTCAAAAATACGTGGATCTTGTCTTATCGCGGTTTCCCTAAAAACGTGGATCTTGTCTCACCGAGGTTTGATCTTGTCTTATCGCGGTTTTTCAAAAAACGTGGATCTTGTCTCATCGTGGTTTTCCTAAACTTCCTTCTCTTATTTCGCGCATCAAAGATTCCAAATTTAAATCTATTATGATTTTCAAATTCTAAAATTTCAATTTCAAATCGACAATTTTGAATGCTTTGATTAATATTTAAATTTGAAATTTATATTTTCAGATTCAAATCTCAATCTATTCTTTTTCAACATATTATCACTTAATGTTTAAGTAATATTAACAAAAATTTTAAATGTATATTTCTTATCAAAATTATACAATCGAACGGTCGGTTTCTCCACCGTTGTGCGGTTATACTAATTTATTAAAATAAGCCAACAAGTACTCGTTGACTCATCGGTATTCACTTGTACAAAATGGACACAGAAAGCGAAGAGCAAGTCTTATGTATCCACTTTCTTCTGTATCCTTATCCAAACCAATACAATTGCGTCACGTGGCACACACTAATAAAGAGACTAACATATATTTTCATTCTTAGCCAAGTCATTAAACCATTATTAATTAGTATTTAATGTTTCTTTCATATTATTGTCTTCCTCTTTTCTCAATTCCCTGTTGTTTCTTTTTAAGAAAAAATGATTCTTTCTGATTTCATGAAATGGAAATGGAAATAAAAGATCAATTTTTTTAAGATATATACATTAAAAAAGCAAACTGATACAGCCTACTAAAAGTGGAATGCAACGTACTTTTTTCATCCTAACCAATTAAGCATATAGTACCATAACATGATTTGTACACCACTAAATGATAGCCAAAGCATTAACAGAACATACTAATAATTATCACTACCAAAATGGAACAGATAACATAAACAAAGAATATACATTATTAGTTCATAATCTACCAGAATATACATGAACAAAGGAACAACGAACATACTACCAAAATGGAACAGAGAACATGAACAAAGAATATACTACCGTAATATACATGAGCAAAGGAACAAAGAACAAATAAACATGAATAGAAATAATACACATAGAGAAATGCATTTATTCATAAGCACTTCAACCAGGTTCCAACATATCAGATAGATATATAATCCAAAAAAATACAACTTAACTTTTTTCATGCACACATAAATCTTAACCATAAAAAAATATAGATACCAACCAAGACCCCAAATACTACACAACACCAACCATAATTTAAGTATCATACAATAGATCATATTTAATCATTTAAATCTAAAACATTCTCTACTTTCAAAGGAAACTTTACATGCCACTCGTTGAATTTGTCTTTGTATAGATTAGCCCATTGAGTCGCTGCCATCTCATATATAACTATGAGAGGGAAAGGGGCATCATCGTCAATTTTAACTTTACATAGTGCATTCGTCAATTGTACATCCAACCACTACTTTGTTGCATAATGAACTAAGAGGTTCTCTTAAAGGTAGGTAAGTAGCACTATCTTTAGGTGCTAAAACAATGAACACACATTGAAAAGCGCTAGCGACCATAATTCCCGTGTAAGGAAATTTCATCCAAGCTTAGGTGCAAATAGTGATTAACATTGCTTCTTCACATTGTTTAAAATTTTCTTCGCCTCCTAAGAACAACATATACTCATACTTTCTCAACTCTTCAAGTAATGCTTTCTTTACTAGTATCCGTTCATTTTCAGGACTCATACCTAGTTATTCGGCTGTAGCACTAACCCACAATGCCCATCTCTTTTTACGTCCTCCCATTTTTTGATAAGCTTCCAAATTATTGGATTTAATTCCCATAATGTATCCTGCATCTTTTTGGATATTTCATTAGTTACGTTCATATAAGCTTCATGCCAAGCATTACACGATCTTTTTTGTTTGAATCCTGTAAATATTTAAGTCATAAAAAATATGAGCTGCTTATGGAATTAAATTATTTTGTTAGTAAGAAAATAAAATCGGTGTTTTTATACGAGCTCAGTATATGCTACTGTAGGATTAGTTGGATAAGAGAATTTTGTAATAGTTGTGTCAATGAGGTCATAAGAGAGTTATCAGAACTAATGAGTCCACCACTTCCATATAGACCCTACAACAAAAAAGAGCAAGTACTTTTACAAAGAATTACAAAAACTGTGTATATAATATAGTAACAATTATAACTTCTAAAATTCAAACAATAATAGTCTTATCATGCTTCACCTGTATAAGTCTATAAGACTTAGAAAAATATAAAGCAACATACTTTGATACCTGCATATAATAATTTGACGAAGAAGACACTATTCCCTTAGGCTACATGTCCTTTACCGAATGATGTGACTTAAGCTCCTAACATTTGACTTGCAATTAATTAGTTTTAAACTCTAACTAACTAGAAGTATAAAATAATTGCATATATGGTTGTAAGATTACTTGTTGCTGCTGGAAATATTATCTACTGTGAGTAGTAGTACCATTATCAAATTTTGGAGGAATATGCCCATCTTTTCTAGGTCTTGGTTTTTTGAAACTTGGTAAATAAGGGCCCAAGCCCATAATGAAAAGAATGTTGGTAAACCCGATAGGGTATAACACGTTACAAAACAAAACAGCAAGAAAACCTTAAACAAACTAGGGCAAACAGGAAAAAACTTCTTCCACGATAAAAAATGGCAGAACACGAAAACTAATTCCATTAAAAAACCCAAAAAAAATTACCTGAGCCAGAAAAAGAGCCTTAAGGAGGCTTCCATGTCTTCGTAGCGAGGCGCTGCAGTCCTTGTGGCTTAAGATTGGAGCAAAAATCACATTGATAAGTGGTTTTTGTTTCATTAGCCTTAAACATGGTCGCTTTGCTGCTTGTAGCTACATCAGACTTTGGATTTAGAAGATCTTTTATATATACTTCGAGATCTGGATATTTGGCGATCAAAATAGATCGAGGCTCAAGCAAATCTGAAGTAACTTCAATTGAAGCTTCACGATTTAGAACTTTGAAAGATAGATCTGTTTGAGGCCTTTTCGTAGCCTCAGCGGTATGGGTTTGAAAAATGTTGATATGAATGATGTTAGCTGAAATCTCTGGTTTCTTCATCATACTACTTTCGCCTCTTTCCCCGTCAGATAAATTATAAAGTTGATTGTTAATATTGCTCTTATAATGATTGAATCCTAATCCTTGGTCTTTGATAGCTAGTTGAAGCATCTTTTCATGATCGCGTAAACTGTCATTAGCACAGTAGTTCCTATACAAATCAGGTAAAGAAATAATATGATTAGAATTCATAATATTGAAATTAATTTTTTTTACTATTGATGAGAGACTTGTTACTTGCCTTGCAGGTATCATTCATGATACGACTATTATACACGTCACCATTAGTAGCACTGCAAGTATTATCTCTATGAATCTCATCAGATAAGTGATTGTTGTTAAGAACAAGTTTGCTCTCTGATTGTTGGCTTAATCTTTTGTTAATGCTTATGGGTTGCAGATTATCAATATGCTCAAGCTCGCTGTTGAAAGAGCGGTAGCTCCTATTCAAATCAGGAAAGCAAAACAACTTATTAGAGCCATTATCAATATTTTTATTTATATTACTAATATTAAGTTTTTTTTGCTTCCCTTGTAGAGATTTTCCATGGTTTGGACTATGAAGTGGCCGCCATCAGCTTTAGCTTGGAAGAGATTGATGCCTTGATAACCTGCTAGGGCTTTAAACCTTCTCCAATTACTAATTTGAAGGGAATTCTCGCAAGATAATTTACCCTTTTGTAAGTATTCTTCAACCCTTTTTTCATAGTTGTCTGAATCACATATGCTTTGTCTTTGCGTACTGAGATTATGAGGTTTGCAAGACTTTGGCAGAATGATCATGTATTCTAAATCAATAGCTTTCCATAATTGAGTGCTGTTAGTTTCAATATTTTGATGAAGCCTATTGTTTCTTTCTTTACATAAGAAATAAAATGTAGTGGTTAAAACAACACAAGCTTTATCAAATTCCTTTTTTTTTCCCTTGAAAGTTGTTTGAATTTGTTGAATGATGTCTCTGATATTTTGAAGCGCTAACTGTTGATTGAGATTTTATTTTTTTTATGGCTATAAACCAAATGTGTCTTATGTTGAAATTAATACTTGAATTCCATCTAAGAGCAGCAGTTAAAGAAGAAGAAGGAGCCACGAAAGAGGATACACAGGAAAAACCCTAGAAACTAAAATCACGTTGCATAGAGGAAGTTGGAAGTGAACTGCTAGGGCTTGGAAGGATTTGGAGCGGTGAGAAAAGGAAGCTTCATTCGGTAAAGTTGAAGATGAGATTTGGAGTGGTGAGAAAAGGAAGCTTCGTTCGGTAAAGTGACTTCGTTCGGTAAAATAGAGAAGCGGAAGAAAAAGGAATTTGCCGAACGAAATATTTCATTGGGTGATTTGCCGAACGAAATATTTCGTTCGGTGATTTGCCAAATGAAATATTTCGTTTGGTCATTGGGGCATACCGGTCCAAACTGAAGTGGGTAATGCCGAACCAAAATAAGCTACTGTGTTTGCCAAACCAAATGTGTTCCAAACCAAATGACGCCGAACCAGATTGCTGAGCTGCTATATAGCAGCCATCCCTCCTCACTTCTTCACTCTATAAATAGTGGAGCTTTTGGACAACAATGACAGCCATCTCAGAGAGCTAATACTCTATAGAATTTGTCTATATTGTAAATTCTTCTTATGTATAGTCTCAAAAAGTGAATCGATCTTGTAACTCTAATCTTTCAGTGAATAATAAAATCTCCTCTCCCTAAGTGGATGTACATCGCTTCGCGGTAGTGGAACCACTATAAATACTGGTGTTATTTTTTTTGCATTGCATAGATCTATGACTGTCTGTTTTGGTGTTTATCTCTGTTTGTATCGTCTCACTATAATCACGATTCAGTTGTTTTTCCGCTGCATTGGTTTTTTATTCTCTTAGACTAATCATCTAAAAGTATTTTCCCAAACAGTCTGGTATCAGAGCTACAAGGTTGATTGAGGAGTGTTAGACGCTATAGTAGGAGATGAAGCAACTCTAGTTGTTACAAGACTCTATACTAGAGAGGTGTATATCGCGTCAGGATCATACCTAGCAATTGATAAATGGAATGGGGATAAAGACTTTGAGAAGTGGCAATGATGATGAAGGCTGTTCTAATAAGGAATGAAGTCCATCCTGTAGTATTTGCCCCTGAGGAGTTGACGGCTGACATCTCAGCTGCGGAAAGGAAGGAGATGGAGAAATGAGCATTTACCACTTTACAACTAGCTATAAGAGAGAATGTCATCTCAGAGATTAGCAATGAGACCACTGCTAGGGGCATTTGGACCAAGCTAGAAAATCTCTACTTGAAGAAATATTTGACTAATCGTCTGATATTACCGAAGACATTTTTCACCATGCGGATGAGAGAGGGTACTTCAGTGAAGGAACATCTTAATTTCTTTGATGATCTCGTGATGAAGATGAAGATCGTTGACTTGAAGATGGACGAGGAGCAAATGACAATGATTCTTTTGTGTTCTCTTCCAAAGAAATACACAGGTTTCACCAATAGCCTTATCTTCGCTAGAGACACATTGACAGTGGAAGATGTGAAGTTAGGTCTTCTATCTGAGGGCTTGATGGATCAGATGAAGGAGATAAGTGAACGAAGTAGAGGTGGAAGTAGTAGTCACGATCTGTTTGTTGAAAGTGGTAGAGAAGATAAGAAGAACTTGCACTCCAGAGGACGTTCCAAGTCCAGAAAGCCCGTTAATGGTAGAAGATAAAAGTCTAACGACGGAAAGTGCTTTATCAACAAGAAACCTGGTCATTAGAAAAAGGATCGTTCAAATTTGACGAAGAAGGAAGAAGATGGATCTTCATCATTTGCGGTGGAGAAGTCTATATCTGACGATGTGTTGTCTGTAGCAGCATCGGATGTCTCAGACATTGGGTGCTGGACTCGGGGGCATCTTTCCATATGACGCCTAATAAGGATTGCTTCAGTTCTTTCGTTGGACGAGAGGGAAACTTTATTCTTATGATAATGATGCTAGCAGTAGAGCAATGAGTGAAGGTACAATAAGGATCAGGATGTTTGACGAAGTAATACGCACTTTGACAGGTGTCCGGTATGTTTCGGGTCTTCGTAAGTTCTTAATTTCTTTAGGACAATTGGCATCTTTGGGATGCAAAATAACTATCGAGAAGGATAGTGCGAAGGTTTCAAGAGGTGCACTAGTTCTTATGAAAGGAGATGAGTTTCAAAATCTGTATTTACCGAAAGGAACCACAGTTCTTGAAGGGTCGTGTGTTGGAGTAGACAGTTCTCGTACTTTGGATGCTATAAGGCTTTGGCATCTCAGGTTGGGTCATATTTCAGAGAAGGGCTTAGAGTTGCTTCGGAGACGGAAGCTGATCAAAGAAAAAAGCTTCGACAAAATGGACTTTTGCCAGGAGATGCTATGCAAGAAAACTAAAGTATCTTTTGGAGTTGGACTCCATAAATCGAGGCAAGTACTTGAGTACGTGCATACAGATGTTTGGGGATCGGTTGTTACTCACTTTCTTGGAGGAGTAAAGTATTTTATCTCTTTCAATGATGAATTTTCTAGGAAAGTATGGGTGTATGCGATGAAGACAAAATCAGAGAGTTTTGAGAAGTTCAAAGACTGAAGAGTGCTTGTTGAGAACCAATCTGGTTCTAGGTTAAAGATGCTGAGATCTGATAATGGCGGTGAATTTGTTTCTAGGGAGTTCCTCGAATTCTTTAGAAAGAATGACATTCGGAGATATTTCACTACATCCGGAGATCCACAATCCAATGGAGTTGCAGAAAGGATGAACAAGACTCTACTGGAGAAGGTCCGTTACTTGAGATTGACGGCGGGATTGTCTAGAGGCTTTTGGGTTGAGGCATTATCAACTGTGGTGCATATCATAAGTCGAATTTCATGCTCAGCCATAGATGGAAAGGTTCCAAAGGAAAAATGGAGAGGTAAAGCAGTGCATCTTGGTTACCTCCAAATTTTTGGTTGTCCTGTGTACGTTCACATGACAAGTTGGAGGTTAGAGCATACAAGGGCATACTAATGGTATACACCAATGGTATCAAAGGGTATCGAATTTGGAACCCTATTGATCGGAAGATTGTTCATTCCAAACATGTCACTTTTGATGAGTCTACTATGTTCAATCCGAAGGAAAAACTACCTATCACAGTAGAAGATTTTGATAGGCCTAGGAAGATGGAAGAAGTTCAGGTGTTCCAGCCAAATAGTAGATTTGTTTTTGATGCTGTCGAGGAAAACACAGTTGATGAAACATCATAGAATAGTCCATAGGTACCTTCTAGTAGTGCTGGTGATGTGCATGAATCTAGAGGAAGTTCAGTTTAACGTGGAGCTGAAAGGAGTTTAGGTGAAGAAGTTCCTACCAGGTTCAGTCGTATGGTCCGAAAGGTATGGTGATTAGCAGTTTGCGAACCTTAGCCTTGGTGATCAGTTTAACTATGCCCTACATATGGTTCTAGAGGAGCCGTAGGACCTTGATGAAGCTTTGAAGTCATGTGATAGTTCGAAGTGGATGTGCGCTATGGAAGAGGAGTTAGAGTCATTGAAGAAGAACAAGACTTGGGCTTTGGTAGCACCTCCTCAAGGAAGCCGAACCAAAGGTTGTAAGTGGGTATTCAAGGTGAAGGATGATGCAAGATACAAGGATGGACTAGTTTCTAAAGGGTTTTCACAAAGAAAGGGATTGGAGTATGATGAGATATTCTCTCCAGTAGTGAGCATATGTCCATTCGCATTTTGCTCGCTACCATCACAGCTCATGACTTGGAGATGAAGAAACTAGATACGAAAACTGCTTTATTGCATGGAGATTTAGATGAGACCATCTACATGAAGCATGCAGAAGGATTTGTTGTAGATGGAAAAGAAAATTGAGTTTGCAAATTTAAGACTTCTTTGTATGGACTTAAGCAGTCTCTTAACAATGGTACAAGAGGTTTGACTCTTTTATGTTTTCACTTGGTTTTGATCGTAGCATCAAGACGCTTATGTGTACTTCAATCATTTAAAGAATGGTAGATGGATGTATCTACTCTTGTACATGGATGATATGTTGGTTGCTTCCAAGAATAAGGCTGAAATTGATAGTTTGAACCTAAAGCTAAAAGTGAAATTCGAAATGAAGGACCTTGAAGAAGCAAAGAAAATTTTGGGTATGGAAATCCAATGGGATAGAAAGTTAGGACTTTTGAGCCCCGCTTAAAAGGAATATTCGAAAGGTACTTGCTTGGTTTAGCATGGATGGGGCAAAGGCAATCATCACACCCATACCTCTGTAAATACAGCTTTCTAGTAAAGGCTCTCCGATCTCGGAAAAGGACAAGGCTTATATGATAAAGATCTCATATGCAAGTGCAGTAGGCAGCTTGATGTATGCCATGGTCTACATTAGGCCTAATATTGCACAGGCGGTTGGATTGGTTAGTAGGTTCATGACAAATCCAAGAAAGATGCATTAGGAAGCAGTGAAGTGTATCTTTAGATACCATAGAGGAACTCCAAAATATGGACTTGTCTTTGGCGGCAGAGGAAGAGATTTCAACTTGGTTGGATTTTGTAATTTCGACTATGCTAGTGATAGAGATCGAAGGAAGTCAACCTCCGGATATGTGTTCACTATTGGTGGGACAACGATCAGTTGGAGAGCGAGGTTGTAGACAATTGTGGCTTTATCTACTACAGAGGCAGAGCTCCTAGCTATGGTTGAAACAGCTATGGAGGCGCTTTATTTGAGGCGACTATTGTGTAATTTGGGCTTCGTATATGAAGGCGTGGATGTGTACCGTGACAGTCAAAGTGCAATTCACTTAGCTGAAAATCTGGCATTCAGCTCAAGGACGAAGCATATTGAGGCGAGAGAGTCATTCCTTGTCTCGATGAGTGAAGAGAAGCTAGTTCGTCTTCATAAAGTTCACACAATGGAGAATGTAGCAGACATGTTTACCAAGTCGTTGTCTGTTGCTAAGTTCGAGCATTGCTCGAACTTGATTCGCTTAATAAAGTGCTAGGTGCCACGGGGTGGCACGGAGGGGGGGAGGGGTTGAGATGGTTCAAGGAGACGTTTGTTTTCATGGTATTGATTGATGGGTTCTACACGGACTGGGTACTTTGAACACTTTGTTGACGGGCAGTGGCCTTGCCGGAGTTCGTTGATAAGTGTAATGGGTAATGGCATTGCTGAAGCTCGTTGGGTAAGTATCCATTGCTTGGAGCATAAAGGTGCATATGGATTTGGATAACTTGTATGGAATTGTGTA
Organism: Allium cepa; assembly: GCA_030765085.1. Lineage (NCBI taxonomy): Eukaryota > Viridiplantae > Streptophyta > Magnoliopsida > Asparagales > Amaryllidaceae > Allium > Allium cepa. Next base: position 536,827,322 of record CM060934.1, on the reverse strand, counting down.
TCAAGGTACAGATTGTTGAAATTGATACCGAAATTCCATCTGAGAGCAGCAGTTGCGAAGGAGGGGACACAGGCGAAATCCTCGAAACTAAAATCACATTGCGTAGAGGAAGCTGGAAGTTAACTGCTAGAGCTTGGAAGGATTTGGAGCGGTGGGAAAAGGAAGCTTCGTTCGGTAAAGTTGAAGATGAGATTTGGAGCGTTGAGAAAAGGAAGCTTCATTTGGTAAAGTGACTTCATTTGTTAAAACGGAGAAGCGAAAGAAAAAGGAAATTGCCGAACGAAATATTTCGTTCGGTGATTTGCCGAACGAAATATTTCGTTCGGTGATTTGCCGAATGAGATATTTCTTTCGGTCATTTGGGCATGCCGGTCCAAACCGAAGTGGGTAATGCCGAACCAAAATAAGCCACTGTGTTTGCCGAACCAAATGTGTGCCGAACCAAATGATGCCGAACCAGATTGATGAGCTGCTATATAGCAGCTACCCCTCCTCACTTCTTCAGTCTATAAATAGTGGAGCTTTTGGACAACAACAACAGCCATCCTAGAGAGCTGAAACTCTGTAGAATTTTATCTGTATTGTAAATTCTTCTTTTGTATAGCCTCCAAAAGTGAATCAATCCTGTAACTCTAATCTTTCAATGATTACTACTCTCCTCTCCCTAAGTGGACATGAACTGCCTCACGGTAGTGGAACCACTATAAATACTGGTGTTATTTTTTTTTTGCATTGCATAGATCTGTGACTGTCTGTTTTGATGTTTATCTCTGCTTGTATCGTCTCGCTACAATCACGATCCAGTTGTTTTTCTACTACGTTCGGTTTTTTATTCTCTTAGATTTATCATCTGAAGAGATTTTCACCAACTCTTGAATATGGAAAATCAAAGAAAAGATGATCTATATTTTCAGCTTCTTTCTTACACAAGAGGTAACTGATGTTTCCTTTGTTTTTGCTCTATTTTGCACATCTGTTCTTTGTTGGAAGACGATTTCAAATAGCAAAATAAGTGCAATGAGCCATTTCTGGGCAATTTGCTATATTCCAAATTATTTTGAACCAATCTACTTCCAATTTCTCGCCTTTAATATAATCCCAAGTATTTTTAAAAGAGAATTTTCCTTTTATAGATAATTTCCAAATTAATTTTGTCTTCTTTAAGGATTGGATCTATTTCTATTTTGCTTATTGTAGAGTTGAATATAGATGCTATTAGTTGTGTTTGAGTTTTCCAAAGTTAATTTTAAATGATGCTTTCACATTTGCATTTGCTTCCCCAAATAGATAAAGATTGCTCCAGCCAAGCAGATTAATCAAAGATTTTCCATTTGTCCATGGATCAAACAAAAGATTAGTTTGTTTTACTTCTTTGAAATTTCTTTCTAATAATTTTGTGCCTATTTTCCTACAATTTAAAATGATTTTCCAAGTATGAGAGTGATAGTTTTCCACTGGCATGGACCAAAAGTTTGCTTAAAGAGAGCTGCCTTCAATGAATTACCAAAATAATTTGTAATTGCAAGCTTCATTTAAGTCTTTAAGATTTCTTATGTCTAAGCATCCAGCCCTATTTGTTTTTGTGATAGTATTCAAGAAACTTTATGATTCTTTCCACTCCAAATGAAATTTGCATATAATTTTTCTATTTCTTCAATTGTATTGATTGGGATATTGTGAGATTGCATCCAATACATGACTATTACTGTGAGACCCGCCTTTCTGACCCTTGAGAACGACACTTAATACATCCATGGTATTCATGTGCCATTGCCAAGTATCTGAAAGACGAGTTGTCATGGGGTGAAATATAGGAACAGAATAATAATCTCACAACAAAAAGGTTAAATATAACATAAAACTAAGATAGTACATAAGGTTACTCCCCAGCATAGAGTTATCAGAGTTACAACAAAAGTACTACTGTCAATCTAGGTGGTTATAACAACCTTCTTTTAAATATACATACATAGAACCAACATCTCATAACAACAGAAATAAATAGCTAGATAGATTAGGAGCCTCCTGCTCGTCCACCATCTTCAAAAGAGCCTAAAGAAACCTATCATTTTCAGACTACTCAAATATAAATGAGTACCCGAAAGTTTAGGAGAAACAAACAATTTGGGTCATACAATAAGTCCGGTATGAGTAAACTTCAAAAAATAGAACACACAAAATAACCAGTGAGACCACATCGCAAAAACGCAGAATGGATTTTTTTCCTCACAAGGACAACATCCAAGTATAAAAGAATGGACACAAATAATTAAACATTGCAAAGAGCGCAAGACGCTCATAATGCAATTAAGAAAGAATCAATCCAAAGATTCGAATCAAAAATAAGGAAAAGGAATTTTTTTCAACAATGACTAGGAGGGTGTGCCCCCCTTATCGAAAGTATACCTCAAGAAAATATACTTGAGAACTACGATGGCTCTCGAAAACCTCCAAGCTGGACCCCGCCAACCTTACCGAGTATCCTAGTATTTCACATCTCCATGCACATACAACCGAAACCAATCTAGAGTAGATGTGACAATACCCTAATGGGAGCAACCCCACATAGCTTAGCCCCTACGCGCTCTTTATTTAGTCATTTTCAAAGGATATCAATGCTTTGAATGTGCAAAAATTCATCTTAGATTGACGAAACAAAAACAAAAGGAAGAAGGGTATTGAAATCAATAGTTAAGATATCAACTATCGGGGATAACAAAACGATCATATGTGGAAATTAAATTTTATACTCTTTTAATGCTTGGAAAATATCCATATACTTAACTCATCGGTATAAGCATATTCACAAAACAATTAAGAGGAATTCATATTTCAAAAGCATACTTAATTGGTTAAAACAATTGTCTACAAGAAATGCAAATGTTTTCCATTATAATTATAAAGATCATTTGTGGAAATTGAATCTCCTACACTTGTCACATTTTCGATATTCTTGACTTACTTAACGTAGCCCAAAAACAAAGCCAGGTAAGTCAGGGCACTGGTTGCTTCTAGTCTTTCCTAGACACTTTGGTTCCAGATCTCACTGATAAAGGATCAATCTACTCATCCGCTTTTAGTGCCAAGTATAGGATTACTTACTTTCCATAAATAGCCCATTTAATTCATTGTTTAAATTATAAATCTCCTTTAAAATACTTTAAACAAAGATTTAAAACTTCTATTCAAATCATAACATAAACCCATCATCTTTAAAGGAGAATATGACCAAGAGGGGTGAAGCTCCCTCTTAATCAAATGAGATAGATAAAAGGGGTGTTATTAGCCTAACTAGATTCGACCAGATTTTGGTCCAATAGAAACCAGCCTTTTGGCCTAATTTGATTCGACCACATTTTGGTCCAATAGAAAACATCTTGATGGCTTAATTTGATTCGAGCACATTTTGGTCCAATAGGAATACTCCTTGTCAAATATGGCATAACATGATTCGACAAGATTTTGGTCCAATGGCAACCATCCGCATGGTAGAACCTGATTCGACCAGATTTTGGTCCAATGGCAACCATCCACATGGAATACAATAACCATTATGCTATTTTGTTTCATTAGGCAAGTAATTATATTGCTATGTTTTATTAGACAAGTAATTATACTATTCAATTTTATTAGGCAAGGTTAATAATTCTCTTGTGTTTTATTAGACAAATAATTATACTATTCCGTTTTTTAGGCAGGGTTAATAATCTTAAATAAATTGGTACCCCTAACTGCCTTATAATTCGAACCATCTTAAACTAACATTTAGCATCAGTTAAAAAAAACCAATTTGAGACGTTTTATCCAAATTTTTATTCTAGATATAAAATCCATTATTTAATCATTTAAAAACATAGTAAATATTCAAGTTCAAAGTGATTAAATTATGGGTCATTACATCCTCCCCTCCTTAAAGGAAATTTCATCCTCTAAATTAATCAGATAAAATCAAGATATCAAAGAAACCCAAATGATATCATATATACCACACAAAAATACAAGGAAAGTGTTCTCAACACAAATGGTGAGTACACTAAAAAGAAATAACAAAAGAAAAAAAAACTATATCAACTTGAGATAAGAATCCCTAATATAGTCCTCAGTTTCCCAAGTACAATCTCTAACATCTCCACTCCACTGAACCTTAACAAGATTCACAACCTTCTTCCTTAATCGCTTTATGTCATGAGCGACAATACAAATAGGCCGCCTAAGAATGGTTAGGTCAGGCTGAACCTCCAAATCAACTTGTTGTCCTTATTCTTCTATCATCAAAGGGTCGTGTACATACGTAAATGTGATATGTGTAATACATTGTGCACATCTGATAGTCGATCCGGTAACTCCACTTTATATGCAAGTTTACCAATCGATTCAGTATGGAAAAAATGCCAATATATCGAGGGGCTAACTTCTCTGTCTTCCCAAACCTCACGACACTTCTTAGAGGAGAGACTTTTACAAATACCAAGTCCTCGACTAAGAACTCTAGATCCCTATGTCTTTGATCTGTATAACACTTTTTCCGATCTTGCGCTTCCTTCATCTTTCTTCTAATATCAGCTACCTTTTCATCGGCTTCTATGATTATGTCAGGTCCAAGAACAAGTCTATCCCCAGATTCAATCCAACACGAAGGAGAACGACATGAACGACCATAAAGAGCTTCGAAAGGGGACATACCAATGCTTGCTTGATAGTTGTTATTGTAAGTGAATTCGACTAAGGGTAAATGATCTTCCCAAGAACCCTTGAAGTCTAGAATGCATGCTCGCAATAAATCTTCCAAGATCTAGTTCACTGTCTCCGTATGCCCATCTGTTTGGGGATGGTAAGCTGTACTTAGACTTAGCTCGGTCCCTAAAGCAGTCTGCAGTCCCTTCCAGAACCAACCGGTGAATATCGGGTCTCGGTCACTTACGATACTATGAAGAATCCCATAGAGTCTCACAATCTCCTTTGCATACAAACTCGCCAGGCTCGTAGCAGTCCTAGTCAGCTTAACAGGAATGAAATGGGCACTCTTGGTCAGTCGATGGAATATAACCCAAATGTCATCGTTACCTCTTCTTGACCTAGGAAGCCCATCAATAAAGTCCATAAAGATCTGCTCTCACTTCCACTTTGGGATCTCAAGTGGCTGAAGCAATCCAGTTGTCTTCTGCTGGTCACTCTTAATCTGCTGGCAGTTTGCACAACGACTCAAAAAGATTAAAATATCTCGCTTCATCCCCTTCCACCAGAATACCCTCCTCATATATTTGAACATCTTGGTCACTCCTGGATGAAAAGATAATTTTGAATGGTGGCATTCGACTAACACTTCTTGCCTAATTCCATTAAAGTCTGGAATATAAATACGCCCATTCATTTTCAATATGCCCTGGAGATCAATCTCAAAGCTAGAAACAATGCCTTCTTCAACATCCTTCTTAAGTCGAGCCAAAATAGGGTCTGCCTCTTGACTGGATGCAATTCTCTCTAACAATACTGGCTTAACTTCTAGGTTTGCAACCATTGCTACATTCCTAATCAGCAGAAACAACATTTGCTTGTCCAAGGGTAAAAAGAACCTCTAGAACATAAGAAGCGAGAAACTCCAGCCATCTCTGCCGCCTCAAATTCAAATATTTTTGGGTAAAAAGGTATTTAAGGATTTGTGGTCCGTGTATAACTCGAACCTTTCACCTGAAAGATAATGCCTCCACATCTTTAGTGCAAAGACAATAGCCAAAAGCTCTAAATTGTGCATAGCATAATTTTTCTCATGTAGCTTTAGCTGTCGACTCACATAGGCAATAACTTTCCCATGCTGCATCAGAACTGCTCCCAATCCAGTTCCACAAGCATTTGTGTACATAGTTAAACCTTCGCTCCCATCTGGAATGGTTAAAACAGGAGCACTAGTCAACTTCTCTTTCAATTCATTGAATGCTTGATCACATTTAGAAGTCCAAACGAACTTAACATCTTTCTTTGTTAACTTCCTCAGATGAGAAGCAATCTTTGAGAAGTCCTTGATAAACCTACGATAAAAACCAGCCAATCCCATGAAAGTTTTAACTTCCATCGCACTTTCGGGCTTCTTCCAGTCGTGAACCCCAACAACTTTATCTGGGTCCATCGATATGCCTTCTCCCAAAATAACATGCCCTAGAAATCTAACTTCGGATTTCCAAAAATGGCACTTGGAAAACTTAGCCTTTAACACATGGCTCCTTAAGGTATCAAGTACGATACAGAGACGATAGTTGTGTTCCTCCTCTATCTTTGAATAGATAAGAATGCCATCAATAAAGACGAGAATTTTTTTATTGAGAATATCTCGGCATACTCGATTCATTAAGTCCAAAAAATAAGCTAGTGCGTTATTCAATCCAAACGAAATAACTAACCACTCGTAAAATTTTCTGGAGTCCAAAAAGGTGTTAAAGGAACACTCTCCTATGCCACTCTTAATTGGTGGAAACCGATGGAAAGATCAAATTAAGAAAATATCCGAGCACCGTAGAGTTGGTCAAACATATCGTTGATCCTTGGAAAAGGATATTTATTCTTGATAGTTCTTTTGTTCAACTCCCGATAGTCTACGCATAACCTTAGAGAACTGGCTGCCTTTGTAACAAAGACGACTGGAAATCCAAAACTCGAGGTACTACGTTGGATCAATCCCTTCTGCAACAAATCATAAGTCTTCCTTTCTAACTCCCTCTTCTCCTTCGGAGCCATCCTTCGTAAGGGTTGTAAAATAGATCTGATTCCTGGAATCAAATCAATATGGAACTCGACTTCACGGTGAGGAGGTGAACCTTGCACTCATCAAAAATATCTAGGAAATCTCGAACAACCGGCACATCTCCTAGCTCCGCTTTAGCCACTTCGAGTGAATAGAGAAAACAACTCATTAATTTCTTAGGCTCTTCACAACTAATATCAACACTAGTATCTCCAGCATCACCAACTCTGATGAGCCTTCTAGCACAGTCCAAGATAGCTTTAAACTTAGATAACCAATCCATTCATAGTAACACTCCAAAACCCATAAACCCAAGAACAAAGAAGTCAAAAGGAAAGTGATGATTTCGACAAGAAATAGGTACATTTAGACACACGACGTTAAGATTTGTCGAACCTCCAATTACGTTTGACACACAAAGAGGATTACTCATCATAACATATTTAAGGTTTAGTTTGTCCATTAGATTATAAGAAATAAAATTATGGGAAGCTCCTGTATCAAATAATACCGTTACAAGAATATCATAGATGGATAATGTATCTTGCAACACTTGCTTTCCTTTTTGATCTGAAGAAGCAGATGGTATCTCTTCAATGGTAACTGTCTGTCCTTAAGATTCCTTTTCAGGAAAAGGGAACTTATTCTTCATATGTCCTGGCTGGCCGCAATTAAAACATGTGGCAATTGGGCAATGATTTGCAAAGTGGCCATCTTATTGCACTTGTAACAAAGAATGTTGGCGAAGTTGGTCTGCTTCTTCTGTGTTAGAGCACCATCTTCGAGTTTCTTCCTTGCACCTTGCTTCTTTCCCTCAAACTTATGCTTGAAGTTTGGCTTTCCTTCAACTGGTATAACTGATAAAGGCTAGGCACTTACTACTAGTACTACACCATCCTGGACTCCTTTCTTAGTATCAAGAGCCTCAAATCTCAAAGCCATGCTAATAATGTTGGTGAACATACCCATAAGATGATTAGTCATTTCACGATGGAACTCTGGTCGCATTCCATTCACAAACATTTCATTTTTCTTGAGCGGCGTGTCTATCAGTCCAAGTCCAAGATGGGACAAAGCATTGAACTTATGCTCATACTGCAACACAGTCATATTACCCTGCTTTAAGTCAATGAAACTTCTAAATAGCCGAGTTCTTCCGGCTTCTGGGATAAACTGTGCTTCAAAAACTTCCTTAAATGGGCCCAAGAAATCTCCCCCTCCGGAGTACTAGCTGTTTCTGAATCCCACCAATCCATTGCCGACTTTTGAAGTATCGCGATGCCAATAGTCGTTTTTCCGTATCTTCCAACCGAAGATCTTGAAATATTCTTTCACAAGTTCGAAGCCACATCTACACTCAAGAATGTCTTCAGTCCCATAAAATGGTTTCCCACCCAAAGTGGTAAAATTATTACGTAAAGCTGCAAAGTTCATAGGGGTATGAACTTGCACTAGCATTTCCTCTACCGATCTACAGCTGACATAGTAGCATTTCTAGGTACCCTACCATTGGTAGCCGTGTATGTTCTAGATCTTCTCCTTCTTCCTCTTCATATATTCATTTTATATTATCTGAACAAATAACAGGTATCTTTAGAATACAAAAATTAGATTAAAATGGTCTGAGGAAATAACACCAAAGGATCTAAAACTAGATTTTAGAGGATAAAGATTATTATTATAAAAATTACAAATACGCTCTCTCAAAATTAACTCATTCTAGGGCATTACTGACCCTATCTCTAGTGAGTTGTACCCCAATCCGGCCAAGGTGGTTGCCAACCGAAGCTCTGATACCAACTGTGATGATCCGCTATTCTTACCCCTGAGAACGACCCTTAATACATCCATGGTATTCATGTGTCATTGCCAACTATCTGAAAGACGAGTTGTCATGGGGTAAAATATAGGAACAGAATAATAATCTCACAACAGAACGGTTAAATATAACATAAAATTAAGACAATACATAAGGTTACTCCCCAGCATAGGGTTATCAGAGTTACAACGAAAGTACTATTATCAGTCTAGGTAGTTATGACAACCTTCTTTTGAATATTCATACATAGAACCAACATCTCATAACAGTGGAAATAAATAGCTAGATAGATTAGGAGCATCCTGCTCGTCCTCCATCTTTAAAAGGGCCTAAAGAAACCTATCATTTTCGATTACTCAAATATAAATGACTATCCAAAAGTTTAGGGAAAACAAACAATTCGGGTCAGACAATAAGTTCGGTATGAGTAAACTCCAAAAAATAGAACACACAAAATAACTAGTGAAACCACGTCGCAAAAATGCAGAATGGGGTTTTTTCCTCACAAGGACAACATCCAAGTATAAAAGAATGGACATAAATAATTAAACATCGCGAAGAGCGTAAGACGCTCATGATGCAATTAAGAAAGAATCAATCCAAAGGTTTGAATCCAAAATAACGAAAAGGAATTTTTCCAACAATGACTAGGAGGGTGCGCCTCCATTATCGAAAGTATACCTCTAGAAAATATACTTGAGAACTACGATGACTCTCGGAAACCTCCAAGCCGGACCCCGCCAACCTTACCGAGTATCCGAATATTTTACATCTCCATGCGCATACAACCTAAACTAATCTAGAGTAGATGTGACAATACCCTAATGGGAGCAACCCCACATAGCTTGGCCCCCACTCGCTCTTTATTTAGTCATTTCCAATAAACGATATTATTGCTTTAAATGAGCAATGGATCGTCTTGGATTATCAAAACAAAAACAAAAGAAAGAAGGGTATCGAAATCAATAGTTAAGATATCAACTATCGAGGATAAAAAAATGATTGTATGTAGAAATAAAATCTTATACTCTTTTAGTGCTTGGAAAATATCCATATACTTATCTCATCGGTATAAGTATATTCTCAAAACATTAAGAGGATTTCATATTTCAAAAGCATACTTAAATGGGTTAAAAACAATTGTCTATAAGAAATGCGAATGTTTTCCATTATAATTATAAAGACCATTTATGGAAATCAAATCTCCTACACTTGTCATGTTTTCGATATTCTCGACTTACTCTACCTGTCGCCTAGAAACAAAGCCAGGTAAGTCTGGGTTGCTCCTAGCCTTGCCTAGACACTTCGGTTCTAGGTCTCACTGATAGAGGATCAATCTACTCACCGGCTTTTAGTACCAAGTATAGAATTACTTACTTTCCATAAATAACCCACTTAAATCATTATATAAAATTTGAGGCTCCTTTAAAATACTTTAAACGAAGATTTAAAACTTCCATTCAAATCATAACTTAAACCCATCATCTTTAAAGGAGAATACAACCAAGAGGGGTGGAGCTCCCTCTTAATCAAATGAGATAGCTAAAGGGGTGTTATTTCCTTTTAACCAAAAATTCATTAAATGTCAATCCTAAGTTATAAAGTGGTGTAAGTTCCCTTTAACTAAACATTAAAGTTATTGCTCATAACCTAGCCGAGCACAAATCAAACAACCAAACAAAAATAATAACAAGAATTATAACATGCTTATTATTGTTAACAATTTACAACCAATAGTTAACACAACATTTGTTAAAATGTGAATGAGTCAAAGGAAAGAGATTAAGATTACACTAACTGTAAAATAATTAAATTATACTAATAACTTATACCCACTAAATTATGAAAACAAGGAATATACTCACATACTATTTGCTTTGATGGAGACTTGGAATACTTCACCTTTGATAATGAATTTTAGTTCTTTTCTTTAGTTGTTGAATGAATTAAAATGAGATATGGACTAGGCTATTTATAGGTTGATAGAAGGGTACTTTAGTCAATTCCTATAGCCTAACAAGATTCGACCAGATTCTGGTCCAATAGAAACCAGCCTTATGGCCTAATTTGATTCAACCACATTTTGGTCCAATAGAAAACATTTTGATGAACTAATTTGATTCGACCATATTTTGGTCCAATAGAAAACATCTTGATGACTTAATTTGATTTGACCACATTTTGGTCCAATATGAATACTCCTTATCAACTATGGCATAACATGATTCGACCAGATTTTGGTCCAGTGGAAACCATCCGCATGGTAGAACCTAATTCGATCAGATTTTGGTCCAATGACAACCATCCACATGGAATATAATAGTCATTATGTTATTTTGTTTCATTAGGCAAGTAATTATATTGTTCTGTTTTATTAGGCAAGTAATTATACTATTCCATTTTATCAGGAAAGGTTAATAATTCTCTCTTATTTTATTAGGAAAATAATCATACTATTTTATTTTATTAGGCAAGGTTAATAATTATTAAATAAATTAGTACCCCTAACCGCCTTATAACTCAAACCATCTTTAAACTAACATTTTACCCAGTTAAAGAAAATCCATTCGAGACGTTTATCCAAATTTTTATTCTAGATATAAAATCCATTATTTAATCATTTAAAAACATATTAACCATTCGAGTTCAAAGTGATTAATGGGTCGTTACAATTGCTGTGATGACTGTGTGAGTGAGTTCAACTCTTGCAATTAATAGTAGCTTGCTAGACCAATTGTAAAATTTACTTTGAATGATATCATGAAGCTTTTCATAATCCTTATCCTTGACTTGGTTGCAGCTGAGAGGAAGCCTTAGGTATTTGATTGGAAGCTCACTTTGTTGAAACTTTAAAGCACTAAGAATTTCCTTCATATCACTACATGATTTGCTGAAATAAATCTTGCTCTTACTGTCATTAATTTGAAGTCCTGCACAATATTTGAGGTTATCAAATATTTTCTTTATTATTTCAGCATTCTGAACATCTTCTTTCAAAAAATTAATAAGTCATTAGCATAAAGAAGATGAGTAATACAATGAATAATTGAATTAATTGGTTTTACATTTTTATTCAATTGTTCCTTATCCATTTGCAATGTAAGATATTCCATTGCTAAATTGAATAGGTAAGAAGATAAAGGATCTCCTTGCCTTATTCCCCTATTACCTTTTATGAACCTACATGAGGAACCATTTATAAGAATGGAATATGTTACATTACATTTGCATTCTCTAACTAGGTTGCAAAATTTTTCATTGAAGCCTAGTTGTCTCATCATAAAGAAAATGAAGTTCCTATTGATTTTATCAAATGCTTTATGTAAATCAATTTTTATTCACATTTTTTATTCCCAACCAGATTAAAATTTCTTAATAATTCATGGGCCAGAAGGGTATTCTCAGCAATAAATCTGCCAGGGATAAAAGCATTTAGGTTTTCTGAAATTAAATTTTTTTGAAAAACTTTTATTCTGTTGCTTAAAATAGTAACAATAATTTTATAAAAGAAATTACAACAGGCAATAGGTCTGAAATCTCCAAGGCAGTTAGGAATTTTAATTTTTTGCACTAAGGTAATAAAAGTATGATTAATAATTTTCAAAAGTTTACCAGAGGAAAAAAAATTCATCAATAGCCTCAAATAATACTTTTTAATCCAACCAACGAGTTTTGTGAAATTTTTGCCCCAAAGCCATCTGGTCCAGGGCTTTTGTCATTCTTGGTAGTAAATTTTTTTTTTAAATTTCTTCTAGACAGATTGGAGCAATAATATTTCATCACTATTATCATGCAGTAAATATTTAGGAGTAATATTGGGGAACATACCTGGGCTTCCATCAGAGATGTATAAACCAGAAAAATAATTGGTAGCTTCATTTTCTAACTAAGAAGATTCATTAGTAATAATCCCATTGTCATCAAGTAATTTTCCTATGTCATTACAGTATTTCCTACTAGAAAGCTTGTGATGCAGCAAGGCATATGGGAATTCAAAAGTTAAACCATATTAGGTCGTACACGAGCTTAAGACGTGCATGTTTGATGAGTCGGTTACGAGCTAAGGAGGAGGCCCTAAGTCGTTTCCGAGATAACAAAGGTCGAGTAAGATGGACTTCGGAGTTGAGTCGTCCCCGACTTAGTTTGAGTCGTCTACGACTCAGTTTGAATCGACCACGACTCAACAAGACACGGGAAGAAAAGACACGAGTCACTGGGAAGGAGTTTGGGGCGGCCATGAGTCGGGACCGACCTAAGGAATCAAGTTTAGGAAAGATACGACCTAACTGCAAGGCCATGAGTCGTCCAGTATTAAGTCGGTTGAAGGGATATGCCACAAGTAAACTTGAGTCGTTGGAAGCTGTTGAGTCGCATGAAGTGATGAGTCGTGAGTCGCAGTTTCTTGAGTCGGATGTGATGAGGCGGGCCTGTTGAGTCGCGCTGAGTGTTTTTGTGCCATAAGTCGTAGGTCGTTGCCGACCTAGTATGAGTCGCGAGTCGTTCATGTGAATTGTTCTTGAGTCGGAGGCGGACCTTACATGAGTCGTTTGCTTTGTGTTCTGTTGCAAGGGGTTGGAGTTGCGTGTGATTGAGTCGGTAACGACTTATGATGAGTCGGCCAAGATGAGTCGTGTATGTTGAGTCGGTGCCGACTTAGGAGTTGGGTGTTGTATGTTGTGTTGAGTTGTAATGACTATAAATAGCGTGTGTGTTGTAAATTTTGAGGTGGTTGATTTTTTTGAATAAAATTTCTCTTTTGTTAGCTTTGTGCTTTCATACCAATTGGTAGTTGAGTGTAATCTCCTATCTCCTCTTTCGGTTAATCGAGTGCGCTCGATTCAACGATCGTAGAAGCCGATTCACGGAATCTAGTGCGCTAGATCAACGTGCGAAGAATCGTAGATCTTTAAACACGGTATAGTGCGCTATCAACGTGTTTGAGATAGCTAGAGTTCGGTATCTTTGGATCAACGAACTTGGGCATTTTGGTATCTTCAACTCACCGATTGCTACATTTCATCGATTGAAGTTTTGTTTGATTAATCCGCTGCGTCATTATTGGTATCAAAGCCATACTTAGCCAATCATAGCTAAGTTTGATTCTTGGAGCCAAGTTTTTGAAGTTTTTGAAGTTTATGAAGTTTGAAGTTGTTCATTGTGTTCATATTGAAGTTGCATCAAGTTTGAAGAGTTTGATCCATTCCATTTAGGATCAAAAGGAGCAAAGGTGTTTGAATTTAGTCTTGTTGAAGTTGCGCGCCAAGGTTTGAAAGGTGAGGCCGTGTATACTTTGTGCCAAGCCGAGACAAGTGGGAGCCGATCTTGCTTGAGTCATTAACTCGTTGCCGAGTTAGTGAGAGCCGAGACAAGCATCGCCGTGTAGTGTTGAGCCATAACTTGTTATTTTGTTGAAGCTTGAAGTCTTGTGTTGAATTTTTGAAGTCTTGTGAAGTTTACAACCATGCCACCAAGGAGAGCTAACCGACATCAAAACGTTGAAGCTTTGTATCGTAGGGAAGAAGCCGAGCTTATGGAACAACGTATTAATGATAAATTTGATGAGGGCATTGGTAAATTGGAGAGATTGATGAATGATTTGAATCAAAGGAGGAGATCACCAAACTCGAACCATGGAGGAAACCGAGTTTCGCCATTGGTTACGGAAGCGAGGAGGGTATCACCACATTCTTGTAGAGATAGAAGAGAAACATCAATTTCATCACGAAGAGATCATCATGACTATGCACATGAAGAAAGAAGAAGTCATCGAGAATTTGACCATGAAGTATATAGAGATGAAGAGAGACATAGTCAAAGAAGCATGCATGAGAGAAGGGATGATGTTAGTCGAGATCGATGTAGGCGTACCTTTGATTTTGTTGAAGAGGGTGATAGAGCAAGTATTCCTTATAGAGATCGAGACCAAATTCGAAATTCTTACCGTGATGTGGAGGATGATCGTCGTTGGGAGTCGGGTATGAAAATGGAAATTCCAGAATTTAAAGGCGGAATGGTTGCTGAGGAGTTTTTAGATTGGTTGTCTAATGTGGAGGAAATCTTTGATTTCAAGGAGGTGCCGGAGAATAGAAGGGTGAAGTTAGTTGCTACAAGGCTGAGGGGAAGAGCATTGGCATGGTGGCAGCAAACTAAACTTACTCGAGAACGAATGGGGAAGTCAAAGATAGAATCTTGGGAGAAGATGAAAAAGTTGATGAGATCTACTTTCTTACCTTACAACTACCAGTCACTTATGTATCAGAGGTTGCAGAATCTGAGGCAGGGGACAAAGTCTGTTAGTGATTATGCTGATGAATTTTACCAACTCATTGCCAGGAATGATATTATGGAGACAGAAGAACAGCTAACTGCTAGATTCATTGGGGGATTGAGAATGCAGATCCAGGATATGGTTAATATGTTCGATCCTAGATCCGTTGCAGAGGCACATCAAAAAGCGTTAGCTTGGGAGAAACAAGGAAGGCGTGGAGGTGGTGTGTTTACTAATTCCAATAATCAAGCAAGGGGTGTTGGCGGAAGTTCTAATGTTCCTAAACCTGTTACAAAGCCAGTGGTCAAGGAGGCAGAGAAAGCGAAGGCTAGTAGTGTTTTCAAATGTTATAATTGTCAGGAGTTGGGTCACAAAAGCAACGAATGTCCGAAGCCGAAGAAGAGAACCATGGTTGCAGAGGTTGAAGCAGATGATGGTGAGGAGGCAGAGTATTCAAATATACCTTATGTTGAGGAGGAAGAAAAAGTGTCGGGTGATGAAGGTTGTAATCTTATGATGAGGAGAAGTTGTTTGACACCTAAGCAAGAGGAGGATTGTAGTTGGCTGAGAAGCAATATTTTTCAATCGACATGTACTATTCTGGGGAAAGTTTGCAAGTTCGTTATTGATGCGGGGAGTTGTGATAATATTATTTCTACAGAGGCAGTTAGGAAGTTGAATTTGAAGACCGAGAAGCATCCTAAACCATACAAGCTAGCATGGTTAAGGAAAGGAGGTGAAGTGAAAGTGTGTCGAAGAGCTTGTGTGAATTTTTCAATCGGAAAGAAGTACAAAGATGAAATCTGGTGTGATGTCGTAGATATGGATGTTTGTCACTTATTGTTGGGCAGACCATGGCAGTTTGATAGAGCAGTTCAGCATGACGGTCGTGCCAACAGTTACAGTTTCATGTTCGAGGGTACTAAAATCACTTTGGTTCCTAAGAAACAACAGCAGAAGGAGAACAAACTGGAGGAGATTGAAGAATTGAAAACTCTGTTGACTTTGAAGGAGTTTGTTAAAGAAGTGGAGGAAGAACCGGAAGTGTTTTTGTTGATTGGGAGAGAGAGTAGTGAAGAAGTTGAGATTCCCGAAGAAGCAAAGCCAGTTTTGGAAGAGTTTGAAGATGTCTTTCCAGAGGAGTTGCCAAAGGAGTTACCACCACTTAGAGACATTCAACATCAGATTGATCTTGTTCCCGGAGCAGTGTTACCACACCGACCACATTACAGAATGAGTCCGAAGGAACATGAGGAGTTACGAAGGCAGGTGGAAGAATTACTTGAACAGGGTCGTATTCAGGAAAGTTTGAGTCCGTGTGCTGTACCTGCATTGTTAGTACCAAAGAAGGACGGAACTTGGAGAATGTGCACTGATAGTAGAGCTTTGAATAAGATCACTGTTCGTTACAGATTTCCTATGCCGAGGTTGGATGATTTGTTGGATCAGTTGAGTGGGGCAACTATATTCTCGAAAATTGATTTGAAGAGTGGTTATCATCAAATTCGTATCAGACCTGGAGATGAATGGAAGACAGCTTTCAAAACTAGAGAGGGGTTGTACGAATGGTTGGTTATGCCATTTGGTTTGTCTAATGCACCTAGTACATTCATGCGGGTGATGAATCAAATTTTTAGACCATTCATTGGAAAGTTCGTCGTGGTGTATTTCGATGATATTTTGATTTATAGCAGGAGTACGGAGGAGCATGTTCTACATCTGAGGGAAGTGTTGCTTATTCTTCGTGAAGAACAATTTTACGCTGCTACAAAGAAATGTGTGTTTATGACACCTACTGTTTTATTCCTGGGTTATGTTGTTTCAGGGAAAGGTATTCAAGTTGACCAGAGCAAAGTTGAAGCAGTCAAGAATTGGCCACAGCCAAAGACAATTACAGAAGTGAGAAGTTTTCATGGGCTAGCGTCATTCTACCGAAGGTTCATACCACACTTCAGTAGCGTGATGGCTCCAGTGACTGATTGCATGAAGGGTAAACAGTTTGTGTGGTCAGAGGAAGCGGGGGTTGCCTTTGAAAGGATCAAGGAATTGTTGACGTCTGCACCAATTCTTGTTCTACCGAATTTTCAGTTATTGTTTGAATTACACACTGATGCTTCGAAGGTTGGTATTGGAGGAGTACTGAGTCAGAATGGGAAGCCAGTTGCTTATTTTAGTGAGAAACTATCAGGGGCAAAGATGAGATACAGTACATATGACGTTGAATTTTATGCTGTTGTTCAGGCTGTTAAGCATTGGAGACATTACTTATTTCAGAAGGAATTTGTTCTGTACACTGATCACGAAGCTTTGAAACATTTACAGGGACAGGATAAAATTTCAGCGAGACATGCATCATGGATTTCTTATTTACAGCAGTTTACTTTTGTCGTTAAGCACAAATCAGGGGTGACAAATCGAGTAGCTGATGCTTTGAGTAGGAGGAGTCATTTACTAACGACAATGAAGGTTGGAGTGACGGGGTTTGAAATGTTGCCAGAGATGATTGAAGAAGATCCTTACTTTGTGAAATATGTTGAAAAAGTGAAGGATGGGAGTACCGATGAATTCATGTTGGTTGATGGTTTTCTGTTTAAAGGAAATCGTTTATGTATTCCGGACTGTAGTTTGAGGATGAAGATTGTGAAGGAATTACATGAAGAAGGGCATGTGGGCCGTGATCGTACTTTGCAGTTGATTTCGCAGTCTTACTTTTGGCCGTCGATGAGAAAAGAGGTTGAAAGGTTCGTGGAGCGATGTCATATTTGCCAAGTTTCAAAAGGAACAGCAACGAATGCAGGATTGTATATGCCATTACCAGTACCATCTAAGCCATGGGTTGATATCAGCATGGATTTCGTTTTGGGTTTGCCGAGAACTCAAAGGGGAAATGATTCGATATTTGTTGTGGTGGACAGGTTTTCGAAGATGGCACATTTTGTTGCTTGCAAGAAGACAGCAGATGCAGTTCGAGTCGCACAGCTATTTTTCAAGGAGATTTATCGACTTCATGGTTTACCAGAATCTATTGTTTCTGACCGAGATACTCGTTTTCTGAGTCACTTTTGGTTGAGTTTGTGGAAGATGGTGGGAACGAAACTGAAGTTTAGCAGTGCTTATCATCCACAAACCGATGGGCAGACAGAAGTTGTTAACAGGTCATTGGGAAATTTGTTGCGATGTCTTGTACAGGATAATTTGAGAAGTTGGGACATGAAACTATGCCAGGCAGAATTTGCTCATAATCATGCAGTAAATCGAAGCACAGGATTCAGTCCGTTTCAGATTGTTTATTCAAATTTACCCAGGGGGCCATTGGATTTAGCAGTTGTACCACAGTCAAAGAGAACAGTTAAACGAGCTACTGATTTTGTTGATGAGCTGACTGAATGTCATAGAACCGTTCAGGAACGATTGGAGAAATCGAATGAGAAATATAAGAAGTTTGCAGATTCGAAACGACGAAATGTTGAATTTAAAGAAGGAGATTTGGTTTATGCTATATTGACAAAGGATCGTTTTCCGGTGGGAGCTTATAACAAGTTGAAAGCGCGAAAAATTGGTCCAGTTGAAGTTTTAAAGAAAATCAATGAGAATGCTTATCGATTAAAGTTACCAGATGATGTTTATACTTCTGATGTTTTTAACATCAAACACTTAATTCCGTATCATGGGAATGAGATTGTTGAGAAAGAATTTACAAATTCGAGGTCGAATTTTTCTCAACCAGGGGAGGATGATGCAGCAAGGCATATGGGAATTCAAAAGTTAAACCATATTAGGTCGTACACGAGCTTAAGACGTGCATGTTTGATGAGTCGGTTACGAGCTAAGGAGGAGGCCCTAAGTCGTTTCCGAGATAACAAAGGTCGAGTAAGATGGACTTCGGAGTTGAGTCGTCCCCGACTTAGTTTGAGTCGTCTACGACTCAGTTTGAATCGACCACGACTCAACAAGACACGGGAAGAAAAGACACGAGTCACTGGGAAGGAGTTTGGGGCGGCCATGAGTCGGGACCGACCTAAGGAATCAAGTTTAGGAAAGATACGACCTAACTGCAAGGCCATGAGTCGTCCAGTATTAAGTCGGTTGAAGGGATATGCCACAAGTAAACTTGAGTCGTTGGAAGCTGTTGAGTCGCATGAAGTGATGAGTCGTGAGTCGCAGTTTCTTGAGTCGGATGTGATGAGGCGGGCCTGTTGAGTCGCGCTGAGTGTTTTTGTGCCATAAGTCGTAGGTCGTTGCCGACCTAGTATGAGTCGCGAGTCGTTCATGTGAATTGTTCTTGAGTCGGAGGCGGACCTTACATGAGTCGTTTGCTTTGTGTTCTGTTGCAAGGGGTTGGAGTTGCGTGTGATTGAGTCGGTAACGACTTATGATGAGTCGGCCAAGATGAGTCGTGTATGTTGAGTCGGTGCCGACTTAGGAGTTGGGTGTTGTATGTTGTGTTGAGTTGTAATGACTATAAATAGCGTGTGTGTTGTAAATTTTGAGGTGGTTGATTTTTTTGAATAAAATTTCTCTTTTGTTAGCTTTGTGCTTTCATACCAATTGGTAGTTGAGTGTAATCTCCTATCTCCTCTTTCGGTTAATCGAGTGCGCTCGATTCAACGATCGTAGAAGCCGATTCACGGAATCTAGTGCGCTAGATCAACGTGCGAAGAATCGTAGATCTTTAAACACGGTATAGTGCGCTATCAACGTGTTTGAGATAGCTAGAGTTCGGTATCTTTGGATCAACGAACTTGGGCATTTTGGTATCTTCAACTCACCGATTGCTACATTTCATCGATTGAAGTTTTGTTTGATTAATCCGCTGCGTCAGCTTGGTATAGAAAAAATTTCTTGGAGATCTCCATTAGTAAGCCAGTCTACTTTGGCTTTCTGTCTTAAGTTGGTAGCTTCAATATGTAATGAATTGGCAAGCTTTTTTGCATATGGAAAAACTCATTAATTTGATTAGGGTCTAAGCTATCTAGGTTAATGTTGTTGTGCAATCTCACACAAAACTCCTTGATTTGATTGTTATTTCTATTTTTGTTCCAAATTTTCAGATTCACTTTAGTTTGCTGTAAAATGCTTCTAAAGTAGAATTGGGCAGAACCAGAAACTGAAGTTTGAACACTATTTTTAGCAACCATTCTATATTCCTTATTATAAACCCAACCATTTTTAAATCTAAAAGGGAATTTGCTTTTAACAATATTATTTTGAGAAAATATAAGTTGTAATTAGGTATGATCACAAGTTGCTTGGGGAAGAGTATAACATCTAAAATTAGGAAATTTATTTAAAAAATATTGATTGATCAAAATTTCTATGCAATTTACATTTGATATTTCTGAACTCCCCAGATTTCCAAGTGTACTTGTTACCTTTAATAATAGGCTTAATTAAGCCAGTTTTGAACATAAAATTAGAGAAGAATTCTAATTTCCTAAAAGGAACTGAAATTCCTTCCATTTTTTCAGAGGCCTTCATAACTATGTTAAAATCACCCATTAAAATCCAAGAGTTGTTAATGTTATTATTTAATTGTTCCATCTTATTCCATAATAAAAGTCTGTTTTTTCAATGTTAGAAGCATATAAAAGTCACATTTAGCTGAAAACCCCTTCTGTTTTTATTAGAATAGGGAATATATTGCAAATTTAGAGAGTATTGGTATAAATCCCAAATATTGGGATCCCAAATTACAATAATCCTACCATTACCTCCCTATTATTATGAATAGAATTCCAGTTATTTAAAAGACTACTTCCAAAATAAGCTAAATTGTTGTTTTTAAATTTATGCTCTAAAATACCTACAATGCTAGGTTTATATGATAACAATAACTTCGAAAAGTCCAATTTTCTTTTGGGGGAATCTAGAACTCTAACATTCCAAGAAATTATAGACATACATATAATATAAAGGATATATATAAAGGATACCATTGCAGCTAAAGTGAAGGATTGCTGCTAACTTCTATGCTTTCAGAAGCTTTTCCTCCTCTTTTCTTGTATTCTTTCTTTCCTTTAACATTTAAGAATTCTTCCCGATCTGGATTTTTGATGATGTATTTCTTCTCAATGGTTTTTGAATTTGGGATTTCATCATTATCACTATCTAAAATTTTCTATATGCTCTTTTTTCTGGTATTTTTCCTTTTTCTATTTACAGGAGAAGAAGATGAAGAAAGAAGAATGCCTAAATTCTTGATTAATGACTTAGAAATCTCAGAACAGTTATGCAAACAACTTTTAGTCAACATAGCAGAATTTGCTTTTTTTGAACCATTTTAGATAATTATATCTGTAATTAAACTTGAATCTTCATGTTTGGGAGGAAGATCCATGAACTATATACTAATATCCCCTGAACTCTGATTTGTTTTTTCTGAGATTTTTGCAATATTGCCTTCCGAAACCTTATTGACAGTAGAACCATTTTTCTGCCGTATAGTTTCATTGGCCATATTAAGCCTTGTATCTTCATAGTTGGCTTTTTTTAAACTGCTTACGGAAAGATCTCAATTTGCTCATCATTGCTAACGATTTCCATTGTCATCCTTTGAAAATTCAGAGCTTAGAATAGTTTTCTTCTTATTTCCAAAGAACTGAGTTTTATCTGAATTCAAATTATTTTAAGAATGGTTAGAACATTCATTTCTTGAATTAATGGAATTTGAAAGTTTCTTGAATCCTCTGTAATTGTTTTCTTGAAATTGGACTGAGATTTGAATTTTCCTTTTCTTTCCAAATTGGCTTTGATGAGCAAGCTTTAGTGAGATGACCAAAGCAAGCACATTTCATTTCATACATCTCGAAGGAATCCATTCAAATTCTATTTTCTGTGTAATACTTTCACCATCATGCATAGTAATGTAGGAAAATTCTGGTAGAACTTCATTGGCTTTGATTTCTACTAGAATTCTTACATAGTTAAGCCTTGTTTCATTGGTCGTAGGCTCATCTAGTTTTATTGGAATACTTACAACACTAGCCATTGCTACAAATGCTTCTTTGTCCCATAATCTGATATCAAGTTCTGGTAGTCTTATCCAAATTGGGTAAGTGGATAGTAGATCTCGATCAAGAATCATTTTTTTGTCCTATTTTTTCAAGATATTTAGCTCGCCGTTGATAAAATATGGACCTCCCTGAATAGTCTTATTGTAGTTAGATTCAGTAGAGAATCTGATGATAAAAATCACGTTGTTTCTTGTATAAATCTCGAATTTGTCGACTGGATTCCATGTTCTAAGAACGAAACCCCTGAAATGATGATAATAGGGCCTAGATCCAAACACATAAGCTACTATAGAATTACTCCATCTATCATCGGTTCTTCGACTGATCTCTTCTTTAACAATAACAATTCTTTTGTCGCCTATTTTTACTGGTGCAGAGTAACTCAGATCTGTAATTGAATTAAGCCCTCCTTTCTTAATTAGATCTGTCCAAGAAGAAGATGGTTTTGGTATGTTGTTTGTTTCTTTAGAGAAAGTTCTTGAAGCATTCAAATCTCGTCTGTTGCTAAACTGTTGTTGACTATTTCTTTGGTTATATCTCAGCCCTTTAGGCACAGATTTTGCTAGAATGTAGGTTGCGGCCTATGGATTTTCTTCTGGGGTTTCTCTAAGGAATGCTTGCGGTGGTTTCTAACAAATTGAAAACCATAATTTTCTTGAAACTGAGGCTTATCTTTGAGATTTGAGAAGGAAAGAGGTCAAGAAGAAGTCAGAGAATCAAGGAGGAAGGATGAAGAGCCTCTTGAATTCTGATCAGGGTTTTCACAAAAGATAGGATTGTTTTTGATATTCATGGCAGCCATGGCTGCTTTTTGATTAAAGATTTTTTATTTTGGAAAGCTTCTAGGTATTTTTTTTCTTAAAGCTTTTTCTGAAGCATTTTTGAACTAGCAAAAATATTCTCCTTAGGTTTTATTTTGATTCCTTTCACTTTATGCTTAATCTCATCAGTAGATATAAGCTCTAATATATAATTACTAGCCAGTGAAGCTTGATGAGCTTTAAAAAACAATTTTTCTTTAGTATTTGCATTTTCTTTAAATGAGTCATCTACTTCTTCTATAATTTTGTTAAGTCCAGAAAGAGCAATTTCATATACATCTTCTAATCCCCCACTCTTATTGCAAGTTGTGTATATAATCAACACAACTCTTTATACCGCCTTGCGATTTCTACTTTTGGATCATTATTACTTATTTTTGGACAATCAACTTTTGCACACTTAGCCTTAATGTTTTTTGCACATCTCCTTAGGATGTATTGAGCAGGAGTACTCATAACTTTCTTTGTGGATAGAACCTTTAAAGCATGTGCCTATAAGATCCTCGCAAACTTTTTGCAACTACATAACATAACAATATTTGTTGAGTTATATGTCACATATGCTTGAAATCCTTTCCATGAGGAACAATTTTCAATTTAGCCATCGTCCGAATCTCTTCCAATAAAGTCATTGTACAATCATGAGCTTTACATAACCCATGTTGTAACATTTTAGGACCGCGGTGTGTAAAGTGTTGCCGCGTGCTGTAAAATTTTAACCAAAAACAATAGTGAAGGGATACATTGATTTGCTTTAAAATCGTCCCTTGATTCTTCACGATAACACTTGTCTACTAGCCTTTGAAAATTCTGAAAAATCATAATAAATCATACTCATAACTGACATATTTTTTCACTGCATTGTTCATGTTTTCGCTATATTGGGTGGTTGTAATATCGATATAAAATGTTACACGTCCATAAACTAATGCCCATTTCTCTTTTAGATCAAATAACTGACCTAACCAATCGTTCTTTTGAAGTTTATATTTTTCAAGCATCATGTTCCAAGCATTTAAAAAGTCAACTTCATCCATATAATCATATATACAACTTTAGAAAAATTGGGGAATTTATCAAACAAATGACTAGGATGCTTAGTTACATTTTGATATATATATGCCAAATGCATGATCGATGACATGCCTTGGGCCATCGAGAAACAATCACCTTAGCCATGGTAGCATCCTGGTTTGTAAGTATACTCATAGGTCTTTTTTCTGACATCGTCTTCTCAAATGTATCAAACAACCATGAGAAAGTTAATGGTCTCATCATATAACAATGTGGCATAAAATATTGTTGTTTGCTTACGATTATTTACACCAACAAACATTACAAAAGGTCTATCTTCTTCACCTTTTCTGCAAGTAGTGTTAAAGCATACAACATCGCTAAAATAATCGTAGTCTACCATCATTTTTGCATCAGCCCAAAAAATATTAGTTATTATATCATTTTCATCCACTTGTACAACATAAAAAAGTTAGGATCTTTCAACTGCATTTGTTGTAAATACTCCAACACTCCACTTCTATCTTCGATTTTCATTTTTATTGTTCATTTGGAACATAAATAATTTATATAACCTTCCGCATTAACACCAAGATTTTCTTGAACTCCAGCTTGTTTACTAAAAAAACTATTAAGCTTTTTTTGGCACAATACCTGAGTTGTTCGCCATATCATCTTGAGCTTAATAGAAATGGTGATATCTTTATTGAAGTGAAGTTTTTTTTATTTCATTCATAAAATAAAGATATTATAGTCCCTTTTATAAGTGCTGATATGCATAAAAAAACAATAAAAGGTTATTGGGCTTGATATCCTCAGCCCAAGTCATTATTTTATGATACCCGCATTCTCTTATATTACTTGATACTTCATATATTTCGTATATTCTTACTCCCCCCTTCAATTAGATCTAGGGTTTTCTTCTCCTCTTTCGTTTTTCCACCGCCTTCTTCTACTTTGAGCTCCTGCTTTAATCTTATGAAATTTTTCATAGAAAGTGGCTTTGTAAGGATGCCTGCTCTTTGATACAAGGCTAGAATGTGATTTACTTTCAGCCTTCCACTCATAACTTTCTCGCTAACAAAGTATAAATCGATTTCGATATACTTTGTTCGTGAATGCAAAATTGGGTTGGCGGAAAGTGAGACTGAGATGAGATTGTCGCATCCGATAATTAAGGTATTTGTGAGATGGATTTTTATTACATGAAGCAATGATTCGATCCAGGTTATCACTGCTGCTGTACAAGATATGGAGCGATATTCTGCTTCAGTACTGTAGCGAGATACCGTGGATTGCTTTTTAGAGCTTCATGAGATTGGGTTACTGCCCAGGTAAATACAAATCAGGGTCGGTAGCCCAATCTACATCTGAGTAAGCTTATATGTTTAATTCTTTGTTATTACTGAACTGAAGTCCAAGATTTAATGTGCCTCTCAGGTATCTTAAGATATATTTTACTGCTTTTCAGTGATTTCTGAGAGATTTATGCATGAACCGACATACTTTATTCACACTAAAACTTAGATCTGGTCTTGTTATTGTAACATATTGCAGAGCACCAACAATACTTCTGTATTGTTTCTCATTTGTGATGGCTTTGCCCTTGTTTCTTGAGAGACGTAAGTTGCTAGCCATAGGAGTAGGTAATGGTTTGGCTAGATCCATATTTGGTCTTTTCAGTATATCCGGTACATATCTCTTTTGACATAAGAATAGTTCTGTGTTAGATTTCTATGTGACTTCTATACCAAGAAAGTAATGTAAGTTTCCCAAGTCTTTTATAGAGAATGGTTGATTGTTTGGTCCATAGTTTTATTTTCACATCTAGTAGTGATAATGTCATCAACATATATCAATATGTATGTAATCTTATCTTGTTTGCATTGAATATACAAGTAATTATTTGATTTAGTAGGTACAAAGCCTAGCTTTATTACGGTTGACTTGAGTTTCTCATTCCAGACACGAGGAGCTTGTTTCAACCCATAAATAGCCTTATGTGGTTTGCATATTAACCTGCTGTTAGCTTCATTTTCATACCCTTCTGGTTGTTCCATGAATACATCTTCTTTCAAATCTCTATTGAGAAATGCATTATTTACATCTAACAGTTTGATTTCCATTTTTTATGTAAAGCAGTGGTTAAGATGATCCTTATTGTTGTTTGTTTCACCACTGGAGAAAATGTTTCATTAAAGTCGAAACCATACTGTTGATTGTAGCCTTTTTCCACGAGTCTTGCTTTATATATCGATATACTTCCATCTGGATTTCTTTTGATTTTGTTAAGTCCACTTGCATCCTATAACATTTTTATCTGTTGGTATAGATATTAGACTCCATTTTTTATTCCTATTTAGAGCACTATACTCTTCATTCATGGCCTGCTTCCAATTATCATCTTTAATCGCTTCCTCATAAATGCTTGGTTTGTTTGATCTAATTGTGTATTGTAGACTTTGGGCTTGAAAATTCCACTTTTGGCTCTAGTAATCATACGATGGCCTGTCCTGCAAGGTGATTCTTGAGCGCTGCTATTATCACCAATATGTTGAGACTCAGATGAAGAGGATTCTCTTTGATCTGAGTTGGTAATATTGCTTTGATTTGTATTGTTGAAGGGATTGGAGAGCTCATGTGAACCATGACCAGATCCAGCATTGGATATTGTAAGTTGTGGTCCTTGGCTTCTCGCATGCCTTCAACAGTTTGATTTATGTTCCAATCAGATATGTATGGAAGGAACTGACATATTGTTTTTATTGTACACCTTTTTATGGTTTTGATTTTTTTCATCTGCAAAAGGAAAAATGCTCTAATTAAATACAACATATCTTGATACAAAGATCCTACCATCACTACTCAAACGCCTATATCCCTTTTGGTTATTTACATATCCTAAAAAGGTGCAAGGGGCAGACCTAAGATTAATTTGTGATTATCGTAGGGTCTAAAACATGGGAAACAAAAGCATCCAAATGTATTAAGCCTTTAATAATCTAGTTTAGCCCTAAATAACACCTTAATTGGGTTCATGTGTTTGAGTACTTTGGTAGGAAGTCTGTTAATTAGGTGCATAGCAGTGTTGAAGGCATTTGGCCAAAATTTCATAGGTAGAAAGGCTTGTGCTAGTAGGTTAGCCTATCTGTACTATGTGCTTTTGTTTTCTTTGTACCAATCCATTTTGCTATGAAGTATATGGACATGTAGTTCCGTGAATAATTCCTTTTTTTAGAAAATATTCTTTTCATTATTATTATTCTTCACCTCCGTCCGTTTGCATCATCTTAAGTTTACTGTTTACCTGCTTCTCAGCTTACGTGATGAATTGTATCACAGCATTGCATGCATCTGATTTTGTTTTTAAAATAAATCCAGGTATATTTGTAATAAGAATCAACAAAGGATATGTAGTACCTGAATCCGTAGTCAGAGCTTACTGGTGTAGGCCCCCATAGATCTGTCGCCACTAGTTCTAGAGGTTTGCCAATAAAAGTGGCTGAAATTATAAATGGTAATTTATGGCTTTTGCCTAATTGACAGTAAGTGCACACATATGGTAAAGGTACAACAAAAGAAATGTTATTATTTTTAAGTACTTGTTTTACAACATTTACACTGGGGTGGCCCAATATACAATGCCACAAATCAAATATTTCTTTGTCATTCTTAACATTTGATTCAGAACCGTTACACCAAATTTTTCTTACTTTGTTCTTTCTTGTGTTTCAAAAGTCTAATTTGTATAACCCGTTGTAGTAATATTTCTTGATTGAGTAAGTCTTTCACTACATATAATTTTGGGTGAAACTCAATATACACATTGTTGTCATTAGCAAATTGAGACACACTCATTAGATTCCTTTTGATTTAAGGAACCCTTAATATATTTTTGAGATACACGTGTCTTTTACCTTGGATGCTACTAGTTCCAACATGTGTAATGTTTATAGCTTCACCATTTTCCATATGTATAGTATGCATACCTGTATATTCTTTGTTGCCAAGATTAAGATTCAGGAGATTATTTGTAAGATGATTGGTGGCAACTGAATCTAGATACCAGTCTTCACTTGCAATGTCTTCACCTCTTGTAAGACTTTTTAGATTTATTTGCTGCATTTTTGAATTTTCACCCTAATTAATCTATCTTTGATCCATATGGGAAACATTAGCACTAAAACTATAGTTTCTTCGATTTCCTTGAATTTTTTTGACTTGGGTAGTATTAATTCTAAAGTAGCTCTGCCTTGCCGTGTGTTCAGGTTTTTCACATATTTGACACTTTGTTGTATTAGTATTCCATCTGCTATTCCTGGCTCTTCCTCTTTAAGTAGTACCACCCCTTTGATTATATGATTATTGCCTATTATTTTGATTATCTTGTCTCCTTCCTTGGTTCTTGCTTTTAGAATTTGAGGCACAGTTAATTGATAGTTCTGTGTTGCTTTGTTTTCTCTGTTCTACTCTGCCTTCATGTAATAGTAAGGTTGAGTGGACATATTGCATACTAGGTAGGCTTTGTTGTGAGAAGATAATGGTCACCACTGATTCATATTCGTTATCTAGGCCATTCAATATAGTAAAAATTTGTTATGTTTATGACACTATATGACCAGCAGTGTTAAGAAGGTCATAGTAATTCTTAACCTTTGTTAGATACTCCCTCATTGACATGTTTTCTTTCTTTAAATTATGTAACCGTCGCTTGTAATGCATAATTCTTGCTGCTAACTGTGTGGTGAATATCTGTTGAATTGCATTCAAAATTCATACGATGTTTTGCGTCCAACAATCCATGTTAATTGTCCAGAACGGATGGATGATAATAACCAGGCTGTATGCAAACTGTCCTGCTTTTGATGATTAACATATTCCTTGTTGATAACTTGCTCTCCTTTGCTATTAGTGATCATTCTTGCGGGAGTAATGGCTGTTCATATAGGATTCTTCTAACCCATATCATTTTATATCGGTTTCAACTTGGTATTTCCATAATATAAAATTGTTTTCATCTAATGGAGTGGTTACTAATTGATTCGTTAGCTTGATAATGGTGCATGAATTATTCGTTGAAACACATGGTTCTTGATTTTTGAGTCCACTTGGTGTAGTGGATGATACTTTATCATCCCTAGCCATATTGAAGCAATATAGTATAATATTGCAGATCTTGATAGGATTCTTTCAATGTGCAGCAAAAACTTGAGGATCTTGATGCAAGTTTCTTGGCGAGGCACTTTATAGAGGATTCTCGATGATAACCAAGAAAGGTGGGTTAAAACTGCAAACTCTCAGATGATGAGAACACTGTTTTTCTAAGAGCAACCGAAGGGGCTGAGTGATGAAGCAACTCTAACAGCCCTTTCTAGTTGGCTCGATGATATATAAATGTTCTCTAAT
Organism: Allium cepa; assembly: GCA_030765085.1. Lineage (NCBI taxonomy): Eukaryota > Viridiplantae > Streptophyta > Magnoliopsida > Asparagales > Amaryllidaceae > Allium > Allium cepa. The sequence goes on along the minus strand of CM060934.1, from coordinate 536,798,245 downwards.
GAGTGCCAAATGATGATCAGTAGAAGACTACTATCTTTTGACAGTTTTAAGCTTTGATACCATAATAGAAATGATCATATCTTTATTGAAATGAAGACCGTTTTATTTCATTCATAAAACGTAGATATTACAGTCCTTTTTATAAGTGTTGATATGCATAAAACAAAATAATAAAAGGCTATTGGGCTTGATATACCCATCCTAAGTCATTGTTTTTCGATACCCGCATTCTCTTATATTACTTGATACTTCATATATTTCGTATATTCTTATTGAGCTATTTGTGCATCAACCATTTTTGTATGCGATATAAAGAAATGAGTCTTAGAAGGACTTAACACCATATGTGTATGATATGGAACAAATTCAACAATATTATATTTTTTACTACTGGACAATAAACAATTTTTGTCCTTGCCAGACATCCAAATCTTGACATGGCTCGATGAGGTTTGACATAAAAATCACGTTTGTCTTTTCTACGCCAACCTTTAACGGAGCAAACAAAAACTATATCTTTCACCTTGCTATGATTCGATAACACATGGGCTATACCTTTTCTAGTATTAAAACCAAAACAATATGTGTATTGATTGTAAAATCTAATGCATCGAATTCAATTCAAATAATTATACTTATTATCGGAATTAGCTTTTTCGTATTTTTGAATGAATAGAATCGACAACGGATACTGGATCGATTAAATTTTTGTTTCATCATTGACATCATGTATTGATTTGTTTTACTCATTTTCACTTTGAAAGTTTAGCTTGTGACATGCTTTACTATTAAATTCCATTTAGATATGATTAACATTCAAATTCTATTCCAAGTTAAATGAAGAAGAAGAAGAGAACATAGTATCAAACTCAAGTAAAAACATCGAATAATTGTTTAGATTTTGAATGAGAAATTAAAATTTGCTTTTGTAAAGGGATGGCTGTAGGAGAGGAACAGACGTGAGCTTTCAGATAAAAGAAAGATTAATTTAAAATTAATTATGCTTTATTTATTTGACTAACAGAGTGAAAATATCTGTTAATTTCTTTATTAATCACTTGATACGTGGCATAATTATATTGGTATGGAGAGGGGTATAGAGAAAATAGGTACAGTGTATTTGCTCTCTAAAAATATTCACAAAAGACCTCAATAAAAGTGAGTATTTCTAACGTGCATCCTCACATTTTAAGCATAATAGCGATATGCTAAAGTGAATTTTTTTTAATTTCAAATATCTATTTTATCCTTACACCATGAAAAATACGTAAATTTAGGAGATTTATTTGAGTAATTTAAAAACCATAACCATATTTTTTTTCTTTATTAGGGAAGACAAATATAAATTCAAAGGTTTTTTTCTTTCATTTGCCTTCAATCTACTTGTCATGATTGAATTTTCACACTGCTATTTATTAATGAGAATTGGTTAAGTAATGAACTAAGAAGATGTTGATATAAGAATCAATAAACTCTGTTAGAGTCGAGATGAATGAGTGATCAATGCAGGAGAAGTGAGGAAATAGACGAGTAGTGCGAAGTTGGTAGTACTAGTATAAGAATTTTATGGGATATTACTTATGATATACTAGGACCCAAGCCAAGTGGTGAACGATCCCAGGGTGTATGCTCGCTACAAGTGAGAATGAACCATGCGCCATCGATTACTAGTAGTGATTGCTGATGACCTAGATAGTAAGTGACATATGGGATCTATCACTAGTACTGAACTTGAGGGATTTTGAAAAGGTAACGAGCCAAGGGTGGTCATAGTTGGTACTAATTTTAATCGATCATTGTACTCAGGTATTGTTTGTTTAGAAGAAGAAGTCACTTAATTAACCACTTATTCACCTACAAGAATTTAAATATGTCAGTTTTCACTTTGAATGAAGTATCACTCTTAATATCGAAAAAAAACTAAAACACTTATTTGGTGATCAAGTGATCAACACTTTTAAATCACTTTTTTTAGCGTTGAATGCTTTATAACATTTTTTTTAATTTATACCCTTAGTTATATCTATTAGACTATTTATGTCTAAATGTCAAAAGAATCAAACTTTTAGAAAACACTCCACTTTGATTTTTTTTTGATTGTTTTCTGAATCGAAAGTTAAAAAAATTTGATGAAATCAAAAGTAAAAAATTTAACAAATATTTTTCTAGAAATTATATTACAACTTAATTTTTAAAAATCTATTTTATTTTATGTATTAAAGTTAAAATTTTGGAATATAGAAATTTAAAACCAAAAAATGGTAATATTAAAAATTTCCAATATTTAATTTAATATTTTACTTTTTGAAAATTCAAATATTGCTGAAATTTGTATTAAATGTTATCATTGGAAAATCAACTATATTAGAGGGTAGTGTTATGAAAACAATCGTTTTTAATTCTAATAAGAACATTTTATAATATATATTTGTAATTCAATATTTAGCAATCAGTAATCAAAATTCAGCATTCAAGTGTTTAACCTTTAGCTTTCAGCATTTTAAACGAACGAAGTTATATATTGTTCAGGTCGCTGGTGCAAAAGTCCACAATTTTGGATTAGTCAAAATTGACATATTATTGTTCCTGATTTTTGAACCGTTGATGATTTCAAATAGTTCCTATGATATATTTCTATCGGGATGTTATATCTAAAGACAAAGGTTTCATTTATTTGTAAATAGGGAAAAACTTTGTGGCTTAGTGGTTTCTTTGGTCATCTCATTTTCGACCAAACAAAAGTTTGAAGCTACCATATTTTTAACCTTTATATTTTAGAATCTTCTTCTCCTATAGCAATTAGTACATATTGTAAGAAAGTAATGACTGTTAATTAGGATCTGTAATAAAAATAGTAATGACAAGAATACTATAAAAACCATATATTGCTTTATTTTTGCATTTTTATTCTTTTGTGTCCAATAATTCTCATTTCAGTTATTTGTTCATACAATGATATATCGAAACACCATAATAAAACTAGGACTAAAATCCATGTAAAAATATATTATAGTCTACATTTAGAGGTTAGAGTTCTTCACATATCAAACTCCAAAGCATGTGTCCAAATTTACATAAAAATTATGGCGCTTTCATTAAGAAGTACACAGCCACTCGGTTGTGATAATAATTCAAAAGAATAAGGTTCCTACAGGATGGTGTATGTTAAAAGAACCGGGCATTACCTTAAAATCAAAGAAGCATCACTATTGATGTAATTAATCATTGAGAACTCATGGATTTGGCTCGATGCAATGAAACATAATCAGAGCCTAAAAGTAAGGTGACATATAAAGATTTTGAAGTGATTGTTAAAGAATTTCAAGCTAGATCAACACCTAGTTACTCTGGAAAATGTGGCAAATGAAAGGTAAGTCAGTCTCACTATAGAGTTGATGGGAGGATGAGTTTGGTGGATGAAAAAGTTGTTAAACATCCTAATGACAATGTTGGATCTTTGCAAGCTAACAATCGATCGTTTAATGTTGGATAATATTAATCTGGTAGGCACCAACAGGTCGGTGGAGGAAACTGTTGGAAAATTTCAATATGTGCGTCACATAGGTAAAATAAATATGTTGTGCAATTTTGGTGTAAAGCCTAATTAAAGTGATCAAATTTTGAACTAAAGCTAAAAGGCTTAAGGATATAATTGTCATGGTATTAACATGTAGGTACCGAGCAATTCTAATTTATTGAAGTGCGAAATTAGAAAATGCAAACATTATGAATAGGGGGTTTTGATGCCAAAATTACACAAGCTCTACTTATTCTCCTAATCTCTTCTATGGAAATAATTCAAGTTAAGGGTTTGTGTTAATTTGGAAGATCAAATCAGTTCTTCTTCTCTTTTAATGAGCAATTATGGATTCAGTGCTTTCGCTAATTTATTTATTTTTTCTCAATTAAATCAATATGGGTCACCAATTCAAATCTAGGGTTTCATGATTAATCAATTCTAAAGTATATTAGAGTCCTAATAAGTGGTATCAGAACCATCCATCATTGCTTTCATTGGAATATTTTATATTTTATTATTATAAGTAAGATTTGAATTAAACTTCATTTAGTGGTCATTAAATTCCACTTAAGTTTCTATCTTCTTAATCTATGTATCAAGGATATCTCAAATCATTAATTTTTTTAGGAATAATATAAATTCCTTTAAATTTTGAAAACAACTTATGTTGGTTAAAGCATCCACATGTTTATTATTGTATATTTGTAAATAAATTATGAATTTTAATGTAAGGAATACTTTGGATTCGTTATGTATAATTTTTTCTCTAATGTTTATTAATGGAATGGATATATATATATATATATATATATGATTTAGCACCATTATGCAAGAAATATAAATCTTTTTCTATGATTATTTTACCTTACTTAACTTTTGATTAAATAATTTGGATATGTATAAGGTATTTGGGTTATTTCTGAAATTTTGATTGATTAGAAATAAAATAAGCTCTTTAAGGTGTTTATTTTTTATTATTGAAAAATTTTAGATACGTGTAGTAATTTACATTTTAGATCCATAACAGCCAATTGTATTAATTTTTTTATCATAAATGTATTAAATATGGTTGTTATGCTAATAAATTAATTAACTTATTATCATAAATGCACTAAATGCGTCAATTACAATAAATTTAATGATACATCATGTTTGTATTTGAAATAAGAAAAGGCGTATGATTTATTATTCAATGCATTTATTTTTAACAATTATAGATATTTTATATGTATGACTCATGCTTGTTGAAAATATGCTTCGTTTTCATGCTTCGGCTATCATAGAACAAAATGAGCAACATTTTTTTCATATTTTGCCGAAATGCACATTTACTGACTTTAATCAAGTATTTAGATAAAATTAAAGATAAAGTGATTTGGCAACAATTTATATAGCTATATTATGATTTAGAAATACATCATTGCTGCTACATTAATTCATGTTATTCGGTATGGCATTTAATATGTCATTTATATATAACATAATGTGACATTTAATTCTGGCATTCATCTGTGACATTTGTTATGTAATTTATTTATGATGCCTTGAATCATGTCTATTTAGGGAATGTCATGAATATAACCACATACTTAAAGAAAAATATCATACTAGCTATGATTAAAACATATTGTGTTATGGTTATAATTTTGAGATGTTTCATCAGAAAAACAAGTAACTTAAAGGATGTTTAGGATTTTCATCCTCTAAGGATCCGTGGAACTATGTACTATGTACAACAATATGCTATTATAATATGTCTATAGTAAAGTAAAAGTATTAAAATAGCGTTAAGGCATTACGCATATCCCCTTTAACACTTTTTATATATTCCCGTACTCTATTCAATGCTGTACGCCTTCCGTAAACTGGAGGTTTACAAAGAGGACACCATATAGGTACGGTACAAAACAAACCCGTAGAAGCGCGATAAGGCATGCGACAAGGCACTCGAGGCAATGCCAGGTTAGATATATCATTTGTGGATCCGAACTGGTGGTAACGCATAGCAGCTACTACTGCCACCTCGTGACACACTCCTAAATCAAAGGTGCACCTAATCAAATCATAAAAGCAATAGAATGGTATCGAAGAAATCTGTCCAATCGGAGGAATGATCTCACTTGGCCCGACATGGCTCCTGTTTTAGCCACATCAAGCAGACTCACGGGAGTCAGGGCTATGTAAATACTATTTAAAATCATCGCCAAACCATGCTACTTCATTCTGGAATCTCCACCACGTACACAGTTGTTAAAGTGGTTTTCGGTATGGCAGAGAGTATGACAATATCCGATCCCGGTCTCTTTAACAACCAAACGCTTATTTCACACTGTGGTCATTTCCTTTCAAATAGTTCATACTTTAAAATCAAAATATCATATCCATTTCAAATCCATATCAATTCGAGATCATTATTCACTTTAAAAAATATTCACTTCTAGAATCGTAACACTTTCAAAATTATAACACTTTCGAAATCATAACACTTTTGTAATCATAACACTTTTGAAATCATAGCACTTTTGAAATCATAACACTTCTAACTTAAATAGTTTAGATATTGAAAATAGTATATATATATATATTAAATAATTTATATATTAAAATAATTTATATATTAAAATAGTTTTTCTATTTTCAAAATACTTTATATAATAAAAATAGTTTCCTCCAATGTCACCAATCGATTCAAATTATCTTAAATTCCAAATATTCAATTTAAATCAGTTGTAACTCAACCATTTCAATTTGAAGTTCAAAATTCAAGTTTAAATATTTACACATTTACTATATAATTTAATTTATATTTCAACATTTAACTTTAATTTTTATTCAAATTGGAAGTATCCACTTAACCAGTTTAATAACAATTATTTAAATACCAATTTATATATTTAAATCAATATTAAATATTAAATCTCAATTTTATTTAAAATTGAGAATATTCATTTAATCACTTTTTGTCGAATCAAGTTATAAATCAAAATTTTCAAAATCTCAAAATTAATAAGTTCAAATAAATTCTTATTTAAATGAAATTATTAATCAATTTAAATTCCAAGTCAACATTAATTTATCTTCCCAACCTTTATTATTAAAGTTTTAAAAATCTATTTTTAAAATATTAATATAAATTTAAATATACTATACTGTAATAATAATAATACCGCCTTTATATTATAATTAACAGATCAACTAAAGCAATGTATATACAAACTATATATATATAATAATATTTAAACTAAACCGATACAAGCTTATACTGACATATCATATAACTAACACTAACATAAACTATAAACATATGCACATATACGATATACCTTAAACAAAAGAAAAAGTAAAGGGTGGAAGCTTGGTTCAGGCGGCTAGCACAAGGCGCGAAGAGGAGAAAAGGTGGCTCGACCTTGGGTTTGGCTAAGGGAGGCCGAGGCGAATGAGAGGAAGGAGGAGGAGGGAAAAGACGCAGGCTCGGCAAGTAGGAAATGGTGGCGAGCAGCTCATTGGAGGGGAGAGAAAGGGGATGGATGGTCGATGGGATTGAAGTTGCAGTTATGAAAGGTCAGTGGGTGGTGGTGGTCAGTGGCGGAGCTGCTGTGGTGAAGGATTGTGGTCAGTTAGGTGATTGGTGGAGCGAAGAGCAGAGCTAAGGCGGAGATGAGATAGTTGGGTGATGGTCTTGGGCCGTAGGTGGCTACGGCGACTTCGGTGGTGAGGCCGAGGTGGTGCTGCGCATTCAAGGCTGGAGGGGTGGGGTTGTGGCCTTGGGCTAGCGTGGTGATGGGTTTGGAGGGCTCGAAATGTGGCAATGGCAAGAGGGAGGGGAGAGATACGGCCTAGCGTGGAAGAAGGGAGGAAGGCCGTGGATGTTGAGGCAGGTGGTTGCATGGTCGGCAAGGGAAGTGGGGTTGGATCAGAATGAAGATGGGGCTGCATGCGGAGGTAGAATAGACAAAGAAGAAAAGGTAGGGAAGAGAACGGAGAAGATGAGCAGCTTATGTTATATATTTATGTAATATACTTCTCTATGTACAAAATGAAGGAGGACAGAGAAAAGGTAGAATATAAGTAGTTTTTTTCCAGATCTCAAAGCATAGCTGTTTATATATGACGAATGAGTATACTCTATATATTAATTATTATTGTAAAACTTTCGAAGTGACCAGAGAATGAACAGCTAAAAGCTAAAAGAAAAGTCACCCAATATATACAATAATGACATGGCAACGGTCAAAGACTTTGATTCCGAGAAAGTTATTAAAGCAATTAATTTGATTCCTTGGACTGCACGTTCAAATTTGAAAAGGCACGGTAAGTTAAAAGTCACAATTTATGGTACCTCTAATGACCCGTAAATTTTCGATAATTAAAATAGCTAATTTAAAAGATTTCGTGATTTAATGTTAGAAAAAAATTTTGTAATTCGTTTGAAATAATAATAACTGGAATGAATTGCAACAATAATTATCCAAGTAATGAAAAATGAATGCTACTTAGTGAATGCCTTTGAAATCAATAGTTGAATAGGATAATAAATGTTGAAATTCATTGGGTATAATAGAGTAATTGATTGATAAGTAAAATCTACTTGAAATCAAATATTGAATATTGAACAGGTAAATTGTTTAAATTAAATATTTAAAACTTATTGAATAATTGAATAACTGTAAAATGAAAATAGTGTTCTAAAATGTGAATTGGTTTTAAAAGTTGAATCTTATAAGTTCAATTTCAATATTTCAAAAGATAATGAATTATTGGATAATCGAAATTGTTTAAATTTAATACTTGGAATTTATTGAACAATTTAATAATGGAAATTGAATAATCGCATAATGGAAATGGTTGTTCTATAATCTTATTTCGTTTCAAAAGTTAAATTTTAAGTTCGTTTTGAATATTTCAAAAGATAGTGATTTAAGAATAATCAAATTTTTTAAATTTAATATTACAAATGTTTGAATAATTAAATTCCGAATTTGATATGATTAATTTGATATTGAAATTTAATATATGAAAATAGAGTGAATAGTTGAAATTTGTTTTAATATGATTCAGATTGGTTTCCAAAGTGAATATAAGTTATATTGGGATTATAATAGAGTTAATAAGATTTTAAAATTGGAAATTATTGGATAATTGAATAACGGGTTTAATATGATTAAAAATGATTTGTAAAATTTTATTTTATCATATTAAAGTAAGAATGATGTTGTAGAACTTTTAAAATTGAATTAAAAGTAAATTTGTGAAAATTGAATATTTTAATATTTAATTATCGACTGAAAAATAGCCAATTTTCAAACAGTCTCAAAATTGGGTGAAACTAGTTCCATTGGATCCGTAATAGTTTGTTATTATCGGATTTCAATTTTCGTAGCAATTGGAGTTTTCGTTTGACCGTGGCAGCTCGAAACGCATCGAAATTGTTTTAATGTTTAATTGACGAGTTAAAATACTCATTTTTCAAACAGTCTCGGATTTCGATGAAACCAGTTTCATCGAATCCGTAATGTGATATTATTGTAATATTTCAAATTTCGTGTCAATCGGATTTACCATTTGTCCGGGGCAAGCCAAAGCACCTAGAAATTCGTTTAATCGATTTAATTTAAATTTGATAGTTTATTTCCGTAACTCGCACATACGATCGAATTAGCCTCTGAAACCTATTCCATTATGTCCGGAACGCGGGATAAACCCTAGAAACGCTGGTTACCGTGCGTAAATCGGAGTTCGGAAAACCCGGGATGAATAGTGTTCGTCGTTTTTCTATAAAAGCACTTCATTATTTTCTTTTTTCCAAATTTAACTAAACCCTAGGGTTCTCATGGCCGGCCGCCACTTTATTATTCCACGGCCATAATTTAGCCTTGTTCTTCCCCTCCGATCTCCTCATCCACAAAGCGATTCGCGAAACTCCCAACATGGAAAATGTAGAGCACACTGAGTTCTTGATATCCAACGGTGATAATCGTGAATGGAGCAGAAAATCAACGGCAATTGATCCTCAAAGCTGTCACGTTCGAGCTCGTGTTTCGAGCAGTGGGTGCGACCAAGCTTGGAGATTTTTGAGCCGAGTATAGAGTCAGCTATGGGCTACGGAGTGATGGTGTTTGATCGGGTAAAAGGTTGAAGAAGGAGTTGCGTGTATTAGGGTTTTGGACGACGTTGGGTTCGGTCGCGATTTTATCACCTGGGAAGATGATGTTTGCACGCACGGCCTGATGGGAGGGAAGAGATCCAACGGCCCAGATAGCATTTAGGTTAAAATAATTAGAAATGAATTTGTAAATTATTTTATTTAAATTTGTATGATATTTAAAACGACATAACTCTTTCATACGAGGTCGGATTGTGACGAAACGAATTGCAACGGATTCGTATTGTCGAGCACTACGCTATGGAGCTGGATTGGAGTCGTTTGGAGCTAGAGAAAATTTTGGGTAAAATTAAATGCTCGTTTAATTTTATTCGGAATAAAACGCTGGAACTGCATTGAAATCAAGGTGAGTGTGTTATAGCACTCACAACGTACTGAATATCTTTATGCTTGTTAAATTTGACATTATAAATTGATATTAATTTTTTTAGTCGTTGTTTGATAGAATTTAATCGTCATATAGGTTATCGTTTGAATTAACCGTTAAAATTTAAATTGACAGTAAATTGAAATTAAAATTGAATTGCGATTAAATTACCTGACATTGATAACTATGAAATTGCCATGAATTGTATTGTCTATTGGATGATTTATTTCGATGGATGCTATTGGTTGATATTTAAATGTTTGGATGTTTGTTTGCTTATATATATCCTGTTATGTGATTTGATTTAAGTAATATATATTAATCCCTGACATTTAATTGAAATAAATAATTACTTGGCCATAGGATAGAGAATTATATACGGACACCGAATTGGCTAAATTAATAACTTTTAAAATCGTCAATTTGAAATTTATTTAAATGTTTTGATTTAAAAGTTATAAATAGAAATCAACTTATAGAAATCGACTTTATCGAAAAATTGAGTTGGAATGTTGAAATAAATTTTGGTTAAAGGAAATTGTTAAATAATTTAAGTTGAGACTTTGAGATTAAAAATTGGGATATGATTGAATTTCGAAATTTATTTGTTTTAAAGGTTGAACCTTTTTCGAGTTTTGAATACTACTAAGTAAAAGTGATATAAAAACGATATTTTGAAATTGAACTTGAAATTTGATAAAAATCAAATAATTGAATATTGAAGGATAATTTTGTTAAGTGTTATAAATTGATATTTTGGAAAATCAAGCTCTAAATCGATATAAATTGGAATTGAAGTAATTGAAAGTGAATATAAAATTGAATAAATTTGAAGTCAAAGTTGACATTGATTTGAATTGAAATCGAAATTGAATCGGTAGAATGGAAATTGAAATTGATTTGAATTGGGAAGTTATAAATTGAAATGGATTGGTTTTGAAGCTGTTTTATTTTGTTTTCCAAATTACTCTGTTATATAAACCATTTTGAATACTTAAGCTATTTTAATCTATTTTTAATGTACTTAACCCAATTTAAATTATTTTAAACTAATTTATCTATTTTAAATCCATTTTAAGACTTTAAGTATTTTTATCTACTTTAATTATTTAAACTACTTTTAAACTACTTAAAACTATTTTCTAAAATTCTAAGCTGGTCAATAAGGTGAAGTGTTTATGTTTAAATCTTGAATTTTAATACGAATTAGGTTAAATGAAGTTGCAACCTAAACTGAAATTTGAAATGATTTTGAAATCGAAATAAGATATTGAGACGAAAAATGAATTTTGAAACGAAATCTTACATTTGAAAAGATACGATGATATTTGAAATGGATTTGATTTTGAGGCGAATATGATATTTTTGATATCAATTATGAATCGATTTGAAATGTAAAAGAGTCAACGGTATAATAATACGTAGTTATTAAAGAGATCGGGATCGGATATGAACATACTCTTTGTCGATACCGAACACCACTTAAATAACTATTATACGCTGAGTGTTGATCCAGAATGAAGTGGATGGTTTGGTGACTGCGTTGAGCGAAGAAAGAGAACGATATTGGATGACCCCTGACATGTCTAAAACAGAAGCCGCGCCGGGCCATTGAGGTTCGCCACCTCTAGCGGACACACATCATATCTATTACATTTGTGATTCGATTTGGGTGCACCCCTTGATTTGGGAGTGTTGTTTCGCGGTGTTGGGGTAGCTGCTGGCTATGCTCAACATCAGTCCGGATCACGCAACTACTAATATCCTAGTTGGTATCGCCTCATGTACCTTGTCATACTGATTATCCTATTCGCGACCACTACGTTATGTTTTGTGTTATACCTATGGGGTACCCTCTGATAACCACCAGTTTACGGTGGGGCTTACGGTGCTGTATAGACTATGGCATTAAAAAAATGTGTTAAGGGGGATTATGGCAACGCCTTAACGCTATTTTGATACTTTATATTACTGATAGGCATTATCTACTTAGCGTATATTACTACATAGTAGATAGTTTAACGGATCCTTAAGAGATGGAAAATCCCGTAACCTCTCTTGAGTTATTGCACGCACGTTGACACTGGATATGAGATGTCAAACCCCGTAAACATCTCTGACGCCGTTACACTCATATTTATTTACGATTGATTTAACTTTCATAAGGATATTTTAGTCCTTACTCGAGTGTTTTGTCTTTTCATTACGCTCGGGTCAATCTTGAGTTTTACAGATTTTTGAAGATCTATTCTGGAGGATGAAGACGAAGATTTGGTATACTATTACTATTATTACCCTTGAATCATGCTATCTGCTGCATTATTTTAATTGTCCTGTTGTATATGTATAACTCTGATAAATGTTGTATAAATAATTTTCAAAGTATAGTTAACAGCTTCATGAACTGTTTATTTGACTATTATATTTTATCGTTCCGTTGCGAGATTCTGTGTCGTTTCATTTCCTTTATTTCTCTTTCCTTTCTTATTTACCCCAATAACCATCTGCCCTTTTGAATGGTTTGGAATCGACATGTGTATTTGATCGTCGGTTTAAACTATCCAAAAAGGCGGGTCGTTACAGTTGGTATCAGAGCTTTGATTTAGCGATAATCTTAGCTTTGTGGGGTCTGACTCTTTATAAATAAGGTAGTAATACCCTATGATGAGTCACTGAGTGTATATATATGATAAAGCATATTTGTTAGTGATATAATGTGATATCCCGGAAATTTGGGACAATATCAATTTAATAATCTACATTAAAAATTAAATTGATTTGATAATATTTGTCAATAATTTAATAATCTTCTTATAAATAATTATTTAACTGATAATTTATCTTTTAGAAGTTAATCAAATTGCCTTCTATTTATAATGTATATATCTGTATATATATTGTACATGGAAAATCTTTGTTTTAATTTAATAAATAGGTATGTTTTCTAATTCTAATATTTTTGAAAATTTAGAAATTTGATATTTAAGCTATTTAATAAATGATTATATGATTTTTAAAATTTAAGTTTAGTTTGTTTAAAATAAATTTTAGCTTACATTTAAATTTAGCTTGATAAAAATAAACAGTTTATAAAGAGATAAATTCTTTTATAAATCATTTTGACTTAATAATGAGCTCTATAAATTATGTAAATGTTTACAAATGAATTTTTAATAATGTCAACTTTATTTATATGTGTGTTTGAATGGAATTTATGATTTGAAAATTAAAAATAAAGGTTTAAAAATGTTCAAATTAAAATAAACACTTATTAATATTAGTATAAGTATAAAGTAAAATAATAGTAAGCAATTAAATATTGGTTAGTCTATGTTAAAAATAATAAAAGAAAAATAAAAGTAAAAACATATGCTAGAAAATAGAATTAAATACCTAAGACTAAGTCATAGCAAAGAAAAATATAAGGTCTGTAAGTAATGTATAGTGCAAGCTAATGCAAAGAAAATTCAAAATACATATTTGGAAGTATACAAGACAAAATGATTGAAGTATGCAGACAAGAATAAAAAGAAAAAAAAAAGAAACAAGTATGCAAAGCTAAACAAAATATCTTCATTTAAGTCAAATGGATTAGTCAAAGTATGAAATAACAGTTCACAAAAAAAAATGTATACTATAGTTCGAACAAGAAACAAATAAATCAAATATTTATAAACATGAAGCTTCATATACAAGCTAAAGTGTGTCTGCAGAATTGTACACTTACACAACAGTATATAATTATAATTATGTTAACTAATAGAGGAACAAAATCTTAATCACTATCATCTCAGCACCTAATTTGTCAATTCCAGTGTATGCAAATATCTTGCCTAATAAAACAAATTTTGTACCTGCAAAGAAATTGTTGTCCCAGTTATCACCTTCCCCTATAACCTTTTTCATATACATGCTTTCTAATTCGTTCAGCATAGTCTTTCATAGCAAACACATATATTTTAATAACTGAAGCATCAATGCAAAGTCAAAGCAGAAATATTTCACAACAGTTTCAGTTTTAAAGTATATGCCATTTTCAACACTCAGGTGCTCTGTTCATTCCTTCAAATGCAATGGTGAGTAACTCCTTTAAATAACTTAAGTTTTTAAACTTGTTGCATGTTAATATTTGAATGCATAAATATATTGTGTGGATATTTATATCTTCATTTCTCTGGGTGTTTGTGAGATGAAAGTCTCTGCATATTTAAAACCTGCAAAATTCAAAAAAAAAAAAAAATGTTTCTTCATAAATCTGTTCTATTTATTTTCAAGTGTGTAACATCATTTCTTATAAATCTAAGAATAAATATGGTTATATGTTTTCTGTGATAAATGTTGTGGTATGTACATATGTAAGTGAATCTGTCTGTGTATGTTTATGTCCATTTAAACACCCTCTGTTAGTTTCCAGTTTTCTTGTTTAGATTTAAATTAATAATTCTATTCACTAAATTTGTTAATAGAACTTAGTTACAAACAAAGGCTGTTTGTTTCATTATGCATTTATGTTCAGAAGCCTGTTTTAGTTAAACTTCAAGTCTGTGTGTCCCAGAGAGCTAAAACAACAGTTTTGATAAACAAAGTAAAATTTCAACTGGTATTTTGGAGGCCCAGTATAAAATTTTTTTTGGAAAACAACAACTATAATAAATTTTTTGAACTAAACATTATAAATTTTAGTTTGGGTTTTAGGAAATGGTTCTGGTTTAAATGAAATATGAGTACATGGGTTTTTCTGGTGATCAAGTGGACTGGAGGGGTCGGGGATCTTCAGATCGATGGAGGAGTGATTGGTGATGCTGGGAAAAATAGGTGGCGGTGATGAAGTTCATCAGGGGAGATGCGGTAGTGGGTTTTCTCCTAGAACCCTAAAGTTTTGCTGCGTATAAAGAATTGATCGCCACGGCCCAGGTTGGTGATCGAGTGCAGGGATATTTGGGGTGGTGGTAGTTGGGTTGTAGTCGAATATGATGCCGGAGTTGTAGACAGTCATATGGTCGGAGAGTGGAGAACTCGAGGGTGACAGGTTTGGCAGTGGGATGTGTTGGTGTTTCAGGTTGCAGAGGGAAGTGTATTTTTGTTTTCGAGCAAGGGGCTAGCATCTGGTGATTGTGATGGGATCTGGAAGTGACTGGTGTCGTGTGGGGGTGCCAGGGGATGGCCGGAGTATGCAGGGGCCACGGTGCACGTGCACCGTGTCAGTGAAGTATGGTGGTGCTGATTTCTTAGTGTGCAGAGTTTGGCCTGAGGGAATACTCGAGTAACTTGAGTAAATGACTCGAAGCAAGGTGGTGGAAGACTCGAAGCACTGAGGTGGGTGGATAATTGTGATGGTTTCCAGGTTTTGAAGGTTACAGTTTTTAGTGTGCAAGTTGGACTAGGGGAAGTCTCGAGTAAATTTCATTTTTACTTGAAGCACAGAGGCATTTGAACCGAAGTATTTTTGTTTAGGTTCAGGTGAAAGTTTAACTTTCTACAGGTTGTATAAACCCCTGTACATTTAAATTTAATCTAAATTTAAAGCAAAATTAAATGTATGCTAGTTGAAATCCTGGTGTAACTGAATTTAAGTTAAGATTTTATAAAGTCTAAATCTAATTAGAAGTATAAATTCAAATGTATATTTTGAATCTTAAAAATGCAGTTTTAAAATATTTAGGGATTTCAGATTTAAAACATAAAAATTTCCAGATTTAAAATCAGAAAACAAAATGTTGTTGCAGTTAAATATGATTTTTGTTAAAGTTTCAATTCAAATGGATATTTGAATTTTAAAGTTTAAAATGAATTTGTATTTAAAAATCAAGTTTCTGACTCTAGTTGTCAAAAGAGAGAGTTTAAATCGTAGTTTAAAATCAAAATAAATTGAGAAATTCAAGTTTGCTTAGTATTCAAAATCTGAAAATTTAAATCAGTTTAAATATGAATATTTCAAGAATGAGTTCAGAATAAAATAGTTGACAAGTAATTTGATTTAATAAAAATTAACTTGATTTTGAGAATTCTTGATTTAAGATTTTGAATGAAAAATAAATGAATTGTTTAACTTGAGGTTTGCAAGTTAAATATTAATGTAATTTGGAAATTTAAATTTGAATTAACAATTCAAATAGTTTAATTTAAAAGATTTTAAATTGAATTTAAATTATAATCATTTTGGATCTTCGATTCAAATGATATTTAAATTTAAAATGTAGTGTTAATGAAGTCATTAATTAAAGAATGAGTTATCTTAAGGATAATAGGGTAATTAAGGAATGACCTATGTATCAAAGTTAATAAATGAAGGTCAATTAAGAAGTAAATTAAGAAATATTATTAAATGTAGACAATTAACCAAAGATCTTTAATTAATTAATATATATGATTAACTTTGGTTAATTAATTAGATTAATTAGGTAATTACTTGATGAAAGTAATTAAGGGATTAATTACTTATGGTAATTAATTTTGATAAGATGATGAATTTAAGTTAGTTAATTTATTTTAAATTAATTTAAAGAAATCATTTGCTAAATTGATTAATTACTAGTGTATGCAATGGAGCATAATTACTTAATGAAGTAATTAATGATAATTACTGAATGTAATTAGTGAAAAATGATATATTAATAAAGTAATTTGGATAATTACTTTTGAAATTAATCGGAGGATTAATTAATGGAGATAATTAATTATGAAATGATTTATTTATTTATATGAGTAATTAAGGATATTTAATTACTGGTTGTTATTAATCAAAGGTGATTAATAATTGTGTTTAATACAAGATTAATCACTTAATGTGATTAATAAAGTAATTTAATCTGAATTAGAGACCATTAATTAATATAATTAATGATGTAAATTAAGAATTGTTTAATTAAGAAATAATTAATAATGTGGAGATTAATTTATGTAATTAATTAAGAATAAATGTAATTAATGATAAATGAAGTAAATTAAAAGTTAATTACTAGGAATAATTTATAATAATTAATTTGTACAATTTATTAAAGGCTATTTACTTACTGTAATTAGAAAAAGATTAATTAAAGGAGTTAATCAAGATAAATATATAGAGATTAATTAATTAATTTGTATAAATTTAATTATTGGTTGTATAAGCAGGATTTATGAATGAGGTAATTAATTTAATTTATTTTAAATTAATTAGAGATAGAAGTAGTTAGTTTAATTCATTTTAAATTAATTACAAATGGTATGATTATAAATCATTGCTTATGGATGAATGATATTGATATTTCATTTGATGATTGTGAACTCAGATATGAGATGAATAATATCTAGGTGACTTGGATGTTTATTTAAGTATGATAGTATATTATTATCTGATTGGGTTGATAATTTTGATTATCTGTTTATGATGATGATATGATTATCTACTGTGATATTATGAATTATCTATCTGTGTGTATATTGATGATGTTGAATTAAACTGTTAAGGCTAAATAGACAACTTGGCCCTAAAAGACACGTTTTGGATTTCGATGAGACCGGGATCGGGTTTCCGCATTAGGAACATCCGAAAACCACATCGTTTCCAAATTAACGATAGGTCGTGAATCTGAAGTGAAGATGAAGATTCAGAATGCAAGGGTTGTCGTCGTTAACTCTGAGGGTGATTCCAAAATGAGTGTAATGGGATAATGCCTTCGGTTTCGTTCGAACCCGGAACGAACTTGTATGGATTGAATGCTTTCAACACATCGTCAGGTGGGCGATGAGCATTCTAAGAAATATATTCTATAAAGGTAATCGCAGCCTCAAGCCTCATCAACCGGGATGGCTAAAACAGGGGAGGTGCAGCAAGGTTAGGTGGGTCATGCCCAAGCAGGACAAGATTTTCCCCTGTCTAGATGTCCCTTTTTATTCGGCTTTGTGGGCGGTTGGATGTACACCAACTGCGGGGTTATCTTGTTCGGGACTGTTCAGTAAGGAATGGTTCCGACCTTGTGTTGCAGGGGATGAAGGGAGTAATCCTCGGTACGTTGATCTAGGCCACGTATTGTGACGGGCGGTACCCCAGTAGCCCTGCCATTGTATGGGATCCAAAATCCAATAAGTGCCGTACGAATTAGTTGTGCCCAACTATGTTGGAATGTGAGATGTAAGCATTTCAGCTATTTCTGTATTTTACTTGAAAACCCTAGACACTATTATAATATCACTAGAATTTCCTATCAAATGTTTTGGTTAGCGTAAGGTAAAAACTTTTCCATGTTTATGTGTGGGAAGTCTTACGTGATACCCTTTTGTTTTCAAAAGATTTTCAAAGTTAAACAACTTTAACCTGTTACTCATACCAGACCCATGTCTGACCCGGAGTTTATTTTTGTTTTTCATAAACTCTCGGGTACCCAAATTTTTACGGGTAGCCAAGGGATTCAGGTTAGCTTTGACGCATTCTGGAGGAGCAATGGAGCAGGTGGCTTCAGCGTTGTAGATATATATAGTTCCGCTGTGTTGGTATCTCTGAGTCATTTGTTTGAGTTGAGTTGTATGAACTAGACAGGTGTTTATAACTGTCTAGTATGTGATGTATTATCTGTGTATCTCTGATTGATGTTATATAACTATGTAACACTTATGTTGTTATATTATATTTTATTCGATTCCGCTGTGAGATTCTGATGTTGTTATTCTTTCTTTCTTTTCTTTTCTATCTTTTCTACTTTCTCACCTCTTTCTTTTCTTAATAACGATACTTCTTCCTGGGCGTAGGAAGTTGGGTCGTTACAGTGGTATCAGAGCGATAGGTTGAGTGAATACCTAGGCTCTTAAGTGATTTCTTCTTGAGAGAGCGTATTTGTAATTTTGATATATATATATATATATATTTATTTATTTATTTCTACCTATTGTTGGGTTACCTGTCCAAGTTATCCAATATAAGTTATAAAGGTAGATAGATAGTGGTGTGTGTAACACAACTATCAATGGTTGGAAGAGTAATTGTTGAGACTGTAGGCCTAATACTGTCTCGAGTAAGTTTTGGATGGTGTAAGGATTTCATTGATCTCTGAAGGACACCTGTTGAGGTTCGGAGTTCATCTTTGAAGTGTTAGAGTTTGGCGGAGCTAAAGTTTGGATCTGTCAGATAGACAGAAGTAAGTCAAAATATTTTGATACATCAAGGTGTAGTAGCTATGTGATGAGACACAGTGACTATGGATATCTCCGACGATATTTCTTTGGAACATGTAAGGTGAAGTGTGTCTGCTTCGGTATTGTGGCTGAGTTCAGCAGGGTGTTTCTGTTTGCTTTGAGGTTCAACCTTCTCGAAGAATTTTGGATAGGAAATCTTAGCATCTGTGGCAGCAATGCAGCTTGGAATGTTTTCGGTGTTGGCAAGAGATCTTCTGGCTTAGCAGTTTTTCTGGAATGGAATTCAGAAGTAATTATGTAGACTTGTTTCTTTGATGGATTGGCTAATATAGCGTAGGCTGTTCTGTTGGTAGAGAGAGAGCAGTATCTTTGGAATTTGGCTGTATCGATCGCAAAAGTGACTTGCGATATTTTGGGTGTTCTTTTGAGGTTTTAGAAATTCTTCTAGATGTCTTCTGGAAGTTAGGGTTTTGTTCTGGAAATTGAGTTGGTGAAGCAGCTCAGAAATTTGAAGGAACTTCTGAGTTTTATTTTTGGAATGTGTTGACCAGTCTGTGCTTGAGTTCATAATCAGCATTTTTCATCTGTTCAGTCAGAGTGGCGCAGTGGAAGCATGGTGGTAGCTGTTTTAGTTTGGAAGCAATTGGATATTACAGTATTGGATTAGAGAGTTCTACGGGAAATTTTTCAGGATTTGAGGCCAGTTTGGAGTGCTCATGTTCTATCTTTTCTAGATGTGGGAGAAGTGAGTTCTGTTTTCTGATTTTGAAATAGAGTTGTGTTCTGAGTTTTGGTTGATCTTGGAAAGATCAATTTGTTGGATTGTCTTTGGTTCAGTTTGTTTATAGGGCATCAGCAAGGATTGAGTTGATCGGTAAAGATGAAGGAAGCCCAGGATCGTCCGAAGAATTTTGTGGATTAGAGACGAAAGAAGAGTCCGAAATCGGGGATTTGATTTTGGATAAGTGCTTGGTCTTCAGGATTGAATTGTCAGTTTGGATAACTGGAATTCGGAGTGTTCCACGTATCTCTGAGGGAGTACGTGTAAGATCTACCTTTGATTTTAGAGTCAGCAGTTCAGGGAATTTGGGTTGTTGAGTCAGACTTGAGTTTGGTCTGATTTCCTGTTTTGTTTTGTAGATTTAGATGAGTGGAAACTCTGTAGTTTAATAGTAGTATTGGTTGCTTGGATTCTATAGGGCGAGTAACCCGGTATTTATACCTGGGGAAACTCGAGAAAATTCTATTTAGAATTTTGTCTGGATAGTTAGATTTGTTTGTTTGGATGAATTGGTTGCTATGATTGTTAGTTTATGTTGATATATGCTTGTCTTTTTAATTGGATTATTAAATTACCTTTGTTTTAAATTTCGGGGACGAAATTCTTTTAAGGGGGGAAGAATGTGATATCCCGGAAATTTGGGACAATATCAATTTAATAATTTACATTAAAAATTAAATTGATTTGATAATATTTGTCAATAATTTAATAATCTTCTTATAAATAATTATTTAACTGATAATTTATCTTTTAGAAGTTAATCAAATTGCCTTCTATTTATAATGTATATATCTGTATATATATTGTACATGGAAAATCTTTGTTTTAATTTAATAAATAGGTATGTTTTCTAATTCTAATATTTTTGAAAATTTAGAAATTTGATATTTAAGCTATTTAATAAATGATTATATGATTTTTAAAATTTAAGTTTAGTTTGTTTAAAATAAATTTTAGCTTACATTTAAATTTAGCTTGATAAAAATAAACAGTTTATAAAGAGATTAATAATGAGCTCTATAAATTATGTAAATGTTTACAAATGAATTTTTAATAATGTCAACTTTATTTATATGTGTGTTTGAATGGAATTTATGATTTGAAAATTAAAAATAAAGGTTTAAAAATGTTCAAATTAAAATAAACACTTATTAATATTAATATAAGTATAAAGTAAAATAATAGTAAGCAATCAAATATTGGTTAGTCTATGTTAAAAATAATAAAAGAAAAATAAAAGTAAAAACATATGCTAGAAAATAGAATTAAATACCTAAGACTAAGTCATAGCAAAGAAAAATATAAGGTCTGTAAGTAATGTATAGTGCAAGCTAATGCAAAGAAAATTCAAAATACATATTTGTAAGTATACAAGACAAAATGATTGAAGTATGCAGACAAGAATAAAAAAAAAAAAAACAAGTATGCAAAGCTAAACAAAATATCTTCATTTAAGTCAAATGGATTAGTCAAAGTATGAAATAACAGTTCACACAAAAAAAAATGTATACTATAGTTCGAACAAGAAACAAATAAATCAAATATTTATAAACATGAAGCTTCATATACAAGCTAAAGTGTGTCTGCAGAATTGTACACTTACACAACAGTATATAATTATAATTATGTTAACTAATAGAGGAACAAAATCTTAATCACTATCATCTCAGCACCTAATTTGTCAATTCCAGTGTATGCAAATATCTTGCCTAATAAAACAAATTTTGTACCAGCAAAGAAATTGTTGTCCCAGTTATCACCTTCCCCTATAACCTTTTTCATATACATGCTTTCTAATTCGTTCAGCATAGTCTTTCATAGCAAACACATATATTTTAATAACTGAAGAATCAATGCAAAGTCAAAGCAGAAATATTTCACAACAGTTTCAGTTTTAAAGTATATGCCATTTTCAACACTCAGGTGCTTTGTTCATTCCTTCAAATGCAATGGTGAGTAACTCCTTTAAATAACTTAAGTTTTTAAACTTGTTGCATGTTAATATTTGAATGCATAAATATATTGTGTGGATATTTATATCTTCATTTCTCTCGGTGTTTGTGAGATGAAAGTCTCTGCATATTTAAAACCTGCAAAATTCAAAAAAAAAAAAAATGTTTCATCATAAATCTGTTCTATTTATTTTCAAGTGTGTAACATCATTTCCTATAAATCTAAGAATAAATATGGTTATATGTTTTCTGTGATAAATGTTGTGGTATGTACATATGTAAGTGAATCTGTCTGTGTATGTTTATGTCCATTTAAACACCCTCTGTTAGTTTCCAGTTTTCTTGTTTAGATTTAAATTAATAATTCTATTCACTAAATTTGTTAATAGAACTTAGTTACAAACAAAGGCTGTTTGTTTCATTATGCATTTATGTTCAGAAGCCTGTTTTAGTTAAACTTCAAGTCTGTGTGTCCCAGAGAGCTAAAACAACAGTTTTGATAAACAAAGTAAAATTTCAACTGGTAATTTGGAGGCCCAGTATAAAAAAATTTTTGGAAAACAAGAACTATAATAAAATTTTTGAACTAAACATTATAAATTTTAGTTTGGGTTTTAGGAAATGGTTCTGGTTTAAATGAAATATGAGTACATGGGTTTTTCTGGTGATCAAGTGGACTGGAGGGGTCGGGGATCTTCAGATCGATGGAGGAGTGATTGGTGATGCTGGGAAAAATAGGTGGCGGTGATGAAGTTCATCAGGGGAGATGCGGTAGTGGGTTTTCTCCTAGAACCCTAAAGTTTTGCTGCGTATAAAGAATTGATCGCCACGGCCCAGGTTGGTGATCGAGTGCAGGAATATTTGGGGTGGTGGTAGTTGGGTTGTAGTCGAATATGATGCCGGAGTTGTAGACAGTCATATGGTCGGAGAGTGGAGAACTCGAGGGTGACAGGTTTGGCAGTGGGATGTGTTGGTGTTTCAGGTTGCAGAGGGAAGTGTATTTTTGTTTTCGAGCAAGGGGCTAGCATCTGGTGATTGTGATGGGATCTGGAAGTGACTGGTGTCGTGTGGGGGTGCCAGGGGATGGCCGGAGTATGCAGGGGCCACGGTGCACGTGCACCGTGTCAGTGAAGTATGGTGGTGCTGATTTCTTAGTGTGCAGAGTTTGGCCTGAGGGAATACTCGAGTAACTTGAGTAAATGACTCGAAGCAAGGTAGTGGAAGACTCGAAGCACTGAGGTGGGTGGATAATTGTGATGGTTTCCAGGTTTTGAAGGTTACAGTTTTTAGTGTGCAAGTTGGACTCGGGGAAGTCTCGAGTAAATTTCATTTTTACTCGAAGCACAGAGGCATTTGACCCGAAGTATTTTTGTTTAGGTTCAGGTGAAAGTTTAACTTTCTACAGGTTGTATAAACCCCTGTACATTTAAATTTAATCTAAATTTAAAGCAAAATTAAATGTATGCTAGTTGAAATCCTGGTGTAACTGAATTTAAGTTAAGATTTTATAAAGTCTAAATCTAATTAGAAGTATAAATTCAAATGTATATTTTGAATCTTAAAAATGCAGTTTTAAAATATTTAGGGATTTCAGATTTAAAACATAAAAATTTCCAGATTTAAAATCAGAAAACAAAATGTTGCTGTAGTTAAATATGATTTTTGTTAAAGTTTGGATTCAAATGGATATTTGAATTTTAAAGTTTAAAATGAATTTGTATTTAAAAATCAAGTTTCTGACTCTAGTTGTCAAAAGAGAGAGTTTAAATCGAAGTTTAAAATCAAAATAAATTGAGAAATTCAAGTTTGCTTAGTATTCAAAATCTGAAAATTTAAATCAGTTTAAATATGAATATTTCAAGAATGAGTTCAGAATAAAATAGTTGACAAGTAATTTGATTTAATAAAAATTAACTTGATTTTGAGAATTCTTGATTTAAGATTTTGAATGAAAAATAAATGAATTGTTTAACTTGAGGTTTGCAAGTTAAATATTAATGCAATTTGGAAATTTAAATTTGAATTAACAATTCAAATAGTTTAATTTAAAAGATTTTAAATTGAATTTAAATTATAATCATTTTGGATCTTCGATTCAAATGATATTTAAATTTAAAATGTAGTGTTAATGAAGTCATTAATTAAAGAATGAGTTATCTTAAGGATAATAGGGTAATTAAGGAATGACCTATGTATCAAAGTTAATAAACGAAGGTCAATTAAGAAGTAAATTAAGAAATATTATTAAATGTAGACAATTAACCAAAGATCTTTAATTAATTAATATATATGATTAACTTTGGTTAATTAATTAGATTAATTAGGTAATTACTTGATGAAAGTAATTAAGGGATTAATTACTTATGGTAATTAATTTTGATAAGATGATGAATTTAAGTTAGTTAATTTATTTTAAATTAATTTAAAGAAATCATTTGCTAAATTGATTAATTACTAGTGTATGCAATGGAGCATAATTACTTAATGAAGTAATTAATGATAATTACTGAATGTAATTAGTGAAAAATGATATATTAATAAAGTAATTTGGATAATTACTTTTGAAATTAATCGGAGGATTAATTAATGGAGATAATTAATTATGAAATGATTTATTTATTTATATGAGTAATTAAGGATATTTAATTACTGGTTGTTATTAATCAAAGGTGATTAATAATTGTGTTTAATACAAGATTAATCACTTAATGTGATTAATAAAGTAATTTAATCTGAATTAGAGACCATTAATTAATATAATTAATGATGTAAATTAAGAATTGTTTAATTAAGAAATAATTAATAATGTGGAGATTAATTTATGTAATTAATTAAGAATAAATGTAATTAATGATAAATGAAGTAAATTAAAAGTTAATTACTAGGAATAATTTATAATAATTAATTTGTACAATTTATTAAAGACTAATTACTTACTGTAATTAGAAAAAGATTAATTAAAGGAGTTAATCAAGATAAATATCTAGAGATTAATTAATTAATTTGTATAAATTTAATTATTGGTTGTATAAGCAGGATTTATGAATGAGGTAATTAATTTAATTTATTTTAAATTAATTAGAGATAGAAGTAGTTAGTTTAATTCATTTTAAATTAATTACAAATGGTATGATTATAAATCATTGCTTATGGATGAATGATATTGATATTTCATTTGATGATTGTGAACTCAGATATGAGATGAATAATATCTAGGTGACTTGGATGTTTATTCAAGTATGATAGTATATTATTATCTGATTGGGTTGATAATTTTGATTATCTGTTTATGATGATGATATGATTATCTACTGTGATATTATGAATTATCTATCTGTGTGTATATTGATGATGTTGAATTAAACTGTTAAGGCTAAATAGACAACTTGGCCCTAAAAGACACGTTTTGGATTTCGATGAGACCGGGATCGGGTTTTCGCATTAGGAACATCCGAAAACCACATCGTTTCCAAATTAACGATAGGTCGTGAATCTGAAGTGAAGATGAAGATTCAGAATGCAAGGGTTGTCGTCGTTAACTCTGAGGGTGATTCCAAAATGAGTGTAACGGGATAATGCCTTCGGTTTCGTTCGAACCCGGAACGAACTTGTATGGATTGAATGCTTTCAACACATCGTCAGGTGGGCGATGAGCATTCTAAGAAATATATTCTATAAAGGTAATCGCAGCCTCAACCCTCATCAACCGGGAATGGCTAAAACAGGGGAGGTGCAGCAAGGTTAGGTGGGTCATGCCCAAGCAGGACAAGATTTTCCCCTGTCTAAATGTCCCTTTTTATTCGGCTTTGTGGGCGGTTGGATGTACACCAACTGCGGGGTTATCTTGTTCGGGACTGTTCAGTAAGGAATGGTTCCGTCCTTGTGTTGCAGCGGATGAAGGGAGTAATCCTCGGTACGTTGATCTAGGCCACGTACTGTGACGGGCGGTACCCCAGTAGCCCTGCCATTGTATGGGATCCAAAATCCAATAAGTGCCGTACGAATTAGTTGTGCCCAACTATGTTGGAATGTGAGATGTAAGCATTTCAGCTATTTCTGTATTTTACTTGAAAACCCTAGACACTATTATAATATCACTAGAATTTCCTATCAAATGTTTTGGTTAGCGTAAGGTAAAAACTTTTCCATGTTTATGTGTGGGAAGTCTTACGTGATACCCTTTTGTTTTCAAAAGATTTTCAAAGTTAAACAACTTTAACCTGTTACTCATACCAGACCCATGTCTGACCCGGAGTTTATTTTTGTTTTTCATAAACTCTCGGGTACCCAAATTTTTACGGGTAGCCAAGGGATTCAGGTTAGCTTTGACGCATTCTGGAGGAGCAATGGAGCAGGTGGCTTCAGCGTTGTAGATATATATAGTTCCGCTGTGTTGGTATCTCTGAGTCATTTGTTTGAGTTGAGTTGTATGAACTAGACAGGTGTTTATAACTGTCTAGTATGTGATGTATTATCTGTGTATCTCTGATTGATGTTATATAACTATGTAACACTTATGTTGTTATATTATATTTTATTCGATTCCGCTGTGAGATTCTGATGTTGTTATTCTTTCTTTCTTTTCTTTTCTATCTTTTCTACTTTCTCTCCTCTTTCTTTTCTTAATAACGATACTTCTTCCTGGGCGTAGGAAGTTGGGTCGTTACATATAAAATGTTTTATATTGTGTCGGTTGATTTGTTGAGTGGCTTATGGATCCTGGTCAATACGAGTAATTAACGTCATTGATAGGGATCTCTAAACACTCGAACAGAACAATTTGACATAGTATTGTTTTGAAATTGGGTAAATGAAATAATTTTGCCCTAATTATATTTTGTATATAAAGAATTTATTTTCAAAATTAATGTGATCTATCTAGCTTATTTGGTTGTTGGAAACGATAATATTGATTGTTATTATTAATTGGATATTGTGTTTTAATAAATAAGGTTTATTACAAAATAAACAATGATAAAACAACTTGTGGAATATTTCAAGAAAGTGAAATCCTATAAGAATATTTTATAATGGTGATTTATGAATTAAAGTAGATTTAAATTGGAAAATATTGAATTTAAGACCCGGAGATCTTGAAAAATGATTTTCAAAGCTTTGAAGAAAATATATCGTGATATTACTTGGAAAATATTTATGAGAAATATTTTGAAAGGATTTTAAGAAGGAATGAATTCAGTACTCCTCTCTTATGTCGCTGGAAAATAATTTCGGTGATGACTGCGCAACATCATCGACGTTCATTTTCGAGTCTCAAAGTGGGGGAGGCTTCTAAGAAGCTTTGCTTTTCTTCGAAATTATTTGGATAAATGGGTTTTGGTTTAAACTCCAAAGGTATGATTTGATATATTAAAGATATAAGTGTATATATTTATTTCAAACGATTTGAAAAGAACCGGGCATTTAAATTTCTAAGTTCTGTTAATTAATAATTTTCAAATTATTTGAATGAAATGTGAATAACCAGAATTTATAAAATAAGAGGATTAAGATATCTAAGCTTATTGTTTGGGAAAACTTTAAAGTTGAAAGGTAAAGAGGATTTAAATAAATCAAATTTGTGTACATTCTAATCAAGAAAAATGAAATTCTATAAATTTGTATAATACCGAATTTGCATTCTAATAACATATAATATGACTTACCAAATATTAAGAAGTTGAAATAATGTTTTGGATATGTAATGAGATATTGTACAAATAAACAGAACCTGAAAATAATTGAAGTATACAAGTAAGGAAAACTCAAAAAGGAATTGAAATGTATATAAATGAAAATTTGGTTGTGATAAAAAGGTTATATACTTAAATAATAACATGAAATGATGAATGGATAAATGGAACAAGTAAGTGAACTTAAGAAAGAAGACAAATGAATTGTATAATATCTTTTGTAAATTGGTTATAGAAAATAAATATAAATTGCATAGAAAAATAATAATTGAATTTGTAATCTTTAAGATAACTGTAAAATAAGAAAAGTCATATACGAGAAGTTAGACTTTTATGGAATGACAATAAACTAAAGTGATGATTAATAAAATGTTCCACAAATAAATCTGTATTAACTAAAACTATGAATATGGAGTAAATGTAAACAAAAGAATTAGGTATAGCTAAGAATCAATTGGGAAAGGAAATTGAGTTTAATTAAATTGTATAGAATGTTTAAAATGAACTTGAGTAAGCAAATTCTTTGATATGATGTTTAAGAAAAGATAATGTTAAAGAATATGCTACGTAAAGAAATGAATATACTAACTGAATAATGGATTGTGAGTAATTAAGTGAAAATAATAATATAAAAGTCAATAAAATAATTTAGGATAGATAAATTGGATAGAAATCCATTGGAAGGTAATACGTGAGATTGTACGTATATTATTTTATTCGCATAACGATTTGATCCAAATTCGAGCACAAAATTTCAAGATGATTTATATCGATCCAAGTTAGGATTTTTCACTCGATTTTCGACGGCGAACCCTAGATATGGATTTTTAATTTGATTCTGGAATTCTCTATCATAGTATATGGCTATGCAAGGAGAGTAACAGTTTCCAATCAAGGAACCAAATCTGAGTCCGCACTAGAGAGTCGGGTGAACGATACTAGTTTGGAAGTGAAATTGTGTGATCGAATAAGCGATTAGATTGATATTGCTCACGAATGATATATGTACGGCTTACGGACTTAACTAAAGTTAATATTGGGAATTTAAGATGCCAAATATAAAATGATTCTTTTAAAATTATATAACAGGATATATATATATATATAAAAGAGATAAACCAAATTGAATGTAAAATTTATAATTTGGTTATGTTGGGTATGATTTTGGTTGTTATATGATTGTTAGTTGATTGTATATAATTCATTAAGTGTTAATGAAATTGAAAGCTATAAATTATTGAAATCAAATTGGAAGCTAAATGAATTTAAATAGAATTTAATTTGATTCAAATTGGAAGTGAACTAATGTAAATATAAATTAGTGAATGTTAACTAATTGAATTGAGAATGAATGTTAGTAAAATCCAACGTTAATGAATCAACTGTGATTAAAATTGAAAACCAAGTGAATAAATATTAATGAGAAGTGAATTTATATTGATTGATTATGGATTTGTTGGATGATGGTTGGATGATAATTGATTTGGTCGATGCATTTGTTGTTTTGTTGCATTTGCTATGTTGGCACCTGTAGTTGTTATGTTGCTATATTGTGTATATTGATATTATTTTCATATATGCATGTTTCTCATGGTTTGTTGAGTGTTTAGTAGGTGCGGATTGCGCTTGCTTCGCATTTGGAGCTCGCTTTCGCGCTATATTAGCCGTATATGCTCGCTAACAATATATAAGGTACATATCTCGGATTACATACCATACTTTTACACTTTTTTCCCTGCGGGATGCCTCATCACTTGATGAGATGTATATTTGTGATATATATACTGTCATTTTTTTTTCCGATCGAGCCGCGCAAAGAAGACTCTGCCGAAATTTTCCGTAAAATCCGGGTGTTAGAAAATTTTTCAGGTTTTAAATTTTTTTTATAACTTGTTTTGATAACTAACTTTTAAAGTTAGAAAGCCGTTTGGAATAACTTAGTGGAAGTGTAGTAATGACTTTATAAGTGGAATTTCATTGTTTTATAAGTTGGTAACTTCGAATAAAAATATATCTAATGTTGAATTCTATACTTAGTTCCTTTTCCCTTCTTTTCCCTTTTCGGGGACGAAAAGTTTTGAGTGGGGGAGAGTGTAACGACCCGTAAATTTTCGATAATTAAAATAGCTAATTTAAAAGATTTCGTGATTTAATGTTAGAAAAAAAATTTGTAATTCGTTTGGAATAATAATAACTGGAATGAATTGCAACAATAATTATCCAAGTAATGAAAAATGAATGCTACTTAGTGAATGCCTTTGAAATCAATAGTTGAATAGGATAATAAATGTTGAAATTCATTGGGTATAATAGAGTAATTGATTGATAAGTAAAATCTACTTAAAATCAAATATTGAATATTGAACAGGTAAATTGTTTAAATTAAATATTTAAAACTTATTGAATAATTGAATAACTGTAAAATGAAAATAGTGTTCTAAAATGTGAATTGGTTTTAAAAGTTGAATCTTATAAGTTCAATTTCAATATTTCAAAAGATAATGAATTATTGGATAATCGAAATTGTTTAAATTTAATACTTGGAATTTATTGAATAATTTAATAATGGAAATTGAATAACCGCATAATGGAAATTGTTGTTCTATAATCTTAATTCGTTTCAAAAGTTAAATTTTAAGTTCGTCTTGAATATTTCAAAAGATAGTGATTTAAGAATAATCAAATTGTTTAAATTTAATATTACAAATGTTTGAATAATTAAATTCCGAATTTGATATGATTAATTTGATATTGAAATTTAATATATGAAAATAGAGTGAATCATTGAAATTTGTTTTAATATGATTCAGATTGGTTTCCAAAGTGAATATAAGTTATATTGAGATTATAATAGAGT
Organism: Allium cepa; assembly: GCA_030765085.1. Classification (NCBI taxonomy): domain Eukaryota; kingdom Viridiplantae; phylum Streptophyta; class Magnoliopsida; order Asparagales; family Amaryllidaceae; genus Allium; species Allium cepa. The sequence goes on along the minus strand of CM060934.1, from coordinate 536,767,804 downwards.
TAATAAGATTTTAAAATTGGAAATTATTGGATAATTGAATAACGGGTTTAATATGACTCAAAATGATTTGTAAAATTTTATTTTATCATATTAAAGTAAGAATGATGTTGTAGAACTTTTAAAATTGAATTAAAAGTAAATTTGTGAAAATTGAATATTTTAATATTTAATTATCGACTGAAAAATAGCCAATTTTCGAACAGTCTCAGAATTGGGCGAAACTAGTTCCATTGGATCCGTAATAGTTTGTTATTATCAGATTTCAATTTTCGTAGCAATCGGAGTTTTCGTTTGACCGTGGCAGCTCAAAACGCATCGAAATTGTTTTAATATTTAATTGACGAGTTAAAATACTCATTCTTCAAACAGTCTCGGATTTTGACGAAACTGGTTTCATCGGATCCGTAATGTGATATTATTGTAATATTTCAAATTTCGTGTCAATCGGATTTATCGTTTGTCCGGGCCAAGCCAAAACGCCTAGAAATTCGTTTAATCGGTTTAATTTAAATTTGATCGTTTATTTCCATAACTCGCACATACGATCGAATTAGCCTCCGAAACCTATTCCATTGTGTCCGGAACGCGGGATAAACCCTAGAAACGCCAGTCACCGTGCGTAAATCGGAGTTCGGAAAACCCGGGATGAATAGTGTTCGTCGTTTTTCTATAAAAGCACTTCATTATTTTCTTTTTTCCAAATTTAACTAAACCCTAGGGTTCTCATGGCCGGTCGCCACTTTCTTATTCCACAGCCAGAATTTAGCCTCCTTCTTTCCCTCCAATCTCCTCATCCACAAAGCGATTCGCGAAACTCCCAACATGGAAAATGTAGAGCACACTGAGTTCTTGATATCCAACGGTGATGATCGTTAATGGAGCAGAAAATCAACGGCAATTGATCCTCAAAGCTGTCACGTTCGAGCTCGTGTTTCGAGCAGTGGGTGCGACCGAGCTTGGAGATTTTTGAGCCGATTATAGAGTCGGCTATGGGCTACGGACTTATGGTGTTTGATCAGGTTAAAGGTTGAAGAAGGAGTTGCGTGTATTAGGGTTTTGGACGGCGTTGGGTTCGGTCGCGATTTTATCACCTGGGAAGATGATGTTTGCGCGCACGGCCTGATGGGAGGGAAGAGATCCAACGGCCTAGATAGCGTTTAGGTTAAAAAAATTAGAAATGAATTTGTAAATTATTTTATTTAAATTTGTACGATATTTAAAACGACATAACTCTTTCATACGAGGTCGGATTGTGTCGAAACGAATTGCAACGGGTTCGTATTGTCGAGCACTACGCTATGGAGCTGGATTGGAGTCGTTTGGAGCTAGAGAAAATTTCGGGTAAAATTAAACGCTTGTTTAATTTTATTCGGAATAAAACGCTGGAACTGCATTGAAATCAAGGTGAATGTTTTATAACGCTCACAACGTACTGAATATCTTTATGCTAGTTAAATTTGACATTATAAATTGATATGAATTTTTTTAGTCGTTGTTTGATAGAATTTAATCGTCATATAGGTTATCATTTGAATTAACCGTTAAAATTTAAATTGAAAGTTAAATTGAAATTAAAATTGAATTGCGATTAAATTACCTGACATTGATAACTATGAAATTGCCATGAATTGTATTGTCTATTGGATGATTTATTTCGATGGATGCTATTGGTTGATATTTAAATGTTTGGATGTTTGTTTGCTTATATATATCCTGTTATGCATACATATGAAACTGTGATTTGATTTAAGTAATATATATTCATCCCTGACATTTAATTGAAATAAATAATTACTTGGCCATAGGATAGAGAATTATATACGGACACCAAATTGGCTAAATTAATAACTTTTAAAATCGTCAATTTGAAATTTATTTAAATGTTTTGATTTAAAAGTTATAAATAGAAATCAACTTATAGAAATCGACTTTATCGAAAAATTGAGTTGGAATGTTGAAATAAATTTTGGTTAAAGGAAATTGTTAAATAATTTAAGTTGAGACTTTAGATTAAAAATTGGGATATGATTGAATTTCGAAATTTATTTGTTTTAAAGATTGAACCTTTTTCGAGTTTTGAACACTACTAAGTAAAAGTGATATAAAAACGATATTTTGAAATTGAGCTTGGAATTTGATAAAAATCAAATAATTGAATATTGAAGGATAATTTTGTTAAGTGTTATAAATTGATATTTTGGAAAATCAAGCTCTAAATCGATATAAATTGGAATTGAAGTAATTGAAAGTGAATATAAAATTGAATAAATTTGAAGTCAAAGTTGACATTGATTTGAATTGAAATCGAAATTGAATCGGTAGAATGGAAATTGAAATTGATTTGAATTGGGAAGTTATAAATTGAAATGGATTGGTTTTGAAGCTGTTTTATTTTGTTTTCCAAATTACTCTGTTATATAAACCATTTTGAATACTTAAGCTATTTTAATCTATTTTTAATGTACTTAACCCAATTTAAATTATTTTAAACTAATTTATCTATTTTAAATCCATTTTAAGACTTTAAGTATTTTTATCTACTTTAATTATTTAAACTACTTTTAAACTACTTAAAACTATTTTCTAAATTTCTAAGCTGGTCAATAAGGTGAAGTGTTTATGTTTAAATCTTGAATTTAAATACGAATTGGGTTAAATGAAGTTGCAACCTAAACTGAAATTTGAAATGATTTTGAAATCAAAATAAGATATTGAGACGAAAAATGAATTTTGAAACGAAATCTTACATTTGAAAAGATACGATGATATTTGAAATGGATTTGATTTTGAGGCGAATATGATATTTTTGATATCAATTATGAATAGATTTGAAATGTAAAAGAGCCAACGGTGTAATAATACGTAGTTATTAAAGAGACCGGGATCGGATATGGACATACTCTCTGTCGATACCGAACACCAATTTAATAACTATTATACGCGGAGTGTTGATGCAGAATGAAGTGGATGGTTTGGTGAACGCGTTGACTGAAGAAAGAGAATGATATTGGATGACCCCTGACATGACTAAAACAGGAGTCGCGCCGGGCCATTGAGGTTCGCCACCTCTAGCGGACACACTTCTTCGATACCATATCTATTACATTTGTGATTCGATTTGGGTGCACCCCTTGATTTGGGTGTGTTGTTTCGCGGTGTTGGGGTAGCTGCTGTCTATGCTCAACATCAGTCGCAACTACTAGTATCCTAGTTGGTATCGCCTCATGTACCTTGCCATACTGATTGCCCTATTCGCGACCACTACGTTATGTTTTGTGTTATACCTATGGGGTACCCTCTGATAACCACCAGTTTACGGTGGGGCTTACAGTGCTGTATAGACTATGGAATTAAAAAAATGTGTTAAGGGGGATAATGGTAACGCCTTAACGCTATTTTGATACTTTATATTACTGACAGGCATTATCTACTTAGCATATATTACTACATAGTAGATAGTTTAACGGATCCTTAAGAGATGGAAAATCCCGTAACATCTCTTGAGTTATTGCACGCACGTTGACACTGGATATGAGATGTCAAACCCCGTAAAAATCTCTGACGTCGTTACACTCATATTTATTTACGATTGATTTAAATCATAAGGATATTTTAGTCCTGACTCGAGTGTTTTGTCTTTTCATTACGCTCGGGTCAGTCCTGAGTTTTTCAGATTTTTGAAGATCTATTCTGGAGGATGAAGACGAAGATTTGGTATACTATTACTATTATTACCCTTGCATCATGCTATCTGTTGCATTATTTTAATTGTCCTGTTGTATATGTATAACTCTGATAAATGTTGTATAAATAATTGTCAAAGTATAGTAAACAGCTTCATGAACTGTTTATTTGACTATTATATTTTATCGTTCCGCTGCGAGATTCTGTGTTATTTCATTTCCCTTATTTCTCTTTCTTTTCTTTTCTTATTTACCCCAATAACCATCTGCCCTTTTGAATGGTTTGGATTCGACATGTGTATTTGATCGTCGGTTTAAACTGTCCAAAAAGGCGGGTCGTTACAGTACCGCTACAACGAACTGTTCAAACATTTCGTCGCGCATCGGACCTCAAAATACAGAAATAAATATGCTATGGAAATCAGCACGACGATGCGAGCATAATGGTATACAGATATCAATGAGATAACCATCCTATCAAAAGTCAATATTCGGTAGTACAAAAAATGCTGCAAATTCGCTGAAAATAAGATAAACAAAGGTAGAGAAGTCCAAATTTGACGAAACGAACTATGACGTCTCACTCAGAAAATAATTTACAAATTTCTACATAAAAATATTCAAGTTTCGAAAACATTTTATTTACATCAATTTTAACTGATTTAAATCGAAACTGAAAATCACATAATAGAATAAACTTTCATATTTTCTGATGAAAAATCTGACATTTGCTACGTTTAAATAAACGCATTTCAAATATTAATTTTTCATTGCTAAATTTAATTATTTAATTTCAAGCAAAATTTCAGTAAACCACGTTAAAAAACCGCTAAAATTTACGGGTCGTTGCGCTCTCCCCCACTCAAAACTTTTCGTCTTCGAAAAGGAAAGATGTAGAAGAATAGAAATAACAGAAGGGAAAGATAGATTTGAGATATAAAATATCAGATACTGAAAAAAAAATTCTATCTCAACTATTCTTAAGCCCGTATTTATTTACTTAAATAGTATATTTCTTTTATTATTTAATTTATTTCACTTAACATATTTTGAAACATATATTAAGTGTATAAACATTTTATAACCATATGTCATTCAAAAAATAAACTTTTCTTTTTATTATTCGTTTTATTATCCAATTTCTTTTTTGTAAATTCCCTGAACACAATATCATTTCAGGACATCTTATTACTTGTATTTATATTGTATATTATTCAATTACATTCAAACCCTATCCAATTAAGTTTTTATTAATTATTTTAATGTAATTGAATACCATGCCAATTTACCTTCTATTTACAATATTAACATTAAGCAAAATTTAGTTTGAACATTTCTACTGTTTACGTTTTTTTTCTTGTATAACCTTCAATTATATATTCACCCTAACATTTAACTTTTTGAATATTTTAGGTAAGTCATGTGTATTAGAATGTAATTTAGTATTATGCAAATAAGTTTTATTCAAATTCAACTATTCCAAGTTAGTTTAATTTCATTTATCATTTTAGATATTCCAATTATTCAAAAATTTCACTTTATTTCAATAATTGAAACCATTTCTTAATATAAAACTTAAGATTCAACTTTTTGGTTTCACTTCAAACTATTTTGAAAGAATTATATATATATATATATATATATATATATATATATATATATATATATATTATAAATCAAATTATACACATGAAATTTAAATCAAATCTATTTTTTTTTTCAAAACAAAGGTGTAGCAAAGCTACTAAGGGGCCTCTCCACTTCGAGACTCAAAAATGAATATCGGTGATGCTGCAGTCATCACCAAAATTAATTTTCAGCGACAAAAGAGGAGAGTACTGACTTACTTATTTTTAAAATTATTCTTTTGAAACAAGTTCTACTCGAAAATACTTCAAATAATATAATTTTCAAAAATTCGAAGACCAAATTATTGAAAAGCACCGAAAATTAAATTCTTAATTTATATTCATTTCAATTCCAAATCAATTTATAAACCATGTTTTATATTTCATTTATTTATATTATGAGACACTAATCAATGGTTTACAAAACAATAAATAAAATAAGATATTATCATTTCTAACAACCAATTCATTTAACTATTAAATTTCAAAAAAATTATACTTATATATAATGTAATCATACAAAATTTATTTCATTTACCAAAATTTGAAAACAATATTATGTCAGTTTGCTCTGTTCAAGTTTTTTGGAATTCCTATCGATAGCGTTGATCAGACGAATCGATCGAAACCCAAATTCAACCTTAACAATTCAAATGACACAAACATTTTTATTTTAAATGCAAATACACTCCCTTACTCGATGATTCAAGAATGGATTTCAAAACAAGGATAGAGTTCCAAGTTTAGAGGAACCTTAATTAAGAAGAATTCTAACCTTGAAGATAGGTTCGAATGGAAGATAAGATAATTAAATTACAAAAGAGGAAAAATGGATAGGTTGTATCAATCGCGGATGACCTTAATCTGGTCAAACGAGATTCCAAGAATAAGATCGAAGGAAATTCAATTTCCCACTTGGGAAAAAGAGAAATGACTTCACCAAAACAACCGAAAATAGTCGGAAAGCAGGGGTGAGTTAAGATCACTAGGTTGAGCGTCCAACGAAAGATAGAATTGCGAGGCAATGGACATTGAATAAAAAGAGAATTGCCCGACTTGTCCACTAAGATACAATTCTGGCTTTGCAAGAAATAAAACATCGAAACTGAGGATATAGAAGTCTTCCGTGAATCGATGCCCGTTGTAAAGGAGTTTCACCCCTTTACAAATCATACAGAGGTTGGTGAGACTGCCGATGAGACTAGTCATCCAAAAGAATGAAGCTATGGGATGCTTCAGTATCAAAAGGACACGAATAGGGAAAGACAAGAATGAATCTCAGAACGAAGGGGAAAGTTCCAAATTCCAAAGGAAATCCGAATCTAGGAGGATCCTAGCTAATAATTTCAAGCTCGAACGAATATGATTCTGCAATTAAATTTTACACCATATGCCGAGTTTTGCCTATACCAGAGCTCTTATACCAATTGTAATGACCCAAGATTTCAAACCATACACATCCACACATGTTAGACTTGAATTGCTTAAAACAACAGATTGTTAATTTTATATTTAGAAAATATAGCATATACAGTAAATAAATCAATCACAGAACCACAGGCACAGAGTATTACAACAATAAGCAGCGGAATAGATAAATGTAGTTCATAAAGTTACCATAAAACATCAGAGTCTGAAACAAAATATAACAGAATCTCAAATATAAATGAATCTCCAATACATAAGCAACCGACAAGTATGAACATAAATGACTAGAATAAACTGAAAGCTGAAAGCTGGATAGATAGATGGGTCTCCAAGCGAAGCTCCAAACTCCAAGGTGAGTCTCAAATGCTGTGACACTCAGTCTGACACGAGCGTAAAGCAAAACATAAAACACTCGAGTCAGGATTAACATTCTTATATTAATAGATTCAACTCAAGTGAAATGTCAACTGAAATACAAGTAACTTAAAGGATGTTTGGAATTTCCATCCTCTAAGGATCCGTGGAACTATCTACTATGTAGTACAATACGCTATTATAATATGTCTGTAGTAAAGTAAAAGTATTAAAATAGCGTTAAGGCGTTACCTATATCCCCACTTAACAAATTTTATAATTTCCTGTAGTTTATACAATGTTGTACGCCCTTCGTAAACTGGAGGTTTACACAGAGGACACCACATAGGTACGATACAAAACAAACTCGTAGAAGGCGCGATAAGGCATGCGACATGGCACTCGAGGAAATGCCAAGGTAGATATACCGTTTGCGGATCCGGACTGGTGGTAACGCATAGCAGCTACTACCGCCAACCTCGTGACACACTCCCAAATCAAAGGTGCACCCAATCAAATCACAAAAGCATTAGAATGGTATCGAAGAAATGTATCCGATCGGTGGAATGACCTCACTTGGCCTGGCATGGCTCCTGTTTTAGCCACATCAAGCTGATTCACGGAAGTCAGAGCTACATAAATACCATATAAAATCGTCGTCAAACCATCCGACTTCATTCTGGAATCTCCACCACGTACAAAGTTGTTAAAGTGGTTTTCAGTATTGGCAGAGAGTATGACAATATCCGATCCCGGTCTCTTTAATAACCAAACGCTTATTTCATATCGTGGTCATTTCCTTTCAAATAGTTCATACTTTAAAATCGAAATATCACATCCATTTCAAAACCATTTTAGTTCGAGATCATTATTCACCTTAAATAATATTCATTTCCAGAATCGTAGCACTTTCAAAATTATAACACTTTTGAAATCATAGCACTTCCAACTTAAACAGTTTAGATATTGAAAATAGTTTATATATTAAATAATTTATATATTAAAATAGTTTATATATTAAAATAATTTATATATTAAAATAGTTTTTATATTTTTAAAATACTAATAAACATAGTTTCCTCCAATTTCACCAATCGATTCAAATCAACTTAAATTCCAAAAATTCAATTTAAATCAGTTCAAGTTCAACCATTTCAATTTGAAGTTAAAAATTCAAGTTTAAATATTTAAACATTTACAATATAAATTTCATTTATATTTCAACATTTAACTTTAATTTTTATTCAAATTGGAAATATCCACTTAACCATTTTAACAAATATTTAAATCCTAATTTATATATTTAAATCAATATTAATATTCAATCTTAATTATATTTAAAATTGAGAATATTCATTTAATCACTTTTTGTCGAATCAAGTTATAAATCAAAATTTCAAAATCAATAAGTTCAAATAAATTGTTATTTAAGTTCAATTATTAACCAATTTAAATTCCAAGTCAACATTAATTTATCTTCCCAACCTTTATTATTAAAGTTTTAAAAATCTTTTTTAAAATATTAATATAAATTTAAATAATTACTTAAACTTATTTTATTGAATTAAATCTTATTATTAAATTTATTTTTTATAAAATATTTTTTTATATATTTTAAAATAGTCAAATTATAAGAAAAATCTTAAAATTTAAATTTTTAAAATTAACTTATAGATTTAAAATTTCCACAATATATAATTTTAAAAATCAAATTTTTTTAGACATATATAAAATAACATTTATACATCTTATATTTTAAAAATCAATATTTATTAAAATCCATATATTTCATTTCAAAACTTTGGAAATCATTTTCAAAATATAGACCACGGTGTCCGTATATAATTTTCTATCCTATGGTCAAGTGATGCAGATATTTATCATTTCAGTCTGCAATTTAATTATTTATGGATATATATCATTTCAACCCTCAATCCCAAAATTTAAAAATCAATGAAAACCGCTTGAGTTAATCATTTCAACCCATAACGGCTTTCCCCTAATATATAATATTGTTCGGATATGTATCATTTCAACCGATAGGGAATTCTAAATTTACAGGGAACTTGCGGAGTGAGAACAAATATGATAAAAAGGGTAACATATCAACTACATGCATAGATCATCAATAACAAATAAAATATACGTAATAGGATATGATGTCATATATCACAGGTGAACAATTGTAGATAATGGCATTTCATATTTAACAATTTAATAGTATCAATTCAAATTAATAGTATATTTCAATTGTCGTTTCAAGTGAAAATCAAATTTATTAACTATAAGAATGTTAATCGTGAGTGATTGCTCACCTTTCGAGGCTAGAGAACGATGGGAAATGGGACCAGTGACACAGACATGCACACGGATAAGCGATAAGGCTAGAGAACTGCTGCGACAAATTCGATATCGAAATGTAAGTGAAGATGGGCACGAGATCGATGAAACAAGATATTATATATATATATATATATATATTATTCTTCTAAATATCAATTTAAAACATATATTTAAAGTAAAATATATACATTTATTTTTAAAAACCAAACTCGTGCATACTTATATATATAAGTGCTAATATGAACTTATTTATTATACAATTTTATATATATACACACATAAACTCACCATATTATATTATATACCACTAAATCTATTGTGTAATATTACACAACATATGTATACTACCATATGTGTATATATTTTGTAAATATACCACTGTAAGTTTATCCATTACTGTAAATATATATATTCACTGTAAAACATATATAACACATATGTATAAATCAATACTAAAATCAAGAAATATGCATATATATATATATATATATATATACACTTACATACACTTACGTATAATATAATATACAATACTGTAACAACATATTATACTACCTTTATATTACAACTAATAGATCAACTGAAGCAATGTATATACAAACTATATATATATATATATAATAATATATAAGCTAAACCCATACAAACTTATACTGACATATCATGTAACTAACACTAACATAAACTATAAACATATATACATATAAGATATACCTTAAACAAAAGAAAAAGTAAAGGGTGGCAAGCTTGGTTCAAGCTGTTGGCACAAGGCCCGGAGAGGAGAAAGGGTGGCTCGGCCTTGAGTTTGGCTAAGGGAGGCTGAGGCGAATGAGAGGAAGGAGGAGGAGGGGGAAGGCGCAGGATTGGCAAGTAGGAAATGGTGGCAAGCAGTTCACTAGAGGGGATAGAAAGGGGATGGATGGTCGGTGGGATCTGAGTTGCGGTTATGGAAGGTCAACGGGTAGCGGAGGTCAGTGGCGGAGCTGATGTGGTAAAGGATTGCGGTCAGTTACATGATTGGTGGAGTGAAGAGCAGAGCTATGGTGGAGGTGACATGGTTAGGTGATGGTCTTGGGCCGTAGGTGGATTCGGTGGTGAGGCCGAGGTGGTGCTGCACGTTCAAGGCTAGAGAGGTGGGGTTGTGGCCTTGGGCTAGCGCGGTGATGGGTTTGGAGGGCTCGAATGAGGCAATGGCGAGAAAGAGGGGAGAGATGCAACCGAGAATGGAAGAAGGAAGGAAGGTCGTGGAGGTTGAGGTAGGTGGTTGCGTGGTCGGCAAGGGAAGCAGGGTTGGATCGAAATGAAGATAGGGTTGCATGCAAAGGTAGAATAGACAAAGAAGAAAAGGTAGGGGAAGAGAACAGAGAAGATGAGTAGCTTATGTTATATATTTATATAATATACTTCTCTATGTACAAAATGAAGAAGGACGGAGAAAAGGTAGAAGACAAGTAGTTTTTTTTTTCAGATCCCGAAACATAGCTGTTTATATATATAACGAATGGGTATACTCTATATATTAATTATTATTATAAAACGTTCGAAGTGACCGGAGAATGAACAGCTAAAAGATAAAAGAAAAGTCACCAAATATATACAATAATAACATAGCAATGGTCAGAGGCTTTAATTCCTAGAAATTTATTGAAGCAATTAATTTGATTCCTTGGGCTGCATGTTCAAATTTAAAAGGCACGGTAAGTTAAAGGTCACAATTTATGGTACCGTTGCAACAGATTGTTCAATCATTTCGTCGCGTATCGGACCTCAAAATACATAAATAAATATACTGCAGTAATCACCATGACGAGGCGAATAGAATGGTGTACAAATATCAACAATATAATCATCCTATCAAAAGTTGTATTCGGTGCCAAAAATGCTGCAAATTCGCTGAAAATAAGATAAATGAAGCTAGAGGAGTCCAAATTTGACGAAACAAATTATGACGTCTCACTTAGAAAATAATTCACAAATTTACTATATAAAAATATTCAGGTTTCGAAAACATTTTATTTACATCAATTTTAACTGATTTAAATCGAAATTGAAAATCACACAATAGAATAAAATTCCATATTGATGAAGAATCTGACATTTACTACGTTTAAATAGACGCATTTCAAATATCAAATTTTCATTGCTAAATTTAATTATTTAATTTCAAGAAAAATTTCAGTAAACTACGTTACAAAAACTGCTAAAATTTACGGATCGTTACAAAATAGAAAGTATCCATGTAACGTACATTATAAATAAATGTATAAATAAGAATAAAGATGTCACTAAGGATCTAAACAAAATAAATACATACTGATATATTTACAATTGTTTCTTTAATGAAATCTATGGATATAAAAGGAATTTTATTAGATATCATACATGTTGTGTCTAAAAAGATGTGCATATTATTTGGATTTATTTGATATTTTTGTTATACTATCACTCAGACAAATTTCAGTTTCTAATTTTGATATGAATAAATTTGGTTACTATTGTTACTTCAGAAATAATAAGATTAATCTATCAATAAATTCATACATAATTAGAATTGAATATCTTGAAATTCAAGATAGATATCTGTTATAATGAATCCTTGAATGGATATAGTGATTAATGAAATTATTAATTTTATTTTACCAAATAATTTGAGATTGAGACACTAAATATAGAAAACACTTAACTTAAAAGCTATAGGTTTCATAAACCCACAACAAGAAAAAAAAAATTAAGATGAAAAATGCTACAAATTTTGGGGATGTTGAGTTTGGGAGGAGAACTAAAGTATGCATCATTGCCTTTAAGGAGAATCATTATCTTTGATTCAACTAAAGTTACTTCTTCGGATAATGCATATGGTTTGTTTGCTTTCATTTGCAAGAAGTAAATTAGGAACTATAATAAGACGATGTTAAACAAAATTTTAAAGTATGAATCGCTGTCTTTAAGAAGAATAATTATCTTTGATTCAACTATAGTTACTTCTTCGAATAATGTATAAGATTTGTTTCTTTCCATTGACAAGAAGTAAATTAAGAACCACAATAAGACAATGTTAAATAAAATTTTCTTCAAATTAAGGTTGATGTTTTAAGAAACCAAACTCAACAGCCGCAAGGTGCAAGGTCACTAAGGAAATCCACTTAAAAGGAAGAAATACTATTTTGAATGACTACGTAGTATTTCTCCATAAAGATAAATAATGGATTGGTGAAGATATTTCTGTTGGCTTACATCAACCTATATAAGGTATTAATTTGAAATGTGGATTTAAGGTATGAATATATAGTGATAAAGCACAATAAAGTTGAGATCTTTCCCTCTACCTTAAGGTAACAATATCATTGGTTATGAATAACCATTCAAAACTAAAAGAGACTAAGTGCGTAATGTAGAAAGGTATAAGGCTCGTTATAGAAAAACAACTTAAAAGGAAAATGATGTTTTTTAAAGAGACTTTCTCTTTGGTTTTATTGTATACTCTTTAGTATTATTTTGGAGCTTGTTGAAGATTACAATTTTTAACAATATTAGAAGGATGTTAAAGTCTTCTTCTTTTTTCATAGAAAAGATATGCGACCAAGGTTGTATATCTATATAAAATAAACCAAAGAATATGTGTTTAAACGATGAATTTCTATCAGTTAAAAAATTGCCGAAAAATTATATCGTTATAAACCACAAGCGCACGGCGTACAATTGTAGTACGTATGCGATTACGGATCGATCCGTAGGAAAATGAATTAATTTTAAGTTCTACCCAATCAAATTAGGCCAATGTTTAAAGATGTGTTAACTAAAATTGCTAAAAAAACTGACAAAAGAAGTTTGAAAACTAAGTATAAGATTAAAAGCAATTTAGGAGCAAATATACTCTCATAATCATATAAATCAACATTCATGAAGTTATGATCTTTTCTTTTTGTCATTTATTAATTAATTGATGCATTAATCATAAGCATGGCCTAATTACGTTATTAATTAACACACTTAAACCATCAAACTTTAATGCACCCTCTAACCCACTTTCTAACTTCAATTAAAATGACATGAAATTAAAAGTAGAATCTATTTAAAGCATGACTATTTACGGTTTAATTAGTAACACAAACCATTAAATTTTGATTCTAATTATATTCTCATTACCATAATCATATGTAGATGAAGAGGTAATTAGTGATTTATATGACTAAGCATAGCCTATTTGTTTTGAACAACATAGGCTATCCAATTCAAAATTAAACACAAAATCACATAAACTTCAACATTTCATTAATCAAAAAAAAAAAAAGATCATAGTATGAATTCATTTTGTTGATTCTTTATGAATCATGAGAGCTTCATCACCCCTAAATTGAAGGGGTTTAGCTACACATAATTGAATCCGTGTTAACACCCAATGATTTCAACATAAAATAAAAGGAGAAGTGTTAACTAAAAGAAGATGGAACTAACTACTTGCATAAAATAAATCTACACTATTTGCATGAATTAAAAGAGTGCATAAGAGAATAAAAGAGCATAAAAGAAAGCATACAAATAATTGCATAAAAACAAGGATAATAGGCCATGAAAGAAAATTTTATTTATCTTTGATTTTGTCGCTACAAGTTGCATGAAAGGTAAGAAGATAGTTACCCGAGACATAAGGGGTATTTATACACGCTTAAAACCTCAATATTAGGGCACTACCTAAAATTCCCTTTAGGAAGTGTAATCTCCAAGTAATCATTGGAGAATTAATTAATCCCCACGAACATGCTTTTAAACCTCCATTAACATGTGCATGCACTTTTAATTGTGGACCATATGGTAGAGGGTTAGCGGGCTCCTCTATGTTGAATGAATTAATTTATTTCCAGTCTCATTTGCTTTCAGCATATTTGCATGCATTTATCCATGAAAGCTTCTTCATATTTGCTCTTCGTTTCCTACAGTTAAAAATAAAAATGTGCAAATAATTTTTCTCAAGTTAAATCATACACGAATTTACCATTTTACTCCCAAGCGATGATGAATAAATGATGATTTAAAAATAATTTAAATTATGGTTTAAACATGTAAAATACCCTAATATGCTCATTTATTTAAATAAAAATAGACTAATATGGAAGTAAAAATATGCACTTTTATGTGCACATCAAATAACCCCAAACTTATCTTTTTATTCGTCTTCGAATAACTAATACTAAGATAAATCTGTTTTCATAGGGAACATGATTGCATTGAGTGTATGCAATAAGCCATTAAACCTCTAGGTGTCCCTAGTAGGACGAGTGTTGTCTCGTGGGGGTTTTCAAACGGATAATACCCATAAAATCCAAATGCAATATGCAGATTCTACATGATGCAAGTTTTCAAAATATTAGTCATTATCAAGAAATTTAAGTACTTTTACTCGTCAAAAACTTCCAACAAAAATTAAGTTATCATCACAATTAGACTATAGTTTGGCTAATTGTTTAGGTTTATAACATAGTGCAACTTTGAAATAGATCCTTAGTTGATTATCAAAGTTTTTCAAAGTTTTGACAAAATGGTATTTGTTGGTTCCTGAGATGATGGTTTTGATGACAACAACCTTAGGACTTGTTTTAAAATATAAATACTAATATTTTTGTTGAGTTATATATGTATATGTAAGATATATATGCAGGTACTGAAGAATGAAGACTGTCAGTATAAAGATTCAAGACTGAGTATAGAGATTCAAGACTGAGAATTCAAGATTGAAGAAACCAAGACTGAAGACTCATGAGTATCAAGAGTTCAAGATATCAAGATTTCAAGAGTTCAAGAGTTCAAGATAACTAGATTTATGTTAGAACTTCATAATAGCACTAAAATCTTTATTCTGATTTAATTATGGAATGGAATCCACCTTCTCGCTTTAATAGTAGGATGGAACCCATGACCTTTTTTGTAGGATGGAAACCACAACCTTCTTTAGTGGAATGGAATCCATGAAATTTTCAAAATGATTTATTTAAATATTTTTCCAAAAACATTTTAGAGTCATTTCTCTCAGTTTAAATATTTTAGCCTTAAACTATTTTTATTATCTTTTATATTTGGATTTCAAAATCAACTCATGTTTTTAAACATCTCCCGGTTTTAATATTATATGATTTAAATCTCAAAAATATATTCTATACTAAGTTTTTAATATTAATTTTATATTATAGATTAGATATTTTTAAGATTACTTTTTAAATCTCTTTCATAAGTTTAAACTATATTCAAAATGGTTTGAAAACTTAAAAAATTATTTTGACAAGTTTTAGAAATAAATCTCTTTTAAAAACAAAAATCAATTTTCAAAATTCACTAAGGCATGTCGACATACCCTATCCCCCTATGTCGACATGGTGACCGTAGAAAATCAAATTTCAAATATTCGAATGAAGTGTCTATTTGTCATAACCTTTCACGAATGGACATAACCGTCGTTCTTATATAAATACCAGTTTTTTTCAACGAATTTTAAGTTATTTTTCATTCATTTCTTTACTCCTTCTCTGCTCGAGTATTCTCTTATATTTCAAGAAAACTCTACCAAAATCCTAAGTGAATCAAACTTGATCATCTCTAGTTTGATTCTCACTCTCTCTCAAAGATCTCGGTGCTATTTAGAGTTATAGGATCATTTGTAATCAAAGAAGTATATCGAGTCTCTCTATCTATCAAAGTGATATTGGAAATAGCGTGATTGTAGCCTGTAAATCAATTGAGTGTGATTGTAGCCCGTAAATCAATTAGGTGATCTTGTAGCCTGGTTAAATCAAGAGAGTTTGCCCTGGACTCGAAGACAGGAGGGTGTATCTCGTGGCGTTGAAATCGAGGTTGTAATATCGACATTATATTTGAAAAGAAATATGCATAAGAAATTGTGTGGGACTAAATGTAGGGTAACTCCAAACCAATATAAAATTCTGGTATGTTCTTTCCTCTACTACTTTTATTATTATTTTCATTTATATTTTAATTCTATGTTTGTTTATGTGAATTGTGAATTGCATCATTTTAAGTATAATTGTGATAAAATCAAAAAAACGTTCATATAATCTATTAAACACTATTCACTCTCACTCTATTGTTAATATAGCTTTAAGATCCGTAATCCACATTTCCAACAGTATTTTTATTTCTTTTGAATAACAAATTGAATCAAATGAGTTAAAATAGTGCTTGGATTTCAATTGTTTACTCTCTCTATTTTTTTAAAAGTGTTAACATTATTATTTACGTACCTAACTTAGATAAATCGAGGCCAGATATTCCGATCATACACTGCCATTCGGAATTACATGAGAAAGGTACAGAGCATGGTGAGTGTACACACTTGTGCATGAAAACATGACTCTAGGTGGTTATTTTTATTAAATCTATTTACATACACCTAAATCAATCACTACACCAAAACAGGCAAATCCTAACATTCATAAGTGTTACGAATAATTTCAGTAACACTTTTTAAGTGTTACTAATGAACTGTGAGGAATGAAGCGACCAAATTTGTGACACTTATAAGTGTTACAAACATACGTATTACTAACACTTATAAGTGTTGGTACCTAAATAAACGGTAACACTTATAAGTGTTGGTACAGAAATATACGGTAACGCTTATAAGTGTTCATACAGAAATATACGGTAACGCTTATAAGTGTTGGTACAGAAATATGTGGTAACACTTATAAGTGTTGGTACAGAAATATACGGTAACGCTTATAAGTGTTGGTACAGAAATATATGGTAACGCTTATAAGTGTTGGAAAATGATTATTTAGTAATACATATATGTGTTGTTACACATAAACTTTGCTTATCATTTAGGTTTGTGACGTAGATAAGTGCTGTTATCCAAAATATTGGTAACACTTATATGCGTTACTAATTGAAATTATGTTTTTACACTATTTTATACACAGTTAATATTAAATTCTTAAAACAAATGAATATAACATCTCATAAATGATGATGTCCATATCATATATAATTCATCATATCAATTCAATATGAAGCCTAAAATGCTTCCATATCTCAAATGCAACAATATCATATTTAGATAATACTATAATATGAGCTACAAACTTTCCAATTTCAAAATACCACAATATCATATCCAAATTACAAAAAAGCAATTTCATATCTAATTTTAAATATGAAATATAATACGAGCTACTAATAAATAGAATTTTAGATATTGCGAAGACGAAACACAGGCCATATCACAAAGCCCCCATTTGAAAATTCACAAAGCTTGTGGTGCCCATTTTGAGGACAATCGTAAATTGATGCTTCCGGTTCTAAAACTTCTGTTATCCAAACAACTTTCTCAATATTTGGAAACATCTCTCTGAAATGACACATAGTTTGTGTTCCAATATAAGCTTTTGCTACATCCTTCTTCGTATCCTGTGATAGTAGCATTACAAATTGTTTACCTCTTGTAGATGATCCAACATCATTTGACGGAATACTGGCAACTCCAATATTCGAAGGAGATTTATTTAAGTTAGAAGCGGTTTCGGTCATAGGCCTCACATTACCACCATTAAGATTATATTGTAACCCCGATACCATAGTTAAAAAGATGAAGCAAATGATTTAAGAGCCTCATTGATTTGGCTCGACAATTGATTCGCCACTTGATTTGTAACTTGATTTGCCACTTGGTTTTGTAATTCCGATGACCATTGACGAATATCTTCCTTTTTATTCTTATCGGCAATTGCTTTTGAAGCTTGCATCAACTTTACTTGTTTTGCAGAGGAAGTGGAGCTAATTGCATGACAATAGTTTTTCTTTCCATCAGACCTAAAAACTTCAGAGATGGGATCATTGTCAAGGTCGTATGTGTTTGCTTCCTCGTTACCGCTACATTCCAACTTCTGTTTTTCTTCCTCTTCCTCCACAAGTGCCTGCATTCAATACGTACAGAAAATTAGCGGTTGAGAAGCAATAAGGTAAAACTGAACAAATTAAAAATGGATTAGCAGAGATAAAAAAAAGAGGTGTACCTATTTACCACAAAATTTTAACCATGGAAATAAAAGGAACAAAAGTGGCACTGCTCAGTTTGGAACAAGTGTTGTTCCTCGAAAATGGAAATGACAATAGGCTTTGCTATTCAAAACAGACTTCCAATGAAAGACAGAATAGGTCGATGGAATAACAAAAGCAATACAACTTGCTCACTCTGTAACGAGCATATAGAAACAATCACATATATCTTTATCAGTTGCAGCAATTCTCAAGATGTTTTGAATCACCAAAACAACTGTTTATAATTGCAGCCTAACTAGACTAATGAGATAAGCATATTGGGATTGATAGAGAAAAATACAACAAGGCAACTACAATAAGGTATACTGAAAGTTGCAAGTGATATTACAATAACTACTGCAATTAGGCATATATGGCCAAAATGAAACAAAAGGACATTTCATAATATATCAGCAACAACACAGACCAGATTGCAATTGATAATCTATGATTGCAAAATTTTAGTAGCAAATTTAAAGAATGTATTTTTGTAGTACATACATATTGTTTATTCCTACTATTATTTTTTGTTCAGGTATTTTTATGTCTTTATTTGTTTGTTTGTTTTACATGCAAGCTGACTCCTAGCCTAATGCACTAGCTAGCAAGATGTTTGAAAAACAAACATGCACTTGCAATGGACACTGATTCGTTTCCATAGACTTAATACTCGGTTGCTATGCTTTTGAAAAGAAGATGAACAGATAATATTGCATCCAGTACAGTTATGAATGGAGCAAGCCAAAGCCTCATAATCAAAGTTTTACAAGTTGCAAAATGAGGTGCGCACTTACATAATCTCAATTTCATATCTATTTTTAATTGACAACATGTACATATCAGTCTTCAACAACCTAACATGTATTTACAGTGTCTTCTTCTTCTTAAGTTCAGATATATTAAATATATTACATTTCAGAACCTACCATACTACATCCATCCCTTTGCACATCAACATAAACCATTACAACATAAACCATCCACTACACTGCCATATCTCCATATCAACTTCACCACTGCCAACCTCCATCATCTCCTCAAAACTACCATCCACTTACATACTCCAGTAACTGCACCTCATTCCCAATACTTCAACACCAACAACATTGCTCACTTCCCCACTGCCTTCATCCTCAACCAAATACAACCACACAACCATCTCCTACACTGCTGCCATCAACAACTTGATCTACACTTCCAAACCATCTGTACCACTTCAATCATCCTACACTAACCTATACACACTTCACATACCATCAAAATGTGCATCTCTGTGCACATAACCCTGCCTTAACTACATTGCACATCCTCTGCCTGCCACCATCAGACCTACCACTACCTCCTACATACATCCCTCTGTAACTCACAGCTTCACACCATCCACCATTTTAGAATACCAAACTAACTGCTACATCATCAAGTTCAGACCACTTCAACACATTATAACACACGTCCATCAACCAAGCATTACAACATTAACCACTAGCCCCATCTGCTCCTTCATCTAATTCCAAATTGTTCCTCGTTCTAACTGTTCATTAACCACAAGCGAGAACTCCTCCTAACTATTCCATTTCCATCACTACATTTCTTTCGAACCACCTTATCCTACGCAACTGCAGACAAACTCCAACACACAACAAAACCATTAACACATCAACAAGCCGCAACATCCATCCCCCACTACAACCATGCATCAGTAAATACAAACACCTAATTTCCTCATCAACATAAATAACAACCTTTACCTGAACTACCTATTTACTATTACAAGCCTTCATCTACAAAACTGTTACACACTTCCTCACACTTGCATACAACCACTTCTGCAAAACTATACATTTGCACAAAACTATAGTAACCCACCCACTTTGTCACACAATAGTAAACCCACGCCGCAACTCCATACAAGCCTCCACCATATCCGAACTCCTCAACATCCAACTGCCACTGCCTTCATAGCTTCCCACCCTCTCTGCTTACAAACCATAATCGACAACAGTCATCAAACTACCATCACAAACAACAGCCTCCAACTGTCTTTAGCAACCTCCTTCTTCCTATAACTCAACTGCTCCTCCCACTACATCAGTTTTATTGCCTACACAACATCCACACTTCATCATAACTTCGACAGCAACCTTCACCACTTTTAAAGTCCATCTCCTCCTCTCCCAAACCAGTACCTGAACTTACAACTTCTTACAGCATCATCACAACTTCCTCTGCCCTCACCAAATCAGGCTACTGCAACTCAACCATCATCTCCAACCAACATTCGCACATCACTGCCTTCAACCCACATCACCTGATACACACTTCAACTCCATCACATTGCAAGCACTTCTCACAACTTCCCTTTGTTCTACAACTTGCCTTTGTTCTACAACTTGCCTCCCTTCTCCATCAAAAAAATTCCCTACCACACTTCCAAAAATACCACTACATCAAACAGCACCTCCCCTACCCAAAAATGCCGCCATCATCCTTCTCCTTATTACATTTTATTCCTCCTGCTCCCTGCCTTCAACACACAGCCACAAAAACAGACCATACTTCTTCCAGCCTTCGACGACTATAACCTCCCCATAACACAACAGTGCACTTCCTTTGCAACTGCTCCTTAACAGTGCACTTCCATTAAACATCCCATACATCACTTACTCAACCACTTTACTGCAAATCCTCTTCATACATCACATATCATATAATCCACTAGTTACAAACTCACTTCACCACTTCAAATATCTCCACATCAGCAGTTACTTGTACACTTGCCTCTGATAACTACAACTTGCAACCGCAGGCCAAACCATTAGTAATGTTGTATGGCAAGCAATTTAGCCATGTTTATACTAGCTTGTTTTCACATTCAGGGCCTGATGTATAAGCCAGTGCCTATACCTGATGTTTGTACTAGCTTGTTTTCAAACGGATAACTCATGTCATGTTCTTTTAATAGCCTAAGGTATTTAATATTTAGTTTCACTTCACAAAAATGAACACTGAAATTGACAATAGTAGCTTTTGCTTTTGAATAATGTGATCGAGATCTTGTGAGAACAAGTTCTCACCTCTTTATTTGGTTCATGTGCTTGACTTGGCTAAATTTGATGTAATATCTGTGTGTGTTTTTTTTTTGCGGATATGGGTCTTTACATTCTTGAGTGTAAGTAGAGTAGATATGATATAATCAAAATATTTACTATTTCGTATTTACTCGAATGTTGATTCCATGCAGCAATTTCGGGCACTGTTTAGATGTTCTTTCACCTACTCATCCACATTATTTTCCTACTAGATCTATCTATGTGCATTTGCATGTGACTTTATGTATGGTGATTTTAGTAATAGCACATAAGAACCTTTTAGTGATCAAGTAGTTTAATTATTCACGCGTCTGGTGAATTTAACAACCTAGGCTTGCAGTTCATATTTAACAAGAAAAACTTCAATATTGCAGTTCATGTTTATGGCAATCAAATTGTACTGTCAAAATAATGCTAAATAAGGCAATCAAATTTTTACAATTGATCGGTAATTCGTACTAAAGTAAAAATACTTACATAGGCTTTTGCCGCAGATGGAAGAACTTGTCCAGATTTCTTATTTATATGTCCCGCCTTCCAAACCATTGTCCGCGTAACTTTCTCTTTCGGATTTTCCTTGACCTGCAAGAACAAATATTTTTAAACTAATTAACTATTCATTATTAATATTTAAAATAAATTTTTTTTATACTATTTCTTACCATTTCGTCGTAAGCTCTACGGTATGATTTTCTTCTTAGTGTATGAGTGATAGTATTTTTAGCTTTGGCTTCGGCGTTTTTGCTACATTGCTCTTTTTTTATCTGAATATTCATTATTTATAAAATTTTCCCACCATACTCTGTCAATGTCCGCGGGACATTTAGTAATAGCAATATTCTTGGGTATGGTGGTTCCTTCGACTCTGAGCAATTTATTCCGCAAAGTAGACTTTACCGTATGATAGTATCGTGGAAAAGTTTTTTCTAAAATTGGTCGAGCGAGATCGGGATCTATATCCATGTCAAATTCATTCTGTTTAACAAAGAAATTTTAGTACTAAGGATAAATCTTGTGCAAAACATAAATGACTAAATAAGATGAATTCGTGACATGCCAATAGCTCTTGCCACAAAATATTCTTGTAATAATCATCTACATTTCTCCACTCGTCATAGCCAATCGGTATATGACAACGAATTAGGGCTCCGCATCTGGAGCTCCATTTAGCTTCATCTTTACCTTTAACACCCTCAAGATCAACACTTTTTAAGTATTTTATATCACTTGTATGAGGAGGATTATATGCTTCAAGCTCTGCATTTGTACCTTTAGATGCACTAATATTGCAATTGTTTGACATTTAGACCTACCAAAAGACAAAACCTTATAAGTGTCACTTATTCTTTGAAGTAGCTAGGCACATGCAGTGATAATAAAATACACCTACCAAAAGAATGAATCAAAATGAAGGATTAATAAATAAATAAAAATTGTGTAGTATTAAACAGTTGGAAATAGGAGGAATATTATTAGTAAAATACATCTACATATAGTACAACATAAATATCCAATGCATGCATTTTGGCAACCAAAAACTCGTTGATTATCAGCTCTGAATAAAGCGGTTTTATCTTCTTTTTTTGCATATGAGAATACAAATTGCACTTTTCCAAACATCATTTGTCAAAAGGTACTTACAGAGCATGCAAGAAGCAAATTACATGCAAACATAAGCCTAGATGAAATCAAACAAGTAGTTTTCTAAATTAGTGAAAACAATAGCCCAGGCCTTGATTGTTTTGGAGTAAAATGTGAATAAAAATATATCAAATAACATGAGCATGTACATTCATAAACTCATATGCTAGTTTACCAAGTACCAAGTATATCAAACAACACAAATATTCATTTCAACACATTTCAATAATGGTCCTAAGTTGGCTTGTTCTTTCATAACAGACTGAAAATCGGTCGGTATCGTGTAGTTATCTATGTTGTTTGTCATGCGCTTCGGAGAACATCGAACAACAGACCAATCAGGATTTTGAGTGTCTTTTACATAGAAAACTTGACTTTCTTCGGTTGCTAGAATAGCTGGCTCATCATACTCTCCATTAGAATTTTTGAGCTTTTTCAAGTTCACCATCAACAAATGTGAATCGGTACAAATCTTACAACCATTTGTCTTATCCGCGATGTTTATCCAATCACAATAGAATACTACATGTTGAGAATCATAATAATCGACTTCTATGATATCTTTAATGATACCATACCAAGTAGTGTCATCGTTTGTAGGAATTATATCTTTTGCACTTGCAACAAATGTGGTGATTGCATCCATGCGAACACCACTATCTTGGGTCAAAAGAGTGTCGACGTAATGTTGAGGAGAGAATATATATCCATTCACTCTGTACTTGAGATAGCTTTTGGCTTCCCACTTTGGACCACTAACATATTGCCACAACATTGTGTTCATGCATTTTTCTTCTAGTAGCTGTCAGGAACAAACAAATTTGCATTACTAACATAAAAGGAACAAAACCTACAATTTTCATACTGAAATAACTTACTTTTTTGTGCAACCAATCAATAAATTCAGTTTGTACAACTACTTCTGCCATTGTGGTAACTTTTCTTTTACCATGAGACACACCTTCTAAAGAGGAGCGATATGCACTACAAATTAGATATTATAATGTGAACACATTCGCTATTTTATGTCATTGGTATTTATCATAATATAGAGAAAATTCATACCTATAATATTCATCTCTCTCAGGAACATCGATTCTAAAAAGTATCCACCTTCGAATTTGAACACGTTGCATCCTGGTTAGCTTAATATATTTGCCTTCAATGATGGGGCGTTCATATATATCATCACTATCATCTAAAAGGGATGCTTGTGTAGAACTATGATTTCCATCACGTGGGTTCGGCATATATTCCATTGCATATCTAACTGATTCTGAAACAAGATATGCTTCAGCGATTGATCCTTCTATATAGCGTTTATTACTAGGTATATTTTTGCATTCTTTCGTAGCCCTACACATATGTACACACGCACATATATTTAGAAATTGTTATTTTGAAATAATGATTACGAACCTTGTAAAAATAATATCTCACCTTTCAAATGGATACATCCATATATAGTTTGTAGGTCCGCATAACAAAGCTTGGTCAGCTAGATGCACCATAAGATGAACACTTATATCAAAGAAGTTTGTAGGAAAATAATGTGCTAGCACACACAATGCCTCGAAAATAATATCTTTGGCGGCTTGAACATGTCCTCGAACTAAAATTTTCGAGCATATTATGTTAAAATACAAACTCACTTGTAAAATAGCTCGTCGTAACTCACGAAGCTTTGGATATGCATGTTGAACCATTATAGGAAGCAAGTATTGCATGAAAATATGATACTCATATGTTTTTTTATGTGCAAAGTAGGTGGTTGAATAGTAACAAGGCTACCAAATCTTGTCCCAAGACACGATGGAAGTTTGGCATCTTTTAGAACTTGACAACATTTCATTTTATGAATCTTGTCCCATGCAAACTTAGATGATTGATTTCCCTTGTCAAACATTAAGTTGATAAGATGCTCCGTAACATTCTTCTCCGTATGCATCACATCAATAGTATGTCGCACTTTATGACTACTCCAATAAATTAAGTCATAGAAAATTGACTTCTTATACCAAGACAATTTTTCTATGTCACCATCTCCAACTATAAAGAAACTTTCATCGGTAGCTTCATATATCGTTCGCATCTTATTCTTTGGTAATTTTCCAGGAAAATATTTTATACAATTAAGCTTTTCCGAAAGGGATGGTCCACTTAACCTGTTGGCGGTTCTTTATCTTCGGTATCCTTATACCATCCATGTTTTATTAATCTATATGGATGGTCATCCTTCAAAAATCTTCTATACTTTGGATAAACAAACTTGTTACCAATGTACTCTGACTCGGTCTCCATAGCACAAACTGGACATGCTTTATAACCATGTGTCACGCAACCAGATAAATTTCCAAATGCTGGTAAGTCATGGATTCCCCATAATAGTATTGCCTTCATTGTAAACATTTCTCCCCTGTCCATGTCAAAAGAAGCCACTCTTTCCGTCTAAAGTTTCTTCAAATCATCAACAAGAGGTTCTAAGTATACATCAATGTCTTGACTTGGTGCTTTCGGTCCAGGAATTAATAAACTTAGCATTTGAAATTGTGATTTCATGCATAACGAAGGGGGTAGGTTATAAGGAATCATATATACGGGCCAAAAACTGTAACTATTGGAGAGAACCCCATTCAGATTAAATCTATCACTAGCGATACCAAGCCATATATTACGTCCTTCATTTGCAAATTCTGGCCACTTACATTTGATTGATCTCCATTCGGCCGAGTCAACGGGATGGCGCATGAAATTCCAAGAAGGATCGGCATGCTTATGCCATTGCATTTTACGAGCTATCCACGGTATAGTGTACAATCTAGTCAGCCTTGGAATTATAGGGAAATGTCTTAGAACTTTCCTCGGTTGGGTTGCCATTTTTTTTATACCTAACGCATTTGCCTTATCTTTAAATCTCGGTGTATGACAATGAGGACATTCTACTATGTTAGCGTCCTCTTTCCAAAATAACATGCAATCGTTTTCGCATGCATGAATGCTTTTTACCTTCATTTCCAAATCTTTTAACATTTTTTTCATGGTGGGATACTTGTCGGGTAACGTATTTTCTTTTAGAAGACATTTTTTAAATAATTTCAACAATTCCGTCATGCTATTTCCTGACCAGTTAAATTCGTTTTTCAAGTTCTGAAGCTCAACCATTACACCTAAAGTTGTAAGTCCATCTTCACAAGAAGGATATATTTTCTCATTTGCTTTGCTTCTGTATTCATGGTACATTTTCTGAACATGTATCTCTTCAAAGTTCACTTCACCGCTAGCCTGTGGCATATCATGCACTCTAAATGCATTATTAACGAGATTTCCAAGAGCGCCCTCAATAGGCACTTCTACTTGCATTTGGTCTTAAATAGGAAACTCTTGGGCGGAATCTGATGCACGAGTCATTTGTACTGTAGCATTGTTTCTCTCCCCATGAAAGAACCACACATCATATGTCGAAAGCATACCAAAAACTATCAAGTGTTTCTCAACTGTTTCTATTGAGATTTATTTGGAGTTTTTACACTTCTTACAAGGACACACACATAACTGGATATCTTGTGGTGAGTGTTGCTTTACAAAGTTGATGAAGTTCTGAACACCTTGCTTATATTCACCCTCATTTCTACGTGGCTTTTTAATCCACCCTCTTGACATTTGTTCTGTCATAACTAAAATAATATATAATATTACGTTAGTGCCATATAGATTTGCAAAGAAAAATAATATATAATATTACGTTAGATAATCTAATAGCATATCGATTTATACATAAATGATCTTAAATATCATTCATACACATATTATTGAAGTAAATACACGTATTTCGCTCGTAAATAAAGAAAAACAGTTATTTACATGCACCCAAAACTTTTTT
Source organism: Allium cepa (assembly GCA_030765085.1). NCBI lineage: Eukaryota > Viridiplantae > Streptophyta > Magnoliopsida > Asparagales > Amaryllidaceae > Allium > Allium cepa. Next base: position 536,740,710 of record CM060934.1, on the reverse strand, counting down.
TTCGGCCTATTTATTGGCTTCCCACAATTTTGAAGTTTAGAATGCAGATATCATAGAAGTTTCCACCAGCAATGTAATTTATAAAGAGGAAAACTCAACAAACCAGAATACAAAGATAAATTCAAAGTTAGAAGAATTTACACTAGCAAATGTGATGCTGTATGAACAACAATAATTCATAGAAGAAGTGGCGCAACACATTGAAGAAATAGGAAAACCAAAAATTATTATAAAGAATGTGCCCCATATGCTAGAGACAAATATGAAACATGAAAAGAAGCATGAGAAACCACAAACTCCAACAGCTCCTCCTAAAAGATCAACCAGGGGCACCATAAAAATTAAATGAATGCTATCTTATGGAACGTAAGAGGTTTAAATATAAAAACCAAAATGCTATTTGTATTTAAACTTCTTCAGTCTCATGGGCTATTTCTCATAGCCTTATTTGAGACAAAATTAAATAACTTAGACATTCAAAAGTTCATGCATAAATTCCCTTCAAACTGGACTTACTTTCATAACAATGTTATAGGGGCAAAAGACAGAACTCTTGTCATCATTGATACTGCACTTTACAATGCAGTCATCTCAGACAAAAGCTATCAGCAAATAACTACCGTTGTTACTAATTATGCTGGATTTTAGTGCACTACTACTTTTGTATACACAAGTAATTCTTATTCAAAGAGGAAGAAGTTGTGGAGTGAACTTATTCTCAAGACATTTTCTATTCATATGCCTTGGATTGGTTATGGTGATTTTAATAATGCTTTGAATCCAAAAGATAAGAAGGGAGGATTGCCTATTCTATTTTCTTATCTTACTGGTTTTAATAACTATAATTTACAATGTGGACTTGCTTAATGTTTTGTGTAGGGCTGCAAGTATACATGAAGGAAAAGAGGCATGACAACAAAAATTGATAAAGCATTAGTGAATCATGATTTCCACAGCTATGTCCAAATTTAAGCATAGTTTTCCTTCCTACAAATCTCAGTGATCATGCTACTATTTTAATCAATTTCAGAAAACAAAGTAAAACAAGATAAAAATGTCCAATTCAGATATATTAATACATGGTGTACAATTAAAGGATATCAGCAATGTGCAACAAAAGGATTCAAAGCCACTACTTGGGGAAATTTCACATATAATTTCATTGCAAAACTTAAGTAAATAAAGGGGAATTTAAAAGTATGGAACATGAACATAAAGAAAGCAGATGCAGCTAAAGAACTTCAGGATGAATATAATTAGACATTCACACAAATAGGTGCAGACCTTGAAAACTTAACACCAAAGCTCGACTAACATGGTGGAACAACAACATGGATATAAAATGCAAATTATGTGAACAACAGGAGGAAAATTGTGAACACCTTTTTTTCAATTGTAATTAGTCAGCTTAAATTTGGACAACAATCAATTCTAAAATATAGTTTCAACCAGCAAATTTCGACATCGATGAAGTATTCACACAAGCCATAATAGCAATTTCAAGTAACAAAATCGTATTAGCCATTCTCAGCACAGCAATAACGACTTGCATTCGACATATTTGGTATGAAAGAAACAGTAGAGAATTAAAGGATTCAGGTGACAAGAATATAAAGGAAAAGAATGTTAGTAATGACAAGGACTGTATGGAAGTGGAAGGGATCGAGTATAATGATGAGGAAAGGTTGGAGAAAGATAGGGATATTTCGGGATTGAGACAATACAATCATCTTATGGTCCTTATTCTGATAAGGATAATGTAGTCTTACATCACAATGATTGTGGCAAAGTTACAGTGCATAAGGATTAACAGAATAAGAAACAGAATGCGCAAGATGTAATTGAGAGAGATAATTCTGTACAACTTCGTGATAACAACACAAATTTGACAATGGACAAAGTGAACTCGAGTTTTAAACTGTCAAATACTAACAGGATAAACATTGGTGTTGAACTTATATTACAGCATAAGTGATCAATACGAGATGATGAGGTTAATAATAATAAACTCAATGCTGATAATGTATTAAATAAGACAAATGTGGAGGAACTCTCAGCTTATGGTGCTTATTATTTTGAAATTCACCATGTTAATATCGTATACCAGAACTATCAAGTTGTGACTTCTGTAATGTATGCATTGAATAAATAAACCTCATATTTAGATTCTTTTCCTTTATCATGAAGGTTTTCCTAATTTTGTCAGAAAAGGTATTCTTTATGATTCCAGTTGACTAATTTTATATTCTTAGCAAACATGAACAAGAGGCTTGCACCAACTCCCGATCAACGTGCTCTAATTCTGAATCACTACACTTCAAAGTCCTTAATCCGTTGCACTTCACTTGAACCTATTTCCAATCCTACATTCTCACGTACCACCAATTTTATATCCATTATGGACACATCCTCTGCCTGTATCTCTCCACAAAAATTTTGTCCTAAAATTTTCATCTATACATGACATATCAGAAACCACATCATTTCTGCTCTTTGTCACGCACAAGTCTCTATATTATGAATCTCACCATCCGAACCCAGTCCCACTCCTTCCACACTTGCATTTTTACACTTTTCTAAACATGTGTTAACATTTGAAACATGATTCTTTTATAGTGTTGTCCCCACCAAATATCAAATTCTACACGGTATTCTCACATACATGCTTCTCACCATTATTTAGGGCCTGGTCCAAAGGTGAGCAGGTTTGATTTATCACTAAACTTAACCATGTATCATATTCCTTGTCCCTCCTCATTTCACATTCAGATTCAAAGCACTATGGTCTTAAACAACATTTGTTCTCTGTCCCTTTCTAGAACTAAGAATGAAAATGTATTGATGCAAAATTAAAAAGTGGAATCGGTAAATAATCATAACTAAAAGACAAAACCCGATTCAAGGTATTAAATCGAACAACAATAAGAAATTAGTTCTGAACCAATATAAAAATTCAAAATCAAAATCGAACCTAAGAGAGCCTCTGGTCGATGTACCTGGAGATGACGCGCCTGTCCACAAATGGGATGGAATGGGAAATCGTAAGTAGGATGTAGAGATGAAGCACCTGTCAACAAATGAGTTGCGAGAAGAAAATCTTATAGCTTGGAGGATGCGTGAATGGGAAAGCGGTAGAAGATGGTGATGGAACGCAAGAACCCTAATTAAATTAAAAATTAGGCGGCCGATAGTGGAGATGGAAGGGAAAGCATTAGAAAAATGCTACATATACAAGATTACAAAAGGATCCAATTTTTAGTGAGTTATTTACAAATTTACCAACTGTTCTAACATTTTTTTGTGTTGTAAATTATAACTGATGTGTTGGAAAGTTTATAAACATTATTTATATTTTCCAACACTTTTTCAGGTATCCTAACACCTTTTTATTGTCACTAGGCTGTAACACTTATAAGTGTTAGAAATTAACAAATATAAAATGTTGCAAAATCACTATTTTGGTGTAGTGAATTAAACTAAGGGCATATATACTAATCATGCACTGCCTTACGGGCTTATGTGAGAAGGGTACAAAGCATGGCGAGTGCACACTCTTACATGTGAACACCTGACTCTAGGTTTTGTTATTTTTATAAAAGCCTTTTTTTTATGAAGAGAGAGTTTTGCAAAGTATCTTAGCACCACTTAACTTAAAAGATTAAAAACGTTATCGCCTTTACTTTAAATCCACTACTCTTTTAAACAAAGATTACAATTAGGAAATACTTCATAATGATCACCTATTTCCTCTGTACTAGTTAAAACATAATTACTTGTAATCAAAAATTATTTTATTCTGTTGAGACAAATAAATTTTCAAAACTTTCAATTTAATAACTTAAAACATATACTTGTCCTATAGTTTTTCTTCAAAAGTAAATCAATATGATAAAAAGAAAATTTATTTTGAGAATTTTTTATTATTTTTTTATGAAAAGTTTTGGAAAGAAAATGCAAAAAATAAACCATGAAAAATCAAAAATGAACATGAGACTCCCTCCACACTTAATTTTGTCTGTGTCCCCATAGTCAATGCATGATATAATGAGTGTAACGGGCAAAAAATATGTACATATTTACAAGAGAGGGTTAACATTTCTTACTAAACGTAGTATGGCACATGAAGAGTCATGAGCTTCTCCTCTCGATCACTCGCCAATTCCAAGTAAGGCTTTAAACGATGATTATTGACTTTAAAAATTGAACGATCCCTAGGGTTTTCTATTCCAATGGCACCGTGTGGAGAAACAGAACGTACGATGTACGGTTCTGTCCACCTTGATTTTAACTTCCCAAGGAACAAATAAAGTCGAGAGTCATACAACAGAACCTTTTGATTTGGTGAAAATATTTTCCTTAGAATTGACTTGTCATGAAAAACTTTTGTTCTTTCTTTGTAAATTTTTTTGTTTTCATATGCGTCATTCCTAGTCTCCTCTAATTCATTGATTTAGAATTTTCTATTTTCGCTAGATTTTTCAAGATCAAAGTTTATGTTCTTAATTGCCCACAACGCTTTATGTTCAAGTTCAATGGGAAAATGGCATGCTTTACCATATACTAGTCTAAAAGGCGACATCTAAAGATTGATTTTATACACAGTTATGTACGTCCAAAGCGCATCTGTCAATTTTTGTGACCAATCTTTTCGATTTTCATTTACATTTTCTCCAAAATTTGTTTGATTTGACGATTTGAAACTTCAACTTGGCCACAAGTTGAGGATGATAAGAAGTGGATAACTTGTGGGTTATCGAGTATTTCTTCATTAGCGTTTCAAATGAACGATTACAGAAATGGGTTCCATTATTACTTATTATTGTGCGAGGTGTTCCAAACCTCAAAAAGATATTTTCTTTTATGAATTTCACAACAACTTTATGGTCATTTTTTTTACAATGAATGGCTTCAACCCATTTAGAGACATAATCAACGGTAAGAAGAATGTACAGATTTCCAAAAGAGTTGGAAAATGGTCCCATAAAGTCAATACCCCACACATCAAAGATTTCAATCGTAAGAATGAGGTTCAAAGGCAACATATTTCGTCCGGAGATTCTTCCTCAAATTTGGCGGCGATCGCAAGTTTTACAAAACTCGAATGCATCTTTGAAAAGTGTAGGCCAGTAAAAACCACATTAAGAACCTTTTTCGCAGTTTTCTTAGGACCGAAGTGACCACCACAATCTTGGTTGTGACAAAACAAAAGAACACTCTTGATTTAGAAATTCGGGATGCAATGTCGAATGATTTGGTTGGAACAATACTTAAACAATTGTGGATCATCCCTATAGAAGTACTTGACTTGGGAAAGAAATTTATATTTATCCTGTTTTGACCAAAATGAAGGAGTTTCCTTAGTGACTAAATAGTATACTATGTCGTCATACCATGGATCGATAGAAACGGAAAGGAGCTGTTCATCCAAAAAGTTCTCATTGATCGGTAAAGAAGACGATGCATATTGAAGACGTGACAATGATCAACAATGGCATTATTGGATCATTTTTTGTCTTTGATCGTAAGTTCAAATTGTTGGAGTAAAAGGATCTAACGGATTAAACAAGATTTAGCATCCTTTTTAGTGAAAAGGTATCTAAGAGCGGAATGATCAGTGTACACAATATTGTGTGAGCCAATCAAATAAGGTCGGAATTTTTCGAGTGCAAAGAACTAGAAGCCCTTTTCTAGTGGTCATGTAATTGAGTTGAGCATTGTTTAAAGTCATATTGCATAGTAGATGACATGAAGAATTTTGTTGATGCGTTGTTCTAAGACAGCACCAATTCCAAAATTAGAAGCGTCAAACATTATTTCATAAGGAAGGTCCTAAATAGGTGAGCAAATGATGGGAGCAGAAATGAGTTTGTTTTTGAGACATTCGAAAGCAGAAACACGGTCAGAATTAAATTTTACTGAAGACTTTTACAAAACGTCTATAGAAACCAGCGTGTCTAAGGAATGAATGAATGTCCTTACATAAATTTGGGAATGGATAGATTTGCAATTACATCAACTTTCGCTTTATCTACGTCAATGCCTTTGTTCAAAATGACATGCCCTAGAACCATGCCATGTTTGACCATAAAATGGCATTTTCCCCAATTTAATGTTAATTGTTTGTCCTTGCATCATTTAGGAACCAACTCAAGATGGTGTAAGCACTCGGAAAAAAGAGTTTCCAAAGATAGAAAAATCATCCACAAACACTTCCAAAAAGCATTCAATTATATCGGAAAAGATGTTGACCACGCATTTATGGAAAGTAGCCAGAGCGTTCCAAAGGCCAAATGGCTATGCAAAAGTGCGAAGGGACATGTGAAAGTTGTTTTCTCTGGATCTTCCAAAGTGATTGGAATTTGGTTATAACCAGAATAACCATCAAGAAATCAATAGAATTTGTGGCCGGCTAAACGTTTTAGTATTTGGTCGATGAATGAAAGAGGGAAGTGATCCTTATGTGTTGCAGCATTTAATTTTCAATAAGAAATGTAAACATGCTAACCTGTTTGAGTACGAGTTGGAATGAGTTTATTTGAGTCGTTCTTGATAACAGTAAGTCCAAACTTTTTAGGCATGACATGAATTGGGCTAACCCACAAACTATCAAAGAATGGGTATACGATTCCGTTATTGAGGAGTTTAAGAATTTCATCATGGACCGCATCCTTCATTTTTAGATTAACCATTCGTTGCGCGTTATGAACATGCTTGGCATCGTCAACTAAATGAATACGACGTTGAACGAGAGTGGGACTAATTCCCTTTATATAAGTGCTCGACCATCCAATTTCTTCTTTATTTTTCAATAGAATTAAAAGAAGAGAATGCTCAAGAGAAAAAGTAGAAGAAATTATGTCAGGAAACGTTTCGTTGTTACCTATGTATGCATACTTAAGGTGATCGGGAAGGGGTTTAAGGTCCAACCTCAGGGGTTTTGCTCGATTAAAGAATTCTGTTGAAGTTCTGACTCAACGATGAAGGGTTCAAATAGAAGCGCGTTTTCAATCTCATTAGGCTTGTCTTGAAATAGTTGTTCATATTTAGTTTCACATTCTTTGTTAAGGTCAACCATTTCGTAGTCAAAATTTTCTTAAATGGAGCTAACTTCTAGCATTTGGTCATGAGGTTCATTTGATTGATTTTCAAGATTGAAAATGTTATGATCCAAAGTCATGTTTCCAAAAGAAATTTTCATTGAACCTTTTCAACTATTAATTAAAGCATTTGAAGTAGCGAAGAAGAGTCGTCCTAAAATCAATGGAATTGGACTCATCGGATTATTAAAAGGGGTGAGTCTCCAAAATGATGAAATCGACAGGGAATATGAATAGACCGTTTTGATGAGTACATCCTCGATTTATCCTACAGGTTTTTTTATCGAACAATCAGCAAATTGAAGAGTTACTTTCACTGGTTTAAGTTCACCCAAACCAAGTTGCTGTATACTGAATAAGGAATCAAATTGACATTCGCACCCAAATCTAGTAAGCATTTGTTAATCGTTTTGTCTCTTATTGTGCACAAGATCGTCGAACATCCAGGATCTTTGAATTTAACGGGAATTGATTGGGACAAGATTTTGCTAAGTCCAGCGACTATGAAAACTTTCTTAGGTATATGAGTGTTTTGTTTTTGAGTACAAAGGTCTTTGAGGAACTTAGCGTAAGTTGGGACTTGTTAAACGATATCAAGAAGCGAGATGTTAACTTTCACTTGTTTGAAAATTTCCAACATCTTTTCCATTTGTCAGAATGTTTCTTGGATCGAAGGCGATGTGGAAATGGAACACGATACTCAGTAGGTCGGTCTACTTGAGTAGAAGAAGAACTTGGATTAGCATTTGAATCAATTTTTGGCTCAATGTTTTGTTCAGATTCGCTTGTTTTTGAAGTGTCAAGACGAATTTTCGGTAAATCGTTTGGATTAACAACTTGATTATCGATTTGTTTACTGGAATGCAATGTCATGATAGCATTCGTTTGGGTTACATTGCTATCTTATACAACGTGGGCTTGATTTGAATTCGTGTTTTGATTTCTGGGATTCGGAACTGGCAGACTTAGGAATGTGCCTCGTTCACGTTCATTTATAGATGTGGCTAATTGACTTATTTGCATTTCAAGTTTAGCAATCGATTGATTCGTTTTTTGCATGTATGAGGTAAATAAATTTTGCAAATTACTATTTTATTGGAGGCTTTGAGTACTATCTTTAGCCAAAGTTTCAAGACTTTTCTTAAGTAAACTCAAACATTTATCATCTTGGGGAGCAAAAGATTGTTGCGGTTGATTTTGAGACAGACCCACAAAATTTTGTTGAAAATGATTGATTTGAATGGGAGGAGTCGAAACATTATTCGAAAATGCTTGAAAATTCAGATGAACCAAATTTATGTTGGAATTAATTTGGTTCCAAGCAAAGTTTGGATGATTTCTCCAACCAGGATTGTACGTTCGAGAAAACGGGTCATTCTTAATCTTATTGAAAGCATTGGGTTGTTGTATTAAATTAGGGCATCGATCGACTATGTGATATAGATCGTTTCACTTATAACACATTGGTTGGGAAGTGTAATGAAACGATTTTTCGATGCCCGAAAATCGACATTTATACATCCACTGTATCAATGCCGAACAATCGAATGCCGAAAAACCGAACCATTAGGGTTAAAGAAGAAGGAGGTAGAAGAAGAAGAAATATAAACAATATCAGAATCTTACCAACGCAGCAGAATAAAATACAATAGATAATAACAGATCTTTACACAAAAGAAATTATTTCTGTTTTATACATACATCATCAGAATACAGCATCAGGGTTCAATACAATCAACAACTCAACTCAAGATGGTTATAATATCACATCCTTCCAAAACTGAATACACATCGGAATAATAATCAAGTACGGAAGTACGTCTCGCCATCCAGCTCGTCTCCTGAGCTCCACAGCATTCCATCCAAAATCTGTACTCTATAATACTCGGCCTGACCCGAGCATTATAGTTAAATAACATCCGAGTCAGTCTGGAAAACCAGCGTGAGAAAATACACTCAATTGGATTATTAAATTTTTCAAAATCCTTTGAAATCAAAGGTATCTCGTAAGACCACGCCACAAATAAACATGCCTGTTTTACCTTACGATAACCAAAACATTCCTTATAAAATCCTGTGATATTATAATAGTGTCTATATACAAATACTTATTCAAATAGCCGAAATTGTTATATTATTAAATTCCAGCTACTAGCCACAAAGTGGGTTCTACAAACAAAAATCATAAAAGGCGCGTAGGGAGAATGGATTTCCATCAATGGAAGGACTACTAGGGTACCGCCCGTCACAGTACGTGGCCTTGAGCACCGTACCGAGGATCCCTCCCAATCCCCTACTTCACAAAGACGGAGCTACCCCTTACTGGATAGTCCGAATAACTTCACCCCGCGGTTGCGATTAACAACCGCCACACAGCCGAATATAAAAGGGACATCTAGACAGGGTGACCTTACCCTAATTGGTTGCTAGCCACTTAGCCTTGTGTGCACCTCCCCTGTTTTAGCCATTCCCGGTTGATGAGGCTCAGGCTATGCGTTACCTTTTAGCACACAATCACTTAGAATGCTCATCGCCTCCTGACGATGTTCTGAAAGCATTTATCCATACAAGTCCGTTCCGGGTTCGAACGGAACCAAAGGCACTATTCCTACTACATCCACTTCGGAATCACCCTTAAGGTTAGTAGCGACTAGTCCTTGCACTTTACTGGTCCGTCTTCGACTCCTAGATCTTGTCTTCCTCACGAAAACGTTCAAACCTGATCGAAGTGGTTTTCAGAAAGTAAATCCCGATCCCGGTCTCTTCGAAACGATCAACACATTTGGCCAATATTGATAGTCGGTTATTTAACTATCAATTAACATTCACAAAACAATCCATCAGACATTAATAATTTTTCAAATTAGTTATTAACCTCAAAATATCTTCGCAAGATATATTTTCACTTTTCAACCCTTTGAAAACAGTTTCAAATCACATTTTTCCCACGGAATAAATTTCCCAAATATTTTCTATTTCCACTGAAAATCACCAAGTCCAAATACTTTAGATTTTAAAACAATTTATTCTAAATTATACTTTAAAACATTTAAATTAAACTACTGAAACACTTTATCCAAAATATATACTTTTAAAAATATTTAAAATAAAACTACTTTATAAAATATAAAACTAATTTTTAAAATAAAAGTTAAGCCAAACTAAATTAAAAATAAGAGTTACAAAATTTTATACAAGTTTTCAAATAAACTTACCCGAACTATCTTTAAAATAAAATTACTTTATAAAATATAAATATTAATAATTATCTTTTTAAAACATAATACCAATTAACCTTTAAATAATTAATACTAACATAAATTTGAAAATTTTTTACTTTAAAATTTCAAACATTTAAAAATAATAAATTTTCTAAAACATTTCTTTAAAACAATTTTTTAAAGCCTTTAGCTTGTACGTAAAAGTCTCCTTTAAAATACACTTGGCTTTCCAAAGAAATACACTTTCCATTTCCATACCTTTAAAAACAAACCACTATTTATTTTTAAAACAAATTACCCATTCCTTTATAAATTCCCATCGTGAATTTATACTCCCGAATATCCACTGATATCCATTTCACTTTATAAACCCAGTTTATAAATTTCATAGTCTCATATTCCTATAAAATTCCAATTCCAAACACTTAAATCAATTTTCAAATTGATTTTCAAAATTTACTCCATTTAAAACAAATTTCTTTACTTACCTAATTTCATTTCAAACTCATTAATTTCAGATTTAACTTCTTTATTATGATTCAAAAACTTATTTAAGCTGAAATACAAATTTCGTACTTTTCCCAAATTTCTTCTTTATCTTTTCCAAATTTTAAACCTTAAATTTGAAAATAAATTTCTTTATTCCTTTAAATAATATCTTTAAGTATAAAAATTTATTTATTCCTCTCTATTCAAAATATACTTCACATACTCGGAATTTATTTATTTAAAATTTAAAAATCAACTTTTATTCTTCCAAATCATTTAATTATCCAAATTCCTTATATTATTTGATTTAAAATTACCTTTTATTTACTTTAAGAATCCAAACTTCATATATATATATATATACACCAATTCCCAAAATTCCAATATATATATATATCCAAGCCAGAGTATTCAATAAATTCCAATTCCCAATATGATCAAAATAATTCATCACATATCATCACATAATCATATCGTTGAATATATAAAATAAATTCAAATGTTTTGAGGAATCCAGTTAGATCCCTCCAACCTGTTTTCCTGCATCCACAGATGTTAGCACGATATAATAATACCAATTCCACTTCGAGGTGGAATATCGCGGTATATGAGATCATGTTATTTCATCCGCTATTATGCGGCGCATAGGGTCTCATCCGCTATATAATGCGGGAAATCAATCACTCCAATATATATATATATATATATATATACTACTATATAATATACCACATCCAATCAATTCAATCATTCAACCAAATATTTTAAATTTAACTATTTAAATTTAAATAAAACCCAGATGAGTGAGATTAACTCACCTTTGATTTTGTTTTGCATTCCATTTCCAATCCGGCTTGCTTTCTTTAAGATTTTTGACCTTGTACAAACATTTATGATTTATTAATATTTGAACTAATCGAACAATTATTTTCCATTTTATAATTTTAATTAACCAATGATTTTATTTTAAACTAATAATTTTCCTTTGAAAATCTTTTAAAATAATTAAATAGGTTAACTAACCATTTAATCACTATAATTCATTTTTTTTTTAAATTCCCATTTCAAAATCTGATATATATATATATATATATATATATAAATTAAAATAGAAATGGTTTTGCCTTTTACCGTAAAAATTAAATACCGGGTTATACATATTTTCCCTTAACTTTAGCTATATAATATAATTCTCTGTTTTGAAATTTATCAGTAAGTCACAGTATACTTTTCTTTCTGTTCAAAACCTTATATGTGTGTATATATATATATATATATATTTAAAATTTCCACTTTCAAAATCTTACCTCTTTCATTTACTGTAATCATCATTTCATTTTTCTAATATATATATATTAATCAAATTAACCAAAACTGGAATTTACCTTACTGCCCTCCGAACTCAAGCCCTAACTCGCGCGGCCGAGCTTCCCTCCTCGACTTCGCCTCCCTTCAGGCGCGACCCTCCACACGCCTAGCGCAGTGCTCTCGAACGGGCCTTTCTCGATTAAATCGCGCACTTAAATAATTCCAACCGACTATAACAAAAAGCACGATTGCACAGATCTTGAACCGAAGTAGAACGAGATATAAGTGTGTCTAGAACGCGAATTGCCTTTGACCAGTTGCGAGAACTGTAGTGCTTTGCAAGCTCCATTCTCTCTTCAATGTTAGATGCCATTATACTTGAAAACTGGATTTATTTCTGAAGGAGATGCCTTTAAAATGTTACTTGGTTTTTGTTCTTGAATAATGGTTGAGATTGGGAAGAAAATAGGCGGAGAATTTATTTAGGAATTTGATTTTTTTTATTTCCAGATTGAAAAAGAAGCACATCCATTTTTGATTGAAGCTGTGATTTCGATTTTTATTTTCCAGAGAATGAAGGCCTGGGATCTTTTTTTTTTTACTGACTTTGTTTTATAAAAATACACAGCAGTTGATAAGAAGGAAGCAGGGACATCTGTTCGATTTTTAAAGAGACAGTAGACACGTGTTGTTGGGAAAAAAAACGTGTCCAATTTATCTATAGTATGTGAATTTATAAAATTCAATTTAAATTCAAATTCAAATCGATTCGATTCCGCAACTCACAATCTCGATCTCCTATCGAGGTGTGCCGCTAGGCGTTCATAAGGTTATACCCTTATTCCGAACTTAAAGGGAAAGGTTTAGAGTCCTAATTAGATCGTATGGAGAAGATAGCATTTTGGACCTTATTATTATATTGAATTTTCGATAAAGATTTCATCGCGTTTATCTATCGTCACATGCCAACTCCGAATGCTACGAAAATTGAAATTCGTTAATAATATATTATTACGGATCAGATGGAACTAGTTTCGTCGAATTCCGAGACTGTACCTCGGAAGGCTACTTTTAAATTTAATTCAAATAATATATTTTTAAAACCGAGCAAAACACTCCCAAATTCAAAATTTAAAGCTTCTATTACCTCCAGTATTATTAATAAAAATATCTCAAACCTTTGAAATATTTTTAACCATCTTAAAATCCAAGATTTACCATTTAAACCAATTTCAAATTATTAACTTAAATAAATAATTAAATTATCCAATAAACAGCGATATTTGAAATTCAACTTAGAAACTAACTTTTAAATATTTAAAATCAATTAAATATTTCAATTTTAAATGTCCAGAAATTTCGGGTTGTCACAGGAAGCTTGGTTTATTTGGTTGGATGAGAAAACATTGTTAAATTTATTGAACATTGCGTCGATCTTAGCTTCCAAAGCCCAAGATGATCCTATCGAGTGTGCTCTCGATCTTGAGTAAATGGATTTTTCATTAGAACGCACCCATTGGTATGACATTTCGGCCAAGTTTTCAAGGAATTTCCAAGCGTTATCGTGATGTTAAGGGGAGAAAATTGCCTTGGCATATCGATTCAAGCATGGTTCGTGAGCTATTTTTAAGTCCATCGTATAAGATTTGGCAAGGGTCCATTTTTCGAAATTATGGTTTGGACATTTTATCAAAAGCTCTTTAAATTTTTTTAAAATATTTTCTAAAATGTTCATCCCTGAATTGATGAAAATTTTCAATTTTTTTTGAATTTTAGTTGTTTTTTTCCAAGGGGTAGTACATTTTTACGAAAAATTTAACAAATTCTTCCTAAGTTTTGATCGAGTTTGATGGTAAACTATACAACTATTTTTCAGCATAATCGGTAAGGGCGAATGAAATTAACCAAAGTTTGATTCCATCGTCATAAAGTTGCTGAAGTTTGCTGGTTGCACATACTTATTCGAATTTCGTTAAGAAAATGTATGGGTCATCATGTTCAAAATTGCCAATTTTTGTAGGGCGTGGCAATGTGATTAGAATGAATTTCGAAATGGTTATCCATTGGGGAGGGTAACGTGATGCAAGAAGGAATAAAAACTCTATCGGGAAAGATTATATCCATGAGAGTTCGCGGGGAATTTTCGTTTGCCATTGTTGGAGTATCGTTTGTCCAAGTTAAATGATTAGTTGTTGTGTCACGAGTCTCAGTACTCATGCATAAGAAAAAAGTCAAGAAAAGAAAGAAGCGAGAATCGAGTTTAATAGAAAGAAGCAAGGTTTAGAAAATGAAGTGAAAAATTGTTTTTTTTTATAATTTTTTTTAAAGAAAAATTATTTACCAAAGAGGATTTACTTATTAAAAGGGAGATTTGATTTTTAAATTTTTGATTTTCAAATTTTTTTTACGTGTTTTTTCTCTTTTTTTTTGTTTTAGGTTTTGTTTTTTAAAAGATTTTTTTCTAGATTTTTGGTTTTTCTAAAAAGAAACCAACTCAAGCAAAATGCTTAATTTTTTTTGGATTTTTGATTTTGATTGAATTTTTTTTTCAAAGGAAAAGATATTAAAAGATTTTTTTTCTTTTGGATTAAAAAAGAACTAAGTTAAGTAAAATGTACAATTTTTTTTAGTTTTGGGTTTTGATTTTTTTTTCTTCATATATGCATGAACTAATGCAACTAAATGAATGCAAGGACTTAATTACGAATTTTCTATCCTTAGTAGCTTCCAACCTAAAATTGTATAATCATACGTTTTCTTAATCCAACAAGATAGTTCTTAGCCAGGTAACAAATATAAGTTATCGGTGCACCATGAATCATCGTAGCAATGCAGCCGAAGGTCTAAGTACCTTCAGAAAAACAATTACTATAATATTTACGAATCGCCGTAATATTTATAACTGATTACTGCTCTATCGTAGCCTAAACACCAATAAATTAAATTGTCGAAAGAATACAACTTATCAAGATACAATTAAACCCTATGTGAGCTCGTGACACCCCTAAGTCCAAAGTCTAATGTTATTATTAGTCAATTTCTGAGATGATATGCAATTTACGGGCCAAGGAAGGTGCGATGAAATCCCCCACCTTATATGGATTTGGATGTTGCCCTTAGAAAAGAAAATAAGATGATATGAATGCAAAACAGAAGTTAAACTTGAATCAATAATGCAACTACAAATCAAATTTGATTTCGTTTTTGTTTTTGAAACTTTTTAAAATGCAAGCAATTAACAATGCAAAGAAAATAACAAAAAGGACTAATAGCACCGTACCAGAGCGTGTAGAAATATTAGCAATTTATTTTTAAACGGCAATTTTTCTTAAAGTAAGCAAACAGGGCAATTAATAGGAAGCAGTTATTCTCCACTTGATTTCCTACAATCGTGCAAAAAAATTTTTAAAGTAAAACAAACCCAAAACAAAAGAAAACAATATACAACGAAAGTAACCAAAGCTAATTTTTTTTTCTTTTGTTTTTATTTTTATTTTTATTTTAAAAAAAAAGAAAAAATATTCAGCCCAACAACAAAGTCAACGAGCCCACAACAAAAATAAATAATAATAAACAAACTCCAATACACAACAAATAATCCACTTTTTTCTCTTCTTTATAAAAACCGAAATATGATGGAAAGTGTGATGTGAATTCAAAGTAAATCGCAAAATCAGAAGGATGAACGATTACTGGAGTTTACGATTTGGAAATCAGAGGGGAGGTTCGGTTTGATGATGGTTCTGAGTGCGATTGATTGCAGACGATTAGCGAAGGCTTACTCGAATTGATTAGGCAGCTGGTTTCCTTTAGGCGATGGATGGTGATGATCGGTTGAGGTGAGTCGATTTGAGGATTTGGTTTTTGGTGATGGAATTCGAGTTCAAATTGTTTGGTTTTTTTGGACTGGTGGTCGCGATTGCTAAGGAGGGTCGATGTACTGGGGATGGCAAGTTCAGGTGGTTTGGTTTGTGGCGATTCCAGGCAGAGGATGGATGCGATGGTTGTTCGACAATGGTTGCAATTGTTTGTGAGGAGGTTGCTGGTTCTAGTTTAGTGAAGAAGTTGTTCGGGTTTCGGTTTTGGATTGGGTTTGCTGGAGTTTGAAGTGGTTGCTGTTTGGTGATGTATGGAGCAGGTGACGGTTGATAGAGGAGGGTGATTGCAGCAGATTGTTGTATCTTATGTGCAGGATGGTTGGAGATGATGGTTGAGTTGTGTAAGGCAGTGGATTGGTGGCAGGGGTAGGCAGTAGTGAAATGATGGATTGGAGTTTGAAATGCAGAGGGAGGTGAGTGGTAATGTAACAGTGAATGGCGGAGGAAGTGATGATAAGATGCAAGGTTTGTAGTTTTGAGTAGTTTTGGAAATGTATGGCATCAAGGTTATGATGGCTTGTTGTTTGCAAGTGCTGGAGTGGTTGTTTTGAGGTGGCAGGCTTTGTGATGGTGGCAGTAGTTGAGCTTCTGGAGGCAAGTAGGTGATGGTGGCAAGTGGTAGTTGTATAAGCCGTGAATGGTAGAAGCAGGGATGGTGTCTGGAGGCAGTGAGATGAAATGTGATGACAGTGCACTGTGATGGTTAAGTTGAAGTTGAAGATGGTTGAGTTGTATATGCTAGAGGAGCAGTGGAAAATTGATGGCAGCAGCAAGCATGGAGATGGTTGAAGGTAGTGGTTTAAGTGTGATGATGTGCAGGAGGTTGCAGGAGGAGGTGGCAGAGAGGAAGTTGATTGGAGGTGGATTGTGATGCAGGAGAGGAATGTAAATGAATATGGATATTCGTTGCAGTTAGGTTGTGGTTTGAATTGTTTTAGTGTGGGTTGATAGCGAAGTTTGGCTAGATTAGCGCAAATGTTGATGGAGTTGTGGTTATTGGAGCAGTGGATATGGAGCAGAAACAAGTGACATAGAACAAAACAATAGAGCGGAAAATGTAGACATGCAATGAAACCAGCAACAGAGAAAAGAAATCTAAACGTCTGCAAAAAACAATTACCTCAATATGAAAATGTAACAGACAACGAGAATGTAATGCAAAATGAAAATGAAAATGTTTGTTTGTTTATTTTTAGTGAAACTAGAACAGCACAAAATGAAATGTACCGTGAAACCAGAAACGAACTGTAATTTTTTATTTTTTATTTTTTTTTTTTGAAAAAAAAATGAAAGTCGATTCAAAATAAAAGAAAACAAAAATACTTCAAAGAGTTGAATTAAAATCAAATTCCAATTCCACGGCAACGGCGTCAAAAACTTGTTTAAACGACAAATTTTCTATTAGTTAGAAAATCGAGGAAAATTTATATTGTTATAAACCGCAAGCGTACGACGTACAATTGTATTACGTATGCGAGTACGAGTCGGTCCGTATGGAAATGAATTAATTTTAAGTTTTACTCAATCAAATTAGACCAAATTTTGAAGATGTGTTAATTAAAATTGCTAAAAAAACTAACAAAAGAAGTTTGAAAATTAAATATGAGATTAAAGGCAATTTAGGAGCAAATCTACTCTTATGATCATATAAATCAACATTCATGAAGTTATGATCTTTTCTTTTGTTTTTGTCATTTGTAAATTAATTGATGAAGCATGACCTAATTGTGTTATTAATTAACACACTTAAATCATCATACTTTAATGTATCATCTAACCTACTCACCAACTTCAATGAAATTGACATGAAATTAAAAGTAGAAATTATTTTAAGCATGATTTATTTGCTATTTATTTAGTAACATAAACCATCCAATTTTGATTCTAATTTATTCTCATTACCATAATCATATGTAGATGAAGAGATAATTAGTGATTCATATGACTAAGCATAGCCTATTTATTTTGAACAACATAGACTATCAAACTTAATATTACACAAAATCACATAAACATCAACATGTCATTAAGCACAAAAAAAAGTTCAGAATAAGAATTCATTTTGTTGATTCATTACGAATCGAGAGAGCTTCATCACCCCTAAATTGAAAGAGTTTAGCTACATATAATTGAATTCATGTTAACACCAGATAATTTCAACATAAAATAAAAGGAAGAAAAGTGCTAATTAAGAGAAGAAGGAACTAATTAATTGCACTAAATAAATCTACACTAATTTGATGAATTAAAAGAGAGCGTAAGAAAATAAAAGAGCATAAAAGAAAGCATACAAAGAATTGCATAAATACAAACTAGGAAGCCATGAAAGAATTTTTTTATTTATCTTTAATTTTGTGACTACAACTTGCGTGAAAGGTAAGAAGATAATTACATCAGATATAAGGAGTATTTATACATGCTTAAAATCCTAATTCATATTTTAGAGGACTGCCTAAAATGCACTTTATGAAGTGTAACCTCCAAGTAATCACTAGAGAATTAATTAAACCCCACAAACATGCCCTTAAACCTCCAGTAACATGTGCATATGCTTTTAATTGTATACCATATGGCAGTGGGTTAGCGAGCTCCTCCATGTTGCATGAATTCATTTATTTTCAGTCTTCATTTGCCTTCAAAATATGTGCATGCATTTATCCATGAAAGCTTTTTCATATTTGCTCTACATTTTCTATAGTTAAATATGCAAATAATTTTTCTCGAATTAAATCATACACAAATTTTCCATTTTACACCCTAAATGAAGATGAATAAATGATGATCTGAAAATAATTTAAATTTTGGTTTGAACATGTAAAATACCCTAATATGCTCATTTATTTAAATAAAAGTAGATTAAATATGAAAATAAAAATATGCACTTTTATGTGCACGTCAATATGATCAAACTAACAAACCTAGTTGGTAGCCAAAAAGTGTCTAGGTCAAACATCCAGGTACTGCATAATACAACGTACAGCTCTTACAGTGGGTGAGTAAAAAGAATATATACATGAGATGCCTAAAACCACAGTCCAAAAGATAAACCCTACAGCCAAACCTCATCAGATAGCCAAGCGATTGCTTCCAGTTGACTCGCGGGCATCAACATCAGTCAGGAAGAAGCGAAGTGACCCTCATGGAGATCCTACAATGACCTATAATTCGATCACTTTAATTAAAGATGTTTAGATTATTTTAAATATTCAAATATAGATTATATTTTGTAAATAATCAAGTTTTAAGTGATGACCAAAATAACGATCTTATTTTGGGAAGAATGTTCCAAAATATAGTTCCTTTCGAAAGATATACCGATAAAATGGTCGAAAAATGTTTTATCAATAAACAAGTCTATAATCGAGAAACATCATGCACGAAGAATGATATATACACTTATTTTTATAATTGAATAAGGAAATAAAATAAAATCAGTTATTTTATTTTTAAAAATTAAATGTATTTATAACATCATCAGTGATGCCCTTATATTTAAATATTGATATATGAATTAATATTGAGATTTAATGATTTGATAATTATTATAATTATGCAAATAATTGTTTTTAAATGAATAATTCATTTCTAATAGTTATAAAGTGATAATAAATCATTTGCAATAATTTTATGAAGATATACACTCGATTCGGAAATATAAGAAAATTCGTATCACTTTATTGATATAACAACAATTTTTGTAGATAATTGTTAATATTAAATTATATGGTTTTATAAATAAAATGTGTTCATTTTAAATTAGTTGAAAATGATAAAAAATTAGTTTTAAAATTTTGTTTACATTTATATATAAATAAACTTATAGATAAAAATATGGCTGAGAATCGGTTTCCCGATTTTCAAAGGTTTAACGAATGGAAATTGTTTATAGTTGTTGCAACCTTGATTGTATGTCATATGCACATATATGACATATATATGCACATCCTAACATACGCATGAACATATATGCGTGCACGCATACACGCACATACAAATATACAGATATACTTAAACATATATGTTAACCCAAAAAATGGATCAACACCCTAGATCGAGTGTGAAAGCACCAGTGCAGACAACCAGCGGCACAATTCTTAGATAAACAACAAATAAAAAGCAGAGGTAAAAAAAGTGACATAGAATTTTTACAGTAGTTCCGCTGACTATGGCCTACGTCCATTTTAATCGATCTTTATTATCATTATACTAGTTGAATATCTTTGGATATCAACTAATTAGTCCTTAGAACTAAGTTACAATGAGTTAGAATAAGTCACAAGTACAAGAGTTTACTGGAGAATCACAGTAACCCCCTTACCGACTGTTGTGAGGGAGAAGAAACTTGAAGAAGTGAAGGAATTTCAGTAGAGTAATGGCGGCTCTCTCCCCTCGGAAAGATCCATCTCTAGTTGTAGGTAGGTGAGTATTTATAGAGGAATTCAGTGAGTATTGGGCCAGAAGTCTAAGTGCAGAAGAGTCCAGTTGTTATTCCAAGTCATCGCTGAAAATCTCAAATCAATATGATTCATTTCTATAGAATTCTAGCTATCCATGGAGGTTGGATCCTTATCTATCCATCAACTTAGCATATTTTTCTATTAGAAGCCTTTTCTTAGTGCTATGAAGGAGCTCGAAAAGTTTGAGGGCGATCCGACCTATCTTGATGGATCGCTAACTATCCATAAGAGATGAATCGCTAACTATCCATCAACATAACATATTTTTGAGTGATTTTTATTTTGTCTTCCTGTCTTCTATTTAAGTGCCTTTTCCAAATATCAAGTCATTTGAAGTTAGTTTGATCATCCACCTTCATGGGTCATATGGTCTAGAAGAATCATCCATAACTCACTCAAAACTTAACTAAATCAGATGATACTTTGCAGGTACTCTCTCTAAGGTGTGTAGGTCCAAACATACAAATTTGAGTGGTGGTCCCAATCTACATGGGTCGCTAGTGATCCATCTAGTTAGGTCACCAAAGGTCCATCAAATCAACTCCGCATAATCTCATTTTTTATATAAGCCTTCTATTATGTGTTTTAAGCGTTCACCAAAAATTTCAATCAATCTGACTTTGTATGAGTTCTGTTGGTCCATTTTTAGTTTGCTACTTTTGGTCAAACAACTTGAATCAAATGTGTCCACTTCTCGAGCTAGATTGTTTGACATGCTATGAAACTTGACAAGCTTTTCTAGGGAAGATATTAGACCATGATGGCAGAGGAATGGAGAATCCACGAGCGAACCATATGGATCACTAGCAATCCTAGGTGATGGATTGCTGGCGATCCATCATCTTGGCCAAATATTGGTTTCCTTCTCTTAAGTCATTCTTCATTCCTTCTTTTGGTCCTCATGGTTGATTCTTGAGTTGTTTTGACTTGTCATAGATTTCTAATTTCCATTGAATTCAATTTTGTTGAAAACCCGGTGAACACCTGCCCTCCAAAGTACGCCTTTTGAATGAAATGTGTGCTTTTCTTAAGAACAAGTTCTCGATCCTCCAATCTTCGATAATTGAGCTTTCCAACTGCTTTGTCCTTGACCAATCACCCAATTTCTTCGGATTCTCTTGCCGATTACAAGTTGTTCCAAATTTGTTATATTCTAAGACTCTAGACTTTTCCTAAGTGCAATCTATACATCACAATCATTCCATTTTCATTTGAAGTTATTTCATCATATGTCTCTAATTACATTACACATCTCTAATTGTCCTATGTTCATCTGGGATTTGCATCATTACCTCTCATATTTAATTTAGAGTTATAATATCATTTATCGAAATCACATCGTATATCGAAATCATATCGCATCATATATCAAAATCACAATATGTCACATCATATATCAAAATCATCACATGTTCATCCAGGATGTATCCATTTTATTCTATTTATAAGGCATTCAAATCCTTTTCACAAAGTCAAATTTGTTTAAGGTCCGATCTCTCCAGACTATTTAAGTTTAGTGCACGATCTGTTCGGGTCATTTGATGTTTAGTTTAGGGGATGATATCTCTAGATCGTTTGTTGTTTCAGTTCAGGGGGATGATCTCTCCGGATCATTTGCTTATTAAGTTAAGAGGGATTAAGTTGTTGTTTCGGTTCAAGAGATGATCTCTTTGGATCATTTGCTTATTAAATTAAGGGTGTAACGACCCAGAATTTCTGTCATTTGAAATTCATATATTTAATTAATTTTAAATATTAATAAGTAAAATTTTTAAGTCGGATAATTTATTTTTCGAATATCTGGATTTAATTGGATAACTAAATCGATAATTTTATAGTTGAGGTTACAGAAATAACTGGAAATTTGGTTTAATGTGATTGAAAATGATTTGTAAAATTTTATTTAATCATATTTGAGTTAGAATAATGTTTGTGAACTTTTAAAATCGAATTAAAAGTTAATTTGTGAAAATTGAATATTTTAATATTTAATTTACGAGTTAAAAATAGCCATTTTTCAAACAGTCTCGGATTTCGATGAAACTAGTTTCATCAGATCCGTAATGTTATATTATTGTATGATTTCAAATTTCGTGTCAATCGGATTTACCGTTTGTCCGGGGCAAGCCAAAACGCATAGAAATTCGTTTAACCGATTTAATTTAAATTTGATCGTTTATTTCCGTAACTCGCACAGATGGTCGAATTAGCCTTCCAAACATGTTTCATTGTGTTCGGAACATGGGGTAAACCCTAGAAACGCCAACCGACACGCTTCGTTTGGAGTTCGGAAAATTCGGGTGAATAGTGTTTTCGTCAATTTTCTATATAAGGAGGTTATAATTCACTTTTGCAAAATGAAAACCTAGCTAGATCAAAAAGCTTCAGCCGCCGTTTCTCTTATTTCAATAGCTGAAATTTTGCCATCTTCTTCCCCTCTGATCTCCGCATCCGTTGACTATCGTCAAAAACTTTCAACCAACAAATTAAAGAGCATAGTGTGACCTTTGAATCCAACGGTGGATTTTCGCTATCGTCGTCGTATGGAGGCGAATCTGGGCTGTGTTCGCCTATAGTTCATGCATGCTTTTCGAAGAAATGGTGGAACCGAGCTTGACTTGCTCTTGGCCGAGTGTAGGCGCGGCATTGGGCTTCAATTTGGTGGTCGCCGATCATCTCCAGGTGGCTCGTGGTGGTGGCGAAAAATTCGAGCAAGAGGCGGCCGATGTGTTACGTGAACGTGATTTTCACGATTGGGGGAGAAAACCAAGTGTGGCTTGGATCTGCAGAGTAAAAGAATGGACGGCCTGGATTTGCTAGGTTTTAAATTAAATAAAGAAATTGTAAATTTATTATATTAAGATTCGTATAAGCTTTAAACTATTGTATCTTATTCATACAAGGTCGGAATTTGACGAAACGACTTGCTTTGCCTTCGTTTTGTCGAGCACTACGCAATAGAACTGGATTGGAGTCATTTGGAGTTAGTGAGAATTTTGGATAAAATTAAACGCACGTTTAGTTTTATTCGAAATAAAAAGCTACAACCGTTATCGGAAACTCAAGGTGAGAACTTCTCACTCAGTCGAATTGTTCGATTTAAATTTTAAATAGTTAAATTTAAAATTGCTTGATTGTGTGACTGGATGATAAATTATTATCTGTTGTATTGAAATAGACCCTATACGCCGCATATTAAGCGGATGTTATTTATTAAACACATATCCACGATATTCCACCTTGAAGTGGAATTGGTATTATATATGTACTTGGAGTTGATTTCCCGCATTATATAGCGGATGAGACCCTATTGCGCCGCATAATAGCGGATAGTATTTTATAAATCCCATATACCGCGATATTCCGTCTTGAAGCCGAATTGGTATTGTGCTAACGTCTTTGGATGCAGAAAAAAAGGTTGGAGGGATCCAACTGGATTCCTCAAATGATTGAATTGGTTTCAATGTTGTTTGTTGATCTATTTATTGATCTATTTATAATCTGCGTGATTATCTTTGTGATTCAAATCGTTAAAGGCTAAATTTTAGCCGAATATGGTTTTGGTATTGTTAGATGCCGAAATTAAATAAAATTGGATTTCTAAAAATTTAAGTTGAGAATTCATAACAAAATTAAATTTTGAAATTGATTCATTTTAAATAAATAAACGTTGTAATTTTTATGTTATAAAACTTATGATTTTTGTGAAATATAACCAAAATGTGATTTTTGAAATAAGTAGTTGATTAATTTATAAAAACAGTTTAAATTGGGATTTTTGAATTATTATAAATGATTTATATAAAAGATTTATAAATTTGATATATATATAAATTACAATATTGAAATTATAAAACGATTTTTTTACAAGTTGAAGTTTTTATAATATATATATATATATATATGTGAATTTATAAACGTCGTTTTATAAATCCGAAATCAATTGAATATTATAAATTAAACATAGAAGTTTATTAAAGGAGATATATTCGTGATTTTGGACAGCGAATTATCCTTTAAGTTAAATGTTGTAATAAAAAGAGTTGGTTGGGAAGTATATTCACGATTTTGGACAGTGAATATATTATTAAATAAAATGAATATGTATAGGGGAAGTGATATTATAAGATGAAGTTAACTGTTTTGAAGATGTTTTGAAAGGTATTGAATATCGAAACCATAGATTTCAACATTCATTGTTGAAATAGACGTTTTTGAGAAATAGAAGGAAATAGTGGACTATAACATTGTTGTTATAGTAAATGATTTTCGAAAGGAAATGTTTTATATAGTATTGGGATTTATATATCTATTTTAAGTTCGAATCCCTATACTAATGATTTTGGGTTGTCGTAACGATGTTTTACGCAACATTCGTTTTGACTCAAATAAATGTGTTTAAGAGAATGTTTTCGTTAAAGAATAAATTATATACTTAATTGTGATTTAAGTATATTGAATATTTTTCAAGTGTTGAAAATAAATAGATTTATGAATTACTTATTATTAAATAAGTATGGAAATGTTTTTCCAATATGAAGTGAATATTTGAGATTTTATCTTTTAAAGATAAATTGAAAATGAATATTAGAATTCGATTTGAAAATCCTATATTCATAGATATTTTGGAAATGTAAATTCACTATAGAATTTATAAAAGAAAGGGAAATTTGTTTAAAAATAAACATTGATTTATTTTTGAAGTGTGGAAATAAATTTACGGATTTGGAACGTAAGTTTTAAATAAATCGGTAAGGATTTATTTGATTGATTTAAATGAACCATGTTAAATTTAAAATGGATAAATATTTGGAAGTGTTTCCATTTAAGGAAACTGATTTGAAATTTGTTTTCAAAGATTGAAAGGTGAAAAATGATTTGAAATTTGTTTTCAAAGGGTTGAAGTGTGGAAAATATATCTTGTAAAGATATTTTTGGAAAATAAATAATTTGGGAAATTATTTATAATCGGGTGATGTTGTGAATATTGATTGATAGTTAAATAACTGACTATCAATATTGACCTTTAAATAGGTATTTGTTGTGAATTGGTTGAAATTGAATGCTATACTTATTTTTAAATTATTGCGCTCGTTATTCGGATTACCCATTCCGAATAGTGATACGACGTAATGGATAACATTGAAGACCGGTGTTGAAGACCGGGTATTTGTGAAAACGATAGGATGACCTATCGATTGTCTCTGCACCGTTAGCTACGGTATGGAGATTTCCTTTGTGATGGGAAATTCGGTCGAGATTGTGAATACCCGGATTGCAAGGGCTTCTTTTGAAGTGCCTTCGGTTCTGTTCGAACCCGGAAGAGACTTGTATGGTTACACGTCTGACATTACATTTTGAGATATAAAGCAGATTTCTTTCAAATACATTTCCGTTGGTGGTGGAGAATTTATTCTCTTAGCTTAACACCCTTAGAGGTTATGTAGTTGAAGGTTATCAGCGATATATTCCCAATTTGGTAATGTGGCATGCTGAGTGTTGCCGTGTGATGATTATTATTGATCATTTGTTGATCAAAGCATGGCTTTGCGAAAAAGCGTAGCTTTGTGGATGAGACTTCATCAGACCTCACACCCCGGAAATGGTCAAAACAGGAATATGCGGCAAGGTTATGAGGGTCGCGCCCTCTAGGGTATGTCATTTCCTTCTGGAAAGGGTGGTATCATGGTATGGAGTCCAGATACTTACTCATGTTGACACACTATATTTATTACCGTGTGATGTTGGTTATCGAGCACTCGGATAAAGGTCCAAAGGGACCGGGGGATGACATATTCGTGTAGTAGTTACCTAGTTACAGAGGTAGCCCGACCTTGTGTTGGCAGAGATCTAACCGTAACGTTAGGTTCTCGGGACGTCTCGCCAGAGGCGATCCCATGTGGCAGTAGGAAGTTCCTTAGCCTGACCATTTGTTGAAAATCCAAATAAAACAATACGCATCTTTTACGGTTTTAGTTGTATTACCTGCCATGGAATGTGGCGGTAACCTGCTATTGAACATGGTAGCCATAGTAGGCATACGATAATGGTCGTATGTTGGCTATGATTTATATTCTATTTTCGAAATGATTTCTACACTATGCACTAATAATAATATAAAAATGATTTGTTTTGCGTAGTAAGCATCTTTGACTATCATAAGGAGAAATCTCCAATTCTGCGTTTGCATTGTGTCTGTGTGGGGAGGCCTTATGGTAGTTTCATTTTCCAAAAGCATTGCGGATATTTTTCACTTCCCTTATTATTTTTGTTGTTGTTTTAAAAGATAAATAATTATTTTGAGTTCTCACACCAGTCCCATGACTGACTTGGAGTTTATTATTCTCTTCCTAAACTCTGGGTGCCCATAATTTTCCACACGGGCAGTCTAGAGTCAGGTTATCAGGTCATTTTGGATTCAGAAGTGCTATGGAGCTCGAGTGGCGAGCTGAATGGTGAGGTGTATTACTTGTATATGATATTATCTTTCCGCTGTAAATTCACTTGTTAGGACATGTTGTATAACTGTTCATTGTCCAGTTGTATTGTATATTGTTGTTGTATACTCTGATGATGATGTGATGTGATGTAATAACTATAATAGTTCTTTGTTTTAAAGATATTCATTTATCTATTATATGTTGTTCCGCTGCGATATGTGAGATTCTGATATTGTTTCTGTTCTGTTTTCTTACTTCTTCTATCTTTTTCTTCTACCTCTTCTTTTTTAACCCTAACAATTTGGCTTTCCGGCATTTGATACAGTGGATGTAAGAATGCCGACCTTCGGATCCCGATAAAATCAGTATGTTACAAAGTGGTATCAGAGCATATGGTTAAGTGACAACCTTGGCTCTGTTGGAAATTACTCATTAGAGATAGAGTCATTAGTACTCTAGAATGAGTTTGAGTGTAATAATATCTATGAGCGCGTATTTGTTGGTGAATAGAAAATTGTTTTATATTGTGATGATTGGTTTATTGAGTGGTATATGGGTTTTGGTCGGTATAGTCTGTACCACTCTATCGATAGGGATCTCTAAACACTTGTACAAAACAATATGACACGAAATTGTTTTAAAATAGGGTAAATGAAATAATTTTAACCAAAACTATTTTGTATATAAAAAGGGAATAATTTTTGTAAATTATTATAGTATATGGCTGCTTGTTTGTTAGGAATTGATAATATTAAAATCATTACCATTGATTATTAAATAGAAATCGAAATCCTAACTCCAAAGTTAAGAAATAAATTCACATACAAATGGAATTTATGAATATGAATTGTAAATGGGATTTATAATTTGAAGTAAAAAATTTCCAGAGGAGTATTTGGAAATGTTTTGAAAAGAATTTGAAAATTTTGGAGATTTGGGAAGTTTTAATCCCTTTTTGGTTTGAAAATAATTTTCAAAGGTTTTGGAAGGATAAAAGCTCTAAACTCTTTTCGGTCGCTGGAAAATAATTCCGGTGATGATCGCGACATCATCGGTGTTCATTTTCGGGTTTCCAAAAGAGGAATTGCTGCTTGATTGTTTTAAATTAAAGTTGTTTGGAAAATTTGGATTTGGTTTTTGAAATTCAAAGAATAATTTGAATTGTTTTCAATATTGGTTTTGAAAGGTTGAAAAGGCTCTGGAATCCTATTTTAAATATTTATCGAATTGGTAAATGAGTTGGTAACTTATACAATTTGAATTTTGATAGAATAATTTAACCTAAAGAATGGAGTTAAATGAAAGTAAGTATAAGTGAATCAATTAAATAAAGTTAATTTAAAGAATGGTCTAAGAGGCTAAGTGAAATGATTACTTAAAGAAAATTTATTAAGTTAAAAATAAATTTGGGTTAATGACAAATGAATTGAAAGTTGATTTGGTACCTAAGTAAAATGAGTAGAGTGATAAATATGAACTTGAGTTAAGTAATGAAACTCAACTTGAAATGTTAAATGAATTAGCAATTTTTAAATTATTGCGCTCGTTATTCGGATTACCCATTCCGAATAGTGATACGACGTAATGGATAGCATTGAAGACCGGGTATTTGTGAAAACGATAGGATGACCTATCGATTGTCTCTGCACCATTAGCTACGGTATGGAGATTTCCTTTGTGATGGGAAATTCGATCGGGATTGTGAATACCCGGATTGCAAGAGCTTCTTTTGAAGTGCCTTCGGTTCTGTTCGAACCCGGAACAGACTTGTATGGTTACATGTCTGACATTACATTTTGAGATATAAAGCAGATTTTATTCAAATACATTTCCGTTGGTGGCGGAGAATTTATTCTCTTAGCTTTACACCCTTAGAGGTTATGTAGTTGAAGGTTATCAACGATATATTCCCAATTTGGCAATGTGGCATGCTGAGTGTTGCTGTGTGATGATTATTATTGATCATTTGTTGATCAAAGCATGGCTTTGTGAAAAAGCGTAGCTTTGTGGTTGAGACTTCATCAGACCTCACACCCCGGAAATGGTCAAAACAGAAATATGCGGCAAGGTTATGAGGGTCGCGCCCTTTAGGGTATGTCATTTCCTTCTGGAAAGGGTGGTATCATGGTATGGAGCCCAGATACTTACTCATGTTGACACACTATATTTATTACTGTGTGATGTTGGTTATCGAGCGCTCGGATAAAGGTCCAAAGGGACCGGGGGATGACATATTCGTGTAGTAGTTACCTAGTTATAGAGGTAGCCCGACCTTGTGTTGGAAGAGATCTAACCGTAACGTTAGGTTCTCGGGACGTCCCGCCAGAGGCGATCCCATGTGGCAGTAGGAAGTTCCTTAGCCTGACCATTTGTTGGAAATCCAAATAAAACAATACGCATCTTGTACGGTTTTAGTTGTATTACCTGCCATGAAATGTGGCGGTAACCTGCTATTGAACATGGTAGCTATAGTAGGCATACGATAATGGTCGTATGTTGGCTAAGATTTATATTCTATTTTCGAAATGCTTTCTACACTATGCGCTAATAATAATATCAAAAATGATTTGTTTTGCGTAGTAAGCATATTTGACTATAATAAGGAGAAATCTCCTCCAATTCTGCGTTTGCATTGTGTCTGTGCGGGGAGGCCTTATGGTAGTTTCATTTTCCAAAAGCATTGCGGATATTTTTCACTTCCCTTATTATTTTTGTTGTTGTTTTAAAAGATAAATAACTATTTTGAGTTCTCAGACCAGTCCCATGACTGACTTGGAGTTTATTGTTCTCTTCCTAAACTCTGGGTGCCCATAATTTTCCACACGGGTAGTCTAGAGTCAGGTTATCAGGTCATTTTGGATTCAGAAGTGCTATGGAGCTCAAGTGGCGAGCTGAATGGTGAGGCGTATTACTTGTATATGATATTATCTTTCTGCTGTAAATTCACTTGTTAGGACATGTTGTATAACTGTCCATTGTCTAGTTGTTTTGTATATTGTTGTTCTATACTCTGATGATGATGTGATGTAATGTAATAACCGAGATAGTTCTTTCTTTTAAAGATATTCATTTATCTATTATATGTTGTTCCGCTGCGTTATGTGAGATTCTGATATTGTTTTTGTTCTGTTTTCTTACTTCTTCTATCTTTTTCTTCTACCTCTTCTTTTTTAACCCTAACATTTCAGTTTTCCGGCATTCGATTATGCGGCATTTGATACATTGGACGTAAGAATGCCGACCTTCGGATCTCGATAAAATCGATATGTTACAAAGTGGTATCAGAGCATATGGTTAAGTGACAACCTTGGCTCTGTTGGGAATTACTCATTAGGGATAGAGTTATTAGTACTTAGAATGAGTTTGAGTGTAATAATATCTATGAGCGCGTATTTGTTGGTGAATATAAAATTGGTTTATATTGTGATGATTGGTTTGTTGAGTGGTATATGGGTTCTAGTCGGTATAGTCTATACCACTCTATCGATAGGGATCTCTAAACACTTGTACAAAACAATTCGACACGATATTGTTTTAAAATAGGGTAAATGAAATAATTTTACCCAAAACTATTTTGTATATAAAAAGGGAATAATTTTTGTAAATTATTAGAGTATATGGCTGCTTGTTTGTTAGGAATTGATAATATTAAAATCATTACCATTGATTATTAAATAGAAATTGAAATCGTAACTACAAGGTTAAGAAATAAATTCACATACAAATGGAATTTATGAATATGATTTGTAAATGTGATTTATAATTTGAAGTAAAAAAATTCCAGAGGAGTATTTGGAAATGCTTTGAAAAGAATTTGAAAATTTTGGAGATTTGGGAAGTTTTAATCCCTTTTTGGTTTGAAAATAATTTTCAAAGGTTTTGGAAGGATAAAAGCTCTAAACTCTTTTCGGTCGTTGGAAAATAATTCCGGTGATGATTGCGACATCATTGGTGTTCATTTTCGGGTTTCCAAAAGAGGAATTGCTGCCAGATTGTTTTAAATTAAAGTTGTTTGTAAAATTTGGATTTGGTTTTTGAAATTCAAAGGATAATTTGAATTGTTTTCAATATTGGTTTTGAAAGGTTGAAAAGGCTCTGGAATCCTATTTTAAATATTTATTGAATTGGTAAATGAGTTGGTAACTTATACAATTTGAATTTTGATAGAATAATTTAACCTAAAGAATGGAGTTAAATGAAAGTAAGTATAAGTGAATCAGTTAAATAAAGTGAATTTAAAGAAAGGTCTAAGAGGCTAAGTGAAATGATTACTTAAAGACAATTTATTAAGTTAAAAATAAATTTGGGTTAATGACAAATGAATTGGAAGTTGATTTGGTACCGAAGTAAAATGAGTAGAGTGATAAATATGAACTTGAGTTAAGTAATGAAACTCAATTTGAAATGTTAAATGAATTAGCAATTGAATTAATAAATGAATGAAGTGAATATAAATAAATTGACATGGAATAATGGATGTAAGTGTTAATTCATTTAAAGCTAATTGAATAAATTGAATGTAAGTCAATTTAATATCAACCAATTGGAATTAGAAGTGTTAAACCAAATTGAAGGTAAACAAAGTGAATATGAATGTTGAATGTAAAGTGAATAATTTCGGTTGTGTTGAATATACATGGGTTGTTATTTGATTGTTAATTGATTGTATATAAATTCATTAAGTGTTAATGAAATTGAATTAGTGAAATTGAAAGCTAAAGTAATTGAATCCAAATTGGAAGTAAATGAATATGAACTGGATTTGATTTGAATTGAAAGTGAACTAATGTGAATGTAAATTAGTGAATGTAAATTAATTGAATTCGAATGAAATTGATAATACAATCTAGAATGAAAATGGATATATAACTTCAATAGTAAAGTAAAAAAATGGTATAAGAAGTATATATTGAAAATTTTGTAAAGGAAGGTGCAAAATAAATTTGAAAGTTGTAATTGGATATTATGACTAGCAGGATATACAGGTGTATTAAAGGAAATAGAATTGGGATTTTGATTTCAAAGAAAAAATGAATTGCTCGACAAAAGGTATGTATTTGAATTTCAGTATGGAATTTGATGATCTTCTTGTCTAGCCGCCTGGCTTTTCGTTTTCTTTTTGGAATTGGGGGCCCGTTGTGGCATTTAGTAATCGTACCGAGCTAGCGCACAAAGGAGGTTATGGCAAAAAAATTTGAAAATTTAAGGCGTTAGAAAATTTTCGAGAAATTTTAGAAAAAAATTGTGAAAACTAAGTTTTGATTTGAAGTTAAAGATTAAACGATATAGTTCATTTTGAAAAGATAACTATATATAGATTTGAGAAATATTAGTAAATATTTTATAAGAAGTTTAACTATTGATATTTTGGAAAAGTTAAACGCTTAAGAGATTTGTAAATCAAACTTGAACGGTTTGTTTTGAAAAGTTAATGGATTTCAAAGCTCTTTCTTACTTGGCAATTTCGAGGACGAAATTCTTTTAAGGGGGGAAGTTTGTAACGACCCAGAATTTCTGTCATTTGAAATTCATATATTTAATTAATTTTAAATATTAACAAGTAAAATTTGTAAGTCGAATAATTTATTTATCGAATATCTGGATTTATTTGGATAATTAAATCGATAATTTTATAGTTGAGATTACAGAAATAATTGGAAATTTGGTTTAATGTGATTGAAAATGATTTGTAAAATTTTATTTAATCATATTGGAGTTAGAACAATGTTTGTGAACATTCAAAATCGAATTAAAAGTCAATTAGTGAAAATTGAATATTTTAATATTTCATTGATGAGTTAAAATAGCCATTTTCAAACAGTCTCGGATTTCGACGAAACTAGTTTCATCGGATCCGTAATGTTATATTATTGTATGATTTCAAATTTCGTGTTAATCGGATTTACCGTTTGTCCGGAGCAAGCCAAAACGCATAGAAATTCGTTTAACCGATTTAATTTAAATTTGATCGTTTATTTCCATAACTCGCACAGATGGTCGAATTAGCCTCCGAAACACGTTCCATTGTGTTCGAAACATGGGGTAAACCCTAGAAACGCCAACCGGCATGCTTCGTTTGGAGTTCAAAAATTCGGGTGAATAGTGTTTTCGTCAATTTTCTATATAAGGAGGTTATAATTCACTTTTGCAAAAAGAAAACCTAGCTAGGTCAAAAAGCTTCAGCCGCCGTCTCTCTTATTTCAATGGCTGAAATTTTGCCATCTTCTTCCCCTCCGATCTCCTCATCCGTCGACTATCGTCAAAAACTTTCAACTAACAAATTAAAGAGCATAGTGTGATCTTTGAATCCAACGGTGGATTTTCGCTATCGTCGTCGTACGGAGGCGAATTTGGGCTGTGTTCGCTACAGTTCATGCACGCTTTTCGAAGAAATGGTGGAACCGAGCTTGACTTGCTCTTGGCCGAGGGTAGGCGTGACATTGGGCTTCAATTTGGTGGTTGCCGATCATCTCCAGGTGGCTCGTGGCGGTGGCGAAAAATTCGAGCAAGAGGCGGCCGATGGTTTACGTGAACGTGATTTTCATGATTGGGGGAGAAAACCAAGTGCGGCTTGGATTTGCAGAGTAAAAGAATGGACGACCTGGATTTGCTAGGTTTTGAATTAAATAAAGAAATTGTAAATTTATTATATTAAAATTCGTATAAGCTTTAAACTATTGTATCTTATTCATACGAGGTCGGAATTTGACGAAACGACTTGCGTTGGCTTCGTTTTGTCGAGCACTACGCAATGGAACTTGTTTTGAGTTGTTTGGAGTAAGTGAGAATTTCAGGTAAAATTAAACGCACGTTTAATTTTATTCGAAATAAAACGCTACAACTGTTATCGGAAACTCAAGGTGAGAACTTCTCACTCAATCGAATTGTTCGATTTAAATTGTAAATAGTTAATTTAAAATTGCTTGATTGTGTGATTGGATGATAAATTATTATCTGTTGTATTGAAATAGACCCTATACGCCGCATATTAAGCGGAGGTTATTTATTAAACACATAAACCGCGATATTCCACCTTGAAGTGGAATCGGTATTATATATGTACTTAGAGTTGATTTCCCGCATTATATAGTGGATGAGACCCTATTACGCCGCATAATAACAGATAGTATTTTATAAATCCCATATACCACGACATTCCGTCTTGAAGCGGAATTGGTATTGTGCTAACGTCTTTGGATGCAGAAAAACAGGTTGGAGGGATCCAACTGGATTCCTCAAATGATTGAATTGGTTTCAATGTTATGTGTTGATCTATTTATTGATCTATTTATAATCTGCGTAATTATCTTTGTGATTGAAATCGTTAAAGGCTAAATTTTAGCCGAATATGTTTTTGGTATTGTTAGATGCCGAAATTAAATAAAATTGGATTTCTAGAAATTTAAGTTGAGAATTCATAACAAAATTAAATTTTGGAATTGATTCATTTTAAATAAATAAACGTTGTAATTTTTATGTTACAAAAATTATGTTTTTTGTGAAATATAACCAAAATGTGATTTTTGAAATAAGTAGTTGATTAATTTATAAAAATGGTTTAAATTGGGATTTTTGAATTATTATAAATGATTTATATAAAAGATTTATAAATTTGATATTTACAAATCAAAATATTGAAATTATAGAACGATTTTTTTGTAAGTTGGAGTTTTTATATAATATATATATATATATATATATATATATGAATGTATAAACGTCGTTTTATAAATCCGAAATCAATTGAATTTGATAAATTAAACATAGAAGTTTATTAAAGGAGATATATTCGTGATTTTGGACAGCGAATTATCCTTTAAGTTAAATGTTGTAATATTAAGAGTTGGTTGGGAAGTATATTCATGATTTTGGACAGTGAATATATTATTAAATAAAATGAATATGTTTTAGGGAAGTGATATTATAAGACGAAGTTGATTATTTTGAAGATGTTTTAAAAGGTATTAAACATCGAAACCATATATTTCAGCATTCATTGTTGAAATAGACATTTTCGAGAAATAGAAGGAAATGGTGGACTATAACACTGTTGTTATAGTAAATGATTTCCGAAAGGAAATGTTTTATATAGTATTGGGATTTATATATCTACTTTAAGTTCGAATCCCTATACTAATGATTTTGGGTTGTCGTAACGATGTTTTACACAACATTTGTTTTGACTCAAATAAATGTGTTTAAGAGAATTTTTTCCTTAAAGAATAAATTATATACTTAATTGTGATTTAAGTATATTGAATATTTTTCAAGTGTTGAAAATAAATAGATTTGTGAATTACTTATTATTAAATAAGTATGGAAATGTTTTTCTAATATGAAGTGAATGTTTGAGATTTTATCTTTTAAAGATAAATTAAAAATGAATATTAGAAATCGATTTGAAAATCGTATATTCATAGATATTTTGGAAATGTAAATTTACTATGGAATTTATGAAAGAAAGGGAAATTTGTTTAAAAATAAACATTGATTTATTTTTGAAGTGTGGAAATAAATTTACGGATTTGGAACGTAAGTTTTAAATAAATCGGTAAGGATTTATTTGATTGATTTAAATGAACCATTTTAAATTTAAAATCGATAAATATTTGGAAGTGTTTCCGTTTAAGGAAATTGATTTGAAATTTGTTTTCAAAGATTGAAAGGTGAAAAATGATTTGAAATTTGTTTTCAAAGGGTTGAAGTGTGGAAAATATATCTTGTAAAGATATTTTTGGAAAATAAATAATTTGGGAAATTATTTATAATCGGGTGATGTTGTGAATATTGATTGATAGTTAAATAACCGACTATCAATATTGACCTTTAAATAGGTATTTGTTGTGAATTGGTTGAATTGAATGCAACACTTATTTTTAAATTATTGCGCTCGTTGTTCGGATTACCCATTCCGAATAGTGATACGACATAATGGATAGCATTGAAGACTGGTGTTGAAGACCGGGTATTTGTGAAAACGATAGGATGACCTATCGATTGTCTCTGCACCGTTAGCTACGGTATGGAGATTTCCTTTGTGATGAGAAATTCGATCGGGATTGTGAATACCGGGATTGCAAGGGCTTCTTTTGAAGTGCCTTCGGTTCTGTTCGAACCCAGAACAGACTTGTATGGTTACATGTCTGACATTACATTTTGAGATATAAAGCAGATTTCTTTCAGATACATTTCCGTTGGTGGCGGAGAATTTATTCTCTTAGCTTAACACCCTTAGAGGTTATGTAGTTGAAGTTTATCAGCGATATATTCCCAATTTGGTAATGTGGCATGCTGAGTGTTGCTGTGTGATGATTATTATTGATCATTTGTTGATCAAAGCGTGGCTTTGTGAAAAAGCGTAGCTTTGTGGATGAGACTTCGTCAGACCTCACACCCCGGAAATGGTCAAAACAGGAATTTGCGGCAAGATTATGAGGGTCGCGCCCTTTAGGGTATGTCATTTCCTTCTGAAAAGGGTGGTATCATGGTATGGAGCCCAGATACTTACTCATGTTGACACACTATATTTATTACTGTGTGATGCTGGTTATCGAGCGCTCGGATAAAGGTCCAAAGGGACTGGGGGATGACATATTCGTGCAGTAGTTACCTAGTTACAGAGGCAGCCCGACCTTGTGTTGGCAGAGATCTAACTGTAACGTTAGGTTCTCGGGACGTCTCGCTAGAGGCGATCCCATGTGGCAGTAGGAAGTTCCTTAGCCTGACCATTTGTGGGAAATCCAAATAAAACAATACGTATCTTGTACGGTTTTAGTTGTATTACCTGCCATGGAATGTGGCGGTAACCTGCTATTGAACATGGTAGCTATAGTAGGCATACGATAATGGTCGTATGTTGGCTAAGATTTATATTCTATTTTCGAAATGCTTTCTACAGTATGCACTAATAATAATATCATAAATGATTTGTTTTGCGTAGTAATCATCTTTGACTATCATAAGGAGAAATCTCCTCCAATTCTGCGTTTGCGTTGTGTCTTTGCGGGGAGACCTTATGGTAGTTTCATTTTCCAAAAGCATTGCGGATATTTTTCACTTCCCTTATTATTTTTGTTGTTGTTTTAAAAGATAAATAACTATTTGAGTTCTCACACCAGTTCCATGACTGACCTGGAGTTTATTGTTCTCTTCCTAAACTCTGGGTGCCCATAATTTTCCACGCGGGCAGTCTAGAGTCAGGTTGTCAGGTCATTTTGGATTCAGAAGTGCTATGGAGCTCAAGTGGCAAGCTGAATGGTGAGGCGTATTACTTGTATATGATATTATCTTTCCGCTGTAAATTCACTTGTTAGGACATGTTGTATAACTGTCCATTGTCCAGTTGTGTTGTATATTGTTGTTGTATACTCTGATGATGATGTGATGTAATGTAATAACTGAGATAGTTCTTTGTTTTAAGGATATTTATTTATCTATTATATGTTGTTCCGCTGCGATATGTGAGATTCTGATATTGTTTCTTTCTGTTTTCTTACTTCTTCTATCTTTTCTTCTACCTCTTCTTTTTTAACCCTAACAATTCGGTTTTCCAGCATTCGATTATGCGGCATTTGATACAGTGGACGTAAGAATGCCGACCTTTGGATCCCGATAAAATCGATATGTTACAAAGGGGGATTAAGTAAGCCCATCTGCTCACTCTCCGGTAGGGGAACTTACTTCTTGCACTCCGGTACGGTCTCTCTAGTCGAAACTTTATGGAGTTCGATACCGTAAAAGTCCTTCCACTTGCTCTTCGGCAACAGGACATGCACTTTGCACTCTGGTCCCATCTCTTCAGTCGGGACTCTATGACGTTCAAAGCCAATCATCACATTAAATATGGATTTTACAAAATTCAAATTTCAAATCAAAGAAAATAAGAAAAAATTAAATAAGCAGAAATCATGAATGTTTTTCTCATACATTCCGACTCAGAGCATAACAAGGGACCAATCTAGGTTTTGTGCACGTCCAAGCGGTCTAAGATTATTATCCTAAGTAGTCATCCCAAATATCCAACTCAAAGCGCGACTAGGAACCAATCTTGGTTTAGCACACGTCTAAGCGATCTAGGTCATTGTTGTCCTAAATAGTCATATCAGGCATCCAACTCGGAGCGTACCTAGGGACCAGTCAGAATCCCATACACGTATAAGCGGTCTGAAGTTATTGAAGGCAGAAAAAGCAGAAGGTAGAGAGTAAGGGAAGAACCTGCCCTCCGTTCTAACTGTGGGCTTCTGGTTTCGGCTCATGTGGTCATGTATTCATACTCTGATCTGCTACTCTAGCTTCAACTTCACCTGTTCTAGGCATTAGAGCTCATCCTAGATCCAAATCTATCGTGCCCTACTCATGTGGGCATTTTTTCAGTTTGTTTTGCTCTAACTCCAGATGCTCCTACATTGGGCCCTACTATTGATTCCAGCATTTACCACAAGTATCAGTTGCTCTGGGCATAGGGGTAAGGCTCCATCTATTTCAAATCCAACTCCGGCAGCTCCTGTGTTGTTCCTTGGAGTTTGATTCCTAATCCCTGTAGAACTAGCCATCCCTTGCTACTCCATCCTTTGGAAGAAGCCGTCCATCATCTCTTGTTGTCTAGCTAAGATCCCATCCTACATCTCTTTCATCATTCTTTCCATCTCCTCTCTGATCATATAGTTGGGTTGATATGAATTTGAGGACACTTCCTAGCTGTTCCAAGCTCTGGTTGACTTGTTATAGCTCAAGATCTAGTATTCGGCCTACTCATCTTCTCTAAATTTTAGATTCAAACTTCAATTATTCAGATCTCATTCAAGGTTCTCAGTGAAAGCATCAAAATGTTAACCTAAAAAATGGACCAACACCCTAAATCGAGTGTGAAAGCACCAGTACGTATAATCACTAGCACAAATCTCAAATAAGCAACAAATAAAAAGAATAAGTAAGAAAAGAGACATAGAATTTTAGTAGTGGTTCGGCTGACTCTGGCCTACATCCGCTTTAGTCAATCTTTATTATCATTATACTGATGAATCTCTCTGGATATTAACTAGTTAGTCCTTAGATCTAAGTTATAATGAGTTAGAATAAGTCACAAGTATATTGACTGAAGAATCACAGTAACTCCCTTAATGACTGCTGTGAAGGAAAAGAAAGTTGAAGAAGTGAAAGAACTCTGTTAGAGTAATGGTGACTCTCTCCCCAGAAAGATCCATCTCTAGTTGCAGGTAGGTGAGTATTTATAGGAGAATTCAGTGAGTATTGGGCCAAAAGTCCAAGTGCAGAAGAGTCCAGTTGTTATGCCAAGTCATCACCGAAAATCTCAAATCAATATGAGTCATTTCTATGGATCGTTAGCTACCCATAGAGAATGGGTCGCTAGCTATCCATCAACTTAGCACTTTTTTTCTACCATAAGCTTTTACTTAGTGCTACGAAGGAGCTTGGAATGTTTGAGGGCGATCTAACCTATCATAATGGATCTCTAGCTATCTACAGGGGATGGGTCAATAGCTATCCATCCACTTAGCATATTTTTGAGTGATCTTTGTTTGGTTATCTTCCTGTCTTCTATTTAATTGCCTTTTCCAAATATCAAGTCATTTGAAGTTAGATTGATCATCCGTCTTCATGGGTTATCTAGTTCAAAAAAATCATCCATAACTCACTCAAAACTTAACGAAATTAGACAGAACTTTATAGTACTCTCTCTAACGTGTGTGACAATACCATAAAAATTTGAAGTGGTGGCGCCTAATCTACATAGGTCGCTAGCGATCCATTTAGTTAGGTCACTAGCGATCCATCAATTCAACTCCAAATGATCTCATTTTTGTAAGCCTTCTATTTTGTCTTTTAAGTGTTCTCCAAAAATTTCAAGTCAATTTGACTTGGTATGAGTTTTGTAGGTCCATTTTAAGTTAGCTGCTTTTGGTCAAACAGTTTGAATCAAATGAGCCTTCACTTCTCGAGCTAGATTGTTTGGCATGCTCTGAAACTTGGAAAGCGTCTCTAAGGAACATATTAGATCACGATGCAAGAGGACTGGAGAATCCATGAACGAACATTATGGATCGTTGGCTATCCATAGGTGATGGACCGTTGGCGGCCTATCATCTCGGCCAAATTTTGGTTTCCTTCTCTTGAGTCTCTCTTCATTCCTTCTTCTGGTCCTCTTGGTTGATTCTTGAGTTGTTTTGACTTGTTGTAGATGTTTTGATTTCCTTTGACTTCCATTTGGTTAAAAAAATGTTAACACTTTCCCCAAGGTACGCCTTTTGAATGAAAGGTGTGCTTTGCTTAAGAACAAGTTCTTGATTCTGTAACCTTCGATAATTGAGCTTTCTAGCTCTATATCCTTGATCAATCGTCCAATTTATTTGGATTCTCTTTCCAATCACAAGTCGTTCCAAACTTGTTATATCTTAAGACTCTAGACTCTTCCCAAGTGTAATCTGTACATCACAATCTTTCCAGTTTCGTTTGGAGTTATTACATCACATGTCTCTAATTACATTACACATCTCTAATCATCCTATGTTCATCCGCGATTTACATCATTACCACTCAGATTTAACTTAGAGTTATAATATTTTATATTGAAACCACATCATATATCAAAATCATATCACCTTATATATCAGAATCACATTATGTCACATCATATATCAAAATCATCCTGTGTTCATCCAGGATTTATCTGTTTTATTCTATTTATAAGGCATTCAAATCCATTTCGCAAAGTCAAATCTATTTCAAGGTCTGACCACTCTGAACTGTTTAAATTTAATGCATGTTCTCTTTAGGTCATTTGATGTTTAGTTTAAGGGCAATCTCTTCGGATCGTTTGTTATTTCAGTTCAGGCGGATAATCTCTTTGGATCATTTGCTTATTACATTAGGGGGATTAAGTTATTGTTTCAGTTTAGGGGGGTGATCTCTCTAGATCATTTACTTATTAAGTTAAGGGGGACTAAGTAAGCTCATTTTCTCACTCTCTAGTGAGGGGACTTACTTCTCGTACTCTGATCCCGTGTCTCCGGTCGGGACTCTACGACGTTTGATATTGTACAAGTTCATCCACTCGCTTTTCGACAAGGGGACTTGCACCTTGCACTCCGGTCCTGTCTCTTCGGTCGTGACGCTATGGCGTTCAAAATCGATCATCACATTAAATATGGATTTTACAAAATTCAAATTTCAGATCAAAGCAAACAAGCAGAAATTAAATAAGCAGAAATCCTAAATTTTTATCCCAGACATCCGACTTAGAGCGTAACAAGGGACCAATCTAGGTTTGATGCACATCCAAGCGGTCTGAGATTATTATCCTATGTAGTCATCCCAGTATCTAACTTAGAGCGCGACGAGGAATCAAACTAGGTTTAGCACATGTCTAAGCTGTCTGGGGTCATTGTTGTCCTAAATAGTCATCTCAGGCATCCGACACAGAGCATGCCTAGGGACCATTTGGGTATTGTACATGTGTATACAGCCTGAGGTTATTAAAGGCAAAAAAAGCAGAAGTCAGAGAGTAAGGAAAAAACCTGTCCTCTGTTCCAATTGTGGTCTTCTAGTTTTGGCTCATGCGATCATGTATTTGAACATTGATTTGCTACTCTAGCTCCAACGTCCCCTGTTCTAGGCATTAGAGCTCATCCTAGATTCAAATATATTATGCCCCTATTCTTGTGGCCATTGTTTCAATTTGTTTTGCTCTAACTTCAGATGCTCTTGAATTGGATTCTATTATTGATTCCAGCGTTTCCCCTAGTATCGGTTGCTCTAGGCATAGGGGTAAGATCCCATATTGTTCCAATCCAACACTGGCAGCCCCTTTGTTGTTCCTTCGAGTTTGATTCCTAATCCTTGTAGATCTAGCCACCCCTAGCCGCTCCATCCTTTGGAAGAAGCCGTCCATCATCTACTATTGTCCAACTAAGATCCCATCTTGCATCTCTTTCATCATCTTTCCATCCCCTCTTTAATCACATAGTTGGGTTGATGAGAATTTAAGGACACCTCTTGGCTACCCCAGTTTCCGGTTGACTTGCTGTAGCTTAAGATCTAGTATTAGGCCTACTTGTAACATCCTGGTATTTTCAACCATCCGCATCCACACATGTCAGAATTGAATTGCTCAAAATACCAGATTGTTAATTTAAATTTGGCAAAACTCAGCATATACAGTAAATAAATAAATCACAGAATCACAGACACGAAGTAATATAACAATAAGCAGCGGAAACAAAATGAATAGTAGTTCATGAAGCTACTATATATATATAACCGAGTAAACAAGATACAACAGAAGTCTCGAATACAATTGTCCGATAACAAAATAAGAATATATCACAGGAATCAACTGAATAACTGCAAGCTAAAAAGATAGATGGATCTCCAAGCGAAGCTCCAACTCCAAAGGTGAGTCTCAAAAGCTGTATCACTCAGTCTAACCCGAGCGTAAAGCAAAACACAAAACACTCGAGAGGATTAACATTCTTATGTCAATAAATCCAACTCAAGTGAAATAACAACTGAAATACAAGTAACTCAAAGGATGTTTGGGATAACCATCCACTAAGGATTTGTTAAACTATCTACTATGTAGCGCTATTATAATAATGTCTAAAGTAAAGTAAACTATTAAAATAGCGTTAAGGCGTTACATTTTCCCCCTTAACACATTTTATAGTGCAAATAGTCTATAAAGTACCGTAATACCTTCAGATCGGGAGGCTACTAGAGGATACTCCATAGGTACGACACAGAACAAACTCGTAGAAGGCAAGTTAGGGTAGGTGACACGGCATAATTAGGCAATGCCAGGGTAGATATACCAATTACACTTCTGGGCTTGTGGTAACGCATAACAGCCACTACCGCCCATCTTGAGGCACACTCCCAAATCAAAGGTGCGCACCAAATTAATCACAAAGTACTAGAATGGCAATCGAAGAAGTGTGTCCGATCAGAGGAGCTACATCACTTGGCCTATCAATTGCTCCTGTTTTAGCCACCTTCTGCCAACTCACGGGAGTCGGGCCCACATATATACCTCAAATAGGATCTTCGCCACCATCCTACTTCATTCTGGAATCTCCACCACGTACACAGTTGTTAAAGTGGTTCTCGGTATTGGTAGAGAGTATGACAATAACTGATCCTGGTCTCTTTAATAACAAAACATTATTATAACACTGCGATCATTTCAAAATAGTTTATACTTCAAAACCAAAATATCATTTCCATTTCAAAACCATATCAAACAATATCATTTCCATTTCAAAACCATATCGGTACAATATCATTTCCAAAGTCATAGCACTTCAAAGTTATAACACTTTCTAAATCAAAACACTTGAAATTATAACTCTTTGGAAATCATAAACTTTGAAAGCATAACACTTTGAAATCATAATACTTTGAAAAACCATAACACTTTCCTTTAACAGTTTAGATATTAATAATAGTATATATAATAAAATGGTTATAAAAAAATAGTTTATATAAAATAGTTATAAGTAAAATAGTTTATAGTAAAATAATTAGTATATTAAAACAGTTTACATTAAAAATAGTTTTATATTAAAAATGATTTATTTAAAATAATTATATTAAAATAATTTATATTAAAATAATTTAAATTAAAATATATAAATAGTTTAAATATAATTTTAAAAATAATTTATATAATAAAATAGTTTTCTCAAATTTCACAAATCGATT
Source organism: Allium cepa (assembly GCA_030765085.1). Classification (NCBI taxonomy): domain Eukaryota; kingdom Viridiplantae; phylum Streptophyta; class Magnoliopsida; order Asparagales; family Amaryllidaceae; genus Allium; species Allium cepa. The sequence goes on along the minus strand of CM060934.1, from coordinate 536,697,104 downwards.
CAAATTAACTCGAATTCCAAAATTCAAATTTAATTCAATCTCAATTCAATTTCAATTTCAATTCAATTCAGTTTCTAAATAAACCATTTCAAATTCTATCAATTTCAAATATAGATTTGAACTAAAAAATAAACCATATCAATTTCAATATATTTCAAAGCATTAAATATTCAACATTTCAAAAACTAAATTTGACAATTTCATATATATATATATATATATATATATATATATATATATCAAATTCACTTTACTATTATTTATTTTGGAACATTTATTTAATCATTCAAAAAACATTTAAATAAAACTTAGAATTTCAAATTTAAATAAACCTAAATATATCATTACAATTTTATAAATTTGAAATATTCATTTAAATCACTTTTAATCAAAATTAAGTTATAAAAATCAAATCTTTAAAATCCAAAATCTAATAAAATATCAAATCAAACTTATTTGAGTATAATTCTTAAATAAATTCAATTTCAAACCAATTTATATTTCGCTCTCCAACCTGGATTTTATAAGAATTATTATAAACTATATATTTGAAAATATAAATTTTAAATAAATACTTAAACATATTATATATAAATTAAATCAACTTTAATAAATCAAATCATATTATTAAACTTATTTTATATTTGTTTTAAAATAGTAAAATTGTAAGTAAAATCTTAAAATTTATAATTCCAAAACTAACTTATAATTTTAAAATTTTCAAAACACACAATTTTAAAAATCAACATTTAAACCTTTATAAAAATAACATATATATATATATATATATATCTTAAAATCAATATTTATTAAAACCAAAATATTCATCTCAAAACCATCGAAATCATTTCAACATATATGTGTGTGTGTGTGTGTGTGTGTATTGACCAACGGTGTCTGTATATAATTTTCTATCCTATTGTCAAGTGATACAGATATTTATCATTTCAATTCGCAATTTAAATATATACGGGTATATATCGTTTCAACCCGCAGTCCTAAATTCAATTCAATGAAAATCACTTGGGTTTATCATTTCAACGCATAATGATTTTCTCATATTCTACAGATCATTCGGGTATGTATCATTTTCAACCCATAGTGAACTCCATACTAACAGTGAACTTGCAGAGTGACAACAGATATAATTACAATATAACAGGCATATATCATCAATATAAATAACAGGTAATGGTTTCAGATGTCACAGATAATGGCGTCAGATGTCACAGGTAAACAAATACAGATAATAGCATATATATAGCAATGTAAATAACTAACAACAACATATTTCAATTGTCATTTCAATTGAAATCAAATTTAATAAATATAAGAACGTTAATCGTGAGTAATTGCTTACCTTTCGAAGCTAGAGAGATGAACAAGAATGAAATGAGTTACGAATCCAAGCACGAATTCCAAATCAAAGCTAGATTGGCACGAATCGACGAATGGAGCTGATAACAGAAATTGATGAGAACAAATCAAAACTGGATCGATGAAGATAATCGATATCAATGAACGCATATATAAATATACATATAGAAAGTCATATTCTTAATCCAAACATATATTAAAATAAGATATATATATGTATTATATTTATTTACAAAACAATATTAATTTAAACAAATATTAAACTAGATATATATATATATATATATATTTCAAATCATTGTTTTAAATAAAAACATATATATTAAAATCAACATATATATTATATATTTTATTTTAAAACATCCATATAACATAAAATACTAACGCAATATATATATTTTATCATTTCAAAATATCCACATTTAATAAAACCCATATATATTAATGCGTGCAAACTTACTTATATATATATATACCCATAAAGTTTCATATATACATTTATACATCCTTCAAACAAATACTGTCATATATATATATATATACAAACAACATATATAAAGTACTATATTGTAAATTTATTTTATAAATATGTATATATAAATGTACATTTATTTATGTAACCGACATATATATAAATATACCGTATAAAAGATTATAAATATAATAGATTATATACTGTAGCAAATATAACTCTGGCAGAAGTAACAAATCACACTAGCTATAGAAAAATTTCAAATGCTTTATACCTTTCAACAATTAATAACAGAACATTGTTAATATAAATATTTATATATTTTTATTTTATATAAACTGGCCTATTATAAAACTTAGATAACTAACAGATTATATAATTTATAAACTAATAAATATCAATTATTGTATATATAAACCAACCACACAAACGTATTATATATATACGATATTACTCAGGCTTGTACCTATTGTACTCTGCAAACAAAAGTAAATATTGACTAATATATATAACAACTAGTATAATATAATCTTTAAAACAAACAAACAAACCAGTATATAAACAACTTTATAATTTTTATAACTTTGAAACTGTACAACAATGGACACATATATACTTAACTTATACAATCAAACTATATGTATAAATTATAGTGAGTAATTCCCAGTGCAATATAAAATAACATAATAATATAAAATATATATTGGTAACCAAAATAACTTGTATAACTTGCGTTATAAAAACTACACATATATAAACAATAGAACATAACTGGTATAATATAATATATATAAACATACCATTATAGACCGAAATCAGCAAAACCAAACTATATATATATATATATTTAAACAATTAAAGTAAAAGATATATAAACTATCTTTATAAAAAAATCAATATATGATAACAAATATATATATATATATATGTATATTACCTAATATAAATGAAGTAGACGCTGCTTCGAGTTGCACAGCAAGAGGAGGAAGCGGGTAAAGGCGGGAACAAAGAGAGCGGGAGGAGGAAGACACGTAGGTCTCGATGACTAGAGGAGTGGCGGAGGGGAACTGCTACGGCGGCAATGGAGGTCGATGTTGGCCACAGCGGACATGGGGCAGGGCGATGGTCATATGGGACGAACGCGGTGGCCATGCGAGCTACTGATGGCAAAGGTAGGAGGGTGGAGGAGGCTTTATGGGTGAGGCCTCGGCAGTTTGGTGGATCTGTCGAAGGTGGCCGGTGGTTCTAGGGAGCAGCATGCGACATGGGGAGATTGGGTTAGTCAATGGGTAGGTTGCGTGAGGAAGAATGGTGGAAGACGTGGCCAAGGCCAAAAGGAATGACGTGGGAGTGATAAGCAGGAACATGAAGCAATTGTATAAAAGAAAATTGAATCCTTTTTCTTGCAGAACGAAAATAAACGATAGAGTAGAGAGGGAACAAAAGGACACAATAGCTATATATTTAACCGGTGAATAGGAAAGGTCAAACGTTAATTCCGAGAATAGTAAAAGAAGTGGCTTCTGAAACAACACGGTCGAGCAATGAATGGTCACTGCAATTCAAAATACGTACCAGTGTGGTTAACCGTTTTATGGATTTCGCCACGTACCGAATCTCCGAAACACAAACATGAATATATCGCAGAGATCAGCACAACGAGATGATCAAAATGGTATACAGATATCAATGGTATGATTATCCGATCAAAAATTGACGTCGGTACCAAAATGCTGATAATTCACTGAAAATAAGATAAACGTGCTAGAAGAGTCCAAATTTAAAGAAACAAAATATGATGTCTCACTCAGAAGATGAATTACAAATTATTGTATAAAAATATTCAGGTTTGGAAAATATTTTATTACCATCAGATGTTAACTGATTTAAATTTAAATAAAATTATACAATAAAATAAACTTCCATATTTTCTGATGAAAATTTACCATTGCTATGTTTAATTAGACGTATTCCAAATATCAGATTTTTATTTCGAAATTTTATTATTTAAAATTTCATAAAAATTCAGTTTATTAAATAAATAAAACCACTAAAATTTACGGGTCGTTACATTACTCATCTTCTTTAAATCTTAGATTCAAACTTCAATCCTTTAGATCTCGTTCAAGATTCTTCGTGAAAGCACCAAAATGTTAACCCATAAAATGGATCACACCCCGGATCGAGTGTGAAAGCACCAGTAAAAATAATCAGCAACACAAATCTCAGATAAACAACAAATAAAAAGCAAAAGTAGGAAAAGAGACATAGAATTTTTATAGTGATTCTGGCCTACGTCCACTTTACTCAATCTTTATCATCATTATGCTAATTGAATCTCTCTGGACATCAACTAGTTAGTCCTTAGATCTAAATAACAACGAGTTAGAATAAGTCACAAGTACAAGGGTTGACTTAGAATCACAGTAACCCCCTTAATGACAGTTGTGAGGGAGAAGAAAGTTGAAGAAGTGAAGGAATTGCGGTAGAGTAATGGTGGCTCCCCCCCAAAAAGATCCATCTCTAGTTGCAGGTAAGTGAGCATTTATAGGAGAATTCAGTGATTATTGGCCAGAAGTCCCAGTGTAGACGAGTCTAATTGTTATGCTAGGTCATCCCCTTTCAAATCAAAATGAGTCATTTCTATGGATTGCTAGTCATCCATAGAGGATGGATCGCTAGCTAGCCACCAACTTAGCATATTTTTCTACCAAAAGTCTTTACTTAGTGCTATAAAGGAGCTCGAAAAGTTTGAGAGTGATACGACCTATCTTGATGGATCGCTGTTATCCATAAGGGATGGATCGCTACCTATCCATCCACTTAGCATGTTTTTGAGTGATCTTTGTTTGGTTGTCTTCCTATCTTCTATTTAAGCGCTTTACCCAAATATCAAGTCGTTTGGAATTAGTTTGGTCATCCATCTTCATGGGTCATATGGTCCTAAAGAATTGTCCAGAACTCACTCAAAACTTAGGGAAATCAGATGAAGCTTTGTATGTACTCTCTCAACGGTGTGTGAGACCTACCTTAAAAAATTAAGATGGTGGAGCCCAATCTACATGGGTCTCTAGTGATCCCTCTAGTTGGGTCACTACGATCCATTAAATCAAGTCCAAATGATCTTATTTTTTCTATAAGCCTTCTATTATTTCATTTCAGTGTTCTTCCAAAATTTCAAGTCAATCTGACTTTGTGTGAGTTTTGTAGGTTTACTTTAAGTTAGCTTCTTTTAGTCAAATAGCTTGAATCAGATGTGTCTTTACTTCTTGAGCTAGAATATTTGGCATGCTTTGAAACTTGGGAAGCGTCTCCAGGGAATAAACTAGATCATGCTGCAAGATGATTGGAGGATCCATGAGCGAACCTTATGGATCACTAGTGATCCACAGGTGATGGATCGTTGGTGATACATCATCTTGGCCAAATTTTGGTTTCCTCCTCTTGAGTCTTACTTCATTCCTTCTTCTAGTCCTCTTGATTGACTCTTAAGTTATTTTGACTTGTCGTAGATGTTTTGACTTCCTTTGGATTCCGTTGGGTTAAAAACCCGATTAATAATACATAGACACACACACATATACATATATATACTTCAAAATATAAAAAACTTTAGACTTAAGCAACCAATAAGCAACCATCAACTCATCTTACACAATAAAGTACACACACATGGGCTAACACATGGAAAGAGGACAAGAGGGGGGTGTCGTTGTTAAATGGAATGGTGGGGGGAGGGGATGGTGTGTGGGTTGAGGGTAAAAGGCAATTAGGTGTTTAAATGTACTCTAAGTTTTTCCTACAAATACCCACCCTTTTCTTTATAAATTTCTAACACTTATTCTTCATTGTCTTCCTCCTTTTTCAAGCTATTTTAATAGCTTCCTATGTTAGTAGAATTATAGAGAAAATAATTACAAAAAGAAATTAATTTATTAGTGTGAGTGAGTGTGTGTGTATTAGTATTAACACCTCAAAACCACTTCAAATCACTCCATTCTCCCATCAAAACCCACGACCACACTTTGCTTCACCGTATGTCGATCCATTCACCATCCAAAACTATGGTCATGAGCATCCAAGGATAAGGCCAAGCTCATTCAAAGCTTAGGAGCTCGATTCCATAGAGTTTAAAGCAATCGTAGCGAAGCTATAGCCGATTCAAAACTAGTTTAAGTCGAAATGAAATTGATAAAATCTATTTACAATATGATATATTGGATGATATATATGTTTTGTTATGCTTTGTTGTGATGATTGTTTATCAACTTTGGATGTTTTATATGTGTTTGATTGTATTAACAAGTCATGTTAATACACGTCGAGAATCACAAAGGAAATCATTTTCCTTTAATAAATGAAATGGTGTGTATGAGATTGTTAAACCTCTTGAAAATGGTTTAAAATGGTTTATAAATGTTTTATAAACTCTAAATCCAGTTTGGTAAAGTTTGGCAAGTTATGAAAATCGAGTCAAAAATAGGTGTGTAGCGTAACGATAGTTCGCGATTTCGTCCCATAGAAAGTTAAATTCACCGATGGATTCAGAGTCAGGATTCCTTGTAATAGGAATTTTACAGATCCTTGTAATCATCATTTTCAAATGAAGAAAGAAAATCGAGATTTCATTAAGTGGATTTTGAAATATAGGCAAAACAAGTTTCCAAAATAATCGTGGTTTGGCGTTTCAAAAACAAAAGCAAAAATTCTACATAAATGATATTTTTAATTCTTTAAAAATATGAAATAAATTCTATAAATCTGTTAAAAGTTTTAAAGCAGATTTGAGCTATAAAAATAGATTTCTAAATAATCGAAAAGTTGTTTTGACCAAATAAGCTTTGAAAACACTGTTTGTAGCACTTTTTAAAAACTTTTGCAAACAATGGTTCTAACTTAATTATTCTTTCACGAGTCTTTTATGGAACTTTTCAAATAAATTGTTAAGTAATTTCAAAACGACTAAGAGGTTTAAAAATGAGTATGTGGAAATGACTAGTACATTCATTCCATTTGTGAGTGTCATAGAAAATCCGATTGAGAAATGGAACAGATCGAAGGGAAAGCCCAGATGCTCTAAAATAATTAAAATTAAATTAAATATGTTAAAATATTTAGAGTCAAACAAATAACATGACCACCTTATTGGTAAAGGTAGTCTTTTGGCTTGGGTGTGGGGCCCTCCCTAGCTATCCAGACTGGCACGGCGGAGGGGATAGTAAATTTGATTTACTCGAATTAAAATTTCCCAAAGTATAAAAGATATAATTTTCATATTCACATAACTTGGATTGTATATAAATAATTTTCTTACACTTGATATTAAATTCCAACGAGGGAACCCATACTATCCATATGAATTCAAAAGGCGATCTCACCGTTATTCGACGGATAGTAAAGTTTGAATATAGAAATTGATACTGAGTAGAAAGTATAATTTCTACGATCCTATTTACTCAATAATGTTTTATAAATGATTTATGAAAATGATTTTGTAATTCCAAAGTTAAAGAGAGGTTTATTGATTATGTATATATCGAAAAGAATGTCTTAAAGATACATATCTCTAGAAGATATTTTGGTAATCAATCAAATAATAATTCCCTATTCACTTAACATTTTTTTTTATCAATGATTGGTTCAAAGGAACCAGGGTTGAATTTAGGAGATTCCTATCCAAATACCACTTTGAACCAATTTACATATTCAAAAATAAAAGACATATGATGATATGATTTGGAAGATGAAATGTAGGGCTGCTTGTCATGATCCTCGGGGGAATTTTCCCATATCACTTATTAGTGAGAGTATTTTTCTTTTTGAGATCTTTGATGCGAGGATTTATCGCAACTAATCCTAGGGATAATTCCCGATAGGATGTTATAGGAGAGTACCTCCGGTTTACCCTATTCCTAGATAATTTGTATGGATGAATGTTTGACATTGCATTTCTAAAACGTATGTACATTGATTTTTACAAACATACATCTGTTTGGTGCCGGAGAAAACAACTTCTCTTTGTTTAACACCCTTCATTGAGACATATGATCTCATAGGTAGTACATTTGTGAAAATCAATAGTGTGTATGGATTGGCAATGTGGAATTCAAGTGGAATATATTTGGTGAAAGATAATCGTTACCTCCGGCCTCGTCATCCAGTAATCGCTAAAATAGTATACACTGTAAGGCTATGTGGTTCGGATATGGTATGATCATCACCTTTCTAGATAACCCTCTATATTTTAGGTATATGGTGTATGGTATAAGACGTCTCAGATAGGTCGGTAACGACCAAGGTGAGGACATATTCGGTTTTTATCCAGGCTATATCTGAGTGCTAAAAACGGACATACTGGTCTTGCTAGATGCAGAGGGTTGTTTGTGTATCCTTGGTACATCCCTCTAGAGATGTACTGTACTGAAGGTAGTCTCATACCATGCCATTGTATGGAATCCATTCCACAACAAGTGCTTTGGACTTGTTTGTAACGCCTAACATATTTGGAATTTAATAATGGTAACAATTTCGGCTAAGATTAATAAGTTTAATTGCAAAATGATTTCAAAATAATGTCATTAAAAATAATATCCTATATTTTCGTAGCAAATGTTTTGGTTATCATTAGGTAAAATCCCGTTCCATGGTTATATGCAACTTGGTCTTATGAGATACCTTTGTTTTCAAAATGCATATTTTGAGTTTCTCACACTAATCACATGACTGACCCAGGGTTTATTTTTCTTTTCCCTTAAAGTCTGGATGCCCTAATTTTTCGGACAGCCAAGTAGTTCAGGTTTGACTTGGAGTAATTGGATGGAAGTTGGAGCCAAGGATTTCCTGTAGATAATTACCCATTCCCATTCCCACTACATTTGTGTTTCGTTTTTTCAGCATTTGTGAGGACATGCATTTGTAACTGTCCGGGTTCAGCTTAAGGAAGATTTTGATAAACGTTGTTTGCGCCAAAATTGGTCACAAACCCCAGATACCGTGAAAGCACCAGTGTATGAATACAAATCAACAATATTCAAACACAAATAACAGATCTCAACAAATAATAAGCAGCAAATCCAAAATAACGAACAGTGACACAAGTTTTATAGTGTTTCGGCTATCTTCGACCTACGTCCACTCCAAAGTTTTATCCTTTTTATTAATTATCCTTGCTGGTTACAAGTGATTACAGCCGTTACAAAGTCCAAATCCGAAATCAATGGTAGAAATGATGATACGGAATGATTCTGGCAGCGTCCGGGCATGCTTGTTCTCTCTCAATTCTCCGAACCCTTTTCTGAATGACCAGGGGCTCTATTTATTGGTGTAGGAGGCTGATATTTCTCCTAAAAATCCGGTAGACCGCTTCTAGCACGTGAGGGGGCTCATACGGCCGAATTCTGGAGATCCGGGCCCACACCGGGATCGATTCGAACTCCATTCGAATCGATAAAGAAATCATCCAATTGAGCTGAAATTTGGTGAGAACATTCTTCAACATGTATGTAAGCTCCTGTAAAATTTCATTGCATTTGGATCAACGGTTTGGAAGATATGATCGATTCGAGATCAAAGCTCCGTATGTTCTGCCTGGTTCGAATCCATGCTTCGAATCCATCCAAAGCACGTGCGCATCGATGACGTGTTACGAATTCTCCAGGTCGATCCACCTTTGTCGCCGCGTTGAACGTTTCTTCCCTGGTTCGTATCGACCGCTTCGAAATTGTTGCTAAGTCCTTCGAACCCATGAAGTTGACTCCCTGCGTATCCTTCTCGAACGCTCTCTTCGCATCGATAGGTATGAATCCAGAATCCTATCGATTTGAACCACCATCGATACGAACCAACCTGTGTACACCTTATGGATATGAAGGAGATCCATGCCGTCATTGAGTCGAAGTCCACTTGTCCTTCTCATCTGATCGATACGAAGACCATCGTGCCATGTGCAAGCCGATCGATACGAAAGGTATCGACTCGAAGCCATCACTTCCTGATCGATATGAGGTGTATCGATTCGAACCATCCTTGCGCCGTGCCTTCGATCGATGCGAACCTGATGGGTTCGAATCCGATGGATTCAAAACGAGCACTACCTTGACCCCTTGATGGATTCGAACAGCATGACTTTCCTACCTTGCATCGATCATAACTCCTTCACATGAACTCCGATTAACCTGAAATTTGAAACATAGCCTTTCCTAATCCTTATCATCATCCCCAATCAATTTCGCCCCGATCAGAGTTCAACCAAATTTTGACGACATCGATCGCCGCCTTGCTTTCAATCGATCTCCAATCCCAATATCCATCATCCCTTGCCAATTTGTTGATATTCCAGTTTTGACCAAAAAATGGGATAACACTTTGCCCCCCAAAACATGCCTTTTGATAAGAAGGTGTGTTTTGAATAACTCCGATTCCAATATCCAAAGTCCATAGCCATATTGCCAGAATATGTCATCCTTGACTGCTTCGAGTCGATGCCCAATTCCAAATCCCATAACCAAAGCCTTAGCCAATTCCATATCCATTCGAACTCGACAGCCGAGTCCTGATCCATCCTTATCCAATAGCCAATAACCAGATCCAGGACCTCTCCGGGTCGATATCCGAATCCATAACCTCTCCGGGTTCTTGCCAAGCGCAATCCACACCTGACGACCGTGGTCCAGTGTCCCTGGACGTTGAGCGATGCCGTGCCTTAATTCCTAAGCCGAATCCTGGTCTCTCCGGACCCTTGTTGAGCATAGTCCATACTCAACGACCTGATACGATAATCGATAATATGGGGCCTAAGTCCTAGGCCGAATCCTGGTAACTCCGGACCCTTGCCGAGCATGGTCCATACTCGACGACTTGAATGAGTCAATTTACCACGTTCGGGCAAAGTGACTCACCCCTTGCCAGGCATAATCCATACCCGACGACCATTTATCAAAAACCAGATGAAAATCCAATCAAAATCCAACCCAAAATCCAAATCCAAACCAGAAAACCGAAAATCCAAAGCAGCATTCGAAATCAAAAACAACCATCCAAAGAAAAACCCAAATCAAAAAGCAAGCAAAACCAGGAGTTCGATCCGAACTCCAATACCAGATCCAAAAAGGAAAGCAGTGTCCAATCAAAAAGCAAAAGATAAATTTCACAAACCACAGCATCGCAGTTTATCATCATTCAAAGCATGCCTAGGGGCTATCTCCGTCCCCATTTATGTGTAAATGACTTGGTTGCTTGCCAGTAGTTCGCTACTTATTTCACATTATCCTGATCAGCGGATGATCAATCGATCATCATCCCTGGGCCTCACATCATCACGGTGTGAGGTAGTCGGTAGTTGCTCCTGCTCTGCCATTGCATTCCAAGTTCCGACATATTGCTGTAACTGTCCATTCCTTACATGCTCCTCGATTATATCCTTTAAGTGCCTGCAGATGTTGGTATCATGTCCATCTAAATCATGGAAGAGGCAGTGCCTTCCTGATGTCCTTTCCCGTTCTGATGGTTCTCTCCTAGCCGGCCTCCGGTAAGGAAGGCGGTTTCGAGTATCCAGGTATATCCGCTCTAGCGTCTCGTTCAATCCTGTGTATGCAGAAAACTTTGGATCCTTCCATCGTTTCCTAGCGTTTCTAGAATCATCGTCTAACTTCCTTTTCCCCTTGTCTTTATCCAAACCTTTGCTGGATGGTCCTACATCCTGAGTTGCATTAACCCTTTTCACCTTTAAATCCGTACTCGCATCTTCCTGCCGAAGGAACCTTTCCGCCTCGTGAAAGAATTCGTTGAGATCCTATGGGGGATCTCGTATTAGAGATACCTTGAAATCCGAGTCCTCCCTGACTCCTGATACTACTGCCATTAAAACCATCGATGGATCAGGCCGATCCACCGAAGCGACTGCCGCACTGAATCGAGTTAGAAAAGCTCTAAGCGATTCATCCATCCTTTGCTTCACCGATGTCAATGTCATCACATTCTTCGGTCTCCTGACGTGAACCCAAAACTGTCCCAAAAACTTTTCCACCAATTCTCTCCAAGTCCTGATAGATCCTTATCCCAGCTGCCTAAACCACATTGCGGCTAAGTCCGTCAGATACAAAGGGAAGCATCGGGCCATCACTTCCTCCGATGCTCCCATCACCTCCATGTGTCTGGTGTACCTCATCAAGTGATCAGTTGGGTCTGCCTTTCCATCATATACCTCCACGCTAGGTAGCTTAAACTTAGGTGGATTCTGAGCCATCATTATTTCCCGAGCAAACAGACTCCTATTCACTCCTTCCAAGTCCCCGTTGGTCAAACCACCTGGCACAGTTCTTCTGATGATTTCTACTAATCCGGTATTGTCTGTTGGGGGTTGCCCCCCATGCCCCCGAGGGAACTCTGGTACATATTCCTCGTGTGGTTCACTAGCAGCAACGTTAGCTCTAGCATGTTAAACTCCTTCCAGAGGTCCTCCTGTGTTGGATCCTGTGGGCCTGCCCCCAAGCCCCTGTTGATTGCCTTCTGGCTCCGTATCTCATCCTCCATTGGGTTCCACGACCCTAGTCCCCTGTCCTGCATCCACAGCAGCTGTAGTTGTTCCTAAGTTCTGCATCCCTGTAGCTCTCATTTGCTCGAAGAAAGTCTGTATCATTTCCTGTTGGCTCTTCAACAATCTCTCCTGCAAAGAATTCGTCATAGCTTCCATTTCATCCCAAGTTATGTAGATTGAAGCCTGTCCTTCCCCAGCTCCGGAGGATGCTTGTTGACTTCCTTCCTGTTGGCTTCGCTCAGCCCTTTGCCTTCTACTGTTTTGCCTAGTCATTGTCTTCAAATCGAAACTCCTCAAACTTCTTCAAATCCAAATTTCAAATCCGATGTAGCGGGTGCTAGTCCTTCTCAGTGAAAGCACCAAAGTGTTTGCGCCAAAATTGGTCACAAACACCAGATACCGTGAAAGCGCCAGTGTATGAATACAAATCAACAATATTCAAACACAAATAACAAATCTCAGCAAATAATAAGCAGCAAATCCAAAATAACGAACAGTGACACAAGTTTTATAGTGGTTCGGCTATCTCCGGCCTACGTCCACTCCAAAGTTTTATCCTTTTTATTAATTATCCATGCTGGTTACAAGTGATTACAGCCGTTACAAAGTCCAAATTCGAAATCAATGGTAGAAATGATGATACAGAATGATTCTGGCAGCGTCCGGGCGTGCTTGTTCTCTCTCAATTCTCCGACCCCTTTTCTGAATGACCAGGGGCTCTATTTATAGGTGTAGGAGGCTGATATTTCTCCTAAAAATCCGGTAGACCGCTTCTAGCACGTGAGGGGGCTCATACGGCCGAATTCTGGAGATTCGGGCCCACATCGAGATCGATTCGAACTCCATTCAAATCGATAAAGAAATCATCCAATTGAGCTAAAATTTGGTGAGAACATTATTCAACATGTATGTAAGCTCCTGTAAAAATTTCATTGCATTTGGATCAACGGTTTGAAAGATATGATTGATTCGAGATCAAAGCTCCGTATGTTCGGCCTGGTTCGAATCCATGCTTCGAATCCATGTTTCGAATCCATCCAAAGCGTGTGCGCATCGATGATGTGTTACGAATTCTCTAGGTCGATCCACCTTTGTCGCCGCGTTGAACGTTTCTTCCCTGGTTCGTATCGATCGCTTCGAAATTGTTGCTAAGTCCTTCGAACCCATGAAGTCGACTCCCTGCGTATCCTTCTCGAATGCTCTCTTCGCATCGATAGGTATGAATCCAGAATTCTATCAATTCGAACCACCATCGATACAAACCAACCTGTGTACACCTTATGGATATGAAGGAGATCCATGCCGTCATTGAGTCGAAGTCCACCTGTTCTTCTCATCTGATCGATACGAAGACCATCGTGCCATGTGCAAGCCGATCGATACGAAAGGTATCGACTCGAAGCCATCACTTCCTGATCGATACGAGGTGTATCGATTCGAACCATCCTTGCGCCGTGCCTTCGATCGATGCGAACCTGATGGGTTCGAATCCGATGGATTCGAAACGAGCACCACCTTGACCCCTTGATGGATTCAGACAGCATGACTTTCCTACCTTGCATCGATCATAACTCCTTCACATGAACTCCGATTAACCTGAAATTTGAAACATAGCCTTTCCTAATCCTTATCATCATCTCCAATCAATTTCATCCCGATCAGAGTTCAACCAAATTTTGACGACATCGATCGCCGTCTTGCTTTCAATCGATCTCCAATCCCAATATCCATCATCCCTTGCCAATTTGTTGATATTCCAGTTTTGACCAAAAAAAGGGGTAACACTTTGCCCCCCAAAACATGCCTTTTGATAAGAAGGTGTGTTTTGAATAGATCCGATTCCAATATCCAAAGTCCATAGCCATATTGCCAGAATATGTCATCCTTGACTGCTTCGAGTCGATGCCCAATTCCAAATCCCATAACCAAAGCCTTAGCCAATTCCATATCCATTCGAACTCGACAGCCGAGTCCTGATCCATCCTTATCCAATAGCCAATAACCAGATCCAGGACCTCTCCGGGTCGATATCCGAATCCATAACCTCTCCGAATCCATAACATAATCTCTTACCAATTGTTATGCCATTCATGTAGGATTATGTTATGTCTATTTTTCTTTCTTACCTTTAAAGAACCGGCTTTTCGACACTTGGATTTGCAGAATGTGAATACCAAGGATGTATTAATTTCGATTTCTGAAGTCGAAGAAACAGGTCTTTACTTTTGATATCAGAGCTTAGGTTGAGAAAACACCTAGGCTTTAGTAAAGGGTAAAGTCTCATTTGAGATAGGGCTAGTAATGTCATAAGATGACTAATCAGTAGAGATAGGGATAGTAACACCCTAGAATGAGTTTGAGAGTATTATACATGATCATGTATTTCTTAATGATATATACAAACGATTTTGGTTTGAAAATTGGCAAATGAAATAATTTTATCTAGGATTATATTTTGAATATAAAAATATTTTTAAAATAATATAGTTATTTGATTAAGGAATGATAATACTCAGTTATTATCATTGACTGATTAGTTATTTAATTTAAAAGTTCAAATACGAGTGAATTTAGTTTCACAGTTTGACTATAGGGTATTCAATAAACAATAATATTGGTTTAAGATTAAATAAATCTTATGAATATGTTTTATATAAGTGATTTTATAAACTGGATATATAAAACGTTCTTTATAAAGGAATTTTTGAAAATTTAAATTTTGGTACTTTTGGAAGGAATTTCAAATGATTTTTGGAAAAGGAATAATAATAGTATTATTTCTAAAATGGGATTTTGAAAATGAAAAATAATCTTATGAATAATTGATTCGAGTGGCTCGAAAGAAACTAAAAATGGGCATGATATATGTTCGGATGATAAACGCTTCTCTTTAGTATTCTCTACTTGTTAAGGAAATATGTGATACTATTAGCAGTACCCAGTTCCTTGGTATCATTTTTGGGTTACATGATCTATATAATTTTCTAGTGTTAAAAAGGATAATGTGAATCATTAATTGATAAATTAATTAATGGTTATCAGTTTTTATCAAAGTGTATTATATTAATTGATAAGCATGGGTATGCTGTGATCTTCAAAAGAAATGTTAAATTTATTAGTGAATGGTTTTGGGTTTGTAGTAAATGATGTTTTAGCAACATTTTTTAAACCCTTGAATGAAACTTTGGTAGAAATCTTACGGGTATATTTATATCTTTAATAATGGGATTTAAAGATAATAACAAGTTTTGGAATCTTTTATATAAAGATAGAAAATGTTATATGTTTAATGTATAAAGGGGTTTACTATAACAATGTTTTGGTAATAATGGGTTCAACCTTTTTGATTACATTTTAAAGTAAGTAAAACTTGTTATGTAAATTGTGAATATACTTAAAACATTTGCATTAGTATATGAATACTCTTAAGTATTGAAACTGGTATAATTGGATAATTAATAAAAAGAGTGTTAATTAATAAAATAAATCTTAATTAACGAAATAAGTTTATTAAATACAAAGTTGTTTGCATTCAATATTAGTTAGAAGAAGCAAATTATAATATAAGAGGTAAATAATAATAAAAGGTAAGTTATCTTTAACTTGAATAGTTTCTTATGAAGAGAAAGAAATATTAGCAAATAGTTAAATATAAAGAAGCGTCTTTATAGAAATGTTTAAATAAAGAATGAAAGTTCTATGAAATGTTTTCATTAAATTTTGTGAAAAATTATTTAATTCATATGAAGTATATGGATTATTTCATCACACAATTTGATCTAAGATTAGAGCTTTGAGGTGTTTATACCAATCCGAAAAAAGATTGATCACTCGATCCATATGGAAAACACTGATAAGGGTTTATGGTTGGATACTTATGTTCTCTATCATAGTTGAGAGCTATGCAAGGAAAACTAAAACTCTGATCGGAAGGTCCAATCGGAGTTCGCACTAGAGGATCGGGGGATCAATATTAGTTCAGAAGCAAAATTATGGATTCGAATAAAAATCAAATCAGATGATATGGATGGTTAATGTATATCATATAGAACTGAGTCTATAAAATAATGTTTGGGTAAGAATTACCGATTTATTGTTTTGGTGTAATTTTAGGTACAAAATTCTTTTAAGGGGGAGTATGTAACGACCTGTAATTCGATCACTTTAATTAAAGAGGATTAAATTATTTTAAATATTCAAATATGGATTATTTTGCATAAATAATCAAGTTTACGTGATAATTAATAATAATGAACTTATTTTGGAAGATGTTCCAAAAAATTGTTCAATTGGAAAGATATACCGATAAAATGGTCAAACAGCTGTATAATCATAAAACGTCGTGCACGGAGCTGGATACATACACTTATTTTTATAATTGAACAAGAATATAAAATAAAGTCAATTATTTTATTTTTGAAAATTAAATGTATTTATGACATCATCCATGATGCCCTTGTATTTAAATATTGATGCATGAATTTAAATTGAAATTTAATGATTTAATTATTATTATGATTATTTAAATAATTGTTTTTAAATAATAATAATTAATTTTAAATAATTATAAAGTGATAATAAATCATTTGTAATAATTTTTATGAGGATATATACTCGATTTGAAAATGTAAGATAATTTGTATCACTTTATTAATATAATAACAATTTTTGTAAATAATTGTTAATATTAATTTATATGGTTTTATAAATTAAATTTGATCATTTTAAATTAGTTAAAAACGAAAATAAATTAGTTTTAATTTTTTTTTACAATTATATGTGAATTAATTTATAGATAAAAATATGATTGAGAATCGGTTTCCCGATTTACAAAGGTTTAACGGATGGAAGTTGTTCAAGGTTGTTGCAACCTAGTTTAAATGTCATGTGCATATATATAACATATATATGCACATCCTAACATACACACGGACATACACACACATACGCCTACAAATATACAAATACACTTAAAACATATGCATGTATGTATGTATGTATGTATGTATGTGTGTGTGTGTGTGTTTCAAAATATTAAAAACTTTAGACTTAAGCAACCTAAAAGCAACCATCAACTCATCTTACACACTAAGTGCACACATATGGGCTAGCACATGGAAGAAAGGACATGAAGGGGATGACTGTGTAAAATGAAGTGATGGGGGTGTAGGTTGAGGGTAAAAAGGTAATTAGGTGTTTAGATATATTCTCTAAGTTTTTCCTATAAATACCCACCCCTTTCTTCATAATTCCTAACACTTATTTTTCATCATCTTCCTCCTTCAAGCTAATTTAATGGCTTCCTATGTTAGAAAAATTATGGAAAAAAGTTACAAAAAATATATATTATTAGCACGCGCGTATGTGTGTGTGTGTGTATAGTATAAAAACCTCAAAACCACTTCAAATCACTCCATTCTCCATCAAAACCCATGGCCACACTTTCCTTCACTATAGGCCGAGCCATCCACCACGTAAACCCACAGCCATGAGCGCCCAAGGCCAAGGCCGAGCTCATTCAAAGCTTAGGAGATCGATTCCATAGAGTTTAAAGCAATCGTAGCAAAGCTATAGCCGATTCAAAACTAGTTCAAGTCAAAATGAGGGTAAGAAACTCTATTTATAAATATATCTGATGATATATATGATTTTTTATCCTTTTTGCGATGATTGTTTATCAAGTTTGGATGTTTATTATATGTTGTTTGATTGTATTAAGAAGTTACGTTTAATACGCGTCGAAAATCACAAAGGAAATCACTTTTCTTTAGTAAATGAAAGGTGCATGTGAGATTGTTAAACCTCTTGAAAATGGTTTATAAATGTTTTATAAACGTTAAATTCTGATTTGGTAATTACAAGTTATAAAAATTGAGTCAAAAATAGGCGCGTCGTATAACGGTAGTTCACGATTTCATGCCATAAAAAGTTAAATTCATTTAAACGATGGATTCAGAGTTGGAATTCCTTGTAATAAGAATAGTCCAAATCCTTGTAATTATATTTTTCAAATAAAAAAAGAAATAGAGATTTATTTTAGTATATTTTGAAATATGAGCAAAAAAAGTTTTCAAAATAATTGCGGTTTGGCAGTTCGGAAACCAAAGCGACAAATTCTTCATAAATGATATTTTTAATTCTTTAGAAATATGAAATAAATTCTATTAATCTTTTAAAATTTTAAAAAAATATTTGAGTTACAAAAATGTATTTCTAATTAATTGAAAAGTTATATTGACTAAATAAGCTTTAAAAATACTATTTGGAGCAGTATTCATGGCACTTTTCGCAGCATTTTTTAATAACTTTTGCAAACAATGGTTTCAACTTAATTATTCTTTCCCGAATCTTCTATGAACCTTTTCAAATAAATATTCAAGTAATTTAAAGATGATTAAAAGGTTTAAAATGAGTATGCGAAAACGACTAGTACATTTACTCCATTTGTGAATATCATAGACAATCCGACCGAGGAATGGAAAAGATCAAAAGGAATGCCCATATGCTATAAAATAATTAAAAGTAAATTAAATATGCTTAAAAATTTAGAGTCAATCTAATAACTTGACCATCTTATTGGTGACAGAGAGATAGTCCATAGGCTTGGAATTGGGAAACCAGTTTCCTGCCCTCCCCAGCTATCCAGACTGGCCCGGCAGAGGGGATAGTAAATTTGATTTACTCAGATCAAAAAAATTCAAAGTATAAAAGATACGATTTTCCAAATTTAAACAACTTGAATTGCATAGAAATAATCTTTATATACTTGGTATTAAATTTCAAAGAGGAAACCCGTACTATCCGTGTGAATTTAAAAGCGTTCTCACCGTTATTCGACAGATAGTAAAGGTTGAATACAGAAATTGATATTGAGTAGAATTTGTAGAATATGCTAGTATATGATTTTTGTTTGATGATAATAAACATATGTGTATATATATATATTCATTTAAATACATTTTTTATTGTATTATTTTGTTCTTCACATAATTAAATAAATATTTGTTGAATAAAATAAATAACTCAGAATTCATATTTAAACAAATATTTTATTCAACCGAATATTTTATTACAAATTCAAATAGTACAAGTTTACGCTCTAACTGTACATTTACACATTGTAAATTACATTACAACTAAGATTGCATCACAAATTTCAATTTACAATTTTGACCTCACTTCATATTCACTCAACACTCGTACTTGATCTTCAACTCAATTCCAGTCTGTATCCTGCATCTAAATTATCTGCAAAATAATCACTGATGCAGTAAAATTGAAAAAGAAATATTTATTATTTGCCTCAATTATTTAGGTTGTTCGTCATCATTTCTTTTAATTCATCTTACATGAACAACTTGTGACATGCACAGTGTATCACTGTACATGCCACAAGGCCGTACAACCGATGTACACTTGCCTGTTAAAATCGCAAGGATAAGTGAGCACAAGGTCAAACCCAAGGCAGGCTGGATTCAACACAAGTGAAATGCAATGATACCAGTCTTTCAACCAGACACATAAAAATACACATATGTATACATATATGCACATATATATGTATACACATATATGAGTTCAAAGAATACAAAAGCACCAACATGAATAACCAGTAGCTCAAAGGCAAGTGTAGACTGCATGAACACAATGTAATGCAACTGGACATGTACTCAAAGCACATAACACCAGTGAAAACACACACAAGACATAACCAAGGAACCGATCACTTAACTCGAAGCAAGGCTAACAAGACATAGGCAACAATATGATAGTGAACAGCTAGCCAAAAGGATAACACATACGATATGTCAAAGAGGTCATATGTAAAAAGGATGATGCAGGAACAGTTTTATACTTATGCAGCAGAGCTAGAGTCTCACCAAAACAACATGTTCAGATCAATGCAACTGGAACAAGATGCAATACAACATCAAATGGCATAAGTACATGGAAGTACTAGAGTCATGACTCAGACCAACTGCAATGCAACATACTCCAAATTCAACTCAATACAAATGCACAAGGACATGTTCATATGAAGACCATACTCCAACATATGGAACCTGAGTCAACAATGAAATGGTCAAGTGCACTCAAGTAAACAGAGCAAGTAATGCAACCAGACACATAACAGTTACAACAAGTGATCAATGACTTGATTGCAACTAGGAATGACCGCAACATGTACATGAGTGGAAAGCAGCAGAACCAGATAAGTAAAACATGAACCAAAGACCAAAATTAAACAAGAGATCAAGTTTCAAATGCATTCGGGTATATACAAGACTCAGCTACAAATGGATCATCCAATTACAATACAGTTCAAGTCTTGACCACAATAAGCTTCAACATGTACAAACAAAAGGCTTCAGACAAGTCAACTTCATCAAGTTGTAATGACCAACCAATTTACAATAGAATTCATATGTACAAGTTTGTCATTATCCATAAGATCAAGTTAAATGCAAATGAAGCCTCAATCAACACACTACAATAAGATTTTAAATACAAGGAACCATACATAGTACATAAACACATGTATACATATATGCATATATATGTATACACATGCATATATATATATATATATATATATATATATATATATATATATATCAATGAAGCAGACAAAATCACCCAGTGCAGACCAATGAACACAACATATCAACATGAACCAGAGTTCACATATATCAGTTCAGGTATGAAGGGATGAACATGAAAACAAGATCAATACGAAGTGCAGACACAACACAATATCAAGCCCACCAGACTCAAGAGGAATCATACAGCAAGCCTAGACCAACATGAACACAATAATAAGTTCACATCAAACCAAGTGGATAAACAAAATAATTATACACATACATACATACATATATGTATATACATGTTTGTATGTGCACAGTTACTGTCACGACCCAGTTTTCCATGCCCTTTGAATCGACAATAAACCACACATGTCCAACTCAAATTGCACGAAAATGCGGAACATGAAGGGTAATAAAGAAAAATAGACAGAACAGAATCTTACCCAAATGGAATAACAAATATTATTTCAATAATAATCTTTGTTAGCGGAAAATTTTAAAATACAATACCAGAGTCTAACCTAGATTCTGCTTGGACAGTTATAAAACCTACCCTCACAAATGCCGACAAACATCAAACAAAATACACTAAGTACAGCGGATAATAGAATATGTCCATACGTCGATGAATATCTCCAGCTCTCCTCTGGAAACTCCAACCATCTTCGACTAAACCTGAAACTACTCGAATCTGACCCGAGTATTGAAAATACCCAGATCAGGCTTGATAAACCAGCGTGAGAAAAACTCAATAATAGACGACAGTGTCATATATCAACCTTTGAATAAAAATCCTTTGAAAATAAAGAGTATCTCATAAGACCACGCCCACACATAAACACGGATGGGTTTTTACCTCATGATAACTAAAACACTTTTATATCAAAACCTTTGATATTATTTCTAATGACATCTCTTTGAAAAAATTTGCAAATAAACTTATTAATCTTATCCGAAATGGTTACCCATATAGCATTTCGAGGCTATTCATTATGCCAATACAAACAAAACCGTAGGTTCTTGTTGGAGAATGGATTTTCATACAAATGACTAGGTGAAGGGTCTACCTTTGGAAATGGGTACACCTTTAGATGGATGCCCCGAGGCACAGAACTTTTTCCCTCTACCAACACAAAACCGACCTACCTTTGTAACTAGATAGTACCGAATATGTCATCCCCCGGTCGTTACCGACCTTTAACCGAGCACTCGTTTTCCATACACCACATTAATTTACATCCCGAACATCATAACGGGAAGAAATATATCTAGAAGGGGATGATCATACCCTAATTGGGAATGACCCACTTGACTTTGCTGCATCTAATCCTATTTCGGTCATTTTCAGTTTCATGAGGCTTGAGGCTACAATTACCTTTTCACAAAGAACACATCACATCTTTGAATGCCACATTACCATTTCTGTTAACTATTAATTGCCTTCCACAAAAATACAACCCTTGAGCTCGTACATCTCAAGGAGGGTGTTAAGCTAAGAGAAGTTGCCTTCTCCGCCACCATTGATGTACGTTTGTAAAAGCCAATGTACGTAATCTTTAAGAATGCAATGTCAGAAAAACGTCCATACAAGTTGTCCAGGAATAGGAAAAATCGAAGGCACTCTCCTACTACCACTAGTAGCGAGTAGTCCTTGCAATCCGAAAAATCTCCATAACGAGGAGACCACTGCTATATATAACTCGGGAGCTACCCAGAGCAAGTCAACAAACTGTCCTCACGCTATAAAGATCCACGGTCTTCAATAATCATCATCTTCAACATGTCTTCACGTTCGAACGTATACATTGGTTCGAAGTGGTTTTCGGATGGGATTTACCCAAATCCGACCCCAGTTCCTTTGAAATTCAATATCGATAGAAAGTGAATATGAGTATACAGGATTTATTAAGTCTCTTTTCACTTTAATTCTTTTTGGATGATTTCGAAATCTCTTTCTTTTGACTTAGGATAATTTCTAAGAAATTCATTCTTTTCTTTTGGAAAATATCTCAATTTTTCTTACTTAATTCTTGATCCAAATTTCTTTACTTTTTTGTCAGGTCAAAAACAATGTTATTTAAGACATCGTTTACGATAAGCCCTAAATCAATCTTAACAAACATTTTGAAGTAAATAGGATCATAGAAATCATTCATTTTTGGATATTGCTTAACTTTTGGATAATACCAATCTTCTTTTATGTTGGAAAACTTAACAGAATCTTTTTTATTTAAGAGCATCCAGGCTTTCCTTTCGATCTGTTCCACCCCTCGCCTAAGAAAAGAAAACATAAGCCAGATAAGTTCAGGGCACTGGTTGCTCCATCCTAACCTTAGTTAAATACCTTGTTTTATCTTCCTAGATCTCACAGGCGGGACAAATATACTAGTCGTTTCCGCATACTCAGATTTTCAACTTTATTTTGGAATTGCTTATAAATATTCCAAATTATCTTTCAAAAACACTTAACTATCCTTTTTAAAACATTCACAATTTATTCTGGAAAATGCACTACATTTGAACTCATATTCCAAAAGTTATAAAATTCGCAGCAGAAAAGTGCCGTTGAAAGTGCTATATAAGCCTATTTGATTTAAACAACTTTTAAACATTTGATAATTCATATTTTCCAATCCAAATCTCTTTTAAACTATTTAAATAGATTTATCACATTTATTTCATATTTTTCCATAATTAAAACATCCATTTAAACAAATTTTCTGTTATGGTCTCTTAACTGCACTAGCGCGATTTTTTGGAAAATTGATTTGGACTTAATTCAAAATCTACTCAACGAAACTTTGATTTTCTTTCTTCGTTTAGAAGATATGGATATACTAGTCCAAAATTTTCTTATTTTGAAGAATTCCGAGTTATATTTCACTCTACACATTCATTTGAACTTTTCGCGCGAAATCACGAACTACCGTTGCGCGACGCACCTAGTTTTAACTTATTTTTCACATTCAAATTGAATTCTATTACTTATAAAATCATTACAAATCATTTTAAATCAGTATCTTCACTTTTTGAAGTAATAAAAATATATTTTCACTATTACCATATTATAATATTATTTTATTCCTATTATTTCATGTGATATCTCGGAATTTTTGGCAATATCAATTTAATAATCTGTGTTTAAAATTAAATTGATTTGATAATTTTTGTTAATAACATTGGAATTAATTTAATAATCCAATTAAATAAAATATTTGATTGATAGATTTTATCTTTTAAAAGCTAATAAATTATTTTCTATTTATAATATATATAGAAAATGTATATATTGTAAATAGATTAGCTTTGTTTTAAATTTAATAAATAAAGGACATATTTTCTAAATCTAATATTTTTGGTAATTTGGAAATTTGTTTTTATTTAATATAAGCTTTTCAAAAGCTATTTAATAAATAACTACATGGTTTTAAATTGTTAAGATAAAAGTTTAATTTGTTTAAATTGATTTTGACTTAAATTTAAATAAAATTAACAATAAGGTTTGTTTTAGATTTATTTCTAAATATAGTTTGGTAAAATAAGTAATTTATTAATAAAGAAATAATCTATTTTATAATTATTTTAAATTGATAATGGGTTATTTTTAAACAATAATAATAATGTATGACAAATGGATTTAATAAAAATAGTATGTTATTTCAAATTGAATTTTTGAATTTGATTTGGATTTGAATTTAAAGTTTTGAAATTTGAAAAGTATAGATATTTTAAATTGTCATGGATTTTATAATATTTGTATAACTTTTATTTATATAAATAGTTGTTTTATTCCTTATAAATTTATCTATACATACATACATACATATATATATCCTTATATACTAATTACTTAAGCATATTCTTATATTAAAACATTAATTACATATAACTAATTAATTAGGCACAAACTACGTTAATATTTAACTAAATACTAATTAACTTTAAAAAGACATGTGTAACTCGTTAAAGCATATCAAATGACAAATGTTAGTATAAAGGACAAGTGGCATTTGTAATTTAGTTTTTCTTTTGTTTTGATTTTTAAAATAATTTCAGCCTATTTATTTACAAATCCTTTTCCATTCCATTCTTTTTCTTTTCAAAATCTAAAGCCAAGTTCAAATCTGATCAAAAACCAAAAATCCACGTATAATTCCTAAAACCCTTTGACAAAACCAAAATCCAAATCAAAAGATCATTACCCTGTAACCATCTTCAATTCCCTGTAAATTTATACCCTATAAAAGCATTTTCAAACATGCAAGCAAATCTATGCAAGCCTACATCATATTTTCTTCTTCAATATGGAGTTTTTGTACATGCAACTACATTTTCAATCAAAGAGCACTTCTAATTGATAAAGCAACTCAAGTTTTCAGCAAGCAACTCAGTTTCTAAAGCAATGCAAGTTTTTAAAGGCTAATGCATATTCCAGTTTACAAAATCAAAAGCAGCTTTCAAAACCAAAGGCTCTGTTCATCTTGTTTACAGGTGAGTAACAATTTCTTTAAAAAGAAAAGTTTAAGTAGGAATTTGTCTGCATGTTAGTTTCTGGAATATGTTTGTATTGTGTTTATATTCAAATGCATTTATTCTGTATATAGATGGATATATGGATGTGTGTATGCCTGTTACTTTTGTAACTTCTCTGTCTTAGTTTTCAAACTAAGATTTGATCAAAATTCATATTCTCTTGATTTAATTTCTGTTGGGACTTAGTCTATAAACAAAACTTGTTTGTTTCATCCTAAATTATAGTCTAAAAATTTATTTAAGTTAAAATAAATTAGAAATATCTCTGGAAAATCATAACAACAGTGCATGTGTAATAAAATTGAAAACTCAAACATTTTAATTGATAAATTCAGGGATATATTATGAATTCTTAATCCAAAACATGATTTTTAAGATCAAAATCATAATTTTGAATGTTGAATTGAGGGTGCATTTCTGGTTTAACCAGAAAGGGGTTTTGGGAAGTTTTTTGGTGATCTAGTTGCTCTGGAGGTCTGGGATCTTTGGTGATGATGGAGGAGTGATCAGTGTTGAAGGCAAAAATGGTGGGTGGTGTTGAACTTCATCGAGGAGGCAGCAGTGAGGATTTCTTTTCTATAACCCTAGTTTTTGATAGGCTTAGTAAATTGGTCGGCACGACGTTTATGTTTGATCGAGTGTAGTGAGGTTTGGAGAGATGGAAGTATGGCCATTGACGAGTTTGTGGCCAGAGTCACTGCTATTCCGATGGTCGGGGACGAGGCATGTTCCAGGTTTGGAGTTGATTCATGTTTTTCTGTTCCAGGTTTAAGGGGTTTGAACTCGAATTCAATTTCGAGCCGTTAAAGGATGATCTGTTGATCGTGTTTGGATGTGGGGTTGGTCGCCGATGAGGGAAGACCACCGGAGATGGCCGAAGATGATCAAAGTCACCATGCACGTGCATGGTGCACTTTGTTTCTGGATTGATGTTGGTTTTTGAGTAGAGAGGGTCACTCGAGTTTTTACTCGAAGAAAGTAGATGGGTTGCTCGAAATTTTTAGCTTGTGGACTCGAAGCAAAACTGCATTGGCTCGGGTTATGTTTGGTGACAGGTTCCAAACCTGTTTCGATTTTAAAAATTTTAAACTGAAATTTAAATTGTAAAGCAATGATTTAAAACAAAGTTTAAACCTAAGTGTAAATCTGGAATTCAAGTTAATTTTGCATCTCATATTTAAAAGTAAATAAAGTTTAAACTTGAATTGTTAAACTACTTTAAAATGTTTAAGTAGTTTGAATTTTAAAAACGAAATTTTAAAATGTAAGTAGAGTTTTAAAATCAATCTGAATTCAAATTTAAATATGGATTCCAGCTTTGAAATGAAAAAAGTTTTTAAATTTAAAATGATTTAAACAATTTTGAATGTTTAAAGTGTAATTTAAATTGATTTGAATTTAAAAATGAATTTGATTCTAAATTATTTAAAACTTGTTTATTAAATGAGTATTTCTTTAACTTATGAAATGAAAAGGTTTTAGAAATGTGTTTTAAACATTGCTAAAGAAAATTTGTATTCAATTTAAATATTTAAATTTAAAATGAAATTTGAAAGTAAATTTAAAGCAAATTGTTTAAATGCTTTGTTTAAGTAAGAAATGTTTTATCTTAAAGTTAAATAGAATTTAATGATTTTGATTCATTTAATTATTAAGTTAATTGAAATAGATAATTAATTTATTTAAATTAATTAATATCTTGGATTAATTGAGTAAGTAATTAAAGGTTTAAATTAAATAATTAAGATTAATTAATTAAGTAATAAATAATTTGTAATTAAGGATTATTAATTAGAATATTAATTAATAATTAGAGATTAATTAATCAAGTAATTATGAATTAATTAAGTTACAGTTAACACTTAATTAATAAAATAATTAAAGGTTAATTAATTGGTTATTTAAGATTAATTAATTTGAAATTAATAATGATTAATGTGAGTTTAATTACTTTAGAAAAGTAATTAAACAATTTTTAATAGTTAATGATGGTCATTAACTTGAGATTATTTAAATAATTAATTAATGTGATTAATTTTAATAATTAATTAGATTAATTAATTTAAGGATAATCATTTGTGAATTGTTTAAGTTTAATTACTCAATGGAAGTAATTAAGGAATTAATTACTTAATGTAATTAATTGAGTTTAATGTAATTAGTTTAGATTAATTAACTAAGTTTAATTAATTGAAACACTAGATGCTTTGATAAATAATTATTATGTAATTAATGGAGTGTAATTACTTAATGAAGTAATTAATGATAATTACCGGATGTAATTAATGGAAGATGGTTTAGTAATGAAGTAATTTGGATTAAATTACTTTGTATAATTAATCAAGGGATTAATTAAAGAAATTAATTAAGGAGTAATTAATTTGATGAAGTAATTAATGGTAGTTAATTACAGAATGTGATTAATCAAAGGTGATTAATAATTATGGTTTAAATTGAGACTAATTACTTAATGTAAATAATTTAAATAAGATAATTAATTAAATGTAATTAAGGATCATTAATTAATATAATTAGTGATGTAATTAAGGATTGATTAATTAAGACTAATTAATCAATAATAAGTGATTAAAGGTAATTAATTAATTGTAATTAATTAAGGATTAATGTAATTAAGTATAGTTAATTAATTAATGAAGTAATTAAAGGTTAATTACTGTTTTTGGTTAAGAGTAATTAATTTGTGAAATTAACTAAAGGATAATTACTTGAATGTAATTAAAGAATAATTAATCAAGGGTGATTAATTAAGATGGATAATTAGAGGATAATTAATTAATTGATTTGTAATTAATTAATGGTTATGTAAGCAAGATTTATATTGTTGTAAGTAATTGATTTAATTCACTTTTTAATTAATTATAAATGGTGTGATTATAGATCATTGCTTATGTATGGATGATATTAATTTGCCTTGAATGGTTTAAGATCTCAGTTATGAGATAAGTAGTGTTGTGTGATATGGATGCAATGGTTGCATTGTGATGATAATATGGATTATCTTTTGATAATGATAATATGGATTATTTGTTGTGACGATAATGATGATTATCTATTGTGGTATGTGAATTATCTATCTGTGTGTATATAGATAATAGAATTGAATTTTTTTAAACTTTAAAACAACTTGGCCTTAAAAGATACGCTTTGGATTTCGATGAGACCGGGATCGGGTTTCCGTATTTGGATATCCGAAAACCACATCGATCCAAATTAATGATAGGCCGTGAATCTCAAGTAAAGAGTGAAGACTCAAGGTGTAAGGATTATTCGTCGTTAAAACTCTGAGGGTGATTCCAATTCGAGTTTAATGGGGTAGTACTTTCAGATTTGATATGAAGATTCAGAGTGCAAGGGTTATCGTCGTTAACTCTGAGGGTGATTCCAAAATGAGTGTAACGAGATAATGCCTTCGGTATTGTTCGAACCCGGAACGAACTTGTATGTATTGAATGCTTTCTGAACATCGTCAGGTGGACGATGAGCATTCTAAGAGATGTGTTCTTTAAAGGTAATCGTAGCCTCAAGCCTCATTAATCGGGAATGGCTAAAACAGGGGAGGTGCAGCAAGGCTAAGTGGGTCATGCCTAAGTATGACGAGATCTTCCCCTGTCTAGAGGTCTCTTTTATTTCGGCTGTGTGGGTAGTTGGATATGCGCACCAACTGCGAGGTTGTCTTGTTCGGGACTGTCCAGTAAGGGATGGTTCCGGCTTTGTGTTGCAGGGGATTGGGAGTAATCCTCGGTACGTTGATCTAGGCCACGTACTATGACGGACGGTACCCAAGTAGCCCTGCCATTGTATGGAATCCAAAATCCAATAAGTGCCATCGGTTTTGATTGTATTACCCACTTTTGTGGCTAGTAGCTGGAATTTAATAGATGTAACAATTTTGGCTATTTTCTATTTACTTGAAAACCCTAGACCTATTATAATATCACTGGATTTCCTATCAAATGTTTTGGTTAGCGTAAGGTAAAAACTTTTCCATGTTTATGTGTGGGAAGTCTTACGTGGTATCTTTTCTTTCTAAAGGTTTTTTCAAAGTTAAGCAACCTTATCCTGTTACTCACACCAGACCCATGTCTGACCCGGAGTTTATCTTTTGTTTTCTTAAACTCTTGGATGCTCAAATTTTTTCGAGTAGCTAAGGGATTCAGGTTAGCTTTGACAAATTGTGGAGGAGCAATGGAGCAGGAGGCTTCAACGTGTAGATATATAGTGTTCCGCTGTGTTGGGTATCTCTGTGCTTTCTCTGAGTTGTATTGAGTTGTATAACTAGACAGGTGTTTATAACTGTCTAATATGTGATGTATAAGCTGTGTATCTCTAATAGATGTTGTATATGATACTATGTAATATCTTATGTTATTAATATAATTTATTCGTTCCGCTGTTTAGATTCCGGTGTGTTTTCTCTTCTTTCTTCTCTATCTTTCTCTTTTCTGTCCTTTTCTTTCTTATTAATGATGCGTCATTCTGTGGAGATGAATGACGAGTCGTTACAGTGGTATCAGAGCGCTAGGTTGAGTGAATACCTAGACTTTGGAGTGATTTCTTTCTTGAGAGAGCGTATTTGTAATTTTAAATATATTTATATATATATTTATCTATTTCTACCTGTCTATTTGGTTACCTATTCGGGTTTTCCAATATAAGTTATAAAGATAGAAAGGGTAGTGGTGTGTGAAACACAACTACCATTGGTTGGAGTTTGTATGTTTGAGGTTGGAAGTGTGTCTGTCGAGACTGTAGACCTAATACTATCTCGAGTAAGTTTGTGCAGTGTGTAAAAATTTCATTGATCGCTGAAGGAAATCTTTAAAAGGTTCGGAGTCCATCTTTGAAGTGCAGAGTTTGGTGAGTAGGGTTTGGATCTGTCGGTTGAGCAGAAGCGAGTAATGGTATCTTGATACCACAGGAAGTAGTAGCTGCGTGATGAGATGCAGTGATTATGGATGTGTCCGAAGATGTTTCTTTGGAACAACTTTAGGAAGTGTGTCTGCTTCGGTGTTCCGGCTGGGTTCAGCAGGATGTTGTGGTTGGCTTTGAGGTCCAAATTTCTCGAAGAGCTTTGGATTTGGAAGTTTTTGGCATCTGTGTCAGCGATGCAGCTCGAAGTATTCTGGGTGCCGGCAAGGAAGTTTCTGGCCGAGCATTTTTTCTAGAGGTAAAGTTTAGAAGTAGCAGAATGGATCCATTTCTTCGATGGATTGGCTAGGCCAGCGTAAGCTGTTCTGTTTGGTAAAGGGAGAACAGTTTTCTTTGGAAATTGATCTGGGTTGATCGCAAAAGTGACTTGCGATGGTTATGTATTCTCTTGGATTATCTTTTGTTTGAGGCATCTAGAGATTGATTTTTTCTTATCGACTAGGATTCCAGGAGTGGAACCGGTGGTTCAGCTAGTAGAAGGATGATTCCTAGAGTTAGAGGTTGGTGAAGCAACTCAGGTTTCAGAGGAATTTCTGAGTTTTTCCTTTGTGGATCTGATGAACCATATATCTGGGATGTGTTGTCCAGTTTGTGCTCGTGTTCTTCATTAGAATTTTCTTCTACTCCAGATCAGAGTTGTGCAGCGGAAGCAGTTTGGAAGTGCTTTTGTTTTTCCTTTTTCGGATAGGAGGAGTTTGTTGTCTTATGATGCTTGAGGAGTAGAGTGTGTTCTTAGTTGCTGGTTGATCTTGAGAAGATCATTTTGATGGTTCTAGTTTGTTTCTAGATGAATCAGCGTAGGGTTGAGCTGATCAGGAAGGATGTTAGTAGCCCAGGTTCGTCCGAAGATTTTTGTGAATAAGAGATGAAAGAATTTGGATTCTGGAGTCGAGGATTTGATTTTGGATAAGTTTTCTCCGATCAAAGGAGCTATAATGTTTTGGTAAGACTGGAAAGATAGCTCCGAGATGTTTTGGATCTTTTCTGTGTTCTTGTAAGGATAAGTGTTTGGTTTTCAAGATTGAATTGCCAGTTTGGATAACTGGGATTCGATATGTTTCACGTATCTCTGAGGGAGTACGTGTATAATCTATCTCTGGTTGTGGAACCAGCAGTTCAGGAGGTTTGGTTGTTGAGCCAGACTTGTTTGTAGTCTGATATGCTGTCTAGTTTTGTAGATCTAAACGAGTAGGAGCTCTGTAGCTTCGTAGTTTTGATTGTTTGGATTCTGTAGAGCGAGTATCCCGGTATATATATACTTCGGAAACTCAAGATAATTCTATCTAGAATTTTTGTCTGGATAGTTAGATTATTTGATAGGATGAATTGGTTGCTATGGTTGTTAGTGATGAACATATTTTTCTGCATTTTAAACCGTTCGTTTCATATATTTTTATTTTAATAAAGTGGTATTATACGGGTATTTTTTTGTGGTTTTGCAGATTATAGATTCCAAAGTGCAACATTTTGAATACCGTCGAAGAGAAAGTACATATCGTTCATGAAGAAATGCATCTCACGTCACCAACATGTGTACTATTCATGCAAGAAATCAATTGCAAATATTGAAAATACACATTCAAAGTTTGACCTGAAAATCTCTCAAAGCAAGGCCACTTGTTAATCAAATAACAAAGCAAAGACCAATTCAAAGTGAGGTGGCCTTATTTTTCTCCTAATATCAAGCACATGGACCTAAATAATAGGGTTATTTGTGGAGGCTGGAGGAATGCAAATGGAAAAGGATCTCTTACCACATCACTTTTTTTCAAGTTTAGATTTAAATTCAGCACTGTTTTTATTTTCGAATAGAATACGTAGGATTGTTGATTAGATTTAGCAATTTATTTATTCTTGTTCTTAGTTATTTTCTGCACTCTTTTCAGTTAGTTAATAATTATTTCAGTTGTTTGCTCCGTTATCTACTTTTCCGCAATTTCAATTTCTGTTCTGATTTTTTTTACAATTCTATATTTTGGTTGCAATTTCGATTAGTTTCGAAATCGATTCGGAGTATATTATTGTTTTTATTTTATGTTCAAAATTCACCGTCGAATTCGTTTAACACGCCTAAGATTTAATTATGGATTTTAATTGTTTTAAAATACAATTCCCTGTGTTCGACCTGCATACTACACGCCTGTGCGCTTGCAGAATTTATTAAAATTTGTGCTTTTCTAATCAATAGAAAAGTCGCAACAAGTTTTTGGCGCCGTTGCCGGGGAGTTGCTATTTTGAGATTTTCGATTTTTCGTTTTTAAGTCTATTCGTGTTAATTTATTTTATTTTATTGCATTAGTTTCCAAAAAAAAAATCATTTTTTTTTCGTTTTTCGGTTCCTTTCGCCAAAGTAGCGTTTTACTTAAAAAAAAGTCGTTTTTTTTTCGTTTTTCAGTTCCTTTCACCAAAGTTGCGTTTTACTTAAAAAAAAAATCGCATTTTGTTCGTTCGCTGCATTTGCTTTTTCCGTTACATTTTGCATGTGAGTTGCATCTCATTTAGTTGGTTTCTGTTCACATACCCAGCTTACGTTAGTTTAAATTTTGTTTCTCACATTCATGTGTATGCTATCACATATAATCTCATTTTAAGCATTACTAGCTGTCACATATACGTGAACTTCTCCTTTCATTTTTGTGTGTCAACTTACTGCTGCTACACGTTATTTAGTTGCATTGCTATTTTGGTTTCCACGTAACAAAAAAAAATTACTTTTTTTTTCTCGTTTTTCAAAAATCACGTTTCGCATAGCCACACTTTCGGTTTCTAATCATTCAAATTCTCTCACTCCTGCATTTTTCGCGTTGCTTTGGTTTGTGACTCACATTGCTTCATTTTCAAACTCACACATTTTTCAGTGATCACTGCAGTACACATTTTCATGTTTCCTTATTTCATTCATACATAGTTTTTCACTTAACCAAGGTAATCAAAGCATACTTCATTGCATTATTTCATCAAGTTACATTCCATTTTGCTTATTTCAGTCACGTTTCATTTATATATACACAGTTGCAGTTTAATTTTTTCTAAGCTTATCATCTCTTAGATATCTGACAGGTAGCAACAGCATAGCAACCGCAAACTTTGGAGTTTGATCCGCTAGCGCTACTCAGCTGCATTGGACGGGCTATCATACACCTCTGTAAGTAATTTTCAACTCTACAGGTGCCCAACTGAAAACTGATTTAATTTACTTTTGCCTGTTACACCTTGATTTGTTTATGCGCGTTTGGGCAAGGAATAATTTTAACCATTTAGAAAGCCAAAATATTTCATTAAACAAATCAACGGAAATTTCAAATCAAACAAATATGAGCAATCACGGTTCACAACACGGTTCACAACACAGTTCACAACACAGTTCACACCACAATTCACCGAAATTATCACCTAAATCACATGTTGGAAATAATGAATTTCATGAGAACCGACCATTATCCCTTAGAGACCGATGTTATCCAACACGGACTGTTCAACCTTCGGTTATTTCATTTCCACCTGCCGAAGGAAATAATTTTGAGCTAAAACATTCTTTTATCCAAGGGGTACCAAAATTCACTGGGTCTGAAAATGCATATGAATTTCTTAGTGAATTTGAGTTATATGCTTCTACAACTAAAATGCAACAACTTTCTAATGAATCCATCAAGCTAAGGCTTATTCCATTCGCGCTTCTAGAAAGCGTGAAAAGATGGCTTAACTCTCTTCCTAAAAATTCAATTAAAAGTTGGGACAATTTCGTTGCTATATTTTTGAAAAAGTTTTTTCCTTTCCACAATACTCTTAAAATTCGAACTGAAATCAATCAATTCTCTCAGAATGAAGGAGAAACTTTTTCAAAATACTTTGAACGGTTCAATCAACTGTTATATAGTTGCCCACATCATGCAATCCCTAAGCACGTTTTGTGCCAAATCGTTTATGAAGGGCTTAACTATCAAACAAGATCCCAACTTGAATCAATGTGCGGAGGAGAATTCATGGCAAAAACAGACGAGGAAGCTTGGGAATTTTTAGAAGAGTATTCGGAAAAGGATATGCAATGGGAAACAATTCGTGTTCCAATTCGTACTCCAAACAGAGGAGTACATGCCATTGACCCATCACATCTTCCTATAGATGCCCAAATTCCTCAAGAAGAAGAAGGACTACCTCATTACTACACACAAGACCAAATCAATGCTATAGCCCAAAATAGTCCTTATTCATCCACATACAATCCTAACTGGAAGCACCACCCCAATTTTTCATGGTCAAATCCTAACAACGTGGCTAATCCATCACATATGTATCCAATGATACCAAATCCGAATTATCAAGCCCCAACCTCTAATTCTCAACCCGCTCCTCAAACAAAACCTTCGAATCAACCATACAGGCATCCTAATTTCAATCCATCAACCCAACCTTCTCAGCCTTCACAAGAAATTGCTCGATTGGAAAAACAACTCTCTAAACAAAATGAACAAATCACCAACCAAGATGCAAGAATTGAGCAAATCACTAAACAAAATGAACAAATGTTGGTAATGATGAAGGATCTCATGAAAATCAATGAGAAAGGTAAATTGCCTAGTCAAACCGAAGTGAATCCAAAGTATAACTCTCGAGGAGTAAATCTTTGTGAGGACGAAAATGTAAATCCGGTTAATGCTGTCACCACATTAAGGTCCGGAAAGAAGGTAGACAACAACGTCGGCAACCCCGACATCCTTCTTAAATCTTCCCATGTTCCAAATTCTGAAACTCAATCGACAACCACGGTTGTCAATCAAAACGATTCTAATTCTTCATCTAAGGTTGGCAATCCCGACCACTCTTCACCTTCTGATGTTGGCAACCCCAACATTCCAGCTCCCTTATCTTCACCCTCTAATATAACACCTTCTTCTTCGAATGAAAAAACTTCCGAACGAGTCTATAAACCCATTGCTCCATTTCCCCATAGACTCAACAAAAAGAAAAAGCCCGCTAATTTTGACCAAATTCTTGAAATCTTCAAACAAGTTCGAGTCAATATTCCACTTCTTGATACCATCGAGCAAATTCCTCAATATGCCAAATGTCTGAAAGAGCTATGTACTCAAAAACGTGCCACTAACGTTCCTAAGACTGCATTTCTAACTGCAAACACTAGCTCTGTTATTTCAAATCCCTCCCCAATCAAGTATAAGGACCCCGGTTGTCCTACAATCGGTTGTAAAATCGGTAACACTCACATTAGTCATGCCTTACTCGATCTTGGAGCAAGTGTGAATCTTTTGCCTTATACTGTGTACTGTCAACTTGGACTAGGGGAATTAAAACCTACAAACATCACAATTCAACTAGCTGATCGATCTGTCAAAAAACCATTGGGCACAGTTGAAGATGTTTTGATACAAATCGAGCAATTCTATTTCCCAGTCGATTTCATAGTCCTAGAGACTGCACCTGTCTCAAATCCCAATAGTCAGATTCCTTTGATATTAGGTCGTCCATTTTTAGCAACATCAAATGCTATCATAAATTGTAGGAATGGTCAACTCCGACTTTCCTTTGGGCACCTAACCAT
Source organism: Allium cepa (assembly GCA_030765085.1). Taxonomy (NCBI): domain Eukaryota; kingdom Viridiplantae; phylum Streptophyta; class Magnoliopsida; order Asparagales; family Amaryllidaceae; genus Allium; species Allium cepa. Next base: position 536,661,093 of record CM060934.1, on the reverse strand, counting down.
TGAACTAAATATCTTCAATCTTAACAGACAACCAAGGGATTTTGACACAGAAGAAGTTGACATGATCCAAACAATTGTTGAAAATGATTTTAGTGATACTATGGAGTCTCTTAGCATGTTCCTAGATCATTTTAATTCCAACTTCCACGAAGATGAATACATTTATGAATTAAATGATATGCTATGCTCTTTTCATAATTCACTAGAATTCAATCAGTTGATGTCTATTGAAGCCTCAAAAGAAGTACGCCCTAAATTAGACCTCAAACCTCTTCCAAACGATCTTAAGTACGCATACTTAGATTCTTCGGAAAATTTCCCTGTAATCTTGGCATCCGATCTCATTAAGGACCAAGAAGAACAACTTTTGAAAATTTTAAGGAAAAATAAAGAGGCAATAGGATGGGTAATCGCTGACATTAAGGGAATTAGTCCATCAATTATTGAACATCGAATACATTTAGTCGACGAGGCTAAACCCACTCGCGAAGCTCAAAGGCGATTAAACCCTAATATGAGAGAAGTGGTAAAGGAAGAAATTATCAAATGTTTAGACAATAACATTATCTTCCCTATCTCTGACAGTACTTGGGTAAGTCCAGTACAAGTTGTGCCCAAGAAATCTGGAATCACTGTGACCAAAAATGAGAATAACGAACTTGTTCCGACAAAAGTCAAAACAAATTGGCGCGTTTGCATCGACTATCGAACACTCAATGCAGCAACAAGAAAAGATCATTTTCCCCTCCCTTTCATTGATCAAATGCTCGAACGCTTAGCCGGTCATGAATATTATTGTTTTCTTGATGGTTACTCTGGCTATAATCAAATTCCCATTGCGTTAGAGGACCAACACAAAACGACGTTCACATGTCCCTTCGGAACTTTCGCTTATCGTCGCATGCCCTTCGGTCTTTGTAATGCTCCCGCTACCTTTCAGAGATGTATGATGAGTATATTTTCTGATATGGTGGAGGATTTCTTAGAAATATTCATGGACGATTTTTCAATCTATGGGTCATCTTTTGATCAATGCCTCCTTCGTTTAGAACGTGTCTTAAAGCGATGTAAGGAGAAATCTCTTGCTCTTAATTGGGAAAAATGTCATTTTATGGTTAAGCAAGGAATAGTCTTAGGTCATGTTGTCTCTAAAAATGGCCTAGAAGTTGACAAATCTAAAGTTGATCTTATTGTTGGCCTTCCTCCTCCAAGGTCCGTAAAGGAAATTCGCTCATTTCTCGGCCATGCAGGATTTTATAGGAGGTTCATTAAAGATTTTTCAAAAATTTCAAAACCTCTTTTGAATCTTCTGGCTAAAGACGTTAAATTTGAATTTTCCAATGAATGCAAAACATCTTTTGAAACCCTCAAATCGATCTTGACCACTGCACCTATCATCCAACCTCCAAATTGGACTTTACCCTTCGAATTAATGTGTGACGCTTCTGATTATGCCATTGGAGCCATCTTAGGTCAACGAATCGATAAACTTCCTCGAGTCATCTATTATGCTAGCAAAACTCTTAATGAAGCTCAATTGAATTACTCAACCACAGAAAAAGAGTTTTTAGCAGTTATCTTTGCCCTCGATAAGTTTAGATCATATCTCGTAGGTTCTAAGGTCATAGTTTACACCGATCATGCTGCCTTGCGGTATTTACTCACGAAAAAGGATTCCAAACCCCGCTTAATCCATTGGATTCTCCTTCTTCAAGAGTTTGACCTAGAAATAAGAGATAAAAAGGGTTCTGAAAATGTCGTAGCTGATCATCTTTCTTGTATTGTTCCTGAGAACATCGATAACTCTCAAATCAATGATCATTTTCCCGATGAACAAATTCTTTCCATATCTAGTGCACCATGGTACGCGGACATCGTAAATTATCTTGTCACAAATGAAACACCTTCCCATTGGTCAAAACAAGATAAACAAAAATTTCTCTTCAATGTTCGAAACTTTTACTGGGACGATCCTTATCTCTTTAAATATTGCACCGATCAAATCATACGTAGATGTGTCCCCGAACATGAATTTCATAGCATCCTCTCTTTTTCACATAATCAAGAATGTGGAGGACATTTTGGAGCAAAGAAAACTGCTGCCAAGGTGTTACAGTGCGGTTTTTATTGGCCTTCTCTTTTTCGTGATGCCCACGAATTTTGCTCCAAATGCGCTAGATGTCAACAAACAGGTCGTATTTCAAAACGTAACATGATGCCCCTAAACCCAATCCTTGTCATCGAAATTTTTGATGTTTGGGGCATTGATTTCATGGGTCCTTTTCCTAATTCTTTTGGAAATCTCTACATCTTACTCGCAGTAGATTACGTGTCTAAATGGGTTGAGGCCATTCCCACCAGAACGAATGACAATAAAGTTGTTGTCAAATTTTTGAAAGAAAACATATTTTCCCGTTTTGGCACACCTCGAGCCATTATAAGTGATAACGGTTCTCATTTTTGTAATCATGCTTTTGAATCTCTTCTTAAGAAATACTCTATCACTCATAAACTATCTACTCCATATCATCCATAGACTAACGGTCAAGTCGAGATTTCCAATAGACAAATTAAACAAATTCTTGAAAAGACAGTTAACTCCAACAGAAAAGATTGGTCACCTAAATTGATAGACGCCCTTTGGGCATTTCGCACAGCTTATAAAACCAATCTAGAAATGTCACCATACCGATTAGTCTTTGGAAAAGCATGCCATTTACCCGTTGAGCTCGAGCACCGTGCACTTTGGGCAATCAAATACCTTAATTTTGACATAGAAAAAGCCGGATCGCATCGTAAATTACAATTGTCAGAAGTAGAAGAACTAAGAAATGAAGCGTACGAAAATGCAAAGATTTATAAAGAGAAAACCAAATTCTATCATGATAAATCCATACTTCGTAAGACATTCGAAGTAGGTCAGAAAGTTCTCTTATATAATTCCAGACTTCATTTATTTCCGGGAAAATTGAGATCCCGTTGGACAGGTCCATATATTGTGAAAACAGTATACCCTTATGGCGCAGTTGAAATTGAAAATCCTAGGGACAGTTCCATTTCAAAGGTCAATGGACAACGCTTGAAGCCATTTCTAGAGTTTGAACAGCGCGAGGACGATGAGTTCGTGGATCTTCACGAACCTAGCTATTCGGCATGAGCCGCTCACTATCTTGCACATATCAGGTTGTATTTTTTTTAGTTTTTTCTTCTATTTTGTATTTGCATTCTATTTGACAGTTGGGACACTGTCTCATTCCAGTGTGGGGGGGGGGACGCATAACTCATTCTGTTTGTTCATATTTCATAGTATAGCATCATTTTTTTTTAAAATAAAAAAAATCATCTCATTATTTGTTTTCAAATTTCCTTTTAATTTTTTTTTTCATTTCCCAATATTTTTAGGACTTCGATTTATTTTTAATTAGTCAAGACAAAGGTAAGCAGTTGTAGTCAATTGATGAAATTTTTTGTGAATCACTAATTTCAAATGTAAAATATAATGAAAAGTTGAATTACAAGCGATAATAGTGAGGTTAGTATATAGGGGAATTCGTAGGTGATGGTTATGAAATCCTTTCTAAACTGTAGTCTTTGTTTTTTTAAAAAAATGGCAGATTTAAAGTACATGCGTTGACATTTCAAATCATTGAAGTTAAGTGGTGCTAAGTTGATTTGCATAACTCTCTTTAGTTAATTTCAAAAAAAAAAAATAAGAATAATAATAAGATACACCTAGAGTCGATAGGTGTGCACACTTGTGAAAGTGTGTGCACTCGCCACGCTCTGTACTCTTCTCACGTAAGCCCGAAAGGCAGTGCATGGATGGTATATCTGGCCTCAGCATTCTGAGTTAGGTGTATAAATAATTAAATAAATAATCACCTAAGGATTACCGACCTTTTCTGACATAGTCGGCGTCGGTTTGCACAATCCGCCAAGCTCTGTCCCAACTCTCACGTAAGCCCGCGAGGTAGTGCATGGGTGGTATACCTTGGTCCAAAAGTTAGGTGTAAAAAAAAAAGAGACTAAGCTTTGAAACCGAAACACTTCTTGACTTTGTTGATTTGGCTTGTCATACAAATGGAAATGGAAAATGCCATTTTGAAAAAAAAAACTGTGATTAACAGTGAAGAATTTATTTCATGGCTGCACTATGTTATCAACCGAAACAACTGGCCAAACTAGAATCTAATGTATGAAAACTTGAGTTATATTGGAATTTGTGTTTAGTGAGGAGCCAAAAATTTCTAAAAGTTGACTAAAACTGACATACATTACTTTGTTGCAATTATTCTGAAGTAAATCGAGTCTCCATTTGTTTAAAATTTTGCATTCACGTAGTACAGTAGAATCATCACATAATGCATTTGGATTTTGTGGGTAGTATCCGCTGAAAACCCTCACGAGACACCACTCGTCCTACTAGGGACACCTAGAGGTTTAACGGCTTGTTGCATACGCTCAATGCAATCGTGTTTCCTACGAAAAAGGATTTAGTTTTTTTTTATTTTCTTCTTTATTCGAGGACGAATAAAGTTCAAGTGTGGGGGTATTTGATGAACATATTTTTCTGCATTTTAAACCGTTTGTTTCATATATTTTTATTTTATAAAGTGGTATTATACGGGTATTTTTTTGTGGTTTTGCAGATTATAGATTCCAAAGTGCAACATTTTGAATACCGTCGAAGAGAAAGTACATATCGTTCATGAAGAAATGCATCTCACGTCACCAACATGTGTACTATTCATGCAAGAAATCAATTGCAAATATTGAAAATACACATTCAAAGTTTGACCTGAAAATCTCTCAAAGCAAGGCCACTTGTTAATCAAATAACAAAGCAAAGACCAATTCAAAGTGAGGTGGCCTTATTTTTCTCCTAATATCAAGCACATGGACCTAAATAATAGGGTTATTTGTGGAGGCTGAAGTCTTTAAATAGAGAGAGGAATGCAAATGGAAAAGGATCTCTTACCTCATCACTTTTCTTCAAGTTTAGATTTAAATTCAGCACTGTTTTTATTTTCGAACAGAATACGTAGGATTGTTGATTAGATTTAGCAATTTATTTATTCTTGTTCTTAGTTATTTTCTGCACTCTTTTCAGTTAGTTAATAATTATTTCAGTTGTTTGCTCCGTTATCTTCTTTTCCGCAATTTCAATTTCTGTTCTGATTTTTTTTACAATTCTATATTTTGGTTGCAATTTCGATTAATTTCGAAATTGATTCGGAGTATATTATTGTTTTTATTTTCTGTTCAAAATTCACCGTCGAATTCGTTTAACACGCCTAAGATTTAACTATGGATTTTAATTGTTTTAAAATACAATTCCCTGTGTTCGACCTGCATACTACACGCCTGTGCGCTTGCAGAATTTATTAAAATTTGTGCTTTTCTAATCAATAGAAAAGTCGCAACAGTTAGCATATGTTTAATATATACTTGTGATTTAAAAATTAAATCTTAAATAGATTATTAAATTACCTTTGTTTTAAATTTCGGGGACGAAATTCTTTTAAAGGGGAAGGAATGTGATATCCCAGAATTTTTGGCAATATCAATTTAAATCTGTGTTTAAAATTAAATTAATTTGATAATTTTTGTTAATAAGATTGGAATTAATTTAATAATCCAATTAAATAAAATATTCGATTGACAAATTTTATCTTTTAAAAGCTAATAAATTGTTTTCTATTTATAATGTATACAGGAAATGAACATATTGTAAATAGATTAGCCTTGTTTTAAATTTAATAAATAAAGGACATATTTTCTAAATCTAATATTTTTGGTAATTTGGAAATTTGTTTTTATTTAATATAAGCATTTCAAAAGCTATTTAATAAATAACTGTATGGTTTTAAATTATTAAGATAAAAGTTTAATTTGTTTAAATTGATTTTGAGTTTAATTTAAATAAAATTAACAATAAGGTTTGTTTTAGATTTCTTTCTAAATATAGTTTGATAAAATAAGTAATTTATTAATAAAGAAATAATCTCGTTTATAATTATTTTAAATTGATAATGAGTTATTTTTAAACAATAATAATAATGTATTGTTTTAACAAATGGATTTTAATAAAAATAGTATGTTATTTCAAATTGAATTTGATTTGGGTTTGAATTTAAAGTTTTGAAATTTGAAAAGTATAGATATTTTAAATTTTCTTGGATTTAATAATATTTGTACAACTTTTATTTATATAAATAGTTGTTTTATTCCTATTAAATTTATCTATACATATATATATCCTTACATACTAATTACTTAAGCATATTCTTATATTAAAACATTAATTACATATAACTAATTAATTAGGCATAAACTACATTAATATTTAACTAAATACTAATTAACTTTAAAAAGACATGTGTAGCTTGTTAAAGTATATCTAATGACAAATGTTAGTATAAAGGACAAGTGGCATTTGTAATTTAGTTTTTCTTTTGTTTTGATTTTTAAAATAATTTCAGCCTATTTATTTACAAATCCTTTTCCATTCCATTCTTTTTCTTTTCAAAATCTAAAGCCAAGTTCAAATCTGATTAAAAACCAAAAACCCACCTATAATTCTTGAAACCCTTTCACAAAACCAAAATCCAAATCAAAAGATCATTACCCTCTAACCATCTTCAATTCCCTGTAAATTTATACCCTGTAAAAGCATTTTCAAACATGCAAGCAAATCTATGCAAGCCTACATCATATTTTCTTCTTCAATATGGAGTTTTTCTGCATGCAACTACATTTTCAATCAAAGAGCACTTCTAATTGATAAAGCAACTTAAGTTTTCAGCAAGCAACTCAGTTTCTAAAAGCAATTCAAGTTTTTAAAGGCTAATGCATATTCCAATTTACAAAATCAAAAACAGATTTCAAAACAAAAGGCTCTGTTCATCTTGTTTACAGGTGAGTAACAATTTCTTTAAAAAGAAAAGTTTAAGTAGGAATTTGTTTGCATGTTAATTTCTGGAATATGTTTGTACTGTGTTTGTATTCAAATGCATTTATTCTATATATAGATGGATATATGGATGTGTGTATGCCTGTTACTTCTGTAACTTCTCTGTCTTAGTTTTCAAACTAAGATTTCGAATAAAATTCATATTCTCTTGATTTAATTTATGTTAGGACTTAGTCTATAAACAAAACTTGTTTATTTCATCCTAAATTATAATATAAAAATTTATTTAAGTTAAAATAAAGTAGAAATATCTCTGGAAAATCATAACAACAGTGCATGTGTAATAAAACTGAAAACTCAAACATTTTAATTGATAAATTAAGGGATATATTATGAATTCTTAATCCAAAACATGATTTTAAGATCGAAATCATAATTTTTAATGTTGAATTGAGGGTGCATTTCTGATTTAACCAGAAAGGGGTTTCGGGAAGTTTTCTGGTGATCTAGTTGCTCTGGAGGTCTGGGATCTTCAGTGATGATGTAGGAGTGATCATTGTTGAAGGCAAAAATAGAGGGTGGTGCTGAACTTCATCGAGGAGGCAGCGGTGAGGATTTCTTTTCTGTAACCTTAGTTTTTGATAGGCTTAGTAAATTGGTCGGCACGGCTTTTATGTTTGATCGAGTGCAGTGAGTTTTGGAGAGATGGACGTAAGGCCATTGACGAGTTTGTGGCCGAAGTCACTGCTTTTCCGGTGGTCGGAAGGTCGGGGACGAGGCATGTTCCAGGTTTGGAGTTGATTCCTATTTTTCTGTTCCAGGTGTGGGGGGTTTGAACTCGAATTCAATTTCGAGCTGTGGAAGGATGATCTGTTGATCGTGTTTGGATGTGGGGTTGGTCGCCGATGAGGGAAGACTACCGGAGATGGCCGGAGATGATCAAAGTCACCGTGCACGTGCATGGCGCACTTTGTTTCTGATAATTGCTGTTGGTTTTTGAGTAGAGAGGGTCACTCGAGTTTTTACTCGAAGTAAGTAGATGGATTGCTCGAAGTTTTTAGCTTGTGGACTCGAAGCAAAACTGCATTGGCTCGGGTTATGTTTAGTGACAGGTTCCAAACCTGTTTCAATTTTAAAAATTTTAAACTGAAATTTAAATTGTAAAGCATTGATTTAAAACAAAGTTTAAACCTAAGTGTAAATCTGGAATTCAAGTTTATTTTGCATCTCAGTTTTAAAAATAAATAAAGTTTTAAACTTGAATTGTTAAACTGCTTTAAAATGTTTAAGTAGTTTGAATTTTAAAAATGAAAATTTAAAATGTAAGTAGAGTTTTAAAATCAATCTGAATTCAAATTTAAATATGTATTCCAGCTTTGAAATGAAGAATTTTTTTAAATTTAAAACGATTTAAATAATTTTGAATGTTTAAAGTGTAATTTAAATTGATTTGAATCTAAAAATGAATTTGATACTAAATTCTTTAAAACTTCTTTGTTAAATGAGTATTTCTTTAACTTGTGAAATGAAAAGGTTTTAGAAATGTGTTTTAAACCTTTTTAAAGATAATTTGTATTCAATTTAAATATTTAAATTTAAAATGAAATTTGAAAGTAATTTTAAAGCAAATTGTTTAAATGCTTTGTTTAAGTAAGAAATGTTTTATCTTAAAGTTAAATAGAATTTAATGATTTTGATTCATTTAATTATTAAGTTAATTGAAATGGATAATTAATTTATTTAAATTAATTAATGTCTTGGATTAATTGAGTAAGTAATTAAAGGTTTAAATTTATTAATTAAGATTAATTAATTAAGTAATAATTAATTTGTAATTAAGGATTATTAATTAGAATATTAATTAATAATTAGAGATTAATTAATCAAGTAATTATGATTTAATTAAGTTACAGTTACCACTTAATTAACTAAATAATTAAAGTTAATTAATTGGTTATTTAAGATTTATTAATTTGAAATTAATAATGATTAACGTAAGTTTAATTACTTTAGAAAGGTAATTAAACAATTTTTAATAGTTAATGATGGTCATTAACTTGAGACTATTTAATAATTAATTAATGTGATTAATTTTAATAATTAATTAGATTAATTAATTTAAGGATAATCATTTGTGAATTGTTTAAGTTTAATTACTTAATGGAAGTGATTAAGGAATTAATTATTAATGTAATTAATTGAGTTTAATGTAATTAGTTTAGATTAGTTAATTAAGTTTAATTAATTTAAACACTGGATGCTTTGATAAATAATTACTTAATGTCATTAATGGAGTTTAATTACTTAGTGAGGTAATTAATGATAATTATCGGATGTAATTAATGGAAGATGGTTTAATAATGAATTAATTTGGATTAAATTACTTTGTATAATTAATCAAGGGATTAATTAAAGAAATTAATTAAGGAGTAATTAATTTGATTAAGTAATTAACGGTAGTTAATTACAGAATGTGATTAATCAAAGGTGATTAATAATTATGGTTTAAATTGAGATTAATTACTTAATGTAATTAATTTAAATAAGATAATTAATTAAATGTAATTAAGGATCATTAATTAATATAATTAATGATGTAATTAAGGATTGATTAATTAAGACTAATTAATCAATAATAAGTGATTAAAGGTAATTAATTAGTGTAATTAATTAAGGATTAATGCAATTAAGTGTAGTTAATTAATTAATGAAGTAATTAAAGGTTAATTACTATTTTTGGTTAAGAGTAATTAATTTGTGAAATTAATTAAAGGATAATTACTTGAATGTAATTAAAGAATAATTAATCAAGGGTGATTAATTAAGATGGATAATTAATTAATTGATTTATAATTTATTAATGGTTATGTAAGCAATATTTCTATTGATGTAAATAATTGATTTAATTCACTTTAAATTAATTAGAGATGGAGGTAACTAATTTAATTCATTTTAAATTAATTATAAATTGTATGATTATAGATCATTGCTTATGTATGGATGATATTAATTTTCCTTGAATGGTTTAAGATCTCAGCTATGAGATAAGTAATGTTGTGTGATATGGATGCATTGGTTGCATTGTGATGATAACATGGATTATCTTTTGATAATGCTAATATGGATTATTTGTTGTGACGATAATGATGATTATCTATTGTGGTATGTGAATTATCTATCTGTGTGTATATAGATAATAGAATTGAATTGTTTTAAACTTTAAAACAACTTGGCCTTAAAAGACACGCTTTGGATTTCGATGAGACCGGGATCGGGTTTCCAGATTTGGATATCCGAAAACCACATCGATCCAAATTAACGATAGGTCGTGAATCTCAAGTGAAGAGTGAAGACTCGAGGTGTAAGGACTATTCGTCGTTAAAGCTTTGAGGGTGATTCCAATACGAGTTTAACGGGGTAGTACTTTCAGATTCGAGATGAAGATTCAGAGTGCAAGGGTTATCGTCGTTAACTCTGAGGTTGATTCCAAAATAAGTGTAACGACATAATGTCTTCGGTTTCTTTCGAACCTGGAACGAACTTGTATGGATTGAATGCTTTCAGATCATCGTCAGGTGGACGATGAGCATTCTAAGAGATGTGTTCTTTAAAGGTAATCGTAGCCTCAAGCCTCATCAACTGGGAATGGCTAAAACAAGGAAGGTATGGGTCATGCCAAAGTAGGACGAGATTTTCCCCTGTCTAGAGGTCCCTTTTATTTCGACTGTGTGGGCAGTTGGATATGCACACCAACTGCGAGGTTGTCTTGTTCGGGACTGTCCAGTAAGGTATGGTTCCGGCTTTGTGTTGCAAGGGATTGGGAGTAATCCTCAGTACGTTGATCTAGGCCACGTACTGTGATGGGCGGTACCCCAGTAGCCCTGCCATTGTATGGAATCCAAAATCCAATAAGTGCCATCGGTTTTGATTGTATTACCCACTTTTGTGGCTAGTAGCTGGAATTTAATAGATGTAACAATTTCGGCTATTTTCTATTTACTTGAAAACCCTAGACCTATTATAATATCACTGGATTTCCTATCAAATGTTTTGGTTAGCGTAAGGTAAAAACTTTTCCATGTTTATGTGTGTGAAGTCTTACGTGATACCTTTTCTTTCCAATGGTTTTTTCAAAGTTAAGCAACCTTAACCTGTTACTCACACCAGACCCATGTCTGACCCGGAGTTTATCTTCTGTTTTCTTAAACTCTTGGGTACTCAAATTTTTACGAGTAGCCAAGGGATTCAGGTTAGCTTTGACAAATTGTGGAGGAGCAATGGAGCAGAAGGCTTCAGCGTGTAGATATATAGTGTTCCGTGTGTTTGGTATCTCTATGTTTTCTCTAAGTTGTATTGAGTTGTAGAAATAGGCAGGTGTTTATAACTGTCTAGTATGTGAAGTATAAGCTGTGTATCTCTAATAGATGTTGTATATGATACTATGTAATATCTTATGTTATTAATATAATTTATTCGTTCCGCTGTTTAGATTCTGATGTGTTTTCTCTTCTTTCTTCTCTATCTTTCTCTTTTCTATCACTTTCTTTCTTATTAATGATGCGTCATTCGGTGGAGATGAATGGCGGGTCATTACATTTTAATATTAAATTTCAATTTTCAATTTCAATTCTAACTTCAAATTAAACACATTTAAAACATAGGTTTCAAATCTAATTTCAATTTTAACTTCAATTCAATCTCAAACTAAACTTCACTTTTTCAAAATTGATTTCAATTTCATTATTCATCTCAATTTCAATTTCAATTTCAATTTAACTACCTTTTTCAAATCCATTTTACTTCAAATTTCAAATTCTCTTTTATTTTTACTTTAATTTCACTTCTAAATGAAAAGAGACTTATTTTTTCAAAATATTTCATATTACTAAAATATGGTCTTATTAACAAAGGTGATTACTTAATCAAAATGAGCATAATCAAGTTTAACATTTATCACTAACATAACTATGGTCCATACATAAAGTAATATGATAAATAATCATAACCATAAACACTTGTAACTATTCAAACATAACACAAACATATCCAAACATCCATAACAATGTTTCAAAGAGGTATATGCTTGCATATGTAATAAGATGATTATAACAAAATCCAAATATGTCTTTTAAAAGCAGTGATAATTTGCTCACCTTTAACCAAAATCGTTTCACTTCCTACCAACATTCTTATCCAAACCAAAGTTCACTAAACATTTCTAACCTTATCATAACCATGCTTCCAAGTTCTCGACCATCTCCCTCTCTACATGCTTTGCTCATGGCCATGGCCTTCCTCCACTGCCTTCCTCTCGGCATAAGCCCTTAAACACCTTCATCCTCATGGCCTAAGGCCATTTCTTAAGAAGAGAAGAAGAAGAAGTGAATTAAGAAGAGGTTAGAGGGTAATAAGTGGATTAGTGATTAAGCACTCCACTGTTTTTAACTCTCCTACATATCTTAAAGAGAGAAACCATTAAAATAGCTTGAAGGAAGAAGAAGAGAATGATTTGTATGAAAATGGAAGAGGTATGCATGACTATTTATAGGAAAAAGTTTGGAATAAAATATTATTATGTAAAATGACCAAAATGCCCTTTACTTACATTTTAAGAAACCTTACTTTTTTCAGCACTTAACATCACATTTCAAATCATACTTTATGTCACTTCCACTTAAGGGAAGTAATAATTATGTTTGGTTTGATTTGACATGTTTTGTCCTTTTGTGTTTACTTTTGCACTCTTTTTATATTTATGTAAATATTTTCAAAAGTAAGCTCTTTTTGTCTTTAGTGCTAAATGTAGAATGTTTAAATAGTTTGTAAACATGTATTTATATGTTAGAAAATATATCAAGTTGCAACAACTTATCGACAACTTGTTTTGATTGAAAACGGTGTTTTTGTCGACAAATTTTCCCGTCAAAATTTGGCCTTTTTGGTAAGCTATATATTGAAGTAAACCAAATTTTAAAATGAACTTTTTATTTATTTAAATAAATTAAAACATGTCTCTTTATATTTTAAAATCATATTTAATTAATATCAAAAATCTCTATTTTTACAGTGTATGTATAACTGACAAAATGCGACAAATTTTGGTTATTTTTGTAAAACGATTATTAACATATTTTTAAATCTTTTAATATAATGTTTTAAATAAGATTTATCTTTTTAAATAAATATTTAAATCCATTTATTTAAGCCTTTATTTATTATTAACAAAATTTAACTTTTGTCTATTTGTTCAAAAATCCATATTTATACTTTTTTATTTACTAACTATAAGAATAGATAATTATTTATTATATATAGCATATTTATTTAAGATTTAAATTCCTTTTAAATTTAAAATGAACGATATCTCTCATTTTCGAAATAGCGAAATTACGGATCATTACAGTTACTAACAGCAGCAACAAGAACAAGGAAGCAGAGTGCAAAGCAAATTAAGTTATAGCAGTAAAAAGACATTTCAAATTCGTATGTATACCAGTTCGATGAAAGTCAAAGGCATTAACACGAACTGAATAGGTCGTGGGTCATGAACAAGTAAAAACCATTAATTGAAGTTCAAAGTGCAATTTAATCTCAAAAATTCAAATACCACAATCGATTGCCAGTAAATTGTGAACCAGTCAATTATCACAAAATTAGAAAATATTATCTCTAATTCAAGATACTGAAATCATAGGAGCACAGGAGAACAAGAAGGAAACTAACTCAAGCAATGGAATTCAAATTCATGGAATAACAAGTATGAAATAAACCAGTTAGAGATCTCAGGATCATTTGATAAAAATTCAATGTAGATGATAAAATCGTGACAAATTCAAAAAAGAAATATATGAGCAATGAAATAGGGCTTCGTTCCCTATATAAACCCAGTTCATCGTCGGCAATTATCTCAATAGAGTTCGAGAAAAAAATCCAGAGCATACTTTTAAATCGAAAACAAATTTGTAACTCAAATCAAGTCGAGAATTAAAAGAGGCAAAATTCACGTACCAACTCAGAGCATCGATTTGATCTCGACTTAATTGAAGCAGCCGTGAATTGAATCAATCAGAGGAGCATCAAAGTGAATTGAGAAGCAACGGAAAACGGTTCGAGCTTCAATCTTTCAAGCGGTGCTTTATAACAATCAAAGCCCTAATTTTTGAGAGCAAACAAAAGAACGGCCGAAATATACAGAAGAAAGGGGGACGACCCTATTTCTCGTGTGTTAAAAATTATAATGGGTCGGTCTACATTATTTTAGTGTTGGTCTTAGGTTTTATTAAATAAGGTTTTGATTTTATTTTGTTTAGTTTTATTTTCAGTTGTAATTTTCTTTTTTAACCATTTAATTTTCTAGTTGTGTGACTAGATTACGAAATACGGTGGTGTAGTTCTAGAATTCGCAATTCAGTGGCTGAGTTGTGGCAGAGTTTTGAGCATAGAGTTACGTTAGTCATGCGAGTGTCACAAGTTTATGTGTGTAAGCGTCCGACAACTTAATTTCTAGTAGAAACCTTGGGAGCAGCGTGTGGACAGGGTTTTGCCGAAGCTAGGTAAATTTGTGTGTGATCTCTTCTGCATTATCTTTCTATTTTATTATCTGTGATTGCTTTTATTTCCGAGTTAATTTTTATTATTACTAGTATCACCCTATTCACTCCCCTCTAAGGCGAAAACGACCCTACAAGTGGTATTGGAGCAAGGTTAATAACAAGGATGTCTAACCCTAATTGCAAATCTAGCGAGAGTCAATCCAATATTATTCCCCCTACTTTTGATGGAACAGATTTTTTAAATTGGAAATTAAAAATGGAATTTTGTTTAAAATCTGTTAATTCTAAATGTTGGGATATTATTGGAAATGGGTGTGATATAGTAGACAAGAAAAATACTTCGATTAATGCTCTTGCTATGCATATACTATATTCTCATATTAATCGAAATAATTTTAACTATAACTCTCATTGTGAAAATGCACAAGAAATTTGGAATACTTTTGATGCAATATATGGTACAAAAGTCAACAATGGTGAGAAATCCCCCACAATCGACTCAGTTAAAGAAACGTGCTTGCCAGGATTTGCAAAAGACAGCAGTAATAAAGATTCAATGGCCGATGAGATAAGTGATCTTTCATTTCATGATTTAGTTCTCTTGTGCCGAAAATTAATTGAAAATAATGAATCTATTGAGATGAAAAATATTAAGTTGAAAAGGGAACAATCTCAACTGTGTCAGAAAAATAATGATTCAAAAAATGAGCTTAAGAATATTAAGAAATATAAAAATTCAAATTGCAAAAGGTATTTGAACCATCAAAAACAATTTGCTTGTTTTCATGAGAACTTTCAAAAGTTAGAAAACGAAATTTTAATTTGGGAGAAAAATAAAACTGAGTTGATTTGTAAAAATAATATTTTGCAAAAAGAGTTGGATGGTTTTAAGAGGTCGGAAAGTTCTAAACGTGCAATTTTTGAAAATAAATTAAATGAGGTCAACGAAAATTTCAAAACTGTTGAAAAAGAAAACGTGATTTTAAGCAAATCTGAAATTATTCGATTAAATCACGAATTTGAAAAGGAGATTGAGAAAACCAAAGATTTCAAAAAAAATTGAATTTAAAAAACTACAACTCTTTGAAATTGAGATGCTAGAAATCGAGGCTAAAATTAGAAAGCTTGAAAATGAAAATATGGGCTTGAAAATGAATAATTTGAAAAGAGAGATAGTACCATTAGTTGTTGTTCAAAGCTAATAAATGAAAATAAAATTTTAAAATCCAAAGTTAAATAAACTTGAGTTGATTACTAGAAAATTTTTCACTAAAGAAAAATCATTTAATATGCTCTTAGAAAATCAACTCTTAATGAATAAAAGGAAAAGATTTGGATTTACGAAAGCGTCAAAATGTGAACAAACGACTAATAACACTGTTAAAGGGAAAAGTGTTTACCAAAATGCGTAAAGTATGGAAATATTGGACATGGCGAGAATAATTGTCGAAATATATACAAACATAAAACCGTTAAACAAATATGGATTCCAAAAGGTACGAATATAAATGGTTTTAAATTTGAAACAAATTTGGATTCTCAAAGGTACAATTGTAGATGCTAATGGTTTGTTATATAGACAAATTTGGATGCTAAAGATTTCAATAGATAATAATAGTGGTCCAACATCCTTATTTAGACCACTTGCCTTCTCCAACATTTAGATACATATGTGGGCTAAGGAACAAATTTGATGAAGATATATTTCGAGTTGTTCCAGGTGATTGATAACTAAAATGTTCCTTAGCCTATAAAGATTGGATGGCGATCATCACACTTCGGATATCACGGAATCGAAGAAAAGTGAGGTATAATCTCTTAACTCAATTTTGTTCACATATTATTGTTAACTATGTTTTAGTCGACATTGTTGAAGTATTTCTGCCATATCCTGAACATCTCAACTTTGCTTTGTAAAATTCTTGAAGTCCTGGAAAGCTAACTGATAATGCTACAACTTTTCTGTTTTTATTGATTCACTTTAGAGCTCGATATAGATTACTTTACTTGTGCTTGATAATAATGGACGTGCTGAAAATTTCAAAAAACAATTCAAGTGTTGAGGAGTACACGTTTTTCTTATATAACACTATATTTCACCATGAATACCTCAAATACAAGTTGTATCTGATACATCTCATGTTGAAATCATTTTTTCGCAATTATTTAATTATTTGTGTTGATATTCAACTAGAAGTCATTTTTACAAAACCCCTTATAGAAAATTAATTTTCACTTATGTTAATTTTTGAAACTTGGTTTTTCATCATGATAAAGTTACTCTAGTTTATTTCCGTAAGAGATATACTCTAGAAAAGATAATCATTGACTAATCGAATTTTTTATTTGGAACTTATCAAAATTATTATAGTGCTTGAAAAGTGATGGACAGTGATTAAAACATATTTCATAACAAGAGGAAGTATAATTTTATAATTTCATGAAAATTTAACAAATTTTGTAATATTTTAGATTTGTACTTATTCCACGATCATTTCTATCACTTTCACCTTTTATCAATCCATACATCATAATATTGTGTGCAAAATTGGTATTTAAAAAAAGGAAATTTATTTTGTAAAGTAATTATATCTAAAGTATTCACTCTCATTTAAAAGTCCCCGAGGTTATGCATGGGTGAATTACTTGAATTTCTATACATGAGCTTCCATTCTCATTTAAAAGTGCTCGTGGTTATGCATGGATGGACGCATATAAGAAAGGGATAAATATCAAGTATATTCTAATCTCATTTAAAAGTCCTCGTGGTTATGCATGATTAGAGAATACTTGACATATTTTTTTTTAAAAAGGTAACTACTAACCTCATTTAAAAGTCCTAACGGTTATGCATGGTTAGTAAGTGCTTCACATTTTTTTGTATAATATTTGAAAAGAGAAAATGCATAAATTATTCCTTTATTGAAAATATCAAACTCATGTCACTATATAAAATTTTCCATAATCCTACCATTTCTCTAAAGTGGATTTTGTTTATAATTAATAAAATATTATGATTTTTGTTTGATTAATTGAAATTTGAAATTAATATTTCCCCTTGATTTGATTTTATATTTTTAATCATAGCTATTTCAATTACTATTATTATTTTTGATGATAACAAAAGTGGAAGAGAGGTTAAGATTTTAATTTTTGAGCAATATTCTTACTAATATTCGAGAGTGTTTTTATTCAAAGTTAACTTTAATTAATTTTTCAGTTTTAACTACATGCATCTATGTAGGGGGAGGTTTGTTGTAGGGGGAGCATTCAAATAGGGGGAGCTAATAGAATTCATCAAAACCAAATACATTTAATAGAGTCAAAATTCTAATATATGTTTGTTATCATCAAATGGGGGAGATGGTAGAATATGCTAGTATATGATTTTTGTTTGAAGATAATTAACATATATATATATATATTCATTTAAATGTATTTGTTATTGTACTTTTTTTATTTTTCACATAATTATATAAATACTTGTTGAATAAAATAAATAACTCAGAGTTTATATTTAAAAAAATATTTTATTCAACCAAATATTTTATTACAAATTCAAATAGTACAAATTCAATCTCTCACTATACATTTACACATTGTTAATTACATTACAATTTTGAGTACATTAAAAAATTCAATTTACAATTTTGACCTCACTACATATTCACTCAACACTCGTACTTGATCTTCAACTCTATTCCAGTTGGTATCCCGCATCTGAATTATATGCAAAATAAACACTGATGTAACAAAATTGAAAAAGAAATATTTTGCAGTTCAAAATGAAGTGTGTGTTTTTGAAAATATTATTTGCCTTAGTTATTTGGGTTGTTCGTCATCATTTCTTTTAATTCATCTTACATGAATAACTTGTGACATGCACAGTGTATCACTGTACATGCCACAAGATCGTGCATACCGATATACACTTATCTGTTAAAATTGTAAGGACAGGTGAGCACAAGGTCAAACCCAAGTCGAGGCTAGATTCAATACGGGTGAAATGCAATGATAGCAGTCATTCAAACTGACAAATAAAATTACACACATGCATATGTATACATATATATGAGTTCAAAGATTACAAAAGCACCAACATGAATAATCAGAAGCTCAAAGGCAAGTGTAGACTGCATTAACACAATGTAATGGAACTGGACAAGCACTCGAAGCACACAACTCTAGTGAAACCACACACACACAAGACAAAACCAAGGAACTGGTCACTTAACTCGAAGCAAGGCTAACAAGACATAAGCAACAATATGAAAGTGAACAGTTCAAAACAGTCAAAAGGATAACACATATGTAAAAAGAACGATGCAGGAGCAGTTCTATACTTATGCAACAGAGCTCGACTCTCACCAAAACAACATGTCCAGATCAATGCAACTGGAACAAGACGCAATACAACATGAAATGGCACAAGTACATGGAAGTACTAGAGTCAGGACTCAGACCAACTATAATGCAACAGACTCCAAATTCAACTCAATATAAATGCACAAGGACATGTTCATATGAAGACCACACTCCACCATATGGAACTAGAATCAACAGTGAAATGGTCAAGTGCATTCAAGTAAACAGAGCATGTAATGTGACCAGACACACAACAGTTACAACAAGTGATCAGTGAAGACTTGATTGCAACTGGGAATGACCACAACATGTACATGAGTGGAAAGCAGTTGAACCAGATAAGTAAAACATGAACCAAAGACCAGAACCAAATAAGTGACCAAGTTTCAAACACATTCAGGTATATACAAGACTCGGCTACAAATGGAGCATGCAACTACAATACAGTTCGCGTGTCGACCACAATAAGCTTCAACATGTACAAACTAAAGGCTTCAGACAAGTCAACTTCATCAAGTTTTAATGACCAACCAAGTTACAACAGAATTCATATATACAAGTTTGGAATCATCCACAAGATCAACTTAAATGCAAATGAGGCCTCAATCAACACACTGCAACAAGATTTTAAATACAAGGAACCATACATAGTACATAAACACATGCATACATATATGCATATATATGTATACACATGCATATATACTGATGATGCGGACAAAATTACCCGGTGCAAACAATGAACACAACATATCAACATGAACCAGAGCTCACATGTATCAGTTCAGGTATGAAGGGATGAAAATGAAAACGAGATCAGTACGACATGTAGACTCAATACAATATCAAGCCAATCAGACTCAAGAGGAACCACATATCAAGTCTAGACTAACATGAACATAGTAACAAGTTCACATCAAACCAAGTGGATAGGCACAATAATTATACACATATATATATACATATATATATATATATATATATGTATGTATATACATGTTTGTATGTGCATAGTTACTAACAGCAGCAACAAGAATAAGGAAGCAAAGCGCAAAGCAAATTAAGTTGCAGCAGTAAAAAGGCATTTCAAATTCGTGTGTATACTATTTCGATGAAAGTCAAAGCCGTTAACATGAACTGAACAAGTCGTGGGTCATGAATAAGTAAAAAGTCATCAAGTCAAGTTCAAAGTCCATTTTAATCTCAAAAATTCAAATACCACAGTCGATAGCCAGATAATCGTGAACCGGTCAATTATCATGAAGTTAGAAAATATTATCTCTAATTCAAAATACTGAAATCATAGGAGCACAGGAGAAAAAGGACGGAACTGACTCAAGCAACAGAATTCAAACTCATGGAATAACAAGTACGAAATGAAACAGTCAGAGATCTTGAGATCATACGATCAAAATTCAACGTAGATGATAAAATCGTGATAAATGATAAATTCAAAAAGAAATATATGAACAATGAAATAGGGTTGCGTTCCCAATATAAACCCAGTTTATCATCGGCAATTATCTTATACGAGTTTGAGACAAAAATCCAGAGCACATTCTTAAATCGAAAAAAAATTTGTAACTCAAATCAAAGTCGAGAATTAAAAGGGGCCAAATTCACGTACCAACTCAGAGCATCGATTCGATCTCAACTTAATTTAGGCAGCTGCAGATTGAATCAATTAGAGAAGCATCAAAGTAGAAACCTTAAGGGTAGAACGTAGACAGGGTTTTGCCGTAGCTGGGAAATTTGTGTATGGTCTCTTCTGCATTATCGTTTTGTTTTATTATATGTGATTGCTTTTATTTTCGAATTAATTTTTATTATTGTTAGTATCACCCTATTCACCCTCTAGGGTGAAAACGATACTATAGAATTAGTATAATTTCCATGATACTTTTTACTCAATAATGTTATATAAAATGATTTATGAAAATGATTTCGTAATTCCAAAATTAAAGAAAGGTTTAATGATTTTGTATATACCGGAAAGAATGTTTTAAAGATACATATCTGTAGAAGATATTTTGATTAATCAATCAAAGAATAATTCTGTATCCACTTAATATATTTATATCGATGGTTGGTTCGAAGGAATCGGGGTCGGATTTGGGAGGTTCCTATCCGAAGACCACTTCGAACCAATTTACGTGTTTGAAAATAAAAGACATGGGATGATATGACTTGGAAGATAGAATGTAGGGCTACTTGTCACCGGCTTTTAGGGGAATTTTCCCATATCACTTGTTAGTGACAATAGTTCTCTAATCTTCGATGCAAGGGATTTTCATTACTAATCCCAGGGGTAATTCTCGATAGGATGTGGCAAGAGTGTACCTTCGGTTTATCCTATTCCTAGATAACTTGTATGGATGAATGTCTGACATTGCATTTCTAAAACGCACGTACATTGATTTATACAAACGTACATCTGTTTGGTGGCAAAGAAGGTAACTTTTCTTAGCTTAACACCCTTTCTGAGACATATGAGCTCAGAGGCTGTACATTTGTGCAAATCAATAATGTGTGATGGAATTGGCAACTTTGCATTCAAAGTGGAATATGCCGGGTGAAAGATAATCATTACCTCAGGCTTACCATTACTTGCTAAAACAGGGTAAGCCATAATGCTATATGGTTCACAACCATTAGGTTATGATCATCACCTTTCTAGATAAGCACATATATTTCAGGTATGTGGTGTATGCTATGAGACATTTTAGATCAGTTAGTAGCGATTGGGGTGATGACATATTCGGTTTCTATCCATGTCATGTCTGAATGCCAAAAAAGGATATACGGCTTGCCACATGCGGAGGGTTGTTTGTGTATCCTTAATACATCATTCTAGAGATGTACTTTACAGAAGGTAGTCACTTATCTTTCCATTGTATGGAATCCATTCCTCAATGAGTGCCTTCGGACTTGTTTGTAGCATCTAACATATTCAAAATATGACAGTGGTACCTATTTTGGCTAAGATTAATAAGTTATATTGCAAAGTGTTTTCAAAAGAATGTCATTAAAAATAATATCTCCATATTTTGCATTTGTTTTGGTTATCATATGGTAAAATTCTTTTCCGTGTTCATGTACTGCGTGTTCTTATGAGATACCTTTGTTTTCAAAATATGTATTTTGTATTTCTTACACCAATCCCATAACTGACCCGGAGTTTATTTTTCTTTTCCCTTAAACTCTAGGTGCCTTAATATTCCTGGGCAGCCAAGCAGTTTAAGTTTGACTTGGAGTAATTTGATGGAGCTTGGAGCTGAGGATTTCTTGTAGATAATTACACCTTCCCATTCCCACTACATTTGTGTTTTGTTGTTTTCAACATTTGTAAGGACATGCATTTATAACTGTCCAGGCTGAGCTTAGGATAGACTCTGATAAATGTATTTAAATTTCCACTTTAACGATTATATATTGAAATAATATATGTTATTCCATTTATATAAGATTCTGTTTTTTATATTTTTCTTTCTTACCTTTAAAGAACCTCTCTCTGTCTTGGATTTGTAGCACGCGAATACCGAGAACATATTAGTGTTGATTTTCAAAGGTCGAAGAAACGGGTCTTCATAGATCCTTTCTAAATAGAGTACAAAGATATGACTTTAGAAGCAACTGAAGAATAACTACGACCATGATTATTAAAACATCTTTCATTTATTTCCACCCAGCACGCCCAGGAAAAGGCGAGGGCGAGCAGAGTCGTCGGGGATTTTAGCAGAACAGACTCCCAAAGGCTGTGCCAACGAAGCTCCAAGTTCTAGCTATCAATGTTTATATTAGTAACATAAAGCGACCACACTTGGAATGAGTAGTCACATTCACAGAATAAGTGATTAGTGGAGTCATAAGCAGCATGATAGAGAAAATATGAGTGAACAACTGAAATATTCTTAGCTGCTAAAACAACCGTTGTTTTCTGCTTGTCAAGCATGAGAAGCCATATATATATATATATATATATATATATATATCTTGTAGTTTGAAGGAACATGCATGCCCAAAGGCTGCTGAAGTTTATAGTCATCCTAGGGAAGTTTTAAAAGTTATGTTGAGTTTTAACCGAGTATATGCCATTACTAGTTCTTCCCCATTTGTACTTGTCCAAGCCTGTTAACGCTAAAAATTGAACGCTAAAACCCCGGTGTATGTAGAGATTAAGTGAAAGCACCACCCGTGAATACGGGAATAAGAAACAAGTAGAAAAGTCATAGAGAAAGCAGTAAAAGACAACAATTTTATAGTGGTTCGGCTTCAGGTTAATCCCACGTCCACTTTAATCCTCTTTATTACTGAATCAATTACAACTTTACAATAATCTTCAATTACAATACTGATGAGACAAACAACTAGAACTCCAATGTAGAAGAATTCTTTGAATCCATGTTGATTGTGTTAGATTTCCTCTTGAAGTTTGTTGAGATGTCTTTCGTGTTTTGAAGTGTTGAGTGAGTCGAGAATTCAGCAGAGTATCGGCATTCCAGAAATGAGCCAAAAAGATCCCTTTTTTAGTTGGAGTAGGCGGGGTATTTATAGGAGAGTTCGATATTAGGTCGTAGGTCCCAAGCGACCTTGATAGGTCGTACGTCGTCCGCGACCTAGTGGGAGCCGTTTACGGCTTATGCATGGTACACTTGATCGTTTTGGAGAAACTGGCAAGTCATAGGTCATGGCCAACCTAGGTAGGAAGCGGAATAGGAGGCTCTTCTGGTAAGTTTAGGTCGTGAGCGACTTAGGTATAAGTCGTAGGTCATGGACGACTTAGTAGACATGGTTTACGGCCTAACAGGAGCACCCTTGATCATTCGAACAAGTCATAGATCGTGGGCGACCTAGGGAAGGAACGACATAAGGAAGACAAGTTATCTCGGCTTTGTATAGCTCTCTAGGTCGTTAGGTCGTTGAGAACTTTATCCCTGTTAGGTCGCTCCCCTTATTAACTTGCTAGGTCGCGTACACCTTTAGGTCGCGTACACCTTTAGGTCGCTAGGTCACCTCGGTCCATAGGTCGTTGGTACGCTAGGTCGCTCAGTCCATTTAGCAACTAAGTCGTTTAACTTGTTGAGCTGCTTTATGTGTTAGGTCACTTACTTTCTTAGGTAGTTAGGTCGCGCCTTCACATAAGTCGTTAACTCGTTGAGTCATAGGTCGCTGGACCATCTAATCCTTTAGGTCGCTGGGCCGCTTAGCATTAGGTCGATGAGCCTTTCAATCCTTTAGGCCGCTGAGTCGTGGAGAAGAGGAGTTGACACTTGCCCCTCGAAGTATACGCCTAAGGATTAGGTCGTGTGCTTCTACACTTTTTAACTCGCGCAACGCTGGGTCGCTAGGTCGTGAGCGACCTAAAGGTGGAGTTAGGTCGTTCGCACCGATTCAGGTTCCATCGTCCTTGCATATAAGTTATCCATCTCCTCCCTCATTCTCTTTACTTGCTTGACTGTTCGAAACCGCCATTAACGAATTACTGAGCTCTCGAAGGCAAAAATTCAACCAAGTAGCCACCGATCATCTTCATCATGTAAGTGGACTTGCTCACTATTCGATCCTTGATCACCATCTAGTTATGAACTCCTCATTTTCCTTCCCTAACCCAATGTCTTACGCTGTGCTTCACCAAAAGTCGTATTACGATTGATTGTTGCTCGTCATCGGTCGCGCTATCATTGTAATTCTCATGATCATGGCAATGCATCAGGTTCATGATGGATTTGAGATGACTTGGCTCGATTTTAGGTGATTTTGGTGATGTGGAAAGATGATGATGAGGGGTTATCGGGTTAATGGGTTAGTGGATAGCAAGCTGTGCCATGACGCCTCTGGGTGATACACATGTGGTAGATGCGTGGCAGATTGTAATTGGAGAGCAGGATTAGGGTTGTTGGTTTTAATGTGACTCATGTGATCTAACTTGCTCGCGACTTTACTTACTGGAACAACACAAAGCTTAAAGTAGAACGACCTAACAGATTAACGACCTATCTTCCTACGGCATAGGTTTTAGGTCGCGGCCGAGCTAGAACTTTGACAAATTTGTTTTATTAATAATGCACTTAAACTTTAGATCGCATGAGCGACCTAGTCTTTAGGTCGTGTGAACGACATAGTGCCTAGGTCGTGCGGACGACTTAGGACTTCAACAATTTTCACTGCCGAGTGGCTTCTTGCGACCTAGACCAATTTCAACCGAACCTGTTATGTCGTGAGCGACCTAAGACTTAGAGAACTTCTTGACTCGGATTGTGACTTAAGCAATTGAACAAAACTTGAAAGCTTCAGAATTTTGATAGAACTTGATTGTACTTCTAACTTGAACTGCTAGAATAAACTGCTTGAACTTTGAACTGTCTAGACTTTAAACTGTTTGACCTTTGCTGCACTTCTTTACAGATTATATTCACTTGTAAGCTAACAACCTGCTGAACACAACATTTGCAGAAAACTAGGGCGAATATACTGCCATTGATTACCCATATCGAATGACAGATTAGTCGATAAAAGATAATCAACTTAAAGAAATTTTATGAAGTGCTATGAATCAACTAATTCAAGCAAAGAATTAAAGCAAAGCAATATTAATCAATTAAAACTGATTTGTTTGCATCAATACTGCACTTGCATTTGGGCTTAAAACAACAAAACCTGAAACTTTGTAACTGACAAATGCCCGTTAGTTTAATTTCAGTTATATTTGCTTGTCGTTTTATTAGTTCTGCACAACACTTCACTCATTTAGGAAACGTGCACCTTCATATTTGAATATCCAGTTCCTTGTGTAAAATGTCTTCTCAAGAAGAGATAATTGAGCAATCTGAAGGAGTCTTCCCGATAGCCGACCCATTGGATAATCCTCCAGAAAGAACTCCAACAACCCTGAGTCAGTGGGCATTCAACCAATTACGCATTCAATTTGGGATTGCTGAAGCGGATGCTATACTTCCCGGGCCAAATGATACTGCTGACAGGCCACCTCTCGGTTTTGTCGCTGTCAACCGTCAGATGTGCCTTTGTGGTGCCATTCCTCCTTTGAATGAGTTTCTTCATTAACTCCTTTTCCGACTAACCATCTCTTCCTTTCAACTACATCCCAATGGCTATGCCATCCTGATGGGATTGTGTGTTTTATTCAGGAGGACACTTAACCGTCTTCCGAGCTTCGAAGAAATCTGCTACTTATGCACATTCGCGAAGAATAAAGACCACCCTTCCATTATACTCGTGAGAAGTGCCAGAAATCGTAAATTTATCACCGATCTTTCCGAAAGTGCTCACGGTTTTCTGAATCAATTCTTCTTCGTTCGCTGCCCCCTAGGGTTTTATGCCATCTGGAGAATAGGAAGTAAGACTGCTCATCCCCGTTCTTTCCGTTTAAGCTTTTCGAGATCCGAATTGCTAAGTGCTAACTTCATTCTTTTCTTTTACAGCACTTCCTCCTCCCTCTAGAAATCCCAGTCACAAGACGACTTTTGATAGATTAAGTGTCGTGCCGGTTGAAGAAAGAAGTATTAAATTTTTGCTCAAAGATGAACTTCTGCATCAATACGGGCTTTTGCACCCTTTTTGTTCTACCCAAACTCATGAAGTCCCCGACTCTCCAGTACAGATATCGGATGCCCCAGCTTCCGTCGAAGAACTTACGCCGAAAGAACATACTGTTGAGGCTTCATTGGTAAAGTGTTCTACTTCAATTGATGTTGTGGGGTCATCCGGCAAACTTGCACTTGCCCCGGTCATCGAAGAAGAGGAACCTCCTCAACAATCCGGGAAATCTGGCGACGAAGGAACTGGGAGAGCGAGTCCCGCTAAGCATAATGGTGATGATACTTTTGAGGGGTTGAGCGACCTGATGATTACTTCACAGGAGCATTTTAAAGATGATCCTATCACTGCTAAAGTTACTTCTCCAGTAGTTGAAGCGACATCCGTTCTGCAACAAACTTCATCAGCCCAAGAGTTGACAATGGCTATTAAATCCATCATCACCTCCCAACCCAGGAGTGGTTCGTGATTCGACGCACGTAGTTTGCACGTTACACACACTTAGGACTTTACAGCACTTATATGCGTTCAACTTCTTGCTTTCAAGATTTCTGAGTTTATCTTTTCTTCATTTTCAGATTCTCCAATGGGAAGAAGTGGCTCTTACTACGACGATTTCCAGCATTATGGGAAGCGCGGTTCTTATGACCCTAAGAGATATCTTCCTTCCTCCTGGGAGACTGACGTAGAAAGAGCTGCAAGAAGAGCTCGTGAAAGGCGCGCCTATGAAGAACGACACGAAAGACGAGATGAGCGACATGATTCTTCCCAGAGGGAAGATGATTCTCATAAACGAAAATCCCGTGATGATAAAGGGAAAAGCCACATCCCTGAAGATGCGAGTAAAAGGGCCAAACATGGCGAGAAGCCGGCGTCCGAACTTCCTGAAAGGCCCGCTGCTCCTGTACCTTCTCAATCTCCTGCCCTTACTCATACTGATATTCAAACAATTATTGGCAGGCCCTCATATCAGGTTGGACAAGGCCCGGCGACTCTTCAAATTCGGTTTCCGCATTGGTGCTTGAAGGGAGTGCGCTTTGACCTTGATTTGGTCCCGATTGACAAGCAAGCTATGCTGCGCAATCTTGATGCCGTCAAACTCGATATTGAGAGAATGTCGGGTTGGCAAAAGCTTGTCGACGAGCTTCAGAGGGTAAACCGTGCAAATATTGAGGCCATGCTAACAATGGAAAACGACAAATCTGAATGGCAGAAAACTCTTGGGCAGCATGTCGCGGAAATGAGGAGCATAACCACTTATAATGAGAAGCTTGAAGCAGAAGTTAAAAAACTTAAGGAAGAGCTCGCCACTTCTTCCACTTCCTACTCTCAGAGAGAAGTAGTGCTTCAAAAGCAAGTGAGAGATGCTCACGCGGTACAGAGAGATGCCGAAGCTAAATTTGAAGCACAGCAACAAGTTGTGGATAGCTACCGAGCCGATGTTGCTCATCTACAAGAAAAGACCAACTCTCAAAACCTGGAAATTGAACTGCTAAGAACTCGACTTTCTAAAGCTGAAAGAGAGCGCGATGAAGCTATTGCTGGCAAAACTACAACCGAAGAATCTCATATGGCAACTAAAGCTGAAGTCAGCTCCACTCTATTCGAGTTTTACATCCATAGTGTTCTGGGGCACGGTAGCCTTAAGTTTTTGGGACCGGCATGTGAAATCACTTTGGCCAAAGTGTGGGAGGCCATACTTGACATGCTTGGAGGAGCCGGATATGCCGAAGTAGATTTAATGGCGCACTATCTAGATGATGATGAATGTGCCGCTCTTGCCAGGGGAAAGGAGCAACTCGCCAAAAAGAGAGCCGAAACGACAGAAGGAGAACATTTAGGAAAGACAATCTTAACCGACGCAGTTCTACCTTCAGTTTTAGCCGATATCGATGTTGCTGGCTCCAGTTTCCATTCTCCTCCTCCTGCTAAAGTCGTTATTGAAAGCGCCACCGCCCACACTGGAGATGAGACTCAAGAAAGCGCTGAAGTGCAGGACTTCGAAGTTGACATAGTAAAGTCTACTTCTCCAGGTAACCTCATTGTTGATCTCGCTCAAGTGGACTGCTTGTTCGCTTCGACTGAGTTCGATGAGCTTCTTGATTATTACTTAAATATTGACGCGCCACTTTCTCCTCTTTTTATGAGAGATACTGACTTTAACTTCTCTTCTCCTGTAGTGAAAGCGTCAAGTGTTATTCGGCCTTCCCCTCTTCCAGCTGTTTCCTCTCGCCACTTCAGATTACTCCTCCTTCCGTTTCTCAACCGGGGTCACAAGAGGAGCAGATAGAAGCTCTTCAAGGCTTGGATGACCCGGTCGCTTCTCAAGAACAGAAAGTCGAGGAACCTAAAGAAGGCGAAAGAATCCCAGAGCAAACTATTTCTGATGACATAACGCTGTCTGCACTTTTCACTCCGGGCAGTGATCCTTCTTTAAGGAAGAAGGGGAAGCGTGTAGTTTCAAAGAAAAGGAGAGAAGCTTCTGTTGGCGAATAAAAAACAGAAGAAAGTCCAATTGCACCCCTTCCTCTTTCTTCCCCTACTCCCACAAGCCGACCCAAAAAGTTAATCATCCGGCTAAGCGAAGGCTCAAAAGGTGGCAGGAAGAAGAAGTGATGGGTTTAGGACTTATGCTTTTCACCTTGCTTTTTTCTTGCTTTTTTGCTTGTATATACAAAGACTTGTGTTGACCGGAGATTATGCGGGTACCGGTCTCCGCCTTCTTTTGTTTTGAAACCTGCACATGTATAAATTTTTTATAGCATGGAATAAAATGATTCTTTTACTTGTACAAACTTCTGTCTGTATTTAAGAATGCATTTATTCTTCTTTTTCATACAAGTTTCTTTATTTTCTCTGTATGATGTTGCAGTAAACCTATGGTATGTTGCTTGAGCATTGTTTTTATTTTTGCAACTATATTATATTGCCCTCGTACCATGGTTTATTGCAATCTCATTCATATTGGCAAAATTGTGGAGAACAACTCTTCTGTTTCGAGAAGACTTGTACTCTTTCTTTAGAGAACAACTTTTCCATTTGAAGGAGATTTGCATCTGTACTTTATAGGATAATATTTCCGTTTTAAGGAAATATTTTTCTGATTTAGTAGAATGCACCTCGTATTGGAGAAGTCTTCTCTTTTTTTTTTGTTGCAAAGTTTTTACACTTCACTTTTGGAGAAAGTCACTTTTATTTTGACAAGTGAATTTTCCTTCGTGGTAAAGCGGGCCTTCGAAAAAGGGCTTCTACCTTTTTGTGCCTCCAAAGAGGCTTTCGTTTGATTGTGCCTCTGGGAAGAGGGCTTTTTGTTTGATTGTGCCTCTGGGAAGAGGGCTTTTTTGTTTGATTGTGCCTCTGGGAAGAGGGCGTTTTTGTGTGTGTGCCTCTGAGGAGAGGGCTTTTTTTGTTTCTGCCTCTGGGGAGAGGCTTTTATCTTTTCCCTGTCCGTTGGGAAGCGGGCCTCCGAAGAGGGCTTTTCACATTTCGACTCGTGTGAAGTTTTATTTCAAATCGTGGTGAAATGTGTGCCTCTGAGTAGGCCCTTTGCCTGGAAGTTTGAAGTTTCCTTCTCTTGGTTGGATGGATTCACGGGGCAGACACAAGTTACTTGGATTGTTTGTTTGCACAAACGTTCTCAGCTAGTTAACGAGTGTCCTATGCCACCGGTCAGTCCATAACTTTTTGTTGAGAAAGAGAACTTTCTTTTTCTGGCAAGTCCCATTAAAGGTCTTTTAGCATTTCAACTATGGTGAAATGGGCCTCCGAAGAGGGCTTTTCACATTCCAGCACTTGTGAAGTTTTATTTCAGATCTCGGTGGAATGCGTGCCTTTGAGTAGGGCCTTTGCCTGGAAGTTTGAAGTTTCCTTCTCTCGGTTGGATGGATTCACGGGGCGGACACAAGTTACTTGGATTGTTTGTTTGCACAAATGTTCTCAGCTAGTTAACGAGTGTCCTGTGCCACCAGTCAGTCCACAACTTTCTATCGAGAAAGAGAACTTTCTTTTTCTGGCAAGTCCCATTAGAGGTCTTTATCCTCCGAAGAGTTGTGCCTCCGAAGAGGGTTTGTGCCTCCGAGGAGGTCTTTTGCTGTTTGCTGCCAGCTCGCCCATGTCTTTTTGCCATTTGCTCATATCAGCGATTCCCTGTTATCATTTCCAAGCACACATTCCTTTCTTTTGCAAGTAGCTTATTCTATCCAAAGAAGTGTACCTCATCGTTAAATAAGTTCGCAGGGGCTGACACGGGCTAATTAATCGAATGTTTGTTTTCACAAACGATCACAATTAGTTAGGAAAGGTCTACCTCTGGCGGAACCACTAACTGTTTGCTTGAAGCACTTCTTATATAGGATTTGAATCTAGAATTTTTGTGGCTAAACCTTCATTTGTTGAGTGATGTCAGGGATCGCTTGGTCTTATAATGGGTAAGCTTTGTTTTAACGGCCTGCAATATTAAATCGACATTTTAGTAATATAATTGAAGTACTTTATATATCGAAATAGAACAAGCAGTTTATAATAGTAGAGAACACAAGATTTATAGTGGTTCGGCCAAGAACTGGGCCTACATCCACTTTATAGTTCTTATTATTCACTTGCACTGGCTTTACAATGGCTTTCAATACAAGAACCATACATTCATAATTCTTTTACTAATTTAAGCAAAGCTTTTAAGTAAAATATGAACGCAAGTGATTGCTGTTCCGAGCTCTTGGAATTGGATCTCCTTTGACAGTTGTCAGTTTGAAAGTGCCATCAAGAAGTTTTTTGCCTATGACATACAGCCCTTCCCAGTTTGGCGCAAACACTCCTGTTGCTGTCATGACCCTTTTC
The DNA here is from genome assembly GCA_030765085.1 of Allium cepa. Taxonomy (NCBI): domain Eukaryota; kingdom Viridiplantae; phylum Streptophyta; class Magnoliopsida; order Asparagales; family Amaryllidaceae; genus Allium; species Allium cepa. Next base: position 536,629,872 of record CM060934.1, on the reverse strand, counting down.
AAGACTAGATCTCCAATCTCAAAGCTGCGTTGGCGAACTTTGGAATTGAAATGCCTGGCAATTCTTTGCTGATGGGCTGCAATTCTGAGCTGAGCCTCTTCCCTTTTTTCATCAAGGAAGTCAAGCGCTTTAAGTTGCAACTCTTCGTTTTCAGCTTGGTTAAAATGAATTCTTCTATGCGAAGGGACTTCTATTTCCACCGGAATCATTGCTTCTGATCCATATGCTAATGAAAATGGAGTGTGCCCCGTCGCAGTTTTGTGGGTGGTTCTATATGCCCATAGTGCTAGTGGAAGCTTATCGACCCAACCACCTTTCGCTTTTTCCAGTTGTTTTTTGATGGTTGATTTGATAATTTTGTTTACTGCTTCCACTTGCCCGTTTGCCTACGGATGAGCCACTGTTGAAAAGCTTTTCTGGATCTTGAATCGCTTGCAAAAATCTTGGAACTCTTCACTTTCGAATTGGGTTCCACTATCTGTGATTATCTTTTGAGGCACACCATACCTGCAAATGATATTCTTAGTTACAAAGTTTATCATCTTTTTAGAGGTAATAGTAGCTAATGGTTCAGGTTCAGCCCATTTAGTAAAATAATCAACAGCAACAATAGCATATCTGATTCCGGATTTGGCAGTTGGCAAAGGCCCGATGAGATCTATTCCCCAAATAGCAAATGGCCACGAGCTGACCATTTGTGTTATCTCAGTGGAAGGTGCTCTTAGGATTTTTGCAAATCTCTGGCATCGGTCACATTTTTGGACGTAGCTTGCAGCATCACGATTAATATCTGGCCAAAAATACCCATAACGGAGAATTTTCTTTGCTAGAGTTTGACCACCTGAATGGTCTCCACACTCTCCTCCGTGTACTTTGGCTAGAATTGTCTTAGATTCTTGCTTGGTCACACATCGGAGTAATGGCATTGAGAATCCCCGCCTGTACAATCGGCCATCTTGAATTATGTATCTGGAGGCTTTTCTTAGCAACTTCTGTCATTCCTTTGAACTTTCTGGTAGAGAACCGTTGAGCAGATATTCCATTATCAGAGTCATCCATGATTCTAGCTCTTGAGATATAGTCATGATCCAGTCAATATCCATGTCATCAGTGCTTGGAGATGACAGGACTTCCACAGGAATCAATCCCAATAGTTGAGCTTCACCAGTGCTTACGGACTTTGCCAGAGAATCTGCCTTCATGTTCTCTTCCCGGGGTATATGACTTATCGTATAATGGTCAAGATCATCGAGAAGTTTCCAGGCTCTTGACAAATAAGTAGGCAGATTTCCTCCTTTAGTTTGAAACTCTTTCTTGACTTGACATACAATAAGCTGTAAATCACTGAAGATCTACAACTCTTTGACATTCAACTCTTTAGCAATTCTCAAGCCAGCTATAAGAGCTTCATATTCTGCTTCATTGTTTGTCGAAGGGAATTCCAATCTCAATGCATATCACAATGACTTCCCTTTAGGGGTTTCAAGCACAACCCCAGCTCCGGAACAGTAATCGTTTCTTGCACCATCAACATATAATTTCCATCGAATTGGGGGATTATCAGTCACTTCTTCCTCACTATCACCTTTATCTGCACATTCTGCGATGAAATCTGCCAAAGCTTGTCCATTGATTATTCTTCGGGGATGATAAGTGATGTCGTATTGGCTGAGTTCAATATTCCACTTTAAAAGACGACCCGAAGTCTCAGGACGAAACATGACTTGCTTTAGAGGTTGATCAGTGAGGACTTTGATAGAATGAGCTTGGAAATACGGCCTCGACTTTCTTGACGCAATCAGTAGACAATTGGCAAGCTTTTCCAATTTTGAATAATTCATCTCTACCCCGGTGAACCTCTTGCTGATATGATAAACCGGGCGTTGAATTTTTGCGTCTTCCCGTACCAACGCTGCACTAAGAGCATGAGATGAGATTGCCAAATATACGAAAAGATCCTCACCATCGTCGGGCTTAGAAAGTATTGGAGGCCTTTCCATATGACGAATCAATTCATCGAAAGCTTTCTGGCATTCACGAGTCCAGTCAAAATTCTTTCTTCCTTTCTTCAGTGCATCAAAGAATGGAATGCATTTATCAGTAGCTTTGGAAATGAATCGACTCAAGGCAGCGACTTTTCCATTGAGACTTTGCAATTCCTTCTTCGTTCTAGGAGCTTTTACTTCTTTTTAGGTAGCAATCTGAGTAGGATTAGCTTCAATGCCCCTAGCACTCACAATGAAACCCAGAAATTTTTCGGACTCTACCCCAAACGAACATTTCAAAGGGTTAAGTTTCATTCCGTACTTTAGGAGGATTGCAAACATTTCCGCCAAGTGGTCCATATGGTCTACCACTTTCTTCGACTTCACCAACATATTGTCAACATAAACTTCCATAGTTTTGCCAATCTGCGGTTTGAACATAGCATTGACGAATCTTTGGTAAGTTGCCCCTGCATTCTTAAGTCCGAAAGGCATGACTCTATAGCAGTAGAGACCAACATCGGTGATGAAGCTTGTGTCTTCCTGATCCGGCTCATGCATCATAATCCGATTATATCCGGAGTAAGCATCCATTAAAGATAACAATTTGTGCCCCGCTGTTCCATCCACCAACTGATCTATTCTGGGTAACGGGAAGCATTCTTTGGGGCAGGCTTTGTTTAAATCTAAGAAGTCAATGCATACTCTCCACTTCCCATTAGCTTTCCTAACCAATAATGGATTCGAAACCCAATTCAGATAAGTAGACTCCCTGATGAAACCATTCTCCATAAGCCGGTCCACCTCTTCTTTCAATGCTGCTGACCTTTCAGGACCTTGGGTTCTTCTTTTCTGTTTTACCGGTGTAAACTTCGTATCAATATTCAGAGTATGTACTGCAATTTCTGAGGATATTCCGCACATATCAGCATGAGTCCAAGCGAATACATCCAGATTTGCTTTCAAGAATGATATTAAGGAATTTTGAACCGCTATAGTAAGTTGCGAACCCACATTCAGTACTTTGTTCGGATCTTTCGGGTCAACAGGTACCGGCACCGTTACTTCAACTGGCACCACTCTATTCTCCCCTGCACTAGCTTTTCTGGGATCCATTTCTCTTCGTGCCCCGCTATGCTCGCCAGTGTAGGGTCCAGCCTGTAATTGCTACAAGGTTGGTTCTTTGATGCAGACTGGGGCTGCCGCATCGTTTTCCATTTCCCTCTTCCTTGCTTCGCGCAACTCTATCATATAACATTCTCGCCCAACGTTCTGATCCCCTTTAATAACTCCAACTCCGTTATCCATGGGGAATTTCATAGTGAGGCACCACGGGGCGAGAATTGCTTTAAAAGCCGCAAGAGTTGGTCGGCCTAGAAAGTCGTTGTAGGCAGAAAATTCATCAACAATTACAAAAGTATGTTTTCGAACCACCTTTTTCTACCCCTCTCCAAGCTCGACGAACAAATCAATAGTTCCAATTAGCTGCTTCGGTTCCCCAGTGAACCCAACAATTTTCTGAGATGAGGCTTGAACATCGGCCATTGGAACTTTCATTTGGTCGAACGTCTTTTTGAAGAGAATATTGCAAGAAGCGCCGCAATCTACAAGCACTCTTCTCACAATAGCCGGCCCAACGCCTAGAGAGATGACCAAGGGGTCCATGGTTGGAGCTTCAATACCCATAGAGTCCCTGGCTTTGAACACAATATCATCATTGAAAGTTTTCTGCTGCTTCAAAGGTGCAGCGTCTTCTAGCACAAAAACACTCTCTTCTGTTGGTGCATACTTCAGGGCACGGGAATATCTTTCCATCTCGCCCCAGCTTTTGCCTGCTGGGTGAGGACCTCCTGTAATCACATTGATAACAGGCCTTTCCGATTCATGCACGATATTCCTCTCACCCGAGCCAGATGGATGAGCAAGAAGTTGCTAGCCCTTAGTAGATGAAATTGGGTTATTTCTACTTCTCTTAACATATTGCTGCAACTTGTTCTCTCTCAATAGTTCTTCAATTAAACTTTTCAGATGGCGACATTTGTTGGTATCATGACCGGGTTGATTATGAAACCGACAGAATCTCCCACTTTGAGCAGCTTTTTTGTTAACTCTAATCTCCGGTGGTTTAGGATATTCCACTGCATCTTTGGTAGCAAAAAAGATATTCTCCGGAGTGTCAGTCAAAAGAGTGAAATCTGAAGATTTTAAGAAGTGAGGTTTCTTCATATCTTTCTGTTTCTTCCCACCATTATTCTCCCTTTTCTGACTTCTGGATTCCTTTTTGGTAGGAGCAGTAGTATTATTCTTAACCTCTGTCAATGCCACTTTAACCGGTGCTCGAAGGTTGTCCAAGCGCATGAATTCATCAGCTTTCTTATATAATTTCTCAAGCGAATTTGGTTGTTTCATCTTCAGCCACTTTCCAAATTCGCTTGATTTGTCGATTGCCCTCACCAAGTATGCCAAGACCATCCGTGGTTCTGCATTGTCCACTTCATCCAAAGCTATGTTGAAACGGTTTAAGAAAGACCTAATAGATTCTCCAGGATTCTGTTCCAGGCTCGAGAGTGACATAATATCCTTAGCCTTTGAAACATACAACCTGAATTTCTCTTTAAACTTCCGAGTCAAATCGGCGAACTGGTCTATGGATCGGATCGGAAGCTTTGTGAACCAGAGCAGAGCCACTCCTTCCAAGTATACCGGAAAGTACCGACATTTGATCTCATCAGACGCTCTAGCACCATTCATGCCCCAATTATACTTATACAGGAATTGATTGGGGTCGCTTGTCCCCTTATAAGCCGGGATGGTAAGAGGAACAAACTTCCTTGGGAATTCCGCCTTTAGAATCTTCTCAGTGAATGGAGTTTTGCTCGGAGCGAATCCCCATTCCTTCTCATCTTCATCCCTCTGCATGCTTTCTTTCATGATTTGTCGCACCATGCCCGAAAGATATTCCTCATCATTTAAAGGATCTGCAGGACAGACTTCGGCCATTTTCTCAGAAGTTTGTCTGGGCAAACGTTCACGGAGAGTTGGCTGTGGTCTCAATCCTCCAGCTTGAGGAGGTGTTTCTTTGGCGGGGCTAGCTGCTCTTTGAGGAATATTCCCCTCTTCAGGATCATGACATCATCTGCAAGGTTTTCTTCTTTATTCACCGGTTGACGGTTTGCTCCGAGCAATGCATTTAACCTTTCAAGCATTAAAGCATTCTGAGTTTCCATCTGCTGGTATAATCTAAATACTGCAGCATCTAACTCCGCTCGTGTAATTCCGGCACTTGGTGCTGCTTGACTTGACGAAGGAGAAGTTGCAGTATTCTCATAGACATTATTGGGTCTTGTAGATCCGCGCTTTCTTCCAGGAGCCATTATCTCTGACAGACTTCTGGTTTTGAGAGAGATTCTTTCTACAATCTTTTGCGAAGCAATGAAGAAGATAGCCTGAGTTGGGTTCTCAGTGAAAGAACCAAAAATGTTAACGCTAAAAATTGAAAGCTAACACCCCGGTGTATGTAGAGATTAAGTGAAAGCACCACCCATGAACACGGGAATTAGAAACAAGTAGAAAAGTCACAGAGAAAGTAGTAAAAGACAACAGTTTTATAATGGTTCGGCTTCAGGTTAAGCCTACGTCCACTTTAATCCTCTTTATTACTGAATCAATTACAACTTTACAACAATCTTCAATTACAATACTGATGAGACAAATAACTAGAACTCCGATGTAGAAGAATTCTTTGAATCCATGTTGATTGTGTTAGATTTCCTCTTGAAGTTTGTTGAGATGTCTTTCGTGTTTTGAAGTGTCGAGTGAGTTGAGAATTCAGCAGAGTATCGACGTTCCAGAAATGAGCCAAAAAGATCCCCTTTTTAGTTGGTGTAGGCGGGGTATTTATAGGAGAGTTTGGTGTTAGGTCGTAGGTCGTCCTCGACCTAGTGGGAGCCGTTTACAGCTTATACATGGTACACTTGATCGTTCTGGAGAAACTGGCAAGTCATAGGTCGTGGCCGACCTAGGTAGGAAGCGGCATAGGAGGCTCCTCTGGTAAGTTTAGATCGTGAGCGACTTAGGCATAAATCGTAGGTCGTGGGCGACTTAGTAGACACGGTTTACGGCCTAACAGGAGCACCCTTGATCATTCGAACAAGTCATAGATCGTGGGCGACCTAGGGAAGGAACGACATAAGGAAGACAAGTTACCTTGGCTTTATATAGCTAGGTCGTTAGAGAACTTTATCCCTGTTAGGACGCTCCCCTTATTAACTCGCTAAGTCGCGTACACCTTTAGGTCGCTAGGTCACCTCGGTCCATAGGTCGTTGGTACGCTAGATCGCTCAGTCCATTTAGCAACTAAGTCGTTTAACTTGTTGAGCCGCTTTATGTGTTAGGTCACTTACTCCCTTAGGTAGTTAGGTCGCGCCTTCATATAAGTCGTTAACTCGTTGAGTCATAGGTCGCTGGACCATCTAATCCTTTAGGTCGCTGGGCCACTTAGCATTAGGTCGATGAGCCTTTCAATCCTTTAGGTCGCTGAGTCGTGGAGAAGAGGAGTTAACAATGCCCTAATTCAAGGAAACTTGGTTAGTTAATGCCAAAAGTGATGCTGCAGAAAGTAGGAGAGGGCCATGAAGAACATCAAAGAAGGAAATGATACAGCCACCATTTCAATAAACATTATGGACCGTGATGTCTTTATCAGAGGCAATGGATTATAGATCTAGAAATAAGGATTGGAGAACTATGCCATCAAGCCAGGGGTCACTCCAGAAAGTAGTTTTTCCTCCCATCACCTAGTTTAATGATCATGCATAAGCAGAATTTTCGAAAAGAGGATATAATGTTCTTCCAGAAGAAGGAGGCTTGGTAAGGAGGCACCAGATAGTAGGAGAGGCAGAACTTCCCATTATAGTAGCAGGCCCTAATTCAAAATGCCCTAGGTTTAGAGCATCTATGAAGGAAATCCCAAACCCACTTCCCAAGAAGTGTTTATTGTACATTGACGGATTTATGACTCCCAAACCACCATTGATTTGGGAAGGAAAACTCTATCTTCATTAATCAAGTGGTGGGTCAGAGAGACAGAAGGGTATCCCTTCCTAAGGAAAGCCCGAAGATGGAGTAGATTTTACAATTTACCCATTTCGGCGCATGTAGATTGAGAACCAGTTGGTAGGAATGGAAAACGCATAGAGTTCACCAACGTCGGCCTACCAGCTCTGGAAAGGGAAGAACCCTTCCAGCTTGCTAACCTTCTTGAGATTTTTTCTTGAATTGTTGACCAGTTAAAGTAGGTGTATTTGTAATGTCTTAGTAGCAAGCTGAGGTATGGGATTGGGAAAATGTTAAGCTAGTAATTTAGAGAGGCGGCAACCAAAGGTCCCACAGGGTGGGTCGGCTCAAACATGCTCTTCAAGAAATTGATCTTTAAGCCAGAGGCCAGCTCTAAGTAGTATAGAAGAAGGTTCAAGGTAGCTATAGATGATGGCTTAGGAAGAGGCATAAGGATAGTGTTATCGGTGAATTGGAGGAGCTGAAACCATTTGGGAAGTTCTTACCAGGACATTCCAACATATTTCCCTCATAGGCAAGGTCCACGTGTCTGACGAAGGTGTCAACGGAAATGTTGAATAAAATAGAGGATATTGGATCATCTTGGTAAAGGCCCTATGAAGATGCAAATAAGTTGCCTCTTCCCCCTTTAATGCAAACATTAGAGCAGGTTGTGGAGAGGATATACCTGATCTAGAGGTTGAATTTTGGAGGGAACCCCTTCTACGCAAGACCGTTTAGGATGAAAGCCAATGATATTGTGTCAGAAGCCTTTAAGAAATCCAATTTGATGAAGGCACACTTTATGTGATTAGAGTGGCAAAAACTGATAGCCTCTTGCACAATGGCTACATTATCAGTCAGCGATCTACCCGAGGTGAAAGCCAATTATCGCTGGCTAATCAGAGAATTCATAAGTGGCTGAAAGTGATTAGTGGGAACCTTGGTTATTAGTTTGTAGTATTTTGGAGGCTAATAGGTAGAAAATCTGAAGCTGCAGAGTCCCCCTCAAATTTTGGAATCAAAATGATGTTAGTATAGTTGAGCCTGGATATAAGATAAGGGCGGGAGAAAAATTCATCGAGGACGGGGTGGATGGAGTACTTCAAGAAGCACATTACTACTTGAGAAACAAAGGCGGGAGCCCGGATTTATCTATGGCCTTGCTAGACAGCGCCTCCCAGATTTCATCTAGGTTGAGTTCTTGGTCAATTGGAGCTCGAAAATTGTCAAAGGGTTGAAGGTAGACCCCTAGGCAAGGATGTCAGGCATAGAGGATGCTTGACAGAACAAATCTGAAGTGAGAGGTCAAACAGTCCAAGATTTTGGACTTATCTCGATGGCTGCATCCTTAATGGTAATGGAGGTTATTTTGTTGGATCTACATTTGTTATTGCCAGTTCTATGGAAATATATGGTATTTAGATCACCTTCATGCAACCACTGATCTTTGGAATGCTACTTCTAAGCCATCTCCTCGTGCCTTATAATATGAGTTAATTATATTTCCAGACTAGCAAGCAGGGAAGCCAAATCAGGGGATAGAGGGGAGGAATCTTCCATAATGTTAAGATTTGAAATCTGGTTTTGAATATGGTCTTTCCGAGATTTGATGGAACCCTACAACCCCTTTGACTACTTTTTCAGGGTTGAATTGAGAAGGCGGAGCTTGGTGACTAGGATTTACACAAATGAACCTTCAACTTGAAAGGAAAATCAGAGGCACTCAACTATATCATTAGATCCAGGTTCAAGGGTCCAGAAATTTTAAAATTTGATGGGAGGGCGGTGAGTGGTCCAATCTCCAAGGTCGAACAAGAGGGGGCAATGGTCAGAAATAAGAGAAGGGAGACCATACTGAAAAGAGAGAGGGTGCGTGTTTTCGTAGGCAAGGTTGATGAAAAATCTATCAAGCTTGGCTCGGGATGGTGCAAATTGTTGGGCTAAGTGAAGTATGGTTATTTATAAAAAATTAATGAGGTCGCATGTAGAAATGAAGTTGTTAAAGTAGTCCATGTCCGTGGAGAATAAAGATTGGCTATTCCTTTTGGAGGGAAAACGAGTGATATTAAAATCCCCCAATGACCCAAGAACCGTTAAACACAAAAATGAAATTAGAACAAGAGGCCCACAAGTCAATTATATAAATGGATTATAGGGGCCATAAATGTTGGAAATGACATAAATGATGGAAGTCGAGCAATTTCTAAGAATGGCATGAAGGACATTGGTTGATTTAAAAATTTGTAATAATGTTCATTTAGATTTCTCCTAAAAAGTGATAACCCCACTCTTGGAACCTACTGAATCAAGGACGGCCCAAGCCGATAAATGCAACCCACCGACACTATGCAATTTAGAGGGGGTAGGATCCATCAATTTAGACTATTAAATTTATAGAACATCCAAATGCAAGTCCTTAATAATTTTTTTACTAAGCCGCACTTACCACTGCAGTTAAGGCCTTTAACGTTCCAAGTGAGAATTTTGATAGGGAACTAAAAGTCCTCTCCTTCTAAATTCTTTCTAACTGAAACAAGCTTAGGTGACAAGTCACATGCAAATTTAGAAGCAGCAGTAATTATTGCATTCAAATCTAAGGCAATGAAAGTTCTAATGATAAAGATGCTACCTTGCAGCGGGTGCCCTATGGTGCCCAACATCAAACGCCCACTTCTTCTGATCACAATAGTAGAGACTGAAGCAGCAGACTGAGAAGGTACAGTGGCAAGCGAAATGCTGAAAAGCTGAAGGTCGCTCACCACATTCCTACTAGGACGCCACCTAAGAGCTGCAACTTACATTCCTCTCATAGCCCAAGATCATATCTTGTTCCATGTAGAATTCCTTGTCAGCAAAATTCATAGGAGCAGTTCCAATGTTATGTAGAAGCCACCACACCGAAGGCCTAGGGATGTCCAACGCGAGGACCTACTTAGACAAAGCAATGCTAATAATCTTTTTTCCCATCACAATCTCAACCATCTTTTGATGAATCAATGCCTCGTCAGACATGCATCCTCTGCGAAACTAAGCGGCATGAAAGGTAATGAAACCCAGTCCGAAGACCCTCATCATTAAAGAGATAAACGGGCTTCTACGTCCACAAGCGCAATGTACCAGCATTCCTAAGAATTAGGTTCTCTAGAGGAATGGGTGGATGATTATGAATCCAATGTTCAAAGGAGAGTTTGAAATCAAGATCAAAAGCCCAGCCGATCAGAGTGCCTGGCACTGCTACAAATCTATCTAACCTAATTTTCACAAATATGAAATGGTGATCAATTAATGCCCTGTCACAATGATCCAAAGCCATAAAATCACCAATAGGGAGAAGGATGGAAAGGAGCACTACTTTGTTACATAGAAATGGTGGAAGACCTGCAATGCGAATCCATGAAGCCTCGTAAAACTCCTTTCTATAGCAAACCTTCAGAAGCGTCCACTGACAAGCTAGAACAGTACCATTTTGCTTATGGAAGAGGCCTCTACGAATTGCAATGCCCAAGAGCTGGAAGTAGATGTGAAATGAATGGATGCTCAAAAGAGTAATGCACCAGCTAGTGCGGTGGAAGTGAAAGTCGAGGTAGCACCTCAGGACATTGATGTTCCAAAGCCTACTTAGTACAAAGAAAACGACATGCATTTGGGAGTTAAGAAGATCGGTTTTGGATTCAATCATGTCCGGGGAAGTACAGATTTCAACTTTTCAGTGGGTTTAGAAGTGGGGTTTAGAATGTTGGTTGAGGTATTTGATGGGGCAATATGGGTCATAGTATCTAGAGAAGGTAGGGGACATAAACACTGACGGGCTGTAGAGGAGATGTGATGGCGCATGCCAATCGGGGAGGATCAGACCGTTCCTTGATTTTGGAGATCTTGCAACGTGCGGAGTTGTTTCCAAACTTGCTGCACTGAAAACAAAGCACTACACTTCTGCAGGATCATGCCAAGTGTCCAAAGGCCCCACACCTAAAACATCTCTCATTCGCACGAGTTGATTTAACCAATTCAAACATATTTTTCTTCCTATTGGGCCTGACCGTTGGAACAATGCAAGATTTTGAATTCAAAATAGGAGTTAAATCCATAGGCTATGAAGAAGACCTGACAACATCAGCGTAGCTAGGGCAAGAGCAAGGAGTGGAGCAGAAGTGCTGCATAGGACAGCCTCAACACACATGGGACCGATGCGATCGTCAGCAGGCTTGAAATGGACGAGCACCGCATTCCAATAACAAACCGAGCTATCGCGGGAGGGGGAGGTCAGATGGGCTGAAGGTGGTGGATGCAATTGGAGACAAGGAGGAGTAGAAGATGAGCCAGAAGACCGAAAGGCACGTGACGGAGGGGAAAGAGATGGAAAGGAGGGAGATGGAATGGAGGACGCCATAAATGATTTAAAAAAATTATTTTCTTAAAAAGTCGTGTTTCTCGATGGAGACATTGATGGAAAAACTAAAGAAACCCACTTATGGATCACTCTATTTCATTAGTAATCTAAGTACATCGTCACTGTTCATGAGATGATATCTGGATTATCATCAAAGAGCTAGGCAGTTAAGTGCATAAAAAAGTTTGGTATACAAACTATGAATCAATTGATTCTCTTTCTCAAAAGAGACAAATGTTGTCCTATACAGTTATATAAGAACATCTTTGAAGCTAAAGAAGTGCAAAAGATTCCTCATGCATTTTCCGTGTGGAGTCTAATGCATGCAAAGGCATACATACATACATACACACACACACACACACACACACACACACACACACACACACATATATATATTGTGTGTATTATGGGCAGATACCCGACCGACATTCAAAATGGATCAATGGTTGTGACCAAAATGGTTACGAGATATCTTTAAAGAATAAAAAGATTATCTAATCATAGATAAAAGATCAGATTGGTTGGAGATCATAAAGCTTTATGGTCTAAATATTTTGGACGCTAAGAGTATGAAAGATCCACTTCAGGTAATAATTTTTTTCTTATGTGGAGCTCCATAAGGAAAGTTGTCATACAAACACTTATAGCCTCTTCTGTTATGGAATAAACTTTTATTTCTATTATGAGGCATTTAATGAGAGAAAATAATTGCAAAATTTTGGAATATTGAAAAAGAAATTGAAAGATCATTAAAGTAATATTGTGACAATAAACAACATGTTATTTTCAAATAAGGGAAGAGTGCAAAACAGATTGTAATTCATAGAGCTTACCGTGACAAACTCCATTATGGCAGATCTCTTACAAAAGGATTATCACCCAAGGTATTTCATGAGCATGTGGCTCAATTAGTGTAACTTTTATGCAAGAATATTTTGGTTTGGGGGAAGTTTGTATTTGGCATAGTCATATGACACATTGCTTTATACTTTGGTTACAGATATATTAAGTATTTATCCCTGATCAGAAATAAGGTTATAAAGTTTTCTTCACACTTTACGAAGTTCAAATATTGAACTTTTTTTCATCTCACTAAAGTAAGACTAGTTGGAGATAGGCATGTATAGATAATATCTCACGTAATTTTCATGCTATGCATGATTGATCTATGTCCTTAGATTGTGTTGGTATATGTGACCATTAATGAATTTGGTTACGCTAAAGATAAAGAAAGCCACTTTGATCCTTTATCAACATAGTTAATGGATGAGATTGCTTAGAAAATGCCTTATGTTATAAATAACAAAATTTAGAGCTCATAAAGTTAAACACATTTATAAGGTTATCATATATATGGCCCAAGGGAAAATTGTTGGAAATTTCCATATGTGGACCACGTATGTAAAATAAATGCGTTGTGCTACTTTAGTTTAAAGCCTAAGTGACCAAATTTTGAATTAAGGCTATAAGGCTTAAGGATATAATTGTCATGGTATTGATGTGTAGATACCAAAGCAAATCTAATTTGTTGAAGGACTATATTAGAAAATGCTAACATTTAAATAAGGGTCATGGTCCCCAAATTACACAAGCTTTAATTATTCTCCTAATCTCTTCTATGAAAATAATGCAGATCTAGGTTTGTGTTAATTTGGAAGTTCAAACCAATTTTTCTTTTATTTTAATTAGCAATATGGATTCAGATACAGCTTTCTCTAATTTTTTTAACTTTCCTCTAATTTCTTATCAATCAAATCAATATGGATCACCTATTCAGATATATGGTTTCATATTTAATTAATCCTAAAGTATATTGAAATCCTAATAGAAACGACCTAGGTATGGTGGAATGTGATTGAAGGCATGAAGTCTCACCTGAGTACTATGTAGATATGAGTCGTTTTCGTTTAAATATTTCAAGAATGGGATATGTACAAAGGATCATGCAAACCAAACAATGATTAGTGATATGGAAGGACCATCAACGTAGGAAGATGAACACATAATGGAATAGTCTTGAATATAGAAGGATCGTCGGTCAAAGAGGAAATGAGCAATGAAGAAACGATCGAGGGCGATCTTCAAGGAACATCCAATCAAGACAAATAGGTTTTGATCATTCACCTTTAGGTAATGACTTCCATAATCGTTCTCATAATCGAGGGAGATATTAGGATACAAGCATAAGAGGAAATCCTCCTATGGGTGCTCATTATAATGATGATGGCATTCATCATAGAGAAAATATTGTTCTACTACCTAAACAGTCAAAAGCAAGCTATGGAGGAAATTACTTTTCTACTTTAAACGATGATGATCGAATGAAATGGATTTTAAGGTATGTGTTGTGCATAGAGGACGTGCACTATGGTTCTAAGGACAAAAATGAAAGTCCATTCACACTAAATATCTTGGATGAGCTGACTCTGGATAACTTCCTATACCATAGTTGGATGTTTATGACACGACCATATATCATACATTCGGTTCATTATACTAGAAGTAGGCATGGCGTAGATATAAAGGAGACTATGTTTATATATTTTTTGATCTTTTTTACCGAATTAACAACTATATGGTTCTGTTGACTTAGTAGATGGTTTATAGACCCATAGAGGAAATTGTTTAAGTAATTCAAAAGTAATTTGTAGTCTACAAGGATAAATCAAAGACTATAATTTCACTTGTGGACACAAAGCAAAGAGATGGATAATCTTTAAAAAGCTATATGGCAGGTCATGTTGGAACTGGACCAACATCCGGCGAGTTTAAATGGGTGAATTTTAAAAAATTATTCCATTTAGGATCATATTGTGCTAATGATGTATAAATTTATGTACATCTTACCCAAATATTATTTTACAGAAAATCAATATTTTATTTATTTTTATAAATGCAGTTTTATTTTTATATAATTTGTATATTATAATATGTATATGTATCATATACACATATATGTGTACATTCACGTGCAACATAGTAAGTGTACATGGTTTGACATGTTCATATATGGATGCTGTGATTTACATCGCAACGAACATGTTATCCCCTCTGTATACATGTGTGTTGTTAATGTGTATATGTGTACATACACATAATATAAATATATGTAGATATGTCTCAATATAATTTTGTATAATATGAAATATAATTTATAAATAAAATTAATATAATACGTTTATATAAATAAACATAAGTATAATTACATTTATCAAATTAATTTTGAAATTTAATTTAACAAACTAATTTTTAACGAATTTTAATATAATGATACGTATGTATATTTTGAAATCAAAAGGTTTTTCTAACATATATATTATTAAATAACTTCAAAGTTATTATACATAAAATACATAAGTATATATATACATGTAAATATATATTATAATATAAAGAATAATTAAAGTAAAATCACACATATAACCTTTCATGCTCATAACCAAAAATTATTTTATTTTTGACTTAATGTTTATTTAATATTTATTTTTTAAATTTCATTTGGAAATTCTTTTGTAGATATATATATTTTCGAAAGAAAAATTATTAATATACTTTTGTGTTAAAATTTTTATGTCAAATATTTGTGTTAACTATATATATTACGTGTATATATATATATATTACATATATATATATATTACACACAAATATATATAAGTGTGTGTGAATTTTTTTTATTAATTCTGAAAACATTATAAGTGTAACAAACATTTTGCAAACTCAATTCTTACATTATTTATTATTATCAGAAATTAATACTTAATTATTAAATCATTTTAAAATAATTTTGAAAATTTTGTTCTCATCATTTCCATGAATATCTAAGCATGCACAGAAAAATAATAATTTATTTGTACATTTATAAAATTCATCCAATGTGATGACACCAATATATTATATATATATATATATATATATCTATTATGATAATTTATTAACTAATTAACTATACAATATGATAAATATAATAAACATTCATGTATGCTTATGAACAAGGAATTGTACTTTTTACCAAAGCCTAGTTACTACACCTTGAAAAGAAAAACTAAACTCCTTGGATCGAATCTCGTATCCAGAGTTTGCTGGCTTCTCGAACATTGCTACCATCGACAATTAAGCTGTGTTCAATTTATGGTTTTAAAGCTTGATAATTTAAGGTGCGAAGAGGAGATATTATCGGACAATTCAGGTTTGGTGGAGAGGAAAAAGTCAAGAAAGAAATATGGGATTAGAGGTCATAAAATAAAGTAGATCTCAAGGATAAAAACAAGGATCTAGGTCCTTATTCTTCTCTTACTATTCTCCATTTTCTAGTTCAAAACCTAGCCCCTATAGGCAAGCTCCTTTTAGCCTATGTATGTCTAATTATTACAATCCCTAAGTAGAATCTAAAATAATTTCAAGCCTAGTCAATATTTAACATACTTATATCAAATTTAAATGCATATTGATATCGTATATCGATAAGTGTATTTATAACTATTATATACACATTACTTAATCAACAAAAATAGAATAAAAAATTTATAGTTAATATTTCATAAAAATTAATTAATTTATAATGATTATAATTTAATTAAATCGGGTGGTATTAGGAGTATTCAATGTTTTGGTTATGTTACTCTTAGATGTAAATTTAGTCAGCGATTAATATCAAATAATTCGAATATTAATGTTCACATGTCACTTAGCAGGTGGTGTGACATCATGGCCAAATTTATCGCTTACATGCTATCGGTAAAATCCTATTTTACTTTATTAAACATTACCCAGTAGGGACAATTACTTACACAAATTATCTTTCCAAAAGCTATAACACTTTGAACTTATGGATTTGGTAGTGGTCAAAATTCTAATATATATTCAACTTATAGTCCAAACATAAAGACATTGGTTCAATAATAACAATTATTATTAACCGAAATGCTCTGGCCAGTGGCCTTGACTTTGAATTTAGTTTAATTGATAGCAGTATAAACCTCATATAACCGAGAAGACGAATTCTCTCTTGAGTAGTATTTCACTTCCCATGCTTCCACTCGACCTAACTATAGTCGTTCGATGGATCATGCCATGATTTAGCTATAATCAGAGTGGAGCTTCCAAATTGAAGATCAATAACATTCTAAAATTAAGAGAACTATGTAATATTTGTTACACGAATTTTTTCTATTTGAGCATAATTATATTAACTAATGGAAAACTATCGAGCGAGTCATTTCTTAGTTATCCAATGACTATCAGTACATAAAACCTTTGTGCCCTAGTATGCATGAGTAATCCATTGGCCAACATTTGAAGAGCATTACGTAATCTGATCCCAACAGATGTATCGATATCCAGACTCGATGCATCTTGACTAGAAATATTTAAAATGGTATGTTTATTTTATTGTTATAAATCACTTATGGTTACAACATATTGTTACTGCTATCATAAACATATCATTTGTGGATTTTCGATTAAATATACCTTTAATTAAATTATTTGATTAATATAAAACATTACATCACATATATAATAGAAAGAAAACACCTTTTATTTTGAACAAGATTGGTTATCGAGTTAGATATATGTAACAAATTACATGATCATCCTTATGACATACCCTTAACTTATCAATCTCCCATTTGGACTTGGGGCTAATTATGGAATCTCTATCCCATCCCTTTAAACATTTGATGAGAAATGATATAGTTAGACCCTTCGTTGAGGGATCTGTTTTGTTATTTTAATTATGTACTCTGTCAATCAACTCTCTTTGATGCTGATAAACTATCTTGATCATGTATAACTAATTGAAGTATGTTTCTCAACTTCTAGTGAGCTATAATCATTACATTGTCGTTATATAAAAAAGTAGTATTCTTAATAATTGGAATCACCCCTAGCATAGTTATAAATTTGTGCATTTATATTTATACATTGCTTTTATCATGGAGCTATTCAAATGACGTACTTAGCCTTTTCATTAATTGTTTGGAACATTTCCAACTCAAAGCTTCTTAATTAAAGTTTGAACATGAAATTAATATTGACATATTATACTCAATAGCATTTATGAAATTCGAGTCCAAACACTCCTTCATAAGGATTTCATTGTTCAATAAACAATTCTTTAGTATTTAGTAAATACTCAAGAACACTCTAAACTATCAGTTAGTGATCTTAATTTTGACTTGATATTTTTTTCATGCATCAAATATATAAGCATATTATGATATTGTAAGCAATACGACATGTATGATAATTCATATTACTAATGTATAAGGAATGCGTCTTAAATGTTCCATATTAATCATTTAAATAAGATGTCTCTGCATATAGTCTAGGACATTCCCAACATTCTTTGTACTTATTATAAAAGATATAATTTACAAATACAATATTGTTTATTAAGTAACCAAACTATTATTGATCTTAACATGAGTACATCGTTAACAGTCAGCAATAGGTTGTTTAATTAGAGTTTAGAAATATCTATATACCTTTTAATGTTCTTTCTCATGGACACATGCTTCCTTTGCCCTTTGACTGAAAATCAAACCTTTTGATATTTTCATCAAAAAAACTTGTTCAACTTTGATGCTCATCGAATGATACTTTCGTACCCTTTTTGGATCATAGCTAAAAATCCACAAACTTAATATCACTCTTACTGGCTTCGAGACACTTTGGCTGTTATGTGCAAATGGTCTATTCTAAATCATTATCCAAAATTTTACATTTTAACACATATGTACCAAAACACAAAGTCATCCAAGCGATAAATTTGTGAGTAAATCTGAATTAACTTGAGCATGTTGAATAACAAATCTATTATACTAATTTAAACAATTGAAATTTATGATGTTATTCATATCAACATTGCTCATTATATTCCAACTAAATTAGTCTTTCTCTTAAATACACATTCGTGACCAAGGATCGTATCATTATGAGTACAACAACCGAAATGATATTTTGATAACGTACTCAAAATCCTTTCAGATTTGTGCATCGTACCATATGGAGGAGTCAATGCACTTAATGGTTTAATTGACAATTGTGGATTGTCTATTCACGATATTGATAAGACACTGATAGTTCCTCATCAATGTGTGGGAACACTTAGTAGGCAATCTATTACATTTCATTCATTTAGGTTAGGTTAATTTCATTTTATCCTATATAAAGTTTCTTCTTTAGATTATATCCAAATACATTCACTGCTAATAATTTCTAAATGAAATTATGTTACTGTAAAGTTGTTATATCTTGAAACAACAATTGTTTCTAAATGCAACATGATATGTATTCATAAAAACCTTTTGAATTGGCTATATAAAAATGATTTGGTTTTAGTTTAAGAAACCTGTATCCATAATATAAATTGGTCATCCAATGAGATCGTTCTTCTAACATCCCCTATCATAAGGCCCAAAACTAAGCGCTACAGATGTTGCAATCATCTATAATATTAACTTCCCATGATAAAATATGGTAATGTTAATGGTAACCATAATATCAGAAGCACATGAATATGAAATAAAATCAACACAGACTTAAAACAACTTTTTTGATTACATTTCAAATCAATATTTCATATTTAGATACATAATCCCAAAAGATTCCCAGGTTTTGATCAAAAATAATTATTGCAAATTACGCTAAGAGAGACATATGAAGATGCCCCCTTGGATGATCAGAGTACTAAATAGACATATCAGTCTTAATACAACACAATAGAAATAAAACTAAATAACGCCTACGTAGCTAGCATTTCCTCATGCACGTCCAACCTACTAAACCTGAAAAACCTTAACTCTCAAACTACACAAATTAAACTTTGAGCACACGAGAGTTTAAAGGTAAAACATATACTTCGAGTTAGGCATAAAGCCTGGGGTGAATAATACTATACATCTGGTTATCTGACTTTAAGTGAGACCAAGCCACTTAGCGGAACGGGTTTCCCCTTACTAATTTCCCTTTTTAAAAGCATATCTTTTGCAAATCAAATTCTTGCAATCAAACCGATTAAGCAGTAATCGCAATATCATATATGCATATAAACCAAGAAATCAATGGACTATCTATCCAAACAATATAGTTTGGTTTGGCTAAGTACTAACCATTGGTTGACTCGGGCCTACTAGACAAAATAAATAATCTAACTTTTGTTAGACATACTCTTGGACGATCTGTCCCTAACTTACTTTCCCAAGGTCAACTGATCCTAATGGTTTTGGAGGTTCACTAATAACCTATCCTTACTCTGTATATTCCTTTCTGTGTGTAACATCATTTTAGTCTTACCTGTGACAATGCCCTACACACCAGAATTTTGGACTTATATTAGCTAGGGGCTATTAGCTAAAGTATAGGACGCGACCCTACACCAGTCCCATCGGGCATTCTAATATCTAAGTCATTTACTTAGGGTTAACCCCCATCAAAATTTTCCTTGAAAATATTTCTTTAAAATTGATTTAGCCTTTTAAATCGTACTTAAACAAGGAAAATGTACTCTTTACTTTACTTAAATACCTTTGCCATGATATATGCTTTACACAAAACAACGTTGATAAAAACCTAAATCAATAGGGTTATCTATCCCTTCAAAACAAGTTAAAATCCTTCTTTAACTTAGAAAATATTAGGTTTTTATCCAAGATATCACCTTCGAAACCTTTTTTTAAGCCTTAAACAATACCATTCAAAACCAATGAGAACGATCCTTACGAAAGCTTGAATAAAACCTTAGACATCCTTTTCCAAAATGCTTTAAAACATGCCTTTCGTAAATCATTGGAAACCTTCCATTTTAAGACAAAAGAAAACCTTTCGAAAACATTGGGGTACCTTTCTTTCGAATCCTTCATTATAAATCTTTTGAAAGCATCAAAGTCATTTATTTAAAATAAAACTTCCGAAAGCACCAGGTTCAAGTAAAAGTTTGTGGATCATAGCTTTGAAACCATTTAAAATTGTTCCATTTGAAACCTATGGGTTTAACTTTCAATTTATCTAAGGTCTAATAAGAACTAGGGCAAAAGAAACTATTTCTACAGACTTGTTCCTAAGTAAAAGAAAGTGGGTGGTTTTGAAGCCAAACCTTTCGAAAGCATGGAAAAGCGGTTTCATAGTAAAAACGAAAGCACCTTTCGAAATAATTGTTTAAAGGCAATAAGAAAGGTGTCCTTAACTAGGTCGGAAGGTAAAATGCGGCAGTTAGGTTTCAAACCCCGTCAAAAGCTTGTTTAAAACAAAAGGGCGGCAGCCTCTTTCGAAAGCCTTTTTTCTAAAACAAAGGCATATTTGACTAAGTCGAAAGCTATATCCTTCGAAAGCCTCATTTTGTAGCCAACAATAAAGACTACTCCTACCCCTTCGAAAGCATGTTTCGACTCTATACCATCCACCTATCTCTAATCCACTACCTACCAAGGCATTGATACCATGTGTATTGGTTTCGACTAGGTTGGAGGCGGTAGTATGGGGTCAAAAGGTGACTTCCGAAAGTGACGATGCAACAATCCTTTACAATACTAATTTTTAGCTTTTTAGAGTATATCTTTCCAACTGACTTGCCTTGTTTGTCAATATATAATTGGTTGCCAAATCTTTTTCTGAAATTATTTTCTAAAAGTATTATCGAATTTAGTAATTAACAAAATGCTTAGGAAAATTCTCTAAAAATTCCCATAAATCAATTTCAATATCTTTTCTAACATATCCAAATTATTGACCCAAAGCTATCATATAATAACCGGAAATTAATTTAAACCCAATCTACTCATTTTCTTTACTAAAAAATTCATAATAAATCCAAAACAACTAAGAAAATTAGGAAACTTGAAACCCAACTCTAAAATAATATTTACGATCTTATATCAAAAAGGCAAGTCATTTGGAATTCATTTAATAGGTTTTTAAAATCAAATCTTATCATAAAATCTATACGAAGCAAATCATCATCAACAAGCATATATATCCATTTAAACAATCAAAACATAGCAATTTTGCAAATAAATTCGGACCTTAACTATAACCCAAAGACAATAAAATGAGATGCATTCTATTATTCACCTTACCTTGTTGTTAGAGAGGCTAAGATATGCTCTTGGATTAATTAGCTTAAGCTTCCTACTTGCTTTCTTGCTTATCTTCCTCTTGTTTTCTTATAATGGTGGCTGGCCAAGCTCTTGTTTTAATTTTGTTTGTGAATGTTGTAAATGAAATTGGAATAAAGGTTTAGGGTATAATAATATACATATTCCTGTTTTGCCCTTATCTTATTATCTCTACTTTCTTTGTTTTAAACTTTCATTTGTTCATTCATGCTTAAGGCACGGCTACATTATAATTATACAAATCTCAATCTCTTAACCACTTTATACTTTACATTATTCTATTTAGTTTATCTAATTAAATCTCCTGAATAATGTTATTTAAAATTAGGGATGTTGTAGACTCCCCTCCTTAAAGAATTTTGTCCTTGAAATTATGATAAGGTACTCACAAAAATTAATCATAAAGGTAAAACATACCAGTAACAAGTCAGGATAAGTATCTGTAAATCTGCTCTCAGTTTCCCAAGTACAATCTCCATCGTCGTCATTCCACTGGACTTTGAATAATCCGACTATCCTGTTCCTTAGTCTCTTCTCATCTCTTACGACTATACGAACTAGCTTTCTAATTATAGTCTAATCCGGTTCCACTCCTAAATCATCTAACACAATTGGCACAATAGTAGTTTCTGGATCTCGAATATACTTCTTAGATGAGATGCATGAAATACATTATTGACTCCTGCCAAACTATTCGGTTTCCCGATCCTTTCTACAATAGAAAATGGGCCAACGAATCTTTGAGTGCCAATTTTCCTGACTTACCGAATCTGATTACACCTTTCATCGGTGATACCTTGATGAAAACATGATCTACAACTGAGAGCTCTAAGTCTTTCCATCTCTCATCAATATAACTCTTCTACCTAGGCTGATCTTCCTTCATTCTAGCTGGAATTAACTCAATCTTTTCTGCGGTTTCCCTAACCAAATCCTGGACTAAGAACTAACCTATCCCCGATCTCTAACCAATAATCTGGAGATTTGCATGACCTTCCTTACAAAGCTTCAAATGGCGTCATCCCTATAGTAGTTTAATAACTGTTGTTATACGAAAACTCAACTAAGTGTAGATGGTCATCCCATGATCGTAGATAGTCATCCCATGATCCCCTAAATTCTAGCATACAATCTCTTAAAAAATCATCTAAGACTTTGTTAACCCTTTCCGTCTGCCCATCTGTCTACAGATGGTAAGCGGTACTCATCTTGAGCTTGGTACCCAAAGTCTCCTGTAGACTCTTCTAGAACTCACTAATGAATAATGAATCTCAATCACTTACTATACTATTAGGGATTCCATGCTATCTAACTATATTCTTCATGAATAAATTAGCTAAAACAGGTGTTTCCCTGGTTGACTTAACTTGAATGAAATGGGAACTCTTGGTTAACCTATCCACTATAACCCATATGCTTTCATTTCTCCTATTTGATCTTGGAAACCCGTATATAAAATCCATTGAGATAGAATCCCATTTCCAAACTAGAACCTCTAAAGGCTGATGTAACCCACTTGGTTTTTGATACTTGGCCTTTACTTGTTAACAATTCAAACGCTGCTTCATTCATAAGCCTACATCCCTTTTCATGCCTTCCCAGGCATATCCTAATACATCTTAGTTCCTCCTAGACGAATGGTGAATTTCGAATGATGGCATTCTCCAAGAACTTCCTTACTAATGTTTCCCACATTTGGAATACATAGTCCTCCTTTCTTCCTCAACCACCCATTCTAGTCAAGACTAAAATCATTTAATTCATCGCTCTCTATTCCAACCTTTAACTTTCTAATCCATTTCAGCTAATAATGGATCCTCTCTTTATTTAGAAGCAATATTTTTGATCATTACTGGTCAAACTTCTAAACATGACAACATAGCAGTTTGCTTACTAGATCTAGACTCAGGTCTCCACTGTATTCTGCATGTAGTCGATGCTTCCAAATCTTTCCACTCAGCTATCATTGCCAATATTCTGATGTTTTCTGCTATGTGCATCAACAACCTTATTACCTTTCTTTGTGTGTACTCAATACCAAGTCATAAGTAGCTAAAACTCCAACCACCTAAGTTGCCTCATATTCAACTCCTTCTGAGAGAATAAATACCTCAACAACTTATGATCTGTATACAACTCAAATCTTTCTCCCAAAAGGTAATGTATCTACACCTTCAATGCAAAAATTACCGCAGCTAATTCCAAATCATGAGTTGGATATCTAACCTCATGTTGTCTGAATTGTCGAGAAGCGTAGGCAATCACTTTACCTCTTTGCATTAACACGACTCCTTACCCTATTCCCCATGCATCTGTGTACACCACTAAGTCCTAATTCCCTTTTGGAACAACTAATACATGTGCATTTGTCAATAAGTGTTTCAGCTTCTAGAATGCCTCCTCCACTTATCAGTCCAGACAAACTTGACATCTTTCCAAGTTAGCTTAGTCATTGGTGCCGCTATCTGCAAAAAATCATTAATGAATCTCTGATAATAACTAGCTAATCCAAGAAATCTCTTTATATCATTCACTGTCTCAGGTCTCTTCTACTTATTCACTGCCTCGATCTTAGCTGGATCTACAGATAACCCTTTCTTTGAGACTACTTGACAAAGGAATTTCACTTTTTTCTTCCAAAAATGCCACTTCAAAAATTTCGCCTTCAGTTAACGCTGCCTCAATGTCTCAAGCACCACTCTAAGATGAACTTCATGCTTTCTTTCATCCTTAGAGTATATCAAAATGTCATCTATGAACACTAGCACAAATCTATCCATATGCTCTCTGAAGATCCTATTCATCAAATCTACAAAGAATGTTGGCGTATTAGTTAGTCCGAGCGGCATTACTAACCATTCGTATGATCCATATCTAGTTTTAAAAGCCGTCAAAGGAATACTATCCTCGGCCACTCTGAGCTGGTGGAATCCTGTTGCCAAATCCAACTGGGAAAATACTTTTCTTCACTCAATGATTGAACAAATCGTCAATTCTAAGTAATGAATATCGATTCTTTATCGTGTTCTCATTCAACTTAAGATAGTCGATACATAACCTTAACGATTCGTCCGGTTTCTTTGCAAAAACTAGGGCTGCTTCCTAAGGTGAACTGCTTGGTCTTATAAAGTACTTATTTTTATAATCCACCAACTGCACCTTTAGCTCCCGCATCTTGGTAGGTGTCATTCTGTCTGGTGATCTACTCACCGGTTCTGCTAAATCTGACTGAAACTCAATAGCTCATTCAGTAGCAGTCCTATCACGGGATCAAAGACATCTGCGAATTCTCTAACTATGAAAACTCGATTCAAATCATCTCCTGCCTCCACAACACCCAACAAAGCATTAACCTTAAAACTAGAATTTTCTACGGAATATATAATCCAATCACTACAATCAGGATGTCTAAGTGATATTTTTGAATCATGGAAAATTATTCTAGCATCGTATTTACTTAACTAATCCATACCCAAAATGATCCCATACCCTACAAAATCAAACACACGCAAACTGCAAGCAAATACATGACCTAACAATTCAAACTCTATGTGGTCACATGTCCTCCCAAGAGTCATATAACCTACTATCGATTCGCAACCCTTAAGGAAGTGATTAGGTATGAGAGTTCTAGGTCAAGCTTATCTACCAAACAATGAGATATAAAAGAATGCAATGCACCAGTATCAAATAAAACTCTAATTGACATACCATGAATCAAAACCGTACCTCCCAACACATCTTTTCCTTTTTCCTCTATTGTTGGTCTCGAGGTAGCTGGCTCTAATGTAAACACTTTTCCTTTTCCATCCTTGGTTGGCTCCTTGCACTGGTTCTTATAATGTGCAATTTGATCGCGGTTGAAGCAGCTAATATTCTTCTTCCCGGTCAACTTCTTTCCATCTCTTGAGTGACATTCATTGGCGAAATGCCCATCCTTGTCACATTTTTAGTAGATAACCTCCATCTTTCCCTTCTTGGAAGTTCCACTCTTCCAAGCTCCCTTCTTATGGAAAAATTTCCTCTTCTCGTTCTGCCCACCTTGAGTTTGCCTTGCATTGTTTCTTTCAAGATAAGCGAGCATCTCTTCATGCCTTAAATCCATCTTAACAACTACATCGCACGGATCTCCAATATGCAATAGTGTGGCCTTAGCAAGCTCAGGATTCAATCCATGGATAAGCTTCTCATTCCGTGTGACAACAGCATCAACAATAGCATATCCGTATCTCGATAGATTCTCAAATCTAGTAGCATACTCTAGCACTATCATATATCCCAGTTCCAGCTCAGCAAATTTCCTGAGCCTAGTTGACTTCACAATCTCCGACATAAACCTCTCCTCAAATCTTCTCCTAAAATCAGCCTATGTCATAGTCACCTCATTGACTCTGACCGTAACACTGTTCCACCAGTATAGTGCTGCTCCCTATAGCTTCCTAGAAGCAAGCCTTCTTTTCTGCTCATCATGAAGTCCCAAATCAGCAAAAATCCTCTCGAAATGAAGTAACCAATTCTCCACGTCAATTGCATGCTCAATCTCGATAAACGCTTTTTCTTCCAACCCGGCTGTGACGCCCCACCTCTATACCCACGCTAGCCAAGAACACTACGGTGTAGTGCTGTCGACTAGCACGGAGAATAAGGCTGTTGAGGAGCGACCATCCGTGTAATTGCTTTGGGCGAGCACCGATATGCCAGATAGTAAAAGCGTGCATTTCATTTCAGGAGGAAATCCGACATGCCGATGCAAACTCAAAGCTACTACACAGTGGCTATAATAGTCTAGGACAAAATATGAAATAATAACACAAATAATATAAATGCGGAACACATATGAAACAGAAAGTCTCATATATATATATAATAACTGATGCCAGTTACGATACATTTGACACGGTACATGTGATACAACTACAACAGTCGACTCAGGAAGTTACATATATACAAGTACATTATCGACTAATATACATGAATACATATCAACCTATACTATGACACGACAACTCCAAAAGATATGAAAAGTCTTCATAGCTCAAGCAGCAACCTGAAGCTAAAAATCTACAACCTGTAAATACTCGGTCTGACCCGAGTATTAAATTCAAAAGAAAATAATACTCGGGTCAGTCTAATTCAAACTCAGTTATTAGTGCACAGAAGCAATAATAATTAAATAATGAATAGACGACAGTCACAGAAATAAATTTACCTATCCGATTCTTAAATAAGAAATCAGATAACGGTAAATATAACGCGAACCAATTCAAAACAATTGGAACATCAATTAAAAGGTCAACACGAGTAGGGCTGCAGTATACGCACGCGTATACTGCCTCGCCACTACTACATATGGAATACGAAATAGATCCATAAATCAAAAGCAAAAGAAATAACAATGAAAGAAGTACCGTGTGGCTGCAGTTCACGCTTGCGTGCACTGCCTTGCCACTATAGTGATGATGTGCCCAATGAATACCGTGTGGCTGCAGTTCACGCTTGCGTGCACTGCCTTGCCATAACAGTGATGATATACCCAATGAAAATTCACAAGCAAACACAAGATCAAACCCGAGTCACCGGATTCAACTCAAGTGTAATTCAAAAATCAATCCAAATGCCATCAAGTGGTACAAGGCCACATATATAAATATGTAGAAAATGACAATAACTAACTCAGAAATGCAGTACAGTGTACCACAAAGTAAACCCATATGACATGCATACGGGGATTTCAAGTGAACTCAACAAGATTGTTGAATCCAAATGAACAAAATAATGCAAACCAACATCAGTGACACAGGTGCAAATATTGACCAGAAATGCAACTGCAAATTACATGGGGGAATGACACTGTAAAATGAACCAAAGTTCGACTGAGAAATGAATAAGGCAAGCAGACATCAGTGACACAGCCTCAAAATGAAATGGTTATAAATAACCATATATGCACACTGCAGCAGCTCAAGTGAACAAAGAGAAGCAACTGACAACAATACAAAGTGCAGAGGTGACAAAATGAAACAAGTGACCAAATGCAAATGTCAACCAGGCCAGATACATAGATGATGGAGATATGGTGATGGAAGTGCAGTGATGTGACTACAAAAATAGGAGGAGGGTGAGGGCACCAGAGGAATGGCACCACAACACACAACACAAGGGCAGACTGCAATTCAGAGCAGTGCATATGTACAACACATAAATGGACATAGAGCCACCAATACAACTAGACTAGTCTTCAAATGCCAAACTCAAGTATGCACATGAACATAAGGGCTGCAATAAGACTTCAAGCAATTAGGAGTTTAGAGACAAACAAGGGTAATTTAACTTGAAGTAGAACAAGATATGGTCAGGCATGCAACCATACAATAGCACAGTAACAAGTTCAACATGCTCACATATACAAAGTAGTGAATGCAACATTTTACTCAACCAACATTTCAAACATGCTCTGGTTCTGCTAAAGCTAAGACATGAGACAAGACTACAAGTGCAAAGCACAATTGGAACCAGTAATGCAGTTTAGACTTCAAATGAATTGAAAGAAAAATTCAGACGAGTCTCCAAAATGAACAGTCACAGTGCAGATTATGAAGCCTCAACCAAATGGTCGAGTACAAGTTCAGTTCCAATCAGATGCAAGGGTAACAAGACCATTCAAAGTCAAGGCAAGAACAAGACAATATGATTGCAGATGGAATGCAAAACATGGAACAAAAGCCAGCAAATCATTGTACATTTCGAATCATGGACCAGACCAGTGCCATAACTCAAATGTGTAAGGTCAAAACAATAAATCAAAAATTTCAAAATGATATAAGTGTATGGTGCCGTGAAACTAAGGTATGAATGAACACTGCAACACAAGAGTGAGCACAGCAAAGTGGAATGATCTCATGTGGATAATGCAGCCAAGTTCAAGCATGCTACAGCAAGTATAAGTGGCCATGCAAATAGTGTAAGCCGATATCAAAGTAATAAAGTTCGAATCAAAACATAGTTGCAAGTTCGAACAACTATGCATCAAAGCCGTGAATAATAGAAATCGAACCAAGGCAAATAAAAATCATCGACATCAAAACAAAGTTGAACAACATGAACACAATACTAAGCAGGAATTAGATGTGAGTGATAGTTCACTCACCTTTTCGAGTCACAGATTCATAGCCGAAGTCGAAAGCCCTAATTGTTGAAGGTCGGCGAACTAACGAAAATCGAGCAGCCGAAGTCGCGGCACCAAGGAGCTAAACGAATCCCTAATTTTTGAAAAGAAGGGCGAACGAGAAGAGGGGCCGCCATTTTTGTTTCTCTCGTCTTGTTTTTAGGTTATGAACGAAAGAAAGATAAAGGAAAAAGGGGGGGGGGCGTTTATTTTTCTTTGTTACCCGTCACGGCAACAAAAGGAATGGGCCAAAACAAATTTTTAAAGCCCAATGAAATTCTTAAACAAATTTATGAAAAGAATTTTAATTCAAAATTTAAAAACTTCAAATAGAAATTTGTGTCAATATTAATCGTTTAAATTGTTGATTATAATTGATGCAAAATACCGGGTTGTTATAGACTTCCCCCCTTAAAGAAATTGCGTCCTCGCAATCCTAAGGAATAAATGGACAAAAGGTAACAACCATAAGAGCAAATCATCACAAGATGAAGAAATTCGAAATAGGAAGTTCACCATAAAGAGCATGAAAGAGTAAGCCTGAACATGTTTGCTCGATGAATTCTCTGGATTCCAAAGTGAAATCCATAGGATTTGAGAACCACTGAATTTTCACGAGAAGAACATCTTTATTTCGAAGGTGCTGAACCCCCGAAACATTGATGTGAATAGAATGTTGCTCAAAGTCAAATCTGGTGAAACTTCAATCTCTTCAATAATACCGGGATCAAGAATAAAATCGGAATCCCTAAGGCATTTCCGTAGAAGGAAAGACGCGTGAAACACGTCATGAATAACAGAAAATTGAGCCGGTAAAAAGAGGCGATAAGCCAAGAAACCAATACGTTCAGTGATAGGAAATGGCCCATTATATCGAGGCGCTAACTTTCCCGGTCGACTGAAACGTACAACACCCATCATAGGTGAGACACGAATAATTTGGAACAACAGCGTAGTACAATAACGATACGCTAGATGAATCAAAGCTTCATTAATTCGGAACGCCGACGTAATACAAAAACGGTACGTCCAATGACCGAAAAGTTAGGACATCGATATAGTACAATCAAGGTACATCCGATGAACCGCTCAACATAAAAGAACATTAGACGTAAGTCCATAAAAGGAACGAGACGAAGCTCAATAAAACGAAGTACATCGAAGCGTCTGATGAACTCGGTAAAAAGATGATTCCATCCGGACATCATCAAAGAAACAACCACTTGTTGCCAACGACTAGTGCATCGGTAACACGATTTCCCATCCGGGAGTGGTAAAGAATATCAAGATCATGAGATACATAAGAAACTCGAGTCAACATGGTTGACGCAAATCATGTTCCTTATGAGAAAATAAATATTCCCAAGATTCATGATCAGGGTAGAGAATAAATTTCTCACCCAAAATAATGATGCCAAATCTTGAAGAACGAAATCAATAGCCAAGAGCACTAAATCATGAGTGACATATCTAGTCTCAATAGGCATTAATGATTTAGAAACACAAGAGACATCACGTTCTCTTTTGCAAAAGAATGGCATGCAAACCAACACGATTAACATTGGTACAAATGATAGAGTCTTGGTTCCCACGGGAATCACAAGAATAGAAGTGTCGGATAGGAGTTGTTTTAAATAATATTCTTTCCCGAAAAGCTAAAACTTTCCAAATTTACAATTTTACTTTATGTAATTATCTTTTCAGACAAATTTTCATTTTAAAATTCAATTTACTGTGTCTGATTGTCTCATCAAAGCGTCTAAGAGATTCCTATCGATAACGTTGATCAAGCGCATCGACCAGAATTCTTAAAGCACTCAATGGGCAATACAATCACAAAATATTCTCTTAATTTCATAAAAGGAATTTACATATTTTCACCCTCAAACGGACAAGTCCGGAACGGACAAGTCCGGAATTAAACGAATCAGTAAAAGAAAGGGGTCATAGTCCTCGATTTTGCTGAAACGTTTAAATCGCTTGCTCATTCCTTTGAAAGCTTAAATTATAATTTTTTTGAAAACGATTGTTTTTATTTTGAACAATTTTTAAAACACGTTATTAAAACAGCGATATCAGTAGAAACTTCGATAAGTGGATTTTCATTCATCAAAAGTGTCACAAGAATCTTCTCAAAGATAGAAAGGGATATCATACCCTAAACTTGTACTCATAACAAGTCAATGACACACGAATTCACCAATGCACAAAAATTGATAAAACTTATCAATAGAAATCACAAAAATTGGTGAAGCACAAATTCCAGAAGACTACACAAGAAATCCAGAAATCACAAGATGAGAGTATGAAAACTCGAACGGAGTATGAAAATTCGAAGTAGAGTATGAAAACTCAAACGGAGTATGAAAACTCGAACAGAGTATGAAAACTCGAACGGAGTATGAAAACTCGAAGTAGAGTATGAAAACTCAAACGGAGTATGAAAACTCGAACAGAGTATGAAAACTCGAAGGAGAGTATGAAAACTCACCTACACGCGAGCATGAAAATTCATCAACACATGTAACGCATAACGAGAACGGGAGCACGAAAACTCACCTACACGCGAGCATGAAAACTCATCAGCACATGTAACGCAAAGCGAGAACGGGAGCACGAAAACTTACCTACATGCGAGCATGAAAATTCATCAGCACGTGCAACGCATAACGAGAACGGGAGCACGAAAACTCACCTACATGCGAGCATGAAAACTCACCAACACGTGCAATGCAAAGCGAGAACGGGAGCACGAAAACTCACCTACATGCGAGCATGAAAATTCATCAGCACGTGCAACGCATAACGAGAATGGGAGCACGAAAACTCACCTACATGCGAGCATGAAAACTCACCAACACGTGCAATGCAAAGCGAGAACGGGAGCACGAAAACTCACCTACATGCGAGCATGAAAATTCATCAGCACGTGCAACGCATAACGAGAACGGGAGCACGAAAACTCACCTACATGCGAGCATGAAAACTCACCAACATGTGCAATGCAAAACGAGACGCTATCTCATGGTTGCAAGCCATTAATTTTGACACACGAATGGCCCGAAGACCGTGGGCGCTACCCCACATGTGTGAGTCGGAATCACACAGATTGAGGTCAAGACTAACCTCGCAATCAAAAGAAAAGTATGTGTGAATGAAATCACACAAGTGGTGTCTAGACAATCCTCAAAGCCCAAGAGATATGTGTGAGACGAAATCACACCGATGAGGCCTAGTCTAACCGAAAAGGTATGTGTGAACGAAATCACACAAATGGTGTCTAGACAATCCTCAAAGCCCAAGAGATATGTGTGAGACGAAATCACACCGATGAGGCCTAGTCTAACCGTAAAAATGATCGTCATGATCAATGAGAAGTGTCAATTACACTAAGTTAGTAAATATAAAAGTTTAGCTTCATGTCCCATAACCACTTGCTTAACTTAAATATTTACGAACAAATTGTAAATCTTCACTAGAAAATTGTCACATGAGGTTCAATCGAACAAGTCCAAGAATTAACCGACGAAGCAAACGCAAGCGTTTCATACCACTTATTTTACTAAGCCGTTTAATTAGATTTCTCATCCGAGTGAGGTAAAGGCTTGTATACACTAGTAGATTGAAAGAAAAAAAACGGTTTAGGAAAAGAGTTTGATATTGAAAATAGAGTTGAAAACATTTTGATAAAAGAGTTTTGATATTTACTACTAGTATTGAAACCTTTATATTATAAAGTGACAAATCACAAAAATGATTGTAGAAACAATCAATCACAAGAATTCACATACAAAGACGTGAATAGAATCCAAAGAAATCGATACCGAATTCATCGAAAGGTATGTTCATAAAAATCCCGAAGAAAAGGTCATCAAAGTTGCTAATAAATGATAGCAACAAATCGGGAAATAATCAAGAATCGATTAAATTCGAAAACCAAATCAATTCGCTAAGATTCACATTCGAAGACGTGAATAAAATCCGAAGAATTCGATTCCAATCCATCAAAGTAGGAATACCCAAAAATTCCTGAAATAGAAGTTATCAAAGTCGACAAAAGTGATAACAACTAATCCGAAAAGAAGAATCGATCAACAATTGGAAAAACAAAGCAGAACGAGCATAAATGCTTGAATGACTTTAGCAAAAGTAAAAGTCAAGTCAATGTCGATATCGACAAGGCAAAGTCCAAGACAATTTATTTTATACCAAAGAAATTTTAAAACTATCAGAGAGAGGCACATGAAAGCCATCAAACCATGGATAAGCAGACAGAGTCGACAATTGAAACTCAATTTGTCTCAAAGATTGATACCCAAAACCCAATTGCATGGAGACTGCATTAAGTACATGAATCAGAGATAAGAATGCATATATATAGCAGTTCGAATAAACAACGCGAGTTCAAATTGAAGTGGTA
The DNA here is from genome assembly GCA_030765085.1 of Allium cepa. Taxonomy (NCBI): domain Eukaryota; kingdom Viridiplantae; phylum Streptophyta; class Magnoliopsida; order Asparagales; family Amaryllidaceae; genus Allium; species Allium cepa. The sequence continues at coordinate 536,596,736 of CM060934.1, read as the reverse complement.
CGAGTTGCAGCAATATGCAACTTGGTAGAGCATATACACAATGACACTTAGTAGTGCAAACTCAATTGAGCATGTGCAACGGAGAATAGCAGCAATGCTCATGAATAAGAGTTAGAAATTCATACCTAACAAATCAAAAATGATTTTAGATAAAAAAATGTGAGATAAAACATCGACAAATAGTTGTAACACATGTACTATCTAAGTTATGTTTTATATTTGTTCTAAACTCCAGGCTCTGATACCAAACTGTGACGCCCCACCTCTATACCCACGCTAGCCAAGAACACTACGGTGTAGTGCTGTCGACTAGCACGGAGAATAAGGCTATTGAGGAGCGACCATCCGTGTAATTGCTTTGGGCGAGCACCGATATGCCAGATAGTAAAAACGTGCATTTCATTTCAGGAGGAAATCCGACATGCCGATGCAAACTCAAAGCTACTACACAGTGGCTATAATAGTCTAGGACAAAATATAAAATAATAACACAGATAATATAAATGCGGAACACAGATGAAACAGAAAGTCTCATATATATATAATAACTGATGCCAGTTACGATACATTTGACACGGTACATGTGATACAACTACAACAGTCGACTCAGGAAGTTACATATATACAAGTACATTATCGACTAATATACATGAATACATATCAACCTATACTATGACACGACAACTCCAAAAGATATGAAAAGTCTTCATAGCTCAAGCAGCAACCTGAAGCTAAAAATCTACAACCTGTAAATACTCGGTCTGACCCGAGTATTAAATTCAAAAGAAAATAATACTCGGGTCAGTCTAATTCAAACTCAGTTATTAGTACACAGAAGCAATAATAATTAAATAATGAATAGACGACAGTCACAGAAATAAATTTACCTATCCGATTCTTAAATAAGAAATCGGATAACGGTAAATATAACGCGAACCAATTCAAAACAATTGGAACATCAATTAAAAGGTCAACACGAGTAGGGCTGCAGTATACGCACGCGTATACTGCCTCGCCACTACTACATATGGAATACGAAATAGATCCATAAATCAAAAGCAAAAGAAATAACAATGAAAGCAGTACCGTGTGGCTGCAGTTCACGCTTGCGTGCACTGCCTTGCCACTATAGTGATGATGTGCCCAATGAATACCGTGTGGCTGCAGTTCACGCTTGCGTGCACTGCCTTGCCATAACAGTGATGATATACCCAATGAAAATTCACAAGCAATCACAAGATCAAACCCGAGTCACCGGATTCAACTCAAGTGTAATTCAAAAATCAATCCAAATGCCATCAAGTGGTACAAGGCCACATATATAAATATGTAGAAAATGACAATAACTAACTCAGAAATGCAGTACAGTGTACCACAAAGTAAACCCATATGACATGCATACGGGGATTTCAAGTGAACTCAACAAGATTGTTGAATCCAAATGAAAAAAATAATGCAAACCAACATCAGTGACACAGGTGCAAATATTGACCAGAAATGCAACTGCAAATTACATGGGGGAATGACACTGTAAAATGAACCAAAGTTCGACTAAGAAATGAATAAGGCAAGCAGACATCAGTGACACAGCCTCAAAATGAAATGGTTATAAATAACCATATATGCACACTGCAGCAGCTCAAGTGAACAAAGAGAAGCAACTGACAACAATACAAAGTGCAGAGGTGACAAAATGAAACAAGTGACCAAATGCAAATGTCAACCAGGCCAGATACATAGATGATGGAGATATGGTGATGGAAGTGCAGTGATGTGACTACAAAAATAGGAGGAGCGTGAGGGCACCAGAGGAATGGCACCACAACACACAACACAAGGGCAGACTGCAATTCAGAGCAGTGCATATGTACAACACATAAATGGACATAGAGCCACTAATACAACTAGACTAGTCTTCAAATGCCAAACTCAAGTATGCACATGAACATAAGGGCTGCAATAAGACTTCAAGCAATTAGGAGTTTAGAGACAAACAAGGGTAATTTAACTTGAAGTAGAACAAGATATGGTCAGGCATGCAACCATACAATAGCACAGTAACAAGTTCAACATGCTCACATGTACAAAGTGGTGAATGCAACATTTTACTCAACCAACATTTCAAACATGCTCTGGTTCTGCTAAAGCTAAGACATGAGACAAGACTATAAGTGCAAAGCACAAATGGAACCAGTAATGCAGTTTAGACTTCAAATGAATTGAAAGAAAAATTCAGACGAGTCTCCAAAATGAACAGTCACAGTGCAGATTATGAAGCCTCAACCAAATGGTCGAGTACAAGTTCAGTTCCAATCAGATGCAAGGGTAACAAGACCATTCAAAGTCAAGGCAAGAACAAGACAATATGATTGCAGATGGAATGCAAAACATGGAACAAAAGCCAGCAAATCACTGTACATTTCGAATCATGGACCAGACCAGTGCCATAACTCAAATGTGTAAGGTCAAAACAATAAATCAAAAATTTCAAAATGATATAAGTGTATGGTGCCGTGAAACTAAGGTATGAATGAACACTGCAACACAAGAGTGTGCACAGCAAAGTCGAATGATCTCATGTGGATAATGCAGCCAAGTTCAAGCATGCTACAACAAGTATAAGTGGCCATGTGTAACGACCCGCTATTTTGGACTATTCGCATCCGCACATGTCGGACTTGAATAATTCAAAATATCGAATTGTTAATTTAAATTTGGCAAAACTGAGATATAAAGTAAATAAATAGTCACAGAATCACAGGCACAGAGTAATAATATGCAGCGGAAATAAAAGAGATAGTAGTTCATAAAGCTACTATATAAATATATAAGATACATCAGAGTTTACAACAGAAGAGTAATATGATACATCAGATATAAATCAGGATACATCACTGGAATCATCGAATACTGAAAGCAGAATAGATGGCTGGATCTTCAAGCAAAGCTCCAACTCCAAAGGTGAGTCTCAAATACTGGTACACTCAGTCTGACCCGAGCGTAAAGCAAAACACAAAACACTCGAGTCAGGATTAATATTCTTATATCAATAAATTCCAACTCAAGTGAAATAGCAATCGAAATACAAGTAACTCAAAGGATGTTGGAATAACCATCCTCTAAGGATCCGTTAAACTATCTACTAGGTAGTAATGTACGCTAAGTAGATAATGTCTATCAGCAATATAAAGTATTAAAATAGCGTTAAGGCGTTACCATAATCCCCCTTAACACATTTTATAATGCCATAGTCTATACAGCACCGTAAACCCCACCGTAAACTGGTGGTTATCAGAGGGTACCCCATAGGTATAACACAAAACAAAACGTAGTGGTCGCGAATGGGATAATCAGTATGACAAGGTACATGAGGCGATACCAACTAGGATACTAGTAGTTGCGTGATCCGGACTGATGTTGAGCATAGCCAGCAGCTACCTCAACACCGCGAAACAACACTCCCAAATCAAGGGGTGCACCCAAATCGAATCACAAAAGTAATAGATATGGTATCGAAGAAGTGTGTCCGCTAGAGATGGCGAACCTCAATGGCCCGGCGCGGCTCCTGTTTTAGTCATGTCAGGGGTCATCCAATATCGTTCTCTTTCTTCAGTCAACGCGTTCACCAAACCATCCACTTCATTCTGGATCAACTCTCCTCGTATAATAGTTATTAAAGTGGTTTTCGGTATCGACAGAGAGTATGTCCATATCCGATCCCGGTCTCTTTAATAACTACGTATTTATTACACCGATTGGTCGTTTAATATACTTCAAAACAATCAATTTCAATTTCAATTAGAATTCGTAATAACCTTCCATTTGTCTTTCTATATCCATTTCCATAATTTACATTTCAAACTTCAAAATTACCATTTCAAAATCTTATAATTCAATTTCAAATTATATTTAAACAATTCAAATATTGATTCAAGTTCATACAAAAGTTTTATTCCAAAATTATTTAAATTAATTAAATTTAGCATTTCAATCAATTTAACTTTATTTATCGATTTTATTCAATATTCGTTAAGTGAATTTAACATCCAAAACAATTCTTTTAATTTCCAAGTCATTAAATCAATCACTTAAGTTAACTTTATTATATCAAAACCTACAAGTTTAATTAAATTAAATTTTGTCAAATCAAATTCTTTAAATTACAATTCTTACATTAATTCCAATAAAACACATTTATTTCTTGTTAAGAAATTCAATTTCACTTATTCTTTACATAGTTACAAACTTCAAACTCAATTAATAAAGAAACTAAATTTCATATATTCGAGAAATCAAATTTCACTTTAACTTACTTAAATCATTTTTCTAAAACTTAAAAGAAACCCAATTTCATTTATTAACGAAGTTCAAATTCTCTTATTCAAAAGTTAAATCTCTTATCAAAGATTCAATTTTTATTCACTTATCAAATACTTCAATCTTATTCAATTATTAAATAATTTCAACTTAATTATTAATAATTTCAAATTTAATTATTAAATCATTTCAAACCTAATTCAATGAATAATTCCAAATTTTATTTGTCAATAATTAATTTTAAAACAACGCTCTTTCAATAACTACTATGTAAATATTCGTTTCAGATTTTAAATATTAACATTTTCCTTTCATAAATTCAAATTCCAATTTCATTTCAAAACCTTATTCTTTACTCAAGTAAAACATTATTTTATTTTAAATCAAATTATTGACCAATCGGGTTTTATTAAATTTTCTATCCTAAGTCAAGTTCATTTGGGTATTTATCATTTCAACCCAATTCCATTTCAATTCAAAAATCAAAACATATCAAAGGGAACTTGCAGAGTGATAACTGGGATGGTGTCCAGGTAAATAAACAAGCAATAACAACAATCAAACACAATCCAATAATCAATTCAAATAATCCCGAAATAATCGTATTAATTCACATTGTTGTTTGTGCGAATTAATATAATTATTTCTAGAATCTACACTATCATTTCATGTAGATTAACGATTCTACATTACGGTTTTTCACTTTTCGTTCAATTTCAGTTACAATTTTACAACAATTTATCCAATATACGTTCAAGGTTCCAAGTGTAATTTATCAAATTCTATGTGTCAATTAACTTAACAATTAAAAAGGGTCATATTATTCAAATTAACTAATCAAATTCAACACATATGTCAATTCAAAATTTTAAACTATCCTACGTCAAATTCAATTACATAATATTTATCACTTTATACATTTCAATTTAACATCAATATAAACAATAAACAATCAATCAATTATCAACCAAACTGTATTATCATCGCATAAATAATTAACAGATGATGGTGTCAGATGTCATAGGTGAACAGATACAGGTAATAGCATATATAACAGTGTAAATAACCATCAACAGCATATTTCAATTGTCGTTTCAATTGAAATCAAATTTAATCAATAAAAGAATATTAATCGTGAGTGATTGCTCACCTTTCGAGGCTAGAGAAAATAGGAGATGGCATGGATACGCACACTGATACGGACACTGAAATGGAGTTACAAATCCAAGCATGATTCTCAGTGCAAAGTAAGATTGGCACGAATCGACGAGCAAAACTGTTAAATAGGAATTGCCGAAATCAATCAAAACATTCAACATAGCAACAATTTTAAAACATGTCCTACGTCAAAGTTTAACAATATAATTCTATGCGCTACCGAGATCGAAATGGTCTGAAATTTGGTATGAATAAAGATCAAAACTTGTATTTCAAAACTGCAAAGAATCACTTGATTCCGACGTAAGACGGAGGAGATACGATGCGTCAAACATGAACTCAGGTCGTGTTTGCAGCAGTGTAAAATAATTTCAAGTACAAAAAAAACATCTGCCTGGGTCTAACTTCCAGATCCTCGACCACTAATCAAACGATGTCGGATTTTGCTGGAATTTGACATGCATAAACTAGGTAACTTCGACTCTTTTTTTTAAAATAAAATCAACCCATTCCGATAAAACATGAGTGAGATACGATATCGTGAACATGAAGTCTAACTGCTGTTTGAATGAACATATGCAGACTAGCAATATATGAGATAACAAAAAAATAAACATGCAAATAGCAATTACTTAGATTACAAACGTATAGCAAAAGTTGTTTAAAAGTTTATCGGCTAAAACATGTATAAACATATTTATTTATTTATTTATTTATTTATTTTTGTACACAAAAAGGGATGCACATTTGTATAAACTATTTAATCATATTTCTAATGCAATTTGACTTTACAAAATATTGCTCTTAAGCTTTAATGAATTTAAATACTATAACATGCGTACAAACCATTATATTACTATCTACCATATCATATAATATAATACTATACATATTATATTTATAAATATACAGTAAAAGCTTCAGACATATTGAACAAACTAAATGATATAAGTATATTTAAACATATAATATATATCTCTATTCAAAAACTCTACCACCATATACACATATATATGTATATAAAATATTGTACCTAATATATAACTATGCAGACTAAATATGAATGTGACCGAACATATATAACTGATACCTATATTATATATTAAATACAACTATATATATATATATATATACATACATATATATATATATATAGTTTCTCAAACACATATAAACAAATGCAAAATATACTTATAAACAATACATGTGAAATCATACTGTAACATACATATGTAATTTATATACATAACCAATATATATCTATATACCCCTACTGTAAGAAGAACATAGGCTGACCCTATTTCATAAGTAAAAAATCCATATATACAACATGTTACATCTTATATAAACTCAACAGTATAAATATATAACAATACATAACTTATTTGTAACCTTATATAATACATATATAGTACCCATGATAGAAAGCAAGATATAAGTAAACTTATAACCAAATCTTAATATATAGTAATCAATATAATATACGGTAGCATGCATATCCCACATAACAAATATATGTAAATAAGAGAGGGGACTCACGGCAGCTATTTGTCAAGGCAGAGATGGGTCAGCGACATAGAGAGAGAGGCGGAGGAGCATCGGCACAGGCGGAAGTGGGAGACTCGGCCTTGTGCTGCGCAAGGGAAGGAAGGTGCGGATGAAGGGAAATGGCCATTGTGGTGGAAGGAGAAGAGTACTGGGTGGGTTGAGGCCGAGAGTGAGAGGCGGAGGCCGGTCTGAACGGTGATGGGTGGTTGCCGAAGTTCGCTGGGTAGACGAGTGGTAGGTTGGAGGAGACGTGGGTTGTGGGTTCGAGTGGTGGTGCGGGCGGTGCCTAGTGGAGAGGGAGCTGGCCATCAGCAGACATGCATGAAGAGGGGAGATGAGAAAACATGGAAGATACTATATTTCAGGAAAATAGAAGAAGGAGAAGTCTCAGGGAATATATATGCGAAGTGATAAAGCAGTGATAAAGTCTTGTTATATAATTTTTCTTTTTAAACTAAGTAAAGGAATGGAAGAGACACAGCAAGTGGAACACAAACCAATAAATAATAAATTGGACCTAATGGGATGACATCCGAAACAGCTGTATTCCAGGAATTTAAAAAGGTTAGAGGCTGCTGCACAAATAATAAATGACAGGGATATGCACGTTACTCAAAGTGCATACGTCAGTGCAACGATGGTTTCAGCTGGTGGCTATTGGGTTCCCAAAGTAACTGAATGGCTCCAAAATTTGAATGCTGTGAAGTTTTGGGGTACCAGTTTTGCTGCCTAACGGACCGGTTTGCGCTCCGTTACAATTTTCGTTTGCAATGCCGAACTCCGATTGACACAAATAAATATACCGTTTTGATCAGCGCGACGAGACGATCAAAATGGTATACGGATATCAGTGGTTCGATTGAATTATAAAGTTTCGAAATTTCTACTGAAGGAAAATGCAGTAAAACGTCGAAAAATAAGAACGACGGAGCCAAAGAATTCCGAATTTGGAAAAACAAAAAATGACGTCCTACTCAGAAAATGATTTAGAATTTTCCTATGTAAAAATATTTAGGTTTCGAAAACGGTTTATTTTCATCGACTACTAACTGATTTAGATTGAAGTAAATTGCCGCACGAAATGAACTTTCATATTTTCGAACGAAAATTTACCAGTTGCTATGTTTAATTAGACGCATTCCAAATATGAAATTTGAATAGTATCGGAATTTGTTTGTGAAATTTGAAATTCTACACTAAATAAGCAATTTTAAAAATTTTGAACTGGGTCTGAATTTCAGGGTCGTTACATTCTCCCCCACTCAAAACCTTTCATCCCCGAAAAGGAAGGAGGTAGGAGAATAGAAACAACCAGAAGAAATAGACTTGAATTACAAAATAAACAATTGATTTAAACCATAGAAATTTCAATTTAAATTAATTTATATTTTACAATTTGACTTTAAGTTCAAGACTTTCATAAAATTGATTTGGTTTCACATATATTAATGTTAGGTACAAAAGATTCCTTTCAAATGAAATTCAATTTAAATTTAATTTATTCAAGATATTTTCTTAAGTTGATTTAATTCACTTTATTAACTTTCAAAACAAAATTTTCTTCTATTAATCATACCTATTATTTATTCAACTTATTATTCTATTTATCTCCATAAACATTTTAAAATTTTAAAATTTAAGTGAATAACATTTATTATATGCACTCACATTTTATTTATAAAGACAATTTATATTATATAATATCCAATTTTCTTAAATTAACAACTTCAAAGATCATAAATTTGAATAGTCATTTATTATAATCATACTTTATTCGACAAATTTAATTTTCTTTATTTCAAATCATTATTAAATTTATTCTACTTAATATACCATATCACATATATATTAAGAATATTTACATTTATTATAACTACTCAATTTAATTTAAAAATTCCTTAGATATCCTTTATATTAATATAATATTCAATTACATAGTTAACTTTTGTAAATTTAGGTAAGTTATACATAATGCAATTGAGTATTATCCAAATAAAATTTTACAATCCAGTTATTTCAAGCTAAGTATTTATATAAAATAATTTGGCTTCATTTAAAATTGTAAAATCATCCTTTAATAAAATTTAAGAATTAATTTCCGATTAGCTTCAAACAACTTTGAGATAAAATAAATATATATATATATATATATATATATATATATATATTCATAATATATCAAATCAAATTTAAATCTTCAATATATTTTGTAAATAAAGTAATGTTTTAGAAATTCAAATCAATTTATTTTTTTCCAAAACAAACCGTAGCAAAACTACAAAATAGTCTCTCCACTTCGAAACTCGAAAATGAATGTCGATGATGCGGCCGTCATTACCGAAATTATTTTCCAGCGACAAAGAGAAGAGCACTGATTTAAACATCTAAAAATTTTTCGAAAAGATTTCTATTCGAAAATACTTTAAGCAATATACCTTTTAAAACTTTAAAGCCAAGTTTGAAATCACCGAAAATTTAATTCTCAAATTCTAATTTAAATCCATTTGAATTCCAAATCAAAATATAACCAAGCTTTATACATTCATTTATTTATTAATTTTGACAACAAATTAACAATTTAATTTCAGAGAAATCTATACTTATATATAATATAATCATACAAAACTGTTTTATTCACCAAATTCGAAAATACTATTGTGTCAGTTTGCTCTGTTCAAGTGTTTTAGGAATTCTATCGATAACGTTGATCAGACGAATCGATCGGAAACCCAAATCAACATCAACAACTCAAACAACACAATATATGTAAAACATTTTTAATATTAATTTACAAAGACACTTCCTTGCTCGACAAAAAAAAAATAGATTTCAACACAAGAATAGAGATTCAATCTTAATGGAAATCAAATCAAAAAGAATTTTGATTCGACAATAAGTTCGAAACAGAAGATAAGGTAATTAAATAACAGAATAGGAAGCCTGATAAGTTTATATACATCGCGGGCAACCTTAACCGGATTGACCGTGAATTAAAGAATAAGATCGTTGCTGAATTCCGAGGTAAATCAACATTCGATCTCAAGAAATAGAATTCAGGTATTGCAGGAGATAGATAGCATCGTAAACCGAGGATACAGAAATCTCCGGTACATCAATGCTTATTATAAAGGAGTTTCTCCCCTTTACAAATCATTCGAAGATTGGCGAGACCGCCGATTCATTATAAAGATCATTCGAAGTGGAGTTACGGGATGCTCCAGAATTGAAAGGAGATGAATAGTGAGGGACACGAATGAATTTTGAAACTGCAGGGAACGTTCCAAAGTTCAAAGGAATTGAGTCAAAAGAAGAGATTGAAACTCGAATGAGAGTGATTCTGTAAATATATTTACCCTATATGCTAAGTTCTGCCCAGAGCTACCAAAAGCTCTGATACCAACTGTAACGACCCGCTATTTTGGACTATTCGCATCCGCACATGTCGGACTTGAATAATTCAAAATATCGAATTGTTAATTTAAATTTGGCAAAACTGAGGTATACAGTAAATAAATAGTCACAGAATCACAGGCACAGAGTAATAATATGCAGCGGAAATAAAAGAGATAGTAGTTCATGAAGCTACTATATAAATATATAAGATACATCAGAGTTTACAACAGAAGAGTAATATGATACATCAGATATAAATCAGGATACATCACTGGAATCATCGAATACTGAAAGCAGAATAGATGGCTGGATCTTCAAGCAAAGCTCCAACTCCAAAGGTGAGTCTCAAATACTGGTACACTCAGTCTGACCCGAGCGTAAAGCAAAACACAAAACACTCGAGTCAGGATTAATATTCTTATATCAATAAATTCCAACTCAAGTGAAATAGCAATCGAAATACAAGTAACTTAAAGGATGTTGGAATAACCATCCTCTAAGGATCTGTTAAACTATCTACTAGGTAGTAATGTACGCTAAGTAGATAATGTCTATCGGCAATATAAAGTATTAAAATAGCGTTAAGGCGTTACCATAATCCCCCTTAACACATTTTATAATGCCATAGTCTATACAGCACCGTAAACCCCACCGTAAACTGGTGGTTATCAGAGGGTACCCCATAGGTATAACACAAAACAAAACGTAGTGGTCGCGAATGGGATAATCAGTATGACAAGGTACATGAGGCGATACCAACTAGGATACTAGTAGTTGCGTGATCCGGACTGATGTTGAGCATAGCCAGCAGCTACCTCAACACCGCGAAACAACACTCCCAAATCAAGGGGTGCACCCAAATCGAATCACAAAAGTAATAGATATGGTATCGAAGAAGTGTGTCCGCTAGAGATGGCAAACCTCAATGGCCCGGCGCGGCTCCTGTTTTAGTCATGTCAGGGGTCATCCAATATCGTTCTCTTTCTTCAGTCAACGCGTTCACCAAACCATCCACTTCATTCTGGATCAACTCTCCTCGTATAATAGTTATTAAAGTGGTTTTCGGTATCGACAGAGAGTATGTCCATATCCGATCCCGGTCTCTTTAATAACTACGTATTTATTACACCGATTGGTCGTTTAATATACTTCAAAACAATCAATTTCAATTTCAATTAGAATTCGTAATAACCTTCCATTTGTCTTTCTATATCCATTTCCATAATTTACATTTCAAACTTCGAAATTACCATTTCAAAATCTTATAATTCAATTTCAAATTATATTTAAACAATTCAAATATTGATTCAAGTTCATACAAAAGTTTTATTCCAAAATTATTTAAATTAATTAAATTTAGCATTTCAATCAATTTAACTTTATTTATCGATTTTATTCAATATTCGTTAAGTGAATTTAACATCCAAAACAATTCTTTTAATTTCCAAGTCATTAAATCAATCACTTAAGTTAACTTTATTATATCAAAACCTACAAATTTAATTAAATTAAATTTTGTCAAATCAAATTCTTTAAATTACAATTCTTACATTAATTCCAATAAAACACATTTATTTCTTGTTAAGAAATTCAATTTCACTTATTCTTTACATAGTTACAAACTTCAAACTCAATTAATAAAGAAACTAAATTTCATATATTCGAGAAATCAAATTTCACTTTAACTTACTTAAATCATTTTTCTAAAACTTAAAAGAAACCCAATTTCATTTATTAACGAAGTTCAAATTCTCTTATTCAAAAGTTAAATCTCTTATCAAAGATTCAATTTTTATTCACTTATCAAATACTTCAATCTTATTCAATTATTAAATAATTTCAACTTAATTATTAATAATTTCAAATTTAATTATTAAATCATTTCAAACCTAATTCAATGAATAATTCCAAATTTTATTTGTCAATAATTAATTTTAAAACAACGCTCTTTCAATAACTACTATGTAAATATTCGTTTCAGATTTTAAATATTAACATTTTCCTTTCATAAATTCAAATTCCAATTTCATTTCAAAACCTTATTCTTTACTCAAGTAAAACATTATTTTATTTTAAATCAAATTATTGACCAATCGGGTTTTATTAAATTTTCTATCCTAAGTCAAGTTCATTTGGGTATTTATCATTTCAACCCAATTCCATTTCAATTCAAAAATCAAAACATATCAAAGGGAACTTGCAGTGTGATAACTGGGATGGTGTCTAGGTAAATAAACAAGCAATAACAACAATCAAACACAATCCAATAATCAATTCAAATAATCCCGAAATAATCGTATTAATTCACATTGTTGTTTGTGCGAATTAATATAATTATTTCTAGAATCTACACTATCATTTCATGTAGATTAAAGATTCTACATTACGGTTTTTCACTTGTCGTTCAATTTCAATTACAATTTTACAACAATTTATCCAATATACGTTCAAGGTTCCAAGTGTAATTTATCAAATTCTATGTGTCAATTAACTTAACAATTAAAAGGGGTCATATTATTCAAATTAACTAATCAAATTCAACACATATGTCAATTCAAAATTTTAATCTATCCTACGTCAAATTCAATTTCATAATATTTATCACTTTATACATTTCAATTTAACATCAATATAAACAATAAACAATCAATCAATTATCAACCAAACTGTATTATCATCGTATAAATAATTAACAGATGATGGTGTCAGATGTCATAGGTGAACAGATACAGATAATAGCATATATAACAGTGTAAATAACCATCAACAACATATTTCAATTGTCGTTTCAATTGAAATCAAATTTAATCAATAAAAGAATATTAATCGTGAGTGATTGCTCACCTTTCGAGGCTAGAGAAAATAGGAGATGGCACGGATACGCACCTGATACGGACACTGAAATGGAGTTACAAATCCAAGCATGATTCTCAGAGCAAAGTAAGATTGGCACGAATCGACGAGCAAAACTGTTAAATAAGAATTGCCGAAATCAATCAAAACATTCAACATAGCAACAATTTTAAAACATGTCATACGTCAAAGTTTAACAATATAATTCTATGCGCTACCGAGATCGAAATGGTCTGAAATTTGGTATGAATAAAGATCAAAACTTGTATTTCAAAACTGCAAAGAATCACTTGATTCCGACGTAAGACGGAGGAGATACGATGCGTCAAACATGAACTCAGGTCGTGTTTGCAGCAGTGTAAAATAATTTCAAGTACAAAAAAAACATCTGCCTGGGTCTAACTTCCAGATCCTCGACCACTAATCAAACGATGTCGGATTTTGCTGGAATTTGACATGTATAAACTAGGTAACTTCGACTCTTTTTTTTAAAATAAAATCAACTCATTCCGATAAAACATGAGTGAGATACAATATCGTGAACATGAAGTCTAACTGCTGTTTGAATGAACATATGCAGACTAGCAATATATGAGATAACAAAAAAATAAACATGCAAATAGCAATTACTTAGATTACAAACGTATAGCAAAAGTTGTTTAAAAGTTTATCGGCTAAAACATGTATAAACATATTTATTTATTTATTTATTTATTTATTTATTTTTTGTACACAAAAAGGGATGCCCATTTGTATAAACTATTTAATCATATTTCTAATGCAATTTGACTTTACAAAATATTGCTCTTAAGCTTTAATGAATTTAAATACTATAACATGCGTACAAACCATTATATTACTATCTACCATATCATATAATATAATACTATACATATTATATTTATAAATATACAGTAAAAGCTTCAGACATATTGAACAAACTAAATGATATAAGTATATTTAAACATATAATATATATCTCTATTCAAAAACTCTACCACCATATACACATATATATGTATATAAAATATTGTACCTAATATATAACTATGCAGACTAAATATGAATGTGACCGAACATAGATAACTGATACCTATATTATATATTACATACAACTATACATACATACATACATACATACATATATATATATATATATATATATATATATATATATAGTTTCTCAAACACAAATAAACAAATGCCAAATATACTTATAAACAATACATGTGAAATCATACTGTAACATACATATGTAATTTATATACATAACCAATATATATCTATATACCCCTACTGCAAGAAGAACATAGGCTGACCCTATATCATAAGTTAAAAATCCATATATACAACATGTTACATCTTATATAAACTCAACAGTATAAATATATAACAATACATAACTTATTTGTAACCTTATATAATACATATATAGTACCCATGATAGAAAGCAAGATATAAGTAAACTTATAACCAAATCTTAATATATAGTAATCAATATAATATACGGTAGCATGCATATCCCATATAACAAATATATGTAAATAAGAGAGGGGACTCACGACAGCTATTTGTCAAGGCAGAGATGGGTCAGCGACAAAGAGAGAGAGGCGGAGGAGCATCGGCACAGGCGGAAGAGGGAGACTCGGCCTTGTGCTGCGCAAGGGAAGGAAGGTGCGGATGAAGGGAAATGGCCATTGTGGTGGAAGGAGAAGAGTACTGGGTGGGTTGAGGCCGAGAGTGAGAGGCGGAGGCCGGTCTGAACGGTGATGGGTGGTTGCCGAAGTTCGGTGGGTAGACGAGTGGTAGGTTGGAGGAGACGTGGGTTGTGGGTTCGAGTGGTGGTGCAGGCGGTGCCTAGTGGAGAGGGAGCTGGCCATCAGCAGATATGCATGAAGAGGGGAGATGAGAAAACATGGAAGATACTATATTTCAGGAAAATAGAAGAAGGAGAAGTCTCAGGGAATATATATGCGAAGTGATAAAGCAGTGATAAAGTCTTGTTATATAATTTTTCTTTTTAAACTAAGTAAAGGAATGGAAGAGACACAGCAAGTGGAACACAAACCAATAAATAATAAATTGGACCTGATGGGATGACATCCGAAACAGCTGTATTCCAGGAATTTAAAAAGGTTAGAGGCTGCTGCACAAATAATAAATGACAGGGATATGCACGTTACTCAAAGTGCATACGTCAGTGCAACGATGGTTTCAGCTGGTGGCTATTGGGTTCCCAAAGCAACTGAATGGCTCCAAAATTTGAATGCTGTGAAGTTTTGGGGTACCAGTTTTGCTGCCTAACGGACCGGTTTGCGCTCCGTTACAATTTTCGTTTGCAATGCCGAACTCCGATTGACACAAATAAATATACCGTTTTGATCAGCGCGACGAGACGATCAAAATGGTATACGGATATCAGTGGTTCGATTGAATTATAAAGTTTCGAAATTTCTACTGAAGGAAAATGCAGTAAAACGTCGAAAAATAAGAACGACGGAGCCAAAGAATTCCGAATTTGGAAAAACAAAAAATGACGTCCTACTCAGAAAATGATTTAGAATTTTCCTATGTAAAAATATTTAGGTTTCGAAAACGGTTTATTTTCATCGACTACTAACTGATTTAGATTGAAGTAAATTGCCGCACGAAATGAACTTTCATATTTTCGAACGAAAATTTACCAGTTGCTATGTTTAATTAGACGCATTCCAAATATGAAATTTGAATAGTATCGGAATTTGTTTGTGAAATTTGAAATTCTACACTAAATAAGCAATTTTAAAAATTTTGAACTGGGTCTGAATTTCAGGGTCGTTACATTCTCCCCCACTCAAAACTTTTCATCCCCGAAAAGGAAGGAGGTAGGAGAATAGAAACAACCAGAAGAAATAGACTTGAATTACAAAATAAACAATTGATTTAAACCATAGAAATTTCAATTTAAATTAATTTATATTTTACAATTTGACTTTAAGTTCAAGACTTTCATAAAATTGATTTGGTTTCACATATATTAATGTTAGGTACAAAAGATTCCTTTCAAATGAAATTCAATTTAAATTTAATTTATTCAAGATATTTTCTTAAGTTGATTTAATTCACTTTATTAACTTTCAAAACAAAATTTTCTTCTATTAATCATACCTATTATTTATTCAACTTATTATTCTATTTATCTCCATAAACATTTTAAAATTTTAAAATTTAAGTGAATAACATTTATTATATGCACTCACATTTTATTTATAAAGACAATTTATATTATATAATATCCAATTTTCTTAAATTAACAACTTCAAAGATCATAAATTTGAATAGTCATTTATTATAATCATACTTTATTCGACAAATTTAATTTTCTTTATTTCAAATCATTATTAAATTTATTCTACTTAATATACCATATCACATATATATTAAGAATATTTACATTTATTATAACTACTCAATTTAATTTAAAAATTCCTTAGATATCCTTTATATTAATATAATATTCAATCACATAGTTAACTTTTGTAAATTTAGGTAAGTTATATATAATGCAATTGAGTATTATCCAAATATAATTTTACAATCCAGTTATTTCAAGCTAAGTATTTATATAAAATAATTTGGCTTCATTTAAAATTGTAAAATCATCCTTTAATAAAATTTAAGAATTAATTTCCGATTAGCTTCAAACAACTTTGAGATAAAATAAATAAATATATATATATATATTCATAATATATCAAATCAAATTTAAATCTTCAATATATTTTGTAAATCAAGTAATGTTTTAGAAATTCAAATCAATTTATTTTTTTCCAAAACAAACCGTAGCAAAGCTACAAAATAGTCTCTCCACTTCGAAACTCGAAAATGAATGTCGATGATGCGGCCGTCATTACCGAAATTATTTTCCAGCGACAAAGAGAAGAGCACTGATTTAAACATCTAAATTTTTTTCGAAAAGATTTCTATTCGAAAATACTTTAAGCAATATACCTTTTAAAACTTTAAAGCCAAGTTTGAAATCACCGAAAATTTAATTCTCAAATTCTAATTTAAATCCATTTGAATTCCAAATCAAAATATAACCAAGCTTTATACATTCATTTATTTATTAATTTTGACAACAAATTAACAATTTAATTTCAGAGAAATCTATACTTATATATAATATAATCATACAAAACTGTTTTATTCACCAAATTCGAAAATACTATTGTGTCAGTTTGCTCTGTTCAAGTGTTTTAGGAATTCTATCGATAACGTTGATCAGACGAATCGATCGGAAACCCAAATCAACATCAACAACTCAAACAACACAATATATGTAAAAAAAATTTAATATTAATTTACAAAGACACTTCCTCGCTCGACAATACAAAAATTAATTTCAACACAAGAATAGAGATTCAACCTTAATGGAAATCAAATCAAAAAGAATTTTGATTCGACCATAAGTCCGAAACAGAAGATAAGGTAATTAAATAACAGAATAGGAAGCCTGATAAGTTTATATACATCGCGGGCAACCTTAATCGGATTGACCGTGGCTTAAAGAATAAGATCGTTGCTGAATTCCGAGGTAAATCAACATTCGATCTCAAGAAATAGAATTCAGGTATTGCAGGAGATAGATAGCATCGTAAACCGAGGATACAGAAATCTCCGGTACATCAATGCTTATTATAAAGGAGTTTCTCCCCTTTACAAATCATTCGAAGATTGGCGAGACCGCCGATTCATTATAAAGATCATTCGAAGTGGAGTTACGGGATGCTCCAGAATTGAAAGGAGATGAATAGTGAGGGACACGAATGAATTTTGAAACTGCAGGGAACGTTCCAAAGTTCAAAGGAATTGAGTCAAAAGAAGAGATTGAAACTCGAATGAGAGTGATTCTGTAAATATATTTACCCTATATGCTAAGTTCTGCCTAGAGCTACCAAAAGCTCTGATACCAACTGTAACGACCCGCTATTTTGGACTATTCGCATCCGCACATGTCGGACTTGAATAATTCAAAATATCGAATTGTTAATTTAAATTTGGCAAAACTGAGGTATACAGTAAATAAATAGTCACAGAATCACAGGCACAGAGTAATAATATGCAGCGGAAATAAAAGAGATAGTAGTTCATGAAGCTACTATATAAATATATAAGATACATCAGAGTTTACAACAGAAGAGTAATATGATACATCAGATATAAATCAGGATACATCACTGGAATCATCGAATACTGAAAGCAGAATAGATGGCTGGATCTTCAAGCAAAGCTCCAACTCCAAAGGTGAGTCTCAAATACTGGTACACTCAGTCTGACCCGAGCGTAAAGCAAAACACAAAACACTCGAGTCAGGATTAATATTCTTATATCAATAAATTCCAACTCAAGTGAAATAGCAATCGAAATACAAGTAACTTAAAGGATGTTGGAATAACCATCCTCTAAGGATCCGTTAAACTATCTACTAGGTAGTAATGTACGCTAAGTAGATAATGTCTATCGGCAATATAAAGTATTAAAATAGCGTTAAGGCGTTACCATAATCCCCCTTAACACATTTTATAATGCCATAGTCTATACAGCACCGTAAACTCCACCGTAAACTGGTGGTTATCAGAGGGTACCCCATAGGTATAACACAAAACAAAACGTAGTGGTCGCGAATGGGATAATCAGTATGACAAGGTACATGAGGCGATACCAACTAGGATACTAGTAGTTGCGTGATCCGGACTGATGTTGAGCATAGCCAGCAGCTACCTCAACACCGCGAAACAACACTCCCAAATCAAGGGGTGCACCCAAATCGAATCACAAAAGTAATAGATATGGTATCGAAGAAGTGTGTCCGCTAGAGATGGCAAACCTCAATGGCCCGGCGCGGCTCCTGTTTTAGTCATGTCAGGGGTCATCCAATATCGTTCTCTTTCTTCAGTCAACGCGTTCACCAAACCATCCACTTCATTCTGGATCAACTCTCCTCGTATAATAGTTATTAAAGTGGTTTTCGGTATCGACAGAGAGTATGTCCATATCCGATCCCGGTCTCTTTAATAACTACGTATTTATTACACCGATTGGTCGTTTAATATACTTCAAAACAATCAATTTCAATTTCAATTAGAATTCGTAATAACCTTCCAATTGTCTTTCTATATCCATTTCCATAATTTACATTTCAAACTTCGAAATTACCATTTCAAAATCTTATAATTCAATTTCAAATTATATTTAAACAATTCAAATATTGATTCAAGTTCATACAAAAGTTTTATTCCAAAATTATTTAAATTAATTAAATTTAGCATTTCAATCAATTTAACTTTATTTATCGATTTTATTCAATATTCGTTAAGTGAATTTAACATCCAAAACAATTCTTTTAATTTCCAAGTCATTAAATCAATCACTTAAGTTAACTTTATTATATCAAAACCTACAAATTTAATTAAATTAAATTTTGTCAAATCAAATTCTTTAAATTACAATTCTTACATTAATTCCAATAAAACACATTTATTTCTTGTTAAGAAATTCAATTTCACTTATTCTTTACATAGTTACAAACTTCAAACTCAATTAATAAAGAAACTAAATTTCATATATTCGAGAAATCAAATTTCACTTTAACTTACTTAAATCATTTTTCTAAAACTTAAAAGAAACCCAATTTCATTTATTAACGAAGTTCAAATTCTCTTATTCAAAAGTTAAATCTCTTATCAAAGATTCAATTTTTATTCACTTATCAAATACTTCAATCTTATTCAATTATTAAATAATTTCAACTTAATTATTAATAATTTCAAATTTAATTATTAAATCATTTCAAACCTAATTCAATGAATAATTCCAAATTTTATTTGTCAATAATTAATTTTAAAACAACGCTCTTTCAATAACTACTATGTAAATATTCGTTTCAGATTTTAAATATTAACATTTTCCTTTCATAAATTCAAATTCCAATTTCATTTCAAAACCTTATTCTTTACTCAAGTAAAACATTATTTTATTTTAAATCAAATTATTGACCAATCGGGTTTTATTAAATTTTCTATCCTAAGTCAAGTTCATTTGGGTATTTATCATTTCAACCCAATTCCATTTCAATTCAAAAATCAAAACATATCAAAGGGAACTTGCAGAGTGATAACTGGGATGGTGTCCAGGTAAATAAACAAGCAATAACAACAATCAAACACAATCCAATAATCAATTCAAATAATCCCGAAATAATCGTATTAATTCACATTGTTGTTTGTGCGAATTAATATAATTATTTCTAGAATCTGCACTATCATTTCATGTAGATTAAAGATTCTACATTACGGTTTTTCACTTGTCGTTCAATTTCAATTACAATTTTACAACAATTTATCCAATATACGTTCAAGGTTCCAAGTGTAATTTATCAAATTCTATGTGTCAATTAACTTAACAATTAAAAGGGGTCATATTATTCAAATTAACTAATCAAATTCAACACATATGTCAATTCAAAATTTTAAACTATCCTACGTCAAATTCAATTACATAATATTTATCACTTTATACATTTCAATTTAACATCAATATAAACAATAAACAATCAATCAATTATCAACCAAACTGTATTATCATCGCATAAATAATTAACAGATGATGGTGTCAGATGTCATAGGTGAACAGATACAGGTAATAGCATATATAACAGTGTAAATAACCATCAACAGCATATTTCAGTTGTCGTTTCAATTGAAATCAAATTTAATCAATAAAAGAATATTAATCGTGAGTGATTGCTCACCTTTCGAGGCTAGAGAAAATAGGAGATGGCACGGATACGCACACTGATACGGACACTGAAATGGAGTTACAAATCCAAGCATGATTCTCAGTGCAAAGTAAGATTGGCACGAATCGACGAGCAAAACTGTTAAATAGGAATTGCCGAAATCAATCAAAACATTCAACATAGCAACAATTTTAAAACATGTCTTACGTCAAAGTTTAACAATATAATTCTATGCGCTACCGAGATCGAAATGGTCTGAAATTTGGTATGAATAAAGATCAAAACTTGTATTTCAAAACTGCAAAGAATCACTTGATTCCGACGTAAGACGGAGGAGATACGATGCGTCAAACATGAACTCAGGTCGTGTTTGCAGCAGTGTAAAATAATTTCAATTGCAAAAAAAACATCTGCCTGGGTCTAACTTCCAGATCCTCGACCACTAATCAAACGATGTCGGATTTTGCTGGAATTTGACATGTATAAACTAGGTAACTTCGACTCTTTTTTTTAAAATAAAATCAACCCATTCCGATAAAACATGAGTGAGATACGATATCGTGAACATGAAGTCTAACTGCTGTTTGAATGAACATATGCAGACTAGCAATATATGAGATAACAAAACAATAAACATGCAAATAGAATTACTTAGATTACAAACGTATAGCAAAAGTTGTTTAAAAGTTTATCGGCTAAAACATGTATAAACATATTTATTTATTTATTTATTTATTATTTTTTATTTTATTTTTATTTTTTTGTACACAAAAAGGGATGCACATTTGTATAAACTATTTAATCATATTTCTAATGCAATTTGACTTTACAAAATATTGCTCTTAAGCTTTAATGAATTTAAATACTATAACATGCGTACAAACCATTATATTACTATCTACCATATCATATAATATAATACTATACATATTATATTTATAAATATACAGTAAAAGCTTCAGACATATTGAACAAACTAAATGATATAAGTATATTTAAACATATAATATATATCTCTATTCAAAAACTTTACCACCATATTCACATATATATGTATATAAAATATTGTACCTAATATATAACTATGCAGACTAAATATGAATGTGACCGAACATATATAACTGATACCTATATTATATATTACATACAACTATACATATATATATATAGTTTCTCAAACACAAATAAACAAATGCCAAATATACTTATAAACAATACATGTGAAATCATACTGTAACATACATATGTAATTTATATACATAACCAATATATATCTATATACCCCTACTGTAAGAAGAACATAGGCTGACCCTATTTCATAAGTTAAAACTCCATATATACAACATGTTACATCTTATATAAACTCAACAGTATAAATATATAACAATACATAACTTATTTGTAACCTTATATAATACATATATAGTACCCATGATAGAAAGCAAGATATAAGTAAACTTATAACCAAATCTTAATATATAGTAATCAATATAATATACGGTAGCATGCATATCCCATATAACAAATATATGTAAATAAGAGAGGGGACTCACGGCAGCTATTTGTCAAGGCAGAGATGGGTCAGCGACATAGAGAGAGAGGCGGAGGAGCATCGGCACAGGCGGAAGAGGGAGACTCGGCCTTGTGCTGCGCAAGGGAAGGAAGGTGCGGATGAAGGGAAATGGCCATTGTGGTGGAAGGAGAAGAGTACTGGGTGGGTTGAGGCCGAGAGTGAGAGGCGGAGGCCGGTCTGAACGGTGATGGGTGGTTGCCGAAGTTCGGTGGGTAGACGAGTGGTAGGTTGGAGGAGACGTGGGTTGTGGGTTCGAGTGGTGGTGCGGGCGGTGCCTAGTGGAGAGGGAGCTGGCCATCAGCAGACATGCATGAAGAGGGGAGATGAGAAAACATGGAAGATACTATATTTCAGGAAAATAGAAGAAGGAGAAGTCTCAGGGAATATATATGCGAAGTGATAAAGCAGTGATAAAGTCTTGTTATATAATTTTTCTTTTTAAACTAAGTAAAGGAATGGAAGAGACACAGCAAGTGGAACACAAACCAATAAATAATAAATTTGACCTGATGGGATGACATCCGAAACAGCTGTATTCCAGGAATTTAAAAAGGTTAGAGGCTGCTGCACAAACAATAAATGACAGGGATATGCACGTTACTCAAAGTGCATACGTCAGTGCAATGATGGTTTCAGCTGGTGGCTATTGGGTTCCCAAAGCAACTGAATGACTCCAAAATTTGAATGCTGTGAAGTTTTGGGGTACCAGTTTTGCTGCCTAACGGACCGGTTTGCGCTTCATTACAATTTTCGTTTGCAATGCCGAACTCCGATTGACACAAATAAATATACCGTTTTGATCAGCACGACGAGACGATCAAAATGGTATACGGATATCAGTGGTTCGATTGAATTATAAAGTTTCGAAATTTCTACTGAAGGAAAATGCAGTAAAACGTCGAAAAATAAGAACGACGGAGCCAAAGAAGTCCGAATTTGGAAAAACGAAAAATGACGTCCTGCTCAGAAAATGATTTAGAATTTTCCTATGTAAAAATATTTAGGTTTCGAAAACGGTTTATTTTCATCGACTACTAACTGATTTAGATTGAAGTAAATTGCCGCACGAAATGAACTTTCATATTTTCGAACGAAAATTTACCAGTTGCTATGTTTAATTAGACGCATTCCAAATATGAAATTTGAATAGTATCGGAATTTGTTTGTGAAATTTGAAATTCTACACCAAATAAGCAATTTTAAAAATTTTGAACTGGGTCTGAATTTCAGGGTCGTTACACCATGCAAATAGTGTAAGCCGATATCAAAGTAATAAAGTTCGAATCAAAACATAGTTGCAAGTTCGAACAACTATGCATCAAAGCCGTGAATAATAGAAATCGAACTAAGGCAAATAAAAATCATCGACATCAAAACAAAGTTGAACAACATGAACACAATACTAAGCAGGAATTAGATGTGAGTGATAGTTCACTCACCTTTTCGAGTCGCAGATTCATAGCCGAAGTCGAAAGCCCTAATTGTTGAAGGTCGGCGAACTAACGAAAATCGAGCAGCCGAAGTCGCGGCACCAAGGAGCTGAACGAATCCCTAATTTTTGAAAAGAGGGGCGAACGAGAAGAGGGGCCGCCATTTTTGTTTCTCTCGTCTTGTTTTTAGGTTATGAACGAAAGAAAGATAAAGGAAAAAGGGGGGGTGTTTATTTTTCTTTGTTACCCGTCACGGCAACAAAAGGAATGGGCCAAAACAAATTTTTAAAGCCCAATGAAATTCTTAAACAAATTTATGAAAAGAATTTTAATTCAAAATTTAAAAACTTCAAATAGAAATTTGTGTCAATATTAATCGTTTAAATTGTTGATTATAATTGATGCAAAATACCGGGTTGTTACACCGGCATAATCTCTACTCAACATGGCATAATTATTGACCACTGGAGCTCCCTGATTCGCTCCTTTAGCATTTCCTCCAACTAAACCCGCAATAACTCTCGCCTAGATCATGTTGACAAAGAATAGGTACATAGTTCCCAAATCAACTTCCGGTATTCTCGTACCCACATTAGTAGCTTGTGCCTGACCAGGATTCTTTCTAGTATTTGGTCTGGCATTCACATTAGTTGTGGTGCTTCCCCTGCCAATGTTAACTCTTTTACTTCTAACATCAATATCTTACGTCCATAAAATCTGCATTCGAGTCTTTGTAAGATACAGAAGAATAACCTAAGAGAGATGGAAGAATAGAGATAAAGCATGTACTTATATATACTAAATACAAGTATGTAGTGTAGCATTATCCCATACCCTAATCTTTTCTTTAATTCCTAAGGATTATGTTTCCAAAATCATTTTAAGTTTGAAACTTCTTTCAAGTTTTTAATGAACCTATGCTCTGATACCAAGTTGTAACAACTCCTATCTTCAGGCCGAAGCTAAGTACTACAAATGATGCAGTAATCTATAATATTAACTTCCGATGATAAAATATATAACGACCCTGACTCGACCTTTGAAAATCGGCACCGAATACTTCACCTGTATTCGAATGCTGCAGATCCAAACGTCGAATCTGGTTCGCCGGAGCTTATAACACACTAAGTACAACAACACAGCGGAAGAAAAAGAATGAATATCATTGATATACAACAGTGTTTGATACAACACATTTGATACAACAGACTATCAATATATCAAAGATAGATACAAGACAATAACAGAGATAACAACAGCGGAAAGACTGTGTCTTCAATGCCAACTCCAAAAACTCCATCTCCCATCCAAAGCTAGCTCGAACCCCCAACAGGTTGTACTAAGCTAGGTCAGTCATCCAAAGACTGAAGAAGATTCCCAAAGACTGGAAGCTACCGAATCTACACCTACTACTCAACTATTTGAAAAACCCAACTCTAGACTGCCCGTGTGGAAAATTATGGGCACCCAGAGTTTTGGAAAGGAACAATGAACTCCAGGTCAGTCATGGGACAGGTATGAGCAAACAAAACAGTTTTATCTTTAAAACAAACAACAAAAGATTTTAAAATTTGAAATCCGCAATGCTTTTTGGAAAATGAAACTACCACAAGGCCTCCCACTGTACACATAATGCAAACGCAGACTTGGAGGAGATTTCTCCTTATAATAGTCAAACATGCTTGATACGCAAAATCCTTTTTATATTATTACTAGTGCATAGTGCAGAAAAATCATTCGAAAGTGTAATATTAATCTTATCCAGCATACAACCATTATTGTATGCCTACTATAGCTGCCATGTTCAATAGCAGGTTACCACCACATTCCATGGCAGGTTATGCAACTAAAACCGTATAGGGCTCGTATTGTTTTGTTTGGATTTTGCAACAAATGGTCAGGCAAAGGAAATTTCCACACAAAATGGAACGCCTCTGGAGGGATGTCCCCGAGAACCTAACCGGATCTTTGCTACACAAGGCCGGGTTACCCCTGCCCGGAAGTAAATACTAACACGAGTATGCCATCCTCCAATTGTTACCGACCTTTATCCGAGGCCTCGACACCAATAACCACACAGTAAAGTATCTGGGCTCCATACCATGATACCACTTTCAAAATCAATATAAGTAAATATCTGGGCTCCATACCATGATACTACTTTTTATCCAGAAGGAAATGGTCGTACTCTCAGGGGGAGCTACCCCAAATAACCTTGCTGCCACAATTCCTGTTTCGACCATTACCGGGTTGTGAGGCTCGACGAAGTCACGTCCACAAAGCTATACTTTTTCACAAAGTCATGCTTTGATCAACAAATGATTAGTAGCACTTCGTATGCCACATTACCAAATTGGGAATGTATCACTAGTAACCATCAATTACATAACCTCTGAGCTCGTACGTCTCAGAGAAGGGTGTTAAGCTAAGAGAATAAATTCTCTGCCACCAAACAGAAATGTATTTGATAGAAACCAGCTTTACATCTCAAGGTGTAATGCTAGAAACACATCCTTACAAGTTTGTTTCGGGTTCGAACAGAACCGAAAGCACTTCCAAAGAAGCCCTTGCAAATCCAGGTATTCACAATCCGATCGGACTCCCCATCACATATGAAGATCTCTATACTGGCGCGACTCAGTGCAGAGACAATCGACGGTTTATCCTTTCATTCTCGAAAATATCCTGTCTTCACCATTGGTCCTCAAATGCTATCCATATCGTCGTATCATTATTAGGAATGGGTTATATGACACAAGGTCCTCTCCTGGCTAAACCGAATAATGAGCGCAACATTTAAAAACATATGGATATGGGATCTCAGTTAAGTCACAACTTATGACCCAAAACTTTTCTTCAAATGGTTTAAAAAATTATCATTTCAAATTTTTAAACAAAAAGAATCACTTCATAAAGTTCACTAATTTTTCACAAAGATTCATTTTCAATATTTAAACAAAAGATCTATCTTTGAGATCTTCTTATGTTTGAAAACAATGTTGACCAAATATTTCACAAAGGTTCCTTCATAGCTTTTGAAACTACTCCATTTTAAATCCTCTATATAAAAGATATACCTTTAAGATCCTTTACAATTTCAAAACAAAATTAAACAATTTTTCACAAAGATTAATTCATAGCTTTCAAAACTATTTCAATTCCATTTCATACTTGAAATCTTTCAACACAAATTGGAAATCCTTTCTTTATATGAAAGCTTTTATTATTTGAAAACAAATGATTTCATTTCGGAAAAATCCGATTACATTTGCACGAGTTAAAGCCCTTCAATTCTAAATCTTGGGTTAAATTCAAATTCCCGAAACAATACTTTTAAAATTGTTTAAAAACACATTTATAATATGTACAACCTTTTTGAACCATAATTTCCAAATATAAAATTCAATTTCAAATCTTGAATTCAAATTATTTAAATTTCAATACTTTATCAAATTATTTAAAATAACTTTTATCTTTAAAACTCCTTTTCAAAAGCTTTTCATATTTAATCAAATTCTGTTTCCTAAATCATTTGGATTCAAAATTCAATTTCAAAACCATTTCCAAAAATCTATGACTTAACCAATTTCCTCATGCAATCCATATTTGTGTGTGTATAGTGTGGTCCAGGGGTTTCATACAATAGTGCAACATCATCCATCATCATAGATTCAAGTACAATAATATTTGATAAGCGGTATAATCCTATAACGCTTATCATCATTCACAGATTCATAGATAGATATGTAAATGCATCATAGATAAATATGTGAATACATTACAGATTAAAAATATAGCTCAATCAAAACAATCCACATCACAGAATCATTATAGATCAACTCAAGACATTCATACAAATCATACATCCATAAGCTAAGTCAATTAATTATCTGATTAATTTAAATCAGTTTAATTACTTATGAATAAACACTAATCCTAGTTAATTAATGTTAATTAATTACAAACCATCTTAATAAATTAATCAACGTTTAATTATTAAATAATTAACCCTTAATTATTAAATTATCCTTTAATTAATTTCCCTTAATTAATTAATAAAATAATTAACCCTTAATTATCAATTAATTGATAAAATTACAGCAAGTGATAATCCTTAATCATTTTCACTAATTAACTAATCCTTAATTAATTAATTATCCTTAAAGTAATTACTTTAATTGGTGAATCACATAACTAATTATCCTTAATTAATTATTGCTTAATCACTTGATTAATTAACCTCTAATCATTAATTAATTATCCTTAATTACTTTTCATTAACTAATTATCTTTAAGTAATTAATCGCCTTTAGTTACTTGCCATTAATTAAACTTTACTTAATTAATCATCCTTTAATATAATTACATAAAGTAATTATCTTTAATAACCTTTTATTAATTAAATCAAGTAATTATACTTAACCATCATTAACATATTTAAAAATCATTTTATCTTTAAAATCTTATCTAAATAATCTAGAAAATAGATCATCATCATCATGTAAAATAACTTAATATCTTCAAGTTTAATTACAAATCTAAACATCATTAAAAATAATCCATTATCTTTTAAATCAATTTCTTCATTTAAACTATTAAATTTTAAATCTTATTTCCAAAATAAACTCAAAAAAACAAAACTTATTAAATTTTGAAAATTGGTTTGTTCAAACACTTCAGACCCGGGACAACCCTGTGTTAAACCCGATAACACACTCGAGTCTTTCTCCTTGCTTCATTTCTTCGAGTCGCTCACGCGCTCATCCCGAGATCCAACCCGAGAAGCCCCCTTCTTCCCCAATATCACACACACAACTCAGATCAAAATGTTCGCGTGCACGTGCATGGATGAATCTGCCGTCTCCGATCAACGCGGCAATTACCAAAGCATCATCGGCGACCACTTCAATCAACTCGAGCACCCAGATTTTCAAAATTGATCATAAATCGAATTCGTACAAACTTTCGAAACTATCAGGAAATATCCTGATCAATTATTCCTTCATCGACGACACGGACAACCATCAGAGGCCACATGAATCTGGCCGAAGCTTCGCCTGACCTCGATCGCCATCGAACCGGTCACTCCCGATGCTACGACGGCGACACAGCAACCTCATTTCCAACTTCGACCAAAAAAAAAACTAAAACCCTACTCCGACCAATTCCTGCCGCCCGATAGATGTTAACCCCACCTAACATTTTTGCCAAGACCCCCTAGTCTTAGTCCACCTCCAGGTAGAATCCCAACCAACCCGAAGTGTCACGATCGCCAGAAAAGACTTAAACTCATTTTTTATCAACTTGAAATTTCCTAGTTAATAAGTCATTAAAAATTCTAATTTTACTTTCAAAAATCATTATTTTTGATAACTTTTCAGATGGTATTCCTGAAATTAAAATTCATGATATTAGATTTAACATATTTTATATTTTGCCTGTAAATTTAAATTTCCTGCAAAGACTTTAATTCATTTTTCTTGAATTTATTTTTAAAACTTAAAATTTAATTAAACAAACAACTTTTGTTTGAATTCTAAGATCTAATATGGATCAGAGAAGGAGGACTTGAAATTTTTGACAGGCTTGGAACTGTAAACTAGAACAGAGATTCATATATCTGTTCTTTAGACAATGCACAGCTAAATTATGCATATACTCAGAGATTTATACACATGAAAATAAATTTTAACTTAACTTCAGACATGAATTCAAACCATACTCAAAAAACTCAGATCTCACAAGCATCAACATAGAATAAATCAAAGGTCGAAAAGTTTGCTCACCTGGATCCAAAAGAAACAGAGAATAGTTACAGGCCTTATGCTTTGGGTCAGGGACTTGAAACAATTTTGAAGCTTGAAAGCTTGATGTTGATCACGAATTGAATACATATATTTGTTGAGTCACAGGTTCTATGAAGTTTTTGATTTCTGACAAAGAAATAAAGGCGATTGACAAAACAAAGACACCATGGCTATAAAGAAGCACAAAAGAGCTACATACGGTACTCTAGATTATAGGTTGATTAATTGATATTGTAATAGTGATAAACTTGTTAAAATCTATCCTCAAATAATCATGCACCTCAATATAATCGATATATATACGTTTGAATAGCATTGCACATTCATTGAGCAATTTGACAGGGACCGGTCGACCGGTATTAAATCAGGCGGTCGGCCGTTTCTGTGTAAAATGCACAATGAATGTGCACACATGCACATAACGACTATATATTTGAAATCCTGTCTACTGGCCATTTTTTAACCTGACAACCGTTTTTAAACAGAGAGCAACCTTTTCCAAAAGTCACTTCTTTCTCCAATGGTTGCATCTCTTACCTTTCATCAATGATCATATCTATTAATGGCTACTATTCACAAAGAGTTACAACTATTTTTCTCTATATAAACTCATCTAAATCATTGATTCAAAACATATGAATATATGAATATATATTTTTTACTACTCTAATTTCTGATCTTGCTTTCTAAATACTCCTGCATTCTAAAAGCTCTCAATTATTTTAATTGCTTATTGAATCATTGAATTATTTCATATCTTTTGATTCAATAAGTAATATACTTCCCTTAATCTTCACAAAACATCATTCACATATTTTGAGGATAAGATTATAGGAATTTTGTACTACAAGTGACAAAACTGTGTTAGCAAGAACACATACCGTCAACAAACAATTATATTCATCTTTGTTGAAGTCCTTGGTGTTGTAAGAGGCAAGTGTTGAAGTCCTCGGTGTATTAGAGGCGTGAAATCCCGTTCGTTTGCTCAGGTGTTGTAAACCCGTTCCTCCGGGTGAAGCGAGGTAGTTAATAGTGAAAATCCAGATAGAAGTCTGGGACTGGACATAGAACGGTGCTCCGAACCAGTATAAAAATCTCTGGTGTGATTTTTCTCTTTTTATTTACTGTGCTATTATCATCTATTTCCGCATTTATATTATATTCCATATTACACGATCCGTGTGTACTATATTAGCACATGCACTCGTACACATACTCTTCATTTGGTATCTCTGCTAAGAAATGGCTCGAAAATCCGATAGCTATCACAAGATGGAATCAAATGACTAACTACAAATTTCATCCGGGTTCTTACATCAAGTTTGATGATTTCACATCTTATGAAATCCGTAGGTTAGCAAATAACTCCAATCTTACTCCATTGATCGATTTTTCAGATAACAATGCGGAAATAAATCACTTGATGATAAAATTGTTCTATGCCAACATGAACCTGGACGAGTATAAACCTGATGATCCGAACGGAGTCATTTGGTCTGTCGTATGCGGCAAACAAATTTTTATCACTCATGATAGGATAGATTCTATACTGGGTATTCCAAATCAAGGCGATGAGTTTTTATCACATTTCTGTGAAGTCTTCACTCGCAATAGCATCAGCCATCAATTCATGAAGGACAACAGTGATGGCACAAAATCAATTGGACTTCGACCCACCGCTAGACTACTACATCGCGTCTTGATGTTTTCTTTGTTTCCTAGACTAGGAAACTACGACGCTGTATACAAAAAAAACATCAAGGCCCTTTATGCTATTTATGGGGGTATCCAAATCAATTGGGTTCATATGCTATTTGACGAGATTCTCAAGGTGAACAACTATACGCGACCTCACTTTTTCTTCAATGAATATATCATGCGTATTTTGCTAGCTTGTGGCGTAAGGCCTCCTGACTCTGCCACCTCGAAACCAAAATGTATTGATTCCGTAACCATCAAACGCATGAAGCTCGCTCCTCCTTACCTTCAGATTATGTCGTTTGAAGAATAGCAACAAAGAGGTCCAAGAAAACAAAAAGCTAATTCCTCTCGACCTCGTTCCGAAGAAGTTAAACTGTTGAAATCAAAATCCTCCACAAAAGAATCACTTGAAACTATTGCGCGTAATCAATTCTTGCTTGAATCAAGACTCAAGCGCATGGACACAAAAATTGATAAACTCTTCAACAAAGTCAAGTCATTCTTTGGTATTTTATGGGATGCTATATCATGTAGCACATCCATCTCTGCTCAAGATCAGGACCCAGGCAAACGTCCTGCTCCTCCTGTTTTCAGCTGGTCATCAACTGAGGAGTCTGCTGGTACTAGTGGACATGGTCGTGGAGAATCATCTAGAGAGGACGATGATGAGGAAGATGATGATGATGATGATGATGATGAGGAAGAAGATGATCATGAGGAGACAACATCTGACTCATCCTAGATTCTGTTTTCTATCTCTATATTTTGGTTTAGTGCTTTGAAGTTTAAACATCATTCGACACTTGTACTAAACAGTGTCGTTACTTTTATTCATATGATATTATGGTGTGTATGATACTCTGGTATGTTTGGATATGTTATATTTTTTGCTATGCATGGATATTCTGGTTGATATACTCCTATATTATTCCATTATCTATTATTCCTTTTTGTCGATGACAAAGGGGGAGAAAGTGCTAGCAATTATTTGCAGGAATATATATATATATAAAGAATACAAACAAAATCTCAGGGGGAGATCACATATTCAGGGGGAGATTCAGAATTTCAGATATATGTTGTCATCGATCAAAAAGGGGGAGAATGTTGAGTCACAGGTTCTATGAAGTTTTTGATTTCTGACAAAGAAATAAAGGCGATCGACAAAACAAAGACATCATGGCTATAAAGAGGCACAAAAGAGCTACATATGGTACTCTCGATTATATGTTGATTATTTGATATTGTAATAGTGATAAACTTGTTAAAATCTATCCTCAAATAATCATGCACCTCAATATAATCGATATATATACGTTTGAATAGCATTGCACATTCATTGAGCAATTTGACAGGGACCGGTCGACCGGTATTAAATCAGACGGTCGGCCGTTTCTGTGTAAAATGCACAATGAACGTGCACACATGCATATAACGACTATATATTTGAAATCCTGTCTACTGGCCATTTTTTAACCTGACGACCGTTTTTAAATAGAGAGCAACCTTTTCCAAAAGACACTTCTTTCTCCAATGGTTGCATCTCTTACCTTTCATCAATGATCATATCTATTAATGGCTACTATTCACAAAGAGTTACAACTATTTTTCTCTATATAAACTCATCTAAATCATTGATTCAAAACATATGAACATATATTTTTTACTACTCTATTTTCTGATCTTACTTTCTAAATACTCCTGCATTCTAAAAGCTCTCAATTATTTTAATTGCTTATTGAATCATTGAAATTATTTCATATCTTTTGATTCAATAAGTAATATACTTCCCTTAATCTTCACAAAACATCATTCACATATTTTGAGGATAAGATTATAGGAAGTTTGTACTATAAGTGACAAAACTGTGTTAGCAAGAACACATACCGTCAACAAACAATTATATTCATCTTTGTTGAAGTCCTCGGTGTTGTAAGAGGCAAGTGTTGAAGTCCTCAGTGTATTAGAGGCGTGAAATCCCATTCGTTTGCTCGAGTGTTGTAAACCTGTTCCTCCGGGTGAAGCGAGGTAGTTAATAGTGAAAATCCAGATAGAAGTCTGGGACTGGACGTAGGGCGGTGCTCCGAACCAGTATAAAAATCTCTGGTGTGATTTTTCTATTTTTATTTACTGTGTTATTATCATCTATTTCCGCATTTATATTATATTCCATATTACACGATCCGTGTGTACTATATTAGCACGTGCACTCGTACACATACTCTTCAATATTTGCTTTATGAAGATTTGGAAAGTGATCCTTGCTTTGATGCTTTTCTGGTTTTCAGTTTGAATCCAAACTTTGATTTCTATGCTATTAGAACTCTGAAAACTGTTGTTTAATCTTTTAATTACTTCCAGATTATATTTTCTGGTTTAAAGTGTTTAATTTTTGATCTATTTCTCTGATTTGCTTCAACTGTTTTAGCTTGGAACCTAAATCTGAAGCTTGCTTTTAGATCTTTGATTTTACTTTGATCTTGTTGCGTTGAATCTAAGAACCTGAACTTGTTTTCTAAGTTGAATTCTAGCTTTGATTTGAGATGATTTGCATTGAATTCTTGTTTCCAGACTTCCATTTCCTCTGGTTTTTGAATTTCATTCTCAAGTTTTGAAATTTTTTGCAAAACTGTTGCTTTGATTGCTGATTGAACTTTTGGTGAGAGGATCTTGCATTTGTATTTTCACTGATCTCAGGATTAAATTGTTATTATGTAATTTTTTTCAATTCTCAGTTTGAAAATGAAAGAAAGAGATGAGGAGATTTTGAGAAAACAAACTGAGAATATTATTGAGAAGCTTGGATTTTTCTTTTCTTTTAATACATATTAATAAAAATTTAAGAGAATTAAATGCCACTTGTTGTTTTTATGTTAACACTTGTCCGTCCCTTTGTTTAAATTGCTTACAAATGTTAAAGATATCAAATTTATGTTTATATCCCTCTTTTAAATCATTTTATAAACTATTTTTTAACCTTTATTCTCTTATGTTTACATGTTTATACAAATTATTTACATACATTTATATTTATTTTACTCTTACAACTTTTAAAGAGAAATGGATAAAAAACGATTTGTACACTTAACAATAATCATACATATATATAATTCTTAGTTTATAAAGCTTTTGTAAATCTTATTTAAATTGAAACTATTATACATTTAAATAAATATTTATCTATACATTAATTTCAAAATAGGTGTGTGTGTGTGTATATATATATATATATATATATATATATTAAATAATATGAATGTTAGCCTTACACAACTTTTACTATATTAATTTCAAAATATAACTTTCACATATTAAAATTAGAAAACAAATTTTATTTATCTCTCTATATTTAAATCAAATTCAAATTATGTCATATAATCCATTTATATAAATAGATAAATATACATCTTGTTAAATTTGGAAAATTCAAATACAATTTTATAAAATACATATGCTGAATTCCAATTCAACATTCTATTTACAAAAAAAAAATTATTTCCAAATATTCTATTTTGAAATACATATTTTTTTTCTTTATTCTGGAAATTTCATATTAATTCACAATTAATTTCACAAGTAAATCAAAAATTTTATATTAATTATCAGTTATTTCAAAATTTAATTTAAAAGATTAAATTAATTATTAAATAAATTAGGCTTAAAAATTCGAGAATGTTACAAATTCCCCCCTTAAGAAAATTTCATCCTCGAAATTTGCTAGATAGGGAGACAGACAAAGAACAGATCGAGAATGTTTTACCAGATCAAATTGAAATATGTATACTGCATTTGGCTTACCAAATCAGAATATCAACAATAAATACGAGAACGAATCTATTTAACACTCCACGAAATACTCGGGTCATCCAGTCTATGAAATATACGGGGTATTGGTTAGTTCGAAGGATAACTAACCATTCGTAGAATATGTCGGGACCCAAACAATAGATAATTGGATTTAATCTTCCATAGTTTTCAAACACTAGATATGGATTCCAAACTTAGGTCAGAATACCCTAAAGTATATATTAACTTGTCCCTCTTCGGACTTTGATACTCACTAAAGATTACAACAAAAATTTAAAATTTGGTTTTAATCAAAATCGTGTTACCACTACAAATAAATTTCAACTCTATATTTGATTAGCCAATATATTCCAACAAAATTTCAATTTGTTAAAGTTTAAAACGAAAAGCTGATGGGAATTTGATGAAGAGAATACGGGATAGGAACTAGAATCTTTTATACAACAATTCGCAAGGCCACCATCACATCAAAACTTCTTTCTGGAGCTGTCACGAAGCAATCAAACAATTTTGAAATTAGATGATTAACAAAGAAATTGATAGAGAAAGCTATTTCCTTGTTGTTGCAGGGTATTGACCATTTGTATTGGTACTCCCCTGTCCCCTATCTCATCCCCTTCTTGCACTCATACTTACTAACAGTGGATAGCAAGAGAATTTACTGAGGCATACAGACGGATATGTTAGGCATATGCTCATTCTAGGGTATACTTCACCCTATCTCTAATGAGCTACCTAATGTGTTATATTCCTGAGCTAAAGTTTCAACCTTCAGCTCTGATACCAATTATAACGACCCTGATTCGACCTTCAAAAATCGGCATTGAATACTTCACCCGTATTCGAATGCCGCAGATGCAAACATCGAATCTGGTTCGCCATAGCTTATAACACATTAAATACAACAACACAATGGAAGAAAAAGAATGAATATCATTGATACACAACAGTATTTGATACAACACATTTGATACAACAAACAATTAATATATCAAAGATAGATACAAGACAATAACAGAGACAACAGCAGCGCAAAGACAATGTCCTCAATGCCAACTCTAAAAACTCCATCTCTGATCCAAAGCTAGCTCGAACCCCCAACAGGTTGTACTAAACAAGGTCAGTCATCCAAAGACCGAAGAAGATTCCCAAAGACTGAAAGCTACCGAATCTACACCTACTACTTGACTATCTAAAAAACCCAACTCTAGACTGCCCGCATGGAAAATTATGGGAACCCAGAGTTTAGGAAGGGAACAATAAACTCCAGACCAGTCATGGGACTGGTATGAGCAAATAAAACAGTTTTATCTTTAAAATAAACAACAAAAGATTTTAAAATTTGAAATCTGCAATGCTTTTTGAAAAATGAAACTACCATAAGGCCTCCCACCGCACACACAATGCAAACGCAGACTTGGAGGAGATTTCTCCTTATAATAGTCAAACATGCTTGATACGCAAAATCCTTTTTATAATATTACTAGTGCATAGTGCAGCAAAATCTTTCGAAAGTATAATATTTATCTTAGCCAGCATACAACCATTATTGTATGCCTACTATAGCTGCCATGTTTAATAGCAGGTTATCACCACATTCCATGGCAGGTTATACAACTAAAACCGTACAGGGCTCGTATTGTTTTGTTTGGATTTCCAACAAATGGTCAGGCAAAGGAACTTTCCACACAAAATGGAACGCCTCTGGAGGGACGTCCCCGAGAACCTAACCGGATCTCTTCTACACAAGACCGGGTTACGCTTACCCGAAAGTAACCACTGACACGACTATGCCATCCCCCAGTCATTACCGACCATTATCCGAGGCCTCGACACCAATAACCACACAGTAAAGTATCTGGGATCCATACCATGATACCACTTTCAAAATCAACATAAGTAAATATCTGGGCTCCATACCATGATACTACTTTTTATCCAGAAGGAAATGGTCATACCCTCAAGGGGGCTGCCTACAAATAACCTTGCTGCCACGATTCCTGTTTCGACTATTACCAGGTCGTGAGGCTCGACGATGTCATGTCCACAAAAGCTACCCTTTTTCACAAAGTCATGCTTTGATCAACAAATGATCAACAGCACTTCGTATGCCACATTACCAAATTGGGAATGTATCACTAGTAACCATCAACTACATAACCTCTGAGCTCGTACATCTCAGAGAAGGGTGTTAAGCTAAGAGAAAAAAATTCTCCCCACCAAACAGAAATGTACTTGATAGAAACCAGCTTTACATCTCAAGGTGTAATGTCAGACACACATCCATACAAGTCTGTTCCGGGTTCGAACAGAACCGAAGGCACTTCCAAAGAAGCCCTTGCAAATCCAGGTATTCACAGTCCCGATCGGACTCCCCATCACACATGGATATCTCTATACCGGCGCGGCTCAGTGCAGAGACAATCGGCGGGTTATCCTTTTGTTCTCGAAAATACCTGGTCTTCACCATCGGTCTTCAAATGCTATCCATATCGTCGTATCATTATTCGAAATGGGTTATATGACATAAGGTCCTCTCCCGGCTAAACCGAATAATGAGCGCAACATTTAAAAACATATGGTTATGGGATCTCAGTTATGTCATAACTTATAACCCAAAACTTTTCTTCAAATGGTTTAAACAAATTACCATTTCAAATCTTTAAACAAAAAGATTCACTTCACAAAGTTCACTAATTTTTCACAAAGATTCGTTTCCAATATTTAAACAAAAGTTCTATCTTTGAGATCTTCTTATGTTTGAAAACAACGTTCACCAAATATTTCACAAAAATTCCTTCATAGCTTTTGAAATAACTCCATTTTAAATCCTTTATATAAAAGATATACCTTTAATATCCTTTTCAATTTCAAAACAAGATTCAACAATTTTTCACAAAGATTAATTCATATCTTTCAAAACTATTTCAATTCCATTTCACACTTGAAATCTTTCAACACAAATTGGAAATCCTTTCTTTATATGAAAGCTTTTATTATTTGAAAACAAATAGTTTTCGTTTCGAAAAAATCCGATTACATTTGCACGAGTTAAAGCCCTTCAATTCTAAATCTTGGGTTAAATTCAAATTCCCGAAACAATACTTTTAAAATGGTTTAAAAACATATTTATAATTTGTACAACCTTTTTGAATCATAATTTCCAAATATAAAATTCAATTTCAAATCTTGAATTTAAATTATTTAAATTTCAATACTTTACCAAGTTATTCAAAATAACTTTTATCTTTAAAACTCCTTTTCAAAAGCTTTTCATATTTAATCCAATTCTATTTCCAAAATCATTTGGATTCAAAATTCAATTTTAAAACCATTTCCAAAAATTTGTGACTTAACCAATTTCCTCGTGCAATCCAAATTTGTGTATGTACGATGTAGTCCTAGGGTTTCACACAATAGTGCAACATCATCCATCATCACTGATTCAAGTACAATAATATTTGATAAGCGGTATAATCCTATAACGCTTATCATCATTGACAGATTCACAGATAGATATGTAAATGCATCACAAATAAATATGTATATACATTACAGATAAATAATATAGCTCAATCAAAACAATCCACATCACAGAATCATTATAGATTAACTCAAGACATTCATACAAATCATACATCCATAAGCAAAGTCAATTAATTATCTGATTAATTTAAATCATTTTAATGACTTATGAATAAACACTAATCCTAGTTAATTAATATTAATTAATTACAAACCATCTTAATAAACTAATCAACTTTAATTATTAAATAATTAACCCTTAATTATTTAATTACCCTTTAATTAATTTCCCTTAATTAATTAATAAAATAATTAACCCTTAATTATCAATTAATTGATAAAATTACAATAAATGATTAACCTTAATCATTTTCATTAATTAATTAATCCTTAATTAATTAATTATCCTTAAAGTAATTACTTTAATTAATGAATCACATAACTAATTATCCTTAATTAATTATTTCTTAATCACTTGATTAATTAACCTCTAATCATTAATTAATTATCCTTAATTACTTTTCATTAAGTAATTATCTTTAAGTAATTAATTGCCATTAATTACTTGTCATTAATTAAACTTTACTTAATTAATCATCCTTTAATGTAATTACATAAAGTAATTATCTTTAATAACCTTTTATTAATTAAATCAAGTAATTATACCTAAGCATCATTAACATATTTAAAAATCATTTTATCTTTAAAATCTTGTCTAAATAATCTAGAAAATAGATTATCATCATCATGTAAAATAACTTAATATCTTTAAGTTTAATTACAAATCTAAACATCATTAAAAATAATACATTATCTTTTAAATAAGTTTCTTCATTTAAACAATTAAAATTTAAATCTTATTTCCAAAATAAACTTAAAAAAAAAACAAAACTCATTGAATTTTGAAAACTGGCTTGTTCAAACACTTCAGACCTGGGACAACCCTATGTTAAACCCGATAACACACTCGAGTCTTTCTCCTTGCTTCATTTCTTCGAGTCACTCACGTGCTCATCCCGAGAAGCCCCCATCTTCCGCCACAACACACACACAACCCAGATCAAAACGCACGCGTGCATGTGCACAGATGAATCTGCCATCTCCGATCAACGCTACAATTACCAAAGCACCATCGGCGGCCACCTCAATCAACTCGAGCACTCGGATTTTCAAAATCGATCATAAATCAAATTCGAACAAACTTTCGAAACTATCAGGAAATATCCTGATCAACTATTCCTTCACCGATGACACAAACGACCATCAGAGGCCACGCGAAACTGGCCGAAGTTTCGCTTGACCTCAATACTTCGATCGTCACTTGACCCGTCACTCCCGATGCTACGATGGCGGCACAACAACCTCATTTCCAAAACCAAAAACAAAACTAAAACCCTACTCCGACCAATTCTTGCCGCCATGATAGATGTTCACCCCAGCTGACATTTTTGCCAGGACCCCTTAGTCTTCCTCCACCTCCAGGCAGAACCCCGACCACCCCGAAGTGTCACGATCGCCAGAAAAGACTTAAACTCATTTTCTGATCAACTTGAAATTTCCCAGTCAATAAGTCAATAAAAATTCTAATTTTACTTTCAAAAATCATTATTTTTGATAACTTTTCAGATGGTATTCTTGAAAATAAAATTCATGATATTTGAATTTTAACATATTTTGAATTTTGCCCGTAAATATAAATTTCGAGCAAAGACTTTAATTCATTTTGCTTGAATTTATTTTAAAACATAAAATTTATTTAAACAAATAACTTTTGTTTGAATCCTAAGATCTAATATGGATCATAGACGAAGGACTTGAAATTTTTGACAGGCTTGGAGCCTGTAAACTAGAACAGAGATGCATATATCTGTTCTTTAGACAATGCACAACCAAATTATGCATATACTCATTGATTTATACACATGCAAATAAATTTTAACTTAACTTCATACACGAATTCAAACCATATTCAAAAAACTCAGATCTCACAAGCATCAACATAGAAATAAATCAAAGGTTGAAAAGTTTGTCACCTGGATTCCAAAAGAAAAGAGAACAGTTACACGCCTTATGGTTTGGGTCAGGGACTTGAAACAATTTTGAAGCTTGAAAGCTTGATATTGATCTCGAAATGAATACATATATTTGCTTTATGAAGATCTAGAAAGTGATCCTTACTTCGATGCTTTTCTGGTTTTCAGTTTGAATCCAAACTTTGATTTCCAGGCTGTTGAAAAATCTCTGAAAACTGTTTTTTGATCTTTTAATTACTTCCAGATTTGATTTTTTGGTTTAAGGCTTTTAATTTCTGATCTATTTCTCTGATTTGCTTCAACTATTTTAGCTTTGAACCTAAATCTGAAGCTTGCCTTCGTATCTTTGATTTTACTTTGATCTTGTTGTTTGAATCTAAGAACTTGAACTTGTTTTCTAAGTTGAATTCTTTCTTTAAGTTGAGATGAGTTGCATTGAATTCTTGTTTCCAGACTTCCATTTCCTCTGGTTTTTGAATTTCATTCTCAGGTTTTGATTTTTTTTGCAAAACTGTTGCTTTGATTGCTGATTGAACTTTTGGTGGGAGGATCTTGCATTTGTATTTTCACTGATCTCAGGATTAAATTGTTGTTGTTGAATTTGTTTCAATTCTTAGTTTGAAAATGAAAGAAAGAGATGAGAAGATTACGAGAAATATAACTTAGAATATTATTGAGAAGCTTGGATTTTTCTTTTCTTTTAATACATATTAATAAAAATTTAAGGGAATTAAATGTCACTTGTTGTTTTTATGTTAACACTTGTCCATCCCTTTGATTAAATTGCATACAAATGTTAAAGGTATCAAATTTATGTTTATATCCCTCTTTTAAATAATTTTATAAATTTCATTTTAACCTTTATTCTCTTATGTTCACATATTTATACAAATTATTTACATACATTTGTATTTATTTTACTTTTACAACTTTTAAAGAGAAATGGATAAAAAACAATTTGTACACTTAACAATAATCATACATATATCTATATTTCTTAGTTTATAAAGCTTTTGTAAATCTTATTTAAATTGAAACTATTATACATTTAGATAAATATTTATCTATATACATTAATTTCAAAATAGGTATACATATATATTAGATATGAATTTTAGCCTTACACAACTTTTACTATATTAATTTCGAAATATAACTTTCATATATTAAAATTAGAAAACAAATTTTATTTATCTCTCTATATTTAAATCAAATTCAAATTATGTCATATAATCCATTTATATAAATAGATAAATATACATCTTCTTAAATTTGGGAAATTCAAATACAATTTTATAAAATACTTATGTTGAATTCCAATTCAACATTCTATTTACAAAAAAAAATTATTTCTAAATATTCTATTATAAAATACATATTTTTTCTTTATTATGGAATTTTCATATTAATTCACATTTAATTTCATAATTAAATCCAAAATTTTATATTAATTATCAATTATTTTAAAATTTTATTCCAAAGATTAAATTAATTATCAAATAAATTAGGCTTAAAAATCCGAGAATGTTACAAAACACGGTAATGTTAATGGTATCTATAATATCAGAAGCACATGAATAACATTTCAAATCAATATTTCATATTCAGATACATAATCCTAAACGATTCCCAGGTTTTGATCAAAAATAATTACTACAAATTATGACATGAGTGACATAAGAAGATGCCTAATTGGATAATCAGATTAACAAATAGACATATCAGTCTAAATACAACACATCGAAAATAAAACAAAATAGCTCCTATATAGCTAGCTTTGCCTCTTACATGGCATCGAAAGCTTATTCGTCCAACCTACTAAACCTGAAAAACCTTAACCCTCAATCCACTCAAATTAAATTTTGAGCACCCGAGAGTTTTAGGGGAAAACATAAACCTTGAGTAAGATATAAAGTCTAGTGTGAATAATGCTATACATCTTGATTATCTGATATTAAGTGAGACCACGACGCTTAGCGGAACGGGTTCCCTTCACTAATATCCCTTTTAAAAGAATATCATTTGCAAATCAGAATCCTACAATCAAACTGATTAAGCAATAATAGAAATATCATATATGCATATAAATAAGGTAATAAATGGACTATTTGTCCGAACAATATAGTTTTGTTGGCTAACTTCTAACCATTGGTTGACTCGGGCCTACCAGACAAAATAATGGAATGAAGTGATGTAATTAATGCAATACGAAATGGATTTGATTAAATAAAAATCAAGTCAAGGATTTAAAGTGGGAATTGGTTACAAGTAAAAGTAAACTTAATTTATTGGGTGAAATAACTTAAATAAAATAAATAACTTAAGCCGATATTTGAATGGAAGCTCGGCTTAAGTAAATATAGGAAATGACCATAGTATGGAATGTTGGCGAGCTTGATAAAATGGTTTAGAAATGGAACCTATTTGGTTATGAAATGAAAATAAGAGTATATGATGTTGTGGACTTTGACCCTTGTCTTGCTCTCCGGTTCCTCCCCTTTGCTGG
Source organism: Allium cepa (assembly GCA_030765085.1). Lineage (NCBI taxonomy): Eukaryota > Viridiplantae > Streptophyta > Magnoliopsida > Asparagales > Amaryllidaceae > Allium > Allium cepa. The sequence continues at coordinate 536,553,305 of CM060934.1, read as the reverse complement.
TCTTTGTGGGTCTGAACCTTTGTGTTCTTCTTTGGTGTCTGGGGTTGTTGGTGATTCTCCCTCCTCGGAGGAGTGCTAGTTTTTGTGCTATTTATAGTTACTGTGACATAGCTGTCACGTACTTGTGCTCTATTTTCTGTTTTTCTAGTAGTTAAGGTGCTTTTACCTTGCTCCTGTACTTCAATTTTTATTACGTTCGTAATAAAAAGTGGACGGTCCGTTATAAAACCGGCTGGCCTTGCCAAAAAATAAAATAAAAATAATAATAAGAGTATATGGATTGTGAACAATTTAGAGTGGAATGAAATAAATATAAAATGAGTTGGAACCAATTTAAAATGGCGATAAACTAAAATGGATATTCTACTAAGTGAATATCATCGAATTCATATAGAAAAAGTTGTCGTAAACAAGATTAAATAAAATTCTATGAATTGATAGAAGCAAATAAAATTGATTTTGGGATCAATTGAAATGAATATGAGTTCGTTTGGTTTGAAAATTATTTGAATGTAAGCAATTGAGTTGTAAACCATTTAAATTGAATAAAGTAGTATATGAATTGGTTGAAAGCAATTAAAATTAATGTCGGCAAAGATGGGGGGCGGCGTGCACTTGAATTTGGTGCTCTCGAGTTCGATTTAAGGCTTTCGATTCGTGGTGAGGCTCGGCTAAGGGAGGATACACGATGCTCAAGAGTGATGATGGCGGCTCTCTGGCATGAGGCAATGAATATGGGAAGTTGCTGCATGGTGATGCTCGCAGGTCGTGGTGGCGAACGAGAGGGAGACTCGTATCGAAGTAGCAAGGTATATGTTTCGATTTAAATTTAATAACGCTTATAGACGAATATATTACAGAAAAAATTACAGTGTAGTATAAAAACCATTTCTATTTTTAATTTAATTTAATATATATATAGGTATATAGGTTAGAAAAAGACTTTATTTTTCATTAGAATTTAATAAACATATGTATATGTATATGTATGTAGAGAAAAAATTGCATACAGCAAGGTTTAAAAAGAAAATTTTGTTTTATTTTTTAAAAAAAGAAAAAGGAAGAATTTTAAAATGATTGAAGTTTATGTAAAATTGGACTTTGGAATCCATATAGATTTTTAAGCATATACGTAGTTTCAATAAAATTATTTTGAAAAGGAAAATTACTATTTTAAATTAAATCACTAGCTAATTAAATTATTAGTTGATCAAGTTTATTAAATGGTAATTAATTGTCCGATTATTTCAACCGTTAATAAATCATAAATTGGTATACATGGTCAAAAATCGTGAATCAAGTCGAGATTGAGGTGGATTGCAAACATAAATCAAAGGTGAGATTTTCTCACTCATTTGGATTATCTTAGTAGAATTAAATGTTAAATTTAAATCGTTGGACGTTTATTGATTAGTTATGATTTATCTGTTGGATGATATTATATATAGTATATATATTGGAATGATTGATATTCCCGTATTATATAGCGGATGAGACCCTATGCGCCCCGCATAATAGCAGATGACCCTATATACCACGTATCTCGCCTTGAAGCGGGATTGTTATTTTACTTAACATCTGTGGATGCAGAAAAAAATAGAATGGAGGGATCCAACAGGTTTCCTCAAGAATATTTATTGTTCACATATATGTTGACATATGATGCGATAGATAAATTGATGTGGATTGTGTGTGAATTGAATTATTAAATGTCAAATAGCTTGCGAATTGAATTTGGATATTTTTAAATACCATAACAATTAAGTGAAGGAATTTAAAAGGGAAATTTGGAAGAAATTATTTATATTGAAATTTGATTTATTAAAAAGGGAATTAAGAATAACAAAGAAATATGTAGGCCAACTTGGTATTACTTAACCATTTGTAAATTGTTTAAGTAAAGACTTGAAATTTAATTATCTACTAAGGGCTGGATGAGATATTGGAACCGATGAATAGATTTGAAATAAAACGGAATTTTATTAAATGCTAAAATGTTACAACGGAATTATAAATAAAGAATTGGTTTTATAAATAAATGGAAAACTCAGAGGAGTTTATAAATTTATAGACAGGGTTTTATAAATGAGATAAAAGGATATCGGTGGATATGTTGAAAATATAAGTTAATGGTGTGAACTTGTATCGAGTTATAGGAATCATTGGAAAAGAAATAATGGAATATATATCGAATATGAGGATGGTGATAAATTTGGATAGGATCAATGGGATACGAATCTAGAGGATTTTATAAATGGAAATGGGGAATATTGGATTTTCTATAAATAAGCTTTTGTTGAAATAAACTTTAATTTTATAAACCAACTTTGTAAATTAATTAGCAACTGGATATGAACTTTAATACTTTTTGATACTAATATTTTAGTTTTACCTTAAACCATATTTAAAAATAAACCATTTTTTATTTTATTTTATAAAGATATATGTTTTCAAATGTTTTAAAATTCAATTATAAATCCTCTTGAAAAGAGAAGCGAAGTTTATTTAATGGAATAAGACTTTAGAGGAAGATCTTATAGGGTTATTATGGAAGCTTAAATAAATTGCTAATGCATAAGATAAGAAACTTCGGGCGGTGAAATAAAATTCATAAGGAAATAGAAGTGAAAGTGGGATTATAAGCAAGCATAAATGTCTTTGGAAATATTAAAGGAAATAAATTAATAAATTCTTGAATTTATAGAATTTGCGTAAACGAGTGGGAATTTGCAAATAAAAGTGTAAATGATTTTTTTTGAGAAAAGAAAATAAGGAAATAAATGAATATTTTCCAAGTGTTGGATATTAAATGAAGTGGGAAGAATATTCTAAGTACGGGCAAAAATTTAAATTGTTCCGTGAGAATCAAAAGGAAATTGAAACTATTTTTCGAAATGTTGAAATATGAGAATAATATCTTGGGTAGATATTTTGAGATAAATAATTTCGTAAAATTATTTAAGGCCTGATAGTTGCTTGTGAATGTTATTGGATAGTTAAATAACCGACTATCAATATTGGCTAATGCGCTGATCGTTTCAAAGAGACCGAGATCGAATTTAATTATCCAAAAACCACTTCGATTCGGTTTGAACGTAGCGAATGAAGACCGTGAAGATGATGAAGATGGTGGTTCGGTTTGTCCCAACCCAGGCCAACTTGTATGGATGAATGCTATCAGAACCTCGTCAGTGGAGGACGGTGAGCATTCTAAGTGAATGTTTGCTAAAAAAGGTAACGCATAGCCTCAAGCCTCATCAAGCAGGAATGGCTAAAACTTGGGAGGTGCAGCAAGGCTAAGTGGGTAGCACCCAATTAGGGTAAGATTTCCCCTACCTAGAGGTCCCTTTTTATTCAAATGTGTGGCGCTTGGTCGCTCCAACCGTGGGTTGATCTTATTTGGATTTTCTAGTAAGGGGTAGCTCCGGTCTTGTGTTGCAGGGGATCGAGAGTGGTCACTCTGATCTAGACTAGGTACCGTGACAGGAGGTACCCCAATAGCTCTGCCATTGTTTGGAATCCAATCTCCAATAAGCGCCTGTACAGTTTTGATTGTGTCCAATTATGCTGGAACGTGAGATGCAAGCATTCCAGCTAGATTCTATGTTACCATCTATAGACACTATTATAATATAAGACGAATTTGATATAAATGTTTTGGTTATCGTAAGGTAAAAACCCAGCATATTTATTTGTGGCGTGGTCTTACGAGATACCTTTCTTCAAGGGATTTTCAAAAATATAATAGTCTGATTGGTTGTGATTTTCTTACACTGGTTTTCCAGACTGACTTAGGTGTTGTTTTATTATGATACTCGGGTCAGACCGAGTTGAATAGATTCAGGACAAGAAGCTAAGGAGCTCAAGAGACGAGCTGGATGGCAAAGCGTACTTCTTTGCTTGAATTATTATTTCGGCTATGTAAGGACAGATAATAAGTTGTCCAAAGTGATGAATGATGGTTGTACTCTGATAATGGTATGTATATATAACAGTACAGGCTTCTTTTATTTAAAAGCTGTTATTATATATTGTATTTTGTTCCACTGCAATTGTGAGACTCTGATGTTCTTTTTATCTTCTTTTCTACCACTTTCTTCTTTACCCTGAAGACTCGTATTCTCTTCCACTTTGAGTTGAATTGATGTGTGATATTGTCGGCTCAAAGGGGTACGGAACAGCGGGCTATCACAAATTAAAACCCGAAATATCTCATTTTCCAACCTTAGAAAAATCACAAAATATTCTCATTAAATCTAAAAGTTATGAAATTACAAAAACCACTTCCAAAATAATGTTTCTAACATCATATTAAAATTTCAAGTCATTTGGGTATTATATGATAGGTTTTCTAACTAAACATATCACTTAATTTCATAAATATATTCCTTTAAATTTACCAATAAGCATATAATCATTCAAACTATCATTGCATGACATAATATGATCAAAAGAATCAAATTTATACTTAAAACCAAAAATAATACTTAAGACATGAGATGCATAATTATTATTCACCTTGAATAGTTTAAGAAGGTTGAGATTTGTATTTGATTTGATTCCCTTAAGCTTTGATCTTCTTTTCCCTAGCTTTACTTCCCTTAGAACCCTTATTATTGGGTGGCCTTGATTCTTTTAGTTCTATTTGTAACGAATGAAATGAGGGAAGATACAAAAGAATAAAGGTTTATGTTTAGGAATTCAGATCTATTCCTATTTTTCCCTTAGCATATATTCCTCCTTCTTATTAAGTTTTTTAAAATCATTCTTATTAACTCATTTATTAAGGTAGCACCCCTATTAATTATCAAATCTTAATCCGCTTAACCTTCTACATTATTTTATTTGATTTATCCAATTAAATATCCTAAATAATGTTAATTAGAATTAGGGTTGTTACACTATAGCAAATGAATAAAAAATATCTAACTCTTTAACTACGTCGCGAGTGTATCATAGTTTAAAAAAATTATTGATTTATTTTATTATTTATCACAATGATTTTATATATATAAATATTTAGATGGAATATCAAGAATAAAATAAGATATGGTAGGATAATTTGTTTGTTTTTAAATGGGTCGGATTCTTCTCCCGATGATCCTGCTTTCCTTGAGTTCCTTGGCTTGGAGTCATAAATTTTTAATGTAGTTTCCATTAGTCAAGATTTTTTTTACATATACAATCCTTTGTTGGTGATCGTCCACAGAATGTTAGAACAGATCTTTCAAATTAAGATGCACTCTCTGTCTACGATGTTCCCAGTACATTTGTTTTTGAAGACCATCATTTCCTATTGATATTGATGTAATGCATTAATGTGTTGGTTATTAGACCATGATACGACATTAAAATTTATTAAAAACTTGACCTTCTACCCTTTTGGAGTAAAACCGCCGTGATAGGTTGTTGATGGAATGATCCGTAGTGAAGACAAAATACTAAAAGGAGTTGTTTTTAATGAAGATGAATATGAGCTTTTTGAAGAAGGTGTGCTAAATCGATTGATGAATAGGTCGAATCGTGGCCAGAGGCCATATTTTTGTTCTTTTAGAAATGTTTAAGGTGACTTATTACTAAATATTTTTTATGTGTTTTGAAATATAGTTTGGTTGGTTTATGTAATAGTACTGAGAATATTTATAGTATTGAGAACATATGGTTATTATTTATTTTACTATAAGCTTACTCTTAACTATTTTTGGCAAATTTTGATTTTATGGTAAGCAAAATTATTACCATTGAAATTTCTGAAATAGCTTGTTAATTTTAGTATGAGATAATATGGCTATTGTCAATAATAACTTAATATAATTATTATGAATTAATTTTAACGGATTTTAAAGAAGTACAATTTTATTAAAGCTCTTATAAGAAAATAATTCATACTTCTCGTCATAGTTTTATAAAACTATTTTCATTCAATGGTTTAGTATAAGTGTGGTTTTCGAAAGTTATAAAATCAAGTGATATTACTTCCTTTTCTATACAATCTCGTAGAAAATAATGACGAATGTCAATGTTTTTCGTTCATGAATGATTTAGTGGAGTGTTTGAAAGATTTGTAGCACTCATATTATAAAAATTTATACAAGTAGATATTGGAATCTTTAAGTATATGTTGCATGTATATGACTTGTGCACATGCCAAAGTAGCAAAAATGTATTTTGCTTCACACATCGATAGTGAAACACAATTTGGTTTCTTACTTAACCATTATACTAGAGACTCTCCAATGTACTGCTCATGCTCTCTCTGTCCGTCCGACATTCTCCGAAATCAGCATCGTTGTAAGATACTAGCTCAAAAGGACATTTTTGGGTAAAAGAGTCCGTAATCTCTAGTATTATTTAACTAGCGTAAATCATGGCATGAAAATGTGATTCTTTAAGATTTACCTGCATCCGTGCACACAAGTCGACACTCATCATAATATTGGGGTGACTAGCTGTTAAATATAGTAAAGAGCCGATCATGATTCTATAGAGTTTTAGATTAACACTTTTTTCGTTATCATCTTTATTGAAATGAATTGTAGTGCTCATATGTGTCAGTTTAATTGATGTGTTTTATCTTGAATCATTTTTATTAATTATTACCATATTTTTCTTGATTAATAAAAATTCCATTACTCAATTGTTTTATTTGTAGACCGACAAAGTATGAGAGTTCTCCCATATTAGACATTTCGAACTCATTTTTCATTATATTTGAAAACTTAGTACATAACTTTTCATTCGTAGGACCGAAAATGATATTACTTAACTTATGTAAATAATATATCTTTGTTATCTTGTCTAATAAATAGATTTTAATCAACTTTTCCAATATCAAATCCAGAAGCTATAAGATAGCTTTTCAGTCGTTCAAGCATGGGGTGCTTGTTTCAAACCACAAAGATCTTTCTTAAGTTTGTAAAGATGATCCAAAAAAATTTCACGTAAAAATAGAGGTGGTTATTGTATATAATTTTTTTAATAAAACCATTTAAGAACTCACTTTTAACATCCATTTGATAAAGATAAAGTTATGATGATAGGAAAAAGATAGTAAGGTATGTATTGCTTCTAATATGGCAACTTGGGCAAATGTTTCTTTAAAGTCTATTCCTTCTTCCTGATTATATCCTTATGTTACTAACCTAGCTTTGTTTCAAGTTGTATTACATTTTCATTGCTTTATTTTTATATATCCACTTAGTAGCAATGAATGTTTGATTATTTGGTCATGGAGCCAATTCTCAAACATTATTTCGTTTAAATTAATTTAGCATTTCCTGCATAGCTAAAATCCAGCAATCATTGTTTAAAGCTTCTTTAGGATTCTTAGGTTCCATGTTAGAAATAAAAGCTATCCTATTCAATTTAATTGATGTTTAATTTTAACATTAGTATTGACTTCACCAATTATTTTTCCGATTGGATGTTCCTTTAAAATTCATGGAGGAGTTTATGTTCATTTTCAATTGGATTTTATGTATTTTGTTGTTCTTTATCTTGAGTTATAGCAACTTGAGGTGGATTTTCAATAGCTGATTGTTCGGTAGTTTCTCCTTCATTATCTTTATTATTTTTGAAATTTTCATAAAATGATACATGTAAAGTTTTCTCTATAGTATTTGACCATTTATTAAAAGCTCTATATGCCATACTTAGTTTCGAATATCCAATGAATATGCCTTTATTATATTTTGGATCGAACTTTCCTAATTAATATTTTATACTTAATATAAAATATTTTGATCCAAAATTCTTAGATAAGCTATATTAGGTTTTCTACCATTAAAAAGCTCATAAGGAGTATGTTTGGTTAAGAGTCTAATAGTAACACGATTTAAGATGTAACATGCGTTAGACACAACTTCTACCCAGAAACGTTTTGGTAGTTGGCTACCACTAAGTAGAGTCCTAGCACATTCCTTTACCATTCGATTTTTTCCCTCTACAACTCCATTTTGTTGTGAAGTTCCAAGTAATGAAAAATTGTGATTAATACCTTTTTCGTTACAAAAATTATTGAAAGCTTCGTTTTCAAATTCGCCACCGTGATCACTTCTAATATTTTTAATTTTCAAACCTTTTAATTTTGAATTCCTTTTGCAAAAATTTTAAATGTTTCAAAAGTATCACTTTTATTTTTCAAAAATAATGTCCATATATATCTTGAGAAATCATCTACGATTGCAAATACATACTCGTTATGGTTTATAAATTGAACTTGAGTGGGACCAGGTAAATCCAAATGTAGTAGTTCAGGAGATTGTAATGTAGAAATGATTTTCTTAGATTTAAAAGCATTTTAGTCGATTTTCTTAATTGGCATGCATCACAAATATTTTTAACTTTATAACTTATTTTGGTAAGCCTTTTACTAAATTATTTTTAGATAATATGCTAATAGCTTCAAAATTTATGTGAAAAAATCTTTTGTGTCATAGCCAAGGATCATTATCTTTTTCTATTAAATATATATCTAGCTTGTGATTAATTTTCATATTTGAAACATAAATATTTCTTTACTAAATCCTTCGAAAATTAGATTTTTTAATCAAAAATATTACATTTATCTTTTTCAAAGGAGATACTAAAACCTTTATCGCATAATTGACTAAAACTTAATAAATTATATTTTAATATTTTAACTAATAGTACATTAGTAATAAGAGGTGAAGTAGATATATCGTTGCTTGCTCAGATCTCCTTTCCCAATGATGTGTCCTTTTGATTTATCTCCAAATGTAAGGGATCCTCCATCTGGGTAGATAGTATTTGTTAGCATTTCTTTATTGCTCGTTATATGCTTGGAGCAACCACCGTCGAGTGTCCAATTTCCACTCTTCTTATTTCGTACCTGCAAAAAATATTAAATAGTATTGGTACTCACTTCCTTCGTTAGGGTCCTAAGAGTTCGGCCTTAGGAAGTCATACCCAATAAGGTTTGGTGTCCCTTTGAAAATAAAATTCAAATTCCTATGTATACTAGACAAAAATGTCTTTATAATTTTACCAATTTTTTATTAGTCTTTGGAACCCATATCCTGATAAATTTTGATTTGTTTATTGGTTGCTTTCGACTTTCATCCTTCTTTTGAAATTCGTATATGGTGATCAATTATTTTTAGGATAAGTTTTGACTTCCTTATTAATTTTATTATAGCCTGATCCTCTTTTACTGAAAGATGATTGTGAATTGTCAATAATTCTAAAAAGATTTTTCTCTACTATATAAAAGTGTTTTAATACTACAAATTAAATCATGATTTTCTTTAGTTAATATAACATTCTCATTTTTTTGAGTTTCTATTTCATTACTTAACTTAGTGACTTGAGATGTTAAACAAACATAAGAATCTTGAGATTTCACATATTCCTGTTCTAGAATTTTATTTTCGTCTTTTAGCATGCCAACCTCTAGTTCTTATTTATATAATTTACCCAAAATGTCCATATTTTTTTAGATCTTTTAATCTCTCTATCAATTCAGAATTTATTTCTACTAGATCATCGAAGGAAAATTCACTTATACCATCACTTGTAGCCATAAAACACACATATGCCTGTTCGGAGTCGCTATCATTATCTGACAAAGCAGATGAGTCTGAGTCATTCCATATTACCGTAAAAGCTTGCCTTTTCTTCTTATGAAATTGTTTGTCTTTGAAGCTATATTTCTCCTTTTTAATATCTGGACAATCCTTCTTTATGTGGCCTAACTTGTCACATTCATAGCTTTTGAGTGAGGAAGTTGCTAGATTGTTGTTACTACTTCTATTGTTTCTTGTCGCCAAACTTCTTATTCTTCTTGAACTTTAGAATTTTTTTGAAATTCTTAGCTAGTAATACCATTATCATCTTCATCAAATTCCTCATTTTCTACCTAAAATGCAATGGTCTTCCTATCCCGAGCTTGTGTTCATTTTGCCTATAAATTTATTTCGTAGGACATAAGATTTCATAATAAGTCTTCGACTTTTATGGTTGAAATATCATTAGCTTCTTTGATAGTAGGATTTTTCGTTCCCATTCATCTGTTAAAGAGTTTAGGATTTTTGAAACAATATCAAAATCAATATTTTTTTCTCCTAGTGCTAGAATTGAATGATAGATATCTTGAAATCTTGAGTACAAGTAATTTATAATTTCTTCCTCTTCATTCTAAAGTTTTGAAATTGATTTTTATGCATAGAAATCCTACTTTGTTTGATCTTGTTTGTTCCTTCATAAGTTGTTTAAGAGTACACCAAACTTCATATGCGGATATGCACATACTAACTCTATTAAACTCATTTTTATCTAGAAAACAAAATAACATGTTCATAGCTTTAGCATGAGAAGTAGCACCAATTTTCTAAGTGTCTGAGAATTGAGCGTAGCCAGCGGTAGGTACAATGTGTTCTTGTTGTGTGATATTTCAAGTATCAAAGCCATTAGCTTGCATGTAAAACCTCATTCTAGTTGAACTAGTAAGACTAATTTAATCCACTGAATAGCGGCGGTCGTGCATTGGATTGACCTTCAACAAAAGTAGAGGTAGTATCCATATTACTTTGAATGTTAAATGAACTTTGTTATAGTTAAATGATTGCTCTGATACAAAATGAAAGCCAGTATGGATAAGGTAATATGAAATATTCTATTTAAAATGAGACTTGAATATTAACAACTTAAATAAAAATCTATACATTTGATTACTAGTAGATAAGTAGCGGAAATAATTTAAAGAAATATAAAAACGATCACACCAGATATTTTTATACCGGTTCGAACTTCCCATTCTATGTTCAATCCCAAAATCCTTCTGGATTTAAAAAATACTCTCACTTAACCCGAATGAATTAGAATGTTATAAACCGCTTGAGATGTTGAATAGGATTTCATTCCCAAAGATCTCCAAGAGGATTTCAACTACAGAAGGAAATAAACAGTTATCTGGACTTTATGTGCTCTTGAATAACACGAATTAGTCAATAATGTACACCCTTCCTATAATCCCCTTGAAATGATGATTTGAATGTGATGATTTAGAAAGTAGAGAGTGAAAGCCTTTTTAATTCACTAGAGTAATGAAATAGTAAATTAAGTAAGAATCGGTAGTGAAAAAGATAATTTCAACTCTATTTATAGACTGAATAGTTATAGTTGAAGGTTATAGCCATTAGAAGAATTGTAACCATTTGAGAAGAAGATGACTCTCCAGAATACAAATTTCTGTATCGAGACAATTCTATTCGTCCAGGTCAACTAGCTGATTTTAAAATCCAAATGGCTGAAAATATACAGATAAAGGTAGAAACAAACAAGTACAAAAAAACATGTATTTCAGACGTTTGAAATTGTATTTCGGACGGTTGATATTTATTTCAGACATTCGAAATAAAATTTTAGATATTCGAAATAAAATTTTAGACGGTTGAAATACAATTTTTAAGTATTTGTTTATTTCAACCTTTTTAATTTAAATTGCTTTTGAAAATATTAATTTCTTTAAAATTTAAAATATAACATTTATGAAAACTAAATTTTTGAAGCAATATGTATATGTGCGTCAAATCATCATATAGGAGATTGTACAAGAATATCTAAAACAACAAGCATATATAACTAACTTTTTTGTCTTTAATATTTCAGCTCGATTCCAATGTTGATCATCCTATCTCCTTGTATTTATTCCTGCATATATAATAGTGTTGTGTGTGTGTGTGTGTGTGTGTGTGTGTATAGAGATGTATAGTTGTCTTATTAAAACTTGAAAGGCAAGATCTAACAATATTGATGTACCGCAACACTGCTCTAGGAAATATCAATGACCGCAGCCTGTTTCCTACAGCCCTAAGTTACTTTAAGAATTATGACACTTGTATCCATCACATGTCACAAACATGCTATCAGACTATGCCAAGCATTATCTACAACTACTACCAGCCCTTCGTAATGAACTGTTGGTCCTAAAGTGACGTCGAGGGCAATGGCTCTAATGAGAGAAATAACTCTCAACCTACAAACACAACCGGGTGACATCATGGATCCGGGGAACGATCTCACAATCGAGACTGTTAGGATGGATAAAGAGCCTATCTGACGGGTCTAATTCATGCACTCTCCATAGTGGTGTGAATCTTATGATGTAGATTCCTACCAAATATTCTCAACCGTATAAGCTGTAACAACCTGCTTTTTTGACCCTCAGAATTTGACACTAATACATCCACATATTCACGTGCCGAGCAACGAAGTGTCGGAAAGATAGATTATTAGGGTGAAGAAAAGAAGGAAGAAGACAAGAAGAAACTAAACAATATAGAATCTCACAATGCAGTGGAACAATATATATTAATTAAAGCAAATATTTACAGTCATTTCCAAAATGATACATTAGAGTCATAATAATACAACTTCTACCCTATGATAGTTATAGTTATTTGTCCTAATTCAACTGATACAATATACATAAGACACAACAATAATAAGATAAATAACTAGCTATCAATGAAGCCACCTGCTCTAAGCTTCTCCAAAATGCATCCATGGGAAGCCTTAACTACTTGGATGCTTATATAAATGTAAGTAGCCAAAAGTTTTGAGGAAAGAAAATAAAACTCCAAGTCGGACATGGGTCTGGTGTGAGTAAAGCATAAGTTTAACTTTATAAAAACCTTAAAAAAAATAAAAGGTTCATATGACCACACTGCACATAAACATGGATGATTTTTTTTCTTACGATAACCAAAATATTTTCTATAGAAAATCCAGTGATATTACAATAGTGTCTAGTGTTATCCTAGTTTTTAACCAAACAAAATTCAAAGGAAGCCAAAATATCTACATCGAGTTAGAACAACTCAAAAAACAAATACAGGACTAGAAGAAGGAAGCAAGAAAGAATCAAGAAAAAGAAGCCAAATATCCTCAAAGGTGATGGATCGCTAGTGATCCATATGGGTCACTCGTGGACCCTTCAGTCCTCTTGCACCATGATCTAATAAGTATTCTAGGAATGTCTACTAAGTTTGGGGGAATTCCAAACTAGTTAGATTGAGAAGTGAGCATTCATCTGATTCCATCAGCAGTTTAATGCAATCAGTACATGACTCATCATCAAAGTAAAGCATCTAGTCACAAAATTATACGAAAAGCTTCTATACAAGGCAAGAAACATGATCCAAAGGGAACGAGCTAAAAACACATTAACCCCATGGATCGCTAGCTATCCACCATATTGGGTCAGATCATTCTGGAATTTTCGAAGCGCCTTCGTATCTTCACCTATAAGTCTCTAACGAAGTGGCTTGGGCCCAAGTGCTCCCCGCCATCTATAAATACAATCCCACCTACTATATAAACATGATCTTTTGACTGGCTATTGAGAATCTGCAAAAATTATTCTTCATTCTCCTCCTCCCACATAACAGTCATCCTAAGGGTTCACTATGATTCTCCAGTGAACTCTGACATTAATGAATTGATCTAGTACAAGATTTAATCAAATTGTAATCATATTCAACTTGTAATTGCAGCTGGTCAATAACAAAAGTTATAAAGTGGATGTAGGCTTCGTTAACAGCCGAACCACTATAAAAATCTCTTGTCCTTTTACTTTTTCTGCAAGTTATTATTTCTTATCTCTATTCTATTTTCCTTGAAAAACAAGGCTGATGCTTTTGTGCAAAATCCAGGGTGTTGATCCATTTTTTGGGTTAACATTTTTGTACTTTCTCTGAGAACCCATGTGACATCCCGGAAATTTGGGGCAATATCAATTTAATAATCTGCATTAAAATTAAAATGGATTTGATAATATTTGTTAATAATATTGATAATCTTCTTTTAAACAAATATTTAACTGACAATTTATCTTTTAAAAGCTAATTTAATTTGTTCTCTATTTATAATGTATATATATATTTGTATATATATTGTAAATAGTAAGCTTTGTTTTAATTTAACAAGTAAAACATATTTTCTTATTTTAATCTTTTTGGGAAATTATAATTTGGAAATTTGATACTAAATAACAATTTGGCTTTAAAATATACTCAAGATAAAGTTAGGATTTGTTTAAACAATTTTAACTTAATTTTGAATTTAACAAAGGTTGTTTTGTTCTTGTTTTAAATATAGATTGATAAAGTAAGTAATTTATTTATATAGTGATAATTTCTTTTATAAATTATTTTAAATTAATAATATGTTATATTTAACAATATTAACAATGTAATGTTTTACAAATGGTTTTTAAATAGAAATTGTACATATGTTTTGGAAGAAGCTGTGATTTGTAAATTAAAAATAAAATAAAATAAATCTTATAAATATTAACATAAGTATGAAATAAACAATAAGTAAATAAAGTAATAAAACAAATAAGTAAAGCAAAATAAATAAAAGCATAAAGTACTCTAAAGCAAAGTAAAAAAGATAAGTATACAGGTAGGTACAAAACAAAGAAAACAAGGCAATGCAAATTTGTAGCTGTAAATAAATATGCCTGTAGAGTTTGAAATGCTAAGGTTAAAACAAAGTATAGAAATAATATGCAGATAGATAGAAATGCAAAGCAAAGTCAACATGGAAATGCAAAGTAAAGATAGCTTGTAGATAAAGACTCAGGCAAGAGAAAAAAGAATATCTATGTATAAGATTAGTAGGAAACATATAGTACTCAAATAATTAATGCTTTCATTTCTTGCAGCAAACAAGTCATTTCGAATTGTATAAAGCTAAATTCAGCCTCCATTTAGAGAAAATATCTCTGAACAAACTAATTGCCTAAACCAGTAAACACCTCTTTTTTTTTACATATCTTGTCTTCTTTATATATGTAATGTTTTGTTTAGTTCGTTCAACAGCAAACAAGAAAATTTTATAGCAAGCCTTTTCTTTCTTTTCTTTTACAAAACTTAAACAACATCATACAACTAACAAGCAAGCCTGCAAGCAAATTTAAATCAAAACATGAAGCATCAAGACTGCAGATCAGTTTTTAAACCTGGAAAACTAAAGCAAGTCTGAGAATAACAAGCCTACATGCAACTGCAAGTTCGTAAATCAAAACATATTAAAGCAAGCTATCAAATTTAATGTAGCAATGCAGTTCCAGTTTAAACAATCCCAGATGTTTGTTGCTTGAAGTTGTTCACTGGTCTCTGTTCTTCAACATGTTGGTGAGTAACTTAGATTTTTACAATACTTAAATATATATGTTGCTTAATTATTGTCTAAGATATATATATATCTTATTGCATTTCTGAGTATATGTGTTCTGCATGTATGTGTGATGATGACTTGAAAAACATCTCTGTATTTAGAATTTAAGCTCCTGTTTTACTTTCAAAAATCATTAGAGCTTAATCTATTGGTTGATAGAACTTAGTATCTGAACAAAATGTGTTTGTTTGTTTATAAAGTAAATTTTAAAATTAAAATTTAAGTTAAACAAAGTAGAGTTAATTCTGAAAACATTATAAACAGTTAAGTGTTAAATTAAGTGATAATTTCAAACATCTTGAAATATCAATTCAGGTTCATAACTTGAATACTTACCAGAAATAAGGATTTCTAAGAGTAAATTCACAATTTTTAGTTGAGTTTTGTTTTGGCATTTCTGATTTCTTTGAATTGGAGATTTTGGGTTGCCGCTGGCAACACAGTGGATTTGAGTGGTTGTAGTTCTTCATGGAGGTGGAGATGTGACCGGAGAGGCCGAGAAAAATAGTGGATGATGATGAAGATCATCAGAGAAGTTGCGGTGGTGGTTTCTTTTCCTAAACCTAGTTTTTGTTATGTTCGTATTTTGGTCTCGTTTGAACTCCGTGGTGCATCGAGTTAAATGGGGGTTTGGGGATCGCTGGAGAGGATGTAGACGAAGCAGTAGCCGGAGCTGTCGACTTTCTGGTGGTCGGAGCGTCGTGGGGAAAACGTTGACAGGTTTCGTGTATGGGCGCGTGTGTGGTTCCAGGTTTGGGACATGAGAACTCGATTTTGATTCGAGTTGTGGTGATGAGTTCTGGTGGTTGTGATGTTATCTGGGGATGGTTGCCGATGGTTAACAGTTGTGGTGGGTGACCGGAGATGGCTCAGGCCTCGGTGCACGTGCACCGTGCCATTGCAATGCAGTGAAGTTTTGATATGAGCAGAGGAACCTGATACCAAGTTTTAAATGGTTTATCTTGTTCCAGTTCTATAACCTGATTGCAAATGCTAATGGAATTACCTAGTCCCAGTTCTAAAACCTGATAGCATGTTGTTTGAGTTTTTAAAACAAATCCAAATGAAACTTTAAATTTGTATTCAAGATTTAAACAAAGTTTAAATCAGTTGAAGTGTGAATTCAAACTATTTTTTATTGAATTCAAATCTGAAATAAGATATAGGTTTCTAAATATTTAAATGGGAATTCCAGTTTTCAACCTGACAGTTCAGTTTTTTTTTAAATTTCAATTTAAATTTGAAAACTGAAATTCAAAACAGGATTTAAACTATGTTTTAAATATAAAGTAGAGTATAGGTTCAATTGATTTCGAATCTAAGGTTTTAAAATGAATTCGGATTTTAAATCAAGAATTTGAAATCAAGGTGGTAAAAGTAAGTTAAAATCAAGGTTAAACAAATTGTTTTAATTTGAATTCGCAAGTTAAAATATTAATGTAATTGGAAGTTTAAATTTAAAAAAAGTTTTAAGTGGTTGGGTTTAAAAGCTTTTCTTATATAAGTTCATATGTAAGCAATAAAGGTTATTTATATTTATAAATTGAATTTAAATTGGGTAAATGTTTAAACAATAACCACTTTGAATCTTGAATTCAAAATGGAATTTGAATTTGAACTTAAAATGTTCTAATACTTTTTAATATTAATAAAGTCATTAATAAAGAGATAAATTATCTTAGAAACAATTAAGGTATTTAGTTGAGTAAATGGATAAGTAAATTAGGGAATGACTTATGTATTATATTTCTCTAATTAATAATTTAGATTAATTTATAATTAGAAATTAATTAGGGAATAAATTAAGAAATGTTATTAGTAAATGAAGAAAATTAACTAAGGATTATCATTTAATTAATTAATGTGATTAATTTTATTAATTAATTAGATTAATTAATTTAGATAAATCTATTGTAAATTGTTAAGAGTAATTACTTAATAAAAGTAATTAAGAAATTAATTACTTATTGTAATTAATTTTGATGATATGGTTGAATTAAGTTAATTAATTTATTTTAATTAATTTAAGCAAATCATTTGATGGTTGAGATATGAAATTACCTGATGTAATTAATGGAGCAGGATTACTTAGGGAAGTAATTAGATGATAATTACTGAATGTAATTAATACAATATGATTTGTAGGTAAAGTAATTTGGGTAATTACTTTCGAAATTAATCAGGGGATTAATTATGGAGATAATTAATTATGGGATAATTAATTTATTAAATAAGTAATTAAGGGTAGTTAATTACTGGATTGTTATTAATCAAAGGTGATTAATAATGGTGTTTCATTAAAGATTAATCACTTGATGTAATTAATTTAAATAAGTAATTTATTTAAATCTAACTTAGAGATCATTAATTAATTAATATAATTAATGATGTAAATTAAGGTTAATTAAGAAATACTTAATAATGTGGTGATTAATTGATGTAATTAATTAAGAATAAATGTAATCAATTCTAAATGTAGTAATTTAATGTTAATTACTATAAATGATTTAGGAAAATTAATTTGTGAATTAATTAAAGACTAATAACCAATTGTAATTAGTGAATGATTAACCAAGATGTTTAATCAAGATAATTATTCAGAAGATGGTTAATTAATTTGATTTATAATTAATTAAATGGTCGTATAAGCAGGATTTATAGATGAAATAATTAATTTAATTAATTAGAGATTGAAGTAGTTAATTTAATTCATTTTAAATTAATTACGAATTGTATGATTATAAATCATTGCTTATGAATGAATGATATTGATATTTCATTTGATGATTGTGATCTGGCATGAATTATATATATGTGTCATGGATGCTTGATTTAAATATGACAATATTTTAATTATCTGTTTGGATGATAATATTGATTATCTGTTTATGAGATTATCTGTGATTATTTGCTGTGATATTATGAACTATTCTTCTGTGTGTATGTTGATTATATTGAATTAAACTGTTAAGATTAAATAGACAACTTGGCCTTAAAAGACACGTTTTGGATTTCGATGAGACCGGGATCGGGTTTCCGCATTAGGAACATCCAAAAACCACATCGATTCCAAATTAACGATAGGTCGTGAATCTGAAGTGAAG
Source organism: Allium cepa (assembly GCA_030765085.1). Classification (NCBI taxonomy): domain Eukaryota; kingdom Viridiplantae; phylum Streptophyta; class Magnoliopsida; order Asparagales; family Amaryllidaceae; genus Allium; species Allium cepa. Next base: position 536,534,997 of record CM060934.1, on the reverse strand, counting down.
ATGGAGATTCAGAATGCAAGGGTTATCGTCGTTAACTCTGAGGGTGATTCCAAAACGAGTGTAACGAGATAATGCCTTCGGTTTCGTTCGAACCCGGAACGAACTTGTATGGATTGAATGCTTTCAACACATCGTCAGGCGGGCGATGAGCATTCTAAGAAATATGTCCTTTAAAGGTAATCGTAGCCTCAAGCCTCATCAACCGGGAATGGCTAAAACAGGGGAGGTGCAGCAAGGCTAGGTGGGTCATGCCCAAGCAGGACAAGGATATTCCCCTGTCTAAATGTCCCTTTATTTTTCGGCTGTGTGGGCGGTTGATTGCAACAACTGCCGGGGTTTATCTTGTTCGGGGCTGTTCAGTAAGGAATGGTTCCAGCCTTGTGTTGCAGGGGATGAAGGGAGTAATCCTCGGTATGGTGATCTAGGCCCCGTACTGTGACGGGCGGTACCCAAGTAGCCCTGCCATTGTATGGAATCCACAATCCAATAAGTGCCCACGGTTTTGATTGTATTACCCACTTTTGTGGCTAGTAGCTGGAATTTAATCATGTAACAATTTCGGCTATTTTCTATTTACTTGAAAACCCTAGACCTATTATAATATCACAGAATTTCCTATCAAATGTTTTGGTTAGCGTAAGGTAAAAACTTTTCCATGTTTATGTGTGGGAAGTCTTACGTGATACCTTTTTGATTTCAAAAGATTTTCAAAGTTAAGCAACTTTAACCTGTTACTCATACCAGACCCATGTCTGACCCGAAGTTTATTTTTGTTTTTCATAAACTCTCGGGTACCCAAATTTTTACGGGTAGCTAAGGGATTCAGGTTTAGCTTTGACGAATTCTGAAGGAGCAATGGAGCAGGAGGCTTCAGCGCTGTAGATATTTGTATGGTTCCGCTGTGTGGTATCTCTGTGATGTATTATGTATTGTATTGAGTTGTGTTAACTAGATAGGTGTTTATAACTGTCTAGTATATGATGTATTATTTGTATAACTCTGATTGATGTTGTATAATAATAAATATTTGTGTGATTATTATATTTTATTCGTTTCGCTGTGAGATTCTGGTGTTGTTCTTTCTTCTCTATCTTTTCTATTTTCTCATCCCTTTCTTTCTTAATGATGGAACGTCTTCCTGGGAGAAGGAGGGCGGGTCATTACAGTTGGTATCAGAGCGCTAGGTTGAGTGAATACCTAGGCTCTTAAGTGTTTTCTTCTTGAGAGAGCGTATTTGTAATTTTGATATATAATATATATATATATATATATATATATATATTTATTTCTACCTATTGTTGGATTACCTGTTCGGGTTTTCCAACGAGCTATAAAGGTAGATAGGGTGGTGGTGTGTGTAACACAACTACCAATGGTTGGAGTTTGTATATTTGAGGTTTCAAGTGTATCTGTCGAGACTGTAGACCTATTACCGTCTCGAGTAAACTTTGGATGGTGTAAGGATTTCATCGATCTTCGAAGGAAACCTGTTAAGGTTCAGAGTTCATTTTGAGGTGTAATTTGATTGAGCTAGAGTTTGGATCTGTTGATTGGACAGAAGTAAGTCATGGTATCTTGATACATCAAGGTATAGTAGCTGTGTGATGAGACACAGTGACTTTGGGTGTCTTCGAAGATATTTCTTTGGGACAAGTTAAGGAAGTGTATCTGCTTCGGTGATGTGGCTGGGTTCAGTTGGGTATTCCTGTTTGCTTTGAGGTCCGAGTTTCTCGAAGAGCTTTGGATTAAGCAGTCTTTGGCATCTGAGTCAACAGTAGCAGCTCGGAGTATTCTGTGTGCCGTCAAGGAAGTCTTCTGGCTTAGCAGCTTTTCTTGGGTAACTTCAGAAGCAGCAGAGTAGCTCCATCTTTTTCGATGGGTTGGCCACACAAGCGTAAGCTGTTCTGTTTGGTAATGAGAGAGCAGTATTTTGGAATTAGGCTGAATTGATCGCAAAAGTGACTTGCGATAGTTTGAGTATCCTTTTGTGTTTCAGAATTTTTCTGGATGTCTTCTAAAAGTCAGAATTTGGTCAGCAGTTGGAGACAGGGTTTGGTATCGACTGGATTCCAGAAGTGATACCAATTGATCAGCTTAGTAATAGGATGATTTTTGGAGTTTGGTGAAGTAGCTCGGATTTTTGAGGAACTTCTAAGATTTCTTTTTGGATCTGGAGAACCCTAATGTTGGAATGTGTTTGTGATCGTCATCAGCATTTTTATCTGTTTAGTCAGAGTTGCGCAGTGAAAGCATGGTGGCAGCTGTTTAAGTTTGGAAGCAATTGGATGTTGCAATATTTGGATTGGAGAGTTCTACAGAAATTTTTTTCAGAATCTGAGGCCAGATTGGAGTGCATCTGCTTTATCTCTTCTGGATGAGACGAGTGAGATCTGTCTTCTGGTTTTGGATTAGAGTTGTGTTCTGAGTTTTGGTCGATCTTGGAAAGATCATTTTGTTGGATTGTTTTTGGGTCCAGTTTGATTCGAGAGGCATCAGCAAGGGTTGAGCTGATCAGTAAGGATGTAGGCAGTCCAGGATCGCCAGAAGAGTTTTGTGGTTTAGACAGAGGAATTTGGATTCCAGAGTCGGAGATTTGATTTCGGATAAGTGTTTGGTTTTCAGGAGTGAATTGTCAGTTTGGATAACTGAGATTCGTTGTGTTTCACGCATCTCTAAGGGAGTACGTATAAGATCTATCTTCATTTTAGAACCAGCAGTTCAGGGAGTTTTGATTGTTAATTCAGGCTTGTCTGTAGTTTGATATCCTGTCTTGTTTTGTAGGTCTAGATGAGTAGAAGTTCTGTAGCTTAGTAGTATTGGTTGTTTGGATTCTATAGAGCGAGTATTCCAGTATTATACCTGGGAAACTCTAGATAGATCTATCCTGATTTTGTCTGGATAATTAGATTTGGTTGTTTGGATGAATTGGTTGCTTTGTTAGATAGCATACAATTGATATATGCTGGTGTTTTTAAAATAAAATTAACCTTAATTTGATTATTAAATTACCTTTGTTTTAAATTTCGGGGACGAAATTCTTTTAAGGGGGGAGGAATATGACATCCCGGAAATTTGGGGGCAATATCAATTTAATAATCTGCATTAAAATTAAAATGGATTTGATAATATTTGTTAATAATATTGATAATCTTCTTTTAAACAAATATTTAATTGACAATTTATCTTTTAAAAGCTAATTTAATTTGTTCTCTATTTATAATGTATATATATATATATTTGTATATATATTGTAAATAGTAAGCTTTGTTTTAATTTAACAAGTAAAACATATTTTCTTATTTTAATCTTTTTGGGAAATTATAATTTGGAAATTTGATACTAAATAACAATTTGGCTTTAAAATATACTCAAGATAAAGTTAGGATTTGTTTAAACAATTTTAACTTAATTTTGAATTTAACAAAGGTTGTTTTGTTCTTGTTTTAAATATAGATTGATAAAGTAAGTAATTTATTTATATAGTGATAATTTCTTTTATAAATTATTTTAAATTAATAATATGTTATATTTAACAATATTAACAATGTAATGTTTTACAAATGGTTTTTAAATAGAAATTGTTACATATGTTTTGGAAGAAGCTATGATTTGTAAATTAAAAATAAAATAAAATAAATCTTATAAATATTAACATAAGTATGAAATAAACAATAAGTAAATAAAGTAATAAAACAAATAAGTAAAGCAAAATAAATAAAAGCATAAAGTACTCTAAAGCAAAGTAAAAAGATAAGTATACAGGTAGGTACAAAACAAAGAAAACAAGGCAATGCAAATTTGTAGCTGTAAATAAATATGCCTGTAGAGTTTGAAATGCTAAGGTTAAAACAAAGTATAGAAATAATATGCAGATAGATAGAAATGCAAAGCAAAGTCAACATGGAAATGCAAAGTAAAGATAGCTTGTAGATAAAGACTCAGGCAAGAGAAAAAAGTATATCTATGTATAAGATTAGTAGGAAACATATAGTACTCAAATAATTAATGCTTTCATTTCTTGCAGCAAACAAGTCATTTCGAATTGTATAAAGCTAAATTCAGCCTCCATTTAGAGAAAATATCTCTGAACAAACTAATTACCTAAACCAGTAAACACCTCTTTTTTTTACATATCTTGTCTTCTTTATATATGTAATGTTTTGTTTAGTTCGTTCAACAGCAAACAAGAAAATTTTATAGCAAGCCTTTTCTTTCTTTTCTTTTACAAAACTTAAACAACATCGTACAACTAACAAGCAAGCCTGCAAGCAAATTTAAATCAAAACATGAAGCATCAAGACTGCAGATCAGTTTTTAAACTTGGAAAACTAAAGCAAGTCTGAGAATAACAAGCCTACATGCAAATGCAAGTTCGTAAATCAAAACATATTAAAGCAAGCTATCAAATTTAATGTAGCAATGCAGTTCCAGTTTAAACAATCCCAGATGTTTGTTGCTTGAAGTTGTTCACTGGTCTCTGTTCTTCAACATGTTGGTGAGTAACTTAGATTTTTACAATACTTAAATATATATGTTGCTTAATTATTGTCTAAGATATATATATATATATCTTATTGCATTTCTGAGTATATGTGTTCTGCATGTATGTGTGATGATGACTTGAAAAACATCTCTGTATTTAGAATTTAAGCTCCTGTTTTACTTTCAAAAATCATTAGAGCTTAATCTATTGGTTGATAGAACTTAGTATCTGAACAAAATGTGTTTGTTTGTTTATAAAGTAAATTTTAAAATTAAAATTTAAGTTAAACAAAGTAGAGTTAATTCTGAAAACATTATAAACAGTTAAGGGTTAAATTAAGTGATAATTTCAAACATCTTGAAATATCAATTCAGGTTCATAACTTGAATACTTATCAGAAATAAGGATTTCTAAGAGTAAATTCACAATTTTTAGTTGAGTTTTGTTTTGGCATTTCTGATTTCTTTGAATTGGAGATTTTGGGTTGCCGCTGGCAACACAGTGGATTTGAGTGGTTGTAGTTCTTCATGGAGGTGGAGATGTGACCGGAGAGGCCGAGAAAAATAGTGGATGATGATGAAGATCATCAGAGAAGTTGCGGTGGTGGGTTTCTTTTCCTAAACCTAGTTTTTGTTATGTTCGTATTTTGGTCTCGTTTGAACTCCGTGGTGCATCGAGTTAAATGGGGGTTTGGGGATCGTTGGAGAGGATGTAGACGAAGCAGTAGCCGGAGCTGTCGACTTTCTGGTGGTCGGAGCGTCGTGGGGAAAACGTTGACAGGTTTCGTGTATGGGCGCGTGTGTGGTTCCAGGTTTGGGACATGAGAACTCGATTTTGATTCGAGTTGTGGTGATGAGTTCTGGTGGTTGTGATGTTATCTGGGGATGGTTGCCGATGGTTAACAGTTGTGGTGGGTGACCGGAGATGGCTCAGGCCTCGGTGCACGTGCACCGTGCCATTGCAATGCAGTGAAGTTTTGATATGAGCAGAGGAACCTGATAGCAAGTTTTAAATGGTTTATCTTGTTCCAGTTCTATAACCTGATTGCAAATGCTAATGGAATTACCTAGTCCCAGTTCTAAAACCTGATAGCATGTTGTTTGAGTTTTTAAAACAAATCCAAATGAAACTTTAAATTTGTATTCAAGATTTAAACAAAGTTTAAATCAGTTGAAGTGTGAATTCAAACTATATTTTTTTTTGAATTCAAATCTGAAATAAGATATAGGTTTCTAAATATTTAAATGGGAATTCCAGTTTTCAACCTGACAGTTCAGTTTTTTTTTTAAAATTTCAATTTAAATTTGAAAACTAAAATTCAAAACAGGATTTAAACTATGTTTTAAATATAAAGTAGAGTATAGGTTCAATGGATTTCGAATCTAAGGTTTTAAAATGAATTTGGATTTTAAATCAAGAATTTAAAATCAAGGTGGTAAAAGTAAGTTAAAATCAAGGTTAAACAAATAGTTTTAATTTGAATTCGCAAGTTAAAATATTAATGTAATTGGAAGTTTAAATTTAAATAAAGATTTAAGTGGTTGGGTTTAAAAGCTTTTCTTATATAAGTTCATATGTAAGCAATAAAGGTTATTTATATTTATAAATTGAATTTAAATTGGGTAAATGTTTAAACAATAACCACTTTGAATCTTGAATTCAAAATGGAATTTGAATTTGAACTTAAAATGTTCTAATACTTTTTAATATTAATAAAGTCATTAATAAAGAGATAAATTATCTTAGAAACAATTAAGGTATTTAGTTGAGTAAATGGATAAGTAAATTAGGGAATGACTTATGTATTATATTTCTCTAATTAATAATTTAGATTAATTTATAATTAGAAATTAATTAGGGAATAAATTAAGAAATGTTATTAGTAAATGAAGAAAATTAACTAAGGATTATCATTTAATTAATTAATGTGATTAATTTTATTAATTAATTAGATTAATTAATTTAGATAAATCTATTGTAAATTATTAAGAGTAATTACTTAATAAAAGTAATTAAGAAATTAATTACTTATTGTAATTAATTTTGATGATATGGTTGAATTAAGTTAATTAATTTATTTTAATTAATTTAAGCAAATCATTTGATGGTTGAGATATGAAATTACCTGATGTAATTAATGGAGCAGGATTACTTAGGGAAGTAATTAGATGATAATTACTGAATGTAATTAATACAATATGATTTGTAGGTAAAGTAATTTGGGTAATTACTTTCGAAATTAATCAGGGGATTAATTATGGAGATAATTAATTATGGGATAATTAATTTATTAAATAAGTAATTAAGGGTAGTTAATTACTGGATTGTTATTAATCAAAGGTGATTAATAATGGTGTTTCATTAAAGATTAATCACTTGATGTAATTAATTTAAATAAGTAATTTATTTAAATCTAACTTAGAGATCATTAATTAATTAATATAATTAATGATGTAAATTAAGAATTGGTTAATTAAGAAATACTTAATAATGTGGTGATTAATTGATGTAATTAATTAAGAATAAATGTAATCAATTCTAAATGTAGTAATTTAATGTTAATTACTATAAATGATTTAGGAAAATTAATTTGTGAATTAATTAAAGACTAATAACCAATTGTAATTAGTGAATGATTAACCAAGATGTTTAATCAAGATAATTATTTAGAAGATGGTTAATTAATTTGATTTATAATTAATTAAATGGTCGTATAAGCAGGATTTATAGATGAAATAATTAATTTAATTAATTAGAGATTGAAGTAGTTAATTTAATTCATTTTAAATTAATTACGAATTGTATGATTATAAATCATTGCTTATGAATGAATGATATTGATATTTCATTTGATGATTGTGATCTGGCATGAATTATATATATGTGTCATGGATGCTTGATTTAAATATGACAATATTTTAATTATCTGTTTGGATGATAATATTGATTATCTGTTTATGAGATTATCTGTGATTATTTGCTGTGATATTATGAACTATCCTTCTGTGTGTATGTTGATTATATTGAATTAAACTGTTAAGATTAAATAGACAACTTGGCCTTAAAAGACACGTTTTGGATTTCGATGAGACCGGGATCGGGTTTCCGCATTAGGAACATCCGAAAACCACATCGATTCCAAATTAACGATAGGTCGTGAATCTGAAGTGAAGATGAAGATTCAGAATGCAAGGGTTATCGTCGTTAACTCTGAGGTTATTCCAAAACGAGTGTAACGAGATAATGCCTTCGGTTTCGTTCGAACCCGGAACGAACTTGTATGGATTGAATGCTTTCAACACATCGTCAGGCGGGCGATGAGCATTCTAAGAAATATGTCCTTTAAAGGTAATCGTAGCCTCAAGCCTCATCAACCGGGAATGGCTAAAACAGGGGAGGTGCAGCAAGGCTAGGTGGGTCATGCCCAAGCAGGACAAGGATATTCCCCTGTCTAGATGTCCCTTTATTTTTCGGCTGTGTGGGCGGTTGATTGCAACAACTGCCGGGGTTTATCTTGTTCGGGACTGTTCAGTAAGGAATGGTTCCGTCCTTGTGTTGCAGGGGATGAAGGGAGTAATCCTCGGTATGGTGATCTAGGCCCCGTACTGTGACGGGCGGTACCCCAGTAGCCCTGCCATTGTATGGAATCCACAATCCAATAAGTGCCCACGGTTTTGATTGTATTACCCACTTTTGTGGCTAGTAGCTGGAATTTAATCATGTAACAATTTCAGCTATTTTCTATTTACTTGAAAACCCTAGACCTATTATAATATCACAGAATTTCCTATCAAATGTTTTGGTTAGCGTAAGGTAAAAACTTTTCCATGTTTATGTGTGGGAAGTCTTACGTGATACCTTTTTGATTTCAATAGATTTTCAAAGTTAAGCAACTTTAACCTGTTACTCATACCAGACCCATGTCTGACCCGAAGTTTATTTTTGTTTTTCATAAACTCTCGGGTACCCAAATTTTTACGGGTAGCCAAGGGATTCAGGTTTAGCTTTGACGAATTCTGAAGGAGCAATGGAGCAGGAGGCTTCAGCGCTGTAGATATTTGTATGGTTCCGCTGTGTGGTATCTCTGTGATGTATTGTGTATTGTATTGAGTTGTGTTAACTAGACAGGTGTTTATAACTGTCTAGTATATGATGTATTATCTGTATAACTCTGAATGATGTTGTATAATAATAAATATTTATGTGATTATTATATTTTATTCGTTTCGCTGTGAGATTCTGGTGTTTTTGTTCTTTCTTCTCTATCTTTTCTATTTTCTCATCCCTTTCTTTCTTAATGACGGAACGTCTTCCTGGGAGAAGGAGGGCGGGTCGTTACAACCCAACTCAGGCTTTGATGTAGCCATCTACTTTAGATCAGATAGGTTCAGAAGTTATGTAACGACCCATAAATTTTGACAATTAAATTTGTTAATAAAATAAGATTTTTGTAATTAAATTTAGTTGAAATAAAAACTTTATAAATTAATATTGAAATGAACGCTAAAATAAGATATAGCAATGGTAATTAAAACCTATTTATTAGTAATTTGAACAAAATTTTGATAAATGGAGTAGTGAAAGGTTTGTACCTAGATATAAATTGAATATGAGAAATTAAAGGTAAGTATTATATTGATTAATGTGATAAAACATGCTTAATAGTAATTGGATATAAATTAAGGAAATACGTTATTACAAGTTAACAATTAATGAATGTGAATGAACATTCCAATTTAATAAAATGATTCAAATGTTATGACTTAATTTTAAATGGAATATAGTATAAACAAATGCAATCAGTGTATTAATGTGTGAAATAATATATTGATTTATTTGTTACTGAATGTAAATTAATGCAATTATGTTAATGTAAGTTAATAAATAATTAATTTAACGCAATCCCAATTAATTGAAATAACTGTAAGGTCATAATTTGTGTATCTAGTAAATTTGGAAATCTAATTCCAATAAATGTAATAAAGTATTAGAAATGTATATTGTTTTCATAAGATAGTATAAAGGAATGTAAACTTGTGATCTATGTAATAAATAAATAGGAACGTGATTTTTTTTCATAAGAAATAAATTGGAAAAAAAGGAATGGAACTAAGGTTGGTATAAAACCTTAATTAATGTGTGTAGTTAACAAGATTTCACATTTGAAGCATAGCCATTAATACAAATAAAGATAATTAGGGGTATATAATGTAATGAATGTAAAACAATTATTATAAGTGAACCATTGATTTAGTCTATTGAATTAAAATGGGTAATCAATTGCAATAAAATTTAAAATTGAATGTTACGTTAATGTAAATTAAATGTTATGCAATTGAGATAAAGAAATTGGAAAAATATTAATGTATCTGGACATATACCAAAATAAATGGTACCTAAGATGATAACATGATAAATAGTGATTTAAAGAATGGGAATCATGATTTATTTATTTATTTGGAATTAAAGTTAAATAATTGAGTTTATTGCAATAAGTAGAATTAAACAGTAAATTTTTCGTTAAAATTTTTTTAATTTGAAAGGCAAGCGGGGTTGACTGGGCCCCTATTAGTGTTTATTGATAGAAGAAAAAAATAAGAAAATTGCGACAAAACAAGCCTTTATCACAACACATTCAAAAAGGTGGAAAACAGAAGAAAAAAAAGCAAGATACACCCAAAATGAAGCACACTAATGAGAAAATCAGCCACCAATGCAGCAACAATTTGCCAGTGAAGAAACATCAACAAGCAAAGAGGGATGTACATGCTGATACATGAAGATTTCTTAACCAAAATCAATGCCAAGTCAATTCCTAAACCCACAACCGTGTGGGGAGAAACCATGGCAAGAGAATCTTATCCCTGATTCAATCATTGACATAATTGTGTTCCAAAGTTGAGGAGCAGCAGCAACTACATGCTTGAAGCACCGAGAATTTCGTTCAAACCATACAGTTCTAAAGTATATTTTGAGCACAAAGAAAGTTATATCTCTATTGCCTTCCCTATTCCTCCTAGCAATCCGAAGATCATTCCATTTTGCTGCAGAGTCACCATCATGGCTAGGCATACCAACTTTATTAAAAAATGTACTCACCACATTGAATAAGAAGGCACATTCGAAGAATAGATGATCAACAGATTCAGGAAGCATATTACAGAAGAGGCATTGATGATCAATGACCATACCAACAGACAAAAGCTTGTCTCTAGTTTGCACAGCTTTGTGAATTATACGCCAAAACATCAAATTATCATTTGCCGTAGAAATAGAATTCCAACACACCTTAGCCCAAAGAGAGATAGGAAGAGTTGTGAAGAAGAAGATCGTAAACCCGACCAATGCTATGAGGTCTACCCTTCAAAGTAAAGCAGATTCATGTCTGATAGGGACCACATGATCACGCAAGCTCTCCTATAATGCTTTGACCACTTGATTACTGGTAGTGGAAGTGCACAACTTCCCATTAACAATGTACCCAACTGCACATGCATTTTCTTCTATTCTTGATTGCATTCGTTCCTGAACACTCAATTTGGTTCGTAACACCAAGCCATCATCCAACCAAGGGTCCTTCCAAAATTTAACGGTGCTAACAGGGGAAATTGAGTTCTTAGCAAAAGGAAGAAGGAAACTTCTGATGTTGAGAATTTTCCGCCAAATCCAACTTGTGTTTTGTGATACTTTCATTGTCCAGAAATTCTCAGTCTTAATACGATAATTCCAGACCCATTTCACCCAGAGGCTTGCCTTCTTATTCAACAAAGCATCCACATGGGTACTGACCGCTGCCTTGTTCCAAATTGAATATTGATGATTCCTAGACCTCCATTGCTTAGTGGCTTTTCTAAACAACTGTATGACAGGGGAATAATCTTCCTGTTGTGTATTGATCCAGTCCAGAGGAATCTCAACATGGCAGTTCTTATCATAGTGAGAAGTTGAGTGGGTAAAATGAATGTTCTTACCCGATACACAGTCATGGAAAAACAAACTGACTTGACAAGCACTAATCTACCAGCCATGGAAAACAACCTGGTAGTCCATGAGTTTAGTTTAGAAGTGATTCTATTATGCAGTGAGATGCAATGAGTCATGGAAACTTTGGATGTACATAGAGGTAGGTCAAGATATGTCATCATATTTTCCATTGGCTGAAGACCAGAAAGAGTCAATAGCCGAGCTTTTTCACTCATGCTAATGCCAGAGATAAGAATCTGAGATTTCGTATGATTTATCTTAAGGCCAGTAGCAAGAAAAAAAGAGTGAAGACACTGAAGGATGCCAGTTATAGAATGGTCATTAGGCTTTGTAAAGATCACAATATCATCAGCAAAAAACAGGGAGGATATTTGTTGATGCTTACACTTAGGATGGTAAGAGATTGATTTATCTTCAAATTTCATTGCTAGCATACAGTTCAGAGCTTCCATAACAATTATAAAAATGTATGAAGAGATAGGATCCCCTTGTCGAACGCCTTGTTTCCCTTTAAAATACCCCATCGTTTTCCCAATGTAGCATAGAGAGAAGGATGGAGTTGATATACAGAAATAAAACCAAGCTACAAAAACTTTAGGGAATCCCATCAGAGACATGACTCGAACAATTGAGGACCATTGCAGACAATCAAATGCTTTAGAGATATCAAGCTTTAGCATAGTTCTTGGAGAGATCTGACATCTACCATAACCATTGATTAGTTCATGAGCCATCATGATGTTGTCAAGAATGCTCCTAGTAGGAAGAAATGCAGACTGATTGGATGATATAATTTCGAGGAGCACAGATACAAGCCTAGTGGCTAGAATCTTGGAAATGCACTTATAAACTACATTACAACATGATATTGGTCTAAAAGATGAGGCTTTTCAATGAGACTAACTTTAGGAATTAGGACCAGATGGGTTGCATTGATCTCACCAAGCAGTTTGAAGTTATTAAAAAAGTTGAGAGTAGCAGCAATAAATTCAGGTCTTATAATTTCCCAACTAGCTTTGAAGAAGACTACATTAAATCCATCAGGCCCACCACACGAAGAGGCATTCATTGCAAACAGAGAATCTTTTATTTCCTTCTCAGTAACCATTGTCACAAGCATGTTATTCATTGTTGAGCTTAACATAGGAAGAGGAAGATTGTTGAGAATATCGTGATTGGGAACAAAATTGTCATAGTTACCTAAAAGTTTTGGGAAATGTTGAACCATATGTTCGTCAATCTCATCAACAGTTGTTAGATGATTACCCTCATTATCCCACGGAGAATGAATGTGGTCACAAGTTTGCTTGTTCTTTATAAAAGCATGGAAGTATGCAGTGTTTCTATCTCCTTCCCTAACCTATTTTTGATGCACCTTTTGCTTCAACATGCAGGCTTCAATTTCCAATGCTTCATTAAGCCGATGAAAGAGGATGGATTCACTTTAGGCAAGGTTAGGATTGGTACGATCCCTGTCAAGTAATGTTTGTGCCTTCTTATGCAAATCCTTAAGTGAGTTAGAAGCAAGTGTTCCATGCCCAAATTTACATGATGCCCATTGACGTAATGCAGTCTTAGCAGCTTTCAATTTCCTGCACAAGATAAACATAAGATTGCCATAAAAAGATTTAGACCAAGTTGTTGATATAATTGTTAAGTATTCAGGATCTTTGACCCACACATTGAAGGATTTAAAAGACTTTTTTCCTCTGCAAGGCATAGGGGAGGGAGAAAGAATTATAGGTAAGTGGTCAGATAAGATAGGGTGAGGCAGATGTGCAGTGATGGCTGGCCACAAAGTTAAGGCAAAATCATTACAAAAAGATAAGTCAATGTTGGTATATGTTCGTTACCCAGTACGGCTTCTGTTGTTCCACGAGAAAGGCACACCAGTTCGAACAATTGGAAGAAGATCAGAGTCTGAAATGGAGATATTAAGGGGAGCAATGTCCCTTGGCATTAATGGATGACCACCAACTTTATCATATAAGTTGTAGCAGCAGTTGAAATCACCAGCAACATGCCAAGGATGAGAATTCTGCCTTAATGATGGGAGAAGATTTAGGAGAGATTGCCTTGCAGCTTTAGCATTATGAGCATATACAAAGGTCAAGTGGAAAGAGATATTGAGAGGAAGGAAAGTGGCTTGAAAGTGGATAAGCTGGGAAGTTGATAGGATGGGGGTGAGAGTGTAGAAATGGGGAGCATGGATAGTAAGGATCCTTCCGTAAGAAGCATTGTCCAGATTATGATGGACATGCCAAGCAGGGTTGATATAGTAGGCTGCTTTTTGCATTAAAGGTAAAGACAATTTGGTTTCTAGGATTGCGAATATTTTGATGTTGTGATCATTGATCAGAGACTTAACATGGTCAAGCTTGACTTGATTATGAGCTCCTTTAATATTCCAAGATGCAATATTATTCATTATAAAACATTGTTTAAAGGTGGTGCACATTTGCCTTACTCCTAGTTGTAGGAGGGTCAGACCTTATAGATTTTAATTTGGCTGCTAATGAGGAGGACCTTAATGCACTGGGACTTAGCTTATTCAGGTGAGAAGGAGGTGATACCCACCCAGGGATGGCACCATGAAATGTATAGGGTGAGGAAGTATGAATGGGAGAATTTGACTGAGGCAAGGAGGTAGATGGAATATTTAAGAGAGGAGAAGGTTTGAATAGATCAAAAACGAAGTTCTCAATTTGATTTAAGAAAGTTTGCTCAATCATTGTTGTATGTATAGTGTTAGCAGCCACCTTTCCATAGGAGTCGAGTATACTAGGATTTGATTGGCCAGAGGGAAGTGTGCTTAAATTTACTGCTTCAGATGACAAACTTGATTTCTTGATATTAAATTGAGTAACGAAAGATGATGGAGTTTCCACTACTTGCATAGGGATTATTGGAGCTATGGAAGTGTCAGCAACTGGATTGGATGCTAAAAAATAGTACACACCATCCGTAAAAGGATTTGTTATTAAGTTGTTATCAGTAGTCTCAATTGTATCTTGCATAAGAGCAGAAAAAGGGTTTGCATTCAAATTTGCTTCAGACAACATTCCAACTTCTTGCAAATTAACGTCGGGATAAGGTGGTTCTTCTTGCATTTGCACTTCAGAATTACCTCCTTCAGTATTTAAACCATCAACAGTTTTGATATGCACAGGAACATGCACATCAGCTCTTCTATCAGTATTAGCTTCAGGGAACAGAGGCAATTCCAAAGTCTTATCCTTGTTATGATCTATTACATTATCAGTTTGTTTTGATACATTGTCACTATTCATTTTCTTATTCTTGTGATCCTTGCCTTTCCTTAGTGGGACTTTTTTCCACCCTCCTTTAGTACTTACATTTCTTTGTTCACCTTTGCTGACATTTTTATTATCTTTACCCTCTGGATTTGAGTTCATATCAGCATCAGCGGTTGGAATTTCCACATTATTACAGGCATTTGAATTCTTCATCACTTGACAACAAAATGTCTGATGTCCAAAAATTTTACATTCACTACAGATTAGAGGCTTCCACAAATAATCAACTCTGACATGCTGATCAGAGCCATCCAGTAGCTTAACCATGAACGAATCAGGTAACTCAGTGCATGCAGAAACTTCAACCAAGCATTTTGCAAAGCCTATCCTTTCCAACTTTTTAGTATTATCATCCATACAAAGGAATTTTCCTAGTCGAGATGCTAACCAGTTTATTCCAATGTGAGACCAACAGTACAGGGGAACATTCGATATATTCAACCAAACAGGAACTGACTTAATAGTGCTCACACTATTACCAATTGATGAATCCCATTCTTTAACTATGAATAACTTGTTCCTCATCACAATATGGTTAGACTGGATTATCTTCCTTCTGTCATTATCTGAAGATAGATTGAAGAGGAACAAGCGACCTTCTAACTTTACTTCAATTGAGCCTTTAAGTCGCCAAACTCGCTTAAGATGGTGCAGAACGACCATGTACGGAATGGGGGTGTCAAGAAAGAAACCAATAAGACAATGTCCCCAAACAACATTTCCAGCATTGATTACTTCAACAGGTGGAACAAGAACCCCTTCATCAAAAACCAACAGGAAAGTGACTGGTCTAAAACGACCGGCATTGCATGGCTTGGCTTTGAAGAGGGAATTCCAAAGTGGTTGAGGAGGAGGAGGATGAAGAATAGATGAACGTGGATTAGGAGGTGGACCAAGGAGGGAGGGGAGACAGTAGAGGGTAATGGCGGCGGGTCAGGCAGAGGTGGGATGGTAGAGAGAGATGATGGAGAGGTCGAAAGGTATGATGGTAAGGGAGGGTCAGAAGTGGGAGAGGACGAAGAGGGAATGACAATTGTGGCAGGTAACGGGAAAAGAGGGATTGGACAGGAGAGAGGCGCCATTGCAGGCAAATAATATTTTCGTTAATTGAAATGAAGATGGAATAAGAAATATCTATGCAATAGTTTTGAATCCAATGTTAAACCCCTCTATTTGACAATAATGAATGGAATAATTATTAATTTATTTAATTAAATGGATATATTGTGTAACGACCCGCTATTTTGGACTAGTCGCATCCGCACATGTCAGACTTGAAAAATTCAAAATACCGAATTGTTAATTTAAATTTGGCAAAACTGAGATATACAGTAAATAAATAGTCACAGAATCACAGACATAGAGTAATAATATGCAGCGGAAGTAAAAGAGATAGTAGTTCATGAAGCTACTATATAAATATATAAGATACATCAGAGTTAAATAAGTTACAACGGAAGAGTAATACGATACATCAGGTACATATCAGAATACATCACTGGAATCATCGAATACTAGAAGCAGAATAGATAGCTGGATCTTCCAGCAAAGCTCCAACTCCAAAGGTGAGTCTCGAAAGTTGATCAACCACTCAGTCTGACCCGAGCGTAAAGAAAAACACAAAACACTCGAGTCAGGATTAATATTCTCATATCAATAAATCCAACTCAAGCGAAATAGCAATCAAAATACAAGTAACTCAAAGGATGTTGGAATCACCATCCTCTAAGGATCCGTTAAACTATCTACTATGTAGTAATATACGCTAAATAGATAATGTCTATCATTAATATAAATATCAAAATAGTGTTAAGGCGTTACCATTATCCCCCTTAACACATTTTCATATAATGTCATAGTCTATACAGCACTGTAAACTCCACCGTAAACTAGTGGGATATCAAGGAGTACTCCATAGGTATAATACAAAACAAATTCGTAGTAGTCGCGTATATAGGGATACAAGTATGACAAGGCACATGAGGCAATACCCAAGGTAGTGAAACTACCGTTTGCCTGATCCGGACTGGTGAGAACGCATCGCCGCAGCGATCGCAACACCGCGAAACAACACTCCTGAAAGTACAAGGGTGCACCAATCAATCACAAGTAATGAGTAGTAGTTACGAAGAAGTGTGTTCGCTCGAGGTGGCTAACCCCATTTGGCCCGGCACGGCTCCTGATTTAAGTCATTTCCAATTTGACACAAGTGTCAAGGCTATCCATTATCATTCTCTTCCTTCAGTCATCACGTACATCATTCCAACCACTTCATTCTGGATCATCACTCCGCGTATAGTTATTAAAGTGGTTTTCGGTTTAGATAGAGAGTATATCCATAACCGATTCCGGTCTCTTTAATAACTTTCGTAATTATTACACCGATTGGTCGTTTAGTAAATTTCAAAACCAAATCAAATTCAATTTCAAATTAGAATTTGTTAACCAATTTTCCATTCGTCTTTCTATATCAGTTCCATAATTTACGATTCAAAACTTCCAAATTACCAATTCAAAATCTTACAATTCAATCCCAACTTTTATTTAAACAATTCAAATATTGATTCAAGTTCGTATATTAGTTTCATTCCGAAATCATTAAATTAATTAAATTTAACATTCAAATCAATTTAGACTCATTTATCGATTTCATTCAATATTCGTTAAGTTTATTTATCATTCAAACAGTTTCCATTTAATTTCCAATTCATTAAATCAATTACTTAAGTTCAACTTCATTATATCAACTTACAAATTTAATTAAGTTAGATTCGTCAAATCCAATTCTTAAATTCCAAGTCTTACATTAATTCCATTAAATCGCAATTTATTTCTTGTTAAAGAAATTCAACTTCAATTATTTATTTACTTAGTTTCAAATTTCTAAACTCAATCAATAAAGGACTGAATTTCACATATTCAATAAGTTCAATTCCACTTATTAACTTGCTTAAATAATTTCCAAAATTTAATTGATAGCAATTTCATTTATTTACGAAGTTCAAATTCACTTAATCAAAAATTCAATTTCTCTTATCGAAGAATTCAATTTCTATACAATTATCAAATAATTCAATTTGATTCAATTATTAAATAATTTCAATCTTAATTATTAATAATTTCAAAAATTAAAAATTACAAATTTGATTATCAATTCAAACTTAATTATTAAATCATTTCCACTTAATTATGAATTCAACTTAATCATCAAATCATTTCAACTTAATTATAAATTCGACTTAATAATTTCAAACTTAATTATAATTTCAAACTTAATTATAATTTCAAATTTAATTATTAAATGATTTCAACTTAAAAATTTCAAACTCAATTATTACTAATTCCAAATTATTTATTAATAATTTCAAATTTCAAACAACGTTCTCTCATCAATTACTACGTTAATATTTGCTTTAGATTTCAATCTTTACATTTCCTTTAAAAATTCAAATTCCGACTTCATTTCAAAACTTATTCTTTACTCGAATAAAATCATTATTTTATTTATAAATCAAATTATTGACCAATCGGATTTATTAAATTCTCTATCCTAGGTCAAATTCATTTGGGTATATATCATTTCAACCCGATTCCAATTTCAATTCAAGATCAAGCATAATAAAGGGAACTTGCAGTGTGATAACTGGGACGGTGTCAAAGTGAATAAACAAGCAATAACAACAAGCAATAACAATCCAATAATCAATTCAAATAATCCCGAAATAATCGTATTAATTCACATTGTTATTCGTGCCAATTAATATAATTATTTATAGAATCTACACTATCATTTCATGTAGATTAAAGATTATTTATATTACGGTTCTTCACTTGTCGTTCAATTTTCAATTTTAATACTACAACAGTTAATCCAATATACGTTCAAAGGTTCAAAGTCTACTTATCAAATTCTACGTGTCAATTAACTTACAATTAAAAGGGGTCATATTGTTCAAATTAACTAATCAAATTCAACACATATGTCGATTCACATTTTTAAACTATCCTACGTCAAATTCAATTTCATAATATTAATCACTTTATACATTTCAATTTAACATCCAATATAAATAACAAACAAACAATCAATTATCAACCAAACTGGATTTATTATTGCATACATAACAGATAACGGTGTCAGATGTCAAAGGTGAACTGATACATAAATAACATTGCAATAAATAACAGCAGTATATTTCAATTGTCGTTTCAATTGAAATTAGATTTAATAAATAAAAGAATATTGATCGTGAGTGATTGCTCACCTTTCTAGGCTAGAGATGATCGAGAGGTCGACGCGGATACGCACACTGATACAGATACTGAAATTGAATTACGATTCCAAGCGCGAATTCCAAAGCAATCAAGATGGGCACGAATTCGACGGATAAGCTGATAGAGGAATCGATGAAAACGAAACAGAATCAGTTTGATAAAATTTGAACAAGATATGCGTATATACTATTATTAATACGATTATTTTACTGAATCAATATTTTAATTAAGACAAATAAAAATTAATAATATATATGCATAACCAAAACAGCCCAAACGCAACATATACTGTAAAACTATAAACTGTAAAACTATATGTAATATTTCTTTTAATTAAAATCTGTTACACAGACAAACAGTCCATTATATCTTAAACTCAAATGAACTTTATATATCATGTCAGATATAACATAAGCAAATATATTTACATGCGAAAAAAAAATGAGATCTTGATAAACTTTACAATATTTATAAGTATAATACGTGAAAAACTTACTGAGCATAATATATGCAGACATACATGTTTAAGAAACCATATGTAAACAAACTCTTAAATACAACCCTTTAAACAAATTTATTAACAGATTTATTAACCTATATATACATAAGAGAAAATTTGAGAAATTGAAATTTTTATATTGCATAATATATAACTCTTTAAAATTTTCATTAAATAGCATAAGTCATCAAAACATAAAATAACTACTGTATATACTACTACGCAATCACTTTCCTTGTAACATAGGTACAGGAACATCAATATACTTACAGCTAATTATATAAAACATATATGCAGATTGTATATATACATGCGACAAGATTATGCAGTTAACCAAAATCAAAGCGGACAGTACGTTTATATATGTATAATACATAGTAAACGCCATATACAACTATACATATATCTTATAATCTATATATACTAATATAACATATTACATACCCTATTTCACTTATAATATCATATACAGCAACATATTTTTACTTTCCAATATTCACAAATCTTCTGTACTACGTGTTGACACACACACTACAACACCCAACCCCATACACATATACTTACTTTATTAAAATATCTAATATATCACTTTATAAACAAACTTTGCGAGATAAAAAAAACTAAAATTCAAAACTGTGACATATAAACAAATTTATGAACATATTATTATTACTATTTTTTTTTATTTTATCAACAGACTAAACTTATATATGTAGTATAAATTTCTGTTCATGTAACTTAACAAATATACTCGCAGACGAAAACCAGGATTTCACATATAGTAGACTATATGTATGACCCTGTGCAGGCAATTCACCATCGATATGTCAACATTATATTCACATATATATAATTACCAATATATGCATATGCGGCCAAAAATGATAAGGCTGTTGCCTTCAGGTGGAGAAGTTCAGTGCATGTGAAGCTGAGTTGAAGAAAGGAGGAGCTGCAGGGGTCTTGGTCGAGCGGGTGTGGACGCGGTGGTAGGAGTCGGAGTTAAGGCATTCGACAGGCTACGTGGTCTTGGCACATGGTGAAAGGTGGAGTTTGGGAGGGGGTTGTTGGCCGCTGCTGCCGTGGTGGCTTGGCCGAGCAAGGCTATGAAGGGGTGGTTCTCGGCGTTGAAGGCGGTGAGACGATGGACAGTGCGGCGGTGAGAGGCTTGTGTAGGCGTGAGGACGAATCGAGGTCGCGACGTTGGTCTGAGGGTCGGCTATCAGGGAAGAAGTGGCATAAGCGAGAAGGAGGGAAGAGGTAAATGCAGTTGGAGTTGATCTGCTACTGTGTTTTTTTTTTCCTCTTTTGTTTTTTTCATTTCAATTTCAAAGTGGAGCCAAAGGAGAAGTTGGAGAAGAGGGGGATGAGGTTGGAATAAAATGAACATGAAGAGGCAAAAAGAATAGAACATATAAGCTGATTTGAATGGACATAACGAACGTGCACGCAAATGAGCGTCTATTATAAATGAACATGCATATTCATTGAATAAGCTATAACGTGTAAACGAATGTGTATGTAAATGAATATCTATTAATAAATTTTCCTCCTTTCCAAGAACGACTATGAACCGAAGACAATGAAATGGAAAGGACCGATCAACAACTATAATAAATTTAATAAATAAAAAAGTGAAAGTCGGAAATCATAGTCAAATTTGCAAAATTGGTATGGAGATTGTTTCTTAAATTTCGACACATTTCGGACGCTAAAATACTAAAATAAATATACTACGACGATCAGCAAGATACGACGATCAAACGGTATATAGCAGTCAGTGGTACGATCGAATTATAAAAATTCGAATTTTCTACTACGAAAAATGCATAAAAATCGCAGAAAAATAAGATCGACGGAGCCAAAGATGTCCGAATTTGGAAAAACGACAAACTGACAACTTGCTCAAAAGATGCTTTAGAATTTTCTATGTAAAAGTATTTTGGTTTTGAAACTTTTTATTTTCATCGCTTTTTTTTACTGATTAAACTGAAGTAATTCTACGCACGAAATAAACTTCATATTTTCGGACGAAAATTTACCGATTGCTATGTTTAACTGAGCGCATTCCAAATATCAAATTTAAATTTCAAAATTTTATCGTTTAAATTCGCAAAGAATTTTAATTAAATACATTACTACAACCGTTAAAATTTACGGGTCGTTACACTCTCCCCCACTCAAAACTTTTCGTCCCCGAAAACGAAGGAAGTAGGAGAATAGAAACAACCAAAAGAAATAAACTTGACTTACATTATAAACAATTAATTCAAACCATATATATTTCAATTTTAATAATATTTATATTCGATAACTTGCCTTAAATTCAATGTTTCCATTAATTTTTTTCTCATTTATTACTGTTAGATACAAAAGGTTTCTTCCAAAACGAAATTAAATTTAAACTTAATTGATTCAAGATACTCCCTTAAGTTAATTTAATTCAATTTATTAACTTTCAATACAAATTTTCTTCTATTAATCATACCTATTATTTATCTAACTTGTTATTCTATTTATCTCCATAAACATTTTATAATTAAGATTTAGTTAATAACATTTATTATACACCCTCACTTTTTATTTATGAAGACAATTTATATTGTATATTATCCAATTATCTTAACTTAACAATTTCAAAGATCGTAATTTGAATAGTCATTATCATAGTTTATTCGGCAAATTTAATTCTTCTTATTCCAAATTATTATTAAATTTATTCTACTTAATATATCTTATCACATATGTATTAAGTATATTTACGTTTAATATAACTACTCAAATTATTTAAAAATTCCTTTGTTATCATTTATATTGTATAATATTCAATTACATAGTTGACTTTTTGAAAATTTAGGTAAGTTATACTGAGTGCAATTAAATATTACGCAAACGAATTTCAAATTCAATTCTCTCAAGTTTAAATATTAATTCAAAATTTGGTTTCATTTATAATTGAAATCGACTTTTACCCAAATTTTAAGAATTAAATTTCCAATTATCTTCAAACAATTTAGAAATAAATAAATATATATATATATACATTATATCCAAATCAAATCAAATACTTATATATATATTTCAAATCATGTTGTACTTTAAAATTTTCAAATCAAATTCATTTCAAAACAAGAGTGTAGCAAGCTACTAATGTCTCTCCACTTCGAAACTCGAAAATGAAAGTCGATGATGCGGCCGTCACCATCGAAATTATTTTCCAACGACAAAAGAGAAGAACACTAATTTAATCATTTAAAATTCTTTGAAATTGATTTTAATTTGAAAATATTTTAAAACTATACACTTTAAAACTTTCAAATCAAAGTTTGAAGTCACCTAAAATTAAATTCTCAAATTCTAATTTAAATACATTTCAAATTCCAAATCAAATTATAACCAAATTTTATAAATTCATTTATTTTATGAAATAGTCAATGATTTATAAACAATAAATGAAAATTAATTTAAATTCTTTCACATTTCGGACAACAGGTTCATTTACATTTAATTTCAGAAAAATTTATACTTGTATAATCATACAAAATTATTTTATTTACCAAATTTGAAAACAATATTGTGTCAGTTTGCTCTGTTAAAGTGTTTTGGAAATTCTATCGATAGCGTTGATCAGACGAATCGATCGAAAACCCAAATCAACGTCAACAACTCAAACAACACAATATATATATAACATTTTTATATTAATTTACAAATTCACTTCTCGCTCGACGATACACAATCAATTTCAAAGCAAGTATAGAGATTCAAATTTGATAGAAATCAAATCAAAGAGAATTTTGATTCGATAATAAGTTCAAAACAGAAAATAAGATAATTCAATTAACAGAATCGAGAGATGGATGAGCTTATTTAATTCACAGGCAACCTTAACCGGATCGACCGTGACTTCAAGAAGAGGATCGATGCTGAACTCCGAGGTAAATCAACAATCGGTCTCAAGGGATAGAATTCAGGTATAGCAGGAAATAGATAGCATCGTAAACCGAGGATACAGAAATCTCCGGTAAATCATGTCTATTATAAAGGAGCTTCACCCCTTTACAAATCATTCGAAGTTTGGCGAGACCGCCGATTCATTATAAAGATCGTATGAAGTGGAGTGATGGGATACTCCTGTATTGGAAGAAGACGAATAGTTAGGGACAAGAATGAATTTCGGAACCGAGGGAACGTCCCAAAATTCAAAGGAATTGAGTTAAAAGGAAGAGATTGAAACTCGAATGAGAGTGATTCTGTAAATACATTTACCCTATATACTGAGTTTTGCCTAGAGCTACCAAAAGCTCTGATACCAACTGTAACGACCCGCTATTTTGGACTAGTCGCATCCGCACATGTCAGACTTGAAAAATTCAAAATACCGAATTGTTAATTTAAATTTGGCAAAACTGAGATATACAGTAAATAAATAGTCACAGAATCACAGACACAGGGTAATAATATGCAGCGGAAGTAAAAGAGATAGTAGTTCATGAAACTACTATATAAATATATAAGATACATCAGAGTTAAATAAGTTACAACGGAAGAGTAATACGATACATCAGGTACAAATCAGAATACATCACTGGAAGCATCGAATACTAGAAGCAGAATAGATAGTTAGATCTTCCAACAAAGCTCCAACTCCAAAGGTGAGTCTTGAAAGCTGATCAACCACTCAGTCTGACCCGAGCGTAAAGCAAAACACAAAACACTCGAGTCGGGATTAATATTCTTATATCAATAAATCCAACTCAAGCGAAATAGCAATCAAAATACAAGTAGCTCAAAGGATGTTGGAATCACCATCCTCTAAGGATCCGTTAAACTATCTACTATGTAGTAATATACGCTAAATAGATAATGTCTATCACTAATATAAATATCAAAATAGTGTTAAGGCGTTACCATTATCCCCCTTAACACATTTTCATATAATGTCATAGTCTATACAGCACTGTAAACTCCACCGTAAACTAATGGGATATCAGAGAGTACTCCATAGGTATAACACAAAACAAATTCGTAGTAGTCGCGTATATAGAGATACAAGTATGACAAGGCACATGAGGCAATACCCAAGGTAGTGAAACTACCGTTTGCCTGATCCGGACTGGTGAGAACGCATCGCCGCAGCGATCGCAACACCGCGAAACAACACTCCTGAAAGTACGAGGGTGCACCAATCAATCACAAGTAATGAGTAGTAGTAACGAAGAAGTGTGTTCGCTCGAGGTGGCTAACCCCATTTGGCCCGGCACGGCTCCTGATTTAAGTCATTTCCAATTTGACACAAGTGTCAAGGCTATCCATTATCGTTCTCTTCCTTCAGTCATCACGTACATCATTCCAACCACTTCATTCTAGATCATCACTCCGCGTATAGTTATTAAAGTGGTTTTCGGTTTAGATAGAGAGTATATCCATAACTGATTCCGGTCTCTTTAATAACTTTCGTAATTATTACACCGATTGGTCGTTTAGTAAATTTCAAAACCAAATCAAATTCAATTTCAAATTAGAATTTGTAAACCAATTTTCCGTTCGTCTTTCTATATCAGTTCCATAATTTACGATTCAAAACTTCCAAATTACCAATTCGAAATCTTACAATTCAATTCCAACTTTTATTTAAACAATTCAAATATTGATTCAAGTTCGTATATTAGTTTCATTCCGAAAACATTAAATTAATTAAATTTAACATTCAAATCAATTTAGACTCATTTAGCGATTTCATTCAATATTCGTTAAGTTTATTTATCATTCAAACAGTTTCCATTTAATTTCCAATTCATTAAATCAATTACTTAAGTTCAACTTCATTATATCAACTTACAAATTTAATTAAGTTAGATTCGTCAAATCCAATTCTTAAATTCCAAGTCTTACATTAATTCCATTAAATCGCAATTTATTTCTTGTTAAAGAAATTCAACTTCAATTATTTATTTACTTAGTTTCAAATTTCTAAACTCAATCAATAAAGGACTGAATTTCACATATTCAATAAGTTCAATTCCACTTATTAACTTGCTTAAATAATTTCCAAAACTTAATTGATACCAATTTCATTTATTTACGAAGTTCAAATTCACTTAATCAAAAATTCAATTTCTCTTATCGAAGAAGTCAATTTCTATTCAATTATCAAATAATTCAATTTTATTCAATTATTAAATAATTTCAATCTTAATTATTAATAATTTCAAAAATTAAAAATTACAAATTTGATTATCAATTCAAACTTAATTATTAAATCATTTCCACTTAATTATGAATTCAACTTAATCATCAAATCATTTCAACTTAATTATAAATTCGACTTAATAATTTCAAACTTAATTATAATTTCAAACTTAATTATAATTTCAAATTTAATTATTAAATGATTTCAACTTAAAAATTTCAAACTCAATTATTACTAATTCCAAATTATTTATTAATAATTCCAAATTTCAAACAACGTTCTCTCATCAATTACTACGTTAATATTTGCTTTAGATTTCAATCTTTACATTTCCTTTAAAAATTCAATTTCCGACTTCATTTCAAAACTTATTCTTTACTCGAATAAAATCATTATTTTATTTATAAATCAAATTATTGACCAATCGGATTTATTAAATTCTCTATCCTAGGTTAAATTCATTTGGGTATATATCATTTCAACCCGATTCCAATTTCAATTCAAGATCAAGCATAATAAAGGGAACTTGCAGTGTGATAACTGGGACGGTGTCAAAGTAAATAAACAAGCAATAACAACAAGCAATAACAATCCAATAATCAATTCAAATAATCCCGAAATAATCGTATTAATTCACATTGTTATTCGTGCCAATTAATATAATTATTTCTAGAAACTACACTATCATTTCATGTAGATTAAAGATTATTATATTACGGTTCTTCACTTGTCGTTCAATTTTCAATTTTAATACTACAACAGTTAATACAATATACGTTCAAAGGTTCAAAGTCTACTTATCAAATTCTACGTGTCAATTAACTTACAATTAAAAGGGGTCATATTGTTCAAATTAACTAATCAAATTCAACACATATGTCGATTCACATTTTTAAACTATCCTACGTCAAATTCAATTTCATAATATTAATCACTTTATACATTTCAATTTAACATCCAATATAAATAACAAACAAACAATCAATTATCAACCAAACTGGATTTATTATTGCATACATAACAGATAACGGTGTCAGATGTCAAAGGTGAACTGATACATAAATAACAGTGCAATAAATAACAGCAGTATATTTCAATTGTCGTTTCAATTGAAATCAGATTTAATAAATAAAAGAATATTGATCGTGAGTGATTGCTCACTTTCTAGGCTAGAGATGATCGAGAGGTCGACGCGGATACGCACACTGATACAGATACTGAAATTGAATTACGATTCCAAGTGCGAATTCCAAAGCAATCAAGATGGGCACGAATTCGACGGATATGCTGATAGAGGAATCGATGAAAACGAAACAGAATCAGTTTGATAAAATTTGAACAAGATATGCGTATATACTATTATTAATACGACTATTTTACTGAATCAATATTTTAATTAAGACAAATAAAAATTAATAATATATATGCATAACCAAAACAGCCCAAACGCAACATATACTGTAAAACTATAAACTGTAAAACTATATGTAATATTTCTTTTAATTAAAATCTATTACACAGACAAACAGTCCATTATATCTTAAACTCAAATGAACTTTATATATCATGTCAGATATAACATAAGCAAATATATTTACATGCGAAAAAAAAAATGAGAACTTGATAAACTTTACAATATTTATAGTATAATACGTGAAAAACTTACTGAGCATAATATATGCAGACATACATGTTTAAGAAACCATATGTAAACAAACTCTTAAATACAACCCTTTAAACAGATTTATTAACAGATTTATTAACTTATATATACATAAGCGAAAATTTGAGAAATTGAAATCTTTATATTGCATAATATATAACTCTTTAAAATTTTAATTAAATAGCATAAGTCATCAAAACATAAAATAACTACTGTATATACTACTACGCAATCACTTTCCTTGTAACATAGGTACAGGAACATCAATATACTTACAGCTAATTATATAAAACATATATGCAGATTGTATATATACATGCGACAAGATTATGCGGTTAACCAAAATCAAAGCGAACAATACGTTTATATATGTATAATACATAGTAAACGCCATATACAACGATACATATATCTTATAATCTATATATACTAATATAACATATTACATACCCTATTTCACTTATAATATCATATACAGCAACATATTTTTACTTTCCAATATTCACAAATCTTCTGTACTACGTGCTGACACACACACTACAACAGCCAACCCCATACACATATACTTACTTTATTAAAATATCTATTATATCACTTTATAAACAAACTTTGCGAGATAAAAAAACTAAAATTCAAAGCTGTGACATATAAACAAATTTATGAACATATTATTATTACTATTTTTTTATTTTATCAACAGACTAAACTTATATATGTAGTATAAATTTCTGTTCATGTAACTTAACAAATATACTCGCAGACGAAAACCAGGATTTCACATATAGTAGACTATGTATGACCCTGTGCAGGCAATTCACCATCAATATGTCAACATTATATTCACATATATATAATTACCAATATATGCATATGCGGCCAAAAATGATAAGGCTGTTGCCTTCAGGTGGAGAAGTTCAGTGCATGTGAAGCTGAGTTGAAGAAAGGAGGAGCTGCAGGGGTCTTGGTCGAGCGGGTGTGGACGCGGTGGTAGGAGTCGGAGTTAAGGCATTCGACAGGCTACGTGGTCTTGGCACATGGTGAAAGGTGGAGTTTGGGAGGGGGTTGCTGGCCGCTGCTGCCGTGGTGGCTTGGCCGAGCAAGGCTATGAAGGGGTGGTTCTCGGCGTTGAAGGCGGTGAGACGATGGACAGTGCGGCGGTGAGAGGCTTGTGTAGGCGTGAGGACGAATCGAGGTCGCGACGTTGGTCTGAGGGTCGGCTATCAGGGAAGAAGTGGCATAAGCGAGAAGGAGGGAAGAGGTAAATGCAGTTGGAGTTGATCTGCTACTGTTTTTTTTTTTTCCTCTTTTGTTTTTTTCATTTCAATTTCAAAGTGGAGCCAAAGGAGAAGTTGGAGAAGAGGGGGATGAGGTTTGAATAAAATGAATATGAAGAGGCAAAAAGAATAGAACATATAAGCTGATTTGAATGGACATAACGAACGTGCACGCAAATGAGCGTCTATTATAAATGAACATGCATATTCATTGAATAAGCTATAACGTGTAAACGAATGTGTATGTAAATGAATATCTATTAATAAATTTTCCTCCTTTCCAAGAACGACTATGAACCGAAGACAATGAAATGGAAAGGACCGATCAGCAACTATAATAAATTTAATAAAAAAAAAAGTGAAAGTCGGAAATCATAGTCAAATTTGCAAAACTGGTACGGAGATTGTTTCTTAAATTTCGACACATTTCGAACGCTAAAATAATAAAATAAATATACTACGACGATCAGCAAGACACGACGATCAAACGGTATATAGCAGTCAGTAGTACGATCGAATTATAAAAATTCGAATTTTCTACTACGAAAAATGCATAAAAATCGCAGAAAAATAAGATCGACGGAGCCAAAGATGTCCGAATTTGGAAAAACGACAAACTGACAACTTGCTCAAAAGATGTTTTAGAATTTTTCTATGTAAAAGTATTTTGGTTTTGGAACGTTTTATTTTCATCGCTTTTTTTTTACTGATTAAACTGAAGTAATTCTACGCACGAAATAAACTTTCATATTTTCGGACGAAAATTTACCGGTTGCTATGTTTAACTGAGCGCAATACAAATATCGAATTTAAATTTCAAAATTTTATCGTTTAAATTCGCAAAGAATTTTAATTAAATACGTTACTACAACCGTTAAAATTTACGGGTCGTTACATATTGGAAATTTTATTTATAATTTTGAATAAAAGGAAACTTAACGCTGAAATTGTAGGATGAATCAACGTTAAATTAACATCTAAATTATTTTAAATCACTGTAATTGTTTAAGAGATCAAAAATCATGGGATTGGTTAAGTACGGAATTGAAATTTGAAAAGTGATTTAATTAATTTATTTTTAATTTATTTAATTAATATAAAAATAAACATTTTGGCCACTGACTCGGATTTCGATGAAATAAATTTCATCGGATCCGTAACGGTGAATTATTATAGGATTTGAAGTTTCGTAGCGATTGGACTTGTCGTTTGATCGTAGGACTCGAAACGCCTTAAAACTAACGAAATTGAAATCAATTTGAATAATATTGATTTGAGCATAACTTCTTCATACGATGGAATTTTGACTTGAAACTTATTCCATCGCGTTTAAAATATTTAAAAACATCTATTTTGATATATGGGTTGACCCAATTTCATTCCGGAGTCGAAACGGGCTTTTTGGGCCACTTTGGCGTTAGTGCGTAAATCTATCTTATCCATCCATTCAAATGTCAACCCTGCCTATATATATCCTTCTATAAACCCTAGTAGCCTCTATTCCTTATTTCTATATGTTCTATTCACCTCCTCACTTTAATGGCAGAAAAACCCTAATTCCGATTGCAATCCCAAATCAAATCCAAAGCTGAAAATTCAAACTCCTCAGAAAAATTTGAAAAAAATATATATATAAGCTCTCAAAGAGCGCAACTTAGATATGCAACTCGTTTTTCGATTCGATGCATTGTTTGTCCAGAAATCGAAGAATGATTTATGGCGTTCATCGCGCGTCGATGAAACTCGACGGATCGACGAATCGTTTCTGGGTTTTGAAGAGAGGACGAAGAGGAGCGAGTCTATATGGTTCGTTCGTCATTTTGATGGTCGGATTGCTCGCAAAAATTCATTAGGGTTTAACCTATAGCTGTGGCTAGGCAAAAATTTGGGTGCATCGATCATCATGGAGGCTCGCGTGCATCTGGCGTCTTCGACGGTGGCGGTCACGCGCGACAGGTAGGTGGTTAGCGGCGGTGATCAGGTGGACGGCGATGATGTTTTGACTGTGTGGATGTTTCAGCTAGGATTTGTTCGAAGCCTGTTTCGTGCGTGGGTTTCTGATACGCGTGCCTGTAGGGTGAGAAGAGGAGCATGACGTGGCACGGTAATAATTTTGTTGTTCTGTTTTGTTTTGTTTTATTTTATTTTATTCTAATTGTAATTTTGAACTCGTTCTAATATAAATAACTTTTACATACAATATTCGTTTTATGCACGGTTTCTTTTGTTAGGATCGTAACTGCATTCCAGACATTTTGACGCTGGTTTGGACAGATTTGGAGACTGTTAAAATTTTGGATATAAATTGGATTTAAATTCAATTTAAATTCAAAAGGTGAGTGTTTTAACCCACTCACAACTTCTAAAATTTCTTATATTTGTTAAATTAAATTTGTTGTGATTATGCATTTATTTATGACTTTTCGTATATTTTTAATCATCATTTCAGTTATTGCATTTATTTAAATTAAATCGTTATTTAATTTTTTTATTGAATATAACTGCCAGTTAATTTCCTATTATATATTATCAGTTATATATTGATATTGATTGATTGTTTTGGATGATGATTGCGATGGATGTATGATTTTATAATGGATGGATGGATGTTGTATTTTATTATGATGAACTGCAATTTATTATGCATTTTATTGATTCGGGATTGCAGTATGAAATGATATATAATCGTAATTTTTATTTTAAATTACGGCTTAAAATGCTAAACATTCGTATCACTTGACCATAGGGTAGAAAATTATATACAGACACCGCGGTCTATATATATATATATACATACATATATAATATGTTGGAATGATTCCATGGTTTTTAAAAAATATAAGGATTATATAAATATTGATTTTAGATGTTATATAAACGTCAAATTTATTATTGATTTAAGCTATATATAAATAGGCTTGTAATATAAAATAAGCCTAATAATAAAGTTTGTTTATTTTATATAATAGGGTTTGATGAATATTGATTTTTTATATTATATAAATAGTATTAAAATGCTTGAATTTAAGCGTAAGTTTGTTAAATAAAAATTTAGTTTGATAATAGAGTTTGATTTTACTAAAATAAATGTGAGTAAGTATTTAAATTTTATTTTAATATAGAGGGTATAATGATTTAAATAAATTAAGGTCAGGAGATAAATTGGAGATTTACTTGGAACTGAATTTACTTAAGAATTAAACTCTAAAAGTTAATGTGAAATTTATTAAATTGAAAATTTTAAAGGGTATAATTATTATAACTGGATTTTTAGGTCTAAGTGAATAAAATGATTATTCCAAGTATAAATGAATTGAAGAAAATATTTAGTATTTGAAATTTGAGTTTTGGTTAACATGAAAATGGATTTGTTATGTAAAATATTTCAAAACTAAATAATAGAAGATTTGATTTTTAAATCTAGATTATCAAATATAGTTTTGGAATTTTGAAATATTAAAGCCTCGAAATACATCGAAATTGAAATGTTTTATTGAAATTGAAATGTTTCTAAGTTATGAATTTCAAAGTATGATGTTAAAAAGTGTATAATTTCGAATGTTGGTTCCAAGGTATATAAATTTTGAAAGTGATATGATTTCTTGAGAAAATATATTTGAAATAAAATCGATATCATATAAATTTGGGTTTTGAAATAGAAATGATATCGTATTTATATGGTTTTAAAAGTGATATTATATTCTGGTTTTAAAGTATAAATTATTTTGAAATAACCGTTGTGTTATAATAACGTCTGGTTGTTGAAAAGACCGGGATCGGAAGTTGTCATACTCTCTGCCAACTCCGAAAACCACTTTAACAACCATGTACGCGGTGGAGATTTCAGAATGAAGTAGGATGGTGGCGGCGTTTCCTTTAAGGTAAATACGTGGACCCAACTCCTGTGAGTTGGCATAAGGTGGCTAAAACATGAGCGATTCTCGGGCCAAGGAGGTAGCCCCTCTTATTGGGCACATCCCTTCGATATTATCTTTGACTTCGGATTTTTTATTTGGGGATGTGGCTTGAAGTGGGTGGTAGCTGAAGCTATGCGTTACCACCAGTCCGGATAGCAATTGGTATATCTACCCTGTCATTGTCTAGTTGTGATGGGTCACCTACCCTAGCGCACCTTATACGATTTTGTTTTGTACCATACCTATGGAGTGCCCTCTGACGACGCCCAGTACGGGGGAGATTACGGTACTGTATAGACTATGCGAATATAAAAGTGTGTTAAGGGCTATATGGGTAACCCCTTAACGCTATTTTCGGTATATTATACTTTACTTTAGACACTATTATAATAGCGTATATTACTACATAGTAGATAGTTTAACGGATCCTTAGGAGATGTGAATCCCGAGCATCTCTTAAGTTACTGCACTCACGTTGGACACTGGATAGGAGACGTCAAATCCCGTAAACATCTCTGATGCCGTTACACTCATATTATTTACCATTGATTTAACTTACATAAGATCTTTTAGTTATGAACCGAGTGTTTTATCTTTTCAATTCGCTCGGGTCAGTCCGAGCGTTTCAGGATTTGAAGATTTTATTCTGGAGGACGAAGACGAAGATTTGTAGTACTATTATCTACTATATTATTCCACTACACCATTTAAATTCCACTGCATTAATTATTATTCTCTGGTATGGGTACTCTGATATGTATTGTAAATATAATCAAATGTTTTGTAAAACAGCTTCATGAATTGTATATTTGATTATTATATTTTATCGTTCCGCTGTAAGATTCTGTTTGGTTTTATTTCTTCCTTCCATTTTCTTATTTACCCCATACTAATCCACCCTTCCATATGGTTTGAATTGGCACGTGTCTCGATTTAAAGCGTGTGAAAAAAGACGGGATGTTACATCTGGTATTAGAGCTTTGGTTTAGTGATAAACCTTGGCTTTGTAGGGTTTGACTCTTTATTAATAGGGTAGTAATACCCTATGATGAGTCGCTGAGTGTATATATATGAGAGAGCGTACTTGTTAGTGTTATAAAAAGGTTTTAATACTGTGTTAATTTATTCCGTTTTGTATTTATAAATTCTAGTTGGTGCATGGGACGCTATGACATCAATAGGGATTTCTAAACACTTAATAGGACAGACCGACACAACATTTGTTTTGAATATAGGTGAATGAAATAATTTTGCCCATTATATTTTCTATATATATATATATAATGTAAATTTTTATATATGTTATATAAATTTGGTTGCAATATATTGGTTATTAGGTAATAAAATTTATAAATAATAGTTGAAATAAGATTGAAAATAAAATAAATGAAAATTTTGAAATTTAGAACTTAATTTCGGGGTTTGAAAATTCTTTCAAATGATTTTGGAATATAATAATAATATTTTAGAAGTATTTTCTGATATAAATATTTCAATATAAATTGAAAGAATTGTTTTAAAGAATTTTTGAAAAAAATATAGTTCTGTGCTCCCCTCTCTATCGCTGGAAAATAATTTGGTGATGAGTGCACGCATCATCGACATTCATTTTCGAGTTTCGAAGCGGAAATGTCACTGTAGTAGTTTTACTGTAGTTTTATTTTGATAGACAAATATAAATTTTAAATTGTTCTAAATATAATTGGATATATGAAGTGTAAGAATATACATTTATCTATTATTTTAAAATGATTTTTGAATAAAACCCGGTATTTAAATTCTTAAGTTTCTGTTATTTAATAGTTTCAATTAGTGGAGTAAAATGGAAGTTAACCAAAAATTGGAACCTTTAGTTAAAATAAGAAGATTAAATGCAAGGTTATAAATGAAATTAAAAGATATTTGGAATTCGTAACCTATAAAGCAAAAGATATGGTCAGTGAACATTAAACTATTAAAAGAAATAAGATAAAATTGTATGATTTTAATTACATTCTTAAAGGCATATATATAACTTACCAAAAGATGTCAAAAGTTGAAATGTTAATAAGAAAACGTAATGGAGATTATACAAGTAAAGCTTATGTAATAGGAATGTTAAGTGAAATTCTTTTATAAATAACAATTTGATGTTGAAATTGTGTAAACTTAAGTATGACTAAAAGGTTGTAAAGTAATGATAATAAACGTAAGTAAAAGTTAAGGTTATTTATAATAAAAATAGGTAGAAGGATGGGTACTGTAAATAAATGTATTAAGTAGTGAATGAAAGAATGAATCCAATAAAAAGAAAACTATTTGATATGAATAAATAAAATGAAAATTTGCAAGAAATAATTTAAAGGATAAATCATTATATGAATGGAAATAAAATCAAACAACAAATGTATGAAATGAAATTAAAAAGAATAAACTTGATCTGTTGTTTGAAATCATTGTTAGTTTGGTTTATGGTTGTTTGGGCAAGGATACTTTAATATTGTTTGGATGAATGAATAATCTATTTAGTTTCATCTAAGACTGTTGAGTAAATGGTGCACTTAGTAGATTATTCCCCACTCTGTACAATTTAAAGTTTTGAATCCGAACAACTATTTGTTTGTTTGATATGGACGGATAGTTTAATTGTGTTGATTCTGTATGATGGTTGTATGTTGTTTGTGCAATTGATTGATGTTTGTATTGATTTGTTTGTTTATGGTTGAACCACTTTAAACCTTTTGTTTTATATATAATTATTAACTCTTTTGGATTATATAAGTGAAATACAGGTTTTGGAAGCAATTGCTACTGCTTTTGGTTTCATAAAATAAGCAATAATTGTCCGACTAATAGGTACGTTTTTGGATTACGGTTTATAGCGTTATTATTTTGCTTTCCCGTGTTGAGATATATATTATTTTGGAAAATATATGTTGTATATTGTTATATTTGATATTATATTTTCTCCCGGGCCTCTCCGTACAAAGGAGACTCTGCCAAAATTTTCCGTAAATTTTGTGACTTAGAAAATATTTTGAAAATGTTTTCCAAACTTTGTTAATTTGAGTATAAAAGATTTAATGGTTATAAAATGGGTATATTTTATTTAAAGCAATAAATTTGGTAAATTATTTGTTTATAAAGTTAATATTTTGAATAAGGCATATTGTTTATTTAATTCATTCTTCTCCCTTCTTTTTCCTTTTCGGGGACGAAAAGTTTTGAGTGGGGGAGAGTGTAACGACCCGTAAATTTCGACAATTAAATTTATTAATATAATAAGATTTTGTTAATTAAATTTAGTAGAAATAAAACTTTATAAATTAATATTGAAATGAATGCTAAAATAAGATATAACAATGGTAATTAAAACCTATTTATTAGTAATTTGAAGAAAACTCTGATAAATGGAGTAGTGAAAGGTTTATACCTAGATATAAATTGAATATGAGAAATTAGAGGTAAGTATTGTATTGATTAATGTGATAAAATATGGTTAACAGTAATTGGATGTAAATTAAGGAAATACGTTATTGCTAGTTGATAATTAATGAACGTGAATGAACATTCCAATTTAATAAAATGATTCAAATGTTATGACTTAGTTTTAAATGGAATATAGTATAAACAAATGCAATCAGTGTATTAATGTGTGAAATAATATATTGATTTATTTGTTATTGAATGTAAATTAATGCAATGATGTTAATGTAAGTTAATAAATAATTAATTTTACGCAATCCCAATTAATTGAAATAACTGTAAGGTCATAATTTGTGTATCTAGTAAATATGGAAATCTAATTCCAATAAATGTAATAAAGTATTAGAAATATATATTGTTTTCATAAGATAGTATACAGGAATGTAAACTTGTGATCTATGTAATAAATAAATAGGAACGTGGATTTTTTTTCCATAAGAAATAAATTGGAAAAAAAGGAATGGAACTAAGGTTTAGTTTAAAACCTTAATTAATGCGTGTAATTAACAAGATTTCACATTTGAAGCATATCCATTAATACAGATAAAGATAATTAGGGGTATATAATGTAATGAATGTAAAACAATTATTATAAGTGAACCATTGATTTAGCCTATTGAATTAAAACGGGTAATCAATTAAAATAAAATTCAAAATTGAATGTTACATTAATGTAAATTAAATGTTATGCAATTGAGATAAAGAAATTGGAAAAATATTAATGTATCTGGATATATACCAAAATAAATGGTACCTAAGATGATAACATGATAAATAGTGAATTTAAAGATGGGAACCATGATTTATTATTTTATTTGAAATTAAAGTTAAATAATTGAGTTTATTGCAATAAGTAGAATTAAACATTAAAGTTTTCGTTAATTGAAATGAAGATGGAATAAGAAAATATTTATGCAATAGTTTTGATTCCAATGTTAAACCCCTCTATTTGACAATAATGAATGGAATAATTATTAATTTATTTAATTAAATGGAACTATTGGAAATTTTATTTATAATTTTTGTATAAAAGGAAACTTAACGCTGAAATTGTAGGATGAATCAACGTTAAATTAACATCTAAATTAGTTTAAATCACTGTAATTGTT
The DNA here is from genome assembly GCA_030765085.1 of Allium cepa. Lineage (NCBI taxonomy): Eukaryota > Viridiplantae > Streptophyta > Magnoliopsida > Asparagales > Amaryllidaceae > Allium > Allium cepa. The sequence goes on along the minus strand of CM060934.1, from coordinate 536,497,821 downwards.
TAAGAGATCAAAAATGATAGGATTGGTTAAGTATGGAATTTAAATTTGAAAAGTGATTTAATTAATTTATTTTTAATTTATTTAATTAATATAAAAATAGCCATTTTGGCCACTGAGTCGGATTTCGATGAAACCAGTTTCATCGGATCCGTAACGATGAATTATTGTAGGTTTCAAGTTTCATAGCGATCGGACTTGTTGTTTGATCGTATGGACTCGAAACGCCTTGAAATTAACGAAATTGAAATCAATTGAAATCAATTTGAAAAATATTGATTTGAGCTTCATACGATGGAATTTGGACTTGAAATTATTCCATCGCGTTTAAAATATTTAAAAACATCTATTTTGATATATGGGTTGACCCAATTTCATTCCGGAGTCGAAACGGGCGTTTTGGGCCACTTTGGCGTTAGCGCGTAAATCTATCTTATCCAGCCATTCAAATGTCAACCCTGGCTATATATATCCTGCTATAAACCCTAGCAGCCTCTGTTCCTCATTTGTATACATTTTATTCACCTCCTCACTTCAATGGTAGAAAAACCCCAATTCCAATTGCAATCCCAAATCAAATCCAAAGCTGAAAATTCAAACTCCTCAAAAAAAATTGAAACAAATATATATCGAAGCTCTCGAAGAGCGTAACTCAGATCTGCAACTCGTTTTTCGATTCGGTGCATTGTTTGTCCATAAATCGAAAAACAATTTACGGTCGTTCATCGCGCGTCGATGAAACTCTATGGATTGACGAATCGTTTCTGGGTTTTGAAGAGAGGGAGAAGGGGAGCGCATCTATATGGTTTGTTCGTCGTTATGATGGTCGGATTGCTCGCAAAAATTCATCAGGGTTTAATCTATAGCGGCGGCTAGGCAAAAATTTGGGTGCGTCGATCATCATGGAGGCTCGCGTGCATCCGGCGTCTTCGACGGTGGCGGTCACGCGCGACAGGTAGGTGGTTAGCAATGGCGATCAGGTGGACGGCGATGATGTTTTGGTTGCATGGGTGTTTCAGCTAGGGTTCGTTCCAAGCCTGTTTCGTGCGTGGGTTTCTGATACGCATGCCTGTAGGGTGAGAAGAGGAGCATGACGTGGCACAGTAATAATTTTGTTGTTTTGTTTTTATTTTATTTTATTCTAATTGTAATTTTGAACTCGTTCTAATCTAAATAACTTTTACATACAATATCCGTTTTACGTGCGGTTTCTTTTGTTAGGATCGTATCTGAATTCTGGACATTTTGACGCTGTTTAGACGGATTTGGAGACTGTTGAAATTTTGTGTTTAAATTGGATTTAAATTCAATTTAAATTCAAAAGGTGAGTGTTTTAACCCACTCACTTCCAAAATTTCTTATGTTTGCTAAATTAAATTTGTTGTGATTGTGCATTTATTTATGACTTTTCGTATATTTTTAATCATCATTTCAGTTATTGCATTTATTTAAATTAAATTGTTATTTAATTTTTTTATTGAATATAAATGCCAGTTAATTTCCTGTTATATATTATCATTTATATATTGATATTGATTGATTGTTTTGGATGATGATTGTGATGAATGTATGATTTTATGATGGATGGATGATGTATTTTATTATTATAAACTGCAAGTTATTATGCATGTTATTGATTCGGGATTGCGGTTTGAAATGATATATAACCGTAATTTTTATTTTAAATTACGGATTGAAATGATGAACATCTGTATCACTTGACCATAGGGTAGAAAATTATATACAGACACCGGGGTCTATATATATATAAATATGTTGGAATGATTCTATGGTTTTAAAAAAAAAATACGTATTATATAAATATTGGTTTTAGATGTTATATAAACGTCAAATTTATTATTGATTTAAGCTATATATAAATATGCTTGAAATATAAAATAAGCCTAATAATAAAGTTTGTTTATTTTTTATAATAGGGTTTAATGAATATTGATTTTTGATATTATACAAATAGTATTAAAATGCTTGAATTTAAGCTATGTATAAGTTTGTTAAATAAAAATTTAGTTTAATAATAGAGTTTGATTTTATTAAAATAAATGTGGGTAAGTATTTAAATTTTATTTTAATATAGAGAGTATAAAGATTTAAATAAATTAAGGTCGGGAGATAAATTGGAGATTTATTTGGAACTGAATTTACTTAAGAATTAAACTCTTAAAGGTTGATGCGAAATTTATTAAATTTAAAATTTTAAAGGGTGTAATTATTATAACTGGATTTTTGGATCTAGGTGAATAAAATGATTATTTCAAGTATAAATGAATTGAAGAAAATATTTAGTATTTGAAATTTGAGTTTTGGTTAAAATAAAAATGGATTTATTATGTAAAATATTTCAAAACTTAATAATAGAAGATTTGATTTTTAAATCTAGATTATCAAATTTAGTTTTGGAATTTTGAAATATTTAAGCCTTGAAATACATCAAAATTGAAATATTTTATCGAAATTGAAATGTTTCTAAGTTATGAATTTCAAAGTATGATGTTTAAAAGTGTATAATTTCGAATGTTAGTTCCAAGGTATATAAATTTGAAAGTGCCATGATTTCTTGAGAAAATATATTTGAAATCAAATCGATATCATATAAATTTGGGTTTTAAAATAGAAATGATATCGTGTTTATATGGTTTCGAAAGGGATATTATATTCTGGTTTTAAAGTATAAATTATTTTGAAATAACCGCGGTGTTATAATAACATTTGGTTGTTGAAGAGACCGGGATCCAAAGTTGTCATACTCTCTGCCAACTCTGAAATTACTTTAACAACTGTGTATGCGGTGGAGATTCCAGAATGAAGTAGGATGGTGGTGGCGTTTCCTTTAAGGTAAATACGTGGACCCAACTCCCGTGAGTTGACATAAGGTGGCTAAAATAGGAGCGATTCTCGGGCCAAGGAGATAACCCCTCTTATCGGACACATCCCTTCGATATTATACTTTGACTTTGGATTTTTTGGTGGCCGCTTTGATTTTTCTTTTGGGGCGTGGCTCGAGTGGGGCGGTAGCTGCGGCTATGCGTTACCACCAGTCCGGATAGCAATTGGTATATTTACCCTGGCATTGCCTAGTTGTGTCGGGTCACCTACCCTAGCGTGCCTTATACGATTTTGTTTTGTACCATACCTATGGAGTGCCCTCTGACGACGCCCAGTACGGGGGAGATTACGGTACTGTATAGACTATGGGAATATAAAAGTGCGTTAAGGGCTATATGGGTAACCCCTTAACGCTATTTTCAGTATATTATACTTTACTTTAGACACTATTATATAGCGTATATTACTACATAGTAGATAGTTTAATGGATCCTTAGGAGATGTGAATCACGAGCATCTCTTAAGTTACTGCACTCACGTTGGAAACTGAATAGGAGATGTCAAATCCCGTAACATCTTTGACGCTGTTACACTCATATTATTTACCGTTGATTTAACTTACATAAGATCTTTTAGTTCTGACTCGAGTGTTTTGTCTTTTCAATTGGCTCAGGTCAGTCCGAGCGTTTCAGGATTGAAGATTTTATTCTGGAGGACGATGACGAAGATTTGTAGTACTATTATCTACTATATTATTCCACTACACAATTTAAATTCCGCTGCATTAATTATTATTCTCTGATATGGGTACTCTGATATGTATTGTAAATTTAATCAAATGTTTTATAAAACAGCTTCATGAACTGTATATTTGACTATTATATTTTATCGTTCCGCTGCAAGATTCTATTTTGTTTTATTTCTTCCTTCCATTTTCTTATTTACCCCATAAGTATCCTCCCTTCTGTATGGTTTGAATTGGCACGTGTGTCGATTTAAAGCGTGCGAAAAAAGGCGGGATGTTACAAATTAGATCATCAATCTCTATTTATAAGATTTGCTATTGAGAACCTTTTGCACCAAGAAGAAAGAGAATAGCTTCCAGAAGATCCATATGAGCTACCATTGCTTGTAAATAAACAAACCCCTAGCAAATTTGAAGTCAACAATCCAAAGTTAGGAGCTAACTCCGATGATCGGATTCTAGGATCCTCCACTCAACGCGAAGTTGTCACTAGTGATGAATTGAATAAAATGGTTAAAGAAATTAATCAGAAAATGGAAAATAGCCAAAAGGACTCTCATGGAAAAACTGAATGACCTATTGACCTTGCAGTCTCATGCTGCTCCAAGAACCATGATAGAGCCCGCGGCTGCCGTGGAACAACAAAAATCTTTTGTTTCTGGCCTAAACAGGAGAAGCGGGAAGCACCTGCATAAAGGAGTGATAGGTGGAACTATGGAAATCAATATGGAAGGAAACACAAGCACTCCGCCAACTACGAGGCAACCGGCTACGAACTTAAATCTAGGTGCAAAAACCCCACATAAGGATATAGTCATAGACCTCTCTGACTCAAAAGATTGTGAGTGACTGACGAGTGCAATTTCGAAGGAAATACCAATGCATTCAGTAAGGCCAGGGAAGTCCAAACTGCCCCCAATAGACCAACTGCAAGCCAATGGAACCCTGAGGAAGTGGCTCTCCCAAAGATAGGAGAACCTAGGCTTCAGCCCACTCACCAAGATCGTTTGTAAAGCCAAACACCCGGTTTAATTACTTACAGCCGATGTCCCGATTACCGGACATTAGGGGCATATATTGTGGGGATAACCAAGCGACTAATGGATGAAAGTAAGGATAAAAAGGATGATGAATGGGGATCTGCTCCAAATCGGACTCCTTTCGCTAATGAGATTTTAAATGAGTGATCCCTCGAAAAGTTCACTATGCCAACTATGACTTCTTATGACGGAGCGAGAGACTCGCGACCCCACTTATATAAGTATAGTTGGTACATGGACGGAGCGAGTGCTTGGGATGCCGTTCGATGTAGATGTTTCCCAATTTTTTCTAGAGGGAATTGCTTCCATGTGGTTCACCAGGCTTTGCCAAAATCCATCTCCATCGTCAATAACCAGCAACAAGATTCCTAGATCAATTTAGATTCACACGGTACGACCAAAATATGTGATGTCCCAGTCTGGCCTATTCTAGGGATGGAACGAATCTCTTAAGTCTTTCATGAATCGATTTGATACTGCGGAACTGAAGTAAATAATCCAAACGAGGATATGGATTTCATGGCCTTAGTCTGTGCAATTCACCTCAAAACTGAATTTGGAGAATGGATGTGACTCCCTACCCCGAGACCCACATTAACAAAGAGAATTACTGGTAATTATGTCTAATGTGGAGAATTGGGTTGATTAGGAGCGACCATCTATAATCTTGTCTTAAACATCTACTGAATACGTCGATAAATGCTCCAAGTTTTTTTCTATCCCTCATGGATCGGCATATCCAATACATACTTAATATAAAACTATAGGTGGTTAATGGGTCTATAAGAAAAAAATACAATAACAGAATGTATATCACATCACATAATAGTAATCATCATATATATAAGTATATATACACTGATACGTCCCAGTACAATACAAAACGATATACAAAAGTGGTTCAGAGACCAAACTATATACATCGAATCAAAATACACATCAGAGTCAAGCGAAAAGAAATAAAAACTACAAAAAAAATGCTAGGATGATATCCAAGTAGATGCAACAAAGCTAAGTCGTGAAACTGATAGCTAACCTGAAACAACTCGGTCTGACCCGAGTATAAAATACACGGGTCGGTCTAGCTAAAATAATCAGTTAATAAGGATAGACGATAATATGAAGCATAAGATACAATGTGATAATTCTTCTCAAATGAGAAGAGGCAAGAAAGAACACATACTCATGAAACTCGATAAGAGTTTATAATCCTCGTATCAAAATCACCATAAAACAACATACATATACAAGCCTTTCTCTAACTCAAGTCTATAAGTAAATTCATCATCTCAAAATTGGTGAAATCGAAATCAGAAACTCATAAAAAGTCCCCGGATTGGCCAAATCCCATTTGCATGCCGAAGCGATGCTGCACGTGCCATTTTCAAACGGCCGAAGCCTTTGACAAGGTCGCTAACACCTCCCAAAGCAACTCATCCTCATGACATGGTCGTTGACACCTCTCCAAGCCGTTTTGTCAACCCTAACAAGGTCGCTTACACCTCTTAAAGCAGTTCGTCCTCATGACTAGGTCGCTAACACCTCTCAAAGCAGTTATGTTAGGCAAACATCGTGAATGTGTCACAACTCACGGATAGAAACCCGAAAGCGTTAACGTGTATCTCATACCATACGTTTTCACAGAGCGGTTTACTAGCTGCTAGTTGATGCCACAAAAGGAATGTCATAAAACTTAGAATATCATATCTTGCCTTGTCTCATTGCAAGTGATAAAGATACACCATACTCATTTCGTCTCATCGACAAGTATTAAATGACATCGTAACTTGTCTCATCTCATCGACAAGTGAAAACATTGTGTTGGTTCCTCTAAACCATAAATCACAAAGTAGAAATCTCAAACCATAAAACTTGCCAAGTATTGGCCTTCCCTGATAATTCCTAAAGATAGGAATTATAATCTTAAAATCCCGCCATAAATTGGCTAAATAACTCAGAAATCAATAACCCAGATACGATCGTACAAGTCCGAAATTAATCGAAATAGTAAACGCACATGTCCTATACCATGTGTTTTACTAAACCGTTTAATTCTCTTTCTCATACATTCAAATAGTTAAAAAATGTGTGTTTTATATTAAAAATAGTTTACTAGAGAAAACAAGCTTTTAAAACTTTTTTCCGAAAAGATTAATAAATCCAATATTTGAAATTCCTTTATTATAGAAAATAAATCGATTTTATATTAGAAACATAATTTTAAAATACTATATAATAATAATTTGAAGTATCCATTTATTAAAAAAATCACTTCAAAATGATTTAGTGAAAACTGTGCTCGAAAACAATAAAAAACAAGAAAAATAACTCAAAACCGATAACTTGAATTCAATACGAATTCAATTCAAATTTAATCAAAAATCAATTCAAATTCTATTTAAATTTGAATTTAAAATTCTACAAATATAGCTATCCTATTGATACGCACCATAACTCTCAAAACTTCTTAAAAACAACTTCAAAATCGAATAAGAACTAGAGCAAAAATAAGCTAATACAATTCTCAAGTCAATGATTGTTTTGCCGTTTTGCTTTCGGGACGAAAATAAACAAACGCGGTTTTGACCAAGCTAACATCAAAATTTTAGAAAATTCAGAACACGAAACTTTTATCACAAAGTCTACGCTTTTCGAAACATATAAAATTATTGAATTTGGATAAGAAACGTGAAAGATATGACCAATATAATTCTTAGATTTTAAATTCACCGTCGCAGTCATTTATTCTCAGGGCAGCAGCAAATAAATAAGATTTTTACTATCTTAACCTCAAAATTTTGCAAAACACATAATAAGAAAGGTTTAGAAAATAGTCTAGTCTTTCTAGAACATCAAAAATTATCTATATCCGACTAGAAACGAGAAAGATACGCCTAATTTAATAACTGTATTTTGTTTAGATAGTGTAATTATCAAAGTGAAAGAGCTGAGAGTTTATGATAGAATTTCAGTCTACCTATGCTCAAAATTTGCAAATATGTTCAACATGAAAGTTATCACATATAAAGTAGGATTTCCAAAGCATTAAAAATTATTGAATTTTGATAAAAAAACGTAAAAGATATGGCTAAATCAATTTCAGATTCAAACTTAGGAAATTTAGTTAAAGACAGAATCGTACTCTTATTTTCAATTCCATTTCAGGTCAATAAAACTGTGAAATCTTGCAAAGTAACCAAAATAGAAAATGTTTCTTATCAAATCTAGTTTCTCATGAAAAGAACTGACCTCAAACGGATAAGAAGCGTGAAAGTTATTGTTGTTTTACTTTAGCGCATTCCTATTATAATTCAGCAATCATCCAAAGTAAGCATTAGGTATAGTTGCAGTAAACGATTTCTTCCTCGCATTTGCAATTTTAGTCAAGCTTTAGCTAAAAATGTGAGTTATTAAACTCAATTTAACTAGAGAAGATAAGATCTGGATTTATGTTAAAGAAAGCAAGCTTTGAACATGAAAGGGCTTCAAAAACTTATAGAACTCAATAACCAGATGTGCAAACAAGAGGTTCACTGTAATCAGATAAGCACTTCTCAGAGATTTAGATTTGATGAAATAATTATAGTTTGGAGTTGGTTACCTATTGTAATACTCTTTAATTAGATAAAAGAAACAACTTTTGATTTGAATAAATGGAGATTTAAGGCACTAGATTGGAAGAGGGATAAGTTTCTTTCTCTTTGCTCTTTTCTGTTTGTTTGAAGAAGAAGAAGAATAGTTTTTGTATGTATAGAAAAAGAGATAATATTTCTCACTTCAGATTGCAAATAAATAGGCTTTGGATCCAACAGGAGAAAGGGTTAATTAGCTTATGATAATAAATTAACACTAAACAATTATATACACTATGTTATAATAAAACAATGCATTTTCTTTCAAGTTTTCATCCAAATAAAATTTGTAGATTTACATACAAGTGAAATTATTTTGCGCTATATGAAAAGATTAATTTTTATTTTTAAAACATCATTATGTTAAAATCATTTATTTCAAAACAATACACAATTTACTTAAATAAATGAATAAAACTCTATTTCTAACTTTTAAAATTCCACAAAAATACTTTTCTCACTTAGAAAAATAATATTTTAAACCGTTTTAAACTCAAATTTTTGATTAAACTTGCTTTTAAACCAATTTTCATCTTTTTTAAATAAACAACCTTTAAAAATCTCGTACTTCCTTTTAAAAATTATTAAAAGAAGTAATTGGAATAGTTAATACAATTATTGCATTTTCATCAAATAAAGTCATTTTCCACTCATTATTCTCACAAATAAACATGACAAAATTTTCTAAAACTTTATTTCCACATTTTATTTTCAAAATTCATTATTTATTTAAAATAAACAATTTAGATCTCCAATTTATTTTAATTCACAATATTAAATTATAACTTCTGTTATAATTTAATATTTATAGGTAATCACCAAAACTACGGTTGTTATAGACCCCCCTTAGTAAAATTGCATCCTCGCAATTTCTAGAGAAGTGTTTGTATTCACTCGTTTTTTCCATCAATCGAAGGAAGAATAGACTAGCTCGAGTCTAAAAGAAATTTTTACACTCTCAAAATAAGACTACGGTAAACCAAGATAAGACTCACCCGATTAACTCTTTGGTTTCCAAAGTGCAAACATCGGGACTAGCAAACCATTGAATTTTTCAAGCAACATACAAGATTTCGAAGGCGTCTCACCTTTGAATGAGAACACAACAAGATGCTACACCAGGATCAATCAAATGAGATTGATTTCTTATAAGCTTCTCGAGTAGAGTCGTGATTTAGCACAACTTCAACCCGAACTCTAATCTACAAGATGATTATCGATATGTTCTTTCCGTATAACACTATGTAAGGAACCAAACTGATGCTAGATAGAGACAATAAAGGCAAGATAGTTCAACCAAACGGCGGTTTCTTCAAGGGCCACCAGACTCAAACGACCACATAAATGCACGTCATTAGAAAATAACACGAGAGTAAGATAAACACAAGGAGCAGATTTTTAAACTCTCTCTTATTAATCAAATATTCTTAAAGTTTTCCAACCCATTATCTTCAAGATATAAAATTCTCAATTTTCAATACTTGAAAATTTTCAAAACTTCTTACTTAGATGTTAAATTTAAATTCATTACTCTTCATTAGAGTAAATAAAGTTTAAGTTGTTTATTCTCTAATTCTTCCATAGGTATACTCTAGTTTGCAACATATTATTTTTCAATTTTTCCTCAAATTTTCTAACTGTTAGAAATTTCCGAAAAAATCAACGAAATCCTTTGTACGGTGGGTCATATACAATATTACAAAAATGATTTATATAATATACATCAACCATTTGGTCAAAAACACAATATATATCATCATTTAACACTTTAAAATTAATCCGAAAACATACCTTCCTTTTTAGCATTTTTTTAGCGAGTTTGCACAAACTTATGTATATTCTTTTTGCTAAAAATATAGTCCAACTATCCTCTTTTCACTTGCGCTTAACTAGAATAGATAATATTAGTTCATGTCCATAAATAAGAAGTGCTACACTTAACTATTAAGAGGAAATAGATCAATTTCATTTCAGACCTGTTGTAAAGAAGGTCTGTTTTGACCCAGCAAACAACAAAATCTAAAACCTTTATAAAATAAAAGTTGTTCTACTCGGTTTATTCTTTTCAGCGATATAAAGATCATCAAAATCAGATTTAGGGTTTGAAAGTTATGTTAATTTTACTTTCAGTTTAATCTTAGAGAATTTTGTAATAGGCCAGAACTGCCTATCCACATTCAAACTCATTTAGACTCGGTAAAAAGAAAAAACCTTAAAAGTGTTAAGAAGAAACTTTATAGCTTACTGAAATCTCTTTCATTTGCAAAAAGATTGAGCTCATTTAGGGACATAAATCTCAAGTTACTGCTGTTTTAGTACAACGCTTTTCTAATGAAATTTCAACTTTTAAAATCAATTTGAAATTTGAAATTCTCCCAAACCATTTTAATTTCAAACTATATTTTCAAACAAGTTTTTTTTCTTTCTAAATCATCTATTAAATAACCTTCTTTTTCCCTAGAAAGCTAAGACATACAAAATCATGATCAACTTATGTAATCATCATAAAACATTTCATTAAGTGGAAATATTTTCATCACTTTCCAAAATCTACTTTAAAACAATTAACTTGAAAACTCATTTTGGAAGAGATAACTAATCTCTTTCATTATCAAGAGATGATTATTGATTATCCACAAAAATAAAATTTTGGGATATATATAAATTTTAAAATTATTCTCACAATTTAAAATGATTATACTACATGAATTGTCCATTTATCAAAACAATCCAAATTTACATTTCCACTAGTCACAAGAATTAAATTTACAGCTAATTATCAACATAAAACTAATTAGAGTTGATAATTAAATCAAACTTGTTTTCAAAAGAATTTTGTAATTTCAAACCCACAAGTTTTAATACCATTTAAGTTTAAAACAAAAACTGGCTCACAAATTTATACTAAATGTTCTAAACTAACATTTCTTTAATTTCTCTTAAGATAGACATTATATCTATCCTCTATTATTACTCAATATAAATAAGTGTCAAAACAAATTTTATAGTCATCATTAATATCTTGTACTAAAATTTCAATTAATATTTTAATTTTTCAAACCAAAGCATTCTTTTACTTTAAATACATCATTTTATTAATCAAAGCATCAAATGATATTTTATTCTAACTAAGACATCCTCTTAGTTAGAATTATTCACTTTACTTACCAAAATTACCATACTCAATTTCTTAAATTTGAAATAATATAATGGTATTGTCTTGCCATTGATTTATAGTGAATGACCCAATCGATTGGCTGTAGAGTTGATCAAATGATCAAAACTACCTCGCCACTCCTCCAACGCTCACTATGGTTCAATGGTTTCATTAAAAATTTAAAATAAAATTAATACTCCGCCATATTAATTATTTTCAAACTTTACTTATTAAAGCTCAATTTACCGTGTCTGACTATCTCATCACAGTGATTAGGAAATCTCTACCGATAACTTTGGCCAGACGCATCGACCAGAATTTTTAAAGTACTAGATGGACAACCCAACGCAAAAACTCATTTTTTTTAAGAAATACCTCATGTATAATACTTAAAATATTCTTGGTTGTTCTCAAAACAAAAATCCAATTTCTCTCAAAAAGTTATCTTTAATTTGAAAGATTGAAAATTCAATTATAACTTATTCTTAAAATCAATGACACAAGAAGAACACATCGGGATATTCCCAGAATACTCGATTCACAAGACTAATGGAATGGACTGGAGTGTTCATCATTCTGAATGGTATAACGAACTATTCACAAGAACCCCACGAGTGTGGAGTGTGGCAAGAGACTATCCTCCGCAACTTGTAGCTCATGAAATCGGTGTAAGGTCAAGCTGAAATATGACCCTAGCACCACCTAATAGGTTAACAAGTAATTAATGATATAAGGGTAAAATATCTTCTCGAATAAGGTGAAGCAACAATTAGAGACATCATTATTTCGATTGAAGTAACATTACAAAACATATCAACAAATGATTCTCCTAAGAGGGTATCTTAAAAGGGTTAAGAATGGAAATATCAAATAAATTCAACGAATCGTCTCATTTCTCTAGTGGACATCCTCGTGGGAGGATGACCGAAACAATTCTAGATTGTCCGATGGAGTAACAAACTCGAACGGACTCATAGAAATCAACAAAGTCATAATGACCAGAATTTGAGATATATCATCAATATCTCGAAACTCAAGAGTGAATAGAGAGACTTTGAAATCATAATTGACATACCGAAGAACAAGAAACATCAAATCAATAGAATTAGGATATCCAAATATAAGACCCTTCAAACTACAGAACGTAGCATGATAAAATGCAAGCCACTCCCTCTTAAATTACCGCAAACTCAAGATAGAAATATAGCGTGCTAATTCACACGAAAAGATAAACTACAAGGAAAAATATCAAAATCCTCAAACATCATACGAAATATTATGGATCCCCTCAATAGGATTCGCAATCCTCAAAGAAATCACAAGATAAGAACATCAAAGATTATCAACAAACTCCTTCGATACGGATGGGTATCAAGCACCTGTATTGGAGAGGACTCGAATAAAACAAATCACGATTAGGATTACTCTTAAGAAAATATGTCATCAATTCTATTTTGGAATACTATGGAACAAAATATTCCTAGACATATCCCAAACTTCAATCTCAAGGACACGGTAAGATAAAGGACACGATGATTAAGGGATTTGTAACATTTGTACTATACTTGGATATATCATAATACATGTTTCTGTTCTGTGTTTATCCTATTTTGTTCTGAACCTAGCTCTGATATCAAGCTGTGATGCCCCACCCCGAGACCCACATTAACAAAGAGAATTACTGGGTAATTCTGTCTAATACGGAGAATAAAACTAATTAGGAGCGATCATCTATAATCTTGTCTTAAACATCTATTGAATGCGTCGATAAATGCTTTAAGTTTTTTTCTATTTCTCATGGATCGAAGTATCCAATAAATGCTTAATTCAAAATTATAGGTGATTAATGGGTCTATTAGAACTAAATACAATAATAGAATGCATATCACATCACATAACAGTAATCATCATATATATAAGTACATATACATGATACATCCCAATACAATGCAAAATGATATACAAAGGTGGTTCAGAGACCACACTATATACATTGAATAAAAATACACATCAGAGTCAAGTGGAAAGAAATATAAACTACACAAAAATGCAAGGCTGATATCCAAGCAGATGCATCAAAGCTATGTCATGAAACTGACAGCTAGCCTGGAACAACTCGGTCTGATCCGATTATAAAATACACGGGTCAGTCTAGCTAAAACAATCAGCCAAGAAGGATAGACAATAATATGAAGTATAAGATATAAGGTGATAATTCTTCTCAAATGAGAAGATGCAATAGAAAGAACACATACTCATGAAACTCGTTAAGAGTTTATAATCCTCATATTGAAATCACCATAAAACACCATATATATATATAAGCATTTCTCTAACTCAAGGCTATAAGTAAATTCACCATCTCAAAATTAGCGAAACAGAAATAAAAAACTCATAAAAATTCTCCGGATTGGCCAAATCCAATTTGCATGCCGAAGCGTTGCTGCACGTGCCATTCTCAAATGGCCGAAGCCACTGACAAGGTCGCTAACACCTCCCAAAGCAATTCGTCCTCATGACAAGGTCGCTGACACCTCTCTAAGCCGTTTTGTCAACCCTAACAAGGTCGCTAACACCTCCCGAAGCAGTTTGTCCTCATGACTAGATCGCTAACACCTCTCAAAGCAGTTCTGTTAGGTAAACAATGTGAATATGTCACCAACTCACGGATAGGAACTCGAAAAGTGTTAACGTATGTCTTATACCACACGTTAGCACTTGGCGGTTTACTAGCTGCTAGTCGATGCCATACAAGGAATATCATAAAACTTAGAAAATCATATCTCACCTTGTCTCATTGGCGAGTGATAAAGATACACCATACTCATCTCGTCACATCGACAAGTATTAAATGATGTCGTAACTTGTCTCATCTCATCGATAAGTGAAAACATCGTGATGGTTCCTCATAAACCATAAATCTCAAAGTAGAAATCTCAAACCATAAAACTCGCAAAATATTAGCTATCTTGGATAATTCCTAAAGATAGGAATTATAATCTTAAAAATTCGCCATAAATTGGCTAAACAACTCAGAAACCAATAACCCAGATATTTTCGATCATACAAGTCTGGAATTAATCGAAATAGTAAACACACATGTCCTTACCACATGTTTTACTAAATCGTTTAATTTGCTTTCTCATACGTTCGAATAGTGCAAAAATGTATGTTTTATATTAAAAATAGTTTCTAGAGAAAACAAGCTTTTAAAACTTTTTCTTGAAAAGATTAATAAAATCAATATTTAAAATTCCTTTATTATAGGAAATAAATAGATTTTATATTATAAAAAAATTTAAAATACTATATAATAATATGAGATGTCCATTTATTTCAAAAAACACTTCAAAATGGTTAATGAAAACTGTGCTCGAAAATAATGAAAAACAAGAAAGATAACTCAAAACCGATAATTTGAATTCAATACGAATTTAATTCAAATTTAAAAAATCAATTCAAATTCTGTTCAAATTTGAATAGCAAATTCTCCAAATATAATAAGCTTATTAATAGGCATCATAATTCTCAAAACATATCAAAAACAACATCAAAATCGAACAAGAATGAGAGCAAAAATAAGCTAATACAATTCTCAGGTCAATGATTGTTATTGCTGTCGTTTTGTTGTCGGGACAACAATAAACAAACACTGTTTGACTTAGCTAACATCAAAATTTCATAAAATTCAAAACATGAAACTTTTAGCACAAAGTCTATGCTTCTGGGAACATCTAAAATTATTGAATTTGGATAAGAAACGTAAAAGATACGGTCAATATAGTTCTTAGATTTTAAATTCACCGTCGCAGTCGTTTATTCTCAGGGCAGCAACAAAAAAAATATTTCGACTATCTTAAAATTTTGCAAAACATAAAACAAGAAATGTTTAGAAAATATTCTAAGTTTTTCAAAACATTGAGAATTATCTGAATCCGACTAGAAATGAGAAAGATACGCCTAATTTAATAACTGTATTTAGTTTAGACAGTTTAATTATCAAAGTGACAGAGCTGAGAGTTTGTGATAGAATTTCAGTCAACCGATGCTCTAAATTTGCAAATATATTCAACATGAAAGTTATCACATATAAAGTAGGATTTTCAAAACATTAAAAATTATCAAATTCTGATCAAAATCGTAAAAGATATGGCTAAATCAATTTCATATTCAAACTTATGAAATTTAGTTAAAGATAGAATTGTCTCTTATTTTCAATTCTATTTCAGGTCAATAAAATTGTGAAATCTTTCAAAGTAACCAAAATAGAAAATGTTCCTTATCAAATCTAGTTTATAACAAAAAAAGATTGACCTCAAACGGATAAGAAACGTGAAAGTTATTATTGTTTTACTCCAGCGCATTCCTATTATATTTCAGCAATCATCCAAAGTAAGCATTAGGTATAGTTACTGTAAAAGATTTCTTCCTCATCTTTGCATTTTCGGTCAAGATTTAGCTAAAAATATGAGTTATTAAAATCACCTTTGATTGGAGAAGATAAAATCCGGACTTATGCTGAAAGAAGCAAGCTTTGAACATGAAAGAGTTTCAAAAACTTGTAGAACTCAATAACCAGACATGCAAACAAAAGATTCACTGTAATTATATAATCACTTCTCAAAGATTTAGATTTGATGAAATATTTATAGTTTGGAGTTGATTACCTATTGTAATACTCTTTAATTAGATAAAAGAAACAATTTTTGATTTGAAGAAATGAAGATTTAAGGCACTAGATTGAAAGAGGGGTAAGTTTTTTTCTTTATTACTCTTTTCTGATTGTTTACAGAAGAAGAAGAATAGTTTTTGTACGTATAGAAAAAAGGGTAAAATTTCTCACTTCAGGTTGCAGATAAGTTGGCTTTGGACCCAACAAGAGAAAGGGTTAATTAGCTTATGATAATAAATTAACACTAAACAATTATATACACTATGTTATAATAAACAGTGCATTTTCTTTCAAGTTTTCAACCAAATAAAATTTGTAAATTTACATACACATGAAATAAATTATTTTGCGCTATATGAAAAGATTAATTTTTATTTTTAAAACATTATTATTGTTAAATCATTTATTTCACAATAATACACAATTTACTCAAATAAATGAATAAAACTCTAATTTTAACTTCTGAAATTCCACAAAAAAAATTTCCCACTTAGAAACATAATATTTTAAACCATTTTAAACTCTAATTAAACTCATTTTTAAACCAATTTCCATCTTTTTATTTAAATAAAAAACCTTTAAAAATCTCATACTTCCTTTTAAAAATTATTAAAAGAAGTAACTGGAATAGTTAATACAATTATTGTATTTTCATCAAGTAAAGTCATTTTCCACTCATTATTCTCACAAATAAACATGATAAAGTTTTCTAAAACTTTATTTCCACATTTCATTTTCAAAATTCATTATTTATTTAAAATAAACAATTTAAATCTCCTATTTATTTTAATTCACAATATTGAATTATAACTTCCTTATAATTTAATATTTATAGGTAATCACCAAAACCACGGTTCTGACAATGGATCAAAATCAAACAACCCACCATTACAAAGGACTTCAACAGAAAGGCGAACCAGTCTTTATGAATGGAAGAGGTATATGAATTGGAAAGGAAATATGATAACCTTCAACCGACTAATGTTGGGCAGAATGGTATGGTGATGAACCAAGATATAAACACCTCCAGGACTGCTGAAGGGAACACAGGAAAAAATGAGAATCATAAAAGAAAGAACCAGAGTACTAACAAGCGAAATGGAAGTAGCAAGTGGCTCAAAGGTTTATGGCCCGAAGAATACAACCTAGTCAACGATACTCCAGAAAGCATCTATCACACGACAAAGGGGATGGAAGAATACAAGAAGCCGCCTAAAAAGGAAGAAACTAAACAACAGAAGCATTCTAGAAAGTATTGCCACTTCCACGAGACACATGGCCGCAACATGAATAAGTGAGTTGGTTTGGGAAAACAAGCTCTAATAGTATGTGAAGAAACAACTAAATCCCGATCAACCTGTAGTGCTCCAAGCTCCTAGAGACCAAGGGGGCCAAGTTGGAACTATCAAACAGGGATCTAGGAGGAGTGACCAGAGACTCGTTATTGGAACGATATATGGAGGGCCCCATCCTACGTAGAAGAGTTGGAAAGAAATGGAGTGTTATGTGAGCTTATTAAACCACACTCCGAAAGATGCACGCTTTGTGATTGAAGATGGAACCCCTGCTAAGCAATAGAGAGCCCTAAACGATGACATAGTATTCCAGAATCGAGACATTGAAGGAATAGAAGCTCCAACTCTCGATCCTATGGTTGTGATAGTAGGAATCAGACCCACCATGGTCCGGTGAGTACTGATAGACAGCGGCAATTCTGTGAATATCCTTTTCAAATGCTCCTTTGATCAGATGAAGATCAGTATGAAAGATGTATCTACCTACTAAACAAAGATTTAGAGATTTATTGGTGAATCCAACCAACTCATTGTAATAATTGATTTACCAGTAAAACTCAGAGAAGGCGACTGAAGGGTCACCCTCATCCAATACTTTGTGATCGCAGATGAGATGTCCCCCTACAATGCTTTCTTGAGGTGGCCTGCCTTGGTAGACTTTAGAATTGCTTTAGCTCAGTGGTATCTAACTATGAAATTTGTAACGTCTTCGAGATTTTCGACTTTCCAAAATCGACATTAATACGTCCACTGTATCAACTACCGAGCAATCGAAGGCCGGAAAACCGAATTGTTAGGGTTAAAGAAGAAGAGGTCGAAGAAGAAAGAAAGAAGAAGCAACAGAAACAATATCTGAATCTCACAATCGCAGCGGAACAACATATAATAGATAAATGAAAATTCTTTGAATCAAAAGAACTGTACATTTTATACATTACATCATTAGAGTTTACAACAACAAACAGCGGGAAAGAAATACTATATACTAGTTGATACGCCACCCATCCAGCTTGCCTCCAGACCTCTACAGCAACTCCTGAATTCCAGAAGAACCTGATAGCCTGACTCTAGGCTTCCCGTGTGGAAAATGATGGGCACCCAGAGTTTAGAAAGGAAACAATAAACTCCAGGTCAGTCATGAGACTGGTGTGAGAACTTAAAACGGTTTATCATTTAAAAATAAACAAAGAAATATTTTAAAATAGATCCGCAATGCTTTTAGAAAATGAAATTATCATAAGGCCTTCCGCCACACACACAATGCAAACGTAGAATCGGAGGAGATTTCTCCTTATGATAGTCAAACATGCTTGATACGAGAAATTTTCTTTGATATTATTATTATAAGTGCACAGTGGAAAAACTTTCGAAAGTATAATATAAATCTTAGCCAGCATACGTACCATTATAGTATGCCTACTATAGCTACCATATTAAATGGTAGGTTCTACAACTAAAACCGTACATGGCTCGTATTGTTTCTTTGGATTTTCCAACAAATGGTCAGGCCAAGGAACTTCCTATTGCCACATGGGAACGCCTCTGGCGGGACTCCTCGAGAACCTAACCGGATCTCTGCCAACACAAGGCCGGGTTACCTCTACAAAAATAGGTAACTACTGACACGAGTATGTCATCCCTCGGTTGTAAACAACCTTTATCCGAGGATTCTCAATACCAACAACCACAAAGTAATAAATTTGCAGCAACAACATTGGTTAAGTATCTGGGCCCCATACCATGATACCACCTCTATCCATAAGGAAATGAACATACCCTAAGGGGCGCTACCCTCATACAACCTTGATGCATTCTTCCTGTTTTGACCATTCTGGGGTGTGAGGTCCGACGAAGTTTCGTCCACAAAGCTATGCTTTTCAAAAAAGCCATGCTTCGATCAACAAATGATCAGCAACACTTCGTATGTCACATTACCAAATTGGGAATGTATCACTAGTAACCATCAACTACATAACCTCTGAGCTCGTACGTCTCAGAGAAGGGTGTTAAGCTTAGAGAATAAATTCTCCGCCACCAACAGAAATTTATTTGATAGAAACCAGCTTTACATCTCAAATTGTAACGTCAGACACACATCCATACAAGTCCGTTCTAGGATCGAACGGAACGGAAGGCACTTCCAAAGAAGCCCTTGCAATCCGGATATTCACTAATCACGTCCGGACTTCCCATCACAAAGGGTGATAAATTCTCTATATCGGGGATCAGCCGATGCAGAGACATTCGACGTTAATCCTTCCATTTTCGAAAATATCCGGTCTTCAAGACCGGTCTTCAAATGCTATCCATTACGTAGTATCACTATTCGGAATTGAATTTATGACCCAAAGGTCATCTCCCGGCTAAAACGAATAATGAGCGCTTATTTTTAAAATAAGCGTAGCATTCAAATTCAAGAAAATCAAAACAAATACCCATTTAAAGGTAAATATTGATAGTCGGTTATTTAAATATCAATAGATATGCACAACATCACCAGATTCTAAATAATTTCCCAAATTATTTATTTCCCAAAAATATCTTTACAATATATATTTTCCCACACTTCAACAATTTGAAAACAAATTTCAAATCACTTTTCACCTCTACAACTTTTGAAAACAAATTTCAAATCGTTTTCCTTACGCGGAAACACTTCCAAAGCTATTCAGGAATTTTATTCGGCTTTTCAGGGAGAATACACTTTCATTTCAAAATGGTTCATTTAAACCAATTAAATAAATCCTTACCGATTTACTTTAATTTACGTTCCAAATCCTTAAATTTATTTCCACACATCAAAAATAAATCAATGTTTATTTTTAAACAAATTTCCCTTTCCTTTATAAATTCCATGGTGAATTTAAATTTCCAAATACCCACTGATATACGATTTTCAAATCTATTTCAAATATTCACTTTCAACAACAATTCAATTTTTCAATTGATTTCAAAAACAACCAAATCAAATTCCATATTGATTTTCCAAGAAATTAAACACCAAGTGAATTTCATTCAAATATCAAATTGAAATCAATTTCTACTAAACCACAAATCAATTTTCAAATTGATTCCAAATTCTTTTCAAAACCCCAAATAAATTTCCAAATAGATTTTCAAAAGATTTAAATTCAACCTCCAAAAATCAATTCCCAAATGGATTTCAAATTTTATTTCTTTTTAAAAATAAATTCCTTTTGAAGAAAATAAATTCCTTTTGAAGAAAATAAATTCTTTTATTTTTCAAACTCTTTAAAATCCGTATTTTGAATAAATTCTTCATCCTTTAAATAATATTACCCGAAATCCATTTATTAAAGCTTCTCCCATATTTTGGAATTTTATTCAATAAGATTAAAAATAAAACTTTATAATTTTAGAATTCCTTCTTTTAAATTTATCCAATTCTCAAAAGTATATTTTAATATAAAATTTCAACCTAAATTTTCAAAAATCAAATTTTTATTTATTTTCGGTATCTAACGATATCAAAATTATATTCGGCTAAATTTTAGCCTTCAACGATTTAAGTCACAAAGATAATCACACAGAGATTATAATAATCAACACACAACATTGAAACAAATTCGATTATTTGAGGAATCCAGCTGGATCCCTCCAACCTGTTTTCCTGCATCCACAGATGTTAGCACAATACCGATCCCGTTTCAAGACAGGATATCGCGGTACATGGGTTTATATAAAATGTCATCCTCTATTATGCGACGCAAAGGGTCTCATGCGCTATATAATGTGGGAAATCAACTCCAAGTACATATATAATACGAATTCCACTTCAAGGTGGAATATCACGGTATATGTGTTTAATAAAATAACCTCCGCTTAATATGCGGCGTATAGGGTCTATTTCAATACAACAGATAGCAATTTATCATCCAAGCATACAATCAACACAATCAAGCAATTTTAAATTTAACTATTTAAAATTTAAATCGAAACAAATTCGATTGAATGAGAAGTTCTCACCTTGCTTCCAATAGCGGTTTCATCGTTTTATTCTGAATAAAATTAAACGTGCATTTAATTTTATCCAAAATTCACACTAGCTCCAATCAATCCCAATCCAGCTCCATTGCGTAGTATTCATGAATACGAACGCAACGCAATTCGTTTCATGCGAAACGGATCTTGTATGACAAAGTTATAGCGTTACAAAGTTTATACGAATTTTATATAAATCAATTTACCTATTTATTATTATTATTTTTAAACCTTTTGCAAACCAGCCGTTCATTCAATTTGATAAAATCATGGCCGCACAAAATTGCTTCTTCGTCCTCCAGTTTAATACACACGCACGATGAACCCATATGGCCACCGTTTTAATTTATTTTTCGTGGCCATCTCCTTGATCGAGATGACGATCCAAAGCCATCAATCAAATGCTCGTCTCATGCTCCTCCACTGGCCAGCAACCGGTCCTACTCGGTCATCCCTACGCATGGGAAAACACACATGAACCACAGCCAAACGCGGCCAATTTTAGGCCTCCATGATGCTTTGATCTAGATCTTGACCGTTGATTTTGTGGATCTCCTTGTGCTCGACGTTTTTACAGTTGAAAGTTTTTGAAATTAGTTTGTCGATTAAGAGAAAATCGAGGAAGAAGAAGGGAAGACGTCGGCCATTGAATATATATGTGGCGGCTGAAGCTTGAAACCCTAGGGTTTGAGCAAAACAAAGAAAATGAGGTCCTTATATAGAAAATTGCCAAAACACTATTCATCCGAAAATTTTCCGAACTCCAAACGAAGCGTGCCGCCTGGCATTTATAATGTTTTACCCCTATTCCAAATGCAATGGAATATATATCGGGAGCCAATTTGAAAGTATTTGGAAGGTAGGTTTTCAAATCGACTATTTTAAATTTAAAATTCACTTAAACCGATTTCTACGCGTTTTAGCTTGCCCCGGACAAACCGTAAATCCGATTGACACGAAATTTGAAATCTTACATAATATAACATTATGGATCCGATAAAACTAGTTTCGTCGAAATCCGAGACTGTTTGAAAAATGACTATTTTTACTCGTCAATTAAATATTAAAATATTCAATTTCCACAAATTAACTTTAATTCAATTTTAAAAGTTCTATAACATCATTCTAACTCTAATATGATTTAATACAACTTTACAAATCAAATTTAATCATATTAAACCCAATTTCCAATTGTTTCTATAATTTCAAATATTAAATTATCAATTTAATTATCCAATTAAATCTAAATATTCGAAATATAATTTATTCGACTTACAAATTTTACTTATTAATATTTAAAACCAATTAAATATACGAATTTCAAATGACAGGAATTCTGGGTCGTTTCAAAATTTAGACAGAAAATAGAGTTGGGGTGTGCAAGGGAGACCAAGGTGCCGCTAGGTAATGTTATATCTTGGAACTATGTGAATCTAAATGAAAAGAATAGGGGAAGAATATGGGGTGAACTCTCCACATTCATGAACCTACAGAGTAACAACTACAATAACGCCCCTGGCTTAGGGACCATAGCCGTTTCAATAAGGCTTTGGACCCTAGAAAGAAGAGTTCATGGAAGGAACGAGCAGCTCCGGTAGAATTGCTAGTGTTTGTCTTACTTTATATGGATGACCCAACATAGGTCCTCAAAATTGGATCGCATCTTGAAAATAGGATGCGACTGGAACTCATCAAATTTCTTTGTGCCAATCTAGATATACTCGCATAGACTCATTCCAATATGTGCGGGATGTCGCTAAAGATAGCCTGCCACACACTTAACATTGATCCCAAGTATACGACCATAAAGAAGAAAAGGTGCAGCCTAGGACCTGAGCGGTCCAAAGCACTAAGAGAAGAATTGGACAAACTAATTGTGAATGGCTTTATCCGTGATGCAACTTACTTTGGATGGATATCTAACCCAGTCTTGGTTAAGAAGTCCAATGGGAAGTGGCGAACCTGTATCAACTACTTGAATTTGAACAAAACTTACCCAAAGAATAGCTTTCCTTTGCCCAAAATCGATCAGCTTGTGGATGGGACAACAAGATATGAACGACTATCATTTATGGATGCATACTCGGGGTACGACCAGATCTTGATGCACGAACCAGATTAAGAAAATGCCAACTTCATTATTGAATTGGGACTGTATTGCTACAAAGGAATGCCGTTTGGTTTAAAGAACGCTGGGGCAACATACCAGTGACTGGTAAACGCCATGTTTAAACATAAAATTAGGAAAAATGGAAGTTTATATGGATGATATGTTGGTTAAATCACACAGATGCAAATCACTTGGACAACCTCACTAAAATGCTCGAAATACTCCGCAAATATAGAATGATACTCAATCCACTTAAGTGTCATTTCGGAGTAGCTTCGGGAAACTTTGTAGGATTTATCGTGAGCGCCAGAGGCATCGTGTCACATTCCAAATTTAAGCGTTCGAAAATCGACACCCATACTTCACTTGTACTTGAATGCCGCAGATTCAATCGTTGAAATTTGACTCGTGCCAGAGCTTATAACACATTAAGTATAACAATACAACGGAAGAAAAAGAAATGAATATCATATACAACTCCAATGAATACAATATCTAATGATATACAACAATGATATCAATATGACACAAGAATATCAGAAACAATAAACAACAGCGGAAAACAAATAGCAAAAGAGATGACTCCAATATCAAACTGCAACTCCAATCCAATGCTCCAAAGCCAAAACTCCAAACCACTAGCTCGAACCCCCATCAAGGTTGCACAAAGCTAAGCAAGTGCAGCCCATGCACTCCAAAGACTCCAAAGAATACCAAACCGAAAGTTGAAGGCTATCAAATCGATATCTACTATCTGACTATCTGAAAAACCAAACTCTAGACTGCCCGTGTGGACAATTGTGGGCATCCAGAGTTTAGGAAGGGAACAATAAACTCCGGGTCCGTCATGGAACTGGTACGAGCAAACAAAAACAGTTTTCTTTAAAAACAAACAAAAGATTTTAAAATTTGAAATCCACAATGCTTTTTGAAAAATGAAACTACCATAAGGCCTCCCGGCACACACACCATGCAATCGCACACTTGGGGGAGGTTTCTCCTTATGATAGTCAAACATGTTTACTACGCAAAATCCTTTTTGATATTATTATTAGTGCATAGTGGAAAACGTTTTGAAAGTATAATATTAATCTTAGCCAGCATAGGTACCATTATACTATGCTTATTATAGCTACCACCTGAGGTGCAAGGTAATACAACTGCAATCGTAAAGGCCTCGTATTGGATGATTGGATTTCCAACAAATGGTCAGGCTAAGGAACTTCCCATTGCCACATGGGAACGCCTCTGGAGGGACGCCCTGAGAACCTACCCGGCTCTTTGCCAACACAAGGCCAGTTACCCCCTTCCCGGGGGTAAAACCTAAGATATGCCACCCCGGTCGTTTGTGACCTTTATCCGAGGATCCTCTACACCAACAACATCATACGGTAATAAATATACATTGTCCACATGAGTAAGTATCTAGGATCCATACCATAGTACCACCCTTTCCCAGAAGGAATGGACATACCCTAGGGGCGCTACTCCTAAAATCTTGCCTCGTCTTTCCTGTTTCGACCATTACCGGGTTGTGAGGCTCGATGAGGTATCGTCCACAAAGCTACACTTTTTCACAAAGTCATGCTTTGATAAACAAATGATCAGCAGCACTTCTTATGCCACATTACCAAATTGAGAATGTATCACTGGTAACCATCAACTACATAACCTTTGAGCTCGTACATCTCAGAGAAGGGTATTAAGCTAAGAAAATAAATCTCCGCCAACAAACAGAAATGTATTTGATAGAAACCGGTTTTACATCTCAAAGTGTAATGTCAGACACACATCCATACAAGTCGGTTCCGGGTTCGAAAAGAACTGAAGGCACTTTCGAAGAAGCTCTTGCAAATCCGGGTTGTAACGACCCAGAATTTTTAATTATTAAAATTTGAATATTTAATTTATTTTAAATATTTATAAGTGAATTTATTAGTCAAATAAATTTTTATTTGAATTATTGGATTTAATTGGATAATTAAATCGATAATTTAATATGTTAAATTATGGAAATAATTTAAAATTGAGTTAAATATGATTGTAAATAATTTGGAAAATTTTATTTAATCATACTGGAGTTATAGAAATATTTTAGAACTTTTAAAATCGAATTAAAAGTTAATTTGTGAAAATTGAATATTTTAATATTTAATAATCGACTGTAAAATAGTCAATTTTTGGACAGTCTCAGAATCGAACGAAACCAGTTTCATTGGATCCGTAATAGTTAGTTATTACCGGATTTCAAATTTCGTGTCAATCGGAGTTATCGTTTGATCGTGGCAGCTCGAAACGCATCGATTTATTTTTAATTTAAATTTGGCGAGTCAAAATAGCCATTTTTCAAAAAGTCTCGGAATTCGACGAAACCAGTTTCATCGGATCCGTAATGTGATATTATTGTAAGGTTTCAAATTTCAAGTCAATTGGATTTACCGTTTGTCCGGTACAAATTAAAACGCCTAGAAATCGATTTAAATCGGTTTAATTCAAATTGAACGTTTTCAGCCATAACTCGCACATACTTCCGAATTAGCTTCCGAAACCTGTTCCATTGTGTCCGGAACGCGGGATAAACCCTAGGTACGCTGGTTACGGCGTCTAAATCGGAGTTCGGAATTCCCGGAATGAATAGTGTTTACGCTTGCTCGTTCTTATAAATAGCACCATTCACAAATAAAAATAAAATAAAACCAAAACCCTAATTTACATATGCCTAGCCGCCAGTTACATAATGGATGGCCGAAAATGTCCTAATTTCATCCCTCTAAATCTTCCAATCCACTCAACGATTCAAGAATCTTCCAACTAGAAGATTGAAGAGCTCGATGAGATCTTTAAGATCAACGGTTATGATCGCGAATGGAGTTGTATTTTGGGAGAAAAGGGGGGCCGTTCGTTTCAACTTGCGCACGCCATACGAGGCTGTAGGCATGGCCGAGCTTCATGGGGGTCAGGCCGAACCTAGGGGGGGTTGGGGGCTTCGTAATGTAACTACTTGATCGAGGAATCATCGAGTAAGGATGAAGCAATATTTAACCCTAGGCTTGAAAGATGGGTTCGGCCTCTTCAAATAAAACCTGTAGCTTGCAACGTGATGAGGAAGAGAGGGGGGAACGGTCCAGATGTGTTGGGGTTGTGATGGATGGCCTTGATTAAGTTGAGTTTGATAATAAGAGTTATGTTGTAATTATAGTTATAAAATCGTGTACAAACTTCATAAATTCATAACTTTTTCATACGAGGTCGAAAAAATGCAAACTCAGTTGCGTTGGAATCGTATGGACGAGCACTACGCGATGGAGTTGGTTTGGAGTCGTTTGGAGTTAGTGAGAATTTCGGGTAAAATTAAACGCGCGTTTAATTTTATTCGAAATAAAAGCTAAAACGGAAATTAAAACCAAGGTGAGAATTTCTCACTCAATCGAATAGATTTCGATTTTATTTTAAATAGTTAGATTTAAAATATTTGAATGCATGTTTGAATGATGACTGTAAATTATTGATTGTTAAAATAGACATTATGCGCCGTTAGTAAGCGGATGTTATTTAGTAAAAACATATACCGCGAATATTTCATAAACAGTGAAATTGGTATTATATATAGTATCAATATATATATATTGGCATATGTATATATTGCAGTTGTTGATTTCCCGCATTTTTTTTTTGTTTAGCGGATGAGACCCTATTACGCCGTTATTAAGCGGATAATATTTATTAAGAACATGTACCGCGATAATTTCGTACTGGAGCGAAATTGGTATTGTGCTAATGTTTTTGGATGCAGGAAAACAGGTTGGAGGGATCCAACTGGATTCCTCAACAGTATTTATTTAATTTCAGATATTTTGATATTTGATTGATTATCATATCGATATATGATATCGTTGTTGTCGTGATTGACTATTTGGTGTGTAGCATCATTGGACCCAGATTTTGGGATTTTAAAATGATTTTAAAAGTGATTTTTGAGAATATACTATATTTTTGGAATTGATCCATTATAAATAAATAAACGTTATAATTTTTAAAGTTATAAAAATTATGGTTTTTGTGAAATATAGTTAAAAAGCTGATTTTTAGAAATACGATTAAAAGTCGATTTTTGAGAAATATGAACTAATGATTTTATAAAATAATTTAGATTGGATTTTTGAATATATGATAAAAGTTTAAATATAGGATTTATAAAATTTGATTATTTTATAAATCGAAATGATGAAATTATAAAGGAAATTAAAGATGTTTTAAAGAATAATATTAATTGATTTATATTAAGAGATTTATAAACGGATATTTATAAATCGAAATATTGACATTATAAAACGAGTCTTTATAAGTGTTTGAATGAAGTGAAAATGAAATTCATTAATGAATGAAATTTATAGAATTATATAACGGTGAAGTTATAAATGGAATTTTATAAACAATAGGTTTATAAAATTTGTAAAGTTCAAAGGAACGATTTTTGCAAATAAATAAATTATAAGTGTTTGACTTATAATTTGGACTTTTGGTTTATAATTAAGATTATAAATCGAATAGGTAAATAAAGAAGATTTATAAAGGAAGTTGTTATGAAATAAATGGAAATGGAATTTATAAACGTTGTTTTATAAATTCGCAAACGACTTATTTTGATAAGTTAATTGTTATAACCTATTAATGGAGTTATATTCACGTTGTAAACAGTGAATAATCCTTTAAGTTAAAAAGAATAGAAATAATGGAATTTGTGAACATAGTATATTCACGTTTTTGAATAGTGAATAAGACGTTAAAGAAATGTTTTGAATGTGATATTTTAAATAGAATTAAAACGATCTAACGATGTTTTAAATGTGTTGAGATTCGAAACCATAGATTTCAACATTGATTGTTGAAATAGACGTTTTCGAGAAATAAAAGGAAATAGTGGACTATAACACTGTTGTTATAGTAAATGATTTCCGAAAGGAAATGTTTTGAATAGTATTGGGATTTATATATCTATTTTAATTTCGAATCCCTATACTAGTGATTTTGGGTTGTTGTAACGATGTTTTACGCAACATTCGTTTTGGCCCAAATAAATATGTTAAGTGAATGATTTCCTTAATAGAATGAAATATATACTTAATTCGATTTAAGTATATTGAATATTTTCTAAGTGTTGAAAATGAAAAGATTTGTGAATTACTTATTTTTAATAAGTATGGAAATGTTTTCCAATATAAAGTGAATATATTGAATTTATCTTTTTGAAGATAAATTGAAATGAATGATTGAAATCATATATGCATGGATATTTTGAAATATAAATTCATTATGGAATTTATGAATGAAAAGTGGAATTTGTATGAAAATAAATATTGATTTATTTTTGAAGTGTTGAAACTATATATCTAGTAAAGATATTTTGGAAAATAAATAATTTGGAAAATTATTTGGAATCTGGTGATGTGTGCATATCCAGTGATAGTTCAATAACCGACTATCAATATTTCCCTTTGAATGGGTAATTGATGTGATTTGTTTGAATTTGAATGCACACTTATTTTGAATAAGCGCTCACTATTCGGGTTAACCGGGAAAGGACCATGGGGTCGTATAACCCATTCCGAATATGTGATACGTCGTTGTGAATTGCATTTGAAGATCGGTGTTGAAGACCGGTATTTGCGAGAGCGATAGGATGACCTATCGATTGTCTCTGCACTGGGTCGCACCTGGTATAGAGATTCCTTAAGTGATGGGAAATCCGATCAGGATTGTGAATATCCGGATTACAAGGACTTCTTTGCAAGTGCCTTCGGTTTTGTTCGAGCCCGGAACAAACTTGTATGGATTGTATGCCTGACATTACAATTTGAGATATAAAGCCGATTTCATTCAAATATATTTCTGTTGGTGGCGGAGAATTTATTCTTTGCTTAACACCCTTCTTTGAGACGTACGAGCTCAAAGGTTATATAGTTGAAGTTATCAGCGATATATCCCATTTTGGTAATGTGACATGCTGAGTGATGCTGAAATGATCATTGTGTTGATTATTGTGATAGGATCATTTATTTGATCGTCTATCTTAGTGATCATTGTGTTGATCATTTATTGACCCAAAGCATGGCTTTTGTATAAAGTATGTTTTTGTGGACGTGACTTCGTCGAGCCTCACATCCCGGAAATGGTCAAAACAGGAAAGATGCGGCAAGGTTATTAGGGGTTGCTGTAGCTCCCCTTAGGGTATGTGCATTTCCTTCTGGAAAGGGGTGGTATCATGGTATGGAGCCCAGATACTTACTCATGTTGAAAACACTCTATTTATTATGGTGTGATGTTGGATATCGAGCGCTCGGTTGAAAAGGTCCTAAAGGACCGGGGAATGGCGTGCTCGTGTCAGTAGTTACCCAGTTAAGGGGTAACCCGGCCTTGTGTTGGCAGAGTTCCGGTTTGGTTCTCGGGGATGTCTTTCCAGAGGCATTCTCAGTGGCAATGGGAAGTTCCTTGGCCTGACCATTCGTTGGAAATCCAATTCCCAATACGAAACTTGTACGGTATTAGTTGTAGAACCTGCTATTCACTTATGGTGGTCACCACTGTTTGGATGGTAGCTATAGTAGGCATAGTTCGAAATGTCTATGTTGGCTAAGATTTATATTCTACTTTCGAAATATTTCTCTACACTATGCACTAGTAATAATATCAAATGTTATTTTAAATGCGTATCAAGCATCTTTGACTATCATAAGGAGAAATCTCCTCCGATTCTGCGTTTGCATTGTGTGTGTGTGCGGGAGGCCTTATGGTAGTCTCATTTTTAAAAGCATTGCGAATTGATTTAAAATATTCCTTTATTTTGATTTTAAAGTTAAATAAACTGTTTTGAGTTCTCACACCAGTCACATGACTGACTCGGAGTTTATTGTTTTCCTTCCTAAACTCTGGGTGCCCACCAATTTCCACACGGGCAGTTAAGAGTTAGGTTTATCAGGATATTCTGGATATTCTGGAGTTGCTGGAGGCAAGCTGGATGGCATGGCGTATTACTAGTTTATATAGTATTTCTTTTTCCGCTGCACTGTTTGTTGTATGTTGTTATACACTCTGATGATATGATGTAATGTAATGTATAAAATGTAATAACTGATATAGTTCTTTGTTTAAAGATTATTCATTTATTATTATATGTTGTTCCGCTGCGAATTGTGAGATTCTGTTGTTGTTCTGTTCCTTTCTGTCCCGTTCTATTTTCTTTTCTGTCTTCTATTTTCAAATTCTCTTTTTCTATTTTTAAAATTCTTCTATCTTCTATTTTTCTAATTCTCTGTTTTCTAAAAATCGTCTATCTTCTTTCCTCTCTATTTTCTATCTTTTTCTCTCTTTTTTTCTTTTCTTTTTAAAACCCATAACATTCCGTGTTTTCGGCCTTCGATTTCTCGGCAGTCGATAAAGTGAGTGTCGATGTCGGATTTCCGAAGAACGAAAATCCCCGATTGTTACATTTGGTATCAGAGCTCTGATGGTTAAGCAAGAACCATGGTTCTGTAGGGTATTACTCGTTAGAGATAGAGTCAGCAGTACTCTAGAATGAGTTTGAGTGCAATAATAGATATGAGAGCGTATTTGTTAGTAAATATAAAATTGTTTTATATTGTGATGATTGGTTTATTGAGTGGTATATGAACTTTCGTCAGCGTGGTCCGCAAGACTATGCCGAAGGGGTTTCTAAACACTTGAATAGAACAATTCGACATAATATTGTTTTAAATTGGGTAAATGAAATAATTTTACCTTAAGTATATTTTATATATGAAGGAATAATTTTTCAGAATTATTAAATAGTATATAAGTTGATTGTTAGGTTGTTTGAATAATCTAAATAAAAGAATAATTGTATAAGTAAATGAATTATAAGAATTGAATTATAATTAAAGTGTTTACAATTGTGAAATAAACTTATATATATAAGAAATGAAACTATATGAATATTTAAAGTTAAATGGAATATAACTTAAGTGTTGTTGAATGGAATTGATTTTGGTATCGAAGTAAATAAATCAAGTAGATTAAAAGAAATATGACTTAGGAGTTATATAAATGAAATTCAACTTTAGCAATTGAATTAAATGGATTGAATGTTAAAACAATTGAATGTAATTTAAGTTGATAAGGAATAATTAATGAAAGTGTTAATTCATTAAAATCTAATTTTATTAGAAGTTGAATAAAAAAAAAAAAATTGAATGAAAACCAATTTAATTAATTCAATTGAAAGTGATGGAGTTAAACCAGATTGAATGAATGTAAGAAAAGGAATTTGGTTGAAATTAATATACTTTGGTTGTTATATGATTGTTGATTGATTGCATATAATTCATTAAGTGTTAATGAAATTGAAAGCTATGTAATTGAATTCAAATTAGAAGTAAATAAATTTGAATAGAATTGAAAGTCAATTGGATTTAATTAGTGAATGCAAACTAATTGAATTGAGAATGAATGGTAGTAATAAAATCCAATGTAAATAAATCAAATGTGATTTAAAGTGAAAACCAATTCATTGTATATGAATGAAAATATAAATGAATATATTGGTTATGAATTTGTATGAATGGTAGTTGGTTGATGTTTGCATTTGTTGTTTTGAATACATTGCTTATCTGACATATATAGTTATTATGTTGCTATATGTTGTATATTGATACCATTTACATATGTGCATGTTCTCATGTTGTTTGTTAAGTTTAGTAGGTGCGGATCGCGTTTGCTTCGCATTTGGAGTTCGCTTTAGCGCTATATTAGCCGTATATGCTTGCTAATAAAATATAAGGTACATATCTCGGATTAAATATCGTACTTTTACACTTTTTTCCCTTCGGGATGCCTCATTACTTGATGAGATGTATATTTGTGATATATATACTGTCATTTTTTTTTCGGATCGAGCCGCGCAAAGGAGACTATGGCGAATTTTTCCGGAAATTTAAGGCGTTAGAAAAAATTTGAAAAAAATTGGGAAAATTTTGGAAAACTTTAACTTTGTTTTAGAGTTGAAAGTTAAATGATATAGATTGTTTTTGAAAACATAACTAAGTATGATTTGAAAACTTAGTAAAAGTTATCATAAGAAGTTTAACTATGAATTTTGGAAAGTTAATAGATTCTGTAACCTTTCTTACTTGTAATTTCGGGGACGAAATTCTTTTAAGGGGGAAAGATTGTAACGACCCAGAATTTTTAATTATTAAAATTTGAATATTTAATTTATTTTAAATATTTATAAGTGAATTTATTAGTCAAATAAATTTTTATTTGAATTATTGGATTTAATTGGATAATTAAATCGATAATTTAATATGTTAAATTATGGAAATAATTTAAAATTGAGTTAAATATGATTGTAAATAATTTGGAAAATTTTATTTAATCATACTGGAGTTATAGAAATATTTTAGAACTTTTAAAATCGAATTAAAAGTTAATTTGTGAAAATTGAATATTTTAATATTTAATAATCGACTGTAAAATAGTCAATTTTTGGACAGTCTCAGAATCGAACGAAACCAGTTTCATTGGATCCGTAATAGTTAGTTATTACCGGATTTCAAATTTCGTGTCAATCGGAGTTATCGTTTGATCGTGGCAGCTCGAAACGCATCGATTTATTTTTAATTTAAATTTGGCGAGTCAAAATAGCCATTTTTCAAAAAGTCTCGGAATTCGACGAAACCAGTTTCATCGGATCCGTAATGTGATATTATTGTAAGGTTTCAAATTTCAAGTCAATTGGATTTACCGTTTGTCCGGTACAAATTAAAACGCCTAGAAATCGATTTAAATCGGTTTAATTCAAATTGAACGTTTTCAGCCATAACTCGCACATACTTCCGAATTAGCTTCCGAAACCTGTTCCATTGTGTCCGGAACGCGGGATAAACCCTAGGTACGCTGGTTACGGCGTCTAAATCGGAGTTCGGAATTCCCGGAATGAATAGTGTTTACGCTTGCTCGTTCTTATAAATAGCACCATTCACAAATAAAAATAAAATAAAACCAAAACCCTAATTTACATATGCCTAGCCGCCAGTTACATAATGGATGGCCGAAAATGTCCTAATTTCATCCCTCTAAATCTTCCAATCCACTCAACGATTCAAGAATCTTCCAACTAGAAGATTGAAGAGCTCGATGAGATCTTTAAGATCAACGGTTATGATCGCGAATGGAGTTGTATTTTGGGAGAAAAGGGGGGCCGTTCGTTTCAACTTGCGCACGCCATACGAGGCTGTAGGCATGGCCGAGCTTCATGGGGGTCAGGCCGAACCTAGGGGGGGTTGGGGGCTTCGTAATGTAACTACTTGATCGAGGAATCATCGAGTAAGGATGAAGCAATATTTAACCCTAGGCTTGAAAGATGGGTTCGGCCTCTTCAAATAAAACCTGTAGCTTGCAACGTGATGAGGAAGAGAGGGGGGAACGGTCCAGATGTGTTGGGGTTGTGATGGATGGCCTTGATTAAGTTGAGTTTGATAATAAGAGTTATGTTGTAATTATAGTTATAAAATCGTGTACAAACTTCATAAATTCATAACTTTTTCATACGAGGTCGAAAAAATGCAAACTCAGTTGCGTTGGAATCGTATGGACGAGCACTACGCGATGGAGTTGGTTTGGAGTCGTTTGGAGTTAGTGAGAATTTCGGGTAAAATTAAACGCGCGTTTAATTTTATTCGAAATAAAAGCTAAAACGGAAATTAAAACCAAGGTGAGAATTTCTCACTCAATCGAATAGATTTCGATTTTATTTTAAATAGTTAGATTTAAAATATTTGAATGCATGTTTGAATGATGACTGTAAATTATTGATTGTTAAAATAGACATTATGCGCCGTTAGTAAGCGGATGTTATTTAGTAAAAACATATACCGCGAATATTTCATAAACAGTGAAATTGGTATTATATATAGTATCAATATATATATATTGGCATATGTATATATTGCAGTTGTTGATTTCCCGCATTTTTTTTTTGTTTAGCGGATGAGACCCTATTACGCCGTTATTAAGCGGATAATATTTATTAAGAACATGTACCGCGATAATTTCGTACTGGAGCGAAATTGGTATTGTGCTAATGTTTTTGGATGCAGGAAAACAGGTTGGAGGGATCCAACTGGATTCCTCAACAGTATTTATTTAATTTCAGATATTTTGATATTTGATTGATTATCATATCGATATATGATATCGTTGTTGTCGTGATTGACTATTTGGTGTGTAGCATCATTGGACCCAGATTTTGGGATTTTAAAATGATTTTAAAAGTGATTTTTGAGAATATACTATATTTTTGGAATTGATCCATTATAAATAAATAAACGTTATAATTTTTAAAGTTATAAAAATTATGGTTTTTGTGAAATATAGTTAAAAAGCTGATTTTTAGAAATACGATTAAAAGTCGATTTTTGAGAAATATGAACTAATGATTTTATAAAATAATTTAGATTGGATTTTTGAATATATGATAAAAGTTTAAATATAGGATTTATAAAATTTGATTATTTTATAAATCGAAATGATGAAATTATAAAGGAAATTAAAGATGTTTTAAAGAATAATATTAATTGATTTATATTAAGAGATTTATAAACGGATATTTATAAATCGAAATATTGACATTATAAAACGAGTCTTTATAAGTGTTTGAATGAAGTGAAAATGAAATTCATTAATGAATGAAATTTATAGAATTATATAACGGTGAAGTTATAAATGGAATTTTATAAACAATAGGTTTATAAAATTTGTAAAGTTCAAAGGAACGATTTTTGCAAATAAATAAATTATAAGTGTTTGACTTATAATTTGGACTTTTGGTTTATAATTAAGATTATAAATCGAATAGGTAAATAAAGAAGATTTATAAAGGAAGTTGTTATGAAATAAATGGAAATGGAATTTATAAACGTTGTTTTATAAATTCGCAAACGACTTATTTTGATAAGTTAATTGTTATAACCTATTAATGGAGTTATATTCACGTTGTAAACAGTGAATAATCCTTTAAGTTAAAAAGAATAGAAATAATGGAATTTGTGAACATAGTATATTCACGTTTTTGAATAGTGAATAAGACGTTAAAGAAATGTTTTGAATGTGATATTTTAAATAGAATTAAAACGATCTAACGATGTTTTAAATGTGTTGAGATTCGAAACCATAGATTTCAACATTGATTGTTGAAATAGACGTTTTCGAGAAATAAAAGGAAATAGTGGACTATAACACTGTTGTTATAGTAAATGATTTCCGAAAGGAAATGTTTTGAATAGTATTGGGATTTATATATCTATTTTAATTTCGAATCCCTATACTAGTGATTTTGGGTTGTTGTAACGATGTTTTACGCAACATTCGTTTTGGCCCAAATAAATATGTTAAGTGAATGATTTCCTTAATAGAATGAAATATATACTTAATTCGATTTAAGTATATTGAATATTTTCTAAGTGTTGAAAATGAAAAGATTTGTGAATTACTTATTTTTAATAAGTATGGAAATGTTTTCCAATATAAAGTGAATATATTGAATTTATCTTTTTGAAGATAAATTGAAATGAATGATTGAAATCATATATGCATGGATATTTTGAAATATAAATTCATTATGGAATTTATGAATGAAAAGTGGAATTTGTATGAAAATAAATATTGATTTATTTTTGAAGTGTTGAAACTATATATCTAGTAAAGATATTTTGGAAAATAAATAATTTGGAAAATTATTTGGAATCTGGTGATGTGTGCATATCCAGTGATAGTTCAATAACCGACTATCAATATTTCCCTTTGAATGGGTAATTGATGTGATTTGTTTGAATTTGAATGCACACTTATTTTGAATAAGCGCTCACTATTCGGGTTAACCGGGAAAGGACCATGGGGTCGTATAACCCATTCCGAATATGTGATACGTCGTTGTGAATTGCATTTGAAGATCGGTGTTGAAGACCGGTATTTGCGAGAGCGATAGGATGACCTATCGATTGTCTCTGCACTGGGTCGCACCTGGTATAGAGATTCCTTAAGTGATGGGAAATCCGATCAGGATTGTGAATATCCGGATTACAAGGACTTCTTTGCAAGTGCCTTCGGTTTTGTTCGAGCCCGGAACAAACTTGTATGGATTGTATGCCTGACATTACAATTTGAGATATAAAGCCGATTTCATTCAAATATATTTCTGTTGGTGGCGGAGAATTTATTCTTTGCTTAACACCCTTCTTTGAGACGTACGAGCTCAAAGGTTATATAGTTGAAGTTATCAGCGATATATCCCATTTTGGTAATGTGACATGCTGAGTGATGCTGAAATGATCATTGTGTTGATTATTGTGATAGGATCATTTATTTGATCATCTATCTTAGTGATCATTGTGTTGATCATTTATTGACCCAAAGCATGGCTTTTGTATAAAGTATGTTTTTGTGGACGTGACTTCGTCGAGCCTCACATCCCGGAAATGGTCAAAACAGGAAAGATGCGGCAAGGTTATTAGGGGTTGCTGTAGCTCCCCTTAGGGTATGTGCATTTCCTTCTGGAAAGGGGTGGTATCATGGTATGGAGCCCAGATACTTACTCATGTTGAAAACACTCTATTTATTATGGTGTGATGTTGGATATCGAGCGCTCGGTTGAAAAGGTCCTAAAGGACCGGGGAATGGCGTGCTCGTGTCAGTAGTTACCCAGTTAAGGGGTAACCCGGCCTTGTGTTGGCAGAGTTCCGGTTTGGTTCTCGGGGATGTCTTTCCAGAGGCATTCTCAGTGGCAATGGGAAGTTCCTTGGCCTGACCATTCGTTGGAAATCCAATTCCCAATACGAAACTTGTACGGTATTAGTTGTAGAACCTGCTATTCACTTATGGTGGTCACCACTGTTTGGATGGTAGCTATAGTAGGCATAGTTCGAAATGTCTATGTTGGCTAAGATTTATATTCTACTTTCGAAATATTTCTCTACACTATGCACTAGTAATAATATCAAATGTTATTTTAAATGCGTATCAAGCATCTTTGACTATCATAAGGAGAAATCTCCTCCGATTCTGCGTTTGCATTGTGTGTGTGTGCGGGAGGCCTTATGGTAGTCTCATTTTTAAAAGCATTGCGAATTGATTTAAAATATTCCTTTATTTTGATTTTAAAGTTAAATAAACTGTTTTGAGTTCTCACACCAGTCACATGACTGACTCGGAGTTTATTGTTTTCCTTCCTAAACTCTGGGTGCCCACCAATTTCCACACGGGCAGTTAAGAGTTAGGTTTATCAGGATATTCTGGATATTCTGGAGTTGCTGGAGGCAAGCTGGATGGCATGGCGTATTACTAGTTTATATAGTATTTCTTTTTCCGCTGCACTGTTTGTTGTATGTTGTTATACACTCTGATGATATGATGTAATGTAATGTATAAAATGTAATAACTGATATAGTTCTTTGTTTAAAGATTATTCATTTATTATTATATGTTGTTCCGCTGCGAATTGTGAGATTCTGTTGTTGTTCTGTTCCTTTCTGTCCCGTTCTATTTTCTTTTCTGTCTTCTATTTTCAAATTCTCTTTTTCTATTTTTAAAATTCTTCTATCTTCTATTTTTCTAATTCTCTGTTTTCTAAAAATCGTCTATCTTCTTTCCTCTCTATTTTCTATCTTTTTCTCTCTTTTTTTCTTTTCTTTTTAAAACCCATAACATTCCGTGTTTTCGGCCTTCGATTTCTCGGCAGTCGATAAAGTGAGTGTCGATGTCGGATTTCCGAAGAACGAAAATCCCCGATTGTTACACGGGTACTCACAATCCCGATCGGACTTCCCATCACTTAGGGAATCTCTACAACGACGCAACTCAATGCAGAGACAATCGACGGGTTATCCTTTTGTTCTCGAAAATACCCGGTCTTCACCACCGGTCTTCAAATGCTATCCATATCGACGTATCATTATTCGGAATGGGTTATATGACACAAGGTCCTCTCCTGGCTAAACCGAATAATGAGTGCAATATTTAAAAACATATGGATATGAGATTTCAGTTAAGTCACACTTATTACCCAAAACAAATTACCATTTCAAATCTTTTTAAATAAAAAGATTCATTTCACAAAGTTCACCCACCTTTCACAAAGATTCAATTATAGTTTTCAAAACAATTTCAAATTGGATTAACTCATCCAATCATTTAACAAAGGACTCAATTCATATTTTCCAAATCCATTTCCAAAAATGCATAGCTTTTCAGAAATAATTTTTCATTTCAAATCTTTTATTCAAAAGATACACCTTTTAAATCTTCTTCAATTTCAAAACAAGATTCAATTATCTTTCACAAAGATTTATTCATAGCTTTCAAAACAATTCACACTTTCATTTAAAACTTGAAATCTTTGGATACACATCGGAAATTCTTTCCTTATATGAAAGATTTTATTATTTGAAAACAAATAGTTTTCGTTTTGGGAAAAACTGATTACATTTACATAAGTTAAAGCCATTCAAGTATAAAACTTGGGTTTAAATTTAAATTCCCAAAACAATACTTTTAAAAATGGTTTAAAATAAATATAAACACATTTATAACTTGTATAACCTTTTAAACCATAATTTCCAAGCATAGAATTCGATTTCAAATCTTGAATTCAAATCAAACTATTTTAGTTTCCAAAACTTTATCGAGTTATTCAAAATGACTTTTATCTTTCAAAGTTCCTTTTCAAAAGCCTTTTCAAATTCAACCCAATTTCATTTCCAAAATCATTTGGATTCAAAATTCAACAACTTTAAAAATCATTTCAAAAATCTATAACTTAACCAATTTCCTCATGCAATCCATATTTGTGTGTGTATAGTGTGGTCCAGGGTTTTACACACAATAGTGCAACAACGTCAATCAGCACAAATTTAAACACAACAAGATATTTGATAAGCGGTATAAACTATAACGCTTATCTTTATTTGCAGATCACAGATAAGTAAATATAAGTTCATCATAGATAATTATATTACATCATAGAAAATTAAATTACATCACCATTCGCAGCTCAAATCAGAAATCAGAATATCAGAAATCAGATAGGATAATCAATTCAAGGCATCTCATATAATACAATCATTCACAAGTAATTCAAGCATCCAATACTCATTTTTAAACAGGATTAATTAATTGTTTAATCCTTAATTAATTCAAATTAATTTCCAACTAAATTAATTACGGATGAATTAATTATCTAATCCCGATTAATTAATTACAAATCATTTGATATAAATTAATTAATCAATCACCTTATTTAATTATTCTTAATTAATTAATTATTCTTAATTAATCACATCAATTAAGTTAACCTTTAAGTTAATTACATAATTAGTTATCCCTTAATTACCCTTAAGTAATTAGAAATTAATCCACCTTTAGTTATTAATTAATAATTAACCTTTAATTAATTAATTATCTTAATTACTTTAATTAATTATCCTTTAATTATTAAGTAATTATCCCTTAATTACTTATTTTAATTAATCAATACTCAATTATATTAAAGTAATTAACTTTTAATTAATCACATTAAGAAATGATCCTTTAATTTATAAATCAAAAATTACATCATTTAAATTTTTTATTACTTAAACCTTTGTAATAAATCACCAATACAAATAAAACAACTTAAGTCCCTTAAGTTAATTTAAAATTTGAAAGCATTTCATTTCCTCAATTAGCTATTCAATCCCAATATTAGATTTATTTCAAATAATTATTTAAAATAAGGGTTTAAGACTGTTTTACACTCAATCACTCAAACCCGAGCAACTTCATGATTTTTCCGAGTGCAACTTCGACTCCTCTGCCTTCCTTGACGCTTCGAGTCAAACGTCATGCTTTACGAGCTCGACCCCAAGTACTTTCTTCGTATTTCCAAAGCCACTGATATTCCTGACATGCATTTACATGCACAGGCGAATCGATCGCCTTCGACCACCGTTGCCAACGCTGGCATATCGACCATGACCCCTACTCTCGATCCCGACCACCAAAGTCTCGAACAAACTCAAAAATTCGAATTTGAGCCAATCAATCACAACCTGGAACCAAGCTTCCCACGAAAAACGGCTTGCGAACGATGGTCCAGTTCACCAGAATCCACGCCATTTCACCTCGAGACGCACCACACAACTAGGCTTCGATCCCCACCACACCGGTTGACTCTGGTGCCTCGATGACACCGCACGACCCCCAAATTCAACGTCGAACAAAATGGGTTACTAAACCCTAAATCGTTCTCGTCCATCATCCAAAATGAATTATAAAATAAATGAACATTTTTGTGATGATTGACAACCCTCCAGCAAACAACAACTTCAATCTCGAGATCTAAAAACCCTCCGATCATCAGAATTTCGTTAAAACCCAATTTATGTTCAACTAGCAAGATCTCATGATTCACTAAATTAAAAATCGTGGTTCTTATTTTAAAAATCATGATTTCCTAAAGTAAAACATATCATATAGGTAAATCCATAATTTATGATACTTGAATTTCGACATTAATCTGAGTCTCACTGTATATTCTTTTCCCAGTAAAGGTTATATTCAAATTTGACTTAAAACTATTTTTAGAAGTTAGATTCTGATTATATAAACATAGTTTGTTTAGATCTTTAAGCTTAGAAAGGATCAGAGAAGGAAGTATTGATTTTTGGATAGGTTTTAATCCTTAAAAACCTGGAACAGAGATGTCTGCCTGTACAACAGACATGCACAAACTAATCTACACATACATACATACATACAAGCACATTTTCACCCAAACAAACAATTTTCACTACCTTATTTCATAGAAACAAGTGTAACACAGATTTAAACCCTTAAATAGGTTAGTTTGCTCACCTGGCAAAACAGAGAAGTAGAGAAGTAGGCTTGAGAAGGTTGAAAACTGAATTGTTTGACTAGAACTTGACTTGCTTGTTACTGAAATCTGTAGAGACACCTCGGCAATGAAACAAAGATGAGCTGCTTGATCTTTCTCCCTGAGTTTGCTTGCTTTTAATTTCCAGGCTTGGGAACTTTGTTTTAGCTTTTGAAACTGTTTTGATTTCCTTGTTTTGATCTACAACTTATTTTGATTTGCTTAATCTTTGTTTTTTAGGTTTTGGGATTCTTAGTTTTTGACGAAGAGAAAACTGAATCCTTTGTTTTTCTTCCTCTTTTGCATGTTAATAGAATTTTAAATTAAAAGAAATTTTATCTTTGCCAATTGTATTGTTTGCATGATGATTTATTTACACTTGTTAATCTTTGTGATTACTTGCCTTACACTTGTTAACATGAAGGAAATTTGTGTTTATAACCTTGGTTCAAATTATTTTGTAAATTTGTTTTTAACCCTTAATGTAAATAAAATTTCATTTTGAAAAGAAAAGGTATTAAACCATTTATAGATTCTAAACAAATTGTACTTAGTTCATGTAACGACCCAGAATTTTTATTAATTAAAATTTGGATATTTAATTTATTTTAAATATTAATAAGTGAATTTTTAAGTCAAATAAATTTTTATTTGAATTATTGAATTTAATTGGATAATTAAATCGATAATTTAATATGTTAAATTATGGAAATAATTGAAAATTGGGTTAAATATGATTGAAAATGATTTGTAAAATTTTATTTTATCATATGGGAGTTAGAATGATATTTTAGAACTTTTAAAATCGAATTAAAAGTTAATTTGTGAAAATTGAATATTTTAATATTTAATAATCGACTGTAAAATAGTCAATTTTTGAACAGTCTCAGAATTGAATGAAACCAGTTCCATTGGATCCGTAATAGTTAGTTATTACCGGATTTCAATTTTCGTGTCAATCGGAGTTATCGTTTGATCGTGGCAGCTCGAAACGCATCGATTTATTTTTAATTTAAATTTGGCGAGTGAAAATAGCCATTTTTCAAAAAGTCTCGGATTTCGACGAAACCAGTTTCATCGGATCCGTAATGTGATATTATTGTAAGGTTTAAAATTTCAAGTCAATTGGATTTACCGTTTGTCCTGTACAAATTAAAACGCCTAGAAATCGAGTTAAATCGGTTTAATTTAAATTGAGCGTTTATAGCCATAACTCGCACATACTTCCGAATTAGCTTCCGAAACCTGTTCCATTGTGTCCGGAATGCGGGATAAACCCTAGGAACGTCAGTTTCGGCGCGTAAATCGGAGTTCGGAATTTCCGGAATGAATAGTGTTTCGGTTTTCTCTATAAATAGCACCATCCTCTTCATAAATAAAAATAAAAAATAAAAATCTAATGTATAAACCCTAGCCGCCAGTTTTAGGCATGAATGGCCGAAAATCACCCTCGTTTTTCTTCAATTATCTCTTCATCCACTCAACGATTCATGAAAGTTTCAACTAGAGTATTGTAGAGGGCAACACGAACTACAAGATCAACGGTTGTGATGGAAAATGGGGCTCCGGATCGATGGGAATTGGCATGAGAAGGGGGCCGGCCTGCGCACAAAA
This sequence comes from Allium cepa, assembly GCA_030765085.1. Lineage (NCBI taxonomy): Eukaryota > Viridiplantae > Streptophyta > Magnoliopsida > Asparagales > Amaryllidaceae > Allium > Allium cepa. The sequence goes on along the minus strand of CM060934.1, from coordinate 536,454,772 downwards.
AACGAGGAGAGGGGGTGGCCGAGTAGGTGCGGTCTGGGGGCGGAGGTGCATGTTGGTGAGGCCTTCAATGTGGAGCAAGCTGATCGTGTTCAAGTGGTGTGTGGTGTTAGCGAATTGAAACCCTAAATTGCATTATTGGGTTCGGCGGCCTCGTGTTTTGCCTGTAGCCAAGACGCGTGATGAAGGAGATGAAGGGGAACGGTCCAGATCTGATGGCAGTGAGATCATGTGGCTTGTGTTAGCTGTAGGTTATAAATTTTATAATTAAGGTTGTAATTTGTTAATATAAATACGTGTAAACTTCAAAATTTGATATCTTTTTCATACGAGGTCGAAAAAATGCAAACTCAGTTGCGTTGGAATCGTATGGACGAGCACTACGCGATGGAGTTCGTTTGGAGTCGTTTGGAGTTAGTGAGAATTTTGGGTAAAATTAAACGTCCGTTTAATTTTATTCGAAATAAATCGCTAAAACGAAAAATGAAATCAAGGTGAGAACTTCTCACTCAATCGAATCAGTTTCGATTTTATTTTAAATAGTTAGATTTAAAATATTTGAATGCATGTTTGAATGATGATTGATATCTATTGATTGTTAAAATAGACATTATGCGCCGTTAGTAAGCGGATGTTATTTAATAAAAACATATACCGCGAATATTTCATAAACAGTGAAATTGGTATTATATATAATATCAATATATATATATTGGCATATGTATATATTGCAGTTGATTGATTTCCCGTATTTTTAGCGGATGAGACCCTATTGCGCCGTTATTAAGCGGATAATATTTAATAAGAACATGTACCGCGATAATTTCGTACTGGAGCGAAATTGGTATTGTGCTAATGTTTTTGGATGCAGGAAACAGGTTGGAGGGATCCAACTGGATTCCTCAACAGTTTTATTTGATTTTCAGATATTTTGATATTTGATGGATTTTCATATTGATATATGATATCGTTGTTTGTCGTGATTGACTATTTGGTGTGTAGCATCATTGGACCCAGATTTTGGGATTTTAAAATGATTTTAAAGTGATTTTTGAGAATATACTATATTTTTGGAATTGATCCGTTTTAAATAAATAAACGTTATAATTTTTAAAGTTATAAAAATTATGATTTTGTGAAATATAGTTAAAAGCTGATTTTTGAGAAATATGAACCAATGATTTTATAAAATAGTTTAAACTGGATTTTTGAGTCTATTATTAAAAGTTTGAATATAAGATTTATAAAATTTGATTATTTTTTAAATCAGAATGGTGGAATTATAAAGGAATTTAAAGATTTTTTAAAGAATAATATAAATCGATTTATATTAAGAGATTTATAAATGGACATTTATAAATTGAAATATAGACATTATAAAACGAGTTTTTATAAGTGTTTGAATGAAGTGAAGATGAATTTAGTAAATGAATGAAATTTATAGGATTATAAATAGTGAAGTTATAAATGAAATTTTATAAACAGTAGGTTCATAAAATTTATTAAGTTAGTGAAAGAATGGAGTTTTGATAAATAAACAAATCTTATAAGTTATAAGATTTATAATTATGAAGTTCAAAGGAACGTTTTGTAAACGAATAAATTATAAGTATTTAACTTATAATATGAACTTTTAGTTTATAATTAAGTTATAAACTGGAATAGGTTAATAAAAGAATTTATAAAAAGGAAGTTTTTTTATAAATAAATAGAAATGAAATTTATAAACGTTGTTTTATAAATTTGCAAACGACTTATTTTGATAAGTTAATTGTTATAACTTAGAAATGGAGTTATATTCACATTTTTGAATAGTGAATAATCCTTTGAATTGAAATGAATAAAAGGATGAATTGTTAACGAAGTATATTCACGTTTTTGAATAGTGAATAATACGTTAAAGAACATGTTTGAATGTGATGTTTTAAATAGAATTAAAACGATCTAATGATGTTTTAAATGTGTTAAGATTCGAAATCATAGATTTAAACATTCATTGTTGAAATAGATGTTTTCGAGAAATAAAAGGAAATGGTAGACTATAACACTGTTGTTATAGTAAATGATTTCCGAGAGGAAATGTTTTGAATAGTATTGGGATTTATATATCTATTTTAATTTCGAATCCCTATACTAGTGATTTTGGGACGTCGTGACGATGTTTTACGCAACATTCGTTTTGACCCAAATAAATATGTTTAAGTGAATGATTTCCTTAAAGAATGAAATATATACTTAATTCGATTTAAGTATATTGAATATTTTCCAAGGTTGAAAATAAAAGGATTTGTGAATTACTTATGAATAAATAAGTATGGAAATGTTTTCCAATATGAAGTGAATAATTAGAATTTATCTTTTTGAAGATAAATTGAAATGGATAATTGAAATCATATATGCATGGATGTTTTGAAATATAAATTCATTATGGAATTCATATGAGAAAGTGGAATTTGTTTAAAAATAAATATTGATTTATTTTTGAAGTATTGAAATTGTATATCTTGTAAAGATATTTTGGAAGATAAATAATTTGGAAAATTATTTGGAATCTGGTGATGTGTGCATATCCATTGATAGTTCAATAACCGACTATCAATATTTCCCTTTGAATGGGTATTTGATGTGATTTGATTGAATGTGAATGCTACACTTATTTTTGAATAAGCGCTCACTATTCGGGTTAACCGGGAAAGGACCATGGGGTCATATAACCCATTCCGAATATGTGATACGTCGTTGTGAATTGCATTGAAGATCGGTGTTGAAGACCGGATATTTGCGAAAGCGATAGGATGACCTGTCGATTGACTCTGCACCGAGTAGCTACGGTATTGATTTCTCCATATGTGATGGTGAATCCGATCAGGATTGTGAATATCCGGATTGCAAGGACTTCTTTGTAAGTGCCTTCGGTTTTGTTCGAGCCCGGAACAGACTTGTATGGATTGTATGTCTGACATTACAAGTTGAGATGTAAAGCCGATTTCTTTCAAATATATTTCTGTTGGTGGCGGAGAATTTATTCTTTTAGCTTAACACCCTTCTCTGAGACGTACGAGCTCAGAGGTTATGTAATTGAATGTTATCAGCGATATATTCCCAATTTGGTAATGTGACATGCTGAGTGTAGCTGTAAATGATCATTGTGTTGATTATTTGTGATAGGATCGTTTATTTGATCGTCTATCTTTGTGATCATCTCTATGATCATTTATGACCCAAAGCATGGCTTTTGTATAAAGTATGTTTTTGTGGACGTGACTTCGTCGAGCCTCACACCCCGTGAATGGTCAAAACAGGAAAGAAGCAGCAAGGTTATGAGGGGTAGCGCCCTTTAGGATGTGTCCATTTCCTTCTGGAAAAGGGTGGTATCATGGTATGGAGCCTAGATACTTACTCATGTTGAAAACACTTTGGTATGATTGTGTGAATTGATTGCGAGCGCTCGGTGAAAGGTCCCAAAGGACCGGGGGATGGCATATTCGGTCAGTTGTTACTCAGTTAGGGGTAACCCGGCCTTGTGTTGGTAGAGATCCGGTTTGGTTCTCGGGGATGTCCATCCAGAGGCATTCTCATGTGGCAATGGGAAGTTCCTTGGCCTGATCATTCGTTGGAAATCCAATTCCCAATACGAAACCTGTACGGTATTAGTTGTAGAACCTGCCATTCACTTATGGTGGTCACCACTGTTTGGATGGTAGCTATAGTAGGCATAGTTCGAAATGTCTATGTTGGCTAAGATTTATATTCTACTTTCGAAATAAATTTTTCCTACACTATGCACTAGTAATAATATGAAATGTTCTTTTAAATGCGTATCAAGCATCTTTGACTATCATAATGGAAAATCTCCTCCGATTCTGTGTTTGCATTGTGTGTGTGTGCGGGAGGCCTTATGGTAGTCTCATTTTTAAAAGCATTGCGAATTGATTTAAAAATATTCCTCTATTTTTGATTTTAAAGATAAATAAACTGTTTTGAGTTCTCACACCAGTCACATGACTGACTCGGAGTTTATTGTTTTCCTTCCTAAACTCTGGGTGCCCACCAATTTCCACACGGGCAGTTAAGAGTTAAGGTTTATCAGGATATTCAGGATATTGTGGAGTTGCTGGAGGCAAGCTGGATGGCATGGCGTATTACTTATATAGTATTTCTTTTTCCGCTGCACTGTTTGTTGTTGTTGTTGTACACTCTGATGATATGATGTAATGAAATGTGATGTAATGTAATAAGTGATATAGTTCTTTGTTTAAAGATTATCCATTTATTATTATATGTTGTTCCGCTGCGAATTGTGAGATTTTGTTGTTCTGTTGTTTTCTGTTCCGTTCTATGTGATCTATTCTCTTTTCTTTCTATTTTAAAATGATCTATTTTCTTTCTGTTCTATTTTCTTTTCTCTCTATTTTCTATCTTCTCTCTTCTTCTTTTCTCTTTTCTTAAATTCTTTTTAAAAAAACCCTCAGTGTTCGGTTTTCCGTCGTTCGATTCCTCGGCAGTCGATAAAGTGAGTGTCGATGTCGAATTTTCGGAAGACGAAGAATCGTGTCCTTTGAATGTGGTATCGGAGCTTATGGTTAAGCGACAACCATGGTTCTGTTGGGTATTACTTATTAGAGATAGAGTCAGTAGTACTCTAGAATGAGTTTGAGTGTAATAATAACTATGAGAGCGTATTTGTTAGTGAATATAAATTGTTTTATATTGTGATGATTGGTTTGTTGAGTGGTATATAGATTCTGGTTAATACGAGTAATTAACGTTGTTGATAGGGATCTCTAAACACTTGTACAGAACAATTCGACACAATATTGTTTTAAATTGGGTAAATGAAATAATTTTGCCTTGAGTATATTTTATATATAAAGGAATAATTTTTCAGAATTATTAAAGTATATATAAGTTGATTGTTTAGTTGTTTGAATAATCTAAATTAAAGAATAATTGTATAAGAAAAAGAATTATAAGAATTGAATTATAATTAAAGTGATTTACAATTGTGAAATAAACTTATATATATGAGAAGTGAAACTATATGAATATATTTATGAATATGAGTTGTAAATATAAAAATGAATTGAGTTATGTAAATGGAATTCAACCTAGTAATTGAATTGAATTAATGGATTGAATGTTAATCAATTGAATGTGAATGAAGTTGATATGAAAAAAAATGAATATAAGTGTTAATTCATTAAAATCTAATGTTATTAGAAAGTTGAATAATTGAATGAAAATCAATTAAATTAAACTAATTGATAAGTAAAGGAATTTGGTTGTAATTGGTATACATTGGTTGTTAGCTGATTGATTGTATATAATTCATTAAGTGTTAATGAAAGTGAATTAATGAAATTGAAAGCTATGTAATTGAATTCAAATTGAAAGTAAATAAATTTGAATAGAATTGAACGTGAATTGGATTTAATTAGTGAATGCAAACTAATTAAAATTGAATAAGAATGAATGTTGATAAAATTCAATGTAAATAAATCAAATGTGATTTGAATTGAAAACCCTTTCATTGAATATTAATGAGAATATGAATGAATATTATTGATTATGAATGGTAGTTGGTTGATGTTGGCATTTGTTGTTTAGTTACATTTGCTATGTTGACATATATAGTTATTATGTTGCTATATGTTGTATATTGAGATTATTGTCTATATGCATGATTCTCATGTTGTTTGTTGAGTGATTAGTAGGTGCGGATCGCGTTTGCTTCGCATTTGGAGCTCGCTTTCGCGCTATATTAGCCGTATATGCTCGCTAATAAAATATAAGGTACATATCTCGGATTAAATACAGTACTTTTACATTTTTTTCCCTGCGGGATGCCTCATTACATGATGAGATGTATATTTGTGATATATATACTGTCATTTTTTTTCGGATCGAGCCGCGCAAAGGAGACTGTGGCGAATTTTTCCGGAAATTTAAGGCGTTAGAAAAAATTTGAGAAAATTGGAAAATGTTGAAAACTTTAATTTTGATTTGGAATTGAAAGTTAAACAATAGTAGTTGTTTTTGAAAAGATAACTAAGTATGATTTGAAAACTTAGTAAAGTATTATAAGAAGTTTAACTATGAATTTTGGAAAATTAATAAATTCTGTAACTTTTCTTACTTAATAATTTCGAGGACGAAATTCTTTTAAGTGGGAAAGATTGTAACGACCCAGAATTTTTATTAATTAAAATTTGGATATTTAATTTATTTTAAATATTAATAAGTGAATTTTTAAGTCAAATAAATTTTTATTTGAATTATTGAATTTAATTGGATAATTAAATCGATAATTTAATATGTTAAATTATGGAAATAATTGAAAATTGGGTTAAATATGATTGAAAATGATTTGTAAAATTTTATTTTATCATATGGGAGTTAGAATGATATTTTAGAACTTTTAAAATCGAATTAAAAGTTAATTTGTGAAAATTGAATATTTTAATATTTAATAATCGACTGTAAAATAGTCAATTTTTGAACAGTCTCAGAATTGAACGAAACTAGTTCCATTGGATCCGTAATAGTTAGTTATTACCGGATTTCAATTTTCGTGTCAATCGGAGTTATCGTTTGATCGTGGCAGCTCGAAGCGCATCGATTTATTTTTAATTTAAATTTGGCGAGTGAAAATAGCCATTTTTCAAAAAATCTCGGATTTCGACGAAACCAGTTTCATCGGATCCGTAATGTGATATTATTGTAAGGTTTAAAATTTCAAGTCAATTGGATTTACCGTTTGTCCTGTACAAATTAAAACGCCTAGAAATCGAGTTAAATCGGTTTAATTTAAATTGAGCGTTTATAGCCATAACTCACACATACTTCCGAATTAGCTTCCGAAACCTGTTCCATTGTGTCCGGAACGCGGGATAAACCCTAGGAACGTCAGTTTCGGCGCGTAAATCGGAGTTCGGAATTTCCGGAATGAATAGTGTTTCGGTTTTCTCTATAAATAGCACCATCCTCTTCATAAATAAAAAAATAAAATAAAAATCTAATGTATAAACCCTAGCCGCCGGTTTTAGGCATGAATGGCCGAAAATCACCCTCATTTTTCTTCAATTATCTCTTCATCCACTCAACGATTCATGAAAGTTTCAACTAGAGTATTGTAGAGGGCAACACGAACTACAAGATCAACGGTTGTGATGGAAAATGGGGCTCCGGATCGATGGGAATTGGCATGAGAAGGGGGCCGGCCTGCGCACGAAAAACGAGGAGAGGGGGTGGCCGAGTGGGTGCGGTCTGGGGGCGGAGGTGCACGTGGGTGAGGCCTTCAACGTGGAGCAAGCTGATCGTGTTCAAGTGGTGTGTGGTGTTAGCGAATTGAAACCCTAAATTGCATTATTGGGTTCGGCGGCCTCGTGTTTTGCCTATAGCCAAGACGCGTGATGAAGGAGATGAAGGGGAACGGTCCAGATCTAATGGCAGTGAGATCATGTGGCTTGTGTTAGCTGTAGGTTATAAATTTTATAATTAAGGTTGTAATTTGTTAATATAAATACGTGTAAACTTCAAAATTTGATATCTTTTTCATACGAGGTCGAAAAAATGCAAACTCAGTTGCGTTGGAATCGTATGGACGAGCACTACGCGATGGAATTGGTTTGGAGTCATTTGGAGTTAGTGAGAATTTTGGGTAAAATTAAACGTATTCGAAATAAATCGCTAAAACGGAAAATGAAATCAAGGTGAGAACTTCTCACTCAATCGAATCAGTTTCGATTTTATTTTAAATAGTTAGATTTAAAATATTTGAATGCATGTTTGAATGATGATTGATATCTATTGATTGTTAAAATAGACATTATGCGCCGTTAGTAAGCGGATGTTATTTAATAAAAACATATACCGCGAATATTTCATAAACAGTGAAATTGGTATTATATATAATATCAATATATATATATTGGCATATGTATATATTGCAGTTGATTGATTTCCCGTATTTTTAGCGGATGAGACCCTATTGCGCCGTTATTAAGCGGATAATATTTAATAAGAACATGTACCGCGATAATTTCGTACTGGAGCGAAATTGGTATTGTGCTAATGTTTTTGGATGCAGGAAACAGGTTGGAGGGATCCAACTGGATTCCTCAACAGTTTTATTTGATTTTCAGATATTTTGATATTTGATGGATTTTCATATCGATATATGATATCGTTGTTTGTCGTGATTGACTATTTGGTGTGTAGCATCATTGGACCCAGATTTTGGGATTTTAAAATGATTTTAAAGTGATTTTTGAGAATATACTATATTTTTGGAATTGATCCGTTTTAAATAAATAAACGTTATAATTTTTAAAGTTATAAAAATTATGATTTTGTGAAATATAGTTAAAAGCTGATTTTTGAGAAATATGAACCAATGATTTTATAAAATAGTTTAAACTGGATTTTTGAGTCTATTATTAAAAGTTTGAATATAAGATTTATAAAATTTGATTATTTTTTAAATCAGAATGGTGGAATTATAAAGGAATTTAAAGATGTTTTCAAAGAATAATATAAATCGATTTATATTAAGAGATTTATAAATGGACATTTATAAATTGAAATACAGACATTATAAAACGAGTTTTTATAAGTGTTTGAATGAAGTGAAGATGAATTTAGTAAATGAATGAAATTTACAGGATTATAAACAGTGAAGTTATAAATGAAATTTTATAAACAGTAGGTTCATAAAATTTATTAAGTTAGTGAAAGAATGGAGTTTTGATAAATAAACAAATCTTATAAGTTATAAGATTTATAATTATGAAGTTCAAAGGAACGTTTTGTAAACGAATAAATTATAAGTATTTAACTTATAATATGAACTTTTAGTTTATAATTAAGTTATAAACTGGAATAGGTTAATAAAAGAATTTATAAAAAGGAAGTTTTTTTATAAATAAATAGAAATGAAATTTATAAACGTTGTTTTATAAATTTGCAAACGACTTATTTTGATAAGTTAATTGTTATAACTTAGAAATGGAGTTATATTCACATTTTTGAATAGTGAATAATCCTTTGAATTGAAATGAATAAAAAGGATGAATTGTTAACGAAGTATATTCACGTTTTTGAATAGTGAATAATACGTTAAAGAACATGTTTGAATGTGATGTTTTAAATAGAATTAAAACGATCTAATGATGTTTTAAATGTGTTAAGATTCGAAATCATAGATTTAAACATTCATTGTTGAAATAGATGTTTTCGAGAAATAAAAGGAAATGGTAGACTATAACACTGTTGTTATAGTAAATGATTTCCGAGAGGAAATGTTTTGAATAGTATTGGGATTTATATATCTATTTTAATTTCGAATCCCTATACTAGTGATTTTGGGACGTCGTGACGATGTTTTACGCAACATTCGTTTTGACCCAAATAAATATGTTTAAGTGAATGATTTCCTTAAAGAATGAAATATATACTTAATTCGATTTAAGTATATTGAATATTTTCCAAGGTTGAAAATAAAATGATTTGTGAATTACTTATGAATAAATAAGTATGGAAATGTTTTCCAATATGAAGTGAATAATTAGAATTTATCTTTTTGAAGATAAATTGAAATGGATAATTGAAATCATATATGCATGGATGTTTTGAAATATAAATTCATTATGGAATTTATATGAGAAAGTGGAATTTGTTTAAAAATAAATATTGATTTATTGTTGAAGTATTGAAATTGTATATCTTGTAAAGATATTTTGGAAGATAAATAATTTGGAAAATTATTTGGAATCTGGTGATGTGTGCATATCCATTGATAGTTCAATAACCGACTATCAATATTTCCCTTTGAATGGGTATTTGATGTGATTTGATTGAATGTGAATGCTACACTTATTTTTGAATAAGCGCTCACTATTCGGGTTAACCGGGAAAGGTCCATGGGGTCGTATAACCCATTCCGAATATGTGATACGTCGTTGTGAATTGCATTGAAGATCGGTGTTGAAGACCGGATATTTGCGAAAGCGATAGGATGACCTGTCGATTGACTCTGCACCGAGTAGCTACTGTATTGAGTTCTCCATATGTGATGGTGAATCCGATCAGGATTGTGAATATCCGAATTGCAAGGACTTCTTTGTAAGTGCCTTCGGTTTTGTTCGAGCCCGGAACAGACTTGTATGGATTGTATGTCTGACATTACAAGTTGAGATGTAAAGCCGATTTCTTTCAAATATATTTCTGTTGGTGGCGGAGAATTTATTCTTTTAGCTTAACACCCTTCTCTGAGACGTACGAGCTCAGAGGTTATGTAATTGAATGTTATCAGCGATATATTCCCAATTTGGTAATGTGACATGCTGAGTGTAGCTGTAAATGATCATTGTGTTGATTATTTGTGATAGGATCGTTTATTTGATCGTCTATCTTTGTGATCATCTCTATGATCATTTGTGACCCAAAGCATGGCTTTTGTATAAAGTATGTTTTTGTGGACGTGACTTCGTCGAGCCTCACACCCCGTGAATGGTCAAAACAGGAAAGAAGCAGCAAGGTTATGAGGGGTAGCGCCCTTTAGGATGTGTCCATTTCCTTCTGGAAAAGGGTGGTATCATGGTATGGAGCCCAGATACTTACTCATGTTGAAAACACTTTGTTATGATTGTGTGAATTGATTGCGAGCGCTCGGTGAAAGGTCCCAAAGGACCGGGAGATGGCATATTCGGTCAGTTGTTACTCAGTTAGGGGTAACCCGGCCTTGTGTTGGTAGAGATCCGGTTTGGTTCTCGGGGATGTCCATCCAGAGGCATTCTCATGTGGCAATGGGAAGTTCCTTGGCCTGATCATTCGTTGGAAATCCAATTCCCAATACGAAACCTGTACGGTATTAGTTGTAGAACCTGCCATTCACTTATGGTGGTCACCACTGTTTGGATGGTAGCTATAGTAGGCATAGTTCGAAATGTCTATGTTGGCTAAGATTTATATTCTACTTTCGAAATAAATTTTTCCTACACTATGCACTAGTAATAATATGAAATGTTCTTTTAAATGCGTATCAAGCATCTTTGACTATCATAAGGAGAAATCTCCTCCGATTCTGCGTTTGCATTGTGTGTGTGTGCGGGAGGCCTTATGGTAGTCTCATTTTTAAAAGCATTGCGAATTGATTTAAAAATATTCCTCTATTTTTGATTTTAAAGATAAATAAACTGTTTTGAGTTCTCACACCAGTCACATGACTGACTCGGAGTTTATTGTTTTCCTTCCTAAACTCTGGGTGCCCACCAATTTCCACATGGGCAGTTAAGAGTTAAGGTTTATCAGGATATTCAGGATATTCTGGAGTTGCTGGAGGCAAGCTGGATGGCATGGCGTATTACTTATATAGTATTTCTTTTTCCGCTGCACTGTTTGTTGTTGTTGTTGTACACTCTGATGATATGATGTAATGAAATGTGATGTAATGTAATAAGTGATATAGTTCTTTGTTTAAAGATTATCCATTTATTATTATATGTTGTTCCGCTGCGAATTGTGAGATTTTGTTGTTCTGTTGTTTTCTGTTCCGTTCTATGTGTTCTATTCTCTTTTCTTTCTATTTTAAAATGATCTATTTTCTTTCTGTTCTATTTTCTTTTCTCTCTATTTTCTATCTTCTCTCTTCTTCTTTTCTCTTTTCTTAAATTCTTTTTAAAAAAAAACCTCAGTGTTCGGTTTTCCGTCGTTCGATTCCTCGGCAGTCGATAAAGTGAGTGTCGATGTCGAATTTTCGGAAGACGAAGAATCGTGTCCTGACAGTTCATATATATAATTTCAAAAGAAAGAACATTATTCCTTTATTAATATTTATTTCAAATCTTATTAGTTCTCAAAAGATATGTATATCTTAACTTTTATTTCTTATTTTACATTTGCATTCATACATTATATTTATACAACTTTTAAAATTCATTTCATAAAATTAAATTCAAATATCTTTTATTATTTTCTATTTATATTTCCTTTTATAACTATTTACACAACCTTAAGAAAATGATTCTTATCTATCTAACATGTTGTTATTATGTATTGATATGTAAATATATTCAATCTAATTTATGTTTAGATCCTTAGTTAGTTTTATATTACAAATTTTATTTTCTTATATATATTAACTATGTTTATTTATGTTTTGTACATGTATAAAATTCAAATCTTGTACTTATTACTTTTATATATTTATATACAACTATATTTATTTTCAAAAGATACATTTCTACTTCTAAACTAATGCTTTACCTTATCTATATATCTATAACTTTAAAGAATGTGATTCGAAATAAATCAAACATTAATAAATAAATATATATAATATGTATATATTTGACTTTAACTTTTAAACAACTCTCTTACGTTTATATATTTACATATTAATCTTAAACAAAAAAAAAATTCTTTTTCCAAATCATTATATATATATATGCACTAAAATTAGAAAACAAATGTTCATTGCTTTTAAAATGTAGAGTTTCTGAGATATTCATTTTAGTATTTTCAAATCAACGATATTCATTATCAATACATTTATTAAATTTCAAAATCTAATTTCCCAATTATAATTCATTTGTATAACTACATGAACATATATCTTATTAAATTTGAAGAGTTCAATTTTATTTTTTTACATTTCAAATGCCAATAAATTCTAAATAAATTCATAATTAAATCCAAAATTAATTTTGATTACCAATTTTTTTCAAAATTTAATCCCAAATATTAAATCAATTATCAAATTATTTTTAGCTAAAATCTAGGAATGTTACACATCGAAGCAAATCCCGAGCAAATAATTGCTTTGTGGGAGGTCGAGGCCCCAAGGAATAGAAAAGAGTTACAAAGCCTGAATGGAAAGGTTGTTGCACTGAGCCGGTTTATCTCAAAAACGACTGACAAATGTATATCGTTCTTCGACGTGTTAAAGAAGGGAAAGAAAGAATTTAAATGAAATCAAGCCTGTCAAAACGCATTCGAAGAGCTGGTGCGACATATGGAATCCCCACCACTCTTCTCCAAGCTAGTAGACGGAGAAGATTTGTACATCTATTTAGCACTCTTTCCACATGCATTGAGTGCCACGCTCGTATGAGAAGAAGCCAAGATCCAATGACCCATATATTACATCAGTAAACGGTTCATCGGAGTAGAAAAGAACTATCGCAAAATTAGAGAAACTGGCATATAGCCTCTTGAACGCATCCAAAAAATTACGACTATACTTCTAGGCATGCCATATCAGAGTGCTAGCAGATCAATCCTTGAAGCAAGTGTTATACCACCCGAGACCTCTGGATGGCTTATCAAATTGAGTCGGTATGAAATCACATACCATACTTGAAAGATGATCAAAAGGCAGGCGCTGGTAGATTTTCTTTTCGAATTTACAATACAAGATAGTGGGGAAGGCTGACTCTAGAAGTGGAGACACGTTGGAGCTATTCGTCGATGGTGCATCTAACAACTTCTACTCGGGAGCAGGGGTAATGCTCGGGATTCCCAAAGGATGATCCGTTTGCTATGCCTTGCACTTGGAATTCCCTGCAACAAATAACGAGGTAGAATATGAATCATTGATAGTCGAGCTAAAGATTGTGAGGGAACTCGACATAAAATCCATACACATCTACAGCGATTCTCTGCTAGTCATCTGTCAAGTGAAAGGCGAGCACCAAGCTCAAAGGGAGAACTTCACCCCATATCTTTCTAAAGTACAAAAACCGCTGAACGACATCGAGCATTACGCCGTAGCTCATATCCTGAGGGAGCAGAACACGAAGGCGGATTATCTAGCCAAATTGTCCAGTTCTGGAGAAGCTAAGTCATTGGGGTTGGTCCTAGTTGAGATCCTGTCCATTCCGAGCATAAGCGAAAGGGACATTGCCTAGATTTTTGAGACAACCAAGGAACCAAAGACATGGATGACACGGATTAAAGACTACTTGCTCACAGGAGCTTTCCCTGCAGATAAGAACTAGCGAAAAAAGCTTTTTCAAAAGGCGCCACGATGTGTAATGCAGGATGAGATACTTTGCCGAAGGGGATTCTCTACCCCCTTTCTCAGATGTGCGACCAAAGATGAAGCTCGAAGGATCCTAAAAGATACTCATGAAGGTGACCGCGGAGATCATACTAGGGGAGGGCCAAATCCTTGCAAGAAGGTTCTCTGGTATGGGTACTTTTGGCCAATAGTGAACCACGGTGCAGCATATTATGCCAGATGGTGCGATCAATACCAAAGATTCATAAAAATCAAAAGAACCCCCTCAATGGAGCTAACATAGATGGTTAGCTCGTGGTCATTTTCAATCTAGGGATCGAATTGATTGGCGCATTACCAATGGCTAAAGAGGGTGCTAAATATGCTATTGTTGCTGTGGACTATTTTACCAAATGGGCCAAAGCAAAACTGCTTGCCACTATTACCGCAAAGAAAGTCATTAACTTTATAACTAAGTACATTATTTGCAGGTTTTGGGTGCCATAAAAAATCATCACGGATAACGGGACTCAATTTGAACGCGCTGAGTTCAAAAACTTTTACAAATGCTTCCAAATTGAAAAAAGTTTTTCTACTGTCGCACATCCCCAGGCAAACGGACAAGTGGAAGTAGTAAATAAGATCATCAGGTCCACATAAAAAATGGCTAACTAAAGCAAAAGGCAATTTAGTCGATGTACTTCCACTCGCACTATGGGCCTACAGGACAATGCACAAATATGCAACTGGGCGCTCTCCTTTCTCACTAGCATATGGTTTAGAAGCAATAAGCTTGATTGAGCTAGAAGTCCCTTCCCATCGAAGGTGAAACTTCGATCAAATGCAGAACTATCAACTCCTACTCGAGTCACTCAATATGGTCGATGAAAAGAGGAAGGAAGCCGAATTAAGGACAACCGCTCACCAAAAGGGGTCACACGATACTTCAACTCCAAAGTCCATAGTTGCACCTTCAAAGTGGGAGACCTTGTCCTTAAGAGGGTCTACCCTATACCAGGTGCACTCGGACCAAACTGGGAAGGACCCTATGTAATCGGTTAGAAGCTAGGGGATGGCACATTCAAGCCAACAACCGTTGATGGAATCCGAATTCCCCAAGCATGGAACATCGAATCGTTGTGTCGTTACTTTGCCTATGACTAACTTATGTATTTCCTATTTCCAGCAAGTAAGTCATCCAAGAATACCGGAGGCATTGTAAATAGGCAAATCTTGGCCAATTTTCATTAATAAAATTGCTTTGCTTTCTGCACCAATAAACTATGTTCACAAATATAACCTGTCGAGTTGACGGGGTCAAATCAACTCAAAATCATCTGATTGCTACTTGAGATAGTGGAACCACCCTTAAGTATGCCTCACTTACCTGCCGGGGATGATGAAAGCAAATCGACTCAAACCGTTGGATCAGTGAAATCTAATCCCCGCCTTTTAAGAATTGGTGTTGCTCCGACAACGCTGGGGAGGCCCAAATAAAAGCCGAGCATTTCGTAAACCACGCACTATAACGACCCACCTTTTTGGACGATTTAAATCGACAATAAACCACACATGTCTAATTCAAACTATTTAAAAGGGAGGATTGTTAATGGGGTAAATAAGAAAATAATAGAAAACAAGGAAAAACAAAACACAAAATCTTGCAGCGGAATAACAAAATATAATAATCAAATAAGCTGTTTTACAAATGACATTTGATTATACTATTACAATTCAAATCAGAGTTATTAAAACATTAGAAAATAATAAAAAATAATGCCGTGGAACACAATAAGCAGTGAAATAATAATAATAAATAGCAATAATATATAGAATCTTTGTCTTCGTCCTCCAAAAATAAAATGGTCTTCAATACACTGAAAAAGCTCAGATTGACCCGAGCATAAAGAAAAAAAAATACACTAGAGTCAGAACTAAAAATTCCTTTGTAAGTCAAGTCAATCTCAAATAAAAATATGAGTGCATTGGCTTTAGAGATGTTATGTGATTTTTCATCTCCTATGAAGTGTACAACGTGAGTGCAATAATTTACGAGATTTCGAATAATTCGAAATACCAATTTTAACCACTTTATTTAAAATAAATCCAAAGTTTAAATTAAATACTTAAACATTTTAAATAATTCAGTTTCAATAAATAATCCAAATTCAAGAAATTGTATGGGTATATAACATTTCAATCCGCAATTTAAATGTCTTAATTATCCAATTCTAAAATGATTCAGAGGACCACTTAAATGGTGTCAATAATATACAAGGTGATAACATGGCCATATTAAAATAAATGAACAACCATACGTCCAACATATCAATCAATAAGCATCCATTTCAAACAACATCCAAATCAACCAATATATTTCAACATATAATAGCTATCAATATCGGGGTTTAACTATCAATTAAATTCTAATATAAAATTAAATGTCAATTCAGATTCAATATTGATTCAAATGTCAACTTAAATCAACAAATAGCAATAATAAATTATAAACCACATCATATATTACTTAACTTGCAATGGGATTTTTATTATTGCGTGAGTGGGTTATATCACTTACTTTTTTGCTTTCCCTTTTCTAGCCAGATTAGGATCTAAAACTACTTTCTCATTTTGTTTTGTTTCCTTGCTATCTTAATCTTTTTTTATGGAAAGTTTTGGAGAGAAAATTATATAGATCTGGATTTGAAGAAAAAGACATGGAAAGAAGGGAAGTTTTGAAGAAAAAAATTAAAGAAGAAGAAGAACAGAGAAAAAGAAAAGGAAGCTTTCAAAAAGAAGAAGATGATTTGAAGAATATGAAGAGGAAAAGAGTAAAAAAAAGCTTTAGAAAAAAAAGAGAAAGGAGATTGAAGAAGAAACATGAAAAAAAGGAAAGAGGAGGTGAAGAGAGACAAAAAAATGAAGCTACAGAAGATGAGATTTAAAAAAAGGAAATGAAGCTAGAAGAATGAAGATTGAAACTAGTGAAAAGCTAATGAAGCTAAATATAAACAAAGTAGGAATTGAACTAATGTAAAAATATGAACAACCCTAAAAAAATGGTAGGTTTTAAAAGAGGTGAAGGAAAGAATTAACAAAATGAAAAGTAGACAACGTTCATGAAATGGAAAGGCTTTAGACAATGTAAATGAAAATGAGTAATAGAACAAATGAGGAAACAATGAAAAAAGTGTGACAATTATTAATTGGAAAGAGAATGAATGGACCAACTCTACTCTATAAATAAACTTTTGGAATTCAAAATTTAAAACAATTGTTCACTCAATTAATTTTGTTAACTCCAAACATAAAAAATTTGACATTCATTAAAGATTTAATTACCCCAACATAACTAAATTTGAACACACCAATTTACATAATGGGGACCGTAGGTACATAAAATAAAATATGAACCATGATTTAAAAATTCAAAAAAAAAAAAATTCTCGACATATAATTATGAACTCAAATATTTAATTTATTTTAAATTTCAAGGTTAGCAATAAAATCACTTCCGTACAACCTATGCCTGCTATTTAACTACCGTAAAATGTCGTTTTAAAAATTCAATTTTCTCTTTTTACAACTTTATATTTATATTCAGAATGGAAACGTTCACTTAATTTTCCTCAAACATTCTTTTATTTTTCTTAAAATGCTTATTCGTTACTTTCAATTCATAAATGTAAACATTCTTATATTCTAAAATGATCAACTTATACAATATTAAATCCATTTTTATATTTCCAAATAATGTACATTCCAGATGAAAATATTCTTACATTAAATTTACTAATTGCACTTTGTTTCTTTTTCCTTTTTCAATTGAAAGATTTCAATAAATTTATTTCCAATTAATTTTAATCTTCCATTTCAAAAAAGACCCTAATTGATGAAATCAATTAAATAAATACGTGAAAATTGTAATCTTTATTTATAGTCATGCAAACACATTTATGAAATTACAGTATCCAACAAGCATTAAATTACATACTAAATAAATGTTTTTCTCTATCAATCAATACTCATTTAGCTCATCATTAAAACCGACATTAATTATTCCAATTCCTGTTATTTAATTATATTCTAATACGCGTTAGAACATTCCACTTTATTGTTTCATTGTAGTTTGTTGTTTTAGAATTTTATTTATGGTCCAAACTTATGATCTATTAACATAGTTATCATTTGTTTTACATTTCATTACGTTAATATACTCCAATTTCCATCCTTTATTTGTATTAACTACTATATTTCCATTTTAATGAATTTTGCTCAATTTCATACATTAATTATAGTTAAAGTCCAAATTAATTGATTTACCTTGGTTTCATTCTCTTATTAAATCAATTATTACCTTACATACATAGTCAACATTGTTATATCTTCTACTACATCAATATTTTACCATTTCATCTTACCTTTTAGTTATGTAACCTATTATTTCATTGATTGTAATAAATTCACTTATTAAAATTTCCAATTCCAATAAATTTGAGTAAACTGATTTCCATCCTTTTATTCAAATCAATGGTCATACTATGATAAAAATTTACATTAGTTATATTGTATGGAATGAACCTTTTTACCATTATCAATTAAACCTACATTAACTGCACTAATTAATGAAATTAATTTCCATTTATTTCCAATTAAATTTAATAGACCAAATAAATAGGTAACATATATAATAATTGTCACCATTAGCCTTTAATTACATTTATAAGTTTATTACTTACAAACAAATGTTACCATTTCTTTCATAACACTAATTTTATTCAATTTCCATTAACAATATACTATTTCATAAAGGATTCAATATTTACATTCTTTTTCCTATGTTCACTTGATAACCAAGTATAACCTTACACTATTTCAATTAATTGGAATTCCATTTAAATGGTTAATAATTAGCTTTTATTAACATTGTTATATTTCATTTTAGTATTATTCCAGTTATAAATTTTAAATTTTAATTTCTTCCAACATTTAATTACAAAAATCTTACTAAATTTATTATTTTTAATTATTGAAAATTACGGGTCATTACACGCACATTACAACAAAATAAGGCTTTCGTAGCGTTTAGAAAATGCTACTATAGTCTACCATAGCATTTCAGAGAACGTCGTGGAACGACATGCTATGATAGACCTTTAGCTTTACATAGCAGAAACAAAAACGTTATGAAAATGTATTTTCTAAGTGTTTTCTTTTGTTATTAAACCAAAGCTCTATAGGAAGTATTATCCAGTAGTTCATTTCTATAGCATTTGCTGGACATATTTTATAGCGTTTTATCATGCTACTTTAGAGCGTTAAGGTGATATTTCAATAGCGTTTCTTATCATACTTGTGTAGCGTTTCCTTTCTATTTCCATAGTGTTTCTTATCATATTTGTATAACGTTTCATTTCTATTTCCATAGTGTTTCTTATCATACTTGTATAGCGTTATTTAAGTTTCTATAACATTTATGAAGTTATATTATAGCGATTTTTATGCATAATTCTTAAATCCTATACATAGTTTCTATAGCGTTTATTAGTCAATATCTTTTATTTAACGTTATTCCATGTACGTAATATTAATTTATAGAATTTACCAATCTCAATTTTAGCCTTTTGTTATATTATATATATTATATATTTTCTTATTTCTTATTGCAGATAACATATACGTTAAATTGCAGCATAATATATTGCATACAGATCACTCAATTAACTTCACATATTTAAACTAAGCATTTCATACATATCATTCAAACAACTTCTCACATATCCAAACTTAGTATTTCATACATCTCGGTTTACCATCTTTTTCCTATCCATACATAATATTTCATACATATCAATAAGTTACTTCCCCAAACATAGATAATGAAACAATTACCGTCTTAGCTAAAATATTATGAAAGATGATGCATGATTTCAAATATTGTTTATGTCCTTTAGCTTCATGAAAGAAGGTACTCAGTTTGAACTGTGATAATAATAAAGCCTACACACAGATGATAATAAACGTTGATAATGTCAGTGTCATCACAATGTAATGTGGTAAGATGAAACTAAAGTAAGATGATGTAATGAGCAGTGCACTGAGATGAATAAGATGTAAACTGAAGTAAGATGAACTAACAACACTAGAGAATTCATTTGCCCCAATGTAGGCATCAACAAGTTGCTCATTGTATACGCCATCACCTATTACAACCATCACTAAATTCCAACTTCCAAAACACAACGAACTGAATAATTCTAACTTCTATTATTGCATGAACTAGTCGCTCCTAAGTTATCATGCATGAACTAGTTTTAGTAAATCTTCTCTTGATCCAAAATTATATCTTATTCTATTTTATCTTATTAAAAAAGTTCTTCAAGAGTACAAGTTTGCAGCTGATCAAGAAATAATTGATTCTTTGAACTCTTGTTATACGAATAGCCATGGAGAATTAAAAAAAATTCGAAAATTTTCAGTTTGTTATCAAATAACAAGAATAACAAGCTATTTCAATTAGTAAACTACCTTGGTAATGAGGAAAAAAATCTAATCACTCGTCATTTTCTAAAAATTATACCAATACAATATACTTTATACTAATCTTGTCCTACCATTAAACAATATTACAATAAACCAACATAAACATCAAAGGCCAGTGGTTGAGTGAAGTGGTGATTCTTGTAGATGTTAAGTAAGAAAACTTTCACGGTTCCCTATACATCTAACTGTCAACTTCCCCAGCTCCCTACTAATGGGAGTGACAGGTAAGACCAGACCTGTAACCCATCTAACCTGCCTTCTAGTGATGGATTCAATCAGTGCAGAAGTTGTGAGAGAATCAGGAAAGAGGGGTTGGGCTCTCTAGTTTTCCCAACCCATCACTACCATAAGTTAGGTCAGACAAGTCAAGGTAGATTGGTCGGATTCATGTCAAGCAGATTAGTTTAACTCTTTTTGTATTTAACTACCATGTTTTCTACCTAATAATAAACTTGATATTGAATGGATGGATGGTGTTTTTTGCAACAAAACCAACCCAATTATAACTTTCTATTTATACATAGCCTTTGATTAAATACCATACATCACAAAGTGCATTGTATCGGTACATTAGAGCTAACAACTAACCAGATCAAAAATAGATACAATGACGAGTCTGTAAACTATAAACTACTTCAGTTACAAATAAATTTATATAACGTTGCTTTTCTATGCATGACATGTATAACTTTTATAAGTTTGATAATGCATCTCATTGCATTAATAATGTATTATATAGTTGATGCAAAGGTTTTTCGTAGGAAAAGATAAAATTATGCAGCAGTTATCTAAAGGTATGGTCAAATATACACTTGGCCATAATCGACTTGAAGTTTTTAAACAAATTTGTCTTCTAGGCATCAAATCCAACTTGATTATTGGTTTGACTACTAGAGCATGGTCAACAATAGGCTAAAACAGCTTCCGATTCTCTAGACCTATGTTTTACAACATACTTGTAAAATTAGGTATGTATACATTTTGAAATAATTTTCATTCTTTTTGGAGATTTTTATTATAATATTGGAGATATATGATCTTGAACTGTGAGAAAATTCATAGGAGTATGTAAAGAGTCTTGAAAATAAAAGGAAGAGGAGAAAGAAAAGAAAAAAATTTGGTAAGTCACATCCGTGCAAAAGAAGGACTCTTCTACATCTGCTATAGATTTATAAATACTTGAAATCCTTTTATTATTTTCTTTTTTTCTTCTTGTTTTCGATTTCACTGCTATAGATTTATATAACTTGTACCAGAATAAGTTAGAAATCTTATAGAATTTATTGAAGATGAAAAGAAATCTCTAAATTTATTTATTTTTCCTTGTTCCAATAGAAGATGCAACGACCCGCAAATCCGTACCCCTTGAGTCAACACTATTCTACAACAATCAACTCAAGTTGCACAGAAATACGAACCATTTGGGTTTAAGAAGAAGAGGTAGAAGAAGAGAAAACAAAATCAACATCAGAATCTAACCATCCATATGAAATTTGAAATCCGATAATAATTTAATATTACGGATCCAATGGAACTGGTTTCGTCGAAATCCGAGACTGTGTCTCGGAAGGCTATTTTTAAATTCAATTTAAACGATAAAAATTTCAAGATTGAACAGATCACTGTTAATTTCAATTTTAACGCTTCTATTGTCTTTAGTGTTATCAATATAACTCTTACAAGCTTTCAAATTATTTTTAACTGGCTTAAAATTCCAGATTCAACATTTTACCCAACTTCCAATTATTTAATTCAACAATTTAATTGTCAAATAAATTATGATATTCATAATTCAAGTTAATAATTAACCTTTAAATATTTTAAATCAATTAAATATTCCGGTTATAAAAGCTTAAAAATTCCGGGTCGTCACAGAAGAAATCATTTATTGAGAACAAATAGCAATCCTGCAGGCAATGGATATTGAAACATATTAAACATGTGATGTTCCGAATCTCCTAGCTTCGCATCCCCATAAATTCCCCCTTATTGGTTTACATCTCACTTTTCTCCAAAATCATTCACCATTCTATAAATGTGTCATCATGGTCAAAAAAATTTCTATCCTCTTGAAACTTCAAACATTTTTAAATTCGTAAATGAATATGAACCATTGAAGGTATTTGTTTTGGTAGTCGATTTATAACATAATTTAGCAAATGGATTGTTATAAAATTTTGTTTATTTAAAAATTTGTAAAGATAAAAAGGAAAGGAGAAAGGGTAAGGAAATTTTATATAAAATAAAATAAAATAAAATGAGATATATATATTGTCAACGGGTACTCAAAAATTTGAAATCCATACTATCTATATCCAAAATATGAAAAACTATCTGATATCTGAAATAATATCTAGTCTTTCTAACATGAGTAGGGTCGAAAGAGATTGTGATGTTTCAGAGACAAATGGATCATATGGCAAGTTTAAACACTTTTAAGTTTAAGCATTTGGATACATTTTCATAAAAAATCCCAGCTAAGTGATTCATGGAAAGTACGTTAAGTTGGTACAAGAGTTTGGAAATTGTATTGAGCCAGACAAGTTATTATGAGAAAATTTCCAAACTGTGTAGAATCTGAAAATTTGTAAAGAAAAGCTCAAGCATATAAGCTGATACATTGTTATGTGAAATATGGAGTTGGTATAAAGAGTTTGGGAGATGAAGCAGAGAAGATTGTGTTAATTTTTCTTGTTTGAAAATTGGTTGGTTTTTCTTGCTTCAAAAACAACAAAATTACATCAGTTCACAGCTGAGCTTAGGTTTTAATCAAAAACAAAGTTTATGCATACCCAACTAAACATAATCTGCACACACACATCTCTGTGAATTTGTGGTCTAGGTGTGGGTGTGTTAGCAACGTATATATGATTATATATGTATGTACATTACAAAGCATGAGTCCGTGCTATATTTTCAACACGTAAAATTCTATGCATTGCAACACAAACTATTAAGGTAACTAGGAAATGTCCGTGAAGCTTAAGTTTAGACCATAATGCTCAGTTCATTCGAACGACTACTTAATTTTATTAGCTTCGGCTTAATATATTTTTTGCAAGTCAGTAGATACTTTAGGTTGAAATTTTTATATATGTAGATTTTGGTTGATGTCAAGAATTACTGGATAACAAAACAAATCGATAATTTCTAAATTGACAAACTACAAAGTGGATATTTGGAGTAATCACCAAACTACAGATGAGTAAGTTTTGGATATCAATTAGAGAGTATATCGACTCCAAAATTATAAAATATGAACTAAGTTTCATACGAACAGGTTACAACAACATAGCACACATCAAGATGCTTACTTTTATCCTCGAGTAAAACTAAAACATTTCAGTTGATTATAAAATCCATGATACTATTACCCAATCCCACATATTTTCGTAAGAATGGTCGATTTTAGCTAAAATCAAACTTAAACCTAATACCATCATTACCTACAATTAATAGAATAAAGATATAACTAGAAGGATAGACTAGAAAAAGCGCACAAGATCTAAAATTGGATATGCATTGGTTGCCGTCTAATATTTTTGAGTGGGTAACTGCTAAAAGAAGATTGGAGGAAATAATGTAATTTTTGCCAACTGAAATTATGAAATTGTGCATCCCCTATCCTCTAGCCACAATCGCATTACTATGTTCATGTCTAAAGTAAAAGGATTAAAAACAATCAAAGATCGAACATTCACATAACTGAAAAAAGCTTAATAAGCAGATACTGGCTTGACAATGATATTAACCAAGGTTACACAATAGTTGAAGCAGTGAGCATCATGAATGAGCAATGAAAACAATAATAATAATAAATGTTATGGTACCTCTCACGACAGTTCAAAATGGAGAGGTTTAGATTTATGGTTCTAGGTAGAGGCTAGGGTTTCACAATTCAAAAGTAAATGACGGTTGATGACAGAGGTTAAGGGTTTTATGATTCAAAAATTGACGATAGTGGTTAGGGATTTAATGGTGGCTGCATTTAGGGATTGGCATCGAGTGTTGACGACAAAGGCTAGGGTTTCGCAATTCAAAAGTTGACGACAGTTGATGACAGATGTTAAGGGTTTCACGATTCGATCAATTGTTGACCATTTGGGGATAGATTTCCGAAGAAGGAAAGAAGATAGTGTTTTCTAAAGGAGGCAATAACAAAGCGAACAGGGTTCATTTTTTCCCATACAAAATATTGCATTCCCGCATTTTCATTGAATAGCGTTGAGTAAACGTATTAATTTACCTCAGCGTTCGAAACCATAATTTGCATAGCATTGGAAGGAGGAAATGCGGAAAAGCTATGTATTAGTGTTATTAAAAGCCCATATTTTTGTAGTGGCATCGCATTTTGGATTGTGGAATCACATCCAAGAAAGCACAACTGTCAAACCCATGCAGCCCCATAAGCCGTGCATTACTTCTAGAGTCGTGGAACTACACTCTCGAAACACGAACTCCTCACGTTACCCAAAGATTGGAAATGTCGAGAATTCCAAACTGTGCTGGGTAGACGGGTCATATTGATCCCAAAAGTCGTGCATCCTATAAGCTACGCACACTCTCAAACGTGCACACTCTTAAGTACCAGTATTGTCCTAAAAATGACGAGAAACTCGTCTTTTAAAGGAACAACAAGAATATATACTCCCACCATCGGGAGTAATGAGTATGAATCCAGCAATGTCAAATGACTCGGAAGAGAATTTCGATTATTAACCGACAATACCTCTAAAATCAAGGCGCTTAAGTCGCAAGTTCTCAAAGATAGAAGCCATCGAACAGGTCCTGTTATAGACATCTAAAAAATAGGTTGGATCAACCTGTAACGGAAGCGATTTTTCGTTGCCGAAAAACCGAACCATTAGGGGGTTTTAGAAAGAAGAAAAGAAAAAGTAGAAGAAGATAACAGAAAATAGAGAGAGAGGAAGATAGAAAAATAGAAAATTTGATAATAGAAGATAGAGGAATTTTTTTTTTAAAATAGAACGGGACAGAAGAAACAGAACGGAACAGCAACAGAATCTCACAATTCGCAGCGGAACAACATATAATAATAAATGAATAATCTTTAAACAAAGAACTATATCAGTTATTACATTATCATCATATTACATTACATCAAATCATCAGAGTGTACAACAACATAACAGCGGAAAAAGAAGTACTATATACTAGTAATACGCCATGCCAATCCAGCTTGCCTCCAGCAACTCCAGAATATCCAGAATATCCTGATAAACCTTAACTCTTGACTGCCCGTGTGGAAATTGGTGGGCACCCAGAGTTTAGGAAGGAAAACAATAAACTCCGAGTCAGTCATGTGACTGGTGTGAGAACTCAAAATAGTTTATTTATCTTTAAAATCAAAATAGAGGAATATTTTTAAATCAATTCGCAATGCTTTTTAAAAAATGAGACTACCATAAGGCCTCCCGCACACACACACATGCAAACGCAGAATCGGAGGAGATTTCTCCTTATGATAGTCAAAGATGCTTGATACGCATTTAAAATAATATTTGATATTATTATTAGTGCATAGTGTAGAGGAAAATCATTTCGAAAATAAAGATATAAATCTTAGCCAACATACGACCATTATCGTATGCCCACTATAGCTACTATCCAAACAGTGGTAACCACCATAAGTGAATAGCAGGTTCTACAACTAATACCGTAAAAGTTTCGTATTGAGGATTGGATTTCCAACAAATGGTCAGGCCAAGGAACTTCCCATTGCCACATGAGAATGCCTCTGGATGGACATCCCCGAGAACCAAACCGGATCTCTACCAACACAAGGCCGGGTTACCCCTAACTGAGTAACAACTGACCGAATATGCCATCCCCCGGTCCTTTGGGACCTTTATCCGAGAGCGCTCTCTAATCAATTCACACAATCATAAAAACAAAGTGTTTCAACATGAGTAAGTATCTGGGCTCCATACCATGATACCACCCTTTTCCAGAAGGAAATGCACATATCCTAAAGGGCGCTACCCCTCATAACCTTGCTGCTTCTTTCCTGTTTTGACCATTTCCGGGATGTGAGGCTCGACGAATTCACGTCCACAAAAACATACTTTATACAAAAGCCATGCTTTGGGTCAACAAATGATCAACACAATGATCACTAAGATAGACGATCAAATAAATGATCCTATCACAATAATCAACACAATGATCATTTCAGCATCACTCAGCATGTCACATTACCAAACTGGGAATATATCGCTGATAACTTCAACTATATAACCTCTGAGCTCGTACGTCTCAGAGAAGGGTGTTAAGCTAAAAGAATAAATTCTCCGCCACCTCAGAAATATATTTGAAAGAAATCGGCTTTATATCTCAACTTGTAATGTCAGGCATACAATCCATACAAGTCTGTTCCGGGCTCGAACAGAACCGAAGGCACTTACAAAGAAGTCCTTGCAATCCGAATAATTTCTAATCACGTTCGGATTTCCCATCACTTATGGAGATCTCAATACCAGGGATCAGCCAGTGCAGAGACAATCAACAAGAAATCCTTTCGCTTTCGAAAATATCCGGTCTTCAACACCGATCTTCGAATGCAATTTATCACGACGTATCACATATTCGGAATGGGTTATACGACCCCATGGTCCTTTCCCGGTTAACCCGAATAGTGAGCGCTTATTTAAAAAAATAAGTGTGGCATTCAATTTCAAACAATTCACAACAAATACCTATTCGAAGGTAAATATTGATAGTCGGTTATTGAACTATCAATAGATATGCCAACATCACCAGAATCCAAATAATTTTCCAAATTATTTATTTCCCAAAAATATCTTTAGAAGATATAACTTTCCATATTATTTATTTTTGAACCTATTTTCCCAATTCCTTTTATAAATTCCATATTGAATTTATATTTCCAAAATATTTATGAATATATGATTTCAAATATCCATTTTTCAATTTATCTTCAAAAAGATAAATTCTCAACATATTCACTTTATATTGGAAAACATTTCTATACTTATTAAATAAGTAATTCACAATCATTTATTTTCAACACTTAGAAAATATTCTATATACTTAAATCGAAATTAAGTATATATTTCTTTCTTTAAGGAAATCATTCACTTAACCGTATTTATTTGGGCCAAAACGATGTTGCGTAAAACATCGTTACGACAACCCAAAATCACTAGTATAGGGATTCGAAATAAAATAGATATATAAATCCCAATACTATACAAAACATTTCCTTTCGGAAATTATCTATTATAACAACAGTGTTATAATCTATTATTTCCTTCTATTTCTCGAAAACATCTATTTCAACCATAAATGTTGAAATCTATAATTTCGAATCTCAATACATTTTTAAAACATCCTTAGATCGTTTTAATTCTGTTTAAAATATCACATTCCAAATAATTCTTTAACATAATATTCACTATACAAAAACGTGAATATATATTATTAATAAATTTCATTTCTTCTATTGCCTTTATTTTAAGGAATTATTCACTGTTTAAAACATGAATATATCTCCATAAATAAATTAGATCAATTTACTTATTAAATAAGGCATTTTGAATTTATAAAACAACGTTTATAAATTCTATTCTATTTATTTTATATCAACTTCCTTTTATAAATTTCCTTTGTTAACCTATCTCAATTCATATCACAATGATATACTAAAAATTCATATTATAAGTCAAATACTTATAATTTATCTATTTACAAAATTATTCCTTTAAACTTCATAAATTTTATAAATCTTATAACTTATAAGATTCATTCATTTATCCAACTCATTCCTTTAATAACTTTATAAATTTTATAAATCTACTGCTTATAAAATTCTATTTATAACTTCACCGTTATAATTCTATAATTCCAATTTATGAAATTCATTTACAATTCTTTCTAACACTTAGAAAAGTTCGTTTTACACTTCTAATATTTTTAATTTACAAATATCAATTTATAAATCTTTTAATACAAATGAATTTGTATTATTATTTTAAAACATCTTTTGAACTCTTTTAGAATTCTATCCTTTAGATTTATAAAATAATCCAATTTCATAAATCCTATTTTTAAACTTTTATAATAGATTCAAAAATCTCAGTTTAAACTATTTTATAAAATCATCAATCCCATATTTTCAAAAATCAATTTTTTTTAACTATATTTCTCAAAAATATAATTTTTACAACATTAAAAATTATAACGTTTATTTATTATAATGGATCAATTCCAAAAATATTTAATAAACGTATATTTCCAAAAATCCCTTTAGAAATTAAAATCGTTGTTTTTAAATTTCAAAAATTGGATCCGATGATGCAACACATCAAATAGTCAATCACGATTTTCCAATATCATATATCGATATGATAAACAATCAAACATCACAATATTTAAAATCAATAAATATTTTGTGAGGAATCCAGTTGGATCCCTCCTACCTGTTTCCCTGCATCCACAGACATTAGCACAATACCATTCCATTTCAAGACGGAATATCGCGGTATATGGGATTTTATAAATATATATCCGCTTACTAACGGCGCATAGGGTCTCATCCGCTAAAAAGAAATGCGGGAAATCAATCAACTGCAATATATACATATGCCAATATATATATATATTGCTATATATATAATATAATACCAATTCCACTTCAAGGTGGAATATCGCGGTATATGTGTGTAATAAATAACCTCCGCTTACTAACGGCGTATAGGGTCTATTCACATCCAATATATATATCAATCATCATTCAAGCATTCAATCATTCAATCAACAAATTTTAAATCTAACTATTCAAAATTTAAATAAATCCTTTTGAGTGAGAAGTTCTCACCTTTTATTCCTGTTTGCCATCCACTTCCAATTCAACTTGATTTCTTCATTTATACCTTGTATAAATATTTACACAATTTATTAATATTCGAAATAAATCGAATAATAAATTTTCATTTTTTTTTTTTGATTGTTTAATAAATCAATAGTTTTATTTAAATCCGTTTCTTCTTTAAAAATTTTATTTTAACTAAAAATTAAATTAAATTAACCAAACTCTCTTTCAAATAATTTAATTAACTATAGATTTAATTTTAACTAAAGATTTCCTTTTTAGTAACTATAGTAGATAAAACAAATTTATTATCGTAAACTATTTATTTTATAACAACTGAACTAATCATTTTTGTTTAATATCCTTATATCAATTTCTTTTAATAAACTTTCTTAACTAACTATTTAATTCGAAGCATTCTTTCTCTTTAATAAATTAATCTAAATTTATCTTTAACAATTTTTTTTTCTTTAATAAATCATTTCACTTAATAAATTAAATTTCCTTTTACTTACCAAAATTATATTTTTAGCTAATTTTCCTCTTTTAAAAATAAATTTGGCCACAAATAATTAAAATAAACTTATTAACCCATAAGTTATCTTAATAAATTATTTTTAGTAAAAGAATAATTGAACAAGTTAATTTCTATTTTATAAATTATTTAATTAACTCAAAAAGTTATTTTAAACTAATTTATAAGTTTCTAAAAATCAAATTTTCTCTTTAATCATTTCTAACAATGAACCCTTTTATTTTAATAAATTTGATTAACTAAAAATTATATTTTAAACTAAAATTTTATTCTTAATAAAATAATTTGAACTAATATTTTTCTTTTAACAACTAATTCTTCAATCTATTAATACTTGAATATAAAACCAAGTAATTAAATTTTATTTCTAAATTTTAGCTGTAAATTATCTTCAAACCAATTTCTTCTTTAAAATTTTATTTAACTAAATTTTTATTTTGACTAACAAATCTTTTTTTTAAAAAAAATTTAAATCAATAATTAACATCAATATACCTTACTGCCTGCATCCACTTCATCATCTTGCACGACATCATCGTACGAACCCCTCCCACCATCGCGAATGCTGGTAGCCGCCGCTGCCTCGCGAGATGCTCGAAACCGAGCTCCAAGTCGTCGTCCAGATTTTTGTGTCGTGCCTCGATTGTCGCACGCGACCGTGTGCCGCCTCCAGATCCACTCCAACCTCGTCGTTAAAACCCTAGCTTCGAACCTCCAATTTGCCTCGAAGTCGAGGCCGTGCCGCGCCCCACTTGAACGCACCCACGGCGCCTGCGCCTCAGTTCAACTGCTCGCGCGCCACGATCCCCAATCCACCGCGCCGACCCCCCACTTCAATCGCGACCACTGCCGCGAGCTCGTGCGACTCGCCGTTTGCCTTCGCGTCGCCATTTTTTTTTTTTTTTTTTTTTGTTTCGGTCTTGAATGAGGAAAAGGCTCTGCCATTTTATTTTATTTCGGTTTCGTGAATGAGATTTGGGTTTGAACGAACAGAAGAAGGAAATATTTAAAATGGTGAAGAACGTGGTCGATATGCTTTGCACGATCTTCTTCCATGATTTTTGGCGTAAACGAAGGAGATAACGTGCGTTTGTTTGACAAATTAAAAATTCAAATTTAAATTTAAATCGTTGAAAATTTTGACGCGTTTACGTGTCGTGTGCTCACATATTACCTCCAAAAAATACGAAATTTAAAATCCCAGAATAATTCAATATTCCGGACCCAATGGAACTGGTTTCGTCGAATTCCGAGACTGTGCCTCGGACGACTATTTTAAATATCGATTCGAACGATTAAATTTCAAAACTGTACAATTCACTTCCAAATTAATTTCTGAAGCTTCTAAAATCTTCAGTGTTATCAATATGAATTTTTCAAGCCTTTGAAATATTTTTAATCAGCTTAATTTTGAAGATTCAAATTTTTATTCAACTCTCGATAGATTAATTCTATAATTTAATTGTCATATTCAAAGTTATATTAAAAATTCAATTCAAACCATCATTTAAATATTTAAAATTAATTAAATATTTTCAAATTGAATTGTTAAAAATTCAGGGTCGTTACAATCTTTCCCCCTTAAAAGAATTTCGTCCCGAAATTACAAGTTAAGAAGAATGCCCTTATCCCGTTTATTATTTTTCACAATTCAAATAATTTTATCGACTTTCTAGCCTAAATCTTTTTGCTAGAGATTTACTTTTATTTCAACTAGCTTTCCAACTTCAATTATAAGTTTCAAACAACATTGTTTTACTAACCATTCAAATTTAAATTCAAATTCAAATTTCAAACTTTCAAATTTTTCTCAAAATTTTCTAACACCCTAAATTTTCGAAAAATTTCGCCAGCGTTTCCTTTGCGCGGCTAGCTCGGTACGACTACAAAATGGCACCACGGCCCCTCAGAATCAAAAAGAAAAGAGAAAAGCCAAGTGGCTAGAGAAGAAAGTCATCAAATCCCATATAAAAATTGAAATACGTACCTTTTTGTCGAGCAATTCAATTTTATCTTTGAAATCAAAATCTCAATTTCTTTATACACCTGTATAACCTGTATAACCTGCTAGTAGTAGCATCCAAATCCAATATTCAAACTATTTTGCCAATTTTATTACAAAATTTCCAATATATGCTTCTTTATATGTTTTTACTTCAGTATTGAAGTTACATATCCAATTTCATTCAATTTTTTTACATTTTAATTCAATTTGTACATTCACATTACTACACTGAATTAGTTTCATTTACTAATTCATTTCAATATTCAATTCATCTCATTTTCACTTAGAAATCCAATTCTATTTTATTTATTCAATTCCATTTGAAATTATTTCACAAATGAATAAATTATCAAGTTAATTTTCTTGAATTCAATCCATCTATTTCTTTCCATTATTAATGATAATAATTCGATATTATCACTTCTAACAATCATGCAACCATATACTATAATAATTCATAGAAAATCATTTCTTTTCATACAAAATAGTTTTGGGCAAAATTATCTTATAATATAAATCAATTTTATATTCACTAACAAATACGCGCTCATATCTATTATTACACTCAAACTCATTCTAGAGTACTGCTGACTCTATCTCTAACGAGTAATACCCAACAGAACCATGGTTGTCGCTTAACCAACAGCTCTGATACCAAATGTAACGGAAGCGATTTTTCGTTGCCGAAAAACCGAACCATTAGGGGGTTTTAGAAAGAAGAAAAGAAAAAGTAGAAGAAGATAACAGAAAATAGAGAGAGAGGAAGATAGAAAAATAGAAAATTTGATAATAGAAGATAGAGGAATTTTTTTTTTAAAATAGAACGGGACAGAAGAAACAGAACGGAACAACAACAGAATCTCACAATTCGCAGCGGAACAACATATAATAATAAATGAATAATCTTTAAACAAAGAACTATATCAGTTATTACATTATCATCATATTACATTACATCAAATCATCAGAGTGTACAACAACATACAACAACATAACAGCGGAAAAAGAAGTACTATATACTAGTAATACGCCATGCCAATCCAGCTTGCCTCCAGCAACTCCAGAATATCCAGAATATCCTGATAAACCTTAACTCTTGACTGCCCGTGTGGAAATTGGTGGGCACCCAGAGTTTAGGAAGGAAAACAATAAACTCCGAGTCAGTCATGTGACTGGTGTGAGAACTCAAAATAGTTTATTTATCTTTAAAATCAAAATAGAGGAATATTTTTAAATCAATTCGCAATGCTTTTTAAAAAATGAGACTACCATAAGGCCTCCCGCACACACACACATGCAAACGCAGAATCGGAGGAGATTTCTCCTTATGATAGTCAAAGATGCTTGATACGCATTTAAAATAATATTTGATATTATTATTAGTGTATAGTGTAGAGGAAAATCATTTCGAAAATAAAGATATAAATCTTAGCCAACATACGACCATTATCGTATGCCCACTATAGCTACTATCCAAACAGTGGTAACCACCATAAGTGAATAGCAGGTTCTACAACTAATACCGTAAAAGTTTCGTATTGAGGATTGGATTTCCAACAAATGGTCAGGCCAAGGAACTTCCCATTGCCACATGAGAATGCCTCTGGATGGACATCCCCGAGAACCAAACCGGATCTCTACCAACACAAGGCCGGGTTACCCCTAACTGAGTAACAACTGACCGAATATGCCATCCCCCGGTCCTTTGGGACCTTTATCCGAGAGCGCTCTCTAATCAATTCACACAATCATAAAAACAAAGTGTTTCAACATGAGTAAGTATCTGGGCTCCATACCATGATACCACCCTTTTCCAGAAGGAAATGCACATATCCTAAAGGGCGCTACCCCTCATAACCTTGCTGCTTCTTTCCTGTTTTGACCATTTCCGGGATGTGAGGCTCGACGAATTCACGTCCACAAAAACATACTTTATACAAAAGCCATGCTTTGGGTCAACAAATGATCAACACAATGATCACTAAGATAGACGATCAAATAAATGATCCTATCACAATAATCAACACAATGATCATTTCAGCATCACTCAGCATGTCACATTACCAAACTGGGAATATATCGCTGATAACTTCAACTATATAACCTCTGAGCTCGTACGTCTCAGAGAAGGGTGTTAAGCTAAAAGAATAAATTCTCCGCCACCTCAGAAATACATTTGAAAGAAATCGGCTTTATATCTCAACTTGTAATGTCAGGCATACAATCCATACAAGTCTGTTCCGGGCTCGAACAGAACCGAAGGCACTTACAAAGAAGTCCTTGCAATCCGAATAATTTCTAATCACGTTCGGATTTCCCATCACTTATGGAGATCTCAATACCAGGGATCAGCCAGTGCAGAGACAATCAACAAGAAATCCTTTCGCTTTCGAAAATATCCGGTCTTCAACACCGATCTTCGAATGCAATTTATCACGACGTATCACATATTCGGAATGGGTTATACGACCCCATGATCCTTTCCCGGTTAACCCGAATAGTGAGCGCTTATTTAAAAAAATAAGTGTGGCATTCAATTTCAAACAATTCACAACAAATACCTATTCGAAGGTAAATATTGATAGTCGGTTATTGAACTATCAATAGATATGCCAACATCACCAGAATCCAAATAATTTTCCAAATTATTTATTTCCCAAAAATATCTTTAGAAGATATAACTTTCCATATTATTTATTTTTGAACCTATTTTCCCAATTCCTTTTATAAATTCCATATTGAATTTATATTTCCAAAATATTTATGAATATATGATTTCAAATATCCATTTTTCAATTTATCTTCAAAAAGATAAATTCTCAACATATTCACTTTATATTGGAAAACATTTCTATACTTATTAAATAAGTAATTCACAATCATTTATTTTCAACACTTAGAAAATATTCTATATACTTAAATCGAAATTAAGTATATATTTCTTTCTTTAAGGAAATCATTCACTTAACCGTATTTATTTGGGCCAAAACGATGTTGCGTAAAACATCGTTACGACAACCCAAAATCACTAGTATAGGGATTCGAAATAAAATAGATATATAAATCCCAATACTATACAAAACATTTCCTTTCGGAAATTATCTATTATAACAACAGTGTTATAATCTATTATTTCCTTCTATTTCTCGAAAACATCTATTTCAACCATAAATGTTGAAATCTATAATTTCGAATCTCAATACATTTTTAAAACATCCTTAGATCGTTTTAATTCTGTTTAAAATATCACATTCCAAATAATTCTTTAACATAATATTCACTATACAAAAACGTGAATATATATTATTAATAAATTTCATTTCTTCTATTGCCTTTATTTTAAGGAATTATTCACTGTTTAAAACATGAATATATCTCCATAAATAAATTAGATCAATTTACTTATTAAATAAGTCATTTTGAATTTATAAAACAACGTTTATAAATTCTATTCTATTTATTTTATATCAACTTCCTTTTATAAATTTCCTTTGTTAACCTATCTCAATTCATATCACAATGATATACTAAAAATTCATATTATAAGTCAAATACTTATAATTTATCTATTTATAAAATTATTCCTTTAAACTTCATAAATTTTATAAATCTTATAACTTATAAGATTCATTCATTTATCCAACTCATTCCTTTAATAACTTTATAAATTTTATAAACCTACTGCTTATAAAATTCTATTTATAACTTCACCGTTATAATTCTATAATTCCAATTTATGAAATTCATTTACAATTCTTTCTAACACTTAGAAAAGTTCGTTTTACACTTCTAATATTTTTAATTTACAAATATCAATTTATAAATCTTTTAATACAAATGAATTTGTATTATTATTTTAAAACATCTTTTGAACTCTTTTAGAATTCTATCCTTTAGATTTATAAAATAATCCAATTTCATAAATCCTATTTTTAAACTTTTTATAATAGATTCAAAAATCTCAGTTTAAACTATTTTATAAAATCATCAATCCCATATTTTCAAAAATCAATTTTTTTTAACTATATTTCTCAAAAATATAATTTTTATAACATTAAAAATTATAACGTTTATTTATTATAATGGATCAATTCCAAAAATATTTAATAAACGTATATTTCCAAAAATCCCTTTAGAAATTAAAATCGTTGTTTTTAAATTTCAAAAATTGGATCCGATGATGCAACACATCAAATAGTCAATCACGATTTTCCAATATCATATATCGATATGATAAACAATCAAACATCACAATATTTAAAATCAATAAATATTTTGTGAGGAATCCAGTTGGATCCCTCCTACCTGTTTCCCTGCATCCATAGACATTAGCACAATACCATTCCGTTTCAAGACGGAATATCGCGGTATATGGGATTTTATAAATATATATCCGCTTACTAACGGCGCATAGGGTCTCATCCGCTAAAAAGAAATGCGGGAAATCAATCAACTGCAATATATACATATGCCAATATATATATATATTGCTATATATATAATATAATACCAATTCCACTTCAAGGTGGAATATCGCGGTATATGTGTGTAATAAATAACCTCCGCTTACTAACGGCGTATAGGGTCTATTCACATCCAATATATATATCAATCATCATTCAAGCATTCAATCATTCAATCAACAAATTTTAAATCTAACTATTCAAAATTTAAATAAATCCTTTTGAGTGAGAAGTTCTCACCTTTTATTCCTGTTTGCCATCCACTTCCAATTCAACTTGATTTCTTCATTTATACCTTGTATAAATATTTACACAATTTATTAATATTCGAAATAAATCGAATAATAAATTTTCATTTTTTTTTAAATTGTTTAATAAATCAATAGTTTTATTTAAATCCGTTTCTTCTTTAAAAATTTTATTTTAACTAAAAATTAAATTAAATTAACCAAACTCTCTTTCAAATAATTTAATTAACTATAGATTTAATTTTAACTAAAGATTTCCTTTTTAGTAACTATAGTAGATAAAACAAATTTATTATTATCGTAAACTATTTATTTTATAACAACTGAACTAATCATTTTTGTTTAATATCCTTATATCAATTTCTTTTAATAAACTTTCTTAACTAACTATTTAATTCGAAGCATTCTTTCTCTTTAATAAATTAATCTAAATTTATCTTTAACAATTTTTTTTTCTTTAATAAATCATTTCACTTAATAAATTAAATTTCCTTTTACTTACCAAAATTATATTTTTAACTAATTTTCCTCTTTTAAAAATAAATTTGGCCACAAATAATTAAAATAAACTTATTAACCCATAAGTTATCTTAATAAATTATTTTTAGTAAAAGAATAATTGAACAAGTTAATTTCTATTTTATAAATTATTTAATTAACTCAAAAAGTTATTTTAAACTAATTTATAAGTTTCTAAAAATCAAATTTTCTCTTTAATCATTTCTAACAATGAACCCTTTTATTTTAATAAATTTGATTAACTAAAAATTATATTTTAAACTAAAATTTTATTCTTAATAAAATAATTTGAACTAATATTTTTCTTTTAACAACTAATTCTTCAATCTATTAATACTTGAATATAAAACCAAGTAATTAAATTTTATTTCTAAATTTTAGCTGTAAATTATCTTCAAACCAATTTCTTCTTTAAAATTTTATTTAACTAAATTTTTATTTTGACTAACAAATCTTTTTTTTAAAAAAAATTTAAATCAATAATTAACATCAATATACCTTACTGCCTGCATCCACTTCATCATCTTGCGCGACATCATCGTACGAACCCCTCCCACCATCGCGAATGCTGGTAGCCGCCGCTGCCTCGCGAGATGCTCGAAACCGAGCTCCAAGTCGTCGTCCAGATTTTTGTGTCGTGCCTCGATTGTCGCACGCGACCGTGTGCCGCCTCCAGATCCACTCCAACCTCGTCGTTAAAACCCTAGCTTCGAACCTCCAATTTGCCTCGAAGTCGAGGCCGTGCCGCGCCCCACTTGAACGCACCCACGGCGCCTGCGCCTCAGTTCAACTGCTCGCGCGCCACGATCCCCAATCCACCGCGCCGACCCCCCACTTCAATCGCGACCACTGCCGCGAGCTCGTGCGACTCGCCGTTTGCCTTCGCGTCGCCATTTTTTTTTTTTTTTTGTTTCGGTCTTGAATGAGGAAAAGGCTCTGCCATTTTATTTTATTTCGGTTTCGTGAATGAGATTTGGGTTTGAACGAACAGAAGAAGGAGATATTTAAAATGGTGAAGAACGTGGTCGATATGCTTTGCGCGATCTTCTTCCATGATTTTTGGCGTAAACGAAGGAGATAACGTGCGTTTGTTTGACAAATTAAAAATTTAAATTTAAATTTAAATCGTTGAAAATTTTGACGCGTTTACGTGTCGTGTGCTCACATATTACCTCCAAAAAATACGAAATTTAAAATCCCAGAATAATTCAATATTCCGGACCCAATGGAACTGGTTTCGTCGAATTCCGAGACTGTGCCTCGGACGGCTATTTTAAATATCGATTCGAACGATTAAATTTCAAAACTGTACAATTCACTTCCAAATTAATTTCTGAAGCTTCTAAAATCTTCAGTGTTATCAATATGAATTTTACAAGCCTTTGAAATATTTTTAATCAGCTTAATTTTGAAGATTCAAATTTTTATTCAACTCTCGATAGATTAATTCTATAATTTAATTGTCATATTCAAAGTTATATTAAAAATTCAATTCAAACCATCATTTAAATATTTAAAATTAATTAAATATTTTCAAATTGAATTGTTAAAAATTCAGGGTCGTTACACAACCGGTCGTTTGTCAAGTGTTTGAAGTGAACGTGCCCGCAAACTAAGGGGCACACACCAATACTCAAAAACAATGAAATAAAAAAAACCATGTAGTTCTGTTACTCCAAACAAAGAATTTTGATGGTAATTACAGGACTAGATAAGATAAAATAGAAATAAATAAAATTGGCATAAGTGCATGAAACGTAGATAAGTGGATATATATAGTTACAATCAAAATGTCAACATTTATTACTTATAGCATTTTTTGTACTAAGTCAATGTGTAGGAGCCATACCCACACAACATCAGCCAACAAAAAGGAAAACACAGATACTATAATAATCAAAGCAATAAGTGCAGACTCTGCACTTGAACAAAACA
The DNA here is from genome assembly GCA_030765085.1 of Allium cepa. Taxonomy (NCBI): domain Eukaryota; kingdom Viridiplantae; phylum Streptophyta; class Magnoliopsida; order Asparagales; family Amaryllidaceae; genus Allium; species Allium cepa. The sequence goes on along the minus strand of CM060934.1, from coordinate 536,415,677 downwards.
TGTATCAAGAAAAATAGAATGCCCCAAAAACTGGCTCCACCGTTACCCGAGCCTATCAATGCTTCTTTCCATTGCTCCTCTTCCCCCCTTTAGTTGGAAGTTTATTCTTCCTCTTAGGATCCCTGCCAGGAGCAGTGTTGCTGCCTGAAATATCAACTATCTCCTCGGCACTGGCATCTCCTCCCTGCTCTATGACCTTCTCGGAAGACTCTCCCTTGGTCTTGCGCTTTTAGGATTTGTGGGAGCTCCTTGAAGATTTTCTCTCCTCGACCTTTTCCTTCTTAATGACCACCATTTGCTGTTCAGATTTATATAGCTGGCCAGGTAGGTTCTCCTGCTCTTGAGCTCCAACTACCATGAAATCGCCTTCTAAAGACACGTAAGGGTCGTCTAGGCCATGAAATGCAGTAATCTTCTCGATTCCAGCCCTAGTTATGAGCCAGACACAGGTGCAACAATCAGTGCACCTACAGAAACAAGCGGTGAGGTGGTTGAAATAGCGGCAAGCCCAGGCATCGAAGAAATCGACATGTCAGTAGATAAAGAAGACGGGCTTATAAGATAAAAAATGAAAGCATTAAGTTCATGTTGTTCTTGCGGTGGGAGCTGAAAATTCTCAAACGCGGGGGAAACAAGAAGGTTACCTGCATCAGAGGAATGGCCGAGAATTTCAATCTCATATTCCTTGCCTTCTCCTTCTTTTGATGGCTGCATGATCTTTGGAGAAGTTGCAGGGCCACCTAAAGTTTCAAAGACCGCACTCGGAGGAGAAAATGACAGGACAGCGCCGGCCAAACTCCCCAATTGATCGCATGAATGTTTTGATGATTCGTGAGACCTTGAAATGAAAGGCTCTGGCAACGTTTTGGCAGTTGCAGTCATAGCAGCATCGAAAGTTTCCTATTCCCTCTCAATTCGAATGAACCCCCAACCTCTATTAGAGCTTTCTTTGATTCCTCATTAAGATAGGAATCCTCCAGCTCTTACTTGGTATATACGTCCACGTTCTCTCGAAAATGAGCCATGATTTCTTCCCAAACCTTGACAAGTGTACGTGAGAATTAAGGACCCAAATAGCTGGGGCTCCCTGATGTGGCAAGGAGTTGACATAGAAATTTAAGATGGCATCATCCATCTTCTTTTCAAAAGTATTCTGCAACTCCAAGTAATCCACTATTACAGCGGCCTTCTCAACTTCAACTCAGGTGTTCTCGGTGACAAGCTGTGTGAACTTTTCCTGGAGCGAAGCAATCATTTAAGCTTGATCAAAAACGGTCTTATCGTGGGATTCCACAATTCTCGTGTAATCAGCAATGGTCTTTTTAAAGGATTCAACAACTTCATTATGATCAGCGATGGTTTTCTTCTGAGCTACAGTGATCACATCACGGACTTCAAGTTCCCCTTTTAGCTTAACTTTGTCTACGTGGGCCTTCTTGATTTCATCTTGGAAAAAGATCTCTATTTTTTCATGGGCCTCTTTCGATTCCTTCAGCGAGCTAGCATTGTTCTTACTCTTTTGGAGTGCAGCATCCTTCGCTTGCGTTAATCGCTCGATTCTAGCATCATGTTCTGCTAATGCCCTCTTATAATTGTCTTTCTCTAACTCAAAAGAAAGGATCTCTTGATAATTTTCATGGTTCGTGTCTGCCAGCTACTTGCATAACTTTTCCCATCCCTCAACTAGATCTAAATCACTTTGAATCGCCTGAAGATGGGGCATGTAAGAATCTTTGCGGATTGGGCGCAGGTTGTGGTCAAATGTAATACCCCATATTTTTATAACATTATTTAGAATAATTAATTGGGTAAATTAAATAAAATAATATGGAGATTAATGTGTTGAGATTTGATTAAATTAAGGGTAGTTGTGCCATGTTAGTGTACAAACTAAGATAAAATAACGTAAGCTAATGTGATAGGATATGAGAAGGACAATATGAGAAATAGGAGAAACGCTTATACCCTAAACCCTTAGGAATGAAACTCACGTTCATTTCATTTTCACTCTAACTAAAATTAAACAAAGGTCGGCCACCATTATTGTTCCCAAGAGAAGATTAAATCTAGGATTCAAGTAAAGGAAGATAATCAACATAGTCAACATCAAATCTCACATATTTTGATCTCAAAGCTAAAGTGGATAATTACTACATCCCAATTTCTTATAATTTCGGTTTTAAAAATTAGATCTGAAATGTTTTTGCAAGTGTATGTCATGTTTTGATGATCAAAGTTATATATATGCTTGTTGATGAATTGTATATGTTTATATTAGTTTTCTATGGTGTGTTTGACATGCAAATCCTATTAAATGACATCCAAATGCGTTAAAAATTTAAATATAGGTCTAAAATAATATTTTAGAGATGATTTTCAATTTTCATAATTTTTTGAGCTAATGTGGATTTTATATTAATTTTCAAGCGAAGAAAATAATTTATTGGGTTATAAATTATTTACGGCTAAAATAATTATTATTTGGGTTTGAAATTTTTATATGTTGTAAAACATATTAAAATAGACTTTTTGGAATTTTTACATATTTTTCCTAAAGGTTTTGATGAATATATAAAATTATTTAAGGTATAGGACTTAAATGTTTTATATATTTAATTAAGGAGAAGATGCATTTTATAAAATAAAATGATTATTTAATTCTAAAAAATAGTGGCAGCATTTTTCTAAAAAAAGTATTTGTTAACCAATGAGAATTTGACAAATAAAGGCAGGTTAGTTGAAAATTTTCCTTTTTAAGTTAAAAATAAAGAAATTATACTTTTGGCATGTTTCGGCCAATTTTGGCATCAAACCTTCCGACCCAGACCTTCCGATAAGGACGAGAGGTTCAAAGCTTTCGACAATGTCAAACCAATGCATATGGTATCAAGATACTTGGTATGTAATGAATTGGACAGAGTCGAAGGGTTCTTAGTCGAAAGGTTGGTTGCCGAAGGGGTTGAAGTATGTTTGTTTTATAAGCCAGAGAATTACTTGCTTTGCTTTCGAATAAGAGATTTCGACTTGGTTGCTTTCGACTAGGTCAAAAGTTTAAAATAAAGGTTTTAAACCTTTTGTGCAGTCAAAAGGTCACTGTTGTTTTATCACTATTTTGTTTTGAAACCTTCCAACACAGTTTGAACCTTTCAACAAAGACGAAAGGTTTACTTGTTTTAAAACCAGACGCATCACCATGCTTTCAAAAGGAAGCTTTCGACGTAGGTAATTTACCCTTGTTTTATAAACTGAAGAATAACCCAAGCTTTTGAAGGAGTTGTTTAAAAGGCAGTGGCCTATTGTTTTAAATAAAATGTTTTAAACCTTTCAAAGCAGCCTTCCAACAAGGTCGAAAGGTTGCTTCCTATGAAGTCGAAAGGTTTAAAAAGAAGGTTTTTGTACTTGTTTTAAATTGAACCCAGTAAGTCTTTGAAAGATTTTCTTTGGATGATTTTGAAAGGTTTATTCAATGGTTTCGAAAGGTTTATTTTGAATGATTTCAAAAGGTTTGTTCATTGAATGGTTTCGAAAGGTTTGTTTATTGAAGGTTTCGAAAAGTTTGTTTATTCAACGGTTTCGAAAGGTTTTGATTCAATGGATTCGAAAGGTTCGAGTTCGATGATTTTGAAAGGTTTGTTTTGAAAGGATTTAAAAGGTTTAATATGGAAGGTTTTCCAGGATTTTTCTAAGGCAAGGTTTTAAAGTAATTTTAAAGAAGGATGTCCAAAGTTTTATTGCTTTTGAAAGGTTTGTTTTTCAATGATTTTGAAAGATTGATGTTGGTTTTGAAAGAGATGATTTCAAATTGTTAGAAAGAGGTTCTTTTAAGTGTTTAAATGTTTTCTTCAACTAAGAAATGAGTAAAGAAGACATATATATGACATGGTGATATGATGTTGAGTAAAGCATATAGATTATATACTTTTTCTTGTTTAAGTTTAATATAAAGGTCTTAAATCATTTTAAAATATTTTTAAGGAAAATTATAGGAGGGATCCTTAAATGAGAATGACTCGGATATTAGAATACCAGATGGGACTAGTATGGGGTCGAGCCCTAATACATTAGCTATTAGCTCCAGCTAATTGTTGTCTAAAATTCCAGTATGTAGGGCTTTGTCACAGGTAGACTAAAATTATGATTACACACCGAAGGGAATATATCATTGTATATAGGTAGGTTATTGGTGAGCCCGAAAAACCATTAAGATCAGGAAGAACTAAAAGACGTTTAAGTTAGGGACATACCGTCTAGAAGAGAAGTTTTTAACAAATAGTTAAGGATAGACCGTCCGTAAATGAAGTATTTAATAGATAGTTAAGGATAGACAATCCATAGGAAAATGGCTAATAGGTGTTAGATTAATTTTGATTATATTGTTTGGTAGGCCCGAGTCAGCCAAAGGTTAAAAGTTATCCAAACAAAACTTATGTTTTTGAACAGATAGTTCATTATTACCTAATGTCTATGTATGTTTACATAATGATGCTTTATAGTATTTAATAAGCTTTGATTGCAGGAAAAGGTTTTGCAAAGATATGTTTTAAAAGAATGTTAGTGAGGAGAAACTCGTTTCGGTAAGTGGTGTGGTCTTAGTTAATATATATATATTCCAGATGTATTGTATTATTCATACTAGGCTTTATGTCTTCTCGAAGTTTATGTTTTCCCCTTAAACTCTCGAGTGCTCAGAATTAATTTAGGTTGACTAAGGGGTTGAGGACTTTCCAGGTTTAGTAGGATGACGAATACGGTTACCGGAGGCTTGAAGGAGGCAAACGAATAGCTATTTAGGAGTTGTAGTTCTTGTTTTATGTTTTGATATATTTCCACTGTGTTTTGTATTAAATCTATTAAGACTCTATGACTCTAATCATCTAAGGGGGTATCTTCATATATCGTTCTTGGCGTATTTGTAATAAGTATATTTTATCTATGCTTGGGAAAGAGTTTGGGATTATGTGTTGGAATGTGAAACATTTGGTTTTGAAATGTAATGAAGCAAAATTCGTTTTTGAAATTTGTGTTTTGTTTCATATTCAAATGCTTCTGATTCGTAGATATCATTAACATAGCTGTATTTAGTCATCGGAAGCTAATTTTATAGATGACTACAACATCGGTAGCGCTTAGTTTTGGGCCTTTAGATCGGGGATGTTACAGCTTGGCATTAGAGCATGGTTTATGAGATACTTCAACAAAAAAAATGGTTTTGAAAGCATAATCCTTAGTAATTAGAGTTAAGATCAGGGTATGAGATAACGCTATAGTAACGTACTTGTATTTGCTATATATATACATACACACACTATACTTCTAGACACTTATCTTAGTTTGGCTATTAATCTGTATCTCATGAGGTTTGAATACAAATATGGAAGGAAGAGGAGGCGGAGTTAACCTTGAAGGAGATAGCACCACCACTAATGGAAATGCCCGACCAAACGTTCGAAGAGGACCAGGTAAGGCTCAAGCTAAAAATGTTGGTGTTGGGGTTCACCAAGTGAATATGGGAGCCATGTATCAGTTTTTTGTAAACATGATGCAAGCTGGAATTGCAGCTGGGGTTGTTAGAGGAAATGTTGCTAGAGGTGGAGTTCAGGAAGCTTCAATGGTCAGCCAGTATGCTAACTTAAGCAGAGACTACACCAGGCTTAGAGTGAAGCTTTTCATTGGAACTGAAGATGCGAATGAGGTTGAAAATTGGCTACTGCACCGCGAGAGAATTTTTTCTAACTTAAGATTGAATGACGAGCAAAAAGAGGAGACTAGCTTCAAGACAGCTTCAAAGAGCTGCCCTATTTTGGTGGAATATTGTTGTAGCGGGGGTTGACGAGGAAACCATGACTTGAGTGGAGTTTAGAAGAAGGTTTCAAGTAAGATTTATATCGGTGATGACGCAGTCAGCATTGGTTAGGAAGTTTGCTGAATTGGAACAAGAAGGGATGTTCATTCTAAAATACACAATAAAATTTGAAGAGTTGGCTCGGTACAGGTATACTTTGGTTGATACGGTGATCAGGAGGAATGAGAAGTTATCAGAGGCTTGAGGCCGGGGTTGATAAGTGCTACCTTGCTGCACTTAAGAGATCCAAGCAATGTAGTGGTAGAAATGGCGTTGAGGCAGGAAGAGGCGTTAGCTTATTCGAGGAAGAAAATGAAGGAGGCCTACGTGGAACAGGGACAGAAAAGGAAGTTTTTCCAGAAGAAGAATGCTCGAAAGTGAGAAGCACAAAAGAAAGGAAAAGCTGAGATGATTTGTTATAAATGTGATAGGAAGGAACATTATGCTAATGAATGTCGGACTAAAAAGGGAAAAGAGTATGGAAAGGAGGTGACTGGAAAGAAGAACATCCAATGCTTTAATTGTGATCGGATCGACCATTATAAGAACCAATGCAAGGAGCCTACCAAAGAAGGTAGGGGCAAGTTTATGCATTGGAGCCTGCAACTTCAAGGCTAGTTGTGCAGGAAAAAGAGAAGGCTATTCTGGGAAGCTCGCTACATATTCACGGTATGTTTGTTAGCATTCTATTTGGTACTGGTGCATCGCATTCTTTTATTTCTTGATATTTAGTAGAAAATCTTAATCTAGAGCCCTCATACTTAGTTACTTCCTTAAGGGTTGCAAATCCGATAGGAGGGTATGCAACACTTAAGATGAGGTATGACCATTTAGAGTTTGATTTGCTAGGTCGTACTTTTGATTATTTTTTGCATGTGTTTGATTTTGTGGGATTCGGTATTATCTTTGGGATGGATTGGTTAGGTAAATATGATTCTAGGATATTTTTCCACGATAGGAGAATATCACTTAGTCACTCGGATTGTAGTGGTCAAATAGTTTATACCATCGAGAAAACTAGTTGCGAAGTAAATGCTTTACTGATTATCATGAAGTTGGAGGATGAGTTGCATCGAGTCTTTATGGTTAGAGAGTTTGCTGATGTATTTGAGCCGGTAGTTGGATTACCACCGAGACAAGCCACTAATTTTCGGATTGATTTGGTGCCTGGAGCAGAACCGGTGAGTAGGCCGCCAAGCAGGATGACACCTATGGAGATATAAGAGCTGAAGGTGCAATTGGTGGATTTGTAAGGCAAGAATTTTATTCGACCAAGTAGCTCACCATAGGGAGCTGCCGTAGTGTTTTGAAAGAAGCCGAACGGATCATTGAGGCTATGTATCGACTATCGTAAGTTGAATGAGAAAATGATAAAGAACATATCCATTACCGAGAATTGACGATTTATTCGATCAGTTAAGTGGAGCCATGGTATTTTCTCAACTGGATTTAGCAACATGATTTCATTAGCTTAGAGCAGCAGATGATAGTATTCCTTTGACGGCATTTAGGATAAGATATGGACCGTACAAATGGTTAGTTATGCCATTCAGACTAACTAATGCGCCGACATTCTTTGTAGATTTGATGGATCGAAATTTCCGAGAGTATTTAGATAGATTTTTGTTGGTCTTTATAGATGATATTTTGATATACTCTAGGGATGAGAAGGAGCACGAAGTTCATCTTAGAGTTGTGCTTGAAACATTGAGGGATCATCGGTTGAAGGCTAAGTTTTCGAAGTGTTATTTTTGGAAGAAGGAAGTGAAGTTCTTGGTCATATAGTCTCAGAGAAACGGTTGTTTGTAGATCCAATTAAGATTGAGGTAGTGAATAATTGGAGGAGACTCGAGATGGTGACCAAGATAAAGAGCTTTCTTGGATTAGCCGAATATTGCTGAAGATTTATAAAGGATTTTTCATGGATAGCTGAACCAATGACTAAGCTTATGCGAAAGGATGTGAAGTTTGTATGGACTAGTAAGTGTGAGGAAGCATTCCAGAGCTTGAAACATTTACTAAGCCAAGCACCGATGTTAGTGATTCTGGAGGTGAATCAAGATTTAGTTGTTTATAATGATGCGTGCGGAACTGGATTAGGAGCTGTGTTGATGCAAATAAGTAAAGTGATTGCTTATGCTTCTAGATAGCTCAGACCACATAAAGAGAGGTATCCTATGCATGATTTAGAGTTAGCTTCCATTATATTTTCTTTAAAGGCATGGAGGCATTATCTTTTGAGAGAGAGATTTGAACTTTGTACAGATCTAAGTCCTTGAATACTTGTTCTCTCAGAAGGAGCTGAACATGAGACACAGAGATGGTTGGAGTTTATTGCCGCTTATGATTATGGAATTGTATAAACACCTAGGGAAGAAAATAAGGTAGCGGATGCACTTAGCAGGAAAATCAGAATGCAGAATTGGTTATGATTGCAAAGTGGAAATATTTAGAAGCATTATTAGCTTGTAGAGTGCGGTTTAGATCCGAGGTAGGTTCTAGTGTAGGAAGTGTTGTATTGTCTTATTTACAAGTTCGACCAGTAATGATTGAGAAGATAACTTCTAAATAGGAGGAGGATCCGGTTTTGGCTGAATAGATCAGAAGGTTAAGGGAAGGAACAGAGGGCAACGACTTAAAGGATTTCAGTCTTGATCGAAATGGGTGGTTGAGAAAGAAAGGAAGGTTGTATGTTTCAAATGTAGGATACATGTGGAAGGATGTTTTGAATGAATGCCATCGTTTGAAGTTCACCATCCATCTAGGAGGAACGAAGATGTATCAAGATATGAAGAGAAGTTTGTTCTAGGAAGGTATGAAATGGGACATTGGTTTATGTGTTAAGCAATGCTTAAATGCCAGAAAGCAAAGGCTGAACACCAGAATCCAAGTGGATTCCTTCAACCATTAGAATTACCGTTGTGGAAAAGGGATTCTATCTCAATGGATTTTATTAATGGGCTGCCAAGGTCTAATATAGAAAATGAAAGTATATGGGTTGTAGTGGATAAACTGACTAAGGGTGCTCATTTCATTCTGGTAAAATCAACTAGGATGGCACCTATTTTGGCAAAGTTATTTATGAAGAATGTAGTTAGACTGCACGGGATTCCTAGTAGTATCATTAGCGATAGAGATTCTTTGTTTGCTAGTGAGTTCTGGAAGAGTCAATAGGAAGCATTAGGAACCAAGCTCAATATGAGTACCGCTTACCATCCACAGACTAATGGGAAAACAAATGGATTAACAAAATCTTGGAGGATTTGTTAAGAGCTTGTGTATTAGAATTCGAGGGATCATGGGAAGACCATCTCCATTTAGTCAAATTCTCGTATAACAAATACTTATCAGACTAGTATTGGGATAGCACCGTTTGAAGCGTTGAATGGGAGACCATGCAAATCTCCCGTATGTTGGTTAGAGATCTAGGATAGGTTGGTTCTTGGCCCGAATATGGTAAAAGAAGCCGTAGAGAAAATTGAGTTGATCCGAGCAAAGATGAAGGAAGATTAGTCTAGGTAGAAAAGTTATGCTGATAGAAGAAGGAAAGATTTGGAATTCTTGGTTGGAGACTATGTGTATATTAAAGTCTCAACGATAAAGGGTGTGATTAGATTTGGAAAGTCAGGGAAGTTAGCACCCAGATTCGTTGGACCTTTTTGTATTGTTGAGAGGATCATGAAACTCGCTTGTAGAATAGAGTTACCGAGCAGTTTGGCTAGAGTCTATGATGTATTCCATATTTCTCATCTTAGGAATGTATTAGAGACCCAAATACTACTATAGCACTTACAATATTAGAGGATTTTGTAGAGCCGGACTTGACAATAGTTAGAAAGCCGATTCAGATTGTGGCTAGAGATGAGAAGAAGTTGAGGAACAAGACAGTCAAATTAGTAAAGGTCCAATGGAGTGACTGCTAGAGACTGTACTTGGGAAACAAAAAGCGGGATTAGAAATGCTCATTCAAAACTGTTTGATGGTATGTTTTACCTTTGGTTGTTTTGATTGTGTACCATATCGTAATTTCGAGGGCGAAATTCTTTATGGTGGGGGAGTCTGTAACACCCCATATTTTTATAACATTATTTAGAATAATTAATTGGGTAAATTAAATAAAAAAGTGTGGAAATTAATAGGTTGAGACTTGATTGAATTAAGGGTAGCCGTGCCATGTTAGTGTACAAACTAAAATGAAATAACATAAGCTAGTGTGTTAGAATATGAGAAGGGCAATATGGAAAATAGGAGAAGGGATTATACCCTAAACCCTTAGGAATGAAACTCGCGTTCATTTCATTTTCACTCTAACTAAAATTAAACCAAGGCCGGCCACCATTATTGTTCTTAAGAGAAGACTAAAGCTATGATTTAAATAAAGGAAGATAATCAACATAATTAACATCAGCTCACATCTTTTTCTCTCAAAGCTAAGGTGAATAATTACTACATCCCATTTTCTTATGATCTCGATGTTAAGAATTAGATCTGAATTTTTTTTGCAAGTATATGTCATGTTTTGATGATTAAAATTATGTATAGGCTTGTTGATGAATTATATATGTTCACGTTAGTTTTTTATGATGTGTTTGAAAAGAAAACCTTATTAAATGACATCCGAATGCCTTAAAAATTTAACTATAGGTCAGAAATGATATTTAGAGATGGTTTTCAATTTTCATAATTTTTTGAATTAATGTGGATTTTATATTAATTTTCTAGTGAATAAAATGAGTTATTGGGTTATAAATTATTTACGGATAAAATAATTATTATTTGGGTTTGAAATTTTTATATGTTTGAAAACATATTAAAATAGATTTTTCGGAATTCTTCCAGATTTTTCCTAAGTGTTTTGATGAATATATAAAATTATTTAAGGTATGTGACTTAAATGTTTTATATATTTAAATTATGCAGAAGGGGATTTTATAAAATAAAATGATTATTTCATTTTGAAAAATAGTGGCAGCACTTTTCTGAAAAGTATTTGTTAACCAATGAGAATTTGACAAATAAAGGCAGGTCAGTTGGAAATTATCCTTTTTAAGTTAAAAACAAAGAAATCATAATTTTGGCATGTTTTAGCCAATTTTGACATCAAACCTTCCGACCCAGACCTTCCGATTAGGACGAGAGATTCAAAGCTTTCGACAAGGTCAAACCGAAGCATATGGTATCAAGATACTTGATACGTAATGAAAAGACAGATTCAAAGGGTTCTTAGTCGAAAAGTTAGTTGCCAAAGGGGATGAACTATGTTTGTTTTATAATCCAAAAGAATCACTTGCTTTGCTATTGAATAAGAGCTTTTGACTTGGTTGCTTTCGACTAGGTCAAATGTTTAAAATTAAGGTTTTAAACCTTTTGACACAGTCGAAATGTTATAACTATTTTATCACTATTTTGTTTTGAAACCTTCCGACACAGTCGAAGGGATATTGTCGCTTTATAAATGCTTCATTTTGAACCTTTCGACAAAGACGAAAGGTTTACTTATTTTAAAACCAGCTACTTCTCCATGCTTTCAAAGGGAAGCTTTTGACTTAGGTAATTTACCATTTATAAACTGAAGAATAACCCAAGCTTTTGAAGGAGTTGTTCTAAAGGCAGTGGCCTTTTTTAAATAAAATGTTTTAAAGCTTTCGAAGGAGACCTTCCGACAAGGTTGAAAGGTTCTAAAAGAATGTGTTCCACTTGTTTTAAATTGAACCCAGTAAGTCTTCGAAAGGTTTGGTTTGAATGACTTCGAAAAGTTTATTCAATGGTTTCGAAAGGTTTATTTTGAATGATTTCGAAAGGTTTGTACATTGAATGGTTTTGAAAGGTTTGAGTTTGATGATTTCAAAAGTTTTATTTTAAAAGGATTCGAAAGGTTTCTAGGGTTTTTCTAAGGCAAGGTTTTAAAGTAATTTTAAAGAAGGATGTCCAAATTTTTATTGGTTTCGAAAGGTTTGTTTTTCAGTGATTTCGAAAGATTGATGTTGGTTTTGAAAGAGATGATTTCAAATGGTTAGAAAAGAGGTTCTTTCAGGTGTTTAACTGTTTTCATCAACTAAGAATTGAGTAAAGAAGAAATAAATATGACATGGTGATATGATTTTGAGTAAAGAATATAGATTATATACTTTTCCTTGTTTAAGTTTGATATAAAGGTCTTAAATCATTTTGAAAAAGTTTTAAAGGAAAATTATGGGAGGGGATCCTTAAGTAAAAATGACTCAGATATTAGAATACCAGATGAGACTAGTATGGGGTCACGCCCTATACATTAGCTATTAGCCCCAGCTAATTATTCTCCAAAATTCCAGTGTGTAGGGCTTTGTTATTGGTAGACTAAAATTATGATTACACACCAAAAGGAATATATGTTTATATACAGGTAGGTTATTGGTGAGTTCTAAAAACTATTAGGATCAGGAAGATGTGGGAGATGTTTAAGTAAGGACAGACCGTCCACAAGAGAAGTATTTAACATATAGTTAAGGACAGACCATCCAGAAGTGAACTATTTAACAGATAGTTAAGGGTAGATAATCCAAAGAAAAATGGCTAACAGGGGTTAGATTAATTTTGATTATATTTTATGGTAGGCTCGAGTCAGCCAATGGTTAAAAGTTATCGAAACAAAACTTTTGTGTTTGAACAAACAGTTCATTATTGCCTGATGTTTATGTATGTTTACATAATGATGCTTTACGGTGTTTAATCAGTTTTGATTGTAGGAAAAGGTTTTGCAAAGATATGTTTTAAAAGGATGACAGTGAGGGGAAACTCGTTCCATTAAGCGGTGTGTCTCACTTAATATATATATGTTCTGGATGTATAGTATTATTCATACCAGGCTTTATGTCTGACTCGAAGTTTATGTTTTCCCTTTAAACTCTCGGGTGCTCAAAATTAATTTGAGTAGGCTAAGGGGTTGAGGTCTTTCAGGTTTCGTAGGATGACAAACAAGGCTATCGAGGCTTGCATGAGGCAAACAGATAGCTATTTAGGAGTTGTAGTTCTTGTTTTATGTTTTGATGTATTTCCGCTGTGTTTTGTATAAAGTATATTACGAATCTATGACTCTGATCATCCAAAGGGGTATCTTCATATGCTGCTCTTAATGGAACGACCCAGAATTTCTTCCAATTAAAATTTGTATATTTAATTGATTTTAAATATTAATGAGTGAAATTAAACAGTCGAATAAATTTTATTTCGAATAATTGGATTTAATTGGATAATTAAATCGATAATTTAATTTGTAAAATTGCAGAAATAATTGAAAATTGGGTTAAATATGATTGAAAATGATTTGTAAAATTTTATTTTATCATGTTGAAGTTATAATGATGTTATAGAACTTTTAAAATTGAATTTAGAGTTAATCTGTGAAAATTGAATATTTTAATATTTAATCGACTAGTGAAATTAGCCATTTTTCAAACAGTCTCAGAATTTGACGAAACTAGTTCCATTGGATCCGTAATAGCTTGTTATTATTGGATTTCAATTTTCGCAGCAATCGGAGTTTTCGTTTGACCGTGGCAGCTCAAAACGCATCGAAATTGTTTTAATATTAATTTGGCGACTTAAAATAGTCATTTTTCAAAAAGTCTCGGATTTCAACGAAACTAGTTTCATCAAATCCATAATGTGATATTATTGTAAGGTTTCAAATTTTGTGTCAATCGGATTTACCGTTTGTCCGGGGCAAGCTAAAACGCCTAGAAAATCGTTTAATCGGTTTAATTTAAATTGGATCGTTTATTGCCATAACTCGCACAGATGATCGAATTAGCCTTCGAAACACGTTCCATTGTGTTCGAAACGCGGGGTAAACCTTAGAAATGCCAACCGGCACGCTTCGTTTGGAGTTCGGAAAAATCCGGGATGAATAGTGTCGCGTATTTTTCTATAAAAGGCCACCCACTTTCACAAATTGCAACCAAACCCTAATTTCTTGCTTCAGCCGCCTCTATATTTTCTACGGCCGATATTTCGTTTCTTTCCCCCCTTGATTTCTTCAAATCCGCACATCGATTCGAAAAGGCTTCAACTACAAAAATGGAGATCGTATCGAGATCCTTGTTTTCAACGGTGACGATCGAAAGATATGAAGCGAATCAACGGCAAACTGCTCGGGAGCGTTGCGCGTTCAGCCTCGTTTTTCATGCAGGGGATGCAGCCGAGTGGGGTCGGCCTCTGGGCGTTGGTAGTGTTGTGTGTGGGCTACGTAGTGGTATTCTCTGATCGAGCTAGAGGGGAGTGTGGTGGCCGCGATTTGGAACCCTAGGCGTTGGAGTTGGGTTCAATGCACGCGTATGTCACTGGAAAGAACGTGGGAGATGGAAGAAAAGGGGAGCGGCCGAGATTCTGCACTTGGATTTTGCACGGCCAGGATCTCTTTAGGTTTAAAATTTAAAAACAAAGTGTAAATTAATTTTATTTTAATTTGTACAATGTTTAAAATGATGTAACTTATTTATACGAGGTCGAAATCGCACGAAAGAAGTTGCGTTGGGTTCGTATGGACGAGCATTATGCTATGGAGCTAGATTTGAGTCATTTGGAGTTAGTGAGAATTTCGGGTAAAATTAAACGCGTGTTTAATTTTATTCGAAATAAAAGCTGAAAACGAAATTGAAAGCAAGGTGAGAACTTCTCACTCAATCGAATTGGTTTCGATTTAAATTTTAAATAGTTAGATTTAAAATTCTTGATTGTATGCTTGAATGATGATTGTTATCTATTGATTGTTAAAATAGACATTATACGCCGTTAGTAAGCGAAGGTTATTTATTAAAAACATATACCGCGAATATTTCACCGTATAGTGAAATTAGTATTATTTATGTACTTGGAGTTGATTTCCCGCATTATATAGCGGATGAGACCCTATTGCGCCACAATATCGGATAATATTTTATAAATCCTATATACCGCGATATTCCGCTTTGAACGGAATTGGTATTGTGCTAACATCTTTGGATGCAGGGAAACAGGTTGGAGGGATCTAACTGGATTCCTCAACTGTATTGATTTATTTACAGATATTGTGATATTTGTTGATTATCATATCGATATATGATATTTGGATGTCGTGGTTGACTATTTGGTGCAGTTGCATCATCGGTTCCATTTTCAAAGTTTAAAAATAACGATTTTGATTTTTAAAGGATTGTTAAAATGATTTTTCAAAGTATACGTTTTATTAAATTTTGAATTGATTCATTTTAAATAATTAAAACGTTATAAATTTTTATGTTATAAAAATTAATATTTTTGTGAAATATAACCAAAAGGTGATTTCTAAAATAAATAGATTTATAAAATAGTTAAAATTTGGATTTTTGAATTATTATAAAGGATGTATACAAAAGATTTTTTAAACATTGATATTTATAATAAAAATATATATATATATATATAAATATTGGAATTATAAAACGAGTTTATTAAGAGTTAAAATGAAGTATAAAATGGATTCCATTAAAAATTATAGATTTATAAATTGTGAAGATTATAAAATGAATAGGTGTTGTAAAATAAAAGACTTATAAGTAATTAACTTATAAACTGGATTTTAGCATATAAAAGGGATATCAATAGAAATTGTTAATAAGGAGATTTTATAAGTTGAAGTTGTTATAAAATATAAAGGAATCTTATAAGAAATAAAAGTTTTAAAAGGAACGATTTGGTAAATAAATGAATTATAAGTACTTAACTTATAATATGGACTGTTGGTATATATTTGAGATATATAAGTTGAATTGGATTACTAAAGGAGATTTATAAATCGAAGTTTTTATAAATAGGGATGGAAATTATAAATGTTGTTTTATAAATCCAAAATCAATCAAATTTGATGAACTTAATATAGAAGGTTATTAAGGGAATTATATCCACGATTTTTGGTAGTGGATGAATTCTTGAAATAAAATATGTAGAAAATGTTGAAATTTGGTTAGTGAAGTATATTCACGATTTTAGGACAGTGAATAACATATTAAAGTATTTTGGGGAAGTGATATTTTAAATAGAATTAAAACGATTTAAAGATGTTTTAAAATGTATTATGAATCGAATACATAGATTTCAACATTCATTGTTGAAATAGACGTTTTCGAGAAATAAGAAAATGGTGGACTATAACACTGTTGTTATAGTAAATGATTCCCAAAAGGAAATGTTTTGTATAGTATTGGGATTTATATATCTATTTTAATTTCGAATCCCTATACTAGTGATTTTGGGTCGTCGTAACGATGTTTTACGCAACATTCGATTTGACCTAAATAAATGTGTTTAAGTGAATGTTTTCCTTAAAGAATGAAATATATGCTTAATTTCGATTTAAGTATATTGAATATTTTCCAAGTGTTGAAAATAAATGGATTTGTGAATTACTTATTATTAAATAAGTATGGAAGTGTTTTCCAATATGAAGTGAATATTTTGAGATTTTATCTTTTAAAGACAAATTGAAAATGAATATTAGAAATCGATTTGGGAATCATATATTCATAGATATTTTGGAAGTGTAAATTCACTATGGAATTTATAAAAGAAAGGGGAATTTGTTTAAAAATAAACGTTGATTTATTTTTGAAGTGTGAGAATAAATTTACGCTTTTGGAACGTAAATATAAAGTAAATCGGTATGGATTTATTTAATTGGTTTAAATGAACCATGTTGAAATGAAAGTATTTCCGCGTAAGGAAATGTTTGAAATTTGTTTTCAAAAGTGGTAAAGGTGAAAAGTGATTTGAAAATTTGTTTTCAAATGGTTGAAGGGTGGAAATTATATATCTATTAAAGATATTTTAGAAAGTAAATAATTTGGGAAATTATTTAGAATCTGGTGATGTTGAGCATACCTATTGATAGTTAAATAATCCAACTATCAATATTTACCTTTAAATAAGTATTTGTTGTGATTGCTTGAATTTGAATGCCATACTTATTTTTGAATAAGCGCTCACTATTCGGGTTAGCCGGGAAAGGACCCTGGGGTCGTGTAACCCATTCTGAATATGTGATACGCCGTTATGGATTGCATTTGATGACCGGTGTTAAAGACCGGATATTTGTTAAAACGGAAGGATTATCGTCGAATATTTCTGCATCGGCTGATCTCCGATATAGAAATTTATTACCCTTTGTGATGGGAAGTCCGGTCGTGATTAGTGAATATCCGGATTGCAAGGACTTCTTTGTAAGTGCCTTCGGTTCCATTCGATCCCGGAACGGACTTGTATGGATGTGTGTCTGACGTTACAATTTGAGATGTAAAGCTGGTTTCTATCAAATATGTTTCCGTTGGTGGCGGAGAATTTATTCTCTTAGCTTAACACCCTTAGAGGTTATATAGTTGATGGTTACTAGTGATACATTCCCAAATTGGTAATGTGGCATACGAAGTGCTGTTGAGCATTTGATGATCAAAGCACAACTTTTATATAAAGCGTGGCTTTATGGACGAGACTTCGTCGGACCTCACACCCCGGAAATGGTCAAAACAGGAAGGATGCAGCAAGGTTATTAGGGGGTAGCGCCCCTTTAGTGTATGTCATTCCTTCTGGATAGAGGTGGTATCATGGTATGGAGCCTAGATATTTAACCTAAGTTGTTGCTGCAAATTTATTGCTTTGTGGTTGTTGGAAATCGAGAATCCTCGGATATAGATCGATTACGGTCGGGGGATGACATATTCGTGTTAGTATTTACCAAGTTAGGGGTAACTCGGCCTTGTGTTGGCAGAGATCCGGTTAGGTTCTCGGGTCGTCGTCTTTCCAGAGGCGTACCCATGTGGCAATGGAAAGTTCCTTGGCCTGACCATTTGTTGGAAATCCAAAGAAACAATACGATCTTGTAAGGTTTTAGTTGTAGAACCTATCATTCACTTACGGTGGCACCCCACTATTTGGATGATAGCTATAGTAGGCATAAGTGCAGAATGCCTATGTTGGCTAAGATTTATATCTTTACTTTCGAAATAATTTTTCCTACACTATGCACTAGTAATAATATCAAATGTTTCTTTTTAATGCATATCAAGCATCTTTGACTATCTTAAGGAGAAATCTCCTCTGATTCTGCATTTGCATTGTGTGTGTGTGCGGGAGGCCTTATGGTAGTCTCATTTTCTAAAAAGCATTGCGAATCTATTTTAAAATTATCCCATTCTTCGTTTTAAAGATAAACTGTTTTAGTTCTCACACCAGTCACATGACTGACTTGGAGTTTATTGTTTTCCTTCCTAAACTCTGGGTGCCCACCAATTTCCACACGGGCAGTCAAGAGTCGGGTTTATCAGGATATTCTAGAATTCAGGAGTTGCTGGAGGCAAGCTGGATGGCATGGCGTATTCACTAGTATATAGTATTTCTTTTTCGCTGTTTATTGTTATTTGTTGTTGTACACTATGATGATGTAATGTAATGAAATATGATGTAATGTAATGAAATATGATGTAACGTAATAACTGATATAATTCTTTTGCTTAAAGATTATCCATTTATCTATTATATGTTGTTCCGCTGCGATTGTGAGATTCTGATATTGTTCTGTTGTTTCTTTCTATTCTATTCTATCTTTTTCTTTCTTCTTCTATCTTCTACCTCTTCTTTAACCCTAACGGTACGGTTTTTCGGCATTCGATTGCTCGGCAGTTGATACAGTGGACGTATTAATGTCGTTTTTCGGGCGGCGAAAAGTCTTCAATCGTCACATTTGATATCAGAGCATATGGTTAAGCGACAACCATGGCTCTGTTGGGAATTACTCAGTAGTACTCTAGAATGAGTTGAGTGTAATAATAGATATGAGCGCATATTTGTTAGTGAATATAAAATTTGTTTTATATTGTGATGATTGGTTTGTTGAGTGGTATATGGATTCTGGTCGGTATCGTCGGAACAACTTTATCGATAGGGATCTCTAAACACTTGCTCAGAACAATTTGGCACGATATTGTTTTAAATTGGGTAAATGAAATAATTTTACCTTGATTATATTTTATAAATGAAGGAATAATTTATCAGAATTATTAAAGTGTATATGAATTGCTTGCTTGGTTGTTGAAAATATAAATATATATAAGTCAATAAATGTTGTTTGAATAAGTTAAATAAAAACAACAGTTGTAAAAGAATGAATTGTATAAGCAAATGAATTGTAAGTATGAAATTATAATTAAAATGATTTACAATTGTGGAATAATCTTATATTATTAAGTGAAATTATATAAGTAAAAGATTTATAAATGTGATTTATAATCTAAAAATAAAATTCCTGAGAAGTGTTTTGAAAGGATTTGATAATTTGGAAAATTGTTTTGGAGAAATTAAAGATCTAAACTCTTATCGGTCACTGGAAAGTAATTCCGATGATGATTGCAACATCATTGGTGTTCGTTTTCGGGTTTCCAAAAGAGGGATTGCTGCCAAATTGTTTTAAATGAAAGTTGTTTGGAAAATTTGAGTTTGGGTTTTGAAATTCAAAGGATAATTGAATTGGTTTCAAAAATGGTTTTGAAAGGTTGAATATAAGTTGTATAACTTATGAAATGAGAAAATGAAAATGAAACAAATTGTTAAAAGTGGTTAAACAATCCTGTTAAGTAAGATAAATCTGGATTTGATAATGATATGAAATTTGACTTCGGTAGAAAGTTAAATGGAATTTACTTTAGAATTTGAATCTGAATTGAATTTATAAGTGGAAATTAAAGTTAAGATTAAACAAAAAATGTTAATTGGAATATAACTTAAGTGATGAAGTTGAAATTGTTATAAATAAGTAAAGTGATGAATATGAACTTGAGTTATATAAATGAAATTCAACTTTAAGTTGTTAAACGAATTAGCAATTGAATTGATAAATAGATTGAATGTTAATCAATTAAATGTAAAATAATTTGATATGGAATAATGAATGTAAGTGTTAATTCATTAAAAGCTAATGTTATTGGAAGTTGAATAAATTGAATGGAAATCAATTTAATATGAACCAATTGGAATTAAATGTGTTGGACCAAATAGAATGCAAATTAAATAATTTGGTTATGTTGAATGTACACTGGTTGTTATATGGTTATTAATTGATTGTATATAATTCATTAAGTGTTAATGAATTTGAATTAGCGAAATTAAAAGCTATATGATTGAATCCAAATTGGAAGTAAATAAATTTGAATAGAATTGGATTTGATTTGGATTGAAGGCGAATTAATGTGAATAAATTAGTGAATGTAAACTAATTGGAAAATGAACGAATGAATGTTAGTAAAATTCCAATGTTAACGAATCAAATGTGATTAAAATGAAAACCAATTCATTTAATAATAATGAGAAGTGAATGTATATTGATTTGATATGGATTTGTTGGATGATAGTTGTTTGGTAGTTGCATTTATTGCTTTTGTTGCATTTGCTATGTTAGCATATGTAGATATATGTTGTATATTGATATTACTTTCTATATACATGTTTCTCATGTTGTTGTTGAGTGTTTAGTAGGTGCGGATGGCATTGCTTCGCATTTGGAGCTCGCTTTCGCGCTATATTAGCCGTATACGCTCGCTAATAATATATAAGGAAAATATCTCGGATTACATACCGTACTTTTAAACTTTTTCCCTGCGGGATGCCTCATCACTTGATGAAATGTATATTTGTGATATATACACTGTCATTTTTTTTCAGATCGAGCCGCGCAAAGGAGACGCGGGCGAAATTTTTCGAAAAATTATGGCGTTAGAATATTTTTGAGAAAATTGGAAATTTTGAAAACTAAGTTTGAATTTGAAAACTTAGTAAAGTTATTGTAAGAAGTTTAACTATGAATTTTGAGAAAGTTAAACACTTAAGAGATTTGAAAAATCTAAATTGAATGGTTTGTTTTGGAAAGCTAATGGATTCTGTAACTTTTTGTTACTTAGTAATTTCGAGGACGAAATTCTTTTAAGGGGGGAAGTATGTAACGACCCATAATTTCTGTCAATTAAAATTTGTATATTTAATTGATTTCAAATATTAAAGAGTGAAATTAAACAGTCGAATAAATTTTATTTCGAATAATTGGATTTAATTGGATAATTAAATCGATAATTTAATATGTGAAATTACATAAATAATTGAAAATTGGGTTAAATATGATTGAAAATGATTTGTAAAATTTTATTTTATCATATTGAAGTTATAATGATGTTATAGAACTTTTAAAATTGAATTTAGAGTTAATCTGTGAAAATTGAATATTTTAATATTTAATCGACTAGTGAAACTAGCCATTTTTCAAAAAGTCTCAGAATTTGACAAAACTAGTTCCATTGGATCCGTAATAGTTTGTTATTATCGGTTTTCAATTTTCGTAGCAATCGGAGTTTTCGTTTGACCGTGGCAGCTCGAAACGCATCGAAATTGTTTTAATATTAATTTGGCGAGTTAAAATAGTCATTTTTCAAACAGTCTCGGATTTCGACGAAACCAGTTTCATCGGATCCGTAATGTGATGTTTGTAAGGTTTCAAATTTCGTGTGAATCGGATTTACCGTTTGTCCGGTGCAAGCTAAAACGCCTAGAAAATCGTTTAATCGGTTTAATTTAAATTGGATCGTTTGTTGCCATAACTCACACAGATGATTGAATTAGCCTTCAAAACACATTCCATTGTGTTCGGAACGAGGGGTAAACCTTAGGAATGCCAACCGGCACGCTTCGTTTGGAGTTCGGAAAAATCCGGGATGAATAGTGTCGCGTATTTTTCTATAAAAGGCCACCTATTTTCACAAATTGCAACCAAACCCTAATTTCTTGCTTCAGCCGCCTCTATATTTTCTATGGCCGATATTTTGTTTCTTTCCCCCTTGATTTCTTCAAATCCGCACATCGATTCGAAAAGGCTTCAACTACAAAAATGGAGATCGTATCGAGATCCTTGTTTTCAACGGTGATGATCGAAAGATATGAAGCGAATCAACGGCAAACTGCTCGGGAGCGTTGCGCATTCGGCCTCGTTTTTCGTACAGGGGATGCAGCCAAGTGGGGTCGGCCTCTGGGCGTTGGTGGTGTTGTGTGTGGACTATGTAGTGGTATTCTCTGATCGAGCTAGATGGGAGTGTGGTGGCCGCGATTTGGAACCCTAGGCGTTGGAGTTGGGTTCAATGCACACGTATGTCACTGGAATGAACGTGGGAGATGGAAGAAAAGGGGAGCGGCAGAGATTCTGCACTTGGATTTTGCACGGCCAGGATCTCTTTAGGTTTAAAATTTAAAAACAAAGTTAAATTAATTTTATTTTAATTTGTACAATGTTTAAAATGATGTAACTTATTCATACGAGGTCAAAATCGCACAAAACAAGTTGCGTTGGGTTCGTATGGACGAGCATTACGCTATGGAGCTGGATTGGAGTCGTTTGGAGTTAGTGAGAATTTTGGGTAAAATTAAACGCGTGTTTAATTTTATTCGAAATAAAAGCTGAAAACGAAATTGAAAGCAAGGTGAGAACTTCTCACTCAATCGAATCGGTTTCGATTTAAATTTTAAATAGTTAGATTTAAAATTCTTGATTGTATGCTTGAATGATGATTGTTATCTATTAATTGTTAAAATAGACATTATACGCCGTTAGTAAGCGGAGGTTATTTATTAAAAACATATACCGCGAATATTTCACCGTATAGTGAAATTGGTATTATTTATGTACTTGGAGTTGATTTCCCGCATTATATAGCAAATGAGACCCTATTGTGCCGCATAATAGCGGATAATATTTTATAAATCCTATATACCGCGATATTCCGCTTTGAATGGAATTGGTATTGTGCTAACATCTTTGCATGCAGGGAAACAGGTTGGAGGGATCTAACTGGATTCCTCAACTGTATTGATTTATTTACAGATATCGTGATATTTGTTTATTATCATATCGATATATGATATTTTGATGTCGTGATTGACTATTTGGTTCTATTGCATCACCGGATCCATTTTTAAAGTTTAAAAATAACGATTTTGATTTTTAAATGATTTTTAAAATGATTTTTCAAAGTATACGTTTTATTAAAATTTTGAATTGATTCATTTTAAATAATTAAAACGTTATAAATTTTTATGTTATAAAAATTAAGATTTTTGTGAAATATACCCAAAAGGTGATTTTTAAAATAAACAGATTTATAAAATAGTTTAAATTTGGATTTTTGAATTATTATAAAGGATGTATACAAAAGATTTTTTAAACATTGATATTTATAATATATATATATATATATATATATAATATTGGAATTATAAAACGAGTGTATTAAGAGTTAGAATGAAGTATAAAATGGATTCCACTAAAAATTATAGATTTATAAATTGTGAAGATTATAAAATGAATAGATGTTGTAAAATAAAAGATTTATATGTAATTAACTTGTAAACTGGATTTTAGCATATAAATGGGATATTAATAGAAATTGTTAATAAGGAGATTTTATAAGTTGAAGTTGTTATAAAATATAAAGGAATCTTATAAGAAATAAAAGTTTTAAAAGGAACGATTTGGTAAATAAATGAATTATAAGTACTTAACTTATAATATGGACTGTTGGTATATATTTGAGATATATAAGTTGAATTGGATTACTAAAGGCGATTTATAAATCGAAGTTTTTATAAATAGGGATGGAAATTATAAATGTTGTTTTATAAATCTGAAATCAATCAAATTTGATGAACTTAATATAGAAGGTTATTAAGGGAATTATATCTACGATTTTTGGTAGTGGATGAATTCTTGAAATAAAATATGTAGAAAATATTGAAATTTGGTTAGTGAAGTATATTCACGATTTTAGGACAGTGAATAATATATTAAAGTGTTTTGGGGAAGTGATATTTCAAATAGAATTAAAACGATTTAAAGATGTTTTAAAATGTATTATGAATCGAATACATAGATTTCAACATTCATTGTTGAAATAGACGTTTTCGAGAAATAAGGAAATGGTGGACTATAACACTGTTGTTATAGTAAATGATTCCCGAAAGGAAATGTTT
This sequence comes from Allium cepa, assembly GCA_030765085.1. Classification (NCBI taxonomy): domain Eukaryota; kingdom Viridiplantae; phylum Streptophyta; class Magnoliopsida; order Asparagales; family Amaryllidaceae; genus Allium; species Allium cepa. The sequence continues at coordinate 536,391,790 of CM060934.1, read as the reverse complement.
TGTATAGTATTGGAATTTATATATCTGTTTTAATTTCGAATCCCTATACTAGTGATTTTGGGTCGTCGTAACGATGTTTTACGCAACATTCGATTTGACTCAAATAAATGTGTTTAAGTGAATGTTTTCCTTAAAGAATGAATATATACTTAATTTCGATTTAAGTATATTGAATATTTTCCAAGTGTTGAAAATAAATGGATTTGTGAATTACTTATTATTAAATAAGTATGGAAGTGTTTTCCAATATGAAGTGAATATTTTGAGATTTTATCTTTCAAAGACGAATTGAAAATGAATATTAGAAATCGATTTGGAAATCATATATTCATAGATATTTTGGAAGTGTAAATTCACTATAGAATTTATAAAAGAAAGGGGAATTTGATTAAAAATAAATGTTGATTTATTTTTGAAGTGTGGGAATAAATTTATGGATTTGGAACGTAAATATAAAGTAAATCGGTAAGGATTTATTTAATTGGTTTAAATGAACCATGTTGAAATGAAAGTATTTCCGCGTAAGGAAAATGTTTGAAATTTGTTTTCAAAAGTGGTAAAGGTGAAAAGTGATTTGAAAATTTGTTTTCAAATGGTTGAAGGTGGAAATTATATATCTAATAAAGATATTTTGGAAAGTAAATAATTTGGGAAATTATTTGGAATCTAGTGATGTTGAGCATACCTACTGATAGTTAAATAATCCGACTATCAATATTTACCTTTAAATAGGTATTTGTTGTGGTTGCTTGAATTTGAGTGCCACACTTATTTTTGAATAAGCGCTCACTATTCGGGTTAGCCGGGAAAGGACCTTGGGGTCGTACAACCCATTCCGAATATGTGATACATCGTTATGGATTGCATTTGATGACCGGTGTTGAAGACCGGATATTTGTGAAAACGGAAGGATTACCGTCGAATATTTCTGCATTGGTTGATATCCGATATAGAAATTTATTACCCTTTGTGATGGGAAGTTCGATCGTGATTAGTGAATATCCGGATTGCAAGGACTTCTTTGTAAGTGCCTTCGGTTCCGTTCGATCCCGGAACGGACTTGTATGGATGTGTGTCTGACGTTACAATTTGAGATGTAAAGCTGGTTTCTATCAAATATGTTTCCGTTGGTGGCGGAGAATTTATTCTCTTAGCTTAACACCCTTTGTGGTTATATAGTTGATGGTTACTAGTGATACATTCCCAAATTGGTAATGTGGCATACGAAGTGTTGTTGAGCATTTAATGATCAAAGCACAGCTTTTATATAAAGCATGACTTTGTGGACGAGACTTCGTCGGACCTCACACCTCGGAAATGGTCAAAACAGGAAGGATGCAGCAAGGTTATTAGGGGGTAGCACCCCTTTATTGTATGTCATTCCTTCTGAATAGAGGTGGTATCATGGTATGGAGCCCAGATATTTAACCTATGTTGTTGCTGCAAATTTATTGCTTTGTGGTGTTGGAAATCGAGGATCCTCGGATATAGATCGGTTACGATCGGGGGATGACATATTCGTGTCAGTAGTTACCCAGTTAGGGGTAATCCGGCCTTGTGTTGGCAGAGATCCGGTTAGGTTCTCGGGTCGTCTTTCCAGAGGCGTACCCATGTGGCAATGGGAAGTTCCTTGGCCTGACCATTTGTTGGAAATCCAAAGAAACAATACGATCTTGTACGGTTTTAGTTGTAGAACCTATCATTACTTACGGTGGTGCCCCACTGTTTTGATGGTAGCTATAGTAGGCATAAGTGCGGAATGCCTATGTTGGCTAAAATTTATATCTTTACTTCCGAAATAATTTTTCCTACACTATGCGCTAGTAATAATATCAAATGTTTCTTTTTAATGCGTATCAAGCATCTTTGACTATCGTAAGGAGAAATCTCATCCGATTTTGCGTTTGCATTGTGTGTGCGTGCGTGAGGCCTTATGGTAGTCCCATTTTCTAAAAGCATTGCGAATCTATTTTAAAATTATCCCATTCTTCTTTTTAAAGATAAAATGTTTTAGTTCTCGCACCAGTCACATGACTGACTTGGAGTTTATTGTTTTCCTTCCTAAACTCTGGGTGCCCACCAATTTCCACACGGGCTGTCAAGAGTCAGGTTTATCAGGATATTCTAGAATTTAGGAGTTGCTGGAGGCAAGCAGGATGGCATGGCGTATTTACTAGTATATAGTATTTCTTTTCCGCTGTTTATTGTTGTTTGTTGTTGTACACTCTGATGATGTAATATAATGAAATATGATGTAATGTAATGAAATATGATGTAATGTAATAACTGATATAATTATTTTGCTTAAAGATTATCCATTTATCTATTATATGTTGTTCCGCTGCGATTGTGAGATTCTTATATTGTTCTGTTGTTTATTTTTGTTCTGTTCTATCTTTTTCTTTCTTCTTGTATCTTCCACCTCTTCTTTAACCCTAACTGTACGGTTTTCCGGCATTCGATTGCTCGGCAGTTGATATAATGGAAGTATTAATGTCGCTTTTCTAGCATCGAAAAGTCTTCAATCGTCAGACTTAACGTATTTGTAATCAGTATATTTTATCTGTGCCTAAGAATGAATCTAGGACTTTGTGTTGGGAATGTGAAATATTTGATTTTGAAATGTAATGAAGTTAAATTTGTTTTCAAAATCTGTGTTTTGTTTCGCATTCAAATGCTTCTAATATTGTAGATACCATTAACATAGCCGTATTTAGTCGATGGAAGCTAATACTATAGATGGCTTCAGCATCTGTAGCTCTTAGTTTTGGGCCTCCAAATAGGGAATGTTACATCAAACTTAACTTCCTTTAGAAACCACCCATGCAGCGTAGCTTCAAGTCTAGGGGGATCATACGGAAGAACATAAGTCGACCTCCTACAAGGACGTGAAGGACCAGAAGCGAGCACCACGTGAGTTGATGGAGCTTGGAATGAAGATGAAACTTGGACAGTGGAAGCTAGAACTTCAAGTCCGATGGAGATTGGGGCCGAGAAAAAATTTGATGTTCATAAAGATGAGAACCGCGATCTACTTTCGGCTTCTTAGGCGGCCCTTTATAAGGAACTGGTGATAGTGATTTTGATGACAACAACCTTTGTAACTTATTTTATTATAACTTATATACTAACACTATTATATAGATATATATGAATGTTATTATGCAGGATATATATAAGGCATGTACTGATTGTTGAAGACTATATAGTATAAAAATTAAGAATGAAGAAATCAAGTATAAAGACTCATGAGTATCAAGATCAAGATTTCAAGATAAGTGTCTAGTTTTGTTAAAACTTCATAATAGCATAGAAATCTTCATTCCAAATTTCATTTGGGACGGAATCCATTTCTACCTTCTTTGTGTCTTATAAACCCACGACAAGTAGCTTACAAACCTACGACAAGTGGCTTACAAACCCACAAACATCCTGGTTTTATACAAGTTCTCGAGTCCTGATGTGATGAAATATTCAGCAGGAAGAAGCTTGCAAAATTATTTCAAAATGGTTTTTCAAAATGATTTTCAAAACAAATTTTCAAAATGTTTTAGCTTAAAAATTATCTTTTTAAATTATTTTCAAAAAGATGTTTTAGCCTTAAAATATTCTTTGTTTTTGTTTCTAAATAAACACTTGTTTTAAACTTCGTTTGTTTTTTAAAACTTTCTTCTGATTTTTAAATATTCTTTATAATATATATACTTGAGATTTAAAATCAAATTTATATACATATATTCTAAAATATATTTTTCTACTCTTCTTTATTTTAAAACATAGGAAAATTAGTTTATTTTACTTCAAAATCATTTCATCTTGTTTTCCTTTCAATACCATTTTCCAAAACAAATTTTACATAGTTTTTAACGAAGGGATGTGGACATCATGGGATACCCTATGTCCACATGGTGGCCGTTAAATTCAAAAGTTTTAATTTTTAAAAGAAGTGTCTATTCGTTTAAATATCTTCACGAATGGTTATGACCGTTACTCATCTATAAATAGCCTTCAGAAATGAATTTTTTAACTAACTATTTTCTTCACTCTTTCTTCTACACAAATCCATATTCTAAAATTTTCATATTTTTAAGATCGTGCCAAAATTCTACCGAATTCTCAAGTGAATCAAATTAGAATCTCATTCTTGTTTGATTCTCTTCCCTCTCTCAAAGATCAAAGCATTATTTATAGTTATAGGACCAATTTGTATCAATAGTTTATCGAGTCTCTCTATAAGGTGTGGTTGTGCCTGGAAATTAGTTGGATGATCTTGTGTCCCATAAATCAAGAGAGTTTGCCCAGGACTCGAAGACAGGAGGGTATGTCAAGGCCTTTAGAAATTGAGGATTGTAATCTCGACATTGGTATAATAAAAATCTGTATAAGGTGTCTGCCTTGGTGTTGGACTGGACGTAGGGTAACTCCGAACCAGTATAAAATCCGGTGTGTTCTTTCCTTCTACTGCTTTTTATTTACTTTTTGCATCTGTGTTTGATTCTGTGATTGTTCTGTGATTAAGTTCTGCATTCGTTTGTGTCATAATTTTAATGTAGTCCATATAAGTCATAGAATTCATTGAACACTATTCGTCCCCCTCTAGTGTTAAATTAGCCTTAAAATCCTTAATCCGCACTACCTTTCAATTGGTATCAGAGCGTAGGTTTTCATAGTTTTCATAATCTGGAACTTGAAAAGTTAAAAATGGCATTTTAAGGAAATTTTGTAAATACTAGTTTGAATTTATGTATTTCACCAAAGTATCATAAGTCTGCTTATAGTTTTTGGGAAAAATCAAGTTATCTACCGAATTGGTTTGTTATGCAGGAACATACATGTTACATGGCTTTTGAAGAATCAACAACCCATGGACAAACTATGCAAATTGATAAAGATAAATGGATACTTGATATTGGCTGTTCAAGGCATATGACTGGAAATCTCGAGATACTCAATGACATTATATATCAAGATGGTTGATTGGTCAACTTTGGAGATAAATCAAAAGGATATGTTATTGGCATCATCAATGTCGATAATTCTAAAACTCCTCTTATTTCTGATGTTTTGCTAGTTAGGAATTTAAAACATAATTTTCTTAGTATAAGTCAACTATGTGATAAAGGATTTAAAATTAAATTTGGAAAAGATAAGTGTCACATTGAAGATAATAAGTCAAATATTATCTTTGAAGGAACTAGGAAGAAAAACATTTACATCCTTAGTATGAATGTTTCAAATGGTAACATATGTCTTTTGGCTAATACAAGTGACCCTTGGATTTTGCATAAAAGATTTGGTCATTTAAATTTCAAACTGTTATCTAGGTTATCAAAACTTGACTTAGTTAGAGGTCTTCCCAAGTCAAACTTTAAAGTAGATAGTATATGTGATGCTTGCCAATTAGGAAAACTTAGAAAAGTTCATTTAAATTAAAAGATATGATTTCTACTTCTAAACCTCTAGAATTACTTCATCTAGATTTATTTGGTCCATCTCAAGTTCAATCAACTAATCATAATAAATATGTTTTTGCAATTATAGATGATTATTCTAGATATACTTGGACAATTTTTCTTCAACTTAAAAGTGATGCTTTTGAATTATTTAGGAATTTTGCTAAAAGAATTTAAAATCAACTTTCTTTGAAAATAAAAACTATTCGTAGTGATCACGATGGAGAATTTGAAAATGAAAATTTTAGGAATTTCTATAATCAAAAAGGAATTAATCATAATTTCTCTTTTCCAAGAACTAACAACAAAACGGAGTAGTAGAATGTAAGAATAGAACGATTCAAGAGTGTGCTAAACAATGCTTTCTAATAGTAATTTCCTAAAAACTTTTGGGCTAAAGTAGTCGCTACAACTTGTTTTACATTAAATAGGATTTTAAATAAGCCATTAACTAATAAAACACCATATGAATTACTTTACAATAAGAAACTCATAGTAGCTTATTTTAAAGTTTTTGGTAGTAAGTGTTTTATTCTTAATATAAAGGATAATTTAGATAAATTTGAACCCAAATCTGACAAAGGTATCTGTAACGATCCGAAATTTTCGACCTCAAAAATCGACACTGATACATTCATTGTATAGAGTGCAAAGCAATCGAGTGCCGAATATCCCAGACTGTTAGGGTTAAGAAGAAAAAGAGGTAGAAGAAGAAACAGAAAACAACATCACAGAATCTCACAATCGCGGCAGATCAAAATATAATATAGAAATAACAGCATTTACACAAAGAAAGCTGTAAATGTTTATATACACACAATATATCATATTACAACAAAAACTGGACAGTTGTAACAGCTTATCCTTGAATACTATCAATACAGACTGTACAGTCTCTAATACACAGCGGAATCAATACGTCTCTGTCATCCAGCTCGCCTCCTGAACACCAGAACGTACTAACTTGAAAAACTGTAATACTCGGTTTGACCCGAGCATTACAATAAAGTAACACCCGAATCAGGCTGAAAACCAGCGTGAGTAACCTCATTTGATTTGAAATACTAAATTTATTAAACTTCTTTGAAAACTAAGGTAACTCGTACTTCACTACGAGTTCTTTTCTTATTATAGCCAAGCATTTATTACACAATTCCACTGATATTTAAGAAATATCCATATATCGTTACTTAATTTAAGAGGTCCAATTTACTAAATGTTATTCAATTCCAGCCTATTAGGTTCTATAATCAATCGTGAAGATTGTAGTAGTTATTAATCCGAAGTGGTTCCGGATAACGCTGATATCCGACCCTGGTCTCTTCGAATCCAAACACCATCTTTTAAGGCCAAGTTGTTTTAACAAAACTACTCAATTACAAATTGTCAATGTTTACATAAAAATTTCATCACAATATCTATTCAAATAAAACGTCTTTCGTTTTTTATTTAACTGTTCATTTTTGCTTATTTCACTTTAAACTATTCATAGACTAGATTAACTAGCCACACAAATCATTGATTTACTTAATACAGAATTAACTAATTATTTCCAAATCATGTTTAATTATGATTAAACTAATTACAAACCATTTTATTTTATTCTAATTAAATATCAGGAATAATTAACAAGTATAATTAACTTAAGACTTTTAATAAATTAAAGGTCTATATCATTTATTAATCATTAGCTATTAATTAATTACAACTTCTTTATTTACTTTAATAAACCTTAATATATAATTAACACACACACATATATATATAATTACCATAAATTTGATAAATTTTAAGTTTAAACTATTTATTTATCCTAGCCTTTTTAAGGTTAACTTAAAGTTTTAAACTACTAAATTAAAATAACCATACTAACTACTTGAAACCATTTCTTTCATTTAAAGTCTTATATATGTATATATACTCTTCTATTTCTTACCTTCATCATCTTTCCTTATTTATTTCCCTTATTTTCTTTTTCCTTTACTTTTCTCTCTTATTTTTTCTTTTCTTTTCTTTACTATTTATTATTCCATATACTTCCGACCCACCTTCTCTTTCCAGCCCACCTTCACTTTTCCGGTCTACCTTATCTTTTCCGACCTCCCTTACTTTCTTCCTTTCCTTCCAGTTTTCTTACTCTCTTCTTCATTCCCATGTGCACCAGAAGCGTGCACATGGACGATCGGCTCTGGTCAAATTCTTCGTCGTCGATCACCCTCCCAAAGCCCACTCGACCGACTCATCACACTCTTTCACCGGGAACTTGAAAACTCAATCTCGATCATAAAATGAACACCCAACCCTCAACTTGAACAAAGACGACATACTTCAACCTCCTCGTGGCGACACCTCATCCCCTTGATCACTATCGAACTCGATCCAGAGCTACACCGCGACTTCCTCAATCTTTTCCCCCAGGCGTGCAACACCCTTTTCCCTTATCGCCACCGCCATTCATCTCGAACCCAAGACTAGAACTATCCACCTTGAACCCTAGTTCGACCACGACCCACCACCATAAGCCACTAAAAATCATACCATTATTATTCCCATGTTCCCCACCTCCGCAGCCACCTTCTGACCCATCGCCGGACTACGACATCGTCTGCCCTACCGTAAATTGATCAATACCCAATTTCCATTCAACTTTCCCTTCCTCCCTCTACACTAGACTAAAATTTATCACACTAACTTTAAAATTCGATAATTCCAACAACGATCAAGATCATATAAATCATGCATTTAATTTTGATGCTCGAATTCTTCGTCATTTAAACTTATTTACTATAAAATTCTCATTTTAGGTTCTATATTTATAATCTTTACTAGAACAATTTTTCAAATGAAGTACAATCATAATCAAGCAACTTTCCTTTTAGCATCGTAACCTAAATTCAATTGTATAAAGGAATGTTGATTTTTTTGAAGTACTAAGTTAACAGTTTCCCAAAATAGATGAATATGAGCATAGTGTTTGTGAAGAACACAGTTCTTTCCCTTATTAACTTTACTTAAGACCTTCATTCTATGTACTTGCATGCATTGACAATTATATATACTACATGTATTCAAACAGTAATGTAGTCCCCTAAACAAACTTTGAAATCAGAAAAAAAATTGGTCTACTCACGGTTAAATGTTTTGGAACAGAAAGCACTGGCTTTTGCACTGCTATTTTTTTATTTTGTTGAACTTCTTCTCTGTTGAGTTGTTTGCTTGCTTTAAGTCATGAATTGCAAAAAATTTTATCCTTGTATAACTTACTTAGCTTTTAAATGAGTAAAATGAAACAATTAGGTAGGGTGGAGATATATACACAAGAGGATAAACTGCCTGACCAGCACCTTGTTTTAGTTCCTCATTCTTTTTTTTTTAATGAAGAAATGTATTAAAAGAAGAAATTGACACTTGTAAGCTTGAAGGATCAATATGTTTCCCTCTTTAGCTTACATATAAATAACATTCCAATGCATACATATATTCTTTGTCTTCTATCTTACAAATGTCCATATGCCTCCGTTTTATATTTTCTATGTTTATTATTTATTTCATGTAACTTAAAAGAAATGTTATAAACCTTTTTATTTATTTTTATTTTAATCTACTTAAGTTATAATACTTTAATTAAAAACTATATATATATATATATATATATATATATATATACAAGTGTTTAAAAATGTAGATTTTAAAATTAATTAATTTTGAAAAGATAAGTTTGCCAATTCTTAATAATTATATTAGAAGTATGTAGATAAGAATGTATGTATACATATATTTACTTGTATATATACACACATTTTACACAATATTCTCTTATATTTTATTTCATATGGGCATAAGTACATTCATGCGTATTTATATACTTATATATACTATATAGCTTGTATATATCTATTTATATACTTATGGATATTCTATTCTTGAATTTAAATGGTGAAATATATTATTTATTTATTTACTATAAGCTTTATCATCTCCAGAGATTTTATAACTCAACATTTATTATAGTTTAAATCAATATATATATATATATATATATATATATCCAGATATTTTAATTGTTAGAATTTTTATTGGTTCGACTTATAAACTCAGTAATCCAATGATTAAATTCACCCAATTAATAACCGTTGAAAATTTGGGTCATCACATTCCTCCCTCCTTTATAACTTTTCGTCCTAAAAAAGGAACGAAGCAAGAGCTTTAATTATAATGTTTATTATTAGTTAAATTATTCTTCAAACATTTTTAACTCTTTACTCTATTTATTTTAAATTTCTAAAACGCTTTAAAATCTACATAATATTACTAAAATGGCTTTTATAAAAATACTTTTTATAACTTGATGTCTCAATAAGTCCATCCTTGTTCTCATAGAAATTCGGTCATACGTTGATCAGGCGTAGGACTGGAAATCTATAAGTACTTAGTAGACTCATTTTCAACACCCAGTGAAAATACTTGAAAAAAATTTGTGAAAATGTAGAAAACATTTTGTTGAGAATGCTCTGGAAATCATCACCCCCTCCATGGTCGCAGTTAGCCCGATGATTACGTCGCCATCCCGACGAAACCATAGAAAACTGTAAGCATCCGCACCCCTCGATTACACCATGGAACCGCCACAGATCACAGCTACACTCAGGCTTACATTTCCATCACAGCAAAAACCATGTAACTATAGGCATCAACGCCCTCGAATTTCACTGCCAAATGAAACTTCACCACACAGACCACATATATCACAGACTACATCAGTCGAGTCCGAATGTTGCCTGTAGGCACTCATTGCCACACGACTTTCGCTATGTCCTCACAGATCATAGTCTACCGATGTTACGTCACTCTCCCAGCGAAATTAAACGTAGACTTTAGGCTATCACTGCCCCTCGACTTATGCTATGGAACGCAGTATATCACAGTTACACCGAGTTACACACCTTCACAGCATAACCCCAATGTCTCTGTAGGCATCAGCGCCCTAGACTTTTGCTACCCCAACCACAATCCTCAGGAACTACTGTTTACTCCGGACATCCTCTGGGATCAAAATTTAGAACCCCCTTAGGGCTCAAGGCATAATCACCCCGTGGATCTCCTACTATAAGTTTCTACTCTAAATGGGAGCGTCTTTTTCCCCCACAGAATTGTCAAAATATTTTATACTATCCACATATGGTATCTTTCAAACCATACTTTTATATGGGATATCACATATAAATCCCATTTTCATAAAATCGATATCATAAAATCGATAGTTCCCAAACTTGGCTTTCCAAATTCCCAAAATTTTCTTTTTTCCAAAATCAAAAGCCTTTCGAAATCAATGGGTTCCAAAAACCTTTTTCCAAACTTCATAAATTCATTTATATATATATATAAGTTTATTATTTTAACTAGAAAAAATATTTTGGATCACTTCCTACGTATATAATTCCTTTTTATACTTCAAATATTTTTCAAAGATTTTTTTTTTTCTGGTTATAGATTCAATAAGGGATGTTTATCATATATAACAAATATATATAACTTTATTTATGCCAAATCAACATTCAAATTTAATTTTCTTTATAAAGTTATTTGCCACATTACTTACTTTTTATAAAATGAGTTTCAGTTATTGTGATATCCAACTTTCACTCTTAATTCATCATATATTTCTCAAAATATACTTTTCCATTTCAAAACTCAATTTTACATTTCTTTTCAAAATTTTCAATATCTATTTCATTCAAGCACGTATGATGTACATATATCATATGTACGCAATATCAAATCTGATCGCTCACTTGATCACACAATTTCACTTTCGAACTAGTATCCTCCCTTCAACTTGCTAGTGCGGACACAGATCTGGTTTCTTGATCAGAAACCGTCATTCTCCTTGCATAGCCATAACTATGATAGAGAATTTCCATAATCAATCAAAAATGCATATCCACGGTTTTTCATCGAAAATCAAGTGAAAAAAATCCTAACTCGAATCGATATACTATCTCGAAATTCTATGCTCGAATCTGGATCAAATCGTTATGCGAATAGAATAATATACGTACATCTTACATATTTATCTTCATTGATTATTAGCTAAATCAATTTTCTTTTTATTCACATTTATTTTGATTTTTATTCACTTATTCACAATTGCTTTAATTTCCATTTGGGTTATCACTTCCATTCTTATCTCAATTGGTGTTTAATTATAAACAGTTTCTACTCTGACCAGTATGAATTTAGAAAATAGCTTGAAAAGTTTAAAATAGTTAAGTAGTTGTAAGATAGCAATTAGTTGTAAAATAGTTTAATAGTTAGTAGTTATAAAATAGTTGGAAAATAGTTAAATAGTTGTAGAGTAGTTAGATAGTTGCAAAAGAGTTGTAAAATAGTAATTAGTTGTAAAGTAGTTGTAAAGTAGCGATTAGTTAATATAAGATAGTTTGAGTTTCTTTTAAAAAGAAAGGTTTGTATAGTAATCATAATAGTCTAAATATTTAAGGGAATAGATTCAAAACGATTTATATTAAAACAATTTATTTGAAAATAATTTCAGAGTCAAACTGGTTCAATTTCCCAATCCCAACTTCCAATCAATTTCCAATTCAATTTGAACTAACCTTGATTTCCATTCCAATTTCAAATCAACTCCCATTTGAATTCAAACTTATTCAACTTCGATTACAATTCCAATTCCATTTTCAATTTTTAAATCAACTCAATTTATACAAAGTCGAGTTAAATTTTCAAATACTGATTTAATCCCTTAAATCAAATTAACCTTTACTTTTAATTTAACAACCGAAGTCTTTAAATAATTTAATTCTAAGTCCAAATTTCTAATATTCATTTAAATTACTTTTACTTAACTTATTTTAGGGTTCAAGTAAGAGTACAATTTTTTTTAAACAATTTAATCTTCGGAATCCAATTTATTACCTAATTTTAACTTTGAAACCAATTCTTAACAATTTTAAATTTGTAAGTTCATTTTTAATATTTAGATCTTAAGTTATAAGTGATTTCATTCCATAATTAAAATTTCGTTTCAAAAATCAAGATCTTTTAAATAGTTTCAAAATAATATTTTATTTCAATTTAATTTCACTAATGGATATATATATTATATCAATCCACTTCTTAATTCATTTAAAATAATCTAATTCACAGTTTCATAGATCATTAATAACAACAGGATGATATCAGGATTTGTCAAAGTAAATAAATATCCAAATTATCTAAAGCATCTATCAACATGATCCATTACCAATTTCCAGAACTCAAACCCGTTTGAGATCACACATAACCCCTTTTCAATTCAACCCATTTAACTTGCCTCAATTTCGCCTTGAAATTTCTAATTCAGGTCATTTGTTCCAAACTTATTTAATTTGTATAGAGTTAAATTCCAATTCATTAATCCATTTAGACTTCTTAATTTAAATTTTCATTTCAAATTTAAATTTTCCCATCAATATCCCTTCCCGATTATAAGTGCAAAAACTTATTTCTCTTTGGTTTTTTTTACATCTCATTCTCAAGGGAATTAGAATTCAACACTTAGTATTTATATCAAATCAACTTTGATATTATGTATATCCATTTATATATACATGTTTATTTCATTTGCACATCAAGTCATACTTTAAATTTTAATGCATTCTTGGTTTTAATTCAAAAAAAATTCCTTTAAGTATTTTTTTTAAACAACCCTTGTTTTAAAATAAGATTACTATATTCAAAAATATTCTGAACAATATTATTTATTATATCTTTTGAAACTTTGAAACAATTTCAAATTTTCTGGACTTAGATTTTAAAACTTCACAATTTAAACCCTTTTCAATTTATAAGTCATACTTATCTAAATTATTACTTAAAACATTTCATTCTGCTTTATCATTGTTTATTTATTCCATTATAACCATTCTTTATAAAGATACAGAACCAATTATCTTAATATATTATAATAATTAGAAAAATTATTGCTTTATATATATATATATATATATATATATATATCAAAGTATAGGCTTATATGAAAATCATTTTAAAACCGTTTCTGAAATCATTATATAAGAAAATAACAAGTATGCCCTCATATATAATACATTCAACTCATTCTAGGGTACTACTAACCCTATTCAAATGAGTAATCCCTACCAGAGCCAAGGTTCTCTCTTAACCTTCAGCTCTGATACCAAATGTAACGACCCGAAATTTTCGACCTCGAAAATCGACACTAATATGTTCACTATATAGAGTGCCGAGCAATCGAGTGCTGAAAATCCTAGACTGTTAAGGTTAAGAAGAAAAGGAGGCAGAAGAAGAAATAGAAAACAATAGGACAGAATCTTAGAATCGCAGAGGCTCAAAATATAGTATACAAATAACAGCATTTACAATAAGAAAGCTGTAAATGTTACACACAATATACCAGAGTACAACAAAAACTGGATAGTTGTAACAACTTGTCATTGAATCCTATCAATACAGACTATACAGTCTCTAATACACAGCGGAATCAATACGTCTCTGCCATCCAGCTCACCTTCTGAGCTCCAAAACGTCCTAACCTAAAAAATCTGTAATACTTGGTCTGACCCGAGCATTACAATAAAGTAACACCCGAGTCAGGCTGGAAACAAGCGTGAGTAACCTCATTTAATTTGAAATACTAAAGTTATAAAACTTCTATGAAGACCAAGGTAACTCGTACTTCACTACGAGTTCTTTTCTTGTTATAGCCAAGCATTTATTACACAATTCCATTGATGTTTAAGAAAATATCCATATACCGTTACTTAATTTAAGAGGTCCGATTTACTTAATGTTATTCAATTCCAGCTTATTAGGTTCTATAATCAATCGTAAAGATTGTAGTAGTTATTGATCTGAAGTGATTCTGGATAACGTTGATATCCGACCCCGGTCTCTTCGAATCCGAATACCATCTTTTAAGGCCAAGTTGTTTTAAAAAAACTACTCAATTCCACATTGTCAATATTCACATAAAAATTTCATCACAATATCTATTCAAATAAAATGTCTTACATTTTTTTATTTAACTATTCATTTTTGGTTATTTCATTTTAAACTATTCATAGACTAGATCAACTAGTCGCACAAATCATTAATTTACTTAAAACATGATTAACTAATTATCTACAAATCATGTTTAATTATGATTAAACTAATTGCAAACCATTTTATTTTATTCTAATTAAATATCAGGAATAACTAACAAGTATAATTAACTTAAGACTTTTAATAATTAAAGGTCTAGATCATTTATTTACAATTAGCTATTAATTAATTACAACTTATTTATTTACTTTAATAAACCCTAATACATAATTAACACACACACACACACACATATATATATATATATATAAAATTTCCCTAAATTTGATAAATTTTAAATTTAAATTATTTTATTTATCCTAGCCTTTTTAAGGTTAACTCAAAGTTTTAAATTACTAAATTAAAATAACCATACTAATTACTTGAAACCATTTCTTTCATTTAAAGTCTTATATATATATTCTTCTTTTTCTTACCTTCATTTTCTTTCCTTATTTATTTCCCTTATTTTCTTTTTCCTTTATTCTTCTCTCTTATTTTTTTTCCTTTTCTTTTCTTTACTGTTTATTATTCCTTATACTTCCAGCCCACCCTCTCTTTCCGGCCCACCTTCTCTTTTCCGATCTCCCTTACTTTCATCATTTTCTTCTAGTTTTCTTACTCTCTTCTTCATTCCCCTGTGCACCAGAAGCGTGCACATGCACGATCAACTCCAGTTGAATTCTTCGTCGCCGACCACCCTCCCAAACCCCACTCGACTGACTCGTCACACTTTTCCACCAGGAACGTCAAAACTCGGTCTCGATCATAAAACGAACACCCAACCCCCAACTTGAACGAAGACGACATACTTCGACCTCCTTGTGGCGACACCTCGTCCCCTTGATCACCACCGAACTCGTCCTAGAGCTACGCCACGAGTTCCTCTATCTTTTCCCCCAAGTGCACAACACCCTTTTCCCTTATCGCCACCACCATTCATCTCGAACCCAAGACCAGAACTATCCACCTTGAACCCTAGTTCAACCATGACCCGTCGCCATAAGCCACTAAAAATCAGACCATTATTATTCCCATGTTCCCCACCTCCGCAGCCACCTTCTGACCCACCCTCGGCCTACGACATCACCAGCCCTACTGTAAATTGATCAATACCCAATTTCCATTCAACTTTCCCTTCCTTCCTCAACACTAGACTAAAATTAACCACACTAACTTTAAAATTCAATAATTCCAACAACGATCAACATAATATAAATAATGCATTTAATTTTGACACTCGAATTCTTTGTCATTTGAACTTATTTGTAGTAAAAATCTCGTTTTAGGTTCTATACTTTATAATCTTTACTAGAACAAATTTTGAAATGAAGTACAATCATAATCAAGCAACTTTCCTTTTAGCATCGTAACCTAAATTCAATTATATAAAGGAATTTTTATTTTTTTGAAGTATTAAGTTAACAGTTTCCCAAAACAAATGAATATGAACAGAGTTTCTGTGAAGAACACAGTTCTTTCCCTTCTTAACTTTACTTAAGACCTTCATTCTATGTACTTGCATGCATTGACAATTATATATACTACATGTATTCAAACAGTAATGCAGTCCCCTAAACAAACTTTGAAATCACAAAAAAAATTGATCCACTCACAGTTAAATGCTTTGGAACAGAAAACACTAGCTTTTGCATTGTTTTTTGATTTTGTTGAACTTCTTCTCTATTGAGTTATTTGCATGCTTTAAGTCATGAATTGCAAATTTTTTTATCCTTGTATAACTTACTTAGCTTTTAAATGAGTAAAATGAAACAATTAAGTAGGGTGGAGATATATACAAAAGAGGATAAACTGCCTGACCAGCACCTTGTTTTAGTTCCTCATTCTTTTTTTTAAATGAAGAAATGTATTAAAAGAAGAAATTGACACTGGTATGTTTGAAGGATCGATATGTCTCTTCTTTAGCTTACATATAAATCACATACCAATGCATACATATATTCTTTGTCTCTTATCCTACAAATGTCCATATGCCTACGTTTTATATTATCTATGTTTATCATTTATTTCATGTTACTTAAAAGAAATATTATAAACTTTTTATTTATTTTTATTTTAATCTACTTAAGTTATAATATTTTAATTAAAAACTATATTTATACTAGTGTTTAAAAATGTAGAGTTTAAAATTAATTAATTTTGAAAAGATAAGTTTGCCAATTCTTAATAATTATAGTAGAAGTATGTAGACAAGGATATAATATACATATATTTACTTATATATATATATATATATACACACACACACACACATTTTACACAATATTCTCTTCAATTTTATTTCATATGGACATAAATACATACATGCATATTTATATACTTATATATACTATATAACTTGTATACATATATATTTACGTACTTATGGATATTCTATTCTTGAATTTAAATGGTGAAATATATTATTTATTTATTTACTATAAGCTTTATCATCTCCATAGATTTTATAACTCTACATTTATTACAGTTTAAATCAATTTGTATATATCTAGATATTTTAATTGTCTGAATTTTTATTGGTTCGACTTATAAAATCAGTACTCCAATGATTAAATTCAGTTAATTACCCAATTAACGACGGTTAAAAATCTTGGTCGTCACAGTATCTTTATCGCATATTCTAATAGAAGTAAAACATTTAGAGTTTATAAATTTAAGAACTAACACTGTTGAAGAAACAATGCATGTATCTCTTGATGAAAATTTTAAAGATACTGTACAAATAGAAGATGAAGAAGATTTTGTAACTTTAAATAATGAAACTAATTGTGAAATCATTCAACCTGATAAAAGAATTAGGCTATTAAAAGATCATCCTGTAGAAAATATACTAGGAAATATTGAATCTATAGTTAAAACAAGAAATCAACAAAATAGTATGAGTAATGTAGATTTTATATCAACTATTAACCCTAAAAATCCAAAGAAAGCATCATCTGATGATTCAGGATTCTTGCTATGCAAGAAGAATTGAATCGGTTCACCAAAAATGATGTTTGGGAACTTGTTTCTAGACCTGAGGATAAAAGTATAATTGGAACAAAATGGGTTTATAAAAATAAAATGAATGAACTTGGTGAGGTCGTGAGAAATAAAGCTCGTTTAGTCGTGCAAGGTTATTGTCAAGAAGAAGGAATTAATTATGACGAAACCTTTGCACCGTAGCAAGACTAGAAGCTATCAGGATTTTACTTGCTTTCGCAAACTACAATAATTTCAAGTTATCAAATGGATGTTAAAAGTGCTTTTCTAAATGGTTTTGTAAAAGAAGATGTTTATGTTAAACAACCTTCACTTTTTAAAGATAATAAATTTTCAAATCATGTATATAAATTAAAGAAAGCTTTATATGGTATGAAACAAGCTCCTAGAGCCTGATAAAAGACTAAGATCTTATTTACTACAATCTGGTTTTGAAATTAATAAAATTGATACAACTCTTTTTATTAAAAGAAACAAAAATGATATTCAATTAGTACAAATATATGTAGATGATATAATATTTGGGTCAACTAATAACATAATGAATAAAGAATTTTCAAATATAAGACTAAAGAATTTGAAATGAGTCATATGGGAGAACTAAATTTCTTCTTAGGACTTCAAATCAAACAATTAGATAAACGAATTATCATTAGTCAAGAAAAATATGCTAAGGGTTTAATTAATAAATTTGGATTGATCACTTCTAGTGGAAACCCAACTCCAATGACAATTAATGTAGCTTTAAGTAAAGAAGATGAATCAAAAGATATTGATCAAAAATTATATAGGGGAATGATTGATTCGCTGCTTTATATAATAGCAAGTCGTCCTAACATCATGCATAATGTCTGTCTCTGTGCAAGATACCAATCTCAACCTAAAAAAACTCACTTAAAAGCTGCTAAAAGAATTTTAAGATATCTAAAACATACTTTAGATTATGGCTTAATTTACCATAAAAATGATGTATTTGATTTAATTTCATATTGTGATGCTGATTGCGCTAGTAGTAAATCAGATCGAGAATGTACAAGCGGAACTTGCCACTTTCTAGGACATTCTCTGGTTTCGTGGTTTGGTAAGAAGCAAAACACTGTATCCTTGTCAACAACTGAAGTAGAATATATATCTGCTGCTTTGGCTTGTTCTCAAGTTACATATATGCAATGAAATTTAGGATATTTTGGATTAACTATAACTAAATCACTAATTTATTGTGATAATACTAGTGCAATAAATCTATCTAAAAATCCAACTCATCATGCTAGAACAAAACATATTGATATTAGACATCATTTTCTTAGAGATAATATAAGTAAAAAAGTCATCACTCTTGAATATATGATACTGAAAAAATAAATTGCTGATATATTAACCAAACCATTAAATGAACAAAACTTTACTAAATTTAGAAGGGAATTAGGTATACATTCATTAACTGAAATATAAATTATAAATAATACAAGTATAGTTAATAATTAATATAAATAAAAATTTCTCAAAAATTGAACTAGGCATGTCGACATGACCCACCCCCCTATGTCGACATACAGGCCGAGATTTTCAAATTTAAATTTCCCTCTAAAAGAAGTTATTTGGTTATGTATTTATATATTTTGACTTTTACTCCTTTTCTCTGTTCTATTCTCTGTAATAAACTTTTAAAATAGTAACTTAATGGCTTCCTTTTCTAATAATGAACCTTCTTATCCTACTTCTCCTCATTCTGGTCCTTTTCAATGTTCCACACACGTACGAGTCATCAAATTACAAGAGAAGATGAAGATTTTCTTCAAATGATGATGGAAATTCAAGTGAGTCAACTGCCAATGGCTAGAGAATAAGATAGGCAAGGCAGAATCCTTAGGAATTTACAAAACTTCCTTATTGATAACCATGCCAATCCCATTGTCATTGAAGAATCATCACAAGCCATGGATTCTGAATTAGAAGAGCCTCTAGATGAACCACAAGAGGATCAAGAAGAAGAACATCCTTCACCGAATCCGGATGTTCGTACGGACGAAGACGCTGGCGTGATTTGCGTTGGAGAGGTCATTTTTGATGCTAATGCGAACTTAGTCGAACAATATGGAAACTTTTGTCTCCACCATCCAAATTGTTCGGACCATAAATCACCAATAGTTAAGGGTCCTCGTTAAACGTTTTTTCGTTTTCTTGATTATATATTGGTTTGTTAATTTGTATATAAGTGTTATCTTAATGTTCTTCTAAAACCAATCTTTGGTGTACTAAATCTTGAATTCCATTTAACATAGGATGATATATTTCACTTATACATAGTTATTATTCTTATGTCATATGTTTGTTTATCTCATTTTCTATTAAATTCAAGGTTTATAGGTTATTTTTTTGTTGATGACAAAGGAGGAGAAGTTATATAAAATAGTAGGCTTGGAGTAAGGGGGAGTTGTTGGTGTAAGGAGGAGTTATGGTATGATTGAAGTGGTAAATATATTTTATAAGGTTGTCATCATCAAAAAGGGGAGATTGTTAGGAACTGGAGATAGTGGTTCTGATGGCAACAACCTTTGTAACTTATTTTATTATAACTTATATACTAACACTATTGTCTAGATATATATAAATGTTATTATGTAGGATATAAGGCAGGTACTGATTATTGAAGACTGTACAGTATAAAGATCAAGAATGAAGAAATCAAGTTTGAAGACTCATGAGTATCAAGATCAAGATTTCAAGATAAGTGTCTAGTTTTGTTAAAACTTCATAATAGCTTGGAAATCTTGATTTCAAATTTCATTTTGGATGGAACGTGTTTCTACCTTCTTAGTGGCTTACAAAGCCACGACAAGTAGCTTACTAACCTATGACAATTGGCTTACAAACCCACGAACATCCTCGTTTTGTACAAATTCTCGAGTCCTAATGTGATGAAATATTCTACAGGAAGAAGCTTGCAAAACTGCTTCAAAATGGTTTTTCAAAATGATTTTCAAAACTGCTTTTCAAAATGTTTTAGCTTTAAAAGTTATCTTTTCAAATGATTTTCAAAAAGATTTTTAGCCTTAAAATATTCTTTTATTTTTATTTTAAACAAACTCTTGTTTTAAACTTTGTATGTTCTAAAAACTATCTTCTGATTTTTAAATATTCTTTATAATATATATATTTGAGATTTAAAATTAAATTTATATTATATATATAGACACACACATTCTAAAAATATATCTCTCTACTCTTCTTTATTTTAAAACATAGGAAAATTATTTTATTTTACTTCAGAATCATTTCATCTTGTTTTCCTTTCAATACCATTTTCAAAACAAATTTTACATTATTTTTAACTAAGGGATGTCGACATCATGGGATACCCCATGTCGACATGGTGGACGTTAAATTCAAAAGCTTCAATTTTCAAAAGAAGTGTCTATTCATTTAAACCTCTTCACGAATGGTCATGACTGTTACTGGTTTATAAATAGCCTTCACAAATGAATTTTTTAACTAACCATTTTTTATTTTATTTTCTTCACTCTTCCTTCTCCACAAATCCATATTTTAAAATTTTCATATTTTTAAGATCGTGCCGAAATTCTGCCGAATTCTCAAGTGAATCAAATTAGAATCTCATTCTTGTTTGATTCTTTGCCCTTTCTTGAAGATCAAAGTGCTATTCAGAGTTATAGGATCAATTTGTAATCAATAGTTTATCGAGTCTCTCTATAAGGTGAGGTTATGCCTGGAAATCAATTGGGTGATCTTGTGTCCCGTAAATCAAGAGAGTTTGCCCCTAACTCGAAGACAGGAGGGTGCCTCAAGGCCTTTAGAAATTGAGGACTGTAATCTCAATTGGTATAATAAAAATCTGTACGAGGTGTCTTCCTTGATGCAGGACTGGACGTAGGGTAACTCCGAACCAGTATAAAATCCGTTGTGTTCTTTCCTTTTACTGCTTTTTATTTACTTTCTGCATTTGTGTTTGATTCTGTGATTATTCTATGATTAAGTTTTGCATTTGTTTGCGTCATAATTTTAATATAGACCATATAAGTCTTAGAATCCATTAAACACTATTCACCCCCTCTAGTGTTAAATTAGCCTTAAGATCCTTAATCCGCACTACCTTTCACCCTTCTCGGTCGTCAGAAGTTTTTCTCTTCTCGTAGACACTCTTATGAATCCTACCCCATTCTTTGTCGCCTTGACAACGTGCTTCGACTTCTAAGTCTTTCTGCCTTCTCCACTCTTCCTCGATTTCATAGGGCCAGTGGCGGCTTGAAGTCCGTCCTAACCAACGTTGCGAGTTGGTGAATTATTCAAGATCCTCATTAAGTCTGTGGCCTCTCATAGTACCTGATATGAAGATTAAACAAAGAGCTTTAGCAATAAGAAATGCACCTAAATAATGCATATGTAAGTGAATGTGACCCTAGTGAAATGTGTAATATGTCCTAGGCGGTCTAAAAGGACGTCATAAACCAGATCAAGAAGCCGCCGTGGTAGAATTCAGGCTGACTTTAGACACAATATTACCAGAGTGAGGAGACAATCCCTCGAGTTTGAAATCTTCTCCCATGAGTTCATCGATATCCACCTAAACATTGCTCAAATCCCAAAAGTCAATGATGGTTTCTTTAAGTGGGGAATCCTAAAGTTACTCGGCTGTTGGGGGGAGCATCTTTATCATGAATATCTCGCGGAGGCGAATCCAGGAGAACTGGGCTCATTTTCAAAGTCTCACCGCACGATTCAAAGTCTCCATCATCGGAACTTGCATCAAATTCATCATCGCTAGAGGAGGAATCATAACTGTTACTGCCCTCAATTTCACCCTTCTCCTTTTCTATTACCACTATAGCCTTGCATCCATGTTGCTTGAATTCTTCCTCCCCCTCCTGTGAAATTGAAGGCACTGGTCGGACAGCAAGCTTAAGTCGTAACACTACCTCCTTCATGAATTTTGATTGACTCGCCCGACAGACCTTCTCTTTTTAGGAGATTGCTCTCTTTGGAGCCGTGGGATGAAGAACTAGATCTTGTTTGTATTATGGAACGAGAAGGAGACGGGACTTCTATGGCCATGGCAGATCTCCTAGGATGCAATAGCCCATACTGAAGCAAATTCTTGTCCATCAGCAAAAATTTGATCGATCTCTCCTTGGCATTACGGCCTTCAGAGTATGGAAAATTGGATCGAGTGATGGATCTTTATTCAGCCTCGAAATAACTGCATGAAGCATTCGGTCTATCATAAATCCCATAGTAACGTATTGAAACTCAATAAGCAAAAGAGAGAACTTACTCCCCGACGTCCAAAGGAAATTAAATCCCTCAGGACACCTGACAAAGAAACACTGGGTCTTGAATTAAGATAGGTTTCTTTGGAGCTGCAGCATGATCTTGTAGTTTCTTTGGGTCTCGATGACAACAAGGGATGGACACTCGTCTCTCTTCTTGGAAGAGAGAAAATATCTTAACTCATCGAAACTTGGGGCACGATTAAATGTCCGCATAAACAGGATATGAAGAAAGGTCAAGATCGCGTACCCATTCGAATGAATTTGAAATGGAGCAATTCCCAAGTTTAGAAGAGTTTCTTTCAAGAAGTTATTGAAGGAGAGCACTACTCCATTTAAGCACATATATCGGTGGCAAGCAGTATGCCTCAAAGGCGGAATATGTGCAAACTCGTTCTTCGATGGAAGGCACACATCATCATCTAAAACGTCGTGTTGTAGGCAAATGTTATATAGAACTTCAGTGAGGTTACGGAGGAAGCTATCTTTGGGGGATTAAGTAGCACTTTAAAATTTGGAGAGGCCCGGTCTACAACCGAACCAACCGGAACCAGTTGACCACATTCAGCTCACAGGACTGAGGACGCAGGCGCAACGGATGACGGTTCAGCTTTTGAAAGTGCTGGACTTCCTCTACTGGACTTACGTTGAGAGGATGGGTGCTTCATTCTATACAACAAAATTTGCATCTAATGCAGTCAGGTAATTATATCTTTAACTAAAAGTACCCCTATGACACTTGAAGTTCGAAAAAGTATTGATTTATGCCGACACATCATGTTTCAAGTATAGCCTGGGGCAAGTGTAGTGTGTTATTTATGTGAGATGGGCTTGGTGTCCTGAACACTACAAAAACACTATCCTATATGGATAGTTCATTCGTAGTAAAGAAAGAAAAGAGATTCTCATATCATTTATTGTAGTTATTTCTCCAAAGCGACACGGGAAGCTCATCTCATTTCATGTACACCATGTGTGCAATAAAGGGACCAATCCAAACTCTCTGCAAGGCGATGACAACATAAGCTGCATGTGAAACACTACCCTAAGTTGTTAACACCCTCCGAAAGAATCAAAATAAATTTGTGAGACATTGTGTTGGATTAACAATGTAACTTAGTGTAAGTCAATTCTGATTTTGTAGACGAAAATAGCAAAACATGTCAAGCACCAGGGTAAAGCCCAAGTATCTTTCCGTGAAGAAATCAAGACTCGATTTACCATCTTCTTCCACAAGATCGTAATCAACTCGAATTCTCCGCAACGATCACCACTAATCCAACTACATCACCAAATTTCTAAAACAAATGCCTAAACTGCTAAAACAAATGCCAAGTTCTACACCACCAACCTCAAGTCAAAAATCAAAGGGCAAGAATGGATAAGGTATGAGTCGGCAGCGATCCACGGTGGGTAGGTCGATGTCAATCCGAATTGAAAAGTTTCAGGTGCTAAAGAATGGCCCAAGATGGTGGAAGATGAGGCAAAGTCGACGACACGAAGCTTCGGCGATGGATAGCCAGCAACGGCGAGTAGAGTTAGGGTTTGGTTGGATTTAGGTCATGTCATAGGAAAAATGGTTCGAATTGTTGAATGAAAATATGAAGGAAAATAGGTCCACTCGAATAGATTAAATAGAACATTGCACGAAGAAAAATACGCTAAGTCCTTGGATCGCTAGTGATCCATGGACCATGGATCGCTAGTGATCCGTACAATAGCGACCAAATTGTTTCTAACTCACCAACCATAATTCAAGTATCTTTCCAAGCTTCTTGAAAGTTGGGGAATTGAAATTGATTTATTTTTATAAGCTAGGATGATTCCCATCTGAATTCAACAAACGGTTGAATAAGCTGAGCCAAATTCGCAAGATGGCTAACACGATCACTTGAACCTTACCAAGTGGGAATTCAAAAGCATAACTTCCAGAACACGCCTTATTTCTAATGAAAGCATGCTCTGGGGGGAAAATGTTATCCAAGTTTTTGACCAAATTTTTTTCAAAGGAAGCCATAACATCTACGTCGAGTCATAATAACTCAAGAAATGACTAGAAGGACTAGTAGAAGGAACCAAGAAAGGCAGAAGAAAATGAAGTCAAAAATCCTTAAAGGTGATGGATCGCCAGTGATCCATCTCCTATGGATTGCTAGAGATCCATATGGGTCACTCGTGGATCCTCCAATCCTCCTGCACCAAGACCTAATAAGTATTCTAGGAATGTCAGCTAATTTTGTGGGCATTCCAAGTAAGTTAGATCGAGAAGTGAGCATGCGTCTGATTCCAACAGCAGTTCAACGCTATCAATACCTGAATCATATCAAAGCAAATCATCTAGTCATGAAATTACATGGAGAGTATCTACACAAGGCAGGAAACATGATCCAAATGGAATAAGCCAAAAATACACTAACCCATGGATTGTTAGCGATCCATGCCCTATGGATCGCTAGAGATCCATCATATTGCGGCTCGTTTGGGAATTTCTGGAGCGCCTTCATATCTTCAACTGTAGTCTCTTATAAAGTGGCTTGGGCCCTAGTGCTCTCCAACCCCTATAAATTAATAAAATCCTACCTACAACATAAACATGATCATATGGAATGGCTATTTAGAATATGTAGAAACTGTTCTTTACTCTCATCCTCCCACACAATAGTCATCTAAAGGGTAAACTGTGATGCTCTAGTTAACTTGTAACCACAGCCAGTCAATAACAAAAGTTATAAAGTGGACGTAGGTTTCGCTAACAGCCGAACCACTATAATAATCTCTTGTCTTTTTTACTTTATCTACAAGTTATTATTTCCTCTCTCTATTCTAATTGCCTTGATAAACAAGGTTGGTGCTTTCATACTAAATGTAGGGTGTTGATCCATTTTTTGGGTTAATACTAGGGTTAAAGTAAATATTGAATCATAGCCAAAGTTGTTGCATTAATTAAATTCCAGTATAACAGATTTACAATCAAGTCTGAGGGCTACAGACGCATTTGTCCCTCTGCTATACAGAGTCGGCTGCCAATTTAACATGAGTGGCAGGATTACCTCACCCCTTTAACATCGAGGTTGCTTTACTTTGCCCCTTGATGCCTGCGTGCAAAAAAAACTCCAAGGGACAACCTTAAATGGGATGATGGCTCCTAATGGTAGCTAACCGCATAGCTCTGCTACATACCCTGTTTTAGCCATTTTTCCAGGTGGTGAGGCTTGAGGCTACGCTTTTACCTCTTCCACTAACATACCATCTTGGAATGCTAACACCGCCGTCTCAGTAGAGATACAATGCTAGCATTCATCTATAAAAGTTTTTCGAGATCGAACAAGCAATTATAATTTTGCTATCTTCAATTTTGAAATAATCCTCGAGAAGAATAGTGTAGCCCATATCATACTTCATCATGAACGTTATTAGTTTAGAGTGGCTCGAATAAATTTGGAAATTGGTGTCTCGAAACTAAGCAATAATTTACAGCTAACCCAATTTCGGTTCTTTGGAAGTATGAAATAAGTATTCGGGTCCTCACCGGGGAATTTGAATATACCCAACATACTTTCTAAGTTAAAACGGGTCCAAATTTGATAGTCGGTTATTAAACTATAAAATAAACAAACAAATCTTAAATGGGATGATGGCTCCTAATGGTAGCTAACCGCATAGCTCTGCTACATACCCTGTTTTAGCCATTTTTCTAGGTGGTGAGGCTTGAGGCTATGCTTTTACCTCTTCCACTAACATACCATCTTGGAATGTTAACACTGTCGTCCCAGCAGAGATACAATGCTAGCATTCATCTATAAAAGTTTTCCGAGATCGAACAAGCAATTATAATTTTGCTATCTTCAATTTTCAAATAATCCTCGGGAAGAATAGTGTAGCCCATATCATACTTCATCACGAACATTATTAGTTTAGAGTGGCTCGAATAAATTTGGAAATTGGTGTCTCGAAACTAAGCGATAATTTACAGCTAACCCAATTTCGGTTCTTTGGAAGTATGAAATAAGTATTCGGGTCCTCACAGGGGAACTTGAATATACCCAACATACTTTCTAAGTTAAAACGGGTCCAAATTTGATAGTCGGTTATTAAACTATAAAATAAACAAATAATAACAATTCAGAGATTAAATTACCTGTAGCAACCACCAAGGCTCAAAAAAATTCTTTCATTTATTAAAATTTCTTTTCAAAAGTATTTATCAAAAACATCCATATAATTATTTCACTGACGTAAGCACATTCATAAAACATTTGTGAAAGGTTTATCATTTACAAATAATATCAAAGAATCAAAACAAAATGTCATTTAAATTAGAGATAAAGATAACCTCAAACAATATTCCATCGAAGTTAAGTGTGGAATGAATGTCCATACCACTAGAATTAAGAAGGTCGGTTAAAGGTATCCCATCTCAAATTCTTTTATAATTTACTTCTATAAATCCTTTTAATAAATCTCTTTCCTTAATTAAATCTCTTTTACTTAAATTCCAAATTTATTTATAAAACTCTTTATAAATCTCCAAGTTTATTTATAAAACTCTTTTATGAATACCTAAAATCACTTATAATACTCCATTTATAAACTTTCTTTATCTTAAAGAACTTCTTTAATAAACTTTAATCAATAAAGTTCCTTTGATAAAAATCAACTATTTAAAACACCTTTAAATAAACAAGTTATTATTTAAACATGCTACATTAAATTATCTTTAAATCACCGTAACAAAATGATTTTAAACGATCATTTTAAAGGAAAATATTAAATTACTTCAAAATACCTTAAATAAAATAATTTATAAATTTTCCTTCAAATATCTTAAAATGGAATAAGTTTTAAACCATTGTCAAAGGGATAAAATAAAGTATTTGATTTCATAAAAATCAGAAAGAGGCTTAGTGACCACAGTGGTTCTCATTTCATTGAGTTTGACTTATTAGATTAGAACATGGGTATTTACACAGAAATGAGATATGTAAAAGGAATCAACAATACACAATCAATAACATATGGATAAATGTTTAAGTAACCAAAATGGTAGGCGGTGATTTTTTTCTGCTTAAATAAATGTCATTATAATCTACTTGGGAAAATTATGGTAGAACTATGATCTTCTGCCAAACAAATGTCAAATACAATTTAATTAGTAGAATTATGTTTTATTCTCCTAAACAGATGTCATTGGGTTTCTTACCCAATTGAAGTTACTTAAGAGTAGTCGACAAAGAAATCCCTTTGATTTAAAATACTCTTTGAAAGAGAGTTGCTAAAAACAAAATCCGATCTTTGGAAATAAAATGGCTTGCAACTTTTAAACTTTTATTTAATGATTTAATAACATTTAAATTCTTTATTTAATAATAATTAAAGCTTCAATTAATAATTAAACAATATTTAACTATTAATTTAAAATTGAATAATAAATCATCCTTAAATAAATAATTAAATAAAAGTTAACCTTTCAATAAATAATTAAACCATAATTAATCTTTAATTAATTATTAAATAATAGTTTAAACTTTTAAATAATAAATAAATATCATCTAATCTCAATTAATTAATTAGATAATCCTTAATTAAAACTTAATTAATAAATTAAACCTTTATTTAAAAATAATTAAATCATAATTAAGTTTTAATTAAATCCTAACTTACTTAGTACTTGCTTAATAATTAAACCCTTCTAAAATAAATTTAAGTTAATAGTTAGTCCTTGTTAAATAATAACCAATTCTTAAATAATTAATTAAATAATATTTAAAATTTTATTAATTAACTAATTAATAATTAACTTTCTTGATTAACACTTAAGTATTAATTACCTTACTTAATAAATTAATTAAATAATCATTAATTGCAAATAAATAAATATTGCTTTTAAAAAATACTTATAATAAGTTTTGAAAATTCCATAAAGAATACTTAAGTAAAAACACTTTAAATTTTGCAAAAAGAATTAGTTTTCGGAAACTGCGTTTATAGCGATTTAACGCTGTAGGACCCGGAATTTTCAAAACTTGAATTTTTATTCTCTAAGTCTTTTGAACTTTAACCTTTGGAAACATTGTTCTCTGTAAACATAAAGGTATGATTTTTTGACAAAACTAATAAGTTTAAAATTTGAAACATTTTGCAAATTAAAACCCAATGCTCAAAAACCTATATACAAAGGATTCTATGTCGCATAAGCTAGCAAAGAGGCTAACTTTCCTAGCATACAGAACATGCTTCATGGGTACAACATATGTGATTGCATCACAACCACATCAAAACATATAAACATTCCATAACCGACATATACAAGTATAGTCATTAACATGCTAACTAACTAACTAACAACTTTAATTTCAATTTACACAACACACATCCAGTATATATTTATTTACATACAAGTCAACATCATTCTCATTCAAACAAGCACCACACTTAGTAGCCAAGATAATAATAATATAAGTTTTAAATACGTAGTTAAAGTTGCAAACTTTACTCAACAAAACTCCATGAAACTAAGTAAACTTATGCTATAATTTATATGCGACCTAGATCTTTATTTAGCTTTATTAAAAATTGGACTTTTTGGAGACCTAGAGGTCCAAAGTGGTTCAGCCTAAAGGATAAAGGGCTCGGCCATTGGTGTTTAAGGATGGATGTAGTCTTATTTTGGCAAGGAAGAGTATAAAAATAGAAGGGAGGTATTTAAACAAGCTTTTAGGAATTTTTTAAATTGATAAATCTATGGTTTATAAAACTTAAAAAATTCTTTTATATCCATTATAAAGCTCATGAAAGCTTGGAGGAGTTTTATAAAGTAGGAAAGAAATGAGAAAAATGATAATAAGAATTAGGGAATTCAGGTAAATAGGCACAAGGAAGAAGTTGCAAAAAAATTTAGTCTTGGGGACATCAAGTTTTCTTTTTAGTCTGAAGGGCACTTTTTAGTGTAAACTGAAAATGATAGTTACAACTATAATTCTGTAAATTACACTAAAAAGTGTCCTTCGGCCTAAAAAACAAACTCCTTGTCTCTGAAACTAGCTTTTTCTCTAACTTTTTCCTTGAACCTAAAAACCCATAGGAAATTTGTATATATATTAAGTGAATAAATTAAATTACTAATTTACCCTCCACCTCCTTGGGCCACCTCACCTCCCCTTCATGCACTCCTTGGCCAACATGTTTAAACATGTATTAGTACTTAATTGTACTTATGCTGTCTTATGATATGACATTTTTTTATTAGATTATATTTTAAATCTTACATACTTAAGTATATGCATATGTGTGTGTATATGTATTAATACATACATATGTATATATCCTAACTTATTTATAAAAGTGTAAACTTATACTAAAGAGTTCAAAATGTTTCCGACAACTTTTAGCCGATAAAAAGTCGAAAATTCGAAAAACGAATTCCGGTCACATTTTCGATTTTTCTTCAAATTAACTATTTTTTAAACTAATTTTAAAAACCATTCCACCATGATTATTTAGGATTTAAAAGAGTTCTATTTTAATTATAAAACCTATTATTTGAATATTTAAAAATAATTAAATATTTGTAATCAAAGCAGTGAAATTTCGAGTGGTTACACTCTCCCCTTTAAAGAATTTCATCCCTGAAATTTTACCGTAAGCTAACACAGAAACACTTAACGCTACTCATTAGTCCGTATGATGTACATTTATCATCCATATGCAAGATCTTATTTGGTCACTCACTTGAACATATAGTTTTACATTCGAACTAGTATATGTCACCCGACTTCCTACAGCGAACTCTAACCAGGCTTCTTAATTAGAAATCTCTGTTCTCTTTACGTAGCCATATACTATGATAAGAAACTTTTGGTTCCATATTAAGAACCCTCTCCAAGTGTTTGCCATTATGATCGAGTGATAAATCATTATTCAGGACAATATAGGATACCTTCAGTTATGTACTCAAATCTTGGATCGAGAACTATATGAGAAAGGGAAATGATCTACGTACAACCTACGTACTTATCTTATTGGTTCTTACTACCCAACTACTTTATACCCTTCCCAAAATATTTATGAAAATATTTCATAATAATGCCAATATAGGTCCAAATATTTTTAATGATACAACTTTATTTATGTAACCTTTTCATAAAATCATTTTAATTTATTCCTCGCATAATACTCTTCTAGATCCTAAGATTATAAACATAAAACATCGGATTTTAAAACCTATTCATCTTTTAACTATTTAGATGTAGGCCCTAAATAATTTGGGTTCAAAATTGAGTCGACCTATCTAACCTCTTTACCCAATTGGTCTGGTAAGTAGCTAAGAAGAGTAGGATGCTGATATCTAAACTTTGTCCTATAGTCTACTTCTCCTTAGACACTTCTAAGGTAATTTTTTTTATTGCCTGGTCCAATAACATCCAATAATCTATCACATCCTAGATATTAAAACCAAAAGACACATTTTAATAAAACTAAGTTTATGAAAACCTTCTTATTAAATTTAAACCATTTTAAAACTTTTCTTACTTTTATTAAGGTTGCTCCAAAATTACTTAACCCCACCTTTTCCACTTTTCAAATGAAAAACACTTCAAATCTTTATGGTTATTCTCTAAGTTTAAAGAATGATTTTAGAAAAACCAACAATAACTACATATCATTCAAAACATACTCTACATAATTTCTTAAAAACATCATACATACTAAGGGTTCTGCCCAAAGATTTTATCTAAACTACGGTCCTCCAGACCTACCCATAGGACTTCCCCCATCTTTTCCCTCTTGTAGGGGATGACTTCTTAGTAATCCCCCAGCCTACTGTACCCTTTCTAAATAGGGAAATTCTTCTTGATGTGCCCTGGCTGAAGGCAGAAAAAGCAATTTTTTTCTCAAATGGGAACCCACGACCCCTTTGCTCCTTTTGTATAATAATCCATGATATGTCCTGTCTTATAACACCAGTAGCAAGTAATTTCATTTCCCTTCTTGAAAAACTTCCTCTATGTGGCGCCTTGTTCTGATTTGTTCTCCCAGGGCTTCTTTTTGCGATTGCTAATACTGCTTTCTGGAGAGATTGTTGGCTTCTTCCGATCTTTAAAAACTTCTACCTCTGGGTCCACAACTGCGTTGACGACTTGACTATTAGCCCTACCATCCTTAGGGGCTATCTATTTGATTCTTTTTCCATCCACGTCCTTCTTGTGTACTCATTTCTTACAACCTGCATATAGTAAGATATCTTTAGGATACATTTCCAAATGGGATTTATATTAGAAAACCTTCAAACAAGGGATTCTAAGTCGCATAAGCTAGAAAATAGGCTAGCTTTCTTACCACACAAAACATGCATTCATGTGTACAACATATATAATTGCATCATAACCACATCACAACTTATAAATATTCCATAACCAATACATACAAGTAAAGTCATTAACTTGCTAACTAACTAACTTCCATTTCAATTTACACAACATCACTTCCAAACATATATTTATTTATATACAATTCAATGTTAACCTCCTTCAAACAAGCACTATACTTAGCAACCATGACAATAAAGCTTCCCCCAATTCAACTAGATCGCCGTGGGTGGAACTTTTACCATAACATAATCGATAGATCTAAGATCCTACAAGTAAAGGGTTTCGTTCATATATTGGTTGTGCTCAAAAAGTTATGAATTGATTGGCAAGTCCAATCCTAATATCTTGATTTCAAGTGGCAATGCAGATAATATAAGTTATAAAACTTAATTAAAGTTGCAAATTTTACTACCAAAACTCCATGAAACTAAGCGAACTTATGCTATAGCTTGTACACGACCTAGATCTTCACTTAACTTTATTAAAATTGGATTTTTGAAGACCTAAATGCCTAAAGTGGTTCAGCATGGAGGACAAAGGCCCGTCCATGATTGTTTAAGGATGGATGTAGTCATATTTTGGCAGGGAGGAATGTAAAATGAAGGAAGGTGTTTAAACAAGCTTTTAGGAATTTACAAGTGATTAATCTAAGGTTTTTAAAACTATCAAAAATTCTTTGGTAACCATTAGAGATCTCATGAAGGCTTGGAGGAGTTTAATAAAGTAGGAATGGAATGAGAAAAAATGATAATAAGAATTAGGAAATTTATATAAATATTAAGTATATAAATTAAATTACTAATTTAACCCTTGTAGTTCACCCTCCACCTCCTTGCACCACCTCACCATGCTTGCCTCCACCCTTGTCCCCTTCATGTACTCCTTGGCCAACGTGTTTAAACATGCAATAGTAATTGTACTTATGTTGGCTTATGATGTGACATTTTCTTTTTTATTAAATTATATTTTAAATCTTACATACTTAAGTATAGACACATATGTATGTATATATACACACTAATACACACGCACATATATATGTACTAACTTATTTATAAATGTGTATATTCACACTAAAGATTTCATAATGTTTCCGACAACTTTTAGCTGACGAAATGTCAAAAATTCGAAAATTGAATTCCAGTCACATTTTCGATTTTTCTTCGAATTAATTATTTTTTACACTAATTTTAAAATCCATTTCACCATCGTTATTTACTATTTAAAAGAGTTCGACTTTAATTATAAAGCCTATTATTTGAATATTTAAAATTAATTAAATATTCGCAACAAAAGCTGTGAAATTCGAGATCGTTACATAAGTCTTATTGAGAGTAAAAATTAGTACTCTCGACTCTAGGAGTCCAGATGAGAGTGAAAACAACTGATCTTGACTTGGTAAATCCTATCAAGATTGATAACTGATACTCTTGACTTGACGAGTCCTAATGAGAGCCATGTCAAATACTCTCGATTCTAGAAGTCCTGACGAGAGTGATTGCTCTCGACTATATGAGTCATGATGATGCATCTCAATATAACAAATCCTCGACTTACTAGCCCTAAGAGTAGATACTCGAATAGTTAATTCTTAGAGGATGCAATGAAATACTCCCGACGAGATGAGTCTTAATAAGAGCAATAATAAGCACTCTCAACGTCATATGTCTTAATGAGAGCATACAACATAATAATCCTCGACTACTAGTCCTAAGAGTAAATAATATAATCACTCGGCCAGTTAGTCCTAAGAGGATAGATCTATAAATCTCAACATCTCCACTTTATGGCCCTCGGAGAGTAAAAGATCTCTTGACTACAAAACTCTAAGGAGTCACCTCTAGACGATATCACGATTCCAAACCAATCTCTAAAATATAATTGATATCTACACACCAATAATAATCGAAGAAACATTACTTAAGCATCCAATTCCACTTTATATTACTCTAACATTTACTAGAAGCTAGTAAACTACACTCATCAAACAACAACTATTTTATAATATGAGTCAATAAAATTATCGAAAAAATAACACCGAATGTCCCATCCTAGACGGTATCACTAATCTATTTATTCAGTATCCTCATTGAATAGAATTAAACAAAATAAACATCAATGTAAATCATTCCAAATAAATATTCATATACGAAAGGGGATTATGTCTCAGAACCTTCAAATCCATTTAAATATTTCAAAATTTAATTTATCTTCAAATAAGATTGTATATTTTAAAAATCCCTTTTCAAAAATATTTCTTAAGTCTTTTATTTTTCGAGCCAAATCAAATAAACCAATTCTAAACTAAAAAACATATAAAATGGGGGATACATATTTTAAAACTCTTAAAAATAGATTTTCATAATCGTAAACCCCCGTTTTGAATTTTCTTTTAATCCTTTTTATGAAATATTCAATTTACAAAAGTATTTCCCTTTCGAAAAATATTATTAAAAATCCCTCAATTATACTTACAAAAATTCCGTGCATTCTAACATATTGAAAATTCCCTATTTTTTATTTTCAAATAAACTTTTATATCCAAATAAATTTCAATAAATCATTTTACTTTTCCAACCACTTTTATTTATTTATAAATATACTTCAATTTAATCTTGAAACACCATAAATAATTTAAATCTTTTGAAACCGGAAAAATTAGTAGAATATCCAAATATAAATCATTGAGCGGAATTCTCCATAATCTTCAACAAATCATCAATTCGAATTTATCACATGGCCGAATCGAATTCCATCGAATTTCGACCATTCATGCAATACACACCCACGTATAAAATAAACTACACATCAAAATGCAATTGGACAACATCTCCTTTGCATTTTAATGATCCAACATACATAAATACTCAACTTTAAATCTAAATTCATACCCACTATCACACAATGAATCAAATATCCCGAATAAACATTTCATCCAAACAGTTCAATCAGTATTCCAAATCAATTCAACCAAGCAATGCAGTCTAATCGGAATATATATGTATGTATGTATGTATATGTATATGTATATGTATATATAAAACACAAAGGAAAAAGATATTGATGTGAGTGAAAAAACTCATTGAATTCCCGAACAAAGTTTTACAACCTCCACCTTTCCCATCATCTCCATTCCGCCGCTTTCCACCATCGTACACCACAAGCAACTGCATGACTCCAACCCGACAACAGCAGCTCCAAGCACCACACCTTGGCTGCGAACGTTACCTATTGGTAGCATCCACGACTCTCCATCGTCCACGAGCTGTCATGCTCCACCTTCATTGCCATCACCCCACCTTGCATGCATGACCCTCTAGACCGCGTCGCCCACCTTAACTAAGCTTCGCATATTTCCTTCGAACCACCAGCATGTCGTGGCTTCCTAGAATGTCATCGAGCATCTGCACTTGTAACATCTAGCATTTTCGCACGATTTAAATCGACATACGTGCCAATTCAAATCATCCGGAAGGGCAGATTATTATGAGGTAAATAAAAAAAGCAGAGAAGAAATAAAATAAAACAGAATCTCACAGCGGAAGGATAAAATATAATAATCAATATACAGCTCATAAAATTGTTTACAAATAATTGATTCTTCTTTATGCAATAAATATCAGAGTTCACATACCAATAATTATCAATGCAGCGGAATTAAATAGTGCAGTGGAATAATAGTAGATAATTGTAATACAAATCTTCGTCTTCGCCTACAGAGCTAAAACTTCAAATCCTGAAACGCTCGGACTGACCCAAGCGAATTTAAAAGACAAAAACACTCGAGTCAGAACTAAAAGATCTTACGTGAGTTAAATTAACAGAAATAAATATGAGTGCAATAACTCAAGAGATGCTCGGGATTTACATCTCCTAAGGATCCGTTAAACTATTTACTATATAGTATATTGTGCTATTATAATAGTGTCTATTTATAAAATAAACTTACTTTTAAATAGCGTTATGGCTTTACATTTTCCATGTTAACACAGTTATATATTCCCATAATCTATACAGTACCGTAACCTCCCCGTACTGGGCGTCGTCAGAGGGCACTTCATATGTATGGTACAAAACCAAAATCGTATATGGCGCGCTAGGGTAGGTGACACGGCACAACTAGGCAATGCCAGGGTAGATATACCAATTATGCTTCCGGGTCGGTGGTAACGCGTAGCCGCAGCTACCGCCCACCTCGAACAACACCCCCAAATCAAAGAAATCAAAAAGTGGCCACCGAATAAATCCAAAAGTCAAAGTATAATATCGAAGGGATGTGTCCGATCAAAGGTGCTACCTTATTAACCCGTCGATCGCTCCTGTTTTAGCCACCTTATACCAACTCACGGGAGTTGGGTCCACGTATTTACCTTAAAGAAAACGCCACCACCATCCTACTTCATTCTGGAATCTCCACCGCGTACACGGTTGTTAAAGTGGTTTTCGGAGTTGGCAAAGAGTATGACAACTACCGATCCTGGTCTCTTCAACAACCAAACGTTATTATAACACTGCGGTCTTTTAAAAATAATTATACTTTCAAAACCAGAATATAATTATCCATTTCAAGACCCATAAATACGATATCATTTCCTTTTAAAACCCAAATAAATATGATATCATTTTATTTCAAATATATTTCTTTTCCAAAATCATGCCACTTCTTAAAATTTATAATACCTTGAAACCAAATATTTGAATTTTAACTTTCAACATAATACTTCGAAACCCATAATTTAAACCCATGACTTTCAAAAACTTAAATGGTTTGGATATTCAACAGCATATAAAATAAAACAGTTGAATTTAAAATTTCTTTAAGAGTAAGTAATTTCCACGCTTTCACAATTTTTATTCACTTTAAATTCAGTCTAAACCCATAACCTTTATATTCTCTTTCAGTTTAAATAAAACACTTCGATTTTCAATATTTCAAACTTTGAGTATTTAATGAATTTCAAAGCTAAGGTTGGGGTTTCAAATCAACAATTCATTTTCCTATTATTTAGTTTGAAAGGTTTACATGATAAATCCATAACCATTTAAAATAAAACTAAATTTATTAGCACTAAATATTTCCTTCCATTTATTTATACTAGAATTATTCATTAAATCCAGTTATAAATATCATACCTTTAAAATTTCCAATTTAAATAAGTTAACATCAACTTATGGAGTTAAATTTTTAAATAAGCTCAATTCAAATTGAATTTCCAATTTCTCTTTCAATCTTAATTGGTTTCGAGACATATATACAAGATCTTAAACATGTACTTAATCATATAATATAAATTATCAAATGCCATTTTTCAACTTATTCATTTTTATGTAACAGATTTATGCATAGCTTAAATTCAACAATTTAACTATGTATGTATATATAAAATATATTTATATCATATGCAAATTTTATATTTATTAAACTGTATCATATCCAAACCATAAATCATTTCAAAAAATAATTATATATCTATATACCGCGGTGCCTGTATATAATTTTCTATCCTATGGTCAAGTGATACGGATATTTATCATTTCAATCCGCAATTTAAAATATAAAAATGCGGTTGTATATCATTTCAAACCACAATCTCGAATGAATGAAAATGCATAATAACTTACAGTTCATACAATATAAATACAGCATCCATTCATCCATCATATCAACATCAGCATTTAACAAACGTCATCCAATTTCAAGAATAATAACGTCAATAGATAACAACTTATTACTAACAGTTTACATGCAATGAATAATTTAAATTAACAAATAACTGGCAGATTAAATTGAAATGAATAAATTAATTAACAATGAACTAGCAGTTTTAAATGCAATGAATACAATAATCAATAATTTACTGACAGGTTTAAATGCAATGAATAAATTTATTAACGATTAATTACGATGAATGCAATTAACTGCGATAATGATGAAATATATGCCAAACAGGTATATATAAATTTCTAAACACATCCTAAATGAATTTAACAAACATAAGAAATCTTAGAAGTTGTGAGTGGGTTAAAACACTCACCTTTTGAATTTAAATCGAATTTAAATCCGATTTAAACCCAAAAATTCGACGGTCTCCAAATCCGTCCAAACCAGCGTAAAAAGATCTGGAATTTAATTACGATCCTAACAAAAAAAAGTCACGTGTGAATACGAGGTCGTATGAAAAAGTTATAGCAAAAATTGAGTTGGAACTTAAATTTTAAAATTTAAAATAGGAGAACACATTGCTACCCTCACTTACACGTCAGCACCATCTATCACCGTGCGCACGAGACACCACGTGCTCCATCCACCTGCGCGCAAGCTCCAGTAGAAAGAACAATCCTAGCAGCCGCTTTTTAGGCAATTATCGCCTCGTCTACGCTCAACTTTACCTCGATCAGGCTTCACCAATGCCCCTGCCACCACGAGCCGCCCCTACTCCTACCATCTCGCCCCCTCCGGCCATCCCTATATCGACCGCCTCCACTGCATCAAACCCCAAACCGCGACAACTTCAGGCGCCAATAAACCCACATGGCCGTGCCGATCTAACTGCCTCGACGCCCTCTACCTGACTACGCAACCCGATCGGTCTAAAGACGTGAATCCACCATTGAATCACAAAAGCCAAAACGAACGGCCGAGTTTGACATGTGATTTCTAGAAAAACTGAGACCCGAATCGAAAAACGAATTACACCATTGAATTATGCTCGTCGAAAGCATCAACATATAATTTTTTTAGAATTTTTTGAGGATTTTAAATTTTAGGCTTTGGATTTGATTTTGAAATTGTATCTGAATCTAGGGTTTTCAGTCATTGGGAAGAGAAGGAGCTGAGGAAATGAACGCACAAACAAATGAGAATAGATGAAGGCTAGGGTTTATAACTGGGTTTATATAGATAGGTTGGAAATTTGAATAGATGTATCGGATAAACAAACGTGCTAACGCTAACGTGGCCCAAAAAGCCCGTTCTGACCTCGGAACGAAATTGGGTAAACCCATATATCAAAATAGGTATTTTAAAATATTCTAAACGCGATGGAAAAAGTTTCACATCCAAATTCCATCGTATGAAGAAGTTATGCTGAAAACAATATTTTCAAATTGATTTCAAATTGATTTCAATTAAGTCGATTTCAAGGTGTTTCGCGTTCGTACGATCAAACGACAAGTATGATCGCTACGAAACTTGCAACCCTACAATAATTCACTGGTACGGATCCGATGAAACTGGGTTTGTCGAAATCCGAGTCCGTAACCAAAATGACTATTTTTATATTAATTAAATAAATTCAAAATAAATAAATAAAATCCAATTTTATAGTTAGATTCTAAAATTGACCCATTTTATCACTTTTAAAAATTCTTAATCATTTACAAAATTCCAACAAGTTTAGATGTCAAATTTAAAGAAGGTAAATTTATAAACTTCA
This sequence comes from Allium cepa, assembly GCA_030765085.1. Lineage (NCBI taxonomy): Eukaryota > Viridiplantae > Streptophyta > Magnoliopsida > Asparagales > Amaryllidaceae > Allium > Allium cepa. The sequence goes on along the minus strand of CM060934.1, from coordinate 536,352,122 downwards.
ATATAAATCCTTAATTTCATTAAATACCCAAATTATAAATAATATCCTAAAATTTCGTTTAGTTAAATAAATAAATTAGTATTCCATTCATTCCTGTCAAACAGATGGATTAAATATTGGATTCCAAATTATTACACAAATTTCTCACATTATCTTTATCTCAAATAATGAATTATTTAACTATATTCAATCTCATTTAATTGAAATTAAATCCAATTATTAGACTTTAAGTTTCCATATAAATAATTCCTGATTCTCATTCTTAAATTCACTATTTATCATATTACCATCTTGGGTACCATCTATCTTAATATATATATATATATATATATATATATCCAAATACTTTAATATTTTTCAATTGTTTATCTCAATTGCATAACATTAAATTTATATTTATTGCAATGGTTTCTGATTTAATTGAAGGAACTAAGTATATAACTCATAATAGTTGTGGTAAAACTCTTAATCCCACCTTTATATGTATTTCATTATCCGTTATATCTATTAATTAAATAAATTCCATTTTTAAGTCCGTTTAAATTTATTACTAAGTAACCATTTACTTTTTCCAATAAATTTGAATTCCATTCATTTACCATACGATCACTTTCCCATTCAAACCTTATTATCAACCCACCATTATTGCAATTCATTATCTTATATTGATTTTATGCAATTACCATTAACTTTACATTCAATTACTATTCAATGCATATTTATTCTTTTTTTTTTCTTTTTTTTAACAACATGTATATATATTAAGAATTTTTTTTTACAGAATAAGTATATATCGGAAATGACTGAAAACAAGAAAACCAAAAGCAACGAAGCTAAGGGAACATCTGAGATCTAGAAGAGCTCCGGCAAGGTCACCACCCTTCATACGCCCAAACTGAGCTCCGGCAAGGCCACCGCCCAAAAGGGGTATAAAGACTCAGAAATGAAAGCCTATCAATCAGATCAAAAGATCTAAAAAACCGCAACCTAAAGGAGAAAGCACCGGTGCAGGATAAATGGGTGAAACAGCTAGTCCCTGTAAATCTACTATATCACCTGCATAATTGGAAGAATAATAAAAAATAGTCGCAACCTCCCGTGGGAGGTAAGGAAATATGTATGCAAAAAATAAAAAATGAAGACACAAGAACAAAGAAATGCCACTACCCTCAGAACTATGTAAAACAAGATAAACCTCAGCCAATACCTGACCTAGGAGCAGCAATCTCGATCGCAATGTCGAAATACCTAGCAAGAAAAGATGATCTGGAACCAATAGACTTTCTAAAAGGACGACCTCTAAAAGCAAGACAGATGTCATTGCGCACTCTCCGGATGATAGCAGAAGAATCCATAGGCGCCTCTTCAAAAATCATCTTGTTACGGGCGCACCAAGTGAGCCAACAAATAAGAGAAGGGATAAGACGAAAAATAATCCAACGAATGGTCTTCCCAACAATACCAGTCCACCAGAGTTGCAAGAGCTCAGATATGGAGTTGACAGGACCATTGCAGCCAACTAGGTTACCAAAGAAAGACCAAACAGCATTGGCACAATTGCCTTGGAAAAAAAAGGTGAAAGAGAGTTTCGAAGCTACCAGCTTGGCAGCATCTACACCGAGAAGTGATAGGAATACCAATTTTCCTAAGGTTCTCATCTACTGAAATTCCTCCGTGAAGGATTTTCCACATAAATACAGAGACCTTAGGTGGAATTCTGGTATCCCAAATACAGGAAAATAAAGGAAGCGAAGGGGCAGGACTTCTGATAGAATACCAAGCAGCTGTCAAAGAGAAGGGTTCCCCGCGCCAATAAGAGCCACTACCATTGCTATCCCATAACACTTTAATAGATCGCATCCGTTTCCATGTTTCACTAGCGTAAGAAGGGGACCCCGAGAAGTTTGCTGCCTCAAGACGACGGTATTTGGCATGTAGGAATGAGGCCCACAGGGAGTTGTTAGCCCCAAACCTGGCCCAAAGCTTACACGCAAAAGCAGAACAGACGTCTTTAGGGTTACGAATGCCAAGGCCACCCTCACACCTAGGACGGCAGATGATTTTCCAAGAAATCCAGTGATGGCGAGGAGAATCTTTGTTTCCCCAGAAGAAGGATGAGATCAAAGATCGAAATGAACGGAAAAAAGCAGAGGTAGGAGTCATGGCCGCGAAAATGTGCGAGCCTAAAGAATGCAGAACAGAGTTAATGAGAACAAGTCTACCAGCTTGCGAAAGAAGGGAAGCATTCCAGCGAGTGATCTTGCTTTTCGCCTTATCTAAAATGGGATCAAAAATCGCATTAACTTTCCTCCCACGGTATGGAAGAATGCCAAGGTAAGGTAAGGGAAGGGAAGCTTTCTTGAATCCCGAAAATGATTCAATCCAAAGCGAGCGGGCAGGAGCAATATCCTTAGTTGGAACAAAGCAACTCTTAGAAGAGTTAACCAGCTGCCCAGAGGAGCGCTCATAAAGACTCACAAAATCAAGAAGGGCACGGATGGATCTCCGACAACCGTTGGAGAAAATAATGATATCGTCGGCAAAGGACAGGGACGAAATCAGGGGGCATCCCCGGGGAATGCCAAATCTCTGAATTTGGCCCGCAATCATCATTGAGTGAAGACCTCTGACAAGAACTTCGGCCGCAATGACAAAAAGAGAAGGAGAGAGAGGATCTCCCTGACGAAGACCCCTTCCTTCCCTGAAGAAACCACGGGTAGAGCCATTGATGAGGACCGAAAACCAAACATTGGAGATCAATCTCCAGATGATATCAATAAAAGGTTCAGGGAAACCAAAGGCTCTTAGGACCTTGATGATAAAGAACCAAGACATACGGTCGTATGCTTTCGCCATATCTAATTTAAGGACCACATTAGAACCTCTAATTTTCCTATCAAGTTGAGAAATAAGTTCCTGCGCTAAAAGGACGTTTTCAGTGATAAGACGTCCTTTAACGAAGCCAGCCTGAGAAGAAGAAATGATACGCTCCAGGAAGGGAGCTAATCTAGTGGTCATAATCTTCGAAATCACCTTATTGGAAAAGTTGCACAGACTAATAGGCCGAAAATCTGCACAAGTCTTGGGATTCTCACATTTCGGGATAAGAATTAGATTGGTAGATGTACAACCCGTAGGAAGTTCACCTCCAGAGAAGAAGTACTGGATAGCAAGACAGAAGTCAGATTGGATAATCGGCCAGGCACTACGAAAGAATGCTCCATTGAACCCATCAGGACCGCTGGCGCTTTCCTTACTAAGGGCCAAGACACATGATCTAATGACTTCCACAGAGGGAGGAGCAGCTAATTCAGAAACTTCATCAGGGAGAAGAAGATGAGGAATGAAGGATAGCAAGTTAGGATCATAAAAGTTAACAGAAGGCGAGCCAAGGAATGATTGGAAATAGGAAATGATGGTATCTTGGACGTCCACCGGAGAAGTGGCCAAAGAAAGATCATCGCGCTGAATACTGGAAATGGTAAGACGCGCGTTATTCTTACGGATAGAGGGGTGAAAAAACTTGGAATTCGTATCACCTTCCACTATCCATTTAATCCTAGCCTTTTGATGCAGATAATCGTGCTCAACACGAAGTTTAGAGGAAAACGCTAGATGGGCTAGCGCCCAGGATTCCTTGTTGTCAGTAGAAGGAACCTCATCGAAGGTCGCTTCCGCTAAAACAAGAGTCTCTTCGGTAGCCCTAACCCGGTCAAACACATTCTTGAAAACAAGAATGTTCCAATCCTTAAGGCAAACCTTGAGACGTTTTAATTTTCGAGAGAACACGCCACAAGGCGAACCAGAACAGGTTAAGTTCCAAGAATCCGCAACCACAGAAAGAAAGGAATGATGAGAAACCCACATATTTAGAAAGCGGAACGAAGAAGGGCCAGATAAAGCTAAGGGGAAACAGGAGAGAATCAAAGGGGAATGGTCAGAAAAGGTACGGTGAAGATGTGTCACAGAAAAGGTGAAAGGAAGACTAAACCAATCAATCGAGCCAAAGACTCTGTCTAGTCTAGAGAGAATACGATTGGGACCTTCTTGGTTATTACACCAAGTAAAGGCAGAGCCTACAAAAGAAACCTCAGACAAGCTAGAGGACAGAATGAAGGAATTGAAATCAGCGATCGCTAACCGATTGACAGAATTGCCGCCTCTTTTCTCAGCATGAGAAGCAACAACATTGAAATCGCCACCAAGAACAGAGGCAGAGATATTAAGGTTACCTAACGCAATAATATCAGACCAAAGGGTTGGCCTAGCGATCCTATCACACTTAGCATAGACAGCCGAAAAGAGAAACGAAGAGGGAAAAGAAGGTAAGGTGCAAGAGACGGTTAAGAGTTGGTCAGAGTCAAAAATAGGACTAATATTAGCTGACATGTTCCACAAAATCCAAATTTTACCTGAAAGGTTAGACATGGCCCCTTCAAATCCGAGAAAGATGACCAAATCAGAAACTTCAATGGCATCAATCAAAGGTTCTAAAAGAGCAATCAAGCAAAGGGAATGTTTCCTAACTAACCGCTTAAGGCGAGCTCTAGACTCGTCGTTGCCGACACCACGAATGTTCCAGAAGAGGAAATTCGCCATAACCAAAGCTGAGACGAAAGAAAAAAGAAACACCTCAGAGCCCCTCAGACGAGGTAAAGGGTATGCCGAGTGGATCGGATGATCTGCTCAGCCGCTGCTATAGAGCGAGTACGGATAGTCCTAGGAGTGCGAGGCTGGGAGGAGAGACGGGTAGAAGAGCGACGGAATCTCCTCTTAGGAGATGAACGAGAAAAAACAACCTCTGAATCATCAGCGACGGATGGAGAGGAGGAAAAAGTCGAGCAAGGCCTCGAGTTCTTAGTAAGACGAGCTAAACGATTGTTAATGATCGCTATCTCATCACTACTAAGAAAAGGAATGGAAATCGAATGCGCAGACGCATCAGAAGGGGTAGAAAGCAGACGAGAATTACAACTGAAGACGGAGAGAGATGTTGTGTCTCTAAGAGTCAGAGACACGATATGCTGTATGATATTACTCACGATCGCATAGTCATGGAGTTGACAGTGCAATATAGTGGAGGAATATCTAATACGAAGGGACGAAAGCGAGAAAAAACAAGTCAAGATATCACGAATAGAAAGAACAACGGTTTCCTTGCTAGTGGGGCAAGAAAACCGTGTATAGATAGATGACACAGAGCTATCTATACACTGAGTCCCTACACTATCCACCAAACTCGGAATCACACTCGATCCAAAAATCAAATCAGAGCTACCCAAGCGCAAAACAAAAGGGTAAGGAAGGCCATGTTTGATTACATGAAACTTATTAATTAAGGTGATGTAATCACAATTCCTTCCGAAAGTGATAAGGCCAACGACGACAAACCGACGAGAGGAGCTACAACCAACAAGCCAAGCCAGTCAAGCTGATAGGATCGACCAATCAGAGATGGCACCATAGAGGGACCTATGCCAATCCAAATGGTAGAAAAAACTGCTGTTAACAGGGAACCAGCAGCTGAATGCTACCGAAAAAAACAAAACCCAGTGGAAATCAACATTGAACCAAGCTGAAACGCAGCCAACAGTCACTAGGGCAAAGGACACAAAGACAGTACAAACAGTGGCAACCAAGCAAAACACGCATCCATTTCCAACTAGAAGCAAGACAACAAAAAACCAGTCAATAAGAAAAGCAGAACCATTACCGCTAAAAACTAGCAGGTAAAAAGAAACGGCATCCACCAAGATATCAGAGGGAAAGGCAATATCAAGAGACTCCCCATAATAGCGTAAAATACTGATGAAAGAGCAGGAGAAATAGGGTAGGGATGAAACACCCCCGCCTTGGCAATTTAAATAACCAGAGAATGGACAATCATAGGGAACAATAAGAAAATTAACAATAGAAGAACTGATAGCATTAGCAGTTCCATAACCATCCATAAGATCTACTATACGTTCATTCAAGAATGAATAATCATTAGAAGGGAGAACTTGGTTGCCCAAGTTATGGCACAAAATGAAACAAGGCAAAATAGACAAAGCCAATATGGAATCATAATCAATCATACCTGATACCTGTAAATCAGAAAGATCAACGCGAAAAATGTTGGGGGATGTACTTACAATGGGGAAAGAGCAATCAACATCCATCCCAACATCACATGTAACTTGCAAAGCAATGGATCCCTGCTGAAAGCGTCTTGGTTTGGGCTTCCTCTTTCTCTTATTCTTGCGTAGGACAATATCGAATTGCATGTACCGCGCCGAGGGACCCGAGGAAGCATGAAAAGCAGCCTTAGAACCAGTGGCTGTAGAAGAACAGTTGCCACTGACGAGCTGTTGCTTGACATAAAATGGAGTCATCACATCCCCATTTGTGCTAGTCAGTTGCTCATCGATGGAACCGTCTTCCCGGTCGATATTACACCACAAATCACCCACCACAAACCCCAAAAGGGGATTACTAGAACCAGCAGAGCCACCCTTGAACAAATTTAACGAAGGGATGAAAGGAGTGGCCAACTCTCCTTTGGTCTTCCTTGTTAAAATCGGACAAGGAGCAATTGAACCCGACCACCAAGCAGAACAAGGGGCAAACTTTGACGGAAAGGGGGGCGATCCAAACGCTCCAGTAAATTTAGGGTTAACCTCCATAAAGGCCTCTTCGATAATAACGAATCTCATCCGAGCAAGATCACAAAAAGCATTGAGATTAGAAACATAGATTTTCACAGTAGATTCGGAGATCGATTTAATCGAAAAAGGCCAGTGGAAGTTAATTTCAATTGCAATGAAGATGGAACTCAGAGGAGGTTTGGATCGAACAAAATTCCCCACACAAACAAAATTGGAGACCGATTCCATCAAAACAACGAAATCGAAATCGATTAAGTTAGGGATTTGAGACGAAGAACCACAGATCGGTAAATTTCTTTTTGCCGTTGGGGATCGTATATTCAATATGATTGAGTGCAATAATGCATATTTATTCATCAATCAATTCGATATTTACTTTTCTTTCCTTCTATTTAATAAATAACCTAGTATACATTTACATACATTCATTTCATTCCATTCATTTATGGGTATTACATTGAAATTTAATTTATTAGCTAATACCAACATTATTACCATTAATTACAATTGGATTCCCAATTTTATTCAATACCCTGAATAAATAACATATATATTAATCAAATCCTTACATTTGTTTTTCTCATATTCCATTTAAAATCAAATCATAACATTTAAATGATTTTAATGAATTGGAATTTCATTCAAGTCGTAAATTATTAACTTGCAATAACATGATTCCTTAATTTATTCCAATTACCGTTTACACTCTTTTATTGCATTAAATTAATTTAATATTTTCATAAATTTCTCATATTAAATTTTATATCCAGGTAAGAATCTTTTTTCTTCTTAATTTAATTTGGATTTTATTCAAATTCCTATAAATAGGTTTTAAGTCACCATTTACATAATTTATTTTAGCCTTCATTTTAACATTTATTTATCCCCTTTATTGTTTCTACTAAAATAAATTACAAAAATCCTATTAAATAAACAAATTAAACTGTCGAAATTTACGAGTCGTTACAGCACTCCCCATCGTCGATGCCAGTTGTTCATGCATTCTGTTTTTCATGATTTTTTGATTTGGGAGTTTGTGACGAACCACAATTCCGTACCTTTTGAGCCGGCAATAAACTACTCATGTCCGACCCAAGTTGCATGGAAGTATGGATGATCAAGGGTAATAAAGAAAATAAGATAGAACATAATCTCACACGAATGGAATAATATATGATATTGAACAAACATCATTACGGTGGAAAACTTTTAAGTTCATATATCAGAGTCTAACCTAAATTCAGCTTGGATAGTTGTAAACATCTGTCCTTACAATAGCTACCCGATTACCGAAAATACCCGGATCAGGCTTGATAAATCAGCTGACAAAAACTCAATAATTAATGACAATGTCATATATCAGCCTTTAATATGAAATCCTTTGAAAGGAAAGTGTATCCGACGTTTAATTTTACCCAAAATTCTCACTAACTCCAAACGACTCCAAACTAATTCCATAGCATAGTACTCGTCCATACGATTCCAACGCAACTGGTTTCGCGCGTTTTCGACCTCGTATGAAAAAGTTATGATTTTTTAAAGATTACACGATTTATATTCATAATTTCAACATAAACTTTATAATTTTAACCTTCATCAACTCTCAGCCCTTAGATCCATCATCTTGCATCAAGACCGTAGAACGCACCATCTCCCTCACGTTTCTTTCTTTCCAGTAACAAACGTAACCAAGAAACCCAACAAAGCAATCTAGGGTTAAACATTGCCTCTTCCACGCTCATCTATACTTCGATCAGGATACGCCATATTGAAGCTTGTCTCGAGAGCTACCCTCGGCTGCAAAGGCATGGAGCTCGGCCACCTGTAGCACCTCGTTGAGCGTGTGCAACATCAGGCCGTCGGCCTCTTGTATCTCCCTCCACGTCGCGCCGTTTTCGATCATCTCCGTATAGATTCGAAGCTCTCTTCATGCTCTTCGACTTTCGTGTTGAACACTTTGGCTAATTATCGACGGATTGGAAGTAATTGAGGAGAGAAAGATGTTAATTTCTGGCCATTGATGTTTATGAAGGGGGCGGCTGCAGAAAATTAGGTTAGGGTTTGAAATATTTTGGAAATTATGAAGAGGGGGGGTTTTATAGAAAATTTTCCAATTTACTATTCACCCGGTATTTCCGAACTCCAAACGAAGCGTGCCGGTTGGCGTTTCTAAGGTTTACCCCGCGTTCCGAACACAATGGAACATGTTTCGGGAGCTAATTCGGTCATCTGTGCGAGTTATGGCAATAAACGTTCGATTTAAATTAAACCGATTTAAATGATTTTCTAGGCGTTTTAGCTTGCACCGGACAAACGGTAAATCCGATTGACACGAAATTTGAAACCATACAATAATATCACATTACGGACCCGATGAAATTGGTTTCGTCGAAATCCGAGACTTTTTGAAAAATGGCTATTTTAACTCGCCAAATTAATATTAAAACAATTTCGATGCGTTTCGAGCTGCCACAATCAAACGATAACTCCGATTGCTACGAAAATTGAAATTCGATAATAACAAACTATTACGGATCCAATGGAACTAGTTTCATCCCATTCTGAGACTGTTCGAAAATTGCCTAATTTCACTTGTCGATTGTATTAAAATATTCAATTTTCACAAATTAACTTTTAATTCGATTTTAAAAGTTCTAAAATATCGTTCTAACTTCAATATGATATAATAAAATTTTACAAATCATTTTAAATCATATTTAACCCGATTTTCAATTATTTTCCATAATTTAATATATTAAATTATCGATTTAATTATCCAATTAAATCCAATTATTCGAAATAAAATTTATTCGACTTATAAATTCACTTGTTAATATTTAAAATTAATTAAATATTCAAATTTTAATTAATAAAAATTCAGGGTCGTTACATACTTCCCCCCTTAAAAGAATTTCGTCCTCGAAATTAACAAGAAAGAAAAGTTACAAAATCCATTATCTTTCCCAAAATTCATAGTTAAACATCTTACAATAACTTTACTAAGTTTTCAAATCATACTTAGTTATCTTTTCAAAAGCAACTACCATTGTTTAACTTTCAACTCCAAATCAAAGTTAAAGTTTTCAAAATTTTCCCAATTTTCTCAAATTTTTCTAACGCCTTAAATTTTCGAAAAAATTCGCCATAGTTTCCTTTGCGCGGCTCGATCCGAAAAAAAATAACAGTATATATATCAAAAATATACATCTCATCAAGTAATGAGGCATCCCGCAGGGAAAAAAGTGTAAAAGTACGATATTTAATCCGAGATATGTACCTTATATTTTATTAGCAAGCATATACGGCTAATATAGCGCGAAAGCGAGCTCCAAATGCGAAGCAAACGCGATCCGCACCTACTAAACACTCAACAAACAACATGAGAACATGTATACAGACAATAGTATCGATATACAACATATAGCAACATAATAACTATACATGCCAACATAGCAAATGTAGTAAAAGCAATATGTTCAACCATCAACCAACTAACATCCAACTAGCATTCATAACCAATAAATATTCATTCATATTGTAACGACCCGGTGTTTTCAACCATTCGCATCCGCACATGTCGGACTTGAATTGTTCAAAATACCGCGTTGTAAAAAAATAAATTTGGCAAATCTCAAAATATACAGTAAATAATTAATCACAGAATCACAGACACAGAATCAGAATACTCGCAGCGGAATTTAAAAATACTTAGTGGTTCATGAAGCCACTATAAATAGTCTCAACAAATACAAATTACAAAGTCTTCCATCCCAAATATAGTTTAAATCATCAAATAAAAATCCCAAAGTCTTGATTTCATAAATAAGATAGCGGACAGAAAGAAGCCAACAACTTGAAAGGATCTACAGAAGTCCTAGCTCCGGGATGATGACTGAACTGCAACTCAGGCTGACCCGAGCGTAACATAAAACATAAACACTCGAGTCAGGACATACATACTTATATAGTGTAAGCTAATACAAGTGTACTGTAATATAGAGCAAGTAACTTAAAGGATGCTTGGGACCGCCCATCCTCTAAGGATCCGTTAAACTATTTACTATGTAGTATATTGCGCTATTATAATAGTGTCTAATTGTAAAATAAACTTACTTTTTAATAGCGTTAAGGGGTTACCCATATAGACCTTAACACAAATAATGCCAATAGTCTATACAGTACCGTAATACCTCCTGATCGGGAAGCTACCAGAGGATACTCCATAGGTACGACACAAATAGAAACTCGTAGGAGGCTCGCTATGGTAGGTGGCACGGCACAACTAGGCAATGCCAGGGTAGATATACCAATTGCTATCCGGACCGGTGGAAACGCGTAGCCGCAGTTACCGCCCACCTCGAACAACACTCCCAAATCAAAGGTGCGCACCAAAACAATCACAGGAGTAATAGAATGGCATACGAAGAAGTGCGTTCGATCAGAGGTGCTACCTCATTAATCCGAGAATCGCTCCTGTTTTAGCCACCTTATGCCAACTCACGGGAGTCGGGTCCATGTATTTACCTTAAAGGAACCGTCACCACCATCCTACTTCATTCTGGGATCTCCACCGCGTACACGGTTAGTCAAAGTGGTTTTCGGTATCGACAGAGAGTATGTCCATATCCGATCCCGGTCTCTTTGCCAACCAAGCGTTATTATAACCCGTGGTTACAGTTTAAAATGGTATTCGTAATTTAAAATCAAAATATATTTCAAATTCCTTCAATATCAAATATTGATTTAAACTTTCCACTTTATACATACTTTTTAAATTTATTCAATTTATTTGGAATTTATTGCCTTTACCAAATTTTAAAGTTAAATTCTTCCTTTAAATCCATCAAAAATCAATTTCTTAAAATTTTTCTAATTACATATTAAATTCCAAAATTTACACCTTTTTCCCAAAATTAATTTCCATACATTTTAAAACAATCAAATTCCAGTTTCTACAGCACTTATGAAATGCTACCTAAAGTTTATGGGTTAAACAGTCCAATTTTAAAAGACAGCATTTAAATGCTGTAATTTAGTTTAAATTCCAAATACAACTTATTATCAATTATTTCTTAACTGAAATCTCATCTTAACAAAAATCCATAATTTTTTCCAAATAAGTTATATTTATTTATTTAAAATCTTAACTCATTCAAAAATCATTTTTAAATCTTTATAAAAATCCTTTAAATACATTAAACCACAATATTATAAACTTCCATTTAAAAATAATTTTAAAATATTTCAGAAAAATATTATAGGAACCACGGGTCTGTATAAAATTTTCTAGCCTAGGTCAAGTGATACGGATTTATATCATTTCAATCCGCAATTTTACAAACCCCGGGTTCTATCATTTCAAACCCGCAATCCCAAGTTAAAATTAAACAGTTAACTGAATAAATGCATAATAATCATCGTTTTAGGCCTATCATTTCAGCCTTAACGATTTAAATTTATAGGGAACTTGCAGTGATGATTTAAATCAGTAAATAAACATTTAACAATATAACTGCAGAAATATTACAACAGATAAATAACTGATGAGGTGTCAATTTAAATGGAGTTTAACATCCTACGTTATATTACAGACAGATAACAGTTAAATAATAATTTACACATACACTTACGATAATTCACAGAAATATAGGCATGTTTGTCTGGTGAGAAAAACTCACCTGAAGGCTGCAGAATTTTTTTGATTCAAAACGAAAATCCACCGGAAAAGAAACGAACAGAGAGTAACGATCAAACATCCCGGATGTCACGCCTAGATTCAAATCTATAACAAGATCCAAATACCGGATACGTGACTTTAGAAATTTACGGTCAAAGCAAAAATTAAAAATAGGACGAGAATTAGTTCGACTTGCTCGACCACTCCACTGGGTATACTATCAAAACATAACGGAACTTTTCCTACCCATTACTGAACCATGCCATTTCAAAAATCAAGGTAAAATTTACCTAAAGGCCATCTAAAACAAAATGGTGAAGTTTTTCTCCTATAGGCCGTGATATATGCATGTACAAGTGCATCCAATACTCTACTACCTACAGGCTTATGCACTGTCCCACACAACTATAAAGCATATTGCAGTTATATGCTTTTATATGCAACTAAACATTTCCACCTAACATCTTCTCTGTTATCTGAAGTATTACAGGCTTTCTCCCTTTTTTCAACCGAATCTTATATATATATATATATATATATATATATATATATATATATATTTTATAAAACATGCACGGATACATCATTTCTTCTTTAAAATTTTTACTATCATCAACGAATAACTACCCAAGTCAGTTACCTAAAACACGGTCAAGATTTCACTAAAAGCCTGCCTATATGATATGCCTATATGCAACTGAAGGCTCACTCACTATGTCAACATGTTATATTCTGATGAACCCTGAAAACTCTCTTTCTCTCCCTCTGTTATATTCTTCTTTACTCTCGTTTTATATTTATTTATTTATTTTTTTTCTTTTATTTTATTTTTTATTTTTTTTAACATGTCTAACATCCTATGCAAAACAAAACTCACGCAACTCTCTGCCTACAACTTGCGTCTCTCTGCTATCTACTGTTACAAGATGGTAAAACATGCACAGATCATTAGTGATAAGTACATCCAGAATAACACTTACTACATCATAACTACACTAATTCCATAACCTAGCTTCCTACAGGTTATTGACCTGACTTGAATGAATTTGCAAGGTAATGCATTTCTCTTAAGACCTCATCATCAACACACATATCCACTGCTACTAGAAACAAGGTTTTTTTTCAAAATATATGTCTCGTAGGAAACTTGGCTGAGCACTAGAGTGGTAGTCAGGGTTGGAGTGGTCGAGCCAAAAGATGGGAAAGCAAAGGAAACAAAACTGAAGAAGGAAAACGGAGAGGATGCAAAAGAAGAAGAGGAATAGTAATATTACCTGATAGAAGCTTTTCTCCTTGTGGATGATGTTATGCAAGATGAGGAGATAAAATACGAACCAGGCTAATATATTTATAGAGGGGAGAGTTTGCTTTAGATGCAAGAAAACATATATACGTGAAGAAAATCAAAAGGGCTCGGTACAAAAATGGCAACATATCTTGGCATGCCTAAACAATTGATTGATAAAGCAAAATTTCGTACGTTCAAAAGTTTGAATGTGAATACCTTGGCAAGAGATTGAAAAAAAAACGGCAGCATTGATAGAAGATTGAACGTTTTGCAGATAAAGAATTGATTTGAGGCAAAATCAATGGAAAAAGAAAAAGCAAGCAGAGCTCAGTGATTTATTTCCAGTTTTTATCTTGTTTGAATGGATAAGGCTCGTGTGATTTTAGGGACCACGGTTAGCAATTAGATTTGATTTTATATGCGTGATATTCATTGCCAGTTTATGAGTTTTGATTTCAACATTTTTTTTTATTTGATAGTTGCGTGATTGTAGATTGAAGAAACGGCATTTGGAAGAACTGATATTAGGCAAGAGATTGATTTTAGGCAAAAGATATTTGGATGAAAAGGTATATACAAAAGTTTAAAATAAATTTTGACAGTTAAAACAAAAGTAACGTTTGTTATAAAAATCACTAACTGATATTTTAATCGATAAGTATATTTAAATATGATTTTTACTTTATATGCGTGATTATAGGAACGAAAATTTTTATCTTGCAAAATAAAGGCAGTGGAAACAGAGAGATATAAATAGGAATGTGAGAATTTGAAAAGATAGGCAATGTTAAATTTGAATGCATGAGTTGATTTTAGGCAATCAAATATATTGGTCCATTTAGGTTGCGTGAATAAATGAATACAGTGACATGCTCAAGAAACAAAAAGGTAAGAGGCAAATGCCAAAAATATTAAAAGAATAAAATTTTGTGTCACGCGCAAGGGAATGCAAAATTGATTTTCTCTCAAATGATATATGCGTGATTTAAGAAGAAATATATGGTATGTTTAAATCAAAATGGAAGAGTTGATTATTATTATTATATTTTAAAGAACAGTTACAAACAGATTTGAACGTTTCTCTTTTAAATTCAGATTTGCGTGCTTTTTTTTTCTTTGATGCCTGAATATGCACGTTATTCCTCTGGATTTGAGATAAGGCTTGCGAAAATATTAATTGCCAGTTATACAAAGCTTTGGATTCTATACTTTATATGCGTGATTAAAGCAAGCGTTGATTTTGTATACAGACCATTGATACGATATTTTAAATACATATCGATGTTGAAATATGATTTTTAAAATACGCCAAACTGACGTAATATAAAACACCCAAAGTTATATAAAAATAACGTTTTTAATTTATACGTTTATTTTGTTATTTATACCATAAATTTTTACGCGTCCTTTAAACGCGAAATTTAACAGTTCATTAATACACTAAATTCTTCAAAATTATTACTTAACAACTTAATTGGTTTTCACATATTATATATATATGTATATATATACAAAATTCCTTTTATTAAAATTCAAATGGAGTTGTCTTTTAACAAAATTAACCGTTTCACAACTTTAAATTTCCATATTTAGTATTTTAAGGAAATGATTTAAATCAAATTATATATGTATATAAATTGGGAAGTAAATTTTACTGGAAAGAGAAAAATAACGGATTAAAATTCTATACATTTTCTTATGTATAATCTTATATATATATATAGTATTTATTCCCTAAATTTACGTGCCCTTTTTAACGCGTAATTTCCTAGTTCATTTATACACAAAAAATTTCGAAATTCTGACCATGCTAAGACTCGAACTCGTGACCTGTCGTGAATAGCCCAGATGTCTTAACCACCTAAGCTATTAATGTTTTCTTAATTAAAACTTGATTTTGCTAGACATTAAGTTATTTACCATCTTCGACAAAACCCCAAATTTCCAAATTAAAGTTGATTCTTAACCATGTCAAAATTTCAGAGATCTTATTATTTAATTAAAAATTTGGTCAATTGTTTTTTTTTATATTTTTAATCACTTTAAATAAACCCCAAAGTTTTTTTTTTAGAAAAATACAAGTGAAAAATACTTGTTAAAAAAATTGGGCTGTTACACTCTCCCCTACTCAGAACTTTTCGTCCTCGAAAAGGAAGAAGGTAGGGGAATAGAAACAACCTGAAAGAAAACTAAATTGAAACTTAAATTAGAATCATTAATCTAAACAATAAAAATTCAATTTTAAATTAATCATTGATTTCATCTATTTATACTTAAAATTTTAACATTTATTTATTTACATATTTACTTGTATAATATCCCTACACTTAAAAAAAATCATTCAATTTTTTTTTTATCCAAATTTTACCCAAGGTATTATAACATTCTAATTTAAAATGTTTAATTTTAATCCAAATTTGAAATGGTAATTTAACTTAATTGTTAAAGTAAATTTACCATTTCCCAAAATAAACCAAATTCCCCATTTAGTTTCTTCTTTATTCCAAACTATAATTAAATTTATTTTTCTCAATATTTTTCTCATCTATGTCAAATATGTTTCTTAATATCTAAACTATATAAATTCAATTTAAATTAATATTCAATAATTGATTTAATTCATTTGATTTTTACAGAAGTTAAATCAATCTTAACTATTTCCAAATTAATTATCTTGTTATCCAATTATTTTCTAAAATCAGAAATTTGTATAGTCTTTTATAATAATCATCTTTTATTCAACAAATTTAATTTTCTTTATTCCAGATTATTATTAAATATATTCTGCTTAATATATCTTATCGCACATATTAAGTAGATTATATTTAATATAACTATTCCAATATATTTCTAAATTTCCTTTAACACCATTTGATATTGTATATTATTCAATTATTATTTTATTTCTATTTACCACTATTTGTCTTGTTGTAACTGAAACTTTAAGTGTATAACATTTATTATAACCACTCAAATTTTTATTTATAAAATCCTTTTATATTATACATTATCCAATTACATAGTTAATTTCTGAATAATTTAGGTAAGTTATATTGGCATGCAATTTATACAAGTAAAATTTTCCAACTATATTATTCAAGTTTAAATATTCATTCCAAATTTGACTTTATTTTATCATTAGAATCACCTTTTAACATAAATTTATGAATTAAATTTCCAATTAACTTCAAACCCTTTAGAGATAAATAAATACATACATATAGTATATGTCAAATCAAATTTAAATCATATATCTATATATATTATAAATTAAGTCATATTTTAGAAATTCAAATTAATTAAATTTTTGAAGCAAAACTACATCGTGGTCTCTTTACTTCGATACTCGAAAATGAATGTCGATGATGTTGTAGTCATCACCGAAATTATTTTCCAGCAACAAAGAGAAGAGCACTAATTTTTAAAACTTTAAAATTCTTTGGAAACAAATTTATATTCGAAAATTATTTAAATAATAATATATCCTTTTAAGACTTTAAACACAAGGTTTGAAACTATCGAAATTGAATTCTTAAATTCTTATTTTAAATTCATTTCTGTTTCCAAATAAATTTATAACCATGTTTATATTCAATTATTTATATAAGACAAAACCAATGGTTTACAAAACAATAAATAAAACCAAACACTATTATCTCTAAACAACTAGTTAAATTTTGAAAATTATACTTATATATATAATATTAGATTTTTCCCAAATAGGAATAAATTTTCAAACAAGGATAGAGATTCAAATTTTGAAGGACTCAAATTAAATAGAATTTTGATTTAAAGATAAGTTGGAATCAGAAGATCCGATGGTTAAATAACAGAATAAGAAACCAGATAAGTTTATATAAATCGCGGGCAACCTTAACCAGGTCAACCGTGACTTAAAGAGTCAGATCGATGTGAATTTTCTGGGGTAAATCTACATTCGATCTGAAGAGATAGAGTTCAGAATAACCAAAGATACTAGTATCTAAACCGAGGATAAATATAAATCTCCGGTGAATCAATGCTAGTTGTAAAGGAGTTTCACCGCTATATTAGAATATTGGCGAAACCGCCAATTCACTATAAAGATCATCCTAAGTGGAGTTATGGGATACTCCCGAATCGAAAGAAAAATAAATAGTGAGGGACATGAATGAACTTCGGAACCGCAGGGAACGTTCCAAAATTCAAAAAGGAAGAGATTCAAGCTCGAATGTAAGTGATTCTGTAAATCAAATTTACCATACATTCTAAGTTTTGCCTAGAGCCAAAGCTCTGATACCAGATGTAACGACCCGGTGTTTTCAACCATTCGCATCCGCACATGTCGGACTTGAATTGTTCAAAATACCGCGTTGTAAAAAAATAAATTTGGCAAATTTCAAAATATACAGTAAATAATTAATCACAGAATCACAGACACATAATCAGAATACTCGCAGCGGAATTTAAAAATACTTAGTGGTTCATGAAGCCACTATAAATAGTCTCAACAAATACAAATTACAAAGTCTTCCATCCCAAATATAGTTTAAATCATCAAATAAAAATCCCAAAGTCTTGATTTCATAAATAAGATAGCGGACAGAAAGAAGCCAACAACTTGAAAGGATCTACAGAAGTCCTAGCTCCGGGATGATGACTGAACTGCAACTCAGGCTGACCCGAGCGTAACATAAAACATAAACACTCGAGTCAGGACATACATACTTATATAGTGTAAGCTAATTCAAGTGTACTGTAATATAGAGCAAGTAACTTAAAGGATGCTTGGGACCGCCCATCCTCTAAGGATCCGTTAAACTATTTACTATGTAGTATATTGCGCTATTATAAAAGTGTCTAATTGTAAAATAAACTTACTTTTTAATAGCGTTAAGGGGTTACCCATATAGCCCTTAACACAAATAATGCCAATAGTCTATACAGTACCGTAATACCTCCTGATCGGGAAGCTACCAGAGGATACTCCATAGGTACGACACAAATAGAAACTCGTAGGAGGCTCGCTATGGTAGGTGACACGGCACAACTAGGCAATGCCAGGGTAGATATACCAATTGCTATCCGGACCGGTGGAAACGCGTAGCCGCAGTTACCGCCCACCTCGAACAACACTCCCAAATCAAAGGTGCGCACCAAAACAATCACAGGAGTAATAGAATGGCATACGAAGAAGTGCGTTCGATCAGAGGTGCTACCTCATTAATCCGAGAATCGCTCCTGTTTTAGCCACCTTATGCCAACTCACGGGAGTCGGGTCCACGTATTTACCTTAAAGGAACCGTCACCACCATCCTACTTCATTCTGGGATCTCCACCGCGTACACGGTTAGTCAAAGTGGTTTTCGGTATCGACAGAGAGTATGTCCATATCCGATCCCGGTCTCTTTGCCAACCAAGCGTTATTATAACCCGTGGTTACAGTTTAAAATGGTATTCGTACTTTAAAATCAAAATATATTTCAAATTCCTTCAATATCAAATATTGATTTAAACTTTCCACTTTATACATACTTTTTAAATTTATTCAATTTATTTGGAATTTATTGCCTTTACCAAATTTTAAAGTTAAATTCTTCCTTTAAATCCATCAAAAATCAATTTCTTAAAATTTTTCTAATTACATATTAAATTCCAAAATTTACACCTTTTTCCCAAAATTAATTTCCATACATTTTAAAACAATCAAATTCCAGTTTCTGCAGCACTTATGAAATGCTACCTAAAGTTTATGGGTTAAACAGTCCAATTTTAAAAGACAGCATTTAAATGCTGTAATTTAGTTTAAATTCCAAATACAACTTATTATCAATTATTTCTTAACTGAAATCTCATCTTAACAAAAATCCATAATTTTTTCCAAATAAGTTATATTTATTTATTTAAAATCTTAACTCATTCAAAAATCATTTTTAAATCTTTATAAAAATCCTTTAAATACATTAAACCACAATATTATAAACTTCCATTTAAAAATAATTTTAACATATTTCAGAAAAATATTATAGGAACCACGGGTCTGTATAAAATTTTCTAGCCTAGGTCAAGTGATACAGATTTATATCATTTCAATCCGCAATTTTACAAACCCCGGGTTCTATCATTTCAAACCCGCAATCCCAAGTTAAAATTAAACAGTTAACTAAATAAATGCATAATAATCATCGTTTTAGGCCTATCATTTCAGCCTTAACGATTTAAATTTATAGGGAACTTGCAGTGATGATTTAAATCAGTAAATAAACATTTAACAATATAACTGCAGAAATATTACAACAGATAAATAACTGATGAGGTGTCAATTTAAATGGAGTTTAACATCCTACGTTATATTACAGACAGATAACAGTTAAATAATAATTTACACATACACTTGTGATAATTCACAGAAATATAGGCATGTTTGTCTGGTGAGAAAAACTCACCTGAAGGCTGCAGAAAATTTTTGATTCAAAACGAAAATCCACCGGAAAAGAAACGAACAGAGAGTAACGATCAAACATCCCGGATGTCACGCCTAGATTCAAATCTATAACAAGATCCAAATACCGGATACGTGACTTTAGAAATTTACGGTCAAAGCAAAAATTAAAAATAGGACGAGAATTAGTTCGACTTGCTCGACCACTCCACTGAGTATACTATCAAAACATAACGAAACTTTTCCTACCCATTACTGAACCATGCCATTTCAAAAATCAAGGTAAAATTTACCTAAAGGCCATCTAAAACAAAATGGTGAAGTTTTTCTCCTATAGGCCGTGATATATGCATGTACAAGTGCATCCAATACTCTACTACCTATAGGCTTATGCACTGTCCCACACAACTATAAAGCATATTGCAGTTATATGCTTTTATATGCAACTAAACATTTCCACCTAACATCTTCTCTGTTATCTGAAGTATTACAGGCTTTCTCCCTTTTTTCAACCGAATCTTATGTATATATATATATATATATATATATATATATATTTTATAAAACATGCACGGATACATCATTTCTTCTTTAAAATTTTTACTATCATCAACGAATAACTACCCAAGTCAGTTACCTAAAACACGGTCAAGATTTCACTAAAAGCCTGCCTATATGATATGCCTATATGCAACTGAAGGCTCACTCACTATGTCAACATGTTATATTCTGATGAACCCTGAAAACTCTCTTTCTCTCCCTCTGTTATATTCTTCTTTACTCTCGTTTTATATTTATTTATTTATTTATTTATTTATTTATTTTTTTAAACATGTCTAACATCCTATGCAAAACAAAACTCACGCAACTCTCTGCCTACAACTTGCGTCTCTCTGCTATCTACTGTTACAAGATGGTAAAACATGCACAGATCATTAGTGATAAATACATCCAGAATAACACTTACTACATCATAACTACACTAATTCCATAACCTAGCTTCCTACAGGTTATTGACCTGACTTGAATGAATTTGCAAGGTAATGCATTTCTCTTAAGACCTCATCATCAACACACATATCCACTGCTACTAGAAACAAGGTTTTTTTTCAAAATATATGTCTCGTAGGAAACTTGGCTGAGCACTAGAGTGGTAGTCAGGGTTGGAGTGGTCGAGCCAAAAGATGGGAAAGCAAAGGAAACAAAGCTGAAGAAGGAAAACGGAGAGGATGCAAAAGAAGAAGAGGAATAGTAATATTACCTAATAGAAGCTTTTCTCCTTGTGGATGATGTTATGCAAGATGAGGAGATAAAATACGAACCAGGCTAATATATTTATAGAGGGGAGAGTTTGCTTTAGATGCAAGAAAACATATATACGTGAAGAAAATCAAAAGGGCTCGGTTCAAAAATGGCAACATATCTTGGCATGCCTAAACAATTGATTGATAAAGCAAAATTTCGTACGTTCAAATGTTTGAATGTGAATACCTTGGCAAGAGATTGAAAAAAAAACGGCAGCATTGATAGAAGATTGAACGTTTTGCAGATAAATAATTGATTTGAGGCGAAATCAATGGAAAAAGAAAAAGCAAGCAGAGCTCAGTGATTTACTTCCAGTTTTTATCTTGTTTGAATGGATAAGGCTCGTGTGATTTTAGGGACCACGGTTAGCAATTAGATTTGATTTTATATGCGTGATATTCATTGCCAGTTTATGAGTTTTGATTTCAACATTTTTTTTATTTGATAGTTGCGTGATTGTAGATTGAAGAAACGACATTTGGAAGAACTGATATTAGGCAAGAGATTGATTTTAGGCAAAAGATATTTGGATGAAAAGGTATATACAAAAGTTTAAAATAAATTTTGACAGTTAAAACAAAAGTAACGTTTGTTATAAAAATCACTAACTGATATTTTAATCGATAAGTATATTTAAATATGATTTTTACTTTATATGCGTGATTATAGGAACGAAAAATTTTATCTTGCAAAATAAAGGCAGTGGAAACAGAGAGATATAAATAGGAATGTGAGAATATGAAAAGATAGGCAAGGTTAAATTTGAATGCATGAGTTGATTTTAGGCAATCAAATATATTGGTCCATTTAGATTGCGTGAATAAATGAATACAGTGACATGCTCAAGAAACAAAAAGGTAAGAGGCAAATGCCAAAAATATTAAAAGAATAAAATTTTGTGTCACGCGCAAAGGAATGCAAAATTGATTTTCTCTCAAATGATATATGCGTGATTTAAGAAGAAATATATGGTATGTTTAAATCAAAAATGGAAGAGTTGATTATTATCATTATATTTTAAAGAACAGTTACAAACAGATTTGAACGTTTCTCTTTTAAATTCAGATTTGCGTGCTTTTTTTTTTTCTTTGATGCCTGGATATGCACGTTATTCCTCTGGATTTGAGATAAGGCTTGCGAAAATATTAATTGCCAGTTATACAAAGCTTTGGATTCTATACTTTATATGCGTGATTAAAGCAAGCGTTGATTTTGTATACAGACCATTGATACGATATTTTAAATGCATATCGATGTTGAAATATGATTTTTAAAATACGCCAAACTGACGTAATATAAAACACCCAAAGTTATATAAAAATAACGTTTTTAATTTATACGTTTATTTTGTTATTTATACCATAAATTTTTATGCGTCCTTTAAACGCGAAATTTAACAGTTCATTAATACACTAAATTCTTCAAAATTATTACTTAACAACTTAATTGGTTTTCACATATTATATATATATATACAACATTCCTTTTATTAAAATTCAAATGGAGTTGTCTTTTAACAAAATTAACCGTTTCACAACTTTAAATTTCCATATTTAGTATTTTAAGGAAATGATTTAAATCAAATTATATATGTATATAAATCGGGAAGTAAATTTTACTGGAAAGAGAAAAATAACGGATTAAAATTCTATACGTTTTCTTATATATAATCTTATATATATATAGTATTTATTCCCTAAATTTACGTGCCCTTTTTAACGCGTAATTTCCTAGTTCATTTATACACAAAAAATTTCGAAATTCTGACCATGCTAAGACTCGAACTCGTGACCTGTCGTGAATAGCCCAGATGTCTTAACCACCTAAGCTATTAATGTTTTCTTAATTAAAACTTGATTTTGCTAGACATTAAGTTATTTACCATCTTCGACAAAACCCCAAATTTCCAAATTAAAGTTGATTCTTAACCATGTCAAAATTTCAAAGATCTTATTATTTAATTAAAATTTGGTCAATTGTTTTTTTAATATTTTTAATCACTTTAAATAAACCCCAAAGTTTTTTTTTTTTTTTTAGAAAAATACAAGTGAAAAATACTTGTTAAAAAAATTGGGCTGTTACACATATTCTCATTAATATACAATGAATTGGGTTTTCAGTTTAAATCACACTTGATTTATTAACATTGGATTTACTAACATTCATTTTCAGTTAGTTTATATTCACTAATTCATATTCAAGTTGGTTCACTTCCAAATCAAATTCAATTCTATTTAAGATTCACTTAACTTCCAATTGAATTTCAATTACTTTAGCTTCCAATTTCATTAATTCAATTTCATTAACACTTAATGAATTATATACAATCAACTAACAATCATATAACAACCAATGTTTATTAACTATAACCAAATTCCTTTGCTTATATTCATTTAATTTGGTTTAACACCATCACTTTCAATTGGTTTAATTAAATTGATTTTCATTCAACTATTCAACTTCCAATAACATTAGATTTTACTGAATTACACTTACATTCATTATTTCATATCCATTTAATTTACATTCAATTTGATTAACATTCAATCCATTAATTCAATTCAATTACAAAAGTTGAATTTCATTTATATAACTCAAGTTTATATCCATTACTTAACTTTATTATTTCACTTTGATACCAATATCAACTTAATTCAACATTTCTTAAGTTATACTTTTTTTTATAAACATCATTTGGTTTTACATAACTTAAATTCCAACTTATAAATAAATTCAGATTCCAATTCTAAGTAAATTTCCATTTAACTTTAAATTCATTTTTATTTACAACTCATATTCATAAATATATTCACATAGTTTCACTTCTTATATATATAAGTTTATTTCACAATTGTAAATCACTTTAATTATAATTCTATTCTTATAATTCATTTGCTTATACAATTATTCTCTTCTTTAGATTATTCAAACAACCAAACAATCTACTTATATACTTTAAATAATTTTGAAAAATTATTCCTTTATATATAAAAAATATAATCAAGGTAAAATTATTTCATTTACCTTTTTTAAAACAATATTGTGTCGAATTGTTCTATTCAAGTGTTTATAAACCCCTTCGGCATAGTTGTACAGACCGTGCTGACGAAGGTTCATACGCCACTCAATAAACCAATCATCACAAGATAAAACAATTTTATATTCACTAACAAATACGCTCTCATAACTATTATTACACTCAACTCATTCTAGAGTACTACTGACTCTATCTCTAATGAGTAATACCCAACAGAACCATGGTTGTCGCTTAACCATATGCTCTGATACCACCTGTGAGGACCCGCAAATCTGTACTCCTTGAATATACACTAATCTCCATTGATTAATTCAAGATGAACAGAAATACGAATTCTCAATGTTTACGAAAAAGAAAAAAAGTAGAAGAAGAGAGAAAAAGATAGAAAATAGAGAGAAAAGAAAATTGAATGGAACAGAACACAACACAATAATATCAGAATCTCACAATCGCAGCGGAACAACATATAATAGATAAATGAATAATCTTTAAACAAAAAACTATATCAGTTATTACATTACATCACACTACATTTCATTACATCATAATCAGAGTGTACAACAACAAACAATGCAGCGGAACAAGAAATACTATATACTAGTAATACGCCATGTCATCCAGCTTGCCTCCAGCAACTCCAGAATATCCTGATAAACCTTAACTCTTGACTGCCCGTGTGGAAATTGGTGGGCACCCAGAGTTTAGGAAGGAAAACAATAAACTCCGAGTCAGTCATGTGACTGGTGTGAGAACTCAAAATAGTTTATTTATCTTTAAAATCAAAATAGAGGAATATTTTTAAAGTCAATTCGCAATGCTGTTAAAAATGAGACTACCATAAGACCTCCCACCACACACACAATGTAAACGCAGACTTGGAGGAGATTTCTTCTTATGTTAGTCAAAGATGCTTGATATGCATTAAAAAGAAACATTTGATATTATTACTAGTGCATAGTGTAGAAAATATTTCAAAAGTAGAATATAAATCTTAGCCAGCATAGGTACCATTATAGTATGCTTACCATAGCTACCATATTAAATGGCAGGTTCTACAACTAAAACCGTACAAGTCTCGTATTGTTTCTTTGGATTTCCAACAAATGCTCAGGCCAAGGAACTTCCCATTGCCACATGAGAACGCCTCTGGAAGGACGTCCCCGAGAACCAAAACGGATCTCTGCCAACACAAGGTCGGGTTACCCCTAACTGGGTAACTACTGACATGAGTATGCCATCCTCCGGTCCTTTGGGACCTTTAATCGAGCGCTCGTCACCATAATCACACAATCATAAATAAAGTGTTTCAACATGAGTAAGTATCTGGGCTCCATACCATGATACCACACTTTTGCAGAAGGAAATGCACATACCCTAAAGGGAGCTACCCCTCATAACCTTGCTGCATCTTTCCTGTTTTGACCATTCCGAGGTGTGAGGCTCGACGAAGTCACGTCCACAAAGACACACTTTATACAAAAGCCGTGCTTTGGGTCAACAAATGATCATAGAAATGATCACCAAGATAAACGATCAAACAAATGATCCTATCACAAATGATCAACACAATGATCATTTCACAGCAACACTCAGCATGTCACATTACCAAATTGGGAATATATCGCTGATAACCTTCAACTACATAACCTCTGAGCTTGTACGTCTCAGAAAAGGGTGTTAAGCTAAGAGAATAAATTCTCCGCCACCAACAGAAATATATTTGAAAGAAATCTGCTTTATATCTCAACTTGTAATGTCAAACATACAATCCATACAAGTCTGTTCCGGGATCGAACAAAACCGAAGGCACTTACAAAGAAGTCCTTGCAATCCGGATAATCTCTAATCACGTCCGGACTTCCCATCACATAGGGAGTCTCTATACCGTAGCTACTCGGTGCAAAGACAATCGATGAGTTGTCCTTTCGCTTTTAAAAATATCCGGTCTTCAACACCGGTCATCAATGCTATCCATTACGTCGTATCACTATTCGGAATGGGTAATCCGAATAACGAGCGCAATAATTTAAAAATAAGTGTAGCATTCAAATTCAGCAAATCACAACAAATACCTTTCAAAGGTAAATATTGATAGTCGATTATTGAACTATCAATGGATATGCACACATCACCAGATTCGAAATAATTTTCCAAATTATTTATTTCCCAAAAATATCTTTACAAGATATATGTTTTCAATACTTCAAAAATAAATCAATATTTATTTTTAAACGAATTCTACTTTCTTTTATAAATTCCATAATGAATTTATATTCCAAAATATCTGTGAATATACGATTTCAATTATTCATTTCAATTTATCTTCAAAAAGATAAATTCTCAAAACGTTTCATTTCACATTGGAAAAACATTTCCCTACTTATTTATTCATAAGTAATTCACAAATTTTATTTATTTTCAACCTTTGGAAAATATTCAATATACTTAAATCGAGATTAAGTATATATTTCATTCTTTAAGGAAATCATTCTCTTAAACATATTAATTTGGGCCAAAACGAATGTTGCGTAAAATATCGTTACGACAACCCAAAATCACTAGTATAGGGATTCGAAATTAAAATAGATATATAAATCCCAATACTATACAAAACATTTCCTTTCGGAAATCATTTACTATAACAACAGTGTTATAGTCCACCATTTCCTTTTATTTCTCGAAAATGTCTATTTCAACAATGAATGTTGAAATCTATGGTTTCGAATCTCAACACATTTAAAACATCGTTAGATCGT
The DNA here is from genome assembly GCA_030765085.1 of Allium cepa. Taxonomy (NCBI): domain Eukaryota; kingdom Viridiplantae; phylum Streptophyta; class Magnoliopsida; order Asparagales; family Amaryllidaceae; genus Allium; species Allium cepa. Next base: position 536,324,991 of record CM060934.1, on the reverse strand, counting down.
TTTAATTCTATTTAAAACATCATATCCAAAACATTTTCTTCAACATATTAATCACTATTCAAAAACGTGAATATACCTTGTTAACCAATTTCATCCTTTCTATTCATTTTATTTTAAAGGATTATTCACTATCTAAAACGTGAATATAACTCCATTAATAAGTTACAACAATTTACTTATCAAAATAAGTCATTTGCGGATTTATAAAACAACGTTTATAAATTCCATTCCTATTTATTTTATAACAACTTCCTTTTATAAATTCCTTTATTAACCTATCTCAATTCATATCTCAATGATATACTAAAAGTTCATACTATAAGTTAAATGCTTATAAAACGATTATTCTACAAAATCGTTCTTTTTAAGATTTTCCAAATTATAAATCTTATAACTTATAAGATTCATTTATTTAACCAAATCTATTCCTTCAAATAACTTTACAAATTTTATAAACCTACTGCTTATAAAATTCCATTTCTACTTCACCGTTTATAATTCCAGAAATTTCATTCATTTATGAAATTCATTCACAATTCATTCTAACACTTATAAAAACTCGTTTTATAATTCAAAATATTCTAATTTATAAATATCCATTTTATAAATCTTTTATATGGATCAATTTATATTATTCTTTAAAACGTCTTTAAACTCCTTTATAATTTCACCATTTTGATTTATAAAATAATCAAATTTCGTAAATCCTATATATTAAACTTTTTATAATAAATTCAAAAATCCCGATTTAACTATTTTATAAAATCATTAGCCTCATATTTCCAAAAATCAACCTTTAACTATATTTCTCAAAAACCATAATTTTTATAACATTAAAATTATATCGTTTATTTATTTAAAATGAATCAATTCCAAAAATATAGTATATTTTCAAAATCACTTTAAAAATCATTTTAAAATTCCAAAATTTGGCCCAATGATGCTACACACCAAATAGTCAATCACGACTACAACGACATCATATATCAATATGATAATCAACGAATATCAAAATATCCATAATCAAATAAATACTGTTGAGGAATCCAGTTGGATCCCTCCAACCTGTTTTCCTGCATCCACAAACATTAGCACAATACCAATTCCGCTCCAGTACGGAATTATCGCGGTATATGGGATTTAAAATATTATCCGCTTAATAGACGGCGCAATAGGGTCTCATCCGCTATACAATGCGGGAAATCAATAACTGCAATATATACATATGCCAATATATATATATTGCTATTATATATAATACCAATTTCACTGTTTATGAAATATTCGCGGTATATGTTTTTAATAAATAACATCCGCTTACTAACAGCGCATAATGTCTATTTTAACAATCAAGAGATAACAATCATCATTCAAACATGCATTCATATATTTCAAATCTAACTATTTGAAATAAAAATCGAAATTGATTCGATTGAGTGAGAAGTTCTCACCTTGATTTCAATTTCGTTTTAGCGATTTATTTCGAATAAAATTAAACGGACGTTTAATTTTACTCGAAATTCTCACTAACTTCAAACGACTCCAAACCAATTCCATAGCGTAGTGCTCGTCTATATGATTCCAACACAACTGGTTTCGCGCGTTTTCGACCTCGTATGAAAAAGTTATGATTTTTTAAAGATTACACGATTTATATTCATAATTTACAACATAAACTTTATAATTTCAACCTTCATCAACTCTCAGCCCTTAGATCCATCATCTTGCATCAAGACCGTAGAACGCACCATCTCCCTCACGTTTCTTTCTTTCCAGTAACAAACGTAACCAAGAAACCCAACAAAGCAATCTAGGGTTAAACATTGCCTCTTCCACGCTCATCTATACTTCGATCAGGATACGCCGTATTGAAGCTTGTCTCGAGAGCTACCCTCGACTGCAAAGGCATGGAGCTCGGCCACCTGTAGCACCTCGTTGAGCGTGCGCAACATCAGGCCGTCGGCCCCTTGTATCTCCCTCCACGGCGTGCCGTTTTCGATCATCTCCGTATAGATTCGAAGCTCTCTTCATGCTCTTCGACTTTCGTGTCGAACACTTTGGCTAATTATCGACGGATTGGAAGTAATTGAGGAGAGAAAGATATTAATTTCTGGCCATTGATGTTTATGAAGGGGGCGGCTGCAGAAAATTAGGTTAGGGTTTGAAATATTTTGGAAATTATGAAGAGGGGGGGGGGTTTATAGAAAATTTTCCAATTTACTATTCACCCGGAATTTCCGAACTCCAAACGAAGCGTGCCGGTTGGCGTTTCTAAGGTTTACCCCGCGTTTCGAACACAGTGGAACATGTTTTGGGAGCTAATTCGGTCATCTGTGCGAGTTATGGCAATAAACGTTCGATTTAAATTAAACCGATTTAAATGATTTTCTAGGCGTTTTAGCTTGCACCGGACAAACGGTAAATCCGATTGACACGAAATTTGAAACCATACAATAATATCACATTACGGATCCGATAAAATTGGTTTCGTCGAAATCCGAGACTTTTTGAAAAATGGCTATTTTAACTCGCCAAATTAATATTAAAACAATTTCGATGCGTTTCGAGCTGCCACAATCAAACGATAACTCCGATTGCTACGAAAATTGAAATCCGATAATAACAAACTATTACGGATCCAATGGAACTTGTTTCGTCCAATTCTGAGACTGTTCGAAAATTGCCTAATTTCACTAGTCGATTATATATTAAAATATTCAATTTTCACAAATTAACTTTTAATTCGATTTTAAAAGTTCTAAAATATCGTTCTAACTTCAATATGATATAATAAAATTTTGCAAATCATTTTCAATCATATTTAACCCGATTTTCAATTATTTTCCATAATTTAATATATTAAATTATCGATTTAATTATCCAATTAAATCCAATTGTTCGAAATAAAATTTATTCGACTTATAAATTCACTTATTAATATTTAAAATTAATTAAATATTCAAATTTTAATTAATAAAAATTCGGGGTCGTTACAACGCTCATACATAAAAACGGACAGGTTCTTACCTCATGATAACTTAAAACACTTTTATATATCAAAACATTTGATATTATTTCTAATGACATTCCTTGAAACATTTGAAAATAAACTTATTATTCTTATCCAAAACGGTTACTCATATAGCAATTCGAGGCTATTCATTACCCCAATATAAAAAAAATTGTAGCTTCTTATTGGAGAATGGATTTCCATACAAATGACCAAGCGAAGGGACTACATTCCTATGGGTACACCTCTAGATGGATGTCCCGAGGAATAGAACATCTGCCCTCTACCAACACAAGACCGGCCTACATCTGTAACTAGATAGTACCGAATATGTCATCTCCCGGTCGTTACCGACCTTTTATCGAGCACGCTCTAGCATACAAGCACATTAATTTACATCCCGAATGTCATAGCGGAAAGAAATATATCTAGAAGGGGATGACCATACCCTAATTGGAAATGACCCACTTAGCCTTGCCGCATCTAACTCTGTTTCGGTTATTTCTGGTTGATGAGGCTCGAGGCAATGATTACCTTTTCACATAGCACACAGCACATCTCTCAATGCCACATTGCCATTTCCATTGACTAATAATTGCCTTCCACAAAAATACAACCCTTAAGCTCGTATGTCTCAAGGTGGGTGTTAAGCTAAGAGAAGTTACTTTCTCCGCCATCACAGATGTATGTTGTAAAAACCAATGTATGTAATCTTTAGAAATGCAATGTTAGACAAACGTCCAAACAAGTTGTCCAGGAACAAGACAAACCGAAGGCACTCTCCTACTACCACCAGTAGCGAGTAGTCCTTGCAATCCAAAAATAAATTCCACAACGAGGAGACCACTGTTATAAATAACTCTATAATGGGAGCTACCCAGAGCATGTCAACCAGAAGTCCTCATGCTACGAAAATCCACCGTCTTCAATAATTATCATCTTCAACATGTCTTCATATTCAAACGTATACATTGGTCCGAAGTGGTTTTCGGACAGGGATCATCCAAATATGACCCCGATTCCTTCGAAGCCAATCATCAATAAAAAAAGTGAATATGAGTATACATGATTTATTAAGTATCTTTTCACTTTAATTCTTTTCGGATAATTTCGAAATCTCTTTCTTTTGACTTAGAATAATTCTAAGTTATTCATTCTTTTGCTTTAGATAATATCTCAAATTTCCTCACTTGACTCTTGATCCGCATTCCTTATCTTTTAATCGGTCAAAAACAATGTTATTTAAGATATGGTTTACGATAAAGCTAAATCAATCTTAGCAAACATTTTTGAGTAAATAGGATCATAGAAATCATTCTAATATTACTCAACATCAATTTCCATATTCAACAAGTGATATGGACGGAATAACAGTGAAATCACCTTTTAAATTCCACAGACAGGATGATTTCCCTCTTTGGATTTTAATACCAAGTATAAGAAGATTATCTCTATGCAATCCAAGTTGTAATTTATTCATTTTGTAGATCGCTTAAATTTTGGATAATAACAATCTTCTTTTATTTCAGAAATTGAATACAATCCTTTTCGAGCATTCGGGCTTTCATTTCGATATGTTCCACCCCTCGCCTGAGAAAAGAAATCATTGGCCAGGTAAGTTCAGGGCACTGGTTTCTCCATCCCCAACCTTAGTTAAAAACCTTGTTTTATCTTCCCAGATCTCACAAGCAGGACAAATGTACTAGTCATCTCCGCATACTCAGTTATCAATTTTATTTTGGAATTGATTATAAAGATTCGAAATTATCTTTCAAATGCTTAATTTTCCTTTTAAAAAACATTCATAATTTGTTCTAGGAAAAATCGTTACGTTTAAACTCATATTCAAAAAGTTATAGAATTCGCAACATAAAAGTGCTGCGGAAAGTGCTATATAAGCTTATTTGATTTAATCAACTTTTTAATACTTGAAAATTCATATTTTCCACTTCAAATCTTTTTTAAACTATTTAAATGGATTTATCAAATTTTTTCCATATTTTTTCATAATTAAAAACGTTCATTTAAACGGATTCTTATTATGGTCACTTAAGTAATTAGCGCGATTTTTCTAGAAAAATGATTTGGATTTAATTCAAAACATACTCAACAAAATTTTGATTTTCTTTCTTCATTTAGAAGATATTAGAGGTGGGCATAAACAGTACAACTATATGGAAACCGTTCGCACCAAACCGTAAAAACGGTGTGGAAACCCCCACCGAATCTTCTAACCAAAGCAAATACCTCAAATCGGACCGACCCGCATCGATACGGTTCGGTTGCAGTTTGGACGATTGAAGCAGCCATATTAAACCGAACCGAATATTTATGTTAGTAATCTTATAATAAAAATATAAGCAAATCCTACCTTATTTTAGATTTTAATGATGTATATTCTATTTTTAGTGTATGTTGTTATATTAATAATATTCGTTGTCATAAAGGAAGATGTTATAGTTTTGGTATAATATTTTTCATCTCAATTTTTTATAGATAAATGCTAATTATAATCTTATTCTAGTCATTTTCCTTGAATATCATGCATTGATTAACGTTGATGTTTGGTTAATCTACCAAAAGAAATCTCACTTTTACCTAAATGTCAAATTTAAATATTCATACAGTTAAGAACTGATCTTTCATTTTAGTATACATTGTGTGTTTTAACTTTAAGTGTAAAAACTTCACATAGTTGCCTTCGTAAATTGATTGTTGATAAAAGTAATTCTCTTATTTTATATTTATTGTGGGTTCAAACCGGACCGGACCAAAACCAAACCGTGTTACGTTCAAACCGAACTGAAACCAAACGTTTAAAAGATTAGTATAATGGTTTGTATTTTTGATTAACCGTTTGATGCGGTGCGGAAGCGTTTTAGACTCCAAACCGCACCAAACCAACCCGCGCCCACTCCTAGAAGATATGGATATAATAGTCCAGAATTTTCTTATCTCGAAGAATTTCGAGCAATATTCCACTCTACACATTCATTTGAACTTTTCGACGTGAAATCGCGAACTACCGTTGCGCGATGCACCTAATTTTAACTTGTTTTTCGATTTTTGAAATAATCTATTCAAATTGAATTTTAGCACTTACAAAATCATTACAAATCATTTTAAATCAATATTTTTAATTTTGGAGTATTTAAAATGTATTTTCAATATTCTCATATTATAATATTATTTTATTCCTATTATTTTAATATTAAATTTTAAATTCCAATTTCAATTCAGTTTCAATTCTAACTTCAAATTAAACTCAACTAAAACTTAGATTTCAAATCTAATTTCAATTTAAACTTCATTTCAACCTTAATCTCAATTTCGATTCTAAAAATCGATTTTAGTTTCACTATTCATCTGAATTTCAATTTCTTTTTAACTATCCTTTTTAATCCGATTTCACTTCTAATTTCAAATTCTCTCTTATTTTTACTTTAATTTCAATTCTAATTGAAAAGAGACTTATTTTTTCGAAGTATATCATGTCATCAAAATGGTCTTATTTAACAAAGGGATCACTTAATCAATAATGATGGAAATTTGATGTCCATATTAACATCACAACCGTACAAACAATCGTATGGCATTGACATTTTAATATAGGTATAGTATGATAAATGTCATAATATTACTATGGATTATCCAACATTCAAACAATTATTCAAACATCCATATCATAAAACGATAATTATCTATCATAGAAAATCAATATAAATTATATAACGATGAGAATTTTCTCACCATTGTTTCCACTCATTCAATCTTTAACATAGGATACGCGTCTCTCGAGCTAACGTGCTATTTTCAAATGTCTCGAATTTTGTTGTTTCCTTTCCTTCTCTTTTTTTTCTTTTCTTTCTTTCTCTCCTCTTTTTTTCCTTTTTTTAGGTTGGCCATAGGCTAAGGGGAGGGTACGACCTTAGTGTAGGGGTGTGTGAAGGGGGAATGGGTTTTAGGAGGTGGGTAGGTGGGGTTATAGGCTCGGTCGTGGTGTCCTTGAGGTGCGTAGGCGGTGATGGAGTGGTGTAGGCTTGGGTAGAGGGGTTTAGGTGGAAGGTATGGCCAAGTAGAGGTCGGTGAAGCTCAGGTTAGGGTGATGTTAAGGTGGAGGAAGAAAATGGATAAAGTTATGGAAATGGAAGAGAAGTTGGATGCCATGGATATGGAAGTGGAGAGCATGAAGAAAAAGATGGAAAAAGTGAAGAGAAAGGTAAAGAATGAAGTGTGCAAAAATGAAGGGTATGCATGTTTATTTATAGTTGAAGTTTTAAAACCAAATTACCATATTATCCTTAGCCAAAAAGACCAAATATCCTCTATATCAAATCAAACTTTGTCTCCCCTTTTACACTTTCCAATGCATGATTTTGATTTGTTATTAATGTTGAAATGAAGTGTACTAATGTGGAATTGATGTATTGATTTGATTTTGTACTTATGACATGATTTCTTCTCTTTTTCTTAAACTTCAAAATGTTGAAATAACATTTTCTCCTTTTCCATGTAAGATAAGACTTATGCATTAATGAGAAAAGGTGGTTTAGTAATAATATTGTTTAGTATAGATTTTTTTTATAGGTATATATCAAATCATGTACTTTTTGAATTATTTATTTAATTTGACTTTTCAAAAGTAAATCTCTTTTTTGTTTTAGTGCTAAATGTAATGTGTTTTAAAAGTATGTAAAGTTGTATATATGTGTTAGAAGACATATCAGGTTGCAACAACTAGATGATAAATATTTTTCGCTGAAAACGGTGTTTTTGTTAACATACTTTACAGTCAAAATTTGACGTTTTTGTAAAGTTGTATATTGAAGTTAACCAAACTTGAAAATGAACTTTTTACTTCTTTGAATAAATTAAAACATGTCACTTTATATTTTAAAATAATATTTAAATAATATCAAAATCTCTATTTTTACAATGTATGTAAAATGGACAAAATGCGACAAAATTTGGTTATTTTTATAAAAAGATTATTAATATACTTTTAAATCTTTTAACATACTTTTATTATCTTTATTAGATATTTTTAATATGGTTTATCTTTTTAAATAAATATTTGAACCTACTTATTTAAGCCTTTGTTTATTTTTAACAAAACTTAACTCTTGTTGATTTGTTCTAAAATTCAAATTTATACTTTTTAGTTAGTAACTATAACAATAAATAATTTCTCTATTATTATTTACCATATATAACTTATTTATTTAATTTTTAAACCTTTTTAAATTTAAAACAAATGAAATCTCTCATTTTCAAAGTAGCGAAATTACTGATCGTTACATTCTCCCCTACTTAAAAGCATTTCGTCCTCGAAATGAAAGTTAGATGAAGGAAGCTATCTCATATTCGTATCCCCAAAAAAAATTCTTGATTTATACCGATGATAGAAAAATGCATATATAAGAAGAAGGTCAATATCATAACAATACTGAAAAAAAAGATACCAATCATACATACAGGAATTCCCCATATTAATCTGAGTACTTATCACATATTTGAGGTTATATATACATACGTCAATCAGACTTCTATACTACCCATCCTAGTGCGTACTGCACACTTAAGATAATATATACAACAACCAAACAAGACTATAAATCCAAAATCAACCAAACTGATACTGTATCGACATAAATGAATACATCCACATAACTCATCCCCTGGCCTGAGCGTGTACTATACCTGAGGTATATATATATATATACACATATCAAAACATAAGTCCAAACACAATATCTTTAGTGCCTACTATTTAAGATAACTATCCAACCATTATGTAGACAGACCCAAAACATCATAAAATATGTGATATTTAATTCGATCAACTTTTCGAATCCACAACTTTACTTCTGAACTAGTATCGATCCCCCAATTTTCTGATGCAAACTTTGATCAGACTTTCTGATCACAAACCCTTGCTTTCCTTGCATAGCTCTCAAGTATGATAGAAAACTTAAGTACATAATCACAAATCCTCATTAACGCTCGCCATCAAGAATCGAGTGACAAATCCTTTTTCGGATTAGTGTAAACACCTCAAAGTTATGTACTAAAATCTTAGATCAAAAATTTATATGCTGAAATGATCTATGTATAACTTATGTATTTATTCACATTCATTTTTATCTGATATATTTCTTCAAAATTTCTATTAATCCAAGTTTATTTCACACCCATTCACCTTTTACTAAATCCATTATTACTTAAGCATACAAATATAGCTTAAACTTGTATAATGTACCTTTACTTCCTAAGAGTATATATACATATCCCCAAACTTCAAACCGTTATTACTTCAATTAGGGTGTTTAACTAATATGGAATTCTACTATTATCTCAAGTTATTAAGTTATAAAACTTAATCCTTCGTTTTATTTATGTAGGCTCTTAATTATTTATCTTATCCATTTTCTAAATCAAATTTCTTAACCTTACATCCATCAAATACCTGGTCAAATTGTAAAACTTAATTCATATGGTATTTGTTATTTACCCTTCTCATCCAACAATCAAACTATAATATACACTTCTAATCTTACTTCATTTTGAATTAAAAATGTTACCCTAAATATATCACTAATTCAATGTTTTATATTAGGATGATATTTATTATATCTCTAATTTCTAAATTTCACTTTGATTTTAACCTAATCAAAGAGTCTAAATCTCAAATTATCTTATCTTCTTTATAGGTTATAGAACTTATCCTTTTATATTATATTTACCCAAAGTCTCAATTTATGCTTATCTTTTTCTAGCATATTGATAAGATATTTTTCTAAATGTGCATTTTTTTTACTTTTCTAGTTACAACTTCTAGCTTCAATATTGTCATCAAATATCTTATAGTCAAATCGTGTAATTCAAATCACAAGATATTCATATTTTAGTTTTTACTAAGCTAAATTACAAACAATCCTTAATTTCTAACCTAAAAATAATAATATCCCCTTTAATATTTAAAATATAAACCTAAGGTAAAATTATTTCATTTACCAAATTCTTTAAAACAAAACCATTTTTATAAAATTAACAAATACACACTCGTATATATAATACTCTCACAACTCATTTTAGGGTGTTACTAACCCTATCTCTAATGAGTTACTCATTCTAGGATATTACTAATCCTATCTATAATGAGACTTACCCCTATCAGGCTTCGATGTTCTCTTATCCAAAAGCTCTAATACCAAATGCAATGAACCACAATTCCGTACCTTTTGAGCAGACAATAAACTACTCATGTCCGACCCAAGTTGCACGGAAGTATGGATGATCAAGGGTAATAAAGAAAATAAGACAGAACATAATCTCACATAAATGGAATAATATATAATACTGAACAAATATCTTTACAGTGAAAACTTTTATATACATGTATCAGAGTCTAACCTAAATTTGGCTTGGACAGTTATAAACATCTATCCTTACAATTGCTGACAAATATCAAACTAAAACTAACAACAACGCAAAGCGAATAACAGAATATGGCGTACGTAGATAAATATCTCCAGCTTTCCTCTAAAACTCCAACCGTCTTTGACTAAACCTGAAACTACTTGGATCTAACCCGAGTATCGAAAATACCCGGATCAGGCTTGATAAACTAGCATGAGAAAAACTGAATAATAAATGACAGTGTTATATAGCAGCCTTTAAATGAAATCCTTTGAAAAGAAAGAGTATTTCATAAGACCACTCTACACATAAACAAGGATGGGTTTTTACCTTATGATAACTTAAAACACTATTATATATAAAAACATTTGATATTATTTCTAGTGACATTCCTTGAAAACATTTGCAAATAAACTTATTAATCTTATCAAAAATGGTTACCCATATAGCATTTCGAGGCTATTCATTACGCCAATAAAAACAAAAGTGTAGGTTCTTATTGGAGAACGGATTTCCATACAAATGACCAGGTGAATGGACATAAATTATACAACGGTGAGAATTTTGAGGACTACACCCGATGGTTTTAAGATGATTTTTGAATGGATTTAGGAAATGAAAATTATTATAGTTTTGAAAGTACTTGTGAATATTAGTATGAAATGATTTATCGCTTCGGGATATAAAATGTTTTATTATGTTACCGATGATTCGGGTAACTTATAACTAAAAAGTGGGCATATATTTTTGGTATAGTCCGTTCGTAGAATAGAGGGATGTACTTGTTTGTCAATTGTATGAAGGCTGGGGCCCAGTTGCCTTGTTATTGGGAGAAACCTCCCGATCTGATTGCATATGGTTTGATATGTTTTTATTATAGTATTTGGGATTTCCAAATAAAACTTTCAAAAGTGATTTGATTTAAGATCCCAAAGAAAAGTATAATTTGAAATAAAAGATATATATATATATTTCAAAAAATTTAAAATAAGAATTCGAAAATAAAGTCCAAAGAGATAATTTCCATAAAGGTAATTAAATTCGAAAATTTAAAATTGAAGATTAAGCCTAAGTGGGTAGTTTTGGAAATTGCACATTGTTTGTTGCATCGTAGGCTCCATGAGTCCTATTTGTGGTAGGAGAACTACGTTGGTTTGATTTTGTATATAATTGGATACCCAATTTGATAGGGATACGTAGGCAGTCACAAGTGGTAGTGATGCAACCCCTAAAATAATATAACCCTTTTATGTTTATCGATTATTGGTTGTTGTTTACCTTGTATTATTGTATCTTTCCTGCTTACTATTTTATTCCGCATTTACATTGTTTATCGAGTTCGCAGGTAAGGATAATGTTGTCTCTCTCATCAAAGTTAAGTGGTGGTAGATTTATAGTCATTGTATTTGGTATGTATTAAAGCACTTTTTTAGGATTAATAAATTATTTAATTACTCTAATAAGTTGTATAATTGAAATTGTATCCTATACATTCAGTAATGTTGAATATTTATCAAATATGGTGTATTAAGTTGGTAGTTTTCATTAGTAGTTTAGAATAGATGGATTTTTCGACAACTTTTACTGGTCCGAAAATCCGGGTCGTCACACGTGGTATCGGAGCTTAGGTTAAGCGCCCAAGTAAAATTTGTCTAGGTTAGTAAATCAATTTAGGAACTTTATAAATGAAACTACCTTAATTTGGTAAATAAAATGGACAGGGTAAACCACCATATCTCAGACCGGGGTTATGGGTGATATTACAATTTTTAATGTGCTTAACTTTCGTTAATTGTTGTTTTTTTATGTATTTTTCATCCTTGTAATTTCGAGGACGAAATTCTTTTAAGTAGGAGAGAATGTGACGATCCAGAATTTGACCACTCTTAAAAATGACATTTAAGATAATTTTAAATATAAATTAGGTATGGTTATATGATTTAAACAATATTAGATAGGATTTGGAAATAGAAATAATAGTAACATTTGCTTATATCGACAAAAGTTACAAAATCCTGATTTTTTGAAAAGTTTAAATGGCTTATAAATTATTTTAATTGATTTATGAGTGGTTATATTTTTAAATAACATTATACAAGTTCATTTTTAAATTTGGTTTACATAAGTAAATAGTTTAACTAAAACGTCAAAATGTGATCGTAAAACGTTTTGTTGAAATTCAACGTTTTGTTCAAAATAAGTTGTCGCAGCGTTGTTGCACCTTTGTTAACTTATTTTAACATATACATTACACATTTTAATAACTAAAATTATTTGGTTTTACTAATTATGATTAGGAGACTTCTAGAACATTATTAAGAAAGTAAGCAAGTTTAAGAAAAGTCAAAAATAAACATCGAATCCAAATCACATCAAAATCCAACTAAATAATTACTTTTCTTTACTTAATCTTTAAGTGACTAAGACCTAAGTAATGATTTGAAATGTTATATTAAGGTTCAAAAATTTTGCTTACTTTAATTTGAAGTAAGGGTGTTTTGGTAATTTGATAACAGGTTAAATTTGTAAAATTCCATTCCTTACTTTTTTATAAATACCCACCTCCTTTTTTATTTTCATTCACATTTATTCTTCATCTTTTATCAAGATTCTTCACCTTCTTCCTTTTCTCTTTAATGGCTTTCAAGCCATAGGAAAAAAATTAGAAAGAAATAATGTCAGAATATTTATAAAATATTCAAAAGATAACAATGTTCATTCTCTTCAAATCAAACTTCTCCATATTTACCTCTTCTTATCTCGGCCTTAACTTCTTCAAAACGGAACAAAAATGCAAATTTGTTATTCAAATCATTTATATTTCCCTTGGCTACAACTTTTATGTTGACCACTTTGTCTCATTCTAAAACTAACCATGTCAAAATCTCACTTCTTTCCGGTGCATTCTTTGGCCCAGTTTTTAAACCAGAGAATATGTCATTTCGTTTTGATCATAACTTGATCAAAGCAGATCCTAATTAAGAAATTCTTTTTTTACACCATATGAAATTCCAGCGGTAACAACTTTTATGTTTATCATTTGTCCAGTTTTGAGGTTTTCTATACCTGAAACTCAATTCTTTGAAGTACATTTTCGGGCTTTATATTTGTGAATCCGAGAATAGCTCATTTTCTTTCGACCATATCTTCCTCAAAACTAATCAAAATCAAGTGATTCTATTTTCTTAAATTCAATAGAAAAGAATTTTCAACAACTTTACAGTATACCACTTTTTCAAAATTTATGAGTAAGAGGATCAAAAATTGGAGAAAAAATGACCTATTTTTCGGGTCTAATTTTGAAAATTCAAGGTCAAAGCACCACCACTTCTTCTCTATACTTACGGCCAACCTCCATCTCAAGCCTTGGCCAAGCACTAGGAAGGAGAAAATTAGGCTTATTTTGATTTGGTTTCCAAGCATGGTAGGAGTATGGGTTAGATCTTAATTTCTCTGCCTTAAAGTTGGACGGAGTGGAATCCAAAGTGAGTTATTTCTTCCTTTAAGTTCATTTAAATCATTTCTAAGTTAAAGGAACTTTAAGTGTTAAGTTTTTTTTGAAAACGCTTGTTGAATGCTTGTTTACTTTGTTTTCTAAAATAATGGTTTTATTTCCTTGTTTGACTATTTGGATGGTTAATTAAGTACTTTAAAAATTTAGAAGTTAAATACTTAATGGAGTATGCGGAAAGGACTAGGACACGTGTTTTGTCTATGAGATCCAATGAGACTTGGGCGTGGGAAGGAAGGTGTCCAAGGGAAAGCGTGGATGCTCTAAAATAAATATCATATCTTTTTAATTCAAGATAAAATAAAACGTGTTATAAATATTTGATAGAATGAAGTGTTGAATTATCATTTATCGTTGTGTTTATTTTGTTAATTGATTGTTTGGTTGTTTGGATTACGCTCGACCAGTTTATGAGCATTGATTATTACTTATTGATTGTTGACTTTGCTTAACTAGTTTATGGGCAATTAATTATCCATATGCATGGGCTGGATAGAAAACAATTGTAAGTTAGCACCTTATGATTTATTTTATGATATGACTTTACGGTGTTTAGCGGTAATATTTGGTTCACTTTAATGTAATGAATTGTTTCAAAAATTGGGTTTCAAATGAAATTGTTATGAATTGTTTTTGCTTTAAAAGAAATAGAAATGTTTGTAATGAATATTTTGAAGTTATATTATATAAAAGTGATTCATATAAGAATGGTTTTGTAAAAATGTTTTATAAGATGGAAAGAATTTCGACTAAACTCGATGGTTTTAAGATGCTTTTTGATCGAATTTGGTAAATGAAAATTATTATAGATTTGAAATTACTTGTGAATATTAGTGTGAAATGATTTCTTGCTTTGGGATATAAAATGTTTGTTATGTTATCGATGATTCGGGCATCCCGTAAACAAAAAGTGGGCACATGTTTTTGGTATAGTCTGCTCTTAGAATAGAGGGATGTACTTATTTATCGATTGTATGAAGGTTGGGACCCAGTTGCCTTGTTATTGGAAGAAACCTCCTGATCTGGTTACATATGATTTGATATGTTTTTATTACAGTATTTGGGATTTCCAATAAACTTTTCAAAAATGATTTGATTTAAGATCCTAAAGGAAAGTATAATTTGAATATAAAAGATATATATATATATATATATATATATATATATATATTAATAGTTTTGAAATAAGAGTTCAAAAATAAAGTCCAAAAAGATAATTTCCGTTAAGGCAATTAGATTTGAAAATCTAAAATTGAAGATTAAGCTTAAGTGATTAGTTTTGGGAATTGCATATTGCTTGTTGCATCATAGGCTCTATGAGTCCTATTTGCGGTAGGGGAACTAGTTGGCTTGATCATGTATCTAATTGGGTACCCAATTAGATAGGGGTACGTAGGCAGTCACAAGTGGTAGTGATGCAGCCCCTAAAATAATATAACCCTTTTATGTTTATCTGTTACTGGTTGTTGTTTATCTTGTGTTATTGTATCTTTCCTGCTTACTATTTTACTTCGTATTTACATTGTTTATTGAGTTTGCATGTAAGGATTATGTTGTCTCTCTCATCAGAATTGTGCAGTGGCAGATTTATAGTCATTGTATTTGGTATGTATTAAAGCACATTTTGTAGGATTAATAAGTAAATAAATTACGTTGATAAGCTATATAATTGAAATTGTATCCTATACATTTAGTAATATTAAATATTTATCATATATGGTGTATTAAGTTGGTAGTTTTCATTTGTAATTTAGAATGGACGGATTTTTCAGCAATTTTAACTGGTCCGAAAATCCAGGTCATTGCAGAATTAGGGCTACATGGGGCTTTTGAAATTGGCTTCGAATAGAGATATGGATCGACTAGCAAATGGAGGAAATAAAATGGGTTTGAGTGGGCTGGGCTCATTAATTTCGAGTTTGTTTAAATTATTTTTCTTTGCTTGTCTTTCCTTTTTCTTTTAAGTAACTTCTTCATTTATTTATAATTAAAGCTCGATCTAACTTAAATTAATCATACTTTACTCCATAAATTATAGTTCGATACTAGGCCAATTTCATTTAATCCAATGCTCGCTTATTTTTGTTTAATCATTTATTGTATATTAATTTTTCAACTATTTCAATCATATAAGAATTGTTTGCACCTTAAAAGTATTTTATACTTAATTCAAACATTTTCTTCAATTTCAATATATTATCATAAAATAATTTATTAATTTATGTCAAGTTATTAAAACAAAATATTTTATTAAATCAAATTAACTAAATAAATATTTACTTTCAAAAATGATAATTATCAAATATCGAACTAGAATATTTTTATTTTTATTAATTTTATTTAATTACATCATAGAAAGTAGGGTTATTGCATAAATTATTGGAATTGAGCCAGCATACAAGAGTTAAATGGTTGATTTTCAAAAAAATTCTATTTTTAAATCTTATTGGGCCTAAAAAGTCCAATCAGAGTAATTTTATATAAAATCTTTATTTTATAATTAATCAAAATAAAGGTTTGTTTTATATATATATAGTATATAGTATGTGTGTATCAAATACACACATACATGTAAAGTGTACGTGCAATATATAGATGTGTACATGGTTTAATATGCTCGTGTGTAATGTTGGGATTTACACTGCAATGAACAAATTGTCCCACTTATATACGTATTTACCCTCCATGTTTAATTCGTTATTGTATACATTATGTATGCACATATACATATAATACATATAAACATATATATATATATATATTATTGTGTTTATATAAGTGATATTGACCAATTTAAAATAATTCAAATTAAGACCTAAAATATCAGATGATATACTAAATTTAAAAACGGATCTAG
This sequence comes from Allium cepa, assembly GCA_030765085.1. Taxonomy (NCBI): domain Eukaryota; kingdom Viridiplantae; phylum Streptophyta; class Magnoliopsida; order Asparagales; family Amaryllidaceae; genus Allium; species Allium cepa. The sequence continues at coordinate 536,308,194 of CM060934.1, read as the reverse complement.
ATCTAGTATAAAATCTATTTTAGATTTGAAATTCAAATTTCAAGTGTTGATATTTTAGTTACATATACGTATACAAATACATACATATATATATATTATGTATATAGAATATATATTTAATTAACATTTGAAATATATATATATGTATAATTTTTTAATTTATTTTATAAAATATTAATTTGTAAATATGTATAATCATGTACGAAAATTAAAAAAATTGGCCAAAATATTTTTGTCACAATCAATTTTTTATTTAAATCCATGTTGATTTAAACTTTGATTTTTATAAATGAAATCCATATTGAATTCAAAAAAGAAATTATTAATCCATAAGGAGATTTATATTTAATTTTTTTAAAAGGTTCAACATTATAAATTATTATTTTATTTTCAATTTTAAATATAAATATATATGGACACGTATATAAAAAAGCATGTGTGCGTGTATGTATACAATTAAAATACATGTATTAATTTAAAAAAATTAAAATTATTTTAACTTTCAAAATTTTTTTTGTAGATCAAAAATAGATTTTATGACAACCCACCTTTCTGACCCTTGGCAACGACACTTAATACATCCTCGATATTTGTATGCCTTTGCCCAAGCATCCAAAATATAAGTTGTCTTGGGTAAAATAAATAACAAAAAGAACGGAACAGAAATACCTCACAACAGAATGGTTACATATAATACAAAATGCTATAGTACAAAGGGTTACTCCTTCGATGGAGCTATCAGAGTTAAACAAAAGTACTATATCTAATAGATTTTTAGCTATACATTCCAACTATACAATTTAAGATACAAAATACACCTACATAATCATATAGTGGAAATAAATACTAGATAACTAAGGAGCTGCCTGCTCGATCACCATCATCAAAGATCTCCAAAGAACACCTACTATTCTCGGACTACCCAAATATAATCAAGTAACCGAGAGTTTAGGGAAAATAAAAAACTCAGGTCAGACAAAATGTCTGGTATGAGTAAAACTCTTAAACAAAGGGAAGTGTATTTAACAATAACAAGTACATATGTATGCCCAGGTGGGTCTGTATTTAATCACAATATGCATGCATATTTAGTTGCACCTGTAGAAGTAGATTTGATAGTAACATCCTCATATTTGAACTCCGTCTAGGTAGAAGTCGCTATTTTTTTGTTCGGATTGTAGTAACTTTTTCATGTTAACTCGGAATCAGGCAAAACTTCGACCGATAAACTCATATCTAAAATACGGACTATATAGAACACTCGGATACTTTAACTTATGAATGTATACCATAGTTATCCATGGTGATTAAAAGTTTTACTTGGAAAATAACATGTTGCATCCTCATATTTGAACTCCACCTAGGCAGAAGCCGCTATTTTTTTTCATACTGTAACAACTTCTTCATACTAACTCGAAATCGGGCAAGACTTCGACCGATGAACTTCCACCTAAATTACAGACAATATGGAATTCTTGGATACTTCATCTCTTTCACACATTGTAATTCTCCATGGTGACTAAAAGTTGTACTTAGAAAATAACATGCTACATCTCCATATTTGAACTCCGCCTAGAATGAAGCCGCTCTTTTTATGTTCAAACTGTAATAACTTATTCATACTAACTCGGAATCAGACGAGATGTCAACCAATGAACTCCCACCTAAATTACGGACAATATGGAACACTTGGATACTTTAGCTTATGAATGTATACCATAGTTCATCATAATGACTAACGGTTTAACTTACAAAATAATAGGCTACAACCCCGTATTTTAACTCTGCCTAGGCAGAGGCCACTGTTTTTCGTTCATACTACAATAACCTTTATACTAACTAAGAATAAAGCAAGACTTCGACCGATGAATTCCCACATAAATTGCGAACAATATGAAACACTCGAATACTTTGGCTTATGAACGTATATCATGGTTATCCATGATGATTAACAGTTTTACTTAGAAAACAACATGTTACATCCTCATATTTGAACTCTCCCTAGGAAGAAGCCGCTCTTTTTTTGTTCAATCTACAATAACTTCTTCATACTAACTCGGAATCAGGTGAGACTTCGACAGATGAACTCCCACCTAAATTACGAATAATATGAAGCACTCGGTACTTCATTTAGTGAAAGCACACTGTAGTTCTCCATGGTTTCTAACAGTTGTACTTAGAAAATAAAAGGCTACATTCCCATGTTTGAACTCTGCCTAGGTAGAAGCTGCTATTTTTTGTTCATACTACAATAACTTCTTCATACTAACTCGAAATAGGGAGAAACTACGACCGATGAACTCCCACCTAAATTACGGAAAATATTGAACACTCGAATACTTTAGCTTATGAACGTATACCCTAGTTCTGTATGTCGATTAACAATTGTACTTAGAAAATAACATGCTACATCCCATATTTGAACTCCTCTTAGGCGAAAACCACTCTTTTTCTGTTCAGACATCAATAAATTCTTCATACTAACTCAGAATCAGGCGAGACTTCGATGGATGAACTTCCACCTAAATTACGGACAATATGAAACACTCGGGTACTTCATCTAGTGAACGCACACTGTAGTTCTCTATGGTGACTAATAGTTGTACTTAGAAAATAATGCGCTACATCCCCGTATTTGTACTCCGCCTAGGCAGAAGCAGCTTTTTTTCCAGATTGCAATAATTCTTCATATTAATTTGAAATCAAGCGACACTTCGACCGACGAACTTCCACCTAAATTAATTTGGAACACTCGAATGCTTCATCTTATGAACGTATACCATAGTTCTCCTTAGTGACTAACAATTTTACTTAGAAAATAACAGGCCATATTGCCATATTTGAACTCCACCTTGCCAGAATTTGCTATTTATTTTTGCTGATACTGCAATAACATCTTCATACTAACTCTGAATCGGACGAGACTTCGCCCGGTTAACTCTCATCTAAATTAATGACAATATGGAATACTTGAATATTTTATCTTATGTATGCATACTGTAGTTATCCATGGAGACTAACAGTTGCACTTAGAAAATAATAGGCTACATCCTCATATTTGAACATCCCCTAGGTAGAAGCCACTCTTTTTTGGTTCAGACTGCAATAACTTCTTCATAATAACTCGGAATCAGGCTAGACTTCAACCAATGAACTTCTACCTAAATTATGGACAATATGGAACACTCGGACACTTCGGCTTATGAATGTATACTATAGTTCACCATATTATTAATAGGTTTACTTAGAAAATAACAAGCTACATCCCCGTATTTGAACTCCGCCAAGGCAGAAGCCGCTATTTTTTTGTTTATACTACAATAACTTCTTCATACTAACTCGAAATCGAGCAAGACTTCGACCGATGAATTCCTATGTAAATTAAAGACAATATGAAACACTCGAATTCTTTAGCTTATGAATGTATACCATGGTTCTCCATGATGATTAACAGTTTTAATTAGAAAATAACAGGCTACATCCTCATATTTGAACTCTCCCTAGGCAAAAACCACTTTTTTTGTTCAGACGCAATAACTTCTTCATACTAACTCGGAATCAAGCGAGACTTCGAACGATGAACTCCCATCTAAATTACATACAATAAGGAACACTCGAATACTTTATCTAATGAACGTATACCATAGTTCTCCATGGTAACAAACAGTTGTACTTAGAAAATAACGGGCTACATCCCCGTATTTGAACTCTGCCTAGGCAAAAGCCACTATTTTTTGTTCATACTGCAATAATTTCTTCATACTAACTCAGAATCGGACGAAACTACGACCGATGAACTCCCACCTAAATTACGGACAATATAGAACACTCGGATACTTCATCTTATGAACGTATATCGTAGTTCTCCATGGTGATTAATAGTTGTACTTAGAAAATAACATGTTATATCTCCACTTCAACGCTCACTGCAGTTCTCCATAGTGACTAGTAGTTGTACTTATAAAATTACAGGCAAAATCCTCGTATTTGAACTCCGTCTAGGCAGAAGCCGCTACTTTTTTCTTCAGACTGCAATATCTTCTTCATTCTAACTCGGAATTAGGAAAAACATCGACCGATGAACTCCCATCAAAATTACAGAAAAAATGGTACACTCAGATACTTCATCTAGTGAACATATACCGTAGTTCTCCATGGTGACTAATAGTTGTACGTAGAAAATAACAGGTAACATCCCTGTATTTGAACTCCGCCTAGGCAGAAGCCGCTATTTTTTTGTTCATGCTGCGATAACTTCTTCATACTAACTCGAAATCGGGTGAAACTATGACCGATGAACTTCCACCTAAATTACGGACAATATAGACAACTCGGATACATTAGCTTATGAACGTATACCGTAGTTCTCCGTGGTGATTAATAGTTGTACTTAGAAATTAACAGGTTATATCCTTGCTTCAACGCTCACTATAGTTCTCCATGGTGACCAATATTTGTATTTAAAAAATAACAATCTACATCCTCATATTTGAACTCCACCTAAGCAGAAATCGCTATTTTTTTCTTCAGACTGCAATAACTTCTTCATACTAACTTGGAATCAAGCAAAACTTCAACCGATGGACTCCCACCTGAATTACGGACAATATGTTACACTCGGATACTTCATCTTGTGAACATAAACTATAGTTCTCCATGATGACTAATAGTATTACTTGCAACAATGACAGGCTACTTCTTCATATTTGAACTCCGCCTAGGCAAAAGCCACTATTTTTTTGCTCATACTGCAATAACTTCTTCATGCTTACTCGGAATCGGAAGAAACTTCAATCGATGAACTCCCATATAAATTACGGAGAATGTGGTACACTCGGATACTTCATATTGTGAATGCACACTATAGTTCTCCATGGTGACTAACAGTTGTACTTAGAAAATAACAGGCTACATTTCTGTATTTGAACTCCGTCTAGGCAGAAGCCGCTATTTTTTTTCATACTGCAATAACTTCTTCATACCAACTCGGAATCAGATGAAACTTCGACCGATGAACTCCCATCTTAATTACGGACAATATGGTACACTCGAATACTTTATCTTGTGAATGCACACTATAGTTCTTTATGGTGACTAACAATTGTACATAGAAAATAATAGGTTATATCCCCTTATTTGAATACTGTTTCTCTATGAGATGTAAAAGGGTATATTTGGAATTTCAAAACGACATCGAGTAATTTTATTAAATGAATTCTCTTTATTAGTAGTAAAGACATGTGGGTCCATGCCGCTAATGTGAAACGGGTTTTCTCCCACATAAAAAACAATCAAACATGACAAAAATGGAAATGAACAATAGGGAACAAATCCAAACATAGATGATGGGTAGAATCAGTATAACATTCAGATTTGAAAGAATGGAAATAATCTGAATAAAAATTCAAACTGGATAAAATGGATAAAACAAGACAACGGTCCAAACTTGATAGAGTGGACTAAACAAGATAACTATTCAAACTCGATAGAATGGGCAAAACCAATAATTGAACACCGCGAAGAGTGGTTGCTCTTCCCGTTGTAACTAAAGAAAACAGATTCAAAGGTTTGAATCAAATAAGAAAAGAAAATTTTCCAACAAATGGCTAGGAGAGTGCGCCCTTCCAACCAAAAGTACACCTTTAGAAATATACTTGAGAACTCCGATGGCTCTTAGAAACCTCAAAGCCGGACACCGCCAACTGTTATCGAGTATCTGAATATTTCACATCTTAATGCGCAATTTCGAATCCAATCTAGAGTGGATGTAAAAATACCCTATTGGGAACAAACCCACATAGTTGGCCCCTACTCGCTCTTTGGTTTTAGTCTTTTCCGAAAAAGGATAACAAAGCTCAAATGAGCAACACATCATCTTAAAATAACGAAAGACAAAGAAGGCTGAGGCAACCGATAGTTAGGAAACAAATTATCGAGGATATAAAACAATCATATATGGAAATTAAGTCTTGTGTACTTATCACCACTCATCGAAATCCAACTTGTACAATATCTTGGTTAACAATAATACCAAACAAGTCAAGATAGTGTTACCTCAAGGTCATATCTCACGATTATTCTTAACTTTCGAAATAACGATGGGTCTACATCTTCGACGTTTAGTGCTAAGTATACAAATAAATCATTCCCATATAAGTGAACCGCTTTACGAAAAATAATTCATTTCCATAAACGAATCAAACTTTTTCTTTTTAAAAACCTAAATTCGTGCTTGGCCTCACATTACAAGTACTAGCTTTAAAACACTTTGTTTAAAAGAATTCACTAACTTCAAAACATCAATTTAAAAAGTATTTAATAACTTAAACATCTTTGTTACGTTGATTAATTAACTTTAAACTTTATCACAAAATTTGATTTTTGAACTATGCCTTTAAATAATAAAAAGGGTAAACCATATTAATTCAATTAGATGGTGAAATATAATTAACTAAATCAAAAACTAATTAATTATCATTATTTAAAATAAGTAAAAAAAGTCAAAAATTCCTTGATACTTTGATAAATTCACTTTAAAACCTCATAAATTAAGTTGATTAATTAACTCCAATAATCGTTAATTAAAAAGGGTAAATCACCTTTAAAACATCATTAATTCAATTAATTAATAAACTTAAATATAATTAATTAAATTAAATAATTAATTAATTTCTCTTTATTTAAAAATGATTTATTAATTATAAACATCAATAAAGGAAAGATTAATTAGAGTTAAAACAAGTTGATAAAATTTAAAAATCATTTACTGAAAAATTTATTAATTTAGAAGCATCATTAGCAAATTGATTAATTAACTTTATTTCATCTTTATCGAATGGTTAATTATCCTTTAACATCATTAAAAACATGATTAAGAAATTTAAACAATCGTTAACCTAGTAATTAGTTAAATTTAAAACACATCTTTAACTAAGTAATTGGTTAACCTAAATCCTTATTAATTAAGTAATTAATTAAATTAAATAATCATTATCAAAATGGTTAATTACTTTTGAAACATCATTAATCAAAATCTCACTTAACTTGTAAAACAATTCGAAGCATGAGAACGAAATCCAACGGTTTCGATAAAAAGTGATTTTCCGAAAATGCTGATATTGCGATTATCACTATAAGGGCAGTTCGGCACATGAGTTTATGGCATTATCATTGCAACCAAATAATACAAAGCAATGGTTTAAGCATAATACAAGGTAAATAATGATGATATAACATGTAATAAGTATTTACTAACAATTATATTAACTTTAACTACCAACTTTTCATATGGCTAACCATATGCTTACTAACTTTCAAATGCGACAACTTTTAAAAGCGTGAAACAAACAAACAAACAACCAAACCAACACTTCACATACATAAAAAGCATTTGTAGGTTATTACATAGTATAAACTTAGTTTAAGAAGGTGTAGTTTTACTCACCGAAAGTTATCCAAACCCTCGCTAACTTAGGTTATGACCAGGCACTTCCATTCATAAGTACATAATGGAGTCTTGGAACATTAATACACTAAGTAGGCTCGGCCTTGAAATAAGAAGGAAGTTAAACTTGTTTTCGTAAGGTGGAGTTGGTTTTGAATAATCATCGAACTCTCAAAAATGAACCCAAAAATAGGTCATTTTCCAACTAGTTTTTTGACTATTTACTCTCGGATTTTGAAAAAGTGTTATAGAGAAAAGTTTTAGAAAATCCTTCTCTTTAAAATTTCAAAAAAATAATTACTCAATTTTCAATTATTTTGAAGAAGATATGGTCAAAAGAAGAAGAAGCATTTTCGGACTTTAAATTCTAGGTCCAAAAACACTCTGTACCAATTTATATTTTGACATAGCGATGCTCGAAATTTGAAGAAGTAATCAAGATAAAAGTTGTAGCTATTAGAATTTGACATGATTTTAGAAAAAGATAAACATCATTTAGATAAGAAATGAGAGTGACCTTGTCGGTGGAAGAAGAGGAAAATTTAGAGAGATGAAAAGCTATTTATAAGCAAGTGAAAATGTAAATTACCTAAACACCCCATGTCCTTTACCCTCCACATTATTTGTACACCTTAACACCCTCTGCCATACAAGTCATTTCAGCATCCACCTTGTCCCTTACTCATCATGTCAAAGAAAACATGTTTAAACATGTTTTTCACTCTGGTCGCCTCAGTGTCAAATCTTGTCTCTTAAGGCATCATTTAGTATATATAAGCATATGCTTAAATATATACTTATACATATACAAATATGTACTAACTATTCTTAACCACTTAAATGTTGTTTCAAATATAAACAAGGCTCGCAACATTTCAAACAATATTATACGATAAAACGTCGAAAATTTTGATAACGGTTTCCGATCAAATTTTTGATTTTTCTTCTAATTGGTTTTTTGTAAACTAATTTTAAAAATAATTTTATCTTCAATGTTTATTATTTAAAAGAGTTTTTATTTTAATTATAAAACCAATTATTTAAATATATAAAACTAATTAAATATTTAGAAATTAATGTGGTGAAATTCTGGATCGTTACACTCTTTTCCCCTTAAAAGAATTTCGTCCCTGAAATTTACCATAATCCTATCTGGGAAAACTAACTATCCTAGAAATACCTAACACATTAATCAGACATAACTTATCTAGCAAAACCTAGCATGATATAAATCTGTATGCTACCAAATTCAAAGAATACCTTAAAACAAAATAATATGCTTACAATCAAATCAAAAGATAAATTTAGAACTAAATGCCTAGGTTCTTATATTCAAAAAATTATTTTCAAATTTCTCCCAAAAAGAAATGTATTAAAACCAAAACCAATAATGACTAGGAGGGGGTCCTCCTAGTAAAGCATGTAAAATTCTAGAATCAAAATAACATGGAGCATCCAACTGTATTCTGGTTCCTCCAAATACAGCAACTAGAGTGAATAATCATTATTTCTTTCCAAAAAATTTCAAAATCACTCTTTTTTTTTTAAAGTATCGAGATTTAAGTCTTCATAAACAACAGTTCAAAAACTTAGTTTATAGTTTTAACATCATAAACTATGGTAGACAAGACCACATAATCAATTAATGAAATTCAATTAAATAAAATCGGTCAAATCCAATCAAATCCAATCATATTCAGTTAAATCAAATCAAGCATATTCCATAAAGGAATACACTCAAATTCCATAAGGGAAAAATTTAACACTCAACATTATTTAAAATGTCAAAAAGTTAACAACAAACTCCTAAGTTAGGTCCAAAACTTTCTTGATTGCCCAAAATGTAGATAATTATCTAAGCGTATCATTCTTTGCTCATTAGCCTTTGGTTATTACTTAAAAGATTATCCAAACTTACTCGGACAAAATTGAAAGTTATACTCTAAAATATTGGTTTCTTGTCTACATTAATCTTTCTAAACCACTTAAACTTGCATTTAATATTTTATTCTACACCAAAATTGTTTATGAATTAATTTATAAATTTTCATCTAAGTTTAAAGATATTTTATAAAGTCAAAACATCAAATAATAAATTATTCCACTTTATTTACTTGTATAATACCCTTATAAATCCTAAAAGTATATACAAAAAAAATTAATTTTTCTTCTCACAATTTTCGTGAAGATCAAATCAAAGTTTGGGTCTTTTAAAACTGAGTCGACCTCTTGACCTCTTTAACTTAGAGTGTTAAGATGGACAATGTTTATGGGTTGACTCAAAATAACAAATAGTTTATAATAATTACATGTTTTAAACAAAAGCTACGGTTTTAATAAAACATTGTCTATTAAAACCTTCCTACCTTTTTATACTAAGGTGTTATAATGAATCATGTTTATGGATTGACCCAATAACACCAAGTAGTTTATACGGCTTAGAAACTTAAATAATATCTATGGTTTTGATAAAACAACATTATCAAAACCTTCAAATCCAATCTAACCCATTTAAATCGGCATTAAATTACTTCTATATTATTTAACGGTAAAATTCATTTATTAAAACAATCTCTTATCAATAATATGTTTTATTTTGGAAATCAATTCTCTTTTAGGGAACTTAAAAATTGAATACCCGAGTTTTGGTTTCAAAACTCATCTCTGAAAGCATATTTCTTACTTTTTCTTTATAAAGTAACTTCAAACAACTTGTTTATTAAAACTCACTTTGGGTTTGTTTGGGTTTGTTTGGATTTGAATTCATTTCGATCGCACAATGATAAAGAGAATAATTTACTAGGTACTCCACAACATTCGCCTAAGCAACATCCAATCATCACTTAGAAGATTATTCAGATTACCACAAAACTAATCGAAATGTTTTTCTCCAAATTATTCAAAGAAAAACCATTCTACATAAAATTTCTTTTCCAAAAATATTAATACTTTAGAAACATTTCCAAATAATACCACTATTACTTTTCTCAAAATCTTTTGAAATCATTTTAAACAATTCTTGGATTTAAATTTTCCAAAAATTCTTTAGACGTTATTTGGAAGATAAATTTATAATACTAAGTGTACTAAAACAAGGGTTAACATAAATGTCATTTTAAACAATGTTTACTAAAATCCTAAAACAAATTACACTTAGCTTTATTTATAAAAAATTCTATTTAAAAGTTCTCAATTAAAAACCATCATTTATTAATTTACAACAATATTTATTATCTCAAAGGACAATAAAATAAATTAGATAACTTTTATAAATTCCAAATAATGTTAATTGTCCTAGGGGATGATTTATAATATACTTTTAAAACCTTAAGACCATATAAATTTTCCAAAGAAAATAAATCAAATTTAAATTCTTTTATTAAATTTAAAATAACATTAATTATCTTGAAAGATAATAAATCATATTTATAATCTCTTTTATAAATCTAAAACAATATTAACTATCCCATAAGATAATTAATCAAATTATAATTTTCTTTAATAATCAAATCAATTATCTTCAATAAAATAGTTAATTACTTCCAAAACACTTTTACCAAATCAATTAATTTATTTTAAACTCACTTATTAAATCAATTAACCGACTTAAAATATTATTTATCAAATAATTTATTAAATTCAAATAATCATTAATTCAAATGAATAATTACTTTTAAATGCCATTAATTAAATGATTATTAATTTTCAAATATCATTAATTAAAACAATTAATTAAATCCAGTTATCATTAAAATGATTAATTAAATCCAAATCTAATTAATTAATTTTAAATATCATTAGTCAAAATTATTAATTAGTTTAAAATATCATTAATCAAAATGATTAATGAATTTTAAACATCTACTTTGGGAAAAACACAAGCTCAAGTTCAAATACACACAAGGGTTTAGGGGATGATATGTAATAAATGATAGTATAGCGGAAATAGCTAGAAAGACACTTAAACAGTTCAAATGGAATATCCAGATTAATTTCAAATAATCAATCAAACAAATATAACTAAGAAATCAACAATAGTTTATAGCGTCATATATATTTAAATAGTTCTTCTTTATTATAACTAAATTTTCTCATATATTTCTCCTCTAAATGTATTATCCTATAATTCAGATTATATTAAACAACTTTTTATTAAAGTATATTTTTAGCTTAAAATTATTAATATATGACTTTTAACTTAACCCTTTTACCGAGAACCTTATAATCAAACTATGAAAGTTAATTCACAAGAGGTTCGCTCCAAGATTCCCTAATTCCCATCTGCTAGACCTATATCTTATGAAGGGAAATTCCTTGTGTAATTATTCAATAATAGTTAATGCTCAAACTGGACGAGCATAACTAAATTAATCATAAATGATAACAATAAAATATTACCATTTCTAAATAATCAACTAAACTATACGACTATATTAATTTTGAAAATCATTCTTATATATATATATAATATATTACTAGGTAAAATTATTTCATTTACCTTTTTAAAACAATACTGTATTGGTAGATTTATTCAACCATTTAGGAATCCCTATCGATAACGCTGATCAGAAGCATTGACCATAATTCATATACCACTAAATGAATCAAACAACAGAATATAAAACATTTTTATAGCACTAATAAATACGCACTCAATATATATTTATACTCTCGAACTTATATCCTAGGATATTGCTAATCCTATCCTAAGAGAGTTTACCCCCACTAGGGCTTAGGAGTTCGCTAAACCTAAGCTTTGATACCATCTGTGACGACCTACCTTTCTGACCCTTGAGAACGACACATAATACATCCTCGGTATTCGTGTCACTGCCCAAGCATGCGAAAGATATGTCGCCTTATGGTAAAATAAACAACGGAAAGAACGGAATAGAAATACCTCAAGACGGAATGGTTACACATAATACAAAATGATATAGTACAAAAGGTTACTCCTTACATGGAGCTACCAGAGTTAAAAAAAAAGTACTACATCTAATAGATTTTCAGCTATACATTCTGACTTTACATTTTTATGACACAAAATACACCTACATAATCATATAGTGGAAATAAATACAAGATAACTAAGGAGCCGCCTGCTCGATCACCATCTTCAAAGAGCTCCAAACAATACCTGCTATTCTTGGACTACCCAAATATAATTAATGCCCAAGAGTTTAGGAAAAATAAACAACTCGAGTCTGACAAAATTTCTGGTATGAGTAAAACTCTAATACGAAGGGAAGTGTATTTAATAATAGCATGTGGGACCACGCCGCTAATGCGGAACGGGTTTTCTCTCACATGAACAATAGCCAAACATGAAAAAAATGAAAATGAACAGTAAGGAACAGATCCAAACATAGATGATGGGTACAATCAGTATAACACTCGGACTTGAAAGAATGGAAATAGTTTGAATACAAATCCAAACTGGATAGAATGAATAAAACAAGACAACAGTCCAAACTCGATAGAATGGACTAAACAAGATAATTATCCAAACTCGACAGAATGGCCAAAACCAATAATTGAACACCGCAAAGAGTGGTTGACTCTTCCTACTGTAATTAAAGAAAATAGATTCAAAGGTTTGAATGAAATAAGAAAAGGAAAATTTCCAACAAATAACTAGGAGAGTATAACCCCTTATCGAAAGTATACCTCTACAAATATACTTGAGAACTCCGATGGCTCTTGGAAACCTTTAAGCGGGATCCCGCCATTTGTTACCAAGTATCCAAGTATTTCACATCTTAATGCACAACATCGAATCCAATCTAGAGTGGATGTGAAAATACCCTAATGGGAGTATCCCCACAGAGCTTTGCCCCCACTCGCTCTTTGGATTTAGTCATTTCTGATAAAGGATAACAAAGCTTAAGTGAGCAATGCATCGTCTTAGAATGATGAAATACAAATAAGGATAAGGTAACTGATAGTTGGGAAACAAACTATAGATAATGTAAAAAAATCGCATATGGAAATTAGTCTTATGTACTTATCACCACTCATCGAATTCCAACTTGTACTATTTCTTGGTTAATAATAATACCGGACAAGTCAAGATAGTGTTACCTCAAAGTCATTCTCATTATTATTCTTAACCTTTGAAATAGCGATGAGTCTACTTCTTCAACGTTTAGTGCTAAGTATATAAATAAATCGTTCCCATATAAGTGGATTGCTTTACGGAAATTAATTTATTTCCATAAATGAATCAAACATTTGCTTTTTAAAAACCCCAATTCGTGCTTGACCTCGCGTTACAGGTATTAGCTTTAAAATGCTTTGTTAAAAGAGTTCGTTAACTTCAAAACATCAATTTAAAAAGAATTTAATAACTTAAAACATCCTTATTACATTGATGAATTAACTTTAAACTTCATCACACAATTTATTTTTTGAACTTTAAATGTCATTAAATAATAAAAAAGGGTAAACCACTTTTAAACAATATTGATTCAATAAATTAGTAAAATGTATTAATTAAATTAATAAATAAATAATTATCATTATTTCAAATGAATAACAAAGTTAAAACATCCCTGTTACTTTAATAAATTCACTTTAAAACCTCATAAATTAAGTTGATTAATTAACTCCAATAATCTTTAATTAAAAAGGGTAAACCACCTTTAAAACATCACTAATTCAATTAATTAATAAATTTAAATATAATTAAATTAATAAATAATTTATCATATTTAAAAATTATTTATTAATTATAAACATCAATAAAGGAAAGATTAATTAGAGTTAAAACACGATGATAAAATTTAAAAATCATTTATTAATTTAAAAGGATCATTGGCAAATTGATTAGTTAACTTGAGTTCATCATTATATAATGGTTAATTATCCTTTAATATCATTAAATAATATGATTAATTAATTTAAACAATAATTAGTTAAATTTAAAACACATCGTTAACTAAGTAATTAGTTAACCTTAATCCTTGTTAATTAAATTAAATAATCATTATTAAAATGGTTAATTGCTTTTTAAAACATCGTTAATCAAAATCTCACTTAACTTGTAAAACAATTACAAGCACGAGGATGAAACATGAATTTCGATAAAAAGTGATTTTTTGAAAATGCCGATATTGCGACTATCATTAAAAGGGTTGTTCGGCACATGAGTTTATGGCATTATCATTACAACCAAATAATACATAGAAATGGTTTAAGCATAATACAAGGTAAATAATGATGATACAGCATGTAATAAGCATTTACTAAAAATTATATTAACTTTAACTACCAACTTTTCATATGGCTAACCATATGCTTACTAACTTTCAAATGCGACAACTTTTAAAAGCGTGAAACAAACAAACAACCAAACCATCACTTCACATATATAAGAAGAATTTATAGGTTATTAAAATGAACATTACATAGTATAAACTTAGTTTAAGAAGGTGTAGTTTTACTCATCGAAAGTTATGCAAACCCACGCTAACTTACGTTATGACTTAGCACTTCCATTCCTAAGTAAATAATGGAGTCTTGGTACCTTAATACACTAAGTAGGCTCGACTTTGAAAGAAGAAGGAAGTGAAACTTGTTTTTGTAAGGTGGAGTTGGCTTTGAATAATCATCGAACTCTCAAAAATGAACCCAAAAATAGGTCATTTTCCAACTAGTTTTTTGACTATTTAATCTCGGATTTTGAAAAAGTGTTATAGAGAAATTTTTAGAAAATCCTTCTCTTTACAATTTCAAAAAGAGAATTACTCAATTTCCAATTATTTCTGAAGAAGATATGGTCAAAAGAAGAAAAAACATTTTCGGACTTGAAATTCTGGATCCAAAAACACTATGTAACAATTGATATTTTGACATAGCTATGCTCGAAATTTGATGAAGTAATCAAGAAAAAAGTTGGAGATGCTGAGAATCAGCTGAAGGCGAAGTTTCTCAAGTGTTGTTTTAGGAAGAAAGAGGTTAAATTTCTTGTTCATGTGGTTTCAAAGAAGGGATTGTCAGTCAATCATGACAAGATCGAAGTTGTGAACAATTGGAAGAGACTAGAAACGATGACCAAGATTAGAAGTTTTCTTGGACTTGCTGGCTATTACCGGAGCTTCATCAAGGATTTCTCGCGGACATCAGGTCCTTTTACTAAGTTGACCAGGTAGGAAATGAAGTTTGTTTGGTCCGACAAATGTGAGAAAGCATTCCTTAAGTTAAAGATTTGTTGACCAATGCGCCAGTGTTAGTAGTACTGGATGGTAATCAAGGGTTGGCAGTATATGCTGATGCATGTGGCACTGGATTGGGAGCAGTATTGATGTAGAAGGGCTATGTTATTGCTTATGCATCTAGGAAACTTAGACCACACAAAGTTGGATATCCTACTCATGACTTGGAGTTGGCTGCGGTGATCTATGCCTTGAAGATTTGGAGGCATTATCTTTTAGGAGAGTGATTTGAGTTGTATACCGATCGTAAGTCATTAAAGTATTTATTCTCTCATAAGGAGTTGAATATGAGGCAGTAGAGATCGCTAAAATTTTTGGTTGCTTATGATTTTGGCATGGAGTATACCTTCGGGAAAGGAAATAAGGTAGCAGATGCTTTCAGTAGAAAACATCAGAATGTAATGTTAACACTGTTGGCAAAATGGAGGGATCTAGAAGCTTTATCCAGTTGTGGTGTGTAGTTGAGATCTACTGCTGGTTCTATTCAGGATACTATCATGTTATCTTGTTTAGAAGTTTGATCAGTGCTGATCGAGAGGATAGCTTCTAAGCAAAGAGAAGATCCAGTTTTAGCTGAAAGAATTAAAAGGCTTGAGGTCAGATCAAAGATTGATGACCTAATGGATTTAGTCTTGACCAAAGAGGATGGTTGAGAAAGAAGGGACGGCTCTGCGTTTCGAATATAGAGAACTTAAGGAGGAAAGTTCTAGAGGAATGTCATCGATCAGAGTTTATGATTCATCCTGGAGGAACCAAGATGTATCAAGATATGAACAAGAGCTTTTATTGGGAAGGCATGAAGAGGGATGTTACCTTGTAGGTTAGGCAGTGTGTAAGCTGTCAACAAGTGGAAACTGAACATCAAAATCCGAGTGGGTTACTTTAGCATTTAGATATTCCAGTTTGGAAGTGGGATTCAATATCGAAGGATTTCATAGATTGGTTGCCAAGTTCAAGGAGAGGAAATGAAAGCATATGGGTTATTGTGGACAGACTGACCAAGAGTGCCTATTTCATTCCGGTAAAGTCAACCCTGGCGCCTATTATGGCTAAGTTGTTTATGAAAAACATAGTTAGACTTCATGGGATTCCTAGTAACATAGTCAACGATAGAAATGCATTACGCACTAGCGAATTTTGGAGGAGTCTACAAGAGGTATTGGGTACCAAGCTCAAGATGAGTACAACATATTACCCACATACGGATGGACAGACGGAGAGAGTCAACAAGGTAATTTAGGATTTATTGAGAGTTATGTGTTAGAATTTGGTGGATCTTGGGAAGATCATCTACATCTGATTGAGTTTTCTTATAGTAACAGTTATTAGACTAGTATAGGAATGGCGCCTTTTGAAGCATTGTATGTAAGGCCATGCAATTCGCCAGCATGTTGGTTAGAGACTAGAGACAAATTGCTCTTAGGTCCGAATTTGGTTAGAGAGGCATCAGAAAAGATTGAGTTAATCTGAGGACGATGAATGAAGCTCAATCCAGGAAGAAAAGTTATGCAGATAAGAGGCATAAAGAACTAGAGTTCCCAGTGGGAGAAAGGGTTTTTATTAAAGTATCACCAATGAAGGGAGTTGGCCCTGTAGTATGTTGGTACATTCCAGATTATAGAAAGGATTGGAAAGTTTGCTTACAGAGTAGTGTTTTCGAGCAGTTTGGCAGGTGTCTATAATGTATTCCATATCTCATCTTCATAAGTATGTGCATGATCTAGAGGCTACTATTCCTCGAACATAGTTAGAGGATTTGTAGAGCCATATTTGACGTTTGTTGGACAACAAGTTCGGGTTGTAAATAGAGAGGAGAAGAAATTAAGGACCAAGACAGTCAAGTTGGTGAAGGTTCAGTGGAGCGACAACGAGAAAGACTGTACTTGGAAGACAGAGGACAGGATTAGCGAGGCTTATCGTAATCTGCTTTGATGGTATGTCTGTAGTAGATTTATATAGATTAATTGTTAGGCAGATAGGCTAGTATGGTAGTTAGGAGATGATACAGATGATTACTATGTTTAATAGTTAGTCCTTACTGAATTTCTTGGATGAAATTCTTTAAGGAGGGGAGCCTGTAACACCCCTAATTTTGTTGACATTGTTCAAGAGATATAATTAGAATAAATTAAATAGAATAATGTAGATAAGGAGGTTATGGTTGATTAATAAATTAGGTGGCCGAGCTTATTTAAAAATCTAATGAACTTATATAAATGGTTAAGTAATTGAACACAAGGGCATTAGGGTAAGTAGCCACCCATATTTCTCACCCTTATACTATCTTTCTTAGTCATACATATTCATTTTACTTAAAACAAAATTTATAATCATGAGAAGGAAGCAAGGCCGGCCATTAGGAAGAAGAGAAGAGCAAAAAAAATCAATTAAAGCTTAGGATTCAAGTTAAAAGGAATCAATCTCAATCAAACTTCAATTTTCTTATACAATCTAAGGTGAATAATGATTTCTACATCTCCACTTTAGTTTTATGATCATATGGTTTCGGATTTTAGTGTAAATCTTTTTTTATGATATATTGAATGATGATATGCTTGAATTATGAATTATATGGATTAAATAAGTTTGTCAGAAAGAACATATACACGGTTTTAGGGTAAAATCGAGATGAAATGATTTTTAAATGCCATGGAAAATTATATGTTGTAGAAAACATGATTTTGAAGATGCGTTTCAATTTCCATAATTTTTTGAATTTATGTGGGTCTTATATTAATTTTCTAGTGAAGAAAATGATTTATTGGGTAATGAATTATTTACGGCTACAATAATAGTTATTTGGGTTTGAAATTTATATATGTCAGAAAGCATATTAAAATAGATTTTATGGGATTTTTCCATATTTTTCCTAAGTGATTTTATGAATATATAAAATTATTTAAGGTATGGGACTTAAATGTTTTATATATTTAATTAAGGAGAAGGGGCATTTTATAAAAATAAAATTATTATTTAATTATGAAATTAGTGGCAGCACTTTTCTGTAAAGTATTTATCAACCAATTGTATTTTCAACCAATGAGAATTTGACAAATAAGGGCAGGTTAGTCGAAAAGTTATCATTTTAAGTTAAAAACATGAAAATCATGCTTTTAGCACGTTTCAGCCATTTTAGGCATCAAACCTTCCAACCCAAACCTTTCGAAAAAGTCGAAAGTTTTTAACTTTCGACAAGGTCAAGTTCAATGCATATGGTATCAAGTTGATTGGTATGTAATGAATTGAACCAGGTTGAAGGGTACTTATCGAAAGTTTGGCTACCAAAGAGGTTGGGGTATGTTTTACAAACCAAAAACTTACATCTGCTTGCTTTAAAAAAGAAGCTCTCGACTTGGTTGCTTTAGACCAGGTCAATTATCTAAAACAAAGGTTTTAAACCTTTCGACGCTGTCAAAAGGTTACTGCCGCTTTATCATTGTTTTTTTGAACCTTCCGACACAGTCGAAAGTTTATTGCCCCTTTTCCCAACCTTTCGAAGTCGTTGCTTTCAACAAATTCGAAAGGTTTACTTGTTTTAAAACCACCCAATTCTCCAATGCTTTCAAAAGGTAGCAAAGCTTTCAACTTAGATAATTTACCTGTGTTTTGTAATTGAAGTATAACCCAAAGCTTTCAAAGGAGTTGTTTTAAAAGGCAAAGGCCTATTGTTTTAAATGATATGTTTTAAAGCTTTCGAAGCAGAGCTCTTGACAAAGTCGAAAGGTTGCTCCTGATGAAGTCAAAAGGTTTTTAAAGAAGGTTCTCCATATGTTTTAAATTGAGCCCGATGAGTTTTCGAAAGGTTTATTTCCATTGCTTTCCAAAGGTTTGCATTTTAATGGTTTCGAATGGTTTTCCAATACTTGTGAAAGGTTTGAGTTTCAATGGGTCGAAGGGTTTGGAAAGAAGTGTTTCAAAGTATAAAGAGGGTTGGAGCCTATTATTTTAAAAAGATATGATTAAAACCCTTGGAGGGGTTTGAAAATAGTAGCTTTCGACATTTTCGAATGGTTTTAAGACACGTACTCTAGTTTTTAAAGGAAAAACCCATGGATTACATAAAGCAGTTTGTAATGGATTTAAGTATGAAATTTTGAAGAAGTATTGCCTTGATAAAAATATAAGTTAAAGGCGTTAACCATGTTTTATTAAATATATTTCAAGGACCTTAAACACACCGGAGTGATATAGTTAAAATTGTTGTTTTGCTTCTTTAAATAGGAATATATTCACATGATGACCCATAAGTGCATTTTGGAAAAAAGGGGTAGAGGAACCAGCTTGGTTAACTTAATAGTTAATATATATTGCTTAAACTCCTGAATGAGCAGAATTGCATCCAAGGAGTCAAGGTAACCCAATAATATAAGATGCCAAAACTTTGTTGTTATATGAGTAAAAAAACGGTTCATAGTAAACCCTTGAAAACTATGATAAAGTAGTTATTGGAGTAAACCAAAAGGTTCATAGTAAACCCATACAAACTATGTATTAAGGAGAGTTGGCAGGGGTTAACTGGTTTGTAGTGAACTCATGAAAACTATATCTGGATTAAGAAATGACATCAGTTAATAGGTTTCTAGTCAACCCACGAAAACTAGGATAAGAATGAGTATGATAGAAGTATTAATAGGTTTCTAGTTAACCCATGAAAACTAGAATATGAAGTGAGTTACTGGATAAATCAATAGGTTCCTATTAAACCCATGAAAACTAGGATAAGGTGATTAGTTATTGGAAGGATTATTGGTTCATGAGGAACCATGAATTGATTAAGTTAACTGGCAGTAGCCTATAGGTTCTTAGTGATCCCATGAAAACTATGGATAGGACAGGGTGTCATACGAGATGGGGGATGGGAAATCCTAATTGTTTTCAAGTATGCATATCATTATAATATTTTGAAAATGTATGTTTTAACCATTGTGGATGTAGGCGCACAGTATATGGCTTTATAAAGGTTTTAGGATACTAGTAGGGGATAACTCGTTCCGCTAAGCGGCGTGGTCTTACTAGATATTTAAAAATGATTAAGTTGTCAGATTATTATTCATACCAGGCTCTATGTCTGACTAGAATTTTTTGTTTTTCCTTTAAACTCTTGGGTACTCGATTGGTTTTGGGTAGTTTGAGATTTAAGGTTCTCAGGTTTTCTTTTTCGACGAATAAAGCTTCCGGAGGCATGCAGGAGGCAGATAGATATTTAGAGTTTTCTTTCCACTACGTGTTTTGTTTGTAAAGGCAGATTTATTAGCCTTACTATACTTTGATCAACCAAGGGGGTATCTTCATATATTACTTTGGCATAATTGTAATAATTATATTTTGTTGAACGTGATTAATGTAACATTCCCGAATTTTAGCCAAGTTTAATTTGACAATTAATTTAAATTTGGAATTAAATTGTGAAATTATTTGTGAATTAATTAGAAAATTTCCAGAATAAATAAACATTTTAGATTATAAATAGGATTTTGGTTTGAAATTTAAGGATAAGTATTTTATAAATAAAAAAATTGGATTTAAAAATAAATATACTGGAAATAAATTAGATTTGAAATTTTATTTTTAAGTTAATAAGAATTTGTTCCTAATTGTATTAAATATACATTTTGATTTAAAAATGATATTTTTAATTAATGTAATAGATTTTTCCAAAGACAAATTAAGAGTAAAATACTAATATAATTATTCATGTGCAATTAAATGTGACGATAAGAATTTTTCGCGCTCGAAAATCGACATCCATACTTTACATCGTACTCGAATGCCATAGATTCGACCGTTCAAATCCGATTCGCCGGAGCTTATAACAAATTAAGTAAATAACACAGCGGAATAAAAGAATAATACATTGATATACAGCTTTGATACAATATCTGATACAACAGATGATCCAATAGATATCAATATACATCAGAGATATGATACAATAAAATAGCAGCGGAAAAGAAAAATAGATAACATCTAGCAGCGGACGATATAACTCTAAGATAGTCTTCAAAAGAGAACTCCGAGAACTGCAACTCCATTTCCAAGAATCAATCCAGCAATAGCTCGAACCCCCAATAACGATGCACCAAGCTAAGCAAGACTGGTGTGGTCCAAAGACTGAACTAACTCCAGATAATCTACTGAACCTAGCTATCTGAAAAACCCAACTCTAGACTGCTCGTGTAGAAAATAATGAGCACCCAGAGTTTAGGAAAGAACAAAAAACTCCGGATCAGTCGTGGGACTGGTGTGAGTAACAAAAACAGTTTGTCTTTTAAAACAATCTACAAAAGATTTTTAAAATCAATTCGCAATGCTTTTAAAAATGAGACTACCACAAGGCCTCCCGCACACACACACAATGCAAACGTAGAATCGGAGGAGATTTCTCCTTATGATAGTCAAAGATGCTCGATACGCATTAAAAGAAACATTTGATATTATTACTAGTGCATAGTGTAGTAAAAATCATTTTGAAAGTAAAGATATAAATCTTAGCCAACATACGACCATTATCGTATGCCTACTATAGCTACCATCTAAACAGTGGGGCGCCACCATAAGTAAATGGCAGGTTCTACAACAAATACCGTACAAGATCGTATTGTTTCTTTGGATTTCCAACGAATGGTCAGGCCAAGGAACTTCCCATTGCCACATGAGAACGCCTCTGGAAGGACTCCCCGAGAACCAAACCGGGTCTCTGCCAACACAAGGCCGGGTTACCCCTAACTGGGTAACTACTGACACGAGTATGCCATCCCCCGGTCCTTTGGGACCTTTAACCGAGAGCTCTCTAATCAACATCACACCATAATAAATAAAGTGTTCAACATGAGTAAGTATCTGGGCTCCATACCATGATACCACCCTTTTCCAGAAGGAAATGCACATACCCTAAAGGGAGCTACCCCTCATAACCTTGCCGCATCTTTCCTGTTTTGACCATTCCGGGGTGTGAGGCTCGACGAAGTCTCGTCCACAAAGCCACGCTTTATACAAAAGCTGTGCTTTGGGTCATCAAATGATCATAGAAATGATCACAAAGATAAACGATCAAACAAATGATCATATCACAAATGATCAAACAATGATCATTTCACAGCAACACTCAACATGTCACATTACCAAATTGGGAATATATCGCTGATAACCATCAACTACATAACCTCTGAGCTCGTACGTCTCAGAGAAGGGTGTTAAGCTAAGAGAATAAATTCTCCGCCACCAACAGAAATATATTTGAAAAAAATCAGCTTTATATCTCAAATTGTAATGTCATACATAACAATCCATACAAGTCTGTTCTGGGTTCGAACAGAACCGAAGGCACTTACAAAGAAGTCCTTGCAATCCGGATATTCACAATCCCGATCGGATTTCCCATCACTTAGGGAGTCTCTATACCGGCGCAACTCGGTGCAGAAACATTCGATAGGTCATCCTATCGTTTTCGCAAATACCCGGTCTTCATCACCGGTCTTCAAATGCTATCCATAACGTCAAATCACATATTCGGAATGGGTTATACGACACAAAGGTCCTTTCCCGGCTAAACCGAATGGTGAGCGAAAATATTTTAAAACATATGGATATGGGATTTCAATTAAGTCACAACTTAATAATTCAAAACTTTCTTTCAAATGGTTTAACTAATTACCATTTTAAATCTTTTAGACAAAGGATTTATTTCACAAAATTCTATTTACGTATTTCAAAACAATTTCTATTTCCTTTGGATTAACTCATTTAAAATCTTTAAATTAAAGATTTATCTTATAGCTTTCAAACCATTCCCAAATATTCACTTTCAAAATTCATTTCCAAATTTTCATCAATAACTTGGTAAACTATTTCAGTTTGAACTTGAAATCCCTTTTTATATAATTTGAAATTCGTTTCTCCTATGAAAGCTTTTTATCATTTGGAAACAACAGTCTTATTTCGAAAAAACCTGATTTCATTTATACAAGTCACAATCTTTGGGTTAATTCAAATTCCCAAAAATAATACTTTAGAAATGGTTTAACTCATAATGCCTAGTATAATATCGTTAATCCCTAGTTTCAAATTACAGAAATATAGTTGATAAGCGGTATAAACGACAACGCTTATCGTTCATTCACATAACACAGATATGTATATCACAGATAATAAATTACATCACAGATAATTAATTACGATACAGATCACAACATAAATCAGGATGTAACACAAAGCATCACATATCAGAAAATATCAAACAATTCATCATCCAATAAAATCTAAACATCCATAAGTAGGATTAATTTAATTATCTGATTAATTTAAATCAGATTTAACTACTTATGAATAACACTAATCCTAGCTGATTATTTATAAATTTATTAAAAACCATTTGAATTAATTATCCTTTAATCATTAGTTAACCTTTAATGAATTAATTTTTCCCAAATTAATTACGTTAATTAATTAATCACATAAATAAATTACATTGAGTTAATTACAAAATCAATTACCCCTTAATTTCAAATTAATTAACCTTTTAATCATTAATTAATTTACCTTAATCAATCTTTAAATTAATCTTTGGTTAACCTTTAATTATTAAGTAATTCTCAATTACCAAATAATTAGTCATTTAATTCTCATTTAATTATTTAATTAGTTAACCACTACCATTTATTAGTTAATTAATTAACTTTAAATGGTTAATTAAATCATTAATTACAAATTGATGTACACAAGATTGTTATAATAAATCTTTAATTACAAATTTTAAACCTTAACTACTTATTTAATTATAATTACAAAATTAATTACATTCTTAATTAACGTCCAATTTAAATTAACCATCTTACGTTTGAAAACATTCTTGATAAATTTAAATCAAATATTAACTTTGTTAATCACAATACTTAAAGTTTTTAAAGAAACTTCATCAGCAAGTAGACCCGAGACACATACATAGTTTACTCGAGAAAAGCATGCGGTTCTTCCTCGTTTCCCCCTAGTTTCTCCCCTACCTTCTTCCTCTCTTTATCCTTTCTTCCATTTTTTTTAAGATAAAATACAACCAGCAGTATCACGCGAAACATCTCACGCATCAGGGCCATCACGCAAGCAAACTCCACAGTCTCGAGAGAAATACTCGAGATGACCAAACATGAATCTGCATACACCTAACGCCACCGTGCACGTGCACCATCATCCCAACCATCGTTGATCGTCGCCTAAAACTCCAGCAAGTCACTTGCGACCCCATCAACATCTTCGACCCCTCAAAACCACCAACCAACGGCAAACTCGCGAACGAGCTTTCTAACCCAGGCTGCATCAAAACGACCACCAAAAAAACGTCTCGTGCCAACGATTCCCACCACCGAAACTCACACGAACTCGACCAAAACTTCGACCCTCACTCACGATCCTCCTCCCCTTGGTCCGATCCCCCGAAGCACCTCGACGACGCCGCGGCAATACGAATTCCAACAAATACATAACGTGAGTTTAAACCCTAGTTCACCAATCTTTGGCCATCACGATTATCTACAAATTTTCTAACTATTTTTCTGATGATCTATATCCTTCAATCTATCTCCACCCAGAGGCACGACTCACAATTCGTTGGCGTTTGTCTGAATTTGATAAAAATACATTTTTTGTTTCACTCGTAATTCCCCAAAATCTACCAAACTAAAAATCTTCATTTGATTGTTAAAATTCATCATATTCTAATGTGATTCCAATTATCAAGCCAAACATGAATTTAAGAATAGTGATTTTTTTCTTTTAAAAATATTCTTCTGTAAATTTTCTTTTCTAGTAAAATATCTTACTTGATTTTGCTTATAATTATTTTTAAACTAGCATTAGATAAACACGAACAAATTTTCTTTAAGGATTGTAGCTTAACATCAATTATAGAAAGAGATGTTGAATTTTAAATCTTGAATTAGAATCCCGTTACTAAGAACAGAGCAGATATGCACACCATAAATGCATATATACACCCTGTAAGTATTTTATACTTCCCACACAAAACTTCAACATGCATCCAGATTGTAACAGATTCAAGGTAAGGGTTCATTCACAAGTAACAACAGAGAAAAGAGGGATTTAGTTTAGGGGTTTGCTCACCTGTAAATACTTGGAACAGAGAAGATGGGCAGAGAACTGAAATTGTTGAAAACTGGAAATAGATTTAGTTGCCTAAACTTGCATGCTTGAATTTGCTAGGCTCTTTTAACTGCTTCAGGTTTGAATCCTTGCTATATATTTGAGTTGAACTTGCATTTGATCTAATTGATCCCAGATAGCATGTTTTGCCTGGTCTTTGAGTTGAATCTTAATTGTAGTTTAAACTGAAGTTTTGTTTGAGTTTGAAATGATATAATTTTTTTTTCCTTCATGTGCTACTCAGTTTCATGGTCGAACTGAGATAAAGATTGATACATATATAAAAAAGAGAAGTTTGCAGGATGATATGGTTGTACAGGTGATATCTTTGTTTATAATAAGGTAATGTTACTTTGCACTGTATCAGGTCATGGCTGAACATATTGTATATACTTAGAGATGTTTTGTTTGTACTTGTTTGCTTTTACTTTATGTTTCTATACTTAAACATATACTTGTTGTCCTACTTCCTATTTCTTTTTTTTACAGCCTACATCTTTTAGCTCGGCTGAGATGTTTGCATTTATTATGTTTGATTTGTTTATACTTATGTCTTTGATATTTATATGGTTTATTCTATTTTAAACATTTACTTCTATTTTAACTTAAATATTTACTTCTAGAACTTTTTATATGTTCATTTCATAATTTATATAACTATAAATTTACTTAAATATTTGTTTTATATTTTCATACTATTTTATATATACATATTTTGCTATCTTTGTTTTGTTACTTAAAAATACAATGAAATTCTACTTTTATTATTAATCATTATAATTTGTTTTTTTAAACTATTTAGTTAAAACAATAACTCAAACTCAATGTATGAACATATATACATATATATTCACATATATACAAATTTCCAAATTCATATGACTTAATATATTTCCTATTTGAATCGGGGAAACTCGCTGCCTTTTATAATCAATTTTACAAATTTTAATTCAAAAATTCATTTAAATTATCAATTTAAATTCATAAAAATCCGGGGTCGTTACAAACTTCCCCCTTAAAAGAATTTCGTCTTCGAAATTCGCAGGCACGAAAACAACACAGAGATAGACTCAATCTCTACAATTTCTCAAATACAAGATATGAATTCCAAACTCAAGTCGGAATATCTCAAAATATATACCAATTTGTCCCTCTTCGGACTTTGGTATTCACGAGAAATTACAATAGAATTTCAAATTTGGCTTTAAACAAAATCGTTTTATTGATATAATTCAATTTAGCCTTCATATTTCATTAACCAATTTAACTTAATTTAAATTTCAAATTTATTCAAAATTTCCAATTTCAATTTTCAAATTCATTAAAGTTTAAATCGAAAAACTGATAAGAAACTGATGAGGATACGAAGTAAGAATTTCCTATAACGATTCATAAGGCCATCATCACACCGAAACTTCTTTCTGGAGCTGTCACGAAACAATCAAAATAATTTAGAAACGAATCAAAGGAAATTGATAAGAAAGTCATTTTCACCATTGCAGGGTATTGACCATTTATAGTCGTATTGCCCTGTCCCCTATCTCGTCCTCTTCTTGCACTCATACTCACTATCAGTGGATAGTAAGAGAATTTACTGAGGCGTTAAAACGGATATCTTAGGGATTACTCATTCTAGGGTTTACTTCACCCTATCTCTAATGAGCTACTTAATGTGTTATACTCCTGAGCTAAAGTTTTACCTTAGCTCTGATACCAAATGTGACGATAAGAATTTTTCGCGCTCGAAAATCAACATCCATACTTTACATCGTACTCGAATGCCATGGATTCGACCGTTCAAATCCGATTCGTCGGAGCTTATAACAACATTAAGTAAATAACACAGCGGAATAAAAGAATAATACATTGATATACAGCTTTGATACAATATCTGATACAACAGATGATCCAATAGATATCAATATACATCAGAGATATAATACAATAAAATAGCAGCGGAAAAGAAAAATAGATAACATCTAGCAGCGGAACAATATAACTCTAAGATAGTCTTCAAAAGAGAACTCCGAGAACTGCAACTCCATTTCCAAGAATCAATCAAGCAATAGCTCGAACCCACAATAACGATGCACCAAGCTAAGCAAGACTGGTTTGGTCCAAAGACTGAACTAACTCTAGATAATCTACTGAACCTAGCTATCTGAAAAACTCAACTCTAGACTGCTCGTGTAGAAAATAATGAGCACCTAGAGTTTAGGAAAGAACAATAAACTCCGGATCACTCGTGGGACTGGTGTGAGTAACAAAAACAGTTTGTCTTTTAAAACAATCTACAAAATATTTTTAAAATCAATTCGCAATGCTTTTAAAAATGAGACTACCATAAGGCCTCCCGCACACACACACAATGCAAACGCAGAATCGGAGGAGATTTCTCCTTATGATAGTCAAAGATGCTTGATACACATTAAAAGAAACATTTGATATTATTACTAGTGCATAGTGTAGTAAAAATCTTTTCGAAAGTAAAGATATAAATCTTAGCCAACATACGACCATTATCGTATGCCTACTATAGCTACCATCAAAACAGTGGGGCGCCACCATAAGCAAATGTCAGGTTCTACAACTAATACCGTACAAGATCGTATTGTTTCTTTGGATTTCCAACGAATGGTCAAGCCAAGGAACTTCCCATTGCCACATGAGAACGCCTCTGGAAGGACGTCCCCGAGAACCAAACCGGATCTCTGCCAACACAAGGCCGGGTTACCCCTAACTGGGTAACTACTGACACGAGTATGCCATCCCCCGGTCCTTTGGGACCTTTAACCGAGAGCTCTCTAATCAACATCACACCATAATAAATAAAGTGTTAAACATGAGTAAGTATCTGGGCTCCATACCATGATACCACCCTTTTCCAGAAGGAAATGCACATACCCTAAAGGGAGCTACCCCTCATAACCTTGCCACATCTTTCCTGTTTTGACCATTCCGGGGTGTGAGGCTCGACGAAGTCTCGTCCACAAAGCCACGCTTTATACAAAAGCTGTGCTTTGGGTCACCAAATGATCATAGAAATGACCACAAAGATAAACGATCAAACAAATGATCATATCACAAATGATCAAACAATGATCATTTCACAGCAACACTCAACATGTCACATTACCAAATTGGGAATATATCGCTGATAACCATCAACTACATAACCTCTGAGCTCGTACGTCTCAGAGAAGGGTGTTAAGCTAAGAGAATAAATTCTCCGCCACCAACATAAATATATTTGAAAGAAATCAGCTTTATATCTCAAATTGTAATGTCATACATAACAATCCATACAAGTCTGTTCTGGGTTCGAACAGAACCGAAGGCACTTACAAAGAAGTCCTTGCAATCCGGATATTCACAATCCCGATCGGATTTCCCATCACTTAGGGAGTCTCTATACCGGCGCAACTCGGTGCAGAAACAATCGATAGGTCATCCTATCGTTTTCGCAAATACCCGGTCTTCATCACCGGTCTTCAAATGCTATCCATAACGTCAAATCACATATTCGAAATGGGTTATACGACACAAAGGTCCTTTCCCGGTTAAACCGAACGGTGAGCGAAAATATTTTAAAACATATGGATATGGGATTTCAATTAAGTCACAACTTAATAATTCAAAACTTTCTTTCAAATAGTTTAACTAATTACCATTTTAAATCTTTTAGACAAAGGATTTATTTCACAAAATTCCATTTACGTATTTCAAAACAATTTCTATTTCCTTTGGATTAACTCATTTAAAATCTTTAAATTAAACATTTATCTTATAGCTTTCAAACCATTCCCAAATATTCACTTTCAAAATTCATTTCCAAATTTTCATCAATAACTTGGTAAACTATTTCAGTTTGAACTTGAAATCCCTTTTTATATAATTTGAAATTCGTTTCTCCTATGAAAGCTTTTTATCATTTAGAAACAACAGTCTTATTTCGAAAAAACCCGATTTCATTTATACAAGTCACAATCTTTGGGTTAATTCAAATTTCCAAAAATAATACTTTAGAAATGGTTTAACTCATAATGCCTAGTATAATATCGTTAATCCCTAGTTTCAAATTACAGAAATATAGTTGATAAGCGGTATAAACGACAACGCTTATCGTTCATTCACATAACACAGATATGTATATCACAGATAATAAATTACATCACAGATGATTAATTACGATACAGATCACAACATAAATCAGGATGTAACACAAAGCATCACATATCAGAAAATATCAAACAATTCATCATCCAATAAAATCTAAACATCCATAAGTAGGATTAATTTAATTATCTGATTAATTTAAATCAGATTTAACTACTTATGAATAACACTAATCCTAGCTGATTATTTTTAAATTTATTAAAAACCATTTGAATTAATTATCCTTTAATCATTAGTTAACCTTTAATGAATTAATTTTTCCCAAATTAATTACGTTAATTAATTAATCACATAAATAAATTAGTTTGAGTTAATTACAAAATCAGTTACCCCTTAATTTCAAATTAATTAACCTTTTAATCATTAATTAATTTACCTTAATCAATCTTTAAATTAATCTTTGGTTAACCTTTAATTATTAAGTAATTCTCAATTACCAAATAATTAGTCATTTAATTCTCATTTAGTTATTTAATTAGTTAACCACTACCATTTATTAGTTAATTAATTAACTTTAAATGGTTAATTAAATAATTAATTACAAATCGATTTACACAAGATTATTATAATAAATCTTTAATTACAAATTTTAAACCTTAACTACTTATTTAATTATAATTAAAAAATTAATTACATTCTTAATTAACGTCCAATTTAAATTAACCATCTTACGTTTGAAAACATTCTTGATAAATTTAAATCAAATATTAACTTTGTTAATCACAATACTTAAAGTTTTTAAAGAAACTTCATCAGCAACTAGACCCGAGACACATACATAGTTTACTAAAGAAAAGCATGTGGTTCTTCCTCGTTTCCCCCTAGTTTCTCCCCTACCTTCTTCCTCTCTTTATCCTTTCTTCCATTTTTTTTAAGATAAAATACAACCAGCAGTATCACGCGAAACATCTCACGCATCAGGGCCATCACGCAAGCAAACTCCACAGTCTCGAGAGAAATACTCGAGATGACCAAACATGAATCTGCATACACCTAACGCCACCGTGCACGTGCACCATCATCCCAACCATCGTTGATCGTCGCCTAAAACTCCAGCAAGTCACTTGCGACCCCATCAACATCTTCGACCTCTCAAAACCACCAACCAACGGCAAACTCGCGAACGAGCTTTCTAATCCAGGCTGCATCAAAACGACCACCAAAAAAACGTCTCGTGCCAACGATTCCCACCACCGAAACTCACACGAACTCGACCAAAACTTCGACCCTCACTCACGATCCTCCTCCCCTTGGTCCGATCCCCCGAAGCACCTCGACGACGCCGCGGCAATACGAATTCCAACAAATACATAACGTGAGTTTAAACCCTAGTTCACCAATCTTTGGCCATCACGATTATCTACAAATTTTCTAACTATTTTTCTGATGATCTATATCCTTCAATCTATCTCCATCCAGAGGCACGACTCACAATTTGTTGGCGTTTGTCTGAATTTGATAAAAATACATTTTCTGTTCCACTCGCAATTCCCCAAAATCTACCAAACTAAAAATCTTCATTTGATTGTTAAAATTCATCATATTCTAATGTGATTCCAATTATCAAGCCAAACATGAATTTAAGAATAGTGATTTTTTCTTTTAAAAATTTTCTTTTGTAAATTTTCTTTTCTAGTAAAATATCTTACTTGATTTTGCTTATAATTATTTTTAAACTTGCATTAGATTAACACGAACAAATTTTCTTTAAGGATTGTAGCTTAACATCAATTATAGAAAGAGATGTTGAATTTTAAATCTTGAATTAGAATCCCGTTACTAAGAACAGAGCAGATATGCACACCATAAATGCATATATACACCCTGTAAGTATTTTATACTTCCCACACAAAACTTCAACATGCATCCATATTGTAAAAGATTCAAGGTAAGGGTTCATTCACAAGTAACAACAAAGAAAAGAGGGATTTAGTTTAGGGGTTTGCTTACATGTAAATACTTGGAACAGAGAAGATGGGCAGAGAACTGAAATTGTTGAAAACTGGAAATAGATTTAGTTGCCTAAACTTGCATGCTTGAATTTGCTAGGCTCTTTTAACTGCTTTAGGTTTGAATCCTTGCTATATATTTGAGTTGAACTTGCATTTGATCTAATTGATCCCAGATAGCATGTTTTGCCTGATCTTTGAGTTGAATCTTAATTGTAGTTTAAACTGAAGTTTTGTTTGAGTTTGAAATGATATAATTTTTTTTTCCTTCAAGTGCTACTCAGTTTCATGGTCGAACTGAGATAAAGATTGATACATATATAAAAAAGAGAAGTTTGTAGGATGATATGGTTGTACAGGTGATATCTTTGTTTATAATAAGGTAATGTTACTTTGCACTATATCAGGTCATGACTGAACATATTGTATGTACTTAGAGATGTTTTGTTTGTACTTGTTTGGTTTTACTTTATGTTTCTATACTTAAACATATACTTGCTGTCCTACTTCCTATTTCTTTTTTTTACAGCCTACATCTTTTAGCTCGGCTGAGATGTTTGCATTTATTATGTTTGATTTGTTTATACTTATGTCTTTGATATTTATATGGTTTATTCTATTTTAAACATTTACTTCTATTTTAACTTAAATATTTACTTCTAGAACTTTTTATATGTTCATTTCATAATTTATATAACTATAAATTTACTTAAATATTTGTTTTATGTTTTCATACTATTTTATATATACATATTTTGCTATCTTTGTTTTGTTACTTAAAAATACAATGAAATTCTACTTTTATTATTAATCATTATAATTTGTTTTTTTTAAACTATTTAGTTAAAATAATAACTCAAACTCAATGTATGAACATATATACATATATATTCACATTTATACAAATTTCCAAATTCATATGACTTAATATATTTTCTATTTGAATCGGGGAAACTCGCTGCCTTTTATAATCAATTTTACAAATTTTAATTCAAAAATTCATTTAAATTATCAATTTAAATTCATAAAAATCCGGGGTCGTTACATTAAATTAAAAAAAATCCATTTTGCTTTAAAGGATTATATACATGATTAATAAAGAAATGTATTTATTTAAATAGGAAGTATAATATTAAGTTATATTTAAGATATAATTTGTAATGTTTAAAATATAGTAAATTTTTTAAAAGTTGGGCAAATATGAATGATAGAAAATGCATGAACGGAATATATATATATATATATATATATATTGAACTAAATTAAGATTGTCATATGAAAAACAATTGAAAT
Organism: Allium cepa; assembly: GCA_030765085.1. Lineage (NCBI taxonomy): Eukaryota > Viridiplantae > Streptophyta > Magnoliopsida > Asparagales > Amaryllidaceae > Allium > Allium cepa. Next base: position 536,274,967 of record CM060934.1, on the reverse strand, counting down.
AGATTTTGTTTGTGCAAATGTATAAATATATAAAGAGATAAAAAAACATAAACATTTAAAACAAAACATATATGTTAAGGTATGAAAATATAAATGCATAAAGGGTTAAAATAAAATTTATAAAATAATTTAAATTAAGGATATAAACACAAATTTGTTCACATAGGACATTTGTAAAGAGAAAATGGTGAAAAATTAACAAGTGTTAAGTAAGAATGTTTATGTGAAAACAAGTGGCATTAATCTCTTCTTGAAATAAATTAAAATTTTATAAACTACATTCATTTTTTTCTCGTATTTTCAAATATCAAAAAACTGAAACTAGTAAATGAAAGAAAAAAACAAAAGCATCTCAAGATCAAAGCTAATAAAACAAATCACGTTATTAATCCAATTCAAGAACCTGTAATCAAATTTTCAAAAGCCTATAAATTATCAAGTTCAAGCATGCAATTCAAAATCAGGTTGCAAAATGCAAATAAGCCTGGGAATGTAGTCTGTTTTCAAGCAAACCTGGAAAAAAATTAAGATGCAAATCAATTTACAAGCCTGGGATTTAATCAAAGCAACTTCAACTCTGTTTTGAAAGCAAGCTCAGAAGAAAAAAAATCAGAAAGCTAAGGGCATTGAAGTTTTGGGTCAAAAACTGATTGCTGTAACCAAGCATTCCAACAACCCAAACCTGTAGAAAATCAAAATAACCTGAGATCAAAGCCTAACTTCAACAAAACAAGCTTCAGGATTCAAGCAATTAAGCCTGTAAGCAAAGCAAAAGATCAAAAACAAAATCAAGATCAAGTAGTAAAACAAAGACCGGGATTTTCAAAACTTAGGAAAAAATTAAGGCTTCTCTGTTCTCATGACTCGAGTGAGCAAACTTTCCTTTGTTTTGATTTTTGATCTGATGTTGTGATGAACGTTGAAGTGAAGTTGAAGTCTGCAGATGATTATAAAAATAATTTCAGGGATTTAAATTCAACAATTTTTTTTTAAATTAGGAATAACACTAAAAATACATATATATGTTAAAAATCAACCAATTTAATTTCTGTTTTGAATTGCATGAATGGATTCGTACACGAAAATCATGATTTTTAATATACATTTCATGATTTCTAATTTGATATTCGATTAGAATTTTTTAGATGAATGTTTTCGACATTTTGGCCGCCTACCGTTGAACGGCGATGAGCTGTACAGCGTGCTTGGGCCTGACGGATGAGTGAGGTTGGAGAATTATGGGAAAAATGGTGCTCGAATTTTTAGGGCATCGCTGTGGCTAGACGACGATAGGTTAGGGTTTAAGGACCTGTAACCATCGACTAGGTATTTGGGGTTCATGTATCGTCGTGGGATCATCGGAGATGATCGCAGGTGTGGGGATCGTTGCATGGATGTGCGAAGATGCTCTGGGAGGAGTGCCATCATTTCCAATCGACGAGATCGACATCGATGAGTAGTTTTGGTCAATCAAGTTTTTATTCCTGATGAACGATATTGTCCAATTTCAATTTGTTGGTGAATTAGTGAATTTGGGTGGTCAGGTGCGAAGATGGGTAGATCGATGACTTGAGAGTAGCCTTGGCGAGGTATCGGAGTTGATGGATCTGTCGTGCACGTGCATGGTGCACTCCTTAGTTTCTGGCGAAGTTAAGGTTGAAGAAGAAGTATTCGACTCAGGGACGAACTTGAAGAGAATCGCATGATAACTCGGGGAAAATAAAAGAAGGGGTGACTCGAAGTTGTGCTTAGGAAAATCAGGCGTTTGGCTCGGGTTTGTTAATAAGTTTTCAGGTTTTAAAAATTCAAAGGAAAAAGGAAAATGTTCAAGTTTAAAAACAAATTATAAATCAAAGTGTTCAAAGTTAAATGAAAATAAGCAAGTTTTTATAAAAATATTTAGCAAGATTTTAAAACAAATTTTTTAAATATAGAGACTATAAATGCAAATGTGTTTTGAAATTAAATTATTTTGATTTGAATAATTAAATATTAGGTGAATATTTAATTTAATGTCAAATTGTTTTCAAAATAAATTATTTTAAATTTATTAAGTTAAAAGTGTTTTAATCTATATAACTTTTGTTTTAAAGTTTATAAACTTAATTTTTTGTAATCAAGTGAATAATTGAGAAAATAAAATGTTTTATAATCCTTAATCTAACTTAAAGATTTTAAGTTAAATTAATGTATTGATGATGATTTATTTCCAAAGGTTATTAAATAGGGATTAAATAATAAAGATAAATGGTTTATCTTTTAAAATTAATGAAAGTAATCAAGGATAATTAATTAATGATCAGAGGTTGATTTATCAAGTGATTAAGCAATAATTAATTAAGGATAATTAATTAAATAATAATTAATTAAGGGTTAATTAATTAAATGATAATTAATTATGGGTTAATAAATTAAATAATTAAAGTATAATTAATTAAGGGCAATTAATTAATTAAGGGTAATTAATTAATTAAGATTAATTCTTTAATAATTAAAGGTTGATTAATTCATTAATTAAGGTTAATTAATAAATAATTAAAGGATAACTAATTAACACAAACTATAATTAATTAATGTTAATCAACGAGGATTAGAAATTAATCTGGTTTCAATTAATCAGATGATCAATAAATCTTACTTATGGATGACTGTATTCCATTGAATGCTATGAATTGTTTGATACCTCTATTGTGTGATGCTTTATGATGTGTATTATTTTAATTCAAGCAGTGATGAATGTAATTTATTTTATCTGTAATAAATGTATATTATTTATCTGTGAATTTGTGCATATAGATAATCGTTATAGGATTATACCGCTTAGCAATATTGTTGTGCTTGAATATGTGATAATGAATGATGTTGCACTAGTGGGTAAAACCCCTGGACTACACTATACACACACAAATATGGATTGCATGAGCAAATTGGTTAAGTCACAGATTTTTGAAATAGTTTTAAATTTGAATTTTTAATTCAAAATGGTTTTGGAAATGGATTTGGGTTGTAACGACCCGTAAATTTGATAATTTAATTTGTTTATTTAATAGGATTTCTAATTTAAATTTAGGAAGAAACAGAAATCTTATTTATTTTTAGGAAAGAGAATGTTGTAATTAGATGTATCAAGGGAAATTAAAACTTACAAATTGAATTATATATTGCAAGTAATTGTAACAGTGGAAATTGTTGCCATTGGATATAAGGTTAGAAATAAGTAAATAAAGGCAAGTATTGAATTCATCAATGAAAATAAATTTTTATTTAGTACAATCCCTTTTTATTAACTATTGTAAGGTGTTAATTAATTGAAATGGAAAATTTGACAATAGATTAAATTTGTATGTTGGATGATAAATTGCAATAACTAAGGTTAGTAATTAATGGGTTTAAAGGGAATACCAATTTACTCATAAAGTGAATATAAGTGAATGTAACAAAATAAATAGGAAACAATAATTATTCATAAGTGATGGTTGATGTAAAAGGAATAACTAATTGGATTTAGAATCTTAATTTGTATGTGTGCATATATTTAATGCAATATGAGAAAAACAAATGTAACGATTTGATTAATATATATGTTATTCATTCAGGATATTGAATAAAAATTTGGAATCTAATTGTATTGAATGGTAATAATGTTGGTATCAGCTAATAAACTAAATTTTAATGCAATACCCATAAATGAATGGGATGAAATGAATGTATGTAAATGTATACTAGGTTATTTATCAAATAAAAGGAAGGAAAAGTAAATATTGAATTTGATTGATGAATAAATATGCGTTGAATAATAACCGAATGTAAAATTTATGGTAATCAATACAAGATAATGAATTGCATTAATTGTGGGTTGATAATAGGTGTGAATGGGGAAAGTGATTGCTATATTAATTGAATGGAATTCAACTTTGATGGAAAAGGTAAATGGATATTTGGTAATAAACTTAAACGGACTTAAATAATGCTTTTATTTAATTTATACATATATAATAAGTGATGATTTAATAAAAACCAATACGCTATAAACAACAAACTTATAAATGTGGGATTTAGAGTTTGACAACAATTATTATGAGCTATATATATATATATATATATATTTAGTTCATTCAATTTAATTTGTAAATCATTGAAATAAATGTTACGTTTAAATAAATTTAGGTAATAATGGGGAATAACGTAAATAAATTCTACATTAAATGATGGTTAGTGTATATAAAGAATGGAGATAAAGCTTTATAAATTGATTTGAATCTAAATTTAATGAAAGGATAAATTGGAATTAAATGGATTAAATATTTGAAGTTTATGTAAACCTTAATTTAGATGAAAGGGTAGACATTTATGTAATAGAGTATGAATCTATTATTAAGTTTATTTATAAAATGGCAGTTGGGGTAAATAAAAGGGTGCAAAAGTAAGCTTGTCAGTGGTAAACAAAAAGGGTGTTTCAATGGTAATAAGAGATCATTTTGGGAAAAACAAATCAAATGTTTTCATTTTTAAGGTAAGTCTAAAAAAATTATTATGCATAGACAAAAACCCCAAATGCATAGAAATTCGAATATTACTTGAGTTAATGAAGTAATTTTGGTGTGTTTAGGGTTAACAAAATTTATTAAGTAAACAATTGTTTTGAAATTTGAATTCTAAAAGTTTGTTTACAGTATAGAGTTGGTCCATTCATTCACTTTCTAATTAATAATTGCATCTTTTTAATACCTGCTACTTTTAAAAAGGCTGTTCATATTTACTATATTTCAAAACCAAGTTTGTTCATATTTACTTTATTTCTTTCCATTCATTTTCCAACTTCATTTTTCTGAAACGTCATTTCATTTGTTTCTAATTAATAGCGGTCTCTCTTTTCAAATATCGTTGATCCTAAACCTAATTCTAACCTTATAAATAAGATATGACGCAAATGAAACCACAGCCTCCATTCTAATCTTCTTCTTTTTTCCTTTTTGTTTCCTTTTCTCTTCAAATCTCCTTATTATCTCTCATTTTAATTTTTCCTTCCTCTTCAAATATTCTTCTTCTTCAAAATTTTCTTCTATTTCAAATTTCTTCTTTCTTTTCAAATCTAGATCTTCTCTTCCATTTTCAGTTCTTATTTTAATCATTTTCTTTTTCAATTCTTCTTTTTCAAATCTTTTTTTTTCTTTCAACCTTTTAAAAATACATACATTCATATAATAAGGAGGAAAATTAAAGTAAATCGAAATAAAAGAAAAATTACGGAACAAAGCTAGCAATCAAGAAGAAGCATACGCGAGGGAAGAGTGGATGTGGCATGGTATTTTATTTTTGTTTTGTTTATTTTTAATTTCTATTGCAAATTGTTCAATTATGATAACTTTCACATACGAACTCCGTTTCACGCGCGATTTTTTTGTTAGGATCGTAATTAAATTCCGGATCTGTTGACACTGATTTGAATGAATTTGGAGACCGTCAAATTTTTGGGTTTAAATTGGATTTGAATTCAATTTAAATCCAAAAGGTGAGTGTTGTAACCCACTCACAACTTCTAGAATTCCTTATGTTTGTTAATTTGACTTAAGATATGAGTAAAAATTTGTTTATGATTATTTAACATGTTTATTCATCATCTTAGTTTATTCGCATTTATTTAATTTAACTGTTAATTTATTTTATTTATTTCATATAAATTTGACAGTTAGAATTTATTTATTTGCATATTAGCTGCCAGTCATAGTTATGTTAAATTTTTATTTCATATTAACTGTCAGTTAAATTTACATTTATTTTTGCATATAAACTGCTAGTTTAACAGTTATTAAATTTATTATTGAATATAAACTGTAGTTAATACATGTTATTTATTACCTGTATAATTTATATGCTCTATATCGATGATTGTTTAAATTGGATGATGATTGCAAATAATGGTTGATGATTGATATTTGGATGAATGGGTGCTATATTTATATTTTATAAACTGCAAGTCATCATGCATTTTCATTTCATTCGGGATTGCGGTTTGAAATGATATACAACCGCATTTTTATTTTAAATTGCGGATTGAAAAGATAAACATCCGTATCACTTGACCATAGGGTAGAAAATTTATACAGGAACCGCGGTAAATATATAAAATTATTTTTGAAATGTTTTACTATGGTTTTGTAAAGCTATATATATGTATATGGTTTATGGGATATTGATTTGGTTATTTATATATATAGTAAATTTTCGGTTTTTAAGCTTTGTATAAATTTGATTTGAAGTATGAAATAAAGTTTGATTTTTAAAGATCAAATACGATTAAGCATTTATTTAAAATCTAATTTGTGGAGTTTTTATGACTTAAATGAGGATAAGATTTGGAAGATGAATATCAAGTTAAATTGAAATTTAATAAAAGTTAATTTTTTTAAAGGATATGATTTTTATAACTTGATTTTTGTGTAAAGTGATTTAAATGAATATCAGGTTGACTTAAATGAATATATCAAGTTTAATAAATTGAAAGATTTTCCAATTATGTGAAGTTAAAGGTTTTACTTAAATTATATTGAATTCATTAAGTAAACATTTCAAGTCTAAATAATAAGAAATTGAATTTGATATATAGGGGTTTGTCAAATGAGTTTGTTTTTGAAATGGTAAAATATTTAAAGCTTTGAAACATAAGAATAAAAAATGGTATTTGGAAGTTTAAATTGATATTTGGAGTTGATTTGTGAAATGTAAAGAAGCTATTTTGATTATAAAAGAATTTAATATTTAACCATTTGAGAGATGGAAATTTGTTTCAAAGTTATGATTTTCAAGGTAGTATAATTTGGAAATATTATATTCCAGAGTTTTGATTTCTAAATATTTTACTTTGAAACCCTACGATTTTGGAAAGAATATATATTGGAAAATAAAATGACGTTATATTGGTTTGGGCCTAAATGATATCGTATTGATTTGGGGTTTTAAAAAAATATAAATGATATCGTATTTATATGGGTTTAAATGGATATTTTTATTTTGGTTTTAAAGTATAATTATTTTAAATGACTGCGGTGTTATAATAACGTTTGGTTGTTGAAGAGACCGGGATCGGAATTTGTCATACTCTCTGCCAACTCCGAAAACCACTTTAACAACCGTGTACGCGGTGGAGATTCCAAAATGAAGTAGGATGGCGGCGGCGTTTCCTTTGAGGTAAATACGTGGACCCAACTCCCGTGAGTTGGCATAAGGTGGCTAAAACAGGAGCGATTCTCGGGCCAATGAGGTCATTCCTCTGATCGAATGCACTCCTTCGATATTATACTCTGACTTTTGGATTGATTCGATGGCCACTTTTGATTTTTGATTTGGGGTGTTGTTCGAGGTGGGCGGTAGCTGCGCGCTGCGCGTTTCCATCAGCCCGGATAGCAATTGGTATATCTACCCTGGCATTGCCTAGTTGTGCCGTGTCACCTACCCTATCACGCCTTGTACAAGTTTGGATTTCTCCCGTAGCCCATGTGGTATCCTCTGGTGGCTTCCCGATCAAGAGGGACTATGATATTGGATGGACTACTGGGACTATTACGTGTTAAGGGCAATATGGGTAACCCCTTAATGCTAAGAAAAAAGTAAGTTTATTTTACAATTAGACACTATTATAATAGCGCAATATACTACATAGTAAATAGTTTAACGGATCCTTAGGAGATGTAAATCTCGAGCATCTCTTGAGTTACTGCACTCATATTTATTTCTGTTAATTTAACTCACATAAGATCTTTCAGTTCTGACTCGAGTGTTTTTGTTTTTCAAATTCGCTCGGGTCAGTCCGAGCGTTTCAGGATTTGAAGACTTTATTTCTGGAGGACGAAGACAAAGATTTCATTATTATTATTATTATATTATATGGTTCCACTACACACTGTATTTCGCTGCATTGGTATTTATTGGTATGTGAACTCCGATATTTATTGTATAAATAAGAATCAAATGTTTTGTAAACAGTTTTATGAACTGTATATTTATTATTATATTTTATCCTTCCGCTGTGAGATTCTGTTTAGTTTTTTTCTCTTCTCTATTTTTCTTATTTACCCCATAACAATCCGCCCTTCCGTATGGTTTGAATTGGCAAGTGTGTCGATTTAAAGCGTGCGAAAAGGCGGGACATTACATGGATTAAAATTGAAAGGCTTTTGAAAGGGAATTTTCAAAGATAAAAGTTATTCTGAATAACTTGATAAAGTTTTGAAATTTAAATAATTTGATTTAAATTTGAATTCAAAATTTGAAATTGAATTCTATGTTTGGAAATTATGATTTGAAAATGTTATACAAGTTACAAATGTGTTTATATGGGTTTAAACCATTTTAAAAGTATTGTTTTGGAATTTGAATTTAACCCAAGGATTTTAACTTGTATAAATGTAATCGGATTTTTCTGAAAAGAAAACTATTTGTTTTCAAATAATAAAAGCTTTCATATAAGGAAAGAATTTCCAATTTGTATTGAAAGGATTTCAAGTTTGAAAAGAAAATGGTTTTCCAAGTTATGAATGAATCTTTGGTAACGATTTTGAAGCTATGAATTAAATCTTTGATTTAAAGATTGTATGAGTTAATCCAATTTGAAATGGAAATTGTTTCGAAATCCGTGAATGAATCTTTGTGAAAAATGGGTGAACTTTGTGAAATGAATCTTTTGTTTAAAGATTTGGAAATGGTAATTTGTTTAAACCATTTTGAAAAGAAAAGTTTTAGGGTAATAAATTATGACTTAACTCAAATCCCATATCCATATGATTTTAAATATTGCGCTCATTATTCGGTTTAGCCTAGAGAGGAACTTGTGTCACATAACCCATTCCGAATAATGATACGACGTTATGGATAGCATTTGAAGACCGGTGGTGAAGATCGGGTATTTTCGAAAACGAAAGGATAACCCGTCGAATGACTCTGCACTGAGTAGCTACGGTATAGAGATCTCCATATGTGATGGGAGTCCGATCGGGATTCTGAATACCCGGATTGCAAGGGCTTTTTCGGTAGTGCCTTCATTCTGTTCGAACCTGGAACAGACTTGTATGGATGTATGTCTGACGTTACACTTTGAGATGTAAAGCTGGTTTCTATCAAATACATTTATGTTTGGTGGCGGAGATTTATTCTCTTAGCTTAACACCCTTCTCTGCGACGTATGAGCTCAAAGGTTATGTAGTTGATGGTTACTAGTGATACATTCCCAATTTGATAACGTGGCATACGAAGTATTGCTGATCATTTGTTGATCAAAGCACGGCTTTGTGAAAAAGCGTAGCTTTGTGGATGAGACTGCATCAGGACCTCACTCCCTGGAAATGATCGAAACAGGAAAGATGCGGTAAGGTTACAGGGGTCGCACCCCTAGGGTATATCCATTCCTTTTGAAAAAGGGTGGTATCATGCTATGGAGACCAGATATTTAACTCATGTGGACACTGTATATTTATTACTATGTGATGTTGCTTTGTGGTTGAGGATCCTCGGATAAAGGTCGCAAACGACCGGGAATGGCATATCTTTAAGTATTACTCCCAGGCAGGGAGGAAACCGGCCTTGTGTTGGCAGAGATCTGGGTAGGTTCTCGGGGCGTCCCTCCAGAGGCATACCCATATGGAAATAGGAAGTTCCTAGATTGACCATTTGGACCATTTGTTGTAAATCCAATCAAATAATACGAGCCCTTTACGATTGCAATTGTATAACCTGCCACCTCAGGTGGTAGCTATAGCTGGCATAATATAATGGTACCTATGCTGGTTAAGATTAATATTATACTTTTGAAATATTTTCCACTATGCACTAATAATAATATCAAAAAGGATTTTTTGCATAGTAAGCATGTTTGACTATCATAAGGAGAAATCTCCCCCAAGTATGCGATTGCACGGTGTGTGTGCCAGGAGGCCTTATGATAGTTTCATTATCCAAAAAGCATTACAGATTTCAATGTTTTAAATTCTTTTGTGTTTCTTTTAAAGAAAACTGTTTTTGTTTGCTCATACCAGTCCCATGACCGATCAAGAGTTTATTGTTCCCTTCCTAAACTCTGGGTGCCCACAATTTTCCACATGGGCAGTCTAGAGTTGGGTTTTTCAGATAATCCAATAATAGGTATAGATTCGACAGCCTTCGAAGTCTTTGGTTTGGTAGTATTTGGAGATCTTCTTCAGTTTTTAGATCTTTGAAGTTTTGGTCTGGCAATCGCATTCGGGATCTCATTTACTACAAGTCCAGCTTGATGGTGGTTCGAGCTTGAAGTTTAGAGCTTTGGCTTTGGAGTTTTGGTTTAGAGTTGTAGTTTTGGATTCTTTTGAAGACTTTGCTCATGTCGATATATTTATGATGTGGCGTTGTTTTGTATATATTCTTTGATGGTGTTGGGTTGTTGTATCATGGTGTATATCACATTGTATCTATATTGTATATCAATGCAATCATCTTTTTGTTTCCGCTATGTTGTTTTTCATCTAATATTGTTGCAAGCTCCGGCGATACGGATTCGATGTTGTTTGTCGGGCATCGAGTTTGGGTCATTACAAGTGGTATCAGAGCTAAAGGTTGAGTAAGAACTTTAGCTATAGAGTGTAACACATTAGATGGCTTATTAGAGATGGGGTGAAGTATACCTAGAATGAGTACAACCCGTGAAACCGAAAACCCAAATTACTCAGTCTATTTTCTTTAACTGTTGTTATTCTCTAAGATATCTCGTCTGAATGCCTAAATCGGTTTTCTTACTATTTACAGATAGTAAGGATGAGTAGAAGAAGAGGATGAGGTAGAGCGGGGAAATACCACTACAATTGGTCGAGTCTCTGCAACAGCAGATATTCCCACTCAATCTCAACTAAATCTGGCTGATTTATATCGAAGCTTTTCTAGACTTGGTGGGAAGCCATTCACGGGCAAGGAAACCATTATCGAAGTACAAGCCTGGATCCAAAGGTGTGAAAGGATTTTCAAAGGACTAAAATTAAAAGATGATCAGATGCGATTAATAGCTTCCTGGCAACTCCAGGAAGAGACTTTAGCTTGGTGGGAGACAGTTACTGTGGTGAGCTGACATATGAGTTTACTTGGAGTCGTTTCAAGGAAGTGTTCGAGCAGCGATATATGTCATCTGCTTTTATCTCTAGAATGTACCAGGAGTTCATGGATTTGAAGCAGGGAAGTTTATCATTTAAGGAGTACTTGAACAAATTTAACAAATTATCTCGGTTTGGTCCAGAATTGGTGAATACACCTTTGAAAAAGAATGAAAAGTTTATTCGAGAAATGAACAAGAAGTTTTAAGAGAGGGTGACTACTCACGTAAAAGAATATTTCTCTTAATTAGTTGATATGGGTTAGATACAACACTCTGGATAAGCAGGAAGTTCCAGAGGAAAAAGGGAATACAAGCAATCTGAATTAGAGAAAAAGGAAGTTCGGCGGAAAGAAACCGTGGAAAGGAAAAAGAAAGAAGAATACACAGGATAACAAGGTGAAAGATGTTACTTGTTTCAATTTCTTGGAGAAAGACCGTTACTTGAAAATTGTAAGAATCCCGGGAAGCAAGGAAAGAGAAAGCAATTTATGAAGCCAGAACAGGAATCCTGGGAATGCTATTACTGCCACAAGCCGGGACATAGGATCATGGATTGCCCAGCACTGAAGCAAGCTCAAGTAGCAAGGGTGTATGCAATCAAAGATGATTCTTCAACCTCAAAGGTTGATAAAGGAAAAGGAATTTTAAAAGGTAATCTTCTCGTTTACGATAAAAAAATTCGAGTTTGTTCGACACAAGAGCTATACATAGTTCTATTTCTTTGCAAATCATAAATGAGTCAAATCTTGAATATGATATTGTAGTCGAACCTATTTTTGTCTATTTCATTGGGTTTTGTTATATTCTATGAATGGTTAGTTATCCCTTCGAACTAACCAATGCCCTTGCATAATTCGTAGATCAATTGGCCCAAATATTTCGTAGAATGTTCAATAAGTTTATTCTCATATTTGATGATATTCTGATTTGGTAAGCCAAATGCAGAATAGATATTCAATTTGATCTGAAAGGATAATTCTCTATCTTTCATCTGTCCTTGGTTGTCTCCTTGGCAAATTTCGGAGATGAAATTTTCTTAAGGGGGAAATCTGTAACATTCTTGAATTTTAGCCAAGTTTAATTTGAAAATTAATTTAAATTTGGAATTAAACTGTGAAATTATTTGTGAATTAATTAGAAAATTTCTAGAATAAATAAACATTTTAGATTATAAATAGGATTTTGGTTTGAAATTTAAGGATAAGTATTTTATAAATTAAAAAATTAGATTTAAAAATAAATATATTGGAAATAAATTAGATTCGAAAATTTATTTTTAAGTTAATAAGAATTTGTTCCTAATTGTATTAAATATACATTTTGATTTGAAAATGATATTTTGAATTTAATGTAATAGATTTTTCCAAAGACTAATTAAGAATAAAAAACTAATATATTTATTCATGTGCAATTAAATTTTAAAAAAAACATTTTGCTTTAAAGGATTATAATAAAGAAATATATTTATTTAAATAGGAAGTATAATATTAAGTTATATTAAAAATATTATTTGTAATGTTTAAAATATAGTAAAAAATTTAAAAGTTGTGCAAATATAAATGATAGAAAATGTATGAATGGAATATATTTATATATATATGTATATGTATATATTAAACTAAATTAATATTGTCATATGAAAAACAATTGAAATAGATTTTATTTGTGCAAATGTAAAAATATATAAAGAGATAAAAAAATAAACATTTAAAAAAAAACACATATGTTAAGATATGAAAATATAAATGCATAAAGGATTAAAATAAAATTTATAAAATAATTTAAATTAAGGATATAAACACAGATTTGTTCACATAGGACATTTGTAAAGAGAAAATGGTGAAAAATTAACAAGTGTTAAGTAAGAATGTTTATGTGAAAACAAGTGGCATTAATCTCTTCTTGAAATAAATTAAAATTTTATAAACTACATCCATTTTTTCTCATATTTTCAAATATCAAAAACTAAAATCAGTAAATAAAAGAAAAAAACAAAAGCATCTCAAGATCAAAGCTAAAAAAACAAATCAGGTTATCAATCCAATTCAAGAACCTATAATCAAATTTTCAAAAGCCTATAAATTATCGAGTTCAAGCATGCAATTCAAAATCAGTTTACAGAATGCAAATCCAAAGCCTGGGAATGTAGTCTGTATTCAAGCAAACCTAGAACAAAATTAAGCTGCAAATCAATTTACAAGCCTGGGGTTTAATCAAAGCAACTTCAACTCTGTTTTGAAAGCAAGCTCAGAAGAAAAAAATTCAGAAAGCTAAGGGCATTCAAGTTTTGGGTCAAAAATTAGTTGCTGTAATCAAGCATTCTAGCAACCCAAACCTATAGGAAATCAAAATGACCTAAGATCAAAGCCTAACTTCAACAAAAAAAGCTTCAGGATTCAAGCAATTAAGCCTGTAAGCAAAGGAAAAGATCAAAAACAAAAGCAAGATCAAACAGTTAAAAAAAAGACCAAGATTTTCAAAAGCAGGATTTTCAAAACTCAGGAAAAAATTCAAGCTTCTCTATTCTCATGACTCAGGTGAGCAAACTTGCCTTTGTTCTGATTTTTGATCTGATGTTGTGATGAATGTTGAAGTGAAGTTGTGAATATGTTTGTGTGTATGCAAATATGCATGTATATATGTATAAATAGGTGTGTGCATGTATGAACTCACCTTAGTTTAGAGGTTACAGGAACAAGTAAATTTCAAAAAAAAAAATTCTCTCAATTGAATCATTATTAACCTTTGACATTTAAACAAAAATTGTTTGTTGAAGTCTGTAGATGATTATAAAAATAGTTTCAGGGATTTAAATTCAACAATTTTTTTAAAAAAATTGGGAATAACAATAAAAATACATATATATGTTAAAAATCAACCAATTTAATTTCTGTTTTGAATTGCATGAACCGGTTCGTGAACGAAAATCATGATTTTTAATATACATTTCATGATTTCTAATTTGATATTCGATTAGAATTTTTGAGATAAACGTTTTCGACGTTTTGGTCGCCTGCCGTTGAACGACGACGAGCAGTACGGCATGCTTTGGCCTGAAGGATGAGTGAGTTTGGAGGATCATGGGAAAAATGATGCTCGAATTTTTAGGGCGTCGTTGTGGCTAGACGACGACAGGTTAGGGTTTAAGGACCTGTAACTATCGACGAGGTATTCGGGGTTCGTGTGTCATCGTGGGATCATCGGAGATGATCGCAGGTTCGGGGATCGTTGCATGGATGTGTGAAGATGCTCTGGGAGGAGTGCCATGATTTCCAGTCGACGAGGTCGACGTCGGCGAGTAGTTTTGGTCAATCAAGTTTTTGTTCATGATGATCGATATTGTTCAATTTTGATTTGTTGGTGGATTGGTGAGTTTGGGTGATCAAGTGCGAAGATAGGTTGATCAATGACTTGAGAGTAGCCTTGGCGAGGTATCCGAGTTGATGGATCTGTCGTGCATGTGCACGATGTACTCCTTAGTTTCTGGCGAAGTTAAAGTTGAAGAAGAAGTATTCGACTCAGGGACGAACTTGAAGAGAATCGCGTGATAACTTGGGGAAAATAAAAGAAGGGATGACTCGAAGTTGTGCCCAGGAAAATCAGGCGTTTGGTCAGGTTTGCTAATATGTTTCCGGGTTTTAAAAATTCAAAGGAAAAAGGAAAATGTTCAAGTTTAAAAACAAATTGTAAATCAAAGTTTTCAAGTTAAATGAAAATATGCAAGTTTTCATAAAATTATTTAACAAAATTTAAAAATAAAATAAAATATAGAGACTATAAATGCAAATGTGTTTTGAAATTAAATTATTTTGATTTGAATAATTAAATATTATGTGATTATTTAATTTAATCTCAAATTGTTTTCAAAATTAATTATTTCAAATTTATTGAGTTAAAAGTGTTTTAATCTATATAATTTTTATTTTAAAGTTTATAAACTGAATTTTGTAATCAAGTGAATAATTGAGAAAATAAAATGTTTTATAATCCTTAATCTAACTTAAAGTTTTAAGTTAAATTAATGTATTTATGATGATTTATTTCTAAAGGTTATTAAATAAGGATTAAATAAAAAGATAAATGGTTTATCTTTTGAAATTAATGAAAGTAATGAAGGATAATTAATTAATGATTAGAGGTTGATTTATCAAGTGATTAAGGAATAATTAATTAAGGATAATTAATTAAATGAACATTAATTAAGGGGTTAATTAATTAATTAACTAATTAATTAAAGAATAATTAATTAAGGGTAATTAATTAAGGTTAATTAATAAATAATTAAAGGATGATTAATTAACATAAACTATAATTAATTAATGTTAATCAA
The DNA here is from genome assembly GCA_030765085.1 of Allium cepa. Classification (NCBI taxonomy): domain Eukaryota; kingdom Viridiplantae; phylum Streptophyta; class Magnoliopsida; order Asparagales; family Amaryllidaceae; genus Allium; species Allium cepa. The sequence goes on along the minus strand of CM060934.1, from coordinate 536,259,527 downwards.
CATTAGAAATTAATCTGGTTTCTATTAATCAGATGATCAAAAAATCTTACTTATGGATGACTGTATTCCATTGAATGCTGTGAATTGTTTGATACCTCTACTGTGTGATGGTTTGTGATGTGTATTATTTTAATTCAAGCTGTGATGAATGTAATTTATTTTATCTATGGTAAATGTATATTATTTATTTGTGAATCTGTGTATATAGATAGGCGATATAGGATTATACCGCTTATCAATATTGTTGTGCTTGAATCTGTGATAATGAATGATGTTGCATTATTGGGTAAAACCCCTGGACTGCACTATGCACACACAAATATGGATTGCACGAGAAAATTGGTTAAGTCGCATATTTTTGAAATAGTTTTAAAGTTGAATTTTTAATTTAAAATGGTTTTGGAATTGGATTTGGGTTAAAAGTGAAAGGCTTTTGAAAGGGAGTTTTCAAAGATAAAAGTTATTCTGAATAAATTGATAAAATTTTGAAATTTAAATAATTTGATTTAAATTTAAATTCAAAATTTGAAATTGAATTCTATGTTTGGAAATTATGATTTGAAAATATTATACAAGTTATAAATGTGTTTATAAGGGTTTAAACCATTTTAAAGGTATTGTTTTGGAATTTGAATTTAACCCAAGGATTTTAACTTGTATAAATGTAATTGGATTTTTTCCAAAACGAAAACTATTTGTTTTCAAATAATAAAAGTTTCATTAAGGAAAAAATTTCCAATTTGTATTTAAAGGATTTCATGTTTGAAAAGAAAATAGTTTTTCAAGTTATGAATGAATCTTTGGTAACGATTTTGAAGCTATGAATTAAATCTTTGATTTAAAGATTGTATGAGTTAATCTAATTTGAAATGGAAATTGTTTTAAAATCCGTGAATGAATCTTTGTGAAAAATGGTGAACTTTGTGAAATGAATCTTTTGTTCAAAGATTTGGAAATGGTAATTTGTTTAAACCATTTTGAAAAGAAAATTTTTGGGGTAATAGATTGTTACTTAACTGAAATCCCATATCCATATGATTTTAAATATTGCGCTCATTATTCGGTTTAGCCGGAAGAGGAACTTGTGTCATATAACCCATTCCGAATAATGATACAACGTTATGGATAGCATTTGAAGACCTGTGGTGAAGATCGGGTATTTTCGAAAACGAAAGGATAACACGTCGAATGACTCTGTTCTGAGTAGCGACGGTATAGAGGTCTCCATATGTGATAGGGAGTCCGATCGGGATTGTGAATATCCGGATTGCAATGGCTTCTTTGGAAGCGCCTTCGGTTCTGTTCGAACCCAGAACAGACTTGTATGGATGTATGTCTAATGTTATACTTTGAGATGTAAAGCTGGTTTCTATTAAATACATTTCTGTTTGGTGGCGGAGATTTATTCTCTTAGCTTAACACCCTTCTCTGAGACGTATGAGCTCAGAGGTTATGTATTTGATGGTTACTAGTGATACATTCCCATTTTGGTAATGTGGCACACGAAGTGCTGCTGATCATTTGTTGATCAAAGCATGACTTTGTGAAAAAGCATAGCTTTATGGACGAGACTGCATCAGGACCTCACTCCCCGAAAATGGTTGAAACGGGAAAGATGCGACAAGGTTGTAGGGATCGAGCCCCTAGGGTATGCCCATTCCTTCTGGAAAAGGGTGGTATCATGGTATGGAGCCTAGATATTTAACTCATGTGGACACTGTATATTTATTACTTAATGATGTTGCTTTGTGGTAGAGGATCCTCGGATAAAGGTCGCAAATGACCGGGGATGGCATATCTTTAGGTATTACTCCCGAGCAGGGAGTAAATCGGCCTTGTGTTGGCAGAGATCTAGGTAGGTTCTCGGGGAGTCCCCCAAAGGCGTACCTATGTGGCAACAGGAAGTTCGTTAGCCTGACCATTTGTTGGGAATCCAATCAAACAATACAAGCCCTTTACGATTGCAATTGTATAACACGCCACCTCAGGTGGTAGCTATAGCTGGCATAATATAATGGTACCTATGCTGGTTAAGATTAATATTATACTTTCGAAATGTTTTCCATTACGCACTACTAATAATATCAAAAAGGATTTTTTCGTAATAAGCATATTCGACTATCATAAGGAAAAATCTCCCCCAAGGGTGCGATTGCATGGTGTGCGTGCCGGGAGGCCTTATGCTAGTTTCATTTTCCAAAAAGCATTGCGGATTTCAATGTTTTAAATTCTTTTTTGTTTGTTTTAAAGAAAACTGTTTTCATTTGCTCATACCAGTCTCATGACTGACCCGGAGTTTATTGTTCCCTTCCTAAACTCTGGGTGCTCACAATTTTCCACACGGGCAGTCTAGAGTTGGGTTTTTCAGATAATCCAACAATAGGTATAGATTCGATAGCCTTCGAAGTCTTTGGTTTGGTATTATTCGGAGATCTTCTTCAGTTTTTGGATCTTTGAAGTTTTGGTTTGGCAAACGCGTTCAGGATTGCATTTACCGCAAGTCCAGCTTGATGGTGGTTCAAGCTTGAAGTTTAGAGCTTTGGCTTTAGAGTTTTGGTTTGGAGTTGCAATTTTGGATTCTTCTGAAGACTTTGCTCATGTCGATATATTTTCGTTGTGGCATTGTGTTGTATATATTATCTAATGGTGTTTGGTTGTTGTATCATGGTGTATATCACATTTTATCTATATTGTATATCAATGCAATCATCTTTTGTTTTCGTTGTGTTGTTTATCATCTAATGTTGTTGCAAGCTCCGGCGATACGGATTAAATGTCGTTTGTCGGGCATCAAGTTCGGGTCGTTACAATTAACATATTTTGGGATTTGTAATGAACTTGGAATGTTTTGATTTGAATGTGGAAATGTGTTTTTAGAATTGTAAAATTTTTCCATATTTTTATGATTTGTGTATTAATGTATCTAGCACCGTCGTATTTGGTTTCCGAAAATTAATAACTATGGATGACTGCAACATCCATAGCCGTCAGTTTTGGGCCTCTAGGTAGGGGGATGTTACAAAAGGCATTACAAATTTCATCATCATCGTAATGTTGCAAACCACGTCTCAAACGGATCTCATACGAAAAGGTAATAGTGCATTCAAGCTTCATGGGTTAAATAATTATTATTTATAATTCCAAATATTATAAAAGTTGTACCTTCCCGTGTATATAAATTAGTTCCATGGACTTTAGGAATTTTTATTCTTTCCTTCTTCTTTGTCTCTTCTGTAGCAATAGGAGCCGAACTGGATGTTAGCTTCTTATGCTTGCCCCCGCCAACTCCAGCAACAAATGATTGCCCAACCACCTTCTTTATATTCGTCCGATAAAGAGAATCCGGTTAGAGTGACTCACGGACAACTAGACAACCCTTTTCGATGAACTTCGACAAACATAAAATCATATTTCATTATCTTCTTATGCTTCTCTACACCAACTCTGACCACTTAAGGCTTCGTGATCACCATCACTGCACTCAACAAGCCGAAATGAGCCAACTTGTATCTTCATCCTCGCCTAAAATAGCAGCTGGGCATGGTCAACGACAAGACCTGCTATGTTTGATTAAGACCTCTCCACCATAATTTGGGAGGTTAGACTACCACCATTCTTCCTCTCTCACCAAGAAGAATGCAGCTACATCATTCTTGTTGACTTCAACGATGATGGACTAAACTCGAAACTCATGGTCGAATCTCCTCCTTCCTCGGTTTCTCTGCCACCTTTGATCATTTGTGTAGCTACATATGCCATCACTCTTTTCTTCTTACCAAAGTGCAAAGCATGACGTCTTCATTTTCAGCTCTGGTGACAACTACCTGATGCCATAAAATCTCCCTTGTTGATCACTATATTGTTGTTTTGACAACCTTCATTGATGTGGAGGTGCAATTGATATCATAGTGAAGCTCATAACCTCCTTTACCCCTTTTCTTTAGGTTCCTTAGTCGATTTTGTAGTTTATAGAGAGATATAAGATGGAGAAGTAGTGTAAAGGTGGTGTTATATTTCTTTTATGTTGGAAGAAGATGAACATTGTCAAATGATTATAACTTTACATTATAAATTATTATTAAATGGTAAAGAAGATTTCATAAGTTAAGAGTATATTTGAATAAATTATTTTTCCTTTTATCCTGAAGGTGTCCTAAATGAAGATGAACCTTGTTTATTATTGTAATCTGCCTTTTGCAATGCTTTAGTCCTTATAAATTTACAATTTGCATAAACATTCATACTATCAAGTGGAAATTTAAGGAGTTGCATTACATATAGTATTTATAAATATTTAGGTCATATTATTTAGTCTATTTAAAAAAGGGCATCTTCTGTAAATTGAGGCTGTATAACTAGAATATATCTAAACATTATATATTTGGAAAGACAGTTATATCCTTCATTTAAAAAACATGGATTAGATCAATTACAAATAATATTAATTATTTAAATAACATCCTCCATTTAAGAAACACTAACTGGGTTAATTATTTAATATTTAAGAAACATTTGAACCTCACGTTGTAGTAATGTTTTTTATACATAATTTTTAATGTCTCGGTATTTAAAAAGATATAATACTATATCGGTTTTGAAAATGATATATTACCGTATCAGTCTGAAGAAGCTACATTACTGTATCAATTTTTACAAAACATATAGTATTGTACCAATTTTAAATTATTGTTAGACTTTCGTAAGTATTTTAAAACAAATTTATTTTATGTCAATTCAACACTTATATGTTACTTTCTCATATTTATATTATCTATATGACATAGTAGTAATGTTCTTGAAACAAAATTTTAAAGTATTAGTTTGTGAAACGATATTGTAACATCCCGCCTTTTTGTACACTTTAAATCGACGATAAACCACACACGTCAGACTCCAACCATATAGAAGGAAGGATTTTTATTGTGGTGAATAAGAAAAAGCAGAGAAAAAACAACTTAAAAACAAAATAGAATCTTGCAGCGAAACGATAAAATATAATAATCCAATAACAGTTCATGAAGCTGTTTACAAACCATTTGATTATACTAATACAATATAGAATCAGAGTTACACATACCAGAGAATAATAAATAACAATACAGCGGAACAATGTGATAAAGTGGAACGACATAGTATATAATAATAATAATAATATCTTTGTCTTCGTCCTCTAAAATTAAGTCTTCGAATCCTGAAATGCTCGGACTAACCCAAACGAATTGAAAAGACAAAACACTCGAGTCATAACTAAAAGATCTTATGTGAGTTAAATCAACAGAAATAAATATGAGTGGAATGGCGTCAGAGATGTTTACGGGATTTGACATCTCCTATCCAGTGTCTAACGTAAGTGCAGTAACTTAAGAGATGTTCGGGATTTACATCTCCTAAGGATCCATATTTATTATGTAGTAATATACGTTATTATAATAATGTCTAATAGTAAAATAAACTTACTTTAAAATAGCATTAAGGCTTTACCTTTTCTACCTTAACACATAAATAGTGCCAATAGTCTATACAGTACTATAATACCTCCTGATCGGGGGGCTACCAGAGGATACTCCATAGGTACGACACAAATCAAACCCGTACAAGGCGCGCTAGGGTAGGTGACACGGCACAACTAGGTAATGTCAGGGTAGATATACCAATTACGCTTCCAGACCAGTGGTAACGCATAGCAGCTACTACAGCTCACCTCGAGCCACACCCCCAAAATCAAAAGGGCCGCAATCAATCACAAAGTAATAGAATGGTATCGAAGGAGTGTGTCCAACAAAAGGTGCTACCTTCTTAGCCCATCGATCGCTCCTATTTTAGCCACCTTATGCCAACTCACGGGAGTCGGGTCCACGTATATAGCTCAAAGGAAATGCCGCCACCATCCTACTTCATTCTGGAATCTCCACCGCATACACGGTTGTTAAAGTGGTTTTCGGAATTGGCAGAGGGTATGACAACTTCTGATCCCGGTCTCTTCAATAACCAAACGTTATTATAACACCGCGGTCATTTCAAAATATTTATACTTCAAACCAGAACATAATGTCCATTTCAAAACTGTATAAATACGATATTATTTCCATTTCAAAAACCAAAACAATATGATATCACTTTATTAAAACTCAAATCAATATACTATCATTTTTTGTTTCAAATATATCCTTTCCAAAATCATAGCACTTTCAACGTTATAACACTTCAAAATCAAAACACTCGAAATATAGCACTTTCAAATCATAATACTTTGAAACTCATATCTTTGAAACATATCTTCCACCATTTAAATGGTCAAAATATTAAAATACTTTATAAAATAAACTAGCTTCTTCAATTTCACAAATCAATTCCAAAACAACTCGAATTTCTAAATTTTAAATTTAACCAAATCCCAAATCATAAATTTCAATACGATTCAGTTTCCAAATAAGCTATTCCAAATTTATCGATTTCAAAAAAGATTTGATCCGAAGAATAAACCATTTCAAATTCAATATATTTCAAACTTTAAGTATTCAACAATTTCAAAACTAAGTTTGGAAATTTCATATATATGTATATGTATATATATCAAATTCAATCTTCTATTATTTAGTTTAGAAATATTTTAATTAATAAATCCATTATCATTTAAATAAAACCCAAATTAAAAATAACTAAATATTTCCTTCAATTTATTTATGCTTGAAATATTCGTTTAATCCACCTTAAACCAAAATCTAGTTATAAAAATCATACCTATTAAAATTTCAAATTTAATAAATTTCAAATTTAATAAATTTCACATCAAACTTTATTTGAGTTTAATTCTTAACTAAATTCGATTTCAAATAAATCTCAAATTTATCTTCCAACCTTAATTTACGTAAATCATTATAAACTCTATATTAAAATATAATCTAAATACTTAACCATATTATCTTCCATAAAAATCAAACTTATTATTAAGCTTATTTTATATTAAAAAAATTATACATAGCTAAAATCAAGGATAAAATAACATTTATATAATACCTAAAACCAATATTTATCTAAAACCATATAATTCTATACAAAACCATAGAAATCATTTCAAAATATTTTTATATATAGACCACGGTGTCTGTATATAATTTTCTATCCTATGGTCAAGTGATACGGATATTTATTATTTCATTCCACAATTTAATATTTTATGGTTGTATATCATTTCAAACCGCAATCCCGAATTAATAAAAATCCATAACAAACTTGCGGTTTATAACTATATAAAATACAACATCCATTCATCCAATATCAATAATCAAACATTTATCACAATCATCATCCAATTCAATCAATAACATCAATATAGAACAAATAATAAATAACAGGTATTTACTGGCAGTTTATATTCAATACTAAATTAAATAAATAAATTCAAATAAACTAAGATGATGATTCAAAGTATGCCAAACAGTTATAAATAAATTTCTAATCACATCATAAATCAATTTAACAATCATAAGAAATTTTAGAAGTTGTGAGTGGGTTAAAACACTCACCTTTTGAATTTAAGTTGAATTTAAATCCAATTTAAACCCAAAATTTGAACAGTCTCAGAATTTGTCCAAACCAATGTCAGAAAGTCCGGAATTCAAATACGATCCCAACGGGATGAATCGCGCGTGAATTGGACCTCATATGCAAAAGTTAGTGGCGATAACAAGTTGGTTCATGAGCTCGCACCCAAAGTCGTCGTGACCTAGGGCGATAGGGAGGGTTGCATCTGGGCTTGAGGGCATTCGAGCTCGAGAATGGGGGCGTCGCTATCGAAGTATAGCGCCGAGCAATAGGGAGAGTCGCGAGTTGGAGTCGCGATGTCAACGGTCGATGAAGTAGCGTGAGATGTCGACTTTGCAGTAGGGTCGTGGCTCGATGTTGACACGGTGTCGTGGAATCAAGCTCGAGCACGAGAACAATGGTGGAATTCGTGGCATTTTCAGAGCATGTTCATTGTTCGCAGTAAGGTATTAAGCTTACCGTAGGTCATTTCATTTCTCTTTTTTTCAAATTTTAATTTAACATATATGTTTATTAACTCACATATTTTATTTAAGCAGTAAGAATATAATAGATGTAAGATTTCTAAAAAAATAGGAAAACTTTAGAATGCTGGTAGAGTTTGAAGAAGATTAGTGGATTCTTTAATAGGTATAAACTTGTAAATTTAATTATTTACCAAAATCTAATAATAAAGTTAAATTTAGAATGTTATTGCCCTAGTAGATTTCATTTCAAAAATGAGGACCATTATTAAAAAACTAGTTAATTAAAATTTGTTTAATATTAGAAATAAATTGTCAAATTAGATCAAGTTGTTAATAGATTATAAAATGTTTATACAAGGTCAACACATTGAGGAAACCAAGGCAATATGGGAATGGATTGCGAAAAACAAATCAAAGGTGAGTAAATCTCACTCAGTCGGATTTTTATTTAGATTTGAATGGTTTGGTTGAATGATTTTATTGATTGGACGAATATTGATGATGATATGACTTTGGTTTTGTTTGGTTCTTGAGTTGATTGTGGTTTGACTCGAAGTATATTGGGATCTAAGTTGTATTAAGCTTAAATCATAAATGAGGAAATGTCTTCATTTTAAATTGAATAAGGGCTTGATGTTTTGTGATTCATTAAACTAATAGGATAACTGAAATGAATAATTGATTAATTCAATTAATTAATGCTTGCTTAATTAATTTAGTGGTGAAGGGTTTTGAAGTAATTAATTAAGTTTAAGGTAATAAATTAAGTGTAAGTAATTCAGAATAATCATTGGTTGGTTGGGTAAATAATTACTTAATGAATTAATAAAATATAATTATTTGTGAAATAAAGCAAGAGATTAATTATGGTTATTAAATAGGAGAAATTTGATTTAATTAATAAAGTAAAGAAATGGATAATTAATTACAGATTGTGAATAATCGAAAGTGATTAATATTGAGGTTGAATCAAAATAATCCATTTAGACTGGAACAAATTAAAATAAATTTGAAATAATCAATTAATATAATTAGCGATGTAATTGAAGATTGATTAATTAAAATGAATTAACCAGTAATAAGCGACTTATGGGAAGTTAATTAGTTTAAGCAATTAAGGATTAATGTAATTAAATAAATAATTAATTCATGAAGAAATTAAGGTTTCTTAATAATCTCGGTGGAGACTAATGAATATTGTGAAGTTAATTTAAGAGAATTACTTGAAGGAAATGGGAAAATAATTAATCCATGGTGATTAATTAAGATGAATAGTGAATGGTTGATTAACTAATTGATTTGGAAGTAATTAATATTGAAGGAAAGGAATCAAGTGAATGTGGTTAGAAATTCAATTAGAATCAATTGAATTAATCTGTATGTGATTAAGAAATTGCTTATGGACGACTGAATGATATTGGATGCTTTGGATGAGTTGATTTCTCTGATATGAAATGTTGTGTATTTTCATTTGGATAACTTGGGATAGGATGATATGAGATACGAAGAGACCGGGTCGGGTATTGGGTAAATACCCGAAACCACTTCGAATGTTTATAGATTGATATGTGAAATCTATATGCTGGAGTAAGTGAATTTGAGGAATTGGACTATTTTAAATTCTAAACCTTTGGTATTGAGAAACTTATATGTGGAATAAGTGTTGTTTGTAATAGAACATGGCCGTGTGAATTGATATATGTTACCCGGTTTTATATGAGATGTATACTTTTGTATTCCTTGTTAGATGAGTTTACTCACGCTGGTTTCCAGCCTGACCCGGGTGTTACTGTGATGTAATGCTCGGGTCAGACCGAGTATTACAAATTTTCAGGTAGGTACGTGCTGGAGCTTAGGAGGCGATAGCGTATAGAGTATTGTCGTTGTATTTCTGAGACATGATGATTGTAATATCCAGTGACTGTATATAATGTGAAAACTCTGATGTATATTAAATGTAATCGACAGATATAGTATTCTTTTGTAAACTATTATTATTTATTATTATATTTTATCCGCTGCGAATGTGAGATGTTTGGTGTTTCTGTTCTTCTTCTTCTATCTCTTTCTTCTTTTTCATAACTATCTGAAATTTTCGGGTTCGGAAATTTCGGGTCGTTACATTTGGTATCAGAGCTGAAGGTTAAGCGAGAACCTTGGCTCTGGTGGGGATTACTCATTAAATAGAGTTCGTAGAACTCTATAATGAGTTGAGTGTATATAAATGAGCGAGTACTTGTTATTTTCTGATATAAAGGTTTTAAATGGTTTTATATAAAAGTATATTTTGATATATAAAACATTATTTCCTTCTAATAAATATTAAGATGATTGGGTGTTAAATTATTGGCATTCAGTTAAGAAGGACTATAATACAACCAAATTAAAACTAAATTAATTAAAAAAAATGAAACTCTAGAATTAGAACTCAGAAATTAGAATTGTTTGAAACTTTAAATGAATAAAGTTAATTTGGTTTAAAAAGGTTAAACCAATCTTTGAGAATTTGGCTCGAATTATATAATTCGAGATGGTTTAAATTTGAAGTTGGAATTAAACTCATTCAAATTGAATCCAATTTGAATTAATTGGATTTGGGATGGAAGATGTATAAGTTCAAAAATTTAAATGGAAGATTTGAATTGGATTGAATTGAAATGATTGAAATTGAAGTAGGATTCAATTGAATGGATATTAGTCCAAAATAAATGGGAATAATTTTAGAATTGTAATTTAAGTGGAATTAGTTTAAAATCAAAAAGAAATTTGAAATATAAATTGTAAATGAAATTTATAAGATGAAACAAACTTTATAAATAAATGAGATTATAATTTGAAATAGAATTCCAGAGAATATTTGAAATAGAGTAAGATGAAAACTCCAGAGTAATGTTTTAAATATGAATTGGATGGGTTGGGAATTTGGGATTTTGGGAAAAATTAAAATTCCTTTGGATTTGAAACTGGTTTCCAAAGGTTTTGAAGAAAGAATAGTATTATTTCAAAAATATCTTTGTGTTTGAATCTGGGAGATTTGAAATTAAAAATATTTGGAAATGTTTTAATGAGATAAAAGCATTGAACTCTTTCAGTCACTGGAAAATAACGTCGGTGATGACTGCAACATTATCGATGTTCATTTTCGAGTTTCTAGAAGAGAAATTGCTACCAAATTGTTTTAAATTGGAATTGTTTGTGAATTGAGTTTGGTTTTGAAATTCAAAGGGATAATAGAATCTGACAAAGAATTTTGGATGTAGATAAATTCTAAGGTGATGTTTAAGTTTTGGGAAATTGTTTAAACCCTGGAATCTGGATTCAAAATGTTTATGGAATAATAAAATATATTGGTTAAATAAAAAGTATAACTCCAAGTTAAAAGCAAAATGTGAATGTAATTGATTTATAAATAGAAGTTGAAAAATGTAAATTATATTTAAAGTGGTACAAGTTTAAAATTTAAATGGGAAATTGGATTGGATTAAATTGAAGTGATTTGGATTCTGAAATTAAATTGATAATAATTCAAATTGATTGGAATAATATGAACTTATAATTAAAATTGAACAGGATTAAAATCGACTAGAATTTGATTTAAATTTGGGAAGGAATCAAGATTGATTCAACTTGAATTGGGAATTAATCAAGTCCAATGAAATTTGGAGTTATTTGAATTGGAATTGGGTCAATTTAAATGGAGATTTAAATTGAATTGTTGGGGAGGTGAACAGTTGACTCTTGACTATTTTCAATATAAATTGTTTTGATATAAACTTATTTTTCTAAGCTATTAAATATATACAACCTTTCTTTCTTAAAGCCAAATTATTTTATATACTTGTTTTACGATCATTTTTGAAGCTATTTAACCATTTTTCAACTATATTCTAAACTAATTACTATTTTTCAACTATGTTACAAATTAATTACTATTTTACAACTATTTTACAATTATCTAAAAGATTCCTGAAATTATTTAACTATTCTCCAACTAACTTACTATTAGTTAACTAGTTTACAATTATTTTGCAACTAATAATTATTTTTCAACTACTTACCTATTTTTAAAATTTTCAAGCTATTTTTCTAAACTGATCGGAGTTCAAACTGTTATTGATTAAAGTACCCAATTGAGATAAGGATTGAAGTAATAATCCAAATGGGGATTAATGTAAAGGTGAATAAGGAATGTGAAATGGTTCTTTTGAACTGAAAGAATATTTTGAGAAATATGAAATAAATAAAGATGGAAATTGGATATTTCTATGGTTTTTGAGAGTGTTTGGAGTATAAAGGGGTTTTTATACAAAAAAAGCAAGGATCCAAAGTTTTAAATATATATATATATATATATATATATATATATCTGAATATATATAAATGATCTTATGTGGATTTTGGAAAAGGGTTTTGGAAACCTTTGGATTTGAAAAGGCTTTTGATTTTTGGGTAAAATCAGTATTGAATTTGGAAAGCCTAGTTTGAGAATTATCGATTTTGGGAATAATCGATTTTGTGTAAAGGAGCTTTGATAAAATTCATACTAGGTGTATGATTTGAAAGATACTATATGTGTATAGTATAAAGTGATTTGATGATAGCTCTGGGGAAAAAGGCGCTCCCTTGGAATGGACTTCTCAGGAGTGCCACTGGGTGGCGCTGCCTTGAGCCCCAAAGGGGGTTCTAAAGTTGATCCTGTGAGGAGTCCGGACAAAACTAGTTCCTGGGGATTATGAGTAGTGTATACCATAGCGGAAGTCGTGTGTGCCGCGGAGAGCCAACAGTTTACGTTTGATTCTATATCGGTAGACTGCGACCTATGGTATAACATAGCGAAAGTCGTGTGTGCCGCTGAGAGCCAACGGTCTGTGTTTGAGTTTATCTCGGCAGACTGCGACCTATGTAAGATGGGAGAAGTTTCATTTTGATAGAGAGATCAGAGGCCGCGGAGAGCCTGCAGTTACATGGACTTTTGTTGTGACTGCAACGTAACCCTGGATGTAACTGTGATCTGTTGTGTGGGATCCATGGCGTAATCGAGAGGCCGCGGAGAGCCTGCAGTTACATGGACTTTTGTTGTGACTGCAACGTAACCCTGGTATGTAACTGTGACCATGGATGGGGGTGATGATTTTCAGAGCATTGTCACCAAAGATATTTCCTCTATTTCAAAATGCTTTCAATATTTTCCATAAAATTATTTTCCAAATATTTTCACTGGATGTTGAAAACGGGTTTACCAAGTACTTATAGATTTTCGGTCCTACGCCTGATCAACGTATGACTGAATTTCTGTGAGAACAAGGATGGACTGGTTGAGACATCGAGTTATAAGAAATATTTTATATATATATAAAAAACTATTTTAATTGTATTATCTGAATTTAAAGCATTTCTAAATTGTTAAAATAAAGTGTTGGAATTTTTGGGAAAATAAGGGAAATCCAAATTGAAATTTTAATGAAGTGAGTTTGTAAATATAATCGAATATTGATTTTGAAATTGGAAATAAGTTAATTGGTTAAATAATTGTGTGATTGAGTATGTTAATAAACTTTAACTCGGTTACATAAAATGAGTTGTAAGTTGATAATGGAGTTTGGAAATGAATTCGAATTATGAATAGAACTCGACTTGGATTTAATAATGAAATAAATTAGAAGAAATGTTGTAAAAATAAAATAAAGTTGGATTGCAAATGTGATGGTTTGAATTATAATTCAGGGACGGTTTGAGTAATATTTAATGAAATTTGCATGTAAATTGGGTATAAGAGAAGTGATGTTATACGAAATGGAAGTGATTATGATAAAAATGGTTTGAGTTGCAAAACATAACCCAAGTGAATAGAAATAAATTGAGAATAGCCTTGTATAAATAAAATAAATGCAATAACGAATTAAGTAATTGAATTAAAAATTTAAAATGGGTTGATTGAGTTAAATAATAAATGGATGAAGTTTGGTTGAATAAAAACTGAACCAAAGTTGTGATTGGAATTGGATTATCAAACTGAACTTAAATTTGGTGATATAATAATTTGAAGTATAAGTGAATTCGGTTGTGGTTGGATATTATTTTGATAAATTGAGAAGATAAATTTCAAATTAAAATTTAAAATGGATGGGCATGCCGAATTTAATGAAATTTGATTAATGAGAATCAAATAGAAGTAAACTTAAGTTGGGGTTGGAATAAACTAAAATAAATTCACTTAAGTTTAAAATTTTATGAAACTTTGGCTTCGAATAAGAGTGAAAGCCCATTTAATAGAAGCTTGGGTTAAATTAATTTGGAAATGGTCATTAATTTATAAGTTTGAATGTGCCAAGCTTAATAAATTGTTTTGCATGAATTTAATGCGGAAATTAAATGAAATGCAATGAATGGTTGGTAGATAATTTAGAAATGAAACGGAATTAAATACAGGATGAGTTAAAAATTAATTTAAAGTGGTTATGAATTGAAATGGATACTCTATTAAGAGAGTATCGTCGAATTTGCATCAAAATAGTTGTCATTGATGTAAACAAAAGTAATTAAAATTTTATGGGTTGAAAGAGATTAAATAAAATTGATTTGAATCGTTTGATGTGAATAGGTGCTTGTTTGGGTTAAAAATCGATTGAATGTAAATACTTGAGTAATAAATCATTTAAAATTGAATGAAATGGAATGTGAATTGGTTGAAAACAATGGAATTGGTTTTGAAATCATAGCAATTGCTTGTGAAAGTTATCTAGAATGCATTTCTTCTAGAGTTGATGTGTTGTGGTCGTTTAAGTAAGAGAAATATTATAAAACTTCATATATATGGCACTTACATATTTAAATTGAGTAAGTACAGGTACCTGAAGACTGTTTGGTTGATTTGGATTGCGCAAATTGCTTAAATTAATAAGCTGCTTGCTTAAAATGCTAAATAAGGTACGCCTACGCAATAAAATTAGGAAATATGAGCTGCTTTTGCTTTTTCCGACCGTGTGGGTCGATGTATACATATTTATATCTCTTGTCAAATTGCAAAAGCTCCTCCGTAAAAAGGAGACTCTGCCAAAATTTTCTGAAAATTTTGGGAGTTAGAAAATTTTTGGTTATCGACAAAACAATTTCAAATTGAAAATCAAAGAAAACTAGTAAATGAAACTAATATGAATCAGTTCAAAAGAAAGATATAACTCTATATTAGAAATCGAAAATAAATTGAATTCAAATGAAACGGCGAAAACTAATTTGAATAGAAGTGGGTATGAAACTTATGTAAAGAGATGTATAAAATGATTTATAAGGTTACGATTGGATATTGTTGCTAAGTGAGATATGCAGGTATTAAAGAGAAAAGAAATTGGATTTGTTTCCAAATGATAAATGTGAATTGCCCGAAAAAGGTATGTATTTAAATTTCTGTATGAAATTGGATTGAGTTTTGATGTAGCCACTTGGCTTTTGTTTTCTTTTGGTATTTGGGAGCCCGTAGAGGCCTTTTGTAGTAGTACCGAGCTAGCCGCGCAAAGGAGACGCTGGCAAAATTTTTCGAAAATTTAGAGAGTTAGAAAAATTTTGAGAAAATTTTGATAATTCAGAATTGGTTTTAAATTGAAATTTAAATGATTGAGCAAAAGGGTATTGTTTGAAACAATAGGAGGTTTTGGGAAGTTGGTTAAGGTGATAGTGGGTCATTAATAAAAGATAGTTGATAGGAAGTTGAACTGTGAGTTTTGGGAAAAGTAAACGGGTATTGGTCCATTTTTCCTAACTAGTAATTTCGAGGATGAAATTCTTTTAAGGGGGAAGGAATGCGACGACCCGGAATTTTTAACAATTTAAAATGGAATAATAAATTGATTTTTACCATTTGAAAGGTTAATTTCAGCTTGAATTCCAAAATATTAATATTTATTAGATAATTAATGTATTGAATTATATAATAGAAATTGGGTAAATTGTTGAATTTGAGATTTTAAGCCTATAAAAAATAATTTGAAGGCTTATAAAATTTACAATGATGATACTGAAGATAATTGAATGATTAAAATTTTATTTAAAGGTAATTTGTACAAGTTTAATAATATATCGTTTAAATTAAATTTAAAAATAGCCTTCCGAGGCACAGTCTCGGAATTTGACGAAACCAGTTCCATTGGATCCGTAATAGTTAGTTATTTTCGGATGTCAAATCTCATAGCGTTTGGATTTACCGTGGGCTCATACGAGGGAGAAACGCGTCGCAATTAAAACCGATAATACAACGAGATTTTTTCAATATTAAATTATTTTATAAACAGCGTGCCCAAGAAGCCATCTCCCTTCGTTATATTTCCAGTATTCTCCACTCTTCCCTTATCTTCTCCAGGAATTCAATTTCGAAACAAACGAAAAATAATTAAAATTAATGGCCGAGCGTTAAAACCCAAGATCTTGTTCCAGTTAGGTCGCATACCTCTTTCCCTTTTTCTCCTTCGTACCTCAATTTAGTGGAGATCCAAATAAAAGAAAAAAAAAAGAAAAAGTCGTGCGTGTTCCATCTCCTCAAATTATCGAACGCCATTCAATTCGATCTGAGTTTTCTCGAGTTCATCATCAGCCGCTTCTTCCCATGGTTCGATTATTAGTGGCGATAGCAAGTTGGTTCATGAGCTCGCACCCAAAGTCGTCGTGACCTAGGGCGATAGGGAGGGTTGCATCTGGGCTTGAGGGCATTCGAGCTCGAGAATGGGGGCGTCGCTATCGAAGTATAGCGCCGAGCAATAGGGAGAGTCGCGAGTTGGAGTCGCGATGTCAACGGTCGATGAAGTAGCGTGAGATGTCGACTTTGCAGTAGGGTCGTGGCTCGATGTTGACACGGTGTCGTGGAATCAAGCTCGAGCACGAGAACAATGGTGGAATTCGTGGCATTTTCAGAGCATGTTCATTGTTCGCAGTAAGGTATTAAGCTTACCGTAGGTCATTTCATTTCTCTTTTTTTCAAATTTTAATTTAACATATATGTTTATTAACTCACATATTTTATTTAAGCAGTAAGAATATAATAGATGTAAGATTTCTAAAAAAATAGGAAAACTTTAGAATGCTGGTAGAGTTTGAAGAAGATTAGTGGATTCTTTAATAGGTATAAACTTGTAAATTTAATTATTTACCAAAATCTAATAATAAAGTTAAATTTAGAATGTTATTGCCCTAGTAGATTTCATTTCAAAAATGAGGACCATTATTAAAAAACTAGTTAATTAAAATTTGTTTAATATTAGAAATAAATTGTCAAATTAGATCAAGTTGTTAATAGATTATAAAATGTTTATACAAGGTCAACACATTGAGGAAACTAAGGCAATATGGGAATGGATTGCGAAAAACAAATCAAAGGTGAGTAAATCTCACTCAGTCGGATTTTTATTTAGATTTGAATGGTTTGGTTGAATGATTTTATTGATTGGACGAATATTGATGATGATATGACTTTGGTTTTGTTTGGTTCTTGAGTTGATTGTGGTTTGACTCGAAGTATATTGGGATCTAAGTTGTATTAAGCTTAAATCATAAATGAGGAAATGTCTTCATTTTAAATTGAATAAGGGCTTGATGTTTTGTGATTCATTAAACTAATAGGATAACTGAAATGAATAATTGATTAATTCAATTAATTAATGCTTGCTTAATTAATTTAGTGGTGAAGGGTTTTGAAGTAATTAATTAAGTTTAAGGTAATAAATTAAGTGTAAGTAATTCAGAGTAATCATTGGTTGGTTGGGTAAATAATTACTTAATGAATTAATAAAATATAATTATTTGTGAAATAAAGCAAGAGATTAATTATGGTTATTAAATAGGAATAATTTGATTTAATTAATAAAGTAAAGAAATGGATAATTAATTACAGATTGTGAATAATCGAAAGTGATTAATATTGAGGTCGAATCAAAATAATCCATTTAGACCGGAACAAATTAAAATAAATTTGAAATAATCAATTAATATAATTAGCGATGTAACTGAAGATTGATTAATTAAAATGAATTAACCAGTAATAAGCGACTTATGGGAAGTTAATTAGTTTAAGCAATTAAGGATTAATGTAATTAAATAAATAATTAATTCATGAAGAAATTAAGGTTTCTTAATAATCTCGGTGGAGACTAATGAATATTGTGAAGTTAATTTAAGAGAATTACTTGAAGGAAATGGGAAAATAATTAATCCAGGGTGATTAATTAAGATGAATAGTGAATGGTTGATTAACTAATTGATTTGGAAGTAATTAATATTGAAGGAAAGGAATCAAGTGAATGTGGTTAGAAATTCAATTAGAATCAATTGAATTAATCTGTATGTGATTAAGAAATTGCTTATGGACGACTGAATGATATTGGATGCTTTGGATGAGTTGATTTCTCTGATATGAAATGTTGTGTATTTTCATTTGGATAACTTGGGATAGGATGATATGAGATACGAAGAGACCGGGTCGGGTATTGGGTAAATACCCGAAACCACTTCGAATGTTTATAGATTGATATGTGAAATCTATATGCTGGAGTAAGTGAATTTGAGGAATTGGACTATTTTAAATTCTAAACCTTTGGTATTGAGAAACTTATATGTGGAATAAGTGTTGTTTGTAATAGAACGTGGCCGTGTGAATTGATATATGTTACCCGGTTTTATATGAGATGTATACTTTTGTATTCCTTGTTAGATGAGTTTACTCACGCTGGTTTCCAGCCTGACCCGGGTGTTACTGTGATGTAATGCTCGGGTCAGACCGAGTATTACAAATTTTCAGGTAGGTACGTGCTGGAGCTTAGGAGGCGAGCTGGATGGCGATAGCGTATAGAGTATTGCCGTTGTATTTCTGAGACATGATGATTGTAATATCCAGTGACTGTATATAATGTGAAAACTCTGATGTATATTAAATGTAATCGACAGATATAGTATTCTTTTGTAAACTATTATTATTTATTATTATATTTTATCCGCTGCGAATGTGAGATGTTTGGTGTTTCTGTTCTTCTTCTTCTATCTCTTTCTTCTTTTTCATAACTATCTGAAATTTTCGGGTTCGGAAATTTCGGGTCGTTACAAACTGAGTTGGAATGGCAAAATTCATAGCACGTCGGTGGTCTACAAATCTATAATTCAACAGCAACATTCGTATCCATTTCCTTGGCATGCTCGAATCTGGAAAAGCGGGTCGTCTCCCAAGCATAACCTCCTACTTTGGAAATGCTTAATGAATGCTATACATACTCAAGACAATCTGGTAAGAGACAAATCATCAATCAATCGGTGTGCATCTTATGTAATCGTGCTCTAGAAAATGTGGGGCATTTGTTTTTCAACTGCTTATTTTCCTATCAACTGTGGAAAAGAATTCTTCAACATATTGATGAGCGACCTCCAACCAGAGATAACTCTCTCGAATGGGTTCGAATCTTTCAACATACCAGGTGGAAATCTGATTCGACCTCTCGTTTGCTTCGATTTCTCAAGAGGACTATTGCGGTGATTTGGGATGAAAGGAATTCGCGTCGATTCCTTATGTCTTCTAATTTGATCACCGCCCTTTTTTTTCAAAATTGTTAACTGAGTTGTCGCTGTGTTAATATCTTAGTTGTTTAGTTGTTACTGTATTTGCTTTGTTGCTTTGTGTATTGTAATTGCTTTAATTTTAATATAAGTGGACTGTCCACTTTAAAAACAGGCTGGCTTTGCCAAAAAAAAAAAAATACTAGAAGAGAGAATTCTATTAAAAAGTGCATACAATTGTTAAACGATAATGAGTCTCTCAAAACACAAGTCCAACAATTGTCAACAACTTTAGATAAATTTTCAAAAAGTGAAAAATCGTTGAATATGCTATTAGGAAAGCAAACTGTTAATACGGTAAGACAAGGACTTGGATATAATCATTCTGAAAATGTTGAAAGAAATATTAATCAAGTTAATTCTATGTGTACGATTTGTAGTATGGACACGCTCAAAATAGTTGTTGGTATAGACCCAAACGTGTGAAAACTATAACGATTTGGGTTCCAAAAGGCACAACTACAAAATCTCTCAAAGTTAAACAAATTTGGGTGCCCAAAGGAACATATATAAATAGTTTTGGGTCTCCACAAAATTATTTTTCAAAATATTCTGCCACTAACAACCATGGACCTATAAAAACAAATAGGTCACAAAAATCATTCATCGTGTAGCTGTGGTGGCAGGCTAAGGAACAACAATAGTGCTACTTGGATTCTGGCTGTTCCGAGAGCACACCGAGCAACAGAGTTCCTTAGCCTAGTATAATGGTGACAGAATCACAATGGACAACAACAAAAAATATCGTAGAGGTAAAACAGGTAATGGTATATTTATTTGAACGATATATTAAATGTGATAATCTGCACCATACTCTTAATTAAATCAGCCAATAATAAGATGATGAAAAAATGATGATTTTGACTCTGACTTATTCAACATAGTTAGCCAATATATATTCTTACGCCAAAAACACTATAAAATCCTCTAGATTCTTTGAATTACTTCATATATATTAGTTTGGATTAAAAATAGTGTTTTATTGGATAATACATTTGGTTATAATACGGCTAACTCTATATCACGATTTTTGATTATTAACACGGCTTCAATTCAAATTCAAGAGAATGTCATTTAAATTGCTGTTAAAATTGAGTTTGAAATTTTCGGTGCACACTTCACGGTTTGGTCAATCAAATTCAATTAATGATGATTTTGAGTGAAAGAGAAATTCAGATGCAGATTACACTAGTAATCTAGTTGATAGAAAAATTACTAGTTGAACGTGATTTTTGTTGAGACATTTAGTAACTGCATCGTTTTTCAAAGAAAATATCTGCATATTTTTCATTTTAAATAACTTTGAAATAGCAGAAATTTTTCTCATATAACCCCCTCGAGAAAATCATTTTTGACCATATTTTCAGCTTAGTCATTTTGAAAAATTGATTTTATAATTATTTTTGAATTTGATTTTAAATGACTATTTTGACTAATCTGACTCCCTAATAATTATCGAAAAGATACATAGTGATTGAAAAAGTGATGAGTGTTGATATTTATCATATATTATGACTCGATACGGTATAATTAGTAAATTTCTTTAGAAATTTAAACAAGATTTATAAAACTTTTGTTGGTAAAAATTCCATGACCATCTCTATTTCTATCATATTTCTAACGACCATCACTCATCAAAATTCAATATAGTTTGTCGATATGTGGTACTTTAAACAGGAATCGTTTGTTTTTCATTCTATATTTTTTTTTAAAAAAATTTAATAATAATAATAACAATAAATAAATAAATACCAAAGTATTCACTCTCATTTAAAAATCCTCACGGTTATGCATAGGTGAATTACTTGAAATTTGTTATGTGCTTCCATGCTCATTTAAAAGTCCTCACGGTTATGCACGTATGGAACGCATATCAAAAGTTGATTTTTAAAATAAACAAGTTGATTCTAATCCCATTTAAAAGTCCTCACGGTTATGCGTGGTTAGAAGATATTTGAATTCATTTTTTTAAATAAAATTGGAATACTACTAATCTCATTTAAAAGTCCTAACGGTTATGCATGGTTAGTAGATATTCAAATTCCTGATATAAATATACCACAAATAGACATAACTGTATGGTTTTATATGATGACATCATTCCCATCATTCTAAAAGTGGAATATGCGCCTAACAAAATAGTTATGTTTTTTTTGATTTTTTATTGAAATTTAATATTTATATTCAATTGAGTTTTAATATTGGATTAATATCGATCACTTTATCTCTATTTTCTCTAACACTATTACTCTTTCGCTGATAACAAAAGGGGGAGAGAAAAGTTAAGATTTTGTCAAATAAAATCAAGCAAAGGTCAAATATTTTCTATTTGCATCTAGGTTCATTTGCATATTTTTATTTGTATGCGTATATGTAGGGGGAGCTTTGTGTAGAGAGGAAACATTTAAATAAGGGAGCAATTAGGATATATCTATGATCAAATACATTTAACATATTCAAAATCTTAAATATATATTTGTTATCATCAAAAGGGGGAGATTGTTGAATATGCGATTATATGATTTTTTGTTTGATGATAATAAACATATATACATTCGTTTAAATGTATTTGGCAATGTACTATTTCATTTTTCACAGATTAAATAAATATTTGCTGAATAAAATTAAATAACACAGAATTTAAATTCAAACAGAAATTTTATTCAAATAAATATTTATTATAATTTTGAATAGTACAAATTCAAGCTCTCACTATACATATACAATTTTGATTACAATACATCACAATTTCATATTTACATTTAACCTCACTACACATCACTCATTCACTCAATTCGTATTTTATCTTCAACTTCATTCCAGATAGATTTCAACATCTGAGCAATCTGCAAAAATATACACTAATGTAGTAAAATTGAAAATTAAATATTTTTGCAATATAAAATAAAATATGGATTTTGAAAATATTATTTGCCTCAGTTATTTGGGTTGTTCGTCATCATTTACATTTGAATTCATCACACACGAACAATGTGACATGCACAGTGTATCACTATACATGCCACAAGGCCGTGCACACCGATATACACTTGATAATATTATAGGGACAGATGAGCACAAGGTCAAACCCAAAATAAAAGGACGGGTTCAACTCAGGTGCAATATAAATAAAATCTCAACACGAGCACAAGGTCAAACCCGAGCGTTTAAGCTGGATTCAACTCAATGTACAAATCATAATACAATAATGCCGCATTCAAGTCATAGAAACAAATAACAATAAAGCCATCATATGTGCACGAGCTAGGCCAGAGAGTAGTTCAAGTGCATGAACACAGTGAAATGCACTAAGGCATAGCAACTGCACCAAACCAAGACCACAAGCCAATTCTAACAACTACTACAATGAACCAGCAATATGAAAAAGGGCAGTGGTCAGTACAAGGTAAAGACATATGCAATGCAACTTACATGTACACCCTGACATCAAGGCCAGAAGCTCAAGTCAGTGCACAACAACCTCGGCAAACAACAACAGAGTCTCAAATTCAAGTAACAAACAGGTGAACCAAACTAGCCAACGCAACAAGACCCGAGTCAGTAAATACTTCAGTGGAAAAGATGAACGCAGACATACACCTATATACATACATGAATGTACGTATACAAATGATCAATTCAACATGAAGGAAACAAACTACAAAGACACCAGTAATGTCAGCGAAGCAATCCCACAAGACTCAACCTAGAACAGCATATACAGGACTGCAACAACCAAATGAAGATAACAACCAAAATTAATACAAACTGTCGAAGTCATGGAGCTGCAGTCAATACACAATGATGAACAAAGCCACAAGACCACCAGTAAACCAAGCTTCACAATTAACATCTCAATGAATATAAGATGTCGAAGTCAGGAAATGCTCAAGACCAAGTACAAGGTACAATAAAACAGAAGCATGACAGATCATAGTATACACTCGAGGAAACTAGCAACTATAATGCACAATACCAAAGTGAAGCCATAAATGGAATAAGACTCGAGAAGCTACAAATATCAGTGCACATGATATGGCAATCAAAATACACAAATAGAGGCAACCAGACTGTGATGCAAGCAATGCTACAGAGCTCGAGAATATACATGCGTGAAGACCAACAGCAAGTGGAGAATGCATCACGAGTTCAACATAATGTAACCAGACTTGTTTAAATGCCGAAGTCAAATGAATATCAAACCGTAATTACCAAGGAGATCAAACAATCATCAAGCCGTGACTTTATCAAAATCAAACAAGTACATATTGACACGAATGGGCGAAAATGAACAAGTGCCAGAAATCAAAACAATTTCAAGTTGAACAATGTAAGTATCGAAGTCGTGGAAGCATACCGAAGTCAACGAGAAATTCACGAAACCAAAATATGACCGAAGTCAAATGCAACCAAGCCGTGGTGGCCACGAAATTCGACGGTGCCGTGATAGCTAAGTAAACAAACCGTAATGAACAAGGAGATCAAACAATCATCAAGCCTTGACTTTATCAAACTCAAACAAGTACAGATTGACACGAATGGGCGAAAATGAACAAGTGCCAGAAATCAAAACAATTTCAAGTTGAACAATGTAAGTATCGAAGTCGTGGAAGCATACCGAAGTCAACGAGAAATTCACGAAACCAAAATATGACCGAAGTCAAATGCAACCAAGCCGTGGTGGCCATGAAATTCGACGGTGCCGTGATAGCCAAGTAAACATACCAAGTCAATATCAACACCGTGATTATTCAAGTAAATAGAAGAAGTCAGAGAAATCATCAGCATCAAAGTGAAATCGAACGGCCGATCAAACAAAATTGACAAATTCAAATATATTTGTAAGAACGAAAATCAAGGGTTACGAACCCATATAGAAACCTTAAGATCATCATCGGCAAATCATCGAATTCAAGCAAGCCAAAACCAGCAAAGCAAAAGGAATAAAGTACTTACCAAAATCGTAGACGAACTCGATCCAAATTGAAGAGCCGTGAGCAAATCAGATAAACAAGCGATCGACAAGGCAAACTACGTAATAAATATCTATTTCGATCAAGCAATCAAAAGCAGCGACTTCAATTGAAAAAGCCCTAATTTTCACATCGGAACGAATGGAGAATAAACGAAGCCGCCATTGTCTCAAAAAGAATTGGGCCGAAGAAATAGAAGGAGACGGTCGAAATAAAATAAAAAAAGGGCCGACCCTTTTTGTTTTAAAGTTTAATTAGGGTTTAATTGTCTTTTTTTTTTAAATTGCTTTTTAAATTTGCTTTTAAATTTTTAAACCGTTGTAATTTCTAGTGGTGTGACTAGGGGACAAACTACGTGGCGTAGTTTGAGAATTCGCAACTCAGTGGCTGAGTTGTGGCAGGGTTTTGAGCGTAGAGTTAGGTTTAGTCGATAGCGGGCGTCGCAAGTTTACGTGTGTAAGCGTCTGACTAACTAATTTCTAGTAGAAACCTTGGGCAGCACGTAGGCAGGGTTTTGCCGAAGCTGGGTAAATTCTGTGTTGTTTTGTTTCTGTTATTTATATTCTGCAATATCTGTGCTGCTATTATTCTACTGTGAACTGTGTTGAAATCTGAATTGAATATTTTATAAGCTTCCACAATAAATTTTTATAATTGATAGTATCACCTTATTCACCCCTTTCTAGGGTGAAATCGATCCTACAATGACGATATAGTTCTATATCAGTTTTGAAAACGATAAATCATTGTATCAGTTTACAACATGATACATTATTGTTTGAGAAAACGATGCATTATTATTTCAGTTTTAAAATATTAGATTTTTAGAAGTTTTTAGCAAAGTTGTTTTATATCAATTCAACAATTATACATTACTGTATCATATTTAAATTATTTATATATTTTAATCCTATAATTAGTCTTTAAAATACAATTGATCTTTTGAAAATGATTATTTTTAGTCATGGTATCTTAAATAATTAATTATCTGTGTTATTATAATATCTACAATAATTTTGTAAATTAAAGTGCGTGTTTTTATTATTATTTTACGTTAGTCATCTCAAACGAGAAGGATAAAGACACTTACTATTTTTTAGCTATATTCAATAGATATTTTAGGACAGATCTAAACAATTTGAAATTTTCCTCCCTATGTTCTTAATTAGAGTAAAAGGATATATTGGTAAATTTCTATTAACCAGGGCCTAAATTTATATAATTATAAAATAGGATCTAAAAATTAAATGGATTTATTAATAGATCCTATCACCTAAAAATCACTTATCAAGTTGCCAAAATGTCTCGTCTCCTTCCTCTTGTCACATTATTCATTTTGGTTAAGTGCATGTATATAGTGTATGTGTAATATGAAAGAAAAAGACGTGTTTATTTATATAAATGTATGTATGGTTCTTTTTATAGATATGTACATCACAAATTTAGTGGTATACGTGCTTCTTGAGAATTAAAATTTCAAAACTTCCCAAAATAAAATTTCCAAAACAAATTCTTGGAAAAAGAAATCCTCTGAAAATGCTTTTTCCAAAATCTAAAGCATTTCCAGAATATGTTTTATCAAAAGTTCTCTTATGGGTTTAGATTAAGGAATTGACCTTAATCTTCAAATAAAAATCCGGTTTACCATTTGAAGGTTGTTGATGGACATTCTCTTGCCAAAACTGGTTTCTGGACGTTTGCAAGATGTAGAATTCCATTTCCCGCTTATCTGGAATAATTATGTATTTTCGACTGCAAGTCTTCATCAAAATCTAAAAGTCACAAGGTAAGTAGTATCTCAACCATTAAGTCGAACACCCTCCAGCCTCTAGGATTCTACCATATGTCGTACTTATGCTCTTCTCCATCTGCGCATTATGCATCGCCAACGCTCTACGGGGTAATTTGGAGTCGAAGTGAAAAACTTAACTTTAAGATATTTCCAACCTATTATTTCTTTTCCTATTCATTCAAAGTGAAACTATAGCTACTTCTATAGTTGGGATTCTTAGAGTCGAGTGTAAAAATAATAATAGATAGGAAAGTATGAACACGTTCTTTCAGTTTATCCTAATTCCTCTGATCAACTAACCTAGGATCTAATATCCACTATAACAATCCACACTTTAATAGACCTAAATTTTGAAAAAAATTGAAACCCAAGTCCATCATAGCATGGATTGTTGCATTTGGTACCTGCAAAAAAGCATAAGCATATCGAAGATAGATAAAATTTAAACTCACTGCGAAAACAATAATATGATATAAATAATAACTCTGCCCACTACCTTGGAATTAATGGTCCTCCTTGGATATCCGATTGCCACATCAGCATTGAGTATGAGAGAAAAGAAGACTTCTCCAACAATCAATCAAATTGACATGTTACTTTAAATGCATCCTATGAGTTGTAATGAAGAGGGGGTTGGAACAATGTTTTGATGATTGGAAAATATATACAGTCCATAACATAAAATTATATCGATTGGTTTCTATTTAACTATTATGTCTGCCATTCAAAGGTTGACCAAATTAACTTAATATTGCAGACACGATATTCTTACCTAACACCATTGATCTACCTACCCTTCTTAAGTTACAAAATACTGAATTAAGTCTATCAGCCACTTAATACTTCTAAAATATGTAATAGGCTCCTAGCATCGTCATCGTAGGTCTATTGGTCCCAAAGACCTTTTACCACTATTTATGGTTTTATAATACATAATAGCCATATTACTAATGTATCTATCGTCATTAAAGTCTTATCCATATGAGAGATAGTACCCAAGCCATTTAATACCTCATTAATAAGGACTAGGCAGACCCTGACCATTTAATAGTATATTCTAGGCAGTCCTTTGTCATTTAATACCTAAACCGTAGGCGGACTCCCCACTAGTACTATATAGCCGACATTGCTTGGAATCTCACTGGAACACTTAATACTTCTTTATAGGAGAGAGGCGGACCCTGTATCAGTCACTTTATTCCTCAAACCCAAAGTGGACCCTTCTTGAGATTCCACTACCACACCTAACCGATAATTTAGATGATTTTATACTTTTTAATTAAAAATGAGGCAGGCCCTCAAACAACCACTCAATACCTCTAACCCCTAAGTAGATCCTATTATTCTTATAATCATTTTTCACGGGTTCTACGATTGGTGATGTCCCACAACTGTAATAAGTGTGCATAACTGCTTGTTGCCTCTAAGTGAAGGGCAGACTTCTTTTGTGTCACTTTATTGACTTTGCAACCCAATCTTGTAAGCCCAATTATTCTATGAGTTCTATGATTAAAGATGTTCCACGTCAATAGAAAGTGTACTCAACTGTTGATGGCCTCAAAATTAAAGGCAGACTTCCATTATTTAACTTTACCGACCTCGCATCCCAACCTACTAAGCCCAAGTAATTATTCAAGGCTTTACTACATTAAGCTATATTATCCTAACTTTATAATTAGTAAGCTTTATCATCCTAAATCTGATATTGGACCTAGCTTATTAACTTGTTTCTATTTATTTAAGGATATATAAATTACCTAAAATATTTAATTACCCATAAATCGCCCTTTTATCTACTTCTCCGTAAATATCAATTTGTGCATGATAAAAGATTATCATCCTAAGATGTTTCCTAAGACATTTATATATTTACTAATTTCCAATTAGTAATATCTTTCTAACTATTCCATAGTTATTAATCTAATCTTCCATGTTTATTAGTCTCATTAATCCTTTTACCCTATCAATTATTTGTAACTTCTAAACTCATTCCACATTTATTAATTGGAGTAACTACTTTCCCTCATTCTCCTTCTTAATTCCTATCCACAAATCAACGATATTATTTCGTATAAATACCTACTTCTACAAAATATATTCTAGTCATGAATCCTTAACTAGAATATTTTTCATATTTAATTTGTCGAAATTACATTTCTCAGGAAGATTCTCCATGTGATTTCCATAAATTACTTTAAAAACAAAAGATCAAAGTGAAAGGAAAAGATTTGCCTCCTTTGAAATTACAAGGAATGATTGTTTTCTTTTTATCAAAATAGACAGTGTAAACTACGAAGAGTAAATCTGTACTTTACACATCTCTTCCTTTTCTTTTGCAAATATTCCTCGTTAAATCAAATGCTGCATTTTGGTGCAATTTGAAAACACAAACAAATTTATAAAAATCAAACAGATGTTTTTCCTATAAATTAATCTACGAAAAATTCTCAATTCAACATAATCTTGTACTATATATCTTATTGGTGGATCTCTTTCAATATTTTTCTAATTTTTCCATGATTTTAGAATTAAAATACTCCACTCTCCTTAAATCACTTAATCCTTAATCATGATAAGAAATCCACTCAAGTTCGAATCAGTAACCATATTTTCTCTAATGTATTTCAAAATCATTCAACCTTCTTTGATATTCTCTACCTAAAACAAGATGCAGCTTGGAACTCTACTACCTTCATTTTATCTTATACTATGCATCTTATTAGTGGATCTATCCCAACATCTTTTCAATTTTCCAATAATTTTATAATTAAAATACCCACCCTACCCATCCTTGATGCACTCAATTCTTAAACTTCTTTTATTTGATGAGAACTCCATACAAAATCTACAAACCTTTTATAATTATTTTAAATAAGTAAGCATATCCATTTTGGTATCTTATTGGTTTTATTTTTCAAAATTAAAACCATTTCAGTAAAAAATAAATATTAATAAACATGCGTAGTAAAATTATTAAGAGTGAAAAATAAACTAATAAATCATTTATAACATATGTGATAATAAATATGAATAAAATATAATAATCATTATACCTTCATGTTTTTTTTCAAAGCATTGTTATGCATTATCCGATATGCATAATTTTTTTAGTGTATGTGCGATTTCTTAGAATTTATATCATATTCTGATAATTAGCACTTGAAAAAATGTTATCTTTAATGGAAAATTTATAGCTTCTTGGTGATAATATTTGTTTTCTTATATTCATAACTAATGTTGTTTATGTATTATTTATTTTTACCAACTAATGGAACCAAAGTCAACTTCCAAAAAATAATAGTTGTTAATTTACTTATTTCTTAACCTTTAAGAAATTGGTTAATGTTTATTGAGCAACAAATATGGAAACAATATGGTTACTATTGCATGTCATATCTTATACTTCGTATGTTTTTAGTTGAGCCATCTTGACATTTTTTTAATTTTCTCATAATTTTAGA
Organism: Allium cepa; assembly: GCA_030765085.1. NCBI lineage: Eukaryota > Viridiplantae > Streptophyta > Magnoliopsida > Asparagales > Amaryllidaceae > Allium > Allium cepa. The sequence goes on along the minus strand of CM060934.1, from coordinate 536,229,703 downwards.
ATAAAAATACTATACTCTTCTTGATTTACTAATTTATTAAGCATCATTCAATTGATGGAAACTCTATTTAAGTTCTAATCCCACTAACTGTATTTTCCCTAATACATTTTAAATCATTGAACCCTCTATGATTCCATTTATCTAAAACAAGATGGAGCGTGGAACTCCATTATCCTCTCTTTTTTGTAATAAATTTTAGAATAATGAAGTTCAATAATATACTTTTAATTTTTTTCCTTTAGGCTTCTTCCTACATTATAAATTCTATCAAAACCAAATCCTATAACCCTTTGTATTTATTTTAAAAAAGCAAGCATGAATTATTTCGGTATATTATTGATTCCGCTTTCAAAAATAAAACTTTATTGGTTAAAAATAAATATCGTCAAACATATGTAGTAAAATTGTTAAGAGTAAAAAATCAAAGTAGTAATTCATTTATAACATAAATAGTAAAGAATATAAATAAAATATTATGATGGGAAAACCTCATTTTTATTCAGTTAAAGAGCTATAGGTTCCATTTTAGTTATTTTTTTCAAAGCATTATCGGTTATTTACTTAAAGTTTTTTTGTTGAATTTGTGATTATTTAGAATTTATTTATATACTCATCGTTAGTAGTTAAAAAAAGTTAGCTTTAATGCTAAATTTATAATTTATCAGATAATATTTGTGGTAGTTTATGTTTTTTTTTTGGGATGTTTATAATTATTGTTGTTCATGTTACATTTATTTTTACCAACTAATGAAAATGGAAGTTGACTTCACCAAATAATGGTTCTCAATTTATTTATTTATTAGTCTTTAACAAATTGATTTATGTTTGCTGAACAACAAATATGGAACCATGATGGGTTGCTACAGCTCACCATACACCCAAAAACTGTGCTTTTAAAATTCAATGATGGAGAACGATTAGCTTATATTTAAAGAGCCCTGGCATTAGTCGAATCTACCTAAATTTGAATAAACAAAGTGATTCCACCATATTAATTGCATGATAGAACAACGAGAACTATGTTTGCATTTGGATCCTTTATAAAACTTGATTGAATTAATTAAAGTCCTTGATATAATATTATTTACTCTCTGTTGTTATTAAGTTTAGAAATTCCATGATTTCATTGAGTTAAAATTTATCATTGGTCATGTTAATTTTATATAGTAATGCTTATTGCTATATACGTCAGGTTTACATATATCGATTATTGCTAGAAACTAAGATTTATCTTCAATATGCTAAGCAAAAAATGAGATCAAACTTTCAAACATTTACGATTATGGAATTAACGTTTACTATTATTCATTTTAATTTTGAATATTATTACCTATTGCTGTCTATAAGAAAAGGATGTGTTAATTTATACAAGTATATGTACAGACCTATTTATGGATCTATACACGTATACATGCTTCTTGAAATTAAAATCTTAAAATTTCCTAAAACAAAATTTCCAAAACAAATCCTTGGGAAAAGAAATCCTTTGAAAATGCTTTATCCAAAATCTAAGGCATTTCTAGAATATGTATTATCAAAAGTTCTCTCATGGGTTTGGACTAAGGAATTAACCTTAATTCTCCAAATAAAAATTTATTTTGCCATCTAAAGGTGGTTAATGGAAATTCCCTTGCCAAAACCGTTTTTCGGACGTTTGTGGCATATAGAATTCTGTAACAACCCTGTTTTTGGAGGTTACCTATTAATACTAAATTATAACGGTAGTTATAATTTAATATTGTAAATTAAGATAAAACTGAAGATTTTAAATTGTTTATTTGGAATAAACAATGAATTTTGGAAATTAAAATGAGAAAATAAAGTTTGGAACTTTATTTTGTTTGTTCGGGTTTATAATAAGTGGAAAATAGTCTTTATTTAGAGAAAATGTAATAATTGTATTAATTATTGGCAATTACTTCTTTTAATGATTTTTAAAGGAAATATTTGATTTTTAAAGGCTGTTTATTTAAATAAAAAGGTGGAAATTGTTGTAAAAATCAGCTTTAATTATAAATTTGAGTTTAGAATGGTTAGCTATATTTTTCAAAGCAAGAAAAATAATTTTGTGGAATTTTGGAAGTTAAAAATAAGGTTTTGTGCATTTATTTGTGGAAATTATGTATTTTTGTAAAATAAAGGTTTTCATTAATAAAAATGTTTTAAAAACTAAAAATATCTTTTTTATGATGTAAACATTTTATTCAATATGTATGTAAGTTTACATATTATATTTGGTTTTAAAACATGAGAGAAATGTGATTTGTTTTGTAAAATAATGTAACTTATGCATAATTATGTATGTAAATAAATTAAAAGTTAGGCTATTTGATTTTTCTTTTAATTATTGGGTCCAAGCCCACTTAGCCTAAGTTTGAAGGAAGGAAGTGGGAAGATTGAATTTACTGTACGTTCATCTCTACCTCACCTTCTTCTTCCTCTTTCCAGTAAAAAGGAATTAGAAACCCACTCCACAAAAATCAAAAATCCATCCAAATTCTCAACTAAAATTCACCAAACCAAAGTCATTTTGTAATCTAAAGAGAATTCAACAGGTAATCAACTCCAAAATACAAATAATTTCATCAAAATCTAGTTTTGAGATTTGGGTTGTATGTAATCTCTTCTTTTGGGTTTGCATGGCTTTTTCTTTTGTTTTTACAGGTTCTTGAAGCCGAATCCATCTCAAAGCTCCATTCTTTTTGCTTAAATCCGAGTATTTTGATAAATCAGTAAGGTGAGAACAATATCTCACAAATACTAGCTAAATTGCTTGTGAAATTGCTTGAATTTGTTGCATATGTAAAAGTTAATTCAATGTATGTCTATTTTCGTTTTGGCCTAAAGTGCCAACTTGGGTCATCCATAACTTTCATCTCCGGCAACGAAATGCTGCCGGATCTTTTTATGAGTCAAGTTTATATGTTGAACTTCATTTCTGTAAATTTTGGTTGAATAATATGGTCATTTGAATGTTCAAATCGTCACTGCAAAATCAGTGCACAGCCTGCAAATATCATGTGCACATTTTGTTTTTTGAGTTGTTGCAAACATGGCCTGAGTCCATATTTGAGACATCATATCTCTTTCGTTTCTTTCTCAAATTGCACGAGTCTTTTATTTTATGAAATATGAAGTTCTCTTCTTTACGCGTACCAAATTTCAGGTCATTATGGCATATATAGCTTATATAAATCTGCTGTCAAACTTGGACCTGGACCATGTTTTTACCCAGAGTCCAACAGTGAAACACTGTCTGGGTACAACTTTGAGCGATCATATCTTTCTCATAATTTATTCAAATTGCATCATTCTTTTTCTGTTTAATAGATGACGTTTTGTACTATATGTTTATCAATTTTTAGCTCAATCTGATATCATTTGATCTCCTGTTTTATGCCTGAAAGTTGAGTCCAGGAGTGTTTTTAGGCCTGCATATTTATTTGGTTTTTGAACTGTCGCAAACATGGTCTGAGTCCATGTTTGAGACAGCATAACTCATTCGTTTCAAAACGGATTTGAGCGACTCTTTTTGCAGATTGAAGTAGGTGTGCTGGTTTACATTTCTGTAAAATTTCATTAAAATCTGGGTTGGTTTGCTATTTCTAAGCTACTGTCGAACTTGTACTCGTAGCTTGCTGTAATTCAGTATTTTAAACTTTGTTTTGGTCCAACTTTGAAACGACGCAGATTCTTCGTTTCAAATCGGATTTGAATGATTCTTTTTGCAGATTGAAGTAGGAATGTTGAGCTACATTCCTACCAAATTCCATGTCATTTGGACTCGCTTTGCAAGTACAAACCTGCTGTCGAACTTGGGTTCGCAGCCTGTTTTCACCAGGTTTTTATACTTAGAATAATTTTCTGCTTTTTCTGATATTTTCCGATTTCTTTGAGATTTTTCTCTAGATTTCGTACATGGGTTTTATAAAGCATTACAAAGCGTTTTTCAAGCAAATTGACTTTTAAAATTATTATTTAATATTATTTTTAAGTATTAAATTAGTTACTCCATAATAGGAGAATTTCAAATGCAATTTCTAAAGCGATTTTGAACCGTTCCTAAAACTCGTTTTCTTCAATTTAATTTCTATATAAAACACACAATTTTGCACTTCGAGCGAAGAGAGAGGAGAATTAAATGATTAGATAAAACGCGTGCTATGAACACGTGCGTTTATCTTTTCAGTTAATTCCTAATCTATTCGTTTGATTGTTTTGACCTTTGGGTCTGGTTTACCGATGAGATGAGGTAAACTTTGTACTGCTTTAAGTGTGGAATTGACTAACGGTTAGTAAATCGTTTAGTGCGAACGTGTGGTATGGGACACACGTTAACACTTTTCGGGTTCCTTTCCGAGAGTTTGTGACACATATTGCCAGTTAGTGGTGTCCAGTACTGGGCCTTCGGACCTTCGCCACTACGGTTTGTTGCCTTCGGGTTTGTTGCCCTATAATATCACTTTTGGAGTTGGTCCTTCGTCACCGCTCGAGAGATATTTGGGTTTGTTGCCTTCGGGTTTGTTGCCCTATAGTATCGCTTTTGGAGTTGGTCCTTTGTCACCGCTCGGGAGATACTTGGGTTTGTCGCCTTCGGGTTTGTGGATCCTTGTTTATACAGTACTGAGCACGTGCATCTTTTGTTTCATTGATATTTATATTTCCCTAGAGTATCGCCTTTCGGAGTAGGTCTTTTGAACCACTCGATACATAGCGATTACCTTGTGGAAACTTGTGTTACCTTCATTGGTATTTGTTATTTGCCTTTTTGGCTTGATTTGGGATATTCATATCCTTTGTTTATTGAGTTGCCGATGATATGAGGCTTGTTATGATTCATCTTTTGTAGATGATTGAGTTATCTCTTTTAGAGATATTTGTGGTACTTTATGACCTTGCATGTTCATTGTTGTTTAGCTTGTCTAACTGATTTGTTTAGCTAGACTGACCCGTGTATTTTATACTCGGGTCAGACCGAGGTGTTTCAGGTTAGGTACCTTTGGACTTAGCCTGTTCTGCTTCCGCGTGGACTATTCTGCTAGCCTCTTTTGTTATACCTTTTTGTGTAGTCCCTCTTGGTTGTACCTCTGATATGTATATTCTTTTGACTCGCATGTATATTGTGGTTGCTATACCACTTGACATGTATCATTTTGTATACTCTGTGATGTATCTGTATATGTGTATATGTATGTGATGATCTACTGTTCTGTGATGTGGTTTACATTTGAGTTATTATATTTTGTTCTGTTAGATCTTATAGCCATTATAGTTTTGTATTAAGTATCTATTGGATATGTCGATCCACATAAAAAAAATGCTACATTTATCGACGTATTCAATAGATAGTTAAGACAAGGCTATAGATGGTCGCTCCTATCCAGCTCTATTCTCCGTATTAGCAGACGGTATTACCTTGTAATACTCTTTGCTAATGTGGGTCTCGGAGTGGGGCGTCACAGCTTGGTATCAGAGCTAAGTTCAAAACAAAATATGATAAACACGGAACAGAAACACATATTATAGTACATCCAAGTATAATACAAGTGATAACATAGTTTTCCACTATCGTATTCCTCGATCGTGCCTTTAGTCTTTTCATTTCCTTTGAATGGATAATAAGTTTGAAAACATTATAAGGGTTTTACATATCACTATTTTTTTTAAAAAAAAAGTAGTAGAAATTAGACCTAAGATGGCTTAGTTTTAAATTATGAGTTTTAAACCTTAGTGATTAGAGTTGCGCAGCGGAAATGGTGTGACCGTTGTCGCTGGGCACATTAAATGCTTTGTTTTAAGTAAATGCTTGTTTGGTTGATAATTGCATGAATGTGTGTTAGCATAGTAATTGTTGAAATAATATTGAGTAGGTGATATAATTGAGAGTTAGAAACCTACTCAATGCAAATGATAAGAATTGCGTTGCCTTCAAGTTGTAGCTACCGCAAGAATTATTAGAAAGATTAAATTTTGAAAATAAAATGTAATTCATAAGTGGTATTTAACCAAAGGTTAAAATGAAATAAAAATTTAATTTTTTTAAGAATTTCATGAATGCATTTTAAAGGAGTAAAATTACTTAAAGAATTTTCCAGAAAGAAAGCATCCATGTGAATGGAAAATTTTTCTAATAAGAGATATACTTATGTATATAACTTGATTATTTTATGAATTGATTGAATGATTGTATGATAACAAAACGTTTTATGTTTTGAAAATAAACATTGTTACAACCAAGTTTATGATTTCTTAAGAAATCAAAACAGTTTTTATAATTTCTTGTGTCAATTGGCTAATAAGTTTTTAAGAATTCTGGTCGATGCGTCTGATCAGCGTTATCGATAGGGATTCCTAAACGCTTGCGAGGTGATGTGATACATGCTTTTGACATGACAATAAATAATATTTACTAGTATGGATATTGAATGCAAAAATATATAGATATTGCAAAGATTTTGAAATTTTGAAATTGTCATTTGAGATAAGTATTTTATATATACTCAAGGACTTATGAAAATAGTGTGACATAGAGGGCAATGGAGAGGCAATGTTGATCTTGGTCAACTTTGCAGTCCTTGATAATGTCATTTACTATAAATATATTAGTTGGATGTTTTCATTTTATAAATTGGTAATGAATATGGTTTTATTTAAATAAATTTTATTCATTATTGATTATATTACATGTTTGTGAAAGTTTACATACATGAAAAATTTTAGATGCTTAAGTAAGCTTTTGGGTAAAGTATTTTTGAAAAATTTAAGAAAATGCTAATTTAGTGCTTTTGAATTAGCATGAAATTTAATAAGGAGCAAAATCCATTAGAGTAAGTTTGGTTTTGAATTTAAATAGTGTTAAAAACTTGTTAATTATGTATTTGTAAAGTTCAATTGAAAACAAGTTTTAATTAAGTATCAAACTTGGCTAGTTCTAAGTGATAATAAAATAAATGTTTAGCTTTATGGATCAAGTGAAAATTGAATATAAAAGATTCATTTATTATAAAATGCAAATTTTTGTGAAAAGCTAGAAATAATAATAAATAGAGCAACAAGATAAGATTTCTTTTTAATTGTGAAAGCAATTTAAAAAAAAAAATCAATATGTAATTCCAAAGTCTAGTTTGAATAGATAATTGTTTCTTACTAATGTAAGAAAGTAAGTATTTTAATTAAATTATGGGTCTTCTTTCAAAAGACTTTGTTTGTTAATTGAGAAAAAGTTTTCTTTGTAAACCATTTTGAAAGTTTGTTGTATGTATTATAGTGTAATTCTAGATGTCTTGGCTTTTCGGAGAAAAGGATCATGTAATAAATGTTTTAGAGAAAAAAATTTTGATCTTAAATTATGTAGTTTGGATTTAACAATGATTTAAATTTTTTGACAATTAAAGGTCTTGTGTCGGAAAATTTTAATTAAAAAGTGATGTTTTAAAACAGCAATAACTTTTGATTTACAAATCCAAGTGGGTCCATTATTTTTGCAAAAGAGAGTACTTTCAGTAAGCTAGAAATCATCTTTATGACATTTTTCAAAATTTTGCAGTTCGGTTATTCAAAAAACGAGTTGAAAACTAATGGACATCTCTGTCCTCTTTTATAATTTCTGAGTTTAAAGCTGAAAGTAAATTGAGCATAACTTTCAAAGCGTAAATCCGATTTTGAAGATCTTTATATCGCTGGAAAGCTTGGACTGAGTAGAATAACTTTTATTTTATGAGTATTTTTAGATTATGGGTTTTACTATGTCAAAAGCCTGAGTTTTTGTAGCAGGCCTGAATTTGAAAATTTGAAGTTTTGAGTTGTGTTTTATTTTAAACTATGACTTTAATGCTTCATATGTTTATAAGTGCATGCTAATATATTTCAATAAGTTAAGTGCAGGTGCAAGAAGATATTTGAACAATTAATTAGCAAAATAGTAAGTATAAAAGTAAGCATGCTCAAATGCTAAAAATGAAAGGTATGAATTGCTATGTGTTTATGTGTTAAATATATATATTATGTTCTGACCTTTTGGTCGATGTATATCTATAATTCATATTTATGAAATTGTAAAAGGCTCTCCATGTAAAGGAGAATCTGCCGAATTTTTCGACAAATTAAAGACTTAGAAAAATTTTGGGAAAATTTAATTAGTGAATATTTAGAGCCATCGATGAAGGATCTAATAAGTGTCCTTTTTAAATCATGAAGTAAAATGGTTTAAAATTTGATAAATTTAGTGGAAAAAAATTATTACTTATTGTAGTATATTTATTTTTGGAACTAGAGTATGGAACAACTCTAATTTAATTTACTTTAAATTTAAAGTAAAGATGATTGAATTGAAAATTTAAGTAAGAGGCTTCAAAAAATTTCTTGTATTGAAATTTGTGTTTTGTGTATAAAAGAAAATGGACTTGAGTGAAAACTCTTATAACAAATTTTTGAGAAAATTTCCTGTAATCCATTCTTATGTGTCTTGCCTTAGTGCGATTTTTGTGATGACTTGCATTCATGCAGTCATATGTTATGATGGTAGCTTGAAATACCACATATCTTTTGTTAAATCCTCTTTTGATGATTGTGCTTATTTGTGTTACTCCTTCAAAAGAGTTAGGTGCATTTCAGTATATTCGGAAAGTTGACTCCTAGTTATATAGGACCATCTAATATTATTGAACACCTTAGTTTAATTGCTTTCATGCATCAATTTCTATTCAGTTTTGGGTATTCCTGATATGTTCCAGGTACCCCAATTTTATTGTACCTTCGAGATTTAATCTCGATTGTTAATTATCTTGTGTTGCATAATCACGAGTCTCACCGACTTGTGTATTGTGCCGAATTCTAATCGTGTAGTTGTTTCGAAGATTGAACACCTTCGAAATATAATGTTCCGCTTATGAAATTCTATGGTCCGCTAGCCCTAAGTATTGTACTTGGAAAAACATAGAATTAAGCGAGCAATCTTACCTTGGTTTTCTATCATCTTGTGTTGAGGGCGAGAATTTTTAAACTCGAGCTTATCTATCTTCCTTTGATTGATGATATAATTATGTTGAATTTAACACTTCTCTAGAAATTGCGTGGACGCAATTTTGTTAAGGGGGGGAGTCTGTAACAACCCTATTTTTGGAGGTTACCTATTAATACTAAATTATAACGGTAGTTATAATTTAATATTGTAAATTAAGATAAAACTGAAGATTTTAAATTGTTTATTTGGAATAAACAATGAATTTTGGAAATTAAAATGAGAAAATAAAGTTTGGAACTTTATTTTGTTTGTTCGGGTTTATAATAAGTCGAAAATAGTCTTTATTTAGAGAAAATGCAATAATTGTATTAATTATTGGCAATTACTTCTTTTAATGATTTTTAAAGGAAATATTTGATTTTTAAAGGCTGTTTATTTAAATAAAAAGGTGGAAATTGTTGTAAAAATCAGCTTTAATTATAAATTTGAGTTTAGAATGGTTAGCTATATTTTTCAAAGCAAGAAAAATAATTTTGTGGAATTTTGGAAGTTAAAAATAAGGTTTTGTGCATTTATTTGTGGAAATTATGTATTTTTGTAAAATAAAGGTTTTCATTAATAAAAATGTTTTAAAAACTAAAAATATCTTTTTTATGATGTAAACATTTTATTTAATATGTATGTAAGTTTACATATTATATTTGGTTTTAAAACATGAGAGAAATGTGATTTGTTTTGTAAAATAATGTAACTTATGCATAATTATGTATGTAAATAAATTAAAAGTTAGGCTATTTGATTTTTCTTTTAATTATTGGGTCCAAGCCCACTTAGCCTAAGTTTGAAGGAAGGAAGTGGGAAGATTGAATTTACTGTACGTTCATCTCTACCTCACCTTCTTCTTCCTCTTTCTAGTAAAAAGGAATTAGAAACCCACTCCACAAAAATCAAAAATCCATCCAAATTCTCAACTAAAATTCACCAAACCAAAGTCTTTTTGTAATCTAAAGAGAATTCAACAGGTAATCAACTCCAAAATACAAATAATTTCATCAAAATCTAGTTTTGAGATTTGGGTTGTATGTAATCTCTTCTTTTGGGTTTGCATGGCTTTTTCTTTTGTTTTTACAGGTTCTTGAAGCCGAATCCATCTCAAAGCTCCATTCTTTTTGCTTAAATCCGAGTATTTTGATAAATCAGTAAGATGAGAACAATATCTCACAAATACTAGCTAAATTGCTTGTGAAATTGCTTGAATTTGTTGCATATGTAAAAGTTAATTCAATGTATGTCTATTTTCGTTTTGGCCTAAAGTGCCAACTTGGGTCATCCATAACTTTCATCTCCGGCAACGAAATGCTGCCGGATCTTTTTCTGAGTCAAGTTTATATGTTAAACTTCATTTCTGTAAATTTTGGTTGAATAATATGGTCATTTGAATGTTCAAATCGTCACTGCAAAATCAGTGCACAGCCTGCAAATATCATGTGCACATTTTGTTTTCTGAGTTGTTGCAAACATGGCCTGAGTCCATGTTTGAGACATCATATCTCTTTCGTTTCTTTCTCAAATTGCACGAGTCTTTTATTTTATGAAATATGAAGTTCTCTTCTTTACGCGTACCAAATTTCAGGTCATTATGGCATACATTGCTTATATAAATCTGCTGTCAAACTTGGACCTGGACCATGTTTTTACCCAGAGTCCAACAATGAAACACTGTCTGGGTACAAATTTGAGCTATCATATCTTTCTCATAATTTATCCAAATTGCATCATTCTTTTTCTGTTTAATAGATGAAGTTTTGTACTATATGTGTATCAATTTTTAGCTCAATCTGATACCATTTGATCTCATGTTTTATGCCTGAAAGTTGAGTCCAGGAGTGTTTTTAGGCCTGCACATTTATTTGGTTTTTGAACTGTCGCAAACATGGTCTGAGTCCATGTTTGAGACAGCATAACTCATTCGTTTCAAAACGGATTTGAGCGACTCTTTTTGCAGATTGAAGTAGGTGTGCTGGTTTACATTTCTGTAAAATTTCATTAAAATCTGGGTTGGCTTGCTATTTCTAAGCTACTGTCGAACTTGTACTCGTAGCTTGCTGTAATTCAGTATTTTAAACTTTGTTTTGGTCCGAATTTGAAACGACGCAGATTCTTCGTTTCAAATCGGATTTGAATGATTCTTTTTGCAGATTGAAATAGGAATGTTGAGCTACATTCCTACCAAATTCCATGTCATTTGGACTCGGTTTGCAGGTCCAAACCTGCTGTCGAATTTGGGTTCGCAGCCTGTTTTCACCGGGGTTTTATACTTAGAATAATTTTCTGCTTTTTCTGATATTTTCCGATTTCTTTGAGATTTTTCTCTAGATTTCGTACACGGGTTTTATAAAGCATTACAAAGCGTTTTTCAAGCAAATTGACTTTTAAAATTATTATTTAATATTATTTTTAAGTATTAAATTAGTTACTCCATAATAGGAGAATTTCAAATGCAATTTCTAAAGCGATTTTGAACCGTTCCTAAAACTCGTTTTCTTCAATTTAATTTCTATATAAAACACACAATTTTGCACTTCGAGCGAAGAGAGAGGAGAATTAAATGATTAGATAAAACGTGTGCTATGAACACGTGCGTTTATCTTTTCAGTTAATTCCTAATCTATTCGTTTGATTGTTTTGACCTTTGGGTCTGGTTTACCGATGAGATGAGGTAAACTTTGTACTGCTTTAAGTGTGGAATTGACTAACGGTTAGTAAATCGTTTAGTGCGAACGTGTGGTATGGGACACACGTTAACACTTTTCGGGTTCCTTTCCGAGAGTTTGTGACACATATTGCCAGTTAGTGGTGTCCAGTACTGGGCCTCCGGACCTTCGCCACTACGGTTTGTTGCCTTCGGGTTTGTTGCCCTATAGTATCACTTTTGGAGTTGGTCCTTCGTCACCGCTCGAGAGATATTTGGGTTTGTTGCCTTCGGGTTTGTTGCCCTATAGTATCGCTTTTGGAGTTGGTCCTTTGTCACCGCTCGGGAGATACTTGGGTTTGTCGCCTTCGGGTTTGTGGATCCTTGTTTATACAGTACTGAGCACGTGCATCTTTTGTTTCATTGATATTTATATTTCCCTAGAGTATCGCCTTTCGGAGTAGGTCTTTTGAACCACTCGATACATAGCGATTACCTTGTGGAAACTTGTGTTACCTTCATTGGTATTTGTTATTTGCCTTTTTGGCTTGATTTGGGATATTCATATCCTTTGTTTATTGAGTTGCCGATGATATGAGGCTTGTTATGATTCATCTTTTGTAGATGATTGAGTTATCTCTTTTAGAGATATTTGTGGTACTTTATGACCTTGCATGTTCATTGTTGTTTAGCTTGTCTAACTGATTTGTTTAGCTAGACTGACCCGTGTATTTTATACTCGGGTCAGACCGAGGTGTTTCAGGTTAGGTACCTTTGGACTTAGCCTGTTCTGCTTCCGCGTGGACTATTCTGCTAGCCTCTTTTGTTATACCTTTTTGTGTAGTCCCTCTTGGTTGTAACTCTGATATGTATATTCTTTTGACTCGCCTGTATATTGTGGTTGCTATACCACTTGACATGTATCATTTTGTATACTCTGTGATGTATCTGTATATGTGTATATGTATGTGATGATCTACTGTTCTGTGATGTGGTTTACATTTGCGTTATTATATTTTGTTCTGTTAGATCTTATAGCCATTATAGTTTTGTATTAAGTATCTATTGGATATGTCGATCCACATAAAAAAAATGCTACATTTATCGACGTATTCAATAGATAGTTAAGACAAGGCTATAGATGGTCGCTCCTATCCAGCTCTATTCTCCGTATTAGCAGACGGTATTACCTTGTAATACTCTTTGCTAATGTGGGTCTCGGAGTGGGGCGTCACAAATTCTATTTCTCTCTTATCTGGAATAATTGTGTATCTTCGACTGCAAGTCTTCATCAAAATCCAAAAGTCACATGGTAAGTAGTATCTCAACCATCATTTCGAACACCCTTTAGTCTCTAGGATTCTGCCATATATCATACTCACGCTCTTCTGCATCAGCACCTTATGCATCGCCAACGCTCCATAGGGTAATTCGAAGTTGGCATGAAAATCTTACTTCTGAGATATTTCTAAACCATAGTAGCTTTGCCCATTCCTTCGAAGCGGAACTACAACTACTTCTATAGTTGGGATTCGTAGAGTCGAGCATAAAAATAATAATAGATAGGACAATACGAATACGTCCTCTCAATTTATCCTAATTCCTTTGAGCGACTAATCTAGGCTTTGATACCAAATGTAACAATCTGCACTTTAATGGGGCTAAATTGCGATAAAAATCGAAACCCAAGTCCATTAGAGCATGGCTTGTAGCATTTAGTACCTGAAAATAAGCATGAGAATATCAGAGATAGATAAAATCTAAACTTATCACAGAAACAATAGTATATAAATACTAACTATGGCTACTACCTTGGAATTAGTGGTATTCCTTGGATATTCGATTACCACATCAGCATTGAGTATAAAAGAAAAGAAGACTTCTCCAACAATCAATCAAATTTACATGTTCCTTTAAATTTATCTTATGGGTTGTAATGAGGAAGGGGTCAAAACAATGTTTTAGTGACTCAAAAATCTATACAGTGTCCATAACATAAATTTATACAAATTGGTTTCCATTTAACAATTACGCCTGCTATTCTAAGATTAACCAAATTAACCTAATATTACACACATGATATTCCTACCTAGCACCATTCAAATACTTACCCTTCCCAAGTAATAAACTACTGACGTAAGTTTGTTAGCCACTTAATACTTCCAAAATATGAAGCAGACTCCTAGCATCGTCATCGTTGGTCAATTGGTCCCATGGACCTTTGAAAACTATTTATGCCTTTATGATACATAATGGCCATATTACTAATGTATTTATCATCAGTAAAGTCTTGGCCACGTAAGAGACAATGCCCAAGCCATTTATTACCTCATTAATCAGGACTAGGCAGACTCCTGACCATTTAATACCTACATTCTAGCCAGGCCTTTGTCATTTAATATCCAAACCCTATGCGGATTCCTCACTAGTACTATATAGCTAGCACTGCTTGAAATCTAACGGGGACACTTAATACTTCTCTATGGAAGAAAGGCAGACCCTTTATCATTCACTTAATACCTCAAATCCGAAGCCATCCCTTCCCGAGATAGCCACAACCACTCCTAACTAATAATTCAGATAATTTTATACTTTTAAATTAGGAAAGAGCTGGGCCCTCAAACAACCACTTAATACCTCTAACCCCTAAGTAGATCATATTATTATCATAATCATTTTCTTTGGGTTTTACAATTGGTGATGTCCCATATCAGTAATATGTGTGCATACTGTTGTTAGCCGTTGAGTGAAGGGTAGATTGCTGTTGTGTCATTTTACTGACCTCGCATCCTAATCATGTAAGCCCAATTATTCTATGGGTTCTAAGGTTAAAGATGTCTCACATCTGTAGGAGGTGTACACAACTGCTGGTAGCCTCAAAACGTAGGACAGACTTACATTATGCATATCTACTAACCTCGCATCCCAACCTACTAAGTCCAATTAATTATTCTAGGCTTTACTAAATTAAGCTATATTATCCTAGCTTTATTATTACTAAGCTTTATCATCCTAAATTTGATGTTGGACTTAGCTTACAAACTTCTTTCTATTTATTTAAGACTGTATAATTACCTAAAATATTCAGTTACCCATAAATCCCCACTTTGTCTACTTCTCCATAAATGTCAACTTGTCCACGATAAAAGATTATCATCCTAAGGACATTTCCTAAGACATTTATATATTTACTATTACTAGTTAATAATCTCTTTCTAACTATTCGATAGTTATTAGTCTAATCTTCGATATTTATCAGTCTCATTAACCCATTTACCCTATCAATTATTTTGTAACTCCTAAATTCATTCCATATTTTTTACCTATTAATTGGAGTTACTACCTTCCCTCATTCTCCTTCTTAATTCCTATCCACAAATCAACGTTATTACTACGTATAAGCACCTACTTCTACCAAATATATTGTAGTAATAATCTTTAACAAGAATATTTTTTCCATATTTAATTTGTTGAAATTACATTTCTTAGGAAGATTCTCCATCATGATTCCATAAATTAGTTTAAAACAAAAGATCAAGAATAAAAGGAAAGATTTGCCTCGTTTGAAATTACAAGGAATGACTATTTTCTTTTTATTGGAATAGACTGTGTAAACTATGAAGAATAAATTTGTACTTTACAAATCTCTTCCTTTTCTTTTGCAAATATTCCTTGTCAAATCAAATGTTGCATTTCCTATGCAATTTGGAAACACAAACAAATTATAAAAATCAAATGAATGTTCTTCCAACAAATTATACTACGGAAAATTCTCAATTCAACATAATCTTATACTATATATCTTATTAGTGGATTTCTCTCAATATTTTTCTAATTTTCTCATGATTTTAGAACTAAAATACACCACTCTCCTTGAATCACTTAATCCTTAAGCATTATTCATCTGATGAGAAATCCATCCAATTCGAATCCCACTAACCATATTTTCTCTAATGTATTTCAAAATCATTCAACCTTCTTTGATATTATTTATCTAAAGCAGGATGCAATTTGGAACTCTATTACCCTCATTATATCTTATACTATGTATCTTAACAATGGATTTATCTCAACATCTTTCCAATTTTCTCATAGTTTTAGAATTAAAATACTCACCTTTCCTTTTTGCACTCAATTTTTAAATGTCTTTCATTTGATGTGAACCTCACACAAGTCCTATGAACCTTTTGTAATTATTTTAAATAAGTAAGCATATTGTGATGACTTGCCTTTCTGACCCCTAGGAACGAAACTTAACACATCCTCAGTGTTTGTGTGTCGTTGCCTAAGAATCAGAAGATGGATCATTGTGGGGTGAAATAAAGAACAGAATAGAAAACCTCACAACAGAACTACTAAATAAACCATAGTGAATATTACATCAGGTTACTCCTTAACAGAAAGTTATCAGAGTTACACAAAAGCATTACAAATCAGCTTAGGTGGTTATAACATCCTGCCTTTACATATGCTGAAACAAAATACACTTACACATACTAGATAATACAATGGAATAGATAACAAAGAATATGAAAGCCTCCTGCTCGGATGCCGTCTTTAAAAGAGCCCTCAAAAGACCTACTCTCTGACTACTCAAATAAAATGAGTATCCGAAAGTTTAGGGAAAACAAACAACTTGGTTCATATGATATGTCTAGTATGAGTAAAACTTTAAACAGTAGGTGTGAAATTTAAAAACAAATTGTGAGACCACATCGTAGAACAGGAAGTGGGTTTACTCCCACATAAATCAACATCCAAACGTATAGAATGGATAAGTAATTAAACGCCAAGAAGAGTGGATGACCCCTCCCGATGCAAATAAGGAAATAATTTTAAAGGTTCGAATGAAATAAAAAAAGGAAAATCTCTAACAAATGACTAGGAAGGTGCACCACCCTTGAAGTATAACTCTAGTAATATACTTCTAAGAAGCTCATATACGTGACACTTCTTGGAAATGTACTAGCCCGACCCTGCCAAACCTTCCAATAATTCGAATATTCCGCATCTAAATGCGCAAATGAATCTGATCAAGATGAGATGTGAAAATACCCTAATAGGAGCAACCCCACATAACTACATGTCCTTTCGCACATTGGGTTCAGTCATTGACCGACAAGAGATAACAAATCTCAACGAAGCAATAAATTTCTTAGAATAACAATAACAAAGAAGCGGAAGTATCCGATAGCTGAGGAACCAACTATCGAGGATATAAAATGATCATATATGAAGATCAACTCTTGTATACTTACCACCACTCATTGTATTCAAACTTGTACTACTTCTTAGTTAACAATAATATCGGACAAGTCAAGGTAGTGTTACCTTAAAGTCATGTCCCATGATTATTCTTAACTTTCGAAATAGTGATAAGTCTACTTTTTCGATGTTTAATGCTAATTATATAAATAAATCATTTCTATACAAGTGAATCGCTTTTTCAAAATTAATTCATTCCCATAAACAATTAAAAAATATTTCTTTTAAAATCCGAATTCGTACTTGGCTTCACATTACAAATATTGGCTTTAAAACACTTTGTTCTAAGAGGTTACTAACTTTGAAACATTATTAAAAAGAATTTAACAACTTAAAACATCCTTATTACATTGATAAATTAACTTTAAAACTTTTTCGACTAGTTAATTAATTTACTTCAGTAACCTTTAATTAAAAAGGGTTGATTATATATCATTAATTCAATTTATTACTAATATAATTAATTAAAACTCCTTTAAACATCATTAATCCAATTAATAACAATATAATTAAATAAACAAATTAAATATCATCATTTAAAAGCGATTAATTAATTTAAAACTTATTTAAGGAAAGATTGATTAAGGTTAAACATATTTATTAACCTTTACAAGTCATTAATTAAAAAGGGTTGATTAATTTTAAAAACATCATTAATTAATAAATCTTAATCCACCATTATCAAAAGATTAATTAAGCTTAAACATCATTAAATAAAATGATTAATTAAATTTAAAATATTATTAACTAGGTAATTAGTTAAATTTAAAATAGTATTAACTAAGTAATTAGTTAAATTTAAAACACGTCACTAAAAGGTTAATTAGTTACCTTAATCCTCATTAATTAAATAATTAATTAAATTAAATAATCATTATTAAAATAATTAACTATTATTGAAAGCATTATTAATTAATAAGTTGTTTAAATTGGAAAATAATTGCAAGCACGATAATGAAACTAAACGGTTTCGATAAAAGGTGATTTTTCGAAAGTGCCGACATTGCGACTATCGCTATACGGGCAGTTAAGAATTCAAGCATATGACGTTTGCAACACAACCAAACATCACATAAAAAATGAATGAGCATACATACATGATAATTTACAATAAAACAACATATATCAAGCATTTATTTACAACGGAAATAGTTTAATTACTAGATTTTCATATAACTAATGATTCGCTTACTATCTTTCCAAAGCGACTAACTTTCAAGCAACGAACCAATCCAACAACAAAACCATTCTCACAACTATACAATAAGCATTTAATAGCTACAAATATGAGCATGAATATAGCTTAAACTATATGGTTCAAAGGTGGAAGCTTCACTCATCAAAACACTTACTAACTTGAATCGGAGTCGCACTAACTCTTCGAACAACACTAGAGCTAAGCTTTCATATGCACTTAACTTGATTTACTGGACCTTTTACGGGCTTTTGGGCTCGGCCTAGATCATATGGGGCTCAACCATGGTGGAAATGTGGGGGTATAGGGTCTTTTTTTGGTAGATAATGGTTTTTGGAAGTGAAGTAAGGAGTACAGCTTGATTTTTGGAAGTGTATTCGCTAGTTTCTGTTTGTACCAAAATTGGGCATAACACTCTTCGGATGCGTCTGAAGAGATAAAATGAAGAAATTAAATTTAAAATGAGGGAGATCTAACAAATACACTAATTAACTGATAAGAAAAATTGCAGAAACACACAAATTTAGAGTGGTTCGACGTATTGCCTACGTCCACTATGAAATGGCTGATGTTTATTGAACTTTACTCGCTGATTGCAATAGTATAACTATAGTATAGAAGCGATTTCAGTAGAATGTCAGCACAGAGAAGCCAAAAAGACCATTTTCTATAGGTCCAAGGTCACTATTTATAGGCGTAGGCAGCAAATTCTTGCCCAAATCCCGAAAGACTTTTTCTCTCATGTGGGTGGGCCCATAGGATCTAGTTCAGGTGATTTCGAATCAATTTGAGAGCAATACGAATTGAGTTCATATCAATCCATAAATGGTCCTTTTGGGTTTAAATTTATCAGGTACATTATTGAGGTTGTAGGCAAGCTCCTGTGAAAATTTGGTGGCATTCGGACCTGTAGATCTCGAGTTATGATCGATGCAAGTTTGGACTTTTCATGCGCAAACGAGTTCGTGTCGTTATGTTCGTATCGATCTAGGTCGTATTAATACTAGGCACGTTCTTGCTAGGTGATGTGCGGATCGGTCATCTCTTTATGCCGACTGACCGAGTCTTTTTCCTTAGCAAGCTTTGTTTGTATCAAGGTGTCTCTTTTCTCTTTGTATCGATGCAAGCCGAACTCGTTCGTACCGTTTAAGCTCATCTCACTTTGATCGCTCCTTCAACCCCTTTTTGCATTGGTAAGAAGTGCCATTTCGTATCGCTCACTGGATGACATATACGTATCATTTGATGGTTGATCGATACGAATAATGCATAAATAAGATCGATACGTAATGGCTTTGATCGACGGATACGAAGATGAGCTCAGGTGATGGATGCAAAATGTAGGAGCGGGGCAGATACGAATGAAGTAATTTTCCATGGATACGAACACTGTGTTTCTTCCTCGATGGATATAAAGTGTAGCTATTTATTCAGATGCATACGAAGTCGATAATTGACAACTTGATGGACGCGAAACTTGGTGCACACGAAGCGGAGGGATACGAATTGATGTCTTCCAAGTGAATCTTGATCGATCCATATCTTGAGCATACGAGCTCCGATTGACTTGAAATCTAAGACGTTGGCTTCTATAGCTTTTCTTGTTGTATATTGACCAGTATCCATAGTGAACATGTGTATAACTGATCTTTGAGATTGATTATCTTTAGTTTTCAATTCTTTGGTGTCATGGCCTTACAAAAGGCGGGATAACATTTGCCCACCAAAGTATATCTTATGTGAATATAATGTGCTTTGAAAAGCTGCGATCTTTAATCTGAAAATTTTTGCCCGGTTGTCTGAAAGATTTCTGTCTTTTCATCAAAAGATGTAACTTTTAATTTATGTCGAGTAAAATAAGTGCCGAATTGTTGATTGCCAATGATTATGCAGTGCATTGTTTTAACTAAGTGTCGAGTGATAGCAATTTGTTTTTCACTGTTGTAATTTACAGCAGATGAGCATTTAATTCCTATGAATTTTGAAAATTGAATGCTAATTCATTAAGCTCGAATGTGTGTTAATCTGACTCCCGTCAATATTTGCACGTTCATGAGTCATTGTCGGTTTTTTTATATATCGAGTTCCGTATCGATCCTCTCCTGAATGGATGTGAAATTTTAGTTGTAACAATGCTTGACGGTTGTTTTAGTGTATCTCTTCGTATCAATCCTCTCCTGGATTGATGTGAAAAATAGAAAAATTGTTTTCCTATCGATGGATATGGATCTTCATGGGTTTACGTTGAAGGATACGAACAAACCATTTTGTATCGATGGATGTTTGGGTATGAACAGTTTAAACAGGCCCTTGTTTTAGGTATCGTATCATTCGCCCAATGGATACAATACTTTTCATCTTGAACGGGCCGTTAACGGATATGAGGTTAGCTTCGTATCGATGGTGTAGGAGGATACGAAGTGAATCGTTTGTATCAATTATGCTTCAGACAGTTTCTGACAGATCATGTTGACTGGGAGATGAATCGGCACTCCCCTAGGGCCGAACCATATAAAAGCCTTTGGTGCTTAGAAAAATTTCCACTTGCTCTTATTCTTCCTTTACTTTCGTATCGCTCCGAGCTCATGAGAAAATAGAACTGCCTTTGCTTTCAGACTACACCAAGCTCTCAATCCCTTAAACCAATTGTTAAAACCAGGCAATTAATCAATGAATTCATGTTAAAAACGACGAGACACGATACTTTGTGCCAATCCACTTGTTTCTGCGACCAATTCTGATGAAACGGAGGTCATAGATGGTCGGAGTGAGGTCGAGGAAGGTCATAGTGGTCTCTATGCGGCTTTGGAGAAGATGAAGCATGGAGGGATATGAAATATCCATAAAGGGGATGCCTGGCTTTGACTTCGTGTCGATAAGAGAAAGGAGGAAACACTCTTTCGTATCGATCCGGAGTGTAAGGTTCATGTCGATTCATAACCGATGGGTAGAAGGAGTAAATTCATATTGATTGAAGCCATGGAACTTCGTATCGATTTACTTCCATCGATACAAAGCATAGACAACGTGGTCGATACAAATGGGAATCACACAATCGACACGAACTCCCTATGGGACGATCGATACAAAGATGTTAGCCTATGATCGACTAAAAGTCTGTCGTCCCGTGATCGATATGATGTAGGTTTTTGGTGATCGATCCGAGTTTCACTTTTGATGGATATGAAATCTTTTTTCCAATCGATCATTTAGCTTCGACGAGCTTCTGTCTTGCATAATTTGACTTAACTGTTTAACTGCATATTTGAATGCCCTTTGAAGCTCATCGATGGAACTGTAACTTGACAAAAATTCAATGAATCTCAACTTGGACCAATCGCTAAAGCCTAGATGGCACGGTTGTGATGGTCACTCCGGTTGAATTTTGAAGTCCTGTTATTCAATACTTTACTAATCTTTGTAGAATTTCTCAAGTAACTCACTGCATTGTACTACATAACACATTCATGCATTTCACACTGGGGAACACACGGGATTATTGTCACCTAATGATGTTTTTTGATGATTTGATTAGCTATGGTGTTTTTTGATTATTTGATTAGCTATTGTGTTTTAAAATTAAATCTTTAATTAGATTATTAAATTACCTTTGTTTTAAATTTCGGGGACGAAATTCTCTTAAGGGAGAGGAATGTGATATTCCGGAATTTTTGGCACTACCAATTTAATAATCTGTGTTAAAATTAAATATTAATATTGTTAATAGTAAATTTGAATTGATTTAATAATCTTCTTTTATAAATATTTAAACGGGTGATTTTATCTTTTAAAAGCTAATTAAATTGTTTTCTATTTTAAATGTATATATATTTTTTGTATATATTGTAAATAGGCAAGCTTTGTTTTAAATTTAATAAATAAAGGCATGTTTTCTAATTCTAATATTTTTGGTAAATTGGAAATTTGATTTAACTTAATATTAAGCTATTAAATAAATAACCATATGGCTTTAGAATACTCAAGATAAAAGTTTAATTTGTTTAAAATGATTCTGGCTTAAGTTTAAATTTAAACAAAAAGGTTGTTTTGCTCTTTTTAAATATAGCTTGATAAAATAAGTGATTTATTAATAAAGAGATAATTTCTTTTATAAATTATTTTAATTTAATAATGAGTTATATTTAAACAATATTAATAATGTAATGTCTTTACAAATGGATTTTAAATATAAATAGAAATTGTTATTTCAAATTTATTTATATATATGTGTATTTTGAAAGAAAGCTATGATTTGAAAATTTAAAATAAAGTCTTTCAAAAATGTTTAAAATAAAATAAACCTTATTAATGTTAAACATAAGTATAAATCAATTATATGGTTATAAACATAAGTATAAATACATAAACATAAGAAACTATGATATTAACATAAGTTAAAAATTTATAACAATAACTAAAACAAAAGTATATATTTGTACATAAGTTAAAATTTATAACATTGGCTAGAACAACTTTATATTATGTACCTAAAGAATGAAAGCAAACCAGGCAAAGTAATATATGTATGTAACCTGTAAGTAGTTATGCAATGTAAGTAAAAGAAAATATCTACATACAAAAAAGTGGATAAGTATGAAACATAAAGGACTCATGCATTTAATGCTACCAGCATTTAGCCAATTCATATTGTTCAAAAGATCAATTCAGCCTCCATAACAAATCTTGCCTGGCCAGATAAATAAAAAAAAGTAAAGAAAAATCTATGAACAAACAAATAACAAATTATACCAGCATTTGCCTAACCCTGTTAAACTCCTTTCTATATATCTCTCCTTGTTTCATTCGTTCATCACAACACAGCAAACCAAAAAATAAGTAAGCTTTTCCTTTTTTTTACAAACTTAAACAACTTCATCAAACAAAAACAAGATGATTTTAAGAAGGATCAAGCTTGCAGCTTTTCAAACAAAAGAGCTCTGTTCATCTTCTTAAAACAACGGTGAGTAACATCACAATTTAGATAGTTTAAGTATATAATTATGTTGCATGCTTATCTCTGAAAAATAGTATGTTTGTGAGTATATGTATAAGTATATCTCTGTGTGTGTATATGAATATTTGGTTATGTGCATTTGCTATATGTTTGGATGTTTTATCTGATTTCAGTTTCCAGGTTCTAAACCTAATCTTGAATCAATCTCTCTTGATCAAATCTTTATTAGTACTTAAGTCTTAAACCAAATATGTTTGTTATAGCATAGATTTTAGTTTAAAATTTTGTTTAAGTTAAATAATGTGTATGGCCTCTGGAAATAAATTAACAGCGGTGCAAACTTTAAATATGTCAAAATTCAAATACCATGATTTGATGTTTCAGAGTTAGGATATGAATCATCATACAAAATCATGATTTATAAAAACAAATTCACAAATTCTAGTATTAGAATCAGAGAGCGGTTCAGAGTTGTCTGAAATGTGCGTTTTGGGTTGTCCCTGTTGATCTAAATGATCGGAGGGGCCGAGTTTCCTTCTGGTGATGGTAGAGTGGTCAGTGACTAAGGGAAAAATGGTGGAAGAGGTGGATGGTCACTGTAACAACCCGCATATTTAACGATTTTATATTTAAATGTTTTATTTAAATATAGCGTCGTTAGTCGGATTTTAGGTCCGAAATGTTACTTTTTGCAAATGGCCGAATTGGAACTCGAAACCACCTCCATTGGTTCCAAAATGGCGTTTGCGATCTTTTTAAGTGTAAGCTTCGATATGTTTGGAGTTTGTGAATTTTTGCAACTTTTCTATTTGGGTTTTGGGTTTGGGTCCCATTTGTTAGTTTAAACCCCTAACTCAGCCCTCTCTTCATCCATTCACCCTCGTTTCATTTTTTTAACTTAGGAAAACTGAAAATGGTGGAAGGGAAGAGGAAATAGAAATTTGCAAGCCCTAATTCTTCTTTGTAACTTGAATTCTTGCTCCAAAAATCAAAGAGAAGACATAGGTAAGCTCCTCTTCATGTTCTCTATCTCTTTCTCTCTTCAATTTCAGAAATTCCTAAACCTAAACTTAGGAAAATACTTGTTTTGATCTTAGATTGAAGCTAGTAGAGTAGAAGTGGAGATTAGTTGGTCTTCTCCTTGCAAATTGAACTCCTTCTTCTTTGTTTTTGGATTAAAGGTGAGATTTGAACTCACATCTACTTCTTTTGATATCATTGATGTTAGGCATGAATTCCTAACAATTGTTCATATGTTCTTTTGCTTTTGATTTGGGTTGATTCGGTGAAATTGCCAAATTATGATTTTTGAAGCCAATCTTTGAAAATCCTTATATGGATGATGTTTATGTTGTTCGGAGTGTTGGGTGTGTCGTTAAGCTTGGGCAGTCGTTTGACGTAAGCCCATAATCAACACGCATCCGATTGCTTTCGATTTGTTTGGCCATAATGGCCCAGGTTCAGGAAATGCCTAAACATTGAGTTTCAGACGTCTGAAACCATAATTTCAGATGTCTGAATATTGTTCTGGGAAACATTTTCACCCCCCCAGATTCAGACGTCTGAATTTATATTCCAGACGTCTGAATTGGCCAATTTTCAACCAGAAAGGAAATAGGCCGAATATTGCCTATTTCAGACGTCTGGGAGTTTGGATTCAGACGTCTGAATTCTATTTTGAAAAACAAATTAGTTTTTAGATTCATACGTCTGAATCCCTTCTTTCATATGTCTGAATATGCTGTTTTTGCCAAATTGCCGTATTCGTTTGGTTTTCCAAATTTAATCGATGCATATTGATTCCAATTAGCTGTTTATGCATATTTGACCTTGATGATTCCTTTTTGAATTTATTCACGGGTTTTATAAATGATTTCTTCAAATCGCATTAAAAGTTCGCTTCTCCGATTTATAAATTCTATTTAAAAACAGACGCACAATTTCGCACTTCGAGCGAAGTGGCAGGGTGATTAAATAGTTAGGTAAAACACGGACCATGAATCCATGCGTTTGTCTTGCCGATTAGTCCCCGACCTATTCGATTGATCGTTTTGGCCTTTTGGTCTGGTTTACCGATGAAACGAGGTGAACTTTGTACTGCTTTGAGTGTGAAATTAACTAACGGATAGTAAACCGTTTAGTGCGAACGAGTGGTTATGGGACTCACGTTACCACTTTTCGGATTCCTTTTTGAGAGTTATGACACATTCCGCCAGTTAGCGGTGTCCAGTACTGGGTCTCCGACCTTCACCACTACGGTTTGTTGCCTTCGGGTACGATGCCTTTGGGTATGTTGCCTTTGGGTATGTGCCTTCGGGTTTGTGCCTTCGGGTTTGTTGCCCTTTAGTATCGCTTCCGATGTTGGTCGTTATGAGCCGCATGGGTGATATTGGGTTGCCCTTTAGTATCGCTTCCGATGTTGGTCGTTATGAGCCGCAAGGGTGATATTGGGTTTGGAGTCTTGGGGATCATGGATCCTTGTTTGTACAGTACTGAGCTCGAGCAAATTTTCTGATGTTCATTCATATGTATATTCGCTAGGTATCGTCCTTCGGTGTTGGTCTTTTTGAGCCGCATGATGCGTAGCGTTTACCTTGTGGAACTTGTATACCTTATTGGTATTTGTTATTTGCCTTTATGGCTTGATTTGGGATATTTGTATCCTTTGTTTCTCTATGTTGCCGATGATATGAGGCTTGTTTTGTTATCATATGATTCATCTTTTGTTAGATGATTGTGTTATCTCCTTTAGAGATATTTTTTATACCTTGTAACCTTGCAGGTTAATTGTTGTTCAGTTTATATAACTGATTTGTTTAGCCAGACTGACCCGTGTATTTTATACTCGGGTCAGACCGAGATGTTTCAGCTTAGGTGCTTTTGGACTTAGCATATTTTGCTTCCGCATGGACTATTCAGCTTGCTCCTTTTTGTTAAAGCTTTTTGTGTAGTCTTTTTTATCGTAACTCTGTCATATGTATTCTTTTGGGATTCTTCTGTTTATTGTGGTTTGCTATACCACTTGACATGTATTATTTTGTAAACTCTGTTATTTATCTGTATATGTGTATATGATGATCTACTGTTCTGTGATGTATATTACATTTGAGTTGTTATATTCTGTTCTGATAGATCCTTCAACCACCTATTGTTTTGTTTTAAGTATTCATTGAGTATGTCGACCTACTTGGTATCTTTATTGCCGATGTATTCAATTGATAGTTAGAGCAAGGCTATGGATGGTTGCTCCCAACCAGCCTTATTCTCCATGTTAGTTGACGGTATTACCCTGTAGTGTCCTTGGCTAGCGTGGGTATAGAGGTGGGACGTCACAGCGTGATATCAGGGTTGAGTTCAGAACAAAATATGATAAACACAGAATAGATGCACATATTATGGTACATCAAAGTGTATGAGTGATACAAATCTTTGAATCATCGTGCCTTTCTATTTCTTCTTCTATCAAAGGTTAGATAGAATTTGGGGAATACGTCTAGGAGTGCATTTTATTCCGTAGTATTCCGTATTGATTATCTACCTTGTGTATAATCTCGTTCTTATCTTACTTTCAGCGTATGGCTGGAAGAGGCAGGGGACGACGTTCGAATGCTGGGCAATCCAGTGGCTCACATCCGGATGGCGTAGATATGTCTGCTGATTAGTTTTTGGAATTGTTTAGGAGCACTCAGCCTCCAGTTCCTCCTCGAGTGTCTCCACCTCGCAAGTCTGCCTTTGCACGCCAGTGCAGTGATTTTGCTCATCTTGGAGGAAAGCCGTTTAAGGGCTCCGAGTCAGTTCTTGAAGTCCAAGCTTGGTTTCGCACGTGCGAGCGTATCTTCTCTCGCATGGATCTTTCTGACCATGATAGAGTTCTTGTAACTTCTAGTTTATTACAAGAGCATGCCCTTGATTGGTATGAGCTTCTTGTAGCCGAGATTGGTGAGTTTACTCTTTCTTGGACTCAGTTTCGGGAGCGATTTGAACTCAAGTTCGTTCTTGAATCTAGAAAAGTTTTATTGACCCGTCGCTTCCTCGAGTTGAAGCAAGGGAAATAATCTGTTTCTGAGTATGTTGCATCATTCGAGGCTTTATCTAAGTATGGTCTTGAATTCATTAGCACTTCTTATAAGAAGAATTTGAAGTTTGTTTCTGGTCTTAAGAAATATCTTAAGAAGTCTTTGTTGTTCCAGCTTAAGCTTTCTTTTGAGGAGTTGGTTGATTCGGCACTTCATCTCGAGACTGTCGAGAAGGAGTGTGACAGTGATGTTGATGTTGAGGTTTCCAAGAACCCCAACAAGAAGCTGTTTCCATTTCAGAAGTCCAGGTCTTTTCCTTCTAAGAAGAAGAAGACTGGTAGTTCTAGTTCTTAGCCTAATTCTGCTGGAACACCTTTCGTTCGGAAGTGTTTCAATTGTGGTTCTCCTGATCGTATTATTCGAACTTGTCCTAAGCCTCTGTTCTGCCGCTATTGCAAGAAGGAAGGTCATCATGTTTCAGCTTGCCCTACTGTTCCGGCTGGTGCCAAGTCTAGCAAGCTTTATGCTGCTAAGACTTCAAGGTCCTTCTCAGTCCAAAGGTATATCTCCATCTATTTTGGAAGGTTCTATTTTATTTCATGACCATAGTATTCGAGTTCTTTTCGATACGGGTGCTTCACATTCTTTCGTATCGAAGAATCTCGTCGATGATTTATCTTTGGATGTTTCTTGTTTGGTTACTTCTTTAAGGATTGCGAATCCTATTGGGGGATCTGCGACCCTTAGCTTGCTTTGTGATGATGTTGAGATTGTTTTATGTGGCTTTTCTTTTTGTGCGAATCTGCACGTTATTTCTTGTCTGGAATTTGATATGATTTTGGGTATGGACTGGCTAGTAAGATATGATGCCAGAATTATTTGTTCGGAGAGAATTATATATCTTCGACATCCGAATTCGTCTACTCAGTTATCTCTTATTCTTCGGGATGTGGATAATTCCGAAATGGCTTTATATTCTCTTGACTCGCGAGATGATAATGATATATCTCGTATTCCCATTGCTTGTGACTTTTCTGATATTTTTGAACCTGTTCCGGGTTTGCCACCCAAGCGGGCAATTGAGTTCCGCATTGATCTCATTCCAGGTGCGCAGCCAGTTAGTCGTCCTCCCACAAGGATGTCTACAAGGGAAAATGAGGAACTCAAGAAGCAACTTTTAGAGCTTGAGTCCAGGCAGTTAATACAGTCCAGTTTTTCTCCGTGGGGATCCGCAGTCGTCTTCGTGAAGAAGTCTGATGGAACTCTTAGGCTTTGCATTGACTATCGCAAACTTAACGAGTTGACCATCAGGAATAGGTATCCATTGCCTAGGATCGATGATATGTTCGATCTATTGAGTGGTGCTAAGGTCTTTTCTCAACTTGACCTTGCCACAGGTTTTCATCAGTTACGAGTCGCGGAGGATAGCATGCCTCTTACCGCTTTTCGCACTCATTATGGTTCTTTTGAGTGGCTCGTTATGCCATTCATTTTGACGAACGCTCCTGCTTTCTTTGTTGATCTCATGAATCGAGTATTCCGGGAATATCTCGATAAGTCCGTCCTTGTCTTCATTGATGATATCCTTATTTATTCTAAGTCTGAAGTTGAGCATGCTAATCACTTGAGAATTGTCTTGAGTACTCTTCGTCGTCATCATCTTAGAGCTAAATTCTCCAAGTGCCACTTTTGGGAGAATAAGGTTAAGTTCTTAGGTCATGTTGTATCTTCCGATGGCATTTCTGTCGATCCCTCAAAGATCGAAGCCAGAATTGGAAGAGGCCTGAGAATGTGCATGAGATTCGTAGTTTCCTTGGATTGGCGGGTTATTACTGTCGGCTCATTAAAGATTTTTCCCGAGTTGTGCTTCCTCTCACCTGCCTTACTCGGAAAGGCATTCGTTTTATTTGGTCCGACAAGTGTGAAGCTTCCTTTCAGACATTGAAGGAACTTCTCACCAATGCTCCTATTCTTGTGGTTCCCGAGGGGAATCATGATCTCGTTGTCTACACCGATGCTTGTGGTAGTGGTCTCGGTGCTGTTCTTTTGCAGAAGGATCGGGTAGTTGCTTATGCTTCTAGGCAACTGCGTCCGAATGAAGTTCGCTATGCCAGTCATGATCTTGATTTAGCCGCCATTGTCTTTGCCTTGAAGATTTGGCGACACTATTTATTGGGCGAGCGCTTCATTCTCTATACCGATCATAAATCTTTGAAGTATTTGTTCACTCAGAAGGAACTCAATATGAGACAACAGCGTTGGCTTGAGTTTCTTGCTTCCTTTGACTTTGATATCCAGTATACCCCTGGTAAGGTAATTGTGTTGCAGATGCGCTTAGTCGCAAACATTCGGCTGTTATTTCTATGATGCTTGCCGAATGGAATATTCTTGAGACTCTATCTTTTTGTGAAATTCGTGATCGAGGTTCTTCTTATGGTTCTCCTATCCTATTATTTAGTTTGAGAGCTCGACCTATTTTATTGGATCGTATTGCCGATGCTCAGCGGCGTGATCCTGATTTGTTGCATCTTATTCAGCTTTGTGAGTCTGGATCCTGTGATGAGGCGTTGCGGGATTTCAGCATTGATTCTCATGGGTGTCTTCGTAAGGAGAACATATTGTCTCAACGGGAACGAGTCCCATTTGTTGTGCCTCACCGATACTAGCCAATTTTGCTAAGGAAACAATCTTCTGATTTCAATCTCAGAGTATGTAATATTTGGCATAATAATCGAACTGATTTAATATTTCTCGAATCGGAGCGAGATAAGCGGCCAGTCTCTAGCCTTTAGCTTGGTACTCCTCTAGAACTTGGCACACGACCAATTGTGAATCGCAATAAATCTTCACAGCAATAATTCTTAACTCTCTAGCAAACCTTAGTCCGATGAGAAAGGCTTCATATTCGGCCTCGTTGTTGATCTCAGGGAAATTGAACTTTAAATCATAGCATATAGATTGGCATTTAGGAGTTTCAAGTAAAACCCCAGCACCCGAGGAGCGGTCATTCGATGCACCATCAGTATGTAGCTTTCAGACATGTTTGGGAGATTCACTGGTTTCGGGAAAGTCCTCGAAGATAGTGAATTTAGCAATGAAGTCTGCTAATACTTGCCTAAATAGCTCGCCTCAATGTGTAAGAGATGTCGAACTGACTCAGCTCGATATTCCATTTAAGTAACCTACCAGACGTCTCAGACCGCGCAAAGACCTATCGTAACTGATGATCAGTGTAGACAGTGAAAAGATGAGCTTGAAAATACGTACGGAGTCTCCTCAAGGAAATGACAAGATAGTAAGCCAACTTTTCCAGATTCGGATAATTTCTCTCTGCTTCGATCAGTCATTTGCTGGTGTAATATATTGGCTATTGCATCCGATCCTCTTCTCGAATTAAAGCGGTACTGATTTCATTTCCTGACACCGCCAAGTAGATGTACAGTCTCTCGTGATCAATGGGCATTGACAGAATGGGTGGTGTGGACAGGTGTTGAACTAGTGCTCGGAATGCCCCCTCACACTCTGTAGTCCATTCAAAGTCCGTTTCCCTTTTCTGATCAGATTGAAAAAGGGAATGCATTTGTCGGTGGATTTTGAAATGAACCTGCTCAGTGCTGCTACCTTCCCATTGAGGCTCTGAACTTGCTTTATAGTCCTTGAAGTCTTAAGGTTTCTAATTGGCTAGATTTTCTCGGGATCGGCTTCGATTCCCCAAACATTAATGATGAATCCAAGGAATTTTCCAAACGGGACCCCAAAGTGACACTTCAACGGGTTGAGTTTCATTTTGTATTCTCGGAGGATATTGAACATCGTTTCCAAGTCTTTGAAATGATTGGTGGAGAATCGCGACTTTACCAGTATGTCGTCCACATGTACCTCCATGGTCTTTCCGATTTGGTTAGCGAACATTCGGTTGACAAGTCTCTGATAGATTGCTCCAGCATTCTTGAATCCAAATTGCATGACTTTGTAGCAGTAAAGTCCCAGATCGGTGACAAAGATGGTATGCGCCTAATTGGGCAAGTGCATAGGTATTTGGTTGTCTCCAAAAGACGCATCCATGAAGGATAAGAGTTCATGTCCAGCTGTTGAATCTACAAGCTGATTAATTCAGGGAAGTGGAAAACTGTCTTTAGGGCAAGCTTTATTCAACTCTAGTAGTCAACGCATGTCCATTATTTCCCATTAGGTTTTCTGACAAGTATAGGGTTGGAAACCCATTCTGGATATAACGCATCTTGGATAGACCCGTTCGTCCTGAGTTTATCCAACTCCTCCTTAAGGACGGAAGATCTCTCTAGATCTATACCATGCCTTTTTGCTTGACCAGGACACGCCGTGGGTAAATATTCAATATGTGGCTCACGATATCCGACGAGATCCCACACATGTCGGAGTGCGTCCAGCAAACACATCGAGGTTTACCCAGAGAAATTCAACCAATTCCTCCTTCATTTGTTGGCTTAGCTGGGATCCAATCTTTACCATTTTAGAATTGTCATCATTATTGATCAGAACATCGATCATCTCTCTACCGAAGAAGCCTGACTGTCTTTGACTTCATATCCACTTTCGATATCTCTCGGGTCAAGATCTCTTAAGAATTGGTTGTAGTGCCCAAACCTTGGCCTAGGCATTAACTTTTAATTATCCACAAAGCAGACGTAGAGAGATTCCTCTACGCCCTTTCCTTTCTCTTTTCGCTACGCGTCCCGCAGCTCAGCATCATAACAGGCTCGTCCAGCAGCTTGGTCTCCCTGAAAGACTTCGACTCCATTATCGGTGGGGAACTTCAAAGTTAGACACCAAGGGACGATAGCGGCCTTGAACTCGGCTAGGGCCAGTCGGCCCAAGAAAGCGTTGTTGGTAGTGAGTCAATATCCAACACAATAAACTACAATATTCGAACTTTCCGACGCTCTCCAACCCCCCAACTCCAGTGGCAGCTCCACCATCCCAGTGGGTATAGTCGCACTTCCATTGAAGCCATGAATACGGACTGACAAGGCGTCAAATCTTTCGCTTCCATCTTCATCTGATCATAGGCTCGCTTAAACAATATGTTCACTGAACTTCTACCGTCCACTAGGATCCTTTTCATCCAAGCAGGACCTATCTGAGCTGAAATGACTAGTTGATCAATGGTTAAGGTTCGACCCTATCTGCATCCCTATCTCAAAATACGATGCTGTTTGTCATCGTTTTCTGTTGTTTGGCCTGAGCCCTGTCTTCCAAATTACTACAACATTCGAAGCTCGCATGCCTAATAGAGTTGGAATACGACTCCATTTCTCTTCAGCTTCGATCCGCTAGATGAGGACCACCACTAGCAGTGTTAATCAGTAACCTTCCGCTGGTACGAGCGGGTTCCTCTGGTCTAACCCGATTTAGCATTTGGTATTGATTCGATGGGCCTGCACATCCAGACTGCGGTGTCCGTACAAACTGCTCCAACTTCCTTTCTCGTATCAACTTCTTGATAATATCTGTAAACGATGGCACTCAATTGTGTTATGGCTATAACTATCGTGAAACCTACAAAGCTTTCCCGTTTGAATTTGTTTCTATGACGATTGCTTCGGAGCAGGTTTCTTATATTGGATAGTATTACAAGTTTGTAACTACACATTTTCCAGAGATGTATTTAAAGGAGTAGATGTGTCAAACATGGAAGCCCTACGTCGTGGTCCACGATTCTGATCTCGCTTCCTACCTAGACTTCCATCGCCTTTTTGCTGATTTTGCTTATTCTATATGTTTAACTGCACCTTTCCAGAATTCTCCCCGGTTTGTTTTACAGCGACATTGCTTTGGATTCCTTCCATACTTAGACATGCGTTATTCTTTTTCCTTGACTATTTCATATCCTCTCTTCTGAAAAATCGAGCTGCCTTGGAATAGAAATGTTCCACTGACGCAGAGGGTTTTCCGACCAATCAGTTGCCAAATTCAGAATCGGGATCGACCCCCTTAGTTAGTGCCATTAGAATGGAGTTGTCATTAGGATTACTAATCTAAGCGCACGCAGCATGAAACCTATCCAAATAATGTCTTAGTGTCTCTCCAGGAGCTTGAGTGATGTTGGACAAGGTATTAACATCTTTGGGCCTTGTGACATGCATGCGAAACTGTTCAACAAACTTTGTTTCCAATTGGCGAAACATGAGATAGATCAGGGTGGTAGGCAAGTAAACCACATAGTTGCAATGCCCCAAGGGAAATTGGAAAACTTCGGCACTTGACTGCATCATCAGCACGAGCAGTATAAATTAACTATCCATACTTTAAAATGTGTTGGTTAGGGTCAGATCTTCCTTTATAAACGGGTAAAGTTGCCATTCTGAATCGTCAAGGCAGTTCAGTGTAGAGGATGTCATCAAAGAAAGGGGTATGATTTTGAAAGATTCTCTACATTTGTGAGGCCCTGACATTCATGAAACATCTGACGGATCATTGTCGAGATGTCTGGCATCTGGACATCCTGGGTATGCTGAGCCAAGGTGTGGTCGGGTTCTACAATGCGAGGAGGGGATATGCGCAGTCGACGGTCCATATCTCGCCTCCTTGGCTCTAGATCTTTAGGAACATAAGGCTCAGGAGGATAATCACGTTGGCGATGGTTCGAATCCGCTCGGTTCCGAGTGTCAGCCCCCAACTCAATAACAGCAGTAGCAGCGCGGTTGTCAGTGGTATTGTAACGACCCGTGAATTTTCAATAATTAAAGCTGTCAATTTAATAAGATTTTGGTAAATATTTTGGAAGAAATAAAAACTTTGTAATTTAATAATGAAATGAATGCCAAAATGAGATGTAAGAATGTACTTAAAAAAACTAATTATTAACAATTGAAATGAAATTACAATTTATTAAAGTAATGTAAATTGTTATACTTGGCTATAAATTTATGTAAGAAAAAAAATGCAAACATTAAAATTTATAAATAATTTAGTATGAAATAAATGAACATTGAATAAAGATTTGGTATATAAGAATGGTAACGTATGTTTGTGAACAGTGAATTCAAAGGTGTGATTAAAGGTTATAGTAACGGTTGTAAGTTACTATTTAATGGGTCTATTAATCTAGTTGTAAATGTTACATTTAGGTATAAAAATGGATATAAGTAAATAAATGTAAGTTTGTGTGGGTAAATGAATTAGTGTATAATTTATGGTAATTGAATAAATTAAACATTATGTAAGCAATTATGATAATTAGTGGGCATAATAAACTTGAGTGTAATATAAAGATAAGGATAACATTTATTGCAAGTTACATTTATATAGGCCGCTAAATTTAGAGTAGGAAATCAATTACACTTAAATGTAAGTAAATTTTCATTTATATGAGATAGGATAGTAATTGTAAAGTGTGAATGTAATGACATAAATGGAAATGTATATTTTATCTATAAGATGAAATAAAGGAATGAAACCAAGTTGGATAAATGGATTGAGGTTTTAATTATAATAAATGTATATATTTAGCAAACTCAATATAATTGAAAATTACAGTTATTATAATAGAAAGATGAAAATTTGAATATATATTTATGTAATGAATGATAAACAAATAATAACTAGGTTTATAGAGTGATAATAGATTTATAAAAAGAAAAGAATTGAAGCAAGGCAATTATTGGAAATTAAATTAAATGGGAATTCAATTCATAACAAATAGATTTATGGTAAGAGAATGAAATTAATTACTTTGCTAATTGAAAATTTGGGTGAATTAGGAAGATATAAATTAGTATCTAAACCAATGTTAATATGGATTTATTGGGAATTTAAAACTTATACTTTTAAATTAAAATACAGTGTTTACACGCAATGACTTTCTATATTTTATTTTCTATTTCCCTATGTTTGTTTCTCAAATTTTTTTTCTTCTATTTTGGTTGTATACACTTTGAATATATTTATTTGATTTTTGATTGATTTCACTAATAATAATAGCTTAAAATTTTCAAGAGATATAGGTTACCTGTTTTATGTATTTGTTGCCTTTTCATTTCGTGCAAACAAAGAAAAAGATATATAGACAAGATTCTTTCCCTTAAATTGTGCCTCCTTAATTGCCTATCTTTTATTTCCTACCTCCTTAATTATATTCTAGCCGTGTATTCATTCCACAAATCACGTACAAAATAATTCCCTAACATTTCATTCCTCTTTTGCCTCTTTATTTTCTAAACTTTCCATTTAATTTCCCTTGTCATTCCCTTCCTTTAGCCATTCAAATCCTTTGGGAAACCCTAGCCGCCACTTTGTTATTCACGTACAAATTAGCATCTCAATTTTTCATTTCCTTTTTGAGTGAAAAAATATATATTCAAGTTCTCAATTCCATGGCCTCCTCTTCTTCTTCCTTCTTTTTCTCCTCTTTTTCATTTTGTTTTCCTTTTGTTTTCTTCATGCTAGTTCAGCCACCACCTTGTTTACCTCTCCACCATAATTCCGACCTCATCCTCTCTCCACCACCTCTATAATCGATCCCACATGCCACCAAAACTATCATGGCCAAGACCACATTATGTTTAAGGCCAAGGTTATGCCATTTGATCCATATTCTTTTCATTTTTTTATATTTACAATCTCGTGTTGAATTATATCCTTATAATTTGTGTATTTGTTTAGGTACAAGATTTGGATCTTGACTCTCCATCACTCAAGTATAGTCGTGCTTTGTCGTGCCTTGTCATACTTTGCAGAGTTTAGATTTGTATCTTAAATTTGATTTCTAGCTTTAAAAAGGTGAGTTTTATCTCTCTAGACATACGTACTTTTAATTTGTGAAACGATGACATGTGAATTGTACAAATTAATATGTTATGTTATTATGTTCATATATGCCTGTGATAAATTTATATGATGTTAAATATTGCTATATCCCTGTTACA
Source organism: Allium cepa (assembly GCA_030765085.1). Lineage (NCBI taxonomy): Eukaryota > Viridiplantae > Streptophyta > Magnoliopsida > Asparagales > Amaryllidaceae > Allium > Allium cepa. The sequence continues at coordinate 536,193,713 of CM060934.1, read as the reverse complement.
CCATCTGTTATGATTTTATTTGCAAGTTCCCTATCACTATGGGTTGAAATGATACATACCCGAACGAACATTAGATTGAGGAAAAATCACTATGGGCTGAAATGATAGGCTCGAGTGATTTTATTGTATTTATTTTACTTGGGATTGCGGGTTTGAAATGATAGAACCCGGATTTTTCTTCTTAAATTACGGATTGAAATGATATATTATCCGTATCACTTGACATAGGTTAGAAAATTTTATATAGGCCCATGGTTAAATTTTTAAATGATATTTTCCTAGAAATTTATTAAGTATTTTAATTATTTCTGAAAATTATTAAGTATTTTGAAATTATAAATATATGAAATTTTTAACTTAATTTGATTTAATGCTTTAAAGTGTAAAGAAATATTGTTTTTCTATAAGTTAAAATTTTTATAAGTTAATTGGTTTTGAATGGAATTTAAAGAGTCTTATTTATGATAAATAACTTAATAATTATGTTTGATTTAATTTGGAATCTTAAATCTAACCTAGTAATTGTAATAAAGGTTGTTTCCCTAGATGGACATATTTTGTAAAATAAACAATGTATTTTTGAATAAATAAAATGACATACATTTGTATGTGACATCTTGTAATAAGTTTTGGAATCATAGTGGAATTGATGTCTAAAGGAATAAATTTGTAAAGAATTTAATTGTTTTAACTATGACAAAATATTCTTTTGTAAAATATTATGTTTTGTAAGATAAATAGCTATGACTTTAAAACGGAAAATGTAAGTTAAACACACATGTGAGATTTAAGTTTAATTAATATTTTAATTGATTAATATAATAAATGTTCTTTATTGTAATAACAGAAATGAAAGAAATGTGTAAAGTTTTAATTAATGTAAGAAACATGTAAAGTTTTAATTAACGAAAGGAAAGTGTAAGTTCTAATTAATGAAAGAAACGTGTAAGTTTCTAATTAATGAAAGAAACATGTAAAGTCCTAATTAATGAGAGAACATGTAAAGTTTTTAATTAATGCAAGAAACATGTAAAGTTTTAATTAGTGTGGTATTGATTAAATTAATAAATGCTCTGTACTGTAATAGGAATGTAAATTAAAACATACATTTGATAATGTAAGTTTTAATTAGTGTAATATTGATTAAAATGATAAATGCTCTTTATTATAATAAATGTAAGTTAAAACGTACATTTGACATGTAAGTTTTAATCACTGTAATGGTGTATTTTAAATTGATTAAAATGATAAATGTTACTTACTGTAATAATAAAATGTAAGTTGATAACGTATATTTGATAAGCAAGTTTTAATTTATGTAAATGAAGTACTTTAAATGATTAAAATAATAAAGTTTCTTTATTGTAATAATAATGTAAGTTAATAAGGTACTTTTAACTTAACATAAGAATTTCAACTTTAAATTGGATATTACAGTAACAAAGTTTATTTAACTATAAGGCTACGATAAAAGGACCATTTTAAATTTGTAAGCGTATAAATACTATGATTATATAAAATATTAAAGTGGAAAGTATTACATTCCAAAAGTGCTAAGATTCCTTAAGGTAACATTTCCAAAATGCTACGATAATTTAAAGGAATATTTCAAGTTTAATAAATTGAAAAAAATATTCAATGATTTGGAAATTTGGGTTTTATTTAAATGATATATTATTGAATTATTTTTGAAATGTAAATGATACTATTGTGATATGGTTTTGAAATAAGTATGATATTTTGGTTTTGAAAGTATATACTATTTTGAAATAAATTATATGATTTTGAAATGGATATGCTAGTTTGGTTTTGAAAGTATAAATGATTTTGAAATAAATATCCATGGGTTATAATAACGTTCGGTTGTTAAAGAGACCGGGATCGGAAGTTGTCATACTCTCTGCCAACTCCGAAAACCACTTTAACAACCGTGTACGCGGTGGAGATTTCAGAATGAAGTAGGATGGTGGTGGCGTTTCCTTTAAGGTAAATACGTGGACCCGACTCCCGTGAGTTGGCATAAGGTGGCTAAAACAGGAGCGATCGACGGATTAATAAGGTAGCACCTTTGATCGGACACATCCCTTCGATATTATACTTTGAAATTTGGATTGTTTCGGTGGCCACTTTTGATTTTTATTTGGGGGTGTGGCTCGAGGTGGGCGGTAGCTGCGCGCTACGCGTTACCACCGACCCGGAAGCGTAATTGGTATATCTACCTTGGCATTGCCCAGTTATGCCGTGTCACCTACCCTATCGCGCCTTGTACGAGTTTGGTTTTCTCCTGTAGCCCGTGTGGTATCCTCTAATGGCTTCCCGATCAGGAGGGACTATGATATTGGATGGCCTACTGGAACTATTACGTGTTAAGGGCTATATGGGTAACCCCTTAATGGTATGAAAAAGTAAGTTTATTTTACTATAGACATTATTATAATAGCGAAATATTGCTACATAGTAAATAGTTTAACGGATCCTTAGAGGATGGGAGGTCCCAAGCATCCTTTAAGTTACTTGTACCTTATACTACAGTTCACTTGAGTTGGTTTACATTGTATAAGCATGTATGTCCTGACTCGAGTGTTTTGTGTTCCTTCACGCTCGGGTCAGACTGAGTGATACAACATTTGAGACTCACCTTCGAATTTGGAAGCTTTGCTTGAAGATCCAGCTATCTATTTCACTTTCGGTTATCCAGTTGATTCCAGTTATCCGGTTGGTTCCAGTGATGTATTATGATTCATACCTGGTTAACATGTTGACACCTCCGTTGTATCTTGTTGTCTCAGTTGTATCTTGTTTGACTCTGATGTATTTATATAGTAGCTTCATGAACTACTATTTCTTTACTTCCGCTGCATTTATTACTCTGTATCTGTGATCTGCGATTTATTTACTTACTATTTACTGTGTTTTTCCAAATTTATTTTACAACTCGGTATTTTAAGCAATTCAAGTCCGACATGTGCGGATGCAAATGGTTGAAAATATCGGGCCGTTACAGGTATGATAAGGAACCATCTCTCCTCAGGAGGAGGGTCTGGTTTGATGGCTGGTTGATGGTCCAACTCTTGATTGCCCAAGATTTAGAGTGCACTGATGTCCGTAGACTGTGTATAGCTTCCATCCAGTCGTGGAAGCGTGGATCTTTGATTATAATCAGAAGAAGCTGAACTTTCAGTGGATGAGTAGGAAGCCCGATCCCTTCTGGATCTCCTTCATCTTTCACGGTTCAGTTGATTGGTTAACTCCGCGTTGGCATAGAGTTGCTGGGTAAGCTGCAGCGGTTGAGGTAGTCCTGGTAGCAGCCACGACGAATAGTGAAGTTCTATCCTAGGCTTGATGCAAATCTGAATAGGGTGGAAGAACTTCTAGGCTTGAGATCTGGATCTTCTCCTTGGATTCTCACAATTCGATTTTGGCAGTAGATCCAATGAGGAGGGAAAAAGATAATTTTTCACAGTGAAAGCACCAAAGTGTTTGTACCAAAATTGTGCACAACACTCTTCGGATGTATTTGAAGAGATAAAATGAAGAAAGTAAATGTAAAATGAGGCAGATCTAACAAACAGACCAATTAACAGATAAGAAAAATTACAGAAACACACAAATTTAGAGTGGTTTGGCGTATTGCCTACGTCCAATGAAATGGATAATGTTTATTGAACTTTACTCGCTGATTACAAGAGATAACAACAGTACAATTGTAGTATAGAAGTGATTTTGGCAGAATGTTAGCGTAGAGAAGCCAAAAAGTCCATTTTTGGTAGGTCCAGGGTCACTACTTGTAGGCGTAGGCAGCAAATATCTTGCCCAGGTCTCGAAATACTTCTTCTCTCACGTGGGTGGGCCCATGGGATCGATTTCAGGTGATTTCAACTCAATCTGGGAGCGATACGAATTGAGTTTGTATCGATCCATAAATGGTCCTTTTGGGCTGAAATTTGTCAGGTATTCTTGAGGTTGTAGGAAAATTCCTGTAAAAATTTGGTGGCATTCGGACTTATGATTTCGAGTTATGATCGATGCAAGTTTGGACTTTTCATGTGCAAACGAGTTCATGTCGATATGTTGGTATCAATCTAGGTCGTATCGATACTAGGCACATGCTTGCTAGGTGATATGGCACTATCTTCTCGGATCGATCCTTTTTTTATGTCGATTGACCAAGTATTTTTCCTTAGCAAGCTTTATTCGTATCAAGGTGTCTCCTTTCTCTTCGTGTCGATGGAAGGCGAATTCGTTCGTATCGTTTAAGCTCATCTCACTCGTATCGCTCCCTTCAACTCCCTTTTTGCATCGGTAAGAAGTTCCATTTAGTATCGCTCATTGGATGACATATACATATCGATTGATGGTTGATTGATATGAATAATGCATAAACAAGATCGATCGTAACGGCTTTGATCGATGGATACGAAGACGAGCTCTATTGATGGATACAAAATGTAGGAATGGGGAGATACGAATGAGGCAATTTTCCATGGATACGAACACAGTGTTTCTTCCTCGATGGATACGAAGTGTAGCTGTTTGTTCAGATGGATACGAAGTCGATAACTGACAACTTGATGGACACGAAACTTGGTGGATATGAAGCGGAGGGATACGAATTGATGTCTTCCAAGTGAATCTTGATCGATCCATATCTTTAGCATACGAGCTCCGATTGACTTGAAATTGAGACGTTGGCTTCTATAGTTTTGCTTGTTGTATTATGTAGATTGTAGCTCGATCTGGACTTGGAAAAAAATTCACCAATATCCATAGCGAACAGCTGTATAACTAATCTTCGGGACAGATTATCTTCAGTTTCCCGTCAATTCTTTGGTGTCATGGCCTTGCTAAAAGGAGGGAAACAAAAAATGTTATCCCGCCTTTTGGCAGGCCGTAACACCAAAGAATTGACGGGAAACCAAAGATAATCAGTCCCGAAGATCAGTAATACACATGTTCGCTATCGATATTGGTGAATTTTTTTCAAGTCCAGATCGAGCTACAATCGATACCGTACAACAAGAAAAGCTACAGTAGCCAACGTTCCAATTTTCAAGTCAATCGGAGTTCGCATGCTCAGGATATAATCGTTGCAAGTCAAGGAAAACAACTACACTTCGTATCCATCAATGTGAATAGTGGTTTGTATCCATCACTAGCCTTACTTCGTATCCAGCATGATTCAACCTACTTCATATCCATCCCTCTAGAAAACCACGTTCGTATATATGCGACATCGTATCCATTAACCCATCAAGTAACTCCGCTTCGTATCCATCAAGCAACAACTTTATTTCGAGTCCATCATATTTGCTTCATTTTATATCCATCAATAGACAACGTTTCGTATCAATCACATCCTCGCATATTTCTTATCGATGTCCATATCAACTTAATTCGTATCGATCAGTTAATCTACCGATGCGAAGCATACTATTAAAGAAGTCGATACGAAGGATAAGCAAGGTGATTGATACGAAAAAACATCAGAGTTTTCGATACGAAACAAATAAATTCGTACCGATATGAATTAGTCATCAATCAGTCGATACTAAATGGCTTTAGGATTGATACAAAATCAGGTATAAAAAGTGATACGAATGGAGATACACCGGATGGATATGTACAGGATGCATTCAAAGGAAGACTTGGTCGGCATGAAAAGTTGATCGATCCTAGAATATAGCACCATGTCACCTAACAAGCACGTGCCTAGAATCAATATGAACTAGATCAATACTAATGTTCGAGACGAACTCATTTGCACAATAGAGATCCAAACTTGCATTGATCATAACTCGAGATCTAGCAGTCCAAATGCCACCAAATTCTCACTGGAGCTTGCCTACAACCTCAAGAATGCACATGACCAATTTCAGCCCAAAAGGACCATGTATGGATCAATTCAAACTCATTTCGTATCGCTCTCAGATAGAGTCAAAATCACCTAAACTTGATCCCGTGGGCCAGCCCACATGAGAGAAGAAGTCTTTCGAGATCTGGGTGAGATATTTGCTGCCTACGCCTATAAATAATGACCCTGGACCTACAGAAAAGGGACTTTTGGCTTCTCTACGCTGACATTTTGCCAAAATCACTTCTATACTACAATTGTACTATTGTATTCTCTTGTAATCAGGAGTAAAGTTCAATAAACATCAGCCATTTCATAGTAGACGTAGGCAGTACGCCTAACCACTCTAAATTTATGTATTTCTGCAATTTTTCTTATATACCATTTGGTGTATTTGTTAGATCTACCTCGTTTTACATTTATTTTCTTCATTTTATCTCTTCAAACACATCCGAAGAGTGTTGTTCCAATTTTAGTACAAACATTTGACTTTGAAAATAATTTTAGAAGCCATGGATATTCTTGAACATGAAGAAAAGGAAGTGAATATGAAAATGAAGATGTAAAGGGAGAATGTGTGGAGATAGTGGGTATTAATAGGCAAAGAAGTGGAGTATTATTTAAATTAGCTTAAACATTTAAATAATATAAATGTTATCATGTAACATGGAAGCCATGCCTCTCCACTACCCCTAGTCTACACATTAACCCCCTCCCCCTCTTAGGCTCACTTACACCATGCTTTAGGCCCTATACTAGGTAGCTTAGGTGATTGCTAGGTTGTTTAATTAATTTCTTATGGTTATTTAATATATTTTGTGCATTTTATGTCATATCAAGGTTTATATTTAAACTAAGCTTGATTATTAACTTTTACACATTTATTATCTTATCAAATGACATATGTGCATGTGTGTGCATGTCTATATGAGTGATACAAAAATGTACACAACGATTTCGACGAATTTTCGATGCTGAAAAGTCGAAATTTTGGAAAACGTTTTTTGATCACATTTTCTATTTTTATTTGAACTAACTATTTTGGTAAAAAAAATTTGAAAATGATTTGAATATCATTAATTAATATTTAAAATATGTTTATTTGGTAATTAGAATCCATTATTTAAAAATTTAAAAATTACTTAAATATTCAAATACAAAGCGATTAATTTACGGGTAATTATATCTCCCCCTTAGGAGAATTTCATCCCCTAAATTAATAAACAAAAAGACACTCCAAAAGGTATATATTATACTGCATATAATATTGCAAACGACTATTCCATATAAGAACATACATAACGCATTCAAACAACAAACAACAAATTCATATAATAATGCAAAGCGACTTGCCATACAACAACGTACATGCATTCAAACAACAAACAACTAACCTAACATTACATTAGGGTAAGTTTCTTTAATATGACCCTCAATCTCTCAAGTACAATCGTTAGGGTCATCACTCCGTTGAAACTTCACAAGTTACCACCTTGTTTCTCAATCTCCTTTCATCCCGATCTACAATATGAACTGGATGTCGGACTACCATCAAATTCGGTTCTATCTCAAAATCTTCCTGAATAGATGTCTCAACAATCAAAGATGGATCATGAACACATGCTTTCTCAGATGAGATGCATGAAAAACGTTGTGAACTTTAGACAATTTCTCAGGCAAATCTACTATATAGGTTAACGATCCAATTCTCTAAATGATTCTAAATGGTCCAATGAATCTGGATGCTCTCTTTCCTGCCCTTTTGAATCTTACAACTCCTTACAATAGGGAAATTTTCACAAATACCAAATCCTCGACCGCAACCTCCAAGTCCCTTCTCCGTTGATCAACATAACTTTTCTGTCGATTCCAGGCTTCTTTCACCCTTTCCTTGATCACAGCCACTTTTTCTGATGCTTCTCAAATTATCTCTGGTCCAAGAACTAAACGATCTCCAGTCTCTACCCAATGTATAGGTGATTTACATAGTCGTCCATACAAAGATTCATAGGGCGTTATGCCAATACTAGCTTGGTAGCTATTGTTATAAGAGAACTCTACTAAATGTTAATGATTTTTCCAAGAAACTCCAAAATCCAAAATGCATGCTCTTTAGAGATCCTACAAAATCTGGTCCACCCTTTCAGCTTGTCCATCTGTCTACGGGTGATAGGTTGTGCTCAAGTTCAACTCTGTCTCTTAAGCGGTTTGCAATGCTCTCCAAATCGACCGATAAATATAGGATCTCGATCGCTAACTATACTTACTGGATTTCCATGCAATCGAAAGATCTTCCTCAAATAAATTCATGCCGATGAAGCTACAGTTCTTGTTGACTTCAGTGGAATACAGTTGGTGCTCTTTGTTAATCGATCTACAATTACCCAAATGCCTTCCTTGCCTCTTCTCCTTCTGGGTAACCCGTCAATAAAGTCCATGGATACTTGATCCCACTTCCAATTTGGTATCCCCATGGTTGGAGTAACCCAGCAGTCCTGTTGGTCACTCTTGACCTGTTGACAATTTGCACATCGACTAACGAAGATCGAAATGTCTCTCTCCATCCCTTTCCACCAAAAGGTTATCTTCATAGTATGAAACATTTTGGTTACTCCTAGGTGGATAGATAGCCTTGACTAATGGCACTCTCTCAACTCATCTTGTCTAATTCAATTAACATATGGCATATAAATTCGTCCTTCATTCTCAAAATGCCTCGAGAGTTTATCTGAAAACTAAAGATGGTTCCATTTTCAACACCCTTTTTAAGCTGAGCTAAAATAAGGTCTTCTTCTTGGAAATATGCAATCATCTCTATTAGTGTTGGCTTAACTTCCAAATTTGCAATCATCGCCACATTCCTACTTAATGCATCTGCAATGGCATTTGCTTTCCCTAGGGTATAAAGAATATCTAGGTCATAGGACGTAAGAAATTCCAACCATCTTTGCTGCCTCAAGTTCAAGTCCTTTTGGGTAAAATATACTTTAATGAATTCGATCCGTAAATAACTCAAATGTTGCACCCAAAAGATAGTGCCTCCACACCTTCATTGCGAAGACAACCTCCAATAGCCCCAAAGCATGCGTAGCATAATTCTTCTCATGAGGTTTCAACTGTCAACTTGCATACGCAATTACTTTACCATTCTGTATCAAAACTGCTCCCAATCCAGTCCTACAAGCTTCTATGTAAATATCAATCCTTCACTCCTATCTGGAATAGTCAAGATAAGAGCACTTGTCAATTTCTCCCTTAACTCATTGAATGCTTGATCGCACTTAGGTGTCCAAACAAACTTAGCATATTTTTGTCAGCTTTGTTAGATGAGAAGCAATCTTTGAGAAATCTTTAATGAACCTTCTATAGAAACCTACCAATCCCAAAAAACTTCTCACCTAAGTCGTATTTTCAGGTTTCTTCCAATCATGAACCGCGAGTACTTTGGCTGGGTCCACTGATATGCCTTCTCTCGAAACTACATGCCCAAGAAATCTAACTTCGGATTTCCAGAAAAGGCATTTAGAACACCCTGCCTTAAAAACATGACTTCTTAAAGTACTTAAGATAATATGAAGATGGTACTCATCGTTAGTATTTAAAAAAATTAGCTTTAGTGCTAAATTTATAATTTATTGGTAATACTATTTATGGTAGTTTATGTTCTTTTTGGACATTAATAATTATTGTTGTTTATATTACATTTGGTTTTACCAACTAATGAAAATGGAAGTTGACTTCACCAAATAATGGTTCTCAATTTATTTATTTCTTAAGCTTTAACAAATTGGTTTCAATTTGCTGAAAAACAAATATGGAACCATGATGGATTGCTTTAGCACACCGTACACACAAATGCTATATGTTCAAAATTCCATGATGGAAAACGATCTGTTTAAAGAGTCCAACCACTAGTCGAGTCTACATGAATTTGAATAAACAAACTGTGTCCACCATATTCATTGCATCACAGATTATCGAGAACTATGTTCGCATTTGGATCCTTTATGAAACTTGATTGAATTAAGAAAAGTCATTGATATAATATTATCTACTCTTTACTATTATTAATTTTATAAATTCCATAATTTCATTTAGTGAAAAGTTATCATTAGTCATGCTAATTTTATATAGCAATGCGTATTGTTATATATGTTAGGTTTACATTTATCCATTGTTGCTAGAAATGAAGATTTATCTTTGATATGCTAAGCAAAAAATGAGATCAAACTTTCAAACATTTACGATTATGGAATTAACGTTTACTATTATTTGATTTAGTTTCGAATATTATTACCTACCATTGTCTATAGGCTTAAAATCATTATTTTATGGCATCAAAATTTATTATAATTTAAGTTTCAAAAACTTTAGGTATTATATGACTTTAATAATTATTTTTTGTTTTCCTAACAATTGTATCAATGTCGTACACATAGCATGGGTTCGTACTCTTTAAAGTAATAATCAAAATCTTACTAATTACCTACAACCCAATTTCAAATGTAGTATAAATTTCATATCTGATCGATATTCATATCTATAACTTTTAGTACTAATTTCCAGATCAGGTTGTAGCAATAGTTCCTATCAGATCTAAAACTAGAATATGTATGCAATAGTTTTCTATACTAATCTGAGCCTACAGTTCACAAATATTACTAATTTAGGCATAAAAATCAAATGTTTGCTGACGGAATAGATTCAAAATCACAATCAATATATAATTCCCACTCACCTTCTAAAAGCATTCCAAATCGGTAGATCTAAAGTGAAGCCTTTGATTCAACTCCATTTCCTTCTTATTATAAGAAATATGTATAAAAAGGGTATATGCATATATTAGAATTATAGATCTGAAAAGAGATTTGGATTTAAAGGGAAATATGAATATAAATACATATATATACATACATATACATATATATAACCTCATTATCCCATAATGTCGACTCGCTTCTCCTCTTCTTTTATTGATTTCTATTCTTCTCCAATTTGTACATATACAAATATTATATTTTATAATTTAGAAAATAGTGGAGAAGAGAAAATGGCAAAGCTTCGTTGATGCTTTCAGAAAAAATATGAGAAGAGAAGAGAGGGTTAGGCCTGAATTTGTAGGCACTCTAATTAACCACACTTGTTAGATTTAATTATATAAAATCTGGGCCGTTTGGCTAAGGAAAACCCTAGTCATCACGGTCCCAACCGGTGGACCGCTTATTGGCACCGGTCGACCACTACATGTTGACCGGTTGTAATGAACTATCGATCTGTGGGTCCCGGCAATTAATATATAAACGTTAGCTTAATTATTTCTCTTTTGAATTTGTTTTTCATCCGTAACTTCTTCATTTGGACTCCGATCACAAAACTTCAAATATGAAAGTTGCTTAGAATTTTGCCACGAACGTAATGTTGCAAGTTTCATAGTCAAATTAGATTGTTTGCACAAATTTCATTTTTGGAGACTAATTAAACAATTTCTAATTAAACAACTAATCATAAAATTTAAGAGGTGTTAAAGTTCAATGCTCCTCCCACTATTCAGAAACGCACTCCATTATTTTATATTTCACTCAAGAAGTATCCTCATCTATTTAGCTTTATGAGTAAACGGATTACGATAATGCACAACATATTTTCCCAAATGCATTTCATCATTCTTTTTCTTCGCCGTTACTATTTTCTACTCGAGCGATATCATAAAACTAAAAAAAGTGGGTACTAGTGAGTCTCTAGGGTTATTTTATCTTGGACGCAGCGCTGCCTCTAGACCGCCTTGCATAACTTTGACATGACTACAACAAAAAGGCTTTCATAGAGTTTTTAAAATGATGCGACACACTTTCACAGCATTTTGAAGAATGTTGTCTAACAACAGGCTCTAATAGAGTTATGGCATATCGTAGCATTTCTTGAAACAATGCAAAAATGTATCATATCACACAAGTTCGATAGGAAGACCTTTATCACAACGTTCTGAAAGTGCTGCAATATGATACTTTTTTGCAGCGTTTCAAAATATGATGTGATATGTCCAAACCTTATCATAGGCTGTTGTTAGACATGTTTTTCAAAAGGCTACAAAAGTGCCCTATAGCATTTTAAAAACACTTGGAATGTCTTTTTCATAGCATAGATGAAACGCTGTAGAAAGTTGTATATTGTTTTTATTGATTTTCTAGAACACATTAATTATGTTGTAATATCATAGAAACGTCTTCATTGATATGCTTCAATTAGCCAACATAAAACATATTCAACTAAAACTCAAACAATAATCATATAAACACATTTAAATAGTTCAACACATTATATATAACTAGTGCGTGGCCCGTGCTACGCACACGGGCAGTGTTGGTAGGTAAGTAGGTAGTTAAAGCTGTTTAATTAGGGTATGATGTGTCATTGTAATATGATTATATGCAGTAGTGGAAAGTATATTTCTGGAAGATGATGATGATGGGTGTGAGGAACTGCAGTCTGTCAGTATACCGAACTATGTGTGTATGTATGTGTGTATTAGTGAAGTATATGTGTGTATGAGCTGAAATTTGTTACAAATTCGAATGTAAAGTAACTCCTTAAACTTTAAGGTTGGAAAGGAAAAAAAATTGAAGACAAAAAACCTGTGTGGAGTGCAAATCGTGTTTTTGTATTGCACACTTGAAAAGGTAATCGTTGGATAAGAGTTCAGTGCATTATTGTTACTCAAACTTCCAGCGTGAATAAGAACTGTACAATCATCAATTTGAATAAACAGAAGATTTACAAATGCGTGCATGTCATCATGCCAAATGCAAAGAATTAAAAAATAAGTCTCCTTTTATTGATTTGTGAACAAAGCAAAATGATTAGATAAGCAGTGATGACAATTGTTAAAATAAATGTAAGTTTACATGTTAACTAAACCATGTAGTTGACTAAGCGATTTTGAATGACCAATATACTTTTAGTATCTACATGTTCAAAAATGATTATAACATTAAATGTTCAAACTGTAAGCATACTAAAATCATTTCCCATTCATTTGCTCATTGGAACCCATATTTAGACAAAAAATTTGTGAAAATACAAAATAATCTATGATCATCTCATATTGATCCTTTTGTTCTACTTACTTCTAGATTTCCCTAACGAAATGTAGCTAGTGATATAGTAACATATAATCGTGTCATTCATTGTACGCGCAAGTATTCTTTTTTTATCTTCACAGTAAACTCTTCAAGGGATAATCATACTAATAAATTATCACCTTATTTGGACTTTCTTCACCATTTTCTACTATAAGCATAACTTCTTCATGTGACCTTGTATCTACTGATATAATGTATCTTTATCTTCTTTTGTACCGTTGGTTGGAGATGACATCTGAAAATGCACGATGATAGGACCGAGAGTAGAAACGTGAGTGAAAATTGAAAATGAACCGTAGAAATTAAAAATTAATGGTGTTTTCTATTTTTACATTGAATGATTGATTGTTATATTTAAAGTTATAGGACGAATCCATGCTCCGTACACGTATATCGTCCAAACAGTTATGTAAAATTACAATAGTTTTTTTGTTTAATGATAACTTGATGTTAGTTGAGAAATTTTGATTTTATGTTCATTTAAAGGTTGTTATTAGTTGTTACGTCGATGGTGAATGTAACCGTTATTTAATTTTGTGTTCATAGCCATTAATAGCAAAAAAAAGCAAATAAATAAATTTATATACCTTTATAAAAACAACATTTTAATCGGGAAATACATAGCAAAAACATTTTTGTGTAGCATGCAAGTATAAAGCAACTGCAACCGATGATCGCTATTGGATAGCTGGAATATACAACGGTGCTTGTTTACAAAATGAAGCATATGCAAGAAGTCAAAGCGTTAGAATACATGCAGCAATTTGGAAATAAAATATGAGAAGAATTTGTTAACTGGAGCAGCTGTCATTGGAAAAACAAAAGGCAGTCAATAAAGTGAAGCTCCTCATGTAGGTAGAACGGAAATTTATGGTTTGTATTGAGTTTACGGTTGAAAAAACTTGGATGTAAACTATTCACTTCGTCAATGTTCAAAATGAAGTTGAGTGGGCTGGTTAGTCTATGCAGGTGGGACATGATATTTTATATCTTTTATATGGGCAGAACTTAATACAAAGTCAGCTGTACAAATCATAAAACAGCCAAAATTGAGTTTAACTGCAGTTAGCTAAATAATGCACTGGCATACTTGAATAACATATTCCCAAAACAATTGAAATTGAAACGCATAACACATTTGCATATTTGTGCTTCAAGCAATAAAAAAATGCAGGTCAAGCATAATAAATCTTTACACAACAGCGCTACATAAGAAAAATTAACTTTCACAAATCATAAACATTAGTGCTAATGCTTAAACCATAGCATAATCTTTAATCAAAACATCGGTGTATATGATCCTATAGAGATTGAATGTGTAGCATTACAAGGACCTAGACTCTTTCTCTGTGGCTTTGGAAAAATAAGCAACATAATGCAAACTGCGGAGAAAACAATAGTGAATAAGGAATGAAATTGTTAGTGTTGTGCAAAGCTGACCCAAATGTGACTCATTGGTTAACGAAAAAGATTCAGTCAAGGCCAGCATAAATGTTACATGTACACATTAAGCATCCTTCCAAAGTTGTTGATACAAAATGGTGTATAATATGGATCTAACATAGTATACCTTAGGTAATTATTGGATGATAAGTTGAGAATTGGATGGTAGGTTGGTTAACTATGTGCCATATAACTTACAACAAATGTATGTGTTTGCAGTTAAAGTTGGAAGTTTATATAGTAACTGCGCAATTAGTTGATAGTTGAAATCAAGGTGCATGTCAAGGAAAAGGGTAAAATATGTAAAAGAAGTTTCCAATCACTATTAAGTCTTGTTTCTATCATTGATTTAGTGCACAAGTGCATCCAAGAATGTACTGCACTTTAAATTGGTATGAAAGAAGATTCAGGGTAATATCAAATGGATCAAATTCAGATGCTTAGCCATGAAACTTTCAAACTTTAATTTCGAAGTCGCTTTCCTCTACATTCAAGCAATAAACAAATAATAAAATTGTTGACGGTGTAACTAAACTATAATTTTGTCGTAATAGCAACCAGACATCCGAAGTGTAATGAATAGATAAATTATGAACTAAGTTTGCGAGTAGATAGTATTTACTGTTCAAGTATCATTCCAATATATCCATTATGGGATATAAATAACATGGTGGTTATATAATGTTGTAATAATTTTATAAAACGGAACAAAACCAAGGGTCTTAAACTATATCAATATTGTTATGATGCTAGTCTATAGGTGTAACATATGTCCGCCCAAATTCAGTAATGGTAAACAATTACATGTAAAGTAACCAATATATATGAACTTACCTATGACGATAACTCTATGGCTGTAGGCTTGGGTCATTGGAGAATGGTTCGCTGTTGAACTTGTATGAGCCAGGCACGCTACGCAAACTCTATAGTCAGTGCATACATTACCAAGTGAATTGTTCAATCGTATGGTTACCTGTCCAGAAATAAAAAAGTATATCAGTGTGTGTTGACTCCACCAGGTGATTCAATGAAGGTGGCTACCTTGTTAATGCATTGTTGCTCACAATTATAGTCAAACCAAAGTACTTTTCTATTAATACTAGAACAAATAGATCATCTGTTCTGAAACCAAAGCAAATACGGACTAATGTTAATGCTTATGGGCATGCAAAATAAAGGAACTACCTCTTTATTTGGAGGAATGCATACATTGAACTTTGCAGTTCTGCCAACATCAGGATGGCTCATATCAATCACGTCATTGTTGCAAAGATTGTCATTTAGAATCGTTTCTTACTTGTAGCAATATTTTGAACTAATGCACGTGGAAGTTTCAAGAAACAATAGCCATGAGAAAATATTCACCATAAAATTCTTATGTAATATTATTTATGTATGATGGCAAAGGGTAAAATTATGTATGACAATATTGTATAGTATAGGAGATAAGAAAAATTAACCCAAAAACAAAGTCAGTACAACTAATCATACAGAAATAGTATTCATTCAACATAAAATAAACTTAGGTAATCATTCCAAAAAGGAAAAAATCAAATTCACATTCTCCAGGCTAGCCAAAAAAAAGAAAGAATAAGGCATTAAGAGAAACAATACAACCCAAGAATTTTTACATTAATAATAATGACTGTTTTAATGTGGAAGGGAACCTGTTAATACAATAAAAAAAACACAAAATGCATTTTGAACATCGAAAATGGAGGCTGTAGTCATTGGTACAATGCATCGTAACAATAAATGTTAAAAATAACCGGATAAGAAGCCGCTTAATATCGAAAAGTAGACAGTTGAAAATTTGTTTATTCGAAAAAACAGACCAAATGTAACATGAACAATAGCAGTTTGAAGTTAGATCCAATAAATAGTTGCACTGTAAGTAAACATCGGTCAATTCATCGGAGTTAGGCCAGTTCTTCTTAGTCAAATCAATCGGCATTAGATTATATTCAATTAGGATTAGGTAGCAAAAGGAGAGGAAAATTAATTGTTTAAATCCTTCACTATCCTGGATTCTTTGAGAAAAAGGGATAAGTTAATAGTGCGTTTACAACCCGTGATAGTAAAATAGATTAAAAAAAATTACAACTGTATGAATTGCCATCAAACCAAAAAAAAAGAATTCATAACTTTACTCAAAGTTAATTTCAGAGCCTCCAACTATTTCAATTATATTTGGATCGCGAACTGTTTGACTTCTTTTTTAATTATTTTTCAACTCCATTACTCAATAAATGGGAAAGACACAGCAGTACTTATAGCCCATTCACTTCCACTGTCATTTGTCAACTTTTCACGAATATTTGTGTTCACATACTTATTTTCGACACTTTTTCCAGATCATCGATTGTTTCGACAATTTTTCCAGATCATCGAGTTTAAAATTTAAAGTGATACAAAAGTAGTCATCTTCTACGGTTAATCTGGTAAAATTTATTAGCTTGATTTAGAAAAAAAGGAAAACATAACAAAACACATTTCACATATGCATGAGAATATAGAATTTAAATCTATATGGTAGATTTATTAATGGACATCGACAACCCCAAAAATAGCTTCCTATTGAAATTTGATAAACATATATACATTAACTAACATAAGGGGTTAGAGTATCTAAAGCTCTTATTTTATGCAATTGTAAGAAATGTCTATTTACAAATGAATATGTAAATCAAATCTCTATTTTTTTTATATAGAAAGCACAAGCTTGTTTAACGCTTTCCTAATAGAAAACACAAATGAACATGCGGTTTTCAAATAGTTTTTTCAAAAACCAAGTTTCGTTATTTGTAAGTATGCATAACAGTTCTGTAAGTTATTTTTATCAAACAATTGCATTTTTTTACCATTTAAAAATATATATTAAAAACACTTTTTTTAAAGCGCAAATTAGTTACTTTTACTATATTTCAAAAGGGCCTAAGTTATACATTCATTATTACAAATGCTTTGTTATAACAACAATGAAAATATGGATTTGTAGCTTTTTTATAAGTAACATAACTTGGAAAAGAATGGCAATATGAATTTAGTTCAAAAAATTGACATAAAAAACAAAGAAGGCAATAGTCAAAATCACCAATAAAAGAAGAAAAATATAAGTAAAACTTGCATAGTTGAAGCACACAATATATGTCTAACTTATTCCCTCCCTCCTAACCTGAATTACTTAATAATAGATTATCTTTTAGTTATTAACTGAATATAATGTTGATAATTAATTAAAATAAAGTATTAACTATGAGATTTCAACCTAAAAGATTAATAATACAATTTACTATTTATTTACTGGATTAAGCTAATTATTCTATCAAATACTTTGCATATGAAATGATAACAGTAAAATAGAAAAATTGTCTATGAAGCATGTGTGGCTGTACCAGTAAATTGATGTTAAAGTAGTTAACAATATAAAACCATATAACTTGTCTCTAGCTTTGATACTTGACTACTAATTTTTTTAAAATCTTTGTATCCATCTCACAAAAGATTTAGTCTTCAGGAAATGAGTAGATGAAGACCTTTTTGAAGGAAGAAGAGACTAATGTTTAGGGAATATGTCCATGAAGCAAATAATCGAATAATGAAGACAAACTGATTTAGGAGTATATTTTTGCAAGTAGTTTTTTCTTTCACTTTCAAGAAATGTAAACTATGAAATGAAAAAAAAACACAATGGTAACTATTTGAATCATAGAAACAATGGACCAAGCTCATTACATAGAGCCTACCCTTCTACATTTTTCAACATTTTTGTCAGCTCCACATTTGGGTCTCATTTCTTATTTGAATAAGGATCGGTTGAGTAAATGTTAGATATATTAAGTTTAAATATGTTTCTCTAAAGTTAAAGTTGTATTGCAAGTATGGACATGCTTAATTCACGAATATGGGTGATACATGCATGATTACCTAAATAATTATGTACGATGATTAATATATATTTTTCCATTTTGACATGGATCATTTTATTTTTTAAATTTATTTCCTGTACGCTATATTTAATGAAACTTTAAACAACTTGGAACATCATAGTTTAGTTAGATAACACCTGGCTTTTGAAACTTGCTTTTCATCAAAATATAATGCCATATTATACATAATAAATGATTTAGTGGATTACTGTTGGGTATGAATTTGACTGCAAATGTAATAACAAAATGCATTCCCCTAAACCATAAAAGATAGTCATATTTCAACCACACTGTAGTAAGGATCATTTTCTTTTTATCTTATAGACAGTAAGAATACAACCACGACATAATAAAAAGTAAGGCATGTGCAAATTCATGTCAGATCATATTTTCCTGATTGCTTTGTAACATATATATAATATAAGGATAAAAGCGTACCAACGTTGATGATATATATTCATGTTGGCGTTAAAATAGCAAAGATAATCATCAATTTCTTCCAAAATATATACAAAGTTGACTGAATACTTGAATAGCAAAGATAATCATCAATTTCTATATTAGTTTCACAATGCTCTAAATCAGTAAAATGTCAAATCTAAAATTTTGTTGACTGAATGATGTTAGGTAACTAATTGCAACTGAGTATATGTAATATGAAGTTGTGAAAACGTATTCATAATTAGTACGTATACTAAAATAATGATAAACTAATTGCATCGTTTGAAGATGGAATGTTTCTTTGATTACTTCATAGAAAGCCTATTCTCCTGCCCTAAATCGTCAGAAGTAATATTCATAAAGCATATGAAAATGGTTCCATTGTGAGAAAATTAATAGATTTTGGATTCAATTACCTCAAGAGTGGTCATAAAGTCAACGTTGGAAGGCTGAAGCTTAATGACTTCATCGTCGTCGGAGACATGTAGATCTAGGGGTTTTTGTTGAAAATGGAATGTTTCTTTGATTACTTCATAGAAAGCCTATTCTCCTGCCTAAATCATCAGAAGTAATATTCATAAAGCATATGAAAATTGTTCCCTTGTCAGAAAATTAATAGATTTTGGATTCAATTACCTCAAAAGCGGTCATAAAGTCAACGTTGGAAGGCTGAAGCGTCATGACGTCGTCGTTGTCGGAGACATTTAGATCTAGGCAATTCTTGAGGATTCCACGATGTTGTTTTTGCGGAGATATGATTTACTGGTCCAACTGAGAATGTCGATTTGGGATTTCTCGCGTTACCAATTACCTCAAGGGTGGTCGTAAAGTCAACGTTGGAAGGCTGAAGCGTCATGACGTCGTCGTCGCCGGAGACATGTAGATCTAGGCGGTTCTTGAGGATGCCACAATGTTGTTTTTGCGGAGATATGATTTACTGGTCCAACTGAGAATGTCGATTTGGGACTTATCGCTTTATTAGGTTTTTCACACTATTTTTGGAATTGTAGATGCAGGCACAGAGAGGAATAATAACTGTCAAATGGGTATGCTAAAGAGAGAAGAAATGAACAATTGAGTGCTACTTTGTCCTGTTGTTTGAAAAGAAGAATGGACACGTGTCGAATAACCAGAACGTGGATTCTCTTTTCCTTTTTAAGTAATAGATAAACATATCAAAGTTAGCACAATATCTGTAAAGCAAGTTTGCACAATATTCATAGGTCAAATTACACAAATACTACTCCCTGACAAAATGCATAAAGCTAAAAATAATTAAATACTTACTATGCCAATGGAACTTTAAACTCTTCGATTGTGTAACATCATGCTGATTTTTTCTCCAAAGGTCTTTAGTTACCTATAATAAATAAATTCATTGATCAATGATTGAATATAAGTTTAAAATGAAATGTCGCTACATGAAAATATCAGTTTTGAGTATGAAACTAGCCAAACTTGATTGATGATGACTTGGGTATCCTAATGTTATTATAGTTAGAAGTAGTATGTAAGCATGAAACATTGCATACATATTAGTAAACATCATTTTGATTCAATCATCGTAAATTTTAGATCGTAAATGCAGACAATACAACTATTTATTAGGAATTCCAAATGAGAATAAATTTATATGCATGGACAAGTGGATTGCTAATAAATTTTATTGCACAACTTTGGTCGGTTGAAAACCATGTCTGAGCAATGAAAGCAAAATTTACTACCCAAAACTATTGGTTTCTAATATGAAATATGTTATTATTGTTATTTTTATAAAACTTAGTTAATTTATTATTATTATTATTATTATTATTATTATTTAAATGTAGTTAACTTAGTTGAATTGTTATTATTATAAATTTAGTTAATTTTTATAAAACTTAGTTAACATGGTTAATATTTTATATTATTATTATTTAATTTTTATAAAATTTATTTAATTTTATAAACTTAGTTAATCATCAGAATCTTCATCTTTATTATAACTTGTTAAATTTACTATTGTGAATTGATAAACTAGAGACATAAGATAAACTACTTAGTTACTATTAGCACATCAACTTGTATTACTTTACCATATGAACTAATAAAGTAGAGACATGGGATAAAGCAATGCAATCAAAGCTATATGTTTCATCATTTAAAATTTTTGCTACAAGGAACAACCTATAACCTGAGATAAGGTCGCCCAACAAATAAGTGAATCGAAAGATTTTTGTTAGCATGATTAAATAGAAACAAGATAGGTTTCGTGTCTTATCTAATAAGTGCTTGTTAGGCCATGTCATAAATTAAACAGTTAAAAATCCTTCAAAATAACCATGGGCTTAAAAGCGCTAGAAATTGAGGAGGCTCTTTGCCTTGATAAATAGCACCCAACAATCAATGTATTATAAACTTAGTATTATGAAATACCCATAAATATACGCAAATAAATTAAATATGAGTATTTATTAGAACAAGCCTCCCTTTTAAAGAATTGCACATTGTATTTGCTAATGAAGTAGCCGTTCTTTGATCATCCTAGGAAAAAATTGATAACTAAAATAAATGGCCTAGTTATAAAATGCAATATTGTTAGAAAGAGTTCATTTTTGCAGTCTATATTTTTGGTCAAAGGATATGTGAATTGAATCATATTTAGGATACATTCATATTATTTGAATAGAAGGAATTCCTCTAGAAACACGGATAGATTAGATAATTATCCATAAAGAAAGAATTTTGCAAACCAACTCTTATTGCAAAAAAGGAATTACAATGAATTATTTGAAATGAAATTTGTTACATTGTTTCAAGACTGGTTCAAATTTTACATATTAATTCTTTTGGTGCTGGCACGAAGAGTAGCATGTGAATATGGTGCCAACTAAGCAATGGTAGTGATTCTAGCAGTCTAAACAGAAAATATGTACTAAGAAAGTATACATAAGGGACATGGTCAGTAAACACACGCAAAGAAATAAGTTTCATCAATGTAATTCAAAGGTTTTAATTCAAGGCTTAATATTTAGTTTAAATAGCAATCATTCAACAAGTTTTAGTTTAATAGCTAAAATGACAAATAAGAAGATATTTAAAAATCGCTAATATTGCAAAAGTCCTCTTATACCATGCCAAATATAATGCATAGCTTCATAATACAAGCAACATATGTATGATACATGGATACCGTCTTTTTCAAACCAGCATGATAAGAAGTAATCCTCCTTTTCTCCTAAATGGCATGTATAAAGTATACTATAGTAGTCTTTGCTATAGAATTTACTAGTATCTTCTTGAGGAATCAAACTTTTAGCACTTCGATTAATGCACCACATCTATAGAATGATCAAGAAATCATCTCCTTAAGTACAAACTCAAGTAAAAAAAACTATAACAAAAAAGTCTATGTTATATTGCAAATGTGAAGAGAACAAAGCAAACCCTGTAGTTTATTACCTTCACAAAAAGAGGGATTTCATCATTGGTAGGTGAACTTTTTGAAGATCCCTTTACATCAATTACTTTTTCTTTAATAAGGCTACAAAAGGACTTAAATCAAAGGAGGACT
Organism: Allium cepa; assembly: GCA_030765085.1. Classification (NCBI taxonomy): domain Eukaryota; kingdom Viridiplantae; phylum Streptophyta; class Magnoliopsida; order Asparagales; family Amaryllidaceae; genus Allium; species Allium cepa. The sequence continues at coordinate 536,171,357 of CM060934.1, read as the reverse complement.
CGATTTGTGAAAAAGATGAACTAGACTGGCGACTCAAATCAAAAATAAAGAAAAGGGTCATATATGGAGAAAAAGAGGAGTAGCTTTGAGAGGAGGAAAAAAAAAGGATCGACATCGCGAGTTTTGGGAAAAGAAATTATGGTAATTGAAAAGGAAAATAAAGTGGGAAAAAAGTGGAAGTGAGCACGGGTATAGAGAAAAACGTGTGGGCAATATATTTTTGGTAGAGGCGACATTTTAGCTATATTTAATTACGTTTTGACAAATAATAAACAACATTTTGCATAAATGCTGCAATTAAATGCTAATAAAATGAACTTTCTTGTAGTGCATAGTAGTGAAAATCTTAAAGAAAGCAATAAAGTACATGATTCATCCATATAGACATTTTATTCAGTATTCCAGCAATAATAGTTTTTCCTTCAGATATAATTTTTTTTCGCATCTCGCATATGCATGCAACCATTGTTTTTATATTCTAAAACTCATCTAAGCAATAGTACTACCCAAACTTATTTTCTAGCTGTCTTTTTCCTTAGTGGGTGCCTCCTATAAGGAATCATACTCTGGATTAGTAAGTAAATATTCTCCTTAGTAACCATCAGAATCATTTGGGAAGTGGATCGGTCGACTCTATTTTTGAAGCATTTGGGTTCTACATTCTTACCTTATCTTGGTTTTCATTCCCTTTATTTTCCTAGCCACTATCTCTATTATCATGACTATGCTCAACTTTCGGCTTGGGATTTCCTCTTTGTCAAAGTTAATGGAATCTCATTCTTCATCATTAAATTGCTTCTAGTAGTTGCAAGTAACTATCAGCTTTCCTATAAAACTCTTTTACATGCTTACCTTTTGTTATCATCAAAGCACTCGAGAATTTTTACCTTTCTTCATCGTAGTGGAAAATGTCGTATGAATAGCGGAACGGTTTAGTTTTGTAACAATTATCGTTCCAATATCTGACCTGATAGAGTTAGAGGTGTGCCCTAGGCTAAATTATGTAATTTGTTACATATATCTAACTCGATAACTAGTCTTGTTCGAAATTAAAGGTGTTTACTTCTATTATAATATACTTGATGATAATGTGTTATATTAATTAAATAATTTAATTAAAAGTATATTTAATAGAAAATCCATAAATTGTACGTTTTGTGGTAGTAGTTACAATGTATTGTGACCGTGAGTGATTTATCATAATAAAATAAACATATCGTTTAAAATATTCCCAATAAAGATGTATCGAGACTAGATATCGATACATCCCTCGAGACTAGAGTACATAATGCTCTCTAAATATTAGGAGCATTTTATTCAAAGCAATTGAGGGCATCAAGGGATTACGTACTGATTTTTATTGGATAAATATGGAATGACTCGCTCAATTGTCTTCTTTTGTTTAATATAACTAAGGTCAAACAGAAAATATCGATGTGACAATATTATACAATTCTCTCGACTTAAGAATACTATTGATCTTCAATGCGGAAGCTCTGTTTTGATTAAAGTTAATCCATGGCATAATGTCCATTGAATGACTATAGTTGTGTCGAGGGGAAGCATTAGAAGGGAAACATTATTCAAGAGAGGATTTGTCTCCTCGGTTACATGACGTTTGTATCACGATCAACTGAAGTCAACTCAAATTCCAAGTCTCTGGCCAGAGTAGTTTGTTTAGTAGTATTTATTATTATGGAACCAATGACTCTGTGTTTACACTATAAAGTTTAATATGGACGATTTTGGTATTTTTGACGATTACGAAATTCTATAAGTCCTAAGTGAGATAGTTTTGAAGAAGAGAATTGATGTAAATAATTGTCATTGCCTAGTAAGGCTTAAAAAGGTAAAATTGAATTTTACCGGTGCCAAGTAAGGATTAAATTTGGCTATAATGTTACAGTATCTAGTAGTGATGTGTGAATGTTAATATTTAAATTGATTGATATTAATCACTGACCAAATTTAAACCTAAGAGTCATACAAACGAAATATTGAATACTCCTACTACCACCCGATTAATTAAATTATAATTACCCTAAACTGGTGGATTTGGGTCTAGAATAAGTTTTAGGCGAGAGGCGAGTACATTGAAAACTGGGATTTCCATTAGTCTCTGGCATGGAAAAGACATATGCATTATCATATATCTATAGCACATTGAGTGATAGTAAGGATTGATGCTATGGTTTCTTTGATTTTTTACTTCTACAGTCTATCACTCTAGGGATGTCACTAGAGATAGGTACTGGATATAGAGATACCTGGACACCCGTCATTATACTTAGTTTGTTGTATGCCTTTATGATACTTGTATAGTAGCACATTAAGTTCGTTAAGTGCTAGCTCTTTGGCTACAAGGACAGTCAGATATGGTTCTTCATACCTATGCTCCTATTTACTATATATGGTTTTTACAGTATTTTAAGATGATGTATCGCTAACAAGGAACTGTTGTGTGACCCAAGCTTTTATGTTTTGCTTCTTATTATCTCGAGTACTCTTGAATGAGTAAATTAGGGATAACAGGTTTGGATAGCACACAAAGTTGTATAGAGTACAAGCAGGAGGTTATGCTTTCGTATTTCTATACTTGGAACTTACCGTCGCTTATATTCCATTATGCAATATTGTGGAGCTATGTCGGTACCTGTATTACGAGAGACAGTTTTAAAGATCATTTTGAAAATTTAGGCCGTATAAACTCTTTATTCTAGTTTTTATATAGTCTGTGAACCCGATGCACTCTAATCTTCTTATTAATGGTTCATTTGATTATATCACTATCTCATCAGTTTTACATCTATGTTACAATATTATATTTTGTCTGTGCACCGTAAGATGTTCTATAGGTTCGATGCTTGAAGTTTTATTACTTTACACCCTTAGCTACCGTCTTGCATTGACTGGGTACCTCCACGGTATACTATACATGCACATTAGGTACTGGTGGTGTAGGGAAGTTGTCGCATCTAAATACCCAAATACTATTTTTTTAAAGAAGGGTCAAACGTTTATAATAGATTTTCAGACATCTGAATTATTTCAACAAGTCTAGGTTAAATCTAGGCCAAATAAGGCTAAAGGGGGACTTGTCCCTACTTTCTTGATTATTAAGATTTTGCATAGTTGCGTGGAAGGAGTGCAACGTGGAGTATCAATTCTACATTGGATGACATACCTAGGTTCGCAATTTATGGTGGGCGTAACTTGGAACTCAGCAAGGCGTGCGATAGCAGGGCAATTAAAAGCTCATATTGTTTCATGGGCACATCCAGTCACATGTTAAACATATAGAAACCGAGGAAGGTAGATAAGGGCCCTTGCAATAGTAGGACTACATGTTTAGCAACGATTGGGTCTATAGGGAAATCGCTATAGTGATTTCTTTAGTTTCAGGTTGAATGATAAAGAGCATATGACACGTTTACCCTTGAGAAGGTGACACTAATGCTTAGGTATGTAATAAATCGTCGGTGTACTATACTCGACGCGAGTTTAGGAACTGCTATGCTCACTCAATGTGTAAATGCGATATATGTGATTTATCATCGAGAATGTTAACTTAAAAAGTTAGTTAGGAAGTTAATTGTTGGGATCATATATTATGACCTAGAATATTAGGTATCGGTTGTTCAACCATCAACCTTCGTAAGTTAATAAGAACTATATCCTTGGTTTGTAAATTAACCAATCCTTTATAAGTAGTAAACGAACACTAATAGACACCCTAGCTTGCGTAGATTATAAATGAAGTTAATTGGTTGTGAACACCATGAACTAATAATATAATTTATTCACCAGACTTCGTCTGATCCACTCCTTTTCTTCCCCTTTTATACTCATTATAGAAGTACATGCCGATAGATGATTTGGCCAACACGCAGTGTATGGATATTTGGACACATCAATGTATGGACTATGTATTACTAACTACTATCTTATTTGGTTTTTTTAGTATTTACATTTTATTAATTTCCTCTGTAAGATCTGAAAGTGTAGAAAACTTTAAATTTTATATCATCATATGTATCGTGTAATGTTCAAAAACTATAATGGCTCGTACTTCGTGGCGCAATGTGTGTTCGAAAGTCACTTTAGGCTTGAATCGATGTGTTTGAAGGTGTGGGTTGTCACACCATGCGAAGACGTCTTAACTTTGCTTTATGAACTCGATTAGCTCATCTCTGACATTTGGGCTGAGTTATGTGTCGATTTGAACAAATTTTCCAAGTTCGGCATAATCTATGGATATCGATTCTACTAGAGTAGCCAGCCCACCCTTATTGTTTGAATCTCCCATATGATGGTTGAGTGGGTCGTCGTTAAAATCTGGGTTTGTTTCCATATTGCGTCAGTCTAGAGCATAAATTATGTGCTCTGCGACGTCCTTAGCCAAGAGTTGGGACAGACGACCATGTTCAAGTTGAGTTGTTGATGTTTTCCCCGTCTACAACAACCCATCCTTCGTAATACTCGAATATTTGCACCTTACATCGTCGGTCGACTTTTGAATACTATAAAAGACGGATTGTTGGGGTAATAATTTGAGCAAAATACCAAACAAAGACATCGATAGGATCTCACAACGAAATGTTTACATATAATATACTGAAATGCTTGAATATAACATGGTGACAAAACAGAAGAGACCACACATTCGAAAACAACTGATATGAAATAGTTAATAAGCTAAGAATTTGGTTTTGAGTTAATTAAATGAATATATGTGACGTTTTGATAGATTAGAGAGTAATTGCATGATATAATTAAGTGCATGTCATTAGTTAGTAATATTGAAACAAATTTAAATAATTTTAGATAAGTTAGTAAGCTAATTAAGTGAGTTTTGAACTCTACACTTATTATTAATGTGATTAGAAGGTTAATGAAGCTTAATTAACACCTGTGAATATTATTTAAAAATAAAGAAACGATTTTTATTAATGAATAGTTTACTCTTAAATATTATTTAAGTAAAGAAATTATTTTTACAAATAAAAGTGGCACTTTTTAAAATGGTATTTTGTAAAATAATGGGAATGAAGCTCAATTAGTACTTATAAAATGGTTATATGATTTTGTAAATGAATTATAGATTTTGTAAAAATGGAAGTGAGATTTTATAAAATAGTAGCATGGTGTATACTTAATTTTAATGAGGCAATTAAGTATTTAAAGTCCTAAAAATGATTTATAAGCTAATAATATATTTTTGTAAAGTAGTTGTAAGATTTTATAAAATAGTATGGAATCATATTAGTCGTTTATTGAAAGATTTAGAAAATAAAAAAAGACTTGATTAAGTAATAAATGAAAACTTAAATATACATATGTGTATGCATACACGAGCGGGTATAGTATACATGTATTTGAAGTTTAATAATGATCAAGAAAATTCTTGTATTGTAACTAGAAGTGTCATATGTAGGTGCATAAATATAAGTGAGTTATTATATATATGTGTGTGTATGTAAATATCTCTACTTGTGTGAAAACACGTTCCGAGCATCCCATGTATATATCTCCTTGTGTGGAAACACGTTCCGAGCATCCCCTGTAGCCATAGCGACCATCTTATGCGCTAAACTATCAAATGTAACAACCCACCCTTCATAATACCTTGAATCGGTACCGAACGACAACGTCTGACTTCCGAATACCACAAAGATGGATTGTTGGGAAAGAAAATTAAAACTAACACTATACTAAGGCATATCGGTGGAATGATAATATATAATATACTGAATGTACATGGACAAACAAGATGATGATGATAATGTATAAGAGACTACGTTAGCGAAAATAACTGAAAAATGGACATCAATATAGAGAGTCAAATACATCAAACTCCATACAGACAGAGTCCTGAACATAATATTTGATATGTTAAGTCTCGTATATAAATACCATCTGTCATGTACTACTATAATATCAAGTATATACACAAAGTATCGATATCGCCTCCATAGAACGCTACAGCTATCTTGAAAGCATACTCCTAAAAGCACCCGATTCCCAAACTACTCAATCGAGTACCCGAGAGTTGCAAATAAAGAAAAATTGCAAGTGAGACATAAAGTTTGGTGTAAGGGGAACTATCTCAGAATACTATATATTAACACTATACACAATAAAAATGAACTATTAAGGCACAGCCGGTCCTCTCCACAATCGTGGTTTAGGGTAATCCGTACTATCCATAGACAAGTAAAGTAAACATATCCAAAAGATAGAAAATCATACCGTAACCTATTTTTCTTCTGTAATCAACAAGTCAACACAACTAATATAATGTGACTGATACGTAACAATATACCTTGATAAAATTATCCAACATACAAATGCCGAGATAATATAAGCATATCCTAGGATACACAACAATTTATCAACCAATTAATATAGCATGCATAATCATAATGTTGTATGATGAATAGTGTGTGTAAATCGATGCTCATCATTGCTTATGAGTAAAGTCCAAAGTGGACATTAATTGTGATTCAATGATCCCTATGTAGAGCCTAAAATAAATAGAAGTTGTAACTAATTGTACCATAGACCTCAAGCTGCATCCAATGTTATCGAATTCGTGTAGATCTCACCGCACTCCATATCGAGCATAAGTAGTATATGACCTACTCTACATATCTAACACCTATATAGATCCCACTGTAATCAAATGATTTCCATTTTGGGTCTAAGATAAATAGAGTCAGTACCCAATCGTACCATAGACCCCGATCCGCATCCTAATTGATCGAACTCATGTACACCTCACCATACCTCATATCGAGCGTAAGTGGTGTATGACCTACTATGATAGGTGTCATTTTTAGCCTACCTACCAAGTAACTAGCAATTGATAAATATACCTCTTAAGTATTGGAAGAAACAAAAGTAAGTTTCATTATTTTTAAAAAATGACAAGCACTTAATTATATCATATGATTAATCTTTAATCTATGACATCACAAGTAATCACTCAATTAACACAAAATATATTTTAGAGCTTGCTAGCTTTTCCAACATTGAAATTAAGGTCTTAAATAAATAATAAGTTGATATAATCATGTTTATAATATGAATATGAGCTTAACCATAACATAAATTTTTCTAGATCATTCAATAATACTTGAAAATCATAGATAAACATATTGATGAAGTATAACATATAAATTAAATAGGAGAATCATCTCACTCACCCATCTTCTCCCTAAACCAAGCTCTAATCACCAAAAACTCAAAAATTTCTCTCTAGAAATCATGAATGAAGATCCATACTTTGATTCAAGCTAATTCTTTCATTGGTTATGTAAGGAACAGGATGAGAGGAATTATGGTGATTTTTCTGGGTTTTAGTGGAAGTTATTTGGGCTTAGATTAATAGATTTAGGGTTAGGGCATTAAGGAGTAATTAGAGAAAGTGATTAGGTAAGAGAAAGAAATGAAACGTGAAATGAGAATAAAGTGAAAACATGAAGGGTAGGCTAACTTATAAGCTACCTTATAGGCCTTACCCAAAGTCAATTTTCACCCCTTCCTATAAACCATTATTCACTCCAGAAACTTTTCGACTCCAAACATAGACAAGTTTCTACTCATGTTTCCCGCATCGGAAAAGTGGCCTCTACTACGAGTGTCTCAAGACCTAGTTAATCGGTCTTTGAAAAATCGAGTATAAGGGCATTTCATTAATTAATGATTAAATATTTAAAATAATCATTTAAATATTCGATCATTACAACTGTGGGGTGTTACATTTTCCCCTCCTTAAAATAGTTTCGTCCTTGAAATTTCTATGAGTACAAGAAAGTAATAGGACTGACAAAAATTCCTAAATCTTTATTTCAAAAAAATTCAGTAGTACTTTCCCTTATGCTATTTGCATTACAAAAACTCCCAAGTTAGAATGCATCATATAACTAGGAAATATGTGATAACCTATATTATCCCACATTTTCCAAAAACACATACTTTTTTTAAGAAGCTTCTCACCATTTAATTGCAAATTTAAACAAATAAGCATTTAAATGTCCATGCTTCGGCTCTCAAGTACCAAATCGTAGTATACTAAGAGGATTATGTACTAACTTAGCATAACATAATTCATACATGTATGACCTTCGCATAGTAACCGATGCTACCATAGTCAGACATGACAATCTATTGGAGAGTAAGCTTAAATAAGTCAATATCAGAATATACTATAGACATGTGAGTATTATTTAATAGTTAGGAAAGTGATTAGGAGAATGAAATGAAGCTTAATTAGAATTTGTATAAGGTTATATGATTGTATAAATGAAGTATAGATTTTATAAAATGGAAACTAAAATTTATAAAAATAGTAATATAATGTATATTTAATTTTAATGAAGCAAGTACGCGATGAAGCAATCAGGGAGTAGGCGATTAGGTTTGGGTCATAGTGCGGTTCCAATGCTACATATCCATTCATATATGGTCTTATGGTTTCAAACCAAGCTTTTGGGAGGGTTTGAAGTGACGCTTAAGGGGTACTTGTACCCAGTAGCAGTAGCGTAGATATAGGCACTAGGGAGCAATACAGTGGTAGAGATTTTCATTGTTGCCAAGAGAGCAGTCTAGGTCTATAAGGGGGCACTTGTACAAATAAGAGGTTGTATGGGGATGCTCAGTTCCGTCCGCGGACTCTTGAGGGAAAGAATGTATATAAATCCAAAGGTCGCATAAGATGTAGTAGCTCTGTTTATATTTCATTCAATTCAGGATAATAATATATATTCTCTATTTGACATCATTGTTATGTTATGCTTATGACATGCTAGTTGATTGATATTATCTTTGTGTATAGCATAGTGTAGACTTATATTATGATGCTTTTATCACATCTACACTTGTGCATTAGGATTTCCATTATCGTAGTATATTGTTATATGGCAGTCACATTATACTAGTTATAATGACTTGTTGATTGTAGAAAAAGAGCAGGTTATGGTATGAATCCCTATTTGGAGATGGTTTTACCGTACTTTTCTATGGGCAGTTTGATAATCCATGAGCTATGTTTATAGAAAGGGTAGGTTGTGACTTAGTTGCCTCCTGTTTATTTGTATATAATTTTGATGTATAGTATTTTCAGATATTTCCCATCACACTAGACTTTATGTCTGATCCACATTTTGTCCTTTTTATTTATGTCATGAAAACTCATGGGTACACGATTGAGTAATTTGGGAATCAGATGCTTTTGGGGATACGCTTTCAGGACAACTGGAGCATTCTAAGGAGGCGAAGTCGATACTTTGTATATACACTTGATATTGTGGTAGCACATGTCATATATGTATTTATATATGAGAATTGATGTATTAGACATTACCAAGACTCCGTCTATATGGAGTTTGATATATTCTGACTTTTTGTATTGATATTCATTTATTGGTTATTTTAGCTAGTGCGGTCTCTTATATATATATATATATATATATATATATATAATCTTATTCTGTTATATTATCATTTTGCTATGAGATTATATCAGTATGCCTTAGTATAATATTTTTTTTAATTTTCATTTCCAATAATCTATCTTTTGTGGTATTCGAAAGTTAGACGCTGTCATTCAGTGCTGAATTTAAGGTATTACGAAAGGAAGGTTGCTATACCAGCTCTCATAAATAAGACTGCCAGCATTGAGAGTATGGGAGTTGCTGTTTAATATGTCCCTACTTGCTAGTAGGGTGAAACTCTCATCCCATACTTAGATGAATTCTTTGGTTCTTTAGGGAGTTGCCAATAAGGTATGATTCTAGCCGTCCTAGTCTTCGATGTAGACAATAGAGTTAGGGGTATGCCATATGGGAAACTATGTAATTTGTTACATATATCTAATTCGATAACCAATCTTGTTTGAGAAAAAATTGTGTTTTCTTTTTGTTACATACTAGGTATAATGTGTTATATTAATTAATTAATTTAATTGAAGTATATTAATAGAAAATCCATAAATGGTATGTTTTGTGATAGTAGTTACAAAATGTTATGATTGTGAGTAATTTATTGCAATGAAAATAAACATACCATTTTAAATATTCCTAATTAAGATGTATCGAGATGGGATGTCGATACATCGACTAGAGTACGTAACTCTCTCTAAATGTTGGGCAGTGAATTACTTATGGATGCTAGGGGCACCAACGGGTCACCTACAGATATTTATTAGATAACAATGGAATGACTCACTCAATAGTTTTCTATTGGTTAATATAACTAAGGTCAAACAAAAAGTATCGATGTGACAATATTATAATTTCCTATGACTTGAGAATACCGTCGAGCTTCAATGTGAAAACTACGGTTGATTATCGTTAATCATAGCATAGCGTCCATCGAACAACTATAGTTAGATTGAGTAGAAGCATTGGAAGTGAAACAATGTTCAGTAAAGGATTAGTTACCTAGATCGTATTAGATTAGTATCACGATCAACTGAAGTCAACTCAAAACCAAAGTCTTTGGCCATAGCATTTTGATTAATAATAATTGTTACTATTGAACTAAGGACTCTGCATTTGGCTATAGAGTTGAATCTGAATGGTATTAGAATTTTGACCACAACCAAATTTCATAAGTCTAAAGGATATAATTTTGATGAAGAGAGTTGGTGTAAACAATAGTCACAATCGAGAAACGCATGGAAAAATAGAATTGGATTTTACTGAAACCAAGTAAGTGGTAAATTTGGAAAAAACGTCATACCACCTGCTAAATGACGTATGAACGTTAATATTCGAATAGTTTGATATTAATCGCCGATCAAATTTACACCTAAAGGGTTGCACAACCGAATCGTTGAATAATCCTTTAGCCAAATTATCTAGTTAATTTATAATAGTTATAGATTAACTAAATTAATTATTATTTACGAAATATTAGTTTTAAAATTTATTTTGATTTGCCAAAGAATATTAAAAAAAATATTTCAGGATGATAATAGATATTCTCTATTTGACATCATTGTTATGTTATGCTTGTAACATACTAATTGATTAATATTATCTTTGTGTATAGCATAGTATAGACTCATATTATGATGCTTTTATCACTCCTACACTTGTGCATTAGGATTTCCATTACAATAATATATATTGTTATATGGCAGTCACATTATATTAGTTATGCTGACTCGTTGATTGTAGAAGAAGAGCAGGTTATGGTATGAATCCCTATTTTGAGATGGGTTTACCGTACTTGTCTATGGGTAGTCTGGATGATCCATGAGCCATGTTTCTAGAGAGGGCGGGTTGTGATTTAGTTGCCTTCTATTTATTTGTATGTAATTTTGATATATAGTATTTTGAGATAGTTTCCATAACACCAGACTTTATGTCTGATCTGCATTTGTCTTTTTTTGTCTATGCCATGAAAATGAGTACACGATTGAGTATGCTTTGAGGACAACGGGAGCATTCTATGGAGGCGATATCGATACTTTGTATATATACTTGATGTTGTTGTAGCACATGACATATATAGATTTATATATGAGAATTGATGTATTAGATATTGTCAGGACTCCGTTTGTATGGAGTTTGATATGTTATGACTTTCTGTATTGATATTTATTTATCAATTATTTCTGCTAATGAAATCTCTTATATATATTATTATCTTACTCTATTCATCTATATTCAGTATATTATATATTATCATTCCGCTATGAGATTCTGTCGATATGCCTTAGTATAATGTTTGTTTTAATTTTCTTTTTCAATAATCTATCTTTTATGGTAGTCGAAACTTAGATGTTTTCATTCAATGCTGATTTCAAGGTATTACAAAAAGGGGTTGCTACACCAGCTCTTATAAATGAGACTGCCAGCATTGAGAGTGTGGGAGTTGTTATTTAGTATGTCCTTACTGCCTATAGGGTGCAACTCTCGTCCTATACTTAGATGAATTCTTTGGTTCTTTGGGGAGTTGCCAAGAAGATAGCCATCCCAGTCTTCCATGTAGACAACAGAGTTAGGGGTATGCCATATAGGCAACTGTGTAATTTGTTATATATATATATATATATATATATATAACTCGATAACTAATCTTGTTCGAATTAAAAATGTGTTTTCTATTTGTTACATAATTGATATAATGCGTTATATTAACTAATTAATTTATTTAAAAGTATATCTAATAGAAAATCCATAAATGATATGTTTTGTGATAGTAGTTACAAAGTGTTGTAATTGTGAGTAATTTAGCGCAATAAAAATAATATACCATTTTAAATATTGCTAATTAAGATGTATCGAGATGGGATATCGATATATCTGTTGAGACTAAAGTACGTAATGCTCTCCAAATGTTAGACAGCGAATTACTTACGCCTGCTGGGAGCACCAAGATGTCACCTACTGATAGTTATTAGACAACTATGGAAAGACTCACTCAATAGTTTCGGTTGGTAAATCCAACTATGGTCAAACAGAAAATATCGATGTGAAAATTTTACGCATTTCCCCTGACTTGAGAATACCGTCGAGCTTCAATGTGGAAACTTCGGCTGATTATAGTTACATCATGGCACGACGTCCATCAAACAACTATAGTTGGATTGAGTAGAAGCATTGGAAGTGAAACAAAGTTTAATAAAGGATTAGTCACCTCGGCTATATTAGATTAGTATCACGATCAAATAAAGTCAACCCAAAACCAAAGTCTTTGGCCGTAGCATTTCGGTTAATAATAATTGTTATTATTGAACTAAGGACTCTACGTTGGACTATAGAGTTGAATGTGGATGGTATTATAATTTTGACCATAACCAAATTTCATAAGTCTAAAAGATATGATTTGGACGAAGAGAATTGGTGCAAACAATAGTCATAATCAGAAAACGCATTAAAAAGCAAAATTGGATTTTATCAAAGTAAGCGATAAATTTGTAAAAAATGTCATACTACCTACTAAATGACGTATGAACGTTAATATTCGAATAGTTCGATATTTACCACTAACCAAATTTACACCTAAAGAGTTGCACAAACGAATCGTTGAATAATCCTTTAACCACATGATCTAGTTAATTTATAATAGTTGTAAATTAACCAAATTAATTAATATTTATTAAATATCAGTTATAAAATTTTATTTTGATTTGTTAAACAATATTAATAAATATGTTTATAGTAGTTATAAATGTATTAATCGATATACAATATCGGTATGTGTTTAAATAGGATATAAAGGCGGCTAATATTGTATGGGCTTCAAATGGTTTTGAAACCCATATAGAGCTTGTGAGTTCGGCTATTCATATACTAGGTAGGGGCCAGCTTGAAGATGTAGATTAGGCAATTGTTTTGATAGGATAAAGGAAGAGAATGGGTAAGAGAGAAAAGTGGATTAGATCCTAACTTATATCTCCAGTCTCACCTCTATAAATAGATCATAACCCTCTTCTTCTACTAACTTTTTGAAGCCTCCATTAGATCTACCTTTGATCAAATTTACACTTCCCATCCCATCAATTTCCAAGCTCAAATCAAACTAAAATAAGAATTATCCGATAGTCGGTGGTCTGCAATTCAGGAGATAGCACCTTCAGAATTGGAATTTGAACCATGAGCTTATTTCAACCTTACAAGGTGTGGTAACTTACCATTGGTGAAAGGTAATTATCTTATCTATAATTATACACTAATATTTTGATAATTTATGAAACGACCCGACTTTCTTACCACAGAAAATCGCATCATTTTTAAGAAAGAAAGGGATAGAAAAGAGAATAGAAAGAAGAGAAGAAAGAAACAACATCAGATCTAAACAGCGGAACGAATAAATTATATTAATAACATAATATTACATAGTTTACAACCATTATCAGAGTTCACAGATATAAAACACATACTTAGACAGTTATAAACACCTGTCTAGTTATACAACTCAAATCAGTACAAGAAACAACTCAGAGAAAACTACACAGCGGAATACTATATATATCTACACGCGGAAGCCTCCTGCTCCATTTGCTCCTCCACAATTCGTCAAAGCTAACCTGGGTCCTAACCTGAATCCCTTGGCTACTCGTAAAAATTTGAGTACCCAAGAGTTTATGAAAAACAAAAATAAACTCTGGGTCAGACATGGGTCTGGTGTGAGTAACAAGTTAAAGTTGCTTAACTTCCAAAAACCTTTTGAAAAGAAAGGTATCACGTAAGACTTCCCACACATAAACATGGAAAAGTTTTTACCTTACGCTAACCAAAACATTTGATAGGAAATCTGATGATATTATAATAGTGTCTAGGGTTTTCAAATAAATAAGAAATAGCCAAAATTGTTACATGATTAAATTCCAGCTACTAGCCACAAAAGTGGGTAATACAATCAAAACCGTTGGCACTTATTGGATTTTGGATTCCATACAATGGCAGGGCTACTGGGGTACCGCCCGTCACAGTACGTGGCCTAGATCAACGTACCGAGTAGTACGCCCGCTCCCCTGCAACACAAAGCCGGACCCATTCCTTACTGAACAGTTGCGAACAAGATAACCCCGTGGTTGTAGCTAGCAACCACCCACACAGCCGAATATAAAGGGACTTCTAGACAGGGGTAAATCTCGCTCTCTAGTGGGAGCGACCCACGAAGCCTTGTTGCACCTTCCCTGTTTTATCCATTCCCGGTTGATGAGGCTTGAGGCTACGATTACCTTTGTAGGACACATCACTTATAATGCTCATCGTCCACCTGACGATGTTCTGAAAGCATTCAATCCATACAAGTTTATTCCGGGTTCGAACGAAACCGAAGGCATTACCTCGTTACACTCAATTTTGGAATCACCCTCAGAGTCAATGACGAAAACCCTTGCACTCTGAACCACCATCTCGAATCTATAAGAACTAATTCTGCCAAACTCATTACGGAATCACCCATAGAGTTATACTGACTCATAGTCCTTACACCTCGAGTCTTCACAAAGCTCCACTTTGATTCACGATCTAACGTTTAATTGGAATCGATGTGGTTTTCGGATCCCAAATATGAAAACCGATCCCGGTCTCATCGAAATCCAAAGCGTGTCTTTTAGGTCCAAGTTGTTTTAAAGTTTAAAACAATCCACTTATAGTATCTATATACACACATATAGATAATTCATAAATCACAATTGATAACCAACATTATCAAATAACAGGTAATCCACAATATCAATATCAAATAGATAATCCATATATTACCATCACAATAGATAATCTAAGTTATCATCACAATACAACCAAGCATCCATACCATACAATATTATTTATCTCATTACTGAGATTACATTCATTCAAGACAATCAAGTTCACCCATTCATCCATAAGAAATGATTTATTCATCATCATATAATTAATTTAAAATGAATTAAATTAACCGTCTCTATCTCTAATTAATTTAAAATGAATTAAATTAATTACTCCATCCTTAATTAATTTAAAATAAATTAAATTAATATCTTTACCAATATAAATCTTGCTTACTCGATCATTTAATTGATTACAATCAATTAATCATTCATTATTAATTACCTTAATTAATCACTCTTGTTTAATTATTCTTAATTACACTCATGTAATTATTCTTAATTAATTTCACAAAATTAATTATTCTCAACTAAACAGTAATTAACCTTTAATTACTTCAATTAATCAATTAATCATAATTAATTACATTAATCCTTAATTAATTAATTAATTACCTTTAATTACCTATTATTGATTAATTAATCAAAATTAATCAACTTTAATTACATCATTAATTAAAATAATTAATGATCCCCTTTTATTAATTACCTTAAGTAATTAACTTATAATTATTAATCATCATCACGGATTAATTATATTATTAATTATCTAGCTTAATTACTATATTAAACAAATTAATTATCCTTTAATTTATTATTTAATTAATCCCTTGATTAATTATTAAGTAATTTAAATCCAAATTACTTCATTCTTAACATCTTCATTAAATTACATTCTGTAATTATTAATCGATTACTTAACTAAGTAAATCCAAAATCATTAATTACACACAGTAATTATCTTTAAAATCCAAGTGTTTAAAATTAATTAAACTTAATTAATTAAAATAAACAATCATATTAAACTAAATTGATTACATTAAGTAATTAATTTCTTAATTACTTTATCAAGTAATTACACTCAAACCATTTACAATTGATTTTTATTAAATTAATTAATCTAATTAATTATAAAAATTAATCATATTAATTAATTGGTAAATAATCCTGGTTAATGACCTTCATTAACCATTCTCTAATTATTTCATTTAGTAATTAAATTAAATTAATTACAATTTGAATTATCTTTAATTATTCATTAATTAAAGTTAATTATTAAATTAATTAACCTTGATTTAAAACTTAATTACATAATTAATAATATTCATTCATCATTAATTAATAATTTAATTAATGATCTTAATTATAAATTGATTAATCATTAATCAATTATTAATTCAAAATTCAATTAATTAATTAAATTAATTAATTAATCTTAATTACCTTATTAATTAAATTAATTTTGAAATATTAATCTTAAATTAAATTTCAAGATAAAACATAACTTAATTATGTTAAAACAATTTAATTGAAACAAAGTACTTTGAACTACTTTTAAATTTTCATTTTAAATACAAGTTTTAAAATAGAACAATTTTAAAACTTATCAAAGTTTAAATAATTTAAAACTTTTTAAAATTGAAAATCAAACAAGTGCTATGAAAATTTTTAAAGTTAAATTCATTTCAAAATTTTCAAAATTTCAATTCATTCTTAGTTTAAAACTTTCAAATTTAAATCTTCTTTTAAATTTAAAACTGAAGTTCGTTTTTTAAACTTAGATTTCCAGATTTTAAATAAATCTTCAAATCTTACTCATATTTTTAAAACCTCATTATTAAAAGGTTTAAACTATCAAAAAAATTGTTAATTAAGTTAAAATTTTGAAACTTTTACTTTTATTTAAAAACTGGGATTTGAATTTAAATCAGAAAAATTCAATCTTGAATTTGAATTTAAACTTAAACCTTACTTTAAACCTAAAACTAGAGATTTTAAAATCCTTAAACCCAGATTTACAGGTTTTTTAAAAAAATCAAAACCAAACTGTAGGTTTATGGAAACCTGCAAAATACAAGACAAAACCCGAGAATTCCCTTATATTACTTCGAGTTCCAAGCCTGACTGCTTCGAGTCTTCACTCCATCTGCTTCGAGCAAACCCCACATCTCCCCTGTAACAACCCAACCCAAAAACAGTTCACCAGAAAACTCATCGCCATGCATATGCATGGCGACCACCCCCTCTGTCGATCATCATAGATGATCCAACAACTTCCAGAACCCAATGAATGCCCACGGAAACCATCAGATCGAGCAAATAAACAAGAATTCAAAATTCAACTCAAAAACCCAAGCCTGAAACATGTTTCAGGTTTTTGATCCAACCTGTCAACGGCGGTTTCTTGCTGCTCCGACCACCTGGAGATCCACCTCTCCGGCCATGAACCCATCCACACACCTACTACACATTCACCAAAAACCAGAACACTCGATCAATTCTTCACCTCAACTGACCCAATGCTTAAACCCATTCAAAACTAGGGTTAAATACTGAAAATAAAAACTGCATCTATTCTAATCTATTATGTCCACATTTCTGATTTTTCTAAAAATCTATGAACCTTCCTCTACAACTCAACATAACCCCGAGTTTTCTCAAGTATCAGATCACAAGAATTTTCCTAAATTCCCTTTTTAGTTCAAGAACAATCTGTAACTAAATCTTACGCCTAAAAATACTAATACTTGATTTAAAAATCAAGGTTTTGTTAATGCATTAAGTTTATTAAACTGGATTTTAATATTAATATGATTGGTTTTGATCAAGATCAACATATAATGGTATTACCTATGTTTACAGAGATAACACCCTGTATTTTAACACACCTAAATTTTTTTTAAAACCTTAAGTTAAGAAAATAAAACACATTACTTTATAAATTTGAATTCTAATATATGATAAGCAAACTCCTTTTTATTATTCTAAAACCCAGTTACTATCTCAAATCAGATCAATTGTAGGGATTCTTTTAAATAAGAAGATGATCTGGGTTCACTGCAGAACATAAACAAAACATGCATACACAATCACATTTACATCAGACACACAAACATGCTTTATCTCAAGCAACCTAATTACAGTTTAAGATTTAAATGTTACTCACCTTATTTCAATGCCGAGCTCAGTTTTGACTTCCTTTTTAATTTGCAGAAAAATGGTGCTGGCTTATGCTAGACCTTGTCTTACTTCATGTCTGAAATGATATGCAGTTTTGCTTATGTTCCCTGACTAAAATGCTTGCATGCAGATGTATTTGACAAGCTTCAAACTGAGGTTGTGCAGGAAAGATGCAAGCATGATCATCTCCAGGTTTTAAGAACAGGATGCAGGCCCTTCTTTTTTTTTATGACATGTAGATCAATGCAGATTGATGTTTGAATTTGAGCTGAAGATGGGTTTGATTTTGAAGAAGTGGAATATGCAGATGTTGATGAATCAATGCAGATTTGTGGATTTTGAGGATATTTCAGATTTGATTTTTGATGAGGGGTTTAACTTGCAAATTTGTAAACTAATTTCAAACTTTGAACAAGAATTTAATATGCAGGTTTAGATTATGGATATGTAAAAAATGAGTTTTGATCTTTGTTTTGATTAAGGAAATGGAAAAGAATATGCATGAATGAAGATGTAAGCTAAACTAGATGTATTTTCAGATTTAATGAAATAAAAGAAAAATTAAAACTAAATTTTACACTTGTACAAATTTTATACACTTGTCAATTTGTTATGTAAATTTTAAACACATGTTAAATGGATGTTAAAGAATGAAACACTTGTTTGTTTAAAATAATTAGTACTAATTTACAAATTAATGTGTACGTTAGCCTAGTTTAACTTGTTAGTTTATATTTGTTGAATGTGCGCTTACATGATTTTTGTTTGATGATAATAAACATATATACATTCGTTTAAATGTATTTGTTAATGTACTATTTTATTTTTCATAGATAAAATAAATATTTGTTGAATAAAATAAATTACACAGAATTTGAATTCAAACAGAAATTTTATTCAAACAAATATTTATTACAATTATGAATAGTACAAATTCAAGCTCTCACTATACATATACAATTTTGTTTACAATACATCACAATTTCATATTTACATAAATTCCTCACTACATATCACTCACACTCGTAGTTTATCTTCAACTTCATTCCAGTTAGAATCCAGCATCTGAGCAATCTGCAAAAATATTCACTAACGCAGTAAAATTGAAAAAGAAATATTTTTGCAATATAAAATAAAATATGGATTTTGAAAATATTGTTTGCCTCGGTTATTTGGGTTGTTCTTCATCATTTACATTTGAATTCATCATACACGAACAATGTGACATGCACAGTGTATCACTGTACATGCCACAAGGCCGTGCACATCGATATACACTTGATAATGCTACAGGGACAGGTGAGCACAGGTAACACCCAAATGAAAGGCATGATTCAACTCACGTGCAATATAAATAAAATCACGACACGAGCACAAGGTCAAACCCGAGTTTTGAAACTGGGTTCAACACAAGGAAACTGAAGCATGGCAGATCATAAATGAAGCAGCTCAAGCAACAATGGAAAAGCATTGAACCAGACCACGTTATGAACACAGTAGTGTACATGAATACTGCAACAACCAAAGCCAAGACTACAAGTACAAGGCACAGTGCACCACTGACCATGAAGCAAAACCAAGTTCAGATTAATTCAAGAAATATAACATGTAGTTTTGCATTGATACAAGGCAAACTGGCGACAACAAGTTAAAGTGAAACAATACATGATGAATCAGACCACCAAGTATGCTAAAACAAAGTCAGTGACCATTCAAACCATTCCAAACATGAAACAAAACTCATCAAGGCATAGCAATGGAAATAGTGTGGCCGAGAACTGATACATGAAAATCATGAAATGGCAGTATCAATGTCAGGCACACATGTATATGAAGTACACAAGTTCAACAAGCAGCAGTGTGCAAGTGATAAATGCACATGTCAACAGCAAATGAAGGCAACATAAAGCATGTTGAGCTCAATACAACCCAGTATGCAAAATGGAGAGTATGCAACATAATGAAGCAGTGTAATACCAAAATTGCAAGCATACAAAATACTCATGAAACAAATGGAATGCAACTACAGTGATCAAATAGACTGTAAGATGTATGCAAGCATAAGGCATGAAACCACAGTGCATCAGGTCGAGGCTGTATACCAAACTGATACAAGCTACAAATCCATGAACCAGATGATACAATCAAGTTCAAGCCAGCCCAAGTATACAACAAGCAATGCATGCAACAGAGACCAAGGCTCAATATGCACTAAGCAACTGAAACAAGCCAGAAGTTCAAATCAGTGCACAGCAACATGAATGCAGTAACAACCAGAATGGATGTAAACAATAATGAAGATTACAGAAAAATCCAATGCCAACATGAACAGAAACCAGTAGTGAATTCAACAAACCAACATACATGAAGACTACAATACATGAGTCAATCAAGTGATACATGGAAGTGTTAATGACAGCAGACAACTCAGTGCAGCAAAAACGACAGTGGAAATTACACAAACGTTGATTACCAGTGAACAACCAGACAACATCAAGACAGTATCCAAAGTCGAGAGACAATGTGATTTAGATCAGGAGTAAAGTTCGAATTCATTGCAGACGCAAACAAGTTGAGATGAACAAATGGAAACAAACTCGAAGTCAAGTGATAAAATTCGTGTTGAAAAAAAATTCAGGTGTGTATCTTTGAAAAAGTCAAAAATCAAAAGAGGAAAGTTTTTTTTCGTATGACTGAAGAAAAATCAAACGCTACATAATCAAAGTCGTGGGCATCGAGACATAAATATATCAGGAAAGCAAGAATTAGGAAGGTGACGAATTCATATAAATACATCACCCAAGTTCATCATCATAGGCAAGCGATCAGAAAATCGAACTCAAGCAATCAATTGAGAAATCAAAAAGTACGAACAACGCACCAAGAAATTTTCTCAGACGATCGCCAGAGAAGCAAAGATCATCAACCAGAGATAAATCAAATCGAAAATTTCAGAAGCCCTAAAACTTCGTAAACCCTAGTCGCAAGCGAAGAGAAGGTCGAGAATGATCAATATCTTCTTCAGAGATAATCAAGAGCCTCGATCAAAATCCCAATTTGACAAAGAAATCCAAGAATTCAATGTCGCCATTTTTCTCAAAGAAAATAGAAGAGGATCGGGTGAAAGAATACAAGAAGGCCGGCCTTCTAAAAGGGGATTAGGGTTTAAGAATCCTTATTTTAAATATAAGGGCGTTTTTATTTATTTTTCTTTTATTTTTATTTTGAAATCTGTACCTTTCAAATCTTGGTAAATCACCACCTAGGTTTTAGGTTGTGTTAGATTGTCTAGTTAGAATTAGTTCAGTGAGCAGGGTGTGCGAGTTTGCAAAACTCTATAGGCGGTAGCAGGGTGTGCGAGTCTGTTAGAGTGTTTGCAAGCGGGAGACTGTTTAATTCTAATAGAAATCTGGGAATGCAGCAGTAGGCAGGGGTTGCCGAAGCTGGGTAAATTTTGTGTGTGATTTACTTTTCAGCATATTTATTTCTCTGCAGTTTGTTTTTGCATTTAACTCGAGAAAATTTGCTATAACCCTATTCACCCCCCCTCTAGGGTTAATCTAGATCGTACAAGTGGTATCAGAGCGAGGTATTTTTCTTTAACTCTAGAGTCATGAATCCATCAAATAATGCTTTTTCTAAGGGGCAATCTATTGCTAGGCCACCCATGTTTAATGGGAATGATTATGCTTATTGGAAAGTTAGGATGGGTATTTATCTTAGTTCTGTTGATTATGATGTTTGGGACATTATTGAAACTGGCTATAAATCTCCCACTATAACTGTTGGTGATACTGAGATTCCTAAACCTAAGGATAGGTGGGATGCTAACATAAGAGATTAAAAACTACAAATGCTAAAGCCATGAATGCTTTAATCTGTGCTCTTGATAAAAATGAATTTAATAGAATTTCTCATTGTAAAACTGCACAGGAAATTTGGCATACCTTGGAGGTGACACATGAAGGAACTTCTCAAGTCAAGGAGTCTCGTCTAGCCCTATTCAGCAATGAATACGAGAACTTTTTGATGGACAAAGGTGAGAGCATAAAGGACATGTTTGGATGCTTTTCAACTTTGGTGTACAACGCTAGAGCGCTTGGGAAGGTATTCACTGAGGTAGAGTTTGTGAGGAAGGTGCTACAAGTCTTACTGATGAGCTTTGTGGCAAAAGTCACGGCAATACAAGAATCGAAAGATCTGAGTAAACTAAGCATGGAGGAGTTGATCGGCAACTTGATGACATATGAGCTTGAGCTAAAAGCAAAGGAGGAACGCAACAACTCCGAATCAAAGAAGAAGACGATTGCCTTAAAGAGCAAAGAAGAGAGCGATGAAGAAGAAGAAGATCCAATTGAAGAGCTTGCAATGGCTGCAATAATCTTAGAAAATGGTCAAGATTCAAGCCACACAAGAAGAAAACAAGTGGTAATAGGTCAAAAGATTCTGACAATTCCGATAATGAACTGACATGCTTTAACTGCAACAAGCCTGGCCACTTCAAACAACAATGCCCACTTCTCAAAAACAACAAAGGAAAGAAAAAGAAGAAGAAGGCCTTTGCAGCAACTTGGGATGATGAGGAAGGAGAGGAAGTGTCGAATAATAGCTCAGAGGAGGCTAACTTGTGTCTTATGGAAAAATCGGATTCAGAAGCAAGCTCAAAGGAATCTAGTGAGGTAGGTGACTATTCTTATAAAAAACTTGTTTTTATGTGTTGTGATCTTACTAAAGTTGTTGATACTCTTGAATCTAAAATTGAAAAACTAAAATATGATAGGAGAGAACTTGCTCGTGAAAATTTTAGGTTAGAAACTGAACTTGAAAATATTCAAAACCTAAACTGTAAAAAATATAAAATTTTAGATTCAGAATTATCAAGACTTAAGAAACTTTGAGAATCTTGAAAAAGAAAACTTGAGTCTTAAGGAAACCATTAACACTAGGAAAAAGGATTTTATAAATAGATGCACCTCACTTGTAACTGAAAACACAAAACTCAAAACCAAAGTCCAAAATCTTGAGAAATCTCTGAATAATTTTTCAAGAGGAGAAAAATCATTCAACATGTTATTGGGAAATCAAATTTTTGCTAACAACGGAAAAGGATTAGGCTTTGGGAAAACACAAGTTGATAATAATGCAAAAGGTAAGGGTGTCTTTGCTAGATGTGAAATAATTGGACATCGTGTTGAAAATTGTAGTCATAGGAACAAGAACACAAAATTTATACAAGTTTGGGTTCCTAAGAATTCTACAAACAAATTTCATGTCTATTGGAACAAGAATAAAAGGACTAAACAAGTTTGGGTTCCAAAGGGATTATTTATTCACAATGCTTCAGCCACTAACAATCATGGACCTATAAAAACAAATAGGTCACAAAAATCTTTCATCGTGTAGGTATGGTGGCAGGCTAAGGAACAACAACAGCGTTCTCTAGATTTGGGCTATTCCAGAAACACAACGGGCAACAAAGCAAAGTTCCTTAGCCTAGTACAAAGGTGACAGAATCACAATGGGCAACCACGAAAAATTATCGTAAAGGTAAAACAGGTGAAGGTATATTTATTTGATCGATATATTAAATGTGATAATCTGCACCGTATTCTGAATGAAATCAGCCAATATTGATGTTGTAAAGATGATGATTTTGATTCTGACTTGTTCAATATAGTTGGCCAATTACATTTATGCCAAAAACACTATTCTTTGAATTACTTCATACATATATGTTTGGATTAAACATAGTGTTTTGTTGGATGATAATACATTTGGTTATAATTCGGCTAACTCTATATTCACAGTTTCTGATTATTTACACAACTTCAATTCAAATTCAAGAATGCTGTAAAAAGTTGAGTTTGAATTTTTATGCACACTTCATGATCTGGTCTATCAAAATTAGTTAGTGATATTTTGGAGTGAAAGAGAAATTCGGATGCAGATCAAACTGGTAATCTAGTTGATAGAAAACTTACTGTTGAACGTGATTTATGGTGAGACACTTAGTAACTGCATTGTCTTTGTGGTCATTGTTATTGCCTCTGTCCATTTGCCTCTGGTTACTTGTAACTGCTGCTACACATTGTTGTATTTGGACTTGTACCCTTGATCATTCACTGTTGCCTTGTACATTGTTTTTCAAAGAAAATATCTGCATATTTTTCATCTTAAATAATTTTCAAATAGCAGAAAATTTTCTCATATATCCCCCTTCGAGAAAATCATTTTTTAATCATATTTTCAGATTAGTCATTGTGAAAAATTGATTTCATAATTATTTTTGAATTTGATTTAAATGACAATTTTAACTAGTCTAACTCCCTAGTAATTATCGAAAAGATAAATAGTGATTGAAAAAAGTGACGAGTGTTGATATTTTTCATACATTACTCAAGACAGTATATTTTAGAAAAAATTCTTTAGAAATTCAAACAAGAGTTATAAAACTTTTTGTTGGGTAAAGATTCCATAACCATTTCTATGTCTATCATATTTCTATCAACCATCGCTCATCAAAAATTCAATATAGTTTGTCGATATGTGGTACTTTAAACAGGAATCGTTCGTTTTTCATTTTACATTTTTAAGTAAAACAAAATAAAATCCAAAGTATCTACTCTCATTTAAAAGTCCTCACGGTTATGCATAGGTGAATTACTTGAAATTTGTTATGTGCTTCCATGCTCATTTAAAAGTCCTTACGGTTATGCATGTATGGAACGCATATCAAAATTGATTTATTAAATAAACAAGTTGATTCTAATCTCATTTAAAAGTCCTCACGGTTATGCGTGATTAGAAGATACTTGAATTCATTTTTAAAATTAAATTGTAATACTACTAATCTCATTTAAAAGTCCTAACGGTTATGCATGATTAGTAGATATTCAAATTCCTGATATAAGTGTACCACAAACAGATACAACTGTACGGTTTTATATGATGACATCATTTCCATTACTTCTAAAAGTGGAATATGCGCCTAACGAGGGTAGTTATGATTTTTGTTTGATTTTCTATTTGAAATTTAATATGTATATTCAATTGAGTTTTAATGTTGGATTAATATCGATCACTTTATCTCTATTTTCTCTAACACTATTATTCTTTTGCTGATAACAAAAGGGGGAGAGAAAAGTTAAGATTTTGTCAAATAAAATCAAGCAAAGGTCAAATAATTTTCCATTTGCATCTAGGCTCATTTGTATATTTCTATTTGTATGCATATATATAGGGGGAGCATCGTGTAGAGAGGAACCATTTAAATAGGGGGAGCAATTAGAGTATATCATTGACCAAATACATTTAACACAGTCAAAATCTTAAATATATGTTTGTTATCATCAAAAGGGGGAGATTGTTGAATATGTGCTTATATGATTTTTGTTTGATGATAATAAACATATATACATTCATTTAAATGTATTTGTTAATGTACTATTTTATTTTTCATAGATTAAATAAATATTTGTTGAATAAAATAAATTATACAGAATTTGAATTCAAACAGAAATTTTATTAAAACAAATATTTATTAAAATTTTGAATAGTACAAATTCAAGCTCTCACTATACATATACAATTTTGTTTACAATACATCACAATTTCATATTTACATAAATTCCTCACTACATATCACTCACACTCGTAGTTTATCATCAACTTCATTCCAGTTAGAATCCAGCATCTGAGCAATCTGCAAAAATATTCACTAACGCAGTAAAATTGAAAAAGAAATATTTTTGCAATATAAAATAAAATATGGATTTTGAAAATATTGTTTGCCTCAGTTATTTGGGTTGTTCGTCATCATTTACATTTGAATTCATCATACACGAACAATGTGACATGCACAGTGTATCACTGTACATGCCACAAGGCCGTGCACATCGATATACACTTGATAATGCTACAGGGATAGGTGAGCACAGGTAAAACCCAAATGAAAAGGAGGATTCAACTCACGTGCAATATAAATAAATCACGACATGAGCACAAGGTCAAACCCGAGTTTTGAAACTGGGTTCAACACAAGGAAACTGAAGCATGGCATATCATAAATGAAGCAGCTCAAGCAACAATGGAAAAGCATTGAACCAGACCACGTTATGAACACAGTAGTGTACATGAATACTGCAACAACCAAAGCCAAGACTACAAGTACAAGGCACAGTGCACCACTGGCCATGAAGCAAAACCAAGTTCAGATTAATTCAAGAAATATAACATGCAGTTTTGCATTGATACAAGGCAAATTGGCAACAACAAGTTAAAGTGAAACAATCCATGATGAATCAGACCACCAAGTATGCTAAAACAAAGTCAGTGACCATTCAAACCAGTCCAAACGTGAAACAAAACTCAACAAGGCATAGCAATGTAAATAGTGTGGCCGAGAACCATACATGAAAATCATGAAATGGCAGTATCAATCTCAGGCACACATGTATATGAAGTACACAAGTGCAACAAGCAGCAGTGTGCAAGTGACAAATGCACATGTCAACAGCACATGAAGGGAACATAAAGCATGTCGAGCTCAATACAACCCAGTATGCAAAATGGAGAGTATGCAACATAATGAAGCAGTGTAAGACCAAACTTGCAAGCATACAAAATACTCGTGAAACAAATGGAATGCAACTACGGTGATCAAATAGACTGTAAGATGTATGCAAGCATAAGGCATGAAACCACAGTGCATCAGGTCGAGGCTGTATACCAAACTGATACAAGCTACAAATCCATGAACCAGATGATACAATCAAGTTCAAGCCAGCCCAAGTATACAACAAGCAATGCATGCAACAGAGACCAAGGCTCAATATGCACTAAGCAACTGAAACAAGCCAGAAGTTCAAATCAGTGCACAACAACATGAATGCAGTAACAACCAGAATGGATATAAACAATAATGAAGATTACAGCGAAATCCAGTGCCAACATGAACGGAGACCAGTAGTGAATTCAACAAACCAACATACATGAAGGCTACAATACATGAGTCAATCAAGTGATACATGGAAGTGTTAATGACATCAGACAACTCAGTGCAGCAAAAATGACAGTGGAAACTACACAAACGTTGATTACCAGTGAACAACCAGACAACATCAAGACAGTATCCAAAGTCGAGAAACAATGTGATTTAGATCAGGAGTAAAGTTCGAATTCAATGCAGACGCAAACAAGTTGAGATGAACAAATGGAAACAAACTCGAAGTCAAGTGATACAATTCGTGTTTAAAAAAAATTCAGGTGTGTATCTTTGAAAAAGTCAAAAATCAAAAGAGGAAAGTTTTTTTTCGTATGACTCGAGAAAAATCGAACGCTACATAATCAAAGCCGTGCGCATCAAGACATAAATATATCAGGAAAGCAAGAATTAGGAAGGTGACGAATTATATTAATACATCACCCAAGTTCATCATCATAGGCAAGCGATCAGAAAATCGAACTCAAGCAATCAATTGAGAAATCAAAAAGTACGAACAACGCACCAAGAAATTTTCTCAGACGATCGCCAGAGAAGCAAAGATCATCAACCAGAGATAAATCAGATCGCAAATTCCAGAAGCCCTAAAACTTCGTAAACCCTAGTCGCAAGCAAAGAGAAGGTCGAGAACGATCAATATCTTCTTCAGAGACAATCAAGAGCCTCGATCAAAATCCCAATTTGACAAAGAAATCCAAGAATTCAACGTCGCCATTTTTCTCAAAGAAAATAGAAGAGGATCGGGTGAAAGAATACGAGAGGGCCGGCCTTGTTAAAGGGGATCAGGGTTTAAGAATCCTTATTTTAAATATAAGGGTGTTTTTATTTATTTTGCTTTTATTTTTATTTTGAAATCTGTACCTTTCAAATCTTGGTAAATCACCACCTAGGTTTTAGGTTGTGTCAGATTGTCTAGTTAGAATTAGTTCAATGAGCAGGGTGTGCGAGTTTGCAAAACTCTATAGGCGGTAGCAGGGTGTGCAAGTCTGTTCGAGTGTTTGTAAGGGGAGACTGTCTAATTCTAATAGAAATCTGCGAATGCAGCAGTAGGCAGGGGTTGCCGAAGCTGGGTAAATTTTGTGTGTGATTTACTTTTCAGCATATTTATTTCTCTGCAGTTTGTTTTTGCGTTTAACTCGATATAATTTGCTATAAACCTATTCAAACCCGCCCCCCTCTAGGGTTAATCTAGATCCTACAATATTTAAATATGGGTATAAATTTATAAATGAAATAAAAACAACCCATGTTTATAAATACACTTATACATATTAAAGATTAAAACAATTAAGATTTTATACTTTTGAATTTAAATTCAAACTAAATTCAAAATTTATTATTTTCAAATCAAGTTATGAATATAAATTCAATTTGAAATAAAAATTACAAATTCTATTCAAAACTTATTTATAAAGACAATACAATATCAATATTGTTTTTATAATTCTCTTATTATTAAACTAAAATCATTTTACAAGAAATTATATTTTTATCAATAAAATATCTATTTTATTAAGCCATGAAACCATTTTGTTGAATTTATTCTAAATTTAAAACTCAATCCAATTTAATTTAAACATTTAAATATTTCTCTTATCAAATTTTAAAGTCATATATTTATTTATGAAATAGTTTTAAAAAAACTCAATACTAATTTAAAACAAAATTTCCAATTTATAATGTATATATATTAGAATTTTAAAACATGATTCAATTATTAATTTTAAACCAAAATTATTTATTAAACTTTGAAAAGCTTAAATATTAAATAAAACAAATTTTCCAAATTACTACAAATATTAAAACTAGAAAATATGCTTTACTTATTAAAACTAAAATAATGCCAATCTATTTAAAATATAAACCACATATTATATTGTAAATAGAAATCAATTTATTATTTTTAAAAGATAAAATAACCAATTTAAATATTTATTAAAGAAGATTATTAAATCTATTTGAATAATTATTAACAGGATATCAATATCAATTTAATTTTTAATACAGATTATTATATTGATATTGTTAAAAATTCTGGGATATTACAATCCTTTCCCCTTAAAAGAATTTCGTCCTCGAAATTTAAAACAAAGGTAATTTAATAATCTCATTAAATTTTAAATTGAAACACAAGCATATATCAAACATATGCTAACAACCAAAAACAATCAATCAAACAAATCTAATTATCCAAACAAATTCTGGATAGAATTTTATCGAGTTCCCCAGGTGTGTGTGTATATATACCGGGATATTCGCTCCAGAGAACCCAAACAAACAATACTATGAAGCTACAAAGCTCCTATACAACTTTATCTATAACACTAGACAAGATATCAGACTACAAACGAGTCTGACTCAACAACCAAAACTCCAGAACTGCTGGTTCCACAACCAGAGATAGATCATACACATACTCCCTCAGAGATACGTGAAACTCATTGAATCCCAGTTATCCAAACTGGCAATCCAATCCTGTAGATCAATCACTTATTCTCCAGGATCACAGAAAAGATCCAAAACACTTCAGAGCTAGCTTCTCAGACTTACCTAAACTTATAGATCACTTTTGATCGGAGAAAACTTATCCAAAATTAAATCTCCGACTTCAGAATCCAAATTTCTTTGTCTCTTATCCACAAAACTCTTCAGACGATCCTGGGCTGTTTACAACTTTCCTGATCAGCTCAACCTTCCGCTGATGCTTCTAGGAACAAACTAGACCAATCAACACAACAAGATGGTCTTCTCAAGATCAACCCTACTCTTCATACATCAGAAGACCACAACTTACTTCTCCTGTCCGGGAAAAGAAAAGCAGATGTACTTCCAAACTGCTTCCGCTGCTCAACTCTGATCCGAAGTAGAAGAGAATGTTGAAGAAGAACGCAAATACAAACAGGACAACACGCCCAAGAGATATGATTCAGCAAATCCATAAGAAAAAATTCAGAAGTTCCTCCAAAACTCCAAACTGCTACACCAACTCAACTCCTTGAAACCATTCTTCTATAAAGTTGAACCACCGGTACCACACCTGGAATCCTAGACAATAAGAAAGCTCAATCTCCAGATGCGAACCAAACTATGACTTCCTGAAGACATCCAGAAAAACTCAGATAACCCAAGAGAACACTCAAACAATCGCAAGTCAGTTTTGCGATCCATCCAAACCAAATCCAAGGAAAAATGTTCTCCCCTAACCAAACGGAATAGCTTACACTTAACTAGTCAACCCATCAAAGAAACGGGTCCACTTAACTGCTTCTGAACTCCTCTTCAGAAAAACTGCTAAGCCAGAAGATCTCTTGCCAACACCGAGAACACTCCAAGCTGCACTGCTGCCACAGATGCCAAAGAATTTCAAATCAAAGCTCTTTGAGAAACTCGGACTTCAAAGCAAACAGAAGCACCAGCTGAACACAGCCACAACACTGAAGCAGACTCACCTCTTTAACTTGTTCCAAAGAAAACATCTTTGGGAACATCCAATAGTCACCGCATCTCATCACGCAGCTACTACTTCCTAAGGTATCGAAAATACATTACTCACTTTTACCCAACCAACAGATCCAAACTCTACTCATCATCTTCAGGAATGAACTCCGAACCTTCACAGGTTTCCTTCAGAGATCAATGAAGTTCTTCGTCGCTACAAAACTCACTCGAGACGGTATTAGTTCTACAGTCTCGACAAATACACTTCCAACTTCAAATATTCAAACTCCAACCAATGGTAGTCGTGTTACACACACTACTACCCCATCTACCTTTATAACTTATATTGGAAAACCTGAACAGGTAACCCAACAGATAGGTAGAAATATATATATATATATATTAAAAATTACAAATACGCTCTCTCAAGAAAGACACCACTACAGAGCCTAGGTATTCACTCAACCTAATGCTCTGATACCAAGTGAAACGACCCGACTTTCTTACCACAGAAAATCGCATCATTTTTAAGAAAGAAAGGGATAGAAAAGAGAATAGAAAGAAGAGAAAAAAGAAACAACATCGAAATCTAAACAGCGGAACGAATAAATTATATTAATAACATAATATTACATAGTTTACAACCATTATCAGAGTTCACAGATATACAACACGTACTTAGATAGTTATAAACACCTGTCTAGTTATACAACTCAAATCAGTACAAGAAACAACTCAGAGAAAACTACACAGCGGAATACTATATATATCTACACGCGGAAGCCTCCTGCTCCATTTGCTCCTCCACAATTCGTCAAAGCTAACCTGAGTCCTAACCTGAATCCCTTAGCTACTCGTAAAAATTTAAGTACCCAAGAGTTTATGAAAAACAAAAATAAACTCCGGGTCAGACATGGGTCTGGTGTGAGTAACAGGTTAAAGTTGCTTAACTTCCAAAAACCTTTTGAAAAGAAAGGTATCACGTAAGACTTCCCACACATAAACATGGAAAAGTTTTTACCTTACGCTAACCAAAACATTTGATAGGAAATCCGATGATATTATAATAGTGTCTAGGGTTTTCAAATAAATAAGAAATAACCGAAATTGTTACATGATTAAATTCCAGCTACTAGCCACAAAAGTGGGTAATACAATCAAAACCGTTAGCACTTATTGTATTTTGTATTCCATACAATGGTAGGGCTACTGGGGTACCGCCCGTCACAGTACGTGGCCTAGATCAACATACCGAGGAGTACGCCCGCTCCCCTACAACACAAAGCCGGACCCATTCCTTACCGAACAGTTTCGAACAAGATAACCCCGTGGTTATGGCTAGCAACCACCCACACAGCCGAATATAAAGGGACTTCTAGACAGGGGTAAATCTCGCTCTCCAGTGGGAGCGACCCACGAAGCCTTGCTGCACCTCCCCTGTTTTAGTCACTCTCGGTTGATGAGGCTTGAGGCTACGATTACCTTTATAGGACACATCACTTAGAATGCTCATCGTCCACCTGACGATGTTCTGAAAGCATTCAATCCATACAAGTTCGTTCCGGGTTCGAACGAAACCGAAGGCATTACCTCGTTACACTCAGTTTTGGAATCACCCTCAGAGTCAACGACAAAAACCCTTGCACTTTGAACCACCATCTCGAATCTATAAGAACTAATTTCGTCAAACTCATTACGGAATCACACACAGAGTTATACTGACTAATAGTCCTTACACCTCGAGTTTTCACAAAGCTCCACTCTGATTCACGACCTAACGTTTAATTGGAATCGATGTGGTTTTCGAATCCCAAATATGGAAACCCGATCCCGGTCTCATCGAAATCCATAGCGTGTCTTTTAGGTCTAAGTTGTTTTAAAGTTTAAAACAATTCACTTACAGTATCTATATACACACATATAGATAATTCATAAATCACAATTGATAAACAACATTATCAAATAACAAGTAATCCACAATATCAATATCAAATAGATAATCCATATATTACCATCACAATAGATAATCTAAGTTATCATCACAATACAACCAAGCATTCATACCATACAATATTATTTATCTCATTACTGAGATTACATTCATTCAAGACAATCAAGTTCACCCATTCATCCATAAGAAATGATTTATTCATCATCATATAATTAATTTAAAATGAATTAAATTAACCATCTCTATCTCTAATTAATTTAAAATGAATTAAATTAATTACTCCATCCTTAATTAATTTAAAATAAATTAAATTAATATCTTTACCAATATAAATCTTGCTTACTCAATCATTTAATTGATTACAATCAATTAATCATTCATTATTAATTACCTTAATTAATCACTCTTGTTTAATTATCCTTAATTACACTCATGTGATTATTCTTAATTAATTTCACAAAATTAATTATTCTCAACTAAACAGTAATTAACCTTTAATTATTTCAATTAATCAATTAATCATAATTAATTACATTAATCCTTAATTAATTAATTAATTAATTACCTTTAATTACCTATTATTGATTAATTAATCAACTTTAATTACATCATTAATTAAAATAATTAATGATCCCCTTTTATTAATTACCTTAAGTAATTAACTTATAATTATTAATCATCATCACAGATTAATTACATTTAGTAATTATCTAGCTTTATTACTATATTAAACAAACTAATTATCCTTTAATTTATTATTTAATTAATCCCTTGATTAATTATTAAGTAATTTAAATCCAAATTACTTCATTCTTAACATCTTCATTAAATTACATTCTGTAATTATTAATCGATTACTTAACTAAGTAAATCCAAAATCGTTAATTACACACAGTAATTATCTTTAAAATCCAAGTATTTAAAATTAATTAAACTTTAATTAAAATAAACAATCATATTAAACTAAATTGATTACATTAAGTAATTAATTTCTTAATTACTTTATCAAGTAATTACACTCAAACCATTTACAATTGATTATTATTAAATTAATTAATCTAATTAATTATAAAAATTAATCATATTAATTAATTGTTAAATAATCCTGGTTAATGACCTTCATCAACCATTCCCTAATTATTTCATTTAGTAATTAATTTAAATTAATTACAGTTTGAATTATCTTTAATTATTCATTAATTAAAGTTAATTATTAAATTAATTAACCTTGATTTAAAACTTAATTACATAATTAATAATATTCATTCATCATTAATTAATAATTTAATTAATGATCTTAATTATAAATTGATTAATCATTAATCAATTATTAATTCATAATGCAATTAATTAATTAAATTAATTAATTAATCTTAATTACCTTATTAATTAAATTAATTCTAAAATATTAATCTTAAATTAAATTTCAAGATAAAACATAAATTAATTATGTTAAAACAATTTAATTGAAACAAAGTACTTTTTGAACTACTTTTAAATTTTCATTTTAAATACAAGTTTTAAAATAGAACAATTTTAAAACTTATCAAAGTTTAAATAATTTAAAATTTTTAAAATTACAAATCAAACAAGTGCTATGAAAACTTTTAAAGTTAAATTCATTTCAAAATTTTAGAATTTTCAATTCATTCTTAGTTTAAAACATTCAAATTTAAATCTTCTTTTAAATTTAAAACTGAAATTCATTTTTAAACTTAGATTTCCATATTTTAAATAAATCTTCAAATCTTACTCATATTTCTAAAACCTCATTATTAAAAGGTTTAAACTATCAAAAAAATTGTTAATTAAGTTAAAATTTTGAAACTTTTACTTTTATTTAAAAACTAGGATTTGAATTTAAATCAGAAAAATTCAAACTTGATTTTGAATTTAAACTTAAACCTTACTTTAAACCTAAAACTACGGATTTTAAAATCCTTAAACCCAGATTTACAGGTTTTTTAAAAAAATCAAAACCAAACTGCAGGTTTATGGAAACCTGCAAAATATAAGACAAAACCCGAGAATTCCCTTATATTACTTCAAGTTCCAAGCCTGACTGCTTCGAGTCTTCACTCCATTTGCTTCGAGCAAACCCCACATCTCCCCTGTAACAACCCAACCCAAAAACAGTTCACCAGAAAACTCATCGTCATGCATATGCACGGCGACCACCCCCTCTGTCGTTCATCATAGATGATCCAACAACTTCCAGAACCCAATGAATGCCCACAGAAACCATCAGATCGAACAAATAAACAAGAATTCAAAATTCAATTCTAAAACCCAAACCTGAAACATGTTTCAGGTTTTTGACCCAACCTGTCAACGGTGGTTTCTTGCCGCTCCGACCACCTGGAGATCCACCTCTTCGGCCATAAACCAATCCACACACCTACTACACATTCACCAAAAACTAGAACACTCGATCAATTCTTCACCTCAAACTGACCCAATGCTTAAACCCATTCAAAACTAGGATTAAATACTGAAAATCAAAACTGCATCTATTCTAATCAATTATATCCACATTTCTGATTTTTCTAAAAATCCATGAACCTTCCTCTAAAACTCAACATAACCCCGAGTTTTCTCAAGTATCAGATCACAAGAATTTGCCTAAATTCCCTTTTTAGTTCAAGAACAAACTGTAACTAAATCTTACGCCTAAAAATACTAATACTTGATTTAAAAATCAAGTTTTTGTTAATGCATTAAGTTTATGAAACTGGATTTCAATATTAATATGATTGGTTTTGATCAAGATCAACATATAATGGTATTACCTATGTTTACAGAGATAATACCCTGTATTTTAACACACCTAATTTTTTTTTAAACCTTAACTTAAGAAAATAAAACACATTACTTTATAAATTTGAATTCTAATCTATGATAAGCAAACTCCTTTTTATTATTCTAAAACCCAGTTACTATCTCAAATCAGATCAATTGTAGGGATTCTTTTAAATAGGAAGATGATCTGGGTTCACTGCAGAACATAAACAAAACATGCATACACAATCACATTTACATCAGACACACAAACATGTTTTATCTCAAGCAACCTAATTACAGTTTAAGATTTAAATGTTACGCACCTTATTTCAATGCAGAGCACAGTTTTGACTTCCTTTTTAATTTGCAGGAAAATGGTGCAGGCTTATGCTAGACCTTGTCTTACTTCATGTCTGAAATGATATGCAGTTTTGCTTATGTTTCCTGACTAAAATGCTTGCATGCAGATGTATTTGACAAGCTTCATACTGAGGTTGTGCAGGAAAGATGCAAGCATGATCATCTCCAGGTTTTAAGAACAGGATGCAGGCCCTTTTTTTAATGACATGCAGATCAATGCAGATTGATGTTTGAATTTGAGATGAAGATGGGTTTGATTTTGAAGAAGTGGAATATGCAGATGTTGATGAATCAATGCAGATTTGTGGATTTTGAGGATATTTCAGATTTGATTTTTGATGAGGGGTTTAACTTGCAAATTTGTAAACTGATTTCAAACTTTGAACAAGAATTTAATATGCAGGTTTAGATTATGGATATGAAAAAAAATGAGTTTTGATCTTTGTTTTGATTAAGGAAATGGAAAAGAATATGCATGAATGAAGATGCAAGCTAAACTAGATGTATTTTCAGATTTAATGAAATAAAAGAAAAATTAAAACTAAATTTTACACTTGTACAAATTTTATACACTTGTCAATTTGTTATGTAAATTTTAAACACATGTTAAATGGATGTTAAAGAATGAAACACTTGTTTCTTTAAAATAACTAGTACTAATTTACAAATTAATGTGTATGTTAGCCTAGTTTAACTTGTTAGTTTATATTTAAATATGGGTATAAATTTATAAATGAAATAAAAACAACCCATGTTTATAAATACACTTATACATATTAAAGATTAAAACAATTAAGATTTTATACTTTTGAATTTAAATTCAAACTAAATTCAAAATCAATTATTTTCAAATCAAGTTATGAATATAAATTCAATTTGAAATAAAAATTACAAATTCTATTCAAAACTGATTTATAAAGACAATACAATATCAATATTGTTTTTATAATTCTCTTATTATTAAATTAAAATCATTTTACAAGAAAATATATTTTTATCAATAAAATATCTATTTTATTAAGCCATGAAACCATTTTGTTGAATTTATTCTAAATTTAAAACTCAATCCAATTTAATTTAAACATTTAAATATTTCTCTTATTAAATTTTAAAGTCATATATTTATTTATGAAATAGTTTTAAAAAAACTCAATACTAATTTAAAACAAAATTTCTAATTTATAATGTATATATATTAGAATTTTAAAACATGATTCAATTATTAATTTTAAACCAAAATTATTTATTAAACTTTGAAAAGCTTAAATATTAAATAAAACAAATTTTCCAAATTACTACAAATATTAAAACTAGAAAATATGCTTTACTTATTAAAATTAAAATAATGCCAATCTATTTAAAATATAAACCATATATTTATATTGTAAATAGAAATCAATTTATTACTTTTAAAAGATAAAATAACCAATTTAAATATTTATTAAAGAAGATTATTAAATCTATTTGAATAATTATTAACAGATTATGAATATAAATTTAATTTTAAATACAGATTATTAAATTGATATTGTTAAAGATTCCGGGATATTACAATTTATATACCACATATTGCTTTGTTAGTCAGGTGATGATTCTAGTATATCGGTATATTGTCACATTTAGAATGATTGTTTATTTATATGCTTATATTTTAAAAAAAAATCTCATATACATGCCTTGAAAGTCTCGGCTTAAGACAAAAAAAATTATTTGTATTATTGCTAAAATCAATTTAATATTATTATTTAATTAACAAAAGCTTTATAATTTAAATACTAATTTTTATACTATATAAAATATATTTTGAAATTACACACTGATAGTTTTATACTAAGATATATCTTGGCATAAAAAATATAGCTTTAATATATATATATATATATATATATATATATATTACTTAAATATTATTCGATTCAAATCACTAAAATAAATCTATAAATAAAAAAAATATCATAAAATATAATTTAAATTTTATAAAATAATTTTCTCGGCTGATGTTCTTATAGCAGCAAAAAAACTTAATTTTGTAGATATTAATATAAATGCTAAAATTAAAATTAATTTTCAAATCGATCTTAAGTTACTAAATATGTATATTGAAATATTCAAATACAAAAATATCATCCAGATTTTTTTAAAATTAAAACACAAATTATAATTTTAAAAACATATTATATATATTATCATTTATTTTCGATTGGAAATTTTAAATTAAATAAAATTATAATTTCCGTGCGTATCGTCAAGTGAGTATAACTATACATATATAATTAAATTATATATATTTCATTTATATACATTTACACATGTGTATGTGTGTTTATATTTCATTTATATATGCGTATACACGTACATGTATTACAAATTCCATATATATATATATATATATAACTATTCAAAATAAATTATAAATATATATATATATATATATATCTGTAATATTTTGTACATATAAATTACGGCATATGAGCATACATTTGGATAATATATTTGTATACTAGATGAGCAAACATGTATGAAAATCCCAGCACTTATACACGGGCATGTTAAATCATGCATAGATTATTATATGACACATGCACATATAGATGTATAAATGTATGTGTATATGATACATGTATTCATATAATATAACATTAATCTCATAGTATAAAACTATATTATAAATTTAAACTAAATATTGATTTACTTAAAAATAATCTAGAAATCTTCTTCAAAAATTAGACTGCATAGGCCCAATAAGGATACAAAATGGTAAAAAGTTTTCAAATTCACCCATTTATTTTGCTATGAATTGGGCCTGTTCCAACATTGATCTCATAGCCGCCAGTGTGGTCTAAATTATTCATGCTAGGGTTAACTAATTAAGCTTACAACCAAGATAGCAAGGTGTTTGGAAAGGTAGTATCGAAGGATTGTGTTTGGGTAATCAAGTACTTTGCCCTACCTAGCTACCGAATTGACTCAAACAAACACGTGAGCAAAAAGGTTTCCCCTAGTAGAAAAGGCACAATTTGAGTTGGGTCTTAGGCTAATTTTCCTAATTGGTTGAAAATTAAAAATATAAGATTTCAAGTTAATAGTTAAATTTAAAATAAAATATATACATATAATAAATGTCGTAATATAATACTTTTTCAGAATGTTTGAAAAATTAATATAAATTTGTTTTGAAATTTATAAAATTTATCAATGAGGTTAATAAATATATTAATTAAATAAGTTAATTGATACATAAATATATACTATGTTATGATATATGTTATGTTGTTTTAAATGTTAAACAAACATAAGTATACATGTATGCATATAAATGAATTTTGAAATTAATATAAATTAAATTAAAATTATTTAATTAGATAAATTAATCAAAAGGTTAATTAATTAAATAATATACATGTATATATTATATATATGTTATGCTATAAAGGGTTATAGTATACATTAAATATTTAATACAAATGTTATATTAAGTTAATATAAAATTAATTAAAATGTTAAAAAATTAAAATTAAATAAGTAAGATTTAATTAATATGATATTATGCATAAGACTGTTATATAAGTAATATGATATATAAAAGTTATATGATGATAAAACTTATATGAATGCATAAATTAAAGATGGAACATTAAGAAACCCTAAATAAACTTAAGGAATAAATACATATGTAAATGTATATATATCGTGATTTTCAATGTATCCGACACTTGAATCTTGAGGGTATTTCATAAGAAATACATTATTCCATAATTCGATATTAGTTAATGTAATATATTAAATATTAGTTGGGTTTCTAACCCAACAAAATTCAAAAGAGATTAGAACATTCAGCCAAAATGACTCGTGACTTTACCAAAAAGCCTAAAAACATGAGACAAAAGAGCCAAGAAAGTTTGACCCAAAAATAAACAAATACTTTGGATCGACACCGATCTGATCCAATTGGATCGATACCGATCCAAATTTTTTTCCCCCAAAATCCTCCAAACCTCTTGCATTGTGTTTAAATACCTCAACTGAGTCCATTTACCAAGTTTCGTACCAATCCACGCATCGAGAATCAGAAAGTAAGTACGTATCGGACTCAAACTAAAGTTCAGTTAAACTATTAGCAAATCATAATAAAAACAAGTCAAGTGACCAAATTACATGGAGAACCTCACAAGCGAGAAACAAAGCCTACAGGAAAGAAGATGTGCAAAAATTGCAAAACTCTTTGGATCGGTACCGATCTGATCCAATTGGATCGATGCCGATCCCAAAAGTTAGCATAGAATCACATCAAACTTTTGGTGCTTCTTCCTATGGATAATTGTTGGCTTCTGGTGCAATGAATCCGATCCAAGTGCTCTCAAAATCCTATAAATACCATCCTACCTTCAACAAAAAGGGGGCTGGCTGCTTTGATCCCTAAGCAACTCTGTTACGAAAATTCTTCAACTTTTTTCTCCCTCACAATGGCAGCCATGGAACAATTGAGATCCTTCATTTTGTCTCCATCAATAGTGATTTGATCTCTCTTTATTCAACTGTTAGAATTGTAGTTAATTTGCACTTCTAATTAACAGTCAATTCAATACAAAATTTATAAAGCGGAAGTAGGCTTCATTAACTGCCGAACCATTATAAAGATCATGTGTTCCTTTATCTTTATCTTTTTTTACTATAATCTAGAGAGTGTCCTGCTCTATTTTCTTGGCCTAATGAATAGGGCTGGTGCTTTCACAATCAGAACAGGGCGTTGATCCTTTTTTGGGTTAACATTTTGGTGCTTTCATTGAGAACCCAACTCAGGTTAGATCTAGCTATCTATTTTGGATCAGATAGATTTAGAAGTTAGATCCTTAATCTTTGTTCGAAAGGTCTGTTGCTAAGAATCAATGGCTTGAGGAAGAAAGAGAACTGCTTTTGGAAGATCCATAAAGGCGTTAATTATTGGAGAAGAGATGAATCACCGGCAAATCAAAGTCAATAATGCCAATGCAGGAAGTCAGGTGCCAGGATCCTTTAACCAACATGAAGTTATTACTAGAGATGAATTGAATAAGATGGTCAATAAGATTAATCAGAAGATGGAAAGCAGCCAGAGAGTTCTTATGGACAAACTTAATGCCTTCTTGACTCTACAATCACAACATGGTCTAAGAAACATGGCAGACCCCATGGCTGCGGTAGAATAATAGAATTTTTCCGTCTCAGGCCTAAACAGGAAAAACGGAAAACAGTTCGAGAAAAGAGTGATAGATGGAACTGTAGGAACTGATTTGGAAGGAAATGCAAATACTCCACCAACTACAAGAAAACCAGCTGCAAACTTAAATCTAGGAGCAAAAACCCCATGGGAAGATATAGCGATGGATCTCTCCGACTAGGAGGATGGCGAGCAATTCGACAATGACAAGTTGGAAGGAAATGCCAATGCATTCAACAACGCCAAGGAGATCTAGATTGCTCCTATTCGAAAAACCATAAGCTAATATAACTCTGAGGGAGCAGCTCTCTCAAAGATAGGAGAGCCTAGCCTTCAGCTCACTCGCCAAGATCGTTTGCAAAATCAAACACTTGGTTTAGTCACTGACAGTCAACCCATAGATTACCAGACATTTTAGGCATATATCGTGGACATTGTCAAGTGACTAATGGATGAAAATATGGATAGAAGGGATGATGAATGGGGATCAACCCTGATTAGGACTCCCTTCACCGATGACATTCTGAATGAGTGATACCCTACGAAGTTCACTAAGCCAACTATCTCGTCTTAAGACGGAACGAGAGATTTAAAGCCACATTTGTATAAGTATAGTTGGTACATGGATGGTGTGAATGCTTCAGATGCCAGTCGGTGCGGATGTTTCTCGATTTTCCTTGAATGAATTGCTTCCATGTGGTTCGCCAGGCTTCCACCAAGATCCATATCCACCTTCAATCAACTAGTGACAAGATTTCTTGATCAATTTAGGCTTCATGGCACCACCAAAAGATGTGATTTCCTTATCTGGCTTATCACAGGGACAAAATGAATCTTTAAAGTCTTTCAAGAATCGGTTTAACACCCATTGACTAAAGTAAGAAACCCGAACGAGGATATGGTTTTTATGACCTTGGTCTGGGCTATCCACCCCGAAACTGAATTTGGAAAATGGATCAAAATGAAACAACCTATCACTAGGAAAGACTTCAACTGAAAGGCGAGTCAATACTTGAGATTGGAGGAGGCACAAGAATTAGAAAGGAAATCTGCTAGCCTACAACCGACGAACGTTGGGCAGAGTGGTATGGCAATGAACTAGGACATAAATACCTCCAGGACCGCTGAAAGAAATGCTAGAAAAGATGGATATCAGAAAAGTAAAAATCATAATTCCAACAAACAAAATGGTAACAATAAGTGGCTTAAAGGCTTCAAGTATAAAGATTACACCCGACTCAAAGATACTCCAGAGAACATTTATCTCGCAACACAGGGAACAGAAGAGTACAAGAAGCCTCCTAAGAAAGAAGCAATTGAACAGCAAAAGCACTCCGAAAAGTATTGTCGTTTCCATGAAACACATGGTCCTAACACAAATGAGTGCCGATACTTGATGAATATGATTGAAGAATTGATCTGGGAAAATAAGCTTCAGCAGTTTGTGAGGAAGCCGCAAAACCTTGATCAGCCTCTGGCACCTCAAGCTCCATGGGACCGTCGAAACCAAGCGGGAGCCAACGAAGAGGGATCTAGGAGGACTGACCGGAGACAAATTATTGGAACAATATCCAGAGGACCTCATCCCATGCAGAGGAGTTAGGGAGAAATGGTATGGTATGTAAGCTCATTGAAGCACGCTCTGAAAGATACGTGCTTTGTGATCAAAGATGGAACCCTCACCAAGCAACAGAGGACCTTAAGTGATGACATAGTGTTCCAAAGTCAAGACACTGAAGGGATAGAAGCTCTAACACTCGACCCCATGGTTGTGACAATAGGAATCGAACCTGCCGTGATCCGACGAGTATTAGTAGTGGAAACTCTGTGAATATCCTCTTCAAATGCACCATTGATCAGATGAAAATTAGTATAAAAGATGTATCCACTTGTCAGACCAAGATTCAAGGGATCACAGACGAACCCAAATAGCACATCGGTACGATTGATTTACCCGTAAAGCTCGAGAAGGCGACCGAAGAGTCACCCTCATCCAAACCTTCATGATTGTAGATGAAACATCCGCCTACAATGCTTTTCTAGGACAGCTTGCCATAGCAGATTTTAGAATTTCTTTAGCCTAGTGGTGCTTAACCATGAAATTTCCAATGGAGAGTGGAGTTGGAATAATCAAAGGGGACCAAAGTGCCGCTAGAGAATGTTGTATCGTGGAGCTATGCGAATCTAAAAGAAGGGAAAAGGGGAAGGATGTGGGGAGAACTCTCTGTTATCCCGCTTTTTGACAAAGCCGTGATGCCACAAGATTGGTCGAAAACGGGAAACAGTCCATCTCAGAGATTGGTTATACTTCACTTAGCTATGGATATCGATGAATTTTGTCCGAGTCCGGAACAGGCCACAATTGATAGGACACGACAAGAAAGATCATAGGAATCTGCATTCCAAATTTCAATTCAATCCGAGGTCGTATGCTCAAGTTATGATGGATTCAGGTTAAGAGGAATGGGCGTTGTCTGGTTCGAGCCCATTACCTTTCCTATGTTCGAACCCATCCCCCTCAACCTATTTCGAAACCAAGAGATAAGGCTGCGCCTCGAATCCATA
Source organism: Allium cepa (assembly GCA_030765085.1). NCBI lineage: Eukaryota > Viridiplantae > Streptophyta > Magnoliopsida > Asparagales > Amaryllidaceae > Allium > Allium cepa. The sequence goes on along the minus strand of CM060934.1, from coordinate 536,127,772 downwards.
AGCCTATGCCCCAGTTCGAATCGATGGTGTTCGAACCCATTGTTTCGAACCCATCTAGTTCGAAACCACCTGCTTTCGAACCAATAGGCACTGCCACGCCACACCCGAAACCATCGGCCTCGACTCCACTTCGAACCCAACTGTTTCGAACCCATCACAAAGCCTTACTTCGAACCCTTCGCAGAGCCCTGCTTCGAACCCTTCCGTGAGCCATGCCTCGAATCCATCCATCTTCGAACCCATCCTGTGTGGCTCCATTCGAACCCACTGAGTCAACCAATCACGATGACGTGTCTTCCATCGGTTCGAATGCGCCGAGATATATGGAGTCGAAGCGGTCAACACGGAGTGAAGTCCGGATCGATTCGAAGTCAGCGCTCCACGTCACCACGAAGTCGCGTGCCGTGATGGTTTCGAACCTATCGGTTCGAACGCAATGGGTTCGAACCAAGCAGCCTGGCCATGAAGTCTAATTCGAACCCAAGATATCTCCTAACCTACTAATCCAAATGCAACCAAATTTTCACAGTAGTTTCCATGTGAGGTAAAGATTGTTCCTGCCAAGTTTCAGCTCGATTGGACCATTTCTTGATGGGTTCGAAATTACTTCGAACCGATGTCAGATCGAGACGAAACTTGGTGGGGTCGGTCGCGTGGGCCCACTCACGTGCCAGAAGGAGTCTCACGAAGTTTCAGCAAGATCTGGGCCTCCAACGCCTATAAATAGCACCCTGAAGCCTTCAGAAAAGGGGATCTTTCCGCCATTGAACGCCAAGACTCTGCCGGATTCAAGTTTAACTATCAGAATCGCTGTTGTATTCAGATTTCAAAGCAATTGTCCGCTGTAATCCATTGTAATCGATTTAATCGAACAAGGCAATAAAGAGAAATCCTTCAGAGTGGACGTAGGCGCGAACGCCGAACCACTATAAATCCTGTGTTTGTGATTGTTGTTTGTGAATTACTGCGATTTGTTACTTAGAGCTGAATTATATATTGATTGTTGCTGAGTTCTGTGTTGAGTATTATCGAATTGAAAACGTAAACGGGTGCTTTCACGATTTTGGGTGTTTGTGACCAATTTTGGCGCAAACATTTTGGTGCTTTCACTGAGAATTGAACTCAGGAAGAAGTTGGATTTGAAAGTTCAGAAGTTCAGATTTAGGAATTATGGCAAGGCAATCGAGTAGGAGACCAAGGACTGAGAGAAGTGAACCGCAGGGAAGCCAAGAGGCTTCGTCAGGAGCAAATCAACCATCAATATACATTACTAGGGACGAGATGGAAACTATGATGAAGAGGCAAGAGGAAATGATCCAGAGTTTACTCCATCAGATAGGACAGCTCGGAGCACAGAATAGGGAAGCCAATGGAGTCCGGAACGGAGCAGGACCATCCGGAGTAGCACCTGGATTAGGGGGCACACCCTTGGAGAACGTTGATCCAGTTTTGGAAAGAGAAAGAGGAGCATCTGCGCAACCCGGTAGTAGTAGAGATGCGAACGCTCAGTCAAGGGGGCAGATCCCGGAGTTACCTCGTGAACTCGGGGGGCAGGTTGGAAGTAGTGAACAAGGATTACATCTCGGAGACAGTGACCGATTAGCAGGGATAGTTAGGAGAGCTTTGAGAGGCGGTATGGTGAACAAAGATCTGGAAGATGTCAATAGAAGTCCTTTTACTTCAGCAATCAGGCAAGCTAGGAACCCACCTGATTTCAAACTACCATCATTGGATATGTATGACGGGAGAACGGACCCCACGGTCCATCTGACAAAATATATAAGGCATATGGAAGTGCTGGGGGCATCGGAGGAGGTTATGGCCCGGTGTTTTCCATTGTACTTGACAGATATCGCTGCACTATGGTTTAGACAGTTGGAGAATGGATCCATCGGAACATGGAATGGTTTAGTGGAGAGATTTATGAGGCAATTCAGGGTTCATATTACCAGACCCAAGAACGTGATGACTCTGGCAACCCTAAAGCAGAAGGCCGGAGAGACCTTGAGAAGTTATCTAGCACGATTTAATGCAGCAGCAGCTTCAGTGGATAGAGCGGATCCGTCCATGGTGGTCATGGCAGCTGTGTCCGGAATAGCTGACGGCACAGAGTTCAAGAATTCATTGACTAAAGATCCACCCATTGATCTAGAGGAATTCTATCATGAAGCGGAAAAGTTTTTACGATTAGAAGATGCGAATGCCGAGAGAGAAGAAGGAGATGGGATAGAAATTTTTGCACTCAAAGACGCCCCTAGAAAGGATTCGGACAAGGATAGAGGTAAAAGAAAGATTGAGAATGACAGAGACAGATCGAAGCGGCAACGAAGGGAGCCGCGATTCACCACCTACACCGAGTTGAACGAGAGCCTGGAACGAATTTATCAGGATACCAAAGAACAGATTCCGTACCGTAGGCCGATGCGAAGAGACCCTACCTCTGACGAAAGGAAATCAGATAAGTTCTGTGTATTCCATGAGTTAAATGGTCATAATACTAACGATTGTAGGCACCTGAAGGATGAGGTGGAAGGGCATATCAGGAACGGTATGCTACTTCAATATGTAAGGAGACGAGCCCCTGTGGCGGAACCAGAACGACCACCGTCCACATCAGCTAGGGGCGACCCCGAATCAAGGCACCGTATGGTTATCAATTGAGTAAGACAACGATGAAAAAGTTGTAAGCTTCCACTAACGTAATTAAATCATTTACACATGTGCGAGATCGCGAACGATCTCCAGACATGCTCTGAATGATCGTTGACCGTTTCGTAGTGGGAACTTACACTTTGACATCCATGCTTTACTTTCGTTTCATTTTGATTTGAACGTTTAGACTTTGTTTATTTGGACATTGTTTTTGGAACTCATCTGTTTAATAATTATTTGATTTTGATAACTCTGGAATGACTAAGCTACGTACACATGTATGGGGGTCGCGAACGGTCCTTAGGCATGCTCTGAGATGGCGATGAACCGCCCCGACAAACGATCCAGGATCTCACCCGAACGTGACCCTGGCATCGATAACACCAAGCCCTCCCGGGCACACACACAATTCGCCTCGAACGGCATCCGACCTCGAACGGTCACAATCCGCCTCGAACGGCACCCGACTTCGAACAGTCATAACTCGCCTTACCTCAAATGGCTTGATCGCGAACGGTCGTCACTTGAGGTCCGAAACCCGACCGCGAACGGTCACAAATTCGCCTCGAACGGCACACGATCGCGAACGATCACCCTCCGCCTCGGACGGCACACGATCGCGAACGATCGCTTCCTGCCTCGAACGCCATTGATCGCGAACGGTCATGGCTCACTGATTATGAAAACCGACCTCGAACGGTCACCATTCGCCTTGAACGGCACTTGGTCGCGAACGATCATCATTTGCCACGAAGGGCAGTCGACCGCGAACGGTCCCATCTCATCATTCGCCGCGAACGGCATCGACCGCTAACGGTCCTATTCGATCTTATGCCACGAACGGCACGGACCGCGAACGGTCCCGATTCACCTCAAGCAGCATACGATCCCGAACGATCGAAGCATGCATTTGTACGCTCGACCGCGCACGGTCGCACTTCCCCTCGAATGACTCGATCACGAACGATCGTCATTTGAAGTTGACGCTTGACCACGAACGGCCGCGCTTCATCCCAAATGGCTCGATCCCGAACGATCGTCATTTGAGGACATATGAAACTATTGAGTTCTTTGCAGGTTGATAATCGGATACGAACATCCAACTCAAGGCATTACAAAACACACCTTCCTACAGCAAGGCATGTTTTGGGGGGCAAAGTGTTATCCCGCTTTTTGACAAAGCCGTGATGCCACAAGATTGGTCGAAAACGGGAAACAGTCCATCTCAGAGATTGGTTATACTTCACTTAGCTATGGATATCGATGAATTTTGTCCGAGTCCGGAACAGGCCACAATTGATAGGACACGACAAGAAAGATCATAGGAATCTGCATTCCAAATTTCAAGTCAATCCGAGGTCGTATGCTCAAGTTATGATGGATTCAGGTTAAGAGGAATGGGCGTTGTCTGGTTCGAGCCCATTACCTTTCCTATGTTCGAACCCATCCCCCTCAACCTATTTCGAAACCAAGAGATAAGGCTGCGCCTCGAATCCATAAGCCTATGCCCCAGTTCGAATCGATGGTGTTCGAACCCATCGTTTCGAACCCATCTAGTTCGAAACCACCTGCTTTCGAACCAATAGGCACTGCCACGCCACACCCGAAACCATCGGCCTCGACTCCACTTCGAACCCAACTGTTTCGAACCCATCACAAAGCCTTACTTCGAACCCATCGCAGAGCCCTGCTTCGAACCCTTCCGTGAGCCATGCCTCGAATCCATCCATCTTCGAACCCATCCTGTGTGGCTCCATTCGAACCCACTGAGTCAACCAATCACGATGACGTGTCTTCCATCGGTTCGAATGCGCCGAGATATATGGAGTCGAAGCGGTCAACACGGAGTGAAGTCCGGATCGATTCGAAGTCAGCGCTCCACGTCACCACGAAGTCGCGTGCCGTGATGGTTTCGAACCTATCGGTTCGAACGCAATGGGTTCGAACCAAGCAGCCTGGCCATGAAGTCTAATTCGAACCCAAGATATCTCCTAACCTACTAATCCAAATGCAACCAAATTTTCACAGTAGTTTCCATGTGAGGTAAAGATTGTTCCTGCCAAGTTTCAGCTCGATTGGACCATTTCTTGATGGGTTCGAAATTACTTCGAACCGATGTCAGATCGAGACGAAACTTGGTGGGGTCGGTCGCGTGGGCCCACTCACGTGCCAGAAGGAGTCTCACGAAGTTTCAGCAAGATCTGGGCCTCCAACGCCTATAAATAGCACCCTGAAGCCTTCAGAAAAGGGGATCTTTCCGCCATTGAACGCCAAGACTCTGCCGGATTCAAGTTTAACTATCAGAATCGCTGTTGTATTCAGATTTCAAAGCAATTGTCCGCTGTAATCCATTGTAATCGATTTAATCGAACAAGGCAATAAAGAGAAATCCTTCAGAGTGGACGTAGGCGCGAACGCCGAACCACTATAAATCCTGTGTTTGTGATTGTTGTTTGTGAATTACTGCGATTTGTTACTTAGAGCTGAATTATATATTGATTGTTGCTGAGTTCTGTGTTGAGTATTATCGAATTGAAAACGTAAACGGGTGCTTTCACGATTTTGGGTGTTTGTGACCAATTTTGGCGCAAACACTCTCCACATTCATGAACCTATTGAATAGCAACTACAGAACCACCCCTGCCTCCTGGATCACCACCGATTCGATACGGATTTGGACCCTAGAAAGAAGAGTTTAGAGGAAGAATGGGCAGCATCGATTGAACTGACGGTTTCTATCCCAATAGATATGGATGACCCAATACAAGTCCTGGAAATTGGATCGCATCTTAGAAAGAAGATGTGACCTGAACTAATTAAATTTCCATGCACCAACCTGGATGTATTCGATTTGGCACATTCCGATATGTGTGGGGTATCACTAGAGATCGCATGCCACACACTTAATATCGATCCCAAATACCCTCCAGTAAAGCAGAAGAGACGTAGCCTTTGTCCCGAACGGTCCAAAGCGCTAAGAGAAGAAGTGGACATATTGATGACGAATGGCATCATCCGCGATGCAACCTACCCAAGTGGGTATCAAACTCATTCTTGGTCAAGAAGTCCAATGGAAAATGGTGAACCTATATCAACTACTCAGATCTAAACAAAGCATGTCCTAAAGATAGCTTTCCTCTGCTTAAAATCGATTAGCTCATAGATGGGATGGCTGGGCATGAATTACTGTCACTAATGGATGCACACTCAAGATATAATCATATCATGATGCACGAACCTGATCAGAAAAACACTAGTTTTATTGCCGATCTGGGGTTATACTCTTACAAAGTGATGTTATTCAGCTTGAAGAATACAGGGGTAACTTATCAATGACTAGTAAACACCATGTTTAAGCATTAGATTGGGAAAACCATGGAAGTCTATGTGGATGACATGTTGGTTAAATTGCAAATAGTCGCAAATCACTTAGATAATCTCGTCGAAATGTTTGAAATACTTCAAAAATATGGGATGAAGCTCAATCCACCCAAATGTCACTTTGAGTTGGCCTCCGAAAAGTTCTTGGGATTCATAGTGAGTGACAGAGGCATCGAACCAAATCCAAAGAAAATTACTGCGCTATGAAAATCGAAGCCCTAAAGACCAAGAAGTTACAAAGTTTGAATGGAAAGGTAACAGCACTAAGCCTATTCATCTCAAAAGCAGTCGACAAGTGTATACCGTTCTTTGATGCGCTAAAGAAAGGGAAGAAGAACTTTGAGTGGAATGAGGCATGTCAAACAACATTTGAAGAATTACTATGACATATCGAAACCCTACCAATCTTATCTATGCCAGTAGGCGGAGAGGACTTTTTATCTACTTAGTAGTCTCACCTCATGCATTAATTGTCGCGCTTGTACGTGAAGAAGCAAGGATCTAAAGACCCATGTACTACATTAGTAAACGGTTCATTGGAGCTAAGAAAAATTATCCGAAATTGGAAAAGTTAGTGTATTGTCTCTTGATCCCATACAGGAAGTTACGACCATATTTCCAGGCATACCCGATCAAAGTATTGACCAATGAACCCCTAAAGTAAGTATTGTACCGCCCTGAGACTTCCAGGTGGCTCATCAAATGGAATATCTAATTGATTCAATATGAAATCACTTACCATCCTCGAAAGGCGATCAATGGGAAAGCACTGGCAAATTTCATCGCCAAATTTACCAAATGAGATGATGACGAAGAAATTATTCCAGGAGTGGAAACACGATAGTGTTGGAACTGGACTAGCCCGTAGTGGAAGTTATGGGTGAATTTCAAAATTTTTAGCCTATTGGATCTTTTATTGGGCCTATGAAGTCAAATTGAGTTAGAACATTTCTTTAAGATATGAAATTAATTTTATTTGACTTAGTTTATACATAAATGTATCATATACATATATGTGTGAGTGCATGTGTAACATAATAATCCGTGAAAGGTATAATATGCTCATATTTGGATGTTGAGATTTACATCACAACAGACATGTTAGCTCATTTTGTATGTCATGTATGTTGTCCAAATATGTGCATGTATATGTGTTACAATATATATACGTCTGTGTGTGTGTACACATATATATGTATAAATATATTATATATAATAAATAAACATAAAACATTTATATATAGAAAAATATATATATATATAAAAAGAGAGAGAACAATTATTAAAAAATATTTATAGTTCAAAATTAACTTAGTTTTACAAACATAATAATTTTTGTATTTTAATTTGTATATATTATGAATAAAATAATGTTTTCATCCATAAATAATTAGCATAAAATAATCGATTGATGAAAATTCAAGTTTTACAAATTTTCAAAAATTTAGGTTATTTTTAAAAACAAATACATTGGTTTCGACAATAATTATTTAATATAAAATAATATATTATTAAAAATTCAAATTTTAAAATTTCATAAATTCTAGGATGAACGAAAGGTCACATAACCAAAATGATTTGTGACAACCAAATTTACTTACAAAAATCTCACCTAACTAAACATATAGTAGCAATATAATTAAATAGATATGAAATTGCTTATTGTAGGATCATAGAATATAATTTAATTAATGTAATATGAATTAAAATTACCAATTTAATGATGCCTTTGAATTTACATTGAAGCAATGACTTCCCTTCCTTTTACTGTTCTTGATTCGTCAGATTGCAAGTCCGGAATCATTGACCTCTAACTATCGAATAGTATTATTTTAATTTAAAATATATTTGAGAATTTTGAAGTGGATTGAGAGCTATGTTTTAATCAGCAATGTAGAAGGTTATTGCAGCCAAAAAAAGTTCACCTTATTTTTAGGGATATATGTGTGTGTGTGTGTGTGGTTGTATTAGAGAGAAACAAGGAAAACCTTTTTATCCATTCTCACTTGATCTCAACCCATTATCTCCAAGCCAATTTCCTATGTTTTAGCCACCCCTAGACCTTCACAAAACAAAAATTTTGCAACCCTAATGATGGGCCTTAAACCCATCCAAGCCAAAATACTATGCAATTGAATCTAATTTAATTGCTTGTCGATATTGTATGTCGATCGATATATTTATAACTATTATAAATATATATATATAATTATTTATTTCTCAAATCATATTCAAATTTTATAATTAATACTTCATAAATATTAATTAGTTTATAACAATTATAAACTAATTAAATCGTTCGGTCTTAAAGGAATTCATCATTTTGGTTGTGTAACTCTTGGGTGTAAATTTAGTCGGTGATTAACATCAAACTATTCTAATGTTGACATTCACACGTCACTCAGGTGGTGTGACACTGTGGCCAAATTTATCGCTTACTCATTTTCGATAAAAGTCCAATTTTAGTTTAATAAGCGTTACTCGGTTATGATACTTGTTTACACCAATTCTCCTCATCAAAACTATATCACTTTGGACTTGTGGAATTTGGTAATGGTCAAAATTCCAACCTCATCCACATTCAACTTTATACTCCACATACAAAGTCCTTGGTTCAATAATAATTAATATTATTAACCGAAATGCTATGGCTGGAGACTTTAACTTTGAGTTGACTGTGATACTACCGCATATAACTAAGGAGACGAATCCTCTCTTGAGTAGTGCTTCACTTCCAATACTTCCACTCGACCCAACTATAGTCACTCAATGGACGTCATGCCATGATTTGGCTGTAATCAAAGTGGAGCTTTCATATTGAAGATCCACAATATTGTCAAGTCGAGATAATTGTGTAAATCAGTCACATCGATATTTTATATTTGGCCTTAGTTATACTAATCAACAGAAAACTACCGAGCAAGTCATTCCATAGTTATCTAACAGCTATTAGTAGGTAACCGCTAGATGCCCCCAGCAGTCATGAATACTACACTGCCCAACATTTGGAAAGCGTTATGTACTCCAGTCTCAATGGATACATCGATATCCAGTCTCGATCCATCTTGATTAGGAACATTTAAAATGGTATATTTGTTTTGTTGTGATAAATTACTCACGGGTACAACACTTTGTAACTACTATCACAAAATATACCATTTACGGATTTTTCTATTAAATATACTTTTAATTAAGTTAATTAATTAATATAATCACATCATATCAAGTATATAATAGGAAGAAAATACTTTTTATTTCGAACAAGATTGGTCAACGAGTTAGATATATGTAACAAATACATAATAGCCCCTAGGGCATACCTCTAACTCTATCAACAATGGAAGATCCTCGTCGATGGCGCATCTAATAACTCTGCTCGTGGTAAGGGTAGTGCTCGAGACTCCCAAAGAACAAGTTGTTTGCTATGCCTTACAATTAGAATTCTCAGCGATGAATAATGAAGCAAAATATGAGGCACTAGTGGCTGGGCTAAAAATTGTGAAAGAGCTAGACATAAATCCATACATATCTATAGCGACCCTCAGTTAGTCATCTATTAGGTGAAAGGCGAATACCAGGCTTAAGGGAAGAATCTTACCCCTTATCTATCCAAAGTGCAAGAGTTACTAAACGATATCGAACATTACATCGTAACTCACATCCCGAGGGAGCAGAACACAAAGGCTGACTACTTAGCTAAACTGGCCAGTTCTGGAGAAGCTCAATCGTTGGGATTAGTCTCGGTTGAAACCTTGACAACTCCAAACATAAGAAAAATGGAATTTTTGAGACCACCAAAGAACCAGAACATGGATGATTCCAATCAAGACTACTTGCTTATAGGAACTCTACTCGCCGATAGGAACCAGCGGAAAAAGCTTCCTCGGAAGGCACCGCGATTCATAATACATGATGGGATACTCTATCGAAGGGGGTTCTCTTCCCCCTTGCTCAGATGTGCGACTGACGATGAAGCTCGAAGGATCTTAAGAGAAGTTCACTAAGGCCACTGCGGAGATCACACTAAGGGCAAACCCTGGCAAAGAAAATTCTCCAGTATGGGTATTCTTGGCCAACAGTAATCACGATGCAGCGGATTCACATGATGATGCGACCAATGCCAAATTTTCAGCAAAATCAAAAGAACCATTTGATAGAGCTAATGCAGATGGTTAGTCCATGGCCATTCGTAATTTCTGGGGAATCGATCTGATTGGTGTATTACCGATGGTGAAAGGAGGAGCCAAATACGTTATCATTGTTGTTGACTACTTCACTAAATGGGCCGAAATGGAAACACTAGACACTATTACCACAACGAAAGTCATTAAATGTGTTACTAAAAAGGTTATTTGCAGATTTGGTATTCCATAGAAAATCATCATTGATAATGGGACTCAATTCGAAAGCGCCGAGTTCAAAGACCTCTGCAAACGCTTCCAAATCGAGAAGAGCTTTTTCGTGGTCACTCATCCATAAAAAATAGGCAAATAGAAGCGGTAAACAAGATCATCAAGTCCACCATCAAAAAGCGGCTAACTAAAGCTAAAGGGAATTGGGTTGATGAACTTCCACTCACACTATGAGCATATAGAACAACACAAAAATCAAAGACCGAGCATACTCCATTCTCCTTGGTGTATGTTTAGAAGCGATGATTCCCGTCGAACTAGAAGTCCTCTCTCGTCGAAGGTAGAATTTCAATCAGAGGCAAAACGAGCAGCTCCTACTCGAGTCACTCGATATGATCAATGAGAAGAGGGAAGAAGCTGAGTTAATGACCGCCACTCGCTAAAAAGGGGTCGCACGGTACTTTAACCCCAAAGTGCACAACCGTACCTTTGAAGTAGGAGACCTTATTCTCAAGAGGGTCTACCTTATAGTAGGAGAATTTGGGCCAAACTGGGAACGACCCTATGCGATCAGTCAGAAACTAGGTGATGGCGAATTCAAGCTAACAACTATTGATGGAACCCAAATTCCTCGAGCATGGAACAGTGAATCACTACGTCCATACTTTATCTAAAACAATTTTATGTATTTTATGTTTCTATCAAATAAGTTAATCCAGAATACCGAGGGCATTTTAAATAATGGGGGCATTTTAAATTCCTAGATTTGCTTTCTAAACCAACAAAACTGTGTTCACAAAGTAACCCGCTAAGTCGACGGGGTCAAATTGACTCATAACCATCTAATCACGGCTTAAGGTAGTGGAACCATGCTCAAGTACGCCCCATTTATCCAACAGAAGCAAATCGACTAAAACCATTGGATCAATAGAACTGATCCCTACCTTCAAAGAACCGATGTTGCTCTGGCAACATAAGGAAGGCCTAAAATCAAAGTCGCGCATCACTTCTTGAGTCGTGGAACCATGCTCTCAAAGCATGATCTACTCATGTTACCCAAAGATTGGTAATGTCGAGAAATTCTAAACTGTTCTGGATCGATTGGTATATCAATCTTAAAAGCAGCGCATCCCATAAGCCGCATGCAATTTTAAAAAGCCACACATCTCATAAGTCGAGCACACTTCTAAAAGCCACACATTTTATAAGTCGTGCACAGTCTTAAGTACCAGCATTACCTCTGCAATGCTGGGAAACTCACCTATTATAGGACTAAAAAGAATAAGTCATGAATAAAATTAGGGTAAGTGCACGACACATAGAGAAGCAGACAAGTAAAATTACAATCAAAATATCAACATTGTATTACGTATAACATTCTCTATAAAATGTCAAAATGTGGGGTCCATATCCGCACAACACAAAATATCACTATGACAACAACAAAAATTGAGCGTGGACTCTGCACTTATACAAAAGATGATTAAAATAATAGCAAAAGGGGAAAAGGACAAATCAAGACATCTTCTCACAACTTCCCTAGTCTCATTTCCCTTCCTCTAATTAGCAGTTTCTTGGGCTTATATGGGGCACCCTCACTCTCCGAAGCATGATCAGTAGAGGAATCTCCTTTCCCCTTATGCTTGCAGGGTTGATGAGAGCCCCTTGCTGGCTTTCTCTGTGCTTCGATCTTCTCCTTCTTTATCGCAATCATCTGTTGCTCGGTCTTCGGTTGCTCGGTCTCTACTCTATCTGGTTGGTTGCCTTGGTCTGCCTGCTCTTGTCCACACCAGTGGCCAAGCTCTCCTCTTGAGAAACAAAGGGGTCGTCCAGATAATGTAGTGCCTCAATTTTCTCAGAAATGCGGATCAGGTTGCGAGACAAAAGCAGAAACAACGGTTGATGCAGTCAAAGTAGCATCGGACCCGGTGTCACAATGAGAAGGAAAATCAACGGGAAGAGAAGGTTGATCCATGATATCATAATAAAGGGCGGTTATCTCAGCAATTTCATCAAGCATGAATTGAAAATATTCAAGCACAAGAAAGATGAGAAAGTTACCTGTCGTAGGGGTTTCATGCACAATGACTTCGAAGCCTTCGTTATTGACTTCCTTCGACGGCAGCACGACCACAGAAGAAGTGGCAACGATTCCCTCATCGTGTATGAATATGCGATAATGGTTCACCCAGGCCCAAAGGAAAGTATTTGGCAACATGCTTAGTGGTGGCCGTGACAATGGTAGGTTCACGCTTTCTCTTCAATTTTAAGATTTTCTACCCTTTTGCTAGAGCTAGCCAGGATTCCTCGTTCAAGTAGGCCTAAAACAGCTCCTCCTCGGTATACCTGCTACACGTATCTTCGAACCGGGCTAGAACTTTCTCCCATAACACCGTGAGCGTGTGAGGGAACGATGGACCCAAATAACCGAGACTACCTTGATAAAGCACGTAATTAACATAATAACCTAAGATAGTGGCATCCAGGCCTTCCATTTTCTTGCAAAAGTATCTTGGAGCTTTGAAAAGCTAGCTCTGTGCTAGCCTTCTCTACAGCTAACTGATTTTAATCGGCTTCGAAAGTCAAAAATTTTGCTCGTATCGAAGCGATTTCTTAGCTCTGTACATCGACAACTTTCTTTTTCACCTCGATCATCATCTCGCTTGCCTACAATTTCTCTTTCAGAGCCGCTTTATCGGTGTGGCACTTTTGTATTTTATCTTTGAATATGGGAGCGGCTCGATTAATCAATTCTTTCAACTCCCTTACTAAAGAAGCACTCTTGCTTTCTCGTTTAAAGGCATCGTCGTCTCCTTCTTCAATCTCTCAATCTCAGAGTCGCGATCTACGGGGTGGTTCTTAAATTTATATTTTTCGGACTCAAATGAGAGAATCTCCTAATAATTATTTCGGTTAACAATAGAGAGTTGCATGCACAGCTTCGCCCACCCTACGGCTTGCTCCAAGCCATTTTGAATCGCCTGGAGATGGGGTGAGTAAGATTCTGCTCGAACCGACTTCAAGTTGGATTTGTCGAAGACAACCCCCCTTAAAAACAAGTGGGAAAATGCGGTTTGCAGAAGAAAGGGACTAGCATGAAGAATGTAGGGGGCTCAGCTTGAAATGGGAAGAGGAACAGCAGTAGTGTGAGTGGTGGAGGTCATGGTTACGGAAGCAGGAATGGTAATCCTATTAGAGATAGGAGGCTATACAGTGAGAAGATGTTTGTGATCTTTCTTTAGCTTTTTTGACGAGTCTCCCCACTTTCCTCCTCCCTATCTTTTCTCTTCCTTCTCTCTTCGTCGGTTTCATGGGAGGAGTAATATCTGGATGAATGTCACCTTTGTGAACGCTGAGGCTCAAGCACTCGAATAAGATCACCGTAGAAGCCATAGGACATGATCCCTGCAGCAAATGACAGAATGATTTTAGAGAAAAGGCATTAAATGGATTAAAATGTCATAAGGGGATAGCGTTAAATGCATAGCCCTAGTAAAGCAAGCACTACATCTTATTGATCCTAGCAAAGTACACGAACCAGATCGATCACCAATTAATGTCGGGATGTTCACCTCCATAGGAATGATCCGGTTAGGCTGGGAAGGCAACCTTTTTGAAGCAAAGCCACTCATCTGGTCACCTACATCTAAAAAATATCACTCGTATCTTCTAGGTCAAAATCGGAACCTTTCGGCGAGGGGCTGGGAATGGGACCGTTTTTGTGAGAAGATTCCCTAAAATGCTGTCTCGAAGGAGGTGATGGAGTAACTCGACTATGAAGCTTTATCACCTAAGTTGGCATCGCCTTCGTCGGTTCTGCATCCTTGTCAATTTCCTTTTCGATTACGGGGAGTCCCTCGCTAATTTCCCCTTATTCCTTTTCTTCAATCAAAGGAGCTTTGCCCGCCCAAAGAACCAACTCTTCTTCTTTTTCCTCTGGAACCAAAGTCTTCTTGAGTGGACTGTCAGCTTCAACTTAAACTTGTGCCTCTTCAAGAGTTTTCTCCGGCTCGCCAGTCGATTCACTTCCTTCTTCATCATCGTCATCATCACCTTCATTGAAATCGTGAAAAGAGGAGACTAAGCGAGTTTGGGTTTAGGAATAAGAGGGGATACTAACGAATCTGACAGATCTCCTGGGATGCAAAAGGCTGCAACAGTGGAGATTCTCGTCCGTAAGCAGCAATCTAATTGTCGCTTTCGAGCATCGACCGCCTTGAGGGCACTAAGAACGGGGCCTAGTGTTGGGTCTTTGTTGATCTTTGGAAGGATTGCAAGAGAATAGATGATTATTTAGAAGACTTTCTAGCAGCTAAAAAAAATTCCATGCATAGTAAGAAAAATTGGATTTTGAATGAGGGGACCTTGCTAGGAAGGTCAAGTATAAGCATCCGACCACGTTGCACCTTGATATAAACAAAGGATGGGTTAGGCTCTCTCTTTTTAAGTAGCAGGAGATACTGCAACTCGGAAAAACTAAGGGCGCGGCTGAGCGTTCGCATGAACAGGACATATAGGCAGGTGGGTATGGTGAGCCATTCGGAAGAATCTAAAATGGAGCTAGCCCCATGTTCTGAAGAGTCGCTATAAGAAAATGATTGAACAAAGGCACCGCGCCGTACATGCACATGTAACAAAGCCAAGCCACATACCTACAAGGTAGCCGAAGAGAAAATTCCACTGTCGAAGGTAGAAGCACATCATCCTCCGGGATGCCATATCATAGGCAAATGCTCCGCAATGCACTGTGGGTAGGAATCGAAGGGGCTTTCACCAAAGGATCAAGTAAAACTTTGAAGTTGGGAGGAGTGTAGTCAATGATGGGGCCAATGGGAATTAGATGACAATATTATCCTGAGGCTATAAATGAAGCAGGTTCTGCTAGGATCGACGAGGATTCTGCTTCGAAAATTGGCGAACTTCCATCGATCAACCTGCAACGTAAAAATTTGCACTCAGTCTATATAAGAAAGCTTGTGTTCAAAACGGTCAACTGCGTCGAATCCTTAAACTGTGAACGCTTAATGTGGTTGATACTTGGAATCCGAAAGGTAATTGACATGTACCAACTATTGATTGAATCCCAAATATAATCGTGAGTGTGTGTGATGTGTAATCTGTAGATAAATAGGCTCGGCGTCCTGAACGACACATACGGACCAATCTATGTAGATGGTACACTCACATCAGAAAAGCAATCTGTATCAGCTATTTATGTATTCTCCTCAACACTTACCCACAATCGATCAATGATCGATCAACAATCGCTAACGGATATGTTATCCAAAGCAGCATGGAAAGCTCTTCCAATTCCAAGTACGCTGACTCCACAATAACAAGACCAATTTGAAGCAAATAACCATAAATCGATAGGTCCGGGTAAGGAAGGAAATTATCAGCATAAGTCGATCATAGTTCCCTGGAAGATGATAACAACCTAAGCCGCATACAAGACGCTATCCAAAGTTATTATCACCTCCCAGGAAAACCAAAAACAATTCTCAAGAACTAATGTCGGGAGAGAAAGTGTAACTCGACGTAAGTCAATTCCAATTTTATGGAAGGAAATAGTAAAACACGTCAACCACTAGGGCAAAACCCTAGTCCATTCCATGAGAATCCAAAACTTGATTTACTATTTCTTCCACAAAGTCATAATCAACTTGAATCTTCAACTCCTTCGCTAACGCGCATCCATCACCAATCAATCATGATATGTTGAAACCCACTTCACCAACCTTCGAAATTGAAGAGAGTGATGATGAAGTCTTCAAGACAAGCTGGCTCAAATAACAAACCCTTTGGATCGAAAAATGATTAGATCGGAGATAATAGGAGGCAGGCAAAATTATGGCAAAAGAATAGCAGAAGCGACTTCTAGAGGCAGTTGTTAGCGGCGTTGTAGCAAAAAATCAACGACAGTGGCGTTCCGACGGCACGAGGAGGCGGATCGGTGGAGTAAGAATCGATTTGGATTGGCTCGGCTCAAAAATGGAGAATGGTTAAATGGAGACCCAGCCCGTATATAAAAAAAGAAGGCCAAAATTTTGCAAAGTACTTGGATCGGTGCCGATCCGATCCAATTGGATACTTCCTTCAAACAACCTTAAACTCTCCTCGTTTCCTGAACTCAATGCCTGTATCCATGCAGGAAGGTTGTCGAGTCAATATCACCCAATGACTATGATCGAGGAAGACTTACACTAAGGACTATATAGTTAGTCATAATGGCATAAGTAGCTACTCGAGGAAGCAAGATACGACCGACAAAGCTTTATGAAATAGTTCCTAGAAGATAAATAATTCCATAGCACACCTTCTTTCCAAGGAAAGCATGCTCTAGGAGGCAAATGTTAGCTGGGTGTCTAACCTAGTAGAATTCAAAAGAGGTTAGAACATTAAGATCAAGCCAGAACGACTCATGACTTTACCAGAAAGCCTAAAAACATGAAACAAAGGAGCCAAAGAAGTTTGACCCAAAAATAAGCAAACACTTTGGATCGGCACCAACCCGATCCGATTGGACCGATACCGATCCAAATGTTTGGTCCCAAACTCCTCCAAACCACTTGCATTGTGTTTAAATACCTCAACTAAGTCCATTTACCTAGTTTCATAACAATCCAAGCATTGAGAATCAGGAAGTAAGCACTTATCGGACTTGAACTAAAGTTCAGTCAAACTCATTAGCGAATCATCATCAAAACAACTCAACAAGTGATAAAATTACGTGGAGAGCGTCATAAGTAAGAAACAAAGCCAATAGGAAAGAAGATTTGCAAAAATTGCACAACTCATGGATCGGTACCAATTCGATCCAATTAGATCGGTGCCGATTCAAAAAGTTAGCTTAGAATCCCACCAAACTTTTGATGCTTCTTCTTATGGACAACTGTAGGCTTCTGGTGCAATGACTCCAATCTAAGTGCTTTGAAAATTCTATAAATACCATCCTACCTTCAACAGAAAAGGGGTCGGTTGTTCTGATCACTAAAGCAACTATGTTACCAAGATTCTTTAACTTTCTTATCCCTTATAATAAGTCCTATGGGACAATTGAGATCCTTCCTTTTGTCTCCATCAATAATAGTGTGGTCTCTCTTTATTCAATTGTTAGAATTATAATCAGTTTGTACTTATGATCAACAGTCAATTCAATAACAAAAGTTACAAAGTAGACATAGGCTTCATTACCAACCGAACCACTATAAAGATCATGTGTTCCTTATCGTATTCTATTTTTTCTATAATCTAAAGAGCGTCCTGCTCTATTTTCTTGTCCTGATTAACAAGGTTGGTGCTTTCACAATGAAAATAGGGTTTTGATCCATTTTTTGGGTTAACATTGAGGATTATGAATTTTTAATATAGTGTTGTCCTATATCGTATATATTAGTAAATTACTTGCATACTCCGGAATTGTTGGGAAAACTCAAGATAGGCATGGTATGTGTAGTATTATTAATATATTGCATGGATGAGGTAAGATAAATATATGTATTTGTGAATCAAACTCAAGGTACGTATATTGTACTCAGCCCATACGAGTGAGTAATTTCGTTTTGATATGTAGAGCGAACTCAAAGTCGAGTGAAATTAGAACAAGGTACAAAGGGTTAGGAGTTGCATATGATACAATCAATAGGAGTTATCCATTATTTATGGAGTTATGACTTATTGAGAAAACTCATGGTCAGAATTCCTAGATGGACGAGTCATTACACCCATTAGTGAAATCGAAAGATTTTTATGTTTTGACTTAGGCTTTGGAGAAACATAAAAGAATAGTGGGTGACTTATTAGAAAAATAAAATCATAACATTTAACATTTCTAATGTTGTAAGAACATATGCTATATAATGTTATAATAATATATATTGATAAATTTATGCCTTTAATATGATTGATAAATCATTTATAAACTAAAATATATAAATTAAAATGAATTGAAGATTGATAAATAGAAATATAATATATGTATACATACCATTAAATGCCTATTACACGTTAAGTTTCAACATCTATGCAAGCGCTTGATTTTATGACTATAAACTATGCTCACAATTTGATCGCTTACGTATTTATTTGGGTAATACCGTGTATTGTATTCTGTGAGTTTCAAATTCAAAATCAATACAAGTCTATGGATATTTGATCCGTATACAATTGTATATAAATGTTATATGGTGAATGGTCACAATTCATAATGTATGATATGTTGATCAAATTAATTCATTTGAAATAAGCAAATAAACCATAGTGCGAGATCGATTACTCATTTGATTGATTACAATAAATATCATATTGTGTTAAATGTAACACAATACCAAAACTACAATATTTATCTAAGAACTCGATCGTTGAAATTTCAGTTTGATCAGTTTACGTAAGGTGCATCATATTAGATGTCCCTAAATGTTAAGGATGATCAAGTGCATTTTTGTAAAGAGCTCTTATGATATTGAATAAGGGATTTCTTTTGAATGGATTGATCATTTAGAAATAAAAATGAGTGACAAGAGTAAATGTGATTTAAGGTATAATTGGGATGACGAGAGTGAATAGTCACTTCTGCTTCATAATGAAACATCCAAAACAAGAATTGTAATAATAATATTTGATACCTAACAATGAAATGAGCAATACGATTTTTCATTCCAAAATGTATTTTTATATAGAAATTTTTTTCTATGAAATTTATTTCTTTGAGTTCAAGATATTTGATCAAAGAACTCTCCGCTATAAACTAGTTGCAGTATATGAAACAAATAATTTATATTAGGTAAATGATGGACCTCTGAGTTTAGTATGGGACTATAGTAATGACAAAAATAATAGGAGCATGAGTATAGCACTTATTGATTACATTAAATTATGAAAATTGTTTTTTTAAAACATAACAAACATTATTTATGAAATAATACTATTTTTTGACGTTGACTGAAAAATAGTAGTTATATTTCAATGTGAATGTTATGAATATTTTCTATGAATTGAAACTATATTGTGATATTTGTTTTCATAGAAAAAGTGATGCATAGGAAAATACTGAAGTATCTAAAATTATTTACAATTATTTTGGGATTATAGGCTAAGCTGTAGTTTTGAGAAATAATTTTTATTATATTATTATGAATCATATGATACCAGTTAATTATAACTCAAACAATTTAGGACTATACACCTATTTAGTGGAAGTGTCATATAGGTTGATGACCTCTTCGAATTGATGCATATGTATGTATGTATGCAATCATAATTCTATTAATACCAAAACGGTTCTGTTCCATTGCAAAATCAGTTTTACATAGGGCAATTCATAAAATGTTTATGAATGCACTGAGAAACAACCGTTGTTTTAGGAAATACCAACTTTGCAACAAAGGAATTTCTTAAAGAAATTATTACTATAAAATGAATTTGGATATGATCTAATCATAAAACTAATTACAAGGGATGAAATAAAATTGATCGAACCTAAATGAACACAAATACATTAGAACATCTAATGAGTATTCTTGTACATTAAAGAGAAACTATGAGGTTTTTGTCAATGTCAAGAATAAATAATCCTCGGTTGTTTAATTAAACTATTAAGAGTATTGACTCTATGATATGGTATGACGCGCAATTCCGAAATAGATTCCAAGTACTTTATCAAAATAGATTTGATAGTTATAACCGAAGGAATATGATCCATTGGTCACAAATGTGTCTTTAAGAGAAAGGCAAATGTAGTTTGAATATAGTGAGCCACATTGATAAGAAAACACCATGAATTCCAATTGTTGAAATTGACATAACAAATTCACCATTTGATGTGCCTAAGATGGTTTGGATTTACTCACAAAATTATTTCCTAGTATGAATTTGTGTTTGGTACATATGTGCTGAAATCTGTGCAGTTAATGCGCTCGGTAGATTTAAAGCGGTGGAGGTGCAAAAAGTCATAGCGAGGATATAGCGGGATATAGCGGATGGCTCTAAAATAGCATATAAAAATTGTGCTTAATTTTTTAACAAATATATAAATGGTAATTAAATGAAAAATTATCATTCAATTGAATTATAAATAATACATAAATAATTTTATATAAAAACATGTGCGGATAAACTTTAAATAAACGAAAAAATGTTATATAACATAATTGAATTTGGTAGAATATTAGAGTATTTTCATTTTTGAAAATAAATTAAAAATTAAATCAAATAAATTAGCTTCATAATTTTATAATGTATAAATTCAATTTTTCAATTCATTTTATTAAAAAAGATATAGCGGGAATAGCGGAATATAGCGGAAATAATGGGATATAATGGAAATAGCGGGGATTAAAGCGGAAAGGCTATATTCTGGGGCTATATGGAAAAATCGTAGCGGTAGAAATCCGCTATGAGATATAGCGGGGTAATAGCGGAGCATTAACTACACAGGCTGAAATGGAAAATTCTAAATAATGATTTAGAATGTACTATAAGTATATAACAACCAAAGTGTCTTGAAATTTATATCCAACTCGATAACCAACCTTGTACGAAATAAAAGGTGTTTTCTTTTAGTTACATACTTTATATAATATGTTATATTAATTAATTAATTTAATTAAAAGTATATTCAATAAAAAATCCATAAATGGTACATTTTGTGATAGTAGTTACAAAATGTTGTAGAGTAATTTATCAGAATGAAAATAAATATATAGTTTTAAATATTCCTATTTAAGATGCACCAAGACGAGATATCGATGCATTAGTTGAGACTAGAGTACGTAATGCTCTCCAAATGTTGGGCAGTGAATTACTCATAGCCATTGGGGGCACCAAGGGGCTACGTGCTGATAGTTATTAGATAACTATGGAATGACACACTCGATTGTTTTCTATTGGTTAATATAACAAAGTCAAACAGAAAATATTGATATGACAATATTACATAATTCCCTCAACTTGAGAATATTATCGAACTTCAATATGCAAACTCCAGTCAATTATAGTTAAATCATGGCATGGCGTCTATCGAACAACTATAATTGAGTTAAGTGGAAGCATTGGAAGTGAAACACTAGGATTTGGATCCTCAGTTATATGAGATCAGTATCACGATTATCTGAAGCCAACTCAAAATCAAAGTCTTTGACCAATTAATTTGGTTAATAATAATTGTAATTACTGAACTAAGGAATTTGTGTTTGTACTATAGAGTTGAATGTGGATGATATTAAAATTTTGACCATAACCAATTTCATAAGTCCAAAGTGATATAGTTTTGATAAAGAGAATTAGTGTAAATAATAGGCACATCAAGTAACGCTTAACAAAGTAAAATTGGATTTTTCCAAAACCAAGTGTTAACCCACAATCAACACCCTGTTCTAATTGTGAAAGCACCGTCCTTGTTTATCAGGATAAGAAAATAGAGCAGGACACTCCAGATTACAGTAAAAACAAAATAAGGTAAAGGAACAGACAATCTTTATAATGGTTCGGCTATTAACGAAGCCTGCGTCCACTTTATAACTATTGTTATCGAATTGACTGTTGATCCAAAGTACAAATTGATTACAATTCCAAAAATTTAATAAAGAGAGATCAAACCGCCATTGATGGAGTCAAAAGGAAGGATCTCAATTGTCTCATGGCAGCCATTGTGAGGGAGAAGAAAGTTGAAGAATCTTCGTAACAGAGTTGCTTTAGTGATCAGAACAGCCAGTCCCCATTCTGTTGAAGGTAGGATGTTATTTATAGAATTTGAGAGCATTTGGATTAGAGTCATCGCATCAGAACTCTATAGTAGTCCTTGGGAAGAAGCACCAAAAGTTTAATGGGATTCTAAGCTAACTTTTTGGATTCGCACCGATCCAATTGGATCGGATCGGTATCGATCCAAAGAGTTGTGCTATTTTTGCACATCTTCTTTCCTGTTAGCTTTGTTTCTTGCATATGAGGCTCTCAATGTAATTTTATCACTTGTTGAATTGCTATGATGATTGATTGGCTAATGAGTTTGACTGAACTTTAGTTAGAGTCCAATAAGTGCTTACTTCCCGATTCTCGATGCTTGGATTGTAACGAAACTTGGTAAATGGACTTAGTTGAGGTATTTAAACACGATGCAAGTGGTTTGGAGGAGTTTGGGCCAAACATTTGGATTGGCACCGATCCAATTGGATCGGATCAGTGCCGATCCAAAATTTTTGCTTATTTTTAGGTCAAACTTCCTTGGCTCCTTTGTCACATATTTTTAGGCTTTCTGGTAAAGTCATGAGTCATTCTGACTTAATCAGAATTTTCTAACTTCTTTTGAATTCTTCTAGGTTAGAAACCTAGCTAATATTTACCCCATAGAGAATGCTTTCGTTGGAAATAAGACATGCTCTCGAATTATTCATCTTCTGGGATACATTTTATGGAGCTTTATCTGCCGTATCTAGCTTCCTCGAGTAGTTGCTTATGACATTTTGACTAACTGTCTAGTCCTTAGTGTAAGTCTTCCTTAGTCATAGTTACTGGGTGATTTTGACTTGAGAACCTTCCAGCATGGGTACGGACATCGCGTTGAAGAAAGGAGGAGAGTTTAAGGTAATTTGAAGGAAGTAAATTGGACGGTACCAACCCAATTGGATCGGATGGGAATTGACCCAATACTTAGGAAAATTTCGGCCTTCTTATCTTTTTTTGAATACAGGTCGGATCTTCATTTTACTATTCTTTGTTTTCAAGACGAGCCGATCCAAAGTGAATTTTACTCCACCGATCCGCCTCTTGACGCCGCAAGAATGCCGGCACCATCGATTTTCTACTCCGACACCACTAACCACTACCTCTAAAAGTCCCTTCCACCATTCTTTTTCCATAATTTTTCTTGCCCCAGCCATCGCTGATCCAATAATTTTCCGATCCAAAGGGTTTGTGATTCGAGCAACCTTTTCTTGAAGACTTCATCGTCACTCTCTTCAATTTCGAAGGTCGGTGAAGTGGGTTACATCATATCATGATTGCTTGATGATGGATGCGCGTTAGTGAAGAATATGGTTGAAGATTCGAGTTGATTATGATTTTGTGAAACAAACAGCAAATCAAGTTTTAGACTCTTACGGAATGAAACTAGGATTTTGCCCCGATAGTTGACGTGTTTTTCTATTTCCATCCACAAAATCGGAAATGACTTACATTGAGTTACACATTCGCCCCCGGCATTGGTTCTTACGAATTGATTTTGATTTTCCTAGGAGGTGATAATAACTTTGGACAGGACTTGTATGCTGCTTAGGTTGTTATCATCTTTTAAGAAACTAAGATCGACTTATCTAATAATTTCCTTCCTGACCCAGACCTATCAATTTACAGTTGTTCACTCCAAACTGGTTTTATCATTGCATTGTCAGCGTACTTGGAATGGGAAGAGCTTTCTATGTCGCTTTGGACAACGGCCATTATCGATCGTTGATCAATAATGGGTAAGTGTTGAAGAGAAGACATAAATAGCTAATATGCATTGCCTTTTCGGTGTGAGTGTGTCATCTACACGGAATGCTTCGTATGCATCGTTCAGGATGCTGAGCCCACTCTTGTATAGAATGCACATCACACACTCACAGTTCATATTTAGGATTCGATTGGTGGTTGATACATGTCAATTACCTTTCTGATTCCACGATTTAACCACGTTAAGCATTCATAGTTTAAGGATTCAGTGCATCTGACCATTTTAAACATAAGCTTTCTTATATAGAATGACCCAAAATCTTCCCGTTGCAAGTTGATATAAGGAAGTTCTCCAATTTCCAAAGCGGAAACCTCATGGATCCCGACTAGATCTTCTTCTTTTATAGCCTAAGGACAATATGGTCATCTAATTCCCATTGGCCCTATCATCGACCGCACTCCTCCCTACTTTAGAGTTTTACTTGATCCTCCAAAGAAATCCCTTTCAATTCTTACCCACAGGGGATTGGGAGCATTACCCTGCGGTATGGCATCCTGAAGGACGATGTGCTTCTA
This sequence comes from Allium cepa, assembly GCA_030765085.1. Classification (NCBI taxonomy): domain Eukaryota; kingdom Viridiplantae; phylum Streptophyta; class Magnoliopsida; order Asparagales; family Amaryllidaceae; genus Allium; species Allium cepa. Next base: position 536,103,386 of record CM060934.1, on the reverse strand, counting down.
CCGTGAGAGGAGAATTTTCTCATTGGCCACCTTCTGGGAACGTGGCTTTCCATCATTATGTGCATGTACGGTATGGTGCCCCTGTTTAATCATTTTCTTATGGCGACCCTTCAAAACATGGGGCTAGCTACATTCCAAGTTATTCTGAATAGCTACGCCATGCTTACCTTTCTATATGTCCTATTCATGCGAACACTCAATTGCACTCCAAGTTTCGCCAAATTGTAGTATCTACTGTTATTTAATAAGTGTGAGGCTAATCTGTCCCTTGTTTACATCGAGGAGCAACACTGTCGGAAGCTTATGCTTAACCTCCCTAGGAAGGTCCCCTCAGTTAAAAACCAATTTTTCTTTGCCAAATGTCCAGAGGGGTTTACTCGTCTATGGACTACGGTGGGTAAGTTTTTCTTACTATGCATGGGACTTTTTTAGCTACTAGAAAGTCTTCTGAATGATCATCTATTTTTTGCGGTCCTTTTGAAGATCGACAAAGACCCAACACTCGGACCAGCTCTTAGTGCCCTCAAAGTTATCGATGCTCGAGAGCCCACGATTAGATTGCTGCTTATGAACGAGAATCTCCACCATTGCGAACTTTTATATCCTGGGAGATCCGTCGGATTCATTAGTGCATCTCTTATTCTCGAACCTAGATTCTCTCAATCTCCTCTTCTCACGATTCCGATGAAGTTGACGATGACGATGATGAAGAAGGAAATGAAACGGCTGGCGAGTCGGAGAAAACTCCTAAAGAGGCACAGTTTAAGTTGAAGCTGACAGTCCGCCCAAGATGCCCTCGATTTTGGAGGAAAAAGAAGAAGAGTTGGTTCATCGGGCTGGCAAAGCTCCGTTGGTTTAAGAAAAGGAAGAAGGAGAAATTTGTTAGCGACTCCCCCTAATTGAAGAGGACATTGACTGGGATACAGACACCGACGAAGGCAATGCCCACTTAGGTGACAAGGCTCCGGAGTTGAGTCTCGAGCATGCTCCCTCACCTCCTTAGAGAGAGCATTTTAGAGAAGCTTCTACCAAAAATGATCCTGTCCCCAGCCCCTCATTGGGAGGTGCCAATTTTTACCTAGGAGATATGAGTGATATTTTTGTAGATGTAGGTGACTTGATGAGTGGCTTTGCTTCAAAAAGGTTGTTATCCCATTCTATCTGGATCATTCCTATGGGGATGAACGTCCCAACATTAATTGCTGGTCGATTCGGTTCATATACTTTGCTAGGATCGATAAACTATAGCACTTGCTTCACTACGTCTATGCATTTTACCGCTTCCCCCTTAAGACATTTTAATCCATCTAATGCCTTTACACTAAAGTCATTCACTGCAGGGATCATGTATCATAGCTTCTACGGTGATCTTAGCTGAGCGCTTGAGTCTCAGCATTCACAAAGGCATTCGTCTAGATATTACTTCTCCTATGAAACAGATGAGGAGAGAAGGAAGAGAAAAGACAGGGAGGCAGAAGAGCGCCGTCGGGCTGAAAAGGGTAAGGACTGCGATAGAGGAAGTGGCTAAGAGAAAAAAAGTCCGTTTGAGCAGGGATACTTGTCAAAGAAGCTAAAGAAAGATCATGAACATATTCCTGCCTAAATCCTCCTATCTATACCGGGATTTCCATTATTGCTTCTGGAACCGTGATCTCCACCACTCATACTGCCGCTGCTCTTCTCCCTATCCCAAGGAAAAACCCCTACGTTCTTACTACTAGTCCCCCACTTCTGCAGGCTGCATTTCCCCACTTATCCTTAAGGGGTTGTCTTCGACAAACCCAACTTGAAGTTGGTTCGAGCATAATCTTACTCATCCCATCTCCAGGCGATTCAAAGTGGCTTGGAGTAGGCTAAAGGGTGGTAGAAACTGTGCATGCAGCTCTCTACTATTAACCTAAAAAATTACCAGGAGAATCTCTCATTTGAGCCTTAAAAAGATGAATTTGAGAAGCAGATCGTGGACCACAACTCCGAGATTGAGAGATTGAAGAAGGAGAGGGACAATGCCTTGAAATGAGAAAGTAAGAGTGCTTATTTGTTAAGGGAGCTGAAAGAATCGATTGATCGAGCCACTTTCATATTCAAAGATGAAATGAATAAGTTCCACATTGATGAGGCGGCTCTGAAAGAAAAATTGAAGGCAAGCGAGACAATGATTGAGGCGGAAAAGAAAGTTGTCGCTGAACAGAGCCAAGAAATCGCTTCCTTACGCACATAAATTTTGACTTTCGAAGCCGAGAAAAATCAATTATCCATAGAGAAGGCTTGCACAGAGACCGGCATTTCAGGGTTCCAAGATACTTTTGCAAGAAAATGGAAGGCTTTGATGCCACTATCTTAGGTTCTAATGTTAATTCTGTGCTTTATAAGAGTAGCCTCATTTATTTGGGTCTATCGTTCCCTTGCACGCTTGCGGTGGTTTGGAAGGAAGTTCTGGCCCGGTTCGAAGACATGGGCGGAGGGTATACCAAGAAGGAGCAGGTTCAGGCCTACTTGAATTAGGAATCTCACCTAGCTCTAGCAGAAGGCTAGAAAATCTTAAAACTGGAGAGAGAGCGTGAATCCATCGTTGTCACGGCCACCACTGAGATTGCTGCCAAATACTTTCCTTCTGGCCTGAGCGAACCATCATCGCATATTCATATCCGACAAGGGAATCGTTGCTACTTCTCACATGATTGTGCAGCCGTTGAAGGAAGGCAACGATGAAGGCTTCGAAGTCGTTGCGCATGAATAAACCCCTACTTCAGGTAACTTTCTCATCTTTCTCATGCTTGAAGATTTTCAATTGATACCTGATGAAATTGCTGAGATAGCTGCCCTTTATTTTGATATCGTATATCAACCTTCTCTTCCCACCGATTTGCCTTCTCATTGCGACATCAGGTCCACTTCTATTTTGACTGCATCAACCGTTGTTTCTGCTTTTGGCTCGCAGCTTGGTCCATGTTCTAAGCAAACTAAGGCACTGCATGGCCTGGACGACCCCTTTATTTCTCAAGAGGAGAGCTTGGCCGCTGGTGATGGACAAGAGCAGATAGACCAAGGCAACCGATCGGAGAGAGCAGAGACCGAACAGCCGAAGACTGAGCAACAGATGATTGTGGTAAAGAAGGAGAAGGTCAAAGCACAAAGGAAGTCATCAAAGGTATCTCATTGTCCCCGCAGGCATAAGGGAAAAGGAGGTTCCTGTGGTGGTTATGCTGCGGAGAGTAAGGGTGCCTCGGGTAACGATAGGCCTAGAAAACTACAAATTAAAGGCGGGAAAGGAGACTGGGGAAGTAGTGAGAAGACGTCTTGATTTCTCCTTTTGCTATTTTGTTTTCGATCACCTTATGCATAAGTGCAAAATCTATGCTTAATATTCTTTTGTTGTTGTCATAGTGATATTTTGTGTTTTCCTATCTTTTGGCCAATGTTGTGTAGGTTCATCCCCTAATTTTTACTTTGTATAGAGGATGTTATAAGTAATAAATGTTGACATTTTGATTGTAACTTTACTTTTCTATTTCTCTATGTTTCATGTGCTTGCGTCGATTTTATTTATCACTTATTCCATTTAGTCCTATAATAGATGAGTTTCCCAGCATAGTAGAGGCAATGTTGGTACTTAAGAGTGTTTACAGCTTATGAAATGCATAGCTTTTAGAAGTGTGTGTGGCTTATGAGATGCGTGGCTTTATAATATTTCACGCAGCTTATGGAATGCACAGCTATTTAGATTGATATACCCGTCGATCTGAAATGATTTAGAATTTCTTGACATTACCAATCTTCGAGTAACACGAGGAGTTCATGCTTCGAGGGCATGGTTCAACGGCTCAAGAAGTGATGCACGGCTTACAGGGATGCACGACTTTGATTTTGGGCCTTCCTGGTGTTGCCGGAGCAACATCGGTTCTTTGAAGGCAGGGATCAATATCGTCGATCCAATGGCTTGAATCGCTTTGCTTCCGTCGACTCAGCGGGTAAATGGGGCGAAATTAAGTATGGTTCTGCTATCTCAAGTAGAGATTAGATGGTTATGGGTCCATTTGACCCTATCGACTCAGCATGTTACTTTGTGAACACGGTTTCGTTGGTTCAGAAAGCAAAGCAATTTTTTTAATAGAAGTTGAGCAAGTTCTTCCTATTTAAAATGCCCTCGATTTTTCGAGATAGCTTATTTGTTGGAAATAGGTAATACATAAAATAATTTTAGATAAAGTATGGCCACAACAATTCACTGTTCCATGCTAGGGAAATTATGGTTCCATTAATAGTTGTTAGCTTGAATGTGTCATCCCCTAGCTTCTGACTGATCGCATAGGGTCCTTCCTAGTTTGACCTGAATGCTCCTGATACAGGGTAGACCCTTTTGAGGACAATTTCTCCTACTTTGAAGGCATGGTTGTGCACTTTGGAGTTAAAGTACCATGCGACCCTTTTTTGGTGAGCAGTGGTCCTTAACTCGACTTCCCTCTTCTATCTGATTATATTGAGTGACTCAAGTAGGAGCTACTCATTTTACCTCTGAATGAAATTATGCCTTCAATAAGAGAAGACGTCTAGTTTGACGGGGATCATTACTTCTAAACTATATGCCAAGGCGAACGGGGTATGCCCGGTCGTTGATTTGTGTTATGCTCTGTAAGCCCATAGTGTGAGTAGAAGTTTATCAATCCAATTTCCTTAGCTTTAATTAGTTGCTTTTTGATGGTGGACTTGATGACCTTATTTACTGCTTCCATTTTCCAGTTTTCTTGTAGATGAGAGACTGCAGAAAATCCCTTCTCGATTCGGAAGCGTTGACAAAAGTCTTTGAACTCGGTGCTTTCAAATTGAATCCCGTTATCAGTGATGATTTTCTATGGCACACCAAACCCACAAATAATGTTTTTAAGTAACAAATTTACTGGATTTCTTTGTGGTAAGAGTGGCCAGTGGTTTCACTTTGCTCACTTAGTGAAGTAGTCAACAGAAACGATGGTGTATTTGGCTCCTTCTTTTGCCATCGGTAATATACCAATCATATCGATTCTCCAGATTATGAATGGTCATGGAATGACCATCTGCATTAGCTCCGTCGAAGGGGTTCTTTTTATTTTACTGGATCTTTGGCTTTGGTCGCATCGTCTTGCGTAATCTGTCATATCGCGGTTCACTGTTGGCCAAAAATACCGAACCGAGAATTTTCTTTGTCAAGGTTTTCCCCCCGGTGTGATCCCTGAAGTGGCCTTTGTGAACTTCTCTCAGGATACTTCGAACTTCATCATTGGTCACACATCTGAGAAAGGGAGTAGAGAACCCCCTTCGATAGAGTATCCCATTATGTATTATGAATCGCGGTGCCTTTCGGAGAAGCTTTTTTCGCTGGTTCCTTTCTGTGGGAAGATTTCCTATAAGCAAGTAGTCTTTGATAGGCATCGTCTACGTTTCTGGTTCATTGCTGGTCTCAAAAATCCGGTTGACATCCATTTCTCTTATGCTTGTGGTGGTCAGGGTTTCAACCGAGACTAGTCCTAACGATTGAGATTCTTCAAAACTGGCCAGTTTAGCTAAGTAGTCAGCCTTCGTGTTCTTCTCCCTCAAAATGTGAGTTATAGCGTAATGTTCGATGTCGTTCAGTAACTCTTGCACTTTGGATAGATATGGGGCAAGGTTCTCCCCTCGATCCTGGTATTCATCTTTCACCTGACAGACGACTAAGAGTCGCATTAGATGTGTATGGATTTTATGTCTAGCTCTTTCACAATTTTTAGCCCAGCTATCAATGCCTCATATTCTACTTCATCATTTGTCATTGGGAATTCTAATCATAAGGCATAGCAAACAGCTCGTCCTTTAGGAGTCTCGAGCACTACCCCTGCCCTTGAGAAGAAGTGATTAGATGCATCATCGACGAAGAGGTTCCATCGTGTTTCCACTTCCAGAGTAATTTCTTCTTCATCATCCCATATGGTAAATTTGGCGATGAAATCTGCCAACCCTTTCCCGTTGATCGCCCTTCGAGGATGGTAAGTGATTTCATATTGACTCAATTCAATATTCCATTTGATGATCCACCCAATAGTCTCGGGGTAGTACAATACTTTCTTTAAGTGTAGATCGATCGGATGTGCCTGGAAATACGGTCGTAACTTCATGGATGCGATCAAGAGACAATACGCTAGCTTTTCCAATTTTAGATAATTTTTCTTGGCTCTAGTGAACCGTTTATTAATGTAGTACAATAGTCAATGGATCCTTGCTTCTTCACGAACAAGCGTGGCACTTAATGTATGAGATGAGACTGCTAAGTAGATGAACAAGTTTTCTCCGTCTACCGGCTTGGATAAGACTAGCGGGGTTTCCATATGTCGTAGTAATCTTCGAATGTAGTTTGACATGCCTTATTCCACTAGAATTTCTTCTTTCCTTTCTTTAGCGCATCAAAGAACAACATACACTTGTCGGTTGCTTTTGAGATGAACCAGCTTAGCACTTCAACCTTTCCATACAAAGTTTTTAACTCCTTATTCTTTGGGGCTTCGACTTCTCGTAGGGAAGTAATTTGCTTTAGACTTGCTTCGATACCTTTGGCGCTCACTATGAATCCCAAGAAATTTCCAGAGGTTACATCAAAGTGACATTTAAGTGAATTGAGCTTTATCCTATATTTTTGGAGTATTTCAAACATTTCAACGACATTATCCAAGTGATTGACAGCTATTCATGATTTAACCAACATGTCATCTACATAACTTCCATGGTTTTCCCAATCTGACCCTTGAACATGGTGTTTACTAATCGTTGATAAGTTTCCCTTGCATTCTTCAAGCCAAACGACATCACTTTGTAACAGTATAACCCTAGATCGGTAATGAAACTGGTGTTTTTTTAATCAGGTTCGTGCATCATGATCTGGTTGTATCTCGAGTATGCATCCATAAATGATAGTAATTCATGCCCGGTTGTCCTATCCATGAGCTGATCGATTCTGGGCAGAGGAAAGTTGTCTTTTGGGCAGGCTTATTTAGATCCGAGTAGTTGATACAGGTTCACCATTTTCCATTCGACTTCCTGACCAAGACCGGGTTCGATACCCACTCGGGGTAGGTTGCATCACGGATGAGCCGTTTGCCATCAACTTTCCCACTTCTTCCCTAAGCGCTTTGGACCGTTCGGCCCTAGGCTATGTCTCTTCTACTTTACCCTACACATATCGAAATGCGTCCAAGAGAACACATCCAGATTGGAACAAAGAAATTTAATGAGTTCAAGTCACAGCTTGTTTCCAAGATATGATCCAATTTTCAGGACCCCTTTTGGGTCATCCATATCAACTGGGACAGACGCCGTCATTTCAGCCGGTGCTGTCCTTTCCTCCCCGAACTCTTCTTTCTAGGGTCCATAGCCTTATCGAATTGGCTATGGTCCCTGAGCTAGAGGTGGCTCTGTATTTTCTATTTGGCAGGTTCACAAATATAGAGAGTTCTCCCCTACATCCTTTCCCTTTTCCCTTCTTTTAGATTCGCGTAGCTCCGCAATATAGTATTCCCTAGCGGCACTTTGGACTCCTTTGATTATTCCAACTCCATTGTCCATCAGAAATTTCACGGTTAAGCACCACTAGGATAAAGCAATCCTAAAATCAGCTAGGACAGGCCGTCCTAGGAAAGCATTGTAGGCAGACGTTTCATCCATGATCATGAAGGTTTGGATAAGGTGACTCTTTAGTCGCCTTCTCCGAGCTCTACGGGTAAATCAATCGTTCCGACGGGCTGTTTGGGCTCGTCGGTTAACCCTTAAATCTTGGTTCAGCAAGTGGATACATCTTTCATACTGATTTTCATCTGATCAAAGGTGCATTTGAATAGGATATTCATAGAGCAGCAAATTTCTACTAATACTCGTCGATCCACGGCAGGTTCGATTCCTACTGTCACAACCATGGGGTTGAGAGTTAAAGCCTTTATCCTTTTAGTGTCTTGACTTTGGAACACTATGTCATCACTAAAGATCCTCTACTGCTTGGCAGGGGTTCCATCTTCGATCGCAAAGCATGTATCTTTTGGAGCATGCTTCAACAAGCTTGCATACCATTACATTTCTCCCCAACTCCTCTGGGCGGGATGAGGTCCTACGGATATTGTTCCAACAATTAGTCTCTAGTTAGTCCTTTTGGTTCCCACTTCGTTGGTTCTTGCTTGGTTTCCATGGTCCTGGGGAGCTTGGGGGTGCCGCAGGCTAATCAGGGTTTTGCGGCTTCCTCACATATTGCTGAAGCTTATTTTCCCGGATCAATTCTTTAATCGGGTACTTCAAGTGTTAGCACACATTTATATTATGACCATTGCGTTTTCATTGAAATGACAATACTTCCCATAGCACTTTTGTTGTTCGGTCGCCTCTTTCTTAGGAGACTTCTTGTACTCCTTCGCCCCTTGTATTGCGAGATAAATATTCTTTGGAGTATCGTTGAGCAGGGTGTAATCTTCAAGCCTGAAGCCTTTAAGCTGCTTATTGTTTACCATTTCATTTGTTGGAATTTTGATTTTCCCTTTTCTGATTTACATCTTTTCCCACATTTTCTTTAGTGGTCCCGGAGGTATTTATGTTTTGGTTCATCGCCATACCACTCTGCCTAATGTTCGTCGGTTATAAGCTAGCAAATTTCCTTTCTACTCCTTGAGCCTCTTCCAGTCTCAAGTATTGACTCACCTTTCGATTGAAGTCTTTCCTAGTGGTATTCATTTTGTTCCATTTTCCAAATTCAGTTTCGGGGTGGATGTTGCAGACCAAGGTCATAGAAACCATATCCTCGTTCGGATTGCTTACTTCAATCACCACGGTATTGAACCAATTCATAAAAGACTTTAGAGATTCATTTCATCCCTAGAATAGGCCTGATAAGGACATCATATCTTTTGGTTGTTTCTTATGAAACCTAAATTGATCAAGAAATCTTGTCGCTAGTTAATTAAAGGTGGAGATGAATCTTGGCAGAAGCCTGGTGAACCACATAGAAGAAATTCCTTCTAGAAAAATCGGGAAACATCTGCACCAAATGGCATCTGAAGCTTTTTCTCCGTCCATGTACCAGTTGTACTTATACAAATGGGGTTTCGGATCTCTCGCTCCATTATAAGATGGGATATTGGCATAGTGAACTTCGTAGGGTATCGCTCATTCAGAATGTCATCAGTGAAGGGAGTCCAACTCGGAGCAGATCCCCATTCATCATCCCTTCTATCCTTATTTTCATCCATTAGTCACTTGATCATGTCTATGATGCATGCCTCAGATGCTCGGTAATCTACAAATTTTTTATCAGTGACTAAACCAAGTGTTTGATTTTGCAAATGATCTTGGTGAGTCGGATGAAGCCTAGGCTCTCCTATCTATGGGAGAGCCACTCCCTCAAAGTTCTGTTGGCTTACGGTTAGTCGAATAGGAGCATTCTGGATCTCGCTAGCGTAGTTGAATGCATTAGCATTTCCTCCCAACTTATCATTGTCCAATTGCTCACCATCCTACGAGTCGGAGAGATCCATCGCTATATCTTCTCATGGGGTTTTTGCTCCTAGATTTAAGTTTGTAGTTGATTGCCTTGAAGTTAATGGATACTTGCATTTCCTTCCAAATCAATTCCTGCAGTTCCACCCATTACTTCTTTCTCCTGTTGTTTCCCGTTTCTCCTATTTAGGCCTGAGACAGAGGAATTCTCTTGTTCTACAATTGCTATGGGTTCTCCATGGTTCTTAGAGTAGGATGTGATTGTAAGGTCAAGAGGGCATTAAGTTTCCCATAAGAACTCTCTAACTACTTTCCATCTTCTGACTAATCTTATCGACCATCTTATTCAATTCATCTCTAGTAACAATTTTGTGTTGATTAGAGGATCGTGACACCTGATCTCCTACTTGGCGCTATTGACTTCGATTTGTTGATGATTCATCTCTTCCCCAACAATTAATGCCTCTATGAATCTTTCAGAAGCAGTTCTTTTTCTTCCTGGAGCCATTGATACTTAGCAGCAGATCTTTCAAACAGAGATTAAGGATCTAACTTTTGAACCTATACGATCCAAAGTAGATAGCTAGATCTAAGTTTGAGTTGGGTTTTCAGAGAAAGCACTACAATTTTAGCCCAAAAAAGGGATCAGCACCCTGTTCTGATTGTGAAAGCACCAACCCCGTTAATCAAGACAAAGAATAGAGCAGGACACTCTCTAGATTACAGTAAAAACATAATAAGTTAAAGGAACACACGATCTTTATAGTGGTTTCGCTGTTAACAAAGCCTATGTCCACTTTATAACTTTTGTTATTGAATTGACTGTTGATCACAAGTACAAATTGATTACAATCCTAATAGTTGAATACAGAGATGTCAAATGACCAATGATGGAGACAAAAGGAAGGATCTCAGTTGTCCTATGGCAGCCATTTTGAGGGAGATGAAAGTTGAAGAATCTTTGTAACATAGTTGCTTTAGTGTTCAGAATAGCCTGCCCCTTTTCTACTGAAGGTAGGATGGTAATTATAGAATAATGGTAACATTTGGATCAGATCCATTACACCAGAAGCCTATAATTAACCATAGGAAAAAGCATCAAAAGTTTGATGGGATTCTTAGCTAACCTTTAGGATCGGCACCGTTCCAAAGAGTTGTGCAATTTTTGCACATCTTCTTTCATGTTGGCTTTGATTCTTACTTATGAGGCTCTCTGCATAATTTTATCACTTATTGACTTGTTTTGATGATGATTTGCTAATGAGATTGGCTTAACTTTAGTTTGAGTCCATTAAGTGCTTACTTCTCTATTCTCGATGCTTGGATTATTACGAAACTTGGTAAAAGGACTTAGTCGAGGTATTTAAACACAATGCTAGTGGTTTGGAGGAGTTTAGGGCCAAAAATTTGGATTGGTACCGATCCAATTGGATTGGATTAGTGCCAATCCAAAGTGTTTGCTTATTTTTGGGTCAAACTTCCTTGGCTCCTTTGTCTCATGTTTTTAGGTTTTCTGGTAAAGTCATGAGTTATTTTGGCTTAATCTGAATTTTCTAATCTCTTTTGGATTCTGTTGGATTAGAAATCTAGCTAACACCAAGTAAGTGATAAATTTAACAAAAATGTCACAACACCTACTAAGTGACGCATGGATGTTAATATTCGAATAGTTCAATATTAATCGCCAATCAAATTTACACCTAAAAGGTCACACAACCGAATTGTTGAATACCCTTTGACCACGAGCTTTAGTAAATTTATAATAGTTATAAATTAATTAATATTTATGAAATATTAGTTATAAAATTTTATTTTACTTCGATAAACAATATCAATAATATGTTTGTAATAGTTAAATTATATTAATCAATGCACGATATTGGTATGCGTTTAAATATATTTAAATGCGTTTAATATTGTATGAGCTTTAAATGGTTTTGAAGCACATACGCAAGCTTGTGAATTTGGCTATGTATATACCAGGTAGGGAGCGGCTGTTTTGATAGGATAAAGGAAGAGAACGGGTAAGAGAGAAAAGGAGAAAAGTGGACCTAGATCATAACTTATCTCTCTATTATCTCCTCTATAAATAGATCACAGCCCTCGTACTTCTACCAAATTCTTGAAGCCTACATTATCTCTACCTCTGACTGAAATTCATCTTCTCATCTCCTCAATTTCCAAGCTCAAATCAAATTAAAATAAACATCATTCGATAGTCGATGGTCTACAATTCGGAAGATAGCACCTTCAGAATTAGAATCCGACTTAGGAGTTTATTTCAACCATTCAAGGTATGGTACTTTAGCATTAGTGAAAGATAATTATCTTATCTATAATTATATGCTAATATTTAGATAATTTGTATACCATATACTGCATTGATAGTTAGGCGACGATTGCAGTATATCATCACATTTGGAATAATTATTTGTTTATATGCTTATATATTTATAAAAGAAGCTCATATACATGCCTTGAAACTCATGACTCAAGAATTTTTTTATTTTTTATTATTTAAATTAATTTATATTCATTATTTAATTAACATAAACTTTATAATTTAAATACTAAATATTATACTATACATATTTGAAATTACATATAGATAATACTTAAAATATTTTTCAGCATAAAAACATATATTTTTAGTATATATGTAAACATTATTTAATTCAAACCACTTAAATAAATCTATAGCATAAAATATAATTTGAATTTTATAAATTTATTTTCACACCTAATGAACTCTCAGCAGCAAAAAGTTATTATTTTTCATATATTAATTAAATATTAATACAAATGCTGAAATAAAAATTAAATTTAAAATGAATCTTAAATTTCGATATACGTATATAGAAATATTCTAATACGAATATATCATCGAGACTTTTTACTTTAAATATTAAAACACAAATTATAATTTTGAAGAAAAAAAATATGTGTATATATATGTATGTATGTTTATGTGTGTGTGTGTGTGTGTTATATTTCATTCATATATATTTATACATGTATATAAGTTTATTTATTGCTAAATTATTTATAAGAATATATGTGTATGTGTATTTATAAATAAAAATCCAATCTGTTTTCGGTTTTATAAATAAATAAAATTTTATAAAAAATTTAAATATTTTTAAATATGTGATTATTCACACATACATATTTTTAAGAAAAAATACGTAATTATACACACACACCCTCTATACTATATATATATATTCATAATTATTCAAAATAAATTATAATCAAAGCCCATAAAGAAAAGGGATATCCTTTCAAATGTGATAATGAATGGCATTTGAAAGAGGGAAATGAAGAGCGTATCACTAGGGACTCAGTAGTAATACATGAGGGTTTGCCAGTTATAAATTTCAGCATAAGTTACAGGTATGTAAACAGGAACTTAAACCATGAAATAAGACTAGTGCAAAAGGTAAATCTTATCTTGCAGAAGCAGTGGAAACTTATGCAGCTTTACACTCGAGGTTGATAATAATCCAGATGACCTGCAACTATAAGATGGAATGTTACAAGCAAGACAAAGAGGACAAGTTCAACAACAAATTTTTTTAGAGCTTTAGACAAAAAGCAAAGGTACAATGGTTGCAGTAAGGTGATACAAATTCTAAGTTTTTTTTATTCCAAATTGTCTTACAGAAGACATAATAATGTACAAGCACTTATAGATATTGATGGAAATCTTGTGCATAAGCCTGATGAATTAGAATAAGAAGCAATCACATACTATTCAGATTTATTTTAATTGTTATTCCTTTCCTCACTTTCAAAGCATCTCTTATATTAATGAGGCAGGTCTTGTTTTTTATGCAAAGAAATAAATACGGAGGAGATTAAAAAGGCTGTAAATACAGTTTATGATGACAAAAGCCCAGGTCCAAATGGAATTACTGTAAAATTCAAGAAACAGAATTAGGACGACGTTAAAGAGGACTTGTTACATGTTATTCAGTACATATTTCGATTAGGCAAACTTCCTAATGGGGCTAATCATACATTAATATCCCTTATACCAAAGGTGGATAGACTAACTCATACAACACATTATCGCCCTGTATCACGTGGTTATATATACAACAAAATATTCAGTAAAGTGTTATGCAATAGATTAAAGCACTTCTTACTATATTTAATATCAGAAAATCAATGTCCTTTTTTTATGGAAGGTATATCGATGAAAATATTCTTTTAGCGCGTAACTACTTTAGGATTTTAGTAAAAGAGGAGTAGTCAAGTTTTGTATAAAAGTGGATTTACAGAAGGTTTAAGACACAAAAAATAGGGGTTTCATATGCTGCATAATGGCAAAAAATGGGGTTTCCTACTCATTTTATTAATGTGATATATGAACCTACGAGTACCCTTACATTTTCAATCTTGATGCAAGGTATTCCGAAATGTTTTATAAAAAGTAAGAGAGGCCAACGTCAAAGAGATCCACTATCTCCTTACTTGTTTACCATAGCTATGGAATACTTATCTTATGAATGAAGCTACAACACTTAAACTATTCAAACCAGTTTAAAACCAAAAATTAGTCATTTATTTTACGCGAATGACTTAATGATATTTGGAAAATCAGCAGTGGGGGTTGCAGATACTATCAGGATTATATTTGATAAAATGCAATTAACATAGGCCTGAATGTTAATATCTTGAAAACCAAAATTTATTTCAGTTCAAAAGCAACTAGGAAATCAGAACTGAAAGACATTTTACAAATTGTAGAAGTAGTTTACTTGTCACCAACCTTGGTGTGCCACTCTCTTCTACCTATCTGCACTATTCTCAATGCCAAAACCTGCTCTAAAAAATTCAAAACAAGTTACAAGGCTGGGATTCACAACTATTAAGCTTTGAAAGAAGAGCAGAATTGATTGATCTATTATAACTCCTACTATTCTATATTGGATATTTATATATCAAATTCCAGAGCAAACATTGGATAAAATTTAACATTTTATGTCCAGATTTCTTTTAGGCTAGCAGGAAACATAAAGTAGTATGGACAACCCTAGGTAAACTAAAAATTGAAGGTGGTATTGGACTTAAACTCTTTTCAGACTTAAAAGAACAGCATGCCTGAAAGTGGTGTGGAATTTCTTATCAAAAGACAATCTTTGGAGCAAATGGATGAAGGCCAAATATTGTAGAGGTAAATTTTTTTAGTCTATGAATATTGATAACAATGCCTCATGCACATGGAAACATATACTAAGGTTGAGAACTAGTGGTAAACAATTTTTTAACAAAGTGATAACTAATGGAATGTCCACTTCATTATGGCAAGAAACTTAGATAATCTGTAAATGTTTTATCGATTTGTTGGGCATTGACAGATTTCATTTGATTAGATCACCTAACTTTACAGTTGCAAGTATCATGGAGAATGACTCACTTAATCCTCACTTGAATATTGTTACTAGAGAAATATGACTCACTTAATCCTCACTTGAATATTGTTACTAGAGAAATATAAAATAAAATTCATCACGTATAAGTAAATAGAAATCAAAATGCAGATTTATATGAATAATGTAAAGGAGAAGAATCTGCAAAGCATGGGACAAAATTAGGCAAAAGGAAGAAAGACAAAAAAATGGTCTAAACTAGCCTGGCATAGAAAAAACTATAGGAAAATGGCATTCTACACCTATTTAGCCATGATTAATCGCTCAACTATGTAAGAAGGACTGAACCATTTTCAGGTTAACATTGATGAAACATGTGTTTCATGTGAAAATGAATCAGAAAACAGGAATCGTCTCTTTTTTGAATGTCCTTGTAGCAAATACATCTGAGGACTATTTAAATTGAAGTTAAATCTTATACCTAAAGTTTCGATCCTAGAAACTAAAGTTGAGCTTCTGATCTCAACTTTTAAGAAGAAAAATCAACTCAGGGATCCGGCATTCACATCCATTACTGCAACAATCTGCCATGTTTGGAAAGAATGAAATGATCGGATTTTTAACAACAGGAGAAGTGATAAAATTCAAAAGAGCAAGAAAATTCAGAAGGACATAGTTTATGTGGTTAGAAACAACGGTAGCAAATCAATGAATAACTCCAGAAATTTTGACCCGACGTGTGTAACGACCTGCCATTCAATTCCACGGAATGACGCATCATTAATAAGAAAGAAAGGGATAGAGAATAGAAAGAAAGAGAAGAAGAAAGAAGCAACATCAGAATCTCAACAGCGGAACGTATAAATTATATTAATCACATAAATATTACATAGTATACATCATCTATCAGAGTTACACAGTTACATCACATACTAGACAGTTATATAAACACCCGTCTAGTTATTACAACGCAATACAACTCAGAGAAATCAAACACGGCGGAACACTATATATCTACACGCTGAAGCCTCCTGCTCCATTGCTCCTCCACAATTCGTCAAAACTAACCTGAATCCCTTGTCTACTCCTAAAAATTTGAGTACCCAAGAGTTTAAGAAAAACAGAAGATAAACTCCGGGTCAGACATGGGTCTGGTGTGAGTAACAGGTTAAGGTTGCTTAACTTTGAAAAACCTTTGAAAAGAAAGGTGTAACGATTAGTCATTTTCGACTTTCGAAAATCGACATTAATACGTCCACTGTATCAACTTCCGAGTAATCGAAGGCCGGAAAACCTAATTGTTAGGGTTAAAGAAGAGGTAGAAGGTAGAAGAAGCAACAGAAACAATAACAGAATTTCACAATCCCAGCGGAACAACATATAATAGATAAATGAATAATCTTTAAATCAAAAGAACCGTACATTTTATGCATTACATCATCAGAGTCAACTTACAACGTAACACAACTGGACAATTTTATGAACTTGTCCTTACAAGTGGATACACAGCGGAAAAGATAATATCATATATAAGTGATACGTTTCGCCATCCAACTCGTTTCTTGAGCTCCACAACATCTCCCGAATTCCAGAATGACCTGATAACCTGACTCTAGACTACCCGTGTGGAAAATGATGGGCATCCAGAGTTTAGGAAGGGAACAATAAACTCCAAGTCAGTCATGGGACTGGTGTGAGAACTTAAAACAGTTTATCTTTAAAAAAATAAACAAAAAAATATTTTAAAATAGATCCGCAATGCTTTTAGAAAATGTAACTAGCATAAGGTCTCCCTCACACACACACAATGCAAACGCAGAATCGAAGGAGATTTCTCCTTATGATAGTCAAACATGTTTGATACGCAAATTTCTTTGATATTATTACTATAAGTGCAAAGTATAGGAAAACATTTCGAAAGTATGATATAGATCTTAGCCAACATACGACCATTATCGTATGCCTACTATGCCTACCATGTTCAATAGCAGGTTACCGCCACATTCCATGGCAGGTTATACAACTAAAACCGTACAGGGCTCGTATTGTTTTGATTGGATTTCCAACAAATGGTCGGGCAAAGGAACTTTCCAAATAAAATGGAACGCCTCTGGAGAGACGTCACCGGATCCTAACCGAATCTCTGCTAGACAAGGCCGGGTTACCTCTGTAACAGGTAACAACAGACACGAGCATGTCATCCCCCGGTCGTATGCGACCTTTATCCGAGGATCCTCTCAACCAACAACCACAAAGTAATAAGTTTGCAGCAACCACAAAGTAAATATCTGAGCTCCATACCATGATACCACTCATAATCCAGAAGGAAATGACATACCCTCAGAGGGCGCTACCCTCAAATAACCTTGCTGCTACGATTCCTATTTCGACCATAACCGGGTTGTGAGGTTCGACGAAGTCTCGTCCACAAAGCCATGCTTTTCACAAAGCCACGCTTTGATCAACAAATAATCAGCAGCACTCAGCATGCCACATTACCAAATTGGGAGTATATCACTGATAACCATCAACTACATAACCTCCGAGCTCGTACGTCTCAGAGAAAAGTGTTAAGCTAAGAGAATAAATTCTCCGCCACCAACAGAAATATATTTGAAAGAAATATGCTTTATATCTCAAATGTAATGTCAGACATACAATCCATACAAATCTGTTCTGGGTTCGAACAGAACCGAAGGCACTTCCAAAGAAGCCCTTGCAATCCGGGTATTCACAACCCCGATCGAACTTTCCATCACAAAGGAAATCTCCATACCGTAGCTATCGGTGCAAAGACAATCGATAGGTCATCCTATCATTCTCGCAAATACCCGGTCTTCAACACCGATCTTCAAATGCCATCCATTACGATGAATCACTATTCAGAATGGGATTTATGACCCAAAGGTCTTCTCCCGGCTAAACCGAATAATGAGCGCTTATTTATAAAAATAAGTGTTCATTCAGATACAAGCAAATCACAACAAATACCCATTTAAATGTAAATATTGGTAGTCGGTTATTTAACTATCAATAGATATGCACAACATCACCAGATTCCAAATAATTTTCCAAATTATTTATTTTTCAAAAATATCTGTACAAGATATATTTTCCACACTTCAAAATAAATCAATGTTTATTTTCAAACAAATTTCCCTTTCCTTTATAAATTCCATGGTGAATTTAAATTTTCAAATATCCACTGATATACGATTTTCAAATCGATTTCAAATATTCACTTTCAATTTATCTTTAAAAGATAAAATCTCGAAACATTTCACTTCATATTGGAAAACATTTTCATACTTATTTAATAATAAGTAATCCACAAATCTATTTATTTTCAACAACTGGAAAATATTCAATATACTTAAATCACAATTGAGTATATATTTTATTTTTTAAGGAAAACATTCTCTTAAACACATTCATTTGAGTCAAAACGAATGTTGCGTAAAACATCGTTACGACAACCCAAAATCACTAGTATAGGGATTCGAAAGTTAGATAGATATATAAATCCCAATACTATATAAAACATTTCCTTTCGAAATCATTTACTATGACAACAGTGTTATAGTCCACCATTTCCTTATTTCTCGAAAACGTCTATTTCAGCAATGAATGTTGAAATCTATGGTTTCGATACTTAATACATTTTAAAACATCTTTAAAACTCCTTTTAATTCTATTTAAAATATCACTTCCCCAAAACATTTCTTTAATATATTATATATTATCCAAAATCGTGAATATACTTCGTTAACCAAATTCAACATTCCTACACATTTTATTTTAAAGGATTATCCACTGTCCAAAATAGTGGATATATCTCCTTTAATAAGCCATAATAATTGACTTATCAAATTCAATTGGTTTTGGATTTATAAAACAACGTTTATAAATTCACATTTATATATATTTTTATAAAACTTCAACTTATAAAATACCTTAATTAACAAATTCTATTTATATCTCATTTAAATGCCAAAATTCAATTTATAAGTTAATTACTTATAAATCTTTTATTTTACAAAATCTATTCATTTTATAACTTCACAATTTATAAATCTATAAATTTCATTCACTTATGAAATCCATTTATACTTCATTTAACACTTATAAAAACTCGTTTTATAATTCCAATATTTTAATTTATAAATATCAATTTTATAAATCTTTTATATAAACCATTTATAATAATTCAAAAATCCCAATTTAAACCATTTCCCAAATTAATCAACTACTTATTTTAAAAAAAAAATCACATTTTGGTTATATTTCACAAAAATCATAATTTTTATAACATAAAAATTTTAACGTTTATTTAATAAAAATGAATCAATTCCAAAATTCAACAAAATGTATACTTTCAAAAGATCACTTGAAAATCCTTTTAAATTCGAAATCGTTACTTTAACATTTTTAAAACTCCAAAAATAGGCCCAATGTTGCAACAGCACCAATACATCAACCACGGCATCCAAACATCATATATCAATATGATAACAGAATATATCGCAAATGTATGTAAATAGATCAATACTGTTGAGGAATCCAGTTGGATCCCTCCAACCTGTTTCTCTGCATCCACAGATGTTAGCACAATACCAATCCCGTTTCAAGACGGAATATCGCGGTACATGGGTTTATATAAAATATCATCCGCTATTATGCGGCGCAATAGAGTCTCATCCGCTATATAATGCGGGAAAATAAACTCCAAGTACATATACAATACCAATTCCATTTCAAGGTGGAATATCACGGTATATGGGTTTAATATAATAATCTCCGCTTAATATGCGGCGTATAGGGTCTATTTCAATACAATGATAATAATTTATCGTCCAAACATACAATCAACACAATCAAGCAATTTTAAATCTAACTATTTAAAATTTAAATCGAACAAATTCGATTGAGTGAGAAGTTCTCACCTTGCTTCAAATAACAGTTGCAGTGTTTTATTTCGAATAAAATTAAACATGCCTTTAATTTTACCCAAAATTCTTACTATCTCCAAACGATTCCAATCCAGCTCCATTGCATAGTATTCGTCAAAACAAATCCAATGCAATTCGTTTCGTCAGTTTTCGACCTCGTATGAAAGAGTTATGATAGTTTAAAGTTTAAACAAATCTATATAAATTAATTTTCAATTCCTTTTTATATTTTATAACCTTTTCAAATCTAGGCCGTTGGCAACAATCTCGGCCGCTGCTCCCTTTCCTTCTCCCCTTCACCATCTCGTGAAAACTACAGCCGAAGAACCCAAATCACACGGCCATTCCATCACTGTCGCACCACCATACGACGATCGAAGGTCGATCGAAGCACGGCATCTCGAACGCCATCACGCGCTACACCCCCGGTCCCAGCACGCTAAGCTCAGTCGCCAATATTGCTCGGAAAACATGCACGAACGTCGGCCGTTCAAACGTCGATTGCCGCCAATCCATAGCTCCGTTTCCGATCACAACCATTGGATATGTGGTTCTCGTTGTTGTCAACAATATTGTAGTTTAGAGTTTTACGTAATTGTTTACGAATTGAGTGATTTTGAGGGAGAAAAATCGTGTGTTTCTGGCCATTAACGAAAATGTGGTGGCCTGAAGCTTAAACCCTAGTTGTCTTGCAAATTAGAAATTCTGAGGCCTTTTATAGAAATTTACGCGACACTATTCACCCGAAATTTTTTCGAACTTCAAACGAAGCGTGCCGCCTGGCGTTTATAATATTTTACCCCTATTTCGAATGCAATGAAATATATATCGGGAGCCAATTCGATCATATTTCGAAGATATGTTTTTGAATCGACTATTTAAATATAAAAATTCACTTAAACCGATTTCAGTGCGATTTAGCTTGCCCCGGACAAACCGTAAATCCGATTGACACAAAATTTGAAACCATACAAAATATAATATTACGGATCCGATGAAACTAGTTTCGTCGAAATCCGAGACTGTTTTAAAAATGGCTATTTTTACTTGTCAATTAAATATTAAAATATTAAATTTCCACAAATTAACTTTTAATTCAATTTTTAAAAGTTCTATAACATCGTTCTAACTCCAACATGATTTAATACAACTTTACAAATCATTTTTAATCACATTCAACCCAATTTCCAATTATTTCTGTTATTTCAAATATTAAATTATCGATTTAATTATCCAATAAATCTAGATATTCGAAATAAAATTTATTCGACTTACAAATTTTACTTATTAATATTTAAAATCAATTAAATATACGAATTTCGAATGACAGAAATTCTGGGTCGTTACAAAAGGCATCACGTAAGACTTCCCACACGTAAACATGGAAAAGTTCTTACCTTAAGCTAACCAAAACATTTGATAGGAAATCAAGCGATATTATAATAGTTCTAGGGTTTTCAAGAGTATATGAACTAGCCGAAATTGTTACATGATTAAATTCCAGCTGCTAGCCACAAAAATGGGTAATACAATCAAACCCGATGACACTTATTGGATTTTGGATTCCATACAATGGCGGTGTGGGGTACCGTCCGTCACAGTACGTGGTCTAGATAACCGTACCGAGGATTACTCCCAATCCCCTGCAACACAAGGTCAGAACCATCCTTTACTGAACAGTCCCGAACAAGACAACCTCGCAGTTGGTGCGCATATCCAACTGCCCACTAAGCCGAATAAAAAGAAAGCTCTAGACAGGGAAAAATTTCGTCCTAGTTAGGCATGACCCACTTAGCCTTGCTGCACCTCCCTGTTTTAGCCATTCCCGGTTGATGAGGCTTGAGGCTACGATTACCTTTATAGAACACATCTATCTTAGAATGCTCATCATCCACCTGACGGTGTTCTGAAAGCATTCAATCCATACAAGTTCATTCCGGGTTCGAACAAAACCGAAGGCATTATCTCATTACACTCATTTTGGAATCACCCTCATAGTTAACGACGATAACCCTTGCACTCTGAATCTTCATCTCGAATCTGAAAGTACTACCCCGTTAACTCGTATTGGAATCACCCTCAGAGTTTAAACGACGAATAGCCCTTACACCTCGAGTCTTCACTCTTTACTTGAGATTCACGACCAATCGTTAATTTGGATCGATGTGGTTTTTAGATATCCAAATCTGGAAACCCGATCCCAGTCTCATCGAAATCCAAAGCGTATCTTTTAAGGCCAAGTTGTTTTGAAGTTTAAAACAATTCAATTTCATTATCTCTATATACACACAGATAGATAATTCACATACCACAATAGATAATCCATATTATCATCACAAACAGATAATCCATATTATCATCACAAACAGATAATCCATATTATCATCATAATGCAACCAAAGCATTCATATCACACATCATCACTTATCTCATATCTGAGATCTTAAACCGTTCAAAGGAATCAATTATCATTCATCCATATATAAGCAATGATTTACTTAATCACATCATCTATAATTAATTTAAAATGAATTAAATTAATTACTTCCATCTCCAATTAATTTAAAGTGAATTAAATTAATTACTTACATCAATATAAATCTTACTTACTTAACCATTAATTAATTACAAATTAATTAATTAATTATTCTCTAATTATCCACCATAATTAATCACCCCTGATTAATTATCCTTTAATTACATTCAAGTAATTATCCTTTAATTAATTTCACGAATTAATTACTCTTAACCAAAAACAGTAATTAACCTTTAATTACTTCATTAATTTATTAACTATAATTAATTACATTAATCCTTAATTAATTACATTAATTAATTATTGTTAATCACTTATTATTGATTAATTAATCTTAATTAATCAATCTTTAATTACATCGTCAATTATATTAACTAATGATCCTTAATTACATTTAATTAATTATCTTATTTAAATTAATTACAATAAGTAATTAATCTTTAATTAAACCATAATTATTAATCACCTTGGATTAATCACATTCAGTAATTAACTACTATTAATTACTCCATTAAATAAATTAATTACTCCTTAATTAATTTCTTTAATTAATCCCTTGATTAATTACAAAAAGTAATTATACTCAAATTACTTCCATTAAGTAATTACACTTAAACAATTTCACAAATAATTATCATTAATTAATTAATCTAATTAGTTATTAAAATTAATCACATTAATTAATTATTAAATAAGCTCGAGCTAATGACCTTCATTAACAATTAAAAAATTCTTTAACTACTTTTCTTAAGTAATTAACTTAGATTAATCATTATTAATTACAAATTAATTTATCTTAATAACCAATTAATTAACCTTTAATTATTTAATTAAATTTAAGTTTTTACCTATAACTTAATTAATCCTTAATTACTTGATTAATTAATCTTTAATCATTAATTAAAATATAATTAATAATCCTTAATTACAAATTAATTATCCTTAATTAATTAATCACAATCATTAATTAATTAATTTAAGCCTTTAAATTACTTATTTAATTAATCCATATCATTAATTAAATAAATAAATAAATTACCCATTTAATTTCCTAAAAAGATTTAATGAATTACAAATCATAAAATTTAATTAACTTTAAGAAAAACATTTATCTTATTAATAATTAAATTATCATTATCAATAGCATTTAAAAACAATTTACTTTTAAATTTACGTTAAACTTCATTTTAAATTTAAGATTTAAAATGAATAAAAATTATCTTTAACAAAATTTTAACAACAATTCAAATACCTTTTTATTTCACAAGTTAAAGAAATATTTACCTTATAAAAGAAGCTTAAAAGAATTTAAAACCAAATTTATTTTAAATTCAAACCATATTTAAAAATACACTTTAACCTTCAAAGTTGTTTAAAACATTTTAAATTTAAAACTACCTTTAATTTCAAAATGGAAATACGGTACATCTTGATTCTAGATTTAACTTAGATTTAAAAACTTATTTTCATTTTAAATCTTCATTTTAAAATTCAAACTACTTAACCATTTTAAAGTAGTTAAAACAATTAAAATTTATAAACTTTATTATTATTATTATTTTAAACTAAGATTTAAACTTGAATCAGATTTAAAAACTTATGATTTAAACTTGTTTTAAAACATTGCTTTACAATTCAAACTTTAGTTTAAATTTTAAAACCAAAACAGGTTTCCTTTAAAGCCTGTTACAAAATTACTAACCCGAGGCAACTTATATTACTTCGAGTCCAACCCATCCTATTCTCGAGTGAAACCAGATAACCAATTTCTGGTTAAACCCCAAATAACCCATTTCTGGTTAAACCAGAAATGCACCCGTAATCCATTACTAAAAATCATGATTTAAGTTTTAAAAATCAAGTCTTTTATTTAGATTTCAGATTATATACCCGACTTAATAAATTAAGATGTTTGAAATTTAGACAAACTAGAGCTTACCTGTTACTTTGGTTTTACCAGGGCAAAATTAAATTTAGTTTAACTTAAATAAATTGTTAATCTTTACTTTATCCTCTAACAAACAAGTTTTGTTTATAGTCTAGATCCTAACAGCAATTAGATCCAGAGAATATGAATTTTTTTCTAAATCTTAGTTTGAAAATTTTGAGCAGAGGTGCAACGGATAACAACATGCATACTCACATCTATACATTCACATAAACATACAAAAATGCACTTATATATATTTTCATAACATATTTATTTCCAAAGATAATCAAGCAACCATATTCATTCTTAAATTTTAAAAAGTGATGTTACTCACATTTTGAAGATGAAGGCAGAGCATCCCCTTTTTGTTTTGAAAAGCCTTTTGAAAACTTTAGAACTGGAATGCTTCTTTGATTTAAAATGCAGTTGCATGCAGGCTCATGATTTGAAGATGATTAACATGCTTTTGATTCTAGATTGAAGAATGCAGGCATTTGATTTTTGAGATGATGACAAGTTATTGTTTTTGAACTTGCATGCTTAAGTTGAAAATGGAACTACAAGTTTCAAAATGCAAGCTTAATCATCTCAGGTTTGCATGCAGTAACCAATTTCCAGATTGCATTTGAAAACTTGGAAAATGGTTGCAGGCTTATTGATTTTGAAAATGTATTATAGGGTTGATGAAAAGCTTTGGTTTTTCTGGTTTGTGGAGGGATTACTGATTTTGCTAGAGAAATTCATACAGGGTTTTGATTCTAGAAAATAGTCTGCAGTTTGATTTCTGATTGAAGATGATTTCAGATTTTGGATTTTGATCTGGTTAGAGATTACAGATTTAGTTTTGAGGGGATTTTGTTTTAATTTCCTCTTGGCTTTGAATAAGAAAATAGAAAAAGAAATGTAGTTAAGAAAACAAAGGGGTTTATATAAATGAAAGATGTGGTTTATTAAAAATAAAGAAAATTAAAGTTTTTTTTAAAATGACACTTGTCTCAAATTCTAACATTTGTCATTAACCTTACTTTATTAACTAACACATGTCTTAATTTATTAGTTACATGTAACTAAAGTTTTAATATAAGATTATGCTTAATAAATTAGTTTATAATTATATATATATATATATATATTTAAAAGAAATAAAACGATTATATTCATAAATAAAAGTTTATACAAATATTTAAAAATCCAAAACAATTTAAAATATCTATACTTTTCAAATTTCAAAACCTTAAATTCAAATCCAAATCAAATTCAAAATTCAATTTTAAAAATCAAATTAAATATACAAATTCAATTTGAAAAAACAATGATATTTTTATTAAATCCAATTGTAAAAACAATACATTATTAATATTATCTGGAAAAAACTAATTTATCAAATTAAAATAATTTATAAAAGAAATTATCTCTTTATTATAATTTACTTATTTTATCAAACTATATTTTAAAAAGAAAACAAAATAAACCTTATTGTTAATTAAATAAAATTTAAATTTAAGATAAAACATTTTAAACAATTACCTTAACAATTTAAAACCATATAGTTATCTATTAAATGACTTTGAAAAGCTTTATATTAAATTTAAATCAAAATTTCCAATTTACCAAAAATATTAGAATTAGAAAATATGCCCTATTTATTTGATTCAAAACAATGCTAATCTATTTGCAATATATATACAAATATATATGCATTATAAATAGATAACAATTTATTTAGCTTTAAAAGATAAAATCTACTAATTAAATATTTATTTAATTGCATTATTAAATCAATCCAAATTTTTATTAACAAAAATTATCAAATCAATTTAATTTTTAACACAGATTATTAAATTGATATTGCCAAAAATTCCGGGATATCACATTCCTTCCCCTTTAAAAGAATTTCGTCCCCGAAATTTAAAACAAAGGTAATTTAATAATCTCCTTAAAGATTATAATTTTAAAACACAAGCATATATCAAAGATATGCTAACAACCATAGCAACCAATTTACCTAATCAAACAAATCTAATTATCCAGACAAAATTATGGATAGAATTTCCTCGAGTTTCCCAGGTATAAATACCGGAATACTCGCTCTATAGAATCCAAACAATCAATACTATTAAGCTACTGAGCTCCTACTTATCTAGATCTACAAAACTAGATAGGATATCAGACTACAGACAAGTCTGACTCAATAACCAAACCTCCTAAACTGCTGGTTTCATAACCAGAGATAGATCAGACACGTACTCTCTTAGAGATACGTGAAACACACTGAATCCTAGTTATCCAAACTGGCAATTCAATCCAGAAGATCAAACACTTATCCTCACAAGAACATAGAAAAGATCCAAAATACCTCGGAGCTAGCTTCCCAGACTTACCAAAACTTATAGCTCCTTCGATCGGAGAAAACTTAACCAAAACCAAATCTCCGACTCCATAATCCAAATTCTTCCGTATCTTATCCACAAAACTCTTCGGATGATCCTGGTCTACCTACATCCTTCCTAATCAGCTCACCTTACGCTGATGCCTCTCGAAACAAACAAAACCTGAAACAACCCATCAAAATGATCCTCTCAAGATCAACCAGCAACCAAGAACACAACTCTACTCCACAAACAACAGAAGACTGAACTTACTTCTACTTATCAGGAAAAGATAAACGGAAAAACTCCCAAACTTCCTCCGCTGCACGACTCTGATCTGGAGTAGATAAGAATGCTAATGATGAATACGAGCACATACTGGACAACATATCCCAGAAATATGGTTCCACAGATCCATAAAAGAAAACTCAGAAGTTCCACCAAAAAACTGAGCTGCTTCACCAACCTCTATCTCTACGAATCATCCCTCTACTAAGCTGAACCATCGGTTCCACTCCTGGAATCCTAGTCTATACGAAAACTCAATCTTCCAATGCGGACAAACTTCTGACTTTCCTGAAGACGTACGGCAAATCTATGATAACTTAAGAGAACACTGAACTATCGCAAGTCACTTTTGCGATCAACCCAGATCAATTTCCAAAGAAAACTTTTCTCCCTTTACCAAACAGAATAGCTTACGCTGGCCTAGCTAATCCATCAAAGAAATGGATCCACTCTGTTGCTTCTGAACTCTACCTCCAGAAAAACTCCTCAGCCAGAAAACTTCTTGCTAGCACATAGAACATTCTGAGCTGCATTGCTGACACAGATGCCAAAAACTTCCTAATCCAAAGCTCTTCGAGAAACTCGGACCTCAAACCAAACAGAAACACCCTTCTGAACTCAGCCACAATATCGAAGCATACACACTTCCTAAAACTTGTTCCAAAGAAAACATCTTCGGAGACAATTCATAGTCATTGCATCTCATCACGCAGCTACTACTTCCTGAGGTATCAAGATACCATCAATCGCTTCTGCTCAACTGACAAATCCAAACTCATCTCATCTAACTTCAAAGATGAACTCCGAACCTTAAAAGGTTTCCTTTAGAGATCGATGAAATCTTTACACCACTGCACAACTCACTCAGGATGGTATTCGGTCTACAGTCTCGACAGATACACTTCCAACCTCAAACACTCAAAACTCCAACCATTGGTAGTTGTGATACACACCACTACCACATCTACCTTCATAACTTATATTGGAAAACCTGAACAGGTAACCCAACAAATAGGTAGAAATATATATATATATATATATATATATATATATATATTAAAAATAAAAATATGCTCTCTCAAGAAGAAATCACTTCAAAGCCTAGGTATTCACTCAACCTAGCGCTCTGATACCATTGTAACGACCCGCCATTCAATTCCACGGAATGACGCATCATTAATAAGAAAGAAAGGGATAGAGAATAGAAAGAAAGAGAAGAAGAAAGAAACAACATCAGAATCTCAACAGCGGAACGTATAAATTATATTAATCACATAAATATTACATAGTATACATCATCTATCAGAGTTACATGGCTTATACATCACATACTAGACAGTTATAAACACCTGTCTAGTTATTACAACGCAAACAACTCAGAGAAATCAAACACGGCGGAACACTATATTTCTATACTGAAGCCTCCTGCTCCATTGCTCCTCCATAATTCGTCAAAAGCTAACCTGAATCCCTTGGCTACTCGTAAAAATTTGAGTACTCAAGAGTTTAAGAAAAATAGAAGATAGACTCCGAGTCAGACATGGGTCTGGAGTGAGCAACAGGTTAAGGTTGCTTAACTTTGAAAAACTTATGAAAAGAAAGGTATCACGCAAGACTTCCCATACATAAACTTGGAAAAGTTTTTACCTTACGCTACCCAAAACATTTGATAGGAAATCCAGTGATATTATAATAGGTCTAGGGTTTTCAAGTAAATATGAAATAGCCGAAATTATTACATGATTAAATTCCACTTACTAGCCACAAAAGTGGGTAATACAATCAAATCCGATGGCAATTATTGGATTTTGGATCCCATACAATGGCAGGGCTACTAGGGTACCGTCCATCATATTACATGGCCTAGATCACCGTACCGAGGATTTTACTCCCAATCCCCTGCAACATAAGGCCGGAACCATCCCTTACTGGACAGTCCCGGACAAGACAACCCCGCAGTTGGCGCGCATATCCAACTACCCACTAAGCCGAATAAAAAGGGACCTCTAAACAGGGGGAAATCTCGTCCTACTTGGGCATGACCCACTTAGCCTTGCTGCACCTCCCCTGTTTTAGCCATTCCCGGTTGATGAGGCTTGAGGCTACGATTACCTTTATAGAACATATCTATCTTAGAATGCTCATCGTCCACCTGACGATGTTCTGAAAGCATTCAATCCATACAAGTCCGATTCCGAGCTCGAATGAAACCGAAGGCATTATCTCGTTACACTCATTTTGGAATCACCCTCATAGTTAACCACGATAACCCTTGCACTCTGAATCTTCATCTCGAATCTGAAAGTACTACCCCGTTAAACTAGTATTGGAATCACCCATAGAGTTCTAACGACGAATAGTCCTTACACCTTAATTCTTCACTCTTTACTTGAGATTCACGACCCATCGTTAATTTGGATCGATATGGTTTTCGGATATCCAAATCTGGAAACCCGATCCCGGTCTCATCGAAATCCAAAGCGTATCTTTTAAGGCCAAGTTGTTTTAAAGTTTAAAACAATTCAATTTCATTTACACACAGATAGATAATTCACATACCACAATAGATAATCTACATTATCATCACAAACAGATAATCCATATTATCATCACAAACAGATAATCCATATTATCATCACAAACAGATAATTCATATTATCATCATAATGCAACCATAGTATTCATATCACACATCATCACTTATCTCATATCTGAGATCTTAAACCATTCAAAGGAATCAATTATCATTCATCTATACATAAGCGATGATTTACTTAATCACATCATCTATAATTAATTTAAAATGAATTAAATTAATTACTTCCATCTCCAATTAATTTAAAGTGAATTAAATTAATTACTTACATCAATATAAATCTTACTTATTTAACCATTAATTAATTACAAATTAATTAATTAATTATTCTCTAATTATCCACTATAATTAATCACCTTTGATTAATTATTCTTTAATTACATTCAAGTAATTATCCTTTAATTAATTTCACAAATTAATTACTCTTAACCAAAAACAGTAATTAACCTTTAATTACTTCATTAATTAATTAACTATAATTAATTACATTAATCCTTAATTGATTACCTTTAATCACTTATTATTGATTAATTAATCAATCTTTAATTATATCATTAATTATAATGATCCTTAGTTACATTTAATTAATTACTTATTTAAATTAATTACAATAAGTAATTAATCTTTAATTAAACCACAATTATTAATCATCCTAGATTAATCACATTCAGTAATTAACTACCCTTAATTACTCCATTAAATAAATTAATTACTCCTTAATTAATTTCTTTAATTAATCCCTTGATTAATTACAAAAAGTAATTATACTCAAACTACTTCCATTAAGTAATTACACTTAAACAATTTCACAAATGATTATCATTAATTAATTAATCTAATTAATTATTAAAATTAATCACATTAATTAATTATTAAATAATCTCAAGTTAATGACCTTCACTGACAATTAAAAAAATTCTTTAATTACTATTTTTAAGTAATTAACTTAGATTAATCATTATTAATTACAAATTAATTTATCTTAATAACCAATTAATTAACCTTTAATTATTTAATTATGTTTAAGTTTTTAACTATAACTTAATTAATCCTTAATTACTTGAGTAATTAATCTTTAATCATTAATTAAAATCTAATTAATAATCCGTAATTACAAATTAATTATCCTTAATTAATTAATCACAATCATTAATTAATTAATTTAAACCTTTAAATTACTTATTTAATTAATCCAAATCATTAATTAATTAAATAAATTAATTACCCATTTAATTTCCTAAAAAAATTAATGAATTACAAATCATTAAATTCTAATTAATTTTAAGAAAAACATTTTTCTTATTAATGATTAAATTATCATTATCAAAAGCATTTAAAAACAATTTACTTTTAAATTTACTTTAAACTTCATTTTAAATTTAAGATTTTAAATGAATAAAAATTATCTTTAACAAAATTTTAACAATAATTCAAATACCTTTTTATTTCACAAGTTAAAGAAATATTTACCTTATAAAACAAGCTTAAAAGAATTTAAAACCAAATTTATTTTAAATTCAAACCATATTTAAAAATACACTTTAACATTCAAAGTTGTTTAAACATTTTAAATTTAAAACTTCCTTTAATTTCAAAACGGGAATACAATAAATCTTGATTCAAGATTTAACTTAGATTTAAAAACTTGTTTTCATTTTAAATCTTCATTTTAAACTTCAAACTACTTAACCATTTTAAAGTAGTTAAAACAATTTAAATTTATAAACTTTATTATTATTAGTTTTTTAAACTGAGATTTAAACTTGAATCAGATTTAAAAACTTCTGAATTAAACTTGTTTTAAAACATTTCTTTACAATTCAAACTTTAGTTTAAATTTTAAAACCAAAAAAGGTTTCCTTTAAAGCCTGTTACAAAATTACTAACCCGAGGCAACTTATATTATTTCGGGTCCAACCCATCCTATTCTCGAGTAAAACTCACCACTACTTCGAGTCAAACTCGAGACCAACCAAACAAAAACACACTTCACTAGAAATTTGCAGTGCACTGTGCACATGCACGACGACTTTGACCGCCTCTAACCATCTCCGATGGTCTTCCCACAACGGCCAACACTCAATCACCACACCACGATCATCATATTGAACTCCAACTCTCGAAAACGAATTCGAGACCCCAACCCCAAACCTGGAAACAAGATGGAACAAACTGCACCTAAACCTGTCATCGCCTCGACCAAGAAACTCCGACCACCAAGAATGCTGCAACTCCGGCCACAGTCTCGTCAATGACCACACTTCCATCTCTCCAAACCCCACTGCACTCGATCAATCATAGAAGCCGTGCCGACCAATTTACTAAGCCAATCAAAAACTAGGGTTACAGAAAAGAAATCACCACCGCTGCCTCCTCAATGAAGATCAACACCAGCAACCATTTTTGCCATCAACACTGATCACACCTCTATCATCAGGAAGAACCCCGACCCCTCCAACCTCTTGAATCACCAGAAAACCCCAAATAACCAATTTCTGGTTAAATCAGAAATGCACCCGTAATCCATTACTAAAAATCATGATTTAAGTTTTAAAAATCAAGTCTTTGATTTAGATTTCAGATTATATACCTGACTTAATAAATTAAGATGTTTGAAATTTAGACAAACTAGAGCTTGCCTGTTCCTTTGGTTTTTCCAAGGCAAAATTAAATTTAGTTTAACTTAAAAAAAATTAATCTTTACTCTATCCTCTAACAAACAAGTTTTGTTTATAGTCTAGATCCTAACAGCAATTAGATCCAGAGAATATGAATTTTGTTCTAAATCTTAGTTTGAAAATTTTGAGCAGAGGTGCAACAGATAACGGCATGCATACTCACATCTATACATTCACATAAACATACAAAAATGCACTTACATATTTTTTCATAACATTCTTATTTCCAGAGATAATCAAGCAACCATATTCATTCTTAAATTTTAAAAAGTGATGTGACTCGCATTTTGAAGATGAAGGAAGAGCATCCCCTTTTTGTTTTGAAAAGCCTCTTGAAAACTTTAGACCTGGAATGCTTCTTTGATTTAAAATGCAGTTGCATCCAAGCTGATGATTTGAAGATGATTAACATGCTTTTGATTCCAGATTGAAGAATGCAGGCATTTGATTTTTGAGATGATGACAGGTTATTGTTTTTGAACTTGCATGCTTGAGTTGAAAATGGAACTACAGGTTGTAAAATGCAAGCTTAATCATCTCAGGTTTGCATGCAGTAACCAATTTCCAGATTGCATTTGAAAACTTGAAAAATGGTTACAGGCTTGATTTGGAAAATGTATTATGGGGTTGATGAAAACTTTGGTTTTTCTGGTTTGTGGAGGCATTACTGATTTTGCTAGAGAAATTCATATAGGATTTTATTCTAGAAAATAGTCTGTAGTTTGATTTCTAGTTGAAGCTGATTTCAGATTTTGAATTTTGACCTGGTTAGAGATTACAGATTTAGTTTTGAGGAGATTTTGTTTTAATTTCATCTTGGCTTTGAATAAGAAAATAGAAAAGAAATGTAGTTAAGAAAACAAAGGGGTTTATATAAATGAAAGATGTGGTTAATTAAAAATAAAGAAAATTAAAGTTTTTTTTTAAAATGACACTTGTCTCAAATTCTAACATTTGTCATTAACCTTACTTTATTAACTAACACATGTCTTTTAATATATTAGTTACATGTAATTATAGTTTTAATATAAGATTATGCTTAATAAATTAGTTTATAATTATATATATATATATAATTTTAAAAGAAATAAAACAATTATATTCATAAATAAAAGTTTATACAAATATTTAAAAAATCCAAAAAAATTTAAAATATCTATACTTTTCAAATTTCAAAACTTTAAATTCAAATCCAAATCAAATTCAAAAATTCAATTTTAAAAATCAAGTTATATATACAAACTCAATTTGAAATAACAATGCTATTTTTATTAAATCCATTTGTGAAAACAATACATTATTAATATTATTTGAAAATAAATCATTTATCAAATTAAAATAATTTATAAAAGAAATTATCTCTTTATTATAAATTGCTTATTTTATCAAACTATATTTTAAAAAGAAAACAAAATAAACCTTATTGTTAACTAAATAAAATTTAAATTTAAGCTGAAAACATTTTAAACAATTACCTTAACAATTTAAAACCATATAGTTATCTATTAAATGACTTTGAAAAGCTTTATATTAAATTTAAATCAAAATTTCCAATTTACCAAAAATATTAGAATTAGAAAATATGCCTTATTTATTTCATTCAAAACAAAGCTAATCTATTTGCAATATATATACAAATATATATATATGCATTATAAATAGATAACAATTTGTTTAGCTTTAAAAGATAAAATCTACTAATTAAATATTTATTTGATTGCATTATTAAATCAATTCAAATTTTTATTAACAAAAATTATCAAATCAATTTAATTTTTAACACAGATTATTAAATTGATATTGTCAAAAATTCTGGGATATCACAATGTGTTAGTAAGGAATTTCTTTGAATGATAATAGATGAAGAGGATCTTACTAAAGGAGGGTTGAATAAATAGATGTTTGCAGTGAAGAAAGAGGGTTGAAAGGGAAGCAGGTATGGGCCTCTAAGCGGGTTGGAGTTCTATTACTATTTTTAAGGGCATGTTGACATTGTAATTTTTTGATTTCCTATTATTTTCCTTTGGCTTTGTATGTAAGTTAATATATGAAAATTATATGTACTATTTTCCCTTACAAGGCACCCAGTTAGGTTTGGGGTTGTAAGGTTTTGATGAGGCATATAATGAAACTATATAATTGGTTTTAGTAAGAAAGTGTACCAATTTATATATATATATATGTATGTATGTATGTATGTATGAATGTATATGTCTGTAATGTTTTGTATACATAAACTAAAGCATATGAGTATATATTTGGACGATATATATTAGTATATTAGATGAGCTAACATGTCCGCTGTAGTGTAAATTCTAGCATTTATACACAGACATGTTAAACCTTGCACGGATTGTTATGTGACACATGCACACACATCATATGTATATGATACACGTATTCATATAATATAACATTAATTACATAATATAAAACTATATTATAAGTTTAAGTAAAATAATGATTTTATTTAAAAATAATATAGAAACTCTAAATAAGTTAGACTATATAAGTCCAATAAAGATTCAAAATGGTAAAAAAAATTGAAATTTACCCATTTCATCAGTTGTGGGCTGGCCTAGATCCAACAACAGTGTTAGATCCTAATAGGCTATGCAGTCTATATTAAAAATGTTAAGGTTAACTAATTAAGCTCATAGCTTAGGTAGTAGGGTGTCTAGAAAGGTAGCGTCGAAGGATTTTGTTTGGGTAATCGAGTACTCTGCCCTACTTGGCTACCGACCAAGTCGAACAGATATGTGCACCTAAAGGTTTCCCCAAATTGAAAAGTCCCAATTTGAGTTGGACCTTGGGCTAATTTTCAAAACTGTTTGAAAATTAAAATCATAAGATTTAGATTTAATAGTTAAATTTAAAATAAAATATTTACATATTACAAATGTTGTAATATAATAAAAATTTACAAAATCTTAGAAAATTAATATAAATTGAATTTGAAATTTATAAAATTTATTAATAAGGTTAATAAAATATATTAATTAAATAAGTTAATTAATTAGTAAATATATACATGTATTATATATTATGATATATGTTATGTTATTTTAGAATGTTAAATTAACATATTTTATACACGTATGTTTATAAATGAATTTCAAAATTAATATAAATTTAATTAAAATTGTTTAATTAAATAAATTAATTAAAAGGTAAACTAATTAAATAATATACATGTATATATGATATATGTGTTATACCATAAAATTTATAATATATAATAAATATTTAATATAAATGTTATATTAAGATAATATAAAATTAATTAAAATGTTAATTAATTAAAATTAATTAAATAAGGTTTAATTAATATAATATTATGCATAAGACTATTATATAAGTAATACGAAATATAAAAGCTATATAATAATAAAACTTATATAATATGAAGGTATAAATTAAGGGTGGAATATTAAGAAATTCTAAATAATCTTAAGGAATAAAAACATACGTAAATGTACATATACCATTATTTTCGACGTGTACGATACTTGAATCACGAGGGTATTTCATAAGAAATACATTATTCCATAATTCTACAATACTCAATATAATATATTGAAGATTATGAATCTTCAATATAATGTTGTCATCTATCATATATATGTGTGTGTGTATCAATAAATTACTTGCATACTCCTTGGTTGTTGAGAAACATCAAGCTAGTAATGTTATGTTTAATATTATTAATATATTGAATAGATAATGTAAGATAACTATATGTATTTATTGAGCAAACACAACGAGCGTATGTTATACTTTAGCCGTATGACTGAATTATTTTGTTTAGATTTGTTGAAAAAAATCAAGGTTAAAGTGAAATTAGGATAAGATACCGAATATTAAAAATTATATACGATGCAATCGATAAGGAGTTATCCATCATTCATGGAGTTATGACTTGTTGAGAAAACTTATGGTCAGAATTCCAAGATGGACATTTCCTAACACCTACTAGTAAAGTCGAAAGACTTTTATGTTTCGACTTAAGGTTTAGAGAAACATAAAAGACTACTAGGGGGCTTATTAAAAAAAATAAAAATAACATTTAACCTTTCTAATATTGTGAGAACATATATTATATAATGTTGTAATAATCTACATTGATAAATTTATGCATTTAATATGATTGATAAAACTTTACTAACTAAAATGTACAAATTGAAATGAATTAAAGATTGAGAAATAGAAATATAATATATGTATACTTACTAATAAATGCTTATTGCATGTTAAAGTTTCAACATCCATGCAAGCGCCTGATTTACTACTACTAAATATGTTCGTGCATACTTATTTGGTCAAGATTGTGTATTGTATTTTATGAGTTCCAAACGCAAATGCAATACAAAACTATGGATATTTTCACATATAAATGTTATATGACGGATGGTTACAATTCTCGGTATGATAGTTCAATGAAATTAATTTATCCGAAATAAGCAAATAAACCATAATGTGAGATCGAGTATTCATTAGATTGATTACAACAAAGATCATATTGTGTTAAATGTAACACAAAACTAAAACTACAATATGGATTTAAGAATTCAATCTAAAATGTCAGTTTGATCGGTTTACATAAGGTGCATCATTTAAATTTTAAGGACGATCAAGTGCATTTTTGTAAAGAGACCATTATGATATTGTAGTCATGGATTTATTTTGAATTGTTTAACCATTTAGAAAGAAAAATGAGTGTATAGGAGTAGATATGATTTAAGCTACATTTAGGGCGACTAGAGTAAATGGTCACTTATGCTTTATAAAGAAACATCTAAAATGAGAATTGTACTAATAATAACAATTAGTACTTAACATTGGAATGAAAAATATGATTTTCAATTTTGAAATGTATTTTCATATAGAAAATTATTTTCCACGAGATTTATTTCTTTGAGTTCAAAATATTTGATTAAAAAACTCTCCGCTATAAACTGTTGTAGTATATGAAATAAATAATCCATATTAAGTGAACGATGACCTCTAAATTTGGTATGCTATTATAGTAATGGCAGAAGTAGTAGTAGCATGCCGTATAGCACTGATTGATTACATCAAACTATAAAAATTGTTTTCATAAAACATACCAAACATTACTTATGAAATAACGACTATTTTCGAGGTTAACTGAAAAATGGACATAGTTATATTTCAATGTGAATATTATGAATATTCGTTATGAACTAAAACTATAATGTGGTATTTTTTCACAACAAAAGTGATGCACTGGAAAATACTAAAGTATCTAAAATTATTTACAATTATTTTGGAATTATAGCTTAATCCATTATTTAAAGAAATAATTTTTATTATATGATTATGAATCATATGATACCACTTAATCATATCTCAAACAATTAAGGGCTTTGCACCCATTTAGTAGGATGGTCATAAGATTTGATGAACTCTTCAAATTGATGCATGTAGATGTATGCAATTGTAAGTCTAACAATACCAAAACAGTTTCATATATTTCATCATATTCACGGATGAGTTATCATATACATAGACATGTGTATTTGATATGCACATTTTAGTCTATGGTAAGCTCATAGGATATAAAATGGAAGTAAATAAAACAACATGCAACATAAATGGTCAGATTTGATGGAATGGGTGAGTATATAGGAAAGATTTCCATATGTACCAAATATGAATAAAAATTCAGTCTCAAAGGTCACTCCTCTATATAATACATAATAATGTATTGATAAGGAGTAATCGAACTTTGCTGGACAAAGCATGATTAATGATGAGTGAAGTTGAGTTAAACTCTTTCTATAAGGCATGTACTTAAGAGTACACAAGGTTAAAATTACAAAACCATATGAGATAAGGGTTTATAAGAAACCCCTACTTATCTTTGGCCAAGGTATAAATGAATTTGGATATGATCCAATGATAAAACTTATTTCAAGGGATGAAATAAAATTGATCGAACCTAAATGAACCCAAATGCAATAGAACATCTAATGGGTATTCTTGTACATTAAAGAGAAACCATGAGGTTTTTGTCAGCGTCAAGAATAAATAATCCTCGATTGTTTAATTAACTATTAAGACTATTGAGTCTATGATATGGAACATTGTGAAAATCCAAAATAGGTTCCAAGACTTTATCAAAATATAACTTTAATAGTTATACCAAAGGGTTAAACCATTTGACGTAAATGTAACTTTAAAAGAAGGACAAATGCAGTTGGAATATAGTGAGCCACGTTAATCAAAATAATACTGTGAATTCCAATTATTGAAATTAACATAACAAATTCACCATTCGATGTGCTCAAGTTGTTTGTATTTACTCACAAAACTATTGCTTAGTATGACTTTATGTTTGGTATATATGTGCTAAAATGGAAAATTCTAAATAATGATTTAGAACAGACTATTAGCACATAAACCAAAGCGTCTTCAAGTTGGTAGGAGCGATATTGATTTTGTGGGTTTTTGGATATGATCCAAGAAATGATAGAAACTATCATTTTATAAGCATCTGACTTGTTTGAACTCTTTTTTGCTATGACTTATTTATCAACTGTGACTTACCACTGTGTTTGTTTCTTTTTGAATCCACTACTTCATATAGACTGCTAAGTTTCGACTTGTTCCAACTGCAGCTTTATTTTGAATGTCTTCGTGTTGCATATGTATATACTTGTTCCGCTTGAAATGTGTCACCATGTGTATACATACATATGTGTGTGTATATGTGTTATGTCTGCATTGCTCTGGTATCTATTTGAATGCTTGTGTGGTTTGATATTGTTACTATGTTGTAGACCGGTTCTATGTTTTGGTTTATATGCATATACATTTGTTGAGTCTAGTTGCATATGTGTGTGAGTTCATGTCTTCATGTTTGATTGTTGTATGCCTGCACTTGTTCCTCTTGGAGTCTTCACTTGGTTGTTGTATGCCTGCACTTGTTCCTCTTGGAGTCTTCACTTAGTTGTGAGTCTGGTATCATGTGGTCTGGTTTAGTTCATCTTGCTTATCCATGCTTGAAATGTTGGGTTACTATTTGCACTTCATTTTGATTGCACTTGAGTCATGTTGTTTGGTTTGTATCCTTTGTCCATTGTTGTAGTGTTCTGATCAGGTTGGTTCATCTGAGTGTTGTGCATTTGTTGAATCTTCATTTGAACCAGAGTATGTCTGATTTTGGTTCTGGTTACATGTGCACTGCCCTGATTTCATTTGTACACGCTCCTGTATTGCATTTTGATCTCTTGTTATTGGTTTGCGCTGTGCTGGTTTACCACTTTGTTGTGTGAGCAAGTTGAACTTGAGTGATTGTTTCCTTGATCATTGCATTCTGAAGCTTTTTATTCCATGGTTTGCATCCTTGCTTTGATCTTGTTTGCAGTGCGATTTGAGTTACATTGTTTTGAACTGCCATGTTCACTGTTTGCTGGCATGATGCACTTGAGTTGAATCCAGTTTTTACTTGGGTTTGACCTCATGCTCACCTGTCCTTGTAGTGTTAACAAGTAAGTGTATATCGGTGTGCATGGCCTTGTGGCATGTACAGTGATACACTGTGCATGTTACAAGTTGTTCGTGTATGATGAATTCAAAAGAAATGATGATGAACGACCAAAATAACTGAGGTATAAATTGAAAAATGTGACGTAACAAAGTTGAAGATAAAAATTCGAGTGTTGAGTGAATATGTAGTGAGGGGTAAATTTTAAATTGAAAAATGTGATGTAATTTAAAATTGTACTGTAATTGAAAAATGTATAAATGTAGTGAGAGCACAAATTTATGCTATTTGAATTTGTAATAAAATATTTGTTTGAATAAACTATTTGTTTGAATATGAATTATGTGTTATTTATTTTATTCAACAAATATTTATTTAATTGTGTGAATAAAAAAATAGTACAATAACACACATTTAAATGAATATATATATATATATATATATATATATATATTACCATAAAAAAATTATACTAGCATATTCTACAGTCTCTCCCTTTTGATGATGTGACGACCCAGAATTTCTAACAAATTAAATTTGAATAGTTAATTGATTTAAAATATTTAAAAGTTAATTTTAACTTGAATTCAAGATATCAATATTTACTTGATAATTAAATTACTGAATTATATAGCTTAAATATTGAATCATATAATTTGAAATTGGGTAAATTGTTGAATCTGAAACCTCTAAGCCCGTTTAAAATAATTTGAAGGCTTATAAAATTTATAATGATGATACTAAAGATAATAGGATGGTTGAAATTTAATTTAAAGGTGGTTTGTTCAATTTTAATAATATATCGTTTAAATTGACATTTAAAAATAGCTTTCCGAGGCACACTCTCGGATTTCGACGAAACTGGTTCCATTGGATCCGTAATAGTTAGTTATTATTGGATTTCAATTTTCGTAGCAATCGGAGTTTTCGTTTGACCTTGACAGATCAAAACGCTTAGAACTATTTTAATCGATTTAATTTAAATTTGATCATTTACTTCTGTAACTCGCGCGTACGATCGAATTAGCTTTCGAAACACGTTCCATTCTGTTCGGGACGCGGGTAAAACCTTATAATCACCTCGTGGCAGAGGAGTTCAAAATTTTAATTGGCGCTTAACGAGACGTTTTGAAGTTTTATAATATAATTAAATTTAATTAGCAAGATATTTTCTTTTACAATGTCGTAATCAAGAAGATTTCCACCCTCCTATATTTCATCCCGTTCCCCTCTTTGTTCTCTAATCTTCAAGCAGAATCGAATGAACAAAATATAATAATGGCCGAGCGAATCTCCTCCTCTTTCCAGTAAAATCGTAAATCCCCTCTTCCTTAAATCAGATTCGTTTTCCCCTAAATCAAAATCAAGAAAAGAAAAAAGAATGGCCGAAGTCGACCTTGCCTATTTCTCAGATCTTTTCGCCTTTGGTTTAAACAAAAAAAATAAAAAAAAATATGCACGAAATCAATGGCCGAAGGGGGAAGAGAGAGAGTCGCCTGGAAGTGGAGGTGGGTGGCGATTCGATGAGGGGTGCTCGCGATCTCCGGCATGGGGTACTCGCGCACGTGAAGGATAGATGGACGCACTAAAGCCAATAATGTCACCGGGGCGCATCTGTCCCAGGGTAGTGGAAACGGCGACGGTGGCGGAGGGTATGGCGGAGGAACCGAAGGAGCAAAGTAGGTATTGGCTGCTCCCTTTTGTTTGAATTTGTAATTTAAGTAAAATTGAATGATGCAGATAAATTAGCATAAAAACAAGTTGTTTTAATTTACCATATACCTTTATAGGTTAAGAAAAAAGGAAAGAAATTTAAAATTCATACAATAGTGATTTTTATATATATTAAAGGAGTTTTACGGTAAAATAAACTTGACTTGTTAAACTGTTTTTATTTTAAAGTTAATGATTTTCTTTTATGTTAAAAATTTATATAAAAGTTAGATTTTAAGCCTATATAAATTATTTTTATATGCGGTTTGGAAATGGAAAAAAATAAATTATAATGCATAGACACATTATTTAAACCTGCTAGGTATTTTAATATCATGTATTTTAGAGATTAATTTGATTTATAAACTTATTTAATTTATTTAGCCACTAAAAGATTTTTAAGAAGGAAATTATTGGTTTAAAATAAATTTATTAGTTAATTAAAGTATCAAATGTAATTGATATTTTTTTTTCAATTTGTCCAAATATTCATAAACTACCTAATTATTTATACAAGGTCAAAAGTCGAGGAAATCAAGACAATGTGGAAGTGGATTGCAAATAAAAGCAAAGGTGAGTAAATCTCACTCTGGTTGATTTTTATTTATTTATTTAGATTTAAATGGTTAAATTTAAATAAATGGATGAATGGTTGAATTGTTTGGATGTGTACTGATGATCTAGTGATTTTAGATTTGGTTGTTTCTCGAGTTAATTGTGGTTTGACTCGAGGTATTTGGGTTTTAAATGGTTTTAAACTTAAAGCATAAATAAGAAAATGGTCCTGTTTAAAATAAAATAGAGTTTAATGATCGATGATTCATTAAATAGGTAGGATAATTTAAATGGAAAATTAATTAATTAAATTAATTAATGATTTGGGTTAATTAATTAAGTTTATATTAAATTGGAATGATCATTGGATGGTTTAATAAGTAATTACCTAATGTGATTAATAAAATATAATTACTTTGTGGAACTAATCAAGACATAAAATTTAGATAATTAAATTAAGGAGAATTAATTTATTTAATGAAGTAAATGGAAGGGTAGATAATCACAGGTTGAGATAAATCAAGAATGATTAATGTTTGCGGTTTAATTAATGATTAATTATTTAATATAAAGGTTAATTTAGCTCAGGATAAATTGAAATATAATTGGAAATCATAAGCTTATATAAGTTATGATGTAATTAAAGACTAACAAATTAAAAATTGATTAACCCATAATAAGTAACTTATGAGAGTTAATATATAAGTAATTAAGGATTAATGTAACCAAAACAGTTAACTAGTTCATGAAGAAATTAAGATTTCTTATCGTTTTGGTTAAGAATAATTAACACGGTGAAGTTAATTAAAGATAGAGGCTTGAATTAGATTGAAGGATAATTAATCCAGGTTGATTAATCCTGATGAATGTTGAAGGGATGATTGAATTATTTGATTTGGAATTAATTAATATTGAAGGAAGGATCTAAGTGAATGTGGTTAGAAATTCAATTAGAATCGATTGAATTAATTTGTATGTGATTAATCATTGCTTATGGATGACTAAATGGTGTTGGATGCTTTGAATGAGTTGATATCTCTGATATGAAATGTTGTGTATTTCATTTGGATAACTAGGGTTAGGATGACATGAGTTCGAAGAGAACGGGGTCGGGTATTGGGGAATACCCGAAACCACTTCGAATTTTTATAGATTGATATGTAAAATCTATATGCTGGAGTAAGGAGATTTGGAGGAATTGGACTATTTTAAATCTAAATCTTTGGTATTTAGAAAATTTATGTGTGTAATAAGTTATGTTTTTAACATTTTGTTAACTTGTAAAATTGGTTTGAGATACCCGGGTTTATATAAGTGGTTTGCTTTGGTATTCCATGTTAGTTGAG
The DNA here is from genome assembly GCA_030765085.1 of Allium cepa. Taxonomy (NCBI): domain Eukaryota; kingdom Viridiplantae; phylum Streptophyta; class Magnoliopsida; order Asparagales; family Amaryllidaceae; genus Allium; species Allium cepa. Next base: position 536,060,061 of record CM060934.1, on the reverse strand, counting down.
ATTATTCACGCTGGTTTCCAGCCTGACCCTGGTGTTACTTTGATGTAATGCTCGGGTCAGACCGAGTATTACAGATTTTCAGGTATGAACGTTCTGGAGCTCAGGAGGCGAGCTCGATGGCAGGAACGTATAGAGTATTTTTGCTGTGTTATATTATTATAAATCTATGATATGATAATTGTGTATATTCAGTGACTGTATATATGTGAAACTCTGATGTATATTAAATTTAATCGATGGATATAGTATTCTTTTGTAAACTGTTATTATTGATTATTATATTTTATCCGCTGCGAATGTGAGATGTTGGTGTTTCTGTTCTTCTTCTATCTCTTTCTTCTTTTTCATAACTATCTGGAACTTTCGGCTTCGAAAATTTTAGGTCGTTACATTTGATATCAGAGCGAGGTTAAGCGAGAACCTTGCCTCTGGTGGGGATTACTCATTTAATAGAGTCTGTAATACTTTAGAATGAGTTGAGAATATATATATATATATGTATATATATATATATATATATGAAAGCGTACTTGTTATTTTCTTATATAAATTTTTAAATTTTCTTTTTATATAAAAGTATATTTTGATGTATAAAGGAATATTTCATTCTAATAAATATTAAGGCGATTGGTTGTTAAATTATTGAAATTAAAATTAAGAAGTAATATAATGTGACCAAATTGAAGACTTGAATTGGAATTAAATTAAGTAAAAACAGAAATACAACCAAATCAAAATTTAAATTACTTGAAAATGAAATTCTAAATCTGGTCGCAGAATTTGAAATTTGTTTCAAAATAATGAAAAATAATAAATAAGTATTATTTGGATAGTTGGGACTTGTTGCAAACAATGGGTTGTTTGAAAATTTGATTTGAATTAAAAACCAAAAGTGGTATAAAAATTTAAGGATGACCTCATGTGTAAAGGAAATACTATGTATGAATAAGGAATATACATAAAACAAAAATAGTTTGAATAAATTCTAAATGTTGAGTTTGAAAATTCGAATGGGGTGTGATACCCAAAGTGATAAGTTTTTACGTGGGAAGATTATTATGAAGTTTAAGGATTGAATGAGGTTGATTGGATTAAGTAAATTGAATTTAACTTGGGAGAAGTTAAATAAGTTTGAATGAACAACTTGAATTGGAGATTTTAAGATGAAATTGGAATTTAACTTGGAAAGTTAAATGGTTAATTTGAATTGGTAGTTTATGTGATCTCAAAACGGGTTTGAGATTTAAAAATTGGAAATGGATGGACGTTTTAAAATAAATTGGATGATATCATCCTATTGTTAATAAAAATCTTTAAATTGAGAATGGTATTGTATAAATAAAATAAATTTGAATAATTGAATTGCAAAATAAACTTGTTTAAGAACTGGCTTCAAACTAGAAGATAAAATTGAATAATAAATTAAATTTTGAATACAAATAAAATTGTATTTAACTCTTATTTGAACCTTGAAATACATGAGTAAAGATAATTTAAAGTGGAATTCAGTTTAATTTGGGAAAGGAATCAAGATTTATTCAACTTGAATTGGGCTTAAATAAATTGCAAGAAAAATTGAAGTTATTCAAATTGAAATTGAGTCAATTTAAACGGAGGTGGAAATTAAGATTGAATTGTTGGGAATGTGAACAGTTTGACTCTGGACTATTTTTCAACATAAATTGTTTTAATATAAATAAAATTTTCCAAGCTATTTAATATATACAACCTTTATACTTATTTTATAACTACTTTTGGAGTTATTTAACTATTTTGTAGCTGTTTTATAAACTAATTACTATTTTTCAACTATTTCACAAACTAATTTCTATTTTACAACTATTTGGCAATTATTTAAAATTTCTGAAACTATTAACTATTTTACGATTAGCTAACTATTTTATAGCTATTTTGTAAACTAATAATTATTTTTCAACTACTTATCTATTTTTAAAATTTTCAAGCTATTTTCAAAATATAAACTGGTTGGAATTCAAACTGTTATGGATTTAATACCCAACTGAGATAAGAATTGAAGTGACAATTCAATGGGATTGAGAATTGTAACTAAGTGAATGAAAAATTCAACTGAATGAGAATAGAAATGGGATTGATTTGGCTAATAATCAATGAAAATAACTACGTAGGATGTACGTATATTATTCTATTCGCATAGTGATTTGATCCAGATTCGAGCACAGAATTTCGAGATAGTATATCGATCCGGTTGGGAGTTTTCACTCGATTTTCGACGGCGAACCAAGATATGGATTGTTTATTGGTTCTTGATATTCTCTATCATAGTTATGGCTATGCAAGGAGAATGATGGTTTCTAATCAAGAAACCAGATCTAAGTCCGCACTAGGAAGTCGGGTGGACAATACTAGTTCGGAAGTAAAATTGTGTGATCGAGTGGACGATCAGATTGGTATAGCTTACGGATAATATGTGTATATCGTATGGATTTGAATGAAAATAATATTGAAAAGAGTAATAAAATTGAATGTTTGATTTTGAATAAACAAAGTTATATATCTTTGTTATATAAGATAAATCTCCCCTTGTTAAATCTATTGCCAAAAGAAAAGAATTTTGAAGGTGTTTGAAATATAAAAGGAGATTTATACAAATTTGAAAGGATCCAAAGTTTTTAATTTTATATATATATATATATATATATCTGAATATATATATAAAGGGTCTTATGAGGATTTTGAAAAAGGTTTTGGGAACCTTTGGATTTGGAAAGGCTTTTGATTTTTTGGGTAAAATCAATATTAAAAATTTGAAAACCCTAATTTGAGAATTATCGATTTTGGGATAATCGATTTTGTGTAAAGGAGCCTTGTATGAGATCATACTAGGTGTATGATTTGAAAGATAATATATGTATAGTATAAAGTGTTTTGATGATGGCTCTGGGGAAAAAGGCGCTCCCTTGAAATGAACTTCTCAGGAGTGCCACCGGGTGGTGCTGCCTTGAGCCCCAAGGGGGGGTTCTAAAGTTGATCCTGTGAGGAGTCCGGACAAAACTAGTTCCTGGGGATTATGAGTAGAGTATAAAATAGGGAAAGTCGTGAGTGCCGCTGAGAGCCAACAGTCTGCGTTTGATTTTATATCAGTAGACTGCGACCTATGAAGGAGTGGAGAAGTTTCATTTCGACAGCGAAAATCAGAGGCCGCAGAGAGCCTGCAGTTACATGGACTTTTGCTGTGATGGCAACGTAACCCTGGAATGTAACTGTGGTCTATTGTGGGTTCCATGGCGTAATCGAGAGGCCGCGGAGAGCCTGCAGTTGCATGGACTTTTGCTGTGATGGCAACGTAACCCTGAAATGTAATTGCGACCATGGATGGGGGTGATGATTTCCAGAGCATTCTCACCAAAGATATTTCCTCTATATTTTTAAAAACTATTTTCTATATTTTCAATAAAATTATTTTCCAAGTATTTTCACTGGATGTTGAAAACAGATTTACCAAGTATTTATAGATTTTCAGTCCTACGCCAGGTAAACGTATGACTGAATTTCTGTGAGAACAAGGATGGACTGATTGAGACATCGAGTTATAAAAGTATTATTATAAAGAGTTATTTTAATAGTATGATGTGAATTTAAAAGAATTTCTAAAATTTTTAAATAAAGATGTTGGAATTTTGGAAAATCAAGGAAATTCAAACCGGAACTTTAATGAAGTGAATGTGTAATTAAAATCGAATATTGATTTAGAAGTTGAAAGTAAGCTAATTGGCTAAATAATTATTTGATTGAGTGTATTAATAAAATTTAACTTGCGAAAATAAATGTATTGTAAGTTGATAATGGGTTTGGGGATGAATTCGAATTTTAAATAGAATTCGACTTAGATTTGATAATGAATTAAACAAGAGGAGATGTTGTAAAATAAAAATAAAATAGAGTTGGATTGAAAAATGTGATGGTTTGAATTACAAATAAAATTCAGTGTGATTTGAATAATATTTAATGAAATTTGCAAGTAAATTGGATATAATAAAAGTGAATTGTAATATAAATGGTTTGAGTTGCAAATAGAATCCAGATGAATAGAAATAAATTGAGAATGGCCTTGTATTAATAAAATAAATTCAAAAATGAATTAAGTAAGTAAATTAAAATTTTAAATTGGGTTAATTGAGTTAAATAATAATTGGATGAAGTCTGATTGAATAAAAACTAAATCAAAGTGGTGATTGGAATTGGATTATCAGACTGAACTTAAATCTGGTGGTATATTAATTTGAAGTATACAAGAATGGAATGTGTCGAGTTAAATGAATGGTTGGTGAATAAATTAGAAATGAAATGGAATTGAATATAAAATGAGTTGAAATCAATTTGAAATAGTTATAAACTAAAATAGATACTTTATTAAGCGGTTATCGTCGAATTTACACATAAACAGTTGTCGTTTGACGTAAACAGAAGTAATTAAAATTCTATAAATTGATAAAGATTTAATAAATTGATTTTTGAATCATTTGAAGTAAATATGAGTTTGTTTGGATTAAAAATAAATTGAACGTAAGCAATTGAGTTGTAAACCATTAAAATTGAATGAAATGGCATATAAATTTGGTTGGAAGCAATTGGATTAGCTTTGAATCATATAAATCGCTTATGGTAAGCGTTTGGTGTTTGATGCTTTTGTAATGCTTGTGTTTTGCTATTAAAGTAAGTGAAATGCTAATAAATTCTCTATATATGGCACTTACATATTTAAATTGAGTAAGTACAGGTACCGGAAAGCCGTTTGGCTGGATTTGGATGCACTAATTGCTAAAATAAATAAGCCGCATGCTTAAAATGCTAAATATGGTACGCCTACGCAATAAAAATAGGAAATATGAACTGTTTTTGCTTTTCCCGACCGGGTGGGTCGATGTACATATATTTATAACTCTTGTCAAATTACAAAAGCTCCTCCGTACAAAGGAGACACTGCCAAAAAAAATTTCGAAAATTTTGGAAGTTAGAAAATTTTCATTAGCGACAAACTATTTCAAATTAAAATTTAAAGTAAATTAGTGGAGGAACTAATGTGAATCGGTTATACTTGAAAGGTAAAATTCAATATTCAAAATTTAAAGTAAATTTCATTCTTATGGAAATGGGGAAAAACTAGTTTAAATAGAAATGGATATGAAAACTTCTGTAAGGAAAGTATGTAAAGATTTGAAAAGGGTTACGATTGGATATTATTGCTAAGTAAGATATGCAGGTATTAAAGGGAAAAGAAAATTGGATGTGATTCCAAAAGATGAATTTGAATTGCCCGACAAAAAGTTATGTATTTAAATTTTTGGATGAAATTGGATTGGGTTTTGGATCTAGCCACTTGGCTTTCTGTTTTCTTTTTGGAATTTGGGAGCCCGTAGAGGCCTTTCGTAGTTGTACCGAGCTAGCTGCGCAAAGGAGACGTTGGCAAAAAATTTCGGGAATTTAGAAAATTAGAAAAATTTTGAGAAAATTTTGATAATTCCGAATTTGGTTTTAAATTGTAATTTGAATGATTGGGTAAAAGGGGATTGTTTGAAAACTATGAGAGAGTTTGGGAAGTTAGTAAGAAGGATAAGAAGTCTTTTATAAAAAAAGGGTTGGTAGGACGTTGATAAAACTGTTGGTTTTGGAGAAGGGTAAACGAGTATTGGTCCATTCTTCCTAACTAGTAATTTCGGAGACGAAATTCTTTTAAGGGGGGAGGAATGTGACGACCCAGAATTTCTAACAATTTAAATTTGAATAGTTAATTGATTTAAAATATTTAAAAGTTAATTTTAACTTGAATTCAAGATATCAATATTTACTTGATAATTAAATCATTGAATTATGTAGTTTAAATATTGAATCATATAATTTGAAATTGGGTAAATTGTTGAATCCGAAACCTCTAAGCCTATTTAAAATAAATTGAAGGCTTATAAATTTATAATGATGATACTGAAGATAATATGATGGTTGAAATTTAATTTAAAGGTGGTTTGTTCAATTTTAATAATATATCGTTCAAATTGACATTTAAAAATAGCTTTCCGAGGCACAGTCTCGGAATTCGACGAAATTGATTCCATTGGATCCGTAATAGTTAGTTATTATCGGATTTTAATTTTCGTAGCAATCGGAGTTGTCGTTTGACCCTGACAGCTCAAAACGCTTAGAACTATTTTAATCGATTTGATTTAAATTTGATCGTTTACTTCCGTAACTCGCGCGTACGATCGAATTAGCTTTCGAAACATGTTCCATTGTGTTCGAGACGCAGGTAAAACCTTATAATCGCCTCGTGGCATTCCTTCAGAGGAGTTCAAAATTTTAATTGGCGCTTAACGAGACGTTTTGAAGTTTTATAATATAATTAAATTTAATTAGCAAGATATTTTCTTTTACAATGTCGTAATCAAGTAGCTTTCCACCCTCCTATATTTCATCCCGTTCCCCTCTTTGTTCTCTAATCTTCAAGCAGAATCGAACGAAAAAAATATAATAATGGCCGAGCGAATCTCCTCCTCTTTCCAGTAAAATCGTAAATCCCCTCTTCCTTAAATCAGATTCGTTTTCCCCTAAATCAAAATCAAGAAGAAAAAAAGAATGGCCAAAGCCGACCTTGCCTATTTCTCAGATCTTTTCGCCTTCGGTTTAAAGAAAAAAATTTTAAAAATATATATATAAACGAAATGAATGGCTGAAGGGGGAAGAGAGAGAGTCGCGTGGAAGTGGAGGTAGGTGGCGATTCGATGAGGGGTGCTCGCGATCTCCGGCATGGGGTACTTGCGCTCAAGCTCGCGCGCGTGAAGGATAGATGGACGCACTAAAGCCGATGATGTCACCGGGGAGCATCTGTCCCAGGGTAGTGGAAACCGCGGCGGTGACGGAGGGTATGGCGGAGGAACCGAAGGAGCGAAGTAGGTATTGGCTGCTCCCTTTTGTTTGAATTTGTATTTTAAGTAAAATTGAATGATGCAGATAAATTAGCATAAAAACAATTTTTTTTAATTTACCGTATACCTTTGTAGGTTAAAAAAAGGAAAGAAATTTAAAATTCATACAACAGTGAGTTTTATATATATTAAAGGAGTTTTACGGTAAAATAAACTTGACTTGTTAAACTGTTTTTATTTTAAAGTTAATGATTTTCTTTTATGTTAAAAATTTATATAAAAGTTAGATTTTAAGCCTATATAAACTATTTTTATATGCAGTTTGGAAATGGGAAAAAATAAATTATAATAAGTAGACACATAATTTAAACCTACCAGGTATTTTAATATAATGTATTTTAGAGATTAGTTTGATTTATAAACTTATTTAATTTATTTAGCCACTAAAAGATTTTTAAGAAGGAAATTATTGGTTTAAAATAAATTTATTAGTTAATTAAAGTATCAAATGGTAATTGAATTTTTTTTTTCAATTTGTCCAAATATTCATAAACTACCTAATTATTTATACAAGGTCAAAAATCGAGGAAATCAAGACAATGTGGAAGTGGATTGCAAATAAAAGCAAAGGTGAGTAAATCTCACTCTGGTCGATTTTTGTTTATTTATTTAGATTTAAATGGTTAAATTTAAATAAATGAATGAATGATTGAATTGTTTGGATGTGTACTGATGATCTAGTGATTTTAGATTTGGTTGTTTCTCGAGTTAATTGTGGTTTGACTTTAGGTATTTGGGTTTTAAATGGTTTTAAACTTAAAGCATAAATAAGAAAATGGTTCTGTTTAAAGTCAAATAGGGTTTAATGATCGATGATTCATTAAATAGGTAGGATAATTTAAATGGAAAATTAATTAATTAAATTAATTAATGATTTGGGTTAATTAATTAAGTTATATTAAATTGGAATGATCATTGGGTGGTTTAATAAGTAATTACCTAATGTGATTAATAAAATATAATTACTTTGTGGTATTAATCAAGACATAAAATTTAGATAATTAAATTAAGGAGAATTAATTTATTTAATGAAGTAAATGGAAGGGTAGATAATCACATGTTGAGATAAATCAAGAATGATTAATGTTTGCGGTTTAATTAATGATTAATTATTTAATATAAAGGTTAATTTAGCTCAGGATAAATTGGAATATAATTGGAAATCATAAGCTTATATAAGTTATGATGTAATTAAAGACTGACAAATTAAAAATTGATTAACCCATAATAAGTAACTTATGAGAGTTAATATATAAGTAATTAAGGATTAATGTAACCAAAACAGTTAACTAGTTCATGAAGAAATTAAGATTTCTTATCGTTTTGGTTAAGAATAATTAACATGGTGAAGTTAATTAAAGATAGAGGCTTGAATGAGATTGAAGGATAATTAATCCAGGCTGATTAATCCTGATGAATGTTGGAGGGATGATTGAATTATTTGATTTGGAATTAATTAATATTGAAGGAAGGAATCTAAGTGAATGTGGTTAGAAATTCAATTAGAATCAACTGAATTAATTTGTATGTGATTAAGCATTGCTTATGGATGACTAATGGTATTGGATGCTTTGAATGAGTTGATATCTCTGATATGAAATGTTGTGTATTTCATTTGGATAACTAGGGTTAGGATGACATGAGTTCGAAGAGATCGGGGTCGGGTATTGGGAAATACCCGAAACCACTTCGAATTTTTATAGATTGATGGGTAAAATCTATATGCTGGAGTAAGGTGATTTGGAGGAATTGGACTATTTTAAATCTAAATCTTTGGTATTTAGAAAATTTATGTGTGTAATAAGTTATGTTTTTAACATTTTGTTAACTTTTAAAATTGGTTTGAGATACCCGGGTTTATATAAGTGGTTTGCTTTGGTATTCCATGTTAGTTGAGATTACTCACGCTGGTTTCCAGCCTGACCCGGGTGTTACTTTGATGTAATGCTCGGGTCAGACCGAGTATTACAGATTTTCAGGTATGAACGTTCTAGAGCTCAGGAGGCAAGCTGGATGGCAGGAACGTATTGAGTTTTTCTGCTGTGTTATATTATTATAAATCTGTGATATGATAATTGTGTATATTCGGTGACTGTATATATATGAAACTCTGATGTATATTTAATGTAATCGACAGATATAGTATTCTTTTGTAAACTGTTATTATTGATTATTATATTTTATCCGCTGCGAATGTGAGATGTTGGTGTTTCTGTTCTTCTTCTTCTACCTCTTTCTTCTTTTTCATAACTATCTGGAATTTTCGACTTCGAAAATTTTGGGTCGTTACAGATGATAACAAACATATATTAAGATTTTGACTCTATTAAATGTATTTGACCTTGATGAATCCTACTAGCTCCCCCAATTTGAATGCTCCCCCTACAACAATGCTCACTCTTCACATATGCATGAAAATAAATTAAAAAATATGCAAATGTACCTAGATGGGAATATGCAAAATAAAACATTTGAATTTATTTGCCAAAATCTTAACTTCTCTCCCCCTTTTGTTATCAGCAAAGGAGTAACAGCGTTAGAAAAGTAGAGATCAAGTGATAGACATTAATACAACATTAATACCCAATCGAGTATAAATATTAAATTTCAATAAAAAATCAAACAAAAATCATAAATACTCTATTAGGCGCATATTCCACTTTAGAGTGATATGGGTGATGTCGGTATAGAAAATCATATAGTTGTATCTATTTATGGTGTATTTATTACAGGAATTTGAATATCTACTAACCATGCATAACTGTCAGGACTTTTAAATGCGATTAGTAGTACTCCCAATTTTTTAAAAAAAACCGAATATCAAGTATCTTCTAGCCACGCATAACTGTGAGGACTTTTAAATGAGATTAGAATCAAGTTGTCTATTTAATAATCAATTTTGATATGTGTTCCATACATGCATAACCATGAGGACTTTTAAATGAGCATGAAAGCAAATAATCAAAGATTCCAAGTAATTCAACCATGCATAACCATGAGGACTTTTAAATGAGAGTGAATACTTTGGATGGCTAATTAAATTTTAAAAAAATGAATTATTTCTTGTTTAAAATACCATATTTTGACATACTATATTGGATTTTGATGAGTGACGGTCGTTGGAAATAAGATAGAAATAGAGATGATCATGGAATTTTTACCAATCAAAATTATTATAAATTTTGTTTAAATTTTAAAAAAAAATTACTACATATACTGTCTCAAGTCATAATGTATGATTAATATCAACACTCGTCACATTTTTTCAGTCATAATTTTCCTTTTCGATAATCTATAGGGAGTTAGATTAGTTAATTTATTCATTTAAGATCAAATCCAAAAATGAATATAATATCAAATTTCTAAAATGTCTAATCTGAAACGAAGTCAACAAAAACTATTTTCTAGAAGGGGTTTTATGAAAAAAATGTTTGCCAACTGAAAATCAGTTAAAATGAAAATTATGCAGATATTTTATTTGGAAATGTGATAAACTTATGAATGTCCCTACATAATACACATTCCACTAGTGATTTTTCTGTCAACTAGACTACTAGTAGAATCTACATCTGAATACCCCTTTAAATCACAGTTATCATAAATTGAATATCATAAACCAGACTGTAAAGTTGCAACAAATATCTTATAATCATCTCTCAGCTTTTAAAATGTGTTCCTTAAGGATTTGATTGAAAAAATGCACATTAACAACTAATAAACATAGTGTCAGATCTAAAAGCAGTAAGATAAACAAATATATCCATGTGTATCTAGAGTAATCATCAACCAATACAAAATAACATCTCTTACTACCTAATCTTGCAATATTGTTAGTCCAAACAAACCTATATAAACTAGTTCAAGGATGAAAAGATGATTGGTTAACATTTTTACATAAGTCAGAATCTAAATCAACCTTCATTTCCTTATCCCATAATTGGATGATTTACATCAGATTATGGTTCAGATTTCAACATTTAATATATCATTCAAGATAAATGTATCATTACCTATTTTACCTTTACCGATAATTTTTCACTTTTGTCCATTGTGATTCTACCACCATTATGCTAGGCTAAGGAACATTGATTTGTCGTCCGTCGTGTGCTTGGAACAGCCAAATCCAGGCACCACTTTGTTTTTCCTTAGCTTGCCAACACACCTACATGAAGAAAGATTTTTGTGACCTATTTATTTTTATAGGTCCATGATTGTTAGTGATAGAAAATTTTGAAAAACAAATAGAACCAAGATGATCTATGTTTGTTCCTTTGGCACCCAGATTTGTTTGACTTTAAGGGATTTCACATTTGTGCCTTTTGGAACCCAAATTGGTATGGTTTTAGTGTGTTCGGGTCTAAACCAGCAATTTTTTTGGTTGTGTATGATTTTTCTAAAAATCATGCTCTTGAGTTAACACGATTAATTTCGCTTCTTACACGTTCAAATTGAGTATACCAAAGTCCTTGTCTAATAGGATTAACAGTTTGTTTCCCTAATAACATATTTAGCGATTTTTCCCCTTTGGAAAATCTTCCCAAAGTTGAAGACAAATGTTGGACTTATGTTTTGAGAGATTTATTTTTGTTGAATAACAAAGTGCACTTTTTTATATAATTTTCTCTCCTAATATTTTCACTTTCTTTCAAAATTAGAATTTCATTTTCAATCGATTTAATTTTGATTTTTGATTTTTTTTTAAATTTATTCTTCAAATGATGGACACTTATCACGCTTAGGGCTCTTATTTCGGTAGTTTTTAACCAACTGATCAAGTTATTTATTTAGTTCTATCAAACTATCTCTTTGTGATTCAATTTTAACGTACTTCTCTCTAAGTCTTTCAAAATAGCCATTTACCTCATGAAAGTATATAAGTAATTCTGAATGAATAAGTCTTGATACCTCGATTGGCTCGTCATCATCACTATCAGTTGTTTCTCCTTAAAGACATAGATTTCCTTTTTCACTCCAACTGTCAGTGCTTTTATCAACTTCATCAGTTTCATCCCATGTAGCTGCAAAACTTCTCATTTTCGGTTCCTTTCCTTGGCTGAGCCGATTGTGAGGACAATTTGGCTTTATATGATCGGGTTTATTGCAGTTGTGAAAAATGATCTCTTGCTCTTCTGTATCGTCTAGAACTTTGACTATTATGTTTTTCAATTGTTGATTTAGAGCTAGATTTCCATACTTGTGATTCCACCTTTCGAATTTCTTTATTATCAGCGCCAGTTCTGCTGCACCATCATCATCATCATCTTCACTTTCAGTTGTTCCTTTGAGAGCTATTGATTTCTTTCGAGTATCACCTCCTTCACATTCTTCCTTGAATTTCATTTCTAGCTCATAAGTGGTGAGATTTCCAATGAGTTCTTCAACTTTAACTTGTTTTAAATCTTTTGATTTTTGAATGGCAGTGACTTTTGCTTCAAAATTTCATGGTAGAATTCTGAGGATTTTTCGGACTATTTCCAATTCCGTGTATGGTTTTCCAACAGCTTTTGATTTGTATATGAGACTAGAAAGTCGTCCATACATTTCTTTGACACTTTCATCCTTTGCCATTGTGAAGTTCTCATATTCACTACCGAGCATGGTATGGCTAGATTCTTTGACTTGGGAGGTTCCTTCGCGAGTCACTTCAAGTGTGTGCCAAATTTCCTGCGCAGTTAGACAATGTGGGACACGATTAAATTCAATTTGATCCAATGAGAAGGTAATAATATTCATAGCCTTAGCACTATAAAATTGCAGTTTATTTTCAAGATATGTCCATTGATCCATCAGTTTTTCAACTTCTTGATTATCTACCAGTTGGTGTCCTATACCCCGTCTCAATAATATTCCACGCATATATGGTTTTCAGAAAAAATTTCATCATAATTTTCCAATAAGTATACTCACCATTGACATAGGTGGTCTAACTGTGGACTGACCCTTAGCAAAAGCATTGTTAAAAGATGCCATTTAAAAAAACAAATTTTCAGAAAAAAATTGGTTTTTGTTCCTAGCTTTGATACCACTTATAGGATCATTTTCACCCTAGAGTGGAGTGAATAGGGTGATACTAATAATAAAAAAATTAATGTAGAAATAAAAAACAAACACAGATAATAATATAGAAGAGATCATACACAAATTTACCCAGCTTTGGAAAAACCCTACCTACGTGCTGTCCCCAAGGTTTCTATTAGAAATTAAGTAGCCAAACGCTTGCACACGTGAACTTACGAAACCTACTAATGACTAACCTAACTCTATGCTCAAAACTCTACCACAGCTCAGCCATTGAGTTGGGAATTCTCGAACTAATCTACCATAGCTCGTAACCCAGATACACAACCAGAGTTTCACAAATTTTAAAAGAAAAATACAAAATAGAAACTAAAAAACAAACAAAACCTTCATTTAAATAAATCAAGCCCAATATTATAATATGACCGGCCTAATTGTAATTAAAAGAAATCACTCCCATTTTTTATTTCTTCGACAAACTAAGAAATGTGTGATTCTTTTCACTTCATAGCTCTGTAGCTCTGGCCGCCTTCTTTCTTCGTTCCTCTTTGACAGTTAGGGCTTTGTAATTTAAGCCCACTCTTGTGATATCGATCGATTAAGATGATGATTCCTAGTTGAATTGCTTTGTCAATTGCCCTTGGCTTTTATTTACTCTCAGTGGCTTCAATTGGATCGAGTTTGAATTATATTGGTATGTGATTTTTACTTTGATTTCTCTATTTGAGGATGCTTGAACTCGACCGCCATTTTGTCGATAATGATGTTGGGATTTTATAGGGAACGAAACCTCGTTCATATATTTTCTGTTTGAATTCTTCAGTTTATCTGCTTGGCCATGATTTCTAATCAAACGATGGTTGATTGTTCTGACTTTTTCATCTTATACGTGTTGCTATATAGGTTCGAATTTGCTCCAACCTTTTCTCCTATGACTTTTTTATCTTGAATATACTGACTTCGTGAAGTTTGACTTGGCATTTGAGTTCGATGATATTTGAAACACCTCTGACTTGTTCGAACTCCTTTTTCCTATGACTTGTTTATCAACTGTGACTTACCACCGGTTTTTATTTCTTTTTGAATCCACTGCTTCATATAGACTACTAACTTTCGACTTGTTCCAACTGCTGCTTTATTTCAAATGTCTTCATGTTTTGTTCCACTTGAAATGTGTCACCATATGTATACATACATATGTATGTGTGTTGTTTGCATTGCTTTGGTATCTGTTTGAATGCTTGTGTGGTTTGATCTTGCTACTATGTTGTAGACTGGTTCTATGTTTTGGTTTGTATGCATATACATTTGTTGAGTCTAATTGCATATGTGTGTGAGTTCATGTCTTCAAGTTTGATTGTTGTATGCCTTTACTTGTTCCTCTTGGAGTCTTCACTTGGTTGTTGTATGCCTGCACTTGCTCCTCTTATAGTCTTCACTTGGTTATTGTGAGTCTGGTATCATGTGGTCTGGATTAGTTCATCTTGCTCATCCATGCTTGAAATGTTGAGTTACTGCTTGCACTTCATTTTGATTGCATTTGAGTCACGTTGTTTGGTTTGTATCCTCTGTCCATTGTTTTGGTGTTTTGATCAGGTTGGTTCATCTGAGTGTTGTGAATTTGTTGAATCTTCATTTGAACTAGAGTATATCTGATTTTGGTTCTGGTTACATGTGCACTGCCCTGTTTCATTTGTACACACTCCTGTCTTACATTTTGATCTCTTTTTATTGGTTTGCATTGTACTGGTTTATCACTTTGTTGTATGAGCAAGTTGAACTTGAGTGATTGTTTCCTTGATCATTGCATTCTAAAGCTTTTTGTTCCATGGTTTGCATCCTTGCTTTGATCTTGTTTGCAATGTGCTTTGATTTACTTTATTTTGAACTGCCATGCTCACTCTTTGTTGGCATGACGCACTTGAGTTGAATCCAGTTTTTACTTGGGTTTGACCGCGTGCTCACCTATCCTTATAGATTTTACAAGTAAGTGTATATTGGTGTGCACGCCCTTGTGGCATGTATAATGATATACTGTGCATGTCACAAGTTGTTCGTGTATGATGAATTCAAAAGAAATGATGACGAACAACCTAAATAATTGAGGCAAATAACATTTTCAAAACACACACTTTAATTTGCACTGCAAAATAGTTTATTTTTCATTTTTACCGCATCAATGTATATTTTGCAGATAGCTCAGATGCTGAATTCAAGCTGGAGCAAAGTTGAAGATAAAAATACGAGTGTTGAGTGAATATGTAGTGAGGTGTAAATTGTAAATTGAAAAATGTGATATAATTTGAAATTGTATTATAATTGAAAAATGCATAAATGTAGTGAGAGCACAAATTTGTACTATTTGAATTTGTAATAAAAATTTGTTTGAATAAAATATTTGTTTAAGTGTAAATTCTGTGTTATTTATTTTATTCAACAAATATTTATTTAATTATGTGGAAAAATAAAATAGTACAATAACAAATACATCTAAATGAATATATAAATATATATATATATATATGTGTGTGTGTGTGTTTATTATCATCAAACAAAATCATATACTAGCATATTCTATAACACTTGCCCCCAAAGTACGTCTTGTGAGCAACATGACGTGCTTTGAATTAAAACAAGTCTGAACTGTCGAAAAGCGGCTCATCTATCTTCGTGAATGATTGTTATTCCTTTTTCAAATCATTTTTTCAAGGCATTGAATTCTTCATTGATAGCCATGACGCTTGGTCGATTTCCAATAATATAAATCCAGTGCCATATTTCGTTAATATATATAAGCCCGGTTTTGCGAGACTTATAAACTTTCGTTGTTTAGTCTAGCTTTTCTTTAATAACTTCAAGTGAAATTCAATTTTTGTCGCTTTCCAAAAATAGAATTTTTTTTTTGAGTATACGTGTGCACGCTCAGGTACACATTCTTGTCATTGTCTCCCAGATGGATTTGTGTACTCATGAGTCATCGCCAATTCCTCCTAGTTTTATTGCAATTCGATTGCAACTCCTTGTTTATATTTTATTTTGCAATGAAATAGTGGTTGTCATAAGTCACTCGACGAGAGGGACTTCAAGTTCTACAGGGATGACGACCTCAAAGCCATAAGCAAGAGCGAATGGAGCATGGTCAGTTGCAGACTGGTGAGTGATTCTGTATTCCCGTAATGCTAATGAGAGTTTGTCGATCCACTTGTCTCTAGACTTTTCCAAACGTTTCATTGGAATGGACTTTATGATTTTATTCACATCTTCAACCTATTCATTTGAGGGCAAGCAACTATTGCAAATCTCTTTTTAATATGATGCCGATGGTAGAAGTCTTTAAATTTAGCATTGTCGAATTGGATTCCATTATCAGTTACAATGGTTCATGGAAGGCCCAAATGATAGACGATGTTCTAAACAATAAAGTTGATTACATTTTTCTTTCACTATGATCTTGGCTAAAAATTTAGCTTCAGCCTATTTGGTGAAGTAATTTACTGCTAAGATGGCATATTTTGCACCACCTTTAGTAATCGGCAAGGAGTTGATGATGTCAATACCGACAAATGGCAAAAAGATTTGGACTGGTATTTTGAGTAATTTTCGTTGGTGGGCTCTTGAAATTTTTGTAAACATCTAGCACTCATAGCATTGTCTGGTGTAATCAGCTGCATCTCAATTGATAGTTGGCCAGTAATACCCGTAGTAGAGTACTTTCTTTGTCAAGGTTTTCCCCTTGTATGATCTCTGCATTCTTCTTTGTAGGCCTCTCTTAAGACTCGTTTGATTTCATCATGGGTAATACACCAAAGCAGGGGAGTGGAGAAAGCCCTTTCAATACATGACTCTTTCTTGTATGATGCAGCATAAAGATTTGAGGAGGATCTATAGTTTTTCAATCCTTCGTTCAGAAAGGATTCCCTGTTGTAGATAGTCTTTAATATGAGTCATCCATGACTCCGTTTCTGGCTCCGTCTCCAGGATCTAGTCGATCTTCATCTGTCAATGCTTGGAATGATAAGTACTTCAACCGAGACAAATCTATTTGATGTGCATCCTCAAAAATGGCCGGTTTGGCCAGCGACTCGGCTTTTTCGTTTTGTTCTCTGAGGATGTGTGTAATGGTGCAATAGTCGAAGTCGGTCTGTAGCTTTTGGATCCAACTGAGGTAAGGAGCAAGACACTGCCCTCTAGTAAGATAATCTTCATGGCTTGGCATGCTACTAACTAGGAATCACAAAAGATATGAAAAGTTTCAACTTTCAGTTCTCTAACAAGTTTGTGCCTGGCGATCAAGGCTTCATACTTAGCTTCGTTACCTGTTGTAGAGAAGTCAAGTTTCAAAGCGTAGCAGATCAATCGTTCCTCAATAGTCATTAACACAACTCAGATGCCAGAACACCGATCATTGGATGCTCCATCCGTGCATGTTTTCCATTGGTTAGTCGGTTCTCCACTACTCTTCGAATCATCGTTTGATGTGGTGAATCTAGAGGTGAAGTCTGCTAATGTCTATCACTGGATAGCTCTCCGAGGGAGATAAGTGATATCGAATTAGCCTAGCTCGATATTCCATTTAGCAACCTTCCAGACCTCTAAGGATGTTGTATGACCCGTCGCAACGGCTGGCTGGCACAGACGTCAATGTGGTGAGCCTATTAATCACATGCTTACATCATATACTGGTCTTTGGATCTATTTCTCTTCGCATAGCATTACAGTGCTTATGGCTTGTACAGACATAGTTAAATAGATATATAAATCTTTGTGATCCGGTGACTTGGATAGGATGAGAGGTCTCTTTAAGTGATCTACCAGAGCTTAAAATGCATCAATGCAGCCTTGCATCCATTCAAAGTTTATTTTCCATCTCCTAATTAGGTTGAAGAACTTGGTACACTTGTCGGTGGCCCCGGAGATGAATCGGCTGAAGGCGTTGACTTCCCGTTTAGACACTATACCTGCTTGATTGTCTTTGGTACCTAGATTCTTTAAATGCCTAAATCTTCTTAGGGTTGGCTTCAATTCTGTGAGAGTCGAGAATTAAACCAAGGAACTTTCCTAACGCAACGCTGAAATGACATTTCTAGGGACTGAGTTTCATTCCATATCTTCGGATAGAATTGAACATCTCCGCTAAGTCATCGATATGGTCGTTTGATTATTGCGACTTCACAAGTGTATCATCCACAAATACTTATGTTGATCACCCGATCTGGTGTTTGAACATCCTATTGACTAATCTCTGGTAAGTAGCTTCAACATAATTTAGTTTAAACGACATCACAACATAACAATATAGCCCTAGATCGTTCATGAAATTGGTGTTCCCCTGGTCGAGGATGTGCTCAAGATCTGGTTGTGTCCGGAATACATATCCATAAATGAAAGCAGTTCATATTTGGTGGTTGAGTTTACCAGCTAGTTGATCCTCGAAAGTTGAAAGCTATCTTCCGAGCACGCTTTGTTCAGGTCTGAGTAGTCGATGCATAACCGCTACTTTCCATTAGCTTTTCTCACAAGAATCGAATTGGATACCCATTTCGAGTAGAGGGCGTCATGGGTAAACATATTGTTTTTAAGTTTATCCACCTCCTCTTTAAGTGCAGTAAATCCCTCTAGATCCATGCCATGCTGCTTTTGTTTCATCGGGACATGCCTCTGGTCAATATTTAATGCATGGCTTGCGATAATCAGTGAGATCACATGCATGTCAGAATGGGCCTAAGCGAACACATTAAGATTTGTTCAGAGAAAGCCAGTTAATTCCATCATCATCGTTGCACTGATCTGAAATTCGATCTTCAATACCCGTGATACGTCGCCATGGCTGACTGTAATGTTAATTGTCATCTCAACGGGTGCAGCCTTGGATTCTTTGAGTTCAAATGTAATTATTTCGCGTAACAATCAATATGGAATCTGGTTGGGACGGTCAATGATGACGGTTAATCTGGTCGAATCCCAGAGTCCTGTCATGAGTTATTAAGTCTGATAGTGATGGGCTATAAATGCTTTGAGCGATTATCTATAAATGGCCAAAGATCGGACTTAAAAGCATGTTGAAGCAAATGTCGAGTAGGGGTCAGCCTCGAGTTATGTGTAGCTACATAGCTGACTCTTGCTTTGAGTTTGAATCTGCTTGTGTATTCGAGTAACGTGCTTTCCATTCATTGTACTGGCGATCTGTTGCTTGTTGTTTAGTCTGTTGCCTATGAGCTTGGGCATCGATTCGATGATTCTATCTCTAGGCATCCTTTTGGCCGTAGCCTCAAGTCGTTTGTAAACACTATATATAAGTTACAATATCGAGCTATTGCAGCTAGTCTTTGGATGATCACACTTCTGCCCCTAGTCTTGGGTTGATAAATTTACTGCATGGACGGTCGAGTCTCACCCAAGCTACATTTATACTCCTACCTAATCCTCAAAGACATAGAGTTGATCGATGAATGGTCGGTTCACATTTATATTATTTCTCACTCGTGCCCTCCAGTTTGGGGGCATACATCGAGAAGTAAGGAGGCAATCCATGTCCACTTTAGCTTTACACTCTTTTCTGTTAAATCGTGGGATCAGGTGAGGTAATGAAAGGCCAAGTCTCACCTATCTTGTATTGTATTCTAGTTTTTCCTTCCAAGGGGAATACTTCGATGCTCCGTCGGATTTCAGTCATGAGTTGTGTACCGGATGGTCAACCACGTCCACTTTGATTCATATTCTCTCATCAGATCTAGGGGTAGAGTTGGCTTAGGTGTAGTTGGGTCATGCTCATTCGGTTTCATACTCCTACTGACGGATCGAAGGAGGGAGTTGGAGTTTAATGATCAAGTCTTCGTGATTTATTCTCTTATCCACACTCTGGTGATCATAGTTTTTCGAGTGACATTCGGGTCACATATATTTGTGTTTTTTGTGGATCGATATTGACCGTCGACCCAGCGCCACAATATTGTTAGTCACCCATAACATCGGATGTCATTCTGATTAGTTTTGTATTAAGGCCTCCTTGTGATTGTTGCCTTAAGTCGTAAAGAACACTAAGCCGGAGCTATAGTGAGCTGTCGTATTTATTTTTTAGTGATTTGGACTCCTGCTTCCAGCATTGATTTGGTGAGGCCATAAGTCTGACGGTCGAATCCATCCTTAGCAAGTTTATACTCCTCCTGTCGATTTCAGGTCGGAGATTGTAGAATAGAGAATGGTTGAAATTCACTCATCTATTCATGGAGTTTGTGGAATAGAGAATGCTCGAAAGCCACTCATCTATTCATGGAGTTTGTGGAATAGAGAATGGTCGAGACCCACTTTATTCTTGGAGTTTGTGGAATAGATAACGGTCGAGATCCACTCATCTATTCATGGAGTTTGTGGAATTGAGAGTAGCCGAGATCCACTCATCTATTCATGGAGTTTTTGGAATAGAGAGCGGTCGAGATACACTCATCTATTCATGGAGTTTTTGGAATAGAGAATGGTCGAAAACAACTCATCTATTCATTTATGTTTATACTCCAGTCCGTAGTCTAGGAACTTAGAGTTGTTTTGCGGGCAGTCGATATCTGCCCGATTTATGTTTATACACCAGTCCGTACTTTGGAGACTTAGAGTTGTTTCGTAGGCAGTCGATATTCACCCGATCTATGTTTATACTCCAGTCTGCACTCTGGGAACTTATAGTTGTTTGCGGGCTATCAGTATCCGCCCGATTTATGTTTATACTCCAGTCCGCACTCTGGAGACTTAGAGTTGTTTTCTGGGCAGTCGGTATGTGCTCGATTTGTGTTTATACTCCAGTCCACACTATGGGAACTTAGAGTTGTTTGATGGGTGGTCAATTGCACCCGTTTTTTATTCATACTCTATCCGCCAAGTCAAGGTAAGAGTTATCGAATGAACGGTCGAATCATGTTCATTCATGGAATGGAATTCTGCCTCCAGCATCAAGGACAGAACTTAGTAAGTGAGACGGTTGACTCGTATCCATTTAGTGGTTGTAGCTCCTCTTGTCAAGTCAAGCAAGGGAGTTGGAGATGGATTGTTGGATTACATCCATGCTTGGATTGGACGGTCAGGTCACATACACCTCAAGCTACGGTCCTTTCCACATGTTGACGGTGGTGGTTGATGAGTAGGCAGTCAGTCATGCCTATTTCAAGTTGAGCTTTTGAACTACCTCATGTGTTTAGGGCAGGAGTTAATGTGTGGATGGTTGAATCGCATCCACTTTAGTTGAACCTCGTCCATGTGAGCTTCGGGAGAGGCATAAATATTTTGGTGAACTTCAAATATGAGCCGGGGAGTGGATGGTTGTGTTGCATCCACTCCAAATCTTTCTTTGGTCTCCAAGTCAGGTGCAGAAATTGATGAGTAGATGATCAGTCATGTCCACTTTGTGTTGGATTCTGACCTTGTCAGGCTTTTCCATTTTGAGTCCCTGGCCCTAAGTCAAGGGCATATGGTAACTGACGAGTGGTTGAATCATGCTTATCTTAATGGAACTCCAAAGGTCTGATCATGATCCATGGAGATTGGTTGGCGCCCAATTCTAAGTACTTGGTCACCTGCATCGTTTGGAAGTAGTTTAGTTCAAGTTGGTCATAGTTCACAGCACAATTGAAAATGAAATAGAAATAATTCAAAGAAGATCAAAATAAATCTCATTGATAAGTGAAGCAACATCGTGTGCTCACTATCCCACTTTGCCTTTAGCTCCTTTCATCGGGATGTCGACCATCAGCGGTCCAATTGATAATCAGAGTTCTTTATTAATATGCATCAGGTGTTCACTACCCGCTATTCTGCAAGGCTTGCATATATTATTGAAGCTTTCCTTTTCGAATTAGCTTTCTAATCTCAAAGGTGCTTGCAATCGCCAGTGTTAGGACCGTATGCATCTTGGAATATACAACATTCCTTGGATTTTCTCTGGGCTTCGGTGGACTCTCTCGAGGCTGATTTAGTACTGCTCCAAGTCGGTGGTTTCTAAGTAGATGTTATCAATTGAATCGCTCAAAGGAGTATATGAGTCAAATTTTGAGATTCTAGGCCGTCTCTTGGAATCTGAGTCCTTAGACAACAAGCTTGCATTGTTCTTTTTTCTAGTCTTCTCTACCTCCTCCTTGCTTAGGTTTTGATTCACTTTGTAACAGAAACAATCCAAGGTTGTGGGAGGCTTTCCAGCTAACTAGCTGCCAAAATATGTCTAGAGGTCGATTTCCCTCATCAACGCCATAAGTATGATATCCTCGCTAGGATTTCTCGCTTTAGTGATGATCATGATGACATTGAATCTCTATAGGAAGTCTTTGAGCAAATCACCTAGCATAAAAAATAGATTTGATAACGACATCACATCCTTGGTGTGAATCGCATGCATTCTAAACTGCTCGAGAAACTTCTTATCCAGTTGATTAAATGAGGAGATGGATATGGGCGATAATCGCATAGACCATATGATCAATACACCTTCAAAGAATATAGGAAAGCATTTACATTCGATGGAACGTATCGCTTTGGTGGAATTCATATGCCACTCCAATTTCATGTGATGTAGTCCAGGGTCGGTTTTCCATGAGTAAACCGATATAATTGGTACATTATATCTCCTCGGATATTCTACACACTGAACGGCTTCAATGAATAGGCTTCGACTGGGGGAAATGCTTCATCATTTTAAATCCAACTCATTTTTATGTTACAGCTACTTTTTATGCTTGTGAATGATGTATGTATGCCCGAGATATGAGCAAAGAAAGATGGACCGGTATTGACGGATCAGTAGTAAGTTACTTGGAGTCGGACCTGAGAAAATATGCTATTTGCTTGGAGTCAGCAATTGGTTTGCTTGAAGTCACTGAACTCAAAATGCTAGGTCAACGAAGAATGATGCTTGGAGTCATCTTGGAGTTTGCTTGGAGAAACTCTTGGTTTTACCCGAGTTTGGATTTGGGCCAAAGTTTTTTGGGTTCGCTTAGAGTCACATCACCTATGTTCTTCAACCTTTGGGAGTATCGTTTGAGTAATGGTTGCTTATCCGTTTCTTGGTTGAAATTCAAAAGTTTTTGCTTGATCCTCTATGCCTCGGTCAGTGATAGGACGTAAGAGAAGTGGATAGAATGCACCGTGTTTAAGTTAGAATGTAGGGGCACTATGCTACGCCATTGGTTCAGGTGCCATATTTTTCTTAAAATGGATCGTACCTGATCCATATTTTTTGGGTATAGGGACCGATCACATGGGATTTTGAGAGAGGGATCGGTGGTGTAGGGTTTGGTTGAAATACCTTAGCAAGGGATCAATATATATACTTTGAAGAGGGATCGGTATATAACCCTTTTGGAGCGATCGATATAGATCCTAGAGGGATCGGTATACCTATATGTTGGAGGGATTGCTATAGCTCCTAGAGGGATCGGTATACCTATATGTTGGAGGGATCGGTATAGCTCCTGGAGGGATCCGTATACCTATGTGTTGGAGGGATCGGTATAGCTCATGGAGGGATCGGTATTGATGTCGTTGGAGGGATCGGTATTGATGTCTTTGGAGGGATTGGTATTGAGCAGGGATTGGTATTGAGCACGTATATGTATTTAGGCGTTAGCTGAATTACCTTGGTGAGGGATCAGTCATTTAGGCTAAGGGACCGGTTAGTTTGGCTTGGGGAGAGGGATCGACCATTTTGGCCTTGATAGAAGGGTCGGCTTTTTTGAGGGATCGGCCATTTTGATCTTGAGAGGGGGATCGACCATTTCGGCCTTAAGAGAGGGATCGGGCATCCCTTAACTTGGGTGCAAACTTCAACATATGATCCTAAGACCTTGCATACATGAGTGAATTCGATCCCTTCCAAATGGGCATGAATACATGGACAACTCCAAATAATAACTCTAGCATAAATCAAATCCTCCAAAAACACGGGAAGTAGGCAGTTCCTCTAACCATGGCTATCAGCTTCCTTTAGATTTCCTTCGGATCAGAGTAGAAAAGGAAGTTTTATCGGTTGAAAGCTGGATCTATCTCGTGAATATGGGAATCCACAAGTAGATGATGAGATCTAATTCTACAATAAAAAGACCCTATTACAACTGTATTTTTACAACTGTCACAAATTTTCAGTTGTAATAGAGGTTTTTTACAACTCTTTTTCCCAGAAAGTTGTAATAAACTTACTTTCAACAACTCTTTTTTTTGGCCAGTTGTAATATAGATGCCTATTACAACCTTTCTTTTTTGCCAGTTGTAAAAGATGTCTATTTTAACAACTCTTATTTTCTGCCAGCTGTAATAGATCCCTATTACAACAATTTTTTGCTAGTTATAATAGATGTCTATTTTTTACAACTC
The DNA here is from genome assembly GCA_030765085.1 of Allium cepa. Lineage (NCBI taxonomy): Eukaryota > Viridiplantae > Streptophyta > Magnoliopsida > Asparagales > Amaryllidaceae > Allium > Allium cepa. The sequence goes on along the minus strand of CM060934.1, from coordinate 536,035,738 downwards.
TTCATTTTTGTCAGTTGTAATAAATGCATATTACAACCTTTTTTGCTAATTGTAATAGATGCATATTTTTAACAACTCTTTTTTTCAGTTGTAGTAGGTGTCTATTAAAACTTTTTGTTAACCGGTTGTAATAATTAGCTAATAATAATTAAATATTAACACTTAATAATTAATTAGAAAATTAATAATAAATAATAATTAGTATTATATAATAATAATTAATTTAAAATATGAAGTAATCGATGTTAATAATTAATAATTAATATTTGTTTTGGTATTTTTAGTACATTATGTAAGATCCTGAAAACACTGTAGCGGTAATGTAGCAATATACTAAAACAGCCTTTTACTCTTTAATCCGTCTTAGTGTATTGAGTAAATAAATTAATTTTGTCGGCGTTTAAGTATAGGTGATATAATAATCAATAATAATAATTAATATAATAATAAAATTAATAATAAACAATAATTACTATCAAATAATAGTAAGTAATTTGAAATATGAAGTAATTATAACTAATAATTATATACTAATTATTTAATTAATAATTTATAAATAATAATTACTATCGAATAATAGTAACTAATTAATAATAATAATTTTTTTGTAATAGGAATAATTAACTAAATAAAAATTAAATAGTAATAATAAAAGTTAAAAATCGATGTTAAATAATAATAATTAATAGTCAAATTAAATAATTAAGAAGCAATATCTCATATTTACTAATTAATTTTCGATAAATAATAATTAATAATTATAATGTTTTTTAGGAAGTTTTAGAGACTTATTTTCAACCACCCTTTTTTCACTAGTTGAAACAGAGACATACTAAACATCAGTATAACTAATATTTTATAATTGATATTTAAGAATTAATTATTGATAACATTAGTTCGTAATAATAACCTTACAAATTGACAATTAACCTGTAATAATTAATATTCAATTGTAACCAAGAAATAATAAGTTATAATTAATAACAATTAACAAGTAATATTTAATATTTCAATAAAAATTAATTTCAAGAAATTCATATTATATTTAATATAAATTTTCACTTGTTGATATAACTTAAATATTCATTTTTATAATTTTTGGTAAATTTTGATAAAGACCCATAAAAATGGAAAGCAAACCACAAAATGTTATAGCACAAACGCATGAAATATTAGGCGGAAAAAGTGAAAATTTGGCTCCAAAATCTTTCGGGTCTTATATTTCTGCTCTCTTATGCGGGTCCGCCTCCTTCCTAAATTCTTCCTAAATCAAAATCAATATCAATTTCTTCCACTCTCAAACAAAGTTGCTCCTCAACAAAATCAAGCCGCCTACTGTCGAATATGGATCCATTGATTGTCGCGATCCTGATGACAATGGAGCCGATTCACAATTTGATTTGCGTCTGCCTGCTTTCGATTCCACTGATTGAAGCAGATGACCCCGCCGCGCCTTCCTTGTCTTCCCCGAAAAGAACTACGATCGATAAACTCAGGTAGCAAATCATGTTTCATACTATTATCTGCTTTTTATTTCCTTTTGTGTCTTATTTTCATCTTTATTTTATTTTTATTACTTGTAATCGCATCCATTGGTATTTGGATTCCATTATATTATAAAAGAGATTTTACTCTATCTTATTTGTAATTTCGCCCAAGAATTATTTCAACACCGTTTTGCAATCAATTTTCAAATAACCTAGTTTATGGACTTACTTGCAGCAATTTGACTTTTTATTAGAATTATTTATTAAAGCACCACTTTGCACCAAAGATTTGAATATATAGAGTTTAAACCAACATCGAAAGATTAGGGACAAGACCCAGATAATCTTGTTGGAAATGAGCAGTTTAATTTATGTTGTTTGCTAGATGATCGTTTTATCAAATCCAGTATTTATACAGTTAAATGTGATTGTTTTCTTTGTAGAAGATTTTACTGGAGCGATTTTATGTCGTTTGCTAGTTTATATGTATACATGTAATGATTCAAAGTTTCCCTATTATATAATATAAAATGATCAAGTTGCTCCTTTCATGTGCTATACTTTGGCTTCCTACACTTTGTTGGATATTTGATTTTATGTGAAGGTCTGCAGCCTTGTTCTGAGAAGGAGAAGTATGTGTATAATTCATATATATAAATATCCGCTTCATAAAAGATGCATTTTTTTTGTTATTGTTCCGATTTCAGTACTTGACTTGTATTAATAAATATATACATTTTTGAGGTGTCAAGCCTTATGATATCGACATTTTTTATTACTAAAAACTATTGTAACATTATATTAGTTTAACTGTGTGTATTTCATAATATCTTTACTGTTTTTGAGTATTTTCCTATATTTGTTATCATGCCTATTTTTGTTGCTTATTACTAAAATGACATTTGCTTTTGCATTGTGTCTATCATTATATATGCATGGTTGACCGTGTTCTTGCGTGAGTAAGTAAGTGTTGTGCCGACTTTCGAAAAAGTATAAGGTTATGCTTTGCCTTGATTTTTTATCCAATACATATACATACATATATATATATATATATATATATATATATATATATCATACGCTGTCACTTTACTCAATTCATGAATTGTGTGCATGAGCTTTTCATGAGTTATCACCTTATTTAATTGTGATTTGTGTGCACTAAGCATTGATTGCTTTAAACATTCTTTCCTTTAAAGCTTTTATATTATCTTAACTTGTTCTTGTATAGGTGCATGGGTTGAGTTATACACACACACACACACATACACACACACATATATGTATGTATGTATGCATGCATGTATGTACACACACACACACATATATATGGATGCGTGTGTTATGAGCGGAAATATTTTATGGATGAGCGTATGTGTGAATATCAGGGAATTAATGTGTGCATGGGCTATTGTTTTGAGTGTGTGGCGTGTGCTGTATTTTGAAGATAATTTTTAGTGTCATTAGTCACCGTGTTTTATTTTGGCTAATTCAAGAGTTTAGTTGCATTTGTCCTCTCTGTATTTTATTTTCCATCAAATTCTCAACCCAATACTGGATTAAAAATATGTGAAATGCTTCCTTCTACATTCACGTGCACTTAATTTAAACATAGAAACATAGTACTTAAACAGAATCATTCAAAAATGTAAGAATTGATTTGGTTGGTGATCAAATTAAACACTAGACATACTGAGATGATATGGAACCAAAGCAAGAAAATAAAGGCTTTTACATTTTCAGTGAAGGGTCAAAGTATAAGAAGATTCTCACTTATTACACTTTTTTGGATAAAATATGTTTAATCATGTGTTAATGTTAACAATGCACAATATAATACCAGGTGGATCGGTATCTACAGGGGATTGAATGCTTAAACTCTAAAATTCCTTTGAAGTAACATGTTTATAAGGTTCTAATTATTATGTAGTTTATGTTTATAATCCAGGAGATGCAAGGGGCATAGCAATAGAACAAGGAGAAATAAAGGAAGTTCAAACTGACATTATTGTCTTCGTCTTATCAAAATTTCCACTAAATTCTTTGATGAAGTTTAGCAATGTATGTAAGGACATGCATGACATAATTAAAGATTCATTCTTTTCCAACCTCCATACCTCTAATTTTTTGTTGATGACTCTAATTTTCGAATGCCTGCAATTGTTTTACAGACAACAAATCTGGACAAATTGAGAATGCTTTGAATATTGATCGGAACATGTACAAATTGAGAATGTGGATTGGGATTTAATGTGATGTTGGATATGATGGGCCAATGGTGACTGCCAAGAGCTCCTAAATTAGGTAATGTGATCGATTTAGTTATTTTTCATTTACCGCAAGAGTATTTGACCTTATATCTGTGTTGTTTCAAAACATAATTCTGCAATTATGTTATGCAAACATTTTGGCTTGTGGCATTCATATGCTGTTTTGCTAATATTTGTTGTTGCAATTGCTAATCATGTGTAAGAAATTAATGAAGATATTCAATTTAAGCACATTCACACGCATTTTGTTACCAGGTTTGTACACATGGGAACTGTTGGAGGTACTCGACTCGAGAGACCAGGACCAGATTAGAGCAAACAACCTCCAATAATGTCGATATCTGCTACTGCTAACCAATGCATGCTTTTGATTGGGCAATATGGTTTAAAATTAAAACATACATACTTTATTGTATCAAAATATGTTGGCCCATACAAGTAAATGTAACCTAGTCATTGGTGTGAAAAAGATCAGCATGTATGAGAGACTAAAAAAATTAATATGTTTTTTTGGTTTGCTTTGATTCAAATATTTAGTTTGTTTGATATATTAGTTTTGTATATAATAGTAATGTAATGTTTGTATTGCTTATAGTGTACTGTTACTACTATTTTATTATTTGTTATGCTCATCTATTGTTTGCTTTAGTTGCAAAGTGTGTTTAGAAATTAATTTTTGTATTTTGCATTCTCTTTATCACAACTGTCTAAAGTGGTTGTAAAAAAGTTTTTACAGCTGCCAAAAGCAGTTGTAAAAAATAAAAGCAGTTGTAAAATTCTTTTACATTGGTTAAAAGTAGTTGTAAAAAAACTTTTTACAACTGTCATAAGTAGTTGTAAAAAAATTCTTTCACAGCAGCTAAAACTAGTTGTAAAAATATCTTTTGCAACTGCTAAAAGCAGTTGTAAAATAATCCGTCTCTATCACAACTGCGGATAAAACGACTGATGGACGTCTGTTGTAATAGATCTATTACAACTGTTTTTGACAGTTATGAAAGGGTATTTTTGTTGTAATCAAGTTGAGAATTCATTTCTCAGTGAACGCACCAAAATATTGGTGCTAAAAATGGGCATCAACAGCCAATACAAATTAGTAGAGATTAAATAAAGAATCAAATTAAAACAGAGCAAAATCATAGAGGAATACATAGATTTTTATACTAGTTCAGCAATCTTGGCCTACTTCCACTTGGTTATAACTACAAGAATGTTTGGATCAACTGAGATCCATTAGTACGAAAGTGAATAATAACAATGGTAGAGCCTCGGTGGAGGAAGCAGGAACCCTTTTCTACTACCATGCCTACTATATTTATAGGGGAAGACGTGCACGGATTAAACTAAAATTTTCGCAGAAGGTTCAGGAGACCAATGCAAGGCGAAACAAAAAATTTGTAGGCCCATCAGGGCCTACAATAGGGATTGGTACCAATCCCTCTTAATGCATCTGAATGGGCTGCGACCCCTATGAGAGATGTCCCATGGTGTTAGCTACTTGCTACTCAAATTTCATGTAATTCTAACGTACAGTTTGTGAGATATCGCATTTTCTGTGAAGTTGCGTTGCTTGAATTCTGATTTATGCCGATGAAGCATCATTTAACTATGTTAATCCATCGTCATTCAACTATGCCGACCCATCATCATTTGACTATGCCGATCCATCATCATTCAACTATGTTGATCCATGAGTTCTACCATGTCACGCCCAGCCATCTGATTCCACTAAGCTATGCCAATCCATGGCTTATCCAAGCTAATTTCCATATTTCTAGCATCCTGTATCGTCTATCTACCAACTCCAACCAAGTCTGACTTCGTATAACCATCTGTACTTTACTTTCGGGTCTTATAATTATTACTCCATGGTCATCATTCTTGATAACGATCGAGTCTATCTTATGCAATCGGTTCAATATAGCCGGATCAAGATACCGGGTAACACTGTTGAATATGCGCTTTGCGCTTATATGATTTTTGTTAGATGATAATAAACATATACATTCGTTTAAATGTATTTGTTAATGTACTATTTTATTATTCATAGAATAAATAAATATTTGCTGAATAAAATTAAATGACACAGAATTTGAATTCAAACAGATATTTTATTCAAACTAATATTTATTACAATTTTTAAATAGTACAATTTCATGCTCTCACTATACATATACATTTTTGATTACAATCACATCACATTTCACATTTACAGTTAACCTCACTACATATCACTCACACTCGTATTTTGTCTTCAACTGCATTCCGGTTTGAATCCAGCATCTGAGTAATCTGCAAAAATATTCTCAAACGCAGTAAAATTGAAAGAGAAATATTTTTGAAATTTGAAAGAAACGATGATTTTGAAAACATTGTTTGCCTCAGTTATTTGGGTTGTTCGTCATCATTTTGACTGTGCAATATCTGTGCGTATCAGTATTTTTATCAGGGACAGGTAATTATAAGTGGCTGTAGTACACACGTGTACATTCGTATATGTGTGCACTGCCTCGCCAACTCGTGTGCAAAAATCAAACAAAAGCACAGAAATCAAAAACAAGGTCAAACCCAAGATAGGTTCAACTCAAGGCAAATGAATAGACAAAGCAATTGACTACAAACAGTTCAAGACTAAAGCCACTAACAAATGCAACAGCAACATGCTTGAAGACTCCAGCACGACCAAGTATGGAGTGTACAAATGCAAATGTCCAAACAACAACATGAAGTGAATCAAGTTCAAGCCACAAGTGTACATGAATACAACTCGACTGCAACAGTACAGTCATGAAGACTGCAAGAACATGAACATAGGATCAGTACAGCAACAATGAAACTGACTCTAAGCACAAAAGTGCAACAGTGAAGTGACAAATGTTCAGTGGTGAAGCAACAACAATGAAGCAGAGCCAAGATTACATGTACTCGAGGCAAATGCAACTGTGAAAACTGAAGTAAAAAAAATGTGCATGAACACAGTGAAGACCACAGAGGCAGTGTAACAGTGGTGGTGCAGTGGCACATGATCATCAAGCAAGACCAGTGACCAACCACAAGACCACTTGTCACAATATCAAGTACATGAAGCAGTTCAAATCCAAATTCAAGAATATATACAATGCAAATGTACAGGCCAGTGAACATAAAAAATGGCAGAGTCGAAGCACAAAGAACAAAACAGTTCATGTATGCAACAGGTCAGAAATACAACAATGGAACCATCACAACAGTTCACATTGCAGTAATATCATATCACTACAGAAGTGCAAATCAAAACAGAGAGTATGGTGATGCAGTCAACAAGGCAACAATGCAGATGAACAACAAAGGGTCAAAGCTCAATACAACATGAACCAACTCCAAAATGTATCACTAGCATATACTACGGGGATGAATACACGAGAATGGACAAGGCACAAATCAAGACAGCTACAACACAAGTACAGGTTAAACCAACACAGAAATACACAAGCACAAAGTAGTGGAACTCCAACATATCCAACTAGAAATGCAGACAACAAGTGTCAAGTTGCAAACAAACATGACAGGAAACAAATAACATTGAACATGGTGAAACAGTACGAAAGACAAATTGCAATTCGAACCAACATATCCAACTAGAAGAGCAACCATCAAGTACAAACAATACCATATGGACACAGCAATGTTCAAGACCAAGGTACAAGTCGAAGTGGCAGTGAAATCAATGTTGAACAAGTCAAAAACCAAGTCGAAGTCAAGCAGAGAAATGCACAGAGACCGGTTGCAAATGACAACAAGTATGAAACCATGTCCAAATTGCAATATGCATTAAAACTCATGAATACAGTAGCAAGGTTGCAAGCATATGAAATGCAGACTACAAAGTGTACAACTACAAGATCAGGTCAAAATAAAGCATGAATCACATGAACAAGTTCGAGCATTATAAAGAAACAAAGTACAAATGAACGAAGTTTAACGGTACAAAAAGTTCGAATTCATGACAGTGTATCAAGTACGCATCTTTGAGAAAGTCAAAGCCGTGACTTTAGAAATCAAAACAATTTCAAGATGAACGAGTCAAGGCCGAAGCAGTAGAAATCAACACCGTGGTCATCACGAAATAAATCACCGAAAGCATATTCATATTGAAAAAGTCAGATCAATCCCAAGCATCAATACAAGATCGAACGACTATTGACAATTTCAAATATATTTAGACGAACGTAATTCAAGGAATTCGAACGCATATATAACCCAATCATCACTGGCAAATTAATCATCGAGTTCAAGTATCAACTTAGTAAAGCAAAAGGAAACAGTACATACCGAATTCACAAACAACGAACTCGATCAAGCAACTACAAACGAGCAATAGTCAACCATCAGAGAAGCAGCGAGCTAGGGCAACATATCTCAGATCGATCGAAGAAATTGAAGCGCTGATTTACACAAGAGCCGAAGCCCTAATTGGAACAAAGGGAACGAAGCCCTAAACAGGACGAAGCCGCCATTATTCTCACGAACGAGACAAAAGGATCGGGTGAAATAAGGGAGTGGGCTGGCCTTATTATTAAAAAAGGGGTTTTGTTTTTTAATTTTTATAATAAGGCTTTATTATATTGGTAATTAGTTTTAGGGTTATTTTCTATTGTCTTTTAATTATCGTTTTTATTTTCCGAATCAAAACTTTGTAAATCACCACCTAGGGTTTAGGTAGTGTCAGATTGTCTAGTTAGAATTAGTTCAGTGAGCAGGGTGTGCGAGTTTGCAAAATTCTATTGTTGGCGGGAGCAGAGTTTGCGAGTAAACGAAGCTCTATAGGCGGGAAGCAAAGTTTGCGAGTAAGCGAAACTCTATAGGCGGAGCAGGGTGTGCGAGTCTAGTAGAGTGTTTGTGAGCGGGAGCAAATGTTTGCGAGCAGGGTGTGCGAGTCTAGTAGAGTGTTTGTGAGCGGGAGCAAATGTCTGCGAGTCTAGTAGAGTGTTTGTAAGCGTGATACTGTTTAATTCTAATAGAAATCTGTGAATGCAGCAGTAGGCAGGGGTTGCCGAAGCTGGGTAAATTTTGTGTGTGATTTACTTTACTGCATATTTATTTCTGTAGTTTATTTCTGTGTTTAAATCGAGAAAATTTGCTATAACCCTATTCACCCCCCCCCCCTCTAGGGTTAATCTAGATCCTACAAGTGGTATCAGAGCCCGGTATATTTTTTATTTAACTCTAGAGTCATGAGTCTACAAAATAATGCTTTTTCTGAGGGGCAATCTATTGCTAGGCCACCCATGTTTAACGGGAACGATTATGCTTATTGGAAAGTTAGGATGGGTATCTATCTTAGTTCTGTTGATTATGATGTTTGGGATATTATTGAAACTGGCTATAAACCTCCCACTATAATCGTTGGTGATACTGAGATTCCTAAACCTAAGGATAGGTGGGATGCTAACGATAAGAAATTGAAAACGACAAATGCTAAAGCCATGAATGCTTTGATATGTGCTCTTGATAAAAATGAATTTAATAGAATTTCTCATTGTACAACAGCACAGGAAATATGGCATACTTTGGAGGTGACACACGAAGGAACTTCTCAAGTCAAGGAGTCTCGTCTAGCCCTATTCAGCAACGAATACGAAAACTTTGTGATGGACAAAGGCGAGAGCATAAAAGACATGTTTGGACGCTTTTCAACCTTGGTATACAATGCTAGAGCGCTTGGGAAGGTATTCACTGAGGTAGAGCTTGTGCGGAAGATACTACGAGTTTTACCAATGAACTTTGAGGCAAAAGTCACAGCAATCCAAGAATCGAAAGATCTGAGCAAACTAAGCATGGAGGAGTTGATTGGCAACTTGATGACATATGAGCTTGAGTTAAAAGCAAAGGAAGAACGCAACAACTCCGAACCAAAGAAGAAGACGATTGCCTTAAAGAGCAAAGAAGAAAGCGATGAAGAAGATCCAATTGAAGAGCTTGCAATGGCTGTCAATAATCTTAGAAGATGGTCTAGATTCAAGCCACGAAAGAAGAAAACAAAAGGCAATAGGTCAAAAGATTCTGAAAATTCCGATAATGAACTAACGTGTTATAACTGCAACAAGCCTGGCCACATCAAACCAAAATGCCCACTTCTCAAAAACAACAAAGAAAAGAAAAAGGCGAAGAAGGTATTTGCAGCGACTTGGGATGATGAAGAAGGAGAGGAAGCTTCGAATAGCAGCTCAGAGGAGGCTAACTTGTGTTGCATGGCAAAATCAGAATCAGAAGCAACCTCCGACGAATCTAGTGAGGCAGGTGAGTTTTCTTATAAAGAACTTGTTTTTATGTGTTCTGATCTTACTAAAGTAGTTGATACTCTTGAATCTAAAATTGAAAAACTGAAAACTGATGGGAGAGAACTTACTCGTAAAAATTTTAGGTTAGAAACTGAACTTCAAAATATTCAAAACCTAGAATGTAAAAAATGTAAGATTTTAGATTCAGAATTATCAAAACTGAGGAATAACTTTGAAAGTCTTGAAAATGAAAACTTGAATCTTAAGGAAACCGTCGACACTAGGAGAAAGGATTTTATTAATCGATGCACCTCACTTGTCACTGAAAATACAACATTAAAAACCAAAGTCCAAAATCTTGAGAAATCTTTGAATAACTTTTCAAGAGGTGAAAAATCTTTCAACATGCTATTGGGAAATCAAATTTTTGCTAACAATAGAAAAGGACTAGGCTTTGGGAAATCACAAAATGATGATAATGCAAAAAGTAAAAGTGTTTTTTCTCGATCTGAAATAATTGGAAATCATGTTGAAAATCATAGTCATAGGAACACAAAATTTAATCAAGTCAATTTAATGAGCTCGTTTTGTAGAGAATTTGGACATAATCGAAATAATTGTTGGTATAGACCCAAACACGTGAAAACTATACCAATTTGGGTTCCAAAAGGCACAAATATAAAATCTTTGAAAGTCAAACAAATTTGGGTGCCAAAAGGAACATATATAAATAGTTTTGAGTCTCCAAAAACATATTTTTCATATTCTGCCACTAACAACAATGGACCTATAAAAACAAATAGGTCACATAAATCTTTTATCGTGTAGGTGTGGTGGCAGGCTAAGGAACAACAACAGTGTTCTCTGGATTTCGGCTGTTCCAGAAACACAACGGGCGACAAAGCAAAGTTCCTTAGCCTAGTTCAAAGGTGACAGAATCACAATGGGCAATCACGAAAAATTTATCGTAAAGGTAAAACAGGTAAATTTGTTTTGAACGATATATTAAATATGATATATGCACCATATTCTGAATTAAAATCAGCCAATATTGAGGTGAATAAAAGATGATGATTTTGATTCTGATTTTTTTTCAAAATGGTTGGCCAATTATGCTTTTATGCCAAAAACACTACAAATCCTTGAAATACTTTATATCGATTAATTTGGATTGCTGATGGTGCTTTTATTGATTGATGATAATATTTTTGGCTAAATCTATATTCATGGTTTCTTCTATTTACATGGCTTCAACTTAAAATCCTAATGAATTCTATTTAAAAAAAAATTGTAAAAAGGATTTTAAGAAATTTTTGACTTGTTCTTATTTATGACATTGATTTGTGCTTAATTGATGACCAATCAGATTTTCAATTTTGAACTAATTTATATAAATTTGTTCGGTCAAATGCTGGTTACTCATGCTACACGTAGATATATTTGTTTTGATATTTTGGTCACTGCTTGCAAATTTGCACGATTTCAAATTCATGTGAAAAAGGATTTTAAAAAGTTGTTGAAACCTTAAGAAATTGTTTTTGAAATAATTATGATGTTGATTGACTGTTGATTACTCATGAACTTGTTTATCCTATAGTTTCTGAAATTAACGCCATGATATGTGTTTGAGTGTTAACACGGCTTCAATTCATATTCAAAAGAATGTCATTTAAATTGATGTTAAGTTTGAAATTCTTGGTGCACACTTCATGTTTTGGTCAATCAAATTCAACGAGTGAATATTGAGTGAAATTTAAATTCAGATGCAGATTACACTGGTAATATGGTTGATAGAAAAATTACTAAGTGTAACGTGATTAATTATTTTGAAACATTCATTTGCTGCATCATTTTTTTTTTCAAAGAAAATATCTGCATATTTTTCACTTGAAATAATTTTCAAATAGCAGAAAATTTTCTTATAAAACCCCCTCGAGAAAATCATGTTTGACCATATTTACAGATTAGTCATTTTTGAAAAATTGATTTTATAATTTTTTGAATTTGATTTTAAATGACTATTTTGACTAATCCGACTCCCTTCGATTATCGAAAAGATGAATAGTGATTGAAAAAGTGATGAGTGTCGATATTTATCATATATTATAACTCGAGAAAGTATAATTAGAAAATTTCTTTAGAATTTCATAACAAGAGTTATAAAAACTTTCTGTTGGGTAAAAATTCCATGACCATTTCTATTTCTATCATCTTTCTATCGACCATCACTCATCAAGATCATATTTAGTATGTAAATTTGTGGTAGTTTACAACGGAAATCATTTGTTCTTCAATATCTTTAAATCTGTGAAGGAAATTATTTGTGCTTCAACTTATTATATTTAGCAATAAAAATAAATATCCAAAGTATTCACTCTCATTTAAAAGTCCTCACGGTTATGCATGTATGGAACGCATATCAAAATTAATTGATTCAAATAGACAAGTTGATTCTAATCCCATTTAAAAGTCCTCACGGTCATGCGTGGTTAGAAGATACTTGATTTCATTTTTTTTTAAATAAAAATTGTGAATACTACTAATCTCATTTAAAAGTCCTAACGGTTATGCATGGTTAGTAGATATTCAAATTTCCTGAAATAAATATACCACAAATAGACAGAATTGTATGTTTTTTGATGATTTTATCCCCATCACTTCTGAAAGTGGAATATGCGCTTGACAAGGGTAATTATGATTTTTGTTTGAGTTTTATTGAAATTTAATATTTATATTCAATTGAGTTAAATGTTTGATTCATGTCTATCACTTCATCCCTATTTTATAACACTATTATTCTTTTGCTGATAACAAAAGGGGGAGAGAAAAGTAAAGATTTTGTCAAATAGAATCAAGCAAAGGTCAAATAATTTTCATAATTTTCAATTTGCATATAGGCTCATTTACATATTTTTATTTGTATGCACATATGTAGGGGGAGTATTGTGTAGAGAGGGAGCATTCAAATAGGGGGAGCAAATTGAACAATCAAATACATTTAATACTTTCAAAATCTTAAATATATGTTTGTTATCATCAAAAGGGGGAGATTGTTGAATATGCGCTTTGCGCTTATATGATTTTTGTTTGATGATAATAAACATATATACATTCGTTTAAATGTATTTGTTAATGTACTATTTTATTATTCATAGAATAAATAAATATTTGCTGAATAAAATTAAATGACACAGAATTTGAATTCAAACAGATATTTTATTCAAACTAATATTTATTACAATTTTTAAATAGTACAATTTCATGCTCTCACTATACATATACATTTTTGATTACAATCACATCACATTTCACATTTACAGTTAACCTCACTACATATCACTCACACTCGTATTTTGTCTTCAACTGCATTCCGGTTTGAATCCAGCATCTGAGTAATCTGCAAAAATATTCTCAAACGCAGTAAAATTGAAAGAGAAATATTTTTGAAATTTGAAAGAAACGATGATTTTGAAAACATTGTTTGCCTCAGTTATTTGGGTTGTTCGTCATCATTTTGACTGTGCAATATCTGTGCATATCAGTATTTTTATCAGGGACAGGTAATTATAAGTGGCTGCAGTACACACGTGTACATTCGTATACGTGTGCACTGCCTCGCCAACTCGTGTGCAAAAATCAAACAAAAGCACAGAAATCAAAAACAAGGTCAAACCCAAGATAGGTTCAACTCAAGGCAAATGAATAGACAAAGCAATTGACTACAAACAGTTCAAGACTAAAGCCACTAAGAAATGCAACAGCAACATGCTTGAAGACTCCAGCACGACCAAGTATGGAGTGTACAAATGCAAATGTCCAAACAACAACATGAAGTGAATCAAGTTCAAGCCACAAGTGTACATGAATACAACTCGACTGCAACAGTACAGTCATGAAGACTGCAAGAACATGAACATAGGATCAGTACAGCAACAATGAAACTGACTCAAAGCACAAAAGTGCAACAGTGAAGTGACAAATGTTCAATGGTGAAGCAACAACAATGAAGCAGAGCCAAGATTACATGTACTCGAGGCAAATGCAACTGTGAAAACTGAAGTAAAAAAAAACTTGCATGAACACAGTGAAGACCACAGAGGCAGTGTAACAGTGGTGATGCAGTGGCACATGATCATCAAGCAAGACCAGTGACCAACCACAAGACCACTTGTCACAATATCAAGTACATGAAGCAGTTCAAATCCAAATTCAAGAATATATACAATGCAAATGTACAGGCCAGTGAACATAAAAAATGGCAGAGTCGAAGCACAAAGAACAAAACAGTTCATGTATGCAACAGGTCAGAAATACAACAATGGAACCATCACAACAGTTCACATTGCAGTAATATCATATCACTACAGAAGTGCAAATCAAAACAGAGAGTATGGTGATGCAGTCAACAAGGCAACAATGCAGATGAACAACAAAGGGTCAAAGCTCAATACAACATGAACCAACTCCAAAATGTATCACTAGCATATACTACAGGGATGAATACACGAGAATGGACAAGGCACAAATCAAGACAGCTACAACACAAGTACAGGTTAAACCAACACAGAAATACACAAGCACAAAGTAGTGGAACTCCAACATATCCAACTAGAAATGCAGACAACAAGTGTCAAGTTGCAAACAAACATGACAGGAAACAAATAACATTGAACATGGTGAAACAGTACGAAAGACAAATTGCAATTCGAACCAACATATCCAACTAGAAGAGCAACCATCAAGTACAAACAATACCATATGGACACAGCAATGTTCAAGACCAAGGTACAAGTCGAAGTGGCAGTGAAATCAATGTTGAACAAGTCAAAAACCAAGTCGAAGTCAAGCAGAGAAATGCACAGAGACCGGTTGCAAATGACAACAAGTATGAAACCATGTCCAAATTGCAATATGCATCAAAACTCATGAATACAGTAGCAAGGTTGCAAGCATATGAAATGCAGACTACAAAGTGTACAACTACAAGATCAGGTCAAAATAAAGCATGAATCACATGAACAAGTTCAAGCATTATAAAGAAACAAAGTACAAATGAACGAAGTTTAACAGTACAAAAAGTTCGAATTCATGACAGTGTATCAAGTACGCATCTTTGAGAAAGTCAAAGCCGTGACTTTAGAAATCAAAACAATTTCAAGATGAACGAGTCAAGGCCGAAGCAGTAGAAATCAACACCGTGGTCATCACGAAATAAATCACCGAAAGCATATTCATATTGAAAAAGTCAGATCAACCCCAAGCATCAATACAAGATCGAACGACTATTGACAATTTCAAATATATTTAGACGAACGTAATTCAAGGAATTCGAACGCATATATAACCCAATCATCATTGGCAAATTAATCATCGAGTTCAAGTATCAACTTAGTAAAGCAAAAGGAAACAGTACATACCGAATTCACAAACAACGAACTCGATCAAGCAACTGCAAACGAGCAATAGTCAACCATCAGAGAAGCAGCGAGCTAGGGCAACATATCTCAGATCGATCGAAGAAATTGAAGCGCTGATTTACACAAGAGCCGAAGCCCTAATTGGAACAAAGGGAACGAAGCCCTAAACAGGACGAAGCCGCCATTATTCTCACGAACGAGACAAAAGGATCGGGTGAAATAAGGGAGTGGGCTGGCCTTATTATTAAAAAAGGGGTTTTGTTTTTTAATTTTTATAATAAGGCTTTATTATATTGTTAATTAGTTTTAGGGTTATTTTCTATTGTCTTTTAATTATCATTTTTATTTTTCGAATCAAAACTTTGTAAATCACCACCTAGGGTTTAGGTAGTGTCAGATTGTCTAGTTAGAATTAGTTCAGTGAGCAGGGTGTGCGAGTTTGCAAAATTCTATTGTTGGCGGGAGCAGAGTTTGCGAGTAAACGAAGCTCTATAGGCGGGAAGCAAAGTTTGCGAGTAAGCGAAACTCTATAGGCGGAGCAGGGTGTGCGAGTCTAGTAGAGTGTTTGTGAGCGGGAGCAAATGTTTGCGAGCAGGGTGTGCGAGTCTAGTAGAGTGTTTGTGAGCGGGAGCAAATGTCTGCGAGTCTAGTAGAGTGTTTGTAAGCGTGATACTGTTTAATTCTAATAGAAATCTGTGAATGCAGCAGTAGGCAGGGGTTGCCGAAGCTGGGTAAATTTTGTGTGTGATTTACTTTACTGCATATTTATTTCTGTAGTTTATTTCTGTGTTTAAATCGAGAAAATTTGCTATAACCCTATTCACCCCCCCCCCCCTCTAGGGTTAATCTAGATCCTACAAACACTTACTATGTTCATCTCTTACAATTACAAGGAATTACCAAGGAATAATTAGAAATTTATCCCTTAAGCTTATAATAGTATAAAACTTAAGAGTTTTGAGAGGATTTGATTGCTGGAAATGGGTGTTCCGAGAATCAATCTTCAACCAGCGTCCAACCCCTTAATGTTGCATGGCATGGAGTATTTACAGTAGTTGAGATGGATGATGGACGGTTGAGATTACATAGTAACATAGGTAGGAAGTGTGTTTGTCGATTGATCTGGTCGCTTGGAATGAGGGAAGATAGCTGTAAAGGTGGAAGGAAACGTGTGGCTGAGAAGCATGCCGGTTGTCCTCCCATACCAATCGTGTGTCTTGCATTTAATGCCAGTGGCATGCTAAAAAAGTATGTATTCTTTTGGCAGATCCGCTATGATACTTAGTACGACCGACTATATGAATTATCGCCTACTTTTGTATGTCTATATGATAAGGCGAATGAGTAGCTTTTTCCAGTCTATCATAGCCGGTTGCATATTGGAAAAGCTTGTCGAGGAAAGCTGAATATTGCTAAGGACTAAGATGCAAAGGACATGTTAAGCCAGCTATGGAACGATGAGATAGACTGCATGGGATCAGTCTAAGGTGAGCTTTTTAGGTCTGGTATAAGGCGGGCTTTGATGAAGTTCGGCCAAAAACCGATCATGATTGAGCATTGTCTTGTCCGATGAGCTGTTTATTGAAGCAGTTTTGGGTTAAGCCGACCGGCACTAGGCCGAAGGGCTACTAAGTAGATGAGCTGTCTTGCGACTAGGCCGGGTTTGGGCCAACTTAGGCAGGCCGGCTAAGCTAAATCAGTTTGCTAATTATACATGCGAGAAATCTAAAAGTCATCAACCTAATGTCTTCTTTATAAAGGAAGGGGGCAGTTCAGTATTCAATGGTTTTCTTGAGTTCTTTTTAGGTAAAACCCAGTTATGTTCGGCGTCAACCAAACAACGTCAACCTATCGACATCCAAGTTTTGACTAACTACTATTTGAGTCATAAAGGGTAAAGAGAAACAAGAACGAATAAAGAAACATTCAAAAAACTTGACTTTGGAATAAAGTAGCTTTTGTAAAAAAAACCATTGACAAATAAAAGGAAATAAAGAAGAAGAAGAAAAACTTATTGTTGGTGAAGATTGATGGAGAAGATGGGATCGGAAAGCTGTATATAGAATGCTTAAAGAAAGTTAATGGAGTCTTTTGAATATAAAGGTTTAGTAAAAAAAGATGAAGAAGGCCTCCCCTTCCTTTTATAGATTTCGTTCTCCAATCTTAATAGTTGGATGAAACGAGCGGAAAACAATTTGAGTCATCGAACTCTAATCGAGTGTGCAATTACATCATACTTTGCATCTCTGAAAACATCTCGAAAAATGAATCGTTATAGCTAATGGGAGCGCGACTCATGTCATTCACATTGATTATGAATTGGATAAGTCCACCCCTGCTTGTAAAGGCGAAATTTGGGGGAAATTGTTACTCATTATTCCCACAAAGAGTAAACAAACCCATCGGGTCCGAAGCTCTATAATAAAAACCTACAAAGTACATATAGAGTAACATCTCCACTAGCCCAATAAACTATATGCCTTTTATATCCCAACCTGTAAAGGTATGATTCCCCTATCATTCTTATCAGTAATCTTGTCCATCGTTCCTTCCAAAAAAACAAAAAGCTTCAAGCCTTATGAACAACATCTTCCATCTATTTTCTAAGCACACCCTTGTCACGCTAATCGGTGGCCAAGTCACAATAGGACAATAAAACCACTTAACAGTTCATAGGTCTCATCTGCCTCTTTCCCTCATCATCAAATAGCCCTTGCCAGCCAATGTCCTTTTTCGTCGTGTTTTATTGTGACAAATCTAACCTCCTATTAAAGCTATTGGTCGTCGTTGCAAAAAAAGGCATTAACCTTGTACTATTCCTTTGACAAAAGCACCATACCAACACTGCTAATCTAACATGTCATGTTGTCTTTTTGATACAAACACGCCATAGTATGACACGTCAGCTAGCACACATTTGAACCATCCTCTTTATGTCGAGTCTAAGCTAACCATCATTTTGACTATAGATTGCAATATATGGTCTTAAGAAAACTTAGCGCTCAAGGTACCAATCTAAGTCCTTTAAGGTGCGATCTCTTCAGCTGTAAATAAGGGATCTCATGCACTTCTACATGGATCGAACTTTCTACTCTCAAGGGATATATTTGCTAGCTCAAAGCTCTCGTGATAACCATTAATTCTTCACTTGTAACCCATATATCTAAATAATAAGAACATCAACCATAGTGGACGTAGATTTTTACTAAAATCAAATTATTCTATACCTTGTGTCATTTACTTTAATTGCATTACTTAGTACCCTCTTGAAAACTCTTCATTTTACATTTAAATCATGGTATTTAGTAAGCAATCCTTGCTAAAATATCTTCCTAATCATAACTTCCGACTTGGCTAAAAATCTAATCAACAAATTCACAATTGTTTTTTAAGTATATTAACAAGTGGTTCCAAAGTGAGTCTAAGAAGAATATGGTGTTAAAGATTACAAATCATGCAACCAAAGATACTGATATTTTAACTAAATTCCAAGTAAAATTTTCAACTCGAAGTTCTTGTTGAAGAAGCAGGGGTTATGGTGCTTGTCGAATATTGGTACCTAGACAATTATGTCTTTTCCAACATGAGACAAAAGTTTTGGGTTTAGAAAAGAAAAAAGCGGGAATATTTAGTGTTGGATAAATGTTTCTGTCTTAAATTATTTCATCACACACACCCACACCCCGCCCTATACCCACACACATCCCTATACCACCCACCCACACGCATATCGCAAACCAAATCCACCCACCCACCACAACACCACCAAACCCGCTTGGGCTATCTTTATATTAGACCGAGTTTGGACCAACTTGGGCAGGCTGGGCTATGCTTAATCGGTTTGCTAATTATACTTGCGAGAAATCTAAGAATCATTAACCCAATGCTTCTTTATAAAGGAGGGGAGCAGTTTTGTATTCAATGGTTTTCTTGGGTTCTTTTCAGGTAAAAACCAGTTCTGTTCAGCGTCGGTTGAACAACATTGACGGATCGACGTCCAAGTTTTAATTAACTATTGTCAAAGTCCTAAAGGATCAAAGAGAAACAAGAAAGAATAGAGAAACATGCAAAAAAAACTTGAATTTGGCATAAAATAGCTCGGGTAAAATCATGGAAAAATAGAAGGAAACAAAGAAGAAGGAAAAAAACTTATTGTTGTTGAAGATTAATGTAGAAGATGGGATCGGGAAGTTGTATGCAGAGGGTTTAAAGAAAGTTAAGGGAGTCTTTCGAATACAGAAGTGTAGTAAAGAAGATGAAGAAGACCTCCCCATTCTTTTATAGATTTGGTTCTCCAATAATTTCAATCGTTAGATGAAACGAGCGAAAAACAATTTGAGTTGTCAAACTCTAATGAGTGTGCAATTACATCAAACATCGCATCTCTAAAACCGTCTCGAAAAATGAATCGTCATAGCCAATGGGAACGTGACTCGTGTCATTCACATTAATTACGAATTAGACAAGTCCATCTCTACTCGTAGATGCGAGCTTTGGGGGAAAATGTTACTCATCATTCCCGCAAAGAGTAAACATACCCATCAAGTCCGAAGCTCAACAACAAAGACCTGCAAAGTACATATGGAGTAATATCTCCATCAGCCCAATAATTTATATGCCTTTCATATCCCAACCCGCAAAGGTTTGATTACCCTATCATTTTATCAGGAATTTGTCCATTATTCCTTCCAAAAAACAAAGAGCTTCAAACCTCACGAATAATATCTTCCATTCGTCATCTAAGCACACTCTTGTCATGCTAATTGGTGACCAAATCACAACAAGACAACAAAACACTTAATTGTCTGTGGGTCTCATCTTCCTCTTGCCCTCATCGTCAAATAGTCCTTGCCAGCCAACGTCCTTGTTTGTCATGTTTTATTGTGACATGTCAAACCTCTTATTAAAGCTACTGGTCGTCGTTGCAAAAAGAGATTAACCTTGTATTATTCCTCCGAGAAAAGCACCATACCAACGCTATTAATCTGACATGTCATGTTGCTTTTTTGATATAAACATGTCATAGTATGACACGTCAGCTAGCATGCATTTGAACCATCCTGCCGAGTCTAAGCTAACCATCTTCTAGACCGTAGATTGCAATATACAGCCTTGAGGAAACTTAGCGCTCAAGGTACCAATCTAAGTCCTTTAAGGTGCGATCTCTTCAGCTATAAATAAGAGATCTCATGCACCGATCGAACTTTCTACTCTCAAGGAATATATTTGTTAGCTCAAAGCTCTCGTAATAACCATTAATCATTCTCTTGTAACCCAAAGCTCTAAATAATAAGAACATCAACCCATAGTGCACGTAGATTTTTAATAAGATCAAACTACTTTATATTTTATGTTATTTACTTTAATTGCATTACTTACTCTCTCGATCACGACTCATTTTACATTTAAATCACGGTATTTAATAAGTAATCCTTGCTAAAATCTCTTTCTAATCATAACTTCAGACTTGGCTAAAAATCCAGTCAACAACTTCACATTTGTTTTTTAGTATATTAACAAGATGGTTGCAAGTGAGTCTAAGAAAAAAATGATGTTACATATTACGAATCATGCAATCAAAGATATTGATATTTTAACAGCATTTCAAGTATTTTTTTAACGAAGCTCTTGTGGAAGAAGCATGGGTTATGACACTCGTCGAATCTTATACTGATACCTAGACAATTACGTGTATTTCAACGTGAGACAAAGGTTGGGGGTTTAGGAAAGAAAAAAGCAGGAATATTTAGCGTTGAACATATATCTTAAATTGTTTTACCCCACACGTCCCCACACCACCCCCACACACACACCAAACGCCATCCGCCCACCCAAAAAACACAAAGAAAAAGAAGGAATAAGAATTATTGAAAGAAAGAACGTGCGCGGCGCGCCTCAAAAAAATCTTTTCCGTAACTGCTATTTTTATTTTGGGCGTTAGCAATCTTTTGGAGAGTACACAGCAAAGGCTCAGTTTCGATGAAATAAGTGTACAAGAAACTGTAATTAATTTGTCATTCTTCCTTTCTGTGAATTTCCTACTCAAAAAACGGAAGCTGATGGCGGATTGGGGATTGGTACGCAGGCTCTGGGACAGATGGGTATCCCACAATATCGGTTCATCTGGTATTACGCGCTTCATCCTCTTGTTTCTTCTTCGATTTAATTCATAAACAGATTAATGGTTCGAGTTCTTTTAATAACATCCAGATGAACCCCTGAAGGCTGCTTTGTTGATTAATTATGACCCTAACGCTCCTTCTCGCCTCCTCTCTGTAATGTAAGCGTATTCTCTTATTTGAGCTTTGCGCACTTTCAGTTTGATTTATTGCTGCACTAATGAAAATGCTTAGTTGATGAATATGATGCACTACTAATATATTGGATGTGTATCCAAGGTTCAGAACGATTTGTCAAAATGTCTTAGAAACAACGTGTAAAGCAACTAGCTGTTTCTTTTCATTTGAACTGACAAGCTAAAGTATTGTACAAACTTGGTTAGTTTCGTGAAAGCATTTAACTTCAGTAAAATATATGCTGATATAGTTAGTTAAATACTTCAGCTTCATTTAAATTTCAAAATTTCGTGATCGGACGAAAAGGTTGTTTCTATTCCAATTATTTATAAATATTTGTTGGTAATATTATTAGTTTGAATATTTAATTCAGTAGTGTGAGTCTAATAATCTCCGAAGCTAAGACATGAGTTATTTTTTAACAGAGGTTTCTATGTTAACAAGCATTCTGTGCTATTTAAATAATACTTGAGCAATTTGCAATTCAAAAGGCAACACGGTTGCTTGGCCTGTTGTGATGATATATGGTTAAATTGAGTGTTGTTTGTGGATTAAAACCGATAATATTCTTTTCCTACTCAAAAATTGTTGTTTCTAATACATTATGAGCAAGTACAAGCGAATGTAGAGTAAACACTAGCTGCCAAACTACCATGTTGATCGACATAGTATTACAAATGTAATACATCTAAGTGGATCGATGTTGGGCACTTTTCAGAGTGGTGGTTAAAACATATTTGGTATTTGACCACACATTGCAGAATTTAACATCAGGACTGACTTATAAATACCAATCATTCGGTTCAAAGTTTCTCATCTGGTTTCACTGAGGCCATAATTTTGTTAAATTTTGGCCATGCAAAATCACAAATAGAGGGAAAGAAATATGCAAAAGAAAGAAAGAGAAATTTTGTTTCCCCTAATTAATAGGCATATTGACTATGTTTATTTCTTTCTCTAATTGGCTAATCAAATTATTTTTTGCCATCTAATGTTAACTTGGGCATTAGGTAATTGATTATATAAATAGAGACTAGAAGAGATGGTAAATGTATTGTGGAAAATCTATTTTCTAATTTCCTGTTTTCCATCTTTGTTCTTCTTCTCCAACAATTTTAGACATATAGAAATTTGCACCCTTTCTCAATTTGGTTATTGATTCAATGGTATTTTGTTTATTTTAGTTTTGTTCTATTAGTTGTAAACATAAATTTTGGTGAATCAATAAAGTGGGTAGTTGAGTGAAATATCTTGTCTTATTGCTTTTAATTTCAATTCCGTCTTATTTTTAATCCAAGTTATCTCTTTGTGATTTGGGTGACGAAGATCCGTTGATATAAGCACAGATTTAGCAAAGCGCTGCCATTTTTTCACAACAGATTGGTATCAGAGCACAGGTCATCGCAAAGTTTAGAGTAATTTTGGATTGAAAAATTATTGATGTCGGATATGATTTCGTTTTCGAAGATGGCTATTTTGGATGGGAAGAATTGAGGTATTTGGAAGCCTAAGATGGAGGATGTTCTGTACCTCAATGATCTTCATGATCCGATTTATGGAGATGGAAAGAAGCCCTCTAATGTAGATGAGGGAAAATGGAAGAATATGGATAAGAAGGCGATTGCTTTGATTCGCCAATGTCTTGATGATTAAGTTTTCCATCATGTGGCTAGTTGTGAATCCGCAAAGGCTTTGTGGGATAAGTTGGTATCTTTATATGAGTCAAATAGTGCTACTAGTAAGGCTTTTCTGGTTCGAAAGTTGGTACAACTGAGATTAGATGAAGAGAAGTCTGTTGCAGAACATTTGAATGAATTTCAGGATGTAATAAATCAATTGGCAAATATGAATGTCAATTTTGATGATGAGTTACAGGCTCTTTTATTGATGAGTTCGCTTTCAGAAAGTTGGAAAACTTTGGTTGTTTCATTGAGTAATTCCAATGCGAATGGAACTATCTCTTTGGAAACTGTTCGAAGCAGTCTTTTAAATGAGGAGCTTAGAAGAAAAGAGTCAGGTATGAAATCAATTCAAAGTAAGGCTATGGTGGCAAGGGACTTGAAGAAAGATACAATTTGGAAAAAGAAGAATGCTAATGGTAAATGTGTTATCACTTGTCATTATTGTAATAGGAAAGGTCACATACGCAGCAAATGTTATGCTTATAAAAGAGATCAGAAAAAGGCTGCGTACAGTGATACTAGTAGTGATGCACATGCAGGTTTTGCTGAAGGTACCGATAGTGATGCTTCTTATGATGTCCTTTTTAGTGAAAATAAGCCTTGGAAGATGGATTCGGAAGCCAGTTTTCATATTTGTAGAGATGTGAATTGTTTTTCTTGTTATGAGAAGAGTGTCGACATGATTAGGACAGCCAATGGAGAAGAGCTACCGATTCGTGGTATTGGATCTATCCGGTTTCGTATGCATGATGGTGTGGTTAAAGAAGTCTCTGGAGTGAGACATGTACCTACTTGTTCGCATAATCTTATTTCTCTCGGTCAGTTGGATCGCCGTGGTTGCACTTATGAGACTCAAGGTGGAGTTTTGAGAGTGAAGAAAGGTGGTCGTGTAAGGATGAGAGGAGTATTGAAAGAAGGAAACCTTTATAGCTTGGTTGGTTCTGTAGTCGACTATGGAAAGCGAGTGACGGTTGAAGAACCTAGTCCACAACAAGGTGGAGAGGTTAACGTGGTCACTGCTTATGATTCTAGCATTGAGGATCATATTTTAGACAAGGGTCTTCACGTTGATGATGCTCGGGGAATCGATAGTGATCAACTAATGAGCTCAGATCGAGTGATAGACGGGTGTCGAGTTGCAAAATCCACAAAGACAAGACGGAGATTTTTGTGGTATTACAAACGTTTTTTAGACCGGATTTGTGTGGTGCACCTCATGTGGGAGATGCATTATTTGCAGTCGGTGGTAGGAGTTTGTAATTTGGTATGATTGAGATATATGGAGTCGTGATAGATCTAGATATGGCATGTTTGATATGTTGAAAATATGTGATTTTGCATCAAGGTGGACTGTTAAATTTTGGTGATACAAAATCACAAATAGTGGGAAAGAAATATGCAAAAAAAAGAAAGAGAATATTTTGTTTCCCCTAATTAATAGGCATATTGAGTATGTTTATTTCTTTCTCTAATTGGCTAATCAAATTATTTATCCATCTAATGTTAAATTGGGCATTAAGTAATTGATTATATAAATAGAGACTAGAAGAGAGGGTAAATGTATGGTGGAAAATCTATTTGCTAATTTCCTGTTTTCCATCTTTGTTCTTCTTCTCCAACAATTTTAGCCATATAGATATTTGCACCCTTTCTCAATTTGGTTATTGATTAAATGGTGTTTTGTTTATTTTAGTTCTGTTCTATTAATTGTAAACAAAAATTTTGGTGAATCAATAAAGTGGATAGTTGGGTGGAATATCTTGTCTTATTGCTTTTAATTTCAATTCCGTTTTATTTTTAATCCAAGTTATCTCTTTGTGATTTGGGTGACAAAGATCCGTTGATATAAGCTTCCGCAAAGTGCTGCCATTTTTTCACAACAAATTTAGAAAGAGATTATACCAGTTACCGCTGAGCATACGATGCAGGCACCTCCATTATTGAACTAAGAACATTCAAGGAATAAATCCACGCCTTAGCTTGGCCAGTTGGCTTACTGTGGTGAAAGTAGTTTAGCTAAGTATAATATCTTTGTTGTTTGTGATGTTACACTTCAAAAACTAAATTTAATACTGAAATCATTCGGTTGCTTGTTTTGTGCTAACAGATCAGAACAGGAGGGAGTTAACTACAAGGCGATTGAGTTGAAGCCATTTCTGGATTTCGTTAAAAGGCACAATTGGCAAAAAGAATTTTTTTGTATTGGACCAAACCAATGTGAGTATTGTCAGTAAACGTAAAAACTAGTAAACAGATTATTCTATAGAATAGTTATGTGAGTATTTGCAAGTTGCACTAAATTTATTGAAAAAGTTGACAGAATTTTTTAGAGAATAGAAATCTTGAAAGGGCTTTATTCTGTTAACCCCTATTTTTTCATGTCCATTTTGTTATATAAACCTTCCAAAACAATACAAGTCATAAGCTTCATGACATATCTAGTAGATCGCGTAGCCCAATAAAAAGTATAAACAGAAAACAACATATTGATCCAAGTAAACGTGTTACTTTTTAGATATATACATGCAATCATCAGCAATCTAGTAATCATTAATAAAAAGGTGTGGTTTAGCATAAAAAATTGTTACGGCAACACGTTGTTTAACCGTTATTG
The DNA here is from genome assembly GCA_030765085.1 of Allium cepa. Lineage (NCBI taxonomy): Eukaryota > Viridiplantae > Streptophyta > Magnoliopsida > Asparagales > Amaryllidaceae > Allium > Allium cepa. The sequence goes on along the minus strand of CM060934.1, from coordinate 536,009,712 downwards.
CACTTTTTATCTTCTTCTTCTTTTGTCTTTTTTTTTTAATAAATTTTATTTATTTATTTAGTGTTTTTTTTTTTGGAGTTTCAATTACGGTGTGAAATCTCCTGCATCAATATAGATTTATATTTTTATGTGTTAACGTTAATTCTTTATTTATTTTATTGAAATAGATCTAGTGACATCAATCCACGAGCACTGGTTTTGTGCTAGATGCATAAACACATCAAAAACTTCGGGTGAAGGAGTTATTGTTATGCAGATTGCAGCATATCTTCTGGTAGCAATGTAAGAGAAAACTAGGATTAGCATTTTACTGAATATACAAGCGATTTATTTGATTGAAACATTGTTATACAATGCTATTAGGTATGATGGCTCGATCGGTTCAGCATCTCGAGCAATGGTGGCCGTAGATCAGCTTTCATGGCAATTGAGTCAACGAAATCATTCAAACGCAAAATGAAACTGCAAATCATGCACAAGTTAAACGGTAGTAGCTAAGTCAAGAAATGGTCTTTGTTAATGTTAATTCAATATTTAATCTTCTTCAATCCTTTTTGTTATTTCAGTGAATTTGGAGATGTATTATGTGAAATGTCAACATGTTTTAAGAAATGATGATGCTTGAACGTTACATAGGATTCAGTAATTCGATGCTAGTATTTCTTGCATTGTATGGTCATCAATAGCTGTGTATCAGACATCTTGTATTGTGGAACGCTTTCAATAACGTACTCAGATGCATTATTTATAACATTTTACAAGTTTTATGTCAATAGCCATATCAATCAAAGCATATAATCACATCAGCGTGGAGACAGATTATCATTTTAAAACTCATGCATCAATATAAAAGTAGCACGGTAAAAAGTTAAACATAATATGAGCTTAACTCCTACAGAGACTAGCAACACAAAAATTATTGCCATTATAAAAGGGTCTTTGAAAACTGTATGCTATCACACGAAAATTATAGATTATATGTGTATCTAATATTATTTATCCACAAGTATTGGCTTGTCTCTGCTTTGTTTCTGTATAATCTATCATTCGTTCTCTATCATCATCATCATTCATGTAAAGGAGTAAATGGATAAGTCTTCTGGCAGTTCAATATGATTGCTGCAAAAACAAATTATATAAAAAAAAAAATTCAGAAAAGAAAAACCATTAAAAAAGGGAAAGAATGTAATTTAAAAGTACCATCTTATTACCAACCTCTGTTGATCACTGCATTGTTCTGCATTTGTCTGATCATCACCACCATTACTTGCAACAACTTGCGCAGGACTTGGATCATCTGTTCCACGAAGGCAAAGAAAATAATAAAAATAATACTATAGTTTAATGGAAAATGAATTTCAGCACAAGAAGCATTCGGTGACGTACTGTACAATTGCAGCTTTGTGCCAGTTTCATCTTCAGGCTCATACATTTGTCTTCTCAGCAACTTAGGATATCCATCTTTTAGTTCAGTCCTGAACGATCGATCCATGGACAAACTGGAACATTGATCACTTGTTCCAGTCATCGACAAGTCGTCATGTCTGAAAAAATTAGCGTATTCATTTTCTAATTCGGGCACTGACGTTTGATTTCTAGAGGAACTGGAATAATCATATCCTCCTGGCACTGCCAGAGTTGTACCAGATATTAAAAACATTTAATTAATAAATAAATCCCAACAGATTTAAATGATCAATGATATGACTCTGTTGACGAATCTTACTTGTGTAGGTTTCAGGATCATACAGGAGGCTTTCTGATCGATGTCTGTTTTTCCTGCATGGTTTTAATTATAAAAGAAACTGTATTTATTATGTACATTTAAGTATTAAATAGTAAAGTTGAAAAAAAAAAGTCATGTTTTAAGACTTCATCAAGCAAATGAAAGGAGTGATTTCATCAACACAACATATCCACCTCAAGGACCATTTCATAGTTGTGAAATTCAATATCAAGGTCCAAGGACCATCTACACAGCTAATACATAATAAGCATATTCAATCAATTAAGTAGCTAATACATAATAACGTAGCTAAGATGTATATAAGAAAGGTCCAAACCCATCAATTAAGTGAAACTCAATCAATGCTACAATTTGTAAATAGTACATATAGGGTACGATTTTTATGATGTTAGAATAAAGATAAATTACTCCATGAAAAGGAAGCAAACCATCTAGACCCAAACATTGATGTCTTGATGTGTCCAGCTGCTCAATGTAAAGACACATAAGCATTTATTTTACAAATAAGGTGTAGGTTGGATTTTTTCGTAAAATTTCAAGCATTTTAATTGGACGGACACATCAAGACATCAAACTTTGGGTCTAGTTTTCCATCGAGGTCCAGTTATTTGATAACCTTAATAAATTAATCCAAAAAGAAAGAAAGGAAGAAACTAATTTCACTGCATATTTATTATTTCACTCCATCTCAAATATTAACCATTTCTTGTTTTTTCTATTACAGTTTCCACCCTCATACATTTCTTTTAATGTATATTTTTATATATTAACTTGCGGATTTTGAAATTTTATTAACTTGTATGATTCACCTGGTTGTTAATTACAAAAGATTATGGGAAACTCAAATCAACAAAGTAGTTAGAATTGTCAAGTTAAGATTAGGAGTATATGAAGAAACTCAAATTTCCATATCAATGTGCAAGAAATAGAATTTGAATAGCTACAACCTTCAATTATTATTCATTGTTATACTCATTTAAACCATAGTATGTTTTACACGTAAATATTTGGATGCATTTTAGTCTATATTTATTACAAAAGCTGCCAATAACAGTAAAGTGCTAAAGCCTTGGACAACGAATCTAGAGGTCTTGGATCGTATCCTACTAATTATCAATTTTAAAAACGAGTCATGGCAGTGAGTAATCAACAAATTCATGAGCTAACCTAATGAATAATTTCGTATTTTATTGGTCCATTTTACTAATTATTTTTCGTTTTATAATACTGTTATAATTTTTAAACTAATATAATGTCTACCATAAAACATGAATTAGATTAATGAATATAACATGTAAAACCAGAATAGAAAAGATAAGTTTATTGCATCTTAATTTTATTTTTAACAAACATCCACTGAAGAAACTGAAAATAACACATGGATGATAATGGAATTAACATTGGTATGAAATAATAGAAAACAGCACTTTTTAAGTCATGAAACTTATATACCAAGCATATAGTACTTTTCCCTGTCACCAAGCATTCAGTAATGGAAGTGTAAATGACAATAAAAAAGTTGCTGTAACTTTACCTGTCAGCAATCCGAGTTTTTTCCCTGTAAGGCTTAGCAAGAACACGATTACCACATATAAAATGTGGGCACTCCTCGTTCAAAATGTTTCTTACCGTCTCAGAATCATAGAAGGTCACAAAACCATACATGCGATCCGTTTGATGAGGAATCCTCACTTCACGAACAGGGCCGTATTGACTAACAAAGAAAATGATTGGTTTGTTATGCATACAAAACAAATATTTGACTAGAAATGATAAGCATATCATATATAAAACAGAGTTAAAATTACTTGAAATAATTTGCCACATCTTCATTTGTGAACGAGCAATCAGCTGGAAATGTAAGATAAATTTGATGAGAGCTAGGCCCTGATGCATTAGTCTCGTCCTCGAATGCATACACTGATGCGTTATCTACTAGAGCAATTACATGCTGCCCATGAGGTCTTCCATTGAGGAAAAAAAACAAAAACAAAGGATATATTGTCAAAATCCAAAATTCTAGAGACGAATCACTATATTTTAGTCAAGAGACTGAAGTAAATGTTAGGCATATGCACTTTTGTATGTGCATACGTACGTACGTCCGTCCGTAGGTACGTACGTACATATAAAAAACAATGGGACGTACCACCATCGCCTGTAATATATGACAAGATGAGACAAGTAGCGTCTTCCCCCGCTTGTCATTTATTCTAGACGTGTACAATACACACATGCGATGGTGGGACAAGTATCATTTTTGTCACTTAGTACAACAGTTCAATTTCATAGAATAGATCAACAACAACTAATTTTAAATATTCTCAAAAGAAGTTTCAAATATTAACTTCAAGCAATTTTGATTGAACAATGATAGGTAGAAGTGTTGGAATGTAATCTGATTTCTAAGTTAAGTTAAACAAATTTTGTTTACTTGACTACAATGACTCATAAGTCATAAACAACAAACACAAACCAACTTACTTATATAAAAGGATCATGAATATAAAATAACTGCATTTTGCTTTAAATTGTTTGAAACGAAGAGGTTATTTTAGTCATCTACTTGGTCAAAACTACTTACGAAGTTCCCAGTCACTTCTTCAATTTATAACTCCTAAACTACTTATGTTGCCTCCAAGTAAGGCATACCCAAACACCAAAACTTAAAACTTAAAATGATTTACATATAAGCAGCTAGTTTTGACTAGTTAATAAAATAAGATTTTGTCAGTGTGTTCTTAATAATGATAACAATAGCTTTAAAGCATCTATCTTAATGTTTCTACATGTCACACGATTCCATATCAAAATAAAGTTCCAAAGCATAAAAAAAGTAATGAACATAAAAGATAAAGAGTTACCAATACCTAGTTATCAGTTGAAGATTCTTCAACTGCAAAAGCAAATCCATCAAAGTAACTCTTGTGTTTATATGTTGTTCCTTGTCGCTAAGGTAATACTTAACCTTAAGATTCTTCCCATACCTCTCAAAGTAAACAAAGGGCAAGGTGGCAATTGATATTGGCAACCCATTGTTTTCACTCAACAATTTAACCAACTCAGCTTCTAACTTAAAAAGCTTCCGAATATTGAAGATACATTCTTCATCATCAAGAAAGTCCAAATTAACAGGCAGAGGAGGATTGAATGCACATTCGTCATCCGCAAGAAAGTCCAAATTAACAGGAGCAGGTAACGTCTCATGATGAACAAACTTACAAGAGTTGCCATTCAGACAACGCCCTCTGTAGTAGAAATCACAGGGCTTCCTTCGACGTTCTTCGAAATTCGTCCGTATTCGATTTTGTGTGTATCTATGATAATTATTTGGTACACTGGAGCGCAATATACGTGGAGGAATTCGAGAATTTGAAGGTGGGTTTTGTAGCATTTCAATCAAGCACAGATGAGCCATAGCATGCTCTATGAGTAAGTCAGTAACAGCATTGGATTGTGATGCATAACTCATTATTTCTTGATAATTATGGTGTCTAAGGATGAAGGACATGATTTGGTTTGCATTGTCGGGGTCAATTTTCCGAATTTTATTGTAGATAATTGCCGCAGTTTCATCGAGATCCATTGTTGAGTGTTTTAACTCTGCAACATGAAGAACAATTATACCAGTATAACAAACAAGTTTTCACAAGCAATTATATCAATTTGGTTAATATTCGCCATGACAATTCTATACAAACAACAAACTGCTTTTTGCATCTCACGTATTTTCCTCTTAACAGAAAATAGAACCCTGTTGTTAAATTCCTTTAAACCCTCTTTTTTAAACCAAATACCCTTATCTTTTCTCTTCCACCCAAACATTTTAACTTATATCCAAATAATGTTCCAAGAAAGATAACTTTTATGGATTACAATTTTTTTAAAGTGACAATTGAATTAACTTCATATAGATCTAGTCTGAACCGAAAATAAAAAAATAAAACATAAAAATAAAAAAACGTGACCTATTTGATCTATGTTTGATATGCATTGTTATCAAATCAGAGAGACATTTATTTGTTTGTCAAGCTAAAAGTAATGATTACCCAATGTTAGCACATGATGACTACGAAATTAATAAACGTCTAAATGTGTTGATTTCCTCCGATTAAATTATGCATTTTTTCTCATTGCTCTAATGTAAAACACAAAATAATAGTGAATCAAATCGATACGACAATAATTAAAGAAAACACAATAACGATATGCTTTACCAAAAACATATCGTTTTACTACTTGATCATGCCACTGCCATACGTTAAGTAAAATCCATCTAAAACCCTATTAATCTTAAACCCACAAATATATGAAAACCCATCTCCAAAATCCAATCTTTTTTTTTTTTTTTTCACAAAGACGCAAGAAAACGCAGACAGCTATTAAGCACACATCTTGCAAAAAGAACGGATTTTGAGAAGACAACAAAACATAAAAAGAAGAAGAAAAAAATATATGCAAATAAGATAACCAAGGTATTTAAAGGAGCATAGGTGACCCACTTACCTTGCTGGTTTAGAATCTCAAATTTGTATAGTATTAAATGCCATTTCCTGTTCTTTTCTATTTATACATACAAAGGACGTCATTATTTTAAGCAGGTGTAAACGAAAGAAAGAAGGAAAAGATATTATAATAAAATTTCCTTTTTGAACCCTAAACCATAGGAAATGATCGTTTAAAAATCAAATGATTGTTGACCCGATCATCTTGATTTATTTCTTTCAAAATTTTGGCACTTCAAAAAGTGGATATTTGTAATGCGGCCTTAGTCTGTAGGACAACGGTTTAAGTAACTAAGTTTCCAGGAACATCAGCCTGATTTTAATACTAATCAAGTCCTTTCCTTGACAAGTAATAAGCTCTTTTGACATCTCTTCATCTGCAAAAAATTCTCCACGGAAAAGCACAGAGACAAAGGGCTGATGTTTGAATAGATAAAAAAACAAAAAACGAGTTACAAGTCCATGTATATATAAGTATGTAAATTTAGTCCCTATTTTTTTAAAGAGTGAATTAGGCACAACGACAAATTTTGAAAAAAATTTAGGCTGAAGGACACGAAGTTTCAATTTTGGACTGAAGGACAAACTTTTTAGGAAAATTAGGCTGAAGGACAATGCTAAATACAACTAGCATTTTGTACAGTATAAACACTGTACAAAATGCTAATTATAGCTAGCATTATATCCAGTTTTACATTGTACAAAATGCTAGTTGTATTTAGCATTGTCCTTCAGCCTAATTTTCTTCCAAAGTTTGTCCTCCAGTTTAAAAATGAAACTTATTGTCCTTCAGCCTAAATCTTTCTGAAAATTTGTCCTTGGGCATATTTTCCACTTTTTTAAAAATAGAAAACGCAAGGCGCTTTGCACTTTTCTAAAAGAAAATGCAAGCTAACTTGCAACTTTTATCAAAAAACGCAAGCTATTTTGCGCTTTTTATTTTGAAATTTTTTTAAAAATTTTGAAATCTTCAAAAAAAATTAAATTTTTGAAAAGCGCAAGTTAACTTGCATTTGTATAAGAAAAACGCAAGATAGTTTGCGCTTTCTGATTTACAAAAAACATGGACTTAATTTACATACTTATTGTCATAGGGACTTTTCTTACAACAACATCGAAAATAGGGATCTTCGGTGCAAAGCAAAAAAAAAAAAAAATATGCAGATGCTGCTTTTTGGATCCAGATTTCTCTACACCCACCTTAAACAATTCTATTTTCCTCTTCTTACCACCACTTGCTATTTTTTCAAGGGCAAAGACACCCAAATTTCAAAACGTTTATTTATCTCTTCCATTCAAATTGAATTGCGCCACCGAAGAAAAAAAATGAAGAAGTCAAGTATTTTATCAGCAGGTCTAAAAATCACCGTCTCTCAACAATCTACACAGTCATTGAACAAACATTATTCTTCAATTTTTTGCAAAACCCTAAATTTTATAATTGCGATTGAATTGGTCGTTGCGGTTAATTGGTTTATTGAAAAATCAAAAAACTCTAAACAATGTAGTTGTGATTAATTTGTTGAAAAATAATAATACTCTAAACAACGTACTTACGATTGATTTGTTGCAAAAAAAAAAAGATTTTAACACGTGAAAATATAACTAACATATTTGTGATTATCATAATGGGGATTATCCATCAAATGTTCTTTCAATCGTTAGAGCATCTCCAACAGGTGCAGAATTCTCAAATCTACATCGAGAAGAGCTTCCAACAGAGGTTGAGAATACCAAATAGTGCAGAAAGGTGGGGCTTCGGCTCGAGAATTGCGTATAGGGTGAGGCGCCTATTGAACAGGCACTTGGATGTCAGGCGCCTGAGAGTGAGGCGCCTGGCATCCAGGCGCCTATTAAACACGCGTCCACTTATTTTCCCCCCAACGGCTACTTCCCAACGGCCATTTTCTCCCTTCAAATACAACTCCCCACTCTTCTTCCATTCACAACAAATTTGCTTTCTCCATTACAGTTTTTTTCTGCCACTAATCTCAACTGAAAATATAATCCGATTTCGACGTCGATGCTGCAAAGTCTAATTTTGAAGACTACGACTTACAAGACGTTACGGTTCGGATTGGGGGAGAAGTAACTAATGCAAGTTGGAGTGCTGCGGAAGACTACGATCTTTGCTGCATTTTCTGTGCCCTCTCGGTTGATCCTATTCGAGGGACCGATCAAAGTGGTGAATCTTTTTGGGACAAAGTTACTAATTGCTACAATCGGAAGAACATCGATCGAAAAAGAACGCTGTCTTCAATCAAAGGTCATTATGGAAAAATAAATCGCCAAACGCAAACGTTCGATTCTTAAATGTTCAAGCTAAAGCAAACGAATCCTAGTGGATTTGAAAATGAAACGCATTTGGTAAGCTTTAATATAATATCATTGTTCTACTTTTTATCATAGTTCTCTAACTATACTAATTATTTTTTTAACAGAGAATGGCCGCAAACAAGTTGTTCAAACAAATTGATAAACCTGATAGTAAACAAGCACCACATTTTTACCAATTCATGCATGTTTATGGCATGTTGGTCGAGCATGTTAAATGGAAATCGTCGCTTCAGAAAACTGTTCAACAAGTTCAATCAAACAGTGGTCGGGGTAAGACGCCTAGAGTTGGAGAAAGCTCTAATACTAGGGAATCGCAAGGAAGCTACGGCTTAGGATCAGAAGAAGACCCAATCCCAACTGAAGATCATTTTGTTAGGCCACTGGGAGCAAAAGCGGCCAAAAGGAGGCAGACTGCTGGAGCGGATCAAGTTGACATTAAAAAACTCATGCTTGAATCTGAAGATAGATTTAACCGGGCAATGGAGACTCGAGCAATTCAACGCCAAGAAAAGTTATCAAGAATGGATCAACTTCTTGCTGGAAACCGGCAAAGAGATGAAGATGCAATAATGTTAATGGATACGTCACACATGTCTGCAGAACAACTGGAGTATACGGAGCAAAGAAGGAGAGAAATTACGAGGCGTAGACTTGAAGAGGGTCATTAAATGAATTACTGTTTCTACAACGTTTGTATCTTTTAATTACCGTTATTTTTATTATGTTCTGAATGCAAGCAATTATTAATATAAGTATTTTCATTGAAATTGCGTTGCATTGAAAAAAGATTATAACAACATTACGTTAATTAAAGATAAACAGATTACAATAACAATAATAAGTAATAACAAGAGAAACAACAGTAGGAAAAGTAACAGCAGAAATATAGTTTCACCGATTTCCAGAAAACCTCCAAAGATGATCTATGATATCATTTTGCAATCTTCGATGCAGTTGAACACTACGGTAGGACATTTGGCTTTCTACATGAAACTCGAGTTCTAGTGCGCTGCCAATCATATCGTTGCGCCAAACAGGCGGTGGTGTTGGAGCACCCTCGTAAAAGTAATCTTCTTCCATGTCTCTTTCATCCTCTATAATCATATTATGTAAAATAATACAAGTGTATATTATTTTGGTCATTTTAACTGGTGACCAAAGTCTGCATGGATTATTGACTATGGAAAATCTAGACCGAAGAACCCCAAATGCTCTTTCAACGTCCTTCCTCTGGCCTTCTTGCATCGCTGCAAACTTTGATTGTTTATTGTTTTGTGGGTTAGGAATTGTCTTGACAATGGTACTCCATTTAGGATATATACCATCGCCAAGATAATATCCACGATCGTGTGTGTTACCTCCTAAAGTAAAGATATAAGGAGTTGATCTACCGTTTGCTAAATCATTGAACAACGTAGATCGTTCGACTACGTTAAGATCATTATTTGAACCCGGCATTCCAAAAAATGCATGCCATATCCATAAGTCATACGGCGCTACGGCTTCAAGAATAATAGAGGACCTACGAGACTTACCTTGATAAGATCCAGCGTACGCCTTTGGACAATTTTTCCACTCCCAATGCATGCAGCCTATACTGCCTAACATTCCAGGCCAGCCTCTACTACCATGCATATTTGATAACATAACTATATCCGCCTCGTTCGGTCTGCGTAAGTATTGATTACCGTAAATGTCCACGATAGCTTGACAGAAATGCTCCAAACACTTTAATACCGTGCTTTCCGCCACTTTCAAATTTTCATCAAGCGCATCCGTCGGTCCTGCATATGCAAGCATTCTGAGTGCAGCTGTCATTTTTTGAATTCCAGTCAATCCCATTGTATGAGATGCATTGGGTTTGAAGATAAAATATGTGTCATGCTGCTTGACGCATTGTAGGATTCTAAGAAATAGAGGACGCCGCATGCAGAATCTTCTTCTAAAATCAACATCTGTGTAAGTAGGATTTGGAACAAAGTAGTCTTCCATAAGTCTGTCGTTGTGCCATGAATGCCTACGATTTTTATACCGATAACCAACAACTAATCCACCGTGTTGCCTATTCGATTGACCAACCTGTAGTGCAGCCATACTTATTCGTTCCTTTTCGCAACGAAAATGATCTTCCATCATTTCATCAAATTCCTCGTCGTTATCATCAAAAAATATATAATCTTCTGCCGCCATTTCTTATATTTGAAATTGTATGAAATAAGAATGAGCAATAATACTTCTCAGCATCTAACAAGCCTTTTATATCTTAAATCACATGTTGTCACGACTGCAGTTTCCCGTCACATCTAAACACTATGACTATTGATGCAGTGTCTCGTCCCATCATATACTATTAACTATTGATGCAGTGTCTTGTCTGCAGTGTAACGTCTGCACTGTCTTGTCTCTCCATACACTATTGACTGTTGATGCAGTGTCTCGTCCCATCATACACTATTAACTGTTGATGCAGTGTCTTGTCTGCAATGTAACGTCTATTGTCTTGTCCAATCATACTGAAACACCCAAACATTAATACAGTCAACGACAATAAATACACAAATAATAATACACTCCATAATATTACACTCCATAAGAATAGACTCCACAATAATACAACCATAATAATAATACACTCCATAATAATACACTCCATAATAGTACACTCTACAATAATACACTCCATAATAATACACTCCACAATAATACACTCCACAATAATAATACACTCCACTAAGAAACTAGCGGTTACGGTCAAATTGTAAGTTGTGCACGATATTTCGAAGACGTCTTATTTCTCGTTCCAGCTTGTTGGCATATATTATGGCCCTTGGGCATAGCTGTTCATCAGCCCATTCTGCATAATCACCCTTCAGGCCAGAAAGGACACAACTAGATTCGACGACCAATATCTTCGCCATCAGCTTAACCACAACTTCAACCTTATAACCACAATGGCAAAATACTGTATAAGACTCAGCCACTTGTTCAACCGAAGGTTGCAAATTTTGTAGCAGTTTCAAACAAAGACAGAGCTTTTACAAAGATCAGACAAGCTACATGAAGTCCATAGCAAGTGCATATCAATTATGCAAACAAAACAATATCTCAGAGAAATTTCCAAATGACAGAAATTTCTAATGAAACAAGTCAAAGACAATTTTTTTATATACCAAAGTCAAATTTAAAAATTCCATAGAATACAAAGCAGCAGTTTCAAACCAAAATCTAAACCATGGTCATGCCGATGTCAACAGAGTGAAGTCAGAAAAAGGTAGCTTGCATCAGGAATTTCAAATTAAATGAGTCAAAGCCGAAGTCAAATATCAAGCCATCAGAAATTCACGGAACCAAAAATGATAGAAATCGAAGCCGTGGTGGCCACGAAAGAGATCAACACTGTGATTATCCAGTAACCAAATACACGAAATTGAAAAGGTCGAAAATCATCGTCAACATTCAATCAAAATCATACGACCAAGGAATTATCAGAACGAACGAAAATCAAGGGGTTCGAACCATATATAAACGATGAACATCATCAGCAAACAAATCATTCAAGTTCAAGCATATCACAGATTACAACATCAATCAGGAACTCGAATCAAAGTCGAGTGAAGTATAAATCGAACCAGGAACGAACTTACCAATTAACGCAACATTCAAACTCGACTTGGTTGAAGCTGCCATATAGTCAATCGAAGAAAGGAATCGAAGTATCATCGCGATCAATTTGACGAAGCGGCGCTTCGACTACAGAAGCCCTGTTTTCAGAACAAACGAGAAAGAAGTGAAGCGGACATATTTTCAAAGAAAAAGGATACGGTTGATAAGTGTTAAAGAAAGAGGGAATTATTTTTCTCTGTGTTTTTTTGTGGGCCAGTTCCTTTTATTAATTGGGCTTTAATCTTTTGAATTAGGGTTTTGGTTTATAATTGTTTTAAATTTTTATTTTTCCTTTTTAAACTTGTGTAAATTCTAGTCGTGTGACTAGCGGACGAACTACGGTGGTGTAGTTTGAGAATTCGCAACTCAATGGCTGAGTTGTGGCAGGGTTTTGAGCGTAGAGTTAAGGCTAGTCGATAGCGGGTGTCGTGAGTTTACGTTTGTAGGCGTATGACTGCTTAATTTCTTGTAGGAACCTTGGGGGCAACACGTAGATAGGGTTTTGCCGAAGCTGGGTAAATTTCGTGTTGTTCTATTTCTGCATTTATTATTCTGCTATTATCTGTGCTTCTATTCTGACATATCTGTGTTGAAAATATTTTATAAACTTTCGTAATAAATTTTCATAATTTATAGTATCACCCTATTCACCCCCTCCCCCTCTAGGGTGAAATCGATCCTACACTTATTAATTAGGTTTTAACCAAGCAAAAATCAATAGGAGCTAGAGCATCAAACGAAGGTGAAACGACTTGAAACTTGGAAAGCATGCTTACAAAACAGAAAGAAAAGGTCTTGGTAAATTTCACCTCCAAGTTATCTAAGGAAATAATTCAGCACCAAGTCATTTACCTCGGTGCCGAGTCATTTTCTGACCCTAAAATAACTCACCAACTTTATCTGAGTTATTTTCTACTCACCTAGCTTGTGCTCAAGTGTTTTCATAAGGTTTGAACGACCAATCATCAAGTTTGAAGGGAAGATGACTCAAATAGCCAAACAATCCAAGTGATGAAGGAACCATGACTAACACTAACCAAATGACTAGAGAAAAGGCATGAGACACCAAGTCGAAGATAGGAAGGTAGTGCAAAAGGAGTTGGGTCATTTCCATTCAAGGAAATGACTCGGTACCAATACATTTGACTCGGTACCGAGTTGTTTTCTCAACTCGTATGACTCTGGTTTCTTTTGTGCAACTCTGGATCAACTAGCAGACTTTGTTGATAATAGGTTTTTGACTCAGTACCTCCTCTACACCTATAAATACAAACCATAGAGCAATCAAAGGAAGATCTGGTTTCTACTATCGATCACTACATGGAAGCTCTGCCTCGTCTTCATCTTCTATCTCCACACAATAGTCACAAAGACAACTGTAGGATCGATTTCACCCTAGAGGGGGGTGAATAGGGTGATAGTATAAATTATAAAAATTAATCGCGGAAGCTTATAAAATAATTTCAACACAGATCACAGAACAATAGCAGCACAGATAATAGCAGAATAATAAAGGCAGAAATAGAACGACACAGAATTTACCCAGCTTCGGCAAAACCCTGCCTACGTGCTGCCCCCAAGGTTTCTACTAGAAATTAGATAGTCCCTCGCCTACACACGTAAACTCGCTATACCCGCTATTGACTAATCTAACTCTATGCTCAAAACCTTGCCACAACTCAGCCACTGAGTTGCGAATTCTCAAGCTACGCCACGTAGCTTGTCCCCTAGTCACACGACTAGAAAATTAAAATGGTTTAAAAATAAAATTATAAATTAAAAACAATTTAAAATAAAATAACCCTAATTTTTAAAACATATAACCCTTTAAACATAAAAAGCCCTTTTATCAAAGTAGAATAAGGTCGGCCATCTCCCCTTTTTCTTTTATTGTGTCGGCCGTTCCTTTATCTTGAGAATGGCGGCTGTGTCTTTGCAAATTAGGGCTTCATTCGATCTCGTTCCTTTTGCTCTTAAATTAGGGATTTGGACATTTCAAAGATGTCGGCTGTTGCTAGATCGAAAGGAGGAATTATCACTTTGTTTGCTTCGTCGATCACTTGCTTCTCTGTTTTACTTACGGCTCTTTGAAATTGATCGAGTTCGATTACAATTTCGGTAAGTACTTTATTCCTTTTGCTTTGCTGGTTTTGGCTTGCTTGAACTCGATACCTTTAAACTGCCGATGATGAATGATTTATATATAGGTCGAATTCCTATATTTGCGTTCGTATATAATTGTTTGAATTTGTCAACTGATTTCTCTGGCCGCTTGATTTTGTATTGATGATTGAGATGATTTTGACTTGTTCAAAAACATATATTTTTTGTTACTTTAATCCCACGGCATTGATTTCAACTCCTTGGTCATTTTGACTTGTTCAACATATCTACGGCTTGTTGATTTCCACGGCTTCAGCTCCGATCATATTTCTATTGATTTTATTCTCACGGTTTCACGTTTCTTGGTTGACACGGTTTTGAATTCATTTTCGTGTTGACTTGATAAAGACACGGCTTTGATTTTGTGACCCTCATATATGTGTATGCATACTGGTTACATTCTTGGTTATGTATCACCATATATCTACAGTACTTCGGCATTGACTGGTTTCATGAATTACGTGAATTTTTGGTCATCTTTGTCTCTGGCCATATCTGTGTTCATCCCTCTGCTATTTGCATTCTGGTCTGACCTGCACACTTGTTTATGCTTGAACACTGCACTTGTATATATTCACTATCACTTGCTCTTAGCTTGGAGTTGCATCACCATACATATTCACTTGAGCTGCTTAGATTTGCTCTACTAGTTCATTGTGCAGTATTTGCCATTCACTGGTTCTTGTATATGAGTTGTTTCACTGGTGGCCTATGTACATGCTTCACTGCATCTTGTCTTGTATCACTTGTGTCACCATACCTGTTGTACATGCAGCTGAATCATGCTTGAAGTCGTTGCCTGGTTTCACTTGGGCTTGTAGTTGATTGTGTTTCATGTGTTGGTTTGCTGTACATTTCTGATTTTGGTTTCTTGATGCAGTTTTCTGGTCTTGCATCATGTGTAGTTGTATCGCTTGATACTCATTCCTGTAGTTTGCATTCATGTACTTGCTGTCGTAGATGTTGCACTGCATCACCACTGTTCTTTGCATTTGTACATATGAATGTGCTCACTGTTGTATTACAGTACACTGCATATTAGTCTTCTCATTCATGTTGCCTGGTTTTAGTCTTGTTTCATGTTTGAGGCTGTGCTTGCATTGACATGTTGTGGCATGTACTTGTATGCTTCATATATGTGGGTGTTTGAAGGTTGCTACTGACTTGATTCACTTCATGTTTGTTGCCAGTTTACCTTGATTCTGCATCACTTGTAGCTTGCTACTATGTTATATGCACCCATTATGTTTGATCTGCTGATGTTTGTTGCAGTCCATGTTTTTGGTCTTCATTCTGGTTGTCACTTGAAATTGTTGAGTTGTTGCACACTTGTGATCTTTAGTTTGTACTTCTGGTCTACTTTGTCTTCATGTATTTCATGTTGACTTTTGAAATTTTACTTGCGTTGAATCCAGTTTCAAAAACTCGGGTTTGACCTTGTGCTGTTGACGAGATTTTGAATATATTGCACCTGAGTTGAACCTGTCTGTATATTTGGGTTTGACCTTGTGCTCACCTGTCCCTGTAGCATTATCAAGTGTATATCGGTGTGCACGGCCTTGTGGCATATACAGTGATACACTGTGTATGTCACAAGTTGTTCGTGTATGACGAATTCAAACATAAATGATGACGAACAACCCAAATAACCGAGGCAAATAATATTTTCAAAAATCATATTTTATTTTATATTGCAAAAATATTTCTTTTTCAATTTTACTGCGTTGGTGAATATTTTTGCAGATTGCTCAGATGCTATATTCAAACTGGAATGCAGTTGACGACCAATACGAGTGTGAGTGATATGTAGTGAGGTGAAGATGTAAAAATGAATTGTGATGTAATCAGAAATGTATTGTAATTGAAAATGTATAGTTATAGTGAGAGCTTGAAAATGTACTATCAAAATTGTAATAAATATTTGTTTGAATAAAATATTCGTTTGAATTCAAAATCTGTGATATTTATTTTATTCAGCAAATATTTATTTAATCTGTGAAAAATAAAATAGTATATTAACAAATACATTTAAACGAATGTATATATGTTTATTATCATCAAACAAAAATCATATAAGCGCATATTCAACAATATCCCCCTTTTGATGATAACAAACATATATTTAAGATTTTGAATATATTAAATGTATTTGATCATTGATATGCTCTAATTGCTCCCCCTATTTAAATGCTTCCTCTCTACACAAAGCTCCCCCTACAAATATGCATACAATTAAATAATATGCAAATGAGCCTAGATGCAAATGGAAAATATTTGACCTTTGCTTGATTTTATTTGACAAAATCTTAACTTTTCTCTCCCCCTTTTGTTATCAGCAAAAGAATAATAGTGTTAGAGAAAATAGAGATAAAGTAATCGATATCAATCCAACATTAAAACTCAATTGAATATAAATATTAAATTTCGATAAAAAATCAAACAAAAAATCATAAATATTTTGTTAGGCGCATATTCCACTTTTAGAATGATGGAAATGATGTCATCATATAAAACCATATAGTTATGTCTATTCGTGGTAAGTTATATCAGAAATTTGAATATCTACTAACCATGCATAACCGTTAGGACTTTTAAATGAGATTAGTAGTATTCCAATTTTATTTTATTTTAAACATGAATTCAAGTATCTTCTAACCACGCATAACCGTGAGTACTTTTAAGTGGGATTAGAATCAACTTGTTTATTTTAAAAATCAACTTTTGATATGCGTTCCATACATGCATAACCGTGAGGACTTTTAAATGACTATGGAAGCACATAACAAATTCCAAGTAATTCACCCATGCATAACCGTGAGGACTTTTAAATGAGAGTGAATACTTTGGTATTTATTATTATTATTATCATTAAAAAAAATGTAAAAATGAAAAACGAACGATTCCTGTTTAAAGTACCACATATTGACAAACTATATAGAATTTTGATGAGTGATGGTCGTTAGAAATATGATAGATATAGAGATGGTCATGGAATTTTTTACCAACAAAAAGTTTTATAACTCTTGTTTAAATTTCTAAAGAAATTTACTAATTATACCATCTCGAGTCATAATATATGATCAATATTAACACTCATCACTTTTTCAATCACTATTTTTCTTTTCGATAAACATTAGGGAGTCAGATTAGTCAAAATAGTCATTTAAAATCAAACTAAAAATAATTATGAAATTAATTTTTCGAAAATGACTAATCTGAAAATATGGTCAAAAATGATTTTCTCCAGGGGGTTTTATAAGAAAATTTTCTGCTATTTGAAAATTGTTTGAAATGAAAAATATGCAGATATTTTCTTTGAAAAACGATGCAGTTACTAAACGTTTCAAAAATCACGTTCAACTAGTAATTTTTCTATCAACTAGATTACCAGTGTAATCTGCATCTGAATTTCTTTTTCACTCAAAATTATCATTAATTGAATTTGATTGACCAAACCATGAAGTGTGCATCAAAAATTTCAAACTCAATTTTAACAGCAATTTAAATGACATTCTTTTGAAATTGAATTGAAGCCGTGTAAATAATCAGAAAACCGTGAATATAGAGTCAGCCGTATTATAACCAATTGTATTATCCAACAAAACACTATTTTTAATCCAAACTGATATATATGAAGTAATTCAAAGAATCTAGAGATTTTTATAGTGTTTTTGGCATAGAATATAATTGGCTAACAATTTTGAATAAGTCAGAATCATCATCTTTTCATCATCTCAATATTGGTTGATTTTAATTTAGAATACGGTGCAGATTATCACATTTAATATATCGTTTAAAACATACCATTACCTGTTTTACCTTTACGATATTTTTCGAGGTTGTCTATTGTGATTCTGTCACCTTTGAACTAGGCTAAGGAACTTTGCTTGGTCGTCCGTTGTGTTTCTGGAACAGCCAAAAATCCAGAGAACACTATTGTTGTTCCTTAGCCTGCCACCACACCTACACGATGAAAGATTTATGTGACCTATTTGTTTTTATAGGTCCATGGTTGTTAGTGGTAGAAAATTTTGAAAAACAATTTTGTAAAGACCCAAAACTATTTACAATTGTTCCCTTCGGCACCCAAATTTGTTTAACTTTGAGAGATTTTATATTTGTGCTTTTTGGAACCCAAATCGGTATAGTTTTCACATGTTTGGGTCTATACCAACAATTATTGTGATTGTGTCCATATTTTCTACAAATTGTGCACATAGAATTAACTTGATTAATATTGCTTTCAATAATTTTCAAACTATTATATCCAAGTCCTTGTCTAACCGAATTAACTGTTTGTTTTCCTAATAGCATATTCAACGATTTTTCACTTTTGGAAAATTTATCTAAAGTAGTAGACAGTTGTTGGACTTGTGATTTGAGAGATTCATTTTCGTTTAACAATTGTGTGCACTTTTTAATAGAATTCTCTCTCCTAGTATTTTCATTCTCCTTTGAAATCAGAATTTCATTTTCAAGTGATTTTATATTGATTTCTGATTTTTTAATTTCCTCTTCGAATGTTGGACACTTATCACACTTAGGGATTCTACGTTGATAGTTCTTAACTAATTGATCAAGTTGTTCATGCATTCTATCAAAGTATCCTTTTGAGATTCAAGTTTGGCGTATTTTTCCCTAAGTCGTTCAAAACAGTCATTTACTTCGTGGAAATAAATAAGTAATTCAGAGTGAGTAAGTTTTGATACCTCGCTTGGCTCGTCATCGTCGCTATCGGTTATATTCCCATGAAGGCACATATCTGCTTTCTCACTCTCACTGCTATCGCTTTTATTCCACGTGGCTGTAAAACATCTTCGTTTTGATTTCTTTTCTTTGTCGAGTTGAAATCGGGGATAATTGGGCTTGATATCACCGGGTTTGTTGCAAATGATCCCGTGTTGTTTCGAGTTATCCAGTGCTTTGATTATTCTGCTTTTTAATTTTTTGTTTAGAGCTGGATTTCCGTATTTGTGATTCCACCTTTTGAATTTCTTCATTATTAATGCCAGCTCGGCTGCTCCATCATCATCATCCTCATCACAACTGCTATTTACCAATCCTGTTAAGCACATCTCTTTAACTGAGTCAGTTGTGGAGGACTTCTCATTGCTGTTGACTTTTGCACCATATATTGCATCGAAAGTATTCCAGATTTCCTGTGCATTTTCACAATGAGAAATGAAATTAAAATTATCTTAATTAATATAAGAATATATTATATGCATAGCAAGAGCGTTAATCGAGATAATTTTCTTATCTGTTATATCACACCCATTTTCAATAATATCCCAACATTTAATATTAACAGATTTTAAATAAAATTCCATTTTTAATTTCCAATTCAAAAAAATCTGTTCCATCGAAAATAGAAGGAATAATATTGGAGCGACCCTCAACAGAAGTATTAATAAAAGTAGCCATTTCAAAAATTCAAAATTTTAAAACAAAAACCAATTTTTAAAACACGAATTTTTAAAACAAAAATTGATTTTTGTAAAAAAAAAAATTTAAAACAAAAACGGGTTTTGTTCCTAGCTCTGATACCACTTGTATGATCGATTTCACCCTAAAGGGGGGGTGAATAGGGCGATAGTATAAATTATAAAAATTAATCGTGGAAGATTATAAAATAATTTCAACACAGAACAATAGCAGCACAGATAATAGAAGAATAATAAATGCAGAAATATAACGACACAGAATTTACCCAGCTTCGGCAAAACCCTGCCTACGTGCTGCCTCCAAGGTTTCTACTAGAAATTAGATAGTCCCTCGCTTACACACGTAAACTCGCTATACCCGCTATTGATTAATCTAACTCTACGCTCAAAACCTTGCCACAACTCAGCCATTGAGTTGCGAATTCTCAAGCTACGCCACGTAGCTTGTCCCCTAGTCACACGACTAGAAAATTAAAATGGTTTAAAAATAAAATTACAAATTAAAAACAATTTAAAATAAAATAACCCTAATTTTTAAAACCTATAACCCTTTAAACATAAAAAGCCCTTTTATCAAAGTAGAATAAGGCCGGCCCTCTCCCCTTTTTCTTTTATTGTGTCGGTCGTTCCTTTATCTTGAGAATGGCGGCTGTGTCTTTGCAAATTAGGGCTTCATTCGATCTCGTTCCTTTTTGCTCTTAAATTAGGGATTTGGACATTTCAAAGATGCCGGCTGTTGCTAGATCAAAAGGAGGAATTATCACTTTGTTTGCTTCGTCGATCGCTTGCTTCTCTGTTTTACTTACAGCTCTTTGAAATTGATCGAGTTCGATTACAATTTCGGTAAGTGCTTTATTCCTTTTGCTTTGCTAGTTTTGGCTTGCTTGAACTCGATACCTTTAAACTGCCGATGATGAATGATTTATATATAGGTCGAATTCCTATATTTGCGTTCGTATATAATTGTTTGAATTTGTCAACTGATTTCTCTGGCCGCTTGATTTTGTATTAATGATTGAGATGATTTCGACTTGTTCAAAAACGTATATTTTTTGTTACTTTAATCCCACGGCATTGATTTCAACTCCTTGGTCATTTTGACTTGTTCAACATATCCACGGCTTGTTGATTTCCACGGCTTCAGCTCCGATCATATTTCTGTTGATTTTATTCTCATGGTTTCACGTTTCTTGGTTGACACAGTTTTGAATTCATTTTCGTGTTGACTTGATAAAGACACGGCTTTGATTTTGTGACCCTCATATATGTGTATGCATGCTGGTTACATTCTTGGTTATGTATCACCATATATCTGCAGTACTTCGACATTGACTGGTTTCATGAATTAGTTGAATTTTTGGTCATCTTCGTCTCTGGCCATATCTGTGTTCATCCCTCTGCTATTTGCATTCTGGTCTGACCTGCACACTTGTTTATGCTTGAACACTGCACTTGTATATATTCACTATCACTTGCTCTTAGCTTGGAGTTGCATCACCATACATATTCACTTGAGTTGTTTAGATTTTCTCTACTAGTTCATTGTGCAGTATTTGCCATTCACTAGTTCTTGTATATGAGTTGTTTCACTGGTGGCCTATGTACATGCTTCACTGCATCTTGTCTTGTATCACTTGTGTCACCATACCTGTTGTACATGCAGCTGAATCATGCTTGAAGTCGTTGCCTGGTTTCACTTGGGCTTGTAGTTGATTGTGTTTCATGTGTTGGTTTGCTGTACATTTCTGGTTTTGGTTTCTTGATGCAGTTTTCTGGTCTTGCATCATGTGTAGTTGTATCGCTTGATATTCATTCCTGTAGTTTGCATTCATGTACTTGCTGTCGTAGATGTTGCACTGCATCACCACTGTTCTTTGCATTTGTACATATGAATGTGCTCACTGTTGTATTACAGTACACTGCATATTAGTCTTCTCATTCATGTTGCCTGGTTTTAGTCTTGTTTCATGTTTGAGGCTGTGCTTGCATTGACATGTTGTGGCCTGTACTTGTATGCTTCATATATGTGGGTGTTTGAAGGTTGCTACTGACTTGATTCACTTCATGTTTGTTGCCAGTTTACCTTGATTCTGCATCACTTGTAGCTTGCTACTGTGTTATCTGCACCCATTATGTTTGATCTGCTGATGTTTGTTGCAGTCCATGTTTTTGGTCTTCATTCTGGTTGTCACTTGAAATTGTTGAGTTGTTGCACACTTGTGATCTTTAGTTTGTACTTCTGGTCTACTTTGTCTTCATGTATTTCATGTTGACTTTTGAAATTTTACTTGCGTTGAATCCAGTTTCAAAAACTCGGGTTTGACCTTGTGCTGTTGACGAGATTTTGAATATATTGCACCTGAGTTGAACCTGTCTGTATATTTGGGTTTGACCTTGTGCTCACCTGTCCCTGTAGCATTATCAAGTGTATATCGGTGTGCACGGCCTTGTGGCATATACAGTGATACACTGTGTATGTCACAAGTTGTTCGTGTATGACGAATTCAAACATAAATGATGACGAACAACCCAAATAACCGAGGCAAATAATATTTTCAAAAATCATATTTTATTTTATATTGCAAAAATATTTCTTTTTCAATTTTACTGCGTTGGTGAATATTTTTGCAGATTGTTCAGATGCTGGATTCAAACTGGAATGCAGTTGACGACCAATACGAGTGTGAGTGATATGTAGTGAGGTGAAGATGTAAAAATGAATTGTGATGTAATCAGAAAAGTATTGTAATTGAAAATGTATAGTTATAGTGAGAGCTTGAAAATGTACTATCAAAATTGTAATAAATATTTGTTTGAATAAAATATTCGTTTGAATTCAAAATCTGTGATATTTATTTTATTCAGCAAATATTTATTTAATCTGTGAAAAATAAAATAGTATATTAACAAATACATTTAAACGAATGTATATATGTTTATTATCATCAAACAAAAATCATATAAGCGCATATTCAACAACAACTACTTTGGGCAATTCTAGAATTTAGCATCTGCCTAACTACTGACTTGTGACTTATTCTCTTTCAAATCCCTTGTAGTCTCAAACGAACTACATCAAATCTATGAGCAACAAAGCTATAAGTGGACGTAGGCCATAAATTGTCGAACCACTATAAAATCTTATGTCTGTCTACTTTATTTCTATTATTTTTCTTTTAAGTATTATTTACTAGATCTAAGTCTCACAAGTTCCCTACAATCTATTTTTGAGTGTTGATCCATTTTTGGTGTCAACATTTTGGTGCTTTCATTGAGAAAATCGAACCTAGGCTTTGAACTAGCTCTCTACTTTAGATTGCATAAGATCCAGAAGTTAGATCCGAAAAGTTTGCTTGGAAAAATTGAAGATTTGTTATTCGAATGGCTCCAAGGTAAGGAAAATCTGCATCTGGAAGACATGTAGGAGCAACTGTTGGTGGTGATGAAGCAAACATCCATTAAACAAAAGTAAACAATGGAAATCCACTATTTGGATCTTCTACTCAATGGGAAGTTGTTACTAAAGGAGAGCTTAACCAAATTATCAACGATCTTAACCAGAAATTTACCGATAGTCAAAAAGCTTTCATGGATAAGATGGATGCATTGCTAACTTTACAGTCGCCAATAACAAGAAGTAGATGGGAAATATCTCCTGCAATAGAACAAGAAAATTTCTTCATTTCTAGCCTAAATCGGAGGGAAGGAAAGCAAAGACAAAAGGAAGCAACTACCAGAGTTGTAAGAGGAAGTAGGAGGTTCCCCTGCAAGGCGATAGGTCGATACCGAGCCATAACAACTCGATACAGATCCAAAACAATTTGGTAATGACCGAAACCTTAGAGTGAACACTCCTTAGGAAGGCAATGCAGTGCTCATTTCTGAATTTGAAGACGATATGCAGCTTGATGGTGGAAAATTGAAATTGAATATTGGTGTTAGCAGACAAAAGTTTAAGCTGAAGCTCAAATTGTCGTGGCAAGACCAATCGAACACCAACAGAACGCTATAGAATTGGTTCTTTCGAAGAATGGAGAACCTAGGCTTCATTTGGCAAACCAAGATCGTTTGTGGAGTCAAACACTTAGGTCTCCCTCGATAGTCGACTTACGGATTACTATGCCAGTGAAGAGTATATCGCCAACATGGCAAATGGTAGATGGAGGAGAGTAGAAGTAGGAAAAATAAAGAATGGGGTTCTGTGCCATACTGAACCTCCTTTACAGCGGATGTTCTGAGAGAAGAATATCCTCGAATATTCACTATGCTGACTATGTCATTATATAATGGAATAGCGGATCCTAAACAACACTTGTTTAAATATGAATGGTGTATGGATGGAGTTAGAGATACAGATATTTTACACTGTAAGTGTTTCCCTATCTACTTGGAAGGAGTTGCTTTCATATGGTTTACAAGACTCGCACCGAAATCTATTTCCACTTTTGATGAGATGGCAAAAAAGTTCGTGGAATATTTCAGACTTCACACTGCACGACCAAAGGACATGGTGTTCTTATCTAGCTTTTCTCAAGGGTCCAATGAGTCACTAAAAGCTTTCTTGACCCGGTTTAACATTGCATTACTCATGTGAGAAATCCAAGGGAATACATTATATTTATGGCTTTGGTCCTAGCTATTCATTCGGATACGGATTTCAGTAAATGGATTAAAATGAAGCAACTAACTATCATGGAAGAATTTCACTGAAAGGCAAACCAGTTTCTAAGATTGGAAGAGGTAAATATGATTAAAGGCAGAATCGTCGATGAGCAACTGAAGGAAGTGATTAAGAGTAATGTTGCAGTTAAACAGGATGGAAATAGTTGTGCAGCAACTACAGGAGGTGCAGAAAAGAACACAAATCAGAAAAAGAGGAACTAGAATTCCGGTAGGCATGAAGAAATGGAAAATAACCGAGGAATCTAAAGCCTGAAGACTATACACCATTGAATGATAGTTTGGAAAACAAAAACCTTACTACTCAGGGAAATGAGCGTTACAACAAACCATCCAAGAGGGAAGCGTCCGAGCAGCAAAAGAGATCGGGGAAGTTTTGCCGCTTCCACAAGACTCACGGGCATAACGCAAATGAGTATCTGCATCTGAAAGACTTGATTGAGGAACTATAAGGAAAAATAGGCTCCAGAAGTACATGAAGAAACCACAAAACCATGATCAACTTACTGGACCCTAAGCATCTAACGCTTAAGGAAATTAGTCCAGACCCAGGGTAGAAGGGCCTAGACGAATAGATCAAAGGTTGGTTATAAATACCATCACTGGAAGACCTCATCTGGTGTAGAAGAGTTGGGGTGAGATGGAATGATATGCTAATTATCCAAAGCACGCCCCTCAGAAGAGTTGCTATGCCATTGAGGATGGAGCTCCGGTAAAGCAACAAAGAATGATCACCGATAACATTGTGTTCCGAAACTGGGATAGTGAAGACATAGAAGCGCTAACTCTTGACCCAATGGTCATAATAGTTGGGACCAGTTCAACAGTTGTGTATTGATTTTTGGTCGATAGTGGAAGTTCGGTCAATATCCTATTCCAGAAAATGTTTAACTAAATTTAAATAAGCAGGAAGGATGTGACTGCCTACCAAATCAAGATTCAGGGATTTATGGGAGAACCTAAATAGCTAGTTGGAACTATCGACTTACCTATAGATTTTGAAGAGGGAGAATGAAGGGTGGTTCTCATCTAGACATTTGTGATCATTGATAAGTATTCTGCTTACAATGCTTTCTTGGGCCGACTGGCCCTTGCTAACTTTAAAATTGCTTTGACCCTATGATGTCTCATGATGAAATTCCCAACGGAGAATGGTATAAGAGACCAAAGCGCTGCAAGAGAATGATATGTTGCTGAACTATGTGAATCGAAGTGCCGTGAAAAGGGGAAGGATGTGGGGAAGAATCTCCACATTTGTGAACCGCAAAGCATTGCAATTACAGAACACTCCCTGGCTTGGGGACCACGCTTGCTTCAATAAGGCTATGGACTCTAGGAAGAAGAGTTCAGGGGAAATGCAGGCAGCACCAGCGGGGATTACGGTAGTTGTCGCCGTTGACATAGATGACCCAACTCGAGTCTTGAAAATAGGTTCGCAGCTTGGAATCAAGATGTGAAAGGAATTGATAACCTTTATTCATGCCAATCTGGACATGTGCGCTTGGACAAATTCCAATATGCATGGGATATCACTGAAGATAGCGTGTCATGCACTTAACATTGACACCGATTCACACTAATGAGGAGAAGCGACATAGTCTAGGTCCAGAGCAATCCATTGTACTAAACAAGGAGGTGGATAAGCTATTAGCCAATGGTTTTATCCACGACGCAACATATCCTGAATGGGTGTATGTTGGTCTAAAAATTAATAGAACAATGACAGACATGCATTGATTATTCAAAATTCAACAAGGCTTGCTCGAAGGATAGATTTTCGTTACCTAGAATCGACGAACTTGTTGATGGAACCAAAGGGCATGAACTACTCTTATTTATGGATACCTACTCAGGGTACAACTAGATCATGATGCATGAGCCTGATCAGGAGAATACCAGCTTTATCGCCGATTTGGGGATATACTACTATCGCATAATGTTGTTGGTCTGATGAACGTCGGGGATAATTACTGGAGGTTGGTGAATAAAATGTTCAAGGATTAGATTGAGTGAACAATGGAAGTGTATGTGGACCACATGCTAGTGAAGGCACGACTACTTGAAAAACATTTGAACGACCTCCCAGAGATGTTTAAGACCCATTGTAAGTACGGAATGAAGTTGAATCGACTGAAATATTCTTTCGATGTCACTTCTGGAAAGTTTCTTGGATTTATTATCAATGCTAGGGGAATCGAGGCCAATACGGAGCAGATAGCTGCCTTGCGGAACGTCAAAGCCCCTACAGCAAAGAAGTAGTTGCCAATTTTGAGTGAAAAGATCACAACATCGAGTAGATTCACCTCCTGAGCTACGGATAAGTGCATACCATTCTTCGACGCATTAAAGAAGGGTAAGAATTTTTTGAGTGGAATCGGTGCTGCCAAACTGCTTTTGAGGAATTATTGTAACATATGGAAACCCCGTTGGTTCTATCTAAACCACTTTATGGTGAAGTCTTATTCATTCACTTAGCAGTATTTGCCATGCATTAAGCACGAAAATTGTGCATGAGGAAGTTAGAATTCAATGACCTATATACTACATTAGCAAGTGATTCACCTAAGCTGAACGAAATTACCTGAAGTTGGAGAAACTGACACACTGCTTGTTGACGGCATCGTGGAAATTGCAGCTATATTTCCAAGCTTATCCAATCACGGTGTTGACAAATTAACCTTAAAATAGTTACTCTATCGTCCAGAGAATTCAAGACGCCTTCTGAAATGGAACATCGAGTAAGCCAATACGATGTAACTTATCATCCATGAAGAGTAATTAATGGACAGGCGTTGGTTGACTTCATCATTGAATCACAATTCAGGATAATGACGAGGACACTATGATCGTAGCATCACAATGGCGGTTGTTCGTCAATGGTGCATCAAACAAATTCTACTAAGGAGCGAGAGTTGTTCTTGAAACTCCAAAGAATGGTCAATCTGTTATGCTCCAAGGCTGGAATTTCCCGCTACTAACAATGAGGTAGAGTATGAGGAGTTAATAGCAGGATCAAAGATTGTGAAGGAATTGGGAATTAAAGCTCCATGAATCTATATCGACCCACAACTAGTTGTCTGTCAAGTGAGAAGGGAATATCAAGCTAAGGTTGCATAACTTACCCCTTACTTGTCAAATGCATGGGAATTGCTTAATGACATTAAACATTACACAATAACTTATATTCCTAGAGAGCAAAATGCAAAGGCCAATCACTTAGCAAAACTGACCAGTTCTCGAGACGCACAGTCAATGGGACTGGTTCCAGTAGATGTGTTGGCCACTCCTAGCATGTATCAAATGGAATCGATTAGGTTTTGGAGACCGTAGAAAAGTAGGAATCGTAGATGATGCCGATCAAGGGCTACCTACTCAGAGGGATACTCCCCAATGACCGGAATGAATGAAAGAGGCTTCTTCAGAAGGCACCATGATTCATAATGTAGGATGGAGCGTTGTACAGGAGAAGATTCTCCTCCCACTTGCTCAAGTATGTAACCAAAGAGAAGCTAGAAAAATCCTTATGGGAATTCACTTAGGCAATTGCGGCAATCAAAATAGGGGACAAACACTGACAAAAAAGGCTCTCCGATACAGATATTTTCGACCGATGATAAACTGAGATGCAGTAGATTACATCAAGCAGTGTGATCAATGCCAGAGATTTGTGAAGATTCCACAAGCTCAATTTTCATAACTTATGCAAATAGTCAGCCTTTGGCCATTTTCGGTCTACGAAATCAATTTAATTGGCATACTACCAATAGAAAAGGGACGAGCCAAATATGCCATCATTGCAGTTGACGACTTTATAAAATGGGTGGAAGATGAACCGCTTGCCATAGTTACTTCTAAAAAAGTGATAAACTTTGTGACAAAAATAATAATATTATTTGTAGGTTTGAAGTACCATAGAAAATCATCACAGACAATGGAACTCAATTTGAGAGTGCATATTTCAAGAACTACTATAAGCGCTACCAGACCAAGAAAAACTTCTCTGTAGTAGCGCATACACAGGAAAACAAACAAGTGGAAGTAGTGTATAAGATCATTAAATCCACCATAAAGAAGCGGCTAACGAAAGCTAAAGGAAGTTATGTTGATGAGCTTCCACTAGCACCACAGACTTATAGAACGACATACAAATATACAACCAGACACTCACCATTTGCCTTGGCATATGGTTCAGAAGCTATGATCTTGATTGAACTAGAAGTCCCCTTTTATCGTATTAGACGTTTCAGTCAGAGGGAAAATGAGTAACTCCTACTTGAATCACTTGACCGGACTGATGAGAAGCGGGAGGAAGTCGAACTAAGAATTACTGCTCACTAGAAGAGTGTGGCATGACACTTCGACTCCAAGGATCGCAACCGTACCTTCAAAGTGGGAGATTTATTCTAAAATGGATCTTCCTAGGTACATGAGCGCTTAGTTCGAAATGGTAAGGACCTTATTTGATCAATCAGAATCTTGGAGCTAGAACATTCAAGTTAGCGACTATCGATGGAATTCCGATTCCACATGCTTGGAATAGCGAATCACTGCGGTACTACTACATTTGATACCTATCTATATATTTTCTATTTCCGCAAATAAGCCATCCTAGGACACTAGTGGCATTGTAAATAGGCAAGACTTGCATTTTTCCTTCTATTTCTCCAATAAAGCTAGCTTTTTGAACCAATGGAACCGTGTTCTTGTAAGCAATCCATCGAGTCGATGGGGAAAATGGACTCAAATCACCAAATTGACGAGGAAAATCGATCCAAACCTTTTGAGAATTGGTATTGCTTCAGCAACGTCATGAAGGTTCAAAGCTGCCGAGTCAACAGGGAAAATGAACTCAAACCGCTGAATCGATGGAGAAAATCGATCCAATCTTTTAAGAAACGGTATTGCTTCGACAATGTTGGGATTGTTCAAAGCCACCGGGTCGATGGGGAAAACCGATTCAAGGCACTGGATTGACTGGGAAAATCGAGCCAAACCTTCTAAGAACCAGCGTTGCTCCTGCCATGTCAGAAGGCCCATATTCATATGCGTTGTACAATAAGTCGCACTGTGCTTCTTGAACCATTGGAACCGTGTTATCATAAGAAATGCTCTTGTGTGAAATTCAATAAGCACATGACTAACAAAATACTTATTAGTCTCTGAACAAGAATTATGGACTCCCCAAACCGTCGGGTAGACGGGAAAGTCAATCCCAACTTCCTAAATACCAGTATTGCGCTGGCAACGTTGGGAAACCCTTGTACCTTCTAGGCATCACTGTTATGCCGGCAACACTTAGAGACTATCAAATTTTCTAAGTTTCGATGTTGCTCAAGCAACATCAAGAAATCTTCTAATTACAGGATTAGAGGAAAATTTGTCCCCACTTTCCAAGGACCATCGTTGCTCCGGCAACGTTGGGGAAAACTTAATCGCTAGGTCGATGGAGAAAATCAACCCAAACCGTCCAGCATTTGAGAATTGTATAGAGATAGGCGACAGAAAAAGGGACTAAATGCTCAGAATCAACCGACGAAACCATAAGTCCCTGGAGATGGGGACTACCACATAACTCGTATTGGGGGCAAACGAACAGTTGCCCAGAATACTTATTCTCTTATCGAATGCTAAAGTCAAACATTCAGAGTGACGAGACTTTTAGAGTGGGGGGCGCATACACACAAACACATGATTGAGATAAGCTCGACTGAGATAAAATAGAAAATAGACACGGAGTTGGCTAAACCAAGACTAACTACAGTTCTATCATGTCGAAAGAAGTGTCTTGGTAGCCACAGTAGAGCTAAGTAGTGTAGTATGCTGAGTAACTGTAGAAATATTATTACAAGCATAGAGCTACGTGATACACGAGTAGGTACGATTCGTAAAAAGCAAGAGAAGTACACGAGAGAGATTACAACGAAAAGCTAATCTTCCGTTACCAATATCTTTTTATATACATGAACAAACAGCAGGGCCCGTAGCCACACAATATTGGCCATATTAAGACTCAAAAGAATAGAAAAAATACATACTCAATGGACACAATGACACAAAATACAAAACGCTCATCCGACATACATGCTACTGAGTCTTCCCTTTCTTGCCACTTTAGCCACCTTTCCCAGTCTCACCCGACTTCGACCTTCTCCTGCTTTCCTTGCTGGAGGTAGTACCTCCCTCCAAGTGCCCAGACTCTCCTCCTATGGTAGGGTCAGATCCCACAGATCCTCCAATAGGCTATGCTCAATCCTTCGACTACTGAAACTTGATTGTAGTTGGAGTCTTTCACTTGACATGTTCTATCTCCTTCTTCAATTGTAGCCCCTTTCTCCTTCTTAAGTCTCTCGGCCATCGTCTCCTTATCGGTTGAGTCCAACCCCCTTGTATTGTTATATCTTCTTATTAAGACATGAAAAGATCCTCTAGGTTCTACAATGCTCCTATCTGCTCAGAGTTTGATCCAAGGCTAGAGTTCAAAACTGGAATTGAACCTGAAACCACTATAGAGATAGTGGTGGAAGCAATGAAGATGGCAATGGCTCCCAAACTCTGGGTAGCTGGAGGAAAAGATGAGACAGACAGCTAACTTACAAGTTGTAAAACACAATTGTATAGTTTAGTAAAGAACTCTGAAATGAATTGAAGCTTTTGGAGTACTGGAGAAATGAGATGAATATCTAAGCCAGGAGTTTGATCATGAACTTTGCCTTCAAAACCCTCTTTGTTGGTTTCCATTTCAATGGCCCATTCAATAAATGAGGGAAGATACGACTCATGCAGAGCTTCAAAAGCTGGAAGGGTATAGGAGATTGCAGGACCGACCCTTGTAGATACGAGAATGGTCGATGCTATCTCTTGAGATTTGGAAGTAGATGTTTCGCCTTGACCCAAAGAACTCGGGCCAACAAAAGCCTTAGCAGCGACATTCTCCTTCTCTTCTTTTAGAATCTCCCTACCAACCACAAGAAAGTCTATGTCTTCAGAACTGAGATAGGTGATCATGAGTTCTTCTTTAGAGCGATGTCCCCGGCTTGCTCAAACCTGATCAATACTTCCTCCCAAATGATGGCTAGATTATTGGGGTAGTTATCTCCTAGCCATTTCAAGCTTTCCTTGTTTATGATGGTGTAGGCATAAAAGTGTAACACGGTAGCATCCATTCGGGTCATTGTGTCTTCGAGTGTTCTTTGAAGGTTCGCAAGTTCCTTTCGAGTAACCAAGTGATCGATCTTGACCACCAACTTGTCAGATTCAATCGTCTTCTTCTCTTTTGCTAATTTTGCATTCTCCTCATGGAGCCGAGAAAGTTCTACGGCCTGTTCGATGATGGTTTATTCCCGGACCTTGATGGCATTCCCTTCCTCGGTGACACGCTACTTTAATTTAATTGACTCCTCATGAGCATCTTTAAGCTAATCTTTGATCATGAGGCATTCCCTTTTATGGCCGGATTCGCTTCTTTCGGCAATTTGTCACTTGTAGTCTTTCCTTTCAAGGAGGTGTCCTTATCTAGTTTCAATTGAGCTATCTTGTCATCATGATCCTTGATCATTCTGTTGTAGTCATCCTTTCTACCTCAAAGGAAAGAATTTGCTAGTAATCAGCCCGATTCACATTAGAAAGAGCTCGGATAAGATATTGTCGGTCAAACCCAGCTTTAAAATCCTCACGGACTATCTCAGGATTTCGAAGAAAGGTAGCTATGTTTGTGGAGTTTATAGTTTGATCAAACTTGACCTCATGTAGGAATAAGTGTGGGTAACTATCCTTAAGGAGAGTTGGACCAGGTGGAAGCATATACTTCTTGGCATGTTTAGAAGGAGTAGGGGAAGCAGCATCATTAATGGCCCGGGAGGATGAGATTTCTTATACGAGGGCAACCTTAATCTCGATGAGGGGAGAAGTAATGGATGTTGTAGGCCCACGGCGATCATAGGAGTCCCTGTGGCACTTGTGGATATTGTCGGGACCGCCACCTTCATCGTCCCTTCTTCTCTTCTGCCCTTCTTGCGATCTCTCTCCACATGATGGGCTTCTTCATCAGCCTCTCTATCTTTCCTTCTCCTTCTCTCCTCTTCAGCTTCATGGTGAGAATGTTGAGCTAGATCCAGAGTCCGATCTTTGTAAGGGCTGGAGTGTTGGTAGAGCTGATTGAAGAGTCTGCGACCCATTGAACCTAAAATGAGGAGAAGAATGGAATTAATGTTAGAACTTTGAAATTATGTTCAATGCAGGGATGCGTGTCCATGGTCCTAAGTGAAGTGTGTAGTGCCAATGACCCCCTATATACTCTACCAATCATATCAGCATAGTTTCAAAGTCGAAGTCTCTTCACTTTGGTTTATGAAATCACTTGGAGATAGGGTGATATTTGAACCAATCTCACCTATAATATCGCTAATTGTGAAGTCCCCAAATTCACTCAGATTAATGGAGACCACACTTAAATGGTGTGAGTGCGTTGTGTCTCTAACAGGGTTTTTTGTAGCTTGACCTCTGACTGACTGAGGAGTCCTAGTAATTAAGTTCTCTAGAGGAGGCAAGCTAGGAAGTTCGTGACTCATTGTTTCAGTAATTAGCTATTCTGGAGGTGGCGAGTTGGGAAGATCGGGGCCGGTTATTCACCGCAGGACTTATCCCTTTCCTCCATGGCATGAAAATCACTGTCATCATCATCGTCTGAAGCCTCTTCCCCCTTCTACTGCCACCGGTTATTTCCCTTCTCTCCTCTAGATCGCCTCATCCTCCTCCAAGGTTGGGGCCATCATATTTATTTATCCCTATCCTCTGGGATATCTTCTCCGGTAGGCAAATTGGCCTCAAGCTTAGGAGCTTCTCTAGGTTGTATTTCACCCGATGACCCAATAACATCTCCCTGAGCATCTTGTCGGAGCTACAAGATAGGGCAGAGGAATGGGTTTGCATTCTAGGATCGCTTGGGGCTGGGGATTCGGCTAGAACAGATCTTTCCACATGATGTAAACTATACGTTTAGAGATTTTCATCAGCCAGAAGGAAGTCTATGGAGTGCTGAGAAGCTTTCACAGCCTTCAAGGTATTTAGCCTTGCTTTATGCTCATCACTACCATCTCAAATCGGGATGTCTGAAATATGTACAAGTTAGAGACTTGGAACCTCTAGTATGGCAAAAGCCGAGAAAAAGAAGCTTACTTCTTGATAGCCAGAGACGGTTGAACCCCTTCAGACATCGAAGGAAGAAGTATTCATTCTTACAAGCTGAATGCTTATTATGGAGTTTCTCTATCAACTACACCCCTTTAAGGCTTCTATAATCATGTGTGAGGGACAGTCACTTCTCCTTTTTTACTGAATGAGATGAGATAGTCATTGAGTCTAGGCGGTTGATGAATTCTATTCATGAACAAGACATATAAAGAGCTTAAGAGTGCATAACCATTCGGATGTATTTAGAATGGCCCCGATCCAAGTTCTTGTAACACCACCATCAAGAATAGATTAAATGGTGGCATGACACAGCCTAAACACATATAGCGGCTGCAAGTAGTGAAGTTCAACAGAGGGTTGTATGCAAGTTCAGCTCTTGATGTTAAGAGTACGTCATCTTCTAGGATGTCATGCTGCAAACATATATTATGAAGCGATCTAGCCGTGAGAACTAAGGGCACTTGTTCTAGCGAGTTGTCCAAAATTCTTATTCCGGGAGGTAATTGTTCAAGTATAGGACCTGCGGAGACTAGCAGGCTGTAATATTCTAATGTAACAAGCTGACTTGGCCTAATAGGAACAGTAGAAGATACTGGAGTAGTTTTGGATCCAGCCTCTGAAGGTGTAGATGTTCCTTCATTGGGTTTAAGGTAGGGTGACTGGTGTGTCTTTCTAAATAATAAAACTCAAAGTTTAACATGGTCGGGTATGCTCTATTTTGAACGAATTTCCCATGCGAACAATGCCCAAAATCCAAAGGAAGCCAACGTGTGTTGACCAGTCGGATTTTGAGAGTTAACCGAGGCAAGTGCAGTTTGTTATCTATGCATGGTGAGTATAGTATCTTGAACACCACAAACGAACTATCCCGTGTAGATAGCTCGCTCACGCTAGAAAAACTAGTGGCATCGCATTTTAAAATTATTTCTTTTGGAACATACCCATTATCGATTAAAAGTCGATAACAGATCTGTTGTCCAAAGTGATTCAGGAAGCTTTTTTCTTTTCAAGATCATTGGAAGTGAAAAAGTGGAAAAACAGTGTGATAGGATCATCTAAAATAACCAATTTTCGAACCAGACTCGTCATATTAGAACCCATTCATTAATCGAGACTTAGTCCAATTTTGAAGAGGAACAGTTGAATCCAGAGATCAGGACTTGGTTTTGAACGTCATGTATTTGACTGGGGCATGAATTCAACTCCACCACCGATCAAGTACATGCCTAAATCCAACCATCCCTCTTCAAATCGAGTTCAACTAAGGCTAGAAAGTCACATCATCACCACTATCTCAAGCATCTATCACAGTCAAACTTTTATTCAAATCGGGTGCTAGGGTTTGAGGTTGTCTTGAATCCGAGCTATTCGAGCAGAAGAGAAGCAGCGGCTAGTGGTTCTAAGAGGTGGCGGTGATCAAAGGTGGTGGCGGTGGCAGGTCGCAGTAGCGATGAATGGTCGAAGCAGGGTGGAAATTGACTCATTAGAAGGAAGCTCGGAGGAAACTCTAAGATAGCTCGGGGAAGGGTTCAAGAAAATGAAAAGTGGGAGCCTAATTTTTTCTAAATGTTGAATTTAAGGGAAACCCAAACAACTTGGTACCGAGTTGAGTAACTCAATGCTGGGTCATTTTCCTCCCAATTCCAAGCAAAACCCTCGCAAAGAGTCCCCATACCAATTAGAGCACAACGTAGTCTTCGGAGGAAAGATTATTTCACCAGTGCAGGAAAATATAAATTCCAACTACTTTTAAGCTAGACAGTTAATGGAAGATCAACCAAGTAAAATGAATGTCTTGAGATGACTATCAAACGATCAACTGGAATTGACAGGATAACAGTCTAGGACTTATCCCTATCTAGAGCACACTTTGTTTCTAACGAAAGCATACTCTAGGGGCAAATCTTAACTGGGTTTTTAACCAAGCAGAAATCAATAGGAGCTAGGGAATCAAGACGAAGGCGAAACGACTTGAAACTTGGTAGACATGTTTAGAAAAGAGAAAGAAGAGGTCTTGGAAAATTTCAACTCCAAATTATCTAAGGAAACAATTCGACATTGAATCATTTAACTCGGTGCCAAGTCATTTTCTGACCCTAAGACAACTCACCAACTTCATGCAGTTATTTTCTACTCACTTAGCTTGTGCTCAAGTGTTTTCATAATGTTTGGAAGATCAATCACCAAATTTTAAGAGAAGACAACTCAAACAGCTAGGTTATCCAAGTAATGAAGGGACTATCACTAACACCGACCAAATGACTAGAGAAAAGGCATGAGACACATCAATTTGAAGATTGGAAGGCAGTGCAGAAGGGTTGGATCATTCATTCAAGGAAATGACTCGGTATTAAGTTGTTTTCTTAGCTCCTATTACTTTGTTTTATGCTGTGCAACTCTGGGTTGACTAGCAGACTCCGATGATAAAAAGATTTTGATTCAACACCTCCTGTACCACTATAAATAAGACCATATAGCAATCAAGAGAGGATCTAGTTTCTGACATCACCATGCAGAAGCTTTGCCTCTTCTTTATCTTTCATCTCCATGCAATAGTCACAAAGGCAGCTGCTTTGGGTAACTCTAGGATTTAGAATCTGTCTAACCCCTGTACTTGTGACTTATTTTCTTTCAAATCTTTTGTAATCTCAAACAAACTACATCAAATCTATAAGCAACAAAGCTATAAAGTAGATATATGCCATATATTGTCTAATCACTATAGAATCTTGTGTCTCTCTACTTTATTTCTATTATTTTTCTTTTATTTCAACTGTTATCTACCGGATCTAGGTCTTACTAGTTGTAAAATTTCCCACTTGGAGGCCCAAAACTAACGGCTATGGATGTTGTACTCATCTATAGTTATTAATCATCGGCGACCAAATCCGGTAACGTTAAATATATTGATATAACAGAAACACATGGATATGGAATTTTTTTAAAATAATTAAACAACTTTCTCATTCCATTTCAAGTCATTTCAAATTCATCACATAATCCAAGATTCGAGAACCACGTTCAGAGAAAATATAATTATAACAATATACGCCAAGAGCGACATATTCCATTAGATGATCGGGGTCTCAACATAGGCAACTAAACAAATTTGCCTTTACAACAAAATATAGCGGAATCAAAATAGAAAAGAACTCCTATTAGCTAGCTTGCCTCCTGCACGTCTCCGGAAGTTTATTCGTCTAAAGGAGAACCTAAAAACTTCAACTCTCAAACTACTCAAAATCAATTGAGCACCTAAGAGTTTATGGGGAAAATATAAACTTCGAGTCAAATATAAAGCCTGGTATGAATATTAACCTACCATGTCAAACCATCTAGATATCTAGTGAGACCACACCACTTAGCAGAACGGGTTTTCCCCTTACTGGTATCTTATCCAAAAATATATAATAACCATATATTGTGCTCCTGCATCCATAAAGGTTAAAACATAGCAATTTAAAATATTATGATGATATGCAAACAAAATTTTTTTTTTTGTATTTCCCATCCTCATTCATTTGACTGTCTGGCTCAGTTATAGTTTCTAGGGTACCATTAACCTATTAGTTTTCATGGGCTGACTAATAACCGTTTAAAGCTAGTGGACTATCTGTCCGATCTCATAGTTTTCATGGGATCACTAAGAACTTATTGGCCCTTGCCAATAACTTCATTATTTCATGGGTTCTCCCTGAACCTATTGGTATCTGCAATAACTTCTTTCATATCATAGTTTTCATGGATTGACTAAGAACCTATTGACTTCTATCAATTACTTTATCTGGATATAGTTTTCATGGAATCACTACGAACCTACCGGCCTTTGCTAATAACTCTTTACAGATATATTTTTCATGGGTTTACTATGAACCTGTCTAATTTGACAACTTCTCTTTATTAGTCTCTTGGCATCCTATAATCTGGTCTGCCTGACCTCTTGGATGCAACTCTATTCATTCAGGAGTTAATTTATATTGACTACTGAGTCAACCTAGCTGGTTATCTTGCCCTTTTCTCCTCAAAATACACTTATGGTCTATTATATAGTGAATATGTATATTAGACGAAGCAAACATAGTAACATAACAATACTAACCTTTATGGTTTAATATCCTTGAAATCATTTTTATAAGAAACATGGTTAATCCCTTTAACATATTGTTTTATCAAGGAAAGCTTCTTCAAAAACTCCATACTTAAAAATCCATTTCAAAACTCGTTTATTTTTCCATGGATTTTCCTATAAAAATGAGATTGGTTCATTGTTTTGAAAACTAAGGCTTTCAGAATCTTAGACCTTCACTTTCGAAACCACTGGAATACCTCTTTCGAAAGCATTAAAATCTTATTTTCAAAGAACTAAGCATAAGCCTTTCAAAACCATCAAAACATACCTTTCGAAAGTATTAAAGTAACTCATAAAAACATAGCTTCGAAACCATTTGAAAGTAAACCTTTCAAAACCATTAGGTTTATAACTTTTCGGTCAAAGTGAATATAAACGAAAGTACCCCTTTCGAAACCGTTAACCTTTAAGTAAAAGTAATTTGGAAAAAATTGATGGCTTCGGAACCATCCTTTCGAAAGTATTAATCGTTTAAGTAGAACATTTAGAAGGATAGCTTCGAAACCCCTTTCGAAGCTATTGCCTTCGAAACCTTTAGTATAAGTGGCTACTGGAGCCCTTTCGAAAGCATTAGGAGGTGGAGTATTACATTTATAATACAAAAGCTTCCTTTCAAACTCGTTGATGACTTCAATCCATTTGAAAGGCATAAATATGGCAACATGGTTTCGCCCTTTCGAAAGCATCGATTTGAAAACAAGGCAACTCATTCGAAAGCCACCCTTTAAACAAAAAGGCGGCAACTTCTTCAAAAACTATATTAAACCCTTTCTAAAGCATTCTTTTAAAACCAGGGCAAGTGACATTTCTTTAGATGGTAAAACAAAGACCTCGACCCCTTCGAAAGCTTGATTTCGACTCCATACATGCCGCCATTCTCCAATCCACTATGTACCAACGCATTTACACCTTGTGTGCTGGTTTTGACTTGGTTTGGGTGGAAGTATAGGGTTGAAAGGTAGATATTGGAAGTGGCGAAATAATAAACTCATGAAAAACTATTTTCATTGCCTTTTTAAGTAATACTTTTCAACAAACCTGCCTATTTGTAGAAATATAATTGGTTGCCATAAACTTTACCAAAATCTTTTCTAAAAGACCGTGGAATTTATTCAGAAATTAATTAAAGATAATTAACAAAGAGTCCCTTCGCTTTAACAAAATAATTAAGACTTATAAGTCCTCCATCTCAAATAAATTAATTTACGTACTAAATTTACTTGGGAAAAATCACAAAAAATCATCAATATTCACTTTTATTATGTGTCTAACATATATAAACTTCAGACCCAAATTCCTTTATATAATTACAGACATTAATTTCTATACTCAATTATTCATATTTCCTTTGAAAATTCATAATTGGATAATTACGAAAAATTAAATCCATCTCCAAATAATGTTTTACATATCATATTAAATCCTCATGGAATTCGAAACCCAGTATAAACAATTTTAACCTCAAAATCAAATAAAACATTTATCAAACAAACTTGTTTGAATATAACATATCATGTAATCAGAGCATATCATCATCAAAATCATCATAATGGATTTAAACCTAAACCCGGAATCTAATTCTCTTTAAAAACAAAAATGAGATCGTTTTGATTATTATTCACCTTGCTTAGGATAAGGAACTTGAGATTTGATCTTTGGTTAATTCCCCTTGCTTGATTGCTTGAGTTTAATTGATTTTTATCCTCTTTTTCCCTTAGGTTATGGCCGGCTTGAGCTTTAGTTTACATTTTAAAATTTTGAATTATGAACGTGTAGATAATGGGAAAAGGAGTTATGGGGTTTTGGGTGTGGCTATTCCCAACAATTCCCTTGCCTTATTTTCTTGTTAGTTAATTAATGCATTTCCACAACCCATTCTTTTTTATTTAATTAAGCACGGCCCTTATTAACTTTTCAAATCTCAATCCTCTTATCACTCTAATATTTAAATTATTCTATTTAATTTATCCAATTAAATCTTTTGAATAATGTTATTAAAATTAGGGTGTTACACAAGTTTCCTACAATCTATTTTTGAGTGTCAATCCAACTTTGGCATCAACGGTACTCGAGCGCAATTATACATGATGCCCATTTTGGTTGTCTTTGAGGTTGTAGCCTGTTGCTTCTTCCATTAGTCGGTTCAAATTAACTCTGATCTTGGTAAGTTTGATTGGTAGTATAATTTCTTTATTTTGCTACTATAAGTGAATCAAATTTTTGAATATAATCTCCTTTATAATTATTGATTCATAGTTGAGTGCTTATTCGATCCAACTACTGCACTTGAAGTTTATTAGCACATGCACTTACGCTTTTTCTTTTTTTTCTTTTCTTTCTATTAATTATGAATACCATTTATGTGGATGAGATGTTTGTTGAAATTTCTGATGCCTGCACTTTTAATTCAAGTTTAGTTTCGGTTGGTAAATAGTAATATCAAGTGCATATATGGTGCTTATGTGATGGTACAAAACAAACCTTATGAGCTTTATTTAAGTTGCTCACACTTATCTGATTAAGAAGTTGTATAGAGTATCTAATCGCATGTAATTTGGATGACCATAGGATTTAGTATTTTAAATTAATAAGTGATGCCCCTCCTATTAAACTTAACATGATTCACAATTATTGCATTAATTATTCCATGTTTATTATCCATTTAAGAAATTAGTTGAATAAACATTATTCTGCGCAAAGATAAATGAGAAATAGAGTTTTGGAGGAAGAATGATTACAGATATCATTGTATACTAAAAAATCAAATTAAACGCTTGCTTAACAAAAAAAATTCTATCATTTCTTATATAAATATAAAGGTATTTATCGTTCTAGGAAAACTAGTGAAATATTTTAACAAAAAATAATTACCAAGCATCAAGGACCTCTAGCTAAAGTGGTTAGAGGTATAATGCTTTCGACAAAGGTTGCGGATGCCATGGGCTCGAGACCCTAAAACATCACAATTGTTGTTTTGCTTGAATAAAGTATCACTTTAGTTATTACAAGTAGATTTATAGAAAACAAAATAATGTTCCATTTTATAAAAAATAAATAAAAGGCATGGTCAGTTTATATCGAAATATAAAAGAATTTATCATTTCATATATCTCATCATTAGATTCAGGACAGATATGAATCCCAATTAGGTGAATCAAATGTTAAATGATTACGAACTAGACTAAATATGCTCGTTCCCACTAGCATAAGATAGGTCATTACTTTACTTGGAATTTTCTTGCTTTATCTACCACATTTTTTAATAAATTTAGAAGCAGTGGCGGTTACTTAGGGTTAATAATGTTCTTCTAAGTTTTTACTACTCTCTTAAAATATATCACACACTCCTTAGTTTGGTATTTGACAAGGTAGTTTATCCCAGAGTGGTTGAAGTACACATGCTTGAATTTCATGCATTTACGTCAAGTGATGGAAGCTACGAAGAGTTAAAATTTGTGGAGCTTATAGATTCTGTAATCGCAATGGCTAAGAGTACATTGGACAGTCTTAGTGCGCAGACTGATAATGCATCTCATATTAGTGATAGCCTAATGTTAGAACCTGTAGATGAAATAGTAGATATTGTTGGAGGTGCAGCTCTAATGCATAAGATGTAGTGAAATTTGTTTTAATTTGAGCGGAAGCGAATTATTTGATCAGGATCTAGTATTGTCTATTTAGATATTAATAGAACTTAGAAATAAAATCAATTATGCGGTCTCGCAGAAACAATAGCAGAAATAGAAGACATAGAAGATTTAACATTGTTTGGATATTAATATCCTACGTTCACGATGACCCAACAACTTCTTTTATTCCATTGAAGAAAAGAGTACAAAAGAGAGAGAAGAATAATTGTGGATGATCTCACACACTCACTTGCATATGAAGATGAAATTTCTTCATTTAAATAGACTTGATAATGAAGGGTTGCTTGAAGATTAAGAAAATCAATTTCCTGATTACCCAAATATCTTTCCAAATTGCATGATTTGATTTTATTACAAATAAATGGTGTAATCTTGGTTTCGATATGTTTCCTTTGTTTGATAGATTCTCCGTGCCTAATCATTTATTTCTTCATATAACAAATGCATTGACTAATTAATTAGTTTCCTTCCAAAATATTCTTCAATATACAAGCTAAATTAATTAATTGATTGAACCAATTAATAAATTTCTTTCCTCCTCAAAAAATATTTAAATCATCCAAATTTAACACTCCACCTTGATTCAAATATAACAATCTCTCTTCATCACCTTATCATCAAGCAATCAACATAGAAGTTGTTGGGTCTAGCGTCCCATGGTGCTAGTAACAGGAATCAAACTGATCAAGTTTGAGCAATGCTTAAACTTGTCCTTTGGAAGTGACTTTGTCATCATATCTGAAGGATTATCCAAAGTACTCACCTTCAACAATTCGATCTTGCTTCGTTTTTCCTCAAGCATAAGAAAGAAACCTCTAACATCAATGTGCTTCATCCGTGAACTATAAGCTTAATTCTCTACAAGATGAATCGCACTATGACTGTCTGAAAATAGCTCTACTATCCGCTGCACCATTGAAAAATCATCCATCAACTGAAGTAGGTATAATCCTTCCTTTGTTGCCTCCACAATTGATATCAACTCTGCTTCGGTGGTCGATAAAGCTACGATAGATTGCAGCTTTGATCTTCGTAAAATCGATCATGTCAAGTGTAAAAACATAGCCTGACACCGACTTCCTAGCATCTCTATCCCCAGCATAATCAGAATCACAGTATCCTTTAAGAAAGATGTCACCATCCACTCCACCATATGACAAGCCCACTGAAGAAGTGCCTCGAAGATATATAAGAATCCACTTCACAGCTTGCCAATGCTCTTTGCCTGGGTTAGACATATATCGACTCACAACACCCGCTACATGGGCCAAATCTACTCTTGTGCACACCATCGCATACATAAGACAAACAACAGCACTAGAATAAGGTATATCAGCCATATACCTTTTGTCTTCTTCTAATGAAGGAGATAAATCTTTTGACAACTTAAAATGAGAGCCTAATGGAGTGCCAACCGGTTTGGCTTTCTCCATTCCAAATCGAGCGAGGACCTTCTCGATGTACTATGCTTGAGTGAACCTTAACTCTCTCCGCTTCCTATCCCTGCTTATCTTCATACCCAATATTCTTTGTGCCTTTCCCAAATCCCTCATATCAAACTCTTTACTGAGCTCCGCTTTCAACTCCTTAATTATGACTATACTCTGAGATGCAATCAACATATCATCAATATATAACAACAAATAAATCATATCACCATCACATCTCCTGAAATAAACATACTAGTTTTTGGAACTTCTAGAATATCCCTATGAAAGCATAAACTTATCAAACCTCTTATACCATAGTCTAGGAGACTGCTTCTGTCCATATAGAGATTTGTTGAGTTTGCAAACATAGTCTGGTCTGCTATTATCAATAAACCCTTACAGATGCTTTAAATAAATCTCCTCATCCAAATCACCATGCAACAATGCAGTTTTGAATCTAGTTGCTCTAATTCCATATAATGATGAGCAACTAATTCCAAAAGAATATGAATAGAAGTATGTCTAACCACTGAAGTAAAGATATCATGATACTCTACACCCTTCTTCTGAACATACCCCTTTGCGACTAACATTGCCTTGTAACAGAGGTTACCATTTTCACCGTCGTTCACTTTATAGATCCGCTTGAATCAATAGCTCTCTTGACGGTGGAAAGAGGCACCAAATCCCAAGTATGATTTCTCTGCAATGATTCAATCTCCTTCTCCATAGCAACTAACCACCTGGAACTGTTAACTGATGCAATAGCTTCTCTATAATTACATGGCTCATCATGGACAACATTCAAAGCATATGTTGCCATATCATCGAAGTTAATGTCTTCGATGCTCAATCCAACAAACTCATCAAGCCACTTAGGCTTTCTTCTTTGTATGACAGGCCTAGGTTCTGAATGAGCTCCACCTTGAGTTTGATCCTCTATACCAACATCAACATTACCCTCATCAACCACAATGTCATCGAAAAAACCATCTGAATGTCTATGGAAAGAATCAACGGATGACTTGCTTTGTCTCTGGTATTCTTCACATGTCCTCTCATTGTTATCTGATGAGGAATGCTCCACCTTCAGCATAGCCTTCTCATCAAAAGTCACATGCTTGCTCATAACGATCTTCTTGCTAATAGAACACTGCAACCTATATCCCTTCACTCTTCTTCTATAACCTAGAAAGATACACTTGCGAGCTCTAGGTTCCAGCTTCCCTTTACTCTCATGCACGTAAGATGGGCAACCAAACACTCTAAGAAATGAATAACTAACAGGCTCTCATTTCCATACTTCTTGAGGGATCTTCATATCTATGGCAGTTAAAGGTGTGCGGTTGATAAGGAAAGCCGCCATAGATAAAGCTTCAGCCCAAAATATCTTCTTCAATTTAGTAGTCAGTCTAAGGCATCTTGTTTTCTCCAATAATGTCCGATTCATCCTTTCTGCAACTCCACTAGACTGGTGGTCGCCTAGTGCAGTGTAATGCCTCTTAATGCTTTTAGACTCACGATAATCGATGAATTCCTGTGATATAAATTCACCG
Source organism: Allium cepa (assembly GCA_030765085.1). Taxonomy (NCBI): domain Eukaryota; kingdom Viridiplantae; phylum Streptophyta; class Magnoliopsida; order Asparagales; family Amaryllidaceae; genus Allium; species Allium cepa. Next base: position 535,965,219 of record CM060934.1, on the reverse strand, counting down.
CCATTATCTAAATGGAGAACTTTCAATTTCTTCCCCGACTGCTTCTCAACCATAGATTTCCATTTTTGAAGCCTGGCAAATGTTTCATTCTTTGACTGAAGAAAGTATACCCATAGTTTACGAGAGAAATCATCTACAAATGAAATGAAATACTTGGCTCCACCTAAAGCTAACAAGGGGAGGGACCCTAGACATCTTTAAGAACATACTCCAGGATAGCTTTTGCTTTATGCTCTCCTATACCAAAATAAATCTTCATATGCTTTCCAAGAACACACTCTTCATAAAAATCAAGTTTTGAATGATGAACTCCATCAATCAATCCTCGTTTTCTCAACTCATCCATGCTGCGCTCACTGATATGACTCATCCATAAGTGCCATAATCTGGAAGAATTTGAATCAACCGATGTAACCGAAGCTGATTTACCAATTACAGTAGTGCTCTTTAATAGATAAAGATTTCCTGCCCTTATATCTATCATATCAATCATGGAACCCTTTGATATCTTCATTTTCTTTCCTTCCACTACAATCTTTAAGCCAAGTCTACTTAATTCTCCAACAGAAATCAAGATCCTCCTCAAATCAGGTACATGTCTAACATCGATGATCGTACGAATAGCACCATCAAACATCTTAATCATCGCGCTACCAACACCAACCATACGACAAGAAGCATCATTACCCATCGAAACTTCTCCTCCATTAATTTCACGATAAGCGAAAAAGCAATTCCTATCAGATGTCATATGATAGGATGCACCAGAATCGATCAGCCATAAGTTGCTCTTCTAAAAAGAGCTAGAAACTGTAAATACATCGGTGTCACTTTCTGTATATGATTTCTCTATTGTAGAAGCCGAGGCTTGCTTTGGATCTTTTCTTCTACCTTCAAGCTTGGGACAATGTACTATGAAGTGCCCTAGTTTCTTACAATAATGACAAATCAACTTCTTAGGCCCCCTAGACTGATACCCTGAGGAATTCCGCCCTCCATCTTTCTTTGACCTGCTTTGGCCTCTACCTCTCTGATCAGATAAGCGTTCGGTATCACTATCCAAGCTAGTGCTTGTTGGGGATGCGGATTAAGGATCTTAAGGCAGAAATAACACTAGAGGGAGGGTGAATAGTGTTTTAAAGAATATATGAACTATATGACTAAATTAAAACTTTCAACACAAATCTAAACAGAATTCTAACACAGAATGATCACAGAACATATAACAAATGCAAATAGTAAAGTAAAGCAAGTAAAAGGAAAGAACACTCTGGATTTTATACTGGTTCGGAATCCTCCTACATCCAGTCCTGCACCAAGGCAATATCCTTGTATAGATTTTTATAAGCCAATATCCAAATTACAACCCTCAATTTCTAAGGCCTTGAGGAACCCTCCTATCTCCGAGTCTGGGGTAAACTCTCTTGATTTACGGACACAAGATCACCCTAATACTTTCTAATACCAATCCTTTTGAATGGATAGACTCTATGGACTTTTTGAATACAAATTGATCCTATAACTCTGAATAGCACTTTGATCTTTAGTAGAATGATGGAGAATCAAATAGAGAGAGTATCTAAATGATTTCCTATTGAGAATTTGGCAGAATGATGGCACGATCTTGAAAATATGAAGTTTTATGGATATGAAATGGTGGAGAAGAAAGAGTGAAGAAAATAAGAAAATTAGTTGTTAAAAAATACGTTTTGGAAGCCTTAGATGCACAACAGTCATAACCATTGGCGAAAGGTTTTTGAACGAATGGACACTTCTTTTGAAATTTGAATTTTGAGTCCAACTGTCACCATATCGACATAGGGTATCCCCATATGTCGACATCCCTCAATTCAAAATTGTAGAGATGTTGTTTTGTAAAGACAATTGAAATTAAAACAAGTTGAAACTTCTCTAAAGCAAAGTAAAGTATTTAAACAATATTTTGAGATAGAGAATGAATATAAAACATTATTTTATATATATATATATATATAATTGATATAGGCCGTCAATTATATAAGTAATATTTAAAATCAGAATAAGTTTTGATGTTTTAAAATTAGAAGTTTAAAATCAGAATAGAGGAATATTTCAAGGCTAAAACAAAGTTTGAAAACATTTTTGAAAACATGATTTTTGAAAGCTAAAACATTTTGAAAACAGATTTAAAAACATTTTGAAAAATCTGTTCAAACTGAAATTGCAAGAACCTTCCTACAAAGCTCCTCCATAGGACTCGAGAACTTGTACAAAGTAGTTTAAATGATTTTGATTTTCGTGGGTTTGTAAGCCACATGTCGTAGGTTTGTAAGCTACTTGTCGTGGGTTTGTAAGCCACTGGTTTCGATAGAAATTGGGTTCCATCCCAAAAGAAAATTGAAAGAAAGATGAGAGTGCTATTATGAAGTTTTAACAAAATACTAGACACTTATCTTGAGATCTTGAAATCTTGATTCTCTAGAGTCTTGAATCTTGAATCTCTAATCTTCATCTTGATGCTTGAGTCTTTATACTGATCAGTCTTTGATAATACCTGCATATACTTCCTATATATATATATATATATATATATATATATAGAAATGTTAGTATATATTTTATAAAGTAAAGTATGATAACTATATAAGGTTGTTGTCATCAAAACATCATCAACTCAGTTCCTAACAATCTCCCCCGTTTTGATGATGACAACCTTTATTTATAAAACATTCTTACCATACCATAACTCCCCCTTACTCCGTGACTTCTTCTTGAAACTACAACTCCCCTTTATTCCATGACTCCCCCTTACACCAAGCACATATATTTTTATAACTTTCTCCCCCTTTGTCATCAACAAAAAGGAATAAAAGATTTACCTGTTCTAAAGTATATATAGAATAAAAGTGTAAAGTGAACGTGTAAGTGATCAAGTGTGTGTGCATATATATAAGTGTAACTTGACAATCAAATCAATATCATACATAGCAAACCAATCATGTATAGTATATGAAGTTATATACAAACCAAATCCAAATCAAACTTAAGTAAACAATTCAATCAAATCCTAATCAAATCTAAATCAAATCAAATCAAACAAACAAACATACATACATACATACATACATAATGATTAGACATTCCTTGGGACTACCACCCATCCATCTTCTCCAAAGATAGGATCAGTTTTGATAACATCCCAATTATCTTTGTCGAGAGTGACTGGTGGATTTGCTTCGGGTTCGTCTTTGCTAAGGCTTGAGATCATCCAACGAAGTGCGTCGAAGTGTTTCTCTTGCTCTTTGATCATCTGCATTTGGCTTAATTCTAAGTGCCTTTGATTTCTAAGTATAAAAGAAAGAATATTCTTGAAAGAAGTAAGAGTTTCTTCAAGATTTTCACTTAAATTCTTAATTGGAGAAGCCATAATTTAAGAAATAAGTTGAAGTATGAGAGGAGATAAATCGAAATGGAGGTTGAGAAGTTTTTCTGGAAAAAATAAGTATTTATAGGAGTTATTGGCCGTTCAAAATGAATTGTCACTTGGTAGTTACAAGAATTTGAAGTTAGAAATTGTAACTACTTTCTGACTGTTATATGTCGACATGGGGGATGGAGCATGTCGACATGGTCTAGACAGAATGACCAAGTTGAGTTATTTTTTATTTTTAAGTTTATTTTTATACTAGTGGACCTATATAAACTTAAAATAAATAACTATCAGAGATATATAAAGCTGGAAAACAGAGAATAAGATAGCATTACTTATATTAGTTAACATTACATAATCTTAACTAAAAAAGTAGAAAATACAAAGATAGATAAACGATAGCTAGAGAGATAATGGCTAGGATTAGTTTGATGAAGATGACGATGAAGACAAGCCAAGTTTCCTGCCTATCTTCCTAAAGAACTTGTCGATCTTGGTGGAGATTTTATCCATTTTCTTGCTAATAGATCTCTTAAGAACCTTTTGGTTTTGAGCAAGTGTGACGACCCAAACTCGATGTCCAACAAACGACATCAAATTCGCATCGCCGGAGCTTATAACAACTATTAGATGGATATAAAACAGCGGAACAGAATCAATATCATAAATAACATCACTGTTACAACATCAACATAATAACCATACAACAACAGAGTATATAATACATATACCACTATCTCTAAATACAACATCATGATAATATAACGGTGAACATGTATCCAAAAGTCCTCAAAATGAAAGAGGTGATAACGAACTCCCAAGAGCTAAACACCTGAAGTCTCCAATAGCTCCTAAGATATATCCAAGATAAGAGCTCCAAAATACCGCTACTCCAAAATATAGAAACCTGCTACTAGGCTGCCCGTGTGGAAATAATGGGCACCCAGAGTTTAGGAAAGAAAACAATAAACTCCGGATCAGTCATGGGACTGGTATGAGTAAACAAAAACAGTTACATTTAAATAAAACAAGATTTATAAAAGAATTTTCGGAATGCTTTTAAAAATGGAACTACCATAAGACCTCCCGCCACACACACAATGCAAACGCAGAATTGGAGGAGATTTCTTCTTATGACAGTTAAATATGCTTGATACGAGGAAAGAATTCTTTGATATTATTACTAGTGCATAGTGAAGTAAATCATTTCGAAAGTAGAATATAAATCTTAGCCAGCATAGACATTTCGAACTATGCCTACTATAGCTACCATCTAAACAGTGGTGACCACCATAAGTAAATGGCAGGTTCTACAACTAAAACCGTACAGGGTTTCGTATTGGGAATTGGATTTCCAACAAATGGTCAGGCCAAGGAACTTCCCATTGCCACTGAGAATGCCTCTGGATGGACATCCCCGAGAACCAAACCGGATCTCTGCCAACACAAGGCCGGGTTACCCCTAACTGGGTAACTACTGACACGAGTATGCCATCTCCCGGTCGTAACCAACCTTTAACCGGGGCCCCAGCAACAAATCACAAAATCATATATATATATCTGCGATATCCACATAAGTTAAGTATCTGGGCTCCATACCATGATACCGCTTCTATCCAGAAGGAAATGTACATACCCTAAGGGGTGCTACCCCCAATAACCTTGCTGCATCTTTCCTGTTTCGACCATTTCGGGGTGTGAGGTCCAACGAAGTCACGTCCACAAAAACATACTTTATACAAAAGCCATGCTTTGGGTCAACAAATGATCAACACAATGATCACTAAGATAGACGATCAAATAAATGATCCTATCACAAATAATCAACACAATGATCATTTCAGCAACACTCAGCATGTCACATTACCAAATTGGGAATATATCGCTGATAACTTCAACTATATAACCTCTGAGCTCGTACGTCTCAGAGAAGGGTGTTAAGCTAAAAGAATAAATTCTCCGCCACCAACAGAAATATATTTGAAAGAAATCTGCTTTATATCTCAACTTGTAATGTCAGACACACAATCCATACAAGTCTGTTCCGGGTTCGAACAGAACCGAAGGCACTTACAAAGAAGTCCTTGCAATCCGGATATTCACAATCCTGATCGGATTCACCATCACATATGGAGAACTCTATACCGGAGCAACTCGGTGCAGAGTCAATCGACAGGTCATCCTATCGCTCTCGCAAATACCCGGTCTTCAACACCGGTCTTCAAATGCTATCCAATTCGACGTATCACTATTTGGAATGGGTTATACGACACAAAGGTCGTCTCCCGGTTAAACCGAATAGTGAGCGTTAATTTAAAAACAATGTGGATGTCATTCATAACAATTCATAGGTTCGATGTGGGTTTCGGATAACAAACTGAAATCCGATACCCTGTCGCATCGAAGTTTAAATGCCGTTTTACGGACAATAGGGCTTTCACATCAATACAGAACAAATCATAATCACAGTGCATCACATGGCAAACACATCCTATAGAATTTACAACAGAACAGGGATATCAATGTAAATTAACAACAGTAGTTAATTACTTTCCAATGTGATTTAAATACATGTGCCACTAGATTAATTAAATTAAATGATAAGAATTTGGATAAATAAATTAAATTTTGATTACTCAATTTATTGTTTCAAAATTTACAAATTCTTACTTACAAATTTATTTAAACACTTAATTGTTTATCAATCAATTTAATTACAAGTTTGTAAATCATTCTTAAAATTTCCTTTCAAAATCATTGATTAATGACAATTATTCACTTTAATTTTCATTTTAAACTACAATTCAATTAGATCTCAATTGAATATATTAATTTATTATTCCTTAATAAATTATTTTAATGTAACTATCAATTTTGAATTAATCAATTTAAATTATCAACTTAATGATCTTTAAATTTACAACTTTAATTTTAATTGCTTTTATTTATTTATTATTATTTATTAAAAAGTAATTTTAAATCATAAATTATTAAATCATTAATTTATTAACTTCACATTCCATTTACAAACGATCTTCATTTTACAAACAATGCTTTATGAAAATAGTTTAAACATAAGTTTTCGACGAGCTTCAACTGAATATGCTGTTTCAGGTGGTCGACCCGAGTCTTCCCCGAGTCGCGCCCGAGTTCAATCTCTGCCTGCTTCGAGTTCCTTCCCAAAACTACCCGAGTGATTAAAATTTTTGTTAATTTTGTTAAGTCCAAATTTTGACGCGATAAACCCCTGAAATCTCTCGACTTCCCCTTCGAGTCCCTGCCCTATTTCCCCGATCTGAGCTTCGAGTCACCCACTTGAGTAAAAACCTGAAATACTTCAGGAAATCAAATTTCCTCCCCCCCCACGCTTTCTTCTCCTATACATGTAACTTTTCTTAAGTGAGTTTAAACTTAAAATATTATTCAACAGGAAAGCAAGCTTAAGTACGACAGTGGTTCGAAATCGAGATGGTCCCTCTTCTCCCAGGCACGCCTTCAAAAACCCAACCCAAAACAGTAAGACGTGCACACGATCAACTGTGCACGTGCACTGTCGAATTCGCCACCTCCGGTCAGATCTCCAGCCACCCCCAAGTCAATGATCCTCCACCTGAACCCTATGAGCAACCAGCGTGGTGAAAAGATGACGAAATCGCGATCGAGCATCGCTACCCAGAACTGCACCAAAACAGTCCACCAGAAAACGCATCTTCCTTCCACCTCTGGCCATCGGAGGCCATGAAATTGTATCTGAAGCTTCGCCTCCACCTGACGCTACTATCCCCAGTACCCCATTCAACTCGATGCGTCAGAGGTGATGAACACGTCGCGTTTCCAGACCGTAAACATTTCGAGACTTAAACCCTAGTTTGATCTCAAACTCCAAATCCACACAGTAGAAAAATCTTTCGATAATTTTCTCGAAGCCTCTAACGTTCAAGCTTGCTACAAACCCATTTTTAGCATTTATAATCGAATGGGTTATTATAAATTCGTACAAGTTCCATTTTTATTCAAGTACAGAATACTCTTGAAAAACTCAACTAAAAATCCTCATTTTATTTTTAAAAATCATGGATTGCAGTATAGATTACATAAGTGTTTTTGAATTCATAATTTACAACAATCTGTTTTTGTCAATTGTTGATTTGAAACCTGTAAAGAGTTTCCTGCAGTGCTATTTATTAATCATGCTTTAAATCTACTTCAAAAAAATCTATTTGATGTTCTAACATCTTGTTTTAAGATTAAAAATGAAAAACTTTATAATGTTTTAACTGGAAACAACTTAAGCTTGAATATTAACCTATCTCTGTAATTCTTAACAGAGGAAAGGAAAATATACAGAGCAATCCTGGGTATACTATATATCAAATCATTTTTTTTTTTTTTTAGATAAACATATACAACACACTATAACCCATAAATCATCTTTGCTGTTTAAACTTAAAGCCTTTAAGTTGATGGTTACTCACATGTTTGTTTTGAAACAGAAAGCACTATGATGTTTGGAAGACTGCAGTTGGTCCTTCTCTCTTTCACTCTCTGATTTTTTTTTATTTTTTTTTTGCTTTTATTTTTCTTTATAAAAACAAAAATGTTTTAAATATTTTCTTCCCAGACTTTGCTATGTTTTTGTTCGAATGAACTAAAGCAAATATGCATGTATATGTAGAAGAGATGGTGTGCAGGTGAAAGGGTAAACTGAGTCCAGTAAAGCAAGTACAAGTTGAAGTATAAAAAAACTAACCCATGCTTTTAGATCTGCTATGCAGTAATAACATTAAATGAAGTATGCTGCTTGTATTAAATGCAGTTATGCTTCTTTGTAGATGCTTGCATTTAATGAAAGTATGTAGTGTTTCATGCTTGTATATTTTCAGCATGCTATTTGATTTGTTTTATATTTTAATAATGTAAGAGTTTGTTTTACTTTATTTTATTTCTTTTGCTTACCCCTTTTAGTTTACTGGTTTGTACTTTTTTTCTTTTTTTTTGCAAGTTGTTTAGTTACATTGTTAATTTAAGCATGTTATGTTTTTTTTCTTATTGTTTTGTTATCTTGCTTGTTTATTTGTTCATTTATTTGTTTATTTATTCTTTTGTTAATCGTTTGTTCTTTGGTTCAACTATTTGTTTTTGTCAATTGTTTGATCCTTTGTTTATATCTTTTATTTATTTATTTGTTTAGATGTTTACTTATTTGTTATGTGATTTAAATCTTATAATTTCATCATAACTTTAACAAATTCTAAATCCTATTAAAAGATCATCTATCAATATCTCTTTTTATTTAATTCTGTATTAATGTGTAATATTAATATCAACAATAAAATCTTTAGATTAAATTTTACTAGTTAAATCCCGAAGTTCAAACAATTTATCTATTTTTAATTTTCAAAAATTTCGGGATGTTACAATATCCCCTCCTTAAGAAAATTTCGTCCTCGAAATTAAAAGAAAGAGAAACTCAAACAAAGAATATACGAATTCAGAAATAAGGAAATGACTTACAGATTCAAGTTGAGATGTCAATTCTGCATTTGGGATATGATTTCTTCATATTCTCTTCAGTCTCCCAAGTACAGTACTTTGGATCGCCACTCCATTTAACTTTGACCAATTTCACAATTTTATTCCTCAATCGCTTCTCATCACGATCTACAATCTTTATCGGTTCCCTTCTAACTGCCAAGTTGGGAGTGATTTCAAGATCCTGCTGAGCAGCTTCTTCAATAATATCATCTGGATCGTGCACATATTTCCGAAGATTAGAAATATGGAACACATCATGTACGCCAGATAACCAGTTGGGTAACTGCACTCTATATGCTAGAGAACCAATCCTTTCCAGAATAGGAAAAGGACCAATATAACGCGGTGCTAACTTTCCAGTTTTCCCGAATCTCAACACTCCCCGCATCGGAGATACTTTTAGAAATACAGAATCTCCAACTTGAAATTCCAAATTTCTCCTTCGACGGTCATAATAGCTCTTCTGACGACTTTGGGCAGTTAATAACTTCTTTCGAATAAATTCTACCTTCTCAGTGGCTTCTTTTATCATATCTGGTCCAAGAACAAGTCTATCACCTGATTCGATCCAACATGTAGGTGATCGACACGGACGACCATATAAAGCTTCGAAAGGAGCCATTTCTAAACTGGCTTGATAGCTGTTATTATATGAGAATTCAACCAGATGCAAATGGTCCTCCCAAGAACCACCAAAATCATGAACACAAGCACGCAGTAGGTCTTCTAAAATTCGATTAACTCTCTCAGTTTGTCCATCAGATTGCGGATGATAAGCAGTACTGAATTTTAATTTCGTTCCTAAAGCGTCTTGAAATGCTTCCCAAAATCTACAAGTGAAGATCGGATCACGATCACTCACTATACTGCTGGGAATACCATGGAGGCGAACAATTTCCTTTATATAAATACCTGCCAAGTTTGCCGCAGTACGAGTGGATTTAACTGGGATGAAATGAGCATTTTTGGTTAGACGATCTACAATAACCCAAATCGCTTCATTGCCTTTCTTGGTACGAGGCAATCCATCGATGAAATCCATCGATACTTGATCCCACTTCCATTTCGGTACTTCTAAAGGTTGAAGTAAACCGGCCACTTTCTTTTGGTCACTCTTTATTTGCTGACAAGTAGCACAACGACTTACATAAATAGATATGTCTCTCTTCATCGTTTTCCACCAGAATGTCCTTTTAACATCACGATACATTTTGTTGACTCCTGGATGGATATTGAATTTTGACTTGTGGCATTCGTTCAATACTTCACGTTTTAGTTCCGGAAAGTCTGGAACACAAATCCTGCCTTTTAATCTTATTACTCCTCTATTATCCATCTCGAAACTAGTATCTTCACCCTGGCATATTCTTTTATGGATTCCTCGAAGAAACTCATCTTCTTTCTGCCGTCTTGCAATCCTTTTGAGAAGAGTAGGAGTGATAACAAGATAAGCAAGAACAGCATAACTTCTGCTCAAAGCGTCTGCAACTACATTGGCCTTTCCGGGTGTATATAGAATATCCAAGTCATAAGATGCCAGAAATTCCAACCAACGTTGTTGTCGCAGATTCAGATCCTTCTGGGAGAAAAGATATTTCAAGTTTTTATGATCGGTGAATAATTCGAATTTTTCACCCAGAAGATAATGTCGCCATATTTTCAAAGCGAAAACAACAGCCAAAAGTTCCAAATCGTGCGTTGGGTAGTTCTTCTCATGCGGACGTAATTGTCTACCTGCGTAGGCAACTACCTTTCCATTTTGCATTAATACTGCACCTACCCCTTCACCACTTGCATCAGTATAGACAGATAAGCCTTGGTTCCCGTTAACAATAGTGAGAACAGGAGCAGTGGTTAATCTCTTTTTCAACTCTTGAAAAGCTTCCTCACATTTTGAAGTCCAATCAAATTCTACACCTTTCATTGTTAGCTTAGTCAATGGGCTAGCCAACTTAGAAAAATCCTGAACGAATTTCCGGTAATAGCCTGCTAAACCCAAAAAGCTTCGAACTTCTTTTGGAGTAGTGGGTTGTTTCCAATCAAGAATAGCGGAAATTTTGCTAGGATCTACTGAAATTCCTTCTTCATTAACAATATGGCCAAGGAATTTGACTTCATTGACCCAGAAATGGCATTTGGAAAATTTCGCATATAGAACATTTCTCCTCAAAATTTCTAAGACAATTCTAAGATGCTCGGCATGCTCATCTTTAGTTTTGGAAAAAATTAAGATGTCATCAATGAATACAAGCACAAATTTATTTAAAACTTCCCGAAACACACGAGTCATGAGATCTACGAAATAAGCTGGAGCATTGGTTAGTCCGAAAGGCATAACCAACCATTCATAGAACATATTAGGACCTCTGAAAGCGGTCAGATGGACACAATCTTCGGCGATTCGTAATTGATGGAATCCTTGGGCCAGATCCATTTTTGAAAAGAAACGAGCGCCGTGCAACTGATCAAATAAATCATCAATCCTGGGCAGTGGAAATTTATTTTTGAGAGTTTGTTTATTTAGATCGCGGTAATCTACACACAATCTCAAGGATCCGTCTGATTTGGCAACAAATACGACGGCTGAGCCCCATTCAGAAACACTGGGTCGAATTAATCCTTTTGCTAGTAGCTCATTAGTTTGATGAACCAATTCAATCTTTTCCCTAGGTGCCATCCTGCGACTTGCGTGAACAACAGGACGAGTATTAGGTACAAGATCGATTCGGAATTCTATTTCTCGATGAGGAGGTAAAGATTTCACTTCTTCGAATACGTCGGAAAAATCCCGAACAACAGGTATAGACTGCAAAGTGGGTTCAAGATTTCCCAAAGTATATATCAATCTGTCGCTCCTTGGACTTGGATTCTCACAAGAGATTTCAATAAAATTTCCAAGACTTGTTTTGATCAAAACTGTCCGATTACTACACTCCAATCTAGCATCGTACCTCGTTAACCAGTTCATACCGAGTAAGATTTCAAATTCATCAAATTCGAGGACATACAGGTTGATAGGAAATTTATAGCTAGCATATGAAATAGGAACTCTCTTACAATATGAACTAAGATTTGCGGGACCTCCGACCGGATTTTTCACGCAAATAAGATCGTCGGCAAATTTAGTTTCAAGTCCTAGTTCATTTACGGTTTGTTGGGAAATAAAGCTATGTGAAGCTCCCGTATCAAATAAAGCTCTAACAGTTCTATTATTAATAGTAAGGTTACCTTCCAAAACACTTTTCCCTTTGTCAGCTTTTGAAGATGAGGGGTCCTCCTTTATTGCATAGACTTTTGCTACCTGCGCTGGCCTCATCACTGGGCAATCTTTAACTAAATGTCCCGGTTTATGACAATTGTAACATTCTCTAGCTGGTCTCTTCGGTTTTGGACAGTGACTTGAATAGTGGCCTTTCTCTTTGCAGTTGTAACAAGTGACATTTTCTGCTGCGCTTCCCTGAATATTCCTCTTCTTCTCATTGCCTTGCCAAGGTTTCTTGCCTCCGAATTTACGCTTTTTATAATTCTGACTACCTGAATTACCTTTCTCCACAGTCGCTTCCTGTATATCAAGAGTAGCGTACCTGTAACCCATATCTACTAAATCTGAGAAAGATTCTTTAACATGACCCGTCATTCTTCCATGATATTTCTGGTTCATTCCTCGGATAAACCTTTGGTTTTTCTTCAGAGGTGTATTTAGCAATTCCGGACCAAACCGAGATAGTTCACTGAATTTATTCAAATATTCTTCAAACGACAAACTTCCTTGTTTCAAATCCAGAAATTCCTGATACATTCTAGAAACACCCGCTGATGGCATGTAACGTTTCTCAAACACTTCTTTAAAACGATCCCAAGTGAATTCTTCCTCGGGTTCATCTACAATGATGGTTTCCCACCAAGCTGAAGCTTCTCCTTGGAGTTGCCAAGAAGCTATAAGTCTTTTCTGCTCATCCTGCAATTTTAGTCCTTTAAAAATCTTTTCACACGATCTTACCCAAGCTTGAGCGTCAATAATTGACTCTTTGCCAATAAATGGTTTTCCACCAAGCTTTTCAAACTTCTTATATAATTCAGCCAAGTCCGGCTGCTGCTGAATTTCTATTACTGCTTCTGCGGCTGCGGGAATTTGATTTGGTACTGCAGCATTGCCTTGACCCCTCACTCTTCCTCTGCGTCCACTCATTTTCACTATCTGAGATTAGTAAGAAAATTGATTTAGATATGCAAACGAAATATCTTAAGGAATATCAGCAGTAAAAATAACAGACTAAGAAAATTTTAAAGTTTCAATTTTTATTATACTCATTCTAGGGTATACTTCACCCTATCTCTAATGAGCCATCTAATGTGTTATACTCCGTAGCTAAAGTTCTTACTCAACCAACAGCTCTGATACCACTTTGTGACGACCCAAACTCGATGTCCAACAAACGACATCAAATTCGCATCGCCGGAGCTTATAACAACTATTAGATGGATATAAAACAGCGGAACAGAATCAATATCATAAATAACATCACTGTTACAACATCAACATAATAACCATACAACAACAGAGTATATAATACATATACCACTATCTCTAAATACAACATCATGATAATATAACGGTGAACATGTATCCAAAAGTCCTCAAAATGAAAGAGGTGATAACGAACTCCCAAGAGCTAAACACCTGAAGTCTCCAATAGCTCCTAAGATATATCCAAGATAAGAGCTCCAAAATACCGCTACTCCAAAATATAGAAACCTGCTACTAGGCTGCCCGTGTGGAAATAATGGGCACCCAGAGTTTAGGAAAGAAAACAATAAACTCCGGATCAGTCATGGGACTGGTATGAGTAAACAAAAACAGTTACATTTAAATAAAACAAGATTTATAAAAGAATTTTCGGAATGCTTTTAAAAATGGAACTACCATAAGACCTTCCGCCACACACACAATGCAAACGCAGAATTGGAGGAGATTTCTTCTTATGACAGTTAAATATGCTTGATACGAGGAAAGAATTCTTTGATATTATTACTAGTGCATAGTGAAGTAAATCATTTCGAAAGTAGAATATAAATCTTAGCCAGCATAGACATTTTGAACTATGCCTACTATAGCTACCATCTAAACAGTGGTGACCACCATAAGTAAATGGCAGGTTCTACAACTAAAACCGTACAGGGTTTCGTATTGGGAATTGGATTTCCAACAAATGGTCAGGCCAAGGAACTTCCCATTGCCACTGAGAATGCCTCTGGATGGACATCCCCGAGAACCAAACCGGATCTCTGCCAACACAAGGCCGGGTTACCCCTAACTGGGTAACTACTGACACGAGTATGCCATCTCCCGGTCGTAACCAACCTTTAACCGGGGCCCCAGCAACAAATCACAAAATCATATATATATATCTGCGATATCCACATAAGTTAAGTATCTGGGCTCCATACCATGATACCGCTTCTATCCAGAAGGAAATGTACATACCCTAAGGGGTGCTACCCCCAATAACCTTGCTGCATCTTTCCTGTTTCGACCATTTCGGGGTGTGAGGTCCGACGAAGTCACGTCCACAAAAACATACTTTATACAAAAGCCATGCTTTGGGTCAACAAATGATCAACACAATGATCACTAAGATAGACGATCAAATAAATGATCCTATCACAAATAATCAACACAATGATCATTTCAGCAACACTCAGCATGTCACATTACCAAATTGGGAATATATCGCTGATAACTTCAACTATATAACCTCTGAGCTCGTACGTCTCAGAGAAGGGTGTTAAGCTAAAAGAATAAATTCTCCGCCACCAACAGAAATATATTTGAAAGAAATCTGCTTTATATCTCAACTTGTAATGTCAGACACACAATCCATACAAGTCTGTTCTGGGTTCGAACAGAACCGAAGGCACTTACAAAGAAGTCCTTGCAATCCGGATATTCACAATCCTGATCGGATTCACCATCACATATGGAGAACTCTATACCGGAGCAACTCGTTGCAGAGTCAATCGACAGGTCATCCTATCGCTCTCGCAAATACCCGGTCTTCAACACCGGTCTTCAAATGCTATCCAATTCGACGTATCACTATTTGGAATGGGTTATACGACACAAAGGTCGTCTCCCGGTTAAACCGAATAGTGAGCGTTAATTTAAAAACAATGTGGATGTCATTCATAACAATTCATAGGTTCGATGTGGGTTTCGGATAACAAACTGAAATCCGATACCCTGTCGCATCGAAGTTTAAATGCCGTTTTACGGACAATAGGGCTTTCACATCAATACAGAACAAATCATAATCACAGTGCATCACATGGCAAACACATCCTATAGAATTTACAACAGAACAGGATATCAATGTAAATTAACAACAGTAGTTAATTACTTTCCAATGTGATTTAAATACATGTGCCACTAGATTAATTAAATTAAATGATAAGAATTTGGATAAATAAATTAAATTTTGATTACTCAATTTATTGTTTCAAAATTTACAAATTCTTACTTACAAATTTATTTAAACACTTAATTGTTTATCAATCAATTTAATTACAAGTTTGTAAATCATTCTTAAAATTTCCTTTCAAAATCATTGATTAATGACAATTATTCACTTTAATTTTCATTTTAAACTACAATTCAATTAGATCTCAATTGAATATATTAATTTATTATTCCTTAATAAATTATTTTAATGTAACTATCAATTTTGAATTAATCAATTTAAATTATCAACTTAATGATCTTTAAATTTACAACTTTAATTTTAATTGCTTTTATTTATTTATTATTATTTATTAAAAAGTAATTTTAAATCATAAATTATTAAATCATTAATTTATTAACTTCACATTCCATTTACAAACGATCTTCATTTTACAAACAATGCTTTATGAAAATAGTTTAAACATAAGTTTTCGACGAGCTTCAACTGAATATGCTGTTTCAGGTGGTCGACCCGAGTCTTCCCCGAGTCGCGCCCGAGTTCAATCTCTGCCTGCTTCGAGTTCCTTCCCAAAACTACCCGAGTGATTAAAATTTTTGTTAATTTTGTTAAGTCCAAATTTTGACGCGATAAACCCCTGAAATCTCTCGACTTCCCCTTCGAGTCCCTGCCCTATTTCCCCGATCTGAGCTTCGAGTCACCCACTTGAGTAAAAACCTGAAATACTTCAGGAAATCAAATTTCCTCCCCCCCACGCTTTCTTCTCCTATACATGTAACTTTTCTTAAGTGAGTTTAAACTTAAAATATTATTCAACAGGAAAGCAAGCTTAAGTACGACAGTGGTTCGAAATCGAGATGGTCCCTCTTCTCCCAGGCACGCCTTCAAAAACCCAACCCAAAACAGTAAGACGTGCACACGATCAACTGTGCACGTGCACTGTCGAATTCGCCACCTCCGGTCAGATCTCCAGCCACCCCCAAGTCAATGATCCTCCACCTGAACCCTATGAGCAACCAGCGTGGTGAAAAGATGACGAAATCGCGATCGAGCATCGCTACCCAGAACTGCACCAAAACAGTCCACCAGAAAACGCATCTTCCTTCCACCTCTGGCCATCGGAGGCCATGAAATTGTATCTGAAGCTTCGCCTCCACCTGACGCTACTATCCCCAGTACCCCATTCAACTCGATGCGTCAGAGGTGATGAACACGTCGCGTTTCCAGACCGTAAACATTTCGAGACTTAAACCCTAGTTTGATCTCAAACTCCAAATCCACACAGTAGAAAAATCTTTCGATAATTTTCTCGAAGCCTCTAACGTTCAAGCTTGCTACAAACCCATTTTTAGCATTTATAATCGAATGGGTTATTATAAATTCGTACAAGTTCCATTTTTATTCAAGTACAGAATACTCTTGAAAAACTCAACTAAAAATCCTCATTTTATTTTTAAAAATCATGGATTGCAGTATAGATTACATAAGTGTTTTTGAATTCATAATTTACAACAATCTGTTTTTGTCAATTGTTGATTTGAAACCTGTAAAGAGTTTCCTGCAGTGCTATTTATTAATCATGCTTTAAATCTACTTCAAAAAAATCTATTTGATGTTCTAACATCTTGTTTTAAGATTAAAAATGAAAAACTTTATAATGTTTTAACTGGAAACAACTTAAGCTTGAATATTAACCTATCTCTGTAATTCTTAACAGAGGAAAGGAAAATATACAGAGCAATCCTGGGTATACTATATATCAAATCATTTTTTTTTTTTTAGATAAACATATACAACACACTATAACCCATAAATCATCTTTGCTGTTTAAACTTAAAGCCTTTAAGTTGATGGTTACTCACATGTTTGTTTTGAAACAGAAAGCACTATGATGTTTGGAAGACTGCAGTTGGTCCTTCTCTCTTTCACTCTCTGATTTTTTTTTTTTTTTTTTGCTTTTATTTTTCTTTATAAAAACAAAAATGTTTTAAATATTTTCTTCCCAGACTTTGCTATGTTTTTGTTCGAATGAACTAAAGCAAATATGCATGTATATGTAGAAGAGATGGTGTGCAGGTGAAAGGGTAAACTGAGTCCAGTAAAGCAAGTACAAGTTGAAGTATAAAAAAACTAACCCATGCTTTTAGATCTGCTATGCAGTAATAACATTAAATGAAGTATGCTGCTTGTATTAAATGCAGTTATGCTTCTTTGTAGATGCTTGCATTTAATGAAAGTATGTAGTGTTTCATGCTTGTATATTTTCAGCATGCTATTTGATTTGTTTTATATTTTAATAATGTAAGAGTTTGTTTTACTTTATTTTATTTCTTTTGCTTACCCCTTTTAGTTTACTGGTTTGTACTTTTTTTCTTTTTTTTTTGCAAGTTGTTTAGTTACATTGTTAATTTAAGCATGTTATGTTTTTTTTCTTATTGTTTTGTTATCTTGCTTGTTTATTTGTTCATTTATTTGTTTATTTATTCTTTTGTTAATCGTTTGTTCTTTGGTTCAACTATTTGTTTTTGTCAATTGTTTGATCCTTTGTTTATATCTTTTATTTATTTATTTGTTTAGATGTTTACTTATTTGTTATGTGATTTAAATCTTATAATTTCATCATAACTTTAACAAATTCTAAATCCTATTAAAAGATCATCTATCAATATCTCTTTTTATTTAATTCTATATTAATGTGTAATATTAATATCAACAATAAAATCTTTAGATTAAATTTTACTAGTTAAATCCCGAAGTTCAAACAATTTATCTATTTTTAATTTTCAAAAATTTCGGGATGTTACAGCAAGTATCTTTTGGTTCTTGAGTATGGTTTTGTTGGACGGATTGGCGGGTGTATGTGGATATTCTATACTTTCCAAAGAGGTATCTTCATCTTCCTCTTCTTCTTCAATTTCCATTCCTTCCTCTTCTTCTTCCTCTTCTTCCATCTCTTCATGAGCAAGTCTCTCTTCCTTTTCGGCAAGTGTTTCATATGGTTGAAACATAAGTGGGATTTTCATAAGAGAAATGTTCCCATGATTGAACACTTTCCTACTTACAAACTCTTCCTTTTTAACATCCACACCAAAATAATTGAAAATCCAAGTAAGGTAAATTCCATGATAAAGAGTGTTTTCTCTCATATTAAAATTTTTGGGTCTTAACTCATCCAAAATAGTTTGTTCCCAAAATATCATATTTTCCAAAAATAGCTTTACACACTTTTGAGGTGGGATTATTGTAGTTTCCCGACCTAGGAATAATTGTGTGTTGAATAAGAAGGTTGACAATTCTTGCTTTTGGGCGGAAAAAGCGATTCTTAAAATCCATGTGGTTATCGCTTTCAAAAATGTGATGAAAAGTCTATCGATCTGTTTCATTGATTTGAAATTCCGAGAGATTCATACCGGTAGATTTGCAACCCAAAATAGTACCCAAAATATCGGAATCCAAAACAATTAGTGTTCCTTTAACACTACTCCAAATTTGATCTTCATTTCCATTATAAAATCCACGATTTAGGTTTGCATAAAACATTTTGACAAGGTTTGTATAACAAACGAAATCATTTTGCTTGTTATCAATCAAGCTAAGAATGGAGTTTTCTTCAAAAAGTTGATCGATTTCATAAGAAGAAAAATCATCAAAAATGGCAAATTTTCCCGTATTGACTTTACCATAGTTTACATAGCTTATGTAAGCTTTGATAGCCTCCAGGTCATTGAAAAGATCATTTTTGATGGATTTGGGCAGCCTCATAGTTGATGGGTTACTTGAGGAAGCCATTGATGAGTGTTTGAGAGGAGTAGAAGATAATGAAGAAGGTTTGAATTAAGAGAATAAAGTGAAAAGAGATGATAAGAGAAGTATATTAAATAGATTCTCTAAAGTCATTTTCTCTGGTCAAGAGGTATCTTTTCAGAATTTTGAAGTAAGTGAAAAGGTGGAGGGAAATTCAAAAGTTTGAATTCAAATTTTGAAATCAAATTTCTGAGAGGCATGTCGACATGGGGTATCATGGCATGTCGACATGTGCCTGTTGAATTTGAAAGAAGGTGTCTATTTCTAAAATCTAATAAATTCCTAAAATCCTAAGAAAACTAATCTATATTCTATATCTATATTTAATTCCAGTAATAATATTAAATATAATAATATTAAAATATTTTAATATTTAAAATAATATTAAAATAATATTATTTTGAATTTAAAAATTCAAATTTCAAAGGGTGATTTTGAATTTAAAAATTCAAGAAATTGCAAACAAAATCAAAGCAAGCAAGCATCCAATAAAATTAAAATAAATGTGTACCTCCTTTTTTTTAGATCCAAACTCCGATCGTCTTCTGATTCGAGAATAGCCGTGAAGCACAGATTTGAATTATCAGTTTTCTTCTCGTCATCACTGGATGAATCTGAATCGTCAAGAGTTGCTGCATATGCCTTCTTTCTTTTCTTTGGTTGCTCGTTGTTTGGTTGAAATGTCTGTTTGTCTGGATATGGACAATCCATCTTGTAGTGCCCTGTTTTGTTGCAGTTATAGCATCTATCACCATTATTTTT
Source organism: Allium cepa (assembly GCA_030765085.1). Lineage (NCBI taxonomy): Eukaryota > Viridiplantae > Streptophyta > Magnoliopsida > Asparagales > Amaryllidaceae > Allium > Allium cepa. Next base: position 535,945,251 of record CM060934.1, on the reverse strand, counting down.
GTTGTTGTAGTTCTCCGAAGTATTTCTGGAATTTCTTTGATCATTTCTTTTAAAGTTATTCATCTTTCTATACTTCAGAAATTTCCTGAAATTTCTAGTCATGAAAGCAATTTCTTCATCACTCTCTTGTTCTGAATCTCCAGTTGTTGCTTTGAATGCGATCGATTTCTTTTCCGTTGCCTTAGATTCTTTTCTCCCTTGTAGTTGAACTTCATAAGACATTAGATTACCGATTAACTCTTCGATCTTCATTTGACTAACATCATTTGCCTCTTCAATAGTACGTGTCCCATTCTGGAGTGAGTGAATTGAGTATTTTTCTGACTTGATCTTCTTCTGAGAAACCCTTTCCTAAAGCAATCAATGAGTGTACAATGTCTTGAAATCGACAATACATGTCGGAAATAGACTCATTTTCATGCATTTTAAACAATTGAAACTGGTTAGTTAATATGGAAATTTTAGTCTGTTTAACTTTGCTTGTTCCTTCATGAGTTACTTGAAAAGTTTTTCAGATTTCAAATGCAGACTTACAAACAGAGACTCTATTAAACTCATTCCTATCTAGTGAACAAAATAGTATATTCATAGCCTTAGAATTGTTTTATGCAACTGTCTTTTGCTCAGTAGTCCACTGGGCAAAATTTGTAGTTGGTTCAACATATTCGATTTGTGTCATATTCCAAGTATCTAAACTTATGGATTGTAAATAAATTTTCATCCTACATGCCCAATATGCGTAATTACTGCCATTAAAAAGTGGTGGTCTGATAGTAGACTGACCTTCTACAAATGAACTAGTGTTAGTACTTGTGTTGACAGATGTAGTAGTGACAGGAGTGACATTACTAGTGTGTTGTGCCATTAAAACTTTTCAAAATTTCAGATTATGAAAACAATGAAAACCAATGCTCTGATATCAATTGTTGGGGATGCAGATTAAGGATCTTAAGGCAGAAATAACAATAGAGGGGGGTGAATAGTGTTTTAAAGAATATATGAACTATATGACTAAATTAAAACTTTCAACACAAATCTAAACAGAATTCTAACACAGAATGATCACAGAACATATAACAAATGCAAATAGTAAAGTAAAGCAAGTAAAAGGAAAGAACACACCGGATTTTATACTGGTTCGGAATCCTCCTACATCCAGTCCTGCACCAAGGCAATATCCTTGTACAGATTTTTATAAGCCAATATCCAAATTACAACCCTCAATTTCTAAGGCCTTGAGGAACCCTCCTATCTCCGAGTCTGGGGTAAACTCTCTTGATTTACGGGACACAAGATCACCCTAATACTTTCTAATACCAGTACTTTTGAATGGAAAGACTCTATGGACTTTTTGAATACAAATTGATCCTATAACTCTGAATAGCACTTTGATCTTTAGTAGAATGATGGAGAATCAAATAGAGAGAGTATCTAAATGATTTCCTATTGAGAATTTGGCAGAATGATGGCACGATCTTGAAAATAGGAAGTTTTATGGATATGAAATGGTGGAGAAGAAAGAGTGAAGAAAATAAGAAAATTAGTTGTTAAAAAATTCGTTTTGGAAGCCTTTATATAGATGCACAACAGTCATAACCATTGGCGAAAGGTTTTTGAGCGAATGGACACTTCTTTTGAAATTTGAATTTTGAATCCAACTGTCACCATGTCGACATGGGGTATCCCCATATGTCGACATCCCTCAGTTCAAAATTGTAGAGATGTTGTTTTGTAAAGACAATTGAAATTAAAACAAGTTGAAACTTCTCTGAAGCAAAGTAAAGTATTTAAACAATATTTTGAGATAGAGAATGAATATAAAACATTATTTTATATATATATATATATATATATATAATTGATATAGACCGTCAATTATATAAGTAATATTTAAAATTAGAATAAGTTTAGATGTTTTAAAATTAGAAGTTTAAAATCAGAATAGAGGAATATTTCAAGGCTAAAGCAAAGTTTGAAAACATTTTTGAAAACATGATTTTTGAAAGCTAAAACATTTTGAAAACAGATTTAAAAACATTTTGAAAAATCTATTCAAACTGAAATTGCAAGAACCTTCCTACAGAGCTCCTCCATAGGACTCGAGAACTTGTACAAAGTAGTTTAAATGATTTTGATTTTCGTGGGTTTGTAAGCCACTTGTCGTAGGTTTGTAAGCTACTTGTCGTAGGTTTGTAAGCCACTGGTTTCGATAGAAATTGGGTTACATCCCAAAAGAAAATTGGAAGTATGATGAGAGTGCTATTATGAAGTTTTAACAAAATACTAGACACTTATCTTGAGATCTTGAAATCTTGATTATCTAGAGTCTTGAATCTTGAATCTCTAATCTTCATCTTGATGCTTGAGTCTTTATACTGATCAGTCTTTGATAATACCTGCATATACTTCCTATATATATATATATATATAGAAATGTTAGTATATATTTTATAAAGTAAAGTATAATAACTATATAAGGTTGTTGTCATCAAAACATCATCAACTCAGTTCCTAACAGTGCTCGCCAATCTACCTCTTAATAATTCATTATGAAGATCAGCCTTTACATCAGACAGACTAATTTTACTGCGGTCATAAATCATGGAATTAAAAAAGCAGTATACTCCTTATGTAAGGAACATAAGAGGATCACAGCTTGAGCCTCATTGGTAATATCAACTTCCGCTGCCTTCAGGTTCATAATCAAGGTGGTCAAAGCATCTACATGCTCCATGAGATCAGCTCCAGGCTTCATCTTGAACGAATAGAATTGTTGCTGAAGAATAATCCGATTAGTGTGAGACTTATCTTGATATGCATCCGATAATGCATCCCGTTGTTCCTTCGCTGTCTTCTTCTAACGAAATTCTTTAAGAACTTCATCTGAAAGATTCAACTGAATTATTGTGAGAGCTTCATCTTCCATCTCTTCCAAATCAGCTGCATCAATACCTTCAATTTCTCGGGGACAGAAACAACCATATAAGTCTTCTCCTTCTTTAATAGAGCCTCCATTTTCCTCTTCCAAGTACTAAAATCTCCCTTTCTGTAAAAACGTGTTACTCCATAATTGACACCAGATCTACCATTAGACTTACTAGAAGTAGCCATTAATATCTAAACAGTAACAATAACACTATCTCTGATACCAAACTGTAGTGAAATTTGTTTTAATTTGAGCGGAAGCAAATTATTTGATTAGGATCTAGTATTGTCTATTTAGATATTAATGGAACTTAAAAATAAAATCAGTTTGCAGTGTCACAGAAACAATAGGAGAAATAAGAGACACAGAAGATTTAACATGGTTCAAATATGAATATCCTACGTCCATGGAGACACAACAACTTCTTTTATTCCATTGAAGAAAAGAGTACAAAAGAGAGAGAAGAATAATGGCGGATGCTCTCACACACTCACTTGCATATGAAGATGAAATTCCTTCATTTAAATAGACTTGATAATGAAGGGTTGCTTGGAGATTAAAAAATCAACTTCTTGATTACCCAAATATCTTTTCAAATTGCATGATTTGATTTTAGTACAAATAGATGGTGTAATATTGGTTTCCATATCTTTCTTTGATTGATAGATTCTCCATGCCTAATCATTTATTTCTTCATATAACAAATGTATTGACTAATTATTTGATTGACTAATTAATTAGTTCCCTTCCAAAATATCCTTTAATATACAAGCTAACTTAATTGATTGATTGAACCAATTAATCAATTTCTTTCCTCCTCAACAAATATTTGAATCATCCAAATTTAACATAAGACTTGTGCAGCTAGACTAATGAGCTGAGAAGCAATAGCAACTGTTGTGGCCACCTTAATATTTTGATTTGCAGTTGATTTGGCAAAGATGCATTCTCCATTCTCTTATGTGTGCATACGAACTAATTTTATTGAAAGTTGCGTGGATCTCTATTTTTCATCCGTCAGATTCATTTCAGATTATGAGATTTATTAATGAGATACGTTGTTATGACCTCCTTTTTTGTGCTAAGGTTCAGATTATTCCTTCGTAACACTTTTCAATTTTCTTTTTATTGATGAGGATCTCTAGTACCCCCAACCATTGCTTGGGTTGATGCTGCAATTCCTTCTGCTGTAGCTATTAGAGATGGCTGGGAGGATGTTACATTTAATATTTTGGTTACATCTAGCCCCATCTTGTTCATCTTAGTTGGTTTGTCTAATCACCTACCTGTTGATGGTTCCTTGGTCAGTCTATGCTTGCTTGTTTAACTCTCGGCTTTACATTATTTTCCACCTTGCTTTGCACTTCTCTTTATCACCATCATGACCTTTTACTTTTCCAAGCTTCCTCCTAACCACAATTTGGCTCTGCCTTGCTTTCTAACATTCACATTTTTTTAATAATAACCTTTTCATACGAATAGCTAGTAAGATATGTTTTGATTTTCTAATGTACCAGTCTTTATAGTCATTTTAGAATTATTTTCAGTACAAACGAACATATTCATTTTAAAGTAACTATCAAACATATGGGTGTTGAATTTTGATGATATGGAGAACTGAAGAGGTCGAAAATAGCTTGGTAATGGAGAAGATAGTTCACGAATAAGACGTCGGGAGATATAGATATTGAAATCTGAAGCTAGGTGATTCACAGGATGGAGGAGAAGGAAGTCAGACGTTTGGTCAAGGCTCCCAAACGTTTGAAAAATATTTTTGAGTCATCTAACATGGAGCTTAGACGTCTTTGTATACTTCATCTTATTTCCTAAGACTTTGTTTAGACGTTTGGCTATGAAGCTTAGACGTCGGATCGCTTGGAGCTAAAGTTTCTGTGTTGGAACTCCGACATCTCTGAGTATTGGTTTGGAAACTCGAGAGTTTGCTCAAACGTCTGGTTATAGTGACCAGATGTCTTATCATCTGAAGCATGAAAGTCCTATGTTCGAGTTAGACGTCTAGTGTCACGGTCCAAATTTCAGCATTCGAAATCGACACCCGTACTTCCTTATACTCGAATGTCGCAGACTCAACCGTTGAAATCCGACTCGTGCCAGAGCTTATAACACATTAAGTACAACAACATAGCGGAAGAAAAACAATAATATCATTGATACACAATAGTTGATACAATATCGGATACAATATGAATAACAATATTATCAGAGATACAAGTCAACAGTGGAACAAAACACCAACTTGATCTTCCAAAGAATAGAAAGAAGATAGAATCCAAAACTGCATTCCAATGCCAAAGTTCCAAAACCAACTAGCTTAACCCAGAAGCTTCGAAGACTCCAGTCCAAAAGCAGTTATATCCAAACCATAAGCTCTAAAGCCAAAGCTCTAAACTTCAAGCTCGAACCACCATCAAGCTGAACTTGTAGCAAAATGCGATCTTGAACGTGATTGCCAAACCAAAAACTTCAAAGATCCAAAGACTGAAGAAGATCTCCAAATGCTACCAAACCAAAGACTTCGAAGGCTATCGAATCTACACCTACTATTTGATTATCTGAAAAACCCAACTCTGAACTGCCCGTGTGGAAAATTGTGGGCAACCAGAGTTTAGGAAGGGAACATTAAACTTCGGGTCAGTCATGGTGTAACGACCCAGAATTTTATTTAATTAAAATTTGGATATTTAATTAATTTTAAATAATAATAAGTGAATTTATAAGTCAAATAAATTTTTATTTGAATAATTGGATTTAATTGGATAATTAAATCAATAATTTAATATGTTAAATTATGGAAATAATTGAAAATTGGGTTAAATATGATTGAAAATGATTTGTAAAATTTTATTTTATCATATTGAAGTTAGAACGATATTATAGAACTTTTAAAATCGAATTAAAAGTTAAATTGTGAAAATTGAATATTTTAATATTAAATCGACTAGTGAAAATAGTCAATTTTTGAACAGTCTCAGAATTGAACGAAACCAGTTCTACTGGATCCGTAATAGTTAGTTATTACCGGATTTCAATTTTCGTGTCAAACGGAGCTATCGTTTGATCGTGGCAGCTCGAAACGCATCGAATTATTTTTAATATTAATTTGGCGAGTTAAAATAGCCATTTTTCAAAAAGTCTCGGATTTCGACGAAACCAGTTTCATCGAATCCGTAATGTGATATTATTGTAAGGTTTCAAATTTCGTGTCAATTGGATTTACCGTTTGTCCGGTACAAATTAAAACGCCTAGAAAATCGTTTAAATCGGTTTAATTTAAATTGAACGTTTATTGCCATAACTCGCATAGATGTCCGAATTAGCTTCTGAAACCTGTTCCATTGTGTCCGGAACGCGGGGTAAACCCTAGAAACGCTGGTTACGGCGCGTGAATCGGAGTTCGGAATTCTCGGATGAATAATGATTGAAAAATCTTCTATAAATAGACACCCCTCTCTCTCTAAATTAAAAATAAAAATAAACCTAATTCTAAAACCCTAGCCACCACCATAGAAACCGAAGGCCGAAAATGCTCGTTCCTTTTCTCCTTAATCTCTCCATATCCTTCAACAATTATCAGAAACTATCAACTGCAAAAGCGTAGAGCTAGGCGAGATCTACAGATCTATACGGTGATGATCATCAATGGATCAATGTAGTGGTCGAATTTCCATCGTGAAGGCGTACGCTTCGTGCGCATTTTTCGAGAGATAGGGCTGACCGAGTTTCACCTCCTTCCAGGCGTTGATGATGTCGGCTACGAGCAACAAGATGGTGCTGTTCGATCAAGTTGAAGTGTATCGATGGGGTCGCGTGTACTAGGGTTTGGTGGCGGCTCGTGTGGGTTTGAACGTGAACTGGGAATGGGGGGAGAAGAAGGAAGGGATGGCCGAGATTTTGCTCTGGGGGATGGACGGCCAGGATTAGTTTTGGTATAAAATTTGATAATTAAAGTTGTAAATTATATAAATAAAATTCGTGTAAAACTTCAAAAATACATATCTTTTTCATACGAGGTCGAAAACGCGCGTAACCAGTTGCGTTGGAATCGTATGGACGAGTACTACGCGATAGAATTGGATTGGAGTCGTTTGGAGTTAGTGAGAATTTCGGGTAAAATTAAACGTCCGTTTAATTTTATTCGAAATAAATCGCTAAAACGAAATTGAAATCAATGTGAGAACTTCTCACTCAATCGAATCAGTTTCGATTTTATTTTAAATAGTTAGATTTAAAATATTTGAATGCATGTTTGAATGATGATTGTTATCTATTGATTGTTAAAATAGACATTATGCGCCGTTAGTAAGCGGATGTTATTTATTAAAAACATATACCGCGAATATTTCATAAACAGTGAAATTGGTATTATATATAATAGCAATATATATATATTGGCATATGTATATATTGGAGTTGTTGATTCCCCGCATTTTTTAGCGAATGAGACCCTATTGCGCCGTCTATTAAGCGGATAATATTTTAAATCCCATATACCGCGATAATTTCGTACTGGAGCGAAATTGGTATTGTGCTAATGTTTGTGGATGCAGGAAAACAGGTTGGAGGGATCCAACTGGATTCCTCAACAGTTTTTATTTGAATTCAGATATTTTGATATTTGATGGATTATCATATCGATATATGATATCGTTGTTGTCGTGATTGACTATTTGGTATGTAGCATCATTGGACCAAATTTGGAACTTTAAAATGATTTTTAAAGTGATTTTTGAAAATATACTATATGTTTGGAATTGATCCATTTTAAATAAATAAATGTATAATTTAATGTTATAAAAATTATGATTTTTGAGAAATATAGTTAAAAACTGATTTATGAGAATATGATGCTAATGATTTTATAAAATAGTTAAATCGGAATTTTTAAATTTATTGTGAAAAGTTTAAATATAGGATTTATAAAATTTGATTATTTTATAAATCAAAATGGTGAAATTATAAAGGAGATTAAAGATGTTTTAAAATAATAATATAAATTGATTTATATAAAAGATTTATAAAATTGATAATTTATAAATGAAAATATTTGAATTATAAAACGAGTTTTTATAAGTGTTAGAATGAATTATGAATGGATTTCATAAATGAATGAAATTTATAGAATTATAAACGGTGAAGTTATAAATGGAATTTTATAAGCAGTAGGTTTATAAAATTTATAAAGTTATTGAAAGAATAGATTTGGATAAATAATTGAATCTTATAAGTTATAAGATTTATAATTATGAAGTTCAAATGAACGATTTTTGCAAACAAATAAATTATAAGTATTTCACTTATGATATGAACTTTTGTTTTATAATTGAATTATGAATTGAATAGGTTAATAAAAGGAAATTATAAACGTTGTTTTATAAATCCGCAAACGACTTATTTTGATAAGTAAATTGTTGAAACCTATTAATGGAGTTATATTCACGTTTTTAAACTGTGAATGATCCTTTGAAATAAAATGAATAGAAGTGATGAAATTTGTAACGTAGTATATTCACGTTTTTGAATAGTGAATAATATGTTAAAGAAAATGTTTAGAATGTGATATTTTAAATAAAATTAAAACGATCTAACGATGTTTTAAAATGTGTTGAGATTCGAAACCATAGATTTCAACATTTATTGTTGAAATAGACGTTTTCGAGAAATAGAAGGAAATGGTGGACTATAACACTGTTGTTATAGTAAATGATTTCCGAAAGGAAATGTTTCGTATAGTATTGGGATTTATATATCTATTTTAACTTCGAATCCCTATACTAGTGATTTTGGGTTGTCGTAACGATGTTTTACGCAACATTCGTTTTGGCCCAAATAAATATGTTTAAGAAAATGATTTCCTTAAAGAATGAAATATATACTTAATTTCGATTTAAGTATATTGAATATTTTCCAAGTGTAGAAAATAAATAGATTTGTGAATTACTTATTTTTAATAAGTATGGAATTGTTTTCCGATATAAAGTGAATATTTTGAGAATTTATCTTTTTGAAGATAAATTGAAAATGAATATTAGAAATCGAATGGAAGTCGTATATTCACAGATATTTTGGGAATTATAAATTCACTAAGGAATTTATAAAAGAAAGTGGAATTTGTATGAAAATAAATATTAATTTATTTTTGAAGTAGTGAAATTATATATCTAGTAAAGATATTTTGGAAGATAAATAATTTGGAAAATTATTTGGAAACTGGTGATGTGTGCATATCCATTGATAGTTCAATAACCGACTATCAATGTTTCCCTTTGAATTGGTAATTGATGTGATTTGTTTGAATTTGAATGCCACACTTATTTTTGAATAAGCGCTCACTATTCGGGTTAACCGGGAAAGGACCATGGGGTCGTATAACCCATTCCGAATATGTGATACGTCGTTATGAATTGCATTTGAAGATCGGTGTTGAAGACCGGATATTTGCGAGAGCGATAGGATGACCTGTCGATTGACTCTGCACCGAGTTGCTCCGGTATAGAGTTCTCCATATGTGATGGGGAATCCGATCAGGATTGTGATATCCGGATTGCAAGGACTTCTTTGTAAGTGCCTTCGGTTTTGTTCGAGCCCGGAACAGACTTGTATGGATTGTATGTCTGACATTACAAATTGAGATATAAAGCCGATTTCTTTCAAATATATTTCTGTTGGTGGCGGAGAATTTATTCTTTTAGCTTAACACCCTTCTCTGAGACGTACGAGCTCAGAGGTTATATAGTTGAAGTTATCAGCAATATATTCCCAATTTGGTAATGTGACATGCTGAGTGTTGCTGAAATGATCATTGTGTTGATTATTTGTGATAGGATCATTTGTTTGATCGTCTATCTTGGTGATCATTTCTATGATCATTTGTTGACCCAAAGCACGGCTTTTGTATAAAGTGTGTTTTTGTGGACGTGACTTCGTCGAGCCTCACAAACCGGTAATGGTCGAAACAGGAATTGTGCGACAAGGTTTTCAGGGATAACTTCCCTAGGGTATGACCATTCCTTCTGGAAAAGGGTAGTATCATGGTATGGAGCCCAGATACTTACTCATGTTGAAACACTTATTATTATGGTGTGATGTTGGTTAGAGAGCGCTCTCGTTTAAAGGTCCCAAAGGACCGGGGGCGGCATATCTGAGGGTTTGTAATATTCCTTGGGAAAAGGGATTCCCGGCTTTGTTTAGCAGAGAACGGTTTGGTTCTCGGGGCGTCCTTCCAGAGGCGTTTCCATGTGGCAATGGGAAGTTCCTTGGCCTGCCCATTTGTTGGAAAATCCATTCATCCAATACGAGCCTTGTACGGTATTAGTTGTATTACCTACCATCTACTTATGGTGGCGCCCCACTGTTTGGATGGTAGTTATAGTAGGCATAGTTCGAAATGTCTATGTTGGCTAAGATTTATATCTTTATTTTCGAAATATTTCCTACACTATGCACTAGTAATAATATCAAATGTCTTTTTAATGCGTATCAAGCATCTTTGACTATCATAAGGAGAAATCTCCTCCGATTCTGCGTTTGCATGTGTGTGTGCGGGAGGCCTTATGGTAGTCTCATTTTTAAAAGCATTGCGAATTGAATTTAAAAATATTCCTCTATTTTGATTTTAAATATAAATAAACTGTTTTGAGTTCCCACACCAGTCACATGACTGACTCGGAGTTTATTATTTCCTTCCTAAACTCTGGGTGCCCACCAATTTCCACACGGGCAGTCAAGAGTTAAGGTTTATCAGGATATTCTGGATATTCTAGAGTTGCTGGAGGCAAGATGGATGGCATGGCGTATTATTAGTATATAGTATTTCTTTTCCGCTGTTTGTTGTTGTTGTTGTACACTCTGATGATGATATGATGATGATGTAATGTAATGTATAAAATGTAAAAACTGATAGAGTTCTTTGTTTAAAGATTATTCATTTATTATTATATGTTGTTCCGCTGCGAATTGTGAGATTCTGATGTTGTTCTGTTGTTTTCTGTTCCGTTCTATTTTCTATGTTCTCTTTCCTCTCTATTTTCTGTCTTTTCTATCTTTTCCTTTTTTTTCTTTTTCTTAAAACCCTAAGTGTTCGGTTTTCCGTCGTTCGATTGCTCGGCAGTCGATAAAGTGAGTATCGATGTTGAATTCTCGAAAGACGAAGAATCGGGTCCTTACATTTGGTATCGGAGCTTATGGTTAAGCGACAACCATGGTTCTGTTGGGTATTACTCATTAGAGATAGAGTCAGTAGTACTCTAGAATGAGGTGAGTGTAATAATAGCTATGAGAACGTATTTGTTAGTGAATATATAATTGTTTTGTATTGTGTTGACTTATCGGTTGATTGTTTATAGATTTCGGTCGATGTAGTCTAGCTAACTATCGTAGAAAGGGGTTTCTAAACTCTTAAACAAGATAAATCGACATAATATTGTTTTAAATTGGGTAAATGAAATAATTTTACCTAAGTATATTTGATATATAATGAAATAATTTTTTCAGAATTATTAAAGTGTATATAAGTTGATTGTTAAGATGATTGAATAATCTAAATTGAAGAATAATTGTATAAGCAAAAGAATTATGAGAATGGAAGTATAATTAAAGTGATTTACAATTGTGAAATAAACTTATATATATAAGAAGTGAAACTATATGAATATATTTATGAATATGAGTTGTAATAAAAATGAACTTGAGTTATGAAATGAAATTCAACTTTTGTAATTGAATTGAATGAATGGATTGAATATTAATCAATTGAATGTAAATAGTTGGAATGAAATAATGAATGTAAGTGTAATTCATTAAAATCTAATGTTATTGAAAGTTGAATAGTTGAATGAAAATCAATTTAATTAATTCAATTGAATGTAAAAGGTGTTAAACCAAATTGAATGAATATAAGAAAAGGAATTTGGTTGAAATTAATATACATTGGTTGATATATGATTGTTAGTCATTGTATATAATTCATTAAGAGTTAATGAAATTGAAAGCTATGTAATTGAATTCAAATTAGAAGTAAATAAATTTGAATAGAATTGAATTTGATTTGGATGTGAACCAACTTGAATATGGATTAGTGAATATAAACTAATTGAAAATGAATGTTAGTAGAAACATCCACTATTAATGAATCAAATGTGATTTAAATTGAAAACCCATTTCATTGAATATTAATGAGAATGTAAATGAACATTTGTTGGTTATGAATGATAATTGGTTGAAGGTTGAATATATTGCGTTTGCTATGTTGGCATATATAGTTATTATGTTGCTATATGTTGTATATCGATACTATTGTCTATATGCAAGTTCTCATGTTGTTTGTTGAGTGTTTAGTAGGTGCGGATCGCATTTGCTTCGCATTTGGAGCTCGCTTCCGCGCTATATTAGCCGTATATGCTCGCTAATAAAATATAAGGTACATATCTCGGATTAAATATCGTACTTTTATACTTTTTTCCCTTCGGGATGCCTCATTACTTGATGAGATGTGTATTTGTGATATATACTGTCATTTTTTTTTGGATCGAGCCGCGCAAAGGAGACTATGGCGAATTTTTCCGAAAATTTAAGGCGTTAGAAAAAATTCGAGAAATTTGGAAAGTTTTGAAAATTTTAACTTTGATTTGGAATTGAAAGTTAAACAATAGTAGTTGTTTTTGAAAAGATAACTAAGTATGATTTGAAAACTTAGTAAAGTTATTGTAAGAAATTTAATTATGAATTTTGGAAAGTTGATAGATTCTGTAATTTTCTTACTTAGTAATTTCGAGGACGAAATTCTTTTAAGGGGGGAAGATTGTAATGATCCAGAATTTTATTTAATTAAAATTTGGATATTTAATTAATTTTAAATAATAATAAGTGAATTTATAAGTCAAATAAATTTTTATTTGAATAATTGGATTTAATTGGATAATTAAATCAATAATTTAATATGTTAAATTATGGAAATAATTGAAAATTGGGTAAATATGATTGAAAATGATTTGTAAAATTTTATTTTATCATATTGAAGTTAGAACGATATTATAGAACTTTTAAAATCGAATTAAAAGTTAAATTGTGAAAATTGTATATTTTAATATTAAATCGACTAGTGAAAATAGTCAATTTTTGAGCAGTCTCAGAATTGAATGAAACCAGTTCTACTGGATCCGTAATAGTTAGTTATTACCTGATTTCAATTTTCGTGTCAATCGGAGCTATCGTTTGATCGTGGTTAGAGAGCGCTCTCGTTTAAAGGTCCCAAAGGACTTATTATTACCAGATACTTACTCATGTTATTACCAGATACTTACTCATGTTAGAGTGCGCTCTCGTTTAAAGGTCCCAAAGGACCGGGGGTGACATATCTGAGGGTTTGTAATATTCCTTGGGAAAAGGGATTCCCGGCTTTGTTTAGCAGAGAACGGTTTGGTTCTCGGGGCGTCCTTCCAGAGGCGTTTCCATGTGGCAATGGGAAGTTCCTTGGCCTGACCATTTGTTGGAAAATCCATTCATCCAATACGAGCCTTGTACGGTATTAGTTGTATTACCTGCCATCTACTTATGGTGGCGCCCCACTGTTTGAATGGTAGCTATAGTAGGCATAGTTCGAAATGTCTATGTTGGCTAAGATTTATATCTTTATTTTCGAAATATTTCCAACACTATGCACTAGTAATAATATCAAATGTCTTTTTAATGCGTATCAAGCATCTTTGACTATCATAAGGAGAAATCTCCTCTGATTCTGCGTTTGAATGTGTGTGTGTGCGGGAGGCCTTATGGTAGTCTCATTTTTAAAAGCATTGCGAATTGAATTTAAAAATATTCCTCTATTTTTATTTTAAAGATAAATAAACTGTTTTGAGTTCCCACACCAGTCACATGACTGACTCGGAGTTTATTGTTTCCTTCCTAAACTCTGGGTGCCCACCAATTTCCACACGGGCAGTCAAGAGTTAAGGTTTATCAGGATATTCTGGATGTTCTGGAGTTGCTGGAGGCAAGATGGATGGCATGGCGTATTATTAGTATATAGTATTTCTTTTCCGCTGTTTGTTGTTGTTGTTGTACACTCTGATGATGATATGATGATGATGTAATGTAATGTATAAAATGTAATAACTGATATAGTTCTTTGTTTAAAGATTATTCATTTATTATTATATGTTGTTCCGCTGCGAATTGTGAGATTCTGATGTTGTTCTGTTGTTTTCTGTTCCATTCTATTTTCTATGTTCTCTTTCCTCTCTATTTTCTGTCTTTTCTATCTTTTCCTTTTTTTCTTTTTCTTAAAACCCTAAGTGTTCGGTTTTCCGTCGTTCGTTTGCTCGGCAGTCGATAAAGTGAGTATCTATGTTGAATTCTCGAAAGACGAAGAATCGGGTCCTTACGCATGGGACTGGTATGAGCAAACAAAAACAATTTTCTTTAAAACAAACAACAAAAGAATTTTAAAACATTGAAATTCGCTATGCTTTTTGGAAAATGAAACTACCATAAGGCCTCCCGGCACACACACCATACAATCACACACTTGGGGGAGATTTCTCCTTATGATAGTCAAACTTTCTTACTACGCAAAATCCTTTTTGATATTATTATTAGTGCATAGTGGAGAACATTTCAAAGGTATAATATTAATCTTAACTAGCATAGGTACCATTATATTATGCCAGCTATAGCATGGGACTGGTGATTGGGTTTCCAACAAATGGTCAGGCTAAGAAACTTCCTATGCCACATGGATACGCCTTTGGAGGGATTCCCCAAGAACCTACCGGATCTCTGCCAACACAAGGTCGGTTCCCCCCCTTCCCGGGAGTAACACCTAAAGGTATGCCATCCCCGGTCATTTGTGACCTTTATCCGAGGATCCTCAACCACAAAGCAACAACCACACAGCAATAAATTTACAGTGTCCACATGAGTTAAGTATCTGGGCTCCATACCATGATACCACCCTTTTCCAGAAGAAATGGGCATACCCTAGGGGCATGACCATTGCAACCTTGCCGCATCTTTCCTGTTTCGACCATTTTCGGGGTGTGAGGTCCTGATGCAGTCTCGTCCATAAAGCTATGTTTTTCACAAAAGCCATGATTCGATCAACAAATGATCAACAACACTTCGTATGCCACATTACGAAATTGGGAATGTATCACTAGTAAATATCAACTATATAACCTCTGAGCTCATACGTCTCAGAAGGGTGTTAAGCTATGAGAATAAATTCTCTGCCACCAAACAGAAATGTATTTGATAGAAAACAGCTTTACATCTCAAAGTGTAACGTTATACACACATCCATACAAGTCTGTTCCGGGTTTGAACAGAACCGAAATCACTTCCAAAGAAGCCCTTGCAATCCGGTATTCACAATCCCGACCAGACTCTCCATCACATATGGAGATCTCTATACCGGACGTTAATCGATGCAGAGTAATTCGACGGGTCATCCTTTCGTTCTCAAAAATACCCGATCTTCACCACCAGTCTTCAAATGCTATCCATAACATTGTATCATTATTCGGAATGGGTTATAGGACACAAGGTCCTCTCCTGGCTAAACCGAATAATGAGCGCAATATTTTAAAACCATATGGATAATGGGATCTCAGTTAAGTCACAACTTATTATCCAAAACTTTTCTTTCAAATGGTTTAAATAAATTACCATTTCAAATCTTTTTAAACAAAAAGATTCACTTCACAAATTTCATCATATTAGTCCTTGAGATGATGGTTTTGATGACGAAAACCTTAGAATAAGATTATAAAATATCAATACTAACATTATAGTTTAGATATATATGTATATGCATGATTTAACCATGCAGGTACCAAGAATGAAGACTGTACAGTATAGAGGTTCAAGATATCAACATTGAAGATTTATAAGTACCAAGAATATCAAGAGTTCAAGATTTCAATAATAAGTAATTTAATTTGGAATTTTGTTAAAACTCCTAGAAAAGCACTGGCATATTAAAATCCAATTTATTCGTAGAATGGAATCCACTTCAAGCCTGTTAAAGGGATGGAACCCTAAGTAGGATGGAACCTACGAAAAATCTAGTGGAACATTGTTTTGTATCCGCTAACCTTTTATTTAAAATGTTTTTACAAAATTATATATTGTTTTCAAAATGATTTCAAAACCTTCCTTTTAAAAGAATTAAAAACATCTATCCTGGTTTTAATACTTTTAGCCTCAAAATAATCTTTATTTTCAAAATCAAACTATCCTTGGTTTTAAGCTATCTTTTAATAATAATATATTTACTTTTAATTTAGATTTAAATATAAAATTATAGTAACATTTTATATATATACCAAAATATTATTCTCCATATTTACTTATGTATTTTAACTATAGTTAAGTATATTTATAAAGTTTAAAATAGTTTTAATACAAGATAGAAGTTATTTTCAAAGAAAAGCAAATTACCGAAATTATCTTAGGCATGTCGACAACCTCAAGTACCCCTTGTCGACATGGTAGCAGTTTATTTCAATATTTTGAATTTCAAAGGAAGTGTCTATTTGTCATATTCTTTCACGAATGGACAAGGCTATTGTTCTACTATAAATAGGGGTAATTTTGAACGAATTTTTGTTCATATTTTCTCTGATTTAACTCCTCTTTTTCTTCCACATTTCTTTATACACATTTTTACCATTACTCTGCCTAAATCAACATTGAATCTAACTAGATCATTTCTAGTTTGATTCTCTATCACTATCTCAACGAGATCTCAGTGCTATTTAGAGTTATAGGCTTCTTTGTAATAAACTAAGCAAGAAATGGTGTGATTGTAGCCTATGAAATCAATCAAGTGAGAAAAGTTGTGATTATAGCCTGTGAAATCAATTGGGTGAACTTGTTGCGCGTAAAATCAAATATCTCTACCCAGAGGATTGTGAATTTGGAGTGGTGTACCTCGTGGCCTTAAAATCGAGGGTGTAATTGTACAATTGCTTTTGAAAGGAAATCCGTACTTGTGTGCGGGACTGGATGTAGGGTAACTCCGAACCAGTATAAAATCCGGTGTACTCTTTCCTTTATTGTTTTTACCTTATTTCCGCATCTGTGTTTGTTTATGTGATCATATATTTATCTGAATATTTTATACGTTTATGTTCAAATTAATATAAACTCAAAAAGATTTAGTAATTCCTTTAAACACTATTCACCCTCCTCTAGTGTTAATCCTAACCTTAAGATCCATATTCTGCATTTCTCACATTTCGTATTAGAGCAAGGTTTTCAAAGTTTTCATAATCTGAATTTTGAAAATTTTTCAAAATGGCTACCAACACCGGTACTATTAACACTACCAACGCTGGTTCTATTATCCCTGTCACTAGTTCATTTGTAGAAGGTCAGTTTACTGTCAGACCACCACTTGTTAATGGCAGTAACTATGCATATTGGGCATGTAGGATGAAAATATATTTACAATCTATAGGATTAGACACTTGGAATGTCACACAGACTGAATATTCTAAACCCACAACTGATTTTGCACAATGGACTGCTGAGAAAAAGACTGTTGCACAAAATAACTCTAAAGCTAAGAATATATTTTCTTATTCACTTGATAGAAATGAATTTAATAGAGTGTCAGTTTGTAATTCTGCATATGGAATCTGGAAAACTTTGCAAGTTACTCATGAAGGAACAAGCAAAGTTAAACAGACTAAAATTTCTATGCTCACAAACCAGTTTCAATTACTTAAAATGAATTCAAATGAGTCTATTTCAGATATGTATAGTAGATTTCAGAACATATGCATTCTCTAATATCCTTGTGAAAGGAATTTTCAGAAGAAGATCAAGTTAGAAAAATCTTAAATTCTCTTACTCCAAAATGGGATTAAAAGACACTTGCGATCGAAGAGGCAAATGACATCGGTACCTTAAAGATAGAAGAATTAATTGGAAATCTAATGTCGTTTGAAGTCCAAATGATTGAGAGAATAGAAAGCAAAGCATCTGAAAAGAAATCAATGGCGTTCAATGCATTAACCGATGGATCAGACTCAAACAGAGATAATGATGAAGAGATAGCCCTTATGGCCAAGAATTTTTGGAAATTCCTGAAATACAGAAAGACGAACAATCTCAAGAGAAACAACTATAAGAACTCTGGAAATCAGAATGTAGTGCCAAACAATATCAAATGTTTCAACTATGGCGAACTAGGCCATATCAAAAGAAACTATCCATATCCAGATAGGCAAAATCTTCCTATAAACAATGATTCCGTAAATAAAAGAAAGTGTGCATTTACTGCTACTCTAGATGACTCAGACTCGTCCTCAAGCAATGATGATCAGAAGACAGATAATTCAAATATGTGTTTCACGACAGTTCACGACTCCGACGAATTCAGAGAAATAGACTTAGAAAAAGGTACACATTTACAATACAATTGGTTGAAATTGCATGCTTATAATTGGATGTTTGATTGATTGATTTCGAATTGGTGTGTTGTTTGAATTTTTATTTTATTTATTTTTTACTATTATTTTATTATTTTTATTATTTTTATTTTTAATAGTATCATAATATTTTATGGAATATACTATAATTTCTAGTAATATTCCAGATATATATAGACGTTAAAAATAATATATATATATATATATATATATATATATTAGAATACTTAAGAAAAACAATCATGGAAATTCAAAGACACTTGTCGACATGGTCCCCACCATGATGTCGACATGGGTACAGAAATTGAAATTCAAAATTTGAATTCAAATATTGAATTTCCCTCCATCTTTTCACTTCATTCAATTCTCTAAAAAGCCACCTTTTGACCAAAGAATATGTCCTTTGAGAATCTATTTATTCACTATTTCTTATCATAACTTTTCACTCTCATTTTCAAATTCAAACTCTTATCTCAAAACTTCAAGCTCTCTACTCTCTACTCTGATGGCTTCTTCAAGCAACCCTTCCACAATGAGAATTTCCAGAAAGATAAAAGAGCAACTCTATAAAGATCCGGAGGCTATAAAAACATATATTAACTATGCTAACTATGGAAAAGTCCATCCCGGGAAGTTTGCTTTATTTCAAGATTTCTTTACTTATGAATTCGATTCTCTTTTTGCAAGTAACCAAGTTCTTAGTCTTGTTGATGCTTCTCAAAATGATTTTGTCTGTTACCAAGTCTTGTTAAAATTTTCTATGCAAACCTTAACCGTGGATTTTATAATGGAAATGATGATGAAATTTGGAGTAGTGTCAAAAGCACTAGAATTGTTTTAAATTGTGATCTTTTGAGTACTATTCTCAATTGCAAAAGCACGGAAATGGATCTTTCTAGTGTTAATATCGATGAAATGATCGTGAGACATTTCATCACATTTTCGAAGGAAATGATAATTTTAAATTCAAAAATCGAAACTTTCGACCAAAAGCTAGAATTGTTAATCTTCTTTTACAACATACTTTGACCCCAAGATTGGGAAATTTTAACAATCCAACTTCAAAAGTTTAAAAAGCACTTTTTGCTATTTTTGGAAATTATGATATTAATTAGGCGCAAGTTATTTTGGATGAATTTCGTCCCAAAAATCTTGAAATGGGTGAAAACACTTTGTATCATGGAATCTATCTCACTCGGATTTTTAACTATTTTGGGGTAGATTTAAAAGGAGAAGAATTTGTTTCAAGAAAGGTTTTTAATCACTCAAACATTTCTCTTATGAAAATTCCATTTGTTTTTCGACCTTATGAGACTCTTGCCGAAAAGAAAGAGCATTTGGCTCATGTGGAGATGGAAGAGGAGGAAGAGGAAGAAGAAGAAAGGGATGAAATGGAAATAAAAGAAGAAGAAGAAGGTGAAACATCTTTGGAATGCATTGACTATCCTCCTAATCCAACCAACAAAACCTTACTCAAAAATCAAAAGACCATTGTCGAGAATCAACGGATTCTTAAACGTTCCGTTAGTAAGAAATTGGATAAAATGTCATCCAAGATGAACAACTTTTTCTCCAAAGTCAGCAAGAAACTTGGATTATCTTCATCTTCGTCATCCTCTAACTAGTTATACCTTTTCATATCTTGTTGTATTTGTTTTAGTTTATTTTGATTAAATGTTTGTGTAGTTCTTAATGTTTAATTATTGTATCGTTCTATTATGAAATGAAATTGAACTACTTTTCTGTTATCTAGCTTATCCTATCTCCAGAATAAATGTTTATATATTATATAAATATATACACACACAATCATTCACAAAATCAAAATAAGTCATTAAAATTGACTAACCCATGTCGACAACCCCCCTTGACCATGTCGACATATACTAGTCAGAAACGACTTTTTATTTTAAATTTGAAATTTAAATAACTACCTTATGTCTGTTCATTTCAAACGAATTTCTACACCTATAAATACCTATTCCTTCCAGAATTCATCACCCAAAATCATTTCTTATCAACTTTATCTACATTTCTTCTCACAAACTCAAAAATGGCCAATCCAATTCATAGTTTAACCGAGAATCTTGAAGAAACTCTTAATTCGTTCAAGAATATTCTCTCTTTCATTCTTCGTAATCAGCGACACTTAGAGTTAAGTCAAATGCAGATGATCGAAGACCAAGAAAAACATTTCAATGCGAAACGATGGATGATTTCCTCCCTGTACAAAG
The DNA here is from genome assembly GCA_030765085.1 of Allium cepa. Classification (NCBI taxonomy): domain Eukaryota; kingdom Viridiplantae; phylum Streptophyta; class Magnoliopsida; order Asparagales; family Amaryllidaceae; genus Allium; species Allium cepa. The sequence goes on along the minus strand of CM060934.1, from coordinate 535,924,639 downwards.
ATGATAATGAAGCACATCCTCCTGTCTCTCTCACCAATGATAATGAAAAATTGGATGCCATTAAAGCAGACCCTATATTTGGAGAAGAAGAATGGGTGGAAGTTTCTCGTATTGTTTAATTTTATTTGATTATTTTGTTTGATTTTAATCGATTGCTTGGATTGAATTGATTTGATTTGGTTTGGTTTGGTATGGATTGATATTTGGTGTGCAAAACATGTATAAAATCACGTTGATATTTATATTATATGATTGGTTATCATGTCTATCAGTATAACTATCTCTTAATCTATCTATTATATACTCCATTGAATATTATATTAATGCAGGTATTTTAGTACAAGAATAAGGGAGAGTTATATAGTTTGGAGTTAGTTTTTGTTGATAATAAAGGGAGAGAAGTATAAAATAGGATAGGTAGGCATAGATTAAGGGGGAGTTATTAGTTTTAGGGGGAGTTATTAGGATAGAAGTAATATTTTATAAACAAAGGTTGTCATCATCAAAAATAGGGAGATTGTTAGTCCTTGAGATGATGGTTTTGATGACAACAACCTTATAATAAGATTATAAAATATAAATACTGACATTATAGTTTAGATATATATGTATATGCAGGATTTAACCATGCAGGTACCAAGAATGAAGACCGCGCAGTATAGAGATTCAAGATATCAAGATTGAAGACTCATGAGTATGAAGAATATCAAGAGTTCAAGATTTCAATAATAAGTAATTTAATTAGGAATTTTTTCAAAACTCCTAGAAAAGCACCGACATCTTAAAATCTAATTTATTCGTGCAATGGAATCCATTTCGAGCCTGTTAAAGGGATGGAACCCTAAGTAGGATGGAACCTATGAAAAATCTAGTGGAACATTATTTTGTATCGGCTAATCTTTTATTCAAAATGTTTTTACAAAATTATATCTTGTTTTCAAAATGATTTCAAAACCTTCCTTTTAAAAGAATCAAAAAAATCTATCCTGGTTTTAATACTTTTAGCCTTAAAATAATCTTTATTTTCAAAATCAAATTATCCTTGGTTTTATACTATCTTTTAATAATAATATATTTAACTTTTAATTTAGATTTAAATATAAAATTATAGTAAAATTATATATATATATATATACCAAAATATTATTCGCTATATTTACTTATGTATTTTAACTATAGTTAAGTATATTTATAAAGTTTAAAATAGTTTTAATGCAAGATAGAAGTTATTTTCAAGGAAAGAAAATTACCAAAAATACCTTAGGCATGCCGATAACCTCAAGTACCCTTTATCGACATGGTAGCAGTTTATTTCAAAATTTTGAATTTCAAAGGAAGTGTCTATTCACCATATCCTTTCACGAATGGACATAGCTGTTGTTCTACTATAAATAGGGGTAGTTTTAAACGAATTTGTACTCATATTTTCTTTGATTTCACTCCTCTTTTTCTTCCACATTTCTTTATACACATTTTTACCATTACTCTGTCGAAATCAACATTGAATCTAAATAGATCATTTCTGGTTTAATTCTCTATCACTATCTCAACAAGATCTCAGTGCTATTCAGACTTATAGGCTTCTTTGTAATAAATTAAGTGAGAAAAGGTATGATTGTAGCCTGTGAAATCAATCAAATGAGAAAATGTGTGATTGTAGCTTGTGAAATCAATTGGGTGAACTTGTTGCCCGTAAAATCAAGTATCTCTACCCAGAGGATTGTGAATGTGGAGTGGTGTACCTCATGGACTTGAAATCGAGGGTGTAACTGTGCAATTGCTTTTGAAAGGAAATCCGTACTTGTGTGCGGGACTGGATGTATGGTAACTCTGAACCAGTATAAAATCCGATGTGCTCTTTCCTTTATTGTTTTTACTTTATTTATGCATCTGTTTTTGTTTCTGCGATCATATCTGTGTCTGAATATTGCATACATCTGTATTCAAATTAATATAAGCTCAAAAAGATTTAGTCATTCCTTTAAACACTATTCACCCCCTCTAGTGTTAATCCTAGCCTTAAGATCCGTATTCTGCATTTCTGACACATCAATCTTTCACAAAGATTCATTTGTAGCCCTTCAAAACAATTCCATTTCAATCCCAAAACTTTTATTCAAAAGATACCTTTTAAGATCCTTTTCAATTTCAAGTTCAAAGTTCAACAATATTCCACAAAGATTCAATTATAGCTTTTAAAACAGTTCACAATTCAAATCTTTTATAAAAGATACACCGTTTAAAATCCTCTTCAATTTCAAAACAAGGTTCAACTATCTTTCACAAAGATTCATTCACGGCTTTCAAATTATTTTCAGTTTAAACTGGAAATCCTTTCAACACAAATTGAAAGCTTTTATTATTTGAAAACAAATACTTTTCTTTTCCAAAAAATCCGATTACATTTTGCACAAGCTATATCTTTTAAAGTATAAAACTTGGGTTAAATATAAATTTCCAAAATAATACCTTTTAAAATGGTTTAAAACCTATATAAACACATTTATAACTGGGGCATTTCGCTAGAACGACAAACTTTGCAGTCCAATTAGTTTCTAGGACACACATCTGCAGAAATTAATTTTAAGGCCAAAGTCAGCAGAATAATTACTTTTAAGGACAAAGTTAGAAGTCCAATTACTTTCAAGGACATAATTTCATAGGTTTTTAGGCCTTAGAAACTAATTATTTTGCATTTTGTCCTTAAAAGTAATTATTTCAGTTGTGTGTCCTAGAAACTAATTGCATTTGCTAAAGAGGCCCTTGAGGCTAATTTCCACTTTATAACTCGTATAACCTTTTTAAACCATAATCTCCAACATAGAATTCAATTTCAAATATTGAATCCAAATTCACGTTAAACTATTTAAATTTCAAAATTTTATCAAGTTATTCAAAATAACTTTTATCTTTAAGACTCCATTTCAAAGTTTTTTCATATTTAACCCAATCCCATTCCTAAAAGTTTTGAATTCAAGATTAAATTTTAAAGCCATTACAAAAATATATGGCTTAACCAATTTCCCTGTGCAATACATATTTGTGTGTGTAGGTGTAGTCCAGGGGTTTTATACAATAGTGCAACATCATCAATCATCACAGATTCAGTAATATTGATATCGATAAGCGGTATAATCTATAATGTTTATCTTCATTCACAGATATAATGTATATGTATCATACATAAATAAATAAATTATACGCAGCTCAATTCACAGAACAGGATATCACAGATCAAAGAGAACAATCAATTCAAGGCATCACACACAATACAAACATTAATAAGCAATCCAAACATCCATAAATAAGATCAAATAATTATCTGATTAATGTAGATCAGATTAATTACTTATGAATAAACTATTAATCCTGATTAATTAATATTAATTAATTACAAACCATCTTAATTAATTATCCTTTAATCAATTATAAATTAACCATCACTAATAAATTAATTAACCTTTAATTATGTAATTATCTTTTAATTAATTATCCTTAATTAATACATTAATTAAATTAACCTTAAGTTAATTACATAATTAATTAACCCTTGATTTATTACCATTAAATAAATAAAATTAAAATAAGTGATTATCCCCGATCACTTACATTAATTAATTAACCTTTAATAAATTAATTATCTTCAAATTAATCATATTAATTAATTATCTTTTAATTAATCATTTGATTAATCAACTTTAATCATTAATTAATTGCTTTACTTAAGTAATTATCTTTAAGTAGTTAATTACCCTTAATTTACTTATCATTAATCAACTTTTAATAACCAATTTATAAATCAACTTTTAATTACTTTAAAGTAATTAACCTTTAATAAATTACATTAACAAATGATCCTTTAATTACTCAAGGCCTTAATTAACTTAAGACAAACCATTTATCTTAATTACTTATTTTAATCACCTTATCAAATTCTATTTTATTAAATACTTAAGAATATTTTAAATAATTATCCAATCTAGTTACTCAAAATTCTAAAACAAAATTTAAATATATTTTAATTTTAAAATCAAATCTTTGGAAACTTGTTTTTAAACTTGATAATTATTTATACTTTGAAAACTTATCACTAACTAGCTTTGAAAAACTTTGTTGCTAAATGTATTTTGTTTTTGAACTTCAACACTATAGTTTCCTTTACTTTTAGAATCTTGGAACAAATTTTCTTTTTAAATTTTAAAACTTGGAAATTCAAAAATAAAATCCCGAGCCAAACTTCAGAAATCCCCGAGCTCCAACCATGTTTTTCCCGAGCATGTCTCCGAGTAAATCCCTCCCGTTTCCTTTGCTTCTTTTTTTTCTGTTTTTATTTTAAAAATTTAAACCTACTAACATATTCACGTTCCAATCCCAACGGCATACCCGAGCACGACTTCGTGTTAAACACGATTCATCACAAACAAAACCCCGGGTAATTTCTCTTCTTTCCCGATTTCAAATCCACCCAGAAACACGAAGATACGCGTGCACGTGTACAACCTGGCCAATCGCCTCCGACCACTGCCCCTACTCTTGACAAGTCGCTGATGACCTAGTCGACCCTCTGACTACTCATCTCCGACGAACTCGCGAGAAAATGGAAACGAGCCACTTCGACCAAAACTGGAGCTCAACCCTGACCCGTAAATCACCACGTCGACGTCGAACTAGACCGTCGGAGTTCACGTGAACCCGACCATAGCTCCTCCGTTCATCCTCGCATCCACTCCTCCACGTCTGATCACCTCTGGCTCAACCTCGACGAAGAATTCATCGCTTCCTTTTCGTCGACCAAATGGGCTGTTAAACCCTATTTCGCCGATGCCAGACCACCACGGTGGCCAAGAAGGGTTCTAACTATTTTTCCCTTTATTCACTCTACCCCCAGACCAAAGCACGTCGACCAACGTCTCCTCATTCGACAGAACTTGACCAGAATTCAATTTCCGATCAACATAAAATATCTCAACATATACCTGTTTAAAAATCATGATTTGTCCGCTAAAATTCATCATTTTTGAAGACGATTCAAATTATATAATCAAATCAAGAAAACTCGATATTCAAATTTTGGGATGTGATTGAGTTTTCACTGTTATATATTAATTTTGAATATAAATATCCAACTTAAATACTTAAAATCATTTTAAATAAGAGATTATAGTCTTACAATTATTTCTCATTTAGATATCAAGGCCTAAAAGAGATTGGAGGAGTAGATTTGAATTTTTTGAATGAATTCCTAAACCCTGTAACCAGAACGGAACATGATTTCTTATGTACAGGCATACTCATATATTTTCACAAACATGCAGGCACATCTTCTCAATTATACAACACATTCCATACCGTAGCTTCATAGATGATCACATGCTACTCATATACAACAAGTTTAAAAGTTTATAAAGGTAGTTTGCTCACCTTGGATTGAAGACAGAGGACTAGTGCTTTTGTTTTGAAACCAAACTTTTGATCTGAACTTGAAATTTCAATTTGCTATTTTGATTTGCTTTGTTTTGAATGCTTTTAAACTTAGCCTTGATTGCTGTTTGAATTTTTGTTGAGAGGATCAACTTTTATGGCTTCCAAGTTTTTGAACTCCTTTTTGATTTGAAGACTGGATTGAGTTTGATTTCTAGTTTGAACTTGTATTTGCTTTTCCAGGTTTAAAAGGCTTGAAATTTTTGATCTTTGTTCTGATTTTTATTTGATCTGGTTCAGGCTTGAGTTCTTTTGGTTTTCTTATTTTTGATTTCTCTTTGGTTTATAGGTTTGTAGATGAAAAGAATTTTGAATAAAAGGATGAAGAGAAAGTTTGGACTGAGGTATATAACTAGATTTTCTTCTTTTACATATTTTCCTCTAATTCTTAAAAAATGTTATCTTGCCACTTTTTATTTGTTTGTTAACACTTGTAAATACGTAATAAAATAAGTCTACACTTGTTTAATTACAAGGACAATTGATGTACACTTGTTAATTCATGCCTTAAAGTTATACACTTGTTATTATAATTAAAATTATGTTTAAATCCCTATTTGATTTAATTTACAAATTTTATTTTTAACCCTTTATACTATTATAAATTATGCAATATAATCACATATGTATTATATTTTCAAATTTATACTTATTATGTTTTAAAGGTTATATACTTTTATAACTATTTATTTAACCTTTAGGGAAATGATTCTAAAACTTAATTATTCATAATAAATAAACACATATATTATATATGTGTTTCCTTTAAAAATATAGATTTTTAACTTTAAACATTGAAAATTTATACATTAAATTCAAGACACAATTTTCAAACTACACACACACATATATATTAAAATTAGAAAACAAATTCTTATTAATTTTTAAATATAATTTTAAATCCATCAAATTTCTAAGATATTTGAATTTCAAATTCAAATTTTTAAATCACAATCTATTTATATAAATAAACAAGCACGTTTCTTATTAAATTTGAAAAATTCAAATTAATACACAATTAATCTCAACAATTTATATAAATTACCAATTTGAATTTAACACAAAACCGGGATCGTTACATTTGGATTGAGGATCCAGACGTTTGAGCCACCGATCGAAGACAGTTTTGCCCAGGCTGATTGAGTTTGTTTGTGAAGGCTTCAAGGGGAAAATTGGGTATTTGCCTAAGTGAAAATTCTCCATACATATGCTATTTTCAAAATTCAAATGAGAAGATGATCAAGGGTTTATCCAACATTGAAATAGGTTTTTCAAATCTATTTTTTCTTCAATTCTAATCTCCAAAAATCAAATTCTATAGAATTTTGTGATCATTGAAATCAATTTCTTGTACTTTTTCATTGTTAGTAACAAAAGGATCCCCTCAAAGTGGATGTATGTGCACTAATACGACGTTAGTGAAGCAACTACAAATTTCGTATGTGATTTATTTTCATTATTGATTGCTTTTATTGCCTGTTCGGATTGTGATTTGGTTTTATTTGGATTGGGTTGAGAATCGACAAAGAGATATTAATTGGTTGGTTTTGCACATCTTACAACATTCTCGTTTTCCGCTGCATTCGGAGTTTGGATTTCAGTAATGTCAAGTTTAAATTCCATAACATTTTGTATCGGAGCCTTGGTGTTTGTAGGGTGGTTGTAGTTGTCGAAATCGGATAATACATCGAATAGTCCCTCAATGGTTGGTCCAAATAGTGTAGCATCATATGTATGTGAATATGTGTTTTCATGTTCACAATTGGTTATAAACAAGTGGAAAGGCGATAATGATTTTGAAAAATGGCAATGAAAGATGAAAGTGGTTCTTAAGCGGAATCGTGTGCATCAGGTTGTGTTTGACATGCTTCTGTTGCCAGCAAACATCTGGATATTAAGAGAGAGGAAATAGAAGAGTAGACATTTACTACACTTCAACTTGATATGAGTGAGAATGCAATCAATGAAATTAGTTGTGAGAATACCGCTAAGGGTATTTGAGATAAGTTGGAGGAACTGTATATGAAGAAGTCACTAACTAATTATTTGACCTTATTATAAACATTCTTCACTTATAAGATGAAGGAGAGTGCTTCGATAAGAACGCATATGAATACCTTTGATGATCTGCTAATGAAGACGAAGGTGGTAGATTTCAAGATTGAGAAAGAGCAAAAGATGATGATATTGTTATGTCCGTTGCCGGATTGTTATACGGTTTTCTCAAGTAGCTTGATCTGTAGTCGGGATACTTTGACTCTTAGCGATGTTAAAGTGGTACTTCTTAGTGAGAAGTTGCGAGATCAAATGAAGGAGTTGAGTGATGGTAGTGGTGGTGCCAGTAGTGGTTACAGTTTATCTGTAAAGAAGGAGAGAAATGAAAAGAAGAGGAATCGTGGGCATTCTAGATAAAGGAAGCCCGGTTGGAGAGGAAAGTCGAAGGGAAGAAATAATAAGTGCTTTATTTGTAAGAAACTCGACCACTGGAAGAATGAATGTTCAGGAAAGGATAAAAAGAAGAAGGAAGTAGCATTTTCATCGGTAACGGTGGAGAGTGATGTTGTTAAGGTGGATGAGAATATAATGATGGCGGTAACGTAAGTTGTTTTGAGTAGCGAATGGGTGCTCGGTTCAGATGCGTCTTATCGTATGACGCCGAGTAAGAATTGATTTATCTCTTATGTTGACAAAAACAGAAATTCAATTATTATGGAAAATGGTGCTATTTGTAAATCAATGGGCATTGGCAACGTGCAAATTTGGATGTTTAACGGAGTGATTTGTATGCTCACTTCACCATATTGGCAGTTTTATAACACCCCTATACGAAAGAATCACAACGGTTCTTAGCCGTTGCAAAATAGCAATGGTTTGGAGCCGTTTAAAACCATTAAGAATGGCTAACGGCCGTTTTACTTTTGCAACGGCTCAAAGCCGTTGTGAAGTTTTCTTAATTTTTTTAATTCGTTGGACCACTTGCGTACGTAACCACCCCGTTTCCAAAATAGTACGGCCCTTTCATTTAATTTCCCTAGCTCCGCATTTGCCCTAATCGCCCCCTCCTCATTTCCCACCGCAGTTGCCCTAATCGCCTCTTCCTTTCATATGTCGATATTATAAGGCACATCATCTTATTTCCTCTTGTCTTGTAGCAGTCCAGAATTCGAGAGGAGGAAGGTTTAGTGTAGTCGCGTCCTTAGGAGGTCCGAGCCAGTAATAGCCAGAAATCGAGAGGTGGAAGGTTCTTTCTTTTATTGAAGGCGATTTTTTTTATTGGTGGTGATGTGTATTTTATAGTGTTAAATTTTTTATGTATTTATTAATTAGTTGGGGTGGTATAGAATATGGCAATCAAGAGGGACTTTACCACTCGAAAATCTATAAACCCACTTGAATCTGGATGAGCCCAAATATTAATGAAATCCAGCGATTTCTGTAAACTAAACCCTAGGGAATAATGATTCTACTTAAAATAATTAGAATGTATGCATCTTTTTGATATGATTTTTATGTTAGTATAAATAAGCAAGATTGGTGTAGTTATGTTTAGTTCTTTAGTTCAAATTACTATGAAAGAGTTACAATTAAAGTCATCACTAACGGTGAAAAATATTTTACTATTGTTAGCTGTTAACTTCTTGTATGTTGAAAAATTAACAATATCATAGTTCATTACAGAATTTGGTAACAAGTAGTTTGAACAAAAACATATAAAGTAAGTACTGAAGATTGATAAAATTGTAGAACGCAATTGCAATTTTTTACACCAAATATGAAAAAAAATTTATCAGGACTATAATTATTACCATTATAAACTCATAAAAGTATCTTCTATGCACAAAATCATGCCATACATAAATAACTAAACGATTTACATAATAGTATGGAATATCTTTCAAATTCATGTAAATGCTCACTTAAATTAATATAACATTATTTTCATATTATTAAACCTAATCCTTCTTAAAGTTTTATCTACATATTTTGGTTTCATATTTCAGCTGAAAATTCTATCTGTTATGGGATTTTATAATAATATAAAAAGAACAGCCTAAGAGTTGAACACACATTGCTCATATTTTATGAAATATTACAAATCCCACATAGGCTTCTGTTTGCTTTATGCAATTATGGTTGTTGATTGGTGTTGTTTAGAGGTTCATATTATGTTAGTATATCTATTAAGATTGAAGATGTTAGGATTTCTCATTTTTATTTGCTCCAATTTTTATTTCTTATTGTTGATTTTAGACTTTTAGTTAGTTTCATGGTTTTGTGTTTGACTAATACATCAAGATAGGTGAAACTGCTAACTATGCAAATGTTTGAAATTCAATTTTTTTAGCTTTTATTTACCTCACTTAACAACTATCTAAAATTTTAATGCATATTATTGTTATGTTCATTTTTTTTGGAAACACTTTGACTTAAACTACAACATGCTCATCTTGCAATACATTCCAAAGTCCACTTTTTGGTGAAATTAGGAATGATGGACCTATTCTTCATTAAACTTAAACTTGATTACCTATTAGAACACATGAAGTTACAAGAAAATAAACAGAATTATGTATACATATATGTATGAGAACTCCTATTTAAACTTTGATATGAAGTTCATTATGCCTACAATCAATCATATTTATGCCTTTTCTGTATAAAATATAACTTCTTCCAATATATTGGGGTTTACAACTTTGGTAGGAACTGTTATTTTGGTTTACATGCATTTAAGAAAATTTTTAGCTATATAATAAATTAATGTACATGCATTAGCAAAGTAGTCGAGGACATAATTTTCCATTAGTACTCAAAGAAAGTGATAAAAATTCCAGTTTATAGCATGTGATTCCTAATTTTTTTATCTGAATTATATAGCTCAAGGCAAATCTTTATGTAACGTAACTGATTATATCAATGAAAATCCCAGTCTTTGGATTCTGAACTGCTGAGACATATTTTTTGTAGAGTTGGAATATAAACTAAAGGCGACACTTAACTAAACTCCATTCAAATTAAGAACCAAGGTAAGGTTACCAATATTATTATTTTATTTACTTGCAAATCCATATAACAATAATTAGTCTACCTATGAATGATATATTGCTTTCCTTGTGACACTTCACCATTAATTAGTTCATTTATTTCTACATCGTTATGCATGGCCTTAGTTACATCATTATGCATTGCCTTAGTTACTAACATATAATTACCAAAATATAAGACAACATTCAACGAAGAGAAAAGAGCCACCAAAGTACATCAAAAGATGTTGAGACATTTCCCTTTTATTTATAGATTGAGGAGATTATATACTATACCATGGATAGCAGATGCTATGACTTGGCATGGTCGTGCCAAGTCTAATTTAGCTGTAATGCATCACCCACGTGACACTTCTCAATAGCGAGCAAAGATTTTTTTGACAAAACGTTTGCTGTTGAACCACGAAATGTCACGCTTGGAATAGCAATGGATGGTTTCAATCCACACGCTTATAGTTGTTGGTCAATAATTGTAGTACCGTATAATCTTCCTCCATCTATGTGCATAAAAAAGGAGTTTTCAATGTTGACATTGTTGATTTCTGCGCCAAAACAACCAGGGAAGGATATTGATGTTTATGCAACCATTGATAGACGGGTTTAAGAAATTATGGGAAGGAGTCATTGCATTTGACTCATTTAATAAATCTAAGTTCACAATGAGAGCTAGGGTGTTGTAGGCAATTCATGATCATCCTGCACTTGAGACTTTATCGGGGTGCAAAGCACATGGATATTTTGCATGTCATATATAGAGGGAATACACTTGTGCTTATTATTAAAAGTAAGAAGATGTATTACATGGGACAACGAAGATTTCTTCCTTCCAAACACAAGTTTCGAGACGAAAAAACAAATAAGAATATCATCGTCGTCCATGGCCATTAAATGGTTATCAAGTTGAAAAGAAGGTAGTGAATATCAAGATGAAAGTTGGTAAAAACAAATTGAAATCGATCGAAAACGAAAAAAGAAAGCCAATGAAGAAGAACATTCCAATGTTCATGCATGGTATAGGAGGTCCATCCTCTTTGATATCAAGAGAAGGCCGAAATCGCGGTATTGAAACCAAGATATTAGGAACACAAGTTAACGCTTCTAATATTGCACGTAAACAAATCAAAAAGACCAAAGTAGACACAGAAGACTTGAAAGGTAAAATGGACAATATGGAGGGTACACTAATATCATTGGTCAACCTGTTCAAGGGATACATAGATAATGGAAAACACATCCCAAACGTTCCTTCCAATGAAGGAGGAAGTGGGACACGTCAGGAAAGTGTTAGAAGATTGCTGAATAACAAAGTTAATAATCCATTGAGTTCGTATGGTTCGGCAAATCAAAAATGTGAAATCATGAACTTTGATCTTGAGGTCATTGCAACATGTTTTATATGCAGAGATTCGATGACATCCATTATACATGGAAAACCTGTACCTCTAACACATGAGAAGTTGGTTATGGACAACATACTACTACCAGATGAGAACACAACCAAGAAAAATTTTCCTCTTGCTACGACCTTTGGTGAGGTTGAAATCGGTGGTTTTGTATGTCATCCAAAGATTTCAATTTGATATCTTTAGAAGCGAGAGCAGGTAATAGCCTAATTTTAATCTATTTAAACTTATCTTGGTCTGTCATAAACTGTTTCTTGTAACTTAATGTTTTTCATTCTAATTTTAATTAGATATGTTTGGTAACATTTCATTTCAAACAAGTTCTCAAAAGAGAGAATTAGAGAAACCAATTCTTTAACCAAATTTTGTACAAAAAAGGATGCAGAAGAGAAATAATGCTGTTCAGAAAATAAAACCTAATTTATAAGTATCAAATCATGCATCTTGCCATCTTCAAAGCTCAATTTATCTTTTTTCCTAAATTTCATATATTTCAATTAAATAAACTTCCCTACTTTCTTTTAGTATTACGTATCCAAACCGAGTCAAAATATTATATTATTATGCATTCTGGTAATTAAAAAAAAAATTAATTTTGAGGATGTTTTAAAAAATGTACAGTGTAACATGATCAACACTGTATTGCATATTATATAAGAACTTTTTTTTTGTTTATGTTTTACGCCCGGATTTTTGCATTCAATATATTTTCTATTTTTAAGATGTTTTTGGATTAAATTTATTAATAAGCCAGTAGTTTCATTCAATTTAAAAAAATATTCCAAAGAATATCGTAAACATGTCTAAACTGTATTTCTTGTATACTAAATAACTTAGAAATTTGATTTAATATCAGAAAACTAGTTTGCCCTATTTATGAAACTAGTTTAACAAGGCCTACTTATGATTGTATTCTTGTATATAAGTGCTAAAATATATCTTCCTGTTATTTGCGTGATGCAAAGTTCAATTTGAATGATTGGATTTCGCCTGGTGCAATATTCAATTCGAAAGATTGATTGAAATGTAATATCAATAATTTTTGGAGTTTGTTAAAGATAAAAGGGAAATTTAATAATTTAGCACTTATAATTGTATTTTAAAATTTGTCTTTAACATTGGAAACTACATAAAAGAATATACATGTATTATTATTATTTTGAAGAACTCTTGAAATCAATGTATGTTAAATTCTCGAATATGTTCATTAACGGTTAAAATTGGTATTCTCGAAACTTCTTATAATGGTACTATAAAACTTTCAACCGAGCCTTCACATCTCTTTCTAAAAGATGCATGGCTCTGAAAGAAATTTTGTACAATACATTCAATACTCGATAAGCTCCCAAATGTGAACCAAATATAACTAAGTTTGTATAGTTCCCAGATAAAATACACACAAAGTACACCAAATAGGAGCAATATCTTGAATAGTAATTTATATACATCCACAGCTTCAGCTCTTTCTTCATGAAACTGCAAATAAAGTTTCTATTTTTTAAAGCTAAAGAAGACTGTTTGGTATATGTAAACGGAATATTAGGAATACAGAGAAAATGACTATTTTTCGTTAATAGCATAGAACCACTATTGCATGGTTATACATCAAAGGACTCTTCTGGATTATCTTTCCTCGTTAAAGAGAGGTTCAAAGCAAAATAAATTTTCCTTGGTGATATGTGATGAGATATAATTTCTACCTAAGAGTGAATTTTGATCTGTTTTAACCATATTTATATCAATTTACATTGGATACTTGTAGATATTAAGAAAAATCTCCACTGATACCATTGTCCCTGTATACAAACTAATGGTTATGTTATAATTTTGAAATTATAGTCATTTCAAAATATATTAAAATCATCCCCAAAACTTAATTCCTAGATTTACTGTTTATATATGTCACATGCATAGATTTACCAAAATTTACTGATGATATAGTGCCGTTGCAGAGATAATTATCATGTCTACGTGCATAGCAACCATATAAGAAACTCATAAATGTTAAGTCAAATAGGATACCATGACATCTAACCACATAAGATGTAGGATATTAGGTACCTATTAAGTACATCACATCTTCAACAATATTTTGAAACAGGCTCAAAAGTATGTGCCCGCTTTTACCAAATCCTGTATTAATTTTGCATGTAAGAGGAGCTCATATTTTACTCGAATTTTTCGAGTATGTACACATTAAAAGAAAACCCAACTATTTATGAGTTTATTTAGCATAGCTTGCAAAGTGGGAAGAATATTTTATAATTTGGCTACTCTTGAGTCTAGAGCTGTCAAAATATGACCCAACCCATTAATCCAACCAATGTACCATATATTTAAATGGGTTGAGTCAACTCATTTATTAATTTGATTAAATGGGTTATGGGTTGGATTGACCCATTTTTAAAAGGGTTATAAGTGGGTAACCCACTTACCCATTTATTAAAAAAATTAAATTTTAAAAATAAGAATTTTGAACATACAATGTAGTTTTTCATGAAGACTGACAGTTGCACTTAGAAAATAACAGGCCACCACATACTCATATTTGAACTTCACCTAGTGTAGAAGCCGCTATTTTTTTTGTTCAGACTGTAATAACTTTTTTATACTAACTCGGAATCAGACGGGACCTCGACCGATTAACTCCCACCTAAATTACGGATAGTATGAAACACTTGAATACTTGATCTTATGAACGCATATTGTAATTCTCCAAGGGGACTAACAGTTGTACTTAGAAAAAATAACAGGCTATCACATCCCCATATTTGAACTCCACCTAGTGTAGAAGCCGCTATTTTTTTGTTCTGCAATAACTTATTCATATTGACTCGGAAACCGGTGAGACTTCAACCGATTAACTCTCACCTAAATTACGGACAATGTGCAACACCCGGATACTTCATCGTGTGAGCGCACGTTGTAGTTCTCCAAGAGGACTGACAGTTGTACTTAGAAAATAACAGGCTACCACATCTTCATATATGAACTCCATCTAGTGCAAAAGCCGCTATTTTTTTGTTTAGACTGCAATAACTTCTTCATATTGACTCGGAATTAGGTGAGACTTCGACCGATTAACTCCTACCAAAATTACGGACAGTATTTTACACTCGGATACTTCATTGTGTGAACGCACACTATAGCTCTCCAATGGAACTGACAGTTGTACTTAGAAAATAACAGGCCACCGAATCTTCATATTTGAACTTCACCTATTGCAGAAGCCGCTATTTTTTTGTTCAGACTACAATAACTTCTTCATGCTAACTCGGAATCAGGCGAGACTTCGACCGATGAATTCCCACCTAAATTACGAACAATATGCAACACTCGAATAATTCATTTTATGAACGCACACTGTAGTTCTCCATGGGGACTGACAGTTGTACTTAGAAAATAACATGCTACCACATCCTCATATTTGAATTTTGATAAAAATAAAAATAAAAATTTTAAATTTTTATCGGAATTTAAAACATAAATATTAAAATTAGAATTATTTTATATTTTTTATTAGTCAAATCAAATTTAAATTTTTAAATGGGTTAAATGGGTAACCCGCTTATTAAACGGGTTGGGTCATAAATGGGTTGGGCCATAAGTAGGTAAAAATAAATGGGTAATAAATGGTTTGGGTCAAACTCGACCCAACCCATTTTGACCCAACCCAACCCTTTTAACAAGCCTACTTGAGACTAGCTAGTATACCTCAAAAAATAGGACATAGATGCCACCATGCTTGTTATCCTATCCAAACTCGCCTACTACTGAAGGTACGTTCGGTTCGAGCCAATGAATACTTTTAAGAGTATAACTCCAGTATTTATCTTTTTCTTTCATGGCCGAAGCCTTATAGAGCTAGGATGCTCCCCATAACAGTTTATCCGGTGACATACAGCATTAATATAGTACAGATACTTACAGTCATTGCAAATATATCTGACATCAAATAGTGCGACAATAAGATATATAATCTACCTGATATCCACTCCAGTCATAGTACAGAGGACAAATAGCTGTTCCAAGACAGTCATTGTAACTTCCTCGATAGGCATCAGCAAACTCAAAAACCTTGTGAGAAAGGTAGAACAAGTTTATCGAAGTGCAATAAACTATTTATACTGTACCAATTCTCAACTAGATGAATCTTGAGTCAACTGGTTTATAAGGAGACAATGTGCTAACTATAAAACTTTCCTTGTTAGAACAGGACACTTGATGATCGGGCATAGGAATAGATTGGAGGAAGGCTACTGTTGTATATTGTACAATGTAATATTGTTGTTGTTGCTGTTGTGTACTAGACACTTGATGATCTTACCAAAATATGTACCGTATACTATAATATTGTTGTTGCTGGTGCTGAACTACGTAGTGTAATGTGATGTTGTTGAACATTGTAATTAAAAGATTTGTTATGTTTGGTCTTTATGTTGAATCTATGAAAAATATTTGGTTTAATAATTTTTCTTTTGTGATATTATGTTAAATTTGCAAATGTTTGTATTGAGTTTGATAATGAAATGACTGTTACTGTAGGAGGGTAGAAAAAGCAATATATTTTTTATATAAAAAATAATAAAATTAGCAATGGTTTTGAGCCATTGCAAAACAAAACTAACAAAGGCTAAAAACCATTGTACAATAAGAGTTTACAACGGCTTTCGGCCGTTGCCAAACTATAATTAGCAACGTCTCAAAGCCGTTGCAAAATATTGTTTTACAATGGCTTTGAGCCATTGCTAATTGTAGTTTCATAACGGCTGAAAGTCATTGCTAACTGTTTGGAACTGCCAATTTTGCAACGTTCTAAGCCGTTTAGCTAAAATCTATTGTAACGGCTCAAAACAATTGCAAAATGGCATTTCTGGGGTAGTGGATGTAAGATCACTATTAAGAGTGATGGCTTGAAGGTTTCAAAGGATGCGCTAGTGGTGGTAAAAGGTGCTAGAATACATGGTGTTTATTTTTTTAGATGTATGACTATTGAAGGTGAAACTTGTGTGGGTATTGATAGTTCTCATGGCTTAGATGCGACAGGATTGTGGCATTTGAGGTTGTGTCATGTCTCGAAGAGGATTTTTCATATTCTTCAGAAAATGGGGATGATCGATGAAGAGATTTTCAACAAACTTAAGTTTTACAAGGAATGTGTCATGGGAAAGCAAACTAAAGTGTCGACTTACGAATAAAAGCATGATTTGAGTTATTTTCTTAAGTATGTTCACACGGATATTTGAGGGCCGACACTGGTAGATTCGTTGGGTGGAACTCGTTATTATATTTCTTATATTGATGGCTTTTCATGAAAGGTATGGGTGTATGTAATTAAGGCCAAGTTGAAGGCATTTGCAAAGTTCAAAATTTCAAACGTTCTTGTTGAGAATGAGAGTGGAAAGTCTTTGATGGTAAGAAGGTCCGATAATGGCAAGGAGTATGTTTTTGGATAATTCTTAGAATTTTGCAAGCATTGTGGTATTCAGAGGCATTTTACTACACCATGAGATCCACAATCAAATGGTATTGCGGAGAGGATGAACCGTACTCTATTTGAAAAGGATCGATGCTTGAGATTGCCATTGGGGTTATCAAAGGAATTTTGGGCCGAAGCATTTTCAACTGCAGTGCATACTGAAAAATCAAACTTCATATTGGCCTATTGATAGAAAAATTCCAAATAAAGTGTGGAAGGGGAAGAGCATTGAATTGAACAATCTTCATATGTTTGATAGTCCTATTTATGTGCATGATCTGGGAAATGGTAAACTGAGCTTAGAGCTTTCAAAGGGGACTTGCTTGGTTATACGGATAGAGTCAAAGACTACCGGATTTGGAATCCGAAAACAAAGAAGGTTGTTAATTCTCATCATGTTACTTTTGATGAGTTGGATTTGTTAAAGGAAAATAAGAGCTCATCGAATGTTTAGTATTAGTTCATGATGAATAAAAGGAAAAGGAACTAGTTCCCATCTTTCGTCTAAGAAGTAGAGTTGCTGGAGATGCTTTTGAGAAGGAAGCGGTTGATGTTACATCATATACTCCACATGTATCCTCTAGTAGCGTTAGTGATGTACATGATTCTAGAGATGATTCGGCTCAAGGTGTAGTTGAAAGGAGTTTGGGTGATAGTATTGCTAGTCGGGTTGGTCATTGTGCTATAAGACCACCTGATAGATATGGTGATTGGAACTATCTTAGCTTTTGTGACAATTTGGACTTTTCTCTTCGTGCACTCCAAAATGAGCCAATGGACCTTGATGATGTCATAGGTTCGAGTAACAGTTCGAAATGGATTTATGCCATAGAGGAAGAGATGCAATCTTTGTTGAAGAATCAAACTTTGGATTTGGTTCCATTTTCTAAAGAAACTGTGCTATTAGGTGACAATGGATATGCAAGGTAAATAACGATGGGAGGTATATAGCAAAATTTGTGGGTAAGCAGTTTGCTCAAAGAAAGAGAAAGGAGTATGATGAGATTTTTGCACTGGTTGTGCGCCACACTTCAATCTGTTTACTGCTTGCTATTGTTGCTATTCATGATTTTGAATTGGAGCAACTTGATGTGAAAACTGCCTTCTTGCAAGGTGACTTGATGAAGACATCTACATGGAGTACTGGAGGTTTTATCGTAGGTAGTAAGTCAAATTTGGTTGCAAGTTAAACAAATCACTATATGATTTAAAGTAATCACATAGAGAATGGTACAAGAGATTTGGTTATTTTATGCTTGAAAATGGTTTTGATAGAAGCATTAAAGATGCCTGCGTATATTTTAAGAAGTTGAAAAATAATTTTTGGGTGTATTTACTCTTATATCTAGATGACATGCTCATTACTTCAAAAGATAATGAAATCAACAAGTTAAAAATATGTTTAAAATCAGAATTTGATGTGAAATATCTTGGAGAGTCAAAATAAAAATTTGTGAATGGAAATAGAAAGGAATCGAAAGCATTTTGAGTTAAAATTCACTCAAAATGAGTATATAGAGAAAGTGCTTTGCCAGTTTAGCATGGAGAATGCAAAGGCGTCATATACACCTTTTTCTTTGCATATGAAGCTTTCGATTAAAGGATCGCCTATCTTGGAGAAAGTCAAATATTATATGGCAAGAGTGCCATATGCAAGTGCGGTTGGAAGTTTAATGTACGCCATGGTGTATACAAGGCCTGATATTGCAAACATTATCGAGATGGTTAGTCGGTATATGGTTAATCCACGAAAATATCATTGGGAAGCCGTAAAGGTTATTTTGAGATACCTTAGAGGTACATCATCTCATGCTCTTATTTTTGGCTGTAGTGATGGAATGAATTGCAAGTTGGTTGGTTATTGTAATTCGGACTATGCCGGTGATATGGATTGAAGAAAATCAACTTTCGGATATGTCTTCACTCTTGGAAGTATGGCCATAAGTTGAAGATCAAGATTGCAAACCCTAGTTGCTTTATCCACTACGGAGATGGAGTTGATAGCCGCAGTGGAGGGGGCAAAGGAAGCACTATACTTAAGGTGATTGTTATGTGACTTGGGTTTTGAACATGAAAGTATCGATGTTCAATGTAATAGCCAAAATGTTATTTACTTGGTAGAGAATTTGGCTTTTAGCTCTGGGACTAATCACATTGAGGTGAAAGAGTCATTTTTGGTAGCCATGGATGAAGATAAGCTTGTTCATGTTTGAAAAAGTGCACAAAGGATAATGTGGTGGATATGTTTATGAAAATATTATCGGCTGGGAAGTTCAAGCATTGCTCAAACTTGATTCTCTTGTTAAAGTGCTAAGTGCCACGGTGTGGTACGGTTGAGGGAGTATTTTTTTCTTCATTAAACATGAAGAGTATCAACGAGAGATTGTGGTTCTATCTTCTTGGTAAGTACTTTTATCTTTCGGTAAGATGGTTTTTTGGATTTTGGATACTTTTGATACTTTGTTAGAGGACAGTGGCCTTGCCGGAGGTCATTGGTGGAGTGTAATGGACGGTGGCTTTGCCAGAGCTCATTGGAAAAGTATTCAAGCATGTTTGGTAGAAGATAGAGGTGATGATGGTTTGCTACTATTGGTTCTTGATGAATGGAAATAGATATAATGTCGAGGTAGGGTGTTTAATTTTGACGACACTATATGGAGAATTGAAGAGATCGGAAAACCTTGGTAACAGAAAAGACGGTTCGCGAATCGGAGCTCGAGAGCTCGAAATTTGAAGTTAGATAATTCACAGGATGGGGAAGAAGGAAGTTAAACATCTAGTCAAAGCTCCCAGACTTTTGAAAAATGGTTTTGAGGCATTTGACATGGAGTTCAGACGTCTCTGTAAGCATGATCTTGTTTCCCGAGACTTTGCTCAGGTATCTGGCTATGAAGATCAAATGTTTGATCGTCTACAACTAAGCTTTTATGTTGGAACTCAGACGTCTCTAAGTCATTTGTTTGAAAACTCGAGAGTTTGATAGAATGCCTGGTTATGGTGACTAGGCTTCTGATCATCTGAAGCGTGGAAATCCTATGTTCGAGTTAGACGTCTTGATTGAGGTCCAGAAGTTTGAGCCGCTATTCGAAGACGCTTTTGCCCAAGCTGATTGAGTTTGTTTGTGAAGGGTTCATGTGGCAAATTGGGTATTTTCCTAGGCGAAAATTCTCCGAATATAAGCTACTTTTAGAATTCAAAGGAGAATATGATCAAGGGTTTATCCAACATTGAAATAGGATTTCCCAAATCTAATTTCTTCAATTCTAATATCCACACATCAAATTCTATAGAATTTTGTGATCGTTGTTATCAATTTCTTGTACTTTTTCATTGTTTTTTAAATAAAAGGCTCTTTTCAAAGTGGTTGTACACTAATACAACGTTGATGGAACCACTATAAATTTCATGTGTGATTTATTTTCGTTATTACTTGCTTTTCTTGCTTGTTTGGCTTTATCTTAATTGGGTTAAGATTTGACATCAAGATAATAATTGGTTGTTTTTGCACATCTTACAATGATCATGTTTTCTGCAACATTTGGAATTTGGATTAGAGTGATCTCGAGTTTAAATTCCATAACAATGGGCATTATAATTGAACATGTACCCAGATACTATTAAAGTAGACTGACAAAGAAAGAGAAGAATGCCTTGTTGGCTAATGATTTACTCATTTGTGCATCCCTTAAGATATACAAGTACCATACTATATAGTACAAGTAGCTTCCTCAGTACATGTACTTTAATTCATAGAAATGTTTGCCTTAAATATGAATTTGTAAATCTTAGTATGGGTACATTACACTACAAGAACAACAGCATATTCCGAACACATGTACCGATGACAGCCGACGGATTATTTCCGACGGCTTCCGACAGAAAGTGCATTCTAGATTTTGTTATGAATAAAATAATCAACTGTCAAAAGCCGTTAGAACAATTTCGTTTGCGGCTGTTGTAGCCATCGAAAATTCACAATTATCTTCTTCCACAGGCCAAAACAGATTCATTTGAGCTCTCCTCCCTAAATCATTAAAACCCTTCTTCCAACATTTCGATCTCCACCTTCAACGCCCGAAATTCTGCCAAAATCACCTACTTCATCAGTTTGGAATCTAATCTCCTCCAAACCCCTAATCTCCTCTGTTTAGGTATTATTTATAAACCCTAATTTCATGAATTTGTTAATTTAGGGTTAGATTGTTAGTTTAATTGTTCATATTGTCTCATTGATTGTGTAGTATAACTTATTGATTGTTAATTACTGTTATTATGCTATAAGTGTTGAATACTAAATTGTTTAGTTTGTGCGATAAGAAATTAGTGTGCATAAGTTGAATAAGTTAGTGCTTTTGCGCCTTAATTGGGTTACTTAGTATGGATGAGCATACTTTAGTTTATGCATTTTCTAAAATGTCGAAAACGATAATTATTTTATGTAACATACGGTTAGTAAATTAAAGTTTTAAACACGCGAGTATGTGATAAACTATCGTATACGGTAGTTTAACTTAAGTTAAATGTTAATCAATTTAATTTAAACGTCGAAAGCCAATTTTTTTAAAATATAAAATATGTAATATACTTTATTCATAAAAACTTTAGAGTGTTATTTGGCCCCGTCTGATAATTATTGTATATGATCTTATGTGGGTATTCGATTTTTTGTCATAGAACGGACATCTATATTCATCATATACAATATTTGGTGGATTTTTTCCTGTCTTGGACAAGTTACAAATACAGTTACGTAATCACATCTTGTAAATCATTTCATTTTAAACTGTTCATAAAATTTCGACAGCGCTTCCTTTATGTTCCCAGTGTGCACTCAATTGTGTACGACTCAGGGAATAAAAGAGAAGTGCTGCTGAAATTTTGTTGAATCGATTAAAATGAAATGATTTACAACATTTAATTACGTTACTATGTTTGTAATGGGAAATATGATGACCTAGTAACAAAGAGTCAACGATCAATTAATAAAACATTAAACCGTAAAATTGTATTGAAAAATAATTTGTCAATGTGGTTTTAATTTATATAGTATTTTTAATTAGCAGGAGATGATCAATTATTTTATTGCTCGAAGCTAGATGTATCAATAACGAAGGGAAATTAGAGGCCCAATAAGTGAACATTTTAATAATGGAGTACACGTATTTATTGATTTCGCTTTAAGTAATAATGGAAATGATGAAGAAATCCGTTGTCCGTGTAGTAGGTGCAAATTATTGAAGCATTTGATACCAGAAATGGTTAGAGTTCATTTGCGTCAGTGCGGTTTTGTGTCGAACTATTTGGTATGGGATCATCATGGAGAACTTGTAGCACCTAATCCTATACAGTCAAAAGAGGTAGTGAGTAATGAAATTGTTACGATGAATCTCATAGAACATATGGTTGAAGATGCAACACGTTCAGTGTTCCATACTGCTCAAATTGGTGATGGCGATGTTAATGTTGAAGAAGAACCAAATATTGGAGCGAAAAAAATTTATGATTTATTGGATGCCGTGAAGAAACCCCTTTGGAAAGACTGTACAAGCGGCGCCCAATCATCAATAACTGCAGAATACATTGCAATGAAATCTAAATACAACTTCAGAGAAGCTGAATTTACAGCTGTTGTACAAGCTGTGAAGTGACATATGCCTCCCGACAATTTAATGTAAGAAAATCATTATGACATGAAAAAATTATATCGGCTTTTGGTTACTGTATCAAAAAATAGATACATGTTAAAATGGTTGCATGTTATTTTGAAAATAAGATATCAATTTTAAGAATAGTAAAATATGTAATCAGGAAAGGTACAAACCAACAAAGAAGAAGGGAAAGGAAGTCTCATGTAAATGTATGCATATTTACCTATTACTCATAATCTTCAAAGGTTATATGCATCTTCTGTAATCGCGCATCATATGAGATGACACAATGTTAGAAAACATGAAGAAGCTCCGTTAACACACTCAGCTGGTGGGGAAGCATGGAAGCATTTTGATCAGAAATATCCCCATTTTGCAACGAAGAGCCATAATGTTAGACTTGCTTTATGTACGGACGGATTTTCACCATTTTCTCAATTTGGTTCTAAATATTCATCTTGGCCTATAATAGTTACGCCTTATAACTTACCTCTATGGATGTGTATGAAAACTCCATATATGTTTCTCACAATTGTCGTCCTCAGCCCTAATGGTCCGACATAAGAAATCGATGTTTATTTATAGTCATTGATTGAAGAGTTGAAAACACTACGGTATGAAGGAGTTGAAACATACGACATCTCAAAAAAAATTCGTATGTTTGATTCTTGGTTGTTGACTATTAACGATTTTTCTACATATGCAATGCTTTCAGATTGGAGTATGACCGGTCGCCTAGCTTGTCCTTATCGCATGGAGGAAACACGAGCATTTTCTTTACCACATGGAAGAAAAATTTCGTGGCTTGATTGTCTTTGATTTTTTCTCCATGTTAATCTTCCTTTTAGAAGAGACAAAAAAACTTTACAGCTAATAGACTCGAGCCCATGCAACCACCAACGGTTTGGAAAAGCGAAGATATATATCAAATTCTAAAGGATTTTCCAAACTTATATGAAATCGGAGAACAAATTGAAATTCAAGGTAAATCAACGACTCATAATTGGTGCAAACAAAGTAGAGAGTTGCCTTGTTGGAAAAACCTACTACTTGGTCACAATATTGACGTGATGCACAATGAGAAAAACGTGTTTGACAACATTTTTAATAAAATTTTGAATGTTATGGGAAAGACGAAGGATGACTTGAAATCAAGACGCGATATCGAAGCAATATGTAATCGTCCTGATCTTTATATCAAGCCAAATGACACAAAAAGCCAAAAGCATGCTATAAGCTAGACAATAACTAAGTTAAAATACTTTAAAAATGGGTGGAAAGATTAAGATTTTCCGACGGTATTTCTTCCAATGTTCGTAGATGTGTCGACTATAAGAACAACAGACTTAGTGGGATGAAAAACTATGATTGTCATATTATGATGGAAAATTTGTTACTCATTGCTTTTAAAAAACCGTTGCCCGTAAAAGTTTGGACGGTTGTAACATAACTTAGTTTGTTTTATAAGGAGTTTGTTCTACTATGTTAAAAGTTGATCGTCCATGTAAACTTGAGGAAGAAATCCCTATACTGCTCTGCAAAATAGAGAAGATATTTCCTCTAAGTTTATTTAATGTAATGGAGCATTTGCCTGTTTATCTTCTATCTGAAGCACATCTTCGATGGCCTGCGCAATATGGATGGATGTATCCATTTGAGAGGTATTAATATTTAGTATGTTAAATATTAGTTTAATTACATGTATAAATAAATTTTAATTTGGAATAATTCTTAATAGGTGCTTAAGTCATCTAAAGGAAAAGGTGAGACAGAAAGCACGAGTTGAGGGTTCGATTTGCAAATCATATATCAAAGAAGAAGCTTCGTTTTCTCTCTCTCATTATTTTAGTGATCATGTAAACTTATCGTTTGAAAGTGCTATGCATAATGATGAAGGCATTGGTCAAGATGATTATCAAGCGACTTTATCTATTTTTTAAAAACATGGCCGACCTACTGATAAATGTGTGGAATTATGATTGGACAATAGAGATTACCATGTAGCACACACATTTATTCTTCTCAATTGTGCTGTACTTGTACCATTTGTTAGGTAATATACATATATTCTTCTTAATGCATTATATCATCTACATATGCGTATATACACATATGCATAAGTGTGTGTTAATTATAATACAATATTTCTTCTATAATTGCAGTGTTTACGAATCACAGTATCCAAAAGGCGATATCAGCAAAGATTTCGCTACTTGGTTTTTAAATTATATTTACGACACGACAAATTGTGTGGTCGACGAAGGATTGAAACTTTAGCTATGAGACCAAAAAGAAAGTCATGACCTATCCAATATTCTTCGTTAATGGATATAAATTTAACATCAAAGAGTACGGTGCTGAAAAATTAACTAACAATACTGGTGTATTTGTTAAACGTAGTGATGATCCAAATGATCATGTAAATGATTTTATGGCATGTTAACCAGGTTTTGCAATTGACATATTTCACAAGACCTGTAGAAGAAGTTTTTCTGTTTAAATGCAACTGATTCAGCAACGTTCCAGGTTCTAGAATCAACGTGCACCCAAAGTATAATCTTATAGAAATAAAACATACCTTGCATTATTATAAGTACGATCCTTTTATACTTTCCAAACAAGCTCTTCGAGTTTATTACGCTCCATACTCATCTTACGAGGAGATAAAGCAGATTTGTCGGCTGATTTTAAAACAAAGGCAAGATTTACATTTGATGGGCATAATATTCCAAACGAAAAGGCTATCAAGCGGATATCGAGGAAAATATTGGAATAATGATGACCGATGATCAAAACGATTTTGGACCTCTAAACGATTAATCAAATGCATTAATAGAAGCATTTGAGACTACAGAGGAACAAAATATAGAGTACGAAACAGAGTCTGAATCAGAAAACGACGAGGACTGATTAATAATCTAAATTTCGGGAGAAGGTAATTTCTGTATTTATTTATGTTACATTTTCTCATTAAAAATGATATGTTATGCTAATGATATGTTTAGTTGTAATCTATTTCACATAATCCTTTTATGTTCTACCATAATGTATGTTTCATATAATTAAATGATATATTTCTCATATATGATATGTCTATAACAGGTACTATATATGTCTTTCTTCCATAGACGTCGCTCTTCCTATACAAGATCTCCCTCTTCTTCTTAGAGAGGGACTGGTGCGCCTCCAACTGGTGATGGCAGTGCCCATCATAGGAGGCAGCTCTTTCTGTGGTCTGGTTGCAGGCCAAAGCCGATGGATCGTAAGTATTAAATTTATTTCAGTATTAACAATATTTCCTATATGATCTATTATATATTATTCTTGCTTTATTAAATATTTTTCTTTTTAGCACGTGGCTTCGAGCTCGAGCCATCAGCGACAGTGCTTTCTATATCTAGACAGGCATATATGAGCAGGATGACTGCCTTGTGGTCCAAGTGGAGCAAGATACCAGATAATGTCAAAGAGAGCATTTGACAAGACTTCCTGGTAAGTGTAAATTTATATTTTGCATTTTCTTTTTGATTCTAGACCACTTTATATATTGTAGACTATTTATAGAAATGTATAACTTTTATTTTTTCAATGTGCAGGGTTCGGTGGACCTACAAAAAACCGGTCTTTCCCTGGTGCAGCGCCATTGGAACAACAAAATTGCCAAAAATTATAGGGATACAGTGTCTGCTCTGAGAAGAGCGGGAAAAAACCGAATCGGATGAGTGCTAGGTTTTGGGAGACCTGGGTCGCATGGTGGAGCAATGAAGAGTTCCAAGTAAGTTTACCACATATTAATTACTTTAAATTGTTGCGTTTATTTAATACATAATTTAGAACTGTAAAACGTTATTTTCAATTTAAATTTGCAGAGGGAGTTAGATAGGAACTTTGCAAATAGAAACAAGAATATCGTCATACATCGCGATGGTTCCAAGTTATTTCAGCATCATCACGAGGGTTTGGTAAAAATTTATATTCACATTTTTATATTTTAAGTTATAAGTTGTTAATAGATAGTTAATAAAACAATATATATATATATATATATATATTCATATTTCAGGAAAGAGCGCACGAGAGTCCTGTGTCGTATTGGGATGTTTTTGCTCATACTCATGCCCTGAACCAGACTGACAATTCGGGCTCAGTCGTATACTCACAGGAGCATGATGACAAAGTGACAGCTGCCTACGTAACTATATAATAATTAAGTTAATAGTTATCAGTTAATTAAGTAAACATTTATAGATATTTTAATTAGTGTTATTTATACCAGTGACCATTCAAACTTTTTGTTATTTAGTATAGCGTTTAATCTACTTAAAAATGATTAGTGTTATTTTAATTACTGTTACTTATACTCAGTTGTATTTTGCATTATAGCAAAAGTTCCAAGAAGCACGGGCACAGCTACTGGCTGAGACAAAATGGGGATAATTGACTGCTGATGAGGAGGACGCTATTTTTGAGTCTGTCATGGATCCACGATCCCGCAGCAGGCGCTATGGATTTAAGAAGCAAGCGGTAATTTTCAAAAAATAAACTAAATTCAAATATTGCATATTTTTCAACTAAAGTTATGTAAATTACGTTTATGATGTTGGAGGCATTATAACAATTTATTTTTATTCGCGGGCCAGGACATCTCAGAAGGCGTATAAGATGGCTCAAGACAAAGAAGAAATTGCAGAGCTACAAGCCAAGATCGCCGAGCTGTAGTAGCATGATTGTCGTCATGCTGTGCAGAAGGAGCAGCTAACCAGTGCTTGGCGGAGTATATGGAGCTGCATGGGAGGTTTCCTTCGTCGGGTGGTTAAGCAGGGGATGATTAGTGATGCTAGGTATGTTATGTTATGTTTTTTTATCTGTATATATACGCTTCGAGTGGGTAAGGATGTATTTGATACATTTTGATGGATTGTATATTATCTTATATGGATTTGGATATGCATGTGTTTGTGGAGTTGTTGGATTTTGGTTTGGAGATGAACGATGGTGGAATTTTTGGATTATATTGCTTTATGATTAGGATATGGACTTGTTGGATGTTGATTTTTTGGATTATGTTTGATTTGGATATGGATTTTTTGGATTGAATATTATGTTTGGTTATTTATACGATTAGTGGTTTATATATGCTTGAAATGGAACGGTTATGTGTATTGATGGATGTGTAGTGGCTGGAAGGGAGCAGGCTTAAAAGCAGGAAAAAAACACCCAGATTTCTAAAGGCTTCAAACGGCTACCGACGGCTTATAGGTCATCAGATTCCAACGACTTCGTTTCCGACGGCTTCAGACAGCAATTTGGTCATTCTGATTTGCCACGTGTCCAACATGGCCGTCGAAAATCGTCCCAAATTATCGTTGGTCGCCGTCGGAAATATGTCGTTGACGTCGTCGGAAGACGTTACGAAACGAGATTCACATTCCGACGGACTTTCCTATGGTTTTCGATGGTCTTCCGACGGCCGATATCCGTCGGAAAACACTGTTGTTCTTATAGTGTTATCATTCATAGAAAATGCAAGATTGAATAAATCGAAGCAAAGACTTGTCCAAGAGAAAATCGAAAAAAAAAAACAAAGGATCATTGACATGGAAACATGCCAAGGATAGAAGAAAATGAGCAAAAAAGACATGTTGATATATTATTAGCATAAATATATAATATTTAGAGGTAATTAGTTTAAAGGAAAAACTTTAAACCAATTTTTAAACCAAAGACGCAACATTTAGAATTTAGGCAAAATGACAATAGCGCTTTTTTTCAATTTTCCGACGTCAACTGTTTCCTCCGCTTTCGTCCAAGTTTACCCCAGCCGCCGTCTACCTTCAGCTATTGCTTGCCCTAGCCGCCACCGTCCAAGCAATCGTCATCTGAAGGCGTTGTCGTCCAAGCCGCCATCGTCCAAGCATATCTCTTGCCGATGTTCGAATCAAATTGGATCTTCCATTGTCGACGTCGATTTCTCCAAAATCGAGAAAACTTAACTTGTCGCCTCAACCCAAACCTATGTCAGAAATTATTCGACATTTGAATTCAAGAGCTGCAAATTCAAGATCTAAGAAACGAATGGAAAAGCAGAATCTAAAAGAAGAAGAAAACAGTCTAAAAAATACCATGAATTTCGAATGATATTAATTAGATATAGCATTTCTATATTTGAGACACATTAGATTGAGTTTAATATGCTAAATGATAGACTAATATAGCATTTGTACTTTTAAATGTAGTATCATTATCTGACTATGCAAAATGATAGTTGGATATAGCATAAGCATATTTCAACTGAATAATGACGAAAAAAGTGCAAAATGATACTTGAATATAGCATAAGTATATTTAAAGTGAACTAGCATGAATAGAATATACAAAATGAAATAAGTATTTCTAAAAAGAACCACCATGAATAAAATATACAAAATGATAACTACATATAGCATTTGTGTTTTTTAATGTAACATTTTAATCACAAAGTTCACTACCATATTTATGATATACAAAATGATAGTTTAATGTAGCATTTGAGTTATGCAGTCTACTATCATGTTCAAAATAGACAAAATGATACTTTAATGTAGCATTTTAATTATGAAGTCCAATATTATGATTGCAATATGCAAATTGGGATTTAGTGTAATATTTTAATTACAAAGTCCACTACCATGTTTATGATATGAAAAATGATAGTTTAATGTAGCATTTAAGTTATGAAGTCAACTGTCTCATTTAAAATATGCAAAGTGATAATTTGATATAGCATTTTACTTACGAAGTCCAATATCAAAGTTACAGTATGCAAAATGATATCCAATGTAGCATTTTAATCACAAAGTCCATAAGCATACTTCAGGCATACAAAATGATAGTCTAACATAGCATTTGAGTTATGGAGTCCAATGTCATGTTTACAATATGCAAAATGATAGTTCAATATAACATTATAGTTATGAACAACAGTTTGAAGCTTACCAGAAATACAATCAACATTAAATACACCATCTGAAACTAACAAGAGCAACATTCCACATCAAATACAAAATAATAAAATAATAAAAGACTAAATTGCATAATATACACAGAAATGCTAGTTTCATATAGCATAATAATATGAAAGATATAGTTATCACACGCAGAAACAAAAAACTGATCAAAAAATATTACCAATCATCAATAATTCCAATACGTGTCAAACATCCACTTAAGATCAAAATCGTGTTAGACCTCCATAGCGTTCACAAACAGGTGGCGACGCACTCAAACTCAAAGCGCTTACAGCATCGTCTCTTATTCTTGATATCACAAAGCACAACGAGAATGGCGAACTCGACTCAAGCAATCTAGAATGGAGGAGCGACGATCTTGATCTTCATCTGAGAGAAATGGTGAAGTGAGATGCATCTTCGAGTCGGCAGCTTCAGGTGAATAGCAACAGTGAGTTTGGAAAGACGGAGCGGGGAATTTTATTCGAGGAGAAGCAAAGATCAATTTAATTTTGTGGTAGTCGGCATGATTTGAGGTCGAGAAGGAAGAGGAACGAGATTGAAGAAGACGCACGATTTAATTTTTGTTCAAATTTTTCCTTCAGCAGAAATTATAAAACCCGCGTCCTTAAAAAAGAAAAAAAAAATATGTGCGTCTCTCAAGCAAAAAAACATGATGTGTTTTTCTTTCAGCCCATTTTCCTGTAATATTTATGTAGGGTTAAAATGATAAAGTAATTTATCTTTTACCTTTCATCCATTATCTTTTATCATTTCATATCAAACTATAAAACATTCTAAATTGGTAAATCAAATTATCTTTTATCTTTAATAATATTTTATGTTTTTATTATTGTCATTTTAAATGTAACCGTATGTACGTGTAAATTTTTGTGTGCGTGTTTGTGTGTGAGTGTATATGATAAAGTAATTTATCTTTTATCTTTTAAATTAAAATAGAATAATATAATATATATCTTTTGGAATTATAATTTAGAAGTTATAAACTTATCTTTTAATTTTTTATTTTATCTTAATATTTTAATAAATAAAAAAGGTTTTGATTTTAGTTTGATAATAAATAATCGAACATTACTTAAGCTAAAATCTTTGATATTTGATATTCGTATGATGAAATGTATTTAAAATGATAAATTTTAAATTTAAAACACAAATTTTAACAATAAATGAACATATTTTTTTAATATTTATTATTTTTTTAGTAGTGGAGCCTTGACGCAACGGTTAGGTCACATGTATGGTGATTTGAACGTTCAAGTTCGAGTTCGAAAACAACCTCATATCAATGTGAGAGAAAGGCTGCTTACATTATCGACCTCTTCAGAGCTCGCTATCGTGCAGAAGTCTCGTGCACTAGATTTCACATTTTTATTGTTTGTCTTTTCTCTTTCAAGTATAAAAATCTACCGGTTTAACAAGAATTTTATGTTTTACATTTTATCTTTTATAATTTATAATTTTAAGTATAACTATACAACATTTTAAATGGTAAACCAGTTTATATTACCTTTATATTTACTTTTTATTTTTATCATTTTAAATATAAATATATATATAGTGGTAAAGTAATTTATCCTTTATCTTTTATATTAAAATAGAATAGATTCCAATATCTTTTGCAGTCGTAAATTAATTTTTTTAACATGTTCTTTATTTATTTGTTATTTTTAATGTGTAGTTAAATGATTTTTTAAGTTTAAGTTTGATTGTGAGTATTTCAACAATTTATAACCTAAAATATTTGATGTTTGATATTTTCAAATAAAAAGTTTTGTAAACAATAAGAATTTACAATTTTAAAGATAAGGATACATTTATCCACCATTTGTGCTCTTATGTTAATTGATCAACTTACGGCTATCGTCATCAACAATTACTAGTGTGTAACCCGTGCGTTGCACACGGTAATATTGTAAAATATGATATTATATCTTTAATTTTAAAATGAAAACTTTGTTATATAATGTATGATAAATTTAGTCAAATTAATAAACTATAAACTAAAACTGGTATATGTTTGTATATAATTTATGTTGTATAGCGTGCGTGCGCACACACATGTATATAATAATAAAGCAGTTTATTCAGTTTTGTTAATATAGATATAACATAAATGTTGAAACTGACGTATGTTAGTAATTTTTTAGATGAATTGAAAAATATTGTTTAATGAAATTTGTTTAAATAAATAAAATATACAATTATATAATTAGTTTACATATATGGACTTGAAAATAAAAGATAGGAAGAATCAAAAGGAATTTTGTAAAAAATTGTATAATTTCGATGTGGATATATTGAAGCTAAAACATAATTTTGTAATATAATGTATGATAAATTCTTAATATAAATGAATTATAACTTATTTATAAATTAATTTGTTATGATTTTTATGTACATAATTTATGTTATGTGATTTATATATCTTTATAGTTGAATAAAAAAATAGTCTTATAATTTTCCATAATGTGAGCGTGTGTGTGTTAAAATTGACATATATTTTTATGATTCATTAGAAGAATAGATTAACTATTCATTGAAATTAATTAAATTATTTAAATTTGAGATTTCGTAAGTAGTTTGAATACATGGATTTAAATATAAAATAATAGAAAATAATCGTGGGTGGTTTAGGAAATAATTGTAAAAATGTTAAAATGTACGTATTTGAAGCTAAAAACAGAATTTTTCAATGTAATACAATATAAAAAAATTAGATATATAAATAGTATATTAATTATGGAAATATTACTTATGCATATTATTTATGTTATGTGACTTATATATCTTTGTATTTAAATGAAAAACTAATTTTATCACCTTTGCGCCTGATATGAATATGGTATACATACTGAAACCGTTATATCTTAGCATTTATTAGATGAATTAACAAAAATTTATTAATTGAATTTATTTAAATAATTTAAATTCAAGATCACATAATTAATTTGAAAATATCGACTTTAATATACAATGGTAGGTGATATTGTGAAGAGTTTTGTAACTAATTGGATAAATTCAAAATGTAGGTTTTTGACGTTAAGAAAAGGTTTTACAGTGTAATGCATGCTACACATATTGATATAAATAAACAAAACTTTAAACTTGTAATTATTATTTATGAATATAATTTATGTTATGTGATTGATGTTTTTATATATTTGGATGAATTTTTTCATCATTTTTGTTAATATGAATATGGTTCATATTGATCAACTTATTTGACGAACGGTGAAAAATTGCATAGTGAAATTATTTAAATAGTTTTCAAGTTATGTAATTGATTACAATATATGGCTTTAAATGTGAAATATTGTAAAGGAATTGAGGGGAGGTTGCAAACGATTATAGAAAATTTATAATGTAATTATTCAGAGTACGAAAAAATATAATTTTGTAATGCATTTCATGATAAATTTATTAAGAGAAATGAAAAAAGGATTTATTATTATTATTATTTATGTATTCACTTTAGGTTCTTTAAGTTATATAACTTAGGTATCTTTACATTAATCATTTTTTTTAAATTTTGTTAATATGAATATGGTGTACATATTGATATTTTCATAAATTAGTAAACGAATTAACGAATATTAGTTAGTTGAATTTATCTAATTAGTTTAAATTTAGATCACATAATTAATTGATACATATAGGGTGAAAAGTAAAATATTAGAAGAAAAGTGAGGTAAATTTTGTGAATAATGATGGTAATTTTAAATGTAGGTATTTGAAGTTAAAGTAGAATTTGCAATGAAATATATGATAAATGCAATGAAATATATGATAAATTTATTGAAATAAATTAACTATAATTTTTTATTATTGTTTTATATGATTTATATATCTTTATAGTTGAATGAAAGATTAATATTATGGTTTAGTTGTTTAAGTGTTATACATATTCAAATTGTCGTTCTTTGGTATTTATAGGAAATGTTAAATGAATTTATGTAAATAGCTTAAATTTTGGATTATTTACTTAACCTAAATGGGCGGACTTAAATATAAAATATTAGAAGGTAGCTAATAAATTATATGTAAATAATTATATAATCTTTAGATAAAATACATGTACCAAAATGTAAAATAATAGAAGAGAATTAGTAAAATAAGTGTAAAGTAATAAATTAAAAAATTTGAAAATAAAATATCTAAAGAGAGAATTAAGGAGAAGAGAGAAATTCCTAGAATCAAGGATAGAGCTAGAAAATCTTCTGTTTTACTATTATTTAATAGATTAGGACCATTGCTAGCACTAAAGGCAGTCATCATTATCTCTACAACAATACCTTAATATGGAGTTAGTCAAGCATAATAGACTAGGTACACGTTTTTCTTCTCCATTTTTAGTGGGTGATTCATTATTTTTATAATAATGATGCAGCTCATGGGATTCTCGTTCTCTGAACCATAAACTATATTGGCCACAAAAAATTAATCTGTTAAAAGAAAACCACTATAGGATAAAATGATGCGAGTAGTAAGGAAATTTGCCAATCACAAGATGATATTTGCTTACCAAAACACACTACAGCCGACATTACTATTATGTGGTAATTAATATGAGAACGTATATTTTTGTATTGCAGAACTATCAATATCAATTGTTTAAAATTATCTACCTAATTAGTATTGGTTTGCAGGATTTAATTTCTAATATATTATAATTTTTGTTATTCGTAACACATGACAAGTAGAAGTTTTATAATGAGAATGTTTTGAATTTAATAGTGCTGAACTTTTAGCCTTTTTTTTATCAACGTGCAAGCAAAATTAGTAGGATCACACTTGTAAGGATTTGTAGGAGAGTCAAGAATTGAAATATCCTTGAAGCTCTTCCACTTAATCCTTAGAAGCTTTCAATGCTTTATGCCATAGTCTAGAAATATGAAATGATCCTCGAAATCCTTAATCCTTATCCCTCAAGTGAATACAGATTTTCTTTTGGTTGAATTGCTTAAAACATGAGTTAACCCAAGTAACTAGCAAGAGTACCATAGCACAAGAGCTTGTATACATTTTCTATGGTTTACGTATCATGCATGAAAAGTAAGTGGATCTGCATCAAAAAATTCAATGTCTTGCAGTAGGGTGGTCTACTTAAAAAAATTCAATATCTTGTAGTTGTTACTTTCGATGTTGCCAATATGATCGCATTCTGTCAATTCTTTGATTTTTTTTCTTCCTTGAATAAGCAGTGCATTCACAATCCCAAACTAAATATAAAGGCCGTAAACAAGATAAGGCAGCTTGTAAGTAGAAAGACCATCAACTTCTTCAATCAATACATAAACAAGTTTATTTTCACCCCCACCATCACCTGAATTTTTGGGAAAATTTTACCACTAACTTACCACTTTTTAGAAAACCATTTGCTAAATAAATAGTGTGTATTAACCTTCATTGGTTATCCTGTGCATTTCTTTATTCTTGCAACAGTGTTTACCCAGTGTACTTGCACCTATGAATGATTATTGCCTTTGAACTTGCAGTATTTCTTGTGCGATTCCACTATTTATTTATGTACCAATTCAGCATATCAATTTCGCGCATTTATTCCTATGTCGTTTCAGCTTTTCCCTATTTACGCCATTACACCTGCTCATTGGTTTTTGGTTATCGTGATATCTTGATTCCACGAGTTATTCACTCTTTCTTCTTTTGTTATTTTCCTGGGCTTTTTATGCTCTTGTATGTTATTTTTTTTGGCCTGACTTGAAGTTACCAAACTTTCACGATCAGTTCTCCGTCTATCCGTTTATTAGTAAAAAATTCATTGTTATTTGCATAATAATATTTCTACTGGTGCCTACTAGCTTAGAAGATCGATCTTTTTTCTCAAAATATGTGTTAAACGATGAATAAACAATCTAAGACAAACAAAACATAATCTAATTTCAAGTAAAACATATTTGGAGAAATTAAATTCGTTCATACCCTCGCTAACATTAGTAGTTAAAATATAGAAATAAATATAATTAAGCGTATATTTTATTATGGTTACTGTATTTCCTTATGAATTTGTCAGCATATAAAGATTTCGTTTTGTCATAATATAGATTGAAATTGAACCGAAATCCAATAGAGTAGAAATTTAAACTTAAATTTTCATCAAGTTGCAGTGTATGCAGTTAGAAGAAATATGATGTTCCCATCAAATGATCATGCAATCCTTTTGGGTTAACTATATTTTGTAGATTTTGCAGGTTATTAGAATATGTTAGTAATTTTGAGCCTGAAAAGGCAGATGAAAAGAGAAGATCCACATATTGACGAATGAGTAAAAGGTTTAGTGGCTCATTTATCATTGGAGAACACAAGAGGTGAGAATGATCACTTGACTGGTCACAAAGTCATGCTGCTATTTCTGATCTTCTTTAACTAATAGTAGCCTTATGTGTACCTTAGAGAATCTGATCAAAGATATCAAGCATTAGCTGCACAGACGAAAGAAACTTAATGGAGGTTGAGGAGAAACAAAAAGGTAAGAAAATGAGAGAGTAATGGCATCCCAACCATTTCTAGAATGAAAGTTACATTTTGAAAGGTTAGAAAATCCAACTCCTTGAATTTTCCAACAAAGAAAGGAATAGACGCATTCTGAACAAGCATCTAGGATTTAGGTGGATCTAGACGCTTGAGCGTCTAAACTTCTGGATGCATGTTGATCTAGAACCGAGACGCTTGTTGAACAAGCGTCTAGAACAAGCGCCTAGGCCTTAGGTGTTTGTTCAACAAGCGTTTAAACTCTAAGCGTAAGATTACGTTTTCTAAATTAATTGAGCTAAATTTGTAAACAATTACAAAATATACACGGCCATTGAAGAGTGATTTGGGGTTGCATATTACATTTTGTTATATCCACACCCTTTTTGGAGACGCTCTAAATGGAGAAATAGATGCAAAGATACTGTAGTAAGAGAAGAGCAAGTTTTAGATTCATAAAGAAATGACACAAAACACAAATAGTTAGAATTAAAGTTTCGAAGACCGAACCGAGAGTCGAACCGTATTGGTGTAAGTTCAAGGGTTTTAGTGATTCAACTGTTTAGACCGTGAGAACCAGATTGATCGTTATTTTCTATTTTTTTTTTGATTAAAATGTAAAATTATTTCAATTAATATTAAAAGCTAACCAATTATAATTAATATGTTGAACTTTAAAACAAATATTTTTGAACATTTCATAACAAATATTAATTCGAATAATTCTACAACAATTTTTAGCGTAAAATTGTAAATTTTCTAATCTTTTAAGATGAAAGAGGTTCAGTTCTAAAATGATTCGTAAAATGTATACTGACAACGTATCATGTCGTCCAAAATTGATAATATAATCAAATAATTTGGTGGATAAAGTTATGAAATTATTAGTTAAATTGATTATGTGAAAAAATAAAGAGTGAAAGCAATAATTTTTTCTCAAATTTAACGAACCGTGTTCAAATGGATTAGTTTAGATGTTTTTTCAGAGTTTTGAGGTTAGACCGCGAGTTCATGGACACGTAAAGTAATTTCGTTTTTAGAGCCATAACGTTCTAAGGTTGAAGGTTAATCGCGGTTGAACTGAGATTGAGTCGGATCTTTAAAACACCAGTTATAATAGTTTTAGAACATGGTAAATTTTCCTTCTGTTGAATGGAATCCAATGGTAAAATTTGTGTATATGAATATGTAACTTATGATTTCTAATAATTGTGTCAGCTATAGGTACAATAGTGCATGTTTTAGCTTACCATAGACATTATTTGTACAATTCTTTTAAGTTTGGTACTGTGTTGAATTGGATATTAAACTATATCGGGTGAATTTGGTTCTCAATTGTTTTTATCATGAAAAAATACTTATAATTTGCATTCAAAGGACTATTGGATTGATACACACACAATAAAATATGAATATCAACTTTTTGTGAGATAATGCGTACAGAAAACATGTGAAGTAACATGTTTTCAATGATAAAGAAGAAAAACATAGTTATAGAAAAAAACAGTTGGAATTTTTATACGGAAGAATTAAGTTAAAGGACAAAAATTTGTATATTTTTAGTCTCAAGGACACGACCTCAATATTTTAACCACAAGGACAAATATTCTCCTAAAATTATTTATAAGGACAAATATTCTTCCAAAATTATTCATAAGGACAAACATTCTTCCAAAACTGCTACCGAACTAAAAATTGATACCTAAAAACTGCTAGCGATAACTAAAAATTGATACCTAAAGAAAGTTGTCATTGAGGATAAAATACTGAAGGTCTGTCCTTGAGGCTAAAACGCTGAGAAATTTTGTCCTTGACAATAATTTCCTTTTTTTATACCCAGAAGACTAAAAAGACCAACATTCCATCTTCTTGTACATGAAACTTGCTAATACTATTAGTCCCATGCAATAACCAAACAAAACATTCAATGTTAATAGTGTTAATAAGAATTTTATACAGCAAACACTACAAAAGAATTTTGGATTCCCTATGCCAGTTTGGCGTAGGCGCGGCGTAGGGAACAAATTTTACCTACGCCAAAAAAGAGGTTGGAAAACAATGCGTCGCAAAAAAATCCCTGCGCCTTATCTACGCCGCATTCCATACGTCTTCCCTACACAACATTCCATACGTCTTACCTACGCCGCATTCCATACGCCTTCCCTACGCCGCATTCCATACGCCTTCCCTACGCCACTGTACACCAAAATTCAATATGATTCTATTGTATTTATCTTCATCTACCACATATCATAATAAAATATAATAAACCCGAACATCAGCAACATAAAGCATTAAATATAATATATAACCACATGCAAAATCGTAACAATATATATCATTACAAAACATTAATGTAGAATGCATATCATTGTCAAATT
The DNA here is from genome assembly GCA_030765085.1 of Allium cepa. Taxonomy (NCBI): domain Eukaryota; kingdom Viridiplantae; phylum Streptophyta; class Magnoliopsida; order Asparagales; family Amaryllidaceae; genus Allium; species Allium cepa. The sequence goes on along the minus strand of CM060934.1, from coordinate 535,885,706 downwards.
ACCATAAAATTGCTACAAATGTATTTTAAAAAAATAATGTCCAACAACAAAATAAAGTTGCTACATAACTCAAACATTGTTGTTTCATCTAATTCAAACATCATACAGTGTACCTTATAAAAATAGAACATCAAACCCACAGTCAAAACAAGACTAACTCACGAAGTATGTCATATCTCCGATCCTTGCTCCCGCCTCAATCCCGTATAAACTCTTGCACAGAATTCGTCTCTTCCTGCATTTTGAGGATTATGTTAATCATATGCAAAAGGCATGAACATTACAATTAATCTTTTAAATAGTAAAATTTCAATAATCGTTAGTATATTGGTATTTAGTCAAATTCATGTTCTGTCCCTCTATTTTACCTAAACTGTTTGGATGGTTTGTGGCACTGCCTATTGAAGTGTGGTTGTATGCAGCGGTTGAATGGAGAGATAGGTTTTAAGCAGAACTGTGAATGGCCAAAGTTGTTGAAGTATTTTGGTGGCCAGTGGAGTAGAGTGCAGGCAGTTTAAAGAAGTTTTTGTGGTTTATGGTGTTAATGAAATAGCACGGTGATATTTGAGTAGTGATAGGGTGAAGTTCTGATGGTATGGTGAATGATTGACAGAGGAGATGTGGGATGAAAGGTAGTAGCTAGAGCTGTAAGCACTGTGGTTTAGAAGGCAATGCAATTGGAAATAGCTGTGACAGTATAAGTGACAGAGGACAGTATGGGTGACTACTACGGTGAAATGTGAAGTTGTGGCACTGGTGAGCAGAGGTGTTTGTGATTGTTTTGATGTAACAGTGCAGAGACGAAGAAATGCACAGTGAACAGTTTAGGCAAAATAAAAAAAAATTAAGTTTAAGACAGAATGTGAATCATGTAAGTAAATTCAAAGCATTTTATAACCTAAGAGTACAAGCATAATATTGTCACTCCATCTTGTGTCATATTCAAGTAACTCCATGAATCTTGGATTGGCAATTTCCACAGATAATAACAGAAGCATTGACTCCAATCAACCCAAAAACCACTCCATCTGGTGTCATATTCAAGCAATTGCAGTCCAGATCCAAAAATATGGCACCTGCCATAATGTGTTTTTCTTCTTAATGAAATCTTAAGCAATAACGATCGCAGTCCACATCCATGGTCGTAGTCGATAATCTGGGAGTACAAATATTACTTTGTTTCTTGCTTAAAATCACAAATATTTACAACAAAATAAGGGGAAAAAGATATGCTAAATGTCGAATGGTGATCGTATAATGATATGTTCAAAATGATTACTAATAGTGCAAACATTCGTAGTAAAAATGTAAGGACTTGCATAATAAAAGCAAAAGGACAACGAGTTGGAAAATAATTATCTTTTAAATATGGATTTCGACGATATACTATTTATTGCATGCTCATGTATTGTATTTATCAAGTCTTCCTATATTTTCTAAGTTCAACATTTTATTATTATCAACATATCTTTCTTTGTACTTTCTTAGAATCCTGTCCATAACATGTTTATATCATAGGAATCGTGACTAATTTCCTAGATATATCCACTAACCAAAATGTGTTGGTTCTCTTTTTATACTTTAGGAAACTGTTAGATATCAAATTGCATTTATGGGTGCATTAAAGAAACTGTCATGATTAAATTTGCAGCGCAAAATGAACGGTATGCAGATGCTAACCAATTTTCATTATCAATTGAGAGACGAACAAAATTACAACAAATGCACCATACTTCTAACAAAACAAGTTCAATTTCATTACTGTACAATATTATTTTTCATTACGAAAGGCCTTTAACACTTTCAATGACTTGCACAAAGAAGAAATACCAACAAAAAGTAATAAACCAGCGGTTGACGTAAATAAGCAGTCAAAATTTGCTTCTAGAAATCAGCAAGGGTTAGATTGGATCGCAACCTGTGTAGGTTGTACGATCTTATTTCAGAACAAAAAACTTTATTATCATAACTAATTGCGATTTCAATTTAAACTTTGATTTGGAACAAAACCAAAAGAGATTCGATTCAACATTACTATCTCAGTTCAGCAATCAACATGGGAAAAAAGGCGTGAAAAGAACTAGCAACATACCTCTTTTGATTTTGTTCCCTCTTCCAGTCTCTGGGTTGTATTCCCAGCTCATGGTATGACGAAGGACTTGACAGGTGCTAATCTAAAGCAGTAAAAGGGCGAATCAATTTTAGAAAATTAGACAACTCAAAACAAAAAATTCGCATACTTAATTAGCAGCGGCAGTATAAAGAGACTGTAGCAGGACTTCAAATCAGCAGTAGAAAATATCGCGTAGGAGGCAAGGATGAGCCGACGATGGCTGATGGAATAGCCGAGCATGCAGCGATGATTATTTAAAAGGCGTTGATTTTTTAAACCCTAGTTTTTTTTGGGTTCAAGCTTCGCCAACATGGAGATTGCTATTGAGCCGACGATGGCTGATGGAATAGCCGAGTATGCAGCGATGATTATTTAAAAGACGTTGATTTTTGAAACCCTAGTTTTTTTGGGTTCAAGCGTCGCCAACATGGAGGTTGCTATTGAGCTGTAACTTTGAAGTAAAACAGTTAAAATTTAAACCAAGTATAAGCAAATTATCAAAAGAAAAAAAAAGACTTTTACAATAATATAGAAAAACAATAACTCATTAAAAAATGTCACATTTCTAACAAAAGCAGATTTTCCATAAAGTTTAATCGGTTTTATTTTTAAGTTTAACTGAATTTAATTTTTTTTTATATAATGTAAATTTCTTGCTTACTTTTCATGAATTATAATTTTCATACTTCGGACTATTAATTTGGTATTTCAACTTATTAAACTTAATTATTATTCTTTTTTAGTTAATTAAACATCTAAAAGTTAATTATTATAATTTAAATTTAATATATATATATATACATATAATTTTATTTTAGTTTCGAAAGTTAATACGATTTATTGAAAAATTAAATTATATATTTTAATAATATAATTTCAAGTTAAACTACAAAAGTTAATAATTGTCTGGCGTAGGTAAAGCGTAGAGAAATTCCAACCTTTTTCCTCTATAGGCGTAGGGAATGCGTAGGGAGAACAATAAGATGTATGGAATGGGTAGGCAATTTTCTACACATTCCCTACGCCATGATCAATTGTTGGAGAACCTGGTGCGCGTAGAAAATGTGTAGGGAATTCTCTACGCCGTTCCTACCCCTTTTCTATGTTTCCACGTTTTTCCTACGCTGCGCCTACGCGGCGTAGGGATGGCGTAGGGAATTCTGGGTTGGAAAACAGCCCTCTTTTTTGTAGTGGAATAACATATAACTACAAGGACCAAACCACATATAACATCTAATTACAACCATTTGTATACACTGCAACTCAAAACGATAAGCGCATTATCATTTATAAAGAAGAAGGTTTAATATCTTGTTACTGAGCTTCTATGGCAACATATTTACAATTTGTTATACACAAATACAGATTCAAAAATAAAAAATAAAACAGAAAATGCTTGAACCATGGCTCAAACATAATTCGGTCAACAACATCGGTCCAAAAAGCCTGGAAGTATGCATTGAAACACTCTGCTCTGAAACAGGCTCTGCTGTCTTCTTTTATTCCAACTTCTTTTCTTCTTTAACTCAACAATCTGAAATCCGGTCTTCTAGGAAGAAAGAAATAAAATGTATCGCAGCTTCAGCACCGTAAAGATCAATTCCTCCACAGCTTTCATCGCTATTTAGGCAAAATAGCAGCTCTAGTATGCAAACGAGAACCCACCGTGTCAAAGGCCGTCTAATTGTGTAGGCTATCTCTGTCCCTGACCAAAATTGCTTGCAAGTAGAGAGACGTAACATGCATTTACTTATCTCGTTAAAACACAGTACTAGCTCATTTTCATCTCAAGCGGACATTGAATATGGAGCGGAGAATGAAATAATACCAAGAGAAGGCTAGAGAGGAAGGAGGAAGAAGTCGAAGTTGAGGTCAACACACAGCGGTAGAAAATCAACAGCTTACCATCTTTGAAATTACATAGATCACCAACTGTAATCAACAAATTTGCTACCTGCAACAGTGTAACAACAAAAAAATCAACAGGTTTGTTCAAACATAATGGCAGAATCATCATTAATGACTGCCATGCTAGCAGGTGATGGAGGTTGTTTTGGACAGTCATGAGTCCTAGCACTACAAGGAGGAACAGAATTTCCGACGGCCAGAAACCGTCGGCGGCCGTCGGAAGACGTCGGTCGCCGTCGGAAAAAGCCGTCGGAAAAGACTGCGTCGGGGAGCAGTACTTCCGACGGCTTTCGACGGACGACGCCGTATATTATTTCGACGAACTTCGACGGTTTCCGACGGATTCCGACGTTCGCGGAAATCCGTCGGAAATACTGAGTTATAGACCGACTCAAAGCGCCGGACGCCGTCGGAAATTTTGACCGATAAGCCGTCGGGAGCCGTCGGTAGCCGTCGGAAATCTGCAAAAAAAATTTTATACTCGCTGCAAACATAGCCTTCCAACCACATTTCTCTTCCAAATACTCTGATATCAATATTTCACAACCCAATATACAATAATCCAATCAAAAATCCAAACCTAAACTACAACATATTTAACAAACGCACAAATAAATAAAAATACAATCAAAATAAGATAAAAAAACATACATATCCATTCCAACATTAACAATAACTGTTCAACCATATTGTTAATACATAAATTTATCAATATTCTCATGCATATGTCCTAATAAAACTAGAAAAGCAAGTGTATCATACATAATTATACAAATCAATAATTACCCGCACCGTCTATCAAATCATTCTACACAAACAAAACATATCTGAACGACGAACAAGCAAGCAATGAGTCAATCTCCTCCAGATCCAGAGCCAGCCGAGGAAGGGAGAGGAAGGGAAGCGGCCACCAAACTCCTGCATGTACTCTAACAACCGTGCGGTCTGCAAGGCCTGTTGGCGGTTCTGCTCCTCCAATTGGGACACTCTAGTCCGCAATTCTTCTATACTTGCTAAATCGCTCTGTGGTCTGCTCCGCCGTCCCCTACTATGACTACTGGACTGCAATAATTGAAAAATAAATAAAATCCAAGTTTATTGTTTTGAAAAGGTAAAAATATCATATTTTAAGTATTTTAATAAAAAGTAAATTATTTACCGCTAAATTGCCAAATCCGTATCGTCGACTATGCTCAGCTGGAGTCATAACGGACTTAAAAATAACGTCCTCCTCATCGGTCGTCAGCTGTTCTCGACCTGTATCAGCAAGGAGTTTCTGCCGCTGCTCCATAAACATCTCCTGCATTAACAAATTAATAATATCATATCTTATTTCATCATAATTTAACAATTAAAACAGTTACTAATAGTGAATAAAATGAAATATGTTTACATGGCTTTTGCTGGATTTATCGTCCTGCCATGTGTACGAAACAGTCCCGTCTGGATTAACATGCTCGACAGCATGCGTACGGGTGAACACGTCCATATAGCTGACAGGACCCTGTGCCTCGGCTTCCTGAATTTGATTGTTACATACAATTATTATATATTTAGAATCATATAGCATAAACTATTTATATTTATTATTCAGTAAATTTACCAACTCCTGCCGATACTGCTGAAACGACTTCGATCCTCCGCGATGAGTGACGGGATTCTTATTTCTATTTGCAGAGTTTCTATCCGACTCTGCCTGTACATTCAAAATTTGATACATTATTTTTCAATCACGTCAAATTAATAATTCAAAAAAAAATAGTATACTTGCCTTCGCCTCGTCCGTCTCCCAGTAACTCAACCAAGCCTGCCACACGCTCTCTCCCATCCACTTTGGTTTCTTACCAGATTTCTTAATCTCAGATATCGTGTCCCTATAGTTCTTGCGTATCTTCCTCATCCCGTATGCTCGTGCCAGCATCATATCGTCTGTCTGGATGTCTATCTCAGCCTGTTTGAAAAAAAGATTACACTTTAAACGATAAACAATAGAAAAACGACAAAAACGAATTAAAAATGGAAAACAGAAAAATTATACATAGTAGAACATCCTTCCATATGCACTCTATGATGTGAGGAGGGATTGAATCCCACTTCGGCCAGCACGCACTCATCCTACTGCGATATGCTGCTCTAGAGACGTCCAGCACAACCTTAAAGGGAAGTAGGTCGAACCCCCTGTTTTTAACTACGATATAGATAAGTACATACGTATATCATAGAAAAAATAAGATGCTGAATAAAATTTAATTCTAATTACCCTTCTGCTCGAGGGACCAAAGATATAACAGCATGCTGTGGCTCTTGCGATGGGCCACTGCCATCGCCTCCTGAAGATCGGGAAGAGCTCCTACCACTATACGACATACTGATAAACCTGTGACATATACACATCATTATATAAGAGTATAAAAACATGATAATGAAATATATTTCATATGAAAATGACATCAACGGTACAAATTGCAGCTTAATTAATGACTGAAATGGAAATAGAAATGGAAGTGTGTTATACCTGATTCATAATACATCAAGAATTCAACATGCAATAGTAAACGGATTTGGTTTCATAGTTACATCAATTTAATAATACATCAAGAATTCAACATGCAAACAATAGTAAATGGATTTGGTTTCATAGTTACATCAATTTCATAATACAACAAGAATTTAACACGGTTACATCAATTGCAAAAAAACAGATTCAGATTTGTATCAGTCATCATCGTCTTCTGATTCAGATTCGGTCTCGTTTTCGACGATATTTTCCTCTGCACTGTCAAACGCTTCTACCAAAATATTTGATTCATCGATCAAGGGACCAAAATCTGTATGATCGTCTGTAATTATTATTTCGTTATTTTGCTCAAGATCTGCCTGATAAGCTTCTTCGTCGGGAATATTCTTCCCATCGAATGTGAATCTGGCCTTTGTTTTAAAAACTGCAGACCAATCTGCTTTATCTCTTTTTAGAGACGGATAAGGAGCGTAATAAACTTGCAATGCTTGTTTGGCTAGTACAAAAGGATCATACTTGTGATAGTGCGATGTATGCTTTATTTCGATAAAATTATAATCCTTGTGCACATTAATTCCAGAACCCGAAACATTGCTAAACTAATTGCATCTAAATAGAAACACCTCCTCCGCGGGTCGTAAGAAATATGTTAGTTGCAAAATTTGTGTCAGAACGCCATAAAAATCATTTAAATGATTTTCTGGATCGTTACTACCTTTAACAAATACACCAGTATTATTTGTTAATTTTTCTGCACCGTATTCTTTGGTGTTAAATTTATATCCGTTGACGAAATATATTGGATATGTCTTGGCCACTCTTTTTGGTCCCATCGCAAGATGTTTCAACCCTTCGTCAACAACACAATTTCTCGGCTCATAAACGTAATTTGAAAACCAACCGGAAAATTCTTTACTGAAATCTCCGTTCGGATGTTCACGTTCATAAACACTGTTTATATAAACAACTTGTTACATTAGGTTATACACGCGCATGCATATAAGAAAAGAATAAGACACAAATTATTATTTCAGATTACCTAACAAACGGTGCAATCTCGGCACAATTTAGAAGAATATAAGTGTGTGCTACATGAAGATCTCTATCGTCTAGCCATATTTCTACACATTTTCCAAAAGGCCGACCATGTTGTCTAAAAATAAATAACATTGCTTGAGTGAACTCTTGTTCGTCGCCTTCGTCATTACGAGGAACACTTTCAAATGAAATATTCACATGGTCACTGAAATAGTGAGAGAAAAAAAACGAAGCTTCTTCTTCGATGTAAGATTTACATATCGAACCTTCAACCCGTGCTTTTTGCCTCACTTTTTTCTTCAGGTGATTCAAATATCTACGCAACATTAATTTATATTAACTTCATCTTTCAAATGCAATTAAATTACGTTATAACATATATATTACATACCTCTCAAATGGATACATCCATCCGTATTGGACAGGACCTCGAAGTCGTGCTTCAGATGGGAGATGAACAGGTAAATGTTTCATCACATTAAAAAAACCAGGCGGAAATATTTTCTCTAATTTGCAAAGCAATATAGGAATGTCCACTTCAAGTTTACGTAAACGTTGCACTTTTAAAGTAGTCGAACAAAGCTCTTTGTAAAACATACTAAGCTCCGTTACTACTTTCCAAACTTTTAACGGCAGTAGTTCTTTGAACATTATGGCGAATAAATTTTCCATCATTATGTGACAGTCGTGACTTTTCATTCCGCTTAATCTACCATTTTTAAAGTCAACACATCTACGAAGATTTGATGATATCCCATCAGGAAATCTTAACCCTTCCATCTATTTTAACACAGCTTTAACTTGATTATTATCTAATTCGTAACAAGCTTTGGGTTTTTTATTGTCATTTGGTTTCATATGAAGCTCAGGACGTTTGCATAATTCTTCTATATCACGTCTTGATTTCAAATCATCCTTCGTCTTCCCTTTCACATTCAAAATTGTGTTAAAAACATTATCAAATACATTTTTCTCGTTGTGCATCACATCTATGTTATGGCGAAGCAGAAGATGTTTCCAATACGGCAACTCCCAAAAAATAGTTTGTTTGCACCAGTTATGAACAACTGATTTGCCTTCAATTCTATTTGCTCGCCAATTTCATATATTTTTGGATAGTCCTTAACAAGTTCATATATGTCTTCGCTTGACCATATCGTCGGTGGTTGTCTGGTTTCTACTCTATTAGCTAAAAAGTTTTTCTTGTCTCCTCTGAAGGGATGATTTACATGGAAAAAACATCGATGACAGTCAAACCATGAAAATTTTCTTACCATGAGGTAAAGAAAACGCTCGTGTTTCATCCATGCAATATGGACATGCTAGACGACCGGCAGTACTCTATTCCGAAAGCATTGCATAGGCAGGAAAATCACTTATAGTCCACAACAAAGAAGCAAACATACGAAAAATTTTCTTCTTGGATGCATCGTATGTTTCTACTCCTTCGTTCCACTGTATTTTTAACTCCTCAATCAACGGTTGTAAATATACATCGATTCCTTGTGTCGGATCGTCGGGGTCAGGAACGACAACAGTAAGAAACATATATTGCGTTTTCATGCATATCCATGGAGGTAAATTATACGGTGTGACGATAATGAGCCATGATGAATATTTAGAACCAAATTGAGAAAATGGAGAAAAACCGTCCGTACATAATCCTAATCTAACATTTCGACTCTCCGCTGCAAAATTTGGATACGTTTTATCGAAATGCTTCCATGCTTCTCCATCGGCCGGATGTGTCAACGTACCCTCTTCCTCTGTTCTCACGCTATGCCATCTCATATTAGACGCAGTTACAGAAGATGCATATAATCTTTGAAGTCTTGGAGTTATGGATAAGTAGTGCATACGCTTGTACGGAACTTTCTTCCCCTTCTTTTTTCTTGGTTTGTATCTCTCCTGATTACAAACTTTACAATTTCTAAGGTTTGCGTCTTCTTTCCTAAACAACATGCATTCTTTTAAACATGTATCTATTTTCTGATACGGTAAATCAAAAGCCGACATAAGTTTTTTAACTTCGTAGTGATTTTAACACATTAGATTATCGGGCGGCATATGTCTTTTTGCAGCTTGTACAACAGCCGTAAACTCAGCTTCAGTGATGTTGTATTTTGACTTCATCGCAATGTATTCTGCGATTACTGACAGCTGAGTGCCGCTTTTACAACCATCCCAAATAGGTTTCTTAGGTGCATCTAGGAAATCGTAAATTTTTTTAGCTTCAATATCTGGTTTTTCAACATTTCCATCATCGTCGTCAACTTGAACCATAGGAAATATTGATCGTGCTGCATCTTCGACCGTATTTTCTATACGGGTCGTTGAAACTATTTCGTTAACGACACTTTCAGACTCTACAGAAGTATTTGCTACAACTTCTCCATGCCGATCCCAAACATAATATTCGGATACGAAACCGTGTTGGCACAAATGAACTTTCACAATATCTGGTAACAAATACTTCAAATGTCTACACCTACTACACGGACAACGAATTTCTGGATCGTTTCCGTTATTACTTAAAGCGAATTCAACAAACACGTTTGTACCATTATAAAAATTTTCTTTTATTGAGCCCCTCAGTCCTTTTCTTTGGTACATCCATCTCCTCCGATCAACAAAATAATCAATCATTTTTCCTATTTGACAAAATGAGAAGTTCAAAAATTAATATTTATTTTGAAGAATACAAGTTCAAAAAAGATTATTTTCATGGTCGTATAATATTTTGAATTTAAAGAACAACTTCACAAATTTAAAAATATTTTCAAATAGGGCACATTTCATTTTTTAACGTACGTAACGATTTAAAATATATATAATTTTTTTCTTCATTGGTGAGACATCCTACTTCCCATTACAAACACAGTAAGCATTTACATTTCGTATATTACTTCGTCTCAAACGATTCAATAAAATTTCGGCAGCATTTCCCTTTTGTTCCCTGCATTGTACACAAATGCGTGTACGCAGGAAACAAAAAAGAAAAGTTAGGGCGAAATTTTATGAACCGTTTGAGACGAAATAGTATACAAAATGTAAATTCTCACTGTGTTCATAACTTGTCCAATACAGAGACAAATCCGACAAACATTGTACCAGATGAATATAAATGGTCGTTTTTCGAAAAAAACGACTATTTATACAATGATCATGTACAACACTCGTCAGACGGGGCCAAAAACTCTCTAAGAGACATTTGTCGGTTAACATGCGCGCATTTTACTCAAAAATACAGTTTTACTCACTAATCACATTTACAAAAATATATATAAATTTAACACAGTTATTCGACGTATTACGCATCAAAAAGGCTGGTTTAACATTTTGTCTTTTTTTAATACACACAATTATAATTTAGAGTAATGCATTTTTTTGTTTCATGAGTAAATACGTGCACAATATAATACTCGTAATTCATTCAATCATTTTATCGTATGCCAAATAACGTATACAATCGTCGAATCAGGGCATACACAACAATTTACATATACATGAACAACCACAAAGTATACGTGTTTTTCACAATTTCACGATAAAAGATGAAATATGTATGCCATGTGATGCTATAAACCATTATTACGCTAATGCAAACAATTGCAATCGCTAATTCACCCTAATTTATCAATTTATACAAATCTAAAATTAGGGTAAAAACTGAAATTTTCAGAAAAATAAGAGATTATATCTGAGATTGAGAGCAAGAGGTGTTGAAATAGCAGCGTGGAAGGAGAAAAAATCACTAAATTGACGAATGGAGGTGGAAAATGTGGATTTGGAGGTTTTTGGTGAGATTGGGAGAAGCTGGAAAATGAGGAAGAAAGGCTCGGCCGGCTGCAGGTATTCGCGAATTTCCGACGGCCGCCGACGGCCCGTCGGAAGCCGTCGGAAATTAACCGTCGGAAGCCGTCGCTCCGACCCGTCGCTATTTCGTTTTTTTCTAGCAGTGTAGGAGCTATATCATACATAGTTATAGCGTGTATGAGAATAATGAATTAGGAATCCACTGTCATCGAATAAAATGAACTGGGTAGATTTTATTTAGTTGTGGATGAGTTAGAAGTTGATTTTTACTTAAATATTGTTAACTCAAATCTAAAACATCCATTAATAAGCTAATTGCCTAAGAAACATCACCAAGAAGAAGAATAAACAAATTTGGAATAAGGGCAACGAATAATGCCCCAGACTTGTTCATTATCTCTAGCTCACATACTAAATTGTTTCGTCTTCTTGAAAGCGTCATAAAAAATCCTGAGTCTACGTGTGTTACTACATCAACAGAGCCCATTTATTCTCTAACAAAGTTGCATTTGTAGGGTCTTTTTAAGAGTCCTAACCATCCTTCAAATGAATATTTGTAGCCCAGTATACCTGCAATCTTGCATGCGATTTTTGATGCCAAGTTATGAACATTGATTACATGTGTCCTTATGATAAATTTGAAATATATCCTTCACACATAAATTTTCAAATAGAACAAAAATATTGACCTGCAGTTACATATGTTGTAGAGAAACACCTTCTGACTGAGAGCAGAGAGTAAAGAAAGATATTACATGTAGCCTTGATATTTGAATTATTATCTGATATTTGGGCGTTATTAAACTATTAAATCGACAGACATACCTATTGCTCGGTGAAACTAATGTTATAAACTACTGCAAAAAAAGTTTTAATTGTAAGAAAGTTTTGGTGAAAGATAATTGAGTATGTCATTTGGTATAAAAAGAAGGATAATTGGAAGGATGTTTAAATTTAAAATAGGGGTTTTTAGGCATAGGGAAGAAGTTGCAAAAAAAATTAGTCTCAACGAACGGCAAGTTTGTTTTTTTAGTCTAAAGGACTCTTTGTAGTGTATATTACAGAATGATAGATATAGCTATCATTTTCTGTTTACACTATAAAGTGCAAACTTATCGTTCCTGAGACTAATTTTTTTTTTAACTTTTTCCTTCTGCCTATTTTCCTGTATAAAATATGACAAAATTTCGCTTGTTGGCAAAAAAATAAAAAAAATAAAATAAAAAATCTATTTCAACTTTTAAGCTTTAAATATTATAAAATTAGACATAGTTTTTGCTAGGTCAGGAATTGCACTTGTGCAAATTTAGATTGCGCACGTGCAATTCTTTTTTATAAAAATTTATGCTTGTGCATATTTGGATTGTGCAAGTGTAACTAAAAAAATTGTGCTTGCGTATTTTGGATTGCGCAAATGTAATTAAAAAATATTATGTTTATGCAAATTTGGGTTACGCAAGTATAAAATGCTGTTGTATGAAAGAAGACCTATTTTTGTAATAAGTTTTGAACAATGGCTAAATTTAAAATATGTTTTTTTTCTTGGCCCTAAACAAAAAATTTTCTTTAAGATGTGTATTAGCTAACTTTAAGTTTTTCTATCTTATGTTGTTGATCGATATTTTTGGAAGTTCTGGAGTGCACCGTCATTAAAAGACATTCAATATATTAGAAGCACATTTACAATAAGTCAAATCTATAGGGATCATATATTTTACATTTCAAAACTAATACTCATAACTCCTTTTTCAAGGATGCATAGCAAAACAAGGATATAATTATGTTTGAAGTTTTGTTCAATACAAATAAATTTGATTTTAGAAAAAGATAGATAAGAGGTAAAAGAAGAAGAAAAATGATTTTTTTTTTCTTATAAGGAGAAAAACTTTATTAGTAAACTTCATAATTTTTTCTTATTTTCAAAATAAGTGAATCCATCTCTATTTATAAAGTTCACGTCTCAAATAAACAGTCGAGATTCACATAATCTAACGGTTCTCCATAAATATCTGCTAAATATTCTCTAATACAATTTCAAATATATTATTTCATAAATATTTTCTAAATATTCTCTCATACAATTTCAAATATATTGTTCCATATATTCTAGATTCTAGATATTTCTTATATGAAAAACCTAGATTGCAAAATTAAGTTTATTTCCAACACCCTCATTAAACTTAATTTTGCTACTCTAAGCAAACTCCTCAACTTAACAAAATCTTCGTGCTTGAGAGGCTTGGTGAAGATACCAACTACTTGATTATAACAACCCGTAAATTTTAATAATTTTAATAACGTATTTAACCGAAGTTTTTGTGAAATTTTAAATAATTGAATTTGGAAATAAAAATTTAATATTTGGAATACATATATTTAAATATAGCAGATGTTAAATTTTCAATTAATAATATGAAAATTTATTTTATGGGGTAATTCTATTTCAATTCAAATCAGTTAATAATTGATGGTAATAAATTAATTTCCAAAACCTGAATATTTTCTACAGAAAATTTCTAAATACTCTTCTGAGTGAGACGTCATCTTTCGTTTTTCAATATTTGGACTTCTTTAGCTCCGTCGATCTTATTTTTCTGTGTTTTAGCTGCATTTTCCGTTAGCGGAAATTCGAATTTTTATAATCCAATCGTACCACTGATATCTGTATACCGTTTTGATCGTCTCGTCGTGCTGATCTCAGCGGTATATTTATTTCTGTATTTTGAGATCCGATACGCGATGGAAATATTGATAACAGTCCGTTGTAACGGTACCATTTTTTAACTTTTCACTTCCTTCGGTTTCAAAATTTAAAATGTGCAGCGGTGCCACAATAATTATTTGCTTTTAACTTTTCTGCCGAATCATAGCGTGAACGTTGATTTCATTTATTATCATTTATTATTTTATTTTCTCCTGGCCATTCAATCTTTCCATTAGATAAAAACCAATCAATACCCTATCAACGTAACTCTCTGGATTCACGCTTGGCTTTCCATCTCTGTCCAATTATTTTTCTATTAAGTTTCTTGCAATTTAATATTCCTGTAGCCTCTTATTCTTCTTCCCCTTCAAATCCATTTTCCCATCACCTGTAACAATCTCCTCCCTATTCTTCTCCTCCCCCACTCTGTTACCGTTTCTCTCTGCAAAAAAAAAGGTGTCAGCACAATATCTTCCATCATCGGCCTTCTCGCAAGCACCACCTCATCAAGCCACCCCTCCGCGCACGGCAGACCCCATCTCCGACCAAGCCGCCTCAACCTGGCATCGGCTCGCCCACCAACCTCGGCCTCCGCTCAACCTCCACCTCTCCCTCTAGCTCGACCTCAGCAACAGCCCCTCTCTCACCTCCGCCCCATTTTCCTTCCGTCCCCGTGCGCCGCCCTTTCCTTCATCCTTTTTATACGTGGATGTTGTATAGTATCTGAGTTTTGGTTTGAGGCTTTATACGCATTTTTTTTGAGGTAACTGCATATGTTTTGTTAGAGCACAGTTTTGTTTGTGATAAGATTTTATACATATATTGCTTATAGCCGGTGCATATATGTTTTATATAGGTAATATATATATATATATATATATATATATATATATATATATATATATATATATATATATATAGCTATGATCTGTTAGTAGAAGAATATAGTTCATACTGGTTTGCTTACATCCTTTCTATATTTATGTTTATAGTTTAAGTTGTTAGTTATATAATAATATATTTAGTTATATAATACATATTTCAAAACTTTTCAGATCTGCTGCTATTTTTCTTAGCACATACATATGTAGAACCTGCTGTCGTGGATGTCGTATGTCTCCTATCATTATATAGGCGAGTCTTCATATTTAGATACAAGTTTGGGTTCATTTATTTCGTTCATGCATACACATTACATGTATTTTGTTTATATAAATTTAGTCTAAAGTTTATACTAAAAAAATTTGGTTCGGCTGAGGTATATATATATATATGTATATATATATATATATATATATATATATATTATATTTATTTTATTTTGTATTATTTTATTTTTTTGAGTTAAGGGTTGTATATAGATTATTATAGAAAACATTTTATTTTATATTAGTTTATAAAGTTGAGAAGGTTATACCATGTATGTATAATATATAGTGGTTCTTTTTATATCAACTGTTACTTTATTATGTGTCAGTTTTGAATCTATAAAATATTAGTTGTATATATTGGATTTTATAAAGCATGTACATATTTTTTTATAAATATTTATACTGTTGGTATATATAAATTTTGTTAATATAATATTTATACATGTTGCGTTAATAATACACATGTAAACAATGTAATAAGTGCTAATTTGAAGAAATGAATTTTGAAATACATATATACTTGAATATTAAACATGTTTGAATTTAGAATATAATTCTTTTTTTTATTTTATATATATGGTTTTATATATAGTTCGCTTATACCGTTTATCTTCATCGTCCAGTTCTGATCTGATCCGTTTTCATCAATTCATGGCAATGAGCTTTGATCGTTTAATACGTGCCAATTTTTCCTTGCTTGATTCGTCCTTCAAATTTCAATGTCCTAATCAGTGTGCGTATTCATGTCATCTTCTGTATTCTCTAGCCTCGAAAGGTGAGCAATCACTCACGATTAACGTTCTTATATTTACACTACAAGAACGACACCTGATAGCGACGGCTTTTAGCCGTTGCCGGCCGTCGCTAGCCGACGCTAAAAGCCGTCGCTATTTACCTCGTCGCCCAATAGAATCGCGACGGCTTTTGCGACGGCTCCGTCACATAAATAGCGACGGCTCGCGACTGCAAATGTGCCATGTGGAAATTTTCCAACGTTTAATTGTCGTCGCTAATCTGAACAAAGGCCGTCGCTAGCCGTCACTAGCCGTCGCTAATCTGAACAAAATGGTCGTCGTTAGCCATCGCTAATCTGAACAAAATAGCCGTCGCCAGCCTTTGCTATACTGAACAGAATTCTGTGCACTTGCACAGACCATATACACTTCAAACAATAACCATCAAATACCATCATCACAGCCACTATACACTATATTCATCAACTATAACCATCATATATCCATCATATAACATCACTATACATTCAAACAATATAAAATCTAACAAAATCATATACAATCCCAACAACAATACATATCATGTCAATCAATACAAGTCATCAAAATATGTACATAGTTTCCCAACCAAAATTTGTGCATAGTTCTCCAACCACAACTACAAACCATTAACCCAAACAAACCGTTAACACAACTACAAGTCATCAAAATATGTACATAATATCCCGAAATATATATACACCAAACCAACCAAAATGTGTATATACCAAACTGAAACATGAGCAAACAAACATATCTACTCCTCACCATCGCTGCCATCCTCTCCAGGCATCCTCCCATGCTGTTGCAAATAACCTGCAATCCGCTCATCCGGCTGTTGGTCGAAGAAAATCTTCCTATAATCATTTATTTCATCCACTGTTTGCCTCAATTGAGCAATCTCCTCTTCTTGCTAGGACCTCCTGTATGCACTCTGCAATCTCCTCGCCTGTAAAATAGTTCATAATTATTTATATATTTAAAATTATTTAACTATTCATATGCATGTGTAAATTTATATACTAGTACAGTCAAAATTTACCTCCAGATTTCCATAGCTATACCGCACATTGGTCCGAGAAGGCGGGTCAATAATAGCATCCCAGATATTGCTCGCCTCCTCTAGCGTAAGCTCTTCCCGACCAGTGGACTGTGCTACCTGAGCCCGCTCAGCTTCGTACCTCTCCTGCGATTACAAACAATTGTTTTACACGATAAAAATCGAATTTAAAGTTTTTGAAAATAAAATAAGACAAAATATTGTTATTAACAATAAATTAGTTTACCATTACGGATTGGGATTTGTCATCCGTCCACTCGTACGAAACATTGCCTTCTTCATCAGTCCTCTCCATGGCATGCGTCACCTTGAACAACTCAGTCATAGTGGGCTCGAAGGTTGTATCTCGCGGCCTGAAAATATATAAATATTATTGCTAATCTGATTATAAAATATTTTAATAAAATGTAAACACAGTTTATAAATTTAATTACCAGCTCTCTCTTATGCTCCTGAAAAGATTTGGAGCCACCACGGTGCAATGCAGGATTTTTATTCCTGTTAGCCCAGTTCCGCGCAGATAATTCCTACAAATTAAGATAAATTATCGTGTATATATCTTGCGAGATTCATATGAGATTTAAATAACAAAGCAAACATATATTACTTACTTTTGCTGCCGGAGTGTCCCAAAGCCGAAGAAAATCAGCCCATACACCTTCACCCATCCAATTTGGCTTTTTGCCTGAATTCTTAGCCTTGGACAATGTATCCCTCTAATTTTTCCTCATTCTTTTGTTCCAGTGATTTAAGAAAACATCCATGTCGTCAGTGTCAACGCGGACTGCAGCCTGTAAATTAAAATTATTTTAAGTTATATAGATTATACTAATTTACAACTGAAATTCAAACTACTACTTATAAGTAAATCGGCCTGTATTGCATTCTTGACATGAAGGGGGATGTCGTCCCAGCGAGGCCAACAACCATCCATCCGACTCTGAAAAGCCTTCCTCGAAACCTGTAAAATATAATCTGATGGCTCCACCTCAAAACCCCTGCAAAAGTTATGATATACATGTTTACTAGATTTTAAAACTTATACTTTAAATAAAATTGATACTTACCTGGCACTTTTCGGAACAACTTCTGCCATCGGATGTAAGTCCGGTGCAGTGCCACTACCACCTGCACCGAGAGATGGGGATGTCGTGCATGTCATACTTCGTCTCCTGCCAGACATATTTACTATAGAAAAACAATATCATCACAGAACAGTTATAGAAATTCACTACTACATAGCATGTTTCAATCACTTTCACAGAAACAATCACTACAAGAAAAATATATTTTCTCAGCAGTTGCAAGCAGCGTTTTACATTGGTTCGCTGTGAGAATCTATTATTTTGGCGGTAAATTTCTAAATTCCTAACCCTAACGCTAAGATTAAGCACCAACATTTTACTTTCCCTCCCTCTATGTCCAACTATTCGTTAAAAAAAGACTTCCCCAAAACATAAAATTACCGATCCAAACAAAACTACAAAAAATTTAATCACATAATCTTCCTCTGACCTTAATTCTCATCGCCTATAGCCATCTGTGGAAGAGAGTGGACGTCTTCATCCTCATCGTCGTTGTAGTCGATTGGCTCCTTTCATATTCGTCCCTGTTGCAGTCGATTTGCGTTCCAACTCTCTTTGGCTCTTAAATCATTGCGATGAGCAGGTATAACACTACCTCTTGTTCGATTTTATATGTTTTATTTTATAACCGAAATCATTTTTTATGTTTCGTGTTAATTAATAATCGTTGATTGATTTCAAGTTGGTGAATGATGTGGCTTGGTGTATTAGTTTGATTTTATTTCAATTTTGAACTTTAATTGATTATTTTGATTTCAGTTTCATTTTTTGTGCCTGACTTCTATTATGATTTTGAACTTTAATTATGGCGGTGTGAATCTAGATGGATGTTTTGGTAGCAACAATGATTCAACTAGATCGACATTGCTAGTTGAATTACAACATAGAGCAGAAATTTTTCATGAAGCAGATATGAAACTATATTAACAACAAATTAAAATGTTGCACAACATGCAATACTAGAGGCTATTTATATTCGATTAACACAAATTTTCTAAAATTTGATATGATTTAATTAATTAATTTATTTATTTTTATGTATTATTTATTTTTGGCTTATGAAAAGTATGCTCTGAAAATCATAGCAGAGTATGTAAGTAGAATTATATTTAGCTTATTAAAGGATTATCAATATATCATGTATTATAGAATTATATGTATGAAAATACACTTCATATTTATCAATATGTATGAAAAAGAAAAGAATCCAACTCTAACGAAACTTATCTCTAGTCCATGAATTCTGAAAATGTTCAATAGTTAATTCTGATTTGGATATGTGATGTTTTGATTTCTGAGAAAACCGTCGAAAAAAATGATGGTCAAATATTGAAAACATATATCATACTCGATAGACATTGCATACTATAACAATTGAAAACTAGTTTCCCTGGAATTTGAACTCAGTTTAGTATAATCGGACAATACCTTTTGCTGGTTTTGGGCTATAATGTGCTTCATGATTATATTCATTACTGCTTTATTAAGTACCCCTTCATCCATTTTATTCAAAGTTCAGCTTGCTTTGTAATGTGCTAAATGATTGTTGGAATCTTTTTACACTAGGCATGTATAGTTGTCAAAATTGATGGGTGTTGATGAGTTTACTTTAATTATTTTCTTTGTTAACTGAATGAATGTTAGCTAAATGATGACAGTGTAAACAAGCTAAGTAAGCCCATTAATGGCAAGTAGCTTCACCTACTATTCATCTTGCTCGCTTGATCATTTTGCGCTTGTTGTACTTGTTGCGATATCATTTACAGCCCTTGCTCATGTTTGCTTGCTTGTCATACGTATCTTGCTTGTTTGAGCACTTATTTTCGGCAGCTGATTCTTTTATCCAGGAGCTTTATCCTTGGTAGTTTGATCTTTGCATCATGCTCCTACAACTGTTTTTTACGACCTACTTTTGTGACCATGTTGTTTATGTCCTTCTCTTAGCTTTCTGTTTATGTAGCAGTGTCAGTTCTCATGCCTGCAGTTCCCACGACATGCATTTCCTATTTTCCCACAGCTTCCTAATGCTCTACTACTGCTCATCGACATCACGCTGCCTGTATTTTGGCTTTCCATCTGCACATAGTTATGCATCTGCACCACATTTAGTTTTGATTGCATCACATTCATTTGATTTCAATTGCACTTTACTTCTCAGTGCAATTTCCATTAACATAACCATCTCTTTATCTCCCTTTTTGTCTGCATATTGCAGCTTTTTTATGTGCAAGATTCTCATTTTTCATTTTACAAGATCATATTTTTGAGAAATTATGATCTTTACTATTTGCTTGCACCTTGCTTTCAGTCTGACTCATGTTTTCTTGGGTCATGCTTGTTGATCAAGCACTTGCATCTATTCTCTTGTTCATGCTCTCTTCCCACTTGCACTTGGATCTGTACAATAAAATTTCACAAGTATTATTAAGATTGCTTGTGTAATCTTATAATCCCTCCACTTTAGATTTCCTAACTCTGTTTTCATTGCCTAATTTAATCACGAGTTTGAAGGAAAAATTGAAATTATAATGTATGGTGTATAACATGCATATAGATATGATGATGAACACAGCTCTCAAAGAAATTTATCAAAAACTAGCTACTAAGAGTATATACAACATTAACTACACATAATGAAATAAAACTCTATCACAAATAAAGAAATTATATGCTTATACAATTTTCTACATACATTTTTTCTTTTCTTTTTATCATCAGTAGCTCCATAAATTGTCCAAATCAAACAAAGGATCATGAAAAGCAGATCCAACTTCATATGATGAGATTTCAGCATTATTATTCCAATCACAGCTCAATCCCACTAGTTGAATACAACTAGTTGAAGACTTAAATACAACTAGTTGAAGACTGTATATGCTCTGCCTCAACCCCACCATGCGCGTTCATCCGTCTCCACTCAGCAGCGAAGCTATCTCTTAGCAGCAGTCACTGCAGCAACAACAGCTATACTGGAAAACCAATGCTCGATGGACTGGTGCTTTCAACTCCTACATGCTGCACTTAGCCTCACTTTGTTACAGGGACGGAATGGCTAGCTCTACTCTCAGATGAGCGTTATACATGCTGTAATTAGCCGATATTTTTAATCTTTAACTTTTTTTGTTTCTTTTTTTAGGCGCTTCATAGCTTTAGAAATAATTGTATTTGTTCTTCCTATTAATACCGTCTCCATTGAATTTATTTCTTTGTTTAGATTTAGGTGTACATAGTTTAGCCCATATACGACTATTTTTACATTATTCATTCCTCTCCCAAAAGTGCCATTTACCCTACTTGATCTTCTGCTTCCTTTAGAAAGATGTATGTAAGTATAAAACTATACACTTATGTTTTCCTATGTATTTAGCTATAAAACTATATATAAAGATCGTTTGTGTTACAAGTTGTAATTTATTTATGTTGCAATTACTGTAAATATCTATTTATTTTGTACGTCTGCCTCTTTGCTGTATTTATTTTTTCAATGACAGAAATGGTACTTAAGCTTCATGAATGCAGATGCATCAATTTAGTAAGAAATAAGGAAAAAACACAAATACTAAAGAAATGTTTCATTTATTGCACGATGGTATCAAAGTGAACAAATGCCTATTTTGAGTTATTTTTATTTTATTTTTATTTTTTATTTTGGTGATGGTTATTTCAAGGAAATATCCTTGAGAATTAAACTATGTAACTAATTAGTTCTGATGCCTTCAATCCTCTTAATGCCTGTTGGATATGTTTCCCAACAATGGATCGGTAGGACTTAAGTACAATTTGCAGAAACTGAATGTGTTTTATGCAATGTTCAGTTAATTAACATTATCTAGTTTGATGTATCATGTTCTAATAATAACTAATATGATACAATAATTTGTTGATGACCTGTACCATGGACTACTCTTATGTAGATTCCATTTACTTGCTGGTAATAGCTTTATTTAAAATGCTAGAGGAGCTTAGCTTGTTATTAGATACAGTTAGTTATAGGTTTTGGTTATCATTAATGTACTGTCTATTACCAGTACATCAATTATAATTTATTGTCTATCATTCCAGTGCATTTCATTGCATCATTAATGTGGTGGGCTGCTCATGTGTGCAGGTATTTGATGGAATTGTAACGACCCGTATTTTTCGTGTCGACAAATCGTAAAATAGTTGCCATTAGGTCGGTTGCATTGTTTAAGTCAACCAGAGTTAGCTCGAGTGGAGCTTAGGTCGAGTTGTGGTTTGGGTCGGTGGAGCGAGTTAAGAGAGTGACCGACTTAAGGTATTGGCCGACCTAAGAGCTAACAAATTAGGGATGTATGGCTGAGTTAAGAAGATAGCCGACCTAGTGGTTGGCCGACTTAAGTGTTGCCGACATAGAAAGGTCACCGACCTAGGAGCTAATGGTTTAGGGGAGTTAACGACTTAGGGGTTAACTAGTTGGACCGACCTATAGAAGTCGGTGACTTAAAAGTTTAGGCGACCCAAGAGGTGGGTTGTGTAGCGCTTAGGTCGTGGGCAGTTTAGGTCGTCTTAGGTAAGGTCGTATGCGACCTAAGGTATGTGTGTTAGGTCGGTACCCCTACCAAGTCGTCGGGTCGTATTCCATTTAGGTCGCGTAAGACTTAAGCCGTTGGATCCTTAGATTAGTTAGGTCGTTGGGTCGGCTATGCGTTAGGACAACAGCAGTGTTGAGTCGCTAGGTAGTTAGGTCGGCAAGGGTTAGGTCGTACCTAGTAGTTATGTGTTAAGTCGCGCATGGGTTTGTGAGTGGTTGGTCCTAAGTCGTTAGGACAGTAGGGTGTGTTGGGTTGTTAGGTCGGCAGTGCTTAGGTCGGCCTGAGTGTTAGGTCGTGGGTCGTTAGGTCGGCAACGACTTATGGGGCGGCCGACTTATGGGAATTCCAGCCTATAAATAGAAGGGTTTGGCTCACTTTTTGGCACCAGATTTTGAAGCGACGAAGTGCTGCTATTTTGAGAGCTCGACTACAACCCTTCTTCACTTCTTTTCTCTACTCTAATCTAGTGCTTCCTTCCATCCAAGATTGAAGATCAAATCGAAGATCCAAGAGCCAAAGTTGAAGATCTCCATCCATCGAAGAGAGAGATTTCATCATTTGAAGGGAAACCTTGTCGAATCAAGCTAGATCCTTTGCTGTCCAGATCTGGAGTTTATTGTTTTTGAAGTATTTAGGTGATTAGGTGAGTGGTAGTTATCTCTCACACGGACCCAAAGGAGTATATTGGATCGGTGGCTTGTTTGTGTGTTAAAGATAGTAATTTCATGCATTTTCCTTAAGTCTTCATGTAGATCTATCGTTAATAAAGTTTTGATATCCATTTTATTATATGTTAACCTATGCTAGTTCATTCAACAAGATATTACTTAGAATTCATGTTTGTTAGATTTGGACTCTTTATTTACGAAATTGCCATTATTGTTATAATTGTTTACTTAGATCTTGTTTGAATGGTTGATTGTTTGGATAATTATTGATTTGATTGATTGATAGAAGTTAGTTGACTTATGGATTTGAGATGGACAAGTTGGTCGAAGATGATTCAAAAGCTAAGTGGAAAGATTCTTGAATAAGGAAAGCTACTTGTGGCATATGAAGCAGATGAGAAAGCTCATATGGATAGATTTGATGATGATGTTGAGATGGGACTTTGCTATAATACGGGGAAGCAAAGCATGATGTGAGATAGCCTTGGTTTAATCCAAACGGGATCATCCCAAGCATGTTGATAACTCGGTGATATGGTTCGAGTTTGTGGATAATGGTGGGCTCGAGAAGTAGCTTGGGCAAATTTGAGAATAGTCGTCGAGGAGGATGACTAGAGGGCTTGGATTTCATCGTTATTGAAGGTTCTAGCAAACTCAAAGCAAGGGTACATGGGACGCCCAAACGACTACAGGTAGGTGGTCGGGACACCCAAAAGACTATAGGTAGGTGGTCGAGTACTTTGGGCAGATTCGATAGTCCTAGGCACGGGTCACGATGACGTGTGGAGCTATGTCTAGAACCGGGGTTACCATTAGCCCTTGACGGACGGATGAAAGAATGAGCCGGTCATTCAATTAACGGTGAAATCGAGGCAATGATAACAGTGATAGCCGGAGTCATGAATGTTTGGATGTTTTGGTTGTATCGTCACTTGGGCCAAGAGCGATGTTTTCGGGGAGTTTATCTGATCTTGGTTTAGGCCTTGGGGGTTTGTACTTGGAAAACACCGACCTTGACTCGAGTGATAATTGCTTTACTTTAATTGACTGCTTTGCCATGTTTATTCCTGCTTAGTGGGTCTGGGGGCTATCACTGTAGAAAGAGGTGGAGTGGGATGGTTGAGTTCCTACTCCTTTTACCTTTTATGCTCTTTTGGTATGTTTGATAGTTGATTTACTACTCACTAAGACTTTTGTCTTACTCAAGGTTTTATGTTTAACTCTTATCACCTTGGGCTGTTCATCCATGTTGGGATGGGCAGACTAGGTAACAGGTGACAGGTGCTGTTCTCAGTAACCAACGCTGTTGATGACGAAGACGAGCTGGAGGCTTTTGCATATTGTTTTCTTTCTATATGTACTGGATGTTCCGCTGTTTGTTTGATACTCTGAGTGTTATGTAGTGAGGCTTGATGTATTGACTATTCAGATGTTTGTATAAAACTACTATGAGTTTATAGGATAAGATTCTGTTCAATGAGATTCACTATGTATACTTTTCTATTGTATTTTATCCCTGCGCTGTGAGTAATACGATAGACTATTGTGTTTACCCTACCTTGATGATCGTACATGGCGGCCTGGCACACTTTTCAACGCACTATTTTCTTGTTTAAGTGCAGGAGTCTTGGGCGGTCGTCACATTTGGTATCAGAGCCCAGGTTAATCGATTTTAGCCAACGCTCGCTGACGTAACTACGTATGAGAGACGTAATTGTAATTTTGATGGTTGATTACTATATATAATATAGTAGCTTAAAAGGATTTGAACTTCTTATGTTGTTGTTTCTCAGGATATATTAATCATTTCTTTTAGATATTAGGAATGAGTCGAAGAAGGAGACCAGCTGCTAGGGGAGGCCGTGCTGTTGAGGGGGCTGCTGATTATGCTTCTATGTTCGAGGCTATGATGACTTCGATCATGAGAAGGATGTCAGCTCCGGGGCCATCAGTAGATGTTGGAGTTCAGGTTCAAGCTCCAAGACCAGTGGATTTTGCTAAGTTGTGTAAGGACTATACTGCTCTTGGAGGAAAGGTTTTCTTGGGGACAGAATCAACCATTGAAGTTCAGAGGTGGATTGATGCTTGTAGAAGGATCTTTGGTGATTTGGGAATTGAGGATGCAACTAAGAGGAAGCTTGCATCAAGACAGCTTCAAGGAAGAGCTTCTGATTGGTGGAACTCTATCACCATTAATACTCCAGAAGAAGAGATCACTTGGGAGCAATTCCAAGCTAGATTTGAAGCTAAGTTCATTTCTACAGCCCAGAAATCTGTTCTGTTTAAGAAGTTTGTAGAGCTCAAGTAAGGTGGAAGACCAGTTCTTGAGTATGTTTCTGAGTTTGAAGCTTTGTCTAAGTATGCTCGGTCATATATTGAATCTCTCTATCAGAAGAATGAGAAGTTTGTGATAGGCTTGGACACTTATCTTGGGAGGCAGTTGGTGGATCATTTGGATGACCCATTTGAGAAGCTTGTGGAGAAAGCTTTCAGGCATGAGAATCTGTTTCCTAAGGAAGGATCTGTTGTTGCTGTAACCAAGGAAGGGTCTAAACCACAGCAGGATGGAAACAAGAAAAGGAAGACGCAGCAAAAGAGGGGTAAGGATGGCCGCAAGAGGATGAAGGGTGAAGTGACCTGCTACAACTGTCAGCAGAAGGGTCATCTCTCCAAAGATTGCAAGAATTCTAAGGTCCCAGGGAAGTGCTACAACTGTGATAAGCCAGGGCATATCAAGAAGAATTGTCCAGAACCGCGAAAGGACAGGCAGATTGTGCAAGCTTATGCTTTGGGGGCTGTGCCATCATCTTTGAAGGCTCCTACTGTTGAAGATAAAGGAAAGAGTGTGGTGGTTCAAGGTACTCTTTCCATTTGTGGTGTTCCAGTTAGAGTGTTGTTTGATACTGGGGCGTCGCATTCGTTTGTTTGTAATGATCTTGTAGGCCGTTTGGGTTTGAAACCGGAGATTGTTGATAGACCATTAGTTGTGACTAATCCAGTTGGGGGTTCGTCTTGTTTGTGCATGTTATGCCGTGGTCTAGTTGTGTCGAGTCATGATTGCTCTTTTGTTTGTGATTGTTTTGTTCTGAACTTTGCGGGGTTCAGAATTATTTTGGGAATGGACTGGCTTAGGAAGTATGAGGGAAGGGTTGATTGTAAGAGGCTGGAGGTGACAGTCGAGAATGTGGAGGGGCGAAAGGTTGTGATACGATGTAAGCAGGAAGAAGGCGTCTTCATGAGCTTCATGTATTCGCTGGTTGTTCCACGGGATGGACTGTCATCGGTGCCTATTGTGAATGGATTTGAGGATGTATTTGATGAGGTCAAAGGGTTACCGCCGCATAGGGAGATCGAGTTTCGTATCGATCTAGTTGAAGGAGCCAGACCCATTGTGATGCCTCTTAGGCGGATGGCGCCTAGGGAACAGCAAGAGTTGAAGGTGCAAGTTGATGACTTTTTTCGGAAAGGATTCATTCGGCGTAGTGTGTCCGAATGGGGTGCACTAGTTGTGTTTGCAACCAAAGCGGATGGATCGTTGAGGTTGTGTGTGGATTATCGTGAGCTGAATAAAGTGACAAAGAAGAACAAGTATCCATTGCCGAGAATAGATGACTTGTTTGATCAGCTTCACGAAGCTAAGGTGTTTTCTCAGATAGATTTGGCAACGGGATTTCACCAGTTAAGAGTGGCTAGGGATAGTGTGCCGAAGACTGCTTTAAGGACACCATCCGGTTTCTATGAGTGGCTGGTAATGCCGTTTGGATTGACCAATGCACCAGCATATTTTGTGGATCTTATGAATAGAGTGTTCAGGGATCAGTTGAACAAGTTCGTACTTGTGTTTGTGGATGTTATTTTGATTTATTACAGAACCGAAGAAGAGCACAAGACACACTTACGTGTTGTTCTGGAAATCTTGCGGAAACATCAGCTGAGGGCTAAGTTTTCGAAGTGTCACTTCTGGAAGAGTGAAGTGAGTTTCTTAGGCCATGTTATCTCTAGAAATGGAATAGCGGTTGATCCCGCCAAGGTGGCAGCAGTCCAGGATTGGGTTAGACCTAAGAATGCATCTGATGTGAGAAGTTTTCTTGGATTAGCAGGATATTATCGTCGGTTTATCAAAGACTTTTCCAAGATAGCTGCACCATTAACAGGATTGACGAAAAAGAACCAAATGCTTAGATGGGATGCTAAGTGTGAGCAAGCTTTCGGAATCCTGAAGGAGCGATTGACAAGCGCTCCTGTTTTGGCTATTCCAAGTGGAAATGAGGAGATGGTGGTTTACACCGATGCATGTGGTACTGGACTTGGAGCAGTGCTAATGCAAAAGGATAAAGTTGTTGCATATGCAAGTCGATAACTGAAGCCGCATGAAAGGAATTATCTGACTCATGATTTAGAGTTAGCGGCGATTGTATTTGCTTTGAAGATGTGGAGACATTACCTATTGGGAGTTCGATTTGAGTTGTTTACAGATCATAAGTCGTTGAAGTATCTCTTCTCCCAAAAAGATTTGAATCTTCGGCAGCAACGATGGCTAGAGTTTTTAGCATCGTATGATTTTGGTATAGCCTATACTCCAGGGAAAGGTAACGCAGTGGCGGACGCGTTAAGTCGAAGACAAGCAGGATTGGGAGCCATGTTTTCAGAATGGAAGAGTCTCGAGTATTTAGCTGGATTTGACTTCAGGCCTAGATGTGAATTGGAACCTGAGATGTTGGCAAACTTATTGATAAGACCTACTCTAGTGGAAAGAATTGGCGAGAGCCAAAAGCGAGACGATAAGCTTGTCAAGATTATCCGAGATTTGGAATCTGCATCAGACCTAGAGAAGGATAAAGGATTCGAAGTTGATCGAGAGGGTTAGCTTCGGAAGCAAGGACGACTAGTAGTTCCCGATATAGATGAATTGAGGAATGAAGTTCTAAAGGAGAGTCATCACTCGAAGTTGACAATTCATCCAGGTGGAAATAAGATATACCAGGATATGAAGAGAACCTATTATTGGGAAGGTATGAAAAGGGATGTTGGAAATTTTATTTCCAAGTGCATGAACTGCCAGTTGGTAAAAGCCGAACAGAAGAAGCCAAGTGGATTACTTCAGCCATTAGAAGTTCCTACATGGAAATAGGAGCGAATATCGATGGATTTTATTGATGGACTACCTAGAACCAGAGCAGGAAATGAAGGGATTTGGGTCATCATAAATCGATTGACTAAGAGTGCAAGGTTCATTCCTGTTCGATCAATTAGGACTGCATCGAAATTGGCTGAGTTGTATGTTAAGTGGGTAGTTCGATTCCATGGTATTCCGAAGAGTATTGTGAGCGATCGAGACCCATTGTTCACTAGTGGATTTTGGAAGAACTTCCAAGGAGTTTTGGGGACCGAGTTGTGTTTGAGTACAGCTTATCACCCCCAAACAGATGGTCAGACCGAGAGAGTCAACAGAGTTTTGGAAGATCTCCTTAGAGCATGTGTTTTAGATTTCGGAGGATCATGGGAAGATCATCTTCATTTGGTGGAATTTGCATATAATAACAGTTACCAGTCAAGTATTGGTATGGCACCGTATGAAGCACTGTATGGAAGACCGTGTAACTCTCCGACATGTTGGTTGGAAACTGGAGAAAAGCTGATACTTGGGCCTGAAATGATTCGACAGACTATGGATTGCATAGAGATCATTCGACGACGAATGAAGGCAGCCCAAGATCGTCAGAAAAGTTATGCCGATAAGCGTCGTAAGGATCTGGAATTCGACGTAGGTGATATGGTTTTCGTGAAGGTTTCTCCACTGAAGAATGTTATTCGATTCGGGAAGAAAGGAAAGTTGACTCCGAGATTTGTTGGACCATTCCTGATCATCGAGCAAATTGGAAAGCTCGCCTATAAATTAGAGTTATCAGAAAAGATGTCGGGTGTGCACAATGTTTTTCATGTATCATATCTACGGAGGTATGTGCACGACCCAAGTACGGTGGTTTCTGTTGATAGTTATGAAGATTTGGAGGTTGATCCAGTAGTTAAGAGACCTCGTAAGCCGCTTCGTGTTGTGGAGACTGACACGAAACAGCTTAGGAGGAAGATAATCAAGTTGCTCAAGGTACAATGGAATGATGATGTTAACGACTGTACATGGGAGGAGGAAGAGAGGATGAAGGCAGCTCATCCTGAATTCTTCGAGGTATGACCCTAAGGTATCGTGGCATCTCATGAATTTGTAACTTGTTCTAGTCTTAGAATTCTGCATGCTAGGTTAGTAATTGGATGCATGGTTGCTATGGATGGTAGGCATGCAGAATAGTTTTTGATTGCTCTTATTTGTTTGGAATTTCGGGGGCGAAATTCCTAAGGGGGAGAGAATGTAACGACCCGTATTTTTCGTGTCGACAAATCGTAAAATAGTTTCCATTAGGTCGGTTGCATTGTTTTAGTCAACCAGAGTTAGCTCGAGTGGGAGCTTAGGTCGAGTTGTGGTTTGGATCGGTGGAGCGAGTTAAGAGAGTGATCGACTTAAGGTATTGGCCGACCTAAGAGCTAACAAATTAGGGAAGTATGGCTGAGTTAAGAAGATAGCCGACCTAGTGGTTGGCCGACTTAAGTGTTGCCGACCTAGAAAGGTCACCGACCTAGGAGCTAATGGTTTGGGGGAGTTAACGACTTAGGGGTTAACTAGTTGGACCGACCTACAGAAGTCGGTGACTTAAAAGTTTAGGCGACCCAAGAGGTGGGGTTGTGTAGCGCTTAGGTCGTGGGCAGTTTAGGTCGTCTTAGGTAAGGTCGTATGCGACCTAAGGTAGGTGTGTTAGGTCGGTACCCCTACCAAGTCGTTGGGTCGTATTCCATTTAGGTCGTGTAAGACTTAAGCCGTTGGATCCTTAGATTAGTTAGGTCGTTGGGTCGGCTATGCGTTAGGACAGCAGCAGTGTTGAGTCGCTAGGTGGTTAGGTCGTACCTAGTAGTTATGTGTTAAGTCGCGCATGGGTTTATGAGTGGTTGGTCCTAAGTCGTTAGGACGGTAGGGTGTGTTGGGTTGTTAGGTCGGCAGTGCTTTAGGTCGTAGGTCGGCCTGAGTGTTAGGTCGCAAGTCGTTAGGTCGGCAACGACTTATGTGGCGACCGACTTATGGGATTTCCAGCCTATAAATAGAAGGGTTTGGCTCACTTTTTGGCACCGGATTTTGAAGCGACGAAGTGCTGCTATTTTGAGAGCTCGACTACAACACTTCTTCACTTCTTTTCTCTACTCTAATCTAGTGCTTCCTTCCATCCAAGATTGAAGATCAAATCGAAGATCCAAGAGCCAAAGTTGAAGATCTCCATCCATCGAACAGAGAGATTTCATCATTTGAAGGGAAACCTTGTCGAATCAAGCTAGATCCTTTGCTGTTCAGATCTGGAGTTTGTTGTTTTTGAAGTATTTAGGTGATTAGGTGAGTGGTAGTTATCTCTCACACGGACCCAAAGGAGTATATTGGATCAGTGGCTTGTTTGTGTGTTAAAGATAGTAATTTCATGCATTTTCCTTAAGTCTTCATGTAGATCTATCGTTAATAAAGTTTTGATATCCATTTTATTATATGTTAACCTATGCTAGTTCATTCAACAAGATATTACTTAGAATTCATGTTTGTTAGATTTGGACTCTTTATTTACGAAATTGCCATTATTGTTATAATTGTTTACTTAGATCTTGTTTGAATGGTTGATTGTTTGGATAATTATTGATTTGATTGATTGATAGAAGTTAGTTGACTTATGGATTTGAGATGGACAAGTTGGTCGAAGATGATTCAAAAGCTAAGTGGAAAGGCTCTTGAATAAGGAAAGCTACTTGTGGCATATGAAGCAGATGAGAAAGCTCATATGGATAGATTTGATGATGATGTTGAGATGGGACTTTGCTATAATACGGGGAAGCAAAGCATGATGTGAGATAGCCTTGGTTTAATCCAGACGGGATCATCCCAAGCATGTTGATAACTCGGTGACATGGTTCGAGTTTGTGGATAATGGTGGGCTCGAGAAGTAGCTTGGGCAAGTTTGAGAATAGTCGTCGAGGAGGATGACTAGAGGGCTTGGATTTCATCGTTATTGAAGGTTCTAGCAAACTCAAAGCAAGGGTACATGGGACGCCCAAACGACTACAGGTAGGTGGTCGGGACACCCAAAAGACTACAGGTAGGTGGTCGAGTACTCTGGGCAGATTCGATAGTCCTAGGCACGGGTCACGATGACGTGCGGAGTTATGTCTAGAACCGGGGTTACCATTAGCCCTTGATGGACGGATGAAAGAATAAGCCGGTCATTCAATTAACGGTGAAATCGAGGCAATGATAACAGTGATAGCCGGAGTCATGAATGTTTGGATGTTTTGGTTGTATCGTCACTTGGGCCAAGAGCGATGTTTTCGGGGTGTTTATCTGATCTTGGTTTAGGCCTTAGGGGTTTGTACTTGGAAAACACCGACCTTGACTCGAGTGATAATTGCTTTACTTTAATTGACTGCTTTGCTATGTTTATTCCTGCTTAGTGGGTCTGGGGGCTATCACTGTAGAAAGAGGTGGAGGGGGATGGTTGAGTTCCTACTCCTTTTACCTTTTATGCTCTTTTGGTATGTTTGATAGTTGATTTACTACTCACTAAGACTTTTGTCTGACTCAAGGTTTTATGTTTAACTCTTATCACCTTGGGCTGTTCATCCATGTTGGGATGGGCAGACTAGGTAACAGGTGACAGGTGCTGTTCTCAGTAACCAACGCTGTTGATGACGAAGACGAGCTGGAGGCTTTTGCATATTGTTTTCTTTCTATATGTACTGGATGTTCCGCTGCTTGTTTGATACTCTGAGTGTTATGTAGTAAGGCATGATGTATTGACTATTCAGATGTTTGTATAAAACTACTATGAGTTTATATGATAAGATTCTGTTCAATGAGCTTCACTATGTATACTTTTCTATTGTATTTTATCCCTGCGCTGTGAGTAATACGATAGACTATTGTGTTTACCCTACCTTGATGATCGTCCATGGCGGCCTGGCACACTTTTCAGCGCACTATTTCCTTGTTTAAGTGCAGGAGTCTTGGGCGGTCGTCACAGACATGGTGGTACATATGCAGCATCTTTTTTGTTAAGAGGAATATCCTCAAGTATATACTTGACGATGCTCCACTATGCACATGGTGCACTCCACTATGCAGGTATTTATTGTCTATCATTACTGTGCATTGTTTAATGTTTTATATTTTCAGTCAAGGTGTGTTTTTTAACCATTGGAGTGCAATAAAAGATGTTGCTGCTGTACTCACATCAGTCCAGGTGTGTTTTTTTTAACAATTTTCATGGTCGGGTTAATGTAAAGCAAATAAACAACAAGTATCATTTCTTATGCAATTTTCCTTCTTTAATTAATAGACATTCCATCTTCTATTTTAATACTATCTGATAATTACTTAAAGACTTGTTTAAGGTTTGAAGACTAATATCAAAATTTGGATGTAAGGTAAACTTACTATAACTTTTTTATATGATTAGTTTATCATATATTTGTTGATTATTAGTTGATGAAATGTATCAGTTTTACCATTGGGTATTATAAAACTATGATCATGAGGCATCAAGTACAAGAATGATGATTGACAAAAGTGATATAAACTAGTTGCAAATGACTATATCATTGAGGGTAAAAGTTAAGGACCGAAGGTGGGAAGATCATTAACGTTAAGGCACATCACACTCCAAACCAACACTGGCAATGCAGGTACTCTTAACAAATCAGTTTGTATAAAATCGTACCTTCTTAATATTTATGTTTAAATGCCACATCTATTTATGCCTTTGTGTGTTCAATTATTGATTCCTTTTTCCCTTTATTCGACTTCATAGCTGTGGTGGTTCAATTTTTTGTTAATAAAATTTCACATATTATAATTCTCGCGATGATAGATTTTATAATGAAGGTAAAGCAGACACAGTAGTTCAACTTGTACTCAATTTCTTTATACTCGGGTATGCTTTCACTTTCTACACATGTATGGTTATTTTTAATAAATGATATATAGGTACATTAAAACTGAACCTCTACCATGCTTACCAAAATATTTGTACCCTTCCTTTTCTGACAATTAATAGCTTGTTCAATTATGCTAGGTTAAATAGTAAATACCATTCATTTTCATTATGTATTTACATCATAATTAAGAAAACAGAAGTGAGCCATGTTGCCTGTTCTTTACTGCACTTGGCATACGCGCCTCAGTTCAATTTTAGCTGAGGCATACATTCCCCGGTTCACTATACGCCTCAATTCAGTTTTAGCCTAGGCATACACGTCTCGGTTCACTACACGCCTTAGTTTTAGCTGAGGCACAATCACCTTATCTCAGTTTTCTTATTATGATGTAACAATTTTTGCTTTGGCAAGAGCAGTTTTTGACTGCAGTTTTCCATGGTTCATATAATCAAATACAAAGTGAAGTATCTGTAATCATATAAATGAGTAGCTTTTAAATATGCAATGTTGAATAATAGTTAACTTCTTGTGTCCTACTTTGGTTGCAGAGGTTGGAGTACTCTTATTGATGAATGGATGTTTAATTGCAAAGTTAAAGGCACGTCTCTTTTACAATTTACAATTTATTGCTTATTACTGCTGCTAAAATAAAATTGCATTATAAGACTCGCAATTATAAGACTCGCAATTTGATCGAATTGACTACTTTAGCAAGGTGATTGAGGAGTGGATTTAGGGATTTTCGTAAGTGGTTGAAGTCAGGATTTGAGTTTGGAGTGGTTAGCTCTGGTGGTGGAAGTGGTGAAGCTGCCGAGAAAGGCAGGGGACAATTGAGGCAGAGGGTTGGTAGTATGATGTGGCTGATGGTAGACTGGGTTGTGGGATGATGTTGATGGCAAGCAAGTGTTGATGACAGAGGGGTGGGTTGTGGGTTATGGGATGTTTGTTGTATCAACTGGTGATGTAAGAGGGGATGGAGGTTGGTCAGATTGAAGTTTATGGTGGTGATGAAAGAAGATGTGTAGGGGGTTGTGGTGATGTTTGTATGTGGAGATATTATACAATGCAGTGAAGTATGAGTTGTAGAAAGACGTTGTATGAATGAAAGAGGTTGGCAGAGAAGTGACGTAAGTGTGGGTAGTAGCTTTGTGTGTACGGGGATGTAACAGTGGTATGTATGCGGTGACAATGTGTGTACAGGGGAAGGTACCAGTCGTGGTGAAATGTATGAAGTGGTTGAAGTTTGGTAGCACATTGAAGTGGTTGAGGTGTGTTAGTTGTTGTCCAGGGTGGTATGTATTGAAAGGCTATGAGGAGTTGTAGATGTGAATATTGAGTTGATGGTTTCAGTGTTGTACCGTGTTGTTGTAGAGGGGAGGAAATATGGCAGCAAACAAAAAAAACTTGTTTATGTATATGTGATGATGTGGTTAGGCAGTGGGTCAGTTTGATATGTTGTTGTATAGGCTTGAAGGCAAGTTGTTGAACAACCTGGGTTGCACTGCTATAGGATGTTAAAGGCAGTATGATGTATATGTTGTATTATAGTGGTTGTGTGATTAAGAGTTATGGCAATGGCACAAAGATGTGAAGTGGAAGCATAGTTGTATGATTGCAGTAAGAGTTTTGTTTTGCTATTGCTACTTGTTCTATATTTTGTTTTTGAACTATTGATGACAAACTATTTATGTTTGGTGTAAGAATATTGTGTATTTTGATTATGAAATTTCATACGTTGGTTATTAAATATGTCCAAAATGTGGTATTGATATAATATGTTGATTTTGAAATGTGATATTAATATAATATGCTAATTTTGAAATGCGGTAAATATACACATTGTGGCGGATGTTTACTGAAATAGAATTAAAACATTCCACAGCGTTTTTAAAATGCTGTTGAAACATTCCACAGCGTTTTTGAAACCCTGTTGAAACATTCCACAGCGTTTTTGAAACGCGGTTGAAACATTCCACAGCGTTTTTGAAATGCAGTTGAAACATTCCACGGCGTTTTTGAAATGCAGTTGAAACATTCCACGGCGTTTTTGAAACGTCGTTGAAAGTTTTAACAGCGTTTTAAAAATGCCGTTAAATTGTATCTAAAAACATAAAGCACGATCTATTGCAACAATGAAACGCTGTAAATAAATATCACAGCATTGAAAAAACGCTATAAAATCTTATCTTAGCACGAAACAAACGCTAAGAAAGATCTCTAACTGCACCCAACCAAACGCTGTTAAAAGATTTCATGACACCAGGGAAACGCTGTTAAAAAGGACTTTTAACGGCGTTTATTTCCTGTCATTGTATATCCCTGACATATAACTGCATGTTGATATACAGCATACGTAAAAACGCTGTTAAACGCTTTATAGCGTTTTTAAAATGCTGTTAAAGGTCATGTTTGTTGTAGTGAATTATAAAAATTTGCCAGTACAAAACATGGATAAAAATTAAATAAATTATCATCACAGAACAATAATAGAAATTCACTACTACATAGCATGTTTCAATCACTTTCACAGAATAATTATAAAAATTTACTAGTACAAAACATTGATAAAAATTAACTAAATGATCATCACAGAACAATTACAGAAATTTACTATTACATGGCATGTTTCAATCACTATCACATAACAATTATATCAATAACGATCAGTCTTCATCGTTTTCTGATTCAGACTCAGTCTCGTATTCTATCTCATTTTCTTCGGTACTTTCGAATGCATCAAATAAGACGTTCGATTCATCATTCAAAGGCCCTACATCAATATCATCAGTTATTATTATTTCTGTATTTGGTTCAAGATCGGCTTGATACGCTGCTTCATCTGGAATATTATTTCCATCAAACGTAAACCTTGGTTTTGTTTTGAAAACAGCAGACCAATCCGCTTTATCTCTTTTCAAAGATGGA
Source organism: Allium cepa (assembly GCA_030765085.1). Classification (NCBI taxonomy): domain Eukaryota; kingdom Viridiplantae; phylum Streptophyta; class Magnoliopsida; order Asparagales; family Amaryllidaceae; genus Allium; species Allium cepa. Next base: position 535,849,377 of record CM060934.1, on the reverse strand, counting down.
TACGGAGCAAAATAAACTTGTAACGCTTGATTGGCTAATACAAAGGGATCGTACGTATAATAGTGTGATGTATGCCTTATTTCAATAAGTTTATACTCTTTGTGCACGTTGATTCCGAACCAGGAACGTTACTGAACCAATTGCACTTAAATAAAAAAACCTTTTCTAAAGGTTCAGCATAATATGTCAACTCTAGAATCTATGTTAAGACGCCGTAAAAATCTTTTAAATGCTCATCTGGATCATCACTGCCCTTGACAAATACTCCGCTGTTATATGTTAATTTTTAAGCCCCGTAATCTTTCGTGTTGAACTTAAACCCATTGACGAAGAATATTTGATAAGTCTTCACATTTCTTTTCGGTCCAATCGCAAGATGTCTTAAGCCTTCATCAACGACACAGTTTCTTGGATCATAAACATAGTTCAAAAACCATTTGGAAAATTCTTTACTGAGATCGTCAGATGGATACTGTGATTCATAGATACTGCATATATGTAATATGTGTTATGATTATTATGTACGTACAAGTAAATTACAAGTGAATTAATTATTACCTGACAAATGGTGCGACTTCGACACAATTTAAAAGAACATACGTGTGTGCTACATGGTGGTCTCTATCGTCCAACCATATTTCCACACATTTTCCACCAGGTCTACCATGTTGTCTAAAAACAGATAACATTGTTTGAGAAGAATTTTGTTCAACGACTTCCTCATTTCGAGGAACGGTTACAAACGATAAGTTCACATCGACCTTGAAGTAGTGAGAGAAAAAAATGAGGCTTCTTCTTTAAGATACGATTTGCATATCGAACCCTCATCTCGGGCTTTTTGTCGAATCTTCTTCTTTAGATGATTCAAGTACCTATTAAGATATTTATTACATATTTAGATATACAAATTTGAATTTGAAATTGACATGAACATTGCACATGTTAATTTACCTCTCAAATGGATACATCCATCCATATTGCACAGGACCTCGAAGAAGTGCTTCGGATGGAAGATGAATAGCTAAATGCTCCATTACGTTAAAGAAACCAGGCGGAAGTATTTTCTCCAGTTTGTATAGCAATATGAGTATTTCTACTTCAAGTTTACGTATACGATCCACCTTTAATGTCATCGAACAAAACTGTTTATAAAACAAACAAAACTCTGTTATAACGTTCCATACTTTTACGGGCAACAGTTCTTTGAAAGCCACGGGTAGTAAATATTCCATCATGATATGACAATCGTGACTTTTCATCCCACTCAGTTTACTATTTTTGAAGTCAACACATCTACGAAGATTGGAAGAATCCCATCGGGAAATCTTAATTCTTCCACCCACTTTAGCACGAGTTTTACTTGCTTATTGTCTAGCTCATAGCATGCTTTTGGTTTTTTTATTGTCATTAGGTTTCATATGAAGTTTCGGACGCTTACAATAGTTTGCTATATCAAGCTTTGAATTCAAATCGTCCTTGGTTTTGCCCTTTACATTCAAAATTGTATTAAACAGATTATCAAACACGTTCTTTTCGTTGTGCATCACGTCAATATTATGTCGGAGTAAGATATCTTTCCAATATGGTGACTCCCAAAATATACTTTGTTTGCACCAATTATGAATGTCTGACTTTCCTGGGATTTCAGTCTGGACTCCAGTTTCATGTATCTTTGGATAGTCCCTTACAATTTCGTATATTTCCTCGCCTGACCAAACCTTGGGTGGTTTCAAATTCTCTTCTCTGTTAGCTATGAAAATTTTCTTATCTCTTCTAAAAGTATGATTGGGATGAAGAAAACACCGATAACAATCAAACCACGAAACTTTTTTCTCATATCGTAACGAAAATGCTCGTGTTTCTTCCATACAATAAGGGCATGCTAGACGACCGGCCATACTCCAAGCAGAAAGCATCCCGTATGCAGGAAAATCGTTAATAGTCCATAACAAAAAAGCGAATAACCGAAATTTTTTTCGTTGATACATCGTAAGTTTTGACTCCTTCATTCCATAGTTTCTTCAACTCTTCGATCAATGGTTGTTAATAAACATCAATTCCTTGGGTAGGATCATGAGGGTCGGGAACGACAGTGGTGAGAAACATATATGGTGTCTTCATACACATCCATGGAGGTAAATTATATGGAGTAACGATAATTGACCAGGATGAATATTTACTACCAAACTGTGAAAATGGTGAAAATCCATCCGTACATAAACCAAGTCTAACATTACGGCTTTCCGCAGCAAATGCGGGATAAGTCTTATCGAAATGTTTCAATGATTCTCCGTCGGATGGATGTATCAAAGTTCATTCTTCTGTTGTTCTCACACTATGCCATCACATATGACAGGCCGTAGCAGAAGATGCATATAATCTTTGAAGTCTGGGAGTGATGGGTAAATAATGCATTCTCTTGTACGGGACTTCTTTCCCTTTCTTCTTTCTTGGTTTGTATCTTTCTTCGTTACATATTTTGCATTTTCTGAGGTCAACGTCGTCTTTCCAATACGATATGCAACCTTTCACACACGCATCTATCTTCTCGTACGATAGACCGAAAGCGGACATCATTTTTTTACTTTATAATGACTATCGCACATCAGATTATTGGGTGGCATGTGTCGTTTTGCAGCTTGTACAACTGTTGTAAATGCAACTTCCGTAAGGTTGAATTTTTATTTTATGGTTATGTATTCGACGGTTACTGAAAGTTCGGTTCCGTTTTTACATCCGTCCCACAATGGCCTCTTAGCAGAATCCAACAAATCGTATATTTTTTGAGCTCCCGCAGTCGGTTCTTCTTCGACATTTTCGTCTTCATCGACAACTTCAGTTGTAGAAAACATTGATCATGCTGCATCATCCACCATATTTTCTACGGGATTCGTCATCATATTAGCGTCCTCTAACACTTCAGTATTAGGTGTAGGTTCAACAAGTTCTCCATGACGATCGTAGAAATAATAATCAGGCACGAAACCATAATGATACAAATGTACTTCAAATGTTGGCACTTACTACACGAGCAACGAATTTCTGTGTTGTTTCGGTTATTAGATTTAGCAAATCTAATAAATTCGTGTACACCGTCGTACAAATGTTGCTTTATTGATCCGTTCTTTCCAGTTCTGACTTCATACATCCAAGTACGGTCGAGAAAATAATTGAACATTTTTCCTGATTTGAAAATGTATGTTACACAATTTAAATCATTAATTTTCAACCATTCTCCATTGTAAACAGTTCATCGTTGTAGAAAATTCAAAATAAAAAATTCACTTTATTTTTTTATTTTTTGGTATTTTGGTTTTCACTTCGGTGGTCAGTCATCCTACTTCCCATTACAAACACAATAATGTAATTACATTTATTAAACCATTTCAGCTTAAATGGTTCAACAAAATTTTGGCAGCACTTCCCTTCTGTTCCCTGTATCGTACACAAATGCGTGTACACAGGGAACGTAAAGGAAGTGCTGTCGAAATTTTGTAACCGTTTAAAATGAAATGATTATAATATATAATTACTTTATTGTGTTTGTAACTTATCCAATGCAGGGACAAATCCGACAAATATTGTATCAGATGAATATAAATGTCCGTTCTGTTACAAAACGAACATCCATATAACGATCATATACAACACTTACCAGATGGGGCCAATGTCAATCTAAGGGATAAAAAATTTCTTTAATTTTATCAAATATTGTTGTTCTTTTCAAATTTTGACAATGTTTCAACTATTTAAATTTTATTTCATAAATTTGTGTATTTAAATTTTAGTTTAACATTCAATTAACAATTTTAGTTCAATATTCATTTCTTTATTTTTTACGACATAGATTTTAGCAGAATATTTGTTGTTATTATATTCATTTCTTAATTTCTTTACAAAATCGATTTTAGTACAATATCGGTTGTTTTTAAAGTCATTTCCTAATTTTTTTTTAAAAAATTAGATATTTGCAGAATTTTTAATGTTCTCATATTCATTTTTTATTTTTTTGTATAAACTTTATTTTTGTACAATATATACAACCTTTTGCATTTTGGCCGTCGCTAGCCATCGCTAAAATTATTAAAATGGCCGTCGCTAGCCGTCGCTAAATCAACAAGATAATTATAAAACAACAAAATCTAATTATCAAATAGATAATTAGAAAACAATAAAAATCTAATTATTAAATAAAAATTTGTCAATTTAAATTCACTTAACAACTTAAATTTGTAATTTATCAATTTCATAAACTATGAAATACTTTCATGTAAATTTATCAATAACCAAGTTAATCATTAATATACACTAATTTTTCACCTAACACAACTAACCAACACTAATTATCTACATCAACCGTTTATTCAACTTCATGATAAACTAATTAATCTAATACCTAATTTAACTTCATGATAATAAACTAATTAATCTACCAAATCAACATACAACACTACTAATACTTAATTTAACAACACTACTAATACCTAATTTAACAACAAATCCTAATTTAATTAGGGTTTAAACTAAACCTAAAAAACATCAAATTTACATTCAAAATAGATATTAGAAGCATACCTAGGCGAATTTGGGTGATTTGGAGGCGGCGGAAGGCGGGGCTGCGGCTGCAGTGACAGGGGCGGTGGATTAGGGGAAGGAGGGTTTAATTTTGGTGGGAAGAATGAAAGTTCTGCTCGCGGGAAGCAGATCTGTATATTTCGTATAGCGACGGCCGCGTTTTTTAGCCGTCGCTAGATTCCTTCGCTATTTGAGCCGTTTCTAGCAGTGTTATTAAATTTGATTTCAATTGAAACGACAATTGAAATATGCTGCTGCAGTTATTTAAATTGTTATATATGCTATTTTCTATAACTGTTCACCTGTAGGATATTACATCATATCCTATTGTTTATATTTATTTAATTACTGATAATATATGCTTGTTGTTATATGTTAAATTATACCTGTTATCACTCTGCAAGTTCCCTGTTAGTATAGAATTCACTATGGGTTGAAATGATACATACCTGAATGGACTTTAGAATAGGAGAAAATCGTTATAGGTTGAAATGATAGACCCAAGCGATTTTCATTTGAAATTGAATTTGGGATTACGGGTGGAAATGATATCTACCCGTGTATGTGTATATATATATATATATATATATATATAAATTACGGATTGAAATGATAAATATCTGTATCACTTGACCATAGGATAAGAAATTATATACAAAAACCGTTGGTCCATATATAAATATTTTGAAAAAAAAATTCTATGGTTTTGAAAAGAAATACATGGTTTTAATAAATATTGATTCTTAAATATTATATATAAATGGAAATATAATATATAGATTTAATAATAATATTTAATTAAATGGAGATTGATTTAATACATATAATATGCTCAAGTACTTGTTTAAATTTATAGATTTTGGTAAAAATTTGAATAAGTTAAATGCTGGGAAGATAAATTTAAATGTATTTGAAATTGTATGTAATTAAGAATTTTAGCAAATAAACATCGATTTGGGACTATTAAAATTGAAAAAAGATATGATTTTAACTGGAATTTTTGGATTTAAGTGACTTAATGAATATTCCATGTTAAGATAAATTAAAGGAAATACTTAGTAAGATGTAATTTAAGGTTACTTAAATTATATTGAATTTTAATGAGGAAATATTTCAAGACTAAATAATAATGAAGTTAAATCAAGATATACGAAACTATTAAATTTAGCCTTGAAAATGTGAATATTAAAGCTTTGAAATATATTGGAATTTAAATGGTTTAATTTGTGATTTATATCTGCATTGGAAAATCGATAAAATTTGCAATTGTTTATTAGAAACTGAATTGAATTGAAAATTTTGAATTGAGATATAGTTAAATTTGAATTTGGAAATTGAGTTGATTTGAATCGTAATTTTGAAAATGATAAAATTTGGAAATATATATGTAAGAAATGGAAATGATATTATGGTTTTGAAATATAAATTAATTTGAAATGACCATGGTGTATAGTGTATATTTCTACATTGTCGATAGTTCCATGGATCTTTAGAGGATGGTTATCCCAAACATCCTTTGAATTACCTGTATTTCAGTTGTTATTTCACTTGAGTTGGATTTATTGATATAAGAATGTTAATCCTGACTAGAGTGTTTTGTGTTTTGCTTTACGCTCGGGTCAGACTCAGTGATACAACATTTGAGACTCGCCTTTGGAGTTTGGAGCTTCATTTGGAGATTCAACTATCGATTCAGCTTTCTGCATTTCCAGTTGATTGGTTCGGAGAAGTCATCTGTTCGTACTGGAGACTTCACTATATTTGTGATATTCTGTTGTATTTTATTCCTAACTCTGATGTTTATATAGTAGCTTCCTGAACTACTATTTATTTATTCCGCTGTGTATTATTATATTACTCTGTGTCTGTGATTCTTTGATTGATTTATTTACTGTATATGCTGAGTTTTGCTAAATTTAAAATAACAATTCGGTATTTTGAGCAATTCAAATCCGACTTGTGCGGATGTGAATGGTTGAAAATAGCGGGTTGTTATAGTTGGTATCAGAGCTTTGGCTCTAGGCAAACTTAGCATATGTAGTAAATTTATTTGCGGAATCACTTTCGTTCGAGCCTATCTTCGAATCGGAATTCTAATTGATTAGAGTTCCTCTAATTTGAGATCTCTATCTTAGTTTTGAAATTCGTATTTGCCTCTCCCTATTTATATTCTCAGAGAAGTATATCCGGCTTCTATTTTGAATTATTATTTCCTCATCTTCGTTCGAGCCTTTCCACTTTGTTTTGAAAATTCCTTTGATTAAGTTTCCTTTTAAGTTTTGAACCATTATCTTGTTTGATTTTGGACTCCTTGAATGATAGGAAACTATTTTGTAATGGCAAAATCAAATGACCAAAAAGCAGCCCGTCGAGTACAAAGAGCATTAACCGTAAGGAACGAGAGGAAGCAATCGAGCAGCAAGAGAGGCTGTGGAGAGAAAGGGCAGAACCTGGTCCTTATGACCATGTTATTTGATAATGGTGTCAGGAAATGGGGCATTTCTTCTTTAAGTGTCGTGAGAAGGGACACTTCCCAAATCGCTGCCTAAAAGTGAAGAAAGTGAAATCGGCACCCACTGCATCAACCGACAAGCCAACCATTTGCTACCACTGTAGGCAGAATGGACATATAGCCAGAGATTGTTCTGAGAGACAGCGCGGAAGGCAAGCGGTGTTGCGTCCTGCTCGTGCTGCTGCCTTCCCGAAGTTCACTAGGGAAGATGGGAAAATAGTGTACTATGTCATAGTTATGGGCACCTTGATGTGGAGTGTACTGGACCCATTGAAGCACCACCCAGCAGAATTAATACCGATGCTTTGTTTATGTAGGAGTGGTATTCTGTAGATCTGTTTGTTATCTGTAGTATGTTAGGTTGCATTAAGTGAACTCTATCGTATCTTTTGCTTAGCTGAAGTTGTCAAACCAAAGATATTTATGCTCCCATTCTTCGTGTGATATGAATTTGAGTCATCGAAAAAATGAATATAAACTCTTTTGTATTGACATAAGTTATATATCTCTAATCTTGGTTAGGATTCTTTTGATTAGGGTTCCTCTTAATTTGAGTCTCTGTTCTATTTTGAAATCCATCCTGGAACCATCCCTTGAAAATTTTTGTTGATTGTATTTTGAAATTGTGTATACATCGAAATTATGATTTTGATAAGGATGGCCATATTTTGTATGTAAAAGTGAAATGTTTTTTATAAGAATTATATAACTTTTAAAATGAAAATTTAAAGCTTTGAAAGGATTTGAAATTTTTGAAAATTATTTGGTTTATAAAATGATTTTAATAGAATGGTTTTGAAATTGGAATTTGAGTGATTGAACTCCGGCATTTTAAATTGGTTTAAGGTTTGGAAAATATATAATAATATGATTTGAAAGTATTTTTCCAGATAAGAAATGTTTCAAATGACTTCAAATGAGTTTCAATGATCTCAAAGAAATTTCCAGTAAGTTTTAAGAAAATAGAAGTCCAGAACCCACTTATGTCGCTGGAAAATAATCTCGGTGATGAGTGCACGCATCATCGACATTAATTTTCGAGTTCAGAGTGGGAGAGAGGCCACTTTAGTAGCTTTGCTATGTGAGTGAATTTGTGAAACCAATTTCGATTTCAAATTCCAAAGTATAATTTGATATTTTTGAAAGATATATGTATATATTTGAAACAATTTTAAGTGAGCCCGGTGTTCAGTCCTCGAGTTCTGAATTTGATTTGGTACAACCCTATTTATTGAAATTGATTTACTGATTGGTTGTTGATTTCAAACTCTTGGATTTGAAATTTGATTTCTCCGACTATTTTGAATGTTCAAAAACTTCCAAATCGAGGTTTAAATTTTCAAAGATAAGTAATTTCAAAAAGTATGTAAGTTTAGTTTGTATGTTAAAGTATGAAGTAATATGATTTAGATAAGTTTGAAACTGTTTGGTTAAGTAAATGAATAAGACTATTTTGAATTATACTAATATGAAATGTTTGAATAAAATTTAGTTTTAAATAGTTTGAAAGGTAAATTGATCTTTTGAATAGAAATAAATAGTTTAAAGGTTTAAAAGGGAGTGTTTTAAACTGGTAATCATTTTAGGCATAATTGATTTTGAGAAAATTATTGGTTTCGAAAATAGATTGAATTCAAACCCAGTATTTATATGATGATTTTAAAAATGAATTTGTTGGACATAAATTAAGTTGATTTGGAAACGAGGATGACTTTTTAAACCTATTAACTTGGAAACTTTGAAACTGAAGATATTTAAATTGGAAGAAATTTGGTGAAAGCGTATATGATTTCAAAACTGGATTGATATTGAAATAAATTGAAATTGAGGACCTTTTTTTGACTAAATACTTGATTTGGGAGTTATCGAACTTATATAAAAATTGATTTGTATAAGTATGAAGTTGATTTGAAAATTATTAAGTTGGAAAGGTACTTAATTTGAAAGGTGTAGTCTTATATAGTCGAAGTATAAATAAGTATGATTTGATATACCCTTAATTTTGGAAAGTATTTGATTTGAAAATAAAATCATATATACTGGACTTTATATACATATGATATTTGAAATGGATTTGAAAGGTACTATATGATATATATTTTCGAAGTAAAGATATGGAAAGTGCCTTCTGCTTGATATCCGCTTTGTAGCCACATTGTGGATTCATTCTATCGATATTATTCTCTCTTATTTTGGTTTTTCGGATGTGATACTCGAGTGTCCTACCATGAAGTAACACGTAGTCTTTTTTTGGTAGCGTAATCCGCAAGGCAGAGATTTCTTAAAGGATATGGATGTTTCCTGGGAGATCCAGGCGTAACCATTGTTATGTATCCCGCGGTCTACAGTTTGTTGTGGTGGCGAAATCCGTAAGGTAGAGATTGCTTAAAGGGTATGGATGTTTCCTGGAGGATCCAGGCATTACCATTGTTATGTATCCTGTGGTCCATAGCTTTGGTTATCATGGCGTAATCCGCAAGGCAGTGATTGCTTAAAGGTACGGATGTTTCCTGGGGGATCCAGGCGTAACCATTGTGTATCTGCGATCCAGATGATTTGTTTGGATTGTACTTTCCATATCGGTTTTGAAGGTTTTTCAAGTATTTCCATTGGGTGTTGAAACAGGTCTACTAAGCACTTGAAGAATTCTAGCTTTGCGCCTGATCAACGCATGGCCAGAGTCTGCAAGAACGAGGATAAACTTGTTGAAACATTGAGTTATAAAAGTATTTTCGAAAGGAAAATTGGTTTCGATATAAGTATTTTATTTTAAAGGTATTTTATTTAAAGGTATTTTATTATAAAAGTATTTCCAACAAAGAAATTTTGTATCAAAATTTGAAATTGAATTTTTTATGGTTTGAAATTAACTATTGGCGCCCGATACTATTCTTTTGAATCTAACTTATCTGCTCAGCTTTATTTATTCACATATATTCTGTTTTTCGAATCTACCTTCTTTCCTTTTTGAATATATCCTTTAAAATATTGTTTATTTATATACTATATGGTTTAATAGTAAATCATTAGTGTTATAAATATTTTGTAAGTTATTAATTAAATAAAACATATTTAAAGCAGATGATTATAGATTCATTAATAATATTTGAAAAGTATCTTGAGATAAAAAATTAATAAATTTATGAATTATGGATTTAATGTTTCCAAATAGCCTCTTTGTAAATATAAGTAATAATGTAAATAATAGTTTTCAAATAATTTACATATATTTATAAAAGTGTTATTTAAACATATAAATGTTATTTCTAAAGGAAGCAAGAAATTTGCAAATGGGTTTTGGAGGATATTAGAGTATTAAATTGAATTGCAAATGAAGTTTTCAAATGAACATTTCAAGTAAAATTTATATATTTTTAAATCAATTGTTGCTCTTCCCTTTGCTCTCTTCCTTCTTCTTCTTGTGCCTTATCGATCACCATTCTGATGCTTAGTGTAGAGGAGATTGCGATAATTAATGATCGCCTATCTCGTTCAACTAAGAACTCAGCTCCCTCCAGGTCCTCTTCTAGGCAGTCAGGTATGCTGGAGCGGTTAGGAGCATATGCGGAGTCCGAGCCTCGGATCGCGGTTGCGCATCTGCATCGGCCCTCTCGACGCACATCGAGAGGCTTATCCGCCATTCCTCGCACTATCCGTACTCGCTCTATAGCAGCGACTGAGCAGATCGATAGGTCTGCTCTTTGTTCCTTGTATTGTATCTGAGTTGCGTCTGTTCTGATTTTCTTGGCTTGTTCTCTTCCTCTCCGTTGAATCTGCATTCATGTCGAACTTTCTCTTCTGGAACATTCGTGGTATTGGCAATGATGCTTCTTCAGCTAGGCTAAAGCGAATTGTCCTTAAGCATTCCATTAGCTTGGTGGCTCTTTTATAACCATTTTTGGATCCTGGAGAGGTTACCAAGGCGGTGCTGTCGCTAGGTTTTGGCGGTGCCTTGACAAATATTTCGGGTAAGATCTGGAATCTTTGGTCCAAAGACTGCGTTGTTCGCCCTATTTTCGACTCGTCCCAGCTTATCTCTGTTATGTGTACTTCTCCCATCTTCCCTCAACCGTTCCTTTTCTCGGCGGTGTACGCCAAATGTGATCGGTTAGAGAGATTATCTCTTTGGGATGACATTTTGTCACTTGCTGACATGGGGTTCTCGTACTCTGTGGTGATTTCAATGTTGTCGCTAGTCAGGCTGAAAAATTAGGGGGGGTGGCCGTCAATCGGCACTTGGTTTCTGACTTCAATTCTTTCATTGTGAGCTCCGGGTTATCAGAAATCCCATTCGTGGGCTCTACTTATACTTGGTCTAACAATTAGGAGGGTCTGAATCGGATCCTATCCCGGTTAGATAGGATTTTTGGGTCTGCTGAATGGTTTAACCTCTCATTTTCCTTCTCTACTTCTCATCTTCATCGTTCTTGTTCTGATCATGCGCCTCTGGTTTTGCGGTGCGCTTCGCGTTCTTTGACGGGTCCTTCTTCTTTCCGCTTCCTAAGTATGTGGAGTTCTCACCATACTTTTCTCCAGGTGGTGGAGGAATCGTGGACCTCTCCTATCGCTGCTGCTCCTATGGGGGCTTTCTCTCAAAAACTGAAACGTCTGAAGGCCTGCCTTAAGACGTGGAATTTCATTGTTTTCAGGAACATTTTCGACCGTTTTCGAGCGGCAGAAGAGTCCCTGATCCTTGCTGAATCTTTGTTCGACGAGAATCCCTCTGCCGAAAATAAGGAGAAATGGGCGTCTGCTCAATTGGCTTTCTCTTCGGAACTTCGTATTGAAAACTCCTACCTTCGCCAAAAGGCGAGGATCAAATGGGTGGTCGAAGGTGATACGAATTCCAAATTTTTTCATTCATCTATTCGTAAGAAAGCCAACTTGCTTTCTATTTGTGAGATTTTGAGATCGGATCACTCTGTGGCTTCAACTCCTTCTGAAATCAGAGAGGTTATTGTGTCTCATTTCCAAACCTACCTGGGTTCTCCCTCTGTGTCTGTTCCGGATTTGGACCTCCTGTCATTCATTCCTCGGCTGATTCCTTCGGAGGGAAGTGACGCTTTTGCTTATCCGCCTTCTTCGGATGAGATTCGTGCCTGTGTCTTTGCTCTTAGCAAGGATAGTGCCAGTGGGCCGGATGGCTTCAATGGATCCTTCTTTCGAAGTGTTTGGCATATCATCCAAACAGATTTCTGTCTGGCAATTCAACAATTCTTTTCCGAGTTATTCTTCCCGTTAGTTGGTCTTCCACTAACGTGGTCCTCATTCCCAAGTGTGATAATCCTCGGGCTTGCGTGGAATTTCGTTCGATCAGCCTGTGTAATTTCTCTAACAAAGTGATTTCTAAGATACTGGCCAATCATTTGGCTCCGTACCTTGATCGAATTATCTCCTCCTCTCAGGCGGGTTTTGTAAAAGGTCGTTTAATCACCGATAACGTCCTTTTAGCCCATGAACTGGTTTCCCAGATTGACAAGAAGGTCAGGGGTTCTAATATTGTTTTCAAACTTGATATGGAAAAGGCATACGATCGTATGTCGTGGTTTTTCATCATCAAGGTTCTTCGTGCCTTCGGGTTTCCTGAAACCCTTATCAATTTGGTGTGGAGGCTCATATCCAACTGTTGGTTCTCTGTTCTCATTAATGGATCGGCCAATGGTTTTTTCAAGGCGGGTAGAGGCCTTCGTCAAGGTGATCCACTATCTCCTTCTCTTTTCGTGATTGCGGCCGAGGCTTTCATTCTCGGAATTCACACCTTAACGATGTTTGGCCAAATCCACCATTTTGGACTCCCGAGAGGGTGTCCGCTCGTCTCATCTCTATCCTTCGCGGACGACATTGTCATTTTCTCCAACGGAAATCGGACTTCTGTTCGCCGGCTTATTCGGTTCATTCATCTGTACGAGAGGTGTTCGGGCCAACTGGTCAACTCTTCGAAGAGTTGTTTCGTCCACGCGAAGGACATGGACCCTTCGAGGGTTTTTTGGGTCGAATCTTTTACCGATTTCAGGGAAGCTTCCCTTCCTCTCCCTTATTTGGGTATTGTTCTCTACAGAGGAAGGAAACTTAACTCCCTTTTCGATCCTTTGACGGAAAAAGTTAGGGGAAAGATTATCCGTTGGAATGCGTCTCTTCTGTCTCAAGCAGGAAGATTGGTTCTCATCAAATCGGTATTAGGTTCTATGGGCACTCATATCTTCGCCGCTATGACCCCTACTTCTTCCTTCTTTCGGTCGTTCCAATCTTTGGCTTCTGCTTTCTTCTGGGGATCAAAGGTTGACAACCACCGCCATCACTGGGTGTCTTGGGACGTAATCTGCCGTCCAAAGATCAAGGGTGGGCTTGGTTTGCGAAACCCCAAGGATATTTGTTCGGCTTTCGCTTGCAAGTTGTGGTACAGGTTTGGGACAAACGACTCCTTATGGGCGACGTTCCTTCATGCCAAATACCAGAGACTGGCGTCTGTTGGCTATTCCGGATCTCCATCATTCGCCAGTGAGACTTGGAAGCATATGCAATCGGTCAAATTGTTCTCTGATTCTTATGGAGGTCAATCCGGATGGGATGGCGGTCCGTTTTCTATTCTTAAGGCCTAGAACTCTGCTCGTAATCCCGCTTCAGCTCTTCCCATTTTCTCTTTCATTTGGGACGTTAGAATCCCCCCTAAAGTGACTCTTTTCATGTGGAGAACCCTTCATATAGGGTTGCCGGTTGATGAGAACCTTCAGCAGATTGACATTACTTTTGTATCCCGTTGTAGATGCTGCGGCAATGGGGAAACAGAATCGGTGGATCGTTTGCTTTTTTCTGGTTCCTCTGCCAGATCCTGCTGGAATTACTTCGGTAATTTATTGGGTGTCTATGGTACCACCACCTCGCCGAATGATTTACTGAGAACTTAGTGGATTGGTTGCTCTGGTAAATCTCTTCGATCTATCATCTCCCGCTTGATTCCCTGTCTGATATGCTGGCACATCTGGTGTGCGCGGAATAAGGCAAATTTTGAGGAGACTCCTCTGGATCCCTTCTCCATTATTCGGCGGGTTAGAAATGATGTTTTCTTGGCGTTTCGTGGCAGACCTTTCAAAGGAGCGGTCAATGCTCGTTCTGGTCGCCTTGTGGACCTGTTATCTATTACCCGTTCTCAGTCTTCCTATAGAGCAGGAATAGGATGAATCCCGATCCCGAGACTGGTGGCTCTGGCTATCTCGTCTCCTGTTCACCCGTCACCCCCCTTTTTATCCATAATTTTGTGGCTATTGGTTTTAGGATCTGGTTTTTCTGGTTTGGAAAGGGCTAATCATTCCTCCTTTAGTTTGGAGCTTGGCTGGAGGAATTTCGGTTCTCTTAATCGGCTTTCGCATTTTCTGTTCTTTGGATGTCGGCCGTATTGATTGGCACTTTCAATCTATGGTGGTTCGTCTACTCTGCTTGCTCTTGTTTTGCACAGTTGTCATTCGACATCGTCATCGTCATCGGGCGGTGGCCTTGCCGGAGCTCGATGACGATGTTTGATGGGCGGTGGATTTTTCGGAGCTCATCCAGATTGATCTGTGCCTGTTTCCAGCGGTCGTATACCTCTACTGCTCGCCAGCTTTTGTTATTTATTTTGGTCTTTTGTTATTGCGTTGTCTTATTTATTTGCTTCATCGGTTTGGTATTTCTCTTTTTGGTTTTCTGGTTACCTGTCAGGCTTGTTGACAGCTTTTGGTGTTGGTTAATATATTCAGTCTTTTCAAAAAAATAATATAGATATTTTAGAAAAGACTTTATTTTATATTAGTTTATAAAGTTGAGAAGGTTACACCGTGTATGTATAATATATAGTGGTTCTTTTTATATCAACTGTTACTTTATTATGTGTCAGTTTTGAATCTATAAAATATTAGTTGTATATATTGGATTTTATATGTACATATTTGTTTATAAATATTTATACGGTTGGTATATATAAATTTTGTTAATAAAATATTTATACATGTTGCGTTAATAATACACATGTAAACAATGTAATAAGTGTTAATTCGAAGAAATGAATTTTGAAATACATATATACTTAAATATTAAACATGTTTGAATATAGAATATAATTCTTTTTTTATTTTATATATATAGTTCGCTTATGCCGTTTATCTTCATCGTCCAGTTCTGATCTAACCCGTTTTCATCAATTCATGCCAATCAGCTTTGATCGTTGAATTCGTGTTGATTTTGCCTTGCTTGATTTGTCCTTCAAATTTCAGTGTCCTAATCAGTGTACGTATCTGTGTCATCTTCTGTATTCTCTAGCCTCGAAAGGTGAGAAATCACTCACAATTAACGTTCTTATATTTATTAAATTTGATTTCAATTGAAACGACAATTGAAATATGCTGCTGTAGTTATTTAAATTATTATATATGATATTCTCTATAAGTGTTCACCTGTGGGATATGACATCATATCCTATTGTTTATATTTATTTAATTATTGATAATATATGCTTGTTGTTATATGTTAAATTATACCTATTATCACTCTGCAAGTTCCCTGTTAGTATAGAATTCACTATGGGTTGAAATGATACATACATGAACGAACTTTAGAATAGGAGAAAATCGTTATGAGTTGAAATGATAGACCCAAGCGATTTTCATTTGAAATTGAATTTGGGATTATGGGTGGAAATGATATCTACCCGTATATTTTTTTTAAATTATGGATTGAAATGATAAATATCTGTATCACTTGACCATAGGATAAGAAATTATATACAGACACCGTTAGTCCATATATAAATATTTTGAAAAAAATTCTATCGTTTGGGAAAGAAATACAAGGTTTTAATAAATATTGATTCTTAAATATTATATATAAATTCAAATATAATATATAGATTCAATAATAATATTTAATTAAATGGAGATTGATTTAATACATATAACATGCTCAAGTACTTATTTAAATTTATAGATTTTGGTAAAAATTTGAATAAGTTAAATGCTGGGAAGATAAAATTTAAATGTATTTGAAATTGTATGTAATTAAGAATTTTAGCAAATAAACATCGATTTGGGACTATTAAAATTGAAATTTAAAGATATGATTTTAACTGGAATTTTTGGATTTAGTGACTTAATGAATATTCCGTGTTAAAATAAATTAAAGGAAATACTTAGTCAGATGTAATTTAAGGTTACTTAAATGATATTGAATTTTAATGAGGAAATATTTCAAGACTAAATAATAATGAAGTTAAATCAAGATATATGAAACTATTAAATTTAGCTTTGAAAATGTGAATATTAAAGCTTTGAAATATATTGGAATTTAAATGGTTTAATTTGTGATTTATATCTCCATTAGAAAATCGATAAAATTTGCAATTGTTTTTTAGAAACTGAATTGAATTGAAATTTGTTGAACTGAGATTTAGTTAAATTGAATTTGGAAATTGAGTTGATTTGAATCGTAACTTTGAAAATGATAAAATTTGGAAATATATATGTATAAAATGGAAATGATACTATGGTTTTAAAGTATAAGTTATTTTGAAATGACCATGGTGTGTAGTGTATATTTCTACATTGTCGATAGTTCCATGGATCCTTAGAGGATGGTTATCCCAAACATCCTTTGAGTTACCTGTATTTCAGTTGTTGATTTATTGATATAAGAATGTTAATCCTGACTAGAGTGTTTTGTGTTTTTATTTACGCTCGGGTCAGACTCAGTGATACAACATTTGAGACTCACCTTTTGAGTTTCGAGCTTCGTTTGGAGATCCAAATATCGATTCAGCTTTCAGCATTTCCAGTTGATTGGTTCGGAGAAGTCATCTGTTCGTACTGGAGACTTCACTATATTTGTGATATTCAGTTGTATTTTATTCCTAACTCTGATGTTTATATAGTAGCTTCATGAACTACTATTTATTTATTCCACTGCGTATTACTATATTACTCTGTGTCTGTGATTCCGTGATTGGTTTATTTACCGTATATGCTGAGTTTTGCTAAATTTAAATTAACAATTCGGTATTTTGAGCAATTCAAGTCCGACTTGTGCGGATGCGAATGGTTGAAAATAGCGGGTTGTTACATTGATCATGTGTAGCGACCCAGATTTTTGGTCGTTAAGTTTAAACATTTAATTCATTTTTAAATGTTGAGTTTTGAAATGTGAATGAAATTTTAATGAGGTTTGTCGAGCAAAAATAGTGTAATAAGACTTAAGTTCCAAATATAACGATTTAATTAATAAAATTAATTGTTGAGTTAATAATTAAAAATCATTTAAATAATTGAATTGTAGTAGAATATGAAACCAAAACGATTTCTAGTGTCGATATAAATTCTATTGAATTAGAAATTAGTTAGTAAGAATTTAAAACTTAATATTTCAAGCAATTTAGTAAAATTAGAAGATCGTCGACTTAATCGACTTTTTAAAATAGCGATTCAGGACACGGTCTCAGAATTCGAAGAAAGCTGTTCCATTGGATCCGTAATAGTGTATTATTATCGGATTTCAAATCTCGTAGCTTTTGGAGTTATTGTTTGATCGTATGAGATAGACACACATTGAAATTAATATCGAAATTTAATATAATAATTGGGTCCAAAAAAGCTATCTTCTCCATATGATCGGATTAGGACTCGAAACATGCTACATTGCTTTCGAAATAGGGGTATTACATTATAAACGCAAGGCGGCATGCCTCAATAGAGGTTCAAAATTTAAGTTTGGTAAACGAGATATTTTAATTTAAAAAATAGGGGTAAATCAAAATCAAAGTTACCCTACACACGATTCCATTGTTAAATCGCAATTCCACTCCCCTCTTCGCAGTTCGAATCGTTTTGCCAAAAAAAGAAGTGAAAATCAAATCAATCTACATACAAAATAAATAAATAAAAAGGATATAACATCACGCGTTCGCATGACCGATGAAGTCTGAAGGCGAAGGCGTGTTGTGGAGAATCAGGCTCGCGAGGGTGCATCATGCGTGCGAGGGTGGATGAGGCAGCCTATCGTTCGGTGGTTCATGGGTTTGATTGGGAAGGTTCGACATGATTCGTTTAGAGCAATTCGATTGGTGTTGCAGTCGGGATGAAAGGCAAATGGTCGGCGATGGTGATATTCGAGAGGAAGGGGAGGTCGCATTCGATTTTGAGGTTCGTGATGCGTCCGTGGGCACCCGCAAGGTAGTTGTTGTTAGGTGAGTCTTCGTCGACTTTGGCGAATGGCGGCAAGGTTGTAAATGAGGTGAACCGAAGCGACCGGGGAGGGCAACGCAGCGGCTAGGGTTTCGATCGAGGCAGTGGGCACGAGGCTACGGGTTAAGCGAGGACGTGGCTTTTGATCATGTGAGTTTTAAAACTGCAACAGGGGTGATTGTCAATCAACCTGGTGATGGGAGTAGGCGATGCCGACTGATGTTGTAGCGAAGGGTTGTGGCACAGACATGGGTAGAGGCAGGTCGGTATTTAGGTGAGATTAATTTAATGTGTTAATCGGGAATTATTTTAAAATTTATTTTAATTAGTTGAGTTAAATATAAATTAATCATTCAAGGTTAATTAAAAGTCAATAGTTTAAAATCGAATGACTTTTTTAATGCGAGGTCGGAATCAGACAAAATAAGTTGCAATGTACTTGTATCGACAAGCACTACGAAATGGAATAAATTTGGAATTGGAACGATTAGCAACTCTAAAATCGAGGTGAGAAAATTCTCACTCGTTTGAATTTCCAATTCAATATTAAATAGTTAAAATAAATATTGGATGCTTGGTTGAATTTATAAAATTATTATCTGGTGAATGTTAAATGTATATAGTATATATATATATATATATATACTAGTATTTGGAGTGATATTCCCACACATTATAGTGTATGAGACCCTATGCGCCCCACATAATAGCAGATGACCCTATATAGCACGATATCCCCATCGAAGTGGGATTGGTATTTTTATGTTGTATTAATATATGTGGATGCAGGAAAACATGTTGGAGGGATCCAACTGGATTCCTCAAATAGGTTGTTTATTTTTCATATATAGTGACATATGGATTGTGTAGAATAATCTAGTATAGATTATTGCTGTGATTGAAATTATTGGATGCTATTGTAGCACTGGCCTGAATTTCGATAATTTAAATACCATAAATATATTTTTTAAATTTAAGGAATCAAAGGGAATCTTTGATATAAAACTATTTATATTGAAAATTGAATTATTTTTAAGAAAATTGAATTGGAAATAATATATATTAATTTTGGATTGTACGAAACTATTCGTGAATGGATTTAAATAGAGACTTTAAAAAAATTAATTACATAAAGGAGTTTGTAAAGTGTATTATGAAATATGAAAAGAAGTTAAAATCAATATTAAAAATAGATTGGAGGTATAAATGGAATTTATGAGAAATGAATTTATATAATCGAATTTTATAATAAGATTTGTTTTATAAAATAGTAAAACCAAAGGGGTTATAAAATTTATAAACGATGTTTATAAATAAAGGAATTTGATATCAGATGTGATTGGAAATATAAATTTACAAGAAGAATTTATATTAGAATATGAGAATAGAGCGAGAAAAATAGTAGAACTATTTTTGAAAGTGAAGATGGTTAAGGAGATCTGAATAGAAGTGATATATTGTGATTTGAAAGGGATTTATTAGTTGAATGGGTTATTGAGGTTTTAAAAATATATTTTCAATACTAAGAAGTTAATTTTGCTATTAAAAGGAAAAATCTTATTATTTTAAAACTATGGAATTTTAAATTAGTTAGGATACTTTGGTAAATAGATTTTTAGATATTAAGTATTTATTTTAGTAAATTTTAAATTTTAAAAATCAGCTTTAAATTTTTACCTGTTTAACTAATAATGAGTTACTGATGTTTATAAAGGTTTTCGATATTTAAATATGTTTTAAAAATAATTTATTATCCTTTAAAATACTTATCATATATATATATATATATATATATATATAAATATAGTTTTGAAGTGATCGAAATTTTTTATTTATAAATTCTCTCGAGATGCGTAAATGAGGCTTTTAGATGGATATGCTTTGAATATGGGAATTTTGAAAATAAAATCTAAATTTGTAAAGAAATAATAAATTATTGAATGAGGTTATAAATACGTATACTGGATTTTGGGAATTGAAAAGGGAATTTATTAGCGATTCTGAAGACTTATGAAATAAGTTACTAAATATTCCCTTAAGTGTTGGTATTTGTAAGGATTTTGGAAAATAAGATTTATAATATCTTCCTAAGTATAAAAAAATGAAAATTTGAAAATATTTCCAAGTGTTGAGATGGGTTGAAAATATCCTGTTATAGATTTAAGTATTTGAAATTGTTTTCAAATATTGGAATATGAAAAGGGATTTGAATATATATCTTAGTAAAGATATTTTGAAAAAAATGTTTGAAGAATTATAAAATAAGACCTAGTGTCTGCTTATGGATGTTTTATTGATAGTTAAACAATTAATTATCAATATTGGCCAATTTCGTTAATCGTTTTGAAGAGACCGGGATCGGATTTAATTATCTGAAAACCTTTTCGATTCGGTTTGAACGTTATGAATGAATACCGTGAAGATGATGAAGATGGTGGTTCGGTTTGTCCAGACCCAAGACAACTTATATGGACGAATGTTATCAAAACATCATCATTGGAGGACGATGAGCATTCTAAGTAAAATTGTTTTCTTGAAAGGTAACGCTTATTCTCGATCCTCATCAACCGGGAATGGCTAAAACAAGGAAGATGCAACAAGGCTAAGTGGGTCGCATCCAATTAGGGTGTGCTATCACAAGTCTAGATGTCCTCAAAAACCTATTTATTATGGATGTGGTTTTGCATGAAAGGAGCGCTCGATGGTCAGGGTGGGAACACCCAAGGTGATAACATATTCGGTCTATCCATATTAGGGGTAGGTTGGTCTTATGTAGCAGGGGATCCCGGCGAGGTCTTCGGTACATTGTTCTAGAGGTGTATTATAATGGACGGTACACCAGAAGCCCAATCATTCGTTGGAATTCATTCTTCAATATGTGCTTAGGTGTTGTTTGTAGAGCCTAGTATGTTGGAATTTAACTAATGTAACAATTTCAACTGTTTGAATAAGTATTTATACTTAGACACTATTATAATATCACTGGATTTTCTATAGAAATATTTTAGTTATCATAAGGGAAAAATACGTCGTGTTTATGTGTGGAGCAGTCTTACGGGATACCTTTGTTTTTCAAAGGATTTTGATAACTCTAATAAATTAAATTGAGAGTGTTTTCTCAACGCTGGTTTTCCAGACGGACTCGGCTGTTATTTTATTATAATGATCGGGTCAGACCGAGTAGTACAGATTCAGGATAGAATGCTATGGAGCTCAGAATACGAGCTGGATGACAGAGATCTATCCCCATACTTGGCTTATATTTCCGCTGTGTAAGGACAAGTTATATAACCGTCCAGTTTGATGTATTGATTGTTTTACTTTGATGATTGTAGATATAAAACAGTTACAGATTCTTTTGTATAAAAATCTGTTATTATATATTATATTTTGTTTCGCTGCGACTGTGAGATTTTGTGTTGTTGTTTCCATTTCTTCTTCTATCTTTTCTTTTACCCTAATTATTCGTTTTTTCGTACAATTTGGGTAGAACACGAGTGAATTTTCATTAACTCAAAGGGTACGGAAATACGGGTTGCTACATCATATGTCTTCACGTACTCTAGTTGTACATCATTTTTGGCGACACGCTCTCTAATATAGTGATAGCATGTAATAATGTTCTTGCTTCGGTCATTGAAGACTGAATTCTTGGCTAAGCAACTACTGACTTGTTATCCACAAAAATCTTAGTTAGCTTCTCTTTTGAGAACTTCAACTCTTTTAACTTGTTTTGTTACCAAATCGCATCGCAAACACATGAAGTAGCAGCTACATACTCCGTTCGCATGTGGAAGGAGTGATAATCGACTGCTTTTTTGACAACCATATGTGGTCTGTGTCTCTCATGTAGAGCACGAAGCTGCTTTTGCTTTTTCGATCATCCGTATCACCACTCCAATCACTGTCGCTATATCCAACAAGCTTGTAATTATCAGAAATAAAGTAGTTCAAGCCAAAGTTTGTTGTCCCTTTGACGTAGCAAAGAATCCACTTTGTTGCCTTCAAATGAGTTGTTTTTGGGTTCTCCATGTATCAACTGACAACTCCTACCACATATGGGAAGTTAGGTCTTCTGCATGTTAAGTATCGCAAGCTTCCAACCAAACTCTTAAAGATTGTTAGGTCCATTTTTTCTCCTTTCTCGTGCCTTGACAACCTGAGTCCACATTCCATTGGCACGTAGACTGGGTTAGAGTCATCCATCTTAAAATTCTTTAGCACTTCCTTAGCATAGCCTTCTTTAGTGATTAGGATGCCTTCTTTTGCTTGTTCTACTTCAATGCCAAGGTAGTAACAATGACTGGAGCAAATACCGCATCATAGTCAACGCTGGCTCTTTGATTATAGCCATTTGTCTCAATCTCACCTTGTATCTTTCGACTTCTCCTTTGGCGTTCTTCTTTACTTTGTATACCCACTTCACACCGGCTGCCTTACGCTTTTTTTGAGTGAAGCTAACTCCCATGTGTCATTTTTCTTGATCGCCTTTATCTCTTCATCTATATCATTTCTCAAACTCTTCTTTTGCCAAGCTTCTTGAAAGTTAATGGGATCACAATTCGCAAATAGACAACAAAGAGTAAGGTTTCTTGGTTTTCGATTACAACATATATTTACTGAAGGCATCTAAAGCATGAAGCCCGTTCATTTGGGCTTTCATCTTCTTGACAACTCACGGCTGATGAAGCTAGAGGAGATGGCTTCTCTCTTGATTGTTCCATCCTTGGTTGTTGCATGTCATCTTCTTCAAACGTGGAAAGAAGTTGCAGTCTTCGTTATGTGAACTCTACTCCTATTTTCCTTCTTCATCGAACACAATATCTCGACTAATGATTATCTTTCCCTTATCAGGATTGCAGAACTTATAGCCTTTGGTGTTGGTGTCATAACCAATAAAGACGTACTTCTCACTTTTTTCATCTAACCTGTTTCGCTTCTCTTCCGGTAGTATACGTGAGCTATGCTTCCAAACACTCTTACATGACAATGTCTGGCTTCCTTCCACTCAATGCTTCTTGTGGTGTTTTTCCCCTTACACTTTTTTATTGGAGAGCGGTTTGATAGATAAACCGCACATGTAATTACTTTCATCCGAAACTCCTTTGTCAGCCTCTTACTTTTGAGTATGCGCCTTACCATCGTAAGGATTGTCCTATTCTTCCTTTCTGCTACTCCATTTTGCTGAGAGGATCTAAGCACCATCAGTTGTCATAGGATTCCATGATCTTCAGAATACTTCTGGAATTCCTTTGATGTGAACACTCCTCCACGGTCAGATCTCACGGCTTTAATCAAAAGATCACTTTCCTTCTCAACACGAGCCTTGGACTTCTTGAAGTTCTCAAAACCTCTGATTTCTCCTTTTTTTTAAAATGCACCTATGTTTTTCTTGAAAAATCATTGATGAAAAGAAGGAAATAACTACTCTTTCAGGTAAACTTGACTTAATCGTACCACACAGATCTATATGTATGAGTCCCAATGATTTTCTAGCTCTTGAGTACGATTTCTTCAAAAAGCTCATTTTAAATTGCTTTTCAAGTAGACCCTTCGCACACTTGATCGGGATGGCTGATGCAAGGTAATTCTCTTGCCATTTCCTTCTTGAAGAGCAACTCTAATCCTCTGAAATTGAGATGTCAAAGCCAAGAAGTATATTTGTAGCACATTTTAAGACATCATGCGAAATCATTTGAATGTTGAGAACGAACATTTTATTTTTGATCATTGGCACCAACGCCTCACAGTCAGAACCACCCTTTGTCATGCACGCACCAAAATCGTGCACGACCTAGTGCTTCATCGCACACAAACTACATCCCCAGGCCGCTTCTCCTTCATGCAAATGATTGTACCCTGCCTTGAGCATCGGATTTGAGAGCGATTTCATATTTCGTTTATTATTATTTTTAATTAGATGTCGAGATTAGATTTAGAAAATTATGGAGTTAGGGCAAAAGGGAATACGGGTTACCATTTAAATTAGGTTTTGGGTTATTGGGCTTCTCTTGTTTTACTTTTTATTTCTTTCTTTCTTTTCTTCTTTTATTTGGTTTATGAAATAAAAATACATAAGCCCATATAGAATTTAATTACTTCACTAAATTAATTTCCAGCAAATTATGATTATTATAAAATAATTTTCCATAATTTTATTTAAACCGTTTACTAATATAATTTGAAAACTAAATTTTTTTCTTCACAATCCAATATCTGTTTTTTATGCCAATATTGTTATTATAATACTTACCTTGTAATAAATTCCGATGTAAAAAAATAAACTCAAACAATTTATGTTAATTAAACTTGCAAAACTCAATTTAATTAATCATTTATTATTATTTTCTCCAAAATCGGGTTGTTACATCATATGCGTATGGTTCAATTGAGTTATTAATTTTTGAGAAATGGTTCCTAATTTTTATTGCGAGAATATTGTCTATTGTACGCTTGTACAATATGTTAATGTGTCGTTCCAGGGAATATCCCTCTAAACAACATCTTGTTTCCAATTCATATTCACTCGGATTTTTTTTCACAATCTAGTCGTGACTTCTTTTTTGAGAATTTAAATATATTGTGCATGGTACAAACAAACTTCGTTTAGTTATTTTGTTTGGTGAGTGATTGAAGCAGATGATTTTTGCATTGTACTTTAACAAAAAGAGAAAAAATAGAAAAAAATATATGAGATATAATAGGCAAGGCGGTTGCAATCAACAAAAACCCGTACAATCTAATATTTTATATAAATGATAAATGAATTTATCATTTTATTTAAAGGACAAAAGAATTCACCATATATAATGGTGAAATAATTTATCACTTTACATAACGGGACAAAAGATTTCTTACATAAATAGACAAAATAATCTTCCATTACAAAATACACACTGTTTAGCGACGGCTAAAAGCCGTTGGCGGTCGTAGCTAGCCGTTGCTAATAGTCGTTGCAAATTACCTCGTTGCAACTAAAGAAAGCGACGGCCTTAGCGACGGCTCCGTTGCTCATTTTGCAACGGCTCGTAACGGCTAATTGTCCATGTGGAAGCAACCGTTGGTTGTTGGTTTCCCGGGCCGTCGCTAGCCGTCAGACGGGGCCAAAAATTCTCTAAGGGGTTCAAATAAATAAAGCACAAATTAAAAAATATTAATATTGAAGTGTTAGTGGTCCGTAGTGAAATAATGATCTTAAATATTAACATTGAAGTGTTAGTCTTCTGTAGCGAAATATTAATATTTTAACTTTTGTTTAATTACATAAATTTTAATTAACGATTTTGTGAACAAAATAAGTTGTTAGTGCTTACAACAGTATAACAAACATTCTCGTAAACTTAGCAATAAACATATTATTCAATGATCATGTGTTATTTTTTGGATTTTAAATTAGCCACAATTTTTAACAGCAAAGTGAACAATAAATTCACTAATTAATACCGTCAAATCAACACTAATTATTATCACATAATACGCAATAATCACCATTTTCAAACACATAATCAACTAATTTTCTAAATTAGGTTTATCATTATATACCCAATTCAAATAATAAACTATGTATCATAAAGTAATAACATATATTCATCAATTCCAAACCCCTAAATCATTCAATTTCAAATCCCTAAATCATTAACTAATTTAATTTAAACCTAAATTAAACAAAGCTAATGCAAAACAGGAGTTACCGGCAAGTGTGGAGAGGTTCAAAGCAGCGATGGAAGGTTGCAACGGCCTCTGGTGGCGGGTAGCGGCGGCTGGCTGCGGGAAGGAGGAGAAGGGGCTGAGTGAATGGGAAGAGGAAAGTGAAAAATGTGTTCTTGGCTGGGGCCTGTATATTCGCGATTGGTGACGGCTAGCGACGGCGAGTGACGACCGCGTTTTTTAGCCGTCGCTAGACTCTGTCGTTATTTGAGCCGATTTTTGTAGTGTTCTCACATGAAAAGACGAAATTTTATTTTAATACGAAATGATAAAAGAAATACTTTTATATAAAATGTTAAATTCCGTTGTCCTTTTGTTTTTGACCTTGTCAATATGCATTTGAATTAACATAATTTGTTTACACCGTTGTATTTTTAATAAAATAACGTACATAGTTTCACGATCAGTTCAAATTTTGATAAATGATTAACAAAGGTGTTGATCTAGAGGTTCTGGGATTTAATCCCACTTGCATCGATTAGCTAATGCTTTTGTTAAAATAAGGGCATGATTCAATGTAAAGATAAGTATAAATAGAGTTTGGTAAAAGGATGATTATTGGTATCAATTTTTTTATGAAAAAAGATATAACCCTACGTGAAAAATAATTTTTATCATTTTGAATGGCAATACAAAGGTATTTATCATCCTATAAAGAATCCATCTTTTTATATAAGATGATACATAACATCTATTTACCGTTTTAAATTAAATTTTTTAAACGTAATTTTAGATTCATATAGAAAAAATGATGTTCAAAATTTTGATAGATATACGTACACAAGTAGCTTTATACTAGAAAGAGAAGTGCATAAAAAAAAATTTAATTAACGTGTCGTATAAAAAACTTAATGCAAAATAGATTTTTTGATTGAAAAAAAATTGTTGGTTTTGTTTTTTATAATCATAAAAAAATTATTTTTTTAATATATGAAATGATAGTAATTTATCTTCTTACATAAAAGCATAAACTGATCTTTCTTTCATTTAAATTACTTTATCATTTTATGTTAAAAGATAAAAAAAAATAAGCACGCATGTGTGAGTGCTCACACCTAAATTAGTGTGTTTGTAACATTATATTTTGCATTCACTTTTATATAGCATCCAAATTTATTTAAACTATTATATGTGCACTAACAATCATAATCATTGTTATATCACATATTTTTATTTATGTTTATATCAGTTTTTTTAAATGTTATATAACACGAAAACGATATTTATGTATATCAATGCAGGTGACTTTCAAATCATCCAGTATTTAAATCGAAGTAACAACTACAAAGACGTAGCGAGTGCGCTCAAGCCGTATGTGAGAACACGGAGGATGCAGCAGCTGCAACAAGAGTTAGCACTAAGCTTTCTAGAGTGTATAATAATTATTATACAAAGACATCACATGGAAATTATAGTTCTAAATCAAAAGACGTAAACAACTATATGAACAATGGTAGTGAATTTGTGTAAAAGTTTAATGGTATAGCCAGCGAGAAAGAGCAGATCAGGAAAGCTGCAGAGATGTAATAGGGTCAAGTGCAACAGCCCAATAGGACTAGAGGAAAGCACAAGTAAAGCTGAACATTGATCATCCGCAGCAAAAAAGTTGAAAATGAGGTTAAAGATCTAGCGCAGAGCCAGTGCTACATACAAACAGAAGCAAGTCTTGTGAAAAATTAGTGTAGAGCTAGTAATAAACATATATAGAGCTTGAAGATAAAAAAAGAACATGCACAAACAAATGAGTAGGTGCACTACTGAACACACCTTAGATGTTAAGCAGTGAAGGCGAACAAAATAGGACAGATGAACAAGTGCACTACTGAGTGCATCCACACAGCAGAGGTAATAAGGTGATGTCTAGATGGGAGCACTTCTAGACTAGGGTAGCAAATCTGAACACATCCGGACAATAAAATAGAATATATTATAACATTTATCTTTTGCAATTGTAAATTTAATAACTAAACATGTTTTTTTAACACTTTTAATGTGTAGTTAAATGGATTTTTGTCATAACTATAGCTAAATTAATTTATGTGAAAACGAATTAAATATTAAATATCTTCTAGACCATAGAAACCAGCATATGCATTTATTTGGGTGACTTTTCTAATGTAAATTATTTCTAGCCAACGCAAAGTTTATTCTTTGATAAAAAGAGTAATTTTGCATTATATCTAACAAATGGTGTATTTACCTATACACATGCCTCTAAAATTACTAGTACACACAAAGATACCATGTTGCACAAGTGGAACAGTTTGCATTGCATAACAACAGTGAGTTGCAGGGGAATCAGAATGCAATCCACGTACTTTTTACTAGAGACATGTTCATCATGCACAAAATTTCTGATTAGATCATCATAACTGGTTACTAGAAAAGAAGTACATATACGACAGGTATTTCAGAAAAAATATCGTTTAGTATGTACATGCCGCAAGATGTAACAACTTTAATCTATGATTGATGACTAGCAGCTAAACTGCCAGCTCAACATTTGAAATAATTGTGTCTCGATCTGAATCTATAGTGTCTTTGTGGCTGAGTCGCGGATTAGGTCTCTCTCTTTAAGACATTTCGTCATTGTGCCGAAATCACGCAAGGCGGTCTCTAGTGCAACGCTGCCTCTAGGATAAAATAGCCCTAAATCAATATCAACAGCCTCTTACACGAAAACAAGTGAGTCAATAACATCCAAAAAATATTGCTCAGATCTAAGAAAGTTTAAGGCGAAAGAAGAAGAGAACTTCGTTTTCAAACCGATAAAAGTTCTGTCAAATAGCTTGGTTTATATAGAGAAATTTAAAAAAAAAACGCCTTTTTTAATTGCCGAGTCATGAAAAAAATATAGGATCCAAATTTACCAAGTCTCATTACTAAGTCAAAAACGGTTTAAAAATATAGTGCCAAAAAATAACGAGCTCTACATCACATTAGCAAAGCCCGGCCCAGGTTAAGTCGAGTCTTTCGATCAGCGCGCACACGTATGTGATGGCTAGCATGTTCTCCCTACTCAACACAAGAGAAAACATTGGATATCCAAAGGGCCAATCATTTCTCTTGTGAATCATATATTTAAATAGAACCACTCTATAGTTACCCACAATATAACACAACTCAATAAGAGGGGTATTCTATACTCTTTTCAACATTTTAGCAATTCATTTTAATATCAAATTTTTCAACAATTCCCCACTTGAGCTTTTAAAAATATTTTACTCAAGCAATTTCTGATTTTATAAGATTGCACATAAAAAAGTATCTTTCAATTTGAACCTTTGCATAGTGAGTGAGATAAAGATTATTGTAACATCCTGATATTTCACGCCATTCTCATCCACACGTGTCAGATTTGAATTGCTCAAATATCAGATTGTTAATTTATATTTGGCAAAACTCAACATATACAGTAAACAGATCAATCACAGAATCACAGACATAGAATAATATAATAAGCAGCGGAAACAGATAAATAATAGTTTATGAAGCTTCTATATAAACAATAGAGTATGGAATAAAATACAACAGAAATCAAAATACATAGAAGTCTCAATACATAGTCAAATAACAAAATCTGAATATATCACTGGAGTCAACTGAACAACTGAAAACTGAATAAAAATAGATGGATCTCTAAGCGAAGCTCCAACTCCAAAGGTGAGTCTCAAATGTTGTGACACTCAGTATGACCCGAGCGTAAAGCAAAAACAAAACACTCAAGTCAGGATTAACATTCTTATATCAATAAATCCAACCCAGGTGAAATATCAACAGAAATACAAATAACTCAAAGGATGTTTGGGATAACCGTCCACTAAGGATCCGTGGAACTATCTACTATGTAGTAATATACGCTATTATAATAAAGTCTATAGTAATATAAATTATTAAAATAGCATTAAGGCATTACCTTTATCCTCCTTAACACATTTTATATAATGTCGTAGTCTATACAGTATTGTAAACTCCACCAAACCAGTGGGCTATCAGGGAGCATTCCATAGGTACGACAGAAAACAATCTCGTAGTAGGCTCGATATGGTACGACACAACTAGGCAATGTCAGGGTAGATATACCAATTACACTTCCGGGATAGTGGTAACGCATAGCCGCAGCTACCGTCCACCTCGTCCAACACTCTCAAAAAAATCCGAGGGTGCACCTAATCATTCACAGAATAATAGAATGGTATCGAAGAAGTGTGTCCGATCGGAGGAGCTACCTCACTTGGCCCATCAATTGCTCATGTTTTAGCCACCTTAAGCTAACTCACGGTAGTTAGGTCCACGTAAATACCTCATATAGGATCGTCGTCAACCATCCTACTTTATTCTGGTATCTCCACCACGTACACAGTTGTTAAAATGGTTTTCGGTATTGGTAGAGAGTATGACAATAACCATCCTGGTCTTTTTAACAACCAAACGTTATTATAACACCGTAGCCATTTCATTTCAAATAGTTCATAAGTCATATCAAAATATCATATCCTTTCAAAACCCTATCATCAAGATCATTACTCACTTTAAAATAATATTCATTTCCAAAATCATAACACTTTCCAAAATTATAACTCTTTCGAACTTATAAACCTTTGAAACCATAACACTTTGGAAATCATAACACTTGAAAATTATAACACTTTGAAATCATAATACTTTAAAAATCATAACACTTCCACTTAACAGTTTAGATATAGAAGATAATATATATAATAAGGTAGTTATAAGTTAAAGTAGTTTATATAATAAAATTGTATATTAAAATAGTTATAAATTTAAAATAGTTTATACATTATATTAATTAGTATATTAAAATAGTTAAATTAAAATAGTTTATATTAAAATAATTTATATAGTAAAATATTAAATAGTTTTTTATATTTTTTTTAAAATACTTTATATAATAAAAATAGTTTTCTCAAATTTCACAGATCGATTTAAATCAACTCGAATTCCAAAAAACCAATTCAATTCAATCTCAATTCATCCATTTCAGTTGAATTCAAGCTTTCAATAAACCATATTCAATTTATATCGATTTCGAACACAAATTTGAACTACAAATTAAACCATTTCAACTTCAATAGATTTCAAAGATTTAAATATTCAAACATTTACAATAACTCAATTTTGATAAATTTCATTTATATTTCAAATTCAACTTTACTATTATTTATTTTTGAAATATTTACTTAATCAACCCAAAAATTATTTAAATAATATCTCAAATTACAATTTAAATAAAACTAAATATCCCATTTCAACTTATTTAAATTTGAAATATCCTTTTAGTCACCTTTAATCAAAAATCAAGTTATAAAATCATATCTTTAAAATCTCAAATTTAATCAATTTCAAATCAATTTTATTTAAGTAAAATTCTTTAAACAAATACAATTTTAAAACAATTTCAATTTATCTTCCCAACCTTAATTACTAAAATTATTATAAAATTTATATGTGAAAATATAATTTTAAATAAATACTTAAACATATTACATACAAATTAAATTTAATTTTTTATTATTAAATTAAATCTTATTATTAAATTTGTTTTATATTAAATCTATTCTATATATTTTAAAACAGTAAAATTATAAGTAAATTCTTGAAATTTATAAATTTCAAAACTAACTTAAAACTTTAACCCATATAATCATAAAAATCTAAAATTTAGTCATATATAAAAATTACATTTATATAATATATTTAGAAATCAATATTTATTAAAACCATATATTTCTTTTCAAAACCTTGGAAATCCTTTTCAATATATATATATGTATGTATATATATTAACAGTGTCTGTATATAATTTTCTATCCTATGGCAAGTGATACGGACATTTATCATTTCAATACGCAATTTAAATATCTACGGGTATATATCATTTCAACCCGCAATCCCAAATTCAAATTTAATGAAAATCACCTAGGTTTACCATTTCAACCCATAACGATTTTCTCTTATTCTACAAGATCGTTCGGGTATGTATCATTTCAACCCATATGGAATTTTATACTAACAGGGAACTTGCAGAGTGAGAACAAATATGATAATAATATAACATATTAACAACAGACATATATCATCAGAGATAAATAAAATATAAACAATAAGATATGGTGTCATATCTCCCGGGCGAACAGATACAGATAATGGCATATCATATATAACAATTATATAATTAATAGTTAAATCTAGCAGCATATCTCAATTTTCGTTTCATATGAAATCAAATTTAATAAATATAAGAATGTTAATCATGAGTGATTGCTCACATTTCGAAGCTAGAGAAAACGAATTGAGAAGCAACTGATATGGATGCACACACGAACATGGACATGACAAGCTAGCAATTGCTGAGATAAATCGATATTGAGATGGTAAGTTAAGATAGACAAGAGATTGATGAAACAAAATATACATTACGTATATATAAATTTTCAAAAATCAATTTAAAACATATATTTCAAATCGATGTCCAATTCAAAAACAAATAAAATTCCCATATATAATTAGAACCAAACTCATATACTTATTTACATAAACACATATATAAACAAAATATCTATATACTTATATTTTAAAACCAACATCAATATATATCTTTATAAATAAAATCAATAATAAGACAATATTAACCTAGAATATATATATATATATATATATATATATATATATATATTGTAACAAAATCATTTACTTGATGTAAACACATATATTTAAGATCAAAATTTAACTAAAAATATATTTTAAAAGTAAAAATCTTTATATAAACCAACATTCACACTAACATATAAGGTAATATACAATACTTTAACGACAAACAGGCCAACTAAAAGCAATGTATATACCAACTGCATATATAATAATATATAAACTAAACCTATAACTAAACTTATACAATCCAAAAACTAATATATAAACTATAGCCGAAACAATGCTTATATATACTAATATACAAACTGCAACCATTGCATACTTATACACACACACACACACACACACACACACACACACACACACGTTAAAACCAATACCGAGACCGATTTGCATACTATCTTTGTATATATATATAGGAAATGTATTCGTACGTTTCAAAAATGAAAACCCGAATATATATTTTCTTAAACAACAAAAGATAAAATAAATTTTGCCAACAAACCTTTATATAAGAAAACGTACAAAACAAGAGGAGGGAAGGTTGGAGGTGTTCGGCGATAAGAGGGAGAGGCCGAAGTCAGTAAGCAGAGCTAGGGCGGCTGTTGCGTTCTCGATTGTTTGGCACAGGTGGAGGGAGAGAGGGATGGGACTGAGGGGAGTAGGGGAGATGGCGGGGGAAGGGAGGATGGCCAAGACCGAGCAAATGCAAGGTGGCTTGGGTTCGGGCTTGGGTGACGTGTGCGTGGGGAGTTGCGGCCATAGGTGGTGTGGTTGAGTTCGAAGTGTAGGGAGGTGGTTATGGAGGTCATGAAGGAGAAGGAGTTTGGTCAGGTGAAGGAAAGTGAGGTGGAAGAACAAGGCAAAGCAATATGAAGGAGATGAGTAGCTTCTGCTATATAAAACTTGCTTATCAAAATTTGCTCTATTAGAACTCTTAGAAACGAAACGAAAGAAAAAAGAAAATAACAACAACAATATATTGAACTGGTAAGAATAGTAAAGGTAAAAGGTTACTTCTAGGAATAGTAAAAGGCAAATGGCTGTTGGTTAATAGTCAGTGGAATATGAAAGGGTATGGAAAGCAAAAGGTCCAAATGCGGAATCGATATGGCAATCATTCCATAGATTTTGCCGTCTCCCAGACTTTGAAACACACAAATGAATATACTACGGAGATCAGCACGATAGGACGTTCAAAATGGTACACATGTCAGTGATATGACCATCCGATCAAAATTCGATATTCGGTACTGAAAATGCTACTAAAACATAGAAAATAAAATAAACGGAGCAATAGCAGTCCAAATTTGATGAAACGGAAGATGACGTCTCACTTAGAAGATGATTTACAAATTTTTATATAAAAATATTCATATTTGAGAAATATTTTATTATCATCAAATATTAACTCGTTTAAATTTAAATAAAATTACACAACAAAATAAACCTCCATATTTTCTGATGAAAATTTACCATTTGCTATGTTTAAATAGTCGTATTTCAAATATCAAATTTTATCTCAAAATTTTATTATTTATTTTTAAGAAAAAAATTCAGTTAATCACGTTATAAAGACCGTTAAAATTTACGGGTCGTTACGATTATACTAGAGTGACTCATAGTTTTGTACTCTATCTCTGACATCAAACCACACACAACTTTTCTAGAGTGCAGTCTACAATCTGTGCTTTAAAGATCATGTACATCTATCCCATTTTAGTGAATGCTTTAGAAATTTTGCCTAAAAATTGCGTAGGAAACGACCACATTTCCTCATTCACATAGGTGAATCTATCAAGAGTACTTCTATATCTAGGTTCTCCACTTCACATAGAGTATAGATTTCATCAAGAGTTAAACTCATCCTCTTATCGCTTCAGGACTGCATGCTTTTGGCATGTTCAGTCAATGTCACTTCATAACTTGTTATTACCCATTGAACATAGTTCTTTGGATCTCCAATCATTAGGTTGGGTTACTATTATAGTGACTACTCATTCTCTGAGTTCTCATTCTATGGCAGTGGCACCATTCTTATAGATGTCGAAAGGACTTTCTCTCTAGCCAATTCTTTCATCAAAAGATCTGCCAGATTCTCATCAGTGCATACATGATCCACTCATACAGATCCTGAAGAGATATACTCTCTTATAGTATTGTGCTTACGGTGAATTTTTCGTCTCTTACTGTTGTAATAACAATTCTCAACTTTTTTAATAGCCACGGTACTATGGCAATGGATCAACACAGCCGGTATCAGTTTTTCCCATAAAGGGATCTCAGCTAGCAGATTTCTTAAGCAATCTACTTCTTCACTAGTAATAGTAGTGCTATCATTTCTCACTCCATAGTGGACTGAGCCAATATAGTTCGTTTCTTAGATTTCCGAAAAATAGCTCCTCTTGCAATACTGAAAATATATCTACTAGTGGCTTTGGAATCGTCTGATAACATATTCCAATCTGCATCGCTATATCTTCAAGGACAGTGGAAAACTTCTGATAGTGTAATTCAAGATTTATAGTTCTTTTAAGGTACCTCATGACCCTTTCAATAGAATGTCATGCTCTATACTAGGTCTGTTAGGAAACCTGCATAATAGTCCCCCAACATAGACAATGTTGGGTCTAGTACAATCAGCGGCATACCAAAGGCTGGCAATGATGCTTGCATATTCAGACTGTCTTACACATTCACCAGTGCTCTTAATTAGTTTTACATTTGGATCATATAGTGTACTAGTAGGTTTACATTCAAATTAATTATATTTCTTTAACATCTTCTTAATATAATGAGAATGATCCAAAGAAATTCCCTTTAGACGTAGTAATATTTATATCAAGAATTACACTTGCTTCACCAAGATCTTTCATATTAAAATTAGCACATAGTATGAACTTAACATGATTCACAACATGAATATTTGAACAAAATATAAGTAAATCATCCACATATAAACATATGATGGTGAAAATGTTATTCTTTGATTTATAATAAATACACTTGTCACTTTTATTTACTTTAAAATAATGTGAAACAAATAGACTATCAAAATTTTCATGTCATTGTTTAGGTGCCCATTTAAGACCATATAGAGATTTATCTAATTTACAAACTTTATGCTCTTGACCAGGTATAACAAAATCTTCAGGTTGGTCCATATAAATCTCTTCTTTTAATTCACCATTCAAAAAAGCAGTTTTTACATTCATTTGGTTAATTAGTAGATCATAAAGTCAAGCATGATAAATTAATACTCGAATTGATGTTATTCTTGTAACAGGTGAAAAAGTATCAAAAAAGTCAATATTTTCTCTTTGCCCAACTCCTTTAGCTACAAGAAAAGCCTTATATTTATTTGGGTGACTTTTCTAATGTAAATTATTTCTAGCCAACGCAAAGTTTATACTCTGATAAAAGAGTAATTTTGCATTATATCTAATAAAATAATGTATTTACCTATAGACATGCCTACAAAATTACCAGTATATACAAAGATACCATGTTGCATAAGTGGAACTGTTTGCACAAAAAATGGACAAACACCTCCAAGTCGTATTATTTTAGTTGAGTATGTGTGATTTTCAATGATTTTAGATGAGTATGTAAATATGAGAAAAGTAAGGGCTGAAATGTAAAAGACACGCAGATTTATAGTGGTTCGGCCAGAATGTGCCTACGTCCACTTTATATGTTATTATCTTTCTTCTTCCAGATTACAAGTACAATGCTTTGTATACAAGTGTATGAAAGTAGTTTGAAAGTTCCTTCCTTGCTTGAGCTCTCAAACTTGTCTGCCATTGTTGTACCCCTGCCCCTCTATTTATAGAATGAGGTAGGGGGCAGGGGTCATGGAAGTATATAGCTGCTAGTGGGCCCGGGCTGAAGCAATCTGGACTGGCAGTTGTCTGGTTCGGCGAGGTCTCATTCGGCATGGAGCTTGGACCGGTGGTAGGCTTGGACCGGTTGTGAGTGTGGAACGGTGGTCCGGTGCTTGTTTGGACCGGCTGTGGGGTTGGTCCGGTAGGTCATTTGGTCCGGTGGTTGCAATTGCTTTGGTTCGGTTATGGTTGGACCGGATGTGGGGATGACCGAATGGCCTTCGGTTCGGCATGAATTGGAGATGCCGAATGGACTCATGCCGAATGGACCTTCACACTTGGAGTGCCGAATGAGCTAATAGGCTTGTATAGCCGGATGAAAAGGTACTCCGGATGGACCATCACTGCCGAATGAGCTTGTTCCTTCGAATCGCCGAATGGACATAGGAGCTGATGGAATGGAGGTTGCAAACCCGGGTGAAACTGACACTTCTTGGTCTCGAGATCTTCTGGGTGAGAATTCGCCCAACATTTGCCCCCCAAAGTGGGGCGCGTGCTTGCACGTGTCGCGCTTTGTTTCCCGGTGATAGAAAGGCTTGTTTCGTAACGCCATGGGCTGGACGTTCGTATCCTGCTGATGTCCTGCAAAGGAATTTACAGTTTTAGTGTGGTTTCAAATAACGACCGTTCATGATCGAAATATTTGAGATGAAGTGAACTGTGTCGCTCGGGACGAGCAAGTGTGCCCCGAAGGGGCTTAGCATCGTCGATGCCAGGTTCACGTTAGAGTGGGTCCCTGGGTCGTTTGCCAAGGTGGCTTATCGCCAGCTCAGAGCATGCCTAGGGATCGTTCGCGACCCCGTACATGTGTAAGTAGCTTAGCCATTTCACAATTATCAAATATCCATTTGACCGATGGGCTTAAAAATGCGTGTCAAAGTGTAAATTCCCACGATGATAGGGTTAATGACCATTCAGAGCGTGCCTATGGACCATTCGTGGTCGCGTACACGTGTGAACGATTTA
The DNA here is from genome assembly GCA_030765085.1 of Allium cepa. Taxonomy (NCBI): domain Eukaryota; kingdom Viridiplantae; phylum Streptophyta; class Magnoliopsida; order Asparagales; family Amaryllidaceae; genus Allium; species Allium cepa. Next base: position 535,811,860 of record CM060934.1, on the reverse strand, counting down.
ATTCATGCTAGTGGGAGTTTTACGACTTATTCATCGTTGTCATAATCTTATTTTATTAGTTAGTTCTGGAGTTCGGTACTTATCTGAGTGAAGCGCCTTGCGTGCCCCCTGTTTCTGGTTTCTGCTGGTAGAGACAGTTTTATTCGGTTGTTGGTTGGACCGGTACGCTGGTCCGGTATGTTGGTCCGGTAGGCCGAACCAGCTGGTTCGGCAATCCTGAGTTTGCCTATATATAGAGGCTACCCCCCTTAGTTTTCCCTTACCGAACCAAAGAGAGCCGAATCAATTTTTAGCCGAACCAAACTTTTGCCGAACCAAGCTTATACCGAATTAGGTATATATTCTTTTGCCGAATGGTTTTTTATCACCGAATGAATATGATTGCCGAATGCACACGAAGGGTTTTGTTTTACCGAATGATATGTATACCGGATGTGTTTTTTAGTGCCGAATGGACTTATGACCCCATTGCCGAATGAACTTAAGTCCCTAGTGCCGAATGAGCATAAGACCCTAGTGTCGAATGAACTTTGTATTCGGTCTTTGGGTGGAACTCTGGACTTATGTATGCTTGCTTGTATTCTTGTTCTAACATCATGTTTTTCACTTTTGTGTATGCAGATAAATGTCTCGCAAGGCGGAAACACGATCAGACAGACGGAAATCCAAGGATGGAGGAGAGTCTTCTTCTGTGCCCCCAGCCCAACCAGGATCCGGGCAACATCGACCTGTTCCGAGGTCGTTGGTGGACGGACATGGTCCACAGGAACTTCTGGTCTCCCCTCCCGACTGCTTTCCTAGCTCCCTAAAGGAGGAGCAACTTGACGTTATATCCCGTTCCTTTGGGATAGACAGGGCTCTTATGCTGTTACCGGGGGAGGGGGTCATGCCATATGATCCCCCTGAGGGGTACTTCGCTTACAGCCGTTACCATTGTATGTGCGGGGCTATTCCTCCAGTCAACGCCTGGATATTAAGCTTCGTCACTTATCTGAAGGTGGCTCCATTCCAGCTCCAGCCCAACTCTTATGCCATTCTGGTTTGCTTGTATGCTATCTTCCAGAAGAGATACGGGCGTGCCCCCTCCAACCGGGAAATACGATATCTGTACAATCTGAGGGGGTACAGGAAGGGGTCCCCATATATTAGCTTGGAGTCAGCCGTTTCCTTCAAGCCGGTTTTGGATTTATACTCGAAGTATAGCATGTTCAAGAAGGAATGGTTCTTTGTTAGGGATGACTCCGTCTCTATTCGCCGATTTACCTCCGGATGTAAGTCAAAACTCTACTCATAATTCCTGTCTTGGCTGTAATTCTCTCTCTTATGCGCTTTTATTTCTTGCTAGCGACAGGTGGTTTTGCGGTTGTGGAAGATGATCGCTTGGTTCAGATGGCAGCTGAAATTGAAGCTATTTCCGGGAGAGACAGATCGGCTGCTTATTTGATTAGGAATGCCAGGCTCTTGATGTATAATTTGATCCTCCCACATCAGTCCGTAGTCAAGCAGAGGGACACGGCAGAAGAGAAGGCTGCCCAGCCTAAAGGTGGGGTGACAGCGAAGGGTGGCAAGAGGAAGCCCTTTGCACAACGTCCAGTCGTAGGAGGCAAGAAGCTCAAGGAGTCCGATGGCCCTTCTCCAAGTACTTGCCCGGATGTCCCGGAGGAGGAAGGTGTAGAAGAGGAGGAAGGAGGTGAAGTTGGAGAAGGGTCGGAGGGTGGAGGAGATGACGATGGTCAGGGTGGTAGCGGTGTTGCTGCTCTAACCTCTGAGCAGGACCTCGAACTGGATGAGGCTCTCCGTCGGGCCTTCGGGGAGTCAGAGGGGGAGTCGGAAACGGAGAAGGGAACGGAGAAGGCAAAGGAAACCGGCAAAGCTGTGGCTGGCACTGACCCATCCTCTAAGGGTTCCTCAGCTAGGGTGATCCCGGCGATGCAAGGTGAACTTTTGTCTTCTGCCGATTCTATTTTCGATAAGGACTTAGAAATTTTTTTTACGGTTCACTTCCGTCCTGGAATGAGATCCAGGACTTATCGCCGTATCCCACTCCTCCGCCGGGTTTGTATAATAGATGTGTCTCCTCACTTTTCTTTCTTTTTAACTTAGCACATTTTTTGAATTGCGGATTATTGTATGTTCGTAACACTTGTTCTTTATTCCAGGGGCAGGCCAGGCAGTTAAAACGTCGGATGTTCGACATCGTCTTGAACAATTTAAGTCGAGGAGAGCTTCCGCGAAACCTTCTACTGATCGCACTGGGGACGTAGTCAAGTACCGCCCTCTCCTTGGGGTCATCGAAGAGGGCATTCAGAAAAGGAAGCGGAGCCGTTCCTTATTTGAGTCTTCTTCTGCTTCGCAGCTTCCTACTCTGCCTCCCCCTACTCAGCCTCCTCGTGATACTACGGAGGAGAGCACGGAGCCCTGCCCCCCTCCTCCTCCTTCCAAGAGATCTACTGTCATTCATATAAGGCGTCCCGATGTGCCTCGCCCCGTGCCTCGTGACCCTTTTGCCGGTCATCCTGATTTAGACCCAAGTTTTCGGGACATTTCATTTGATGAGACCACGGGCGAGCACCTACTTCCCCGCAACCCCATGGTACGTGTGCTGGATGAGGCCAAGTCCCTAGATCTTGATCTGCTTACTACTCGGGTAGTTACTATGGGGGACGAGGCCAAGGCTAATATTGACCGGGTGGCCGAAGAGACTAAGAAGTTAATGGAGCATCATGCTCGATTGGTCAAGGCCGGGGAGGAGATTGGGAGTGCTAATATTCGGTTAAGGCTAAAGGTTGCCGATCAGGCCAAGCAGCTTGCCGACCAAGCCATCCAGATCTCCCAGCATGAGGAAGCCTCCCAGCGTCTGAAAGAGACCATGGAGAAGGCCAGTAGGGCGGAGTTACGGAAGATGGAGGTTACCTGCAGGGAGCGGATTAACATGGCCATTACAACGGTGGATGAGGTTCGAAATGCGGATCTCGAGCGGGTAGAGGAGTTGTCGGGGAGACTCGAGGCTGCGGAGATGGCTCAGGCTGAGTTGAAGGAGGAGATGGAGGAGATGAGGAGGTCCCTTAGGTTGAAGGAGGAGGAAATGAGGAGGTCACTCCAGGCTGACTGCTTGAGATACCAATCAGAGAGGGACGTCGCCGTCGCTAAGTTGCAAGCTTCCGAGGCTCGGGTGAGGGAGTTTGAGGAAAATGAGGGGATGATGGATGAGATGCTTCAGGATATGTACTTCCATACTTGGAAAGAGGGCGGCTTGTCTTGGATGGACGATTACCCTCGGGTCATGGCCAAGGTGTATCTCCAGGCTTTAGAGGAGGCCAGGGTGAACGCGGGTAAGGAAGGCGGAGAGGCTTTCAACTTGAGTGCGGTTACTGCTCAGTTCTCAAAGGAGGAGCAAGCGGCGGTGAAGGAGGGGATGCGGCTGCTTGCTGCGGAGGAAGCGGGCGTGCAGTTGGATGATGAGGATCAAGCGGCGGATGCTGGTGAGTTATTCTTTTCCCTTTCTTTTCTTTCCGTGTTTTCATAACTTGATCGTTCGTTTAATGAATTCCTCTTCCGATCTGGACAGGTGGGACTTCAGATCCACATGCTGGGGGCTCCGATCCTGCGGCTAAGTAGGCTGGGGGAGTTGGTGATGGAGTGTGGATGCATCTGCCATCTTTTTGTTTCTTTTTTATCACTGTTCATGTTAGTCTTTGATATGCAACTGTAATAAAATTATTTGCAAAGAATAACTTCGTGTGATCTTATAATATAAGCTGATTTTGTCATGTTTAAATGTTGTTGCTATCTTTATGTGCTGTGTGAGAAGTATAATTATGTATATGCCTGTGATTCCACTTGTGTTTGATGTTAAGTTTTTGCTTGAAATATAATTTCACGTTTTGCAATGTCAGTGTATGAATAAGTTATAGTTACGCATTTATGTACAAGAGAAGAGAGTACCGCCCTTTATGTTTTATTCGCAGGCGGTAGCTTTGAGTGTCTTGTGTAACTGTTCACGGGTATAGCAGAGCGCCCTGCTACCCAGCACGCAGGCTTAGAGCCTCATGAGTGAATGCTTCCTATTTGGTTTCCTGTACTTTAGAGTTTGTTATACAGGATAGGAGAAAAATATTTAAATGAAATGGAAATATAGTAAAAGTAAAACTTCCAGTCACGGAAGGCCGTCGATGTGCTTAAGTTCGTGGCAAACGGGTTTTGTAGTCACTTTCCCTAGCTGTGGGTCTTGGAGACATTTGTCACCCATCTTACGCCTCCGCGGGGAGTTTTCTTTTTTACCACAGCCGCACTTAAGACACATCGGAGCCGAGATCGCGCACGGTAACTACCCGAACCATTATGGTCCGTAATCGTGGGTATTATTCGATTTACCGTGGCCGGCTAGCGTGGGTGCCGTTGGCCGTGAACTACCCCTGGCTGGCCACACCTTATGTTGGGGCTTAAAGTAGGTTCACAGTTACCGACGAGCCGAACGCCGTAATGAGCTGCCATCGGCTATAGTCGGCCTTTATGATGACTTATAATCGGCTCATTACAGTTGGCTTTGAGGGCAGGCGCGCAATGAGTTAACCCGCAGCAGAGGGATGCCGGGGCAAAAGAGTCTCATTGGCGAGTGCATAGAATCGTAGTGTACCTGTTAGGCCTAGTCCAGATGAGGCCGCGGTGCATCTTGAGTGGAGATGCCATAGGATTTTGTTCAACAGAAAGGGATAAAGCTTAACAAGCAGCCAAGATATGAAGGCACAAGGTAACAAGAGATAAGATTTTTAAAGTGGTTCGGCACGATAATGCCTACGTCCACCGTGTTAATACGCTTCATATGGGCGGTACATGTTAAGCAAAGTATCGACGGAGGTGTCGGATGTTCCAAGCCCTCTGGAACACCACTCCGTCCACTGTTGACAAAATATAAGCTCCGTTGTTGTGAAGATCTTGATGAATTTCATATGGCCCGTCTACTGGTGCTTTCATGGTTAGGTAGCATGACAGGCTCAGCTATATCCGACCCCTGCCTGGCACCTCCCCCGTTGGGTTTGGTTCCAAGTGTTTCCTCAGGTCGGAATTCGGGCTGAGTCCGGGCTCGGCTCCTACCATGACCATTTCTTTATTAACCTCTTCGAAGAAGAAAGGTCATTGTTGTCTCACAGATCCTCCAGATTGGGACTCGGTCCATGATTCGGTGTTGCGGGAGGATCCGCATGAGGATAAGATCTCCCTCTTGTAAGCTGCGATGCTTGATTTTGGAGTTGCATTGTGCTGCCACTTTTTGCTTGTGGGCTTCTGCTTTTAAGTGTTGCATCGTTTCTCCTTTCCTCAATCAGTTCCAAAGACATGAGGAGGAGTTCTTCGTTTTCTTCTGGGTTGCAGTGGGTCCCATGGTGAGATGGCGCTACAGTTTCAACTGGGGGCATGGCCTCCAATCTGTATGCCAAAGAGAAAGGAGTATGCCCCGTTGATGTTCTATGAGAGGTGCGGCAGGCCCAGGGTGCCGTAGGAAGTTCGTCCACCCAAGCGCCTTTTGACTTTTCAAGCTTCTTCTTGGTTAGGGTTTTGAGAATTCTGTTGACAGCTTTGACTTGTCCGTTTGCCTGAGGATAAGCTACAGATGAGAAGCTTTTGTGAATTATGTGCTCTTGGCATCGGTTGGTAAACTCTTTGTTGTCAAACTGGAGTCCGTTGTTTGATATGATCTTGAGTGGGACTCCGTACCTGCATAGAATATTTTTTGATCAAGAAGTTGATAATTTATGTAAGAAGTTGATAATTTATGCCAAAGATATTTTATTTTAAAGGGTCCGCTTCCACCCATTTGGTGAAATGATTAAAAACATCCTTCTAGCCATCCAGGACAAAGTTTAAAGCAAGGGAGGGGGGCAAGAGTCAAATCTCTGTCCTGGTTGATATAAACGCTTTCCTCCCTTCTTGCCCCCAGCGTTATCTCTAGAGTCATTTCTTCAAACGTCCTTTGTTGCAGCGGGAGTGTCGCCATGGGTAGTCTTAGCCTGTTGTCCTGACTGTCTTTTAGCGGTAGCGTTTTCAAGCCTCATATACTTCCCAGCTTCATGGAAGAAGTCAGGTAACGTAGCTGGTTTATCTTTTGTTAACCTCCTAGCAAACTTGGTATCCGGATGCACGCCACTACAAAGGGCCGTTAGGATAAGTTTCTCATTGGCATCTTGAACTGTTGCTGCTGTGGCGTTGAACCGTGTTAGATATTGTTGCAGCGTCTCTCCGGATTTCTGTTTGATATTGGATAGAGAATAAGCATCCTTGGGTTGTTCCACATGGATGAGGAACTGGCTAATAAACCTTTCTTTCAACATCTCCCATGAGCTGATGGATCCTCGGGGTAGATGGCAGAACCAGGAGGTAGCTAGATCTGCTAGGAATAGCGGAAAGCATTTACATAATACTCCTTCTGTTGCTCCACTCATGAGCATATGCTGGGTGTATCTCTGTAAGTGTACGATGGGGTCGGAAGTTCCTTTGTAAGGTTCCATGGTTGGCATTTTCCATTCCCGGGGGGCGATGGTAGTTTCGATATTTCGGGTAAAGGGGCTGGTGACCCTAGCGCCTATCCCCCGGTCCCTTTGCTCTCGTTGGACACACTCTCTGAATAATCGTGCCATTCGTTCGTCAGAACTTGGAGCGGACAAAAATGAGCTTAGTTCTTCCCTGCGGGATCTATCTCGTCCAGATGACCTGTAGGGATGGTACAATCTATCACTTCTTGCATTATCCAGTGGTTGTCTCTGGCTGCTCGGATGCATGCTAGGACCAGCTACAGTTGCCCCCTGCCTTGATCTTACCCGGTGGGGTTCTGCTTCGAGCATTTCCATGGGGCCAACTTCGGGCTGGGTTCCAGCTTGGCTCCGTTCAGCGGGGTTTCTATGATTCCTGTCGATAGTTTCTTCGAAGAAGGAATACCTTTGCTGTCTCCGAGATCCTCCAGATTGAGACTCATCCCATGATTCAGTGTTGCGGTTGGATTCTTCAGCATCCCTTAAGCGTGACATAAGTTGGTCCACTAAAGCTTCTTGTTGGGATGTGAAGTGGTTGGTTACTTCAGCCACAACTCTGTCTAGATCTGCCCTAGTTATTGGTTGTTCGGTGGCAGGAGCTATCAGATTTGCCTGGTATCTATCTGGTGCTGCTGTTGAAATTGGATGATCCTCTTGATCTGGGGCTACTGGATCCGGAAGACTGCTAGTTGCGATGTTCTTTCCTTTGTTAACATCCTTCCGTTGCTTGGAAGGCATGATTTCTAAGCGACGAACGTCGTTATGAGGAAGAAGGTTGAGTGGGAGAAGCTGAAGCTTCGAGTTCAACTCTCAATGAAAGCACCAAAAATGTTTGCACAAAAAATGGACAAACACCTCCAAGTCGTATTATTTTAGTTGAGTATGTGTGATTTTCAATGATTTTAGATGAGTATGTAAATATGAGAAAAGTAAGGGCTGAAATGTAAAAGACACGCAGATTTATAGTGGTTCGGCCAGAATGTGCCTACGTCCACTTTATATGTTATTATCTTTCTTCTTCCAGATTACAAGTACAATGCTTTGTATACAAGTGTATGAAAGTAGTTTGAAAGTTCCTTCCTTGCTTGAGCTCTCAAACTTGTCTGCCATTGTTGTACCCCTGCCCCTCTATTTATAGAATGAGGTAGGGGGCAGGGGTCATGGAAGTATATAGCTGCTAGTGGGCCCGGGCTGAAGCAATCTGGACTGGCAGTTGTCTGGTTCGGCGAGGTCTCATTCGGCATGGAGCTTGGACCGGTGGTAGGCTTGGACCGGTTGTGAGTGTGGAACGGTGGTCCGGTGCTTGTTTGGACCGGCTGTGGGGTTGGTCCGGTAGGTCATTTGGTCCGGTGGTTGCAATTGCTTTGGTTCGGTTATGGTTGGACCGGATGTGGGGATGACCGAATGGCCTTCGGTTCGGCATGAATTGGAGATGCCGAATGGACTCATGCCGAATGGACCTTCACACTTGGAGTGCCGAATGAGCTAATAGGCTTGTATAGCCGGATGAAAAGGTACTCCGGATGGACCATCACTGCCGAATGAGCTTGTTCCTTCGAATCGCCGAATGGACATAGGAGCTGATGGAATGGAGGTTGCAAACCCGGGTGAAACTGACACTTCTTGGTCTCGAGATCTTCTGGGTGAGAATTCGCCCAACAGGAACAATTTGCATTGCACAGCGACACTGAATTGCAGGGGCATTAGAATGCAATCCACGTACTTTTCACAAGAGGCATGTTCATCATGCACAATTTTTTTTGATTAGACCATCATAGCTATTTACTAGAAATGAAGTATATAAAAGGCATAAGGTATTCGATAAAAAATAGTTTAACCGGTACATGCCACAAGATGTAACAAATTTAATCTATGATTGATGACCAGCAGCTAAACTGCATTTTTTGCTGACTCTGTAATATAAAAGATAAATTACTTAATAATATTTTTATCTTTATCATTTATATTTAAACCAAGAGATGACAGGTAAAATATAAATTAAGAATGATAAAAGGTAAACTAGAAGGTAGTATATAAAAGATGAAAGATAAACTATAAAAGCGTAGAAAATAAATTGAAAGATTAAACGATAAAAGAATAAAAATTAAACTGCAATACATGGAACAAGGGACTTTTTCCAGCGGAAGGAAAACCTATACAAAGTCTTTCATTTGATACGAACTAAGCCGTTAAGATTGTTTCTTAATATCCAGGCCTCAGTATTACATAAGCTAGGTTGGAAAATAATGGTTGTAATAGCTATAAACTAAATGTATCTATGTTATTTGATAAGTTCAATGATGGTTGTCATGATTGGACTAATAGAGCAACTTGGCGTGCTGCTCGTGCTGATGTCTAACTCTTTCCCGGAAACACTCTGTTTGTTGATAAAAGTAGGTCGCATGTGTATATGTAACTTTTAGATCCTTTAAAAGATTTAAGCATCGTCAATGGTCATTCCTGGGGTTCAGCAGCATTGACATTTATGTATATGCAGCTTGGATTAGCCAGTCACATTGATGTTAAGAAGATTGCAGCTATCTTTATTTATTAGAGACATGGATATTTGAGCATTATTCATGTTTTCATCCTGCTATACTATGAAAATTTACCTCATAGTGCTCGATGGAATCCATCTTTAGAGAGTAATTTACCGGTGATCGATATACGTATATTTCTCGATAAAATTTAGATTAATCAGTTATTTTTCTTCATTTAACTATGATAGCAATAAATTATTAAAGTTCTATACTATTGTTATCTATTCTCTTGTCATTGCTTTATAGGTTATTTTCGATTCATACACCTATGCACATGACTTTCGTCCATTTTATGATAATGCTTGGTATAACGGTTGTATACTTTTCCTCAATATTGTGGAACTATATCATCCTAATAGAGTATTGAGATAATTTGGCAGAGTACAGAACATTTCTATACCTTCTATTCCTTCGGTCAGTACGAGTGCTCATAGAGGAACTATTTCAGCTACATACGCTCATGTTTATTATTAGTTTTTGGAAAGTATATGGAAGCATTGGTATCATCATGTTATTGAGGAAGAACTTAGATCAGTACCACTCAATAAATCTTATTTGAGTTGCATAGATGATTATATTGAGTGATATAGAGATCATAGTGTACTAAGGGCTCAAAATCCAACTATGTTACTTGGTAATATCATGGTTGGCGCAACTCATTTTCAGCCAATCTATGACGTATTGTATACGGTAAAATTAATTTCATATTTCATTTAAGTTTGAATGATACTCAAGATTTTACAAAGTTAAAATATTTTTTTTGTTAATCGTAGATTTTAAGTGATGTGCATGGATTATTGGATGAAACAAACATTTATATTAGGCCAAAGGTAATTGGTAATGCTAGAGTTGCTAGTGGATGCTACATCCGTCAGCCAACTAGAAGATGGTATTATGTGATGTTTTGTCTATTATGTAATGTAATGGTACTTTGTACTGTTTTTGGCACGCTATGTTGTATCGATAATTTATTAAAGATTTTTGATGTGATGTGTTGTATTTGAAGATGTTATTTGTATGTTTGTGTTTTTTTGTAATGTTGACATATAATGTGATCAGTTTCTATCATTCCTTTGTGAAGGTGTTTGAACTGCTAACACATTGAATATATTATTTATAATGTCTTTTATTACCGTCTATTTCCATGCTTTGTAAAAAAAAGTTTTTCATTTTATAGTCATCTCGTAGGGGGCATATGTGTATGATAACAAATCCACGATGGGTATAATGTGATTGGTATTGTAACCATGCTGTGTTTTACGAACTGGAACAGGAATAACATGGCATCTATGCATGATATGAATGTTAAACACATACAAATGCTGTGAGATTATGATATACAAAAGTTATAGCCACTGCGTGATGGTGTAGAAAAATGAAAAAAATTACAACACACAGAACATAGATGTAGCAATCACCATTAACCGAGCAACCAAAATATATGGGATTGAAGCACACATAACAATATCTCCATTAACATAACAATCACCATTAACACAATGAACATCATCAACAAATTCAAACTACAATCAAAGTACATTGGTTTAAGTGCATAGTTAATTTATATAACATTTCTTTTTCACTCCACAAATTGAGTTCTTTCATCCCAAGCTTGCCTACGATCACCACAAATAAATTCCTAATTACTTGCCTCCATATGACGGGTCGTCAACAATTTTGCACAAATAGGTCACACTATATGTTTTGGTTCCAATTTTACCTACAATTCAAAATGATCAAGTACAATAAGAAAATAATAATTGAACACTAATGGAAAAGAGATTAATTGCATACTTGTACAAAAATGATCATCATTAACAAATGCTATTGCTGTTTCAAAACATTATATGTGATAGAGTTAAAGGTATGCCCTAAAGGCAATTCTATAATAAATTATAAATTAATTAACTCTGCAATCGATTCTCATTCGTAATAAAAGTGTGTTTTCTTTCTATTATATATTTGTTATAATATGTTATAATTAAATAAATATTTAATTAAAATATGTTCAACAGGAAATCCATAAATGGTGTGTTTATGCTAGTAACTATAAATAATTGTAATCATGAGTATTGTATCACTACATAATAAAAACGTCATTTTAAATATTCTTAGTCAAGATGCATCGAGATTGGATATCGATGATCCATTGAGATTAGAGTACGTAATGCTCTCCAAATATGGGGTAGTGTATTACTTATGACTGTCGGGAGTACCAAGAGGTTACGTACTGATAGTTATTAGATAACTATGGAATGACCCGCTTCAAAGTTTCAATTGGTTAATATAACTAAGGTCAAATAAAGAATATTTATGCGATTGATTTATACAGATCTCACGACTTGAGAATACTGTCGATCTTCGATATAAATGCTCCACTTTGATTATATCAAATCATGGTATGACGTTTATCAAGTGACTATAGTTGGATCGAGTGGAAGTATTGGAAGTGAAATACAACTGCAACTTAGCCCAAAAGAAGCTAAACCATATCAAATATGATGAAAAGTAGCATAAAGTCTGTTAAGTCCTTAGATGGCATTAGACATGCTTAACAAAAGTACTACAAAGGTTCAATATTGACTGGCTTTCCCAGTATATTCATTAGGAATCCAAGCCTTGTAGTATACTAGGGTTGACGCAACTCACTAAAATGAACTGTTCTTCTCTGCTATTCAAGAGATGATTCGTCTCCTTAGTTATATGGGTTAGTATCACGATCAACTCAAGTAACTCAAATTCAAAATTTCTAGCTAGAGTAGTTCGGTTAATTATAATAATAATTATTATTGAACTAAGAACTTTGCATATGGCCTATAGAGTTGAATATGGACAATATTGGAATTTTGACCATATCAAATTCCATAAGTAAACATCGCATTTAGATAAATCTTAACAAAGTAAAATTTTACCGAAACTAAGTAAGCGTTAAATTTGGTCAAAATGTCACACCAACTCGAATAGTTCGATAGTAATCGCCGACCAAATTTACATCTAAAGAGTCATGCAATCGAAAAGTTGATTACTCCTTTGACCACATGGTTTAATTGATTGATAATTGTTATAAATTAATTAAACTAATTATTATTTATGAAATATTAGTTCTAAAATTTTGTTTTGATTTGATGAACAATATCGATAAATATTTTTATAGTAGTTGTAAATATATTAATCAAAATACGATATGAATATGCATTTAATTTGGATTTAAATGCATTGTATTTTTGTTCGGGCTTTAAATGAGTTTGAAGCCCGTATGGGAAAGAGGGAGTACGGCCATGCTTAGGACTAGGTAGGGGTGGATATGATATGCGGAATGGACTTGGGTTTTGATAGGATAAGGGGAAGAGAATGAGAAAGAGAGAAAAGTGGATATAGATACTAGCTTATCACTCTTATCCGACCTCTATAATTACATCACAACCTTCATTCTTTTATGATCTTATGGAGCCTCCATCTACCCTTACTTCTGGCCAAAATAAACCATCAACCCCTCCATTCCTAAAGGTAAAATTAAATAAAAAACAAACGTTATTCAATAGTTGAAGATCATCGGTTCAAGAGCTAACACCCTGCTGGATTGGAAACTGTTCAAAGGTTTGATCTCAAAGTTTCAAGGTGTATTAACAGGCTTTGGAGATAAGGTAATTTTCTAATTTACAATTATAATTTAATGTCTAAATAGTTTATACATTATATATTACTTGTTAATTACGTGACGTTCTAGCATACCGCTACATCGTCACGTATATAATGGTTGTATGATTGTATGTGTATATATGTATTTAAAAAAAATTGTAACATATACCCGCCATTAATACTCACGAGATAGAATAAAAAAATGATTTTTATTATTTAATTAAGTTAATATTCATTATTTAAATTTTATAAACATCATAATTTAAATACTAAATCTTATACTATAATAAAATGGTTTATGATTTTATATAATTAGTTTAACACTTAAAATATTTTCGAAATAAATAAAATAATATATATATAATTTAATGTCTAAATAATTTATACATTATATATTACTTGTTAGTTAGGTGACAATTCTAGTATATCGATACATCGTCATGTTTATATTAGTTGTATGATTATATTTGTATATATGTATTTAAAAAATTGCGACATATATTCGCTATTAATACTCACGACACAAAATAAAAAAAATGATTTTTTATTATTTGCTTAATATTCATTATTTAAATTTTATAAACCTAATGATTTAAATACTAAATCTTATACTATAAAAAAATAGTTTTATGATTTTATATAATTAGTTTAACACTTAAAATATTTTTCGACATTAATAAAATAATGTGGGTATATATTATTTAAATATTATATAAATCAATTAATGGAATAAATTAACTATATCCATATATATATATATATTATATAAGAATGTTTTATATTTTATAAAATTAAATTAGTACATGACATGCTTTTGTTGGAAAGAAATATTTTTATATATAATTTAAATATTCAAATACTAGTCGAAATTAAAAATTGATTTTAAGTTATAATATATATATATATATATATATATATATATGAGTGTGTGTGTAATACTTAAATATTAAATATCACTCGGATTTTTACTGAAAATTATATACAAAAAGTTTCTTTCGAAAATGATTTTTTTAATCAATTTCGTATGAAAGTTTTAATTTGGAATAGAACTTTTAAATAATAGAAAAAAACCTATTTTGCCGTGTGTATTATCAAAGCCTCAAAGGTGCATAAAATTTATTATATTTTGTTTGCACTTTATTTTAATATTACTATGTATATTATTAAATTATTAGTAAGATATATATGTATATATCTATATATATATATGTATATGTATATTATGTACTTTTATTTTAAAACAAACATAAATTTTGTTTTTGATTTTTACAACAAAATAAATAAATAATTGTAATATAATTTTTAATACTAATATATATGTACATATATAATTATATATAGATATATTATAAATTCCACATGTATATATATTTATAAATTATGTAATTATGCTATTATATATAAATAAATTAAAACATATAAACATACATTTGCACGATATATTTGTCTACTAGATGAGGTGATATATTTGTTGCGGTGTAAATTCCAACACTTACACATCTGCATGTTGAACCCTGCACGGATTTGTATGCTACACATGCATGCATGCGCGCGTGCGCGCACACACACATATATATGTAATACATAAATACATAATGTGATATTGATTATATAATATAAAAATATATTATAAATATAAATAAAATAATAATTTTATTTAAAAATAATTTAGAAATGTTCGAAATAAATAAGACATCATAAGCCCAATAATGATCTAAAATGGTAAACAAATTGAAATTCATGCATTACTTTTGGTGCCGGTTGGTCCGGTTTCAACAATAGTATAGGAGCCCAATAGCATGTGCGGTCTAAATTAGTCATGTTATGTTAACTAATTAAGCTCACATCTCAGATAGTTGGTGCCTAGAAAGGTAGCGTCGAAGGATTGATTTTAGATAATCAAGTACTCTGCCCTACTTGGCTACCGACCTAGCCAAACAAATATATGAGCCCAAAGGTTGCCTTTAATCGAAAAGGCCCAATTTGGATTAAGATCTGGGCTAATTTTCAAAATTGTTTTAAAATTAAAAATATAAGATTTTTAATTTAAAAGTTAAATTTTAAATAACATACATACATATTAAAATATTATTGTATAATGAAAATTTTCAAAATGTTTGAAAATTAATATAAAATTAATTTCTAATTTTGAATTTATTAATAAGGTTAATAAATTATATTAATTAAACAATTTAATTAATTAATAAATATATACATGTATTTCCTTAAAACAATAAATATATACATGTATCATATACTATGACATATTGCTTTAAAATGTTAAAATAATATAAGCATACATGTACGTATATAAAATGAATTTCAAAATTAGTATGAGTTTAATAAAATAATTAATTACATAAATTAATAAAAGGTTAATTGCTTAAATAACATACATGTATATATGATATATGTGTGTATTATTTTAAAATATAGTATTCTATATAAATATCATATTAGAATAGTATAAAATTAATTAAATAATTAATTAATTAAATAAATAAGATTTAATTAATATAATATTATACATAATACTATTATATACGTAAATTAAAATATCAAAGTTATATAATAATAAAAATTAAATAATATACAACAACAGCAGCTAAACTACTATTTCCAAACAAGTTGGGGTCGGCTAGAGATGGAACCCAAAACTAAATGAAAAAGTCAATTTGAAAGTCATAATGACAAAAGCAACAACAATGATAATAAAAACTATGATGATGATAATAAAATAGAGTCAAATAAGTAAACAAACAATAATGATAACTAAGTAAAATAAAATAAAGATTAAAATAAAAATATAGTAAAAAAAGCCATGATGGTTATAATTATAATTCTAATAGTAAGAAAGGTACCAATAGTAATATTGACCGAAGACCAAACACTACGTCTTAGGCTCTTATTCAATAGTCCTATAATCTAAAACTTATAACGTTACCCTTGAACCGACCTAAGCAAAAAAACTCCTAGCTTATGGTTATGATATTGGATTGCTAACTTCCACGCGCTCCCATCCAATACAAGCTCTTCAGATATATTCCAGTCCTTCAAGTCCCTTTTAACTACTTCCTCCCATGTAAACCTTGGTCGACCTCTGCCTCTCTTTGAGCATTCGACGCGGCTTATGATTCCAACATCCACAGGTGCCTCGAGGAGCCTCTGTTGGAGATGTCCAAACCATCTTAAGCGGTATTGGACTAGCTTCTCCTTAATTGGTGCAACCTCAAGATTATCACGTATATCATCATTTCTAATTTAGTTTCTTCTTATATGATCACAACTCCATCGCAGCATACGCATCTCTACTACACTTATCGTCTAGAGGTGTTGGCTTTTAGTAGGCCAACTGATGTGCATGTAAATGTGCATTTTTTTACTTCCATATATAATCTAATTTAATTAAATAAACGAGCATATAAAATATTTTAATATGTTTAAACCAAAATTAAAATTACTTTCAAATTGTCATTTATTCGTCTTCATATAGAGGCAAAATGGTCGTTTTTGTGTGTGAATTAATTTTGAGAATATTTATTTGTGCATTTTATTTTTATTTGTAGAAATTTTAATGGAAATATGATGAAGGCTTCATGGAAAATATGCATGCAAAAGAGAAGACATGCAAATAAAGATGGAAATAAATCATTTCATACAACATGGAGGACTCCACCTACCCACTTACCTTGATCTACAATTAAGAGCTAATTCACATGTTAATGGAGCTAAAAGTTACATGCATATTTAATGAATGATTAAGGTCTTGCTAATGATAACTTGTTTGCCACACTTCCTCAAGGGCAATTTGGGTAGTCCCCAAAAATGTGCATTAAGGTTTTAGGCTTGTATAAATACCCCATATTTTCATGTAATTAAGCTCTCAGCCTCCTCTTTAGTTAGTTTAGTTTAGTTTTAGGCTCAAACATAAACAAAAAATCCTCTTTTCTTTTCGTGGCTATTTAGCCATTTTCTTTTATGTAATTTTCTTATATGTAAATTTTAATTCATTCTCTTTTTTATTTACATGTCTTTTCCTTTCATGTTAGTAGTGTAGATCCTTTTATTTATGCAAGTAGACTAGCTTTTATTTTATGTTAATTAGCTCTCTTTTTACTTAGCTTGCATTTTGCTCTTGTTTTTGTTTCATACTGAATGCTACATTTGTTGAAATGATAACAAATATGGAAGGCTAAAACTCTTCAATTTAAGGGTAATGAAACTCTCTTAATCATGTAGATTTAACATTTTTGCGATTCTTTTTATGCTTAATGGAAATGTTTGAATGGGTTAAATTTTGTTATTTTAGCTTTAAATTTGACAACCTATGTTGTTGACATCGAATAGGCTATGCTTAAACAAACACAAACACAAATGACCTCTTCATCTACATATGATTATGGTAATGAAGTGGAATTTAAAACAAAATTTGATGGTCTATATTTCTAATCAATACTTAATAGCTCATGCTTAGAATAGATTTTATTTTCATGTTCATTAACAGTTTAACGAGAGTTAACAAGTGGTTTAGTAGGTATGTTACAGTTTGATGGTTTATGTTGGGCTAATTAATAACACAAATATGTCATACTTATGATAAACATATCAACTAAATTCACTAATGACCAACAGAGAGATCATAATTTCATATATATTAATTTATGTGATCTTGAGAAGGACGTTGCCTTTAATTGCCTTCTACTCTCATATTTTCATCAACTTTCTTTTGTTAGTTTTCTACATTTTTAGCTTAAAACAATTTCAAACTCTTGGTTAATTTGATTGAATATAATTTTAAGTCAATACAATTTCCTACGGATCGATTCGTACTCGCCACGTACTAGAATTGTATGTCGTGCGCTTGCGGTTATTTTTAATTAAAAAATTCGGCTATTTTCTAATCCGATAGAGATTTAGCCGTTAAACAAGTTTTTGGCACCGTTGCCTTGGAATCGCATTTAATTTAATTCCTATTCTTTAAATTATTTTTGTTAGATTTTATTATGTGTTAACTTGCATTTAAAAAATATATTTGTGTTGTGTGTTTGTATGATTTTTGATTGCATTTTGATTGTGTGTTTGTTGTTTTCTAATTCATTTGCATTTGCATTTCTTATATATATATATATAAACATACAATTTCAAAACAAAAAATATTTTATTACAATTGCAAGTTCTTTTAAAAATTTCCTTCTCTTTACAAAATTATTACATTTACATTCACCAATTCATCAAGGCATATCTGCCCTTAAACAGTGCAATGCTTTCCATTCCCTGCGCATAGAGATCCACTGACCATCTCATATACAACTTTCAACACTGCCATTCACAACAACTAACCACCTTGCTCTTCTTCACAAACATACATTATCACCCCATCAATACACTTCAACAACCATCAAACAATTTCTGCCATTCTTCTTCATACAAACTCAGCCTTCGTACTGCTGGAACCTGACAGTTCATCAACACTCAATCTTCCTCACCTTACCACACAATCGCATATCAGTTCAACAAATAACCCAACACAACCACATCATTACATTTCCACCAATACACATTACCAATAAACCTATTCCCTCTCTATTTGCGTCAAAAATGGTCACAAACACCCAATTATCGATGAAAGCACCAGTTCACAATCACATATCATAGCTAACAAGTATGTAGAGAATTAAAAATGAAGAACATTCAGAATATCAAGAAGAAAGCAGTAAAGGACACAGAGTTTATAGTGGTTCGGCAATCCGGCCTACGTCCACTTTGAAATTGATCACTTTATTGATGTTTTCTTGCTGATTCATTACAGTGGATTACAACGATGAATTTCGAGTACAACAATAGCACTGAAGTTCAAAAAACGAATTCGGCAGAGTCTGGACCTAGAAGAACCAAAAAAGTCCCTTTTCTGTAGACCATGAGATGCTATTTATAGGTGTAGGATGCTAATATCTCACTCAGATCTCGAGAGACCTCTTCTGGCACCTGAATGGGCCCACATGATTGATCCTAGGTGATTTCGACTTGATCCATGATCGATAAGAACCAATTTTGTATCGATCAAAATTTGATCCAATCGAGTTGAAATTTGGCACGAACATTCCTTAGGTTGTACGTAAGCTCCTTTGAAAATTTCATAGCATTTGGACTTGTAAATTGTAAGATATGATCGATGCAAGTTCGTGTTTTTGGTAGGCTGTTTGGTTCGTATCGATCCCCTTCGCATCGCTTTGTTCGAATCGATCAATGCACGTGCTTGTAAGATGACATGATGCTAACTCTTCGGATCGATCCACTTTTAGCACCGAGTTGATCGAGTCACCCCAAGGTTCCCGCCTTGTTCGTGTCGAGTGTGTGATCTTGTTCGACTTGCTGCATTGCAGCCTTGTTTGTATTGATAATGTTATGCCGTTTGTATCCGTCAAATGTATCTTACTTCGCATCGATCGCTTGCATGCCACTTTGTATCGAGGAGGGCTGTTGGTTTCATATCGATCTGTGGTAGATTGATACGAGGTGAGTGTAAAACTTAATCGATACAAAATTGACACGGATGCTACAGACGATGGATGCGAAGTACGATGCTTTCCCAGGGATGTAGGACGGTGGTCATATGATGGATACGAGATGAGGACCATTCGATGGATACGAACTGTCGAAGCTTGATCGATGCGAACAAAGCCGTTAGGTGGATGGATACGAAGAGTGCAGTTCCCCTGATCGATACGAAGCTGCGTGTTCCTGATGGATTCGAACAAGGTTTTTCGACTGATAGATACGAAATGAAGCACTCTGATGGATGCGAACAAGGTGATTGCTGAAAATGCATCGATCATATTTTGAGCATACGAACTCCGATTGACTTGAAATTTGAAATGTTGGCATCCGCCGCTTTGATTGTCGTGTCTTGTCAATTATAGCTCGATCTGGGATCGAATAAAATTTATTGACATCCATAGCAAACCTGCGTTTTACCGATCTTTGGGATGGACTGTCTTTTGTTTCCGTTCAATCTTTTGGTACCAAGGCCTTGCTAAAAGGCAGGATAACACTTGCCCCCAAAACATGCCTTGCGGTAGGAATGTGTGTTTTGTAATACTATAAGCTGGATGTTCATATCCTATTGATGATCTGTAAAAGAGATTGATTGTCTTACCTGACTGCGAATGACGATCGGTCGAGAACGTATGTCATTTGAGGCGGTATGTGACTGTTCGAGGTCGGATGTGGGTGCCATTCGAGACGAGTTGTGATCACTCGAGGCCGGATACCGTTCGAGACGAATTGTGACCGTTCGCGGTCGTGTGCCATTCGAGGCGTGTCGTGACCGTTCAAGGTCGGATGTCATTCGACGCGAATTGTGACCGTTCGTGGTCGGGTGCCTTTTGAAGCGAATTATATGTGTGCCCGGGGAGACTTAGTATCATTAATGTTAGATTTCACGTTCGAGTGAATTTTTGACATGTTTGTTTTGGCAGTTTATCGCCATCTCAAAGCTTCAACAAAATCAAGTCCAAACATGAGAAAAGGAAAAGAAAAGCAATACAGAGACGTCAAAGTGCAAATACCTACACCGATGCGATTATTAGTCGTATTAGAGCATGCCTGAGGATCGTTCGCGATCCTGTACATGTGTAAATGACTTAATCCTGTTGGTGTGGAATTTGCTACTTATTCGTCATTATTTCCATCGATTGATGACAAGCTGACGCCCCGAACCTGAGCCTTTCCTAGTTGATGCAGGTGGTGGCCGCTCTCATTCCACCATTGTTGTTCCCCTTCTCACATACTGCGATAGCAGACCATTCCGGATATGTCCTTCAACCTCATCTTTTAAGTGCCTGCAATCATTTGTGTTATGGCCATTTTGCTTGTGGAATAAGCAGTACTTGTCGGATCTTCTTTCATTGCTGATCGGATCCCTTCTCATTGGCTTTCGGTAAGTAACCTGCCCCCGACATCCGGTAGATTTTCTCCAAAGTCTCATTCAACTCCGTATAAGAGGTGAATCTTGGTTCCTTTCGTGGTAGCTTTGGTCCATCACTGTTATCTTTGGCCTTCCGTTTCCTTTATCAGTTTCTGAATCTTTTTCAGGAGGATTTCTGCCCTTGACTGCATAAACATTGACTCATTCTCCTTCCTCTCTTTCAGTATTTGTATCCTCCAATCGTAGAAATGCTTCAGCCTCATGATAAAATTCTCCTAGATCCATAGGGGGATCACTTGTCAATGAATTCTTGAATTTTATGCCATCGGCTATGCCAGATATAACTGCCATCAAATCCATGGATGGATCTGGTCGATCCACCGATGCTGCTGCTGCATTGAATCGCGTTAGAAAGCTCCTCAAAGATTCTCCGGTTCTCTGGTTCAGTGTTGTCAAACTCATTATGTTCTTGGATCTCGAAAATGTGAATTCTAAATTGCCTCATAAACTTCTCAGTCAAATCGGTTCATGTTCCAATGAAGACGCTCTCCGGTTGTCTGAACCATAGTGCTGCAATATCTGTCAAATACAATGGAAAGCACCGAGCCATGACCTCCTCCGATGCCCCTAACACCTCCATATGCCTCATGTATCGTGTCAGATGAACTGCAGGATCCATCATACGTATCCAGTGTTGGTAGCTTGAACTCTGGTGGATTCCTAGCCTGTCTAATTGCGGGAGCGAAGGGGATCATGTTCACGTCTTTCAGACCTCTATTCACTAGTCTGCCTCTCATGGCTCGCCTAACCACCTCCACCAGTCTATCGCTGTTGTCAAGCAGCGTTCCTAGTTCGTTGTCTCTGATCTGCCCACCCCCCCCCCCCCCCCCCCCCCCGGAATTCACAAGGGAATTCTGGAATCTGATTTACTGGACGAGTGTCCATCCCTCTATCAATGTCATGTTGAACAGCTCCACATGGTATCCGGCCTGAGATTGGATCAACATGCTCCTGGTGGATGCTCCTAGCTCTGGGGCCGCTCCTGATGGTCCCGCTATGTTCTAGGTCCTGGTTGCTCCATGCTCCTGACTCCTATCTCTAGCATCTCCTACAGCTATGTTAGCTTGATTCTGCACTACAGTTTGTCCAGCTTGTCGAAGCAGATTCTGCATCATCTCTTCTTGTCATTTCAAAAGCTCTTCATGCATAGCTCCCATCATCATCTCCATCTCGTCTCGGGTGATGAACAATGAAGTCTGATTAGCCCTTGATAATGCCTCCTGGCTTCCTTATGCTGACTTCTCTCTGCTCTTTGTCTTCTACTTGATTGCCTCGTCATATCTTTTTAGATCCAAATCTTTAAGTCTTCAAATCTGAAATCCAAGTTTTAAAATCCCTGAGTTCAATTCTCAGTGAAAGCACCAAAATGTTTGCGCCAAAATGGTCACAAACACCCAATTGTCGGTGAAAGCACCAATTCACAATCACAGATCACGGCTAACAAGTATGTAGAGAATTAAAAATGAAGAACACTCAAAAAATTAAGAAGAAAGCAGTAAAGGACACAGTTATAGTGGTTTCGGTAATCCGACCTACGTCCACTTTGAAGTTGATCACTTTATTGATGTTTTCTTGCTGATTACAATCATTTACAACGGATTACAACGATGAATTTAGAGTACAACAGTAGCCTTGAAGTGCAAAAACGAATTCGGTAGAGTCTGGACCCAGAAGAACCAAAAAAGTCCCTTTTCTATAGAGCTTGAGATGCTATTTCTAGGCGTAGGATGCTAATATCTTGCTCAGATCTCGGGAGACCTCTTCTGGCACCTGAGTGGACCCACACGATCGATCTCACGTGATTTCGGCTCGATCGGTGATCGATACGAACCAATTTCGTATCGATCAAGATTTGATCCAATCGAGTTGAAATTTGGCATGAACATTCCTTAGGTTGTACGTATGCTCCTACGAAAATTTCATAACATTTGGACTTGTAGATTGTGAGATATGATCGATGCAAGTTCGTGTTTTCAGTAGGTTGTTTGGTTCGTATCGATCCCCTTCGCATCGCTCTGTTCGAATCGATCAGTGCACGTACCTATAAGCTGACGTGGTGCTAACTCTTTGGATCGATTCACTTTTAGAGCCGAGTTGACCGAGTCACCCCAAAGTTCCCGCCTTGTTCATATCGATCGTGACTGTGCTGCTTGTATCGACCAGTCGCACTGCTTTGTTCGTAGCGAGTGTGTGATCTTGTTTGACTCGATGCACCGCAGCCTTGTTCGTATCGATAATGTTATGATGTTTGTATCGGTCAAATGTATCTTAGTTCGCATCGACCTCTTGCATGCCACTTCGTATCGAGGAGGGGTGTTGGTTTCGTATTGATCTGTGGTCAATCGATTCGAGGTGAGTGTAAAACTTAATCGATACGATATGGACACGGAAGCTACAGACAGTGGATGCAAAGTACGATGTTTTCTTAGGGATGTAGGACGGTGGTCAACTGATGGATACGAGACGAGGACCATTCGATGGATATGAACTGCCGGAGCTTGATCGATGCGCACAAAGCCGTTAGGTGGATGGATACAAAGAGTGCAGTTCCCCTGATCGATACGAAGCCGCATGTTCCTGATGGATTCGAACAAGGCTTTTCGACCGATGGATACGAAATGAAGCGCTCTGATGGATGCGAGCAAGGTGATTGCTGAAATTGCATCGATCATATCTTGAGCATACGAACTCCGATTGACTTGAAATTTGAAACGTTGGCTTCCGCCGCTTTGATTGTCGTGTCTTGTCAATTATAGCTTGATCCGGACTCGGACAAAATTTATCGACACCCATAGAAAACCTGCGTTTAACCGATCTTTGGGATGAACTGTCCTTTGGTTTCTGTTCAATCTTTTGGTATCACGGCCTTGCTAAAAGGCGGGATAACACTCTCCAACACCGCATCCCACCTCTATCCACATACCACATGCCAACCCAGACCATCCAGCAAACAAACTGCTCCCCTTCTCATCAGTTTCAATCAACCATTTCCCATTACCCATCAACAATTGCTCATCATTCACCATTTCAACATTTCACAACCAAACTTCAGTAGCACACTTCAATAATCAACCACCGCAACTTTAGCTAAACCACCCACTGCCTTACTCTTCAAACTTGCATTTCAAACATTGCTTGACATTGCTCAAAACATCCTTCACAAACAACTACTATCACTACACTTCATATCACATATCATCCCAGTCGCTTCTTTTACTTCAAATCAAATCTACTGCCTGTCAACACTACTCTTTGCCTAACTACATCCTTCCCAGTGCCATAACACTCATCATTGCCACCAGCTCTGCCTTTACATCCACCAAGCCTTCCTGTGTTTCAACCAAAAACATGATCTCATCCATCAACCTCTCCTTACGACTGCACCTCAAATCAACAAGCCTCCAACCACTCAACTCCTTACTTCATTACCAACGTCATAACTTCCCTCCCTTCCCTGATCGGTTAATCAATGCCTTTCACTGATACCAAACATTACTTCCATAACTTCATTGATACATACTTACCTCTGATACATTGTTACATGCCCACCACTGTAAAACATTACTGATACATTGAAACACAGCATTACACTTCCAGTTGCATTTCCAGTTTCATAATCACCAAAGCATCATCACAAGTGCACATCTCTGTGCATCACTTGGTTCATTCCACCACCACCACCACCTCCATACTTGCTTCTGCCGAAACACTTCTGCCAACCACAAACAACTTCTGAACCTCTGCTTACAGTCACCTTATTTCCTACCAATCCATTTATGTCAACATAACCACCCTCCTCTAACCACCACATCCATCACTTGTTTCACCGCTCTTCACCATGCCAGTTCCTACAACATAACCCACCTCGGTCAACCGAAACCCCTACAGTTCATACCCAAACCAGTGCACTGCTTCATCTGCCTACTGACAACCCCTGACACAATAGAAAACCTTCTACCTCATCACCCACCACCTAACTGCTGACAGTCCAAACCACACTGCATCAATCACTGCAACCCTCCAAATACCCAAACCAACCCTATCGCCTTCGCACAACATCGCTGCAATCAATCTCGAAACACACGATCACGAACTCGCAACAATACCACGACCGAATCACAACCTGAAACCGCCTTCAATCGAGACGTTCGACCACCGCCTCCCTCGCTTGATCGTGAATTGGAATTAGCTTTGAAATTGGTATTGGAATAAGCGAGGAAGTTGGTTGTGAGAATTTGAATTTACATAATTGTAAGAACGTTGAATTTGTGAATTGGGATTCTTTTTTTTCTTTTTTATATCGCAAGTGGTTTGGTGAAAGAACATTGAGAGAATGTGAATTTGGTTAGTGGGCTGGGTGTATTTTGTTTGGGCCTGGATTTATAAAAAAAATTCCTTTGATTTTGAATTATTTTGAGTTTTTGAGTTGTTTTATTCTTTTATACAAAAAACAAATAGGTTTCTTTCATTTTGAATTGTTTTGAGTATTTGTTTTGTTTCATTCATTTGTTTTGATTTTCCATTTATTTTACTCTTCTCCTAAAAACAATGCAAAAATAAATAAATAAATTTGTTTTGTTGTCTTTCTTTTCATTTGACCTTTGTTGTCTCTAAAAAATTTGCTTTCTTTAGTTTTGTTTTGTTTTATCCTAAAAAAATTAATTTTAAATTTGTTTTGTTTTTAGTTTAATCCTTATTAAAAGAAAAGAAAAAAAGTTTTATGTTTTGTTTTGGACACACATACGTGTGTGTACCTTGTTTTTATTTTCAGATTGCCAAAGCAGATAGGAAGAGTTGTTTGCTTCACTTAGCTTGCCAGAAGAAAACTGCTTTGCTTACTAATAAAATTGCTGCTAGAAAAAAAATTGCTAATAATTCTGCACACTCTGGTATCGTACTTTCATCTCCATTTTTATTTTAATCGCATTGTTGGTTGCTTGCATTTGCATTTATACATATACATATACACACACACACACACACACACACACACACATATATATATATATATTCAATAAAAATAAAAAACAAATTTCATTTGTAGTTGCATTGTTAAATACACAATTAATTTCAGTTTAACATTTCATCTTAGAACTTGACTAATAATAACGGTTAGACATTTTAAGGGAGTCGCGAGCTCACCTAGAGATTAATTGTATATTGACAAGTGATCTTCCTTGAACAATTTAATTTCTTGGTGTCTAAGCTAAGCAGAGCAATAACCATTTATAAATATTACAGTGGTTCGTAAATATTATAGTGGTTGTTTCTCTAAAGGTACTTAAGCCTTCGGCTGCATTACTACAGTGATTCGTGGTGCACCGATAACCCGCGTCTGTTACCTGGCTTAGAACTATCTTATTGGATTAAGATAAAGTGTAATTATACAATTTTGGGTTAGGAGCTACACATGATAGAAAATTGTAATTAACCTTGCAATCATTTAGTTGCATTAGTTCATGCATATTTTTTTAAAAAAAATTCAGAATCCAAAACTAAAAAAATTTGTAAATGTTTCTTAACTTGGTTTTTTTAAAATCCTTTCACTTAATATTTCTAAATCAAAATCAAAAATCCAAAAAACATTAAGTTAGTTTTTTTTAGAAAAACAAAATCCAAAAAAAAATTCAAAAACTAAAAAAGAACAAAAATCAAATTTCTCATTTTAAAAATAAATTTCTTTTGGTAAATAACTTTCCATTATAAAAAAAT
This sequence comes from Allium cepa, assembly GCA_030765085.1. Lineage (NCBI taxonomy): Eukaryota > Viridiplantae > Streptophyta > Magnoliopsida > Asparagales > Amaryllidaceae > Allium > Allium cepa. The sequence goes on along the minus strand of CM060934.1, from coordinate 535,785,458 downwards.
TCAAAAAAAAGCTTTTGATAATGTCTGAATTTTCTTACTCACTGGAATTTACAATAGTTGTAAAAATCAATATAATCCATATAATTTCACACCAAATTCTTATGGATATTTTAGTGACAACTATTGTATAAACAATTTGAATGTTGAACGATAAAATTTTCAAAACAATGAGCAATCCTCAAATCTTGAAAAGAGTATTGGAACAATTTCGTCTTTACTTGAAGTCTCTACACAAAATGATCAAAGGATAAATGATTTGTGTAATTCATACTTTTGCATTGACTCAAGTCAAACTGTAACAACCCTGGTTTGAAGATTACTTTTCAGTATTGAATTATAATGATAATTATAATTTAATATTGTAAATTAAATTAAAATTGGAGAGATTAAATTGTTTATTTGGAATAAACGATGAATTTTAGAATTTAAAATGAGAAATTGAAATACCAAGCTTTATTTTATTTTGTTTGGAGTGATAATAAATGGAATATGGGCTTTAAATAATGAAAATGATTTCATTTTAGAGAAAATGCAATAATTATATTAATTATTGCCCATTTACTTCTTCTTTTTTGAGAAAAATGTGTGATCATATATAGGAGAGGAGAGCACACATGCACATATATATAACAACTAAGGTAAAGGAGCTGCCAATAAGCCTGGCATGTAGCAAAAGGTCCCCATACAAAAAAAAATACCCTTCCAAACTCCTAAAAAACAAAAAACCAACTCTAAAGAGACAGTATCAACCAGATACCAAGGCCTGAAGCAACACCAAAAGAGCAGCGACCAACTGAAAAACATCTACATCCATAACTGCAACCTCAGCAACCAAGCCGAAACAACACAAAATACAACAGCAGCACAAACCACTAATAAACTCCAAAACAAATAAAAACACAATAAATCTCCCAAATTATCAACACCTCATACTCAAAAGACTAAAAAGCTTTACGATTTAAATGATGACTTCTCCTAATACTACCAGTTGAATATCTCTTACTATTTCTTCTCCTTAATTTGGCTGCACGAATTAATTCTCTAGCATGGGCAGGAGAACGAGGAAATTTACCTATAGCCACAAGGTAGCAATACATAACAAATCTGAAACCCCCTGTCCAATAATAAGCAGCTTGATCAGATTGCTGCAATTTGGAACTCTCCGTATCTACACTCACATTGCTAACAATAACAATGCTCTTTGAATCACTTGCATCTTGAACTATAGAATAATCCCCCTCTGGTCCTTTCTCATTTCTATAGACAACAGACTTGCTCAAAATAACAAAAGAATTATCCAGCATGGCTTCCAATCCATTGACACTCAGTGGAATACCTAACTTAATCCCAAAAATATCCAAAGGAATATCAATATGAGGCAGAAGAAAACAAGAAAAATCAAAAATAAAACTCCCAACATCCTCTATAATCAGAGTCCATCCCTGAGTAAAACAGAACCTCTCATCTTCATCTCAAGTAAGTAAAAACCAACATAAGAACCAACATCAACCCCTCTAGTTTCTGGAGTACTTTCGTTCAACAATTTTTCTCCGAATGGCAACACATTTTGTGAAGGATGTGAACAATGATCCGCAGCAGACCTAAGTAAAATATTAGAGAGGTCAACATCTTTCTTTCCCACTGAGCTAACTAACTTCATTAAATCACAATCACCAAGTGACTTTCCATGAAAATCTATCTATATTCTTAGCAAAAACCCTATCTGACGAATTATCATCATCAATAATGGATCCACCATTTTCATTATTACTTGAAAAATCATTCATCTCAGATGAACATGAAACTTCTATACCAGAATCAACACAAAGGAATGCATCTTAACCGAAATTATTGCTCTTGGAAACATCTTCAATGTAATCAGATAAAAAAAATTCTCCAACAGTTTCGAGATTATATTGATTAAAACGAACATCTACATCGTTGACCCTATCATCAGTAAACTTATGATGGTCCACATTAGCCTCGGAGCAAGAACACATTAATGGAACAATACCAACACACAAAACACAATCCCCCGAACTTAATCTATCATCTGAAACAGGATTTGCTGCATCCCCGCTACCATCAATACCAGATGAAACCAAGAAATCCGAGTCAGGAAAATCACTTGAAATTCTATCATCCATCTCAGTATTATGAAGACAACATAATCTAACAACAGGATCCCATAAAAATATGTCATAATGAAATTCCTTATTCGAGTCACTTATATTAAAATGCTCTATTTCTATCCATTGCGAATCTTCATATTCTTGAACAACCTTATTACTATTAGATAAATCTTTAGGTTGAAACCCATTCCAGCTATTAATATTCGAATACTTACCAATATTATCAGCAGTTAAGCAATCAAATGCCAAAAGACTTTGTAAAACAGATAGCTACATTCATCTTTGTTTCCCACACAACGATCAATGAACAGTCCTCTCAATCTCAAAAAGTCAAGAACGAAATGGAAATGATGATCTTTAAGACTCAAGGGTTTAGAGAAAATAGGGTCGGTATAAGAAATGATAGACTCTGAATTAATGAAAGGATTAAAATTCCAGGGGCACGACAATCTCTTGTAGCCAAAAACTCCATAATTAAAACAGCGAATTAAATAAGAATAGTCTTTAATCTTATGATTTTTATCACCGCATCAATAATAATGAAAACCCTTTTTCCAATTCAATTTGCGAGATTTTTGAGCTTGAGATTGAGAGTGAGAAAAACTGTTAGCTCCTTTAGGAAAGTAAGAGTTAATACTGGGATTCACATGCCGATTTGAAGAAGATGAGAAATTGTAATCGGAATGAATATTGAAAGAAGAAGAATTAAATCGCTTGCCATTTTCTTGAACGCGATTATTCTTCCAGTCATACGCTATTTTTTCGTAATGCCCATTTGCTTCTTTTAATAATTTTTAAAAGAGAAGTATTTTATTTTAAAGGTGGTTTATTGAAATAAAAAGGTAAAAATTGGGTTAAAAATAAGTTTTGGCTATAAATAATGTTTTGAAATGGTTTGAAATATTTTTCTAAGTGAGAAAATAAATTTTGTGGAATTTTAGAAGTTAAAAACAGTGTTTTATTCATTTATTTGAGTAAATGGTGTATTTTTGTTAAATTAAGGATTCTAACAATAAAAATGTTTAAAAATATAAATTAATCTTTTTAAATGATAGAAAATGTTTTATTTTATATATGTATACAAGTTGTCACATTTTTCTTGTGTGAAACTTAAGAGAAATGCATTTTTATTTATGTGTATATGTGATATGTACACATTAATTTGTTAAGTGTTGATTTAAATCTTAAGCCATTCATTTTTTTTAATTTTTGAATCCAATTTGGCCCATTAACCTTTAACCAGTTGAGAAATAAGAAAGAGTGATTAGCTGGACGTTCATTTCATATTATCTTCTTCCTTCTTCAGCCTGAAAATAAAAGTCAGTAAACACTTTACCAATTTCTCAAAATTCAAGTAAATTTCTCAGTTAAAACTCATCAAATTCAAATCTTTTTGCAAGCTAGTGATAAATCTAAGGTAATCCCCTCCAAACCACTGAATTTCATCACCAAATTCTTTTACAGTAAATGGTATTCTAATTTTTACTATATATTTGTTTGCATGTTCTGAATTTGCTTTCTACAAGTTCTAAAGGCTTGTAATCTCAAGCAAAGCTTCCTCTTTGCTGCTATAATCTGAGCTTTTACCACAAATCAGTAATGTAAGTTGTATAAACTCACAGAATAGCCAAGATAAAAGTGCCAGTGCTTGAATCTGTAAAGAATTTGCTTTTTGTAACTAGTTTTTGCCTTGTTTATAATCAGTTTCTGTTGCATCTTTAAAATTTTATACCTTGTGATTCCGGCATGGAAATCCTACCGGATTTCTTGTATTTGGTAGCTTGCATGTCAAACTTCATCTCTGTAAATTTTTATTGAAAATCATGGTCATTTACCTTGCCAAAATTTCCTTGGAAAATCAATACAAGGATGGAAAACAACCTGGAGAAGAGTCGGTAGCCGGGGTGGATAGGCAGGTCGACCGAACACCCTCCAGGTAGTCCAAGCGGTCAACCGAGCCACTGGGCAGGGTCGACCCCCTCGTTAGCCCAGTTGTGTGCGTTGTGGCCTTATGTTCGTATACTTTCGTAGCTTATTTTACGACTTTTGCCTTAGAATTGCGACCATTTTGACACTCATTTTGATGCAAATTTCAATTTGATTTTGATGATGATTATAGGCCGTGGTGTCAATCAATAGACTAGCCAAATTTTGGATATTTTTGAAATTCAAATTTTGAATTATTTTGAATTTGAATATCGGTTTGAGTGATTTTCCTTGTTTTTACTCGTTTTCGAGCACGGTCTTCTCCAAATCTTTTTGAAATGATTTTTAAAATTAATGGGCATTTAAAAATAATTATTATATGATATCTTAAATATTTTCAAGTGTAAAATCTATTTATTCTCTATAATAAAGGAAATCTTCAAATAGGGTTTTCAAATTGATTTCGAAAATTGGTTTTCAAATCTTGTTTTCCAAAGTAAATTATTTTATATATAAATTACAAGTTCTTGTACATTTTTAGCGAATGAGAAGGAGAATTAAACGGTTTTGTAAAACATGTGGTATGAGACACGTGCGTTTATCTTATTGGTTAATTCTCGATTTGTCCGTTTGATCGTTTTGGCCTTTGAGTTGAGTTTACCGATGAGATGAGGTAATATTTTTTTACTGATTTGAGTGTGAAATTTACTAGCGGTTAGTAAACCATTTAGTGCGAATGTATGGTATGAGATACACCTTAACACTGTTCGGGTTTCTATCCGAAAGTTTATGACGCATTTGTCTAAGCGACGTATTAGCTAGTACTAGACCTTCGGGTCATTTGTCCTTTGGGAGATTTGTCTAAGAAACGTATTTGTCCTTTGGGATGTTGTCCTTCGGGATGTTTATCTAAGAGACGTATATTTATTTTTATTCGAGACGTTTGTCTAAGAGACATGGCGCCTTATTTTGAGAGAACAGTACTTGACGGGCTTCGGCCATAAGCACGTGCTATATGTTTGAGATGATTTCAATTATTTTTATGATTTCCCAAGCGTATCGCCTTTTTATTATTGGCCATTAAATTACGCCATAGAATGCATACTGCAACACCCAAGAAGTGATGCAGGAAGCGCCAAAAAATATTGCTGTACGCTAAAAAAGGGCAAAGGCAATACTTTCTCGGTGATGCATTTTGCCGCGTTGCCCTAGAGTCAAAGGCAACATCTTTGCGGTCCTAGGGCAACATCGGTTCTGTTGTTGCCACAGGTACCAAATTTACTAAAAAGTGGGCTCCAATATGTGGGCCCACATTGTGGGGCCCACTAATTCTGTAGCCCACCTTTACGGAACCCTGTCGTGGGTCCCATATTCATTAATCTATGGTAACACTTTTACCATCCAATGGCAACACTTTGCCGGTTTAATACCATATTTAACATCACATACTGCAACATTATATCATATCTATGGCAACACCTTTTGCAATTTAAATTGGAAATATACTGCAACATTATATCATATCTATGGCAACATTATACTACAACATCATACCATATCTAATAGCAACATTACACTGCAACAAAGAACTTTTCATTTCAGAATAACCAGCAACACATGTTTTACTTAGTCAAGTACAAAATAACAAACATACTTAAAAACATAGCCAGTGTATTCATAGTTATAGCCGGTACATATTAAATTCTACTTATTAACAGTACATTCATATTTGCGAGCCTCCAGTGCCATCAGTGCCTCCAGTACATTCTAAGAGGAATTGATAGTTCCTTAAATGGTGCCTCTCTCTTCAACATCTCTTTATTTCTCAGTAGCTGCAACCATAAAAAAAAAAGTAGTTAATTACTTGAGATAACAACTCAGTTAACCAAATTCTTCACGGTTGTCACGTATCTCAGAAGCATTTGGCAGACATCATTTGAAATGTTTGTTGATTATTCCTCTAATTGCTTGACTTTTGCTGTTGTTTCTTCTTCTAGGCGCTTAACTTTTGCACCAGAATCACCACTGCTCTGTATATTTTCTTTCTGACAGAGGAAATTAACTAGAAGCAAAGAGAACATGTCGAATAGTGGTATATTTTCTTTCTGACAAGCATGGAAAATCAGACATAAGATGTGTTCAAGGATAGGAATTACCATTTCTAGAATTATTCACAATATGTTGAGCTTCCTGCTCTACAGCCAGCAATTGCTGAATTCCACCTTGACGCATGATCGAAGCCATCCCAAACTGCAAACATATGCATAACTTAAGGATGGCACAAAGGCTGCTAATGCTAATAGAATGATATAGGCAAAATAAAGAAGAATAATAATATAAATTATACACGTAACTGGTGTATAATACATGATAAACCTATGTGGTAAAATGTTGCTGATGGATTTATGATTTTGGCAATAAAATCATGCCGGATTAAAATCCGATAGAGCCGTACATCAAATTAATAATGTCATATTGACTTAAATGACCATTCACATTTTTATTTGGCACTAACCAAACATGATATATCAAATACCAGATGAGAATTATCATATCAAAGGCTGAAAGTTGAAACAGCCAACTCATCGATAGGATTTCAACAACAAAAGAAGATCTAAGAACAATATGTCAAATTTCACACATGTTTCATACTTAAAGACGTCAAATAGGATAGAAATGTACATTCACTGCTCTTTCATTAAAAATAGAGAAAATAGGATTGGAATGTACATTCACTGCTCTTTCATTGAAAATAGAGAAAAAAGTCAAAACTAATCAAACATGTTATTAGTGGTAGTATAAGAATCCCTAATTTATAATAATTTATTCATCAGCTTACATAATAAACCAATACAAACTAACAAGCTATATACATGTAATAGTACAGTGTTATTGATTAAATGGCAGGGGTCGGTTTTAACCAATCTAGCGTCTAGTTGCATGAGACTACTCAAATCAGGATAACTATAGTGAATAAAAATATGGACTACAAAACAAAGCATGTAGTTTTCCGTTATTTTTTAAGAACATAAAAACTTGTAGCGTAGGCACAAGTGAAACTTAGAGCGCATACCATTCCAATCACCACTAAAATCAAAATGGAATGGTTAAAATTTCATTGCTCCTGTATATATTGCCTCAAAGAAAACCGTACCTCAAGGGAAACTAAAGGATCATAGGAAAACTGTACCATGCCTCAAGAGAAATACAAAGTTGTTGCAACAATAATTAAAAAAAATCTATGTGGTGCAAACTCAAAAGAAGAAAAACAACCCCATACATAAAAAGGAAATTCGGCTGAGACATAATGTTCAGAAAGTTAAGTATCTATATGTATCTGTTATATCCAAGTTCCAAACCCCATATGAAATCCCATTACATAGACTTGCACCCAGTAGGTCTCTTAAAGGATCACAATACTAACTCATCCAGTCAGATCCCATAAGTATTACCTAATAGGACCTTGCTTCTCCAGTGTTACCAAAGTTGCCACTGCTGTAAAAAAAGGTGAATTGCAGTGGTCCACAACTGCAATAAAATAAAGCCAGACGTGTATTATTATATAACTTGCATGACAAAGAATCTTATACTACAAAATGAATATAATCAGACTGTAAAAGCAGTGAGTGGAAAGATTGCACGAGCCTACGGTAGATGTTTCGTGAGAAGTGGTACTGCACTGCAGACAACGCCTTCATGTGGCAGCCTTGCCAATAATCTACTCACTCTGCTAACTTGCTTGCAAGCGGGTACGAGAGAGTTAGGCTAAAGACAACATCGTCTAGAGATGATAGTTTTCCACACTAGAATCAGGGATTGAAGAGAAAAAGCACGGACATTAAGACGCCGTGCAAAGAGTTCTGTTGCAGTGAAGCCAACGGTTTAAGTGTCGGACATGAAAGCGTTAGCTGAAGAGGAGAATGCAGTGAGTGATATCGTGACTGAGGAAGCAGAGGACATGGAACAAATGCTTCTCGAAGCTTTACTTCTCAAGCATTCACATTCCCTTCGCTTATCATCTCGAACAACACCACATGACTTAAAGTACATCACATTTATCATTCAAATAAATAAGTCAATCTGTTTTTTTTACCTAATAGTCCAATTGAAATTTAAAAAATAGTATGTCAATTCCTAAATCCTAACTTTGATCTTCTCCAAAGAATCATATCAGATTATCCAACTCCATCAAGCTACAACTACAGCATGTTTAAGTTTCATTTAATATTAAACCAAAATGACTTCCTCCATAACTAGACCTAGGCGAAAAGTCACAGAATAACAATAGTGCCAAATCTGCATACATTTAAGAAAAATTGATCGAATAACATGGTTGTACAAAATATTGGTTGGTTAACAATTAATATAAATTAATCCAGAATATAGCGTTGACAAGCTAATACCCCTAAATATCAGCAAATACTAATGTTTATTAACCAGTGAATTATATGAAACCTACAGAATAACAATAGTACCTCAATATATGCCAGTGTCGCCATCTTCCCTCATACATCACATATCACTGCCCTTGCTTCAAACAGCAGCATTAACAAAGTCGCTATCCCCTCTTACTACCATCCCCTTAAACTGCCACTACCATTGACCTAAACCACAGCTCGCAGCCCTCACAACCCGCCATCCAATACAAAGAACAAATCACATTACCACCATAACCAACTCATACCATCCTTTAACTGCCATCTTCAACATACATACCACTTCCAGCAATTTCATAACTTCACAACTGTCACTCCACCTTTTTGCACAATACAACAACTTGCTCTTTCCACCGTCTTCCCACTTCACAACTGCTATAGCCACTGCCATTTCCCCTCTTCCTACTGAAATAACTTTTAAAATTTCCTCCATACTTAAACAATTCAACATATACAGTTGCCTTGTTCCACAACATATAAAACTCCAAATCCATTCGTAGTACATACATCAGCATCTCCACCTCGCCCTTTGCATACCGACAGTGTTTTCAATCCTACAAAATCAGTGCACACAATGACCATCTCCCCACTGCTGTTCGACTGCACATCCCTGCCTTCAAACCCAAGCAGTGAACACCAATTCAACTACTACTGCAACCTCTCATTTCATTCACCATCACCAAAACAAACTTCCACCAACCATCACGACCATCTCCTGCAACCTCATACGAGAATCATCTACAACCATCATCCCTGAACCTCTGCAACATCCCTGAACCTGAAAAGTACTACTCTCTACAACCATCATCCATCATCTGAAACTTACCACAAGAAAACCGCAAAACTCTGACTTCTTCTCCTGCAATTGCAAACAATAATGACCCAAAATTGAACACTGCAAACCACCAAGAATTCACTTAAACAATCGCCGAACAATCAAGACTAGCAGTTCAACCCCCTTCAATAGCGACAGCCTCGACCTTCACTCAAACAATCACTGCCGCAACCAATCCCCAATCCAATTTCGATCGAATTCAACACCTATAACACATCGCTGACCACAATACAATCAAACGAAATCGCCAACCAGAACATCGACCACCGCGCGACCTAAAACCACCCACCCTAAAGCTGCAACCTGCCTCACCACAATCGCCATCGCTAATCACCATGTGTCACTGCTCGAATTCAACATCGCTTCAAACTCCGCTTCCATCCCCTGAACTCCATCACCAATCCATGAATTCAACATAAATTTTTTTTAGTCAAACCTGAAGTGATTCGCCCAATTCATATTTAGCCCTAATTGAAATTGCAGAGTGCTTGAGTGTTTGAGAGGTTGAGTGGCGGAGTACGTATTTTGTTAAGTGTTTGAGTGAAACCCTTCGATATTTTGTTAGCATTTGCCTCTTTGTTTTTGCTTTCCACGTTAAAAATTATTTCAGCCCGCTTTTTTTCCAGCCCGCACTCATTTTTTATAATATTTTTATAAGTCTATAGCTACTGCAACATAGTGTTGATATCTATGCTAACATCCTAAAGCTAATGTTGTAATAGACAAAAATCAGCATAGTTATCGTTACATTGTAGCTAGCAACATCTTGTATTTTCGTTGCAATAGGCCATCTATGGCGTGGTGATTTGAGTCATTTGGGATATTATATATATATATATACGATTACCCTATAGGAATTTGAACTCTTATGAGCTCTATCTTGAGATTTGAGCTGCCTACACTGGCGTTTATTTAGGACTGTCCATATGGTGTGTATTTGAGATTTTAATTTCCTATTTGGAGATATATCTGCCTTGTGGCGGATTTGGAGATGGTGATTTTTTTGAGTTTCTTTTGAGATTGCCGTTATGGAAGGTTTGGGATTTCTCCTTTTTAGGAGCTATAATTTTCCCTAAACCATTGTTGATGATTTATGATATGCTGATGATACGAGGCTTGCTACATTTAGCATTTTATGAATTGTTTTACCTCTTTTGAGATTGTATGTTGTGTAGTGATACCATATTATCATCTGATGTAACTATGCACTTTAAATTGTCCCTTCTCACTTGAGAATATTATCACTTTTTCCTTACGCTCATATTATCGCTTATCCTTGTAAATTGATTTGTTTAGTTAGAGTGGCCCTTGTATTTTATACTCGGGGCAGACCAAGGTGTTTTAGGTTACGTACATTTGGACTTAGCCTATTCTTCTTTCGCATGGACTATTCTGCTAGCACATTTTGTTATAGTTTTTTGTGTAGTCCTTTTTGTTTGCTACTATGATATGTATATTCTTTTGACTCGCTTGTAAATTATGGTCGATGTACCACTAGACATGTATCATTTTGTATACTCCATGATGTATCAGTATTTTGAGTGTGTGTATCTCTGTATGTGTGTGTGATTTTCTACTGTTCCGTGGTGTGTTTTGCGTTTGAGTTGTTGTATTTTGTTCTGATGGATCCTATAGCCACCTATGAATTTGTATTAAGTATTAATTGGATATGTCGATCCACTTGAGATAGAGAAAAAAAATAGCATTTTTCGACGTATTCAACAGATATTTAAGACAAGGCTATAGTGCTCGCTCTTAACAATCCCTATTCTCTGCATTAGCAAACAGTATTACCCAGTAATACTCTTTTTTAATATGGGTCTCAGGGTGGGGCATCACAGCTTGGTATCAGAGTCGAGTTTAGAACAAAATATGATAAAAATAGAACATAAGCACATATTACGGTGCATCTAAGTGTAATACAAGTGTTACGAATTCCTTAATTATTTTGCCTTTGACCTTTTCTTATCCTTTGGGGTAGATAAAAGTTTGGGAATACGTCTAGGAATGCATTTTAATTTCGTAGTATTCCTTATTGAATTAATGATATCTACCCTGTTCATAATCTTTATCTTATCTTAACTTTCAGTTAATGGCTGGAAGAGGCAGAGGACGACGCTTAAATGCGGGGAAGTCTAGTGGCTCCCATCCGAACGGTGTTTGTATGTCTGTCGATCTATTTATGGAGTTATTTAGGAGCACTCAGCCTCCTGCTCCTACTCCATCATCTCCTCTACGCAAGTCTGTCTTTATAAGCATGTATTGTGATTTCTCTCATCTTGGAGGGAAGCCGTTCAAAGGCTCCGAGTCCATTCTAGAGGTCCAAGCTTGGATTCCCACATGCAAGTGCATCTTCTCTTGCATGGATCTTTTCGACCACGACAGAGTTCTTATGGCATCCAACATGCTATAAGTGCGTGCTCTCGACTGGACAAGCTTATCACAGCCAAGCTTGATGAGTCTACTCTTTCTTGGACTCGGTTTCAAGAATGGTTCGAGCCCAAGTTCATTCCTGAATCTGAGAAAGCTTTATTGGCCCGTCGCTTCCTTGAGTTGAAGTAAGGAAAGTCCTCCATTTTTTATTGTGTTTCATCATTCGAGGCCTTATCTAAGTATGGTCTTGAATACATCAGCAGTCCCTATAAGAAGAATCTAAAGTTTGTCTTTGGTCATAAGAAGTATCTCAAGAAGTCTTTGATGCTCTAGCTCAAGCTTTCTTTCGAGGAGTTGGTTGACTCAGCGCTTCATTCCAAAACCATCGAGAAGGATTGCGATTGTGGTAATGAGGTTGAGGTTCGCAAGAACCCCAATAAGAAGAAGTTCCCATTTCATAAGCCGAAGTCTTTTCCTCAAAAGAAGAAGAAGTTTGTTGGTCCTAGTTCTCATCCTAGTGGAGCACCTCTTACTCGAAAGTGATGTGTCAACTGTGGTTCATCTGACCATATGATCCATGACAGCCCTAAGCCTATTATTTGTCGCTACTATAAGAAGGAGGATCATCGAGTTTCCATTTGTCCTATTGCGCCGAAAACCCGTTTGGCAAACTGAATGTAGTGGATGCTTTTAGAGGGTCTTCTCGATGCAGAGGTACATCTCCTTCTATCCTTGAAAGCACTATTTTATTCTATGATCGTTCTATTGAGTTCTCTTCGATATGGGTGGGTGGCATTCATTTGTATTGAAAGAGCTCGTTGATGCTAATTCTTTGGATGTTTCATGCCCTGTTACTTCATTGAGGATTGTGAATCCTATCGGGGGATTCACAACCCTTAGCTTGCTTGTGAGGATGTTGAGATTTTTTTATGTGGCTTTTCTTTTTGTACAAATTTGTACGTTATTTCTTACTTGGGTTTTGATATGATTTTGGGTATGGACTGGCTAGTGCAATACGATGCCGGTATTATTTGTTCTGAGAGAGTTTTATGTCTTCGACATCCAAATTCGTCTACTCAGCTATCACTTGTTATTTGGAATATGCATGATTCCGAAGTAGCTTTATGTTCTCTAGACTCGTGAGATTATGATGATACATCTCGTATTCCTGTTATTTTTGATTTCTCTGATGTGTTCGAGCCTGATTTGGGTTTTCCACCCGAGCGAGTGATTGAGTTCCATATTGATCTCATTCTAGGCGCGCAGCCAGTTTGTCGTCCTCCCACAAGGATGTCTACAAAGGAAAATGAGGAACTCAAGAAGCAGCTTTTAGAGCTTGAGTCCAAGCAGTTGATTCAGTCTAGTTTTTCACCATGAGCTACCGCAGTCGTCTTCGTGAAGAAGTCCGATGGAACTCTGAGGCTCTGCATCGACTGTCGCAAGCTTAACGAGTTGACCATTAAGAATAGTTATCAGTTGCGTAGGATCGATGACATGTTTGATCAATTGAGTGGCGCTGAGGTCTTTTCTCAGCTTGACCTTGCCACTGGTTTTCATCAGCTCCGAGTTGTAGAAGATAGCATACCTTTTACAGCTTTTCGCACTCGATATGGATCTTAAGAGTGGCTTGTTATGCCGTTTGGTTTGATGAATGCTTATGCTTTCTTTGTCGATCTTATGAATCGAGTATTCTAGGAATATCTCAATAAGTTCTTCCTTGTGTTCATCGACAACATTTTTTTCTATTCGAAGTCCGAAGCCGAGTATGCTAATCACTTGAGCATTGTCTTGAGTACTCTTCATCATCATCAGCTTAGAGCCAAATTCCCCAGTGCCACTTCTGGGAGAATAAGGTTTAGTTCTTAGGCCATTTTATTTCATTCGAAGGAATTTCGGTCGATCCCTCGAAGATCGAAGCCATTCAGAATCGGAAGAGGCCTGAGAAGGTTCATGAGATTCATAGCTTCCTTGGATTGGCGGGTTATTACCGTCGATTCATTGAGGATTTTTCCCATATTGTGCTTCCTCTCACCAGCCTTACTTGAAAGGCATTCGATTTATTTTGTCTGACAAGTGTGAAGTTTCATTTTAGTGGTTGAAGGAGCTTCTCATTAATGCTCCTATTCTATTGGTTCCCAAAGGGAATCGTGATCTTGTTGTCTACACCGATACTAGTAGACTGGCCTCGGTGCGGTTTTTATGTAGAAGGACCGGGTAGTTGCTTATGCTTCTAGGCAACTACGATAGAATGAAGTTCGCTATGCCACTCATGACCTCGAGTTAGCTGTCATTGTCTTCGCCTTGAAGATTTGGCGATATTATCTATTAGGCGAGCACTTCAATCTCTATACCGATCACAAGTCCTCGAAATATCTGTTCACTCAGAAGGAGCTCAATATGAGGCAACAACTGGCTCGAGTTCCTTGCCTCCTACGACTTTGATATCCAGTATATCCCTGGTAAGGATAATCGTGTTGTTGATGCCCTTAGTCGCAAACATTCGGTTGTTGTTTCTACGATGTTAGCTCAGTGGGATGTTCTTGAGACCTTATCCCTTTGTGATATTCATGATCGAGCTCCATCTTCTAATTCTCCTATTTTATTTTGTGGTTTAGAAGCTTGACTAAGTTTATTGGATCGTAATGCCGATGCCAAGCGGCATGATCTCGATTTTGTGCACCTTATCCAGATTTGTAAGTATGTCCTGTGATGAGGAGTTGTGGGATTTTAGCATTGATTCTCATAGATGTCTTCGTAAAAAGAACGCTCTTGTCTTGCCTTCTAACTCTGCACTTAGGCATGCCATTCTCGATGACTATCATTGTTCTAAGTATACCATTCATCCCGGTAGTAGTAAGATGTATGCCGACATGCATCTCCTTTATTATTAGGAAGGCATGAAGCGTGATGTGGCGAGTTATGTGAGTAATTTCATGAATTGTCAATTTATCAAATCCAAGCATCAGTGCCCTTCCGGTCTCCTTCAGCCTTTAGAGGTCCCATTGTGGAAATAGGATCAGATTTCGACGGATTTTATTGATGGCCTACCTTGTTCGAGATCGGTCCATTCTAGCATTTGTGTTTTTATTGATCGCCTCACAAGTCTACTTATTTCGTTCCTATTAAGTCTAATAGGAGTGTTTCTCGTCTGGACAAGTTTTATATGAAGGAAATCGTGAGACTTTACGGTGTTCCTAGTTCCATTTTTCGTGACCGTGATCCGCTATTCACGAGTCATTTCTGGCAGAGTCTTCAGCAAGCTTTGGGAACAAAGCTTAACTTGAGCATAACATATCACCATAGTCTGATGGACAGACTGAACGAGTGAATCGTATTCTTGAGGATCTTCTTCGTGCTTGCATTCTAGATTTTGGAAGTGGTTGGGAGGATCATTTATCACTTGTGGAATTCTCCTACAACTATAGTTATCAGTCCAGTATCGGTATGGCTCCTTTCGATGCCTTATACGGAAGGCCATGTCGATCACCTTCATATTGGTTGGAATCTTGAGAGAAGCTTATTCTTGGCCCAGATTCTATTCGTGACTCATCTAAGAAGATTGTTCTTATTCGATAGAGAATGAAAGAGGCATAGAGCCGCCAGAAATTCTACGTGAACAACCGTAGGAAGCCTTTTGAGTTCTCTATTAGTGATCTCATCTTCATTCATGTTTCTCCTCAGAAAGGTGTTATGCATTTTAGTATGACTGGGAAATTGGCCTTTCGCTTGACATGACCGTTTCTTATTACTGAGCGTATTGGCCCTGTGGCTTATGGAGTTTCACTTTCAAATCATCTATCTACAGCCCATCTATCTGGCATTCATGACATGTTTCATATCTCTCAACTATGGAAGTGTCTTCGAGAATCGGATTCTGTTATCAATTCTCTGGATTTGCAAGAGCTTGAGATCTCATCATACCTATCAGTTGTGCAGCAGCCTATTCGCGTACTTACTTCAGAGATGAGACACTGTAACGACCCGGAAAATTTTAACAATTTTAATTGATTCTATAACGTATTTAATTGAATATTTGTGAAATCTTATAATAGTTGAATTTTTAAATAAAATGTTTATATATTTAGAATACGTATATTTAAATATAGCAGATTGTAAATTTTCAAATAATTTTATGGAAGTTTATTTAATTGAGAAAACGTGCTATCCAATTCAAGCTATTAATTGCTTTAGTTGATTTCTGAATCAGTGCGTAACGGTTTCTTTTTACTACCGTTAAAGATTTCTATTGCTTAATACTTTTCCAATCCAGGTAGACTTTTCCATTCGTAACCATTAATAAATTTGAGATCATCGACCTTGCTTTTATTATTCCTTGTAGTTTCATGCACTGACTTTACCTTTCCCACTACCCATAATTATCTCTATACGTTTCTTTTGCAATTGAAGCGTATATTTATATTTATGGTGGTGCATTTATTCTGGTCTCTCTTTATTTTTGTTTTTAACGCTTGAAAGAATCTCAAATCATCAAGCTAGTAGCATCCGTTCCTTCCCTCGCTTTCATAAGGCCTATAATATATAAACCACTTGCTTATAGATCCGTACACAACTTTGTCATCAAATTTAATGTGCCTTCCTCTCCCTATTATTTCGGTTCCAACCTTCCTAGTAAATGGCTTTAATAAATTTTGGCTAAATCATAGCTACGGACTTTTCAAATTTCTTTCATTTTATATTTATTTCCAATTCCTTCATTGCTTCAAAAATTTTGAACGTGCCTAATCATCTCAGCATGTATATATAATGTAAGCCTACCTTTCCTTGAAAAGCTATTGCTCACAAAAATTTCCTAATTTCTTTCCTTTTATCCATTTTTATATCCTTGACTTTCAAAACTCATTATGTGTTGTACAAACAAACAAAAATTTATTGCTTTAAGTGTATAGCTTAATCAACTATTGACCGTTACAATTACTTTTTTTTTCATTTTAATTTATTACTTAAATAACGTTTTGATGAATTAATGGACAGCTTTACGTTTCTTTTTCTTTTGAAAACTTTATATTTATAGTGTACGTTTCTTTTGCATTTCGAAAATTTGAAACATGCTGCTCCATTTAAGCCATTAATTGTTTTAATTATTTTTCTTAATTAACATATAACCGTTGCTTTTTATTATTCTAGGATTTACATCCATACTTTAATCTCTGCCGTTCCATTTATTTCATTTGAAATCTAAATTTATTTACCATTCATTTATACGCCTCTTTCTCTTCCCTCTTTTACCTCTTCGTTTCCGTGTTTCTAGGAATATATATATATATATATATATATATATAGTATAGCATAGATTGCATCTTCTTTTCTCTCTGTAGGCTATTCGTTGCCCTCAAATTAATATTAAAAGAGGAGAGAGCTTGTAAATATTATATAAAGTCATATAGCACGTTCACATATCAGATGCAGACCTACCTTTATATTTAAGAAACGTGCATTTTGACTGTTGCCATCCCCGTATTTATTTCTTTCCTTTTTGAAATTAAAACGTATACGTTTTACATTTATTTATTTCTAAACCATTCATTGCCTTTCCTTTAAATCAATCCATTCTCTTCTTATTTGTTTTAATTTATTTCCTCTTTTCACCAACACTCAATCTTTATACATATTTGTTTTAATTCATTTTCTCTATACATGTGCATTCAATCTTTATACATATTTGTTTTAATTTATTTTCTCTTTTCACCAGCATTCAATGTTTATATACATATTTGTTTCATTTTATTTCCTCTGTTCATCAGCATTTAATCTTTATATATTTGTTTTAATTTATTTCCTCTTTCTTTTTTTTACTTCTCCTTAATTTATAGGAATAAATTCTTAAATTTCCTCTAGCCATTACTATCTTTATTTCTTGCCACTTTAAACAAAATTTCTTTCCACTTTATCAATGTGAGGCTTCTCTTACAAATACAAATCACTCGTACATACCCTACTCCATATCAATAGACCTTCATCTCCTCTCTTGCGTGTGAAGCTTCTTCTGTAAGTAAATGGTTGCACTAAAATTTTTTTTCTTCTTCTTATTTCTTTTCTTTTTCTTCTTCTTTTTCATCCTTTTCTTTTGTTATATTATTGTTTATATTGCTTTTGCTTTTCCTTTATTTTAAGCATAACATGCTTCAAGTATATATTTTACATTATAAGTATGTTTATATAGTGCAGCGCAAGTATACATTAAATTTAAAGTTATAAACATTTGCATTTGTTCTATGGTTAGTTTTATATGAGTATTTATTGAAATTTGTATAGTCTAACTTTTGAATATACATTGGGTTATTTCATACGGTTTATATATAATATAAGATGTTTAGCAGTCTGCATATATGTTACAGTATGTAAGATTTTTATATAAAAAAAAAGAAAGGTGTTAATTTTATATTGTATTGTTTATAAAAAGGTGTTAATTTTATAATATATATATATTGTGGGACAGTACACATTTATAAACATATTAATATATAGTAAGTTATAAAACATAAGTTTGATATATAGGTAGAGTTTGCATGGGTTTAAATTTTCCTTCTGTTGTTTAAAATATAGTTGTAGAGTTATAAAATTTTGGGGAGAATATATAGTATAATATATTTTAAGTTAGTTTGTGTGTCTGTCCAGAGATGAATTATTATACAAATACAGTTTTATAAGATCTAAGATCTGTTGTTTTAAAATGTAAGTTTATACTAGTGATTATATGGGTTAAAATTTGACATTGATATTTTTAAGATGATAAAGAAAGTTTAATGTAAGTGTTAACATGTAAGAAATGCCTGAAGCCTGTTTTAATATTAAAGAAAATACTGGAATTTAAATTGTTAAATTAAGTTGGAGCTGTGTTCTCGCCCTTCTCTTTCTTATAAATATTTTGCAAAAGGTAAATTTATATCAAGTATAAGGTGTGTAGTGTTTCAGCAAATCAAGGAAAGTCGATATTGGTCTTAACAATAATAATGTGGAATGTTGACTTAAATGTTGATTTAAATATGATTATAAAAAAAAATTATGTTAATATTGGTTTTAAACATAGTTTTGCAGTTTTCTATTATTTGCATTTGTTTGAAAACGTATGTATGTATATGTAATTTTTAATGCGTTTCAAAATTAATATTGGTTAAGAGAGTAATATAATAGAATAATATTTGTATTTCATTTCGGTCTACATAAAGCAGTTTCTGATCTATTTTCATCGATCTCTATTTATCAGTTGTCCATCGTATTCGTGCCAATCTTGCTTCGCTTTGAAAATTTTGTTTGGATTTGTTCGATGTCTAGATCGTGATCCAGCGTAGCTCAATTCTTTGTCCAATCTATCTAGCCTCGAAAGGTGAGCAATCACTCACGATTTAACATTCTTATATTTATTAAATTTGATTTCAATTGAAACGACAATTGAAATATGTTGTTATTAGTTATTTAAATTGTTTGTATGCTATTATTTGTAATTGTTCACCTGTGGGATATGACACCATATCCTGTTGTTTATATTATACTGTTATTGATGATATATGCCTGTTATATTATTATTATATGTTATCACTCTGCAAGTTCCCTGTAGTTTAGAATTCACTATGGGTTGAAATGATACATACCCGAACGGACTTTAGAATAGGAGAATTTCGTTATGAGTTGAAATGATAGACCCAAGCGATTTTCATTTAATGGAATTTGGGATTACGGGTTGAAATGATATCCACCCGTATATATTTAGTGTACGGTTTGAAATGATAAATATCCGTAGCACTTGACCATATGATAGGAAATATATACAGACACCGTTGGTCCATATATATAAAAATATTTTGAAATAAATTCATTGTTTTGGAAAGAAATATATGGTCTTAATAAATATTAATTCTTAAATTATTATATATAAAGGGTAATGATATATATATATAGATTTAATAATATTTAATTCAATTAAGATTGATTTAATACATAAATTATGTTAATTATTTAGGTAAATTATAGTTCAAATAGATTTTTGCAATAATTGGGATAAATTAAGATTGGGAGATACATTTGAGTTTATTAAAAATGGTATTTAAATAAGGATTTATTTAATTAAATCAATTTGAAATTTTGAATGGGAAATTTAAGGGTATGATTTTGTAACTGGATTTTTGATGTAAGTGATTTAATGAATATTTCACGTTTAAATATATTAAAGAAAATATTGAGTACTTAAATGATATTGAATCTAATAAGGGAGTATTTCAAGACTAAATAATAATGAGGTTAAATCGAGATCTATATGAAACTGTTATATTGAACTTTTAAATATTAAAGCCTTGAACTATATTGGAATTTAAATGGTTTATTTTGAGATTCAGATCTGTATTTGAAATAAATATAGTTGAATTCGTTATTTAGAAACTAAATTGAATTTAAATTGATAAATTAAGATTGGATTTAATTTGAATAGGAAGGTCGGGTTGATGTTGAAACAATTGGTTAAGTTGAGGAAATTGAAAATACTTTACTCTATAAATTATTTAATATATATATAAATACTATTTTGGGAAATATAGAGATATTTGAAGTGAAAATGATATTTGGTTTTGAAGTATAAATTAAGTTGAAAGGTCTACGGTGTTATAGTGTATATTTCTACCTTGTAGATAGTTCTATGGACCCTTAGAGGATGGTTATCCCAAACATCCTTTAAGTTAATTGTATTTCAGTTGATATTTCACTTGAGTTGGATTTATTTAGATAAGAATGTTAATCCTGACTCGAGTGTTTTGTGTTTTGCTTTACGTTCGGGTCAGACTGAGTGATACAGCATTTGAGACTCACCTTCGAAGTTGGAGTTTGCTTGAAGATCCAGTTATCTATCCTTTCAGTCATCCAGTTGATTGGTCCAGAGAAATCTTCCGCACGTACTAGAGACTTCACTGCATCTAAGATATTCAGTTGTATTTTATTTCTAACTCCAATGTATATAGTAGCTTCATGAACTACAATTCTTTATCTATTCCGCTGCATTATATTGCTCTGTGTCTGTGATCTGTGATGATTTATTTATTATATATGTTAAGTTTTGCCAAATTTTAATTAACAATTCGGTATTTTGAATTATTCAAGTCGGATATGTATGGTTTTATTGTCCATTTGAATGGTCCAAAATAGCGGGTCGTTACAGACACCTTCGAAACAAGGACATGCCTCTAGTTAAAGTTCAATGGTTCGCTTATCCCAAAGACTTCCTTAGGAAACCAGAGAGTTTATTGAGCGATCCTATCCTAGTTTTCTATCTTCGCATAGCGTTGGTGAGAATATCATTTTATCTCAAGCTTATTTCTTTTTCCTTTGATTGATGAAATTAATAAGTTGAATATAAATTCTCCCCCAGAAATTACGAGGATGCATTTTTGTTAAAGGGGAGTCTGTAACAACCTTGGTTTGGAGATTACCTTTCAATGTTGAATTATAATGAAATTTAATATTGTAAATTAAACTAAAATCAGAGAAATTAGATTGTTTATTTAGAATAAACAATGAATTTTAGAATTCAAAATGAGAAATTGAAATTCCAAGCTTTATTTTATTTTGTTTGGTGTGATAATAAGTGGAACATGATCTTTAAATGATGAAAATGATTTAATTTTATAGAAAATGCAATAATTATATTAATTATTGCCCATTTGCTTTTTTTTAATAATTTTTAAAAGAGAAGTATTTTATTTTAAAGGTGATTTATTGAAATAAAAAGGTAGAAATTGAGTTAAAAATAAATTTTGGCTCTACATAATGTTTTGAAATGGTTTGAAATATTATTCTAAGTAATAAAATAAATTTTGTGGAATTTTAAAAGTTAAAAACAATGTTTTATTCATTTATTTGAGTAAATGGTGTACTTTTATTAAATTAAGGATTCTAATAATAAAAATGTTTTAAAAATATAAATTAATCTTTTTAAATGATAGAAAATGTTTTATTTTATATGTATACAAGTTTTCATATTTTTCTTATGTGAAACTTGAGAGAAATGCATTTTTATTTATGTGTATATATGTGATATGTACACATTAATTTGTTAAGTGTTGATTTAAACCTTATGCCAATTTTTTTTTAATTTTTGAACCCAGTTAGGCCTATTAACCTTTGTCCAGTTGAGAAATGATAAATATTGATTAGTTGTAAGTACATTTCATATTTTCTTCTTCTTTCTTCAGCTTAAAAACAAAAGCTAGTAAATATTTTATCAATTTCAAAAAATTCAAGCAAATTTCTCAATTAAAACTCACCAAATTCAAATCTTTTTGCAAACTAGTGATAAATCTAAGGTAATCCCCTCCAAATCACTTAATTTCATCACCAAATTCTTTTATAGTAAATGGTTTTCTAATTTTTACTGTATATTTGTTTGCATGTTCCGTATTTGCTTTCTACAGGTTCCAAAGGCTTGTAATCTCAAGCAAACCTTCCTCTTTGTTGCTGTAATCCGAGCTTTTGCAACAAATCAGCAAGGTGAGTTATATAAACTCACCAATTAGCCCAAAAAAATGCCGGTGCTTGAGTATGTAAAGAATTTTCTTCCGTCTGCAGTTTTCTACATCTTGTTTTTTCCTTATTTATAATCAGTTTCTGTTGAAAATTATGGTCATTTGCTATGTTAAAATCTTCCTAGAAAATCAATACAAGGCTGGAAAACAACATAAAGAAGAGTTTGTAGCCTGGGTCGACAGGCATGTTCACTCAGCACCCTCCAGGTCGACTAGGCGGCTGCCCTGGCCACTGGGTTGGGTCGAACCCCTCAATAGCCCTGGTGCATGCGTTGTAGCCTTGTGTTCATATACTTTCGTAGCTTATTTCGAGACTTTTGCCTTGGAATTGCGACTGTTTTGTCACTCGTTTTGATGCAAATTTCGAAATGATTTTGACGATGATTATAGACCATGATGTCTATTAAGAGACTAGTCAAATTTTAGAGATTTTGAAATCCAAATTTTGAATTATTTTGAATTCGAATATCGATTTGAGTGATTTTCCTTTTTTTATTTGTTTTCGAGCACAGTCTTCTCCAAATCTTTTTGAAATGATTTTTGAAGTTAATAGGGTTTCAAAATAATTATTATATGATATCTGAAAGTTTTTTCAAGTGTAAAATCTATTTATTCTCTATAATAAGGGAAATTTTCAAATAGTGTTTTCAAATTGATTTCGAAAATTGGTTTTCAAAGCTTGTTTTCCAAAGCAAATAATTTTTATATAAATTACATGTTCTTACACATTTCGAGAGAATGAGAAGGAGAATTAAATGGTTTGATAAAACATGTAGTATGGGACACGTGCATTTATCTTATCGGTTAATTCCCGACTTGTTTGTTTGATCATTTTGACCTTGGGATCGAGTTTACCGTTGAGATAAGGGAAACTTTTTACTGATTTGAGTGTGAAATTTACTAGCGGTTAGTAGACCGTTTAGTGTGAACGTGTGGTATGAGACACACGTTAATACTGTATGGGACACACGCTAACACTGTTCGGGTTCCTATACGAAAGTTTATGACGCATTTGTCTAAGAGACGTATTAGCCAGTACTGGACCTTCAGGTCATTTGTCGTTTGGGACGTTTGTCTAAGAGACGTATTGGTCCATTGCAACGTATTTGTCCTTCGGGATGTCTGTTTAAGAGAAATGTTTATTTTTTCCTTCATGACATTTGTCTAAGAGACGTGGCGCCTTATTTTGAAAGAACAGTACGCTTCGGCCATAAGCACGTGCTATATCTTTGAGATGATTTCATTGATGTTTGTGATTTTCGAAGCGTATCACCTTTTTGTTGTTGGCCATTTGAGTCATTTGGGATATATATACATACATACATACATACATACATACATACATACATACACGGCGGTTATCTTATGGAAATTTGAACTCTTGTGAGTTCTATCTTTGAGATTTGAGTTGCCTACACTGCCTTTTATTTGAGACTGCCGATATGGCGTATATTTGAGATTTAAATCTCCTATTTGGAGATATATTTACCTTGTGGCGCATTTGGAGATGGTGATTTCTTTGAATTGCTTTTGAGATTGTCATTATGGAGGGTTCGGGATTTCTCCTTTTTAAGAGCTATAATTTTCCCTAAACCATTATTGATGATTTATGATATGTTAATGATACAAGGTTTGCTACATTTAGCATTTTATGAATTGTTTTATCTCTTTCGAGATTGTATGTTGTGTAGTGATATCATATTATCACTTGATGTAACCATACATTTTAAATTGTCCCTTCTCACTTGAATATTATCATATTATCCTTATGCTCATATTATTGCTTATCCTTGTAAACTGATTTGTTTAGTTAGAGTGATTCGTGTATTTTATACTCGGTTCAGACCGAGGTGTTTAAGATTAGGTACATTTGGACTTAGCCTATTCTGCTTTTGCATGGACTATTTTGCTTGCTCTTTTTGTTATATATTTTTGTGTAGTCCTTTTGTTTGCTACTCTGATATGTATATTCTTTTGACTCGCTTTATATTGGGGTCGCTATACCACATGACATGTATCATTTTGTATACTTTGTGATGTATCAGTATATATGTGTGTGTGTGTGTGTGTTTGTATGTGTATATATATATATATATATGTGTGTGTGTGTGTGATGATCTACTATTCCGTGATGTATTTTGCATTTAAGTTGTATATGTTCTGGTAGATCCTATAGCCACCTATGACTTTGTATTAAGTATTTATTGGATATATAGATCCATTTGAGATAGAGAAAAAATATAGCATTTATCGACGTATTCAATAGATATTTAAGACAAGGCTATAGACGGTCGCTCCTAATCAGCCCTATTCTCCACATTAGCAGACAATATTACCAAGTAATACTCTTTGTTAATGTGTGTTTCGTGGTGGGGCATCACACAAAATTTTCAATAACAAAGATTTGAATTCATTTCAAAATTCAAATGATTTCGATTATAACCCATGTCAACTCAATTTTGAACTTCAAAATGAGTTTCAAATTCGAAATCAAAATGGAAACAATAGTTCAAATGATTTTGGCAATGGGAGTTATTTCGATGATGGTGAAATTTTCTGTTCTTATTGAAAATTTTCAAGTTAATAATTATAAATTTGATTTTGTTGAGCAAATGGATGAAAATCACAAAGATCACACAGATTTGCTATTTGAAACATACATGAAACAATACGAAAAACAAAATCAAATTCCAACGTTTGATAAGTCAAGTGATATTCCACTTTTACAAAAATTGACAATTTTCAAATATTAACTTTTAAACTTGAAAATAACAATCTGAATGAAGTTGTTGAAAATGTGGCAATTGAATTGGATTTCAATTCGTTTGAGAGTGTGGAACCAAGTTTAAAATTCGCTCTTCCTTTTTCAAATTTTTAAAAATTGAATACCACTATACCACTACTTTGGATTTTAAACTTGATTTATGCAATGAAGATGTGAATAATACAACAAAGGAAGATGAATTTTGTGAACATAAGTTTTTTTGGACTTTTCGAAAATGAGTTGCTACATTCGAAAGGGTAGAGTTAAATCACCATTTTGATTTTGAAATCAATAATTTTGAAGAAGTTTTCTTTGATAGGTTTGAATTTCAAATTGGTAAAAATAAACTCAAACTTCAATCAATGGTTTTATCAACCCCATGATCATCGAAAACAAAACAACTCACATGATTTTTAATAAAACGACATTCATTTTTCTAAATCAACATTCGTCTTCGAAATCTTTTACGGTTTGTTTTCCGTGCTTAGGATGTGTCTCTCATACTTGGAGAAACAATTGAATTGGTTTTTTGAAAACCGTTTCATTTACTCTTTGACGATATAGTTTCTTATGTCGTGTAAATAATAACTGTTCATTTTCATGTAAATATAGGCCATATTTTTAGTTTTTTTATTTTTCTCCTTTCACTTGGGTTGACTGCGAGGACATAGTCAAAATCAAGTGTGGAGGGGAGTCTCTTCTTCTTTTTAATCTTTCATGCTTTATTTTTTGTATTTTCCTTCCAAAACTCAAAATAAAAAATCCCAAAAACAAATTTCTCTTTTTAGCGTATGAATTTATTTTTGAAAAAACACTATAAGATAAGTATAGGTTTTGGATATTAAATTGAAAATTTTGAAAATTTTATTTGTCTTAACAAAAATAAAAATAAAGTTTGATTACAATTAACTATGGTTTAACTATTATATAGGAAGATTCATGATGAGAATTATGAAGTATATCCTAATTGAAATCTTTGTTTAATAAGTGGTTGATTTAATGTAATGGATATAACATTTTTTATCTTCTATGTTAAGGTGCTAAGATGATTTCGCAGAACTCTTAGTTCAAAAAAACAAAAAAACATATAACAAAAAATAACAAACAAAAAAAAGAAATTTATTTGTATATTTGTATATATTTTAGTAAACACCTAGAGTCTTGTGTTCACGTGCAAGTGTGTACACTTGCCATGCTTTGTACCCTTCTCACCTAAGCCCGAAAGGCAGTGGATAATCTGCATATCTGGCGTTAGTTTATCTGAGTTAGGTATATGTATATAAAAGTTATTTTATTAATAATGCCTACAATCAATAAGTGTATGCACTTTTGTGAACACTCGCCACGCTTTGTATTTCCCTCACATAATCCCGCAAGGTAGTGCATGGGTAATATATCTCGCCTCAATTTTCTGAGTTAGGCATATGTAAATATTGCAAATATCAATAAAATTTTCAAAAATACGGAGAGTATGAAATTGAAATCCTAGCACTATTTTTACTTATTTGATTTGATTTGTTATTCAAAAAGAAATGAAAATACCACTTTGATAAACTTTCAAAATCGATGATCCATTTCATAGTTGCACTATGTTATCGATCGAAATAACTAGCCAAACTAAAGTCTATTTTTTATGATAACTTAATTTTCGTTGGAAATTTTGACAGGTAAATGGACTTAAATTTTTTGATAATGATCAAAACTTATATTTAACTTATTCATGTCAATTAAAAAGTAATTTCTTTATTTGTAAATATTTTCCAAAACTTGCATCCATATCATTGTAAATAAATCTTGCATTTATGAAGTTTATATTTCGCATTTGGATTTTGTAGGTAGTATCTGCTGAAAACCCGCACAAGACAACACTCATCGTACTAGGAACACCTAGAGGTTTAACAATTTGAAGCATACGCCCAACGCAATCGAATTTCCTACAAAAATGGATTTATCTTATTTTTTGTTTATCCGAAGACGAATAAAAAGATAAGTGTGGGGGTATTTGATATGCACGTAAATGTGCATATTTTTACTTTCGTATTTAATTTAATTTAACTAAATAAATGAGCATATAGGGTGTTTTAACATGTTTAAACTAAAATTCAAATTATTTTCAAATCTTCATTTATTCATCTTCATATAGGGGCAAAATGGTCATTTTTATGTGTGAATTAATTTTGAGAGTATTTATTGTGCATTTTATTTTTATTTCTAAGAATTTGAATGGAAATATGACGAATACTTCATGGAAAATATGCATGCACAAGAAAATACAAGTAAATGAAGATGGAAATAAATCATTTCATACAACATGGAGGACCCCATCTACCCACTTATCTTGATCTACAATTAAGAGCTAATACACATGTTAGTGGAGCTAAAAGTTACATGCACATTTAATGAAGGATTAAGCTATTGATAATGATAACTTGGTGGCCACACTTCCTCAAGGACAATTTGGGTAGTCCTAAAAATATGCATTAGGGTTTAAGGCTTGTATAAATACCCTATATGTTCATATAATTAATCTCTTAGCCTCCTCTTTAGTTAGTTTAGTTTTAGGCTAAAAAATAAACCAAAAATTCTCTTTTCTTTTTCATGGCTTCTTAGCCATTTTCTTTCATGTAATTTTCTTATATGCAAATTTTAATTCAATCTCCTTTTTATTTACATGCCATTTCCTTTCATTTAGTAGTGTAGATCTTTTTATTTATGCAAGTAAATTAGCTTTTAATTTATTTTAATTAGCTCTCTTTTTACTTAGCTTGCATTTTCATCTTGTTTTTGTTTCATCTTGAATGCTACATTTGTTGAAATGATAACAAATATGAGAGGAAACCCCTTCAATTTAGGTGTAATGAAGCTTTCTTAATCATATAGATTCAACATTTTGGTAATTTTTGATATCTTTTTTATGCTTAATGGAAATGTTTGAATGAGTTAAATTTTGTTGTTTTAGCTTTGAATTTGATAGCCTATGTTGTTGACACCAAATAGGCTATGTTTAAACAAATACAAACACAAATTACCTATTTATCCATATATGATTATGGTAATGAAGTGGATTTAAAATCAAAATTCGATGGCCTATATTTCTAATCAATAGTTAATAGAATATGCATAGAATAGATTCTATTTCCAAGTTCATTAATATTTTTATGAGAGTTAACAAGTGGTTTATTGGGTATGTTAAAGTTCGATGGTTTATGTTGGGGTATTTAATATCATGAATAGGCCATACTTATGATAAACATATCAACTAAATTCACTAATAACTAAAAGAGAGATCATAACTTCATATATGTTGACTTATGTGATCTTAAGAAGACATTGCCTCTAAATTACCTTCTACTCTCATATTTTTATCCACTTTCTTTTGTTAATTTTCTACATTTTTTGCTTAAAACAATTTCAAACTATTGGTTCATTTGATTGAATAAAATTTCAAATTAATACAATTCCTTGCAGATTGACCCGTTCTTTCCACGTACTAGAATTGTACGCCGTGTTCTTGCAGTTATTTTTAATTTAATCTTTTCAGCTATTTTATAATTCGATAGTGATTTAGCCATCAAACGCCAACTTTCTGCACCACACAATTTCGCAGGCTTGATTTCCATCCTGTAGAACTTTCCTTTAAGCTTCTGCGGAAATTGAATGTCATAGAGAATGCAATACTCTTATCGCCATTTCACTCATTCTTCTCGAATTTTAAAACTAACAGCTTCATCAATCTTACCATCATACTGCAACATTGATCCTAAATATTGAAAGAATTCCTTCTTGGGCACTGCTTGTCCGGCCTGATTGGAATCTCCATCCTCTGATCTGACACCACTGAACTCGCACTTCATATACTCTGTTTTAGTTTTTCTAAGCCTAAAACCCCTTGATTCTAAAGTCTGTGTCCATAAGTCCATCAATCCCAATCTTATTTAAATTAATTAGCACAATGTCATTAGCAAAAGCATACACTAAGAAATCCCACCTTGTATGCCCTTCGTAACCTTATCCATCACTAGGGCAAAAATAGGGGCTCAAACCTGACCCTTTATGTAACCCTATGCTAATGAGAAATTCACTGGTGTCACCCACGCATGCTCTGACAATAGTCACTACATCATCGTACTTATCCTTGATAAGGGTAATGTACTATGTTAGGACTCATTTCTTTTCCATAGCCCACCACATAACCATTCTCGGTACTTTGTCATACGCTTTCTCCAAATTAATAAATACCATGTATAGATCCTTTTTTGTGCTCCCTAAACCTTTTCAAAGTTGTCTTATCAAGAAAATCGCCTCTACGATCGACCTTCCAGGCATGAAACCAAATTGGTTTTTTAAAATGCTTGTCATCCTTCCTAATCGACGTTCAATAAAAATTATATAATATAAATGTGCAAATCAAAGGTGGAACATTAAGAAACCCAAAATAGACTTAAGGAATGGATACACACGTAAATGTATGTATATCATGATTTCTGATGTGTTTGACACTTGAATCACGAGGATATTTCAAAAGAAACACAGTATTTCATATGAAATACAATATATCATAAGTCTATCTCACTCAATATAATATGTTGAAGATTACGAATCTTCAATATAATGTTTTCCTCTATCTTGTATATATCAATAGATTTCTTGCAAAATCTTTAATTATTGAGCTTTTCTTAGGTTAAGGATGTTACATGTAGTGCTATTAATATATTGAATAGATGAGGTGTGGTTACTGCACAAATTTGTTGAGCATTTCTTAGGAATGTATATTTAGGCCATCGCTAAATGGTAGGTTTGAGTGAGTTTTCTTCATGGTATAGACGGGATTAGGACAAAATCGCAGCACCTCTAATTCTGATTAACATTATTCAGGAGAATTAATTAGATAAATTAAATAGAATAGTGAGATGTGTAATGCGATAAAGGGATTGAGATTTGACAATAAACATGGTCGGGCCATAATTAATTAACTAATAAGAATGTTTATAACTGTAGAAAGAAAGAGGAAATCACATGAAGGAAAAAATAGGAATGATTATCATTTCCTAAACACAAACCCTTCGATCCTCATTTTATTATTCACATCCATTTACAACAACCAAAGAGAAAGGAGAAATTAAGGCTGGCCGTTAAACAAAAGAAAAGAGGAAGAAAAGCCTAGGAATTCAAAAGGAGAAACTGAGGAAACCAAATCAATCTTCAAATATCAATTCTAATTATCAATTCAAGGTGAATAATAATACCATCTCATTTTTATGCATGTTTGATTCGAATCTTAATTGGGCTGATTCGTTTGTGATGATATGATATGCCATGTTTGATTTTACCATTATTTGGATAAAATAATGATTGTGGAATTTTTTTATGAAATTATTCATATGGGTTTTATGGGTGAAACCTAGGGTTTTATTGTCCAAATGATTTAATTTTTGGATATGTTGTATAAAACATAATTTTGGAGATGGTTTTAAATTTCATAATTTTCTAAATTAATAGGAATATTTTATGATTTTCCTAAGAAAGAAACAACATCTATTTTGGGTTTTAATTATTAAAAATAATCATATAATTTTTTGATCCTAATTTTTTTATATATTAGACAATGTCATTTTGGATTTTTGGTGAATTTTGGGGGTGTTTCCCATTTCTTATTATTTATTATGAATTTATCGAGCTAGAAAATCTTAATAACTATGTTAAGATGTTAATGTAAAATGATGGTTTGCAAATTAGTTTGGGAAAGATAAATCTACTCTATAGCGGTTTTCTGGAAAGAATTTGATAGAAAAAAGTTACTATCCAATGAGATTTTAACTAGCAATAGGAGTTGGTGAAAAGAATTTACTTTGAATAGTAAGAAAACAGTTTTCATAGTAATTAGGATATTGCCATGCCGAAGCTAACGATGTCATAGTTCACAGTGCTGCATCTATGTTCTTGGATGCCAATCAAGTGCTATGCATGGCATATCAACTCTGGTTGGTAAGACATGGATTGGCCTTGGTTGGAGTATGAAACATTGCACCAAAATCTATATCGATGCTCTCGACAAAGTAATAATGTAGGTTTTCCTTAAGATTTTATCAACGCATATTTACCACGCCATATGTTTTCAATGTCGACACCGACCCTATAAGGCAGCAACGCCATTATTTTACTATATTAACTCCTTGAGGTGGTGACGCCAATCCAGTTACTTCCGACATTGATTTATAATGGCTATACCGATGCTGCACTTTTCTTTAGGGCATTGATGCCTAAATTTATCTATGTTACCATTCCTCTAACCCTAAGTGTTGAAACCTTATGCTATGTAAACCAATAATGATGCCGCATATGTTCAATAACTTATATATGCGATGTAAATAGTTTTTGCTCTATTGACTTGTACTTTATGGATCTAAGGCTTTACAATGGTTTTGTATAAAAAGGAGTGCAATAACCTTTGATGGCGATATTGACATCAAGTTTTTTCAATATGATAGTTTTATTAAGTTTGGCTTTATAGCCTATAGTTTTGAGGGGAGACGGCCTCTAAGTTTGAGATTCATCAATGTTATTTTATAAAAGCATACATCTTGGCATAAATATTTTAGGTAAAGTAAGGGGCTATATTTTTCCTTGTTTTAAATATGAATTAAAGGGATTAATTAAATGTAATGATAAATGTTTTCAAGAAATAAATTTTTGTTTAGCCTAAGTTTTTGAATGAAATTATCAAAGCGGACTATTGCTTATGGATAAGTAATTATAAGATGCCAATTGGTTGAACATATTTGAATGGTGGATGATATATGTTCTTATTTTATTTGATCAGTTATTTTCCATGATTATTATTGTCATACTCACATCACCATGACCCATAACTGCATTTTGGGATAAAAAGGGCAGTATAATCAGTTAGGTTGACCCATTAGTGATTATAATCAAATTTAACTCCTGAGTGAGTAGAATTGCATCTAGGAGATCAGATAGATCAGAAAAGTTAGTATGCCTAGAACTAATCAAATGATTATGATATGAGAAATGGTATTGGAAGGGTCAAATAGGTTCATAGTGATCCCATAAAAACTATGGCTTAAGTAGGGTTATCGAAGGATATGCAATAATTTTATAGTGATCCCATGAAAACTATGATCTGAACAGATAGTGCTTAAGAGCTTAGATAGATTATTAGTCGACTGATGAAAAATAATAGGTTCATAGTGACCCTAGAAAAAATATGGACTAAGATAGATAGCCAGATAATATTTATACGGATAGTCTAATAAGTTGGCATGGGTAATCTGATGTATATTGCATACTTGTATATGATATTGTTATTATGTTTTAACCATTGTGGATGTAGGAGCACGATATATGGTTGATATATTTGGTTAAGTTACTAGTGAGGCGAAAACCCGTTCTGCTCAACGGGGTGGTCTCACTAGATATCCATTTGTTTCGAGATGGTGGTTTATTATTCATACCAGACTATTTGTCTAACCCGAAGTTTTCCCCCCTTAAATCTTAGGTGCTCAATTAAGTAGGTCGGGAGTAAGAGAATTCAGGTTTCTTACGACGAATAAGCTTCTGGTGAGTGCAGAAGGTAATCTAACTATTTGAGAGTTTTTTTCTAATCCACTGTGTTTTTTGATTTTGTCTATATGGATGTAATGGAAAGTTATATAAGTGCCAAGTGTTAAAGTTTGATCAACCAACGTTGGATTATGAATGGAATTATGTAATGAATATGAAATGTTATTTGTAAAATGAAATGTGAAAATCTGCTATTAAATTGTGTTTATATTTTTCATATCCATGTGCTTCTCATTGTTGATATAATTAACAGAGCCTCATTTCATCAGCATAAATTAATACTATAGATGACTGCAACATTTGTAGCGCATAGGTTTATGTAAAACTTAAAAGGTTAAAAGATTTTTGAAAAGTAATCCTAGTAAATCAAAGAATATGATTGGGGTATGGGATAACATTAAAGTAATGTACTTGTATTTGCTATATATAAGTATGTCTTCTCCCTTCTCTCTTAGATCATTCTTCTGCATCTTATTATGGCTCATATGCAAATTTTGAGAAAGTAAAGTATGGAAGCAAGTAATGGAAGAGTGAATCTTGGTAGATGAAGTACTACAACCAATGGAAATGTTCGACCCAATACCAGAAGGAACCAAGGTCGATAGGAAAATGCTAATCTAAACGCAAATGATAGTATAGGTGCTGGAACCCTACTAGTAGATATGAGGACTATGTATCTGTTCTTCATTAACCTAGTGCAAGTTGAAGCATCTACAAGAGTGGCCGGTAAATGTTGCAAATGCAGAAGGAGCTAATCCTATGGTGCCGGTTGGTAATAACTATGCTAAACTAAACCAGATTATACTAGTCTTGGAGGAAAGCCTTTTTTAGAAACTAAAGATGCTATTGAAGAGGAGAATTGACTATTGCACTATAATAGAATTTTTGCCGACTGGGGATTGAATGTAACAACCCTGTATTTTGTGATTTTTTTTTATATTTTAATTATTTTAATTGAATTTTGATTTAAAAACTTATTTTATTTATTTTGAATGATAAACTTTAGTTTTGATATGAATTATCATTTCAAAGCATGACTAAAAAGAATATTTTCCAAAAAGTGAATTTTTGGTCAAAATAGTCAAACTTTGACTTTTAATTTAAATTTTTAAAAGTTTAAAATTTTAAATTTAATCTTTTATTATGAAAGTACATAAAATTTTAAGAACACTGCTTTTTGTTTCGTTGGAAACAGATTTAAATTGTGAAAGTTATGTATATTTCAATATTGAGTGCAATTCGTTTATTCTGCAATTTTGTTATTTTAAATAGTATAAATTTTATTTTTCTTTGTCATATTTTATTGTAATATGTATTGATATGCTATTTTATGTATGTTTTTGTCTTTTAATATTTTTGAAGTGAGGTAGGAATTTTTCTAGAGCTAGTAGTATTTTTCTTGTAATTTCCATGCCCTGTTTTCAATTTTTAAACATTTTCTTTAGTTCTTTTCTATTTTTCTCCAATTTAATTATTTATTTTATTTTAGAAATGATAAATAAATTATTTTATTTCAAAAATTTTCTTTAGAATATTTTTAAAATGAAGTAGATATTTTTCCAAAGCCATTGATGTTTTAATTGTAATTTTTGAACCCTGTTTTCAATTTTTAAGCAATTTCCTTAATTCTTTTTATATTTTCTTTAAATCTAATTATATATTTTTTATTTTTTTCACTTTTTTTCGGTTTTTAGATGTACTTGCTGAAGTTTATTTTGTTTTACTTGATTTAAAAGAAAAGGAAGTATGGAAGGTTTTAAAAGCTAAGAAACGTAAAGTCGTTTCACCGTTTCTTTTTCCAATCAATGCATCAATTTATTGTAGCCGTTCCTTTTAT
Source organism: Allium cepa (assembly GCA_030765085.1). Classification (NCBI taxonomy): domain Eukaryota; kingdom Viridiplantae; phylum Streptophyta; class Magnoliopsida; order Asparagales; family Amaryllidaceae; genus Allium; species Allium cepa. The sequence goes on along the minus strand of CM060934.1, from coordinate 535,751,048 downwards.
TTTGCTTATTCACGTGAAAGTTTCTCATTCCATCAATAATACACATCTATTTCAGATCTGAGCAAAGAAAAATAAGGAATGGCCTCTCTTCCTCCTCTCATTTTTCTACTTCTTCTTTGTTTTGCTTGATTTTTGCCATGACCTCTCATTGCTTTGTTTGGCCTAACACCTCCATCATCTCCTCCACCGACCACCACCACTTCCTTCCCCACATCATACATGACCAAAACCGTTCCTCCTCTGACCAGCAAGTGCCATGACCATCCCATGATGCGAAATCACAAAAACTATGTTAAAACTCCTTAAAAAGCATGTCTAGCCACCTAGTCTTCATCACCATCACCTTAGATGACCTTGGCCACCTCCTATTGCTCCACCACCACCTTGACACACCCCTAACCATCACCTTCATCCTCTATCCAGATCTGAAACATGCCATAGCCGAGCCATAGATCCATGTAGCCTAGCCCAAAATGAACCAAAAACCCACTATTTGCATAAGCCTCTTCATATTCATGCATAGTAACTCCTCCACCACTTCAATACCTTGTAGCCATGCCTTATAAGACCCAAACCTGAACCAAAGTATGTCCAAACCTGAGCCAAAACATTCCCTAAGCCGTGCTAGCAAGTGTAGAAGGCAAGACAAAAGACTGTGTATTCGTATCTCTTTTTATTTCAAAGTTATTCCTATTCAATGTTGTAGTGAATTGTAATTTTATTTTGTTTTGTTTTGGGTTGTAACACAAGTTCTAAGCTTGGATCTCTTTCCACTTGAGCCTATTGTTGTGTCATCGTGCCTTCTGGATCCGTTGTGTCATTCAAATTAATATCTCCAGCATAAAAATGTGAGTATTTCTCACCGGATGTTTATACTTATACAAATGTGAATTGACACCCTGTGAATCTGTAGAACTATATTATCATGTTATACATGCTTATATTATTATCATATGATGTTCACCCATGCTTAAACAACTTTTATATCATACGTTACTGTTATTTCATGCTATTCTGTATATTTTATCAGTTTATCACGCTGCAAGTTCCCTGTAAATTAGAATCACTATGGGTTGAAATGGTACATACCCGAACGGACTTTAGAATAGGGAAAAATCGTTATCGGCTGAAATGATAGGCTTGAACGGTTTTTATTTGATTTATTTTAACTTGGGATTGCGGGTTTGAAATGATAAAACCCGGATTTTCTTTGTAAATTACGGTTTGAAATGATATATTACCCGTATCACTTTACCTAGCGTAGAAAATTATATACAGGCCCGTAGTTAAAATATGTTTTTCTAAAAAATTTAAAATATTTTATAAATTTAATTATTATAATATTTGATTTGAAATTTAATAAAAATATAACTTTTGTAAAGTATTATTTATTTTCTGGAAATCTATAAGTTAAATAAATTATGGAAAAGTTAGAAAATATGAATGTAAGTTATTTTGGAAATTCTGATTTAATTTTTAATGGAATTTAAATTAACTTTGAAAATATGATAAATTTATGATATTTTGAATTTAAATTAATTTAAAGTTATTTTATATCATATTAATGATTTTTGATAAAGTTGAATGTGAAATGAATGAATATTTAAGTTGAAATTTTGAAATATAACTAAAATTGGAAATTTATGAAATTGACTTAAATGTGAACTTTTAGTTAAGAAAATAAAAATAAAACTAAGTTATATTTAAGAATTTGAACTTAAGTGTTAAGTTGAAATTTAATGCAAGGAATTTAAAATTGAACATTGCAATTTAATAAGTGAATTATTATTAAATCTTGATTTTTGAATGGAAATTTAACTTTATAAAATCATGAGCTTGAGGAAAATTAAATGATGTTTATAAATGTGAAAATGTATGATTTTTTGAGTTAAAAATGTTTTAAATTAAAATATAATTGGTTGAGAAATTATATTGAATATTTGGAGTTAATTGACTGCATTTTTGAAATGCTATTAATTACAATGTAAATGATATTACAGTATTTGTAAATGCTGTAGTTGATGATATTGAACTAAAAAGCTAAATTGAATTAAAAACTATTATAGCAATTTTGTAAGTGCTATAATTTTTGAATTTAACTAAGTTTATTTGGAGTTTAAGTAAACCCTATTACAACATTTTAAAATGTTGTCTTTTGTTAAATTGAACCGTTTTGAATGTAACTTTCCGTAACGTTTTCTAAATGCTGCGAAAAGTGGAATTTCACTGTTTTGATAAACGTAAGTGAATAAATGAAATTTGGAAGTTGAAAATTTTGGAAATTTAATAATTTATTTTTTAACATAATAACTTCATTTTTATGATTAAAAATGATTTTTTTTGGAATATAAACTGTTTTGAAATATGAATTGAAATGGTATTTTAAATTGAATAAAATGAATAATGATTTGAAATGTGGTTTCGAAAAGATATGATATTTTGATATATTAAAATGATTTGAAATGTGGTACTGAAAGATATGATATTTTGATATATTAAAATGATTTGAAACGAAGTTTTGAAAGATATGATATGTTGATATTAAATGATTTGAAAAATGAAGCTTTGAAAGGTTATGATATTTTGATGTATTAAAATGATTTGAAAGGAAGTTTTTAAAGGATATGATAATTCAAAAATATTGAAATGGTTAGAAATGACTTGATATTTATTTTGATAAATATTTGAATTGAAAGATATGGTACGATGATAAATTGAAATGGTTTGGAAATGATTTAATCTTTATTTTGATAAAGGTTTGGGTTGAAATGACATTTTATTTTTGAAGTATAAAATATTGTTTTAAAGTTATAACTACGTGTTATAATAACGATTGGTTGTTAAAGAGATCGGGATCGGATATTGTCTTATAGCCGGCCAATACCGAAAACCACTTTAACAACTGTGTACGCGGTGGAGATTCCAGAATGAAGTAGGATGGTGGCGACGTTCTCGAGGTATATTACGTGGACCCAACTCCCGTGAGTTGGCATAAATGACTAAAACAGCAGCTATACCGGGCTACACAAAGGGTCGCACCCTTTCATCGAGCATGCTCCATCGAAAACCATTCTATTACTTTTGTGATTCGATATGTGGTGCCACTTTGATTTGGGGGTATTGTTCGAGGTGGGCGGAAGCTGCTGGCTTGCCGTCACCACCGGTCCGGGAGTGCAAACGGTGTATCCACCCTGGCATTGCCTCGCGTGCCGTGTCATCTCCTTATATCGAGCCCACTACGATTTTGGTTTTAAAGATCCGACCGCGTTAAGGTTCACCATCCCTTTAACGCTATTTTCTATATGATTATACTTTACTGATTAGACACTACTGTATATAGCGTAATATACTACATAGTAAATAGTTTAACGGATCCTTAGAGGTTGGGCGGTCCCAAGCATCTTCTAAGTTACTTGTACCTTCGCTACAGTTCACTTGAGTTGGTTTACGTTGTATAAGTATGTATGTCCTGACTCGAGTGTTTGTATTTTTATTTACGCTCGGGTCAGCCTGAGTTATTCATAGATTCGGATTTCCACTTTCTGGAGATTGGAATCGCTGGAGATTATCTACTTGTCAAGTTTCATCTTTTCATTTCGGTTGTTCTATTCAGCTTGTACTTGGTTATTATATTTAAACTTCTGTTGTACTTTATTTCTTCTATTGTATCTTATGTAACTCTGATATATTTATAGTGGCTTCATGAACTACTATCTCTTTTACTTCCGCTGCATTATTCTTACTCTGTGTCTGTGATCTGTGATTTTTATTTACTGTATATTCTGAGATTTTCCAAATTTTTATTTACAACGCGGTATTTTGAGCAATTCAATTCCGGCATGAGTGTCTACCTATACACTTATAATGGATGTGAATGGTTGAAAATATCGGGTCGTTACATTGAATGACGAGTGGAAGAGGATATTGGCTTCGAGGTAGTTGCAAGGAGCCGCTTTGCATATGTAACACAGTGACTGTTGAAGTGCCAAAGGAGGAACTGACTTGGGCAGAATTTTTGAAAGAGATACGAGGAAAGATTTTTGTCTGAGGTAGCTGAGTCCGCCCTTCTCAGGAATTTCATGGAATTAGAGCAAGGAGAAATGTTGGTGTTGGAATACTCTGTTAACTTTATTGAGATATCTAGGTAAGGACACGCTGCCATTGACACCGTAATCAAGAGGATTGAAAAGTTCATTCAGGGGTTAAAGCCGGAGATTGCTAAGGCGACTTTGCTACATTTCCAAGATGCAAGTAATGTAGTAGTGGAAATCGCTATAAGGAATGAGGAAATGCTTGCAACTTTTAGGAAAGAGAAGTCAGTGGTTGCACCGGGCTTTCAATGTAAGAAGAGGAAATTCTTCAAGGAGAAGGGAGCTTGGAAGGGTGGAGCTGCTAAGAAAGGAAAAGCTGATCTTGTTTGCTTTAAATGCGATAAGAAAAGACATTTTTCTCATGATTTTCGAACTGGTAAGCGAAAGAAGGTTATGGAAAAGAAAGGGGTGAAGTGTTTCAATTGCGACCAGATGGAGCACTACAAGAGTCAGTGCCTAGAGCTGGCTAAAGTTGACAATGGAAAGGTTTTTGCTTTGGAACCATCATCTTCCAGACCGATTGCTAATGAGAAAGAGAAGCCTATGATGGAAGGTACACTTTTGGTTCATAGCATACCAGTTAAAGTATTGTTTGATACATGTGCATCACATTCTTTTATCTCTCATTGCTTGGCCATCATACCATGTTACTTGCTTAAGGGTAGCTAATCCAGTGGAAGGTTATGTGACTCCTAGGATGAGATTTGACTGTCTAGAACTTGAGTTGATAGGCTATATTTTTGCCTGTAGTTTGTTTATGTTTGGTTTTGCGGACTTCGAGGTTATTTTAAGTATGAATTGGTTGAGCAGATATGATGCTAGGATATTTTTCCAGGATAGGAAAATATCATTGAGATACCCTGATAGTAGTGACCGAATCATATACTCAGCAAAGAATTCAAGTTCAAAAGTTGGGTTTTATTGGGTGCCATGGAAGTGGAAGATGAGTTAAATCGCGTTTATACTGTAAAAGAATTCACAGATGTTTTTGACCTGTTACAGGACTACCACCGAAATAAGCTATTGAGTTTTGTATATATCTTGTACCTAGAGCTGAAATCGTTATTAGACTACCTAACAACATGACACCTACTGAGATGAAAGAGCTAAAGGTGTAGCTAGTGGACCTAGAAGTAAAGAGTTTTATTAGACCAAGCAGTTTGCTTAGAGGAGCGTTCATGGTGTTCGTGAAGCAATCGGACGGGTCGTTCAGGATGCATATTAATTATCGTAAGTTGAATGAGAAGACGATAAAGAATAAGTATCTGTTATAGAGAATTGATAATTTATTTGATTAGCTTAGTGAAGCTAAATTATTCTCCCAATTGATTTAGTGACAGGGTTACATCAACTGAGTGTGGCAGAGGACAATATCCCTTTAATGGTATTTCGAATGAGATATGGTTCATACAAGTGGTTAGTGACACCATTTGGATTGACTAACACGCCTTATTTCTTTATGGACGTGATGAATCGGATTTTCCGAGAACACTTGGATAGGTTCATGTTGATGTTCATTGATGGCATTATGATATATTCTAAGGATGAAAGAGATTATGAGATTCATCGTATAATAATGTTTGAGACATTGATGCAACATCAACTAAAAGCGAAGTTTCCAAAGTGTCATTTTTGGAAAAGGAGGTAAAATTTCTTAGTCACATAGTTTCAGAGAAAGGCTTTTAAGTGGGTCTAGCTAAGATTGAAGCTGTAAATAATTGAAATGGACCTGAGACGGTGACCGAAATAAGGAGTTTTCATGAATTGGCTGGCTATTACCGAGATTCATCAAGGATTTCTTGTGGATAGCGACATTCTTGACTAAACTAACTAGGAAGGATGTAAAGTTTATTTGGTCCAATAAATTTGAGGAAGCATTCCTTCCATTAATGCACTTGTTGACCAATGCGCCCGTGTTAGTTGTGCCAATTGGTAATTAGGATTAGCGGTGTATATAGATGCATGTGGAACAGGATTAGGAGCTGTCTTGATGCAAAGGGGTAAAGTAATTGCTTATGCTTCTTGACAGCTCAGACCGCATGAAATCGAATATTTGACTCGTGAATTGGAGTTGACAGTGATGATTTTTGCATTAGAAGTGTGGAGACATGACCTCTTAAGAGAAAGATTTGATTTTTATATGGATCATAAGTCTTTGAGGTATTCTCTCAGAAAGAGTTGAATATGAGGCAGCGGAGGTGGATGGAGGTTTTAGCAGCTTATGATTTTGGTATTGAGTATCCACCGGGGAAAGGAAATAAAGTTGTGGATGCACTTAGCAGAAAAAAATTAGAATATAATGTTAGCTATGTTAGCTGAATTGAAGGCATCGACTACTTGTAGTGTGTAGTCAAGTTTGACTGTTAGCTCTAATCCATATTATCATGTTTATAAGTTCGACCAGTATTGGTCGAAAGGACATTCCCAAGTAGAGGGATGGCCTATTATTAGCCGGAAGGATTAGAAGATTGGAAGGTGGAACTGAGATTGATGATCTAAAAGATAATGGTCTTAACCATAGAGGATGGTAAAGGAAAAAAGGAAGGTTGTGTGATCTAAATATGGATGACCTAGTGAAGGAAGTCTTTAGGGAGTGCCATCGATTGAAATTTCTGTACATTCTGGAGGAACTAATATATATCAGGATACAAAGATAAGTTTCTTTTGGAAAGATATGAAAAAGGGATGTAAGCTTTTGGGTGAAGCAATGTGTGAATTGCTAGCAAGTTAAAGCCGAGCATCAGAAGCCACGTGAGTTGCTTAGACCTTTAGATATATCAGTTTGGAAATGAGATTCAATATTCATGGAATTTTTTTGGCTAGTTTCGAAGGTCGAATAGTGAAAATGAAATTATTTGGATCATAGTGAATAGACTGACCAAGAGTGCACATTTCATTCTTGTTAAATCAACCAGGACGACACCTATATTGGCTAAGTTGTTTATGTAGAATATTGTTAAACTGCATAAGATCCTAATAGTGTAGTTAGCACTAGGGATGCTTTGTTCATTAGTGAATTTTGAAAGAATCTACAGAAGGTATTAGGTGCCAAGATTAAGATAAGTACTACTTATCACCCATAGATGGATGGAAGATAGAGAGGGCCAATAAGGTACTTGAAGATTTACTGAGAGCTTGTGTACTATATTTTGGTGGATCGTGGGAATACCATTTGCACTTGGTTGAATTTTCCTATAATAATAGTTACCAGACTAGTAATGGCACCTTTCAAGCATGTGCAAATCACCAGCATGTTAGTTGGAGACCAGAGACAAATTGGTCCTTGGTCTAGATAAGATGAAAGAAGCCACATAAAAGATTGAGTTAATCCGAGTTAGGATGAAAGAAGCTCGGTCTAGGCAGAAAAGTTACTCGAGTAAAAGGTGTTAAGATTTAGAGTTTTCAGTGGGAGATCATGTTTTCATTAAGGTATCATCATTGAAAGGTGTGGTACAATTTGAAAGTTAGAGAAACTGGCACCGAAATATGTTGGACCATTCCTTATTATAGAGAAGATTGAGAAACTCGCGTACCGAGTAGTTTGACAGGAGTCCATAATGTCTTTCACGTTTCTCATCTCAAAAAGTATATGCATGATACAGAGACTACTATTACCCCAATTGCATTAGACGACTTAGTAATGGAACTATATATTACATTTCTTAGACAGCTATTTCGGTTGTAGCAAGAGATTAGAAGAGGTCAAAAATCAAGACAATCAAGTTAGTGAAAGTCTAGTCGAGCAACAATGAGAAAGATTGTACATGAGATACAAAGGATAGGATTAAAGAGACTTATCCTGCACTTTTTGAGGGTATGTTCTATGGTTGTTTTATATAGGCTTTTTACTAGTCAGGTAGGCTAGCATTGTTATTGTATGATGTTACATATGTTTGCATATTGATATACCTATTATTAATTCCTTACCGAATTTTGAGGACGAAATTTGTAAGGAGGGGATCCTATAAAACTCCTAATTTTGGACGTTAATGTTGTTCAAGAGATTTAATTAGATAAATTAAATAAAATAATGAGATGTGTAATGTGATAAGGGGATTGAGATTTGAGGTTCAACAAGTCGGGCTATAATTAACTAACTAATAAGAATGTTTATAACTTAAGTAAGAAAGTGGAAATAACATGAAGGGAAAAATAGGAATGGCTATTATTTCCCAAACACAAACCCTTCCGTCTTCATTTTCTTATTCACGTTTATTCACTATAATCAAAGAGAAAGGAAAAATTAAGGATGCCATTAAGCAAGAGAAAAGAGGAATGAAGCTTAGGAATTCAAGAGGAGAAAGTAAGGAAACCAAGTCAATCTTCAAATCTCAATTCTCATTAACAAATCAAGGTGAATAATAATAATACCATCTCATTTTTATGCATGTTTGATTTGAATATCTTAATTGGGTTGATTCATTTATGATGATATGATATGCCTGTTTGATTTTACTATTATTTGGATAAAATGATGATTGTAGGAATTTTTATGAAATTATTTATATGGGTTTTAAGGGTGAAACCTAAAATTTTAATCTCCAAATGATTTGATTTTTGGATATGTTGTGCAAAACATAACTTTGGAGATAGATTTTAAATTTCATAAATTTCCAAATTAATAGGAACATTTTATGATTTTCCTAAGGAAGAAGGGGCACTTTTCGGGTTTTAATTATTAAAAATAATTATTTTAATTCAATTTTTTTTATATGTTAGAGAATATGTTATTTTAGATTTTTGGTGAATTTTGGGGATTTTTCCCATGTTTTTATGATTTATTATGAATTTATTTGGCTAAAAAGCATAATAATTGTAATGAAATATTAATATACAATGATAGTTTGTAAATTAGTTTGGGAATGATAAATCTACCCTATAGCATTTTTCTGAAAAGAATTTGATAATTCTAACAAACAATAGGAGTTGGTGAAAGAAATTACTTTTCATATCAAGAAAATAGTTTTTGTAGTGATTACGATATTGTCAAGCCGAAGCTATTGATGTCTTAGTTCACAATGCGCATCTATGTTCTTCGAGTCAATCAAGTGCGATGCATAGAATACCAACTTCGGTTAGTATGAAATGGATTGGCCTTGGTGGGGGTATGAAACATAGCGACAATATCGACATCGACGCTCTCAACAAGAGTAATAACATAGGTTTTCTTTAATATTTTTATCACCGCATATTTACTATACCGCATATTTTCAATGTCGGTACCGACTCTATGAGGCAGCAATGCTGTTTTCTACTATATCAACTACTCTAGGCGACGACGCTGATCCTATTACTTCCGATGTTAATTTTATAATGGCTCTAGTGATGCTGCACTTTTCTTTAAGACATTGATGCCGAAAGTTATCAATGTCACCATTCCTATAACTCTAAGTTTTAAAACCCTATGCTATGTAAACCAATAATGATGCCGCATATGTTCGACAACCTATATATGCGATGCGAACAATTTTGGTTCTATGGCCTTATACTTTATAGGTTAAAGGCTTTAACATAGTTTTGTATAAAAAGGGTTGTGATAACCCCTAATGGCGATATTGACGTCGAATTTTATCAACATGATAGTTTTATTAAGTTTAACTTTATACCCTATAGTTTTGAGGGGAGACAAACTCTAAGTGGTTTGAAATTCATCAATATTATTTTATAAAGCGTATATCTTGGCATTGCTTTTTTGGGTAAAGTAAGGGGCTACACTTTTCTTCTTTTGATTATTAATTTTATGGATTAATCATATATAATGATAAATGTTTTCAAGGAATAAATTATTGTTTAGCCCAAGTTTTTAAATAAAATTACCAAAGAGGGTTATTACTTAAGTACGAGTAATTATAAGATGCCAATTTGTTGAACATATTTGAATGATGGATGTTATATGTTCTTATTTTATTTGATCAGTTATTTTGCATGATTATTATTGTCATATTCACATTACCATGACCCATAAATGCATTTTAGGATATAAAGGCAGAATAACCTGCTAGGTTGCCCCTTAGTGAGTATAATCAGATTTAACTTTCGAGTTAGTGGAATTGCATCCAGAAGATCAGATAGATCAGAAGAGTTAGGATTCCTAGAACTGATCAAAAGATTATGATATGAGATATGGTATTGGAAGGTTCTGATAGGTTCATAGTGATCCTATAAAAACAATGGCTTGAGTAGTGTTATTGGAAGATATGCAATAGTTTCATAATGATCTCATGAATACTATAATTTGAGAGATGTTATTAGAGAATCCCAATAGGTTCGTAGTGATCCCATGAAAACTATGATTGGACAATGTTATTGGTAGAAACCAATAGGTTCTTGGTGATCCCATGAAAAATAAGATTCCAGATAGGTAATCCTTAAGAGCTTTGATAGGTTAAATTCGGCCCATAAAACTAATAGGTTTATAATGACCCTAGGAGAACTATGGATTGAGACAAATAACCAGATAATATTAGGATAGATAGTATAATAACTTGGGAAGGGTAATCCAGTGTATGTTGCATACTTGTATATGATAATATTATAATGTTTTAATCACTATAGATGCAGGAGCATGGTATATGATTAATATATTTTGGTTAAGATACTAGTGAAGGGAAAACTCATCCCACTCATTAGTGTGGTCTTACTAGATTTCTATTTGATTCAAGATGGTAGGTTACTATTCACAACAGACCATTTGTCTGACCCAAAGTTTTTGTTTTTCTCCCTAAACTTTTGGGTAGTCAATTGAGTAGGTCGAGAATAAGGGATTTTAGGTTTCTTATAAGAGGAATAAGGTTTCAGAGACATGTAGGAGGCAATCTATGTATTTAGGAGTTCTTATCTAATCTGCTGTGTTGTTTGATTTTGTCTGGATGGATGTAATGATAAGTTATATAATTGCCAATGTTAGACTCTAATCAACCAAGGGGACAAGTTCATATGCCACTTTTGGAGTATTTTGTAATAAATATATTTTGTCTAAAAATGGGATTGCAAATGATATTATGTAATGAATATGAAATGTGAAATTTGCTATTAAATTGTGTTTAATATTTTCCATATTCATGTGCTTCTAATTATTGATATAATTAATATAGCCGCATTTTTTCACTAGAAACTAATACTATGGATCACAGCAACATCCGTAGCGCTTAGTTTTGGACGTGAAAATGGTGGATGTTACAGATTTGTTGAGATTTTCTCAAGGTATATGCATGATACTTAGGTCGTTGCAAAATGGTAGGTCCGAATGGATAATTCTACTTTATTCGTTGAGATGTCCTCAAGGTAAAGACGAGATCAGGACAAAATACCACAGGTTAGGAGTTTTATATGATACAACCGGTAAGGGTTTATCATCGTATGTGGTTGTATGATTTTTTGAGCTTTCTACAAGGTCAAAATCCAAAGACATGTGATTCCTAACACTACCTAGTAAAGTCATAAGACTTCTATGTTTTAACTTAGATTTTGGCGAAACATAAAAACACTAGTGTGAGCATATTAGTAAAATAAAATGTAAAGTGACGTTACTAATAATATAATAATATCTACTATGTTAACATCCTATTAATTTACCCGCTAAAAATTGTGGATAAGTTGAATCAAAGACATTTTTAATGAAAGCGATCGATTAACCAGACCAAACAACAAAGTCGAATGACTACAGCTATAAAGATATCTCTGAAATATGAGCGAGTTTCATCATCTGTAACTTGTACTCCTCTAACAAGGCCCGTTGATGATGATAACAAAGACTTGCATTTTACTTATAGTAAGTGGGTCGCTATAATGATCGGTATTTTTTACAATAGGGTATTTCTATAATCGACTTAAATATTTAATTGTTAACTAAATAAAGGCCCAAAAAATATAATTTTTTGCATACAATCGAATCAGAACTCGAAACCATTACATTGAGTTCGAATTGATGTTGTGAATTAAAATGAGTATAAGGACCGTTATATTTGGAGATCGGATTATCTAATAGTTAAAATGATCTCAAAATGCTCGAAATTAGTATCCTGAGATATTGCCTTAGTTGCGGTGAGATTTGTACCATTAGATCTTTAAAAATAAGATGATGTACGCAGACGAGTTTCGTGACGATTAGACATGTCGTGTGATCGTACGGACTCAAAACGTACGACCATTTATTTGATAATTTAAGTAAATAGAATAAAATATTATTATAAATATCCCCAAACCAGGTATCCCTCTCATTTTCAATTTCATGTCCACTGTTCCATTGAGATATCCATGAGTGCTCCTTGCATTCCATTCAAGAAACAAAATCGACCAATCCCCTCAACGATAAATAACAAAACCATATCCATTGATATCGTATAGACGAGACCTTTGTAACGACCACGGAGAAATTTGGACCGAACGTGATTAGGAAGTTGAGGTCATTGAGGTCGGATCTAGGGTTTGAGATGGTCGAAGATAGGCAAAACAGAGATCGCCGTCGATTTCCTCTTGTTGATATCTACCATCGTCGAGATTTTGAGATGATCTGATTACCTATGGAAAATCACGTCCAAAGCCTAAAGCGTGTGACTTAGTTAGGTCGGATAATCGATAAGGTGCGTGGTCGAGGATTGGTTAGATGATGGGAATGGGTGGTGCGCAGCTTGTACATGTCGATTGGGGAAGAAAGCTTAATAAGGTGATTAGGCTAAAGATTGTTATCATTTAAGTTAATTAATCACTTATTTAATTTTGATTCTTATGATATGCATATCTTTTGCTTAGGAGGTCCTTTCTTGCATTGCGGTCGAGAGATCTACACTTTAGTATTGGTTTGGATAGATTTTAAGGAGGTGAGTGATATTATCTCTCACTATAATATGATTGGTTATATAGTATTAGATCGATGTTTTACAATGAGATTTGGTTTTAAAATGTGATATTCCTATACTTATATACCTACCAAAATTTTATAAAAGAGAATAAAAGTATTTTAAAATTATTTATATTGAATATCACCTATTTTCCATCGACGTGCCATTTTTAGAAAATTATAAGATTTGGGATGTTTTTGATATGATTTCCCAATTGGTTGTTATGGATGTATTATACATGTTATATGTATGTTGTTTTGAATGCATGTATGGTTGTTGGCTACATGGTTGCTCATTTAGTTGTTTGGCTTGTCTTTGGTTGGAAACGTTGCTTTATTAACGATCGAGTATTAGGTATTATTTTGTGTGTTGGGATTTCATACATGCGAAAGTCTAACAAACGAGATTAATTATAGAGGAGGGTTAGGATACATGTTGATGGATCTGAAGGTGGAAGACGAGGCTTCGGACTTTAGGATGGATGTCGAACATTTCCATTTGGTTTGTACTTGTCCAATTTGGTTAAGTACAAGACAAAAGTGGTTGGTATTGACCACTGTAAAGTGGTCAATGTCCATCACCATTGTTGATTGGCGATTTGGCCATTCTTTGGCTTAGATGCTGATGAGATTTTGTAGTGCATGATTTTGATGGCTTTTTCATGCGACTAACTTAGAGTCTTTATGTGATTGCTCTACAACAAGCGATTTAAATTGTGAGGTGGCGATATGGCGCTTCGATGTGAGAGTTGGTACTTCAGATTATGAGTCTATGGCATATAAAGCAGGTTTCGAGGTAGATAGTTCAGGACTCTGTAGATCATGCTGGAGGTGTTGGATCGTTCGCATCATGCGGGGATGGCGATGTACACATGATGAAAAGCCTTATATCTTCGGCTTATGGCTTATAGGGTAATAGGTATCGAGGATTAAACAATCCATATCGGTTTGTGACTCGAGTAGGGAGTATGTACCGAAGAGGCTCATGTTGGGAGTCATGGAGTGGAGGAACATGATGGGTTCCGAATAGTAGAAATTGTATTGAGCTAACATGGCTCAGATGGATGTGTATATGATAAGGGATCGTTGATGACTCGGTGTTTATGTTGTACTTGAAGCAGGAGTATTATATAGTGGGGACACCCATGTATTAGTAGCGATACCATGGACATGTAGCTTTGGGTCTAGTGTCCAATTTTAGGATGCAAGACACATATTCAGCTTTGGGCTGTGAGATGTGAGAGTACGATTGAGAACTAGGATTTCCATTAATCTCTGACGTAGGGGCCATATGAGTTTATCATATATCTAAGCACACTGAGTGAATGTTAGTATTGTTTGATAAATGCTATGTTTGTTATGGTTGCTTCACTATCCACCTCTCACCCTAGGGATGTCGTAGAGGTATGTATAGTGCATAAGGATTCCTAGACACCTCGACACTTTATTTAGTATGAAGTAGGTATTGTGGATGGAGATACCTAGACACCCCGATAGTTTACTAAGTATGGAGTACCCTTTTATGATGTTGTAGAGTAGCATATTATGTATATTATGTGCCGACTCTTTGGTTACCGGAACAGGTAGATATGATTCTTATACCCACTATTCCACATACTATATTGACTTCTATAGTATTTTGAGATGTTTATCGCTCACACCTGACTATTGTTTCATCCGAGGTTTTAAGATTTGCTTGTAATTATCTCGAGCACTCTTAAATGAGTAGGCTAGAGAGCAGGTGTGGATGACATATGAAGTTTTTCAGCTGAACAAGAAGGAGGTGATGTTTACTCATACGTATATTTGAGTTTGTTATTGTATATTCCACCATGTGACACTATGGATCCTTGATAGTGTTTGACTTACTATTATTAGATAGTACTCTTAAATGAGTAGGCAAGAGATGCATGTGTGGATGACATATAGAGTTCTGCAGATGGACTAGTAGGAAGTGAAGTTTGCTCATACTTATTTGAGTTTGTTATTGTATATTCTGTTGTGTGACACTATAGAGCCTTGACAGTGTTTGACTTACTATTATCTCAGGTGCTTTTAAATGAGTAGGTTAGAGAGAAGGTATGGATGACATATGGAGTTTACAGATGGACTAGCTAGAGGTGACGTTTACTCATACTTATATTTGAGATTGTTATTGTATATTCTGTTGTGTGACAATGTGGAGCCATGACAGTGTTTGACTTGCTATTATTAGAGACTGTGTATCAGTTGAGTTTATTTCCAATTGTATAAACTCAGTTACCATATTTTATAACTCCTGAATCTTATCTCAGATGTTAGTTTACATTGTAATTACCGTCTCTACTGTTTCTACCTATGTTGCTCATTATATTTTATTTGATGCGATGCGAGATATACAACAAGTTATGTGATTATTTGATGTCTCTTTTTTCTTCTTTTCCATTATCTTCTCTTTTATTTCCTATTCTTTACTTCTTTTCTTTCCTTTGACAACTGTTCTGCATCGTAGATGTAGTGCGGTCGTTACATTTGATACTAGAGCTTAAGTTACATGATTAACCTGAATTGATACCATGATCCAGTAGTGAGAGCATAGGAGTTATTGCATAGACTGGATCTAGAGTATATGTTTATATGAAAGAGTACGTATTTGTTATATATTTTAGTTTTCAAAACTATATAGTAGTATATATAGTATATAATTTGGGTTGCATACGAGCGCTATTAATGTAGTTTTCTTTAGGAGAGACCGATCATCCTTATTATAAGATAGGAATAATCTAGCATGTGAGAAATACTGCTATCAACTCTGTCTTCAGAGTTGAGGAGTGAGCAGGATTGGGGTCACTAACCCTGATTGATAGGATATGTTCGTAGAGATGGTGTGGTTCATTTCACGGAATTCCTATGTTGTTCTGGATAATTATGGTGCTCAAGTGCAAATGGTTAGAGTTGACTTTGCTAAGCTGTACAAAGACTAAGGAAGTCTAGGAGTCAGACCGTTCCTTGGAACGAAATCGGCTATTGAGATGCAAGATTAGACAGTTACTTGCAAGTGGATCTTCAATGACTTGGAGTTTGATGAGGTAATGAGGTAGAAGTTGACCATTAGATAACTCTAGAGATGAATGATGAACTAGTGGAGTTCTTTAATTGCTTTAGGTTTCCAATGACCGATTTACTTGGGAATTAGTTCATAGTTCATTTTGAAGAAGGTTTATCTTGACTTTTTCGAAGTCGGTGTTGGTTAGAGATTTTGCCGATTTAAAAAACGGAAATTTAATTTTGGGTTGAGTGATCATCTTGGAAAGCGATTAATTAGTCATATTGATGAGAGCTTTGAGGAGGCGATTGAGAAGGATTTATGATGTGAGACTCTATACCTAGTGTAGAAGGTTGTCATGAACCAGCTGAGTAGGGATAGATAGTGGAAGCATATGTATTGATTATCGTTCCGATTTTGTCGAGTGCTCCATCGAAGAAAGAGAAGGGAAATGACATTACCACTTGAGATATGCTTTTTTCTTATGATGTTTCCATACGTGCTTTATTTAACGTCGAGGTTCTATATTCCTTTATATTAAGATTTGATGGGGATACTGGGATTGAGACTCAAGATGGTTAATCGACCTTTAATTGTGATAGACTTAGTTAAAGGCTTAGCTAGCCTATACATGGTTTGTCGAGACCTTGTCTTATTAAGTTATGGATGTTTTTTTTGTTATAGGTTTGTTTTTGGTTTTGATTTGGTTCGGTATTATAGTTTGGAAATAGACTGGCTAAAGGGGGTACGAAGTAGCGGTGAACGTTGAGAGGCCGTTGATGACGATTGGGGTTGTGGGGGAGCGAACAATAGTGATCGGCTACCTATAAAGGATAGGGTTATAGTTAGCTTTATATATTCGCTCAACATTACATATGATGAGTTATCATCTATGCTTGTAGCTAGCTTATCTGGGTATATTTAGTGAGATGATCGGATTACCACCATATGGGTATTGAGTTCCGTATCGATCTAGCCAGAGGAGCTAGACCAACAATCGTGCCTTTAGGGCATATGATCTCAAATAACATGAGAAATTTAAGGTGCGATCAGATGATCTATTGAGATGATGGTTCATTTGTAGGAGAAAATTATGTAGGATGCACTATAGTGTCACCATTAGGGAAGATGGCTCTTTAAGGTTGTTTATTGATTTTTATGAACTGAATGAGATTCAGCTCTATAACATGAAGATGTTCCCTTAGATGGATCGTGAAATGGGGATTTCACCAACTGAGAGTATTTAAATAGAGAGAGTGTGTGCCTATTATAGTGTTCCGTATGCTACATTGATTTTCAATTGGTTGGTTATGCCCATTGGGCTAACCAATGTGTCAGCCTACCTTATTGATATCATGGTCCGTGTTTCAAGGGGCCACTTGAGTAAATCTGTGCTTGTATTTATTGATGATACTTTCCGCTGCTCATGGACAAAAGAAGACACAAGGTATGATTAATGATGAGATTTTGGAGTATAACTTCTAGAGGAGGGAATTGAGATTCTTAGATCACGTTGTTTCAGAGTAGGACTTCACTGAAGATCTTGTAGTTGTGGTAGTCTCAAAATTGAACAGACCCAAGATAGCAGCATCATTAACCTATGTGATGAGAGAAGATCAAACTTTTATTTGAGACACATGGTGAAGACACGCATTAGTGAGTCTGACCGAGAAGTTGACAATTGCACCGATATTACTCATTTTGAGTGGGAATGAGGAGACAATAGTACACAATGCATGTGCTACTTAACTGTATGTGGCATTGATACCAGAAGGTAATGTTGTCACATGTTAGTCGACAACTGAAACCGCACCAGAGGAAGTATCTGACTCTTGATTCAAAGTTGTCGGTGATAGAGTTCACTTTGGGGATTCGGAGGCCTTGTCTATTAGGAGAGAGATTTAGTTGTTCAGTGATTCCATAATCGAAGTATCTCTCTTCTACGAGAAGAATTTTGACCTTCACCGCAGCGATGGTTAGAGTTCTTAGCCTCCTATGACTACGACATTTCCTATACATTTGTAAAGGAAATGTAGTTGTTGATGCTTAGAGTGAGAATTGCTTGAGTTTATCACTGGTTGTGACTTCAAAACTTGATAGGCTATGGCCAAAGGTGACGATTAGTTTAACCGAACCTACTTTGATTTAGCGGATAGACACTAGTCAGATGCATGAAGTTCGACTAGCGAAGATCGTAGCTAAATTAAAAGAACGAGTAGCATCTTTAGGGATGATGCGGTGTGGACCCGACCGAGGCTGTTGGTTCTGTAGAGATGAGAGATTGGTTGTTCTCGAGTAGTGGGAACAGATATCTATTGGCTACATCAATGGAATGCCGATTGCTGAGGATGGTGTGATCGCATTCGAGTCATAGTCAATTGTCAATAAATAATGCTAGATTTATATTCCTTAATTTCAGTAGAATGGCATCCTAATTTATCGGGTTATATGTGTACTTAAGGCCATTTTGGTAATTTACCAAATGCATTTTATATAAAACAATTCCTTAATTTCTTTCACTCATTTTTCCATTTCATTCTCACATTTTAAACCGTACTTCCAAGCTTCTTAAAACTTTCATGGCTTTCCTTGTTTTGAAATTTTAGAACCATGATCTTTTCTACCTGTTAAGTCTTTAAATTCAAATGAGGACCTTTCCTTCTCTTCCTACAACCTCCACCTTACCAAAACAAGCCAAGCTACCCCTAAACCACCTCATGGACGAATTTATAGCCCATGGACAAACCATTTTTTGTATACTTAAAGCCTTTAAAACTTCATTTATCCAAATGTAAGGGACGCTCTAGGTCGTTTTGCAATGTTAGTGGAAGTTCGAGTTAGTTTGGTTAACTTTTAGGTGAGAAAAGCTTGTCTTTTTCTTAATTTTAAACTTTAAAGTTGATAATAGTTATGGTTTAACTTGGTTGACAAGCCATTTGTTGTATTGTTATAAATTATGTTGGTTGTATGTACGTATATGTACTTGTGTGAACTAGTTGTATAACTTAGAAAAACTGCATTGAAAATGAAGTTGAAGGTCAAGTTAGTTTGTAAGTTGATAACTTTGCTTAGTTATGATGTTATGGCTGTATATGTGTTTGTAAACATACATAAAATGTTGGAGGCTAAAGGAAGTTAGCATGTGAACTTGTGGTTATGTTGCGGCATCGAAATCTCTTACTTGAAATTAGTTTGGATGGCGTGATTCCATTGTGTGTCGAAAGCACTGTATGTGGCTGAAACCCATTGCTCGATGGTGGGTTTTAGAAGAACTAACCATAAGTGTTTGGGAATTTGGCACCAAATAGATTATATGATATTGAGATTGAACCAGGACTTCAAGACCTTGTAGGCCTATATATCGATAGATGTGATATGAAATAGGTTAGGAGGAGGATAGTGGGCTAGTAGAGGTTCAGTGGAATGAAAGTAAAGGTGAGAGGATATAAGAGGCTGGGAAGAGCATGAGAAGCGCTTATTCGGAGCTCTTCACTTGGTGAGATTTCATGCTTATCATTGGGTTTCATATAGGATATCAAATTTGATATTTTATATTAGATATTTAGTGTCATATACGGTAAGATAGGCATGGATGTTACTTCTTGATTTTTG
Organism: Allium cepa; assembly: GCA_030765085.1. Classification (NCBI taxonomy): domain Eukaryota; kingdom Viridiplantae; phylum Streptophyta; class Magnoliopsida; order Asparagales; family Amaryllidaceae; genus Allium; species Allium cepa. The sequence goes on along the minus strand of CM060934.1, from coordinate 535,731,481 downwards.
ATCTCATATATGCATGGTTAATGTTGGATTGTTAGCATTTGATATGGTAGATTATGCTATATGATTGTTAAGCATGAAGTTAGTTATAGTTTGACATAGCATACTTATTTGAGACGATTGTCTTATATGATCTAGTATGTTTGAATATATATATATATATATATATATATATATATATATATATATATCTTTGTTGCATTGGGATTTTTCTTGGACCTAACCGTGCAAAGGAGGCACGGTCGAATTTTTCTGGAATCTGAGAGGCTTTTGAGGGCCTATGGGTGAGAAGATGTTTTCCTTCCTTTGTGATTTCATGAACAACATCCTTAAAGGAAGGAAGAATGTAACGATCCATATTTTAACAATGGGATATTTAAATAATTGATTTAAGTATTTAATCATTAATTAAAAGAAAGCCTAAAAAATATGATTTTTTATATATGATCAAATCAAGACTCGATACCACTTCCATTAAGTTCAGATTGACATTGCGAATTAAAATGACTATAAGGATCGTTATACTTTGAGATTGGATGATTCGATGGTCAAAAATGATCTCGAAATGCGTGAAACTAACTGAGGCGCGGTCTTAGATAGAATGAGATTTATACCATTGGATCCAAAAAATGAGGTAATGTATGCATATGAGTTTTGTGGCGATCGGACGCGTCGTGTGATCGTATAGACTCGAAATGTACGACCATTTATTTGAGAATTTAAATAAATAGAATAAAATATTATTATAAATATCTCTAAATTCCTCTTATTTAAATTTCACCACAACTGTTCCATTGAGAAATCCATGGCCACTCCTCACATTTCATTCAAAAATAAAATCGACCAATCCGCTCAACGATAAATTGCAAAACCAAACCCGTTGAGATCGTATGGACGAGAGCGTCATAATGACTATAGTGGAATTTTGATTAATCGTGATTAGGGCAGTTGAGGTCATGGTGGTTGGACCTAGGGTTTGAGATTACCGGAGCTACAGTCGACTACGTGCGAAACAGAGATCGCCATTGACTTTCTCTTATTAATATCTATCACCTCCGTGATTTTTCAATGATTCAATCACTTATGGAAAATCGCGTACAAAGCCTGTAGCTTGTCACTTGGTCTGGTCGGATATTCCACGAGGCATGCGGTCGAGGATTGGGTGGGTGCAGATCGAAGAGATCGCAAAGAGGGACACATTGCATTCGACAGTTGACAATTTCATGGAGTAATTGTAAAGAAATCAGGATGTATGTACATGATGGGTATGGGTTGTGGACAGCCTGTATATATCGGTTGGGGAAGAAGGCTTAATAAGGTGATTAGGCTGATGATTATTATTATTTAAGTTAATTAATCGCTTATTTAATCCCGATTTTTATTATATGCGTATCTTTTCGAGGTCCATTTTGGATGTAGTTTCTTGCATCGCACTCGTGATGGAGAGATATAGGATTTCGAATTGGTTTGGACCGATTTTATGAAGGTAAGCGATGTTATCTCTCGGTTGTATAGTATTAAATCGACATACTGGAATTATTTTTGGCTTTAAAATAAGATTTTCCTATACTTATATATCTATTAGATTTTTATAAATGAAAATAAATGTATTTTAAAATGATTTATATTGAATATCACATATTTTATATCAACCTGCCATTTTTAGAGAATTATTAGATTTGGACTATTTTTGATATGGTTTCCCTACTGGTTGATATGGATGTATTATACATGTCGTATATATGCTATATTGGATGTATATATAGTTGTTGGTTACATGGTTGCTTGCTTGGTTGTTTTTGGTTGAAAACGTCGATTTATAGGTGATCGAGTGTTAGGTAATATCTTGTGTGTTAGGATTTTGTACATGCAAAATTCCAACGAATGAGATAAGTTGTGGAGAAGGGTTAGGATACGTGTTGATGGATTTGATGGTGGAAGACGAGACTTCAGAATTTAGATGGATGCCCTACATTTTTGTTTAGTTGTACTTATTCCTTTTGGTTAAGTACAAGACCAAGTATTATTGATCACTGTAGAGGGTCAATGTCCATCACCATTGTTGATTGGAAATTTGGCTGATCTTTGGCTTGGACACTGAGGAAATTTAATGGTGCATAATGTGATGGTTTGATCGTGCAACCGACTTAGATTCTTGATGTAATTGCTCTATGGCGAGCGATTTAGATGTGAGGCAATGATGTGGCACTTTGACATGAGGGTTAGTACTTTGGATTATGACTCAATGGCGTATGGAGTAGGTTCCGATATGGATAGTTCAGGACTCTGTAGATCATGCGAGAGGCATTGTCTCGTTCGCGTCATGAGGGGACAGGGATGTACAACATGATGAAAAGCCTTATATCTTTGGTTTGTGATTCATGGGGTTAGTAGGTACCAAAGGCTAGACACTCCGTACCTTTGTTTTGCGACTCGAGTAAGGAGAAGGTACCGAAGAGGCTCATGTTGGGAGTTGTGGAGTGGAGAAACATGGTGGGTTCTGGATAGTAGAAATTGTATTGACCTAGTAGGGCTCAGATGGATGTGTATGTGGTAAGGGATCGTTGATGAATCAGAGTGTTTTCTGTTGTATTTAAAGTCGGGGTATTGTATAATGGGAACGCCCATGGATTAGTAGCGAGGATTTATACACCTTGGACCTATGGATTTGGTTCTAGTGTCCAGCTTCAGGCTATGAGACACATATCCAGTTTGGGCTGTAAGATACGAGTGTACGACGGAGAACTGAGATTTCCACTAGTCTTTGGCTTGGGGGATATACAAGTTATCATATGTCTCAGCACATTGGATGACATTTAGTATTGTTATGGATGCTATGGTTGTTATGGTTACTTCAATAGCCACTTGTCACTCTAGGGATGTCACATGAGGTAGGTATTATGCATAGGGATACCTAAACACTTCAATAGTTTACTTAGTATCGAGTAGATATTATGGATGGAGATACCTAGGCACCCCGACAGTTTTCTGAGTATGGAGTACCCTTTTATGATGTTGTAGAGTAGCATATTATCTATGTTATGTGCTGACTTTTATTTGCAAGGACAGGTCTATATGATTCATATACCCTTTGTTCCATATACTATATCGAATTTTATAGTATTTTGAAATTATTTAGCACTCACACCAAACTATTTCTAACCCGAGGCTATATGCTTTGCCTCTTATTATCTCAAGTACTCTTAAATGAGTAGGCTAGAGAGCAAGTATGATGACATATGGAGTTCTGCAGCTGGACTAGCAGAAGGTGACGTCTACTCATACTTATATTTGAGTTTTTTTTATTGTATATTCAATTGTGTGACACCGTGGAGCTTCGATAGTGTTTGACCTACTACTATTAGAGATTGTGTATCAGTTGAGTTTATTTTCCAGTTGTAAAAACTCTGTTACTATGTTTTATAACTCTCAGGATCTTATACTCTGATGATTAGTTCACATTGTTATTACTATCTCGACTGTTTTATATCCACATTGCCTATTATATTTTATGTGATGCGATGTGTGATATACAACAAGTTATGTGATTATTTAATGTCTCCCTTTTCTTCTTTTTCGTTCTCTTGTCTTATATTTCATCTTCTTTATTTCTTTTCTTTCCTTTGTCAACCATTCTACATCGTAGGTGTAGGGTGGTTGTTATAGTAGATGACCTCGAAATTGCCTAAGTATTCATGTGGTCTACCATAGACAAACAATTACAAAAGCAACATAAATCAATGTCAGTCCATGAGGTATTTGATTGTCTCAAGGCATTTTTTAGTGACTAATCTTGTTCTGTAAGGTACGAGACTACTAAGAAACTGTTTAACACAAAAATTCAAAAGGAATAGAAGGAGGATAATTAGGTGTAGACGATGAAGCGTTATATTGATAAGCATGCATCATTAGACATGACTATAAGTAATGAGTTACTGGTCGACTTGATTCTTGGTTCACTGACCCTTCAGTATAAACCGTTCATATTGAACTATAATATGAATAATATGAATATGAATCTCGTAGAGTTCCTTAATATGTTGAGGTCGGTGAAGTCACAATTTAAGGATCAATTGGCCGTGCTTGTAGTAAAAGGTGGTGTATCAACTTCAAATAGTTCGAAAAGTGAAAGAAAGAGGATAAAAAGAAAAGTAGGAAAGGAAAGAAAATTATTGATGACAATAGAGTGTTACCACTGTCATAAGAAAGGACACTGGAAAAGAACTATCCCGAGTATTTGAAGATTGTGAAAGAAAAGAAGCATAATAGTTTTTTAGCTTCATCCGGTAATTTTGTGATTCAAAATAGTTTGTAATCAATAAAATGTCTTGGATTTAGATACAAGATCTGAAACTCATATCTATAATTCATTATAGGGGCTTAGGAACTGGTGTCGCATGTCAAAGGAGAAATGAGACTCCAAGTTGCTGATGAGTCTATCGTAGATGCAACGACAATGCGAGATTTTCATTTATATTTGCCTAGTCGTTTTGTTTTGATATTAAATAAATACTATTTTTTTTTTAAAAATTTACTTGTGGAATTAATTCTGTTTCTTGATTGGCTAAGATTAGATATACATATTTCCCTATGAAAATAATCTAATGAACATTAGTTTGAATGGAAATAAATTTTGTGATGGTTCTTTTTAAAATGGATTTATGTGATCAATACAAAATATGTAAGTTCTGTGAGTAATTCTAGTAGCAATATAAGTGATAGTAATCTTAAACATTGTAAGCTAGCTCATGTTAGTGGAAAACAACTACACAAACTAAAAACTGAATATTTTCCAGCGTCACTTGATTCTGAATCATTCGACACATATGAGTCGTGACATAAAGGAAAAATGACCAAGCACCCCTTCAGTGGGAGAAATGAAAGAGTTGATGAACTCTTATGGCTAGTACATAGTGGTATATATGGTCCAATGCTTCTAGTAATGAAAGATAATAGTTCTTACTTTGTTACCTTTATAAATGATTTCTTGAGACAAGGGTATGTGTATGTTATGAAGAACAAATCCGATGTCTACGAGAAATTTAAGGAGTACAAGAATGAAGTCAAAAATCTGACGAACCAAAAAGATTAAAATCCTACGACCTGATCGAGGAAGTGAATACTTTGGACAAGTGCTCCAATGTATTTGAAAGATAATGGGATTATCTCTCGTGTTACTCCATTCTGTACTCTGCAACACAATGGTGTGTCGAAGCGAATTAACCAAACCCTATTAGATATGGTTCGTTCTATGATGATTAAGGTTGAGTTTCCTCTGTCCTATTAGGGATATGGTAGAAACCACAACATATATGCTAAACTTAGTACCCGCTAAATCTGTACATAGGATGTCATATGAGATATGGCATGAAAAGGAACCACACTTCAATTATTTAAAGGGATGGGGTTGTCCAGCCTATGTTGATTAGATTGGCCACAATAAGCTTGAGGCAAGATCAGCATTATGTAAGTTCATAGGATGTCCCTGGAACTCTAAGGGATATATTTTCTATAACGCAGAGGAATAAAACCTGATTGTTTCCACACATGTTGTCTTTTTAAAAAAGGAATTTCTATCAAAGGAAATTAATAGCAAGGTTGTAGACATGGATGAGATCAGAGAGACTAACACTAAGGCTAAAATAGTAAGAGAACCGAGTTCACCCGCATACGATAGCACACAACCTATTATAAGGTCTAGTAGGGAACTTAGTGCACCAGAGAGATACGTTGGTTTTCTCGTGGATGGTAATAAGGAGGACTATGTCTTAGATAACGATCCTCCTCTATCTTTCTAATAAGCATTACATAGCAAAAAAATTATTCTCTGGCTTGGAGCAACGAAATGTGAAATGGATTCCATGTACAAAAACAAATTATGGACTTTGTCAAACGTACTGGAAGAGATAAAACCATTAACTGCAGATAGATTTGAAGTAAAAGCTAAATGCAGATGGAAACCTAGAGACTTACAAAGTTATACTAGTTGCAAAAGGATTTCATCAAATTTAAGGTGTTGATTATGACGATACCTCTTCACTCGTAGTCATGCTTAAGACCATTCAGATTATGCTGGCATTGTAGTATTCAATGATTATGAAATTTGGCAAATGGACATGAAGACGACATTTTTTAAAAGTGATTTAAAGGAGACCATCTAATGTCGTAGCTCGAATGTTTTTGGTCAATGGGACAAGGGTTGCAAGTTGTTATAGTACATTTATGGACTTAAACAGGCTTCAAGCAGTTGGAATAAGGGTTTTGAAAAGATGACCAAACAGTTTAGTTTTTATCAGAACATAGAGGAAGCGTGCATATATAGAAAGGAACAAGGCAAAGCCATCCTATTTTTAGTGTTATATATCAATGATCTTTTATTGATTGGAAATGACACTTCATTATTACAATCAGTGAAAGCTTGGCTTTCCAAGCATTTCTTTATAAAGGATTTGGTAGAAGCAGCCTATATACTTGGTAAAATGATCTATAGAGATAGATCTAAGAGGCTGTTGGGATTGCCCCAATCCCTATGCGTAGACACTGTGCTGAAGAGGTTCAATATGGGGAATTCCAAGCATGAATATGTTCCAATGCAATTTGGAACCATCTTTTCTAAGAAGGATGCTCCTCGTACTGATGAGGAGAAAGAGCGTATGAAGAGAATCCCCGATCTTAAGCTATAGGATTCATAACGTACGCTATGCTATGTACTAGACTAGATGTGGCATGCACACTAGGATGTTTAGGACTATGCCATTCCAATCATGGGGAAAAACATTGTACAACCATAAAATATATCCTGAAGTATTTAAGAAAAACTCGGGCTTATTCCTTGTATACGGGAATGGAGATGTCCTTATAAAGGGGTATACAGACTCCAACTTTCAAAGTGATATAGATGATAGTAAATTGGTGTCTGATTGTATCTTTATGCTTAATAGTGGAGCTGTTAGTTGGAAAAGTTCCAATCAAGAAATAGTAGATGACTCGATGATGGAGGCGGAGTACATCACCCTTAAGAAGTAGCTAAAGAGGTAGTCTGGATGCGCAAGTTTTTGTGTGAGCTTGGAGTGATTTCCAATATCAAGAATCCAATAACATTGTTCTATAACATTGCAACAGTATAGATTGCAAAAGGAGCCTAGAGCATAAGAGAATTCATGACATATTCTTTAGAAGTTCGATCTCATTAGAGAATTCATTGAGAAAAAAGAGGTCCTGATACAAAGGGTGGATACCAAAGAAAACATAGCAGATCCATTCACTAAAGGTCTAGCTTGGTTGACTCTTGAGAAGCTGATTGAAGGGATGACATTGAGATTCCATAATTGCCCCCAAGTGCAAGTGGGAGATCAATGGAGTTAGGGATGTGCGCTAGGGGAAATTCTATAGTTCATAGTAAATTAATTTATTCTATAATCAATTCTCTTTCGTAATAAAGGTGTTTTTTCTTTCTTTTATATGTTTGTTATAATGCGTTACAAATAATTAAATATTTGATTAAAATATGTTTAACAGAAAATCCATAAATGGGATGTTTGTGATAGTAATTAAAAATAGTTGTAATTATGAATATTATATCACAATATAATAAACGCGTCATTTTAAATATTTCTAGTCAAGATGCATCGAGATTGGATATCGATGCGCCCGTTGAGACTAAAGTGCGTAAAGCTCTCCAATCGTTGGGAAGTATATTACTCATGACTGCTAGGGCAACAAGGAGTTATGTACTGCTAATTATTGGATAATCGTGGAATGGCTCATTTGATAGTTTTCACTGGTTCATGTAACTAAGGTTAAATAGAAAATATTGATGCGACTGATTTACACAGTTCTCTTGACTTGACAATACAGTGGATCTTCAATATGAAAGTTCATCTTTGATTATAGTCAAATCGCGACATGACATTCATCGAATGACTATAGTTGGGTTGAGTGGAAGTATTGAAAGTAAAATGCTATTCAAGAGATGATTCATCCACTTAGTTATACGAAGTTGGTATCACAGTCAACTCAAGTCAATACAAAATCAAAATCTTTAGCCAAAGTAGCTCGGTTAATAATAACTATTACTATCGAACCAAGGACTTTATGTTTGGAGTATAGAGTTGAATATAGACGACATTGTAATTTTGACCATTACCAAATTCCAAAAGTCTGAAGTGATATAGTTTTGACGAAGAGAATTGGTGTAAATAATAGTCACAATCGGGTATCTCTTAACAAAGTAAAATTAGATTTTATTGAAACCAAGTAAGCGATAAATTTGGCCAAAATATCACAACACCGGCTAAGTGACATTTGACATTAATATTTGAATAATTCGATATTAATTGCTAATCAAATTTACACCTAAAGAGTCACATAACCGAAATGTTGAATACTCCTTTGATCGCATGATTTGGTTAATTTATAATTGCCATAAATTAATTAATATATATGAAGTATTAGTTATATTATTTTTTTTTGATTTGACGAACAATATTAATAAATATGTTTATAATAGTTATAAACATATTAATCATTGTACGATATTGATATGCATATAAATTTGATTTAAATGTATTACAATTTGGTTCGGGCTTTAAATGGGTTTGAAACCTATATAAGTAAGAGGGAGTTCGACCTTGCTTAGGATCGAGGAAGGGCGATTATGATATGAGGAATAAGCTAGGGTTTTGATAGGATAAGGAGGAGAGAATGGGTAAGAGAGAAAAGTGGACCTGGATCATAGCTTATCTCTGTAGTCTTTCCTCTATAAATACATCACAACCCCTCATTCTTCTAATAACTTTTGAAGCTTCCATCTACCTTACTTCTAGTCGAAATAGACCCATCTCCTCCTTCATTTCTAAAGCTCAAATCAAATAAAAAACAGACGTTATTCAATAGCTGGTCATTATTGGTTTAGGAGCTAGAACCCTACTAGATTGGAAACTAGTTCAAGGTATTGGTCTCATCGTTTCAAAGTGTACTAATAGGCTTTGGAGATAAGATAATTTTCTGATCTACAACTAGAATTTAATGTCTAAATAGTTTGAACATTATATATTGTTTGTTAGTTAGGCAATTATTCTAGTATATCGTTACATCGTCATTTTTAGAATGGTTGTAAGATTATATGTGTGTGTATATGTTAAAAAAAGTGTGACATATACCTGCTATTAATACTCATAATACAAAATAAAAAACGATTTTTTAGTATTTAAATAATTTTATATTCATTATTCAAATTATATAAACATTATAATTTTATAAAATATCTTATACTACAAAAAATATGATTTTTATAATTTGATATAATTAATTTCACACTTAAAATATTTTAGGAATAATAATTTTTATATACATTTATTATTATTTAAATATTATTTAAATAATAATTTAACTAAATAAATTCATTATATCAACACACACACACATTATATAAAATATTTTTATATTTTATTAAATTAAATTAGTACACGACATGCTTTCGATAGAAAGATAAAAATATATAATTTGAACATTTAAATACTAAGTCAAGTTTAAAAGCTGAATTTAAAATTTATTTTAAATTATAATGTATATACACATATTATTTAAATATCAAATATTACTCAGATTTTTATTGAAAAATTAAAAAATAAAACTTTCCTTTCAAAAATGACTTTTATTAAAGTTTTAATCGATTTTGTACTGAAATTTTAATTTTAAAGAGATGTTTTAAATAAAAAACCTTTTTTGCCATGATTATTATCATAGATATATAAAATTTATCTTATATATTTTATTTTTAGTTTATTTTGATATTAATATATATATATATATATATATATATATTATTAAATTGGTAAGATATTTATATACATACACACACATATATATATTATATATACTTTTATTTTAATTAAAATACACCAATTTTATTTTTATTTTTTTACTACCAAATAAATAAATAAATTTAGTATAATTTTAAATACACATGTACATAATTATATATGTAATGACCCATAAATTTAACTGGTTTTTATAATGTTATTAATTGAAATTTTGTGAAATTTTAACGATAAAATTTTGAAATATAAATTTGATATTTGGAATGCATCTAGTTAAACATAGCAACTGGTAAATTTTCGTCCGAAAATATGAAAGTTTATTTCATGCGTAAATTTACTTCAATTTAATCAGTTAAAAATCGATGAAAACAAAACGTTTTCGAAACCTAAACATTTTTACATAGAAAAATTCTAAATCATCTTTTGAGTAATACGTTATTTTTCGTTTTTCAAAATCGGACTTCTTTAGCCCCGTCGATCTTATTTTTCTACGTTTTTGTTGTATTTTCCGCTAGTAGAAAATTCGAATTTTTAAAATTCAATCACATCACTGATATCTGTATACCGTTTTGATCGTCTCGTCGTGCTGATCTCTATGGTATATTCAATTGTCAATTTCGATGTCCGGTGCGTTGTGAAACCGCGATACGGTTAGCCGTATCGGTTCCGTATTTTGGTCTTTTAAGTTTTTGTCTTTTCAATTGTCTATGGAAGGAACCTAACAGCCATTGCACTTAATATTCTTCTGAAATACAACGTAGTTGGTTTTGGTATTCTCAATTTATTAAATATTGCGTTGGTTCATTCTTTTCTTTCCCAAAAAGAATTTCATGCGTACATTTTTTTTCCTGCTCATCTCCTTGCCACATTTTCCTCTCTTCTTCCACCTATTCTTTCATTATCTATGATGAGCAGAGATTCTTCCATCTCATTTCAAACCCATGCAAGCCATCTCAACAACATCAACCTGCCTCCTATTCCGTCGCCCAACACACAGAGCTGTCATCTTCCCCTCCGCCCTGCTAAACCTATCCTCTCTCCCTCGCCTGGGCATAGCCGAGCTCATTCCCCTTCAAGCACAGCCAAACCCACTTAACAATGCCAGCCTCCACAAGTGGCACGCCTCACGTCCAGGACCTGCCTCCGTCATGCCGCCAAACTTCTCGTGCTCGCGACACTCCTGACTGGCCGAGCCCATTTTTCTAGCTGTAGCCTACCTCACCTTCCACTTGCACTACCAAACATGCACACTCTTCAATATATGATATACGTGTAAATATATTTCAGGTATAATTTATTTCAAATTTTTCTATTTGATTTTTTTGTGTACTTTCAAAATATTGTATATATGTATAAAGTGAGGTCTGAATGTAGTTTATGATACTAGTATGTGTTTTAATATTATAAGAATTTATGATAGTAGTATGTGTTTTGTTTATTTGATATGTTATAAGTACTTATATTCTATAGATTAGATTGAAATGAAGTATGGTATGGGTCTTTATATGTTTACATGAATATTAGTTTTATACATGTCAGGTTTTGAGGATATACAAGTCATATATAGTCTGTTGCTGTTTATATAAATATAAGTTATGTTGTTTATATGTTCTAGTTGTTGTTTAGGGAAGTTGTATATAAATATTTTGTTATAAAGTTACCTGTTAGTTATATTCTGCCTATATTTTGAACTGTATGAACATATATGTCCATACAGATAAAAAAAATTCTTTTTAAAAGTATAGATCTGATGTATGAGTTGGTTTGTATCTTGGTGCTATATATATTTATAGTTTTACAAGTAATAGTTGCAGTTTCATAATGACAGTTTACATATCAGTATAATAATAATAATAATAATAATAATAATAATAATAATAATAATAATACCGTTATGTTAGTATTAGTGTTTGTAGATTTCTTTGTTACAGTTAATATATAAAGTTATTCTGAAAATGGGTCTCAACATTGCTTTTCTTTAAACTTGTATACGTTTATGTATATTTCAATATGAAGGTTGCAGTATTTATTTCAAACTATATTATATTTGAATTTTTTTATACATGCGTTTAAAACAAACCAATGATTTTTCTTACATACATATTTTTTTATAAGAAAATAATAATGTATTATTTTCAGTTTATGTCAATCTGATTGGGATTTGTTCTCGTCAATTTCTATTATCAGCTCTATCTGTCGAATTCGGGCCAATCCTGCTTGCTTTAAACTCGTGCTTGGATTCGTAATTCATCCCACTTTCGTTCATCTCTAGCTCGAAAGGTGAGCATCACTCACGATTAATGTTATTTTATTTATTAAATTTGATTTCAAATGAAACGAAAATTGAAATATGCCGCTGTTAGTTATTTACACTGTTATTACAGTATCAGTTCATTTGTGACATCTAACGCCATTATCTGTTAATTATTTATGCGATGATAATACAGTTTGGCTGATAATTGATTGATTGTTGATGTTTATATTGGACGATAAATTGTTTATGTTAAAGTGAAATAGTGCGCAATGGAATTTGATATAAGATAGTTAACAAATTTGAAATTGATATATGTGTTGAATTTGATTAGATAGAATTTGTATAATATGACCCCTTTAAATGTTTAAATTATGTGACATGTAGAAATATGGTTAATTACACCTTGAATCATTTAAATTTATGTGGTATAAATTGATATAGTATGAAATCGAATAATAAATGTCAAATGTAGAACCGCATAAAATAATAGGGTAAGAATCCTTAATCTACATGAAATGATAGTGTATATTCTAGAAATAATTATATTAATTTGCACAAACAACAATGCGAATTAATACGATTATTTCAGGATTATTTAAATAAATTATTGGATTGTCATTTATTATCGTTATTGCTTGTTTATTTACTTTGACACCATCCCAGTTATCACATTGCAAGTTCCCTTTTTCTTTGCTTTGATTTTTGAATTGAATGAAATCGGGTTGAAATGATAAATACCCAAATGAACTTGACCTAGAATAGAGAATTAAATAAAAAAACCGATTGGTCAATAATTTGATTTAAAAATAAAATAAAGATTTTATTTGAATAAAATTATAAGGGTTTTAAATGAAGTTGAAATTTGAATTCTAGTGAAATTTAAATGTTAATAATTAATAACCGGAAACAAAATATTAACATAGTAGTTAATGGAAGAACGTTGTTTAATTTATGGAATGATCGAATTAAGAATAATTAAGTTTGAAATTATTTAATTAAGTTTTGAAATTATTTAATTAAGTTTTGAAATTATTTAATAATTAAATAAAAATTGAATTATTTGATAATTAAATAAAAATTTGAATTCTTTGATAAGAAAAATTGAACTTTTGAATAAGTGAATTTGAACTTCGTTAATAAATGAAATTGGGTTTCTTTATTTATTAAGTTTTGGAAAATTATTTAGTAAGTTAATAAGTGAAATTGAACTTCTTGAATATGTGAAATTTAGTTTCTTTATTAATCAAGTTTTGAAATTTGTAACTAAGTAAATAAACAAGTAAAATCGAATTTCTTCAATAAGAAATAAAATGTGATTTATTGAAATTAATATAAGACTGGAAATGTAAAGAATTTGATTTGACGAATTTAATTTAATTAAATTTGAAAGTTTGATATGATATGAGAAAACTTAAATTGATTTGATGATTGGAAATTAAATAGAAATTGTTTGAATTGATAAATAAATTTAACGAATATTGAATGAAATCGATAAATGAGTTTTTTTTTTGCAAGTTAAGCGGGGTTAAACTGGGCTCCTACGAGGTTTATTAATGAAACGGACGTATAGGGAGGAGAACTAAATGACAAGGAAAAAAGAGCAAAAACACAACAACAGTGGGAAACAAACATGACTGAGAGAAAAAACCAAAAAGGAAAGAAAGAAGGAAAACTACGGAATCCAAGGATCAAACTGATTGACATGAAAAGTGTGCTTACTGTCATGCATCCCCTTAACTATTTCAATCTTCAACATTGCCCACACCATTTCCCTACTTCTGCACTTGCTTTCAAATACCCTCTGATTTCTTTCAGACCATATAGCTTTAAGAAGCTTTTTCAGCAAGAAGAAAAAGTATAATCTACAGTCTTCCTTCCATCCAGTCGCATGCTTAATCAGCAACCAATGGTTCATGTTGCTATGAGTAGGCAACAACCCTTGCACACAACAAAGCAGCCTGTTCCATAAGTGAAGCACATATGAACAGCCAAAGAATAAGTGTTTGACACTTTCACATTGTTGATCACACAACACACAAGTTGGAAGAACTGGCATACATAATCGAACCAGTTTATCTTTTTCATCAGGGCATTGCTAGTAACCTTCCAGAATACAAGATTATCACTAGCAGATGAGACAGGAGACCAAGTGACCTGATTCCACTTGGAATCAGGCAATGCGTCAATACCCTGCAAGTCATTGTACACACCACCAACAGAATGTGCACGATCAGACCACAGCACAGTGTCATGTTCAGGGTGGTCAAAAGTACATGGTTCATGAAGCTTCCAATATGCTCTGACTTGTTGATTGCTAGTGAAAGAAACAACAAGATTACCATCAACCACATGATCCATAGCTAGTGCATTAAAACTAATTCCGGATTGCTGCTTCTGCTGAAATGAGAAGAGATGATCAAGCACGACTCCATTACCAATCCAAGGCACTGACCAAAACTTACATTGACTCGCAGCAGACAGTTTAATACGAACAGGTGGTAAGAAAATGTGTCTGAGCTTTAAGATACTCCTTCAAATCCAACTGCATGAGTTGGGTATCTCCATACTCCAAAAGTTATTGGTCGCAATATTGTACATGATGGTCCATTTCACCCATAAAGAGTCATGCTTGTTTAACAACGCATTGAAGTGTTGACTGAATGCGGCCTTGTTCCAACTCTCAATATTAAGCAACCCCAACCCACCTTTGCACTTCGGCTTCTCGATGGAGGAGTACGAACAAGGCAGTAATTTCCTCGTGTGAATAGTGCCAAACCAAAAAAATCTTAATATCGCACGTCTTATCATTTTCAAGAGCCTTGTTGGAAGCATGTAAACCCTATCCCAATAAACCATGACAGAGAAGCTCACTGATTGAATAAGAACCAACCTACCTGCTTGAGTCAAGTAATTGTTAGCCCAACAATCCATGGTACCAGATATTTTTTCATACAATGGCAGGCAGTTAGCATGAGTGACACGAGAGGAGCACAGCGGCAAACCAAGGTAAGACATATCAGTTACCATGGACCGCATACCAGCCACAGCCGTGAGGTTGGTTTCCTGAAGGCTAGATATTCCAGAGAATAAAATGCTTGACTTGGCGTAGTTAAGCTTGAGACCAGTAATCCTATAAAAAAGGTGAAGTACACTCTTAATGCACTCAATAGATTGCAGGTTAGGCTTTGTGAAGATCATGATGTCATCCGCGAAGAGGAGGGATGTAATTTGAAGTTCCTTACATTTTGGGTGGTAGTGTATTTGTTTATTAAGATACAGAGGCCTTAACATACAGGTGAATACCTCTATAACCATGATAAAGAGATAGGAAGAGAGGGGATCTCCCTGCCTTATTCCCTGCCTAGAGACAAAGTTACTTGTGCTAGAACCATTGATTATCAGAGAGAATGTTGGTGTAGAAATACACTCGTAAACCCAAGCAAAGAAGACTTTGGGGAAGCCCATCAGAGACATTATCCTTACTATTGACTTCCACTGAATCGAGTCATAGGCTTTCATAAGATCCAGCTTAAGCATGGCACGCAGCGAACTATTCACGCGATTGTAACCAAGTAGGAGCTCATGAGCTAGCATTATGTTATCTAGTATATTTCTATTTGGCAGGAATGCCACTTGATTGTTGGATATGATTCTTTGAAGTACAGTGACAAGCCTAGAAGCAATGATCTTTGCAATGCACTTGTAGACCACATTACAGCAAGAGATTGGCTTGAAGGAGGTGACAGAAGAGGCTTGCTTACACTTGGGGATGAGCACCAAATTAGTAGCATTCGCAGATTTTAGCATTTTAAACTTGTTAAAGAAATTGTACACTGCTAAGGAGAATTGACTACCTACTATATCCAAGCTAGATGTATAAAAAACAACATTGAAACCATCGGGACCACCAGAGGAGTTCTTATTCATTGCAAATAGTGCATTCTTAATTTCAATATCAGTAACTTTGGCAACCAGACCATTAGCTTCATCCATAGTTATTTTGGGTAGGGCAACCGAGGACAAAAGATCCAGCTCTGGCTCAAAGTTGCTCAAATTGCCAAAGAGACCAGTGTAATATAGGAGAAAGGCCTTATCAACAGATTCAGGGGTTGTGTTCAGAATACCTGCTTCATTAATGATGGAGGAGATGTTGCTAGCTGTGTGCTTGACCTTCAGGGAGGCATGAAAGAATTTAGTGTTCCTATTGCCATCAGCGGCCTTCTTAATCCTTAGTTGTTGCTTCCTCATCTCGCTTTCAAAGGCAAGAGCTTGATTGAGTTCATTGTATAGAACAGCTTCCCTTTCAGCCTTGTCAGCATCTTCAGGTTGAGCCATCATATGTTCTTGGGCTTCCTTAAGTTGCTCCTTTATTTTGGTTGATAGTAGGTTGCCGTTGCCAAACTTCGCTTTAGACCACACCCTTAAGTTCTCCTTTATTGCTTTGAGTTTCCTGCAAAAATCATACATTGGATTTCCATAGTAGTTATAAGACCAAACATTTTTAATTATATTATTATACTCAGGATCATTGACCCAAGCATTATAGAATTTAAACCCCCTTTTGCCTCCAATTGGCCTCTTGCCAGTGGTGAGGATAAGAGGAGAATGGTCAGATAGGATTGGTTGGGGTAGATGAGTGGAGAGGTTTGGCCATGAAGAAAGAGCTTTGAAATTGGAGAAGGAGTGATCAATGTTGGAGAATATACGAGTACCACTCCTCAACCTATTGTTCCAGGAGTATAAAGCACCATTTCTACTGACAGGAATAAGATTCGAATCAAATACAACAGTGTTGAGAGGAAGGATGTCATTTGGCATCAGAGAGAGGCCACCTTGCTTATCAGATA
Organism: Allium cepa; assembly: GCA_030765085.1. Lineage (NCBI taxonomy): Eukaryota > Viridiplantae > Streptophyta > Magnoliopsida > Asparagales > Amaryllidaceae > Allium > Allium cepa. The sequence goes on along the minus strand of CM060934.1, from coordinate 535,714,562 downwards.
AGGAGAGACAAAAGTTAAAGTCACCGAGTACAACCCATGGATGTGTTTCTTGCCTTAAAGCTGGAAGAAGCCGAAGAACAGATAGCCTAGAGGAGGGGGAGTTGTGAGCATAAATGAAGGTGATGTGAAAGAAGAGGTAGGATTGTTGTATTTAGCATGATAATGCATTAACTAAGGAGTGGAAAGAATTAGCTCTAGGGAAAGGAGGACAGGGTTATGTATCACTAAAATACGACCATAGTTAGCTTCAGGTAGGTTATGTGACAGAATCCAAGATGGATTGATGAAATTAGCAGCAGAAATTATTAAGGAGAGATTCAATTTGGTTTCGAGAATAGCAAAAATAGATAGTTGGTGATCGGAGATTAATTGCTTAACTTGCTCAAGTTTGAGGAAGTTATGGGTTCCTCTTATATTCCAAGCTCCAATATTGTGTGACATTATTAAACTAATGACTGATGATCGCCTTCTTTCATGCTCCTAGTAATAGGAGAATTTACTCTATTAATACTTGGAATTTGTATCCTATTTTTCTTAGCCCTTTTGCCTTTGTCAAGAGTTGATGTTAGGCTCGGGTTCAATGTTTGATCAAGTGGGGGTGATTTCCAACCTGGAATTGATCCCTGAAAAATATACGGTTGGTTTGAATTTGAGTTGGAAGGGGGAGGAGGGGCTGGGTTGAAAGGGGAGGCAGCAGGGATAGAAAATGATTTCATAACCAAATCAAAAATTTGGGATTGCATTGAGATGCAGAAAGATTCTTCCTGATTGTTCTGGGATGTGATGGCTATGGGATGCTTTGAAGTTAAAGAAAAAAGATTTGAGGGAGTGTTTTCAGATTGTTGAGGTTTCATGGTATCATATGTATGTAGTGATGTCACAGGTACATGCACAACGTTACACTCATCCCCATGTTTCAGGTTACCTTGCACTCCATCATCAGATGCAAGTAACATGACTTGCACATTTCCTTCTGAAGGAAGGGAAGTAACTGAAATGAGTTTGCTGTTGCACTTGCCAAGTTGCTGTTTTGCCATTGGAGCAGTGTTGGGTTTATATACACAATTAAGTGTAACAGTGTCATGCACGTGGAGAATACCTCCATGTTGTTTTTGATTCAGAGTATTAGCATCAAACCCAAGTTCACTACTAACATGCTCATCAGTTTGGTCACCACAAGCATTATCTGCAGCTCCATCAACTTCCCTGATTTGTAAAATATTCAACTCATCAAAACTGTTATGAAATGTTGTTGTGCCATGGTCATCACAACCAAGTAAACTACTGACATGCACTTCAGTTTGGTCACCACAAGCATTTACTGTTGCACCCTCTTCTTCCTCATTTTGTAAATCATTCAACACATCAAAACAGTTACGAACTGTTATAGTGCCATGGTCATTGATAGTATCACCATAAACCAGAAGCTTTCCATTTCCATTTGTTCCACCAGATTTACTGACTTCTTTTTGCTGCTGCAAATCATTCAAGGCATCAGCACGATGATATATATTGTTTTTTCCAATTGATACTTGCTCTTTTAAATTATGTTCAATTCCTTCTTTAGCTTTCTTATTAACAACTCTCTGCCACGTTTGAATGCTTTTACTTGCTTGCTTTCCTTCCTTCTGCTCCTTCAATACCACTACATGATTATTCTTTTTGACCACCACCTCTACTTTATCCTTTTCCTTCTCCCCACCTGTTCTTAAACAAATGTCTTTCGTGTGACCAAATTCCTTGCATATGTGGCATATTTCAGGCTTCCATAGGTAGTCGACCCTTACCATTTGAATGGAACCATCCAGTAACTTAACATGAAACTCATCAACCAAAACTTGGTTAGGCGTGACATCAACCAGACACTTTGCATAACCTATTCTCTCCATCCTAACAGTGGACGAATCAAGACAGAGGAGCTTACCAATTCTCGTTGCAAGCAAATTAATACCAAGATGAGACCACGCGTAGAGTGGAATGTTCGATAATCTTATCCAAACAGGCACTGATTTTATGGTACTACAACTGTTTCCAATACAAGGATCCCATGCTTTAATAATGAATATCTTGTTCCTCAGGAATATAAGGTCAGACTCCCCAATCTTCCTTCTATCCTCATCGCAGGAAAGATGGAACAGGAACAAGATACCATCAGACTTGATTTTAATTTCACCTTTAAGTTTCTAGAGTTTCTTCAGGTGGGTGATAACTGTCATATAAGAGAGTGGTTTATCAAGGAAGAAACCAACTAGCCAATCTTCCCACACCTTATTCCCAGCATCCATAACCACTTCGGGAGGAACCAAGGCTGGCCCATCGAAGGAAAGAGGGATATCAACAGGAATATATTGGCCAGCGTTGCGTGGACGATTTTTGAAAATAGAGGACCAAGGCAAAGAAGAGGGATCAGAGGTGGTACGGGATGAAGATGGGACAGGGGGAGACCGGCGGTGCTAAGGAAAGAGGCGAGGTGGACAAGATAGCCGAGCTAGGAGTAGAGGAAAGGACAGTTGTAGGTATGGGAATTGCAGTTTGAGTTGATAGGGGATGGGGGGAGTTATGGGCGGGAGTTGACAGTTTGATTTGATTGTTAAATTAAATTAATTTAAATGATTTCGGAATGAAACTTATATATAAACTTGAATCAATATTTGAATTGTTTTAAATAAAAGTTGGATTTGAATTATAAGATTTTGAAATGGTAAATGGAAGTTTTAAACGTAAATTATGGAAATGACTTTGGAAAGATAAATGAAATGTTGATTTATAAACTCTAATTGAAATTGAATTTGATTAGGTTTTGAAATTTACTAAACGACCAATCGGTGTAATAATTACGAAAGTTATTAAAGGAACCAGAATCGGTTATGGACATACTCTCTGTCTAAACCGAAAACCACTTTAATAATTATACGCGGAGTGTGATCCTGGTTGGAATGATGTACGGGATGACTGAAGAAAGAGAACGATAATGGATAGCCTTGATACTTGTGTCAAATTGGAAATGACTAAAACAGGAGCCATGCCGGGCCAAATGGGGTTAGCCACCTCGAGCGAACACACTTCTTCGTAAACTACTCATTACTTGTTATTAATTGGTGCACCCTCGTACTTTTGGGAGGTTATTTCGCGGTGTTGCGATCGTTGCGGCGATGCGTTTTCACCAGTCCGGATCAGGAAAACGGTAGTTTCACTACCTTGGATATAGCCTCATGTGCCTTGTCATACTTGTATCCCTATATACGCGACCACTACGGATTTGTTTTGCGTTATACCTATGGAGTACTCCCTGATATCCCACTAGTTTATGGTGGAGTTTACAGTGCTGTATAGACTATAACGCTTATATAAAATGTGTTAAGGGGGATAATGGTAACGCCTTAACACTATTTTGATACTTTATATTACTGATAGACATTATCTACTTAGCGTATATATAAATGTTTAACGGATCCTTAGAGGATGGTTATTCCAACATCCTTTGAGTTACTTGTATTTCAATTGTTATTTCACTTGAGTTGGATTTATTGATATAATAATATTAATCCTGACTCGAGTGTTTTGTGTTTTGCTTTACGCTTGGGTCAGACTGAGTGGTTCAGCTTTTGGGACTCACCTTCGGAGTTGGAGCTTCGCCAGGAGATCCAGCTATCTATCCAGTTTCAGATATTCAGTTGATTCCAGTGATGCATTCTGATTCTTGTATTTGACTTTTGTATTCGAGACGTATGTTGTAACTTATTAACTCTGTTATATATATATATATATATATATATATATATTAGCTTCATGAACTACTATCTTTTGGTTCCGCTGCATATTTATTACTCTGTTTTTGTGATCTATGATTATTTATTTACTGTATATGTTCAGTTTTTCCAAATTTAAATTAGCAATTCGGTATTTTGAATTATTCAAGTCCGGCATGTGTGGATGCGAATAGTCCAAAATAGCGGGTCATTACAATATATATACATATATATATATATTATAAATTCCACTTGTATATATATTTATAAATTATTCAAAATAAAATATAGATTTATATATATGTATTTATGATATTGTATATAAATCAATTAAGACATATATGCATACATTTGGACGATATATTTGTATACTGGATAAGCTATATGTTCATTGTGGGGTAGATCCCAACACTTATACATAGGCATGTTAATCTTGCATGGATTTCTATGTTACACATGGACACATACAGGCGCGCGCGCACACACACACACATATATTTGTGTACGACACATATATATATAATATATAATATTAATTATATAATATAAAAATATGTTATAAGTATAAATAAAATAATGATTTTATTTAAAAGAAATTTTGAAATTTTCTAAATAAATTAGACTTCATAAGCCAATAAAGATCCAAAATGGTAAAAAAAATTGAAATTCACCCATTACTTCCATTGCGGGCTAGCTAGTTCTAACTTTATGGGCAATGGTACTTTTCCTTTTAGTGGTAATATCGTCAAAGTGAGTCTTAAATGCTATATACAAGAATGTTATACTTAGTCGTAGTAACATAACCCATTTCGAGAATTGTCATCCATTTCTCCTACGGTGCAAAACCATCTTCTTCATGTTGTAATTGCGTAAGTAAAACATTGCAACGATCACTTTCAATGAACATTTAAAGTAGCTTCGAATGAAATAAGTCAAGAGCCACAGTAGAGACAACACCACATAAAATTTTAAACTCTTTAATGTTAAAAATATGTTTCACTCTAGTTAAACTTTGTTCAAATGAAGCTTTTAATTCAGTGAAGGATTAACTCTAGCAAATAATGCATTTTAGCCCAAATATGCTTGAAGTTGCATTGACAAGTTGCTAGGTGTTTCTTCCACTTCGAATGGACTGATACGGCACCGCACTAAAAGAATGAAATAAACAAATTTATGCCATATTTATGCCTATTTAAATTTTTTAAAAATGAATGTTGCTTATTTGATGTATAATTTCCGAAATGCATATTCTCTCGGTCCACATTTGGCCAAAATGATCCTTATATGGATCTATCTATTTCTCATGGACATACTTTAATAGCAAACTATCCAGGACATACTTTTCATGCAATATTTTTTTTTTACTGTACAGGAAACAATTTTTAGAGCAAAAAAGTTCATTCCAATTACCCAAGAAAAATTTCTTCTCTGCAACATTCGTTTCTTTAATGTTCCTCCTCTTCCTCATAAAAATAAGTATATTATTTTTGATATGTCACTGACATAACATATGAGTAGAATTTGGAAAAACTAACCCAATGGCATTAACGAACACCAATTCTTTATCGCTTATGAACACATTAGGAATTTCTACATCACAATCAACCATAATAGACTTCAAACGTTCCAAAGCCCGAATATAATTTTCCTTACTTTCCACAACCAAGTAAGCAATGGCAATACCAAATTTTTATCCATTGGTGTTACACCAACTATCTATAGTAATGGACTTTTACACCCATTAGTTTTGTATGTACAATCTAACATGACAACTGAGCAAAAGTTCATAAAAAATCCAAACTAACCGGATGTGCCCAAAAAATATCTTTGATAACATTGCTTCCATCAAAAGTCTTATGATGTCACTCAATGTAGCCAAACTCTTTTAGTTTACTAAGCAAATATTGCACCTAAGAGCATCCAACTAGTTCATGCATTTTGAGCTTGGATTACATTATATACGATTCTAATGGTAGTGCAATTTTTTTGGTCATTTCTTTCTAATATATGTAGAATTTCCTTAGTATTAACCATGTTTCGATGCATTTTGATCACTACTTTAATCTCTTCTTCATTTAGCCTTCATGCATACGGATGTCCGTCATTGTTCTTTAGCTTTGAATGATTATGGAAACCATTCACAACCATTAAACGTCATTGTCCAAATAAGTAAGTTTCACACCTTTTAGGCTTGTTTAAACCAAAAATGACACAAATACCCAATAGAAAGAAGAAGAGAATAAAAGATGAAGAAAACAAATTAAAACTTAATGATTTTATTGCTTAACTTCTAACTTGCGGCAAAATTTCTTACATGTCAGTACAACTCCAATACTTAGATTGTCTGAATTACAAGAATATAGAGTATAACTAGAGCCAAAAGATCCAAAAAATGAGCCCTACCCCTATATTTAAAGAGGTAGGGAGACTACTATCTCACACAAAATATCTTTCGATCGTTCTCCTTGCTATATACCGGTTCTCCAGAAAATATGGGTGCCACAACATCGGTTATGGGTCAGTACGACTCCATGGTTAAGGATCGGTGCCGACATCTGAGTTAGCCAGATTGGCTATCTCCAACTCTCTTCTTCGGCTTGCCTTATGGTTAGCTTCATGATTCTATAGTCATTTGCATCAACAATAGCTTTTTTCTAAGTCTAAAGGATGGAGTTATGGAAGAATAAAGTCGCTAACTCATGATCTCATGGAGATTGATATAGAAGTGCATTGAATTAACAAACTCCTAGTATTAAGTCAAGCTAGTAGGTAGAAGATGAACTCCATTAGATCGGTACTGACCTCTAGGGATGGGTCAGTACCGACCTCATGCTTGGAGAGTTTGGGGTTCTTGAGTTTTTGGGTGGATTTGCATTAGTGTTGTGTTCTTCATTATACCTTTTAGGCTTCATGGTTTTCTCTTAGGGTGTATTCCCTTGGTAACTTCGGAGTTTAATTCGTCAGGTTCATCCATATACTACCTGGCCAAAAAAGGGATAACACTTACCCCCCAAAGCATTCCTTACGAACAGAAGGTGTGCTTTACTCAAGAATAAATATTACATCAATCGTTGATAGTTGGACTCTCTGGCTACTTCAATTGTGGTGAATCATCCAGTTCCTTTGGATTCTCTTGTTAGTTACGGGTTATTCCAGACCTATCATAGCCAAAATCTCTAGACTCTGCCTAGGTATTGTCTATACATTATCACAATTCCGATTTCATTTGGAGTCATTACATCACATATCAAAACCATCTCACGTTTATCCGAGGTTTACATCATTATCGTTCTAATTTCATTCAGATATATTACATATTAAAATCGTCCCATCTAGGATTAGTATGTTCCATTTTAATTTCAAGGCATTCAAATCCTTTCATCAAAACCAATATATGTTTTAAAGTTTAATCTCTAAATCACTTCAGATTCAGTTCTACGCACGATTTCTCCAAATAATTTAATGTCTAATTTTCAACGTGCGAACTCTCTGGATTGTTCTATAGTTAATTTAGGTGATCTCTACGGATCATTTATCGCTCAAGTTAAAGGGGTGATCTCTCTGAATTGTTAATTGAGTTCATGGCCGTTCAGGGCCGATAGTTAAATTCTTGACTCTCCAGATTGTTAAATGAATCCATGGTTTTTTTGGACCGGCAAGTGAATCCATCGTCACTCGGGGTCGATAATCAAATACATGGTCTATTCAGACTGTTAATCAAATCCATGGACGTTTAGGATCGATAATCAAATCCATTATCTCTACGGACCCTTGCTGAGCCCAATCTGCTCGCTTTTTGGAATGGGGACTTCACAACAAGTAAGCCCATTTAGTCGCTCTTTGATAAAGTGACCTGCCTCCCGCTCTTCGGTCCCGATCCTTCGGTCAGGACTTAACTGGATCAAAGTCCACGGTCTCTACGGACACTTGCGAAGCCCAATCTGCTATCTCTCGGGCAAGGAGACTTAATGATAAGCAAGCCCATCTCCTCAATCTATGGTGAGGGGACTTACTTCTTGCACTTCGGTCTCGTACCTTCCAATGGAATTTTATAGCGATTAATATCGCACAAGTCCATTCGCTTCCGCTCTGGCTAGAGGACTCATACCTTGCACTCCGGTCCCATCTTTTTGGATAGGACTTTTAAAGTAATTAATTTTAGCCATCACATTCAAGTGGGTTTCAATAATCAAAGATTTGTCTAATGAATCAAATTCAAATACCAAGGAACAAAAAGCTAAACATTACGATAGATGCCTCTTCGAGCATTACAGTCTTGCAATCAGCTCTGGGCATGCTTAGGGACAGCGTGAAATCCGCACACGAGTAAGTGTCTAGACCGTATTATTGCATGGTTTATATAAGGGAAAAATATAGTACAAGAACCAAACCTAATTCTGTGCTATCCCGATCATGACTACCTTTGACCTTGATCCAGGGCCATTCCCATTTGTTGCGATTGTTGGCTGCTTATATCCCCTCCATCGTAGTTCAGTTCCTTACATATTTGCTGTAACCGGTTATCTATATTTTCCTCAATCAGATCCCGTAGGTGTCTGCAATCATTTTTGTTATGCCCATCCAGCTTACAGAATATGCAATATTTTCCAGATGCCCTTTTGTGCTCCATGGGGTCTCTTCTCTTCGGCTTCCAATAAATTTTATGTCCCCTTATATCTAGATAAATCTGATCTGGTGTTTCATTTAAGTCCATGTAAGAAGAGAATTTCAATTTCCTCCTATGCCGCTTTTGTCAAAGCTGTCATATGTCTTTCCTTTTCCTTTATCCTTGCTTGATCCTGCTCCGAGCGATCCTCCGCCATCTAAAGCATTAACCTCTTCCTCATTGGCCTCAGCATCCTCTTGTCATAGAAACCTTTCAGCCTCATGATCAATCTCTAAAAGATTCCTCAAAGGATCTTATTCCAGTGCAATCTTGATATCCGTCTTAACAGCTATTCCCAAAATTGCCACCATCAAAACCGTTGGAGGGTCAGGCTTATCGACCACGGTAGTCGCTACATTGAACCTTGTTAGAAAACTCCCAAGGGTTTCTCTGGCGCTCTACTTCATGCTTGTTAATGTCATTACATTCTTAGTTCATGAAATAAGGACCCGAAACTGCTTCACAAATCTATTCACTGACTCGGCCTACATGCTAACGGAACCGCTCTCTTGCAGTCTAAACAAATGTGTTACCAAACTTGTCAAATATCGAGGGAAACACCATCCCATTACCTCATCAGGTGCACCCAACACTTCCATGTACTGGATGTAATTCTATTTACTTTCAAATTCTATTTACTTTCAAATTCTATTTACTTTCAAACTAATTCCCAATATTCAGTTTCCAATTCTATTTACTTTCAAATGCAATTCTATTTACTTTCAAATTCTATTTACTTTCAAATTAATTCCCAATATTCAGTTTCCAATTCTATTTACTTATACCTCATCAAATGAACAGTTGGAATTATCTTCCCGTCATACTTTTTTAACGTTGGTAACTTAAAATCGGACGGATTCCTGATGTATCGAATATTCGAAGTGAATGGATTCCTATTCACATCTTTCATGCTCTAACTAGGCAATCCACCCCTCATAACTTGCCTCACCATCTCAGCAAGTCTATTATTGTCGTTTAAAGGAATTCTAAGGTTAGCATTCCTAACCTACCCTCCGACTCTACAAGGGAATTCTGGTACATACTCCTTCGACTATGCTTCTACGTTTTGATCCATGTTCAAATGTTCTGCTTCAGCTCCAATATGCACATCGTTTCTTCCAAGGCTAGGATAACCTATGCCTCTGAGCCCTAGGGAGTCGGTACCGACCTTGGGGATGGGTCCGTACTGACCCATAAGTTTGGGTTGGGGTTTGCTCTGGGTCATTCTACTCTAACTACCTACGCTCCGGCTTTCGATTCTAATTTTGATTTTCTACAACTCTAGTTGTTCCCATCTGTCCCATCCTCCTGAAATAATTCTCCATCATCTCTTCCTACGAGCAATCATCCTATCCTGCAATCAATTCATCGCGATTTCCATCTCATCCCTGGTCATGTGACTGATGGGGTGTTGGCTCCTAAGGAAGCCTCTTGGCTGCCCCCTTGTCGATCTCTAGTTACGGCCTTCATAGTTAATTGTCTAATCATTATGAATCTTCCCAAGTTTTAAATCAATGAGTTCGAGTGTCTCTCAATGAAAGCACCAAAATGTTTTAACAAAAATGGTACAAACACTCAATAGAAAGTAGAAGAGAAAAAAAGAGACAAAATAATTAAAACGAGTAAGAAATAAACACACGGAGATTTATAGTGGCTTGGAAAACTTTGACATATGTCTATTTAATGATTTTATTGCTTAACTTCTGACTTGGGGGTAGAAGTTTTTAGGGTGCTACACATTCGACACTTAAATTTTTTAAATTATAAGAATATAGAGTAGAGTAGAACTAGAGCCAAAAGATCTTGAAAAATGAGATCTACCCCTCTATTTATAGAGGTAGGGAGCCTAATATCTCGCACAAAAGATATCCAAACAATTCTCCTCACTATTGACCAATTCTCCAAAAAATATGAATGCCCCGTCATCAAATGTTGTGGGTCATGCGACTCAATGGGTAAGGTTGGTACTGACCCCTAAGTTAGCCAAATTAGCTGCCTTCAAATCTCTACTTCGGCTCTTCTTATGGTTAGCTTCATGATTTCGTAGTTGTTTACATCAACAATAGCATATTTCTGAGTCCAAATGACCGAGTTATGGAAGAATGAAGAAGTTTGAAGAGACTGGTAGATAATTGCATTGAATTGAAAAAACAACACTTGAAATAGGCTCCTAGTATGAAGTCAAGCTAGTAAGCAGAAGATGAAGTCCATTGGTAGAGTTTTTTTCGATCGGTACCGACCTCGAACTTAGAGAGTTTGGGGTTCCAGAGTTTTTGCAGTGGATTTGCATTGGTGTTATGATCTCGGTTATACTTTGGTTTTGGGCTTTGTCGTCGTCTCTCTAGGTGTCTTGCCTGGATAATTTCGATGTTTAGTTCGTCTGGTTCATCCTATACTATCTGGTCAAAAGGCGGGATAACAATAACAAGTCTAAATGGACAATTACATTTTAATAGTGCCCATCAATCTGTAACTTCTAGGATCATTGATTTTAATCCTCTTATAACTTCACTGCATCATAAGACAACATTATTCTTGATATCTTACTAGAGGCACTGATATCTGATTTCATTATAATGATACATAATAGAGATTACGAACCCAATCAACCAATTACTGATGGGATGGATAAATCTGTGAAAACATGGACTAACCAACTATTTACTAAATAAAAATCATATATGACATACATCATATGTTGTAAATTCATCAGTATAATCCAACAAAATTTCATTATTGACGTCTTTATCGCTCGAGTATTCTACAAGCTATAATAGTCAAAAAAATTAAGGTGAGAGGACATTAATAACGAAGAAGAAAGATAGTGTATTTTGCACTTTGCAATACAAAAGGAACACATGGAGTCAAAGGAAATCACGTAGAGGCACCACGTGATTAGTCTCATAACCACATAGAGATATTGCATGGTTGTATCCACTATCACACATTAACTGTGTGCTGTGGTACAAAAGGACCATGCAAAACCTTTTTGTGATAATGCAGTCAACCATGCAGTCTCATTTCTACCAACTGAAAAAATTAAAATAATAATTTAAAAAAACAAAAAATTATAGTTTTATCGCTTTACATTCTCGTCGATTCGCCGTATCATCATCAAGATCCATTCCTACAATTCAAATATGAATAATTTAGTTTGAATTTATAAAGTAGGTTTTTGAAAGTAAGGTCTAATGGTATGAAAGATCGAGAGGAAGAGAAAGGATTGATATGGAAATGAACATGGGTAATTCTATCCTACGAAAATAAAAATGGGGGGCCTACTTAGCAAGAACATATGTTCAAATAGAATTTTCCTTGATCTTTTATTAGTAAGGGAGACGCTATAATTTCACTTATCTTGTCCTGCAAACATATATTTCATTTTGCTTGGCTTAGAAACACATAAATACATTGTACTGACATTTTATACCCTTGTACTAAAAATCCCCTTCCGATAGAAGCAAAAGAAGAACGTTACTTTTGTTTGCACATGCTAAAATGTAAACAAAAACACTTTTATATACGGTAGTTCATTGTTGTATTTAATTTAGTTCAAGGTTAGAAAGAGTCAATCATAAATCATTTACCAAAATTATCTTTACAGGCAAGAATAAAATGAAACAAAACATGACATATTACCAACATATCTAACTTTATTTATTTATGCTTCTTTGTTGTTCCATTTTCAATCAGTTATACCTACCAGAATACTGATCAAAGAATGACTATTAGAGAGGCTTCTTTTGGCAATCCATGAAGCAAATTAAGGCTTTGGATTCAGTTAAGGTTTCGATAATAGATGCAACAGTCGACTCAGGATATAATACGAGGATGAGCTAGAGGTGTACAATAAAATAACCTTTACATATAATTTTTGTCAAACTTAAACTATGTAATGATCCATATTTCACGTATCAGAGAATCATAAAATATTTTTATTTTATTCTTACGAGGTCATATGATTCTATAATTTTGGAATATGACTCTTAGGGATATTTTACACACCTATGATTTTTTTCTGAATTCCTTATGTCACCATTTTGACCCTAAAAATCTTGTTTCGGTTGTAACTATTGATTGGAGTTGAATTAAAGTCTCAAACCAGTTCCATTTTTTCAAGATGATGGTTCCTCCTTCTATATAATGGTCGTAAAAGAAAAATGGACTTACTGTTAGGAAGTTAGGCCTATTTTAAGTTTTAATAACTACTCATTAAAATTAGTATGCAGTTAATTATGCCCATTAGTAAGCCTATTAGTCTAATTAAGGAATACTAAACAGAGGGCTAGAGAGTCAAATTAAAATGTTTCCCTCTTTCCTAAATCAATTGCAAACTTCCATTATCCCTAGATTAATCCAAATCACCCAACTACTCTTTAAATCAAACTATATTGAATATTAGTGAGTGGATCATCAAATTGGAAATATAGATCATCTTTTTAGTTGATTCGCAGTTCCGTCCACGTCGGATCTAGACGAGAATTGGTTGAGTTTGGTAATTGGTGAATGGTTTATGCGTTCACATATCCTATACATGTTTATATCGTGAAATTATAAGTTTTAACATGGTTTTTGATCTTAAAATTCTTTTCTAATCTAAATTACAAGTTGACATATGTTTATGACCTAAATTGATAAATTTTAATACGGGTTATAATAATAGCCTTATAATTCACATTGTTTATATTCATATGTTCATTTATTTCTTAGATTTGCATTATAAGTTGTTTGGTAGACATAATTCCATGTATTTCCTATATGATTGGATGCAAATGCATATTATTCTGTGGTTGCATGTTGTGCTTTGACGTTGTTTGTCAGTGTTTTTGATGCATAGGAATATAGGTTAGTGAAGGGGCAAATCAGAGGCAAAGTTGGTCAGAATTGGACGAATCTTGGAGGAGAGGCTATGGAGTATAATAGAAGCCTATATGATAAGGTGTGCCTCTAAATCCTCTAAGGACTAAAATCAGTGTCGATTTATATAGGATGAGTCGATACGGGTTATGGTGGTGGCACCTATAAGTCGGTGGTTGGCATGGATGGTTAAAGCTTGGCTAGAGGAGATGTTCCATAGCAAGGTGCAAGGTATTTGGCTAAGGATTGGATGCTATACAGAGTTATCTGTTGCACTTGAAGATGAAGCTTTGGATTGGGAATGAGTTGTCTTGGATGGATAGGTCGGGGTCTAAAGCATTTGAAAGAGAGTAATATATGCATGAAAAAAGAGTTAGCCATTGTTTGGCTAAGTATACAACTTGGCACCGAGTAATACCTATAACTCATATTATAGTACATGGAATAATGGTTGAACTTCTAGGGACTGTTGTTGAGGTTCTATAGATCATGTTGGAAGTGGTGGCTCATCGCATCAGGGTTTAATAGCGATGTAAAAACATTATGAAACATAGAATCTTTGGTTTGTGACTTGTGGTGGGAGTAGGTTCCGAAGATATCGGCTCGATAAAGAAGGGAGCCGTAGAGTGGGGAACGTTGTGGATTCCTGAATAATGGAAATTGGATGGAGCAAAGGAAGGGCTCAGATGAGTACATGCTAGGGAATCGTTGATACTCGGATTGTTTTCTTGTGTACTCAAAGTAGGGGTATTATAAGTGGGGATGCTCATGGATCAATAGCGGGTCCTATATACCTTGGACCAGTGGTTTTAGGTTTAGTGTCTTGCTTTTGGTTATGAGACATGTATCAATCTTTAGGCTGCATGATACATAAGTACACAGAAAATTAAAATTTCTATTAGTACTTGATGGTAAGGAGGCTATAAGAGTTATTATATATTCAGGGCACGTTGGTAGGATATAGTGACTCAATGGATGCCATGGTTGCATTGGTTGCTTTCTTTAGTGGGCCATCACTTGAGGATATCATTAGGAGTAGGTATTGATGATAGGGATATCTGGACGTCCACCATTCTATGTTTTATAGTACCTTAATGATATTGTAGAGTAGCATATTATAGTGTTATGTGCTAACACTTTGGTTGTAGAGGCATGTCAGATATGGTTCATTTACTCTTGTTCCTTACCATATTTATATGTATAGCCTTGCTTCTTACTATCTTGGGCACTCTTAAATGAGTAGACTAGGTAACAGGTCCTGGTGACACAATAGTTGTTCGAAGGACAACTGGGTGGAACTTTCTCGTAGTATGGATTCTATGCTTATTCCTCTATACAGCACTAGGGAGCCTTAGCAGTGGTTGCATATTACTTGTATTTGAGATAGTTATTGAGTTTGTTTCCATTGTATAAACTCTATGACATTTGATGTATAACTCTATGGATATTATACTATGATGAGTGGTTTATATTCATTACTGTCTCTTCTGTTGTATATGTAGTATTATATTTTGTCCATGCACTGCAAGATATATGACATGTTATATGTTGTATTTGTTTTATTTTCAACGATGATCGTCCTATATCATCTAGGCATGACAATAGCGAACTATTATATACTATTTGTGTCCGTAGTATAGGGTGACCGTCACATTTGGTATCAAAGCTTTGGTTACAAATTAACCGAAGTTGATACCATGATCCAATAGAGATAGGGAAGGTTTTATCTCCTTAGACTGGACCGAGAGTATATATATATGAAAGAGTGTGTACTTGTCATGTACTTTGGTTTTCAAAAATAAATAATAATATTATGTAGTATAGTTCACATGCACATGAGCAACATAGAAACAGTTTTCTTTATGAGAGACTTATCATTCTTATTATAGATAAGAACGACCGGCATGTAAGGAATACAATGAGATCTTCTTCGAAAGTTGAAGAAGGAGCAGGATCAGAAACTATTATGCCTGATTTTCAAGCTACGTTCATTGCTATGATGGCAATAATGATGAGGAATGCTCCTAGTATGGCTGTTGGGGGAGGTGCTCTCGTGCAAGCGCCTAAAGCTGATTTCGCTAAGTTGAGCAAAGATTACACTACTTTAGGAGGAAAGCCATTTTGCAAAATGGAATCAGCCATGGAAGTGCAAGATTAAATGAAATTGAAATGGATGATGCTATGAAGAGAAAGTTGGCTTCTAGACAGCTTCAGGGGAGAGTTATGAACTAGTGGAGTGTTATTACCATTGCTACTCCAGAGGATCCGTTCAGTTGGGACCAGTTTAAGACAAGGTTCAAAGAGAAGTCCATTCTGGCTGCTCAGAAGTCAGTTTTATTTACGAAGTTTGTGGAACTGAAGTAAGGAGAGATGTTAGTTTTCAAGTATGTAGCTGACTTTGATGCCTTGTCAAAGTATGAAATGTCATTCATTGATATTCCATTGACAAAGAATAAGAAGTTCATCATCGGTGTAGATGACTACTAGGAAAGAAACTGGATCACATAGATGAACCGTTTAAAAAGCTTGTTCAAAAAGCACTTCATTATGCAAATCTATATACAGAGGCTAGGACAGCTATGGTTGTTTCCACTGAGAAGGAAGAGCCAAAGCTGCAATAAGGCGGTGGAGGCAAGAAGAAGTGGAATGGAAAGAGAAAGTGGTCTAAGAGGAAGAATGGCCAAAAAATGGGAACCTATTTGCTGTGGTTGCAAGGAGAAAGGTAATTTGATCAAGGGTAGTAAAGTGAGCGATAAGAAGAAGTGCTACAACTGTGATAAGCCTGGACGTTCAAAGATGGATTGTCTAAAACCCGTAAAGGATAAGCAGGATGTGAAAGCGTATACTTTGGACTCAGTCCTGACTTTGCTCCCTCGACGAAGGAGAATAGGAAGGTAGTCGTTATGCAAGGTATGCTTTCTGTTGGTGACGCTCCTATTTGAGTTTTGTTTAATACCGGAGCTACATTCATGCATCTATAGTGACCTTATAGACAAGTTGGGATTGAGATCTAAGATAGTAGACCGATCTTTTATCATTACAAACCATATTTAGGCTCTACTAGTCTGTGCATGGTTTGTAGTGGTTTAGTCTTATCGAGTCATGGATGCTCTTTTGTTTGTGAGTGCTTTGTTTTGAATTTTGTGGGGTTCGAGATTACCGTGGGAATGGACTGGCTAAAGAGATATACGGCTATGGTTGATTACGAGAAGCTGTTGGTGACAATCGTGGATGTAGATAGACGAATGTGGTGATTCGCTGCCTACCAGAGAATAGGCTAATGATTAGCTTTCTATGTTCGATTGAGGTTCCAAATGAGGGGTTGTCATTGGAACCTATCGCTAGAGAGTATCCTAATGTCTTTAAGGAAGTGACAGGATTGCCTCCGCATAGGGAGATCGAGTTTCAGATAGGCTTGGTGAAGGAAGCCAGACTGATAGTTAAGCCTTTGAGGTGTATAATACCTAGAGAGCACAAGGAATTGGAGGTGTAAATGAATGACCTATTAAGGAGAGGGTTCTTTCAAAGAAGCATATCCGAGTGGGGTGCACCCGTAGTATTCACAACTAAGGCGGATGGCTCTTTGAGTTTATATGTGGATTATCGTGAGCTAAATAAAGTGATGAGGAAGAATAAGTAACCACTCCCACATATTGATGACTTTTTTGATCAGCTACACGATGTGAAGGTGTTCTGCTAAATGGTTTTAGCAATAGGATTTCGCTATCTTAGATTTAGCGAAGGAAAGTGTGCATATTACTACGTTGCGTATGCCGTAGGGTTTTTATGAGTGGTTGGTGATGCCATTCGGGTTGACAGCGGTCCGACATACTTTGTGGATATCACGAATCGGGTTTTCAAAGATCAGCTGAATAATTTCATGTTCGTGTTCTTGGATGATATTTTGATTTACTTTAGAACTGAAGAGGAGCACAAGACGCACTTGAGGATTGTACTAAAGATATCATGGAGGCATAAGTTAAGAGCGAAGTTCTCTAAGTGTAACTTTTGGAGAAAAGAAGCGAGATTCTTGGTTCATGTCATGTCGGGAGAGGGAATGGTAGTGGATCCTACGAAGGTAGCAACGGTCCAAGATTGGAACCGGTCCAAGAATTCTCCATATATGAGGAGTTTCCTAGGATTGGAATGATACTATAGACGTTTCAACAAGGATGTCTCAAAGATAGTGAAATCGTTGACCAATTTGACGAAGAAGAATCAGACTTTTGTTGGGAATGTGAAGTGTGAGCATGTGTTTGTGAGTCTGAAAGAGAGGTTAATGAGTGTACCAATTTTGACCGTTCCAAGTGGAAATGAAGAGTTGACGGTATACACAGATGCAAATAGTATTGAATTAGGTGCAGCACTGATACAGAAAGGAAAAGTTGTTGCTTATGCCAGTCGACAGCTAAAGCTGCATGAAAGGAATTATCCGACTCATGAGACTTGGCGGCGATAGTTTTGGCTTTAAAGATGTAGAGGCATTATCTGGCAAAAGAAAGGTTTGAGCTGTTCATAGACCATAAATCCTTGAAGTACCTTTTCTCTTAGAAGGACCTCAACCTTCGCTAGCAATGGTGGTTGGTGTTCTTGACCTCTTATGATTTTAGTATTTTCTATATCCAAGGAAAAGGGAATGTAGTCTCCGATGTATAGAGTAGAAGACATGCTAGTTTGGAAGCGATGTTCTTGGAATGGAAGAAGATAGAGTACGTTGCTGGATATGTCTTTAGACCTCATTGTGAGCTGGAACCAGAGATGTTAACAAGTTTTTCAATCATACCTACTCTACATTGAAAGGATCGGTGCTAGTCAGAAGTGAGATGCTAGGCCGATGGAAATCATAGAGAAGATAGTAGAAAGAGTAGAATCTGGAGACATAAAGCAATACGAACTTGATCGCGAAGGTTCGATTTGTAAGGATGGAAGACTATTTGTTCCGGTGTTGATGGATTACAAGATGAAGTACTATAAAGTGTCACCATTCCAGACTAACCATTCAATTGGTACTTATTACTAGGATGTATAAAGAGGGATGTTAGGGCATTCATCTCGAAGTGTATGAACTGCTAGTTGGTAGAGGTAGAGCAGAAGAAACCTAGTGGATTGTTGCAACCGCTAGAAATTCCTGAGTGGAAATGGGAGCAAGTATTGATGGACTACAGAGGACTCGAGTAAGGTACGGTGGCATTTGGGTTATAGTAAATAGATTGATCAAGAGTGCAAGATTTATACCTATCAAGTCAAATAGAATGACTAGCAGAGTTGTATGTAAAGTGGATAGTACGGTTATAGTATGCCCAAGAGCATTGTGAGCGACCGAGACTCATTGTTCACTAGTGTGTTTTGGAAGAGCATACGAGAGGCGATAGGGACCGAGCTGCATCTTAGTATAGCTAATCACCCACAAACGAATGAGCAGACCGAAAGGATAAGTTGAATATTGGAAGATCTTTTGCAAGCATGTATTATAGATATTGGAGGAGCATGGGATGATCATCTGCATCCAGTGGAATTTGCATACAACAATAGTTATCAACCGAATATTGGTATGGCT
This sequence comes from Allium cepa, assembly GCA_030765085.1. Lineage (NCBI taxonomy): Eukaryota > Viridiplantae > Streptophyta > Magnoliopsida > Asparagales > Amaryllidaceae > Allium > Allium cepa. The sequence goes on along the minus strand of CM060934.1, from coordinate 535,695,733 downwards.
CCGTATGAAGATCATATGGCCGACCATGTAACACTTCTTCATGTTGGTGGGAAGAAGATGAGAAACTGATACTTGGACCAAATATGATTGGAGAGATCTCGGAGAAGATTAAGGTCATTCAGCAATGAATGAAAGCTGCTCAAGATCAATAGAAAAGCTGCACTGATAATGGATGAAATGATTTAGAGTTTCTTCTCGAAGATATGGTATTCATAAAGGTTTCTCCTCTGAAGAATATAGTTAGATTCGGTAGAAAGGGGAAGTTAGCATTGAGATTCGTATGACCTTTTCCAATAGTTGAGAGGATTGGGAAGCTCGTGTATAGGGTTGACTTACTTCAAAAGATGGCGGACATCACAATGTTTTTCATGTCACTTATCTGTGGAAGTTTGTGCATACTCAAGCGTGATGATTACACTGGATCGGTTAGAAGATGTTGAGGTAGAACAAAAAGTTTCTAGATCTCGTAGGCCTCTTTGTATGTTGGGTACAAAATGAAATAGCCTAAGAGAAAGTCGATAAAGTTAGTGAAGGTACGATTGAGCAAAAATGATGACGATTACATGTGCGAGACAAAGGAGAGCATGAGGACTACGTGTCCAGAGCTCTTTGAAAGGTAAGAACCATAGTTTGTCATATCTACTTTCATCATTGTATATCGTATTTGGAAGGTTAGTATTCTGCATGCTAGGGAAGGTTCACTTACATTATTGGTTGCATGTTTGATATGGTTGAAGGTTGCATATGATTGGTAGGCATCTAAGATAATTACGGTGGCTTATACTTTGGTTTGTCTAGGGATTTCGAGGGCGAAATTCCTAATGGGGGAAAAATGTAACGACCCTCATTTTACGTATCAAAGGATCGTAAAATATTTTTATTTTATTCATAAGAGGTCGTATGATTTTATAATTTTGGGACACGACTCTTAGGAACATTTTATACATCTATGATTTTTCCTGAATTTATACGCGACCATTTTGACCCTGAAAATCTTGTTTTGGATATAAATTTTTATTGGTGTTGAATTAGGGTTTCAAGCTAGTTCCATTGATTCAGGATGGTTTCCAATTCTGTAGAGCGATCATAATAGAAATCGGACATACTGTTAGGAAGTTGTGCATGTTTTAAGTTTTGATAGCTGCTGGAAAAAATTAGTGTATAACTAATTAAGCCCATCAGTCTAATTGAGGAAAACTATAAATAGAGGGCTGAAAAGTCAAACTAAACTTTTTCCTCTCTCCCATTCATCCAAAATCACCCGAATTGCTCTCCGAGTCAGAACGAATTGGAGATTAATGATAGATTATCAAATTGTGAATAGAGATCATCTTTTTAGTCGATTTGCATTGCTTTTCATCGTTGTCCACATTAGATCTAGAGGAGAATTGGTTGAATTTGATAATTGATGAGTGGTTTATGCCTTCTTACCATCTTATACATGTTTATATAGTGAATTTATGAGTTTTAACATGGTTTTTGATCTTAAAATCCTTTTATAACCTAAATTACATGTTTACATATGTTTATGACCTAAATTGATGAATATTAATATGATTTGTAGTAATAGCCTTATAATTCACCTTGTTCATATTCATATGTTTATTAACTGCTTAGATTTGAGTCAGAAATTGTTTTGTTGCTATAATTCCATGTATTGCCTATGTGATTGCATGTGAATGCATATTATTACATATTTTTATTTTGTGCTTTGATGTTGTTTGTTAGTGTTTTGGATGCATAGGAAGTTAGGATGGTGAACTGGGAAAATCGAAGGCAAAGTTGGTCGGAATTGGACGAACCTTGAAGGAGAGTTATGGAACATAATAGAAGCCTGCATGATAAGTTACACCTCTAAATTCTACAAGGAATAAAGTCGGTGTCGAGTTATACATGATGAATTGGTACTAAGTTATGGTGGTGGCTCCTATAAGTCAATGGTTGGCATGGAAAAATGACAACCGAAAAGGTAGAGATGGTCAGAATGTAACCACCCAGATCGCAAAGAAAGGCGAAATGTTGTCAATATAGAGAAAACCAATAGCCATCTCACTGAACAGAGAACAAGGCCGGAAGTCTTGGGCAGACATTGTTACCGATCAGCCTCAAGAACCCAATGTTGAAGAAAGCAATCTTGGGCATATTGCACCAATCAGAATTAACAACAAGAAGTATGGTCTGGTTAAGGAGGATGTATGTAAAAGGGCTACTGAATCATGGAATTACTCTGTTCTTGTTTATGTAGTGGGCACCAAACCATACTACTTGTTTTTTCAAATCATACATACAAAGAGCTTGGAAACCGATTGGTGAATTTGAAATTTTTACTAGAGAGAACGGGTTCTTTCTAGTAAAATTTAAAGAATCTCAAGATTGTAATTCGGTTTTAAAAAATGGACCATATTTCTATAATGGAAAACTCATCATAATGAGAAAGTGGTCTGATTCTCTGAAAATAGATAGAGACTTATTAATGTCTATGTCGATTTGGGTAAGATTACCCTGTGTTAATCTGAAGTCATGGGACAAAGAGGCTTTTAGTGTTATGCCAAGTATCATAGGTAAACCCATTAAAATGGATGCAGCCACAACGATGAAGACGAGATTGATTATGCTCGCCTTCTTATAGAAGTGTCTGCAAATGATAAACTTCCCAGTGAGATCTTTCTTTCTTTGTATAATGGATAAAAAATTATTCAGAAAGTTGAATATGAACGGGTCCCGCCAAAATGTAATGTATGCAAATGTTTTGGCCACATTGGAGAATAGTGTAATCCAAAACAGGCATGGGTACCCCAAGAGCAATAATCAAGAAACGCAAGATAAAGAAACCTCAAATTTTGATTCAAAAAACTATTCAATATTACAAAAACAATATGCCTTCTTAGGATAATGATCGGATCAAACAAATAATTCAATTCCGATCAAAGAAAGAATGATAATGTTCTCTCTGATCAAGATGACCAAGTCATAGCAGAGGAAGTTCATCATACCAATATGGAAATCATTTCAAAGGGAAAATTGCAGAGCAATAAAATGGTTGGTGAAAAGAATATGGGTGAAAAGAATATGAAGGACTTAGAATCTGTAACCCCACCAGTTACAGACCCTTGTTTAATTATAGAAAATTATGGTACAAACAACAATAATGATAATTAAGATCATCTGTAATCTGCAATCTTGGATTTGGAAAAGCCTCCTGAAACAGCCCCTCCACCTAAGCAGGCTGCAGTGACTGAGGAATCTGGCTCAGTGATCCATGCCTCGCACTACTGTCCCATTTGGTATCCCGACTATTAAAATTCCAGAAGGTATTAATAATACTGGAGATGAAATGGAAATGGTCGATGTTGTTGATCAGTTTAATATCTCTGAACTGCATATACCAAAAACAAAAGTTACTGGTAAGAACAGGGGTAAGAAAGAGAAGAAAGATTTTAAACAAAAATACATTTCTATAAGTCCAGATTGGGATGAAATGTCAACCAGGTTAAAAGCAAAAAGTGTTGAGAACAAAAGAAGAGGTAAGAGTGCTTTGGCATCAGGTACTATCTAAATCCTAACTTTTATTTGCTGATTATGTCTATATTGGCATGGAATGTAAGAGGTATGAATTCCTCTTCCAAACAATCTGATATATTACATATGCTTAGTGTGTATAGACCCTCTGTTATTGCATTGATTGAGAATATGTTGAATGAAGATAATTTTAATTTTTTTTGCTTTAAACTACCCAAAAATTGGAAAGCTATAAATAGTAATGATTGTGGCTGCAAAGGCAGAATTATTGCTATACGGGATTTCCATATTTGGAATATGTTAAATAGTAATAAAGATAAACAGTTTATAGACTGTCAATTTGAAAAAATTGGTGGTTTTTCTCTTCAAATTACTAGTATTTATGGTAGCAATCTGGAAAATGAAAGAAATAGTATGTGGAGTAGGTTAAAAGTTTTAAAATTAAACTATAATTTTCCTTGGATAATTTTAGGGGATTTTAATATTGTTTTACATGCATCTGAAAAATATGGTGAAATTAAAATACCTCAGAGCAAACTAGATAAACTTAATAAATTCTTAATTGAAACTGGGTTAATAGAACCTAACGCTAATGGTAATAAATTTACTTGGAAATCTGGTACAGAAAGGAATATCCATTGTAAATCAGATAGAGCCGTGATTAATAAAGAATTTTTCAATGTTTTCCCCAAATTTATAAGTTCTACAGTAGAGCAAAATACTAGTGATCATACCCCAATATTAATCTCTCTTTTTAAGGATATAACTTCTGATATAAAAAATACCTCCATTGATTTAAGAATGGATGGATTTTAGAGGATAATTGTAAAGCCCTAATGAAAGAATGTATGAATTTTTCTTGTAATGGTACTAAACAATTCCAATTTAATATGTTTCTGAAGAATACTAAAATTAATCTTAAAGCTTGGAATAAAAATAATTTAATGAAGAATAATAAGCTGGAACTGTTAAGATAGGAAGGGAAACTGTTACAAGAAACAATTGAAAAAAATCCTGAGGACATTACTACAGTTAAACAATTTTTTCCAATCAACAAAATTTATCAACAGAATTATATATTAATACTATGAATGCTAAAAAAAAAATCCAAGGTTGATTGGTTAACAATTGGTGATGATTGGACTAAATTTTTCCATGCAAAAATGAGAAGCAGGAGGCATATAAATAACATAGGTAATATTATTGATAAAACTGGAAATCTCACTAATGCATATGATAAAGTAATTAAAGAGGCAGTAGAATATTATAAAAAACTATTTTTCTATGAATCTACTATCAATGACTTTCCTCGTATTGTTTGTAAAAATGTTTTAAATGCCAATGCCTCTGATATATTACTTTCACCAGTTTCTATTGAAGAAATTAAATGTGTAGTATTCGATGCTGGTGACAATAAGAGTTCTATCCCTGATGGATTTAATGCAAAATTTTACAAAAACTCATTGGGATGGCATTAAAGATCAGTTTTGGGTTTAATAAATGTATTTTTTGATAAAGGTAAAATTCTTAAAAGCATAAATCATACTTTTATTACTTTAATTCCCAAAACTAAAAATCCCACTTGCATTGGTGATTATAGACCTATCTCTTGCTGCAATTTTATAACTGTTGCTGTTTTAAGTAATATGATTAAAAAAATTCTGCCATTTATTATCTCTGAAAATCAGAATGCATTTGTTCTTGGCAGACTCATTTATGAAAATTCCCCTTTTCGCCCATGAACTAGTCAGAAATTTTAATTCTAAAAATGTTGAAAATGTTTGTATTAAGGTGGATTTGCAAAAGGCTTATGACAAAATGAATAGACACTTTATATATCAATAATGAAATGTATGGGCTTCCTTAGTAGTTCTATAATTTGGCATTTGAATGTATAAATTCTCCTACCTTTTCCATTCTCATTCAGGACAAGTCATAGGGTTTTATTAAAAGTAATAGGGGTATTAGGCAAGGTGATTCATTATCACCTTACCTTTTCACTATGGTTATGGAGTACTTTTCTATTTTAATGGAAAAAGAAGTTATTAAAGGTAATATTACTTCTATGAATAAAATCCAGCCATGTATTAGTCATCTTATCTATGCAGATGACCTCATGGCTTTTGTTGAGGCTAATAAGACTAATGCAGATGCTATTAAAATTTATTTTGGAAAATTGTTTAAGTATGCTGGTCTTCAACTTAATGAATTCAAAAGTAAATCTTATTTCAGTAAAAACAATAGATATAAAAAAGAAATTTTAAAATCTCTAAATATTGCAGAAGGCAGTCTGCCTATTAAATATTTGGGTCTACCTTCATCTATTAATCAGATTAGAGATTCTAACTACTCTATACTTATAGAAAAAATTCAAGGAAAAATAGAAACTTGGTCTTGTAAACTACTTTCAATAGCTGGCAGACCGGAGGTTATTAAAACCGTGATTTATGCCATTATTTTATATTGAATTCAAACATTTCATATTCCAGTTGTCTCAATTAAAAAAATTGAAAGTAGATGTGCTAATTTTTTATGGAGAGGTAAATATCATAAAATCAGTTGGGATAACGTGTGCAGACCTAAGAAAGAAGGGGATTTGGTATTAGGAATATGAAGGATCTCATTTTAACATGTCATTTACAATTATTTTGGAGGTTTGTGAATGCAGACTCTCTTTGGACCAGATGGATGAGGTCCAAATACCTCAAAAATGATAATTTTTGGACTGTTTTACCTGAAAATAATCAATCTTATACATGAAAACAAATCTTAGAATGTAGGAATATTGGTAAATATTTTTAAGAGAGAAGATTTAAATTAGGAGAACAAACTAGTCTATGGTTTGACCCCAAGTTTAATAATGAGTCTTTTGTTAATAAAGTGGGTTGGGATAGTTTAGTCATTTGTGGTGGGGCTAGTGATACAGTGGCAATGATAATAAAGGACAATCAATGGCAGCCATGGTTGCATCCTATCACATACCCACATAAAAATAGTATATGTTAAATTTCTATTGATATTCATGCAGACAGTGATTATTAGGACTGGAAAGCAAGTACCAGAGGGAAGTTCTTTTTTAAAATTACTCGGAAAAATATTAGAAATAAAGTTTCTACTGTTGACTGGTATAATTGCATATAGAACAAAGTGAATTGTCCCAAAATGACTTTCTGTGCATATTTTACACTCAACAATAGATTGCCAACTTGGGATAAAGTTAATAAATGGAGAAATTCTAATAATTCACTTTGTTCCTTATGCAATCTAGTAAATGAAAGTTTTAATCATTTGTTTTTTGAATGCAGCTATTCTTACTACATCTGGAATCATATTCAAAACATACTGCATATTGCCAATAATGGTAAGATGAGTCTAATACAAGCTATTCAACATACCAACAACAATTTTAAAGCTAAAAGTTGTGAAAGAGACTATGCTCACATATTATTAACTACTGCTGTGTTTCATATATGGAAAGAGATGAACTTCTGAACACATAATAAAAACAGCATGAATAAAGAACGGAAGTGGATACTTATCGAGACAGAGAGCAAGATTATTCTTCATATATCAAAGATAAAAGTCAGGGATCAAACCAAATTTTATTTCCTAGCTGATGAATGGAGCCATGATGCTGGCAACAAACATGTAGAATTATTTCTCGCTCGCGCTAAAGAATCTCAAGGCAAGCAACAACCATTTGAAGCTAACGACCCTCATCGGAGCTCATTTGCTACTGACAAAGACTTCCTTTTAAATCAACAAGCAAGCGAGACTACCAAGCTAAACTGGAACTCAAATTCAGACGAAGATACTGCAAGGAGAAAGAAATTAACAGATCTGAGTCGTAATGACCTCAGATCTTCTAATTTCCCCTAGATCTCTTCATCAAAGAAACAACTTTAAAAAGAGCATCGATGGGATGCGAGGGGGTTTTAACAGCTGCTTATCGTACTGGAAGAGAGGAGAGTCGAGCAGCATAAATAAAAGTGGCAGAGAATCATAGTAGAAGAATCGCCGACACTATCTCTCTCTCCATTTTTAGGTTTTAGAGAAGTGATTTTGTCTAAGAGTCGGCTAGGGTTACCGAGTGTGTGTTATGAAAGGGTCTCGGGGTATTTGATTTTAACCTGTTTGTGTATTGGGCTTGGCCCGTTTACCATTATTTCAAAAAAAAAAAATCCTATTAGAATCTTTAATGATGATTTTTTTTCGTTATAGCGGTTTAGATCACAATGTCACTCAAGGTATGTTTGGATCAAACAATAGTAGTAACATCAAATAAAGTTGTCTTTTTGTTGGTATATCTCTTGTACATTTTAAATGTTCATTTTTGACATCCAATATCCTACAACAATTTCTGTTTTTTAAATTCCAATTAATTACATCAGTGATCAGTGTTCATTTAAAGGTGAAAGCGGGACACTTTTATTCGTGCTTTTACTGCGAGTTATTGGAATCTTCTTTGCCGTTTTACCTAATTTCTATGATTATCCGTTATGATATATAGGTGTTATTTTCTGCATAGGTGGTGTTATATTAACTTGAACTTCTAGTTTTAAATTTACTTTCTTCCCCAAGTATTAACCATGAATGGTTGCATCTTAATAGCTGTTTAAAGGGTATAATATTTAGTGCAGTATGTTTATCGACATATATGTACAAATTTGATTAAGATTGGCAAATATAAATATGTATATTTTTGTAGAATTATATAAAGTGATCATTAAGCTATATCAAATACTGTATATTAATTAGTTAATATAAGTTAAATGTGTAACAAAAATTGTTTAAACTATATACAAAGGTACGTAAATCATAAAGACATATTATCATAATAAACTTGGCAAACCAAAGCATGTAAGCATTTTTTAGAATGAAAATAATTTCAATTATGGGTCTTTCTAATAAGAAAGAGAAAGCTTACCAAACATGAAGGCTAGGATTTTCCTTTCGCTCTAGACATCATTTTCTTCAACTCAAATCTCTCATCTTCTCATCAATTTCCTTTCAAATCTTATTTATCTCCAATTGTCAATGGATATAGACAAGCGTAAACTCAATATAGATAAGTGTAAATTCACGGTTGGGACTTCAAAGCATAGAGGCAAGGCAAGAGGGAGGCGGTTGGTGGTTTGGAGGGTATGGGTGTAGAAGATGAAGGATGGCAAACTGTAGCTAGGCGTATACTATAAGTAACATACGCTTATGCAGTCAGTTCCAAACCTACTTTGGGAACTAGATTCACGATCTCATCTGATGCAAAAAAGTGTCATATAGCGAAGCAGTGTGTGGATATAGAGCTGAAGCGATTGTGGACAGTCTTAAGTACATAAATCGAAAAACAATAAAGGTAAATTTAATAGGTTGCTTTCAAATAACGCAGTGGAAAAGGCTAAATGGGGGTGGAGGTATTGTATTTTATTATATGTTATAGGACCTAAACCTTACTACAAAAATTTAGAGGCATATATAAAAAGAGTGGAAAAAACAGGGAATTGATGTTCTCTTAAGACAAGAGAAAATGGTTTCTTTACTGTTCATTTAAATTGTGATAAGGACCGCAAAAAGATTATGGATGAGGGTTCTTGGTTTTTCGATAAAACCTAATAATCATGTAAAGGCTTACCCAGGATATGAGAACTAGACCTGTCAAAATATGACCCAACCCATTAACCCAACCCATTTAACCTACTTTTAAGTGGGTTGGGTCAACCCATTTATGAATTTTATTAAATGAGTTATGGGTTGGGTTGACCCATTTTTAAAAGGGTTATAAGTGGGTAACCCATTTACCCATTTATTAAAAACATTAAATTTTAATATAAATTTGAAAAATAAGAATTTTAAACATACAATGTAGTTTTCATGAAAATTGACAGTTCTACTTAAAAAATAACAGGCCACTGCATCTTCATATTTGAACTTCACCTACTGTAGAAGCCGCTATTTTTTCTGTTCAGACTACAATTAAAATTTATAATTCCAAATTATAAATTCGAAATTTTCAAAAATTCAAAATTTAAATTTCAAATTTCCAAATTTCATATTCCAAATTTCAAATTCGATATTTTCAAAAATTTGAAAATTTAAATATCAAAATTTCAAATTTCAAAATTTAAAATTTCAAAATCCGAAATTTTCAAAAATTTCAAAATCAAAAATTTCCAAAAAATTCAAAATTTAAATTTCAAATTTAAAAATTTCGAATTTCAAAATTCGAAATTTCCAAAAATTTCAAAGTTAAATTTTCAAAATTCGAAATTTCCAAATTTAAATTTCGAAATTTAAATTTTATAATTTTCAATTTTTAAATTCAAAATTGAAAATTTAAAATTACGAATTTTAAAATTCAAATTTTCAAAATTCGAAATTTCAAAATTTCAAATCTTAACAAATTTCAAAATTTCAAAATTTGAAATTTGAAATTTTAATTTGAAAATTTTAATTTGAAAAGTGGAATTTGAATCTTTAAAGTTCAAAATTTTGAAATTTCAAATTTTAAAATTCAAAATTTTGAAATTTCAAATTTTATAATTCAAAATTCGAAATTTTGAAATTTGAATTTTGTACTGTGAAAATTTTGAATTTTGAATTTTCGAAATTTCGAATTTGAATTTTGAAATGTGAAATTTTGAAATTTGAAAATACATTTTTTTAGAATTTTTTCATATAAAAAATCGACTTATGTGAGTCGAAAAGCAAAAAAAAAATGCTTTTGCAATAAGTTGAAAAATGACTTTTAAAAGTCGGTAGATTTTGTTTATCCATATTGACTTTTTAATTTTTTCATTTTATAAGCAAAAAACAACTTATTTATTGTAATCCAAACGGCCCCTAAATCTTTAAATGGGTTAAATGGGTAACACGCTTATTAAACGGGTTGGGTCATATATGGTTAGGGTCATAAGTGGGTAAAAAAGAATGAGTCATAAATGGGTTGGGTTAAACTCAACCCAACCCATTTTGACCCAACTCAACCCATTTGACAGGCCTAATGAGAACTTATAGGGGTCTTCTCCTAATTATGTAGGTTTGGATAAGACTTTGGGTTTTAAGTTTTAAGGTTGGGTGAGTGGAGTTTATTAGTATTCTAATCAGTACCATTGGAAATCCCAACAAAATGGTCCGAACAACTTACACCAGAAGTTGTATTGCCTTTGCTCGCATTTTAGTGGAATTGAAGCTGACATTGTATTGTAGAAACAAAATTGAAGGAATGTTCGAATATGGTGATTTATACACACAACCCACATTCAAGGCGTGAAAATTGCGTGTGTTTTGCCACATAAGAAGCCAATGTTCTATGACAAAAATTTGGATTCCTATGGTGAAGAGGCCTAAAGAGAATGATATACAATAGAAGGTGGAAGAGAATAAGTCCCAAAAAGATAAACAAATCAAGGAGGAACCGAGTAAATGCAATAAAACTTAAATACTAAAGAAGCATAAGGATATCCACCGACAGAGGGCAGGATGAAGAAAATGGCATGTTTTCATTCAAGATGGAGAGGGATAACAAGAAGGGTACAAAGAAAACATGATATAAAAATGAAAAAAAGAAGAAAACGAGCCCACGTCAAGAAACATCAACCTTAGCAGTGGAAGAGGTGGAGGTGCAAACTAAGAAGACGTTGGATGCCATAAGACAACTTAAGAATCTATTAAATAACTTGAAATTGAAAAACAAGGCTTAGTTATGGAGATACAATTAGAGCAAAGGGATAAAGCGCAGTCATGTTGTGTCAAAGAGGATGAGCCGGAAGGAAGCACGGGTGAGTCCAAAGGTAATAGATTGAGACGTTGGGAGAATAATAATATGCATATGCCAACCGGTGTGGGGGGAGGGGGGTTTTTATAAAGTGGAACAGCTCTCGAGTTTGGCAGTTAAGGGTATGCTTAATGAAGACATCCAAAAGGTCGAAATCACTCCTACCCTTAAAGAAAACTGGTCTGTAACATTTATGAAAATGCCTTTGCCTTTAAGGGAGCATCTTGTCCAATGGGAGGTCACCAAAGTGTACCAATATCTCGAACTTAACAAGCATCATCGTCGAACTGTGTGCCAAATGACCTGAAACCTCTCTCTCATAACCTTATATTTGATACAAATTTTTTGGTTTCTATTAACAGTAAGGAATGTGATCTAGCTCTAACAAATATTAAATGCATGCAAGTGTTGGATATTACTATTCTCGAGCACCTGGTTGCTAGCAGCTCATCTATTTCGATTATAAAATACGACCATGCTTCTGATTTTGAACCAAAGTCGGATCTTGTGGAATGAAAAGTGGATCAAAATGCCAAAATCCCCGCTAAGGGTAAAAAGAGAATGGATTGTGTTAAGAAAGACTGCTGGAAATCAAGAATAGGTAGATGTGTAAAACAAAGAAGCAGGTTATATATGTAACAAAACTGAGAATTAATTCCATAAACAACCCTTACTCTTCCAAATGACCATAATAAGTTGGAATATTAAGGGTTTAACTAATGCCAATAAAATAGTGGAAATTAAAAAAGTAATTCAAAAACATAGAGTAAGCTGTATGGGATAATCTAGTGCAAGATGCATATTACATCATTCACCCTTGGCTGCTTCTTTGCAATCTCAACAGTATCAGAAGTGCAAATCAGAAAATATGGGGGTAACAAAGTCCCATTTAGCAAAACGATGGAGGTTGATGCATTTATAACTAAAGCTGTATTAAAGGAAGAAAATATAGGTGGGTTTTAATATTCTTGGTGGTCAGGACCAGGTACAAAAAATTCTCACACGCATGGATAAAGTATTCACTAACTTGAACTACAGTAATGTGTTTGCTGGCTCATCATTCGAATATTGGTCTTTAAGCTACAGCGATCACTGCCCTATCGTAGTCAGATTATGTAAACAAATGAAAATGTGCATAGGAATTTAAGATACATGAATCACTAGTCAGAATTTGAAGATTATCAAGAAATTTTCGAGAAGACACGACGATTAGAAGTTTGTGGAAGACCAATGTATAGATTTTGCAATCAACCGAGATGCTTAAAGTCATGTCTCAAGGAATGGAGTGGAAACAAAAATTACATGAAGAGGGGGTCAAACAGCTGTCCATTTGAATGTTAAAGGGTGCAAAAGTTATTGGAAATTCATTACACGAATGCCTTGGCAGAAGAAATACATTTCTCTCTGGTAAGTTGCAGAATTGTTTATATCAGGAATACTTGGATTATAAACAAAATTAAAACTGTGAGTAGCTCTTATATAAGGATAGGGCATCGTCTTTCTTTTATGCTAGAATGACAAACATGAAATGGTCAAACGCATGGAAGAATACTCCAAGGGCCACTAAAAAGGTCCATGTTGACAAGCTAAGTTTTGCACAAGAAGCAATGAAATATTATGATAATTGATTCAACCAAAGACACGAGTACTACTCTTTCCCCATAATTGTGTTTAATTTGTCATTTCTAAGCATGGTCGGAACTTCCTTAATGATTTAATTAAGGAAGAGGAAATTAAAGAAGCTATTTTCTCAATAAAAGACTGTATTGCACTAGGCCTTTACGGGTTTAACTCTAAATTCTTTAAAACTAACCAAATGCATTTAAAAATGAGTTGATAGAAAAGGTTCAAAAAGTGTTTGATATGAGAAAGATATTGAAGTCTAGCAATCACACAATTATCAACCTTATTCCAAAGGGTCCAAATGCCGAAACAATCCCAAACTTTAGGTCGATTTCCTGCTGTAACATGTTTTACAAGATAATAGCTAAGTTCCTTTGCAATAGAATGAAATGGTTTATGAATCAGCTCATATCGAAGAATTAATGTGCATTTGTACAACGATTAAGCATTGGTGATGGTATTTTGGTAGTGCATGAAATTGTGAGAGGAATGAAGAAAAGCAGCAATAAAATAATATGCATTAAGGTAGGTTTATGGAAAGCATATAACTCAATTAATAGGAGATTCGTCTTACACATAATGAAGTTTGTAGGATTTATAGATAAGTGGATTAATCTAGTTGAAGAGATGATCTCTATCTAAGCTTCACAATTAGTAACCAAGGAGAACTACATGGGTTCTTCGACACCAAATGTGGCCTTTGGTAAAGTGACCCCTTATCCTCTCTACTGTTTTTGCTAGTTATGCAGTATTTCACGCTACTCATGGAAGAGGAAGTTAAGAAAGGAAGAATATCTCCCACGGCGAAATATGTGCATCTAATTATTTATGTTATATATGCTGAAGACATTATTGTTTTCTCCAAAACGGATGCGGAAAGTGCAGGAGCTATAAGAAATTCTTTTCCATCATAGGAAAGTACATAGGACTCAAGCTTAATAACCTAAAATCGAATGTCTTCTTAAGTAATGGGTATCAAAATAAAGTAAAATTAAGCAGTTAACTTGGTATTACCAAGGAGGAGCTGTTTATTGAACATTTAGGGATTTCTCCGTCGAGTACCATTCTTAAGGACCATAATTTCGATAGTATACTGGAAAAATTAGGAACAAAATCCAAGGATGGGAGAGTCTATTCCTAAGTGTGGCAGGAAGAATTGAGCTTCTAAAGTCTATTGTCTATCACATAGTGCAGTTTTGGATGCAATCTTTCCCAGTGTCGAAATCAACTTTGAACAAAGTAACATAAATATGTTTGAATATTTTGCGAAAAGGGAAGCTGAATAAGATTACATGGTCTAAAATATCTAAAGAGGGGATGGGGTTAAGACGTTTTGAAGGAATTAACAAAACATTGGGTATCAAATTACTCTAGAGAGTGATAAACAAAGAGGGGATGTGGGCCAGATGGATGCACGAAAACTACATCAAAGACCAACCCCTTTGGAATACGAGTTCTAGGCACGATGACTCGAGCACTTGGAAATACCTCTTGAAAGCCAGAAAAGATGCTGTGAAGTGCCTTGAGAGAAGGAAATGGATGGGAATACAACACCTTTATAACCTTTATGGCTTGACCCTTGGATACAAGGTGGTAGACTCATAGAAAAGTTGGAATATGATACCAAAATTTATCTCTGAGGCAAAAAAACGCTGATGGGTGATATTCTGAATGAGAGTGATTGGTGGGTAGAAAATTATAGATTTTTAGGCATAATGAGAAACAAAATTCAAGAAATCAAAGGAAAGGAAGACAGAACGGAAGATTATTGGTTGTGGAACACTAACCAAAGCAAGTACTCCTTTAAACGGGTATGGGACGAATTCAAAGCTAAATTTGATAAAATCGTGTGGTCTAAAGTAGTGTGGAATATATAGAATTCACCGCTTAAAGATGGTCGTGTGTCTCTATAGGGCCATGTCCAATCTTGTAACAACCCAAAAATTGTAACAAGTATTTTATTCTTTTATTTATAAACTTTGGGGTTTTAATTTACAAAAAAGCTGAATTTTTTCTTAATTATAAATAGTCACCAAAATTTTATTAATATAAGCCAATTCTATAATTCTTATTTTTTGTTAAAGTTTAACATTTATTAGAATTTAAATCTTTTAAATTCTAACTTCCAAAACTTTTAATTTAACTGAATATATTGGTAACAACATTTTATTTCCACTTTTGTTCTTTTAAACATTGGTTATACACCTTTAAATCAAGTAATTAATATTATGTAAAAGAAATAAACTTTATACGTACACACATTTGTTTCTTAGTTAATTGATTAATAAATAAAAATTTTAATTGAATAATATATAGGAAATAAATTTTACGTTTTCTTTTTACGTATATACATCAGTTATTTGTTAAATGTTAAGTAAATCAAACCGATGTAAACAAATCAAAAGTTAATTAAGTAATAAATTTTAAAGTTAATAGAGTATAAATAGGCTATTTAAAATACACGTTTTAATTTGTACGTTATATCCGCTTTGATTTATTTAGTTAGCATAAATGGTACGTAGCTAATGAATATTATTTAAAACGTATATTATACGAAAAATAGGTAGAGAATAAATAAGTAACGTATAAATTTAGATACGTTACTTTTGTTATAAATTTAGCGTATATTGTACTAACTATATATGAAATAAATAAGTAAGAAACGAATAGTTTCTAACCACGTCACTTTTGTTAATTATTTGAGCGTACGTTTCAATTAAAATTCTGCATCTATTACACGCTCATAAATTTCATACCTTAGCTACTGAAAACAAATCAGTAGCCGCGATTTTTGGAAGAAATTTTTTGACCGTGCTTGCCATTCACGGGGGAAAATTTATTTCACTTCCTTTTGCTTTATTGTTTTAAATGGGTATAAAATCTTTGATTGACACTGAAACGTTCCAAATCAATTTTTGCTTGCCATATTTTTCTTTCGCCTAAATCACGCAATTACTTCTGTTTAAATTTCAAAACCACGCAATATCTCCCTTACCACGTCAGCTGCCTACATCGCTTGTTTGAGCGAACTTCCCTATATATATTTCAACTCGCGTTCACAAATTTTCACTGCATTGGTTCATCTTCCTTCTATATTGTGTGTGCTTCATACATCAGGTAATGGCTTTATAATAAATTTATTTCCTTCTTTTGTTTTTCATTGGTTTTGTAAGTTTTAATCTGTTGTTATAGTATATAAATATAGGTATATTATATACAATGGCTTATATGAAAAGTATATTTGTTTATGTATATGATAATACATCAGTTTCTAGTATTGTAGCATGCGCATATTTTATATTTTGATTTTGTTTCATAATTTTTTTTTGGCTGTTCTTGTTGAATGAATGTTGTGTTAGGTATATGGTATTTATCTGTAACAGATGTTTCGGTCTTATTTTAAATAATATATATGATTTCAATAAAACTGTTATATATGTTAATGTGTTGAAGGGTATATACGTATTGCGGTATACAAAAAAAGATATGATATTGAATTTTGTATGATGCATATGTTGGATTTTATTACATCTTAGTATAAAAGTTATATTTGGCTGCATGTGTTTCACGTCTCGGGTTGTGTGCATTATGTAGGTTACATATTGGCTTTAGTAGACACATTTATGCCGCGTTCACACCAAGGTCTGCATATATGTTTTATGAATATTCTTTATGATAATATTCTTGATTTTTTTAAACATTGATATTTAATACATAATATTTAATACATAGATTTGAAAGTGGGTTATAATGTATGGGTTATACAAGTGGTTATGAGCTGTTTGTCATACACAATCAGTTTACATCAGCTGATGTACACCATTTGTTGGGTACAAATAAACATCACTTCAAATTAAGTATACTGATATTATATGATAACTATTGATTTTGAATATAATAGGTCTAGGAGTTCATATATACTTGAGTTTGGGTATGTTTATAGTACCTACATGAAATTAGTGAGTAGACCGCATATATACATCTTGTCTACACATTTCGTTATTTATGGTCTGCACATTGATTATCTATATCATGTAGTACGATTTATATATTGTAGTACGTGATGATCTGTATATATATACATATATGATATTTTGCTATTTATAAAAGTTATGCATAGGATATTTTGTACATATGTTGTATTGATATATACTGATAAATTTGTATAATATTAGCTTATATATAATATGTCTTTTATAAAGATAATATACTGTTTATATAATAGTGGTGTTAAAAACGTATGTACTATGTGTGTGTGTGTGTGTGTTATAAAGTTCTAACCAGTTTACATATATAAGATAAGTAAGGTATATCATATGTTATGTTTGTTTGTTTTTAAAACAAAGTTATGGTATACATTTAAATTTTCTTAGTATATGAATTAGTTTTGTAACAATTTTAGCAAATTATATAGACTTTAATTTAAATATTGATTTCTAAAGATATAACTTGTATATAGGTTACACATATGTTCATATATTTGCCTATATATCTATTCGTTTATATAAGTATTAATTTTTAACCTATTATGTATATATGTTGATTTTTAATCTATGTGATTAATTTAAAACAATGGTTTTAATTTTATATATATATGTTATTTTGATATTTGTTTTAAAATTAAATATTTATTCCATGGATAATAATAATTATTATTATATATCATTGTTGCTTCTATCGTGTTGATTCTGATTTGTTCCCATCAACATCTTTATATATCAGCTTTGTTCGTCGAAATCGTGCCAATCCATCTTTTACTTTGAAATTCGTGCTTCCATCTTTCCAGTTGATTCATTCACTGAAGTCATCTATTTGGATTGGAGACTTCACTGTATTTGAGATATTTTGTTGTATTTTATTTCAAACTTTGTTGTTATATAGTAGCTTCATGAACTACTATTTATCTGTTCCGCCGCGTTATTATTATATTACTCCGTGTCTGTGATTTTGTGGTCGATTTATTTACTGTATATGTTGAGTTTGCCATATTTAAATTAACAATCTGATATTTTGAGCAATTCAAGTCCGGAATGTGCGGATGCGAATGGTTGAAAATACCAGGTCGTTACAAATCTTTTGCTGACCAAAGATAGACTCATGCTAAGGTGTCTAACTATAGACTTGATATATATTGTGCAACCAATATCCCGAAATCAGAGGCCACTTGTTCTTTCAGTGCAAGTTTAGCGCTTACATTTGGAAGCGGTGTAGAATTAGCTGAAATGGTCGGTTGATCAAAGAGAGTTAATTAATTTACACTCCAATTACATAATATTACAAAAAATTCAAATACAAATGTAAAATTAATGATATCGCCAACCTAGCTATTGTAACAACCCAGAATTTCTGTCATTTGAAATTCAGATATTTAATTGATTTTAAATATCAACAAGTAAAATTTGTAAGTCGAATAATTTTTATTTCGAATATCTGAATTTAATTGGATAATTAAATCGACAATTTAATATTTGAAATTACTGAAAAATTTGGAATTTTGGTTTAATGTGATTAAAAATGATTTATAAAGTTATATTAAATCATATTGGAGTTAGAACGATGTTAGTGAACATTTAAAATTGAACTAAAAGTTAATTTGTGAAAAATTGAATATTTTAATATTTAATTGACGACTAAAAATAGTCATTTTTCAAACAGTCTCGGATTTCGACGAAACAAGTTTCATCGGATCCGTAATGTTATATTATCGTATGGTTTTAAATTTCATGTCAATCGGATTTACGGTTTGTACGGGACAAGCCAAAACGCATAGAAATTGGTTTAATCGATTTAATTTAAATTTGATCGTTAATTTCCGTAACTCGCACAGATGATCGAATTAGCCTCCGAAACCTATTCCATTGTGTCCGGAACGCGGGGTAAATCCTAGAAACACTAGCCGGCACGCTTCGTTTGGAGTTCGGAAAATTTCGGATGAATAGTAATTTGCGAATTTTCTATAAAATGACTTCATAATTCACTTTTGCAAGAATATTCAACCCTAACCCTAATTCTACCTTCAGCCGCCAGTTTATAATTAATGGCCGAAATTGTTCTTCTTTCTCCCCTCAAAATCTTCAAATCCACACACTAATTCAAGAGACTTCCAACACGAATATCGTAGATCATCACGAGATCTTCGTGTTCAACGGTGATGATCGAAAATGGAGCTGCGGATCGACCAGAAATCGCTCGTGTTCGTGGCCGTTTGTTCTCGTTTTGCGTGCAAGGAGGGAGGCCGAGCTTCACTCTATTCTGGCCGATGGCAGCTTACTTGAAGGCCTTCGATATGGCACTCTCTGATCGAGGTATAAGTCGATGATGGTGGAGTATAATTCAAGTTGAAGTGGCGGCATGTTGGGTTTCTTTTACGTACGTGAACCTGGACGAGGAAGAAGAAGTAAAAGCACACGGCCCGGATTTGTTTCAGAAGCAATGAACGGTAGTGATTGATTTTAGGTTAAAATTAAAAATATAAATTGAAATTGATTTGTATTATAAATTGTATAAACTTCTAAATGCGATAACTTTTCGATACGAGGTCAAAAATTTACGAAACGAATTGCGTTGGCTTCGTTTTGTTGAGCACTACGCAATGGAGCTGGTTTGGAGTCGTTTGGAGATAGTGTGAATTTTGGATAAAATTAAACGCACGTTTAATTTTATTCGAAATGAAATGCTACAACTATTATCGACAAAACAAAGCCAACGCAATTCGTTTCGTAAATTCTTGACCTCGTATCGAAAAGTTATCGCATTTAGAAGTTTATACAATTTATAATACAAATCAATTTCAATTTATATTTTTAATTTTAACCTAAAATCAATCACTACCGTTCATTGCTTCTGAAACAAATCCGGGCCGTGTGCTTTTACTTCTTCTTCCTTGTCCAGGTTCACGTACGTAAAAGAAACCCAACATGCCGCCACTTCAACTTGAATTATACTCCACCATCATCGACTTATACCTCGATCAGAGAGTGCCATATCGAAGGCCTTCAAGTAAGCTGCCATCGGCCAGAATAGAGTGAAGCCCGACCTCCTTCCTTGCACGCAAAACGAGAACAAACGGCCACGAACAGGAGCGATTTCTGGTCGATCCGCAGCTCCATTTTCGATCATCACCGTTGAGCACGAAGATCTCGTGATGATCTACAATATTCGTGTTGGAAGTCTCTTGAATTAGTGTGTGGATTTGAAGATTTTGAGGGAAGAAAGAAGAACAATTTCGGCCATTAATTATAAACTGGCGGCTGAAGGTAGAATTAGGGTTAGGGTTGAATATTCTTGCAAAAGTGAATTATGAAGTCCTTTTATAGAAAATTCGTAAATTACTATTCATCCGAAATTTTTCGAACTCCAAACGAAGCGTGCCGGCTGGCGTTTCTAGGGTTTACCCTGCGTTTCGGACACAATGGAATAGGTTTCAGAGGCTAATTCGATCATCTGTGCGAGTTACGGAAATAAACGATCAAATTTAAATTAAATCGATTAAACCAATTTCTATGCGTTTTGGCTTGCTCCGGACAAACTGTAGATCCGATTGACACAAAATTTGAAACCATATAATAATATAACATTACGAATCCGATGAAACTGGTTTCGTCGAAATCCGAAACTGTTTGAAAAATGACTATTTTTAGTCGTCAATTAAATATTAAAATATTCAATTTTTCACAAATTAACTTCTAATTCAATTTTAAAAGTTCACAAACATCGTTCTAACTCCAATATGATTTAATATAACTTTATAAATCATTTTTAATCACATTAAACCCAAATTCCAAATTTTTCAGTAATTTCAAATATTAAATTGTCGATTTAATTATCCGATTAAATCCAGATATTCGAAATAAAAATTATTCGACTTACAAATTTTACTTGTTGATAGTTAAAATCAATTAACTATCTGAATTTCAAATGACAGAAATTCTGGATCGTTACAGCTATGTTAACTTATGCATGGATCATTTGGAAGGAACAGAACAATCACATATTTTGGGGTAAAATGTGAAATGTCCCTTAAGATGTAGTGGAAAACTCAATAACGATTTGAGCACCAAAATAAAATATCATTGTTACATCAATCGTTGAGATGAAAAAATATGCCAAGAATGGCTGCAAACCCTGTAATAATTTACCCGCCCAATCAGTCCAAGATGAGGTTCATGATTAGGCGGTTTTGGTGCTATGGATATGACGAGTGTAAACCAGCCAGACCACTAGGAACGGTTCCCGTCCAGTCCTCCCCTTTAACTTTGTCAGGTTCATTTAATCCTTTGTTGTCTTATATGTTTACTGTTACATGTAACTAAGGGCGTAAATCGGTCGGACCGGACCGGACAGAAGTGTGTTCTATTTGTCCTAAATAAAATTGAACTGTACACGGACCAAACGAGATTTATATTCGTACAATTTTTTGTCCTAACTCATGTCCTAAATAAAATCGGACGGGCACGTACATACGTTTTTCGAACACGGATTCGAACGTACACGGATGGACATTGTTATTTACATCAAATTTTATGTTATTTAATAGAATTTCCATCAGCTATATTATTTTTATCAATGTGTATTAAAGCATAAGCATTTTATGCATACTTACTCAATTAACCGACCAAATAGTTGTCAAATATTTTTTGATAAACATAGATGATATACTGAATTATAAGAAATTCGGACGAATTCGAATGAACACGGACCGTCCGAGATTTTTGCTCGCATAAATTTTGTTGTCCTACCTCGTGTTCTAATTAGAAATCGAACGGACTCGGACGAACGTATTTCGACATGAACATGAACGGATATCGGACGAGTACAGAATTAAAAGCCATAACCAACATAAGGTTAATGCAGAGAGCAGGTTCACTAATATGTATAAAGTTAAAAGATGGAAATAATCATCTTTTAGGGCCCGTTTGGCAAACAAAAGCAAAAGGACTTTTGCTTTTAGAAAGTTAAAAAGTTAAAAAGCATATTTGGAAACTTTTGACTTATGAGTCAAAATTAAAAAAAATTTCAAAATTCAAATTTGAAATTTAAATTGTAATATTTCGAATTTCAAATTTCAAATTTTGAAATTTTGAAATTTGAAATTTTAATGTTCGAAATTCGAAAATTTGAAATTTTAAAATTCGAAATTTTGAAAATTTGATATTTTGAAAATTTGATATTTTGAAAATTGATATTTTGAAATTTTGAATTTTGAAATTCGAATTTTGAAAATTTGAAATTTTGAATTTTGAAATTGTGAGATTTGAAATTTCAATTCTGAAATTTTAAATTATCAAAATTTCGAAATTTGAAAATTTGAATTTGTGGAAATTTGAAATTTGAAATTGGAAGTGTTAGTTTGAAAATTCAAATTTGAAATTTGGAATTTGAATTTTTAAAGTTCAAATTTTTGAAATTTCAAATTTTAAAATTCGAAATTTTGAAATTTGATATTTTGAAATTATGAAATTCGAATTCTGAAAATTTGAATTTTTGAAATTTCAAAATTTCAATTTTGAAATTTTGAATTTGTAAAATTTTGAAATTTGAAAATTTAACTTTGAAATTTTGAATTTTGAAATTAGAATTTAAAATTTTTGAAATTTGAAAGTTTGAAATTCGAGATTTGAAATTTGAGATTTGGAATTTTTGAAATTGAAATTTGAAGTTGAAAATTTTGAAATGTGAAAATTTTGAATTTTGAATTTTGAATTTGAAATTTAAAATTTATAAATTTTGGAATTTGAAATTTGAAATTTTGGAAATTTGAAATTTGAAATTTTGGAAATTTGAAATTTGAAAATACATTTTTTTAGTATTTTTTCATATAAAAAACCGACTTATGTAAGTCGAAAAGCAAAAAAAAATTGCTTTTACAATAAGTTGAAAAGTGACTTTTAAAAGTCGGTAGATTTTGTTTATTCATATTGACTTTTTAACTTTTACATTCTATAAGCAAAAAAGCAACTTATTTATTGCCATCCAAACGGCCCCTTAGCATGACAATGGGTCCGCAAAGAATAACGAATCACACGGCTGCAAACAAAGAACCAAATGTAAAGAAGATGCAAATTAATTCAACAATTATTTCTTTTAAGCATCATACTCTTAGAAGAATACCTAATAAATGCAAGGGATACATGTCGTTACCTGAAATAAACATGCAACAGAGCAATCGAGAAATCTCTATATGTTGATTACCATGTCAATTTATTCTACGCATGTAATCATCCAGATCTGGAAAGCTCGGCTAACCCACAAGTTTATACGAATAATTTCATATTCATATAACATCAAAATCTTGAATTTCAAGGATAAAAGGAATACAAACAGGAATGCAATTAAAAACCAACATATAAGTCATAAGAGTGCGGAAAATTTAACTTCCTAGTATCCAGATATGGAAGTTCAGCTCATATGCATGTATCACAGACTGTCGTAGAAGGAGAACGTTTCATATTTCTGCCTGAAAGGTAAAAAGAAGGATTGAGAGGTGGCTAATGTCGTCGACTCCCCAGTTTTTAATTTTTAAATTTATCCATTAAAGCTCTTAAAAAATGGTAAGTTCAGTAAAATGAGTTGCAAGAAATGAAGTAAGTTTAGATAGTGGTGGTGCAATCCAGAAGTTTCAAGTGAGTGGGCTGATAAAGGGGGAGGTACCAGATTGAATAGGGTATTATAAAATGTTTTAGGGGTTGCGTATAGGGCTCAGGCCAGGTTTATGCTATCTTATTGTATATAGCCATATATTCTTGTACCACTTCTTTTCTATAGCAATAAAGGATCATCGAAACTTTGTTCAAACAAAACATTTTGAGTTATCTATATTATACAAACAGTATTCTTTTAAATTCAAGCTTCCGTTTTAAGTTCAAACAAACATCTTTTGTGAAAACAATAACAACAAAATGCAACAAATTATTGGCTAGAAGTTTTTTTTGATGTGATAAGTTCTTTTTGGTTTGCACTCGTGAAACATTGTCCATGGATTACTATGCACATTTAGTATATGTTTTGATAAATCAATATTGTGCATATTTGGTTATGTTTAATAGAATGTCGGTCAATTCATTAGTTGTGTTATCGATATAATGAGTTCAATATTGAATGTTTATATATGTGACAATATAGCATTTGAATTTTTATTAAATGCTACGATGATGTGTGTATATTGAATTTGAGCCACGCCATCCTGATTGTGAAATGGTTATGCATATGTGAAAGATCTAGATAGTTTCATCGTAGCATCTAAAAGTGTTGTATTAAAACAATAAATGGCAGTGTTTTAAAAGTACTATAATAAAATAACAAATAATAGTGTTACAAAAGGGCGACATAAATGGACATATGATAGTGCTTAGAATGTTCCATTGTAACCGGACAAACGAAGTTTTTGGGAAATGCCATCATATAATAACATGCGATAATGTTTGGGTAAACGCCAACACGATAGCATTAACGTCGTTATATGACAGAACATGGTTGTGTTTTTAAATGTGTTATGATAAGTTCCTTATTGTTGGGTTTCTTAACCAAGCGGCCTTCAAACGAATCTGGATGTGAGGATGAAGACAAAATGGTCCACGGGCTTGGAAACATGCTTGGAAGGATAATAAAATGGACTCAAGAAATTGGAGCAAGGTTGGAGCTAAGGACTGAATTCGGTACAGACCACTTTCTAGTCAGTACTAACTACTTCCTGTAGCACTCTAGAGTTATAACTTGAAGATAGTTGGCCTGAGTGATCGTCTTAAGGTGCATTTCTAAAGGAATGAGTGAGAAACTCTAAGGTAGTACTAAGGAAAGAAGACACGTATTGGAGATATCAGAACTTCACGAAAATAACAAAACTTCTAAGGAGAAGTGCTCAGAGCTCGATGAATCAATGATAGAAAACCCAAGCAAGGAAGATGGGATAATTCCCTATCAAAAAATTAGGTCGGTATTGATTAGTAGTGACCGATGCCAAGTTTAATTTGTCGATCCGAAGACTCCGCCTTCCTCTCCTTCATTCTCGGATCTGAAGTTAGACTTGGTATACTGGTACCTGACAATTCGGTTGTGACAATTTCCTATAAATAAAGCACCTACGACATATGGGGAAGGTTTTTTTTAGCATTTACTTTCTTTATATTCTATCTCCCCCCAACCCTAGTTACTAGGAAGTTACTCCTGACTGTTTTAGGCGATTAGACCAGCCAACCTTTGTACTTCTGACTATGACCTACAATCAATAATAATACAATGGACGCATGCCTTGAATTTGCGGAACCACTTTAAAAATTCTCTCTATCCCATTTACTAATTTTGCTGATCTCTATATTTCTACTTGTTTTTTGGTTGTTTTTCGGGTGTTCTGCCATTTTTAGGCTTAACATTTTGGTGCTTTCACCGAGAAAGGAGAATCCCAATCGTAAATCCAGCTTTTAATTTTTTATTCGAGTTTTGGGAGGTTAGATCCAGAAGGTTTCCATTAAAGAATTTGAAGGATTTGGAAATTAGAATCAATGGAACCATCAATGAAATTGGGTAGATAAGCAGCGTTAGCTTGTGCAGATAATGAGCTTCTCCTCAAACGACGATTAGCAACCAGCTAACAGCAGCATTGGCATGACCATTTACCCTTCAGGAGATGGTTAAGAGAGTGGAGTTTGATAAGATGATGGCAAAATTTCACCCGACGCTAGCATAGTTTTGCTGACCCAGCAATCATAGAGAACTAAAACGAGTAGGACTTCACCTGTTGGATCTGAAGAATAGAACTCGTCTATTTCTGGTCAGAATAGAGGAGATGGAAAATTGAAGTAGAAGGAAAAAAATACTGGAGCAACAAGGATGGTTATTGGAGAAAGTAGGAGAGCTCCCTCTAAAAGTATACAGATTGGTACTGACTAGAATTAGGTCGATACCGAGTTAAATATAGGACCCTTAGGGAGGAAGAGAACTGATGTTGAGGATGATTTGTAGTACGATGTTGATGATTATGAACTGGATGTTAAAGTTCAATTTGCTGGTCTATAAACAACTTCTACGGAGTCAATTAAATGTCAGAAGAGAACTATAGGAGTGGTTCTCCTAGAGACTAGAGAAACTAGACGTCAATGAGTAATCTGAGACCATTTGCAGAGTCAAACACTCCACGCAACACTTGACGGTCGACCTTTAGAGTACTAAGCTAGTGAGGAGCATATAACGGACATAATCAAGCATTTAATGGAAGAAAATAAATGGACAAAGAATGAGTATTGAGGTTCCACACTTAGTAGAACTCCATTCATAGAGAATGTTTTGAAGGAAGATTATCCCAGGAAGTCTGCGATGCCAATAATGTCATCGTACAATGGGTCTAATGACCCTAAAGAACATTATTTAAATATGAATGGCATATGGTTAGTGCCAGAGCTATGGATGCAGTTTAGTGTAAACGTTTTCCTATTTTTTCAATGGTATTGCATCAACGTGGTTTACTCGACTCCAAGAAAAATCCATATCAACTTTCGACGAGTTGGAAAAGAAATTTCTGGAACAGTTTAGGCTCTATACCGCTTGACATGAGGATGTGATACCCTTTTCAAGCCTTTCCTAAGGACCTTAGGAGTCATCGAAGGGGATTTAGACTAGGTTCAAAATTGCAGTTACAAAGATTAATAATCTGAAGAAGGATTTGGTGTTTATGGCATTGGTGTGGGGCATACATCTAGACATGAACATTGCAAAATGGCTTAAGATGAAGCAGATGATGACTATAGAGGATTCCATTGGAAAGCCAGTCAATTCTTGCATTTGAAAGAAGCAAGTCAAGTCATTGGAAAGACTGACGGTTAGTAGTCAAAGTAGATAATTTAGAGTAACATAGCAATTAAGCAAACAGGTGAGAGTTTCGATAATATGGATGTAAATGTTGGTAATTCGAATAATCAGAAAAAAAGAAATCAGCGCTCTGGTGGCAGGCAGAATGAAGTTAAGATGCATCCAAGGAATATAAGGCCGAACAAGTATATCCTTCGAACAATAGATTGAAAATATATACCTTGCCACGTAAGGCATAAAAAGATATAGAAGGCCACCTAAGAGGAAGGCAACCGAGGAAAAGCGATGTTCAAGCAAGTACCGTCATTTCCATGAAACTCATGGACACAACATGAACGAATGCCGACTCCTATTGACTTTTTTAAGGAAATAATAAGGAAGAAAAATTACAATAGTACATGAGAGAGCCATAGGATAGCAGTCAAGGGTTGATTGCCTAAGGAATT
Source organism: Allium cepa (assembly GCA_030765085.1). Classification (NCBI taxonomy): domain Eukaryota; kingdom Viridiplantae; phylum Streptophyta; class Magnoliopsida; order Asparagales; family Amaryllidaceae; genus Allium; species Allium cepa. The sequence goes on along the minus strand of CM060934.1, from coordinate 535,668,574 downwards.
CAACCTGGACCCAATGGAGAAGGTCCACGGTGTGAAGGATGGTTATTAATACCATAGTTGGAGGACCTCATCCAGCGGAGAAAAGATGGAGGGAAATGGAGCGGTATGTGATTTCACTACGGCACGTACCACAAAAGAGCTGCTTCGCCATTGAGGACGGAGCTCTAGCTAAGTAATAAAGGATGGTAACATATGATATTGTATTTAGGAATAGGGTTTCTGATGGAGTTGAAGCGCTAACCTTCAACCCCATGGTGATTTTGGCTGTTGTTAGCCTTGATACGAATCAACGGTATAGTGGACAGTGGAAGCTCGATGAATATCTTATTTAAAAGAATATTCGATCTAATGAGAATCAATATGAAGGACATTAAGCCTTGTAAATCTAGGATTCAAGGATTTACTGGCAAGGAAAAACAATCGGTTGGGACAATTCACTTATCTACAGAGTTATGTGATGGAGACCACAAGGTAGTGCGGATTCAGAAGTTTGTTATAGTAGATGAACATTTGGCGTACAATGCCTTTTGGAGCTGACTGGCCTTGGCTGATTTCAGGATAGAATTGGCTCCTTGGTGCTTAATGATGAAGTTCCCCATAGAGAATGGGGTCGAATCGTTAAGGGGAAACCATAACACAAGTAGGGAATGCTATGGAGATAAGAGAGGCAATGCAATGGGAGAAAGGCAAGAATGTAGAGAGAAATCTCCGCATTAAAAACTTAGGAGCATAGATATTAAATCCCAAGCCATGAATCAGGAACTACGATAAGTTTATAGACCCCTTGAAGAAGTCAGAGGAAGTACGAGCAGCACTAGCTGAGTTGATGGTCAATGTCCAGATCAATATGAATGATCTTACTTGAGATCTAAAGATCAGGTCTCAGCTCAGTCCTGGATTAAGGAAGGAATTGGTTTATTTCCTTTAAGGAAATTTGGACGTATATTCTTGGATGCATTAAGATATGTGTGGGATATCGCCAAAGGTAGCTTGCACGCTGAATGTGGATCCAAAGTTTCCACCAGTGAAGCTGAAGAGATGCAGTTTGAATCTAGGGCAATCCAATTCATTAAAGTACCAAGTGGATAAACTGATGACAAATGGCTTTATCTAGGATGCTTTGTACCTTAGATAGATATCAAACACCGCATTGGTCAAGAAAGCAAATGACAATGTCAGACGTGTACAAATTATTCGAACATGAATTAGGAATGCTCGAAGGATAGCTTCCCATTGCCTAAGATTGACTGGTTGGTAGACGAGACACGAATTGCTCTCTTTTATGGATGCTTATTCTGGTTTTAACCAGATACCGATGCACATTCCATATCAGGAGCACACTAGCTTTATAATAGATTTTGGATTGTACTATTATCGAGTGATGCCATTCAGTTTAAAGAACGTGGGAACTACATACCAAAGATTGGTAAATCCTATATTCAGGAATCAAATAGAATAGACAATGGAAGTATACGTGGATGATATGTTCGTGAAGTCATGGTAATCAAGGAACCATTTGGATGAAAATTCGAAGATGTTCAAAGTGCTACAAAGATATGGAATGAAGTTAAATCCATTGAAATGTCCTTTTGGAGTTACATCAGGGAAATTTCTGCGATTTACCGTGAACACGAGAGCCATTGAGACCAATCCGAAGCAGATTAAGACTTTGAGATAAATAACTATCCAAACCATGAAAAAAGAGTTATAGAGTTTAAATGGAAAGATTGCTGCTTTGAGTCGGTTTGTCTCGAAGGCAATGGATAAATGTATATGGTTCTATCTAAATCATTGGTCAGAGAGGACTTGCTTGTCTATTTGATAGTATCTACTCATGCATTAAGTGCGGCATTGGTACGTGAGGAGGCGAGGATTCAAAGGCCGGTTTATTATATTAGCAAGGCATTTACTGGAGCTAAAAAGAATTATCTAAAGTTGGAAAAACTTGCTTACTGCTTGTTGATGGCATCGAGAAAGTTGCGGCCATATTCCGGCTCATCTAGTGCTAATGGATCAGCCCTTGAAATAGGTACCATACCAACCTGAGACTTCGGGGAGGTTGCTGAAGTGGAATATCGAACTAAGTCTGTCATTACTTATCGTTCGAGGAGAGTGATAAATGGAAGACGTTGGTGGACTTCATCACGGAGTATACCACATGAGATGATGAAGAGGATGATGATATGATCCCACGTTCTCATCGGAAACTGTTTGTGGATGGAGCTTTGAACAAATGTAGTTCAAGTGCAGTAGTGGTGCTTGGAATTCTGGAAGGATGATCGATTTATTGTGCATTGAAGTTGGAAATTTCTGCAACCAACAATGAGGCTGAGTATGAGGCGTTGATAGCAGGGCTAAGGATGGCAAAGGAGCTAGGAATTAGGACGTTGCATATATTTAGTGATTCCCAGTTAGTGGATTGTCGAGGGAACAAGGAATATCAAGAAAATGATGTTAGATTTGCTCCTTACCTGATGAAAACACTGGCATAGTTGGATGGTATATAACCTTACACAATCATGCGCATCCCTAGGGAAGAGAATGAGATGGCCGATTCTTTGGCCAAATTAGCTAGTCCTAGGAATACTCAATAGTTGGGATTAGTTCCAATGGAGGTTTTGACGGCTCTAAGTATTAACCAAATGGATATCGAATGGATTTTGGAGACCGTGGAGGAGGAGTCGTGGATGACTCTGATCAAGGATTATTTATTCAAGGGAATTCTCCTGAAAGACAGGAATGAATAGAAGAAACTCCTTTAAAAAGACCTATGATTCATGATGCAAGGGTACTATACAGAAGAGGATTCTCTATTCCCTTGCTTATTTGTGTAACCAAGGATGAAGCTTGGAAAATCCTCACGGAAATCCATAATGGTAGCTGTGATGATTACACTGGAAGGCATATATTAGCAAAAAAGTTACTTTGTTAAGGATATTTCTATCTAAGATAAATTGAGATGCAGATGCTCACACTAAATAATGCGACCATCGCTAGGAATTTACGAAAATTCTAAGGGTTCATCCAACAGAGCTTATGAAAATGGTTAGCTCATGGCTATTTGCAGTTTGGGGAGAATTGATATTATTGGTGTGCTACCGATGGCGAAAGGAGGAGCTTAGTACAGTATAGTTACAATGGACTACTTCATTAAGTGGGCTGAAGCAGAATCGCTTCCCATAATCACAGCGAAAAAGGTGGTCAACTTTATAACAAAAAACATCATATGTAGGTTAGGAGTACCTTAGAATATTATAATGGATAATGGAACCTAGTTTGAAAGTACTAAGTTTAAGGATTTTTAAATCGATACAAGATTGAGAAAAGCTTAATAGAAGCACGATTATACGTAAATGTATAAGTATAAGCGTAGAATAAAATCATTAAGTCCACTATGAAGAAATTTTTAACTAAAGCCATGGGCAACTAGGTCAATGAACTTCCATTGGCATTATGGCTTATATGACGACCCATAAATCTATGACTAGACATACGTCATTTGCTTTGGCCAATGGATCATAAGCCATGATCTCAATAGAATTGGAAGTACCTTCTCATCATAAAAGGAATTACGATCCAAAGGTAAAGGAGGAACTGTTGCTTGAGTCCATTGATTTGGTTGATAAGAAAAGGAAGGAAGCGAAATTAAGGGTAGTTGCTCACCATAAAAGTGTGGCATAACATTTCAACACAAAGGTCCAAAGCCATACCTTCGAGGTAGGGGATCATGTTTTGAAATGAGTTTTCCTTAGTACACGGGCACTTGGCCTGATTGGGAAGGTCCTTATGCAATTGAACAAAAGCTTGGAGATGGAATGTTCAAGCTAGCTACCGTTGATGGAATCTCAAGTCCACGTGCATAAAATAACAATCTGTTGCGATGCTATTTTGCTTAGTTTTATTTTAGTTTGTTTTATGCAAATAAGCCACCCAAGGATTAAGGGACAATGTAATAAGGCATGACTTGCCATTTTTTCCGTTCATAAATAAAGTTAGCTTGAACCAATAGAATTGTGTTCTTGTAAGTAAAATCATGTGGTACATGATTAGCAGTGCGCTCAAGGTACTCGAAAATGGTACCAAGTCCTTTAATCTAGGATCAGGACTAAGGAAGGTAATCACAAGGGTCGGTCGGATAATTTGATCCCAAACTTCAAATGTTTCCCATTGCTCGGAATTAGGCAACACCAAGAAGGAATGCTTAGAATAAGGCGATTAAAGCGCTCGTTTCCAAAGATAGAAACTAGTGCGCGATTGAAATTCTAATGACCATGCTTGCATCTGGAAAGATGCACTGGGCCAAGAATAAGAGAGGATAGTCAACAGACACTCTTGCTAATGCCAAACAATAGGTGTATCTGAGCAATCAGTTTCGAAGATAGGAACTGGTAAATGGATAGGACTTCCATGACAGCGATTATGGACTAGCGTGATGTGTTTGGCCGAGGACAAGTGAAGATAGTTGTTAAAGGTTGAAAACAGGAACTACCAGACTCCTTCGGTCGAGGACCAGGACCGAAGATTAAAATCAAACTTGGGGTACTCAAATAATTTTCCCCACATGGTTAATCATTGAACAATGCCAAAAATAGGCTTGGTTGGAGAATGATGCTCAAATTTTGGTATTTGGACAAGTCCTGGAGGCATGACTCGATATATCATGGAGTCTCATTGAAAGCATGGTTTTCACTCATGGCCTAGCAAGATTCGCTTTGCAGAGGTTAATTAGTGAAAATTTATATATAGACAATATCGATCACATCCGGTTATCGGCAGAATCATAGACGTCGAGAAATATATGTTTAAACCACCATTCCTTGGAGATAGGGATTCGCACAAAAGTTGGATTATTTATAACTCGTTAATGGTCGAAGGAAACTTGACCTAAAATTAATAGGAATAACCATGGAGTTGGTTAAATTATATTTTTGTTTAGCCAAACGGAACACTTTGGCAGCTATAAATAGGACTAAATAATAGAATATAACTAAAACAATTGGGAGAATTTTATTTATATGCACTAAGTTGTAGTAAATAAAAGCATTGCATAGAGATAAACATGTATAATATGGATAAATTACAGTACAAGCAATTATATTATAGATGCAGGCAGTTGTATATTGGCAGGTCCGGTACATAAAAATGTGGAAATCTGAATGGAACAAAGATATTGCAAAGGAAAAGTAGTCTTTTGTAGCACCCATAAAAATTAAAAATTAATTAATTAATTATAATAAGTCTAAAAATGGAAATTTGGTAAACGTCGAAGTTCGGCTATGAAAGTTACACCATTGCGTTCATGGCAATTTTATGATCAACTTCCATATATAAAGTTTTGTAATCGGAGCTATGGAAAAGTTATTGACATTTGACATTTTCGAATTCAAAATAATTCGAGTGAATTCAAATTTTGAAATTTTTGATAATTTTAACATGGAAATTAAAAATGGGTAATAAGTAAATTAACATTAGTTTTAAAGAAAAAGGTAACATTAGTATTAAAAGGGAAGTAAACAGACAAATTAAATGGGCAATAAATATACACCTAAAACACTTGGACCGCTCTAGGGCCGGTCAACCATCTAGGGAGGAGAGATCGACCAGTGGTGAGTGTCGGCTTGGATTTTGTTAGGCACGAACGACCCAGGTTTTACTATTTTAAACCGACTTAAATCCAACAGTCCAGATGCCTTCTAACCGCTATAAATAAGAGGCTAGCCCCTTACTTTTATTCACAAAAAATATTTGGAACGCCAGAGAAGATCTGTCAGTCTTCTTCCTCGATTAGATCAAGAGTTCAAGTCCAAGGGGAAAAGGTAACAGGTTTATATAGATATATGTTTTCCTATTTCTACTCACCCCAATCTATGAATTCTGAATTTAATTTATATACAATTGAACTATTGTACATTTCAATAGAGGAAATCTGAAGGAGCGGTTGGGAAGTGGCATAAATCTAATCTAAAGGGAAGCTAGATACGAGTGAAAATCTTAGTTTTTCACATTTTAATATTTGTATAGTAAAAGTTTGAAAAAAATTTATGCCTTAGGGAATTTTACATACGAAAACCCTAAAACTAAAACCCCAAAATTCCTCCAAATGAAATGTCAATTCTTATATTTATTGGAATCTCAATTGTTTTATATTAAAATAGCAGAATATGTTTTGTTATTGCAATTTGAACATTTTATATTCTATTCCACTTCTAACTTTTCTCTATTGATGTATTAAAGGGTTCTAAAAAGAAAATAAGTTAGGAAATGATATATACGGCATGAATTCTCTTATTCATGGTTTTCACTGCCTATTTTTATAATTTAAATATGAATCTCCTCTTCACTTCAAGCTCATGTATGTAAAAGTTGAATAGAATATGAAGGATTTAAATTGTTAGTTTTAATCCTTGAAACAGAGGTATTAATTCTACTATATTAATATATAAAATAAGTTTGGTATTTGATTCTATTTTATTAATGCAAGTTTATTGTTTGGCTAAGAACATTAGCTAATTTGTAAGTTATTATATGGAGTTAGACTTGTATGAATTGGAAGTTTTGACATTTAAAACGATTAGTATAGGATGCGAAGATCTTCGCATAGTTAGAAGTATTTAGTTAGCCTAAATTACATACATATAAATATATTATTAATGTATAATTAATAATGTATTAATCATATCGTATAGGAATATATAGGGTACTAATTGGCATTAAACCCCATAGGAAGGAAGCAAGGATAATTATGGAAATTAATCTGTGATGGAAGGTGGAATAAGAAGTATTCCTTACATGGCATTAATTCAAAATGCTGTGAGGTATATATATGGTAGTATATTAGTAGGGTGGAATTATGACTAAGTGATAGGTATGCGAGGTCGGTCAAAAGCACATAGAAGTCCTTCCAACCAATCTTGCTACCAGCAGTGTGACATTGAGACTGATGTGAGACATCGTCTACAATAAGTAACCACAATAGATGCGATATTAGTCCCAATTCTATAGGGTATGACTTCCCAATAAATCTAGCTACCAACACCTATGAATAGTTGGACTAATGTCAGACGTCACAGTTTGGATTACAGGTCATAATACATAAGGCCTGCTTCTGGGTTGAGGGTATTAAGTGGCTATTGTAGGGTCTCCCTTATTCCCACTTAAGAAGTATTAAATGGTCAAGATTATCATTTATGTGCAGTAGTAGGGAATATCATAAGGGATTCGCTTCGAGGTCAAGGTATTAAGTGACTATTGTAGGGTCAACCTCTTCCCTTAAAGAAGTATTAAGTAGCCTGATGAGATTTTGTGCGATGTTAGTTAAGGAGTACCAGAGAGGGGTGCGCCTTAGGTTTGGTATTAAATGACGGGAATCTGCCTAGGATATATGTATTAAATGGTCAAATCCTGCCTAATTCCCTTAAAGAGGTATTAAGTGGCTCAAATACTTCCTCTCAAATTGTTAGGACATGATTAACAGTGGTTGCATTGGACTGGAAAGGGCCTTTGGCCTACAGTTGAAGGTATGTTTGGGTGTTGGATTGGGAGAGCAATCGGGCTTATAATTGACAGTATTCTTCGTAGGATAGTATAGGATGCCTAAGATATATTACTTATCTAAACGATACTACCCAAATACTATTATGGTACGACATGAGATTTTCATTCACCATACATTGTTGTTTTGACCCCTCCTCATTACAACACATAGATTTGGAGAAAAAGCGCTATTGAGAAGATGAAGGCAGAGGCGAAGACCTATGGCGGTTATCTATCTATTTATGTTTTGATATACTATGATGTACCTAGTTTCAGGCATTGATGTTATTTGGATACATTGTATTTTAGATATTTGAGATGATATGTTGTATTTATAAGATTTAATTTTTTATAAAATGGAAACTTATTTTTGTTATTATATTTTATTCTTTCTGCTACGAGATTCTGAAAGCGTAGATAAATATCTTTATATATTGTTCATCGTATTAATTTAACCAACCAATAGCCAGCTTTGGAATGGATTTAAGGTTTGTTGGGCATTTATTGTGTCGAAAATTTGGCCTGTTTCGAGGCGGGTTGTTACATCTTTCATTACATTACATTTTACCTACATCAATTTTCACAATGGTCGCTTTCGCACAAAAGCAGCCTATGTACAACAAAAGAAAAAAAAATACAACTCCAAAACAGACACAAAAACAGTCTTACTATCACCAAGATATTGACAAGGAGCCTATTTCTTCTGACCCTTCGTTTTCTTTTTCCCAACCTTGCTTCCCCAGCCATCATCAGATCTCTTCTGGCCCTGTAACGACCCGGAATTTTGGGTCGCTAGATTTGAACATTTAATTCACTTTAAATGTCGAATATGTATTAAAATTTGAATTTTGAAATAAAAAGATTTTGATTAAAGTAATAGAATTGGTTAAATTTCAAATACGGGAATTTAATTGAAATTTGAATAATAATAGCTTAATATTAGAATTGGGATAATTGGTGAATCTGGGTGTAAATAAATATAAAAATGGTTTCTAAAAATTTATTTAAATTTATTTTGATTTAAATAGTAATGTTGGACTGTTGGGTGAAATTAGAAGTTGATAAATTGAATTTGGAATTTTATATTAATTTAATAATGGGATTTAATAATATAATAATGCCAATAATTAGATTTTGGCTCGAAATGAATCGGAATGATCTCTAATGTGAATATAAATTTTATACGAGTTATAATAGAGTTAATAAAATTTTAAGTGATTTTGACAATTTCGGATATCGCTCGAATTTATCGACGAGTTAAAATAGCCTTCCAGGGAACAGTCTCGAAATTCGACGAAACCAGTTTCATTGGATCCGTAATAGTTAGTTATTATCGGATTTCAATTTTCGTAGCAATCGGAGTTGTCGTTTGACCCCGCAGCTTAAAACGCATAGAAACTATTTTAATCAATTTAATTTAAAATTGATCGTTTATTTCCGTAACTCGCGCATATGATCGGATTAGCCTTTGAAACACATTCCATTGTGTTCAGAACATAGGTAAAACCTTAGAAACGCCTGTCGGCACGCGTTGTTTGGAGATCGTTTGAAAAAGTTGCTTTATAATGGTTTTTATATTAAAATAATATAACTAAAACGTTTATATATATATAATTTAGGGCCGAAACCCTATCTTAATTCTCATCTGCCACCATATTGTTTAATGGCCGGAAACGTTTCCTTTTCCTCCCTAATCAATCCACGCGACGATTCCTATTCTACATGAAGGTCGAAGAGCATGAATCCAGCTTCACATCCGTACGATGGTCTGAGCTGCGACGACTCGAGGAGGCGGCATATCGCTGATGAAGGCCGCACGTTCATGCTTGGAATTCATTTAAGTTTGGATGCCGGCTTGTCATGATTTGGACTGAGGGAGGAGCTCAAATTGACGATTGAAATAACGTCGCCGATCGTCACGAAATGGGTCAGAGGAGCATGGTCGATCGAGTTTTTGGGTGCAACTATGGGTTTTGGGAACCTGATACGAAGAGATGAGGGAAGAAGGTATCGGCAATTCAAGCTACGGCCTGATTTTGTTTTAGATTAAAAAAATTTGCTTTAAATTTTATATTCAACTTTATTAAACCATAACTCTTGCATACGTTATCAGATTTCAATGAATTTAGCGACGCTGGAATCGCAGCGACGCGATCTACGCAGTGGAGCAATTCTAGAATTATTCGAAGCAAGTAAAAATTTAGGTTAAATCGAACGCCATTCGATTTAATTTAAATTTGAATGCTCATCGAAAACCCAAGGTGAGTTTAACTTACTCAAATTTGGAATACTTGTTAATTTAAATAGTCAATATATAAATGATTGCTTGATTGGTTGAATATGATAATTATTATCAAATTGAATCGATATATATTGTTGTGCTAATATCTGTGGATGCAGGAAAACAGGTTGGAGGGATCCAACTGGATTCCTCACAAATAGAAATTTATTTATATTCTGTAATATATCACATTTATATTCTGTGATAAAATTGTTTTAGATCCTGTTATGTTATGCTCTGTTTATTTACTGTGATAGATAAATTTAAATTTAAATTGTGTTATGCTATGATTGGGTGAATACAACCTGGGAATTGGAATATAAATAAATAAATTGGGTTTAAAAGAAATTAAAGAAATTCTTAAGTAAAGAATTTAAAGGGAATTAAAATTCAAGTAATTGATTGAGAATTTGAAGCGTTCGAAATTTTGGTTAAAAAAGGGAATTGAGAATTGTTAAAATAATAGCGGGATTAATTTTTAAAGAATGGGAAGTGTGCGTTCTCCTGGAAATTTTATTTTGTTTTTGAGAAAGCTTTCGAATTTTAAATTTGTAGTTTAAGTATGTTTAGAATATTTTAGAAATAAATATTATTTTAAAATGTTTTTAAGTGAAAGCAAATATTTGATTAAGTAATTATGGTATTTAATTATTTTAAAAAGTGAAGTAGTATTAAGTTCTTCAAAGCAAATTATGGCTATAATATTTGATTTAATAACTTTATTTTAAAGGTTAAATTTGACTTAAATTACTTAGGAAACCTCTATATATTCCCTTAAGTATTATTTTCAATTAAATAATTTCTAGAAGCTTTATTTTAAATATTTTAAACATATATTTTAAAATGATTTCCAGGGAATAGCAATGTGTTTAAAAATAAAAGGAGCTATTTTAAAAAGTGTGGAAAGCATTTTACGGGATGAATGTAAAATTGAATTGGGATAAATCGTGTTGGATTGATAAAAAGAATTCTTTGGTTATCCTAAAATGAAGTGTATTTCCCTGAAAGCCAAGTACGTTTAAGTAGATTTCTAAGTAAAAGATAAAGGTTTTAAAATTGATTTCAAAGAAATGTTTTAAGAAAATTCTTATGTAGATTGCAAAGATTTCAAAAGTAAATATTTACTAAAGTAGTTATAGTAATAATTAATTAAGGGACAATTGGCATTATGTTTTAAAGGGATATTATTAATATTTATGTTTGTAAAATGGTTATAGTTTAAAGATAATTAGTTAAAGTTTTATTTAAAAATTGTATAGAGTTTCATAACTTTAAATTTAGTATGACTTAACTTTATTTTAAAGAAAATAGTTTATATTTTACAAAGAAGTTTTATTCGAAATATTTTTAAAAGTATATGTACATTTTAAATTAAGCATGTAAGTAGATTTAATATAAATGTTTTAATGTATTTTCAAGAATAAAGTATTTAAATTATTTTACACCTTAAATATTGATACTTGGATGTTTTCAGAGGAAGTAAAGATTTGAAAATTTATTCCATGAGAAGAATTGGATTTGAAAAGTGTTTCAAGGGATTTTGAAGTGGATTTATATCTCGCAAAGATATTTTTAGGGAAATAAATAAATAATTGGGCAATTATTTATTGTGTGATGGATGTTTGTGAATACTAATTGATAGTTAAATCATCGACTATCAATATTGGACAAATGCGTTGATCGTTTCGAAGAGATCGAGATCGGGTTTGCTATATTACAGCATGATAGGGGGTTCTCGCTTTGCGTTAGGTGGCGAACGAGAGACTCTTACCCCTACATGTCCCCGGGAGTAGTATAAGGCCTTTTGGGGTTGGTTGCGAGTCGAGAGGCTGGCCGTAGAAGCAAACCCGAGGTATCACTGTGAGTCACGACGGGACTGGGATGGTTGAAAAGCCTACCGGTCGAGTGAGCCGCTGTCGATGGTTGAAAAGCCTAGGTCGTCACACTTGGTACCCGAGCTTAGGTTGGCGACAACCTAGGCTTTGGTGGGGAAATTACCCATTGGGTATAGAGTCAATAGTACTCTATAATGAGTTGAGTGTATTAATAGATATGAGAGCATACTTGTTAGTGAATATAAATTTGTTTTTATACCGTGTTAACTTATCGGTTGAGTGTTTATGAATTCTGGTCGGTACGGGAAGTACAACCGTATCGATAGGAGTTTCTAAACTCTTAAACAAGATAAATTGACATAGTATTGTTTTTAAAGTGGGTAAATGAAATAATTTTACCCAAAATTTTATTTTGATATAAAAGGAATAATATTCTGAAATTATTATATATATTTGATTGTTTGGTTGTTAATATCTTAATCAAATAAGAATCTAAAATTTAATCTAAAATTTGAAATGGTTATAACCAAATAAAATTCTATAAGTATAAAGTATACAAAAGAAGAATAACTAAATTTGAATTAAACCAGAATTTAAATCCGGGGATTTTGAAAAGGATTTTAAATGTATTGAAACCAAAATTTGGAAATTAAAATCTTGGGAATGTTTGAAATGTTTTCCAAAGTGTTTGAAGGCAATAATGGAATATTATTTTTGGGTAATTTGTTTGAATAGAAACTGTTTGGAATGAATTTGGGAAAGTAAGGAAGCACTGAACTCACTTCAGTCGCTGGAAAATAATCCTGATGATGATGGCCACATCATCAGAATTCATTTTCGAGTTTCTAAAGTGATGGATTGCTACCATGTGAGTGATTATGATATTTGTTGGACTTGTTTGAGATACAAGTGGTTTTAGAAGTTTCAAAAAAAGGAAATTGCTTTGGTAAAAACAGATTGTTTTAGAAATGTGGAAGTTTGATTTGATATACCATGAGAGTGTGAGTTATTTATTATTTCAAAATGGTTTGAAATAAAACCGGGTAATTGAATTCTGGAAAATTCTATTTAAGTAATGTGTAAGGTTAAAATGAATCAACAATTGAACTTATTAAGTGAAGTTGATATTAATAAGAAGGAAATGGAAATTTTAATCATGGAATTAAAATTTAATTTGAGTATATGGAAGTGAATAGAAAATTTGAATTCAACTTGGGATAAGTTAAATAAAATTGGACTTATAATCAAAAAAATTTGTGTTAAATCGAAATGTAAAATGACTTTGTAATTGTGGGTCATTGTGTAATGATTGTATCCTTAAGTGATACAGCTCAGGGGATAAGTCGTATGCAACTTAAAGAGGAAGATCGTTCTCGAGTTAAGGAAGCTTCGTTTTAGGTCTTAAGTCGTTCACGAGTCAAGCAACTATGAGTCGTGAACGACCTAACTGGTCGAGTGAAGGGGAGGCACGACCTAACGAAGAAGAGGCACGAGATAACAAACACTTGAGTCGTATACGGGTTAATGAAACAGGGCTACGACTCAACGGGAACTTGGGGTGTTCAAGTCTGATGAGTCGTACACGACTCAACGACCCATCTATAAGGCGTATACGACTTATCATGAAGAAGGAGAAGGTTCCAACTGATAAAGGCTTGAGTCGGAGGGAGGGCACGACCTAGTTAAGTCGTTTGAGGAGTTACCACAGGGGGCTTGGGAGCTTAAGTCGCGTGTGTTTTGAGTCGTTCCATAGTTGAGTCGTAAGTCGTATGACTTCTTATATTGAGTCGCTGCCGACTTATATGCATTGTAATATGGATGTATCCTGAGTCGCTTTGTATGATGAGTCGTATATCGTAAAGTCTTGAGTCGTTGATGATGAGTCGCTGATGATGAGTCGTTGGTGATGGGTCGTTGATGGTGATGATGAGTCGTATGTCGTTTGTATCTGAGGACTCGTGTTGTATATAAGTCATTCATGTTTAGGTCGTCTATTTTTGCCGCTGTTCTGAGTCGTATGTCGTTGTCATCTGTTGAGTCGGTTGCTTGTGTTGTGTTGTAATTGAGGCGTGTAGTGTCTGTTAGGTCGGCAACGACCTAGTTGAGTCGTGAGGCATGAGTCGGTCACGACTTAAGGGTCAGGAGTTGAAAACACTATAAATAGGGGGGGGGGGTGTTGTAACTTTTGTTGTTGTTGATATTTGAATAAAATTCTCTTTTGTTAGCTTTGTGCTTTCATACAAATTGGTAGTTGAGTGTGATCTCCTATCTCCTCTTTCGGTTAATCGAGTGCGCTCGATTCAACGATCGTAGAAGCCGATTCACAGTATCTAGTGCGCTAGATCAACGTACGAAGAATCGTAGATCTTATTTCTCGGCATCGTGCGCGATCAACGAGACGAAGATAGCTAGAATCCGGTATCTTTGGATCAACGGATTTGGGCCTTGCAGTATTCTCAACTCACCGATTGCTACATTCCATCGATTGAAGTTTGTTTCGATTAATCCGCTGCGTCAATTTTTGGTATCAGAGCCATACTTGGCCAATCGTAGCTAAGTTGATTCTTGGAGCCAAGTATTTGAAGTTGTTCGTCGTGTTCATCTTGAAGCTGCAACGAAAGGAGAACTTTCGATCCATTCCATTTTGGATCAAAGTGTTGGAAGGTGTTTGAAGTTGAAGTTAGGCCGTGTATACTTGTGAAGTAGCCGAGCCTTGTGAAGTTGTGTTTGAAGTTTGAAGCCGTGACTTGAAGTTCTATATTGTTTGAATCATGCCGCCTAGAAGAGCTAACCGACATCAAAACGTTGAAGCTTTGTACCGAAGAGAAGAAGCCGATCAAATGGAGCAACGTATGCACGAGAAGATTGATGAAGGCATTGGTAGGTTGAAGAAGCTTATGATTGATATGAATCAAAGTAGAAGAAGAAATTCACCTGAATCCATCCATGGAGGAAGTAGAATTTCGCCACATTCTGAACGGCGAAGGAGAGAGAGTCAAGATCGTCGAAGTGTTGACAATCGAAGTAGGAGGAATTTTGATGATCATGATAGACGGGATGTTGGTAGTAGGAGTGGTGGTAGAGATGTTAGAGGGCGAGAACGACAACGTTATGCATCAGACTTTGATGAAGAGTTTGAAGTTGAAAGAGGAAGTGTTCATCTCAGAGACCGAGATCAGGGACAACGTCAGTATCGGGTTATTGATGATGATCGACGTTGGGAATCAGGAATGAAGATGGAGATTCCGGAGTTTAAAGGAGGGATGGTAGCTAAAGAGTTCTTAGACTGGTTGTCAAATGTGGAAGAAATCTTTGATTTCAAGGAGGTTCCGGAGTATCGAAGGGTGAAGTTAGTTGCTACTAGGTTGAGGGGAAGAGCTTTGGCGTGGTGGCAGCAAACTAAACTTACTCATGAACGAATGGGGAAGTCAAAGATAGAATCTTGGGAGAAGATGAAGAAGTTGATGAGAGCGACATTTTTGCCATACAACTATCAATCACTTATGTACCAGAGATTGCAGAATCTACGGCAGGGGACGAAATCAGTAAATGACTATGCAGATGAATTTTATCAACTCATTGCCAGGAACGATATAATGGAGACAGAAGAGCAACTGACTGCTAGGTTTGTTGGAGGGTTGAGGATGCAGATCCAGGATATGGTTAATATGTTCGATCCAAGATCTGTGGCGGAGGCACATCAGAAAGCGCTGGCTTGGGAGAAGCAGGGAAGGCGTGGAGGTGGTGTGTTTACCAATTCTAACAGTCAATTGAAGGGTGCTAGTGGAAGTTCTAATGTTCCTAAAGCTGTTGCCAAACCAGTTGTGAAGGAAGGTGAGAAGGCGAAGATTAGCAGTGGGTTCAAATGTTACAACTGCCAGGAGATGGGTCATAAAAGCAATGAATGTCCGAAGCTGAAGAAGAGAACTATGATAGTTGAAGCTGAGGATGAGGAGGAAGAAGCTGATTGTTTCAATCCATTACCGGTTGACGAGGAAGACTTGTTGTCGGGAGACGAAGGTTGTAATCTGATGATGAGGAGGTCTTGTCTCACACCAAAGCAAGAGGAGGACTGTAGTTGGTTGAGGAGTAACATATTTCAGTCGACATGTACTATTCTGGGGAAAGTTTGCAAGTTTGTCATAGATGCTGGGAGTTGTGATAATATTATTTCCACAGAGGCTGTGAAGAAGTTATCATTGAAGACTGAGAAACATCCGAAACCGTACAAGTTGGCTTGGTTGAGAAAGGGAGGAGAGGTGAAGGTTGGACGAAGAGCTTGTGTTAAATTTTCAATTGGGAAGAAATACAAAGACGAGATTTGGTGTGATGTAGTCGATATGGATGTTTGTCATCTGTTGCTGGGGAGACCGTGGCAGTATGATAGGGCGGTGCAACATGATGGTCGTTCTAACAGTTATAGTTTCATGTTCGAGGGTACAAAGATCACTTTGGTTCCTAAGAAGCGACAACCAGAAGAAAGCAAGTTGGAAGAAATTGAAGAGCTGAAAACATTGCTATCATTAAAGGAGTTCGTTAAGGAGGTTGAAGAGGAGCCGAAAGTATTTTTGTTGATTGGACGGGATTGTAGTAAAGGGGTTGAAATTCCAGAAGAAGCGAAGCCTGTTTTGAAAGAATTTGAGGATGTATTTCCAGAGGAGTTGCCTAAGGAGTTACCGCCACTGAGAGACATTCAGCATCAAATCAATCTTGTTCCGGGGGCAGTATTACCACATAGACCACATTATCGAATGAGTCCGAAGGAACCTGAAGAGTTGAGAAGGCAGGTGGAAGAATTGCTTGAACAGGGACGAGTGCAGGAGAGTTTGAGTCCATGTGCTGTACCAGCTTTATTGGTACCCAAAAAGGACGGGACGTGGAGGATGTGCACTGACAGTCGAGCCTTGAATAAGATTACTGTGAGATATAGATTCCCAATGCCAAGGTTGGATGACTTGCTAGATCAGTTGAGTGGGGCAACTATCTTTTCAAAGATTGATTTAAAAAGCGGTTATCACCAGATTCGAATTAGACCGGGAGACGAATGGAAGACAACTTTCAAGACGAGAGAGGGGTTATACGAATGGTTGGTTATGCCATTTGGTTTATCAAATGCACCTAGTACATTCATGCGGGTGATGAATCAAATCTTTAGACCATTCATTGGGAAGTTCGTGGTGGTTTATTTCGATGATATTCTGATATATATCAGGAGTATGGAGGAGCATGTTCTACATTTGAGGGAAGTGTTGATTATTCTTCGTGAAGAACAATTTTATGCTGCTATGAAGAAATGTGTGTTTATGACAAGAAGTGTTTTATTTCTGGGTTATGTTGTTTCAGGAAAAGGTATTCAAGTTGACCAGAATAAAGTAGAAGCAGTCAGGAATTGGCCACAGCCAAAGACAATTACGGAGGTGAGAAGTTTTTATGGGCTAGCGTCATTCTACCGAAGATTCATTCCACACTTCAGTAGCGTGATGGCTCCAGTGACTGATTGCATGAAAGGGAAACAGTTTGTATGGTCAGAGGATGCGTGGGTTGCTTTTGAGAAGAGCAAGGAACTATTAACGATAGCACCGATTCTTGTTTTACCAAATTTTCAGTTGTTGTTTGAATTGCACACTGATGCGTCGAAGGTGGGAATTGGTGGAGTCTTGAGTCAGAGTGGGAAACCCGTTGCTTATTTCAGTGAAAAGTTATCAGGAGCAAAGATGAGATACAGTACATATGACGTTGAATTCTATGCTGTGGTACAAGCTGTTAAGCACTGGAGGCACTATCTATTTCAGAAGGAATTTGTTCTGTACACTGATCATGAGGCATTGAAGCATATGCAAGGGCAGGACAAGATTTCAGCGAGACATGCATCATGGATTGCTTATTTACAGCAGTTTACTTTTGTCGTTAAGCACAAATCAGGGGTAACAAATCGTGTAGCGGATGCTTTGAGCAGGAGGAATCACTTGTTGACAATGCTGAAGGTTGAAGTGACAGGATTCGAATTATTACCAGAATTGATTGAAGAAGATCCTTATTTTGTGAAATTTGTTGAAAAGGTTAAGGATGGAAGTACGGATGAATTTGTGTTGATTGATGGATTCTTGTTCAAGGGAAATCGATTATGCATCCCAGACTGTAGCTTGAGAGTGAAGATCGTTAAGGAGTTGCACGAGGAAGGTCATGTAGGCCGTGATCGTACTTTGCAATTGATTTCACAGTCTTACTTTTGGCCGTCGATGAGGAAAGAAGTGGGAAGGTTTGTGGAGCGATGTCATATTTGCCAAGTTTCGAAAGGAACCGCGACCAATGCTGGGTTGTATATGTCGTTGCCTGTACCGGCTAGACCATGGGTTGATGTGAGTATGGACTTTGTATTGGGATTGCCGAGAACGCAGCGTGGTAATGATTCTATATATGTAGTGGTTGACAGATTTTCTAAAATGGCACATTTTATTGCTTGCAAGAAAACGGCGGATGCTGTTCGGGTTGCACAGTTGTTCTTTAAGGAAGTCTATCGCTTACATGGGTTGCCGGAGTCTATTGTTTCTGACAGGGATACCAGATTTTTGAGTCATTTTTGGCTTAGTTTGTGGAAGATGGTGGGAACGAAGTTGAAGTTCAGCAGTGCTTATCACCACAAACGGATGGACAGACCGAAGTTGTTAACCGATCGTTGGGGAATTTGTTGCGATGTCTTGTGAAGGACAATCTGAAGAGTTGGGACATGAAGTTATGCCAAGTCGAGTTTACACACAATCATGTAGTGAATCGTAGCACGGGATTCAGTCCATTTCAGATTGTATATTCAAATTTACCCAGAGGACCGTTGGATTTAGCGGTGGTACCACAACCGAAGGGGACGGTTAAACGGGCTGTTGATTTTGTTGAAGAATTAACCGAATGTCATAAGATCGTTCAGGAACGATTGGTGAAGACAAATGAGAAGTATAAGCGAACTGCTGATTTGAAGCGACGGAATGTTGAATTTAACGAAGGTGATTTGGTTTACGCTGTGTTGACGAAGGATCGTTTTCCAGTAGGCACTTATAACAAGTTGAAAGCCAGAAAAATTGGACTTGTAGAAGTTGTGAAACGGATTAATGAAAATGCTTATAAATTGAAATTGCCGGAGGATGTTTACACTTCTGACGTGTTCAATGTTAAGCATCTCGTACCATATTATAGAGACGAACAATCTGAGGTAGAAGAATTTACAAATTCGAGGACGAATTTTTCTCAACCAGGGGAGGATGATGCAGCTCAGGGGATAAGTCGTATGTAACTTAAAGAGGAAGATCGTTCTCGAGTTAAGGAAGCTTCGTTTTTAGGTCTTAAGTCGTTCACGAGTCAAGCAACTATGAGTCGTGAACGACCTAACTGGTCGAGTGAAGGGGAGGTACGACCTAACGAAGAAGAGGCACGAGATAACAAACACTTGAGTCGTATACGGGTTAATGAAACAGGGCTACGACTCAACGGGAACTTGGGGTGTTCGAGTCTGATGAGTCGTACACGACTCAACGACCCATCTATAAGGCGTATACGACTTATCATGAAGAAGGAGAAGGTTCCAACTGATAAAGGCTTGAGTCGGAGGGAGGGCACGACCTAGTTAAGTCGTTTGAGGAGTTACCACAGGGGGCTTGGGAGCTTAAGTCGCGTGTGTTTTGAGTCGTTCCATAGTTGAGTCGTAAGTCGTATGACTTCTTATATTGAGTCGCTGCCGACTTATACGCGTGTAATATGGATGTATCCTGAGTCGCTTTGTATGATGAGTCGTATATCGTAAAGTCTTGAGTCGTTGATGATGAGTCGCTGATGATGAGTCGTTGGTGATGAGTCGTTGATAGTGATGATGAGTCGTATGTCATTTGTATCTGAGGACTCGTGTTGTATATAAGTCATTCATGTTTAGGTCGTCTATTTTTGCCGCTGTTCTGAGTCGTATGTCGTTGTCATCTGTTGAGTCGGTTGCTTGTGTTGTGTTGTAATTGAGGCGTGTAGTGTCTGTTAGGTCGGCAACGACCTAGTTAAGTCGTGAGGCATGAGTCGGTCACGACTTAAGGGTCAGGAGTTGAAAACACTATAAATAGGGGGTGTGTTGTAACTTTTGTTGTTGTTGATATTTGAATAAAATTCTCTTTTGTTAGCTTTGTGCTTTCATACAAATTGGTAGTTGAGTGTGATCTCCTATCTTCTCTTTCGGTTAATCGATTGCGCTCGATTCAACGATCGTAGAAGCCGATTCACGGTATCTAGTGCGCTAGATCAACGTACGAAGAATCATTGATCTTATTTCTCGGCATCGTGCGCGATCAACGAGACGAAGATAGCTAGAATCCGGTATCTTTGGATCAACGGATTTGGGCCTTGCAGTATTCTCAACTCACCGATTGCTACATTCCATCGATTGAAGTTTGTTTCGATTAATCCGCTGCGTCATTAAGCAACTAAGTGTTATACTTATAATTTGAAATTGTGGATTTAAAGTTGTGCAAAGGATTAAGGTGAAAGAAAATTTGTATCTTTAAGAATTCAATGATACATAGATATATATGGAATTTGGAATTGTGATTATAAGATGAAAATAATTCAAATGAGCAATATAAACTTTGAAGTAAATAATTTGGTGAACTTATAAATAGAAAATGGAATTTAATCACAAATGGGAAATAGTTGAATGATATGGTAAATTCAAACCTAATCTCAAATGAAATGTGAATTGAAATAAGGTGAAGAAAATATAAAATATAAAAGATGTGAATGAACTTAAGTTAGTAAATAAGTTTTGAACTTGTATATGGAGAATTAAAATTGGCTTGAATTGGATTTAACTTCGATAAAATGGAATTGAGTTGAATTTGGATTGAATTAAAATCAAAATTCAGTTGTGTTACAAATAATTTTGAAAAGAATTAAATTCTTATTTAAAATAGTAAAAGAAATGAATTCAAGTTGGCTAAATAAAAACTTAGGTGGACTTGAATTAAATTTGGAAAAGAAATTTAGTTAAGTTGAAAGGATATTGTATGAATAAAATTTTAACTCAACTAAATCCAAAGGAATTGTTTGAGAATGAATTTAGCGTAAGCTGAATTAAATAAAAAGAAGCTTGAAGATGAATTTAGTGTAAACTAAATTAAATGGAATTTGTATTGGCATGGATGAAATTTTGGTGGTTTGTTAAGAAAATTTTAAAAAGAAAAATTAAAAACCCAGTTCCAGTATGAGATTTAATTTTGACAATGAAAGTTGAGAGTGTAAATGAATAATGGAATTAGATTATAATAGTGATGGTTTGAATTGTAAATAAATTCAAATTAGTGAAATGATCTAAAGTGGTCTCATTTGTCAATATAATAAATTTAAAATGGATTGAATAAACAAACAAATTGAATTAAAATTTGTAAATGAATTGGAATTTGGTTGGATGAGAATCAAATGAAAATAAAATAAAATTGATATAAGAATAAATGGAAATATTGTGTGATTGAAACAACTTAAGCAAATTGAAAAATAATTGTAATCGAGCTTTATAATGTGGTCTTGGATAAATTTGTTTAAATAATAAAATTTAAATGTAAGTGAAATGGTTTTAATTAAATAGTGTGATGAAATAAGAATGTATGAATTAAATATTACAGAATGGGATGATATTAATATAAACTTAAGTTGGATGATGAACTTGAAGTGAGAATAAGAAATTGAATTAAAAATTGCAAGGAAATAAGAATATTTGGGTTGTGAATAATTCCGAATGGAATAAAATTAATATAAATTTAAACTGGAATTAATTTTAATGGTTATAAGCTTAAGTGATCGTTACTTGCTTGGATAACATTAAAATTTGCATAGAAATTTGACGTTTTGTTGTAAACAAAAATTTAATTGGTTTAAAGAAGCAAATGAAATTGGTTTTTGAATCAATTGGGATGAATTGAAATTTTATTAAGTGGTTTTGCACATGAATGGAAATGGATCATAAAAAAAATGCAAATACTTCAAATTGAAAGTAAAATTTGGTTGTCAATCAATTTGGAATTGAAGTAAATTGATGCTAGTAATACACATGTAATCATAATGATGTGAATATGAGCTTAACTGTTACAAAGATGAATAGGTCGTGTTAAATATGGATTGAAAATAGTAAACTTGAATGTAAATTATTCAAGCGAAATAAAATGAAGATTGGATTTGTTAGGTAAATTGAAATAGTGTTGAACCTTGTGATTTTTTATAAAATATGATTAGCATGTAGAATTATGGAAATTGGTTGTTTGGGTTTTGGAATTGATGTGTTGGTTAAGATTGATGAATAGAATGTTAATAAATTCTCATATTATTAAAAACTGCTACGTTTGTCTAAGTAAGTGCAGGTATGGGAGGCATTAGATAGAGTTGGAGCGCGTATATGCAATATAGATTAACCGCATGCTTTTAAAATGCTAATAAAGGTACGCCTATGCAATAAAAATAGGAAATATGAACTGTTTTTCGTTTTTCTGACCATGTGGGTCGATGTATATATATTTATATCTATTATTATATTGCAAAAGCTCCTCCGTTCCAGGGAGACTCTGCCAAAATTTTCCGAAAATTTTGGGAGTTAGAAATTTTTTGAATTTTTTTGGAAATGTTTCGTTAACGACAAATTGATTTCAAATAGCAACTAAATTAAAAGGGATTTTGGGGTAGGAATTGAAACTAGTAGTTTCGATTTGAAACTAAAGAATTTAGGCAAAGTGAAATTGAGATTTTCACTAAGTAGGTTTTACTATTGGGTTTGGAACATTCTTCTACCTTAGCAAATTTCGTGGACGAAATTTTTATAAGGGGGAGGAATGTAACGACCCGGAATTTTGGGTCGCTAGATTTGAACATCTAATTCACTTTAAATGTCGAATATGTATTAAAATTTGAATTTTGAAATAAAATATTTTGATTAAAGTAATAGAATTGGTTAAATTTCAAATACGGGAATTTAATTGAAATTTGAATAATAATAGCTTAATATTAGAATTGGGATAATTGGTGAATCTACGTGTAAATAAATATAAAAATGGTTTCTAAAAATTTATTTAAGTTTATTTTGATTTAAATAGTAATGTTGGACTGTTGGGCGAAATTAGAAGTTAATAAATTGAATTTGGAATTTTATATTAATTTAATAATGGGATTTAATAATATAATAATGCCAATAATTAGATTTTGGCTCGAAATGAATCAGAATGATCTCTAATGTGAATATAAATTTTATACGAGTTATAATAGAGTCAATAAAATTTTAAAAGTGAAATTTTAAGTGATTTTGACAATTTCGGAAATCGCTCGAATTTATCGACGAGTTAAATAGCCTTCCGGGGCACAGTCTCGGAATTCGACGATACCAGTTCCATTGGATCTGTAATAGTTAGTTATTATCGGATTTCAATTTTCGTAGCAATCGGAGTTGTCGTTTGACTCCGGCAGCTTAAAATGCATAGAAACTATTTTAATCGATTTAATTTAAAATTGATCGTTTATTTTCGTAACTCGTGCATATGATCGGATTAGCCTCCGAAACACATTCCATTGTGTTCGGAACGTAGGTAAAACCTTAGAAACGCCTGTCGGCACGTGTTGTTTGGAGATTGTTTGAAAAATTGCTTTATAATGGTTTTAATATTAAAATAATACAACCAAAACATTTATATATATATATATATATATATATATATATATAATTTAGGGCCGAAACCCTATCTTTGTTCTCAACCGCCACCATATCGTTTAATGGCCGGAAACGTTTCCTTTTCTTCCCCAATTTTCAATCAATCCACGCGATGATTCCTAAAACTTTCTACATAAAGGTCGAAGAGCATGAAGCCAGCTTCACATCCGTACAGTGGTCTGAGCTGCGACGACTCGAGGAGGCGGCATATCGCTGATGAAGGCTTCACGTTCATGCTTGGAATTCATGGAAGTTTGGGCGCCGAGCTTGCCGTGATTTGGACTTAGGGAGGAGCTCGAGTTGACGGTTGAAATGACGTCGTCGATCGTCACGAAATGGGTCAGAGGAGCATCGTCGATCGAGTTTTTGGGTGCTGCTATAGGTTTTGGGAACCTGATATGAAGAGATGAGGGAAGAAGGTATCGGCAATTCAAGCTACGGCCTGATTTTGTTTTAGATAAAAAAAATTGCTTTAAATTTTATATTCAACTTTATTAAACCATAACTCTTGCATACGTTGTCAGATTTCAACGAATTTGGCGACGCCGGAATTGCAGCGACGCGATCTACGCAGTGGAGCAATTCTGGAATTATTCGGAGCAAGTAAAAATTTAGGTTAAATCGAACGCCGTTCGATTTAATTTAAATTTGAACACTCATCGAAAACCCAAGGTGAGTTTAACTCACTCGCATCTGGAATACTGGTTAATTTAAATAGTCAATATATAAATGATTGCTTGATTGGTTGAATATGATAATTATTATCAAATTGAATCGATATGTATTGTTGTGCTAATGTCTGTGGATGTAGGGAAACAGGTTGGAGGGATCCAACTGGATTCCTCACAAATAGTAATTTATTTATATTCTGTAATATATCACATTTATATTCTGTGATAAAATTGTTTTAGATCCTGTTATGCTATGCTCTGTTTATTTACTGTGATAGATAAATTGAAATTTAAATTGTGTTGTGCTATGATTGGGTGAATACAACCTGGGAATTGGAATATAAATTAATAAATTGGGTTTAAAAGAAATTAAAGAAATTCTTAAGTAAAGAATTAAAGGGAATTAAAATTCAAGTAATTGATTGAGAATTTGAAGTGTTCGAAATTTTGGTTAAAAAAAAGGGAATTGAGAATTGTTAAAATAATAGCGGGATTTATTTTTAAAGAATGGGAAGTGTGCGTTCTCCTGGAAATTTTATTTTGTTTTTAAGAAAGCTTTCGAAATTTAAATTTGTAGTTTAAGTATGTTAAGAATATTTTAGAAAGAAATATTATTTTAAAATGTTTTTAAGTGAAAGCAAATATTTGATTAAGTAATTATGGTATTTAATTATTTTAAAAAGTGAAGTCGTATTAAGTTCTTCAAAGCAAATTATGGTAATAATATTTGATTTAATAACTTTACTTTAAGGGTTAAATTTGACTTAAATTACTTAGGAAACCTCTATATATTTCCTTAAGTATTATCTTCAATTAAATAATTTCTAGAAGCTTTATTTTAAATATTTTAAACATATATTTTGAAATGATTTCCAGGGTAGCAATGTGTTTAAAAATAAAAGGAGTTATTTTAAAAAGTATGGAAAGGATTTTACGGGATGAACGTAAAATTGAATTAGGATAAATCGTGTTGGATTGATAAAAAGAATTATTTGGTTATCCTAAAATGAAGTGTATTTCCCTGAAACCCAATACGTTTAAGTAGATTTCTAAATAAAAGTAAAGGTTTTAAAATTGATTTCAAAGAAATGTTTTAAGAAAATTCTTATGTAGATTGCAAAGATTTCAAAAGTAAATATTTACTAAACTAGTTATAGTAATAATTAATTAAGGGACAATTAGCATTATGTTTTAAAGGGATATTATTAATATTTATGTTTGTAAAATGGTTATAGTTTAAAGATAATTAGTTAAAGTTTTATTTAAAAATTGTATAGAGTTTCTTAACTTTTAATTTAGTATGACTTAACTTTATTTTAAAGAAAATAGTTTATATTTTATAAAGACGTTTTATTCGAAATATTTTTAAAAGTATATGTACATTTCAAATGAAGCATGTAAGTAGATTTAATATAAACGTTTTAATGTATTTTCAAGAATAAAGTATTTAAACTATTTTACACCTTAAATATTGGTACTTGGATGTTTTCAGAGGAAGTAAAGATTTGAAAATCTATTCCATGAGAAGAATTGGATTTGAAAAGTATTTCAAGGGATTTTGAAGTGGATTTATATCTCGCAAAGATATTTTTGGGGAAATAAATAAATAATTGGGCAATTATTTATTGTGTGATGAATGTTTGTGAATACTAATTGATGCTTAAATCACCGACTATCAATATTGGACAAATGCGTTGATCATTTCGAAGAGACCATGATCGAGATTTATTTCTCGAAACCCACTTCGATCTGGTTTGTATGTTTTTGTGGGAAAAAAGAGTTCGGAGTCGAAGATAGAGCAGTGAAGTGCAAGGGCTAGTCGCTACTAATCCTGAGTATATTTCCAAAATGGATGTAATAGAAATAGTGCCTTCGGTTCTGTTCGAACCCGGGACGAACTTGTATGGATGAATGCTTTCGGAACATCATCAAGTGGGCGATGGGCATTCTAAGTGAAACGTTCTAAAAGGTAATGCTTAGCCTTAAGCCTCATCAACCGGGAATGACTAAAAATCAGGGGATATGCAGCAAGGCTTGGTGGGCAGCACCCATTTCCGGGTAAGGTCATTCCTGTCTAGATGTCCCTTTTATTTCGGCTTAGTGGTGCGGTTGCTGATCCCAACCATGGGGTGATCTTACTCGGGATTATCCAGTAAGGGGTAATTTGGGCCTTGTGTTGTAGGGGATCGGGAGTGGTCCTCGGTACGTTGATCTAGACCAAGTACTGTGACAGGTGGTACCCCAGTGCCTAGTCATTAGTTGGAAATCCATTCTCCCTACGCGCCTTTTACGAGTTTTGTTTGTATTACCCACTCTGTGGCTAGTAGCTGAAATTTAATCATGTAACAATTTTGGCTATTTTATAAGTATTTGTAAATAGACCCTATTATAATATCATAGGATTTCTATAAAAAGTGTTTTAGCTATCGTAAGGTAAAAACCCGACATGTTTATTTGTGGCGTGGTCTTATGAGATGCTTTTGTTTTCAAAAGGATTTTTGAAACTTTAATAATCAAGTTGGGTGCATTATTATCAGCTGGCATTCCAGATTGACTCGGGTGTTATTTCATTATAATACTCGGGTCAGACCGAGTATTATGTGTTCAGGACAGGATGCTATGGAGCAGGGAGGAGTTGGAGCCCGAGACATATTATCTGTACTTGTATATATATATATATATCCGCCGCTGTGATTGTTTGGAATTGCCTGACTGGTAAATGTTGTTTGTATGAGATACTCTGATGATATATTGTATAAAACAGATATAGTTTTCATTTTGTGTAAAGAGCTGATATTATATATTATATTTTATTCCGCTGCGACTATGAGATTCTGATATTGTTTAGTTCCTTCTTTCTTTTTCCTCAACAATCTGTCTTTTCCGGCACTTGATCGTCGACATATCATAATGTGGGGTATTTTGTGTCGATTTTCGAGGGTCGAGAAGGGCGGGTCGTCACAGGCCCTTGTCATCTTTGGGTGTACTGCCTCCAGAAGGGGTGATGTCACCTTCTACGGTGATGATAGTAGGATCTTCAGGACGATGGACAAAGGGCATAGAATTCTTCGTAGTAGTGTCGGTGCGGCTGCTCTTTGGAGGATGGATAGTGACAGGAACGATACCAAAAGAAGATTTTGGCTCTTCGGTGCTTCTAGCCTTCTCAAGACTAGGTTCATTTTTAATCTTACTTTGGACATGTCGAATTTCCACTTCTCTGCTATGGAAATGGATTCGGTCGAGCTCGAGGCGCTAGTTATAGTAATGTCTTCCCTCAAGGACCAGGAACCGTTGTAACATGCCCTACTCTAAGACTCAAAAATAAACACCAATGATGCTGCAGTCATCACCAATAACATTTTTCAACGACAAAGTAAGTTTAGTATTATTTTGCATAACATAAGTAAATAGAGCAATGAATTTTTTTTCATTACATCAAAATATTTTACATGATCTATTACACCATTAAACCTAAATCATTGCTTATCTAGGGATAAATATATATAATAAGAAAAACATGGTAGTGTATGTTCGATATATGAAGATGCCAACACCACACCTGACTAGTTATATATTCTGGCTTTACACAGTGAAAATTTCAAAATATTTTTATTTATATAGCAAGCC
This sequence comes from Allium cepa, assembly GCA_030765085.1. Taxonomy (NCBI): domain Eukaryota; kingdom Viridiplantae; phylum Streptophyta; class Magnoliopsida; order Asparagales; family Amaryllidaceae; genus Allium; species Allium cepa. The sequence goes on along the minus strand of CM060934.1, from coordinate 535,640,914 downwards.
TCCTGGTTTGACTTTGGAATCTTTATTTTTCATTCAAAAGATACATGTCTAATCCATAAACTTAGCTTACTCGAATGAGTATCCTTGAATTTATGGAAAATAATAAACACATGGGTCAGACAACAAGTTGGTATAATCAAAACCTTTACCTTAAGTATCCGTAGCGAGACCATACCGCTACCGCGGAACGGGTTTTCCCCTCACTTTAACATCATCATTATAAATCATTATATATAATAATAAGCAATATATATCATAGAAAGCAATCATGTACATGAATTTAATACATAAGTATGCCCTACACTTTCAAAACAACAAAAATACAATATTTCTTTTCATATAAGTTGTACTAACTTTTGTAATCTTAATTTAGGTTGCCGCAAAGAGCTAACTTTTCTAGTTCATGAGTGACTTATCTCTATTTTATTACCAATGGATAATTATGTTGCCACACATGCCTCACATCAGTGCTCTAGAGTTTTTGTCGAGGATAGACCATTGGATGCTACTCAAGCCTTACTCCCTCATTATTATTTGTTTACCATGAATAGACAATTGGACACTACACGAGCCACACTCTGTCGTACTAGCATAACTATCATAAATAGACAATTAGACGATATACAAGCCTTCGATCAGCGATACCAATTGCAATGTCGTGGTTTTGACACTTAGAAGCCACATCGACCTTCGATCAACAATTCAAATTATAATGTCATGGGTTTGACATTTGGTAGCCAGTTAGGCCTTAACGATACTAAACATTCGATAGCCACATAGGCCTTCGCTTATCACTCGAGCCCATCCCTAATTATAATGCCATATTTAGAATGTCAGGCCTTATATGAATCATCATCAAATAAGGAGTAGGATTTATCTTTCTTATTACCACTGAGGCCTTCCATTTATCTTTATATTCCTACAAATGCTTTTATTTATTGATTGTGTACATTACACGTTCCTCGGATCAAACATTATTATCTTCCAATTGATATCATATCATTTATGAGCTTCTTAAGCTTTATTCATTTTAAAATAAGTTAACGCAATGTTAACTTATAAATCTTCCATTTATTTCATTCTTATGAAATAGTTCAATAATACTTGGAAACTATCTTCCAAAGTGCTCTAAGAATTTGTTATTTCACTTAGAAAAATATAGCTTCTCAAACTATTATAAAGTGCATTTTACTTATTGTATGTCGGCTATTCCATAACCATTACATTTAATTAATGATGTTATTAACGATCATGTGCAAATTCCAAGCTAACCCGCACTACCAACATGTTTAATTCCTTCCTGCTCTAGGCGTTAAATATCAACTTAAGCCATCATGAATTACTAACATCCCTAGGTCATCGCATAATAAATTTCATAGTCATCCTATATTTTAACCTGAGTTATCACATGTGAAAACCCGAAGACATCGCGAATTATCCTAGAGTAGTTATCATCTATAGTTTATAGGCCTTTGTGAATAATCTTCATGAGCAATTATACATAGTCACCTGCCTTTATATATTCATGCTTATGTAAAGCATACACATGTCACTACCTCATCGTGTATTATTTTTTCCATGCCTTGATTATTTTACTTTACAACTTGAGCTTAGTGATCGCATATAATATTTTTACCTGTCTTTGTGTATTAATTAATAAAGTCCCATTTGCATGAAGCCAGTATACATCTGTTTATTTTATTCAACATATATTTGCACACATACTATAGCTTACTTTAGCTTGGTGAATTTAAGCCAGCACAAGTGTTTTATTTTACGCCATCGTGTGTTAACCATGTTATGCCATTGCGATATACATACATGATATATATGTGTGTGTGTGTGTGTGTGCGCGCGCGCGCGCTTTAGCCTTCAAGTTTTTAATTATTTTGCAACGAGAGCTTTCCATTAGTAGGAAATCATACGTATTGTTTTCGTTGCATGTAGACCTTTTTGGTTCATTGTATTCCTTATATGTAACCATTCTTGTCCCATCTTTGTGTATTAATTAATACTATCCCATTATGTGTTGTTTCATGTTTCATGTGTTGTCACTTCTAGTCCTTCATGAACACTTGCCTTCATGTGCTTTGTAATACACACTTTCATATGTAATTATATTTATGCTTAACCTTCGTGAAATATACTTATGCTTAACCTTCGTGTGATATACTTATGCTTAGCCTTCGTGTACTACTAAATTCATTTAAAGTTGTTAAATTTAGTTACATGAGCTATTGCCTTTCATATTTACTTATACATATATTTCTTTCCTCATGCATAGCTACTTTCCAACTTAGGCCATTTTGTTATATTTTCTAGGCTGGGGTCATCGCGTAAAATATATGCCTTTGTGAATAATATTTGCCTTTGCAAATATAAGTTGTGCCTTCGTGCACTACATTTCTATTTTCATGTGTTATAATACTAGATCCACGTGTGGTGTCCACTTTTCTACTCTAGCTTTTTATGCACAGTTTTTCTTGACCCAGTTTATAGCTTATTCTTCGGTGTAAAGTTTTAGTTAGTCAATAATGGTTCATTGGTTGTTTTGTAAGTAAATTAAAAAACGATTTACTACCCACTTAAGCAGCTTCTTTTTACCTAACCTAATTTGTTATCAACTTCTTATTCGAAAATTTCCTTCTCATTTTAATTTCTTTACAGAAAATGTTTACCATAAAAAATAATTAATTAATTTTCCCTAAATTAATTAGAACATTCCTTCCATAAATCATTCATATTAAACAGGAAATCAATGGGAAAAATCTTAAAAATTCACCAAAAATCTCTTTTATCATATTTACCATTTAAAAAAGTTTAGCTCAAAATAATTAATTTTATTATTTTAAATAATTAATCAACCTGAGATTAACCTTTTTCTCCACTTAAGGAATTCGTAAAATATTTATACTAACTTCTAAAATTGTAAAATTAAAAAATCATCTTTATTTCGCCATTAAACATATCATATCAAATTTACATGGCATTTGGATGTTATTAAACCATAATTTGCCCTAAAACATGAAAAAACTCGATTTAATTAAATTTTAAACTATACTTAAAATACTCAAACATTTAACATGTTTAACATCATCAAAGAATTTATATGAAAGTCAAATCCAAACCCTATAAGTTAGGATAGGTTTTAAAAAAAAATTACTCACTTTGATTAATAAAAGTTGATTTAATCCTTTTAGCTTGGATTCCTCTTCTTTTCCCTTGAATTTTTTCCCCTTCCTCGTGATTATTATAATCATCCATTGGTGTGGTTTTAGTGATTTGTTTTGTGAATGAAGAAAATGAGGATATGAGGGGATGTGGCTTATGATATGGGCTAGTAGTTTTGGGATTACTAGCTTATTCCCCTTAACCAAATCTTCTTATTAAAACTTAATTTGTCTTCTTTCGTTAATCAAGGACAACCAAAATTACTCTAATTGCCTTTGGTACAACCAATTAACATTTTAAAGTGTTCCACACTTAATTAATTAAATTTCTCTTAGGCTGTTCTTACAATTAAATCACTTTAATTATTTAATTAATAATTTCTTCATATATTAATTCAATTCAGACTAATTTGATTTAAATTAATTCCATATTATGATCCCTCCAAATGTAGGGTGTTACAAGTGTCATCCAATCCTTCTAAGGCTATGATTTTCTCTGAATCAGGTCCAAGTACAAAGCTGGAGGAGAGGCTTGGATCAACCTGTCCTACGGTCATGGAGGTCGACTCGATACTAATTCCTACAGGGCCCAAGCTTTATGTAATCTACAATGGAGGAGGTGGAAGAGAACGATGTCCAACGTGGTTACAAATAGATTGGTAAATATTAGTGATTGAAGTTTTCGAAATACTAGAGAGACAAAGAATAAATCTTGGCCTGGACAAGGTTGCTAAACAGGGGACTTAGAGATTTCCCCCTCTTCAAGTGAATGCATAGTTGGTGGATCAACAAAGGGGGAAACATAGGGTTCAACAAGAGCAATCTCTGCGGAATTAGAATTATGTGGGTTGTCGGAGCTGCCCCCCTCAGTTATATGAATATCCTCCATAAGCTCCTGGAAATTAGGAATTGATGATTCTACCCGACTCAATGTGCTTGGGTTGATAGGAGCTTCAGTGATAGCTTTAACAACAACATCTTTCATTGCTAGGATAGCCTTTTCCTTTTCAAGTTTTAGGATATCTTCATCATTAAGAAACTTTGTTTTAACTCTTCTTCGATGTGGCCTTCATTGGATGCCTCTACATGACGCAACACTTCCTTTTAGGCATCGACAAGGGTAGGGTCATATGTACTTCCCAACCACTTCAAGTTCTTATATGTATATATACACATATAACTAGGGCTATCAATGAATACCCTAAAAATCTTAAATCCGTACGTATCCGTATTCGATATATAAAAATAATCTGATATTTGGAAAATGGATATAGATATGATATAGCCATATCTTTATTCGATAATTATCCATCTGGTTTTTACCAAGATTATAGTTATTTTAGTAAATAAAATAATTGTCATTTATTATTTTATCTGAGTAAAAAAATTAACATGCATATAAAAATCAATTTTTACCGCTTAAAATTATTATTTTTAGTGTATTTATTATTTTATACACGTTTGGTATAGAAATGGATTTATAATAAATTAGAATTTTCTATTTGTTTGTTTAGATTTATTGGTTGTGAACTGGTCGAAGAATATTAAATAAATATCCGATATCCGTCCACATCAGCGGATACGAACATCTAATATCCAAAAATAATTTTTGATACAAATACAGATAAGACACTATCTGTATTTGGAAGTATTCATTTACAGGCCTATGTGTAACGACCCGATTTTTCGACGCCCGAAAGTCGACATCAATATGTCCACTGTATCAAATACCGCACGGTCGAATGCCGGAAAACCGAACCGTTAGGGTTAAAGAAAAAAGAGGTAGAAGAAGAAACAGAAACAATAACAGAATCTCACATATCGCAGCGGAACAAATATAATAGATAAATAAATAACCTTTTAAAACAAAGAACTATGTCAGTTGTTACATCACATCACATTACATCATCAGAGTTTACAACTACAAACAGCGGAAAAGAAATATTACATATATAAGTGATACGCCTCGCCATCCAGCTTCAACTCCTGATCTCCACAGCAACTTCTTGATAGACTTCGCTCCCGAATAATGATAACCTGACTCTAGGCTGCCCGTGTGGAAAATTATGGGCGCCTAGAGTTTAGAAAGGGAACAATAAGCTCCAGGTCAGTCGTGGGACTGGTGTGAGATCTTAAACAGTTATTTTTCACAAAGAAAATAAAAAGAAATCCGCTATGCTTTTGGAAAATGAAACTACCATAAGGCCTCCTGCCACACACACAATGCAAGTGTAGAATTGGAGGAGATTTCTCCTTATGATAGTCAAACATGCTTAGTATGCAAAATCCTTTCTATATTATTATTAGTGCATAGTGCAGAAAACATTTTGAAAGTATAATATTAATCTTAGCCAGCATAGACATTCCAAACTATGCATATTATAGCTACCATCTAAACAGTGGTGACCACCATAAGTAGATGGCAGGTTATACAACTAAAACCGTACAAGGCGCGTATTGGAGTTTGCATTCCCAACAAATGGTCAGGCTAAGGAACTTCCTACTGCCACATGGGTACGCCTCTGGAGGGACGCCCCGAGAACCTACCCGGATCTCTTCCAACACAAGGCCAGGTTACCTCTGTAACTAGGTAACTACTACTCGAGTATGCCATCCCCCGGTCCTTTGGGACCTTTATCCGAGGATTCTCAACCACAAAGCAACAACCACAAAGTATAATAAATTTGCGGCAACAACATAGGTAAATATCTGGGCTCCATACCATGATACTACACTTTTCCAGAAGGAAATGACATACCCTAAAGGGTGCGACCCCCATTACCTTGCCGTATCTTTCCTGTTTCGACGATTTCTGGGATGTGAGGTCCGGCGAAGTCTCGTCCACAAAGTTACACTTTTCACAAAGTCATGCTTTGATCAACAAATGATCAACAACACTTTGTATGTCACGTTATCAAATTGGGAATGCATTACTAGTAACAATCTACTACATAACCTCTGAGCTCGTACGTCTCAGAGAAGGGTGTTAAGCTAAGAGAATAAATTCTCCGCCACCAACAGAAATGTATTTGATAGAAACCAGCTTTACATCTCAAAGTGTAACGTCAAACACACATCCATACAAGTCCGTTCCGGGATCGAACGGAATCGAAGGCACTTCAAAGAAGCCCTTGCAAATCCGGATATTCACAAATCACGTCCGGAATCCCCATCACAAAGGTGATAAAATCTCTATACTGGAGCAACCCGGTGCAGAGATATTCGACAGGTAATCCTTTCATTTCGAAAATACCCGGTCTTCAACACCGTCTTTCAAATGCAATCACATCTCATCGTATCGTTATTCGGAATGGGTTTTATGACACAAGGTCCCCTCCCGGCTAATCCGAATACGAGCGCTTATTTTTTTTTAAAAATAAGTGTTATATTCAGATTTCAACAAATCACAACAGTTTTCACTTTGATCTTTTAAACAAAAGATCTATCACAATCACAAAGGTTCGATGTGGTTTTTGGATATCCACTTAGAATCCGACTCCCGGTCGCATTGAAATTCAAATGACATTTAAAAGGCCAATATTGATAGTCGGTTATTTAACTATCAATCAACATTCACAACAATTACCAAAATTCAAATAATTTTCCAATTATTTATTTTTAAAATATCCCCGCAAGGTATATTTTCATCACTTTAATATTTTAAAAACAAATTTCAAATCACTATTCGCATTTCAATTCTTTGGAAACAAATTTTCAAAGCATTTCCTTACGCGGAATATGTTTCCAAATATTTATTCATTTCCACTGAAAATCTGCCGAGTTCAAATATTTTAAAATACTTTAAATCACTTATCCAAAATATATACTTGGAAACAATTAGATAAAACTATTTTAAAACATTTATTTAAATATTTGTTATGAAAATATTATAAAATAACCCAATGTTTATTTTTAAAACAAAATTCCCTTTCCTTTATAAATTCACATTGTGAACTTAAACTTCTAAATATCCATTGATATACGATTTTTCAAATCGATTTCCAAATATTCATTTTCAGCACCGAATTAAATTTCAAATTGATTTTCAAATTTATTTTCAAATTTCAAATCAATTTCTAAAATCAATTTCTAAATTTATTTCAACACCAAATTTATCATCTTTTGAAACAAATTCCTCCTTTTAAATTTATTCAATTTTCTAAAATTAATTTACTATAAATTTTCTACTAAATTTCAAAAATCAAATTTTATTTATTTCTGGTATCCTACGATACCATAAATATATTTGGCTAAATTATAGCCCTCAACAGTTCCAATCCCAAATAATCACACATAGATTATAAATAATCAACATACAACATACGAAACAAATTAAATATTTGAGGAATCTAGTTGGATCCCTCCAACCTGTTTCCCTGCATCCACAGATGTTAGCACAACAATTTAAATATCAATTCCACTTCGAGGTGGAATAACGCGGTATATGGAATTTATAAAATATCATCCGCTATTATACGGCGCATAGGGTCTCATCTGCTATATAATGCGGGAAATCAATCACCCAATATATACCATATACTACTATATAAATAATATCATCCAGTGAATAATTATTATAAATAAATTATCCAAGCACACAGTCAATCAATTTTAAATCTAACTATTCAAAATTTAAATCAGAACAATATTGATTTAGTGAGAAGATCTCACCTTTGATTTTATCGTTTGCAATCCGTTTCCAATCCCGACTTGTCTTCTTTATAGTATTAGACCTTGTATAGACAATTTTATACAATTGATTAATATTTGAATTAAACGAAAAATAAATTACCGTTTATTAATTAAATTTAATCAAATTTTAAACCCATTTTCCTTTAAATAAATTATCCTTAGTGACTTAACTAAATAAACTAATTAACAAGTTAATTGCCTTAATATACTTTAAACTTAAACAGTAACTATATGTTCTTTAGAATTCCTATTTCTAAATCTAATAATTGCCTTAACTGACGATTCAATCTTAATCAAAGAATTAAAATTTTAAGCTAACCTTCTTCCTTTTTTTTGTTTTTTTATATAAATCTAATTAAAGGTAAATTATCTTACCTTACAACAAAATAGTCCACGAGCCTGCACTCAAATGCCAACATGCCTCACACTTGCTCGAACCCACACCGTGCATGCCAACCGCGTCCCCACTACGACTTCCCACTATACGAACCCTAACATCGACGCTACTTCCAGGTTGAACAACGCATACGCGACTTTGCTTCACCCTCCATGACATCGGCTTTGCAATTCCAGGATGCGAGGAACTCGAGATCCAACTTCGTCTCAATTTCGTTCATAGAAATATTGATTTGAACTAGAAGGAAAAGTCACTAAGCAATTGAACGATTCGTTCAACTAGAGGAGGACTCGTGTATAATTCCCGCTCGTCCTTGATTTTTTTTTCTTCGAGCAAACTTGATTCGCCCGTTGAGCAAAGAAGAAGGTCAGAAATAGGGGGTCGATCGATTTTCGATTTTTGTTTTTGAGAGGATAGCCTACTCAAAATTTTCGAAGAGGACGCCATGGATTTAATTGGAGCGAGCGGTAGATGGATCGAGTCCTAGAATCGAGGAAGAAACATTGACGGGAAACACTTAATGAATCTGGAAGAAGAAGAAGATTGAAAGCTACTGCGACCATAGTTTTTTTCTTCTCGTTTTGAAATGAACTGAAAGGAAATAAAGAAGATGGATGTGATTTTTGATTTGGGCTTTGTGTGAGAAAAGGGTGGCTTGCTTCTGACTAAATTTGACTATGATTAGATTTTACCAAATTTTAAATTAAATTTCAATTTAATTTTCAATGCGTTTGCTTATCGTACGACCAAATGGTCACTCCAAACACAACGAAAATTGAAATTTGATAATAATACAATATTACGGATCCAATGAAACTGGTTTCGTCAAATTCTGAGACTGTGCCTCGAAAGGCTATTTTTAATTATCAATTTAAACGATACAAATTCAAAACTGAACAAATCATTTTCAAATTAAATTTTGAAGCTTCCATTATCTTCAGTATTATCAATATGAATTTCCTAAGCCTTGAAAATATTTTTAACAAGCTTAAAATTAAAGATTCAAATTTTTACCCATCATTAATAAATTAAATTCAATAATTTAATTGCCAAATTCATATTTATATTCGAAATTCAAGTTAAACCAACCTCCAAATATTTAAAATCAATTAAATATTTCAAATTCAAATACCAAAAATCCCGGGTCGTCACATCATTCCCCCCTTAAAAGAATTTCGTCCCGAAATTACTAGTTAGGAAGAATGATCCTTAACCCATTTATTATTTTTCCCAAACCAAATAGTTTTATCATCTTGCCAAAACAAATCTTTTTATTTAAGACTCATCATTAATTCAACTAACTTTCCAACTTCAATTATAAGTTTCAAACAACATTGTTTTCTTTAACAGTTTAAATTTAAATTTAAATTCAAATTCTAAACTTTCAAGATTTCTCAAAAAATTTCTAACTCCCTAAATTTTCGAAAAATTTCGCCAGCGTCTCCTTTGCGCGGCTAGCTCGGTACGACTACAAAATGGCACCACAGCCCTCCAGATTTCAAAAGAAAACAAAAAGCCAAGTGGCTGGACAAGAAAATCGCCAAATTTCATACTGAAATTTAAATACATACCTTTTTGTCGAGCTATTTCAAATTTATCTTCGAAAATCAAATTCCTGTTCCCTTTGCATTTAATACACCTGTATATCCTGCTAGCCATAATATCCAATTACAACCTTCAAATTTATTTTGCACATTCCTTTACCAAATTTTCAATATATACTTCTTATACCATCTTTAGTTTACTATTGAAGTTATATATTCATTTTCATTCAACTTTGCATTTTCAATTTCATTTGAATTCAATTTACACTTCAATTCTATTTGGATTCAATTTTTTTCCCTTCCAAATATTGAATTTATCAATTATCTTTCATTCACAATTGATTCATGTCACTATTTTAAATTAGTTTCATTCACTAATTCATTACAAATTCCAATTTTATTCTTTTGTTCATTCCCAAAAATTTATTTTCAATTCACTATTACCATTTCACGATTTCCAATTTAACCTTCACTTAATGATTAACCTAGTATATTCCCAATATAAAATTTACTTAAGAATTTCACACTTCATTTCTTAAGTTCAATGCAAATATTCTATATACTTCTTATATTTATTTTTAATTCATCACTTTGGTTTATATTTACCTATATTAAACTGGATTTCCAATTTTATATGAATTCCATTTACTTTCATTTAAAAAATATTGGATTCAATTCATTTTAAACCTTATCCATTTGGTCATTCATCAATTAGTTTCACTTACTAATTTTAGTTTAATACTTCACTTTGTTCATCACAAATCAATTTTAATTCCAACTCCAGTTCTATTTTCTTATAAATTCGAAATGAATTTCAACATTCAATTTCACTTTCATTTACTAGCAATTGTAACTTCAGTTATTCATTCTCAATTTAATTTTTCACCTTTATTCAAATTAACTCAAGGAAATTTCAGTTTAAATCTGAATTTCCTACGTTTTCAAACTTATTATTCCATAACTATTTTTAATAAAATTCCAGAGTCTTTCCACCTTTTCCAAAACCATTATTGAAAAAAGTTCAAATTGCCCTTTGAATTTCAAAACCAAACCCAAATTTTCCAAACAACTTCCATTTAAAACAATTTGACAGCAATTCCTCTTTTGAAAACCCGAAAATGAACACCGATGATGTCGCGATCATCATCGGAATTATTTTCCAGTGACCAAAAAGAGTTTAAGCTTTTATCCCTCCAAAAAAACATTTTTCCAAAACCTTGAAAACTATTTCCAATCCCAAAAGGAATTTAATTTCCAAACTTTCCGAATTTCAAATATTTCCAAGAACATTTCCAAATATTTCTCTGGAATTCTATTTCAAATTATAAATCTCGTTTACAATTTACATTTACAAATCCTATTTGGATTTTTATTTTCTTAGCTTTTGGTTTTGATTTCAATTCATACAACGACAATAATAATTTAATATTATCGCTTCCTAGCAACCAAGCAACCATATATTATAATAATTCACAGAAAATTTATTTCTTTTATGTACGAAAATAGTTTGGGTAAAATTATTTCATTCACCCTATTTTAAAACGATATCGTGTTGAATTTGTTCTGTACAAGTGTTTAGAGATCTCTATCAATAACGTTAATTACTCGTATTAACCAGAATCCATATACCACTCAACAAACCAATCAACACAATATAAAACAATTTTATATTCACTTACAAATACGCGGTCATATCTATTATTACACTCACACTCATTCTAGAGTACTGCAGACTCTATCTTTTATGAGTAACACCCAACAGAGCCAAGGATATCGCTTAACCAAATGCTCTGATACCAATCTGTAACGACCCAATTTTTCGATGCCCGAAAGTCGACATCAATACGTCCACTGTGTCAAATGCCGCACAGTCGAATGCCGGAAAACCGAACCGTTAGGGTTAAAGAAGAAAGAGGTAGAAGAAAAAACAGAAACAATAACAGAATCTCACATATCGCAGCGGAACAAATATAATAGATAAATAAATAATCTTCTAAAACAAAGAACTATGTCAGTTGTTACATCACATCACATTACATAATCAGAGTTTACAACAACAAACAGCGGAAAAGAAATATTACATATATAAGTGATACGCCGTGCCATCCAGCTTCAACTCCTGATCTCCACAGCAACTTCTTGATAGACTTCGCTCCCGAATAATGATAGACTGACTCTAGGCTGCTCGTGTGGAAAATTATGGGCACCCAGAGTTCAGAAAGGGAACAATAAACTCCAGGACAGTCGTGGGACTGGTGTGAGATCTTAAAATAGTTATTTTTCACAAAGAAAATAAAAAGAAATCCGCTATGCTTTTGGAAAATGAAACTGCCATAAGGCCTCCCGCCATACACACAATGCAAGCGCAGAATTGGAGGAGATTTCTCCTTATGATAGTCAAACATGCTTAATATGCAAAATTCTTTCGATATTATTATTAGTGCATAGTGTAGAAAACATTTTGAAAGTATAATATTAATCTTAGCCAGCATAGACATTTCGAACTATGCCTACTATAGCTACCATCTAAACAGTGATGATCACCATAAGTAAATGGCAGGTTATACAACTAAAACCGTACAAGATGCGTATTGGAGTTTGGATTTCCAACAAATGGTCAGGCTAACGAACTTCCTACTGCCACATGGGTACGCCTCTGGAGGGACGCCCCGAGAACCTATCCGGATCTCTGCCAGCACAAGGCCGGGTTACCTTTGTAACTAGGTAACTACTACTCGAGTATGCCATCCCCCGGTCCTTTGGGACCTTTATCCGAGGATCCTCAACCACAAAGCAACAACCATAAAGTATAATAAATTTGCGGCAACAACATAGGTAAATATCTGGGCTCCATACCATGATACCGCCCTTTTCCAGAAGGAAATGACATGCCCTAAAGGGCGCGACCCTCATAACCTTGCCGCATCTTTCCTGTTTCGACGATTTTCGGGGTGTGAGGTCCAACAAAGTCTCGTCCACAAAGTTACACTTTTCACAAAGTCACACTTTTCACAAAGTCATGCTTTGATCAACAAATGATCAGTAGCACTTTGTATGTCATGTTACCAAATTGGGAATGCATTACTAGTAACAATCAACTACATAACCTCTGAGCTTGTACGTCTCAGAGAAGGGTTTTAAGCTAAGAGAATAAATTCCCCGCCACTAACAGAAATGTATTTGATAGAAACCAGCTTTACATCTCAAAGTGTAACGTCAGACACACATCCATACAAGTCCGTTCCGGGATCGAACGGAACCGAAGGCACTTTAAAGAAGCCCTTGCAAATCCAGATATTCACAAATCACGTACGGAATCCCCATCACAAAGGTGATAAAATCTATATACCGGAGCAACCCGGTGCAGAGACATTCGACAGGTAATCCTTTCATTTCGAAAATACCCAGCCTTCAACACCGTCTTCAAATGCAATCCCATCTTGTCGTATCGTTATTCGAAATGGGTTTTATGACACAAGGTCCTCTCCAGGCTAATCCGAATAACGAGCGCTTATTTTTTTAAAAAAAATAAGTGTTATATTCAGATTTCAACAAATCACAACAATTTTCACTTTGATCTTTTAAACAAAAGATCTATCACAATCACAAAGGTTCGATGTGGTTTTCGGATATCCACTTGGAATCTGACCCCCGGTCGCATCGAAATTCAAATGACATTTAAAAGGCCAATATTGATAGTCGGTTATTTAACTATCAATCAACATTCACAACAGTTACCAAGATTCAAATAATTTTTCCATTTATTTATTTTCAAAATATCTTCGCAAGGTATATTTTCATCACTTTAATATTTTGAAAACAAATTTCAAATCCCTATTCACATTTCAATCCTTTGGAAACAAATTTTCAAAGCATCTCCTTACGCGGAATATATTTCCAAACATTTATTCATTTCCCCTGAAAATCTGCCGAGTTCAAATGTGTTAAAATACTTTAAATCACTTATCCAAAATATATACTTAGAAACATTTAGATAAAACTATTTTAAACATTTATTTAAATATTAGGTATGAAAATATTATAAAATAACCCAATGTTTATTTTTTTTTAAAAATCCCTTTCCTTATAAATTCACATTGTGAACTTAAACTTCTAAATTTCCATTGATATACGATTTTTCAAATCAATTTCCAAATATTCATTTTCAGCACCGAATTAAATTCTAAATTGATTTCCAAATTTATTTTCAATACCAAATCAATTTTCAAAATTGATTTCTAAATTGATTTCAACACCAATTTTATCATCTTTTGAAACAAATTCCTCCTTTTAAATTTATTCAATTTTCTAAAATTAATTTACTATAAATTTTCTACTAAATTTCAAAAATCAAATTTTATTTATTTCTGGTAACCTACGATACCAAAAATATATTTGGCTAAATTATAGCCCTCAACAGTTTCAATTACAAATAATCACACATAAATTATAAATAATCAACATACAACATACGAAACAAATTAAATATTTGAGGAATCCAGTTGGATCCCTCCAACCTGTTTCCCTGCATCCACAGATGTTAGCACAATAATTTAAATACCAATTCCACTTCGAGGTGGAATAACGCGGTATATGGGATTTATAAAATATCATCCACTATTATATGGCGCATAGGGTCTCATCCGCTATATAATGCGGGAAATCGATCACCCAATATATACTATATACTACTATATAAATAATATCATCTAGTGAATAATTATTATAAATCAATCATCCAAGCACACAGTCAATCAATTTTAAATCTAACTAATTCAAAATTTAAATCAGAACAATATTGATTTAGTGAGAAGATCTCACCTTTGATTTTATCGTTTGCAATCTGTTTCCAATCCCGACTTGTCTTCTTTACAGTATTAGACCTTGTATAGACAATTTTATGCAATTGATTAATATTTGAATTAAATGGAAAATAAATTACTGTTTATTAATTAAATTTAATCAAATTTTAAACCCATTTTCCTTTAAATAAATTATCCTTAGTGACTTAACTAAATAAACTAATTAACAAGTTAATTGCCTTAATATACTTTAAACTTAAACAGTATCTATATATTCTTTAGAATTCCTATTTCTAAATCTAATAATTGCCTTAACTGACGATTCAATCTTAATCAAAGAATTAAAATTTTAAACTAACCTTCTTTCTTTTTTTTCCATATAAATTCTAATTAAAGGTAAATTATCTTACCTTACAGCAAAATAGTCCACGAGCCTGCACTCAACTGCCAACATGCCTCACACTTGCTCGAACCCACACCGTGCATGCCAGCCGCGTCCCCACTACGACTTCCCACTATACGAACCCCAACATCGACGCTACTTCCAGGTTGAACAATGCATACGCGACTTTCCTTCACCCTCCATGACGTTGGCTTTGCAATTCCAGGATGCGAAGGAACTCGAGATCCAACTTCGTCTCAATTTCATTCTTAGAAATATTGATTTGAACTAGAAGGAAAAGTTGCCAAGCAATTGAACGATTCGTTCAGCTGGAGGAGAACTCGTGTATAATTCCCGCTTATCCTTGATTTTTTTGGTTTTTTTTCGAACAAACTTGAATCGCCGGTTGAGCAAAGAAGAAGGACGGAAATAGGGGGTCGATCGATTTTTGTTTTTGAGAGGATAGCCTACTCAAAATTTTCGAAGAGGACGCCATTGATTTAAATGGAGTGAGCAGTAGATGGATCGAGTCCTAGAATCGAGGAAGAAACATTGACAGGAAACACTTAATGAATTTGGAAGAAGAAGAAGATTGAAAGCTACCGAGACCATAGTTTTTTTCCTCGTTTTGAAATGAACTGAAAGGAAATAAAGAAGATGGATGCGATTTTTGATTTGGCCTTTGCGTGAGAAAAGGGCGGCTTGCTTCTGACTAAAATTGACCGCGCTTCGATTTTACCAAATTTTAAATTAGATTTCAATTTAATTTTCAACGCATTTGCTTATCGTGCGACTAAAAGGTCATTCTAAACACTACGAAAATTGAAATCCGATAATAATACAATATTACGGATCCAATGGAACTGGTTTCGTTGAATTCCAAGACTGTGCCTCGGAAGGCTATTTTTAGTTATCAATTTAAAAGATGTAAATTCAAAACTGAACAATTCATTTTTAAATTAAATTCTGAAGCTTCCATTATCTTCAGTATTATCAATATGAATTTCCTAAGCCTTGAAAATACTTTTAACAAGCTTAATTGAAGATTCAAATTTTTACCTATCATTAATAAATTAAATTCAATAATTTAATTTCCAAATTCATATTTATATTCGAAATTCAAGTTAAACCAACCTCCAAATATTTAAAATCAATTAAATATTTCAAATTCAAATACCAAAAATCCCGGGTCGTCAAACTATGTATAACTGCACTTACGATTATATATATATATACAACATACTATACAACAATATTCATATTAGTTATAATTAGCACAACTAGTTAGTAGTAGTATAGTAAATCATAGGACTACGTGGTTGAAACGAAGAAGGGATAGTAATTCCAAAATTTATAACTAACAATTAGTAGGCAATAAATGTGCAGTTAGTAGGGAGCTACAAGAATTAAATGGGGATGTAAATGCGTTTAATGGGACCGATTAAAGGATTTAATATGACATTTATGGAGAAATGAAATAGGCTAATTGTTGAATTAAACGAATAATTAAATTCCATTGTAATTGTCCAATTTCAGTAATAATGACCCATTTTATTTCGGATAACTGACTTTTATGGGATATAACAGAGAAATAGAGAAAATATGTTGTAAGCGTATAAGATAGGAAATAGGTTGGCAGCAAATAAGTGAATTAAATACGTGAAGGTAGCATAATTTTCATAGTAGGAAATTATATAGTCTCGATAACACATTCAGGATGAGCATGAATTAGTAGGCCTAGTCTAATATTTAGGCCTATGATAATTGGTTTGGTTTAGAATAGATTAGGATGCGATGTTAGTAGAGTTGCACAACATAAGTCTGCTCTTCATCTAGTGGCTACTAGCAGTTGTGTATACATACTACTGACATGGGACATCTCAAAACTTAGGACTTGTGGGGAAGGGATATAAGCTTGTGTATAGGAGTGGGAAAATAATCTCAGGGTTCCCCTAAGATTTGAAGCATTAAATGGCTTAGTACCTTTAGGGATATCACGGGGTTTACTATGGGGTGGAAGGTAATAAATGACAATTGGTTCTGCCTTCTGTCTATATAAAAAGTCTTAAATAACCTACGATGGTACCAAACAGGGAATAAGGTCCGATTCATTTTTAATAAGAGGTATTAAATAACTTGAATGGGTATTTTTCCTTGACATACATTAGGTCAGTCTAAACGAAATTTTGGTCGTGGGAGGTCGACAGGCTATGTCGGTGTTATTGGACAGATATTTAATAGTAGGGCTACCATATAGGCTTTGACCATCTGCAGTCACGAGTAGTTGTTAGCAAAGATTTGGTTTATGCCCTAATGGATTTCGCTTTCTGTTAGTGTAGAATTCGTATGAGATACGCGATGACCTCAAATTTAATTAGTTATTTATTTTTTGGAGGTGGGTTAGTTAACCATTAGATGTATCTTTGAGATGCATTAGTAATGCGAAAAATTAAATTATGGATTCATATCTAAGGCTCATCAGCCTTTGTAGCTAAGGCCTGGTTGGTTATCGATTACGTTACAAAGGGCCTACTTTGGGTTTAAGCTATTAAATGATCGATGAGTCTGCCTCTTCCATATTTAAGAAGTATTAGGTGGATGGGGTTTTGTAACGATCAGGGATTTTTCGTTCTTCGAAAATTCGACATCGATACTCACTTTATCGACTGCCGAGAAATCAAAGGCCGAAAACCGAGATGTTATGGGTTTTAAAAAGAAAAGAAAAGAAAGAGGAGAGAAAAAGAAGAAAGAAAAAGAAAAATAGAGAGAAAAGAAGATAGATAATTTTTAGAAAACAGAGAATTTTAAAAATAGAAGATAGAAGAATTTTTAAAAATAGAACGGACAAAAGAAAACAACAGAACAACAACAGAATCTCACAATTCGCAGCGGAACAACATATAATAATAAATGAATAATCTTTAAACAAAGAACTATATCAGTTATTACATTTTATACATTACATTACATCATATCATCACATCAGAGTGTACAACAACATACAACATCAAACAGTGCAGCGGAAAAAGAAATACTATATACAAGTAATACGCCATGCCATCCAGCTTGCCTCCAGCAATTCCAGAATATCCAGAATATCCTGATAAACCTAACTCTTAACTGCCCGTGTGGAAATTGGTGGGCACCCAGAGTTTAGGAAGGAAAACAATAAACTCCAAGTCAGTCATGTGACTGGTGTGAGAACTCAAAACAGTTTATTTATCTTTGAAAACAAAATAGAGGAATATTTTTAATCAATTCGCAATGCTTTTAAAAATGAGACTACCATAAGACCTCCTGCCACACACACAATGCAAACGCAGACTTGGAGAAGATTTCTCCTTATGATAGTCAAACATGCTTGATACGCATTTAAAAAGAGCATTTGATATTATTATTAGTGCATAGTGTAGGAAAAATTCATTTCGAAAGTAGAATATAAATCTTAGCCAGCATAGGTACCATTATATTATGCCTACTAATAGCTACCATATTAAATGGCAGGTTCTACAACTAATACCGTACAAGTTTCGTATTGTTTCTTTGGATTTCCAACAAATGGTCAGGCCAAGGAACTTCCCATTGCCACATGAGAATGCCTCTGGATGGACATCCCCGAGAACCAAACCGGATCTCAACCAACACAAGGCCGGGTTACTCCTAACTGAGCAACAACTGACCGAATATGCCATCCCCCGGTCCTTTGGGACCTTTTTCCGAGAGCGCTCTCTAATCAATTCACACAATCATAACAAAGTGTTTTCAACATGAGTAAGTATCTGGGCTCCATACCATGATACCACCCTTTTCCAGAAGGAAATGCACATATCCTAAAGGGTGCTACCCCTCATAACCTTGCTGCTTCTTTCCTGTTTTGACCATTCACGGGGTGTGAGGCTCGACGAATTCACGTCCACAAAAACATACTTTATACAAAAGCCATGCTTTGGGTCAACAAATGATCAACACAATGATCACTAAGATAGACGATCAAATAAATGATCCTATCACAATAATCAACACAATGATCATTTCAGCATCACTCAGCATGTCACATTACCAAACTGGGAATATATTGCTGATAACTTCAACTATATAACCTTTGAGCTCGTACGTCTCAAAGAAGGGTGTTAAGCAAAGAATAAATTCTCCGCCACCAACAGAAATATATTTGAAAGAAATCGGCTTTATATCTCCACTTGTAATGTCAGGCATACAATCCATACAAGTCTGTTCCGGGCTCGAACAAAACCGAAGGCACTTACAAAGAAGTCCTTGCAATCCGGATATTCACAATCCTGATCGGATTCACCATCACATATGGAGAACTCAATACCGTAGCTACTCGGTGCAGAGTCAATCGATAGTTCATCCTATCGCTTTCGCAAATACCGGTCTTCAACACCGATCTTCAAATGCAATTCACAACGACGTATCACATATTCGGAGTGGGTTATACGACCCCATGGTCCTTTCCCGGTTAACCCGAATAGTGAGCGCTTATTCAAAAATAAGTGTAGCATTCACATTCAATCAATTCACATCAAATACCCATTCAAAAGGGAAATACTGATAGTCGGTTATTGAACTATCACTGGATATGCACACATCACCAGATTCCAAATAATTTTCCAAATTATTTATTTTCCAAAATATCTTTACTAGATATATAGTTTCAACACTTCAAAAATAAATCAATATTTATTTTTAACAAGTTTCACTTTCACATATAAATTCCTTAGTGAATTTATATTCCAAAATATTCATGCATATACGATTTCAATAATTCATTTCCATTTATCCTCCAAAAAGATAAATTCTAATTATTCACTTCATATTGGAAAACATTTCCATACTTATTTATTCATAAGTAATTCACAAATTCCTTTTATTTTCAACACTTAGAAAATATTCAATATACTTAAAGCGAATTAAGTATATAATTCATTCTTTAAGGAAATCATTCACTTAACATATTTATTTGGGCCAAAACGAATGTTGCGTAAAACATCGTTACGACAACCCAAATTCACTAGTATAGGGATTCGAAATTAAAATAGATATATAAATCCCAATACTATACAAAACATTTCCTTTCGGAAATCATTTACTATAACAACAGTGTTATAGTCCATCATCTCCTTTCGTTTCTCGAAACATCTATTTCAACAATAAATGTTGAAATCTGTGGTTTCGAATCTCAACATGTTTAAAAACATCGTTAGATTGTTTTAATTCTATTTAAAACATCACATTCAAAACAATTCCTTTAACGTGTTATTCACTATTTAAAAATGTGAATAAACTTCGTTAACAAATCTCATCCTTTTATTCATTTTAATTCAAAGGATTATTCACTAAAAAAAAAATGTGAATATAACTCCATTTCTAAGTTATAACAATTAACTTGTCAAAATAAGTCATTTGCGAATTTATAAAACAACGTTTATAAATTCCTTTTCTATTTATTTATAAAAACTTCCTTTTTTATAAATCCTTTTATTTACCTATTCAGTTTATAATTCAATTATAGACTAAAAGTTCATATTATAAGTTAATTACTTATAAAACGATTATTTTACAAAATCGTTCATTTAACTTCCCAAATTATTAATCTTAACTTATAAGATTGTTTATTTATCCAAAATTCATTCTTTCGATAACTTTATAAATTTTATAAACCTATTGCTTATAAAATTTCATTTATAACTTCACAGTTTATAATTTCATAAATTTCATTCATTTAGGAAATTCATTTTCACTACATTCAAACACTTATAAAAACTCGTTTTATAATGTCTATATTTCAATTTATAAATATCCATTTATAAATCTCTAAATATAAATCAGTTTATATTATTATTCTAAAACGTCTTTAAATTCCTTTATAATTTCATCATTTCGATTTATAAAATAATCAAATTTTATAAATCCTATATTTAAACTTTTATCATATATTCAAAAATCCAATCTAAATTATTTTATAAAATCATTAGTTCATATTTCTCAAAAATCGACTGTTAATCGTATTTCTAAAAATCAGCTTTTTAACTATATTTCACAAAAACCATAATTTTTATAACTTTAAAAATTATAACGTTTATTTATTTGAAATGGATCAATTCCAAAAATATAGTATATTCTCAAAATCACTTTTAAAAAATCATTTTTAAATCCCAAAATTTGGGTCCAATGATGCTACACATCAGATAGTCAATCACCACTACAACGATATCATATATCGATATGATAATCCATCAAATATCAAAATATCTGAAATAAAATAAATACTGTTGAGGAATCCAGTTGGATCCCTCCAACCTGTTTTCCTGCATCACAAACATTAGCACAATACCAATTTCGCTCCAGTACGAAATTATCGCGGTACATGTTCTTATTAAATATTATCCGCTTACTAACGGCGTAATAGGGTCTCATCCGCTAAACAAAAAATGCGGGAAATCAACAACTGCAATATATACATATGCCAATATATATATATATTGATATTATATATAATACCAATTTCACTGTTTATGAAATATTCGCGGTATATGTTTATATTAAATAACATCCGCTTACTAACGGCGCATAATGTCTATTTTAACAATCAATAATTTACAGTCATCATTCAAACATGCATTCAAATATTTTAAATCTAACTATTTAAAATAAAATCGAAATCTATTCGATTGAGTGAGAAGTTCTCACCTTGGTTTTAATTTCCGTTTTAGCTTTTATTTCGAATAAAATTAAATGCGCGTTTAATTTTACCCGAAATTCTCACTAACTCCAAATGACTCCAAACCAACTCCATCGCGTAGTGCTCGTCCATACGATTCCAACGCAACTGAGTTTGCATTTTTTCGACCTCGTATGAAAAAGTTATGAATTTATGAAGTTTGTACGTATTTATATTAACAATTTACAACTTAAACTTTATAATTAAAACCTACAGCTCATATTAGCCATCAGATCCCACCACCATCAGATCATAGCCGCACCCCTCCATCTCCTTCATCACCACGCACGGCTACAGGCCTTCATACGCAAGCATGAACCCATCAAACATCAATTAGGGTTTAATTATACACCCTCATTTCTCGACGAAACTCGATCACACAACCACCATCGCGAAGAGCACGACGCAAGCTACCCACGCCTACCACCATGGCCAACTCGGCCCCACCTAGGCACGGAAAAGACGTGCGTGACTGGCCATGAACGGCCCAAATTATCTCCCTCTACGTTACTCCGTTTCCGATCATCACCGTATGGAATCGAAGCTCTCTTCATGCTCTTCGACTTCCGTGTTGAACACTTCGGCTAATTCTTTGTAGATTGAGAGAGATTGAGGGATGAAGGAGAATGATTTCTGGCCCTTGAATTGTAACTGGCGGCTACAACAATTAGGGTTAGGGTTTTAGTGTTATTTTATCAAATTATGAAGAGGTAGGGGCTATTTATAAGGAACGAGCGACACTATTCATCCCGGAATTTCCGAACTCCGATTTAGACGCCGTAACCAGCGTACCTAGGGTTTATCCCGCGTTCCGGACACAATGGAACAGGTTTCGGAAGCTAATTCGGAAGTATGTGCGAGTTATGGCTGAAAACGCTCAATTTGAATTAAACCGATTTAAGTCGATTTCTAGGCGTTTTAATTTGTACCGGACAAACGGTAAATCCAATCGACTTGAAATTTGAAACCTTACAATAATATCACATTACGGATCCGATGAAACTGGTTTCGTCGAATTCCGAGACTTTTTGAAAAATGGCTATTTTGACTCGCCAAATTTAAATTAAAAATAAATCGATGCGTTTCGAGCTGCCACGATCAAACGATAGCTCCGATTGACACGAAATTTGAAATCCGGTAATAACTAACTATTACGGATCCAATGAAACTGGTTTCGTTCAATTCTGAGACTGTCCAAAAATTGACTATTTTACAGTCGATTATTAAATATTAAAATATTCAATTTTCACAAATTAACTTTTAATTCGATTTTAAAAGTTCTAAAATATTTCTATAACTCCAGTATGATTAAATAAAATTTTACAAATTATTTTCAATCATTTTTAACTCTATTTTCAATTATTTCCATAATTTAACGTATTAAATTATCGATTTAATTATCCAATTAAATCCAAAAATTCAAATAAAAATTTATTTGACTTATAAATTCACTTTTAAATATTTAAAATAAATTAAATATTCAAATTTTAATTTAATAAAATTCTGGGTCGTTACAATCTTTCCCCCTTAAAAGAATTTCGTCCTCGAAATTATAAGTAAGAAAAGTTACAGAATCTATTAATTTTCCCAAAATTTATAATTAAACTTCTTTCAAATCTTTACTAAGTTTTCAAATCATACTTAGTTATGTTTTCAAAAACAATTTCTATTGTTTAACTTTCAATTCCAAATTCAAAGTTAAAGTTTTCAAAAATTTTCCCAATTTTCTCAAATTTTTTCTAACGCCTTAAATTTCCGGAAAAATTCGCCATGTCTCCTTTGCGCGGCTCGATCCGAAAAAAAAATGACAGTATATATATATCACAAATATACATCTCATCAAGTAATGAGGCATCCCGAAGGGAAAAAAGTATAAAAGTGCGATATTTAATCCGAGATATGTACCTTATATTTTATTAGCAAGCATATACGGCTAATATAGCGCTAAAGCGAACTCCAAATGCGAAGCAAACGCGATCCGCACCTACTAAACTCAACAAACAACATGAGAACATGCACATATGCAAATAATCTCAATATACAACATATAGCAACATAATAACTATATATATGTCACATAGCAAATGCAACTAAACAACAAATGCAATATATATTCAACCATCAATCAACTATAATCCATAACCAATAATATTCATTCATATTCTCATTTATATACAATGAAATGGTTTTCAATTTCAAATCACATTTGATTTATTTACATTGGATTTACTAACATTCATTCTCAATTCAATTAGTTTATATTTACTAATTAAATCCAATTCACATTCAATTCTATTCAAATTTATTTACTTCTAATTTGAATTCAATTTCATAGCTTTCAATTTCATTAACACTTAATGAATTACATACAATTAAACAACATCCATATAGCAACCAAAGTATATTAATTATAACCAAATTTCTTTTGCTTATATTCATCTTGGTTTAACACCATCACTTTCAATTGAATTAATTAAATTGATTTTCATTCAATTTTATTTAACTTTCAGTAACATTAGATTTTAATGAATTAATACTTTCATTAATTATTCCTTATCAACTTAAATTACATTCAATTGTTTTAACATTCAATCCATTCATTCAATTCAATTACAAAGTTGAATTCTATTACATAACTCAAGTTCATATTCATTTAATCCACTTGATTATTTACTTCGATACCAAAATCAACTTAATTCAACAACACTTAAGTTATATTCCATTTAACTTTAAATTCATTTTTATTCACAACTCACATTCATAAATATATTAACTTCTTATATATATAAGTTTATTTCACAATTGTAATTCACTTTAATTATAATTCAATGCTTATAATTCTTTTACTTATACAATTCTTCTTTTATTTAGATTATTCAAACAACTTAACAATCAACTTATACATACTTTAATAATTCTGAAAAATTATTCCTTTACATATAAAAATATAATCAAGGCAAAATCATTCCATTTACCCAATTTAAAAACAATATCGTGTCGAATTGTTCTATTCAAGTGTTTAGAAACCCCTTCGGCATAGTCTTGCGGACCACGCTGACGAAAGTTCATATACCACTCAATAAACCAATCATCACAATATAAAACAAATTTTATATTCACTAACAAATACGCTCTCATAGCTATTATTACACTCAACTCATTCTAGAGTACTGCTGACTCTATCTCTAACGAGTAATACCCTACAGAACCATGGTTGTCGCTTAACCATAAGAGCTCTGATACCAAATGTAACGATCAGGGATTTTTCGTTCTTCGAAAATTCGACATCGATACTCACTTTATCGACTGCCGAGAAATCAAAGGCCGAAAACCGAGATGTTATGGGTTTTAAAAAGAAAAGAAAAGAAAGAGGAGAGAAAAAGAAGAAAGAAAAAGAAAAATAGAGAGAAAAGAAGATAGATAATTTTTAGAAAACAGAGAATTTTAAAAATAGAAGATAGAAGAATTTTTAAAAATAGAACGGACAAAAGAAAACAACAGAACAACAACAGAATCTCACAATTCGCAGCGGAACAACATATAATAATAAATGAATAATCTTTAAACAAAGAACTATATCAGTTATTACATTTTATACATTACATTACATCATATCATCACATCAGAGTGTACAACAACATACAACATCAAACAGTGCAGCGGAAAAAGAAATACTATATACAAGTAATACGCCATGCCATCCAGCTTGCCTCCAGCAATTCCAGAATATCCAGAATATCCTGATAAACCTAACTCTTAACTGCCCGTGTGGAAATTGGTGGGCACCCAGAGTTTAGGAAGGAAAACAATAAACTCCAAGTCAGTCATGTGACTGGTGTGAGAACTCAAAACAGTTTATTTATCTTTGAAAACAAAATAGAGGAATATTTTTAATCAATTCGCAATGCTTTTAAAAATGAGACTACCATAAGACCTCCTGCCACACACACAATGCAAACGCAGACTTGGAGAAGATTTCTCCTTATGATAGTCAAACATGCTTGATACGCATTTAAAAAGAGCATTTGATATTATTATTAGTGCATAGTGTAGGAAAAATTCATTTCGAAAGTAGAATATAAATCTTAGCCAGCATAGGTACCATTATATTATGCCTACTAATAGCTACCATATTAAATGGCAGGTTCTACAACTAATACCGTACAAGTTTCGTATTGTTTCTTTGGATTTCCAACAAATGGTCAGGCCAAGGAACTTCCCATTGCCACATGAGAATGCCTCTGGATGGACATCCCCGAGAACCAAACCGGATCTCAACCAACACAAGGCCGGGTTACTCCTAACTGAGCAACAACTGACCGAATATGCCATCCCCCGGTCCTTTGGGACCTTTTTCCGAGAGCGCTCTCTAATCAATTCACACAATCATAACAAAGTGTTTTCAACATGAGTAAGTATCTGGGCTCCATACCATGATACCACCCTTTTCCAGAAGGAAATGCACATATCCTAAAGGGTGCTACCCCTCATAACCTTGCTGCTTCTTTCCTGTTTTGACCATTCACGGGGTGTGAGGCTCGACGAATTCACGTCCACAAAAACATACTTTATACAAAAGCCATGCTTTGGGTCAACAAATGATCAACACAATGATCACTAAGATAGACGATCAAATAAATGATCCTATCACAATAATCAACACAATGATCATTTCAGCATCACTCAGCATGTCACATTACCAAACTGGGAATATATTGCTGATAACTTCAACTATATAACCTTTGAGCTCGTACGTCTCAAAGAAGGGTGTTAAGCAAAGAATAAATTCTCCGCCACCAACAGAAATATATTTGAAAGAAATCGGCTTTATATCTCCACTTGTAATGTCAGGCATACAATCCATACAAGTCTGTTCCGGGCTCGAACAAAACCGAAGGCACTTACAAAGAAGTCCTTGCAATCCGGATATTCACAATCCTGATCGGATTCACCATCACATATGGAGAACTCAATACCGTAGCTACTCGGTGCAGAGTCAATCGATAGTTCATCCTATCGCTTTCGCAAATACCGGTCTTCAACACCGATCTTCAAATGCAATTCACAACGACGTATCACATATTCGGAGTGGGTTATACGACCCCATGGTCCTTTCCCGGTTAACCCGAATAGTGAGCGCTTATTCAAAAATAAGTGTAGCATTCACATTCAATCAATTCACATCAAATACCCATTCAAAAGGGAAATACTGATAGTCGGTTATTGAACTATCACTGGATATGCACACATCACCAGATTCCAAATAATTTTCCAAATTATTTATTTTCCAAAATATCTTTACTAGATATATAGTTTCAACACTTCAAAAATAAATCAATATTTATTTTTAACAAGTTTCACTTTCACATATAAATTCCTTAGTGAATTTATATTCCAAAATATTCATGCATATACGATTTCAATAATTCATTTCCATTTATCCTCCAAAAAGATAAATTCTAATTATTCACTTCATATTGGAAAACATTTCCATACTTATTTATTCATAAGTAATTCACAAATTCCTTTTATTTTCAACACTTAGAAAATATTCAATATACTTAAAGCGAATTAAGTATATAATTCATTCTTTAAGGAAATCATTCACTTAACATATTTATTTGGGCCAAAACGAATGTTGCGTAAAACATCGTTACGACAACCCAAATTCACTAGTATAGGGATTCGAAATTAAAATAGATATATAAATCCCAATACTATACAAAACATTTCCTTTCGGAAATCATTTACTATAACAACAGTGTTATAGTCCATCATCTCCTTTCGTTTCTCGAAACATCTATTTCAACAATAAATGTTGAAATCTGTGGTTTCGAATCTCAACATGTTTAAAAACATCGTTAGATTGTTTTAATTCTATTTAAAACATCACATTCAAAACAATTCCTTTAACGTGTTATTCACTATTTAAAAATGTGAATAAACTTCGTTAACAAATCTCATCCTTTTATTCATTTTAATTCAAAGGATTATTCACTAAAAAAAAAATGTGAATATAACTCCATTTCTAAGTTATAACAATTAACTTGTCAAAATAAGTCATTTGCGAATTTATAAAACAACGTTTATAAATTCCTTTTCTATTTATTTATAAAAACTTCCTTTTTTATAAATCCTTTTATTTACCTATTCAGTTTATAATTCAATTATAGACTAAAAGTTCATATTATAAGTTAATTACTTATAAAACGATTATTTTACAAAATCGTTCATTTAACTTCCCAAATTATTAATCTTAACTTATAAGATTGTTTATTTATCCAAAATTCATTCTTTCGATAACTTTATAAATTTTATAAACCTATTGCTTATAAAATTTCATTTATAACTTCACAGTTTATAATTTCATAAATTTCATTCATTTAGGAAATTCATTTTCACTACATTCAAACACTTATAAAAACTCGTTTTATAATGTCTATATTTCAATTTATAAATATCCATTTATAAATCTCTAAATATAAATCAGTTTATATTATTATTCTAAAACGTCTTTAAATTCCTTTATAATTTCATCATTTCGATTTATAAAATAATCAAATTTTATAAATCCTATATTTAAACTTTTATCATATATTCAAAAATCCAATCTAAATTATTTTATAAAATCATTAGTTCATATTTCTCAAAAATCGACTGTTAATCGTATTTCTAAAAATCAGCTTTTTAACTATATTTCACAAAAACCATAATTTTTATAACTTTAAAAATTATAACGTTTATTTATTTGAAATGGATCAATTCCAAAAATATAGTATATTCTCAAAATCACTTTTAAAAAATCATTTTTAAATCCCAAAATTTGGGTCCAATGATGCTACACATCAGATAGTCAATCACCACTACAACGATATCATATATCGATATGATAATCCATCAAATATCAAAATATCTGAAATAAAATAAATACTGTTGAGGAATCCAGTTGGATCCCTCCAACCTGTTTTCCTGCATCACAAACATTAGCACAATACCAATTTCGCTCCAGTACGAAATTATCGCGGTACATGTTCTTATTAAATATTATCCGCTTACTAACGGCGTAATAGGGTCTCATCCGCTAAACAAAAAATGCGGGAAATCAACAACTGCAATATATACATATGCCAATATATATATATTGATATTATATATAATACCAATTTCACTGTTTATGAAATATTCGCGGTATATGTTTATATTAAATAACATCCGCTTACTAACGGCGCATAATGTCTATTTTAACAATCAATAATTTACAGTCATCATTCAAACATGCATTCAAATATTTTAAATCTAACTATTTAAAATAAAATCGAAATCTATTCGATTGAGTGAGAAGTTCTCACCTTGGTTTTAATTTCCGTTTTAGCTTTTATTTCGAATAAAATTAAATGCGCGTTTAATTTTACCCGAAATTCTCACTAACTCCAAATGACTCCAAACCAACTCCATCGCGTAGTGCTCGTCCATACGATTCCAACGCAACTGAGTTTGCATTTTTTCGACCTCGTATGAAAAAGTTATGAATTTATGAAGTTTGTACGTATTTATATTAACAATTTACAACTTAAACTTTATAATTAAAACCTACAGCTCATATTAGCCATCAGATCCCACCACCATCAGATCATAGCCGCACCCCTCCATCTCCTTCATCACCACGCACGGCTACAGGCCTTCATACGCAAGCATGAACCCATCAAACATCAATTAGGGTTTAATTATACACCCTCATTTCTCGACGAAACTCGATCACACAACCACCATCGCGAAGAGCACGACGCAAGCTACCCACGCCTACCACCATGGCCAACTCGGCCCCACCTAGGCACGGAAAAGACGTGCGTGACTGGCCATGAACGGCCCAAATTATCTCCCTCTACGTTACTCCGTTTCCGATCATCACCGTATGGAATCGAAGCTCTCTTCATGCTCTTCGACTTCCGTGTTGAACACTTCGGCTAATTCTTTGTAGATTGAGAGAGATTGAGGGATGAAGGAGAATGATTTCTGGCCCTTGAATTGTAACTGGCGGCTACAACAATTAGGGTTAGGGTTTTAGTGTTATTTTATCAAATTATGAAGAGGTAGGGGCTATTTATAAGGAACGAGCGACACTATTCATCCCGGAATTTCCGAACTCCGATTTAGACGCCGTAACCAGCGTACCTAGGGTTTATCCCGCGTTCCGGACACAATGGAACAGGTTTCGGAAGCTAATTCGGAAGTATGTGCGAGTTATGGCTGAAAACGCTCAATTTGAATTAAACCGATTTAAGTCGATTTCTAGGCGTTTTAATTTGTACCGGACAAACGGTAAATCCAATCGACTTGAAATTTGAAACCTTACAATAATATCACATTACGGATCCGATGAAACTGGTTTCGTCGAA
Organism: Allium cepa; assembly: GCA_030765085.1. Taxonomy (NCBI): domain Eukaryota; kingdom Viridiplantae; phylum Streptophyta; class Magnoliopsida; order Asparagales; family Amaryllidaceae; genus Allium; species Allium cepa. Next base: position 535,610,789 of record CM060934.1, on the reverse strand, counting down.
TTCCGAGACTTTTTGAAAAATGGCTATTTTGACTCGCCAAATTTAAATTAAAAATAAATCGATGCGTTTCGAGCTGCCACGATCAAACGATAGCTCCGATTGACACGAAATTTGAAATCCGGTAATAACTAACTATTACGGATCCAATGAAACTGGTTTCGTTCAATTCTGAGACTGTCCAAAAATTGACTATTTTACAGTCGATTATTAAATATTAAAATATTCAATTTTCACAAATTAACTTTTAATTCGATTTTAAAAGTTCTAAAATATTTCTATAACTCCAGTATGATTAAATAAAATTTTACAAATTATTTTCAATCATTTTTAACTCTATTTTCAATTATTTCCATAATTTAACGTATTAAATTATCGATTTAATTATCCAATTAAATCCAAAAATTCAAATAAAAATTTATTTGACTTATAAATTCACTTTTAAATATTTAAAATAAATTAAATATTCAAATTTTAATTTAATAAAATTCTGGGTCGTTACAGGTTTCTTTTGGATAGTGAATGCTTATATATAAAATATATATGTGAATATATGTAGTTATACCTCAAAGAAGGCTAGACATATTATATGCATAGGTAAAATTAACGGAATAGCCATGAAATCAATCGACATAAATTAGTGTTATGGATAAAGCATATAATTTTCTAGTCACCAAAACATTGTTCTATACCCCCTCCTCATTACAACCCAGAGAATTTAGAGGGACAAGCTACTGGTGCAAGATGGAAACGATAGATGAAGAAGTGTTCTCATTCATGCTCGGCACTGACAAGGTGATTAGATATCTAAGGATAATATTGATTCCAAGGTAGTAGCCTTAGTCGGAATATATGTTCTATTATATTTTTCTATTCCATGAGTTTATATGGATAGCTCTCTAATATACCCATGTTTATTACAGGTTACCAAAACCAACGATCCATACCCTAGTGGACTTGGGTTTCGATTTAGTCCAAATTTGGATCCATTATGGTGCTGGATGTTATATTTGGTATTAGTGCCTATGTTAGTCTACCATAGAAATTATGATATGCTAAGTGAACGTATTTGTATTTTCTATATATATATATATGTATATATATGTGTGTGTGTGTGTGTGTGTGTGTATATATTACATGTTAAACTCTATGAATTTTGACTATAGAAGCAGATGTGACCATATCCTAAAAACGCGGATGAGGTAACTACGAGTTGAAACAATAAATAGAGTTGAATCGGTGTGCCTACCTCAATTATCCCCTTGGGCGGAGGCGTACCGCAAGGAGTGGACTGAGAAGAGAATGAGCACGACATATGAAAGGATCTCAGAGACTGGATAGTACTTGACTCCCTTGTTAGGCCTTGGCTGCCTTATAACTGTGGATTTCGATCGATTAAAGAAATACATTTCACACAGACAGATGGGAACCTATATGCTGCAAGCATCTAGAGTAAGATGTGAAAAAAGATTGAGCAAGTTCTTGCAAAAAAGTATGCATTAATCACCACAAAAGGATAACTAGATTTTCAGTATATACTCTAAATAAGAAGAGGTTAAGAGTAAAGGGAAAAGAAGAAAAGTCTAAAAGAAAGGATAGTTAAAGTCCATTTTTAGTCTAACCCTGTACAAAAGAATTTGACAAAAATATTTTTGAAAATTCCATGAAAAGTTTTGAATGTTGATTTTAAAGGATTTAATGGCAGTTGGTTTAAAAAAGCAAGGGAATTTGAAAATTCATAGTTTAAAATTGGTTGGGGTCACATTTTTTTGACGTAAAGGTGTTTGGTAAAGGGGTTTTTCCTTTTTGAAATGAATGGAAAGAGAGTGTATGACTCGATGATTTTTCCTTTTTTCATAAATTTAGAAGTTCTTTTTTTTAGTTCTTTCTAAGGGGTTGATGAATGGAAATGCTACTTGATTGAAATGGCGTAAAGTGAAAGGACGGGTAAGAATGATTGAAATGGGGTAAAGAGAAATGAAGGGTAAGAACCCTCGATAACGAAGATAGGAGGAATATTTCCATATAAGAAAAATATAAAGTAAAAGAACCAAAATTGATATACATATCTCGTTTTCAATTAATGAAGAAAAGCCCAATGACTAAAGCAGCAAGCGAAAGTATATAATAAGTCAATGGGGAAAACAATAAAAGAGGGAAAGCGCTATGTAAGGAGAAGCCACTTGAAAGCAATTTGGGTAAGAGAAATTTTAATAGTAGTAGTATTAGAAAATTTAGATAAGCATTAGGAATTTATATTAAAATATGATTAGTAATCTAATATTAGTAATATAAGAGAAAAGTAGTAGGACTAGGATATGAGAAATGGGTGGTTTCCATAGATATATATGTGCAATAATTATACATATCTTTTAGAAGTCCCTCTTATGCTATTGGAATCTCTGTTAAGGTTGGAAGTGGAGTAGTAAGAAAATAATAGACTGGAAGTTATCCTTGTCTACTCCAATATTTATTTTCTTAAAAGTAATAGACGATGTTTTTGAAAAAAACGAGTCGGTATAACGATTGAGTTTTTGAGCCTAAATAAATGTTTTGAATTAAAAATTCTACTTTTAAAGAGGTAAATATCTATTGTAAAAAGTCTTTGAAAATTAAAAATTGGTTAGAGTAGAAATTTTTCATGGCTTCTGTAACGACCCGTAAAATTCGATGATTAAAATGAGTTAAATTAATAAGATTTTTGATTAAATTTAGACAGAAATAAAAATCTTATAATTTATATTGGAACGAATGTTAGAAATTAGATGTAGCAAATGAAATTAACATTAACAATTTAAAATTTATATTGCAATTAATTGGAAATAATGTAAATTGAATAGAAACGTAAGTTTATTTATAGGGCAGTAATTGATGAATAAAAAGTTTGAAACCAAGTAAATAAATTTATGGAGAACATTTAATAGTAATCAATATATATATTAGGAAATTGACAATTTATGGATTTGTTAAGATTGCAAAGTTATAATCGAGTGTAAATAGGAATATTTGGTAATTAATTTAAGTAAGAAAGAAATGTAAATGTTATAACTTGGTTACAAAATATATATACGGAAGTTGATGTAAATATGAATGAATGTGCGCATAAATTTGTAATGGATAAAACGTAAATTAATGTAATAAGGATGATGCCGTTTGATAAGTATTCATAATGTTTGTGTTGTTGATAAGCGTTACTTTAATGATTTTAATATAAAATAACGGAAGTGTGAATGGGAATTAATAGAAAAGTAAACTTATTTAAAGGTAAAAATTTGGTATTACATTGATGAATTTAAATGTTATTTTATTATGTAAAGCTAAATAGTGTAATAAAAGAATGAAATCAAGATAAATAAATTTAATTGAGACATTAATTATAAATAATAGGTTGGATGGTAATTGTTGTGGAGAATAACCATACAAGTATTATAAAGAGTATATTTGTAATAAATGGTTATTTCGAATAAAGGTAATTAAATATTACTTTAAATATTACTTTAATGGATAAATGTAGTAACGGATAGAGTAAATGAAATTTGCATTATGAAAATAAATGTAACATTGTTTTGTAAGCAATAAAAGCCTATTAATGTGACTGAAGGTTAACGGTAACGATTTTTGTATGTTACCTGTGAATGTTGCTTGTAAATTTAAACTTTGAAATTTGTTACAATAATTATAATTTAATATTACGTTGAGGTTAATTAAGGTAATATTTGTAAGTAATGTTAAGGTTATTCATATTGGACAAATTGTTGAGTTATAAGGATCGGGATAAAGCTTTATTAATTTATTGGAATTTAAAATGTAATAAAAGGATTAATTGCAATTAAATGAATTTAATATTTTTAAATGGGAATTTAGATGAAATATGAGGAAATTTATGTAATAGTTTGAATCCAATGTTTAATCCATACATAATATGACTATTGGTTGTTTTAAGTATAGGAAGCAAGATTTATTAATTTAATTTAAGTATAAAATTCAATAATTTTATTTATTGCAAAATAAAATGGAATTAAAACGTTTAAATACTACATTATTGAAATTAAAATGGAATTTGAGGATAATAATGTAATAAATCATGAACCAATGTAGTTGCAATCTTATTTTGGTAAAAGATGTGAATAAGAAGGCTTAAAAATTTAATAAATGGGTTTTTGAGAATTTAATTTATAATTTCTAAATATAATGAAACGGAGAAATTAACACTACAATTGATAGATTTATCAACTTTTAATTTACATATAAACCTGTTTAAATTTTGTAAATGATTAAGAAATATAAAGGTGATAAAATTGTCATTTATAAAATTGAAATTTAAAAATTGGACTTAATTAATTAATTATTAATTTATTTAATTAATGGAAAAATAGCCATTTTTTCCACTGACTCGGATTTCGACGAAACCAGTTTCATCGGATCTGTAACGGTGGATTATTGTAGCATTTCAAGTTTCATGGCGATCGGACATGTCGTTTAATCGTACGGACTCGAAACGCCTTGAAATCGATAAATTGAAAACAATTGAAATCAATTTGGAAAATTTGAATTTAGCATAACTTCTTCATACGATGGAATTTGGGCGTGAAACTTTTTCCATCGCGTTTAAATATTTTTAAACACCTATTTTGATATATGGGTTTACCCAATTTCGTTCCGGCGTCAGAACGGGCTCTTTGGGCCACTTTGTCGTTAGCGCGTATTCAACCCGATCCATTTATTCTAATTCGACTTTCTCTATAAATATCCTGCTATAAACTCTAGCCCCCCTAATTCTCATTTTTCTGTACCTAAATTCATTCTATTCCTCATCTTCCTCAATGGCGGACAAAATTCTATATTTCCAGATCCAATGGCAAATTCAATCCAAAGCTAAAATTTCAGACTCCTCGGAGTAATTTGGAAAAAATATATGTTGAAGCTCTCGAATAGCGTAATTCATTGGTGGTGTTCGTTTTTTGATTCAGATTATCGTTTGATCAAAAATTGTGTTTTAATTCTCGGCCGTTCAATGGGGTCGTAATCAATGTCGATGGATCGAGAAACCCTTCTTGGGTTTTGTAGAGGGGACTAAGGGGAGTTGATCTATGTGGTTTGTTTCGAGAATCAACGGCTAGATCGCCGGGAATTCGTGGATTAGGGTTTTTATTCGAGCGGCGGCTGTGCTCGTTATTCGAGGTGGAGCGATCGAGCTGAGCTCGTGCTCGGCGGCGAGCCTGGCGTGGGGCGCGACGAGATGGACGTCGACGATGATGGCGTGCATGATGCATGTTCGGTTTGGGTTTGTTCGAGCTCTGCTGGGTTGCGTGCGTGAGTATGCTGGCTTCTGGATTGAGGGAGAACATGTGACGTGGCTTTGATGATGGGTGAGTAAATTGTGTTCTATTTTATTTATTTGTTTTAATTGTTTTCAATCGCATTAATCGTCACAATTTTTGCATACGATGTCCGATTTATGCGTGGTTTCTTTGGTTAGGATCGTAATGAAATTCCGGACATGATGACGCGGGTTTGGACGAAATTTGAGACGGTCAAATTTTTGGGTTTAAATTGGATTTGAATTCAATTTAAATTCAAAAGGTGAGTGTTTTAACTCACTCACAACTTCTAAAATTTCTTATGTTTGTTAAATTGATATACGATGTGATTTAAAATTTATTTATGGTTGTTTGGCATATTTTTTATCACCATCTCAGTAAATTTCACTTATTTAAATTAAATTGCTATTTAATTTATTCATTGCATTTAAACTGCCAGTTAAATGGTTAATTAATTATTCATTGCATATAAACTACCAATTAAACAGTTGTTTAATTTACTATTGAATATAAACTGCTATTTAATACCTGTTGTTTATTATCCGTTCTATATTGATGCTATGGTTTGAATTTGATGATGATTGTGATAAATGGTTGATGCTTGATACTGGATAAATGGATGATGTGTTTTATATGGTTATAAACTGCAAGTTATTATGCATTTTCATTTCATTCGGGATTGCGGTTTGAAATGATATATAACCGCAAATTTCATTTTTAAATTGCGGATTGAGTTGATAAATATCTGTATCACTTGACCATAGGGTAGAAAATTTTATATAGACACCTGGGTATATATATAAAAATATTTTGAAATGATTTTCTATGGTTTCGTAAAGAAATATATATGGTTTTATGAGGTATCGATTCGGATAGTTGATAAAGGTTATTTTATATATAGTAAAATTCTTGGTTTTAAGTTATGTATAAAATTGTTTAAAGTATAAATAAATTTAATAATAAAGTTGATTTTATTAAATTATAATATAGGAAGTATTTACTTAAATAAAATATTTTTATATAGAGTTTATATTGATTTTTATAAATCAAGTGTGAGAAAATAGTTTTGAAATGGACTTGAGATTTTGTTTAATTAAAAATTTTATTTAATAAAAATCCATTGGAACTTATTGAAATTTAGATTAGAAGAAAAAAATACAATATGGTTTTAAAACTAAATTTGGGGTTAAGATGGTTTAAGTAAATATATCAAGTCTAAATGAATTGAGGAATATTCAATTTTCGAAATTTGGAGTTTTATTAAAGGGATACTAGATTTTAAGTAAATATTTCAAACTAAATAATAGAAAAGTGGAATTGGTATATATATATGAATTAAAAAATTTCGTTTTGAAATATTGAATTTTAAGCTTTGAAAATATTGAATAAGAAATGGTTTATTTAGAGGTTCGAATCGATATTTGCAATTTATTTGTCAAATTAAAGAAGTTATTTTATTTTATAAAGTAATTCAATAATTAAACCATTTGAGGGTGTAGTTATATTTCAAAGTTATGAAATTCAGGTTTAATGTTTTGGAACGTTATATTTCAAGCGGTTGGTTTCGAAATATTATAACTTTGAAAATGTTATGATTTTAGAAAAGGATATATTTGAAATAAAAATGATATTATATTAATTTGGGTTTTAAACGATATCATATTGATTTGGGTTTTTAAAATAGAAATGATATCGTATTTATATGGTTTTGAAATGGATATTTATTCTGGTTTTAAAGTATAAACTATTTTGAAAAGACTGCGGTGTTATAATAACGTTTGGTTGTTGAAGAGACCGGGATTGGAAGTTGTCATACTCTTTGCCAACTCCGAAAACCACTTTAACAACCGTGTACGCGGTGGAGATTCCAGAATGAAGTAGGATGATGGCGGCGTTTCCTTTGAGGTAAATACGTGGACCCGACTCCCGTGAGTTGGCATAAGATGGCTAAAACAGGAGCGATTCTCGGGCCAATTGAGGTAGCACCTTTGATCGGACACATCCCTTCGATTTTATACTTCGACTTTTGGATTGATTCGGTGGCCACTTTTGGTTTTTTTATTTGGGGGTGTGGCTCGAGGTGGGCGATAGCTGTGGCTATGCGTTACCACCAGCCCGGATAGCAATTGGTATATCTATCCTGGCATTGCCTAGTTGTGCCGTGTCACCTACCCTAGCGCGCCTTATACGATTTTGTTTTGTACCATACCTATGGAGTGCCTTCTGACGACGCCCAGTACAGGGGAGATTACGGTACTGTGGAGACTGTGGGATTATATTATGTGTTAAGGGATATATGGGTAACCCCTTAACGCTATTTAAAAGTAAATTTATTTTACTAATAGACATTATTATAATAGCGAAATATTACTACATAGTAAACAGTTTAACGGATCCTTAGGAGATGTGAATCCCGAGCATCTCTTAAGTTACCGCTCTCATATTTATTTTTGTTGATTTAACTCACATAAAATCTTTTAGTTCTGACTCGAGTGTTTTATCTTTTCAATTCGCTCGGGTCAGTCCGAGCGTTTCAGGATTTGAAGATTTTATTCTGGAGGACGAAGACGAAGATTTGTAGTACTATTATCTACTATATTATTCCACTACACTATTGCATTCCGCTGCATTATTGATATTCTATGGTACGTATAACTCTGATATATATTGTAAGTATAATTAAATCTTTTGAAAAATGGCTTCATGAACTGTATATTTGATTATTATATTTTTCCTTCCGCTGTGAGATTCTATTTTGTTTTATTTCTTTCTTGGTTTTCTTATTTACCCCATAACAATCCGCCCTTCCATATGGTTTGAATTGTCACGTGTGTCGATTTAAAGCATGCGAATAGGCGGGATGTTACATGTGGTATCATAGCTTTGGTTTAGCGATAAACCTTAGCTTTGTAGGGTTTGACTCTTTACTAGTAGGGTAGTAATACCCTATGGGAGTCGCTGGGTTCATATATATGAGAGAGCGTATTTGTTAGTGTTATAAAAAGGTTTTAATATTGTGTTAATCAGTTCAGTTTTGTATTTATAAATTCTGGTTGGTGCATGGGACGCTATGACATCAATAGGGATTTCTAAACACTTAATAGGACAGACCGATATAATATTTGTTTTAATATAGGTGAATGAAATAATTTTTCCTATCATATTTTCTACATATATAAAATAAATTTTATAAATAAGATATATATTTGGTCGTAATATATTGGTTGTTAGGTAACGAAAAATTTAAATAATAGTTGAAATGAGATTGAAAATAAAATAAATCAAATTGAAAATTTTAGAACTTAAGTTTCAGGGTTTTGAATATTTCTTTCAAATGATTTTGGAATATAGTAATAATATTTAAGAAGTATTTTCTGATATAAATATTTTGATATAATTTGAAAGAATTGTTTTAAAGAAATTTTGGAAAAGAAATAAGTTGTACTCCCCTCTCTGTCGCTGGAAAATAATTTCGGTGATGAGTGCACGCATCATTGACATTCATTTTCGAGTTTCGAAGTGGGATGGCCACTGTAGTAGTTTACTGCAGATTTATTTTTGATAAACCAAACATAAATTTTTAAATTTGTTAATTATAATTGGATATATAAGTTATAAGTATATATGTATCTGTTATTTTAAAATGATTTTGAATAAAACCCGGTATTTAATTTTTAAGTTCCGTTAATTAATAGTTTCAATTAAGTGTAGTAAAATGGAATATAACTAATGTATAAATTGGAGCCTTTAATTAAAATAAGAATTTTAATGATAGGTTATGAATGAAATTAAAAGAAAATTTGAATTTGTAACATATAAAACAAAGGATATTATTATTGGATATTTAATTAATTAACAGAATTGAGAAAACTTGTCTAACTTTCAATTACATTCTTAAAGGCATATATACATATACATATATATATATATATATATATATATAACTTACCAAAAGATATAAAAGTTGAAATGTTAATAAAAAAATGTAATAGATATTATACAAGTAATTGACTTGAGGTAATGAAAGTAATTAATGGAATTCTTTAATAAATAAGAATTGATGTTATAAAGTTATAAACTTAAGTTGTAATTGAAATGCTACTAGTTTGATAGAAATGTAAGTATTATAAACAAATGATAATAAACTTAAGTAAACGGTTGAAGCTATTATAAATAAAATAAGTAGAAAGGATGAATGCAGTAAATATATGATTGTAGACTAAAGTAATGCATTGAGATGCTAAGTAAACGAAATTGAGAAATGAATGCATGAAATGCAAATAAATAAATAAATGAAACTATAAGAGATAAATGAAAATAAAAGGATAAACCATTATATAAATGAAAAGGAATCAAACAACAAATATTATGAAATGAATTGATTAAACTGGATCTATTGAAATTGTTGTTTGTTTGGTTTATGGTTGTTTGGGCAATGATACTTTAAGATTGTTGGATGTATGAATAATCTATTTTGTTTCATCTAAGATTGTTGAGTAAAAGATGCACTTAGTAGTTTATTCTTCATTCTGTACAATTTAAAGTTTTGAACCCAAACAACTACCTGTTTTGTTTGATATGGATGAATGTTTGATTTGTGTTGATTTTTATGTGATGGTTGTATGCCTTGTTGCAAGTGGTTGTTAGTTGTATTGATTTGTTTGTTTATGGTTGAAACAACCTTAAGTATTTCATTCTATATAATTGCTAACTCTTATCAGATTATATAAGAGAAATAGAGGTTATGAAAGCAATTGCTACTGCCTTTGGTTTCATAATTAAGAATAAATTGCCCGACAAATAGGTATGTTTTCGAATTACGGTTTATAGCGCTATTATATTGTTTTTCCCGTGCGGGGATATATATTATTTTGAAAAATATACGTTGTATATTGTTATATTTGATATTATATTTTTTCCCGAGCCTCTCCGTACAAAGGAGACTCTACCGAAATTTTCTGTAAATTTTAGACTTAGAAAATATTTTGAAAATGTTTTCCAAACATTATTAATTTGCGTATAAAAGGGTTTAATGGCTATAAATCGGTATATTTTATTCAACATTAATTAATTTTGTAAGTTTATTTGTTTATAAATTTAATATTTGAAATAAGAATATTGATTTCTTAATTCTTCTTTTCCATTCTTTTTCCTTTTCGGGGACGAAAAGTTTTGAGTGGGGAAGAGTGTAACAACCCGTAAAATTCGATGATTAAAATGAGTTAAATTAATAAGATTTTTAATTAAATTTATAAAGAAATAAAAATCTTACAATTTATACTGGAACGAATGTTAGAAATTAGATGTAGCAATTGAAACTAAAATTAACAATTTAAAATTTATATTGCAATTAATTGGAAATAATGTAAATTGAATAGAAACGTAAGTTTATTTATAGGGCAGTAATTGATGAATAAAAAGTTTGAAACCAAGTAAATAGATTTATGGAGAACATTTAATAGTAATCAATGTATATATTAGGCAATTGACAATTTATGGATTTGTTAAGATTGCAAAGTTATAATTGAGTGTAAATAGGAATATTTGGTAATTAATTTAAGTAAGAAAGAAATGTAAATGTTATTACTTGGTTACAAAGTTTATATACGGAAGTGGATGTAAATATGAATTAATTAATGTGTGCATAAATTTATAATGGGATAAAACGTAAATTAATGTAATAAGGATGATGCCAGTTGATAAGTATTCATAATGTTTGTGTTGTTGATAAACGTTACTTTAATGATTTTAATATAAAATAACGGAAGTGTGAATGGAAATTAATAAAAACGCAAACTTATTTAAAGGTAGAAATTTGGTATTACATTGATGAGTTTAAATGTTATTTTATTATGTAAAGTAATAAATAGTGTAATAAAAGAATGAAATCAAGATAAATAAATTTAATTGAGGCTTTAATTATAAATAATAGGTTGGATGGCAATTGTTGTGGAGAATAACCATACCAGTATTATAAAGAGCATATTTGTAATAAACGGTTATTTCGAATAAAGGTAATTAAATATTACTTTAATGGATATAAATGTAGTAACGGATAGAGTAAATGAAAATAAATGTAACATTGTTTTGTAAGCAATAAAAGCCTATTAATGTGATTGAAGGTTAACGATAATGATTTTTGTATGTTACCTATGTATGTTGCTTGTAAATTTAAACTTTGAAATTTGTTACAATAATTATAATTTAATATTACGTTGAGGTTAATTAAGGTAATATTTGTAAGTAATGTTAAGGTTATTCATATTGGACAAATTGTTGAGTTATAAGGATCGGGAATAAAGCTTTATTGATTTATTGGAATTTAAAATTTAATAAAATGATTAATTGCAATTAAATGAATTTAATATTTTTAAATGAGAATTTAGATGAAATATGAGAAAATTTATGTAATAGTTTGAATCCAATGTTTAATCCATCCATAATATGATTATTGGTTGTTTTAAGTATAGGAAGCAAGATTTATTAATTTAATTTAAGTATAAAATTCAATAATTTTATTTATTGCAAAATAAAATGGAATTAAAACGTTTAAATACTACGTTATTGAAATTAAAATGGAATTTGAGGATAATAATGTAATAAATCATGAACCAATGTAGTGGAAATATTATTTTGGTAAAAGATGTGAATAACAAGGCTTAAAAATTTAATAAATGGGTTTTTGAGAATTTAATTTATAATTTCTAAATATAATGAAGCAGAGAAATTAACACTGCAATTGATAGATTTATCAACTTTTAATTTACAACTAAACTTGTTTAAATTTTGTAAATGATTAAGAAATATAAAGGTGATAAAATTATCAATTACAAAATTGAAATTTAAAAATTGGATTTAATTATTTATTTATTTATTTATTTAATTAATGGAAAAATAGCCATTATTACCACTGACTCGGATTTCGACGAAACCAAGTTCATCGGATCCGTAACCGTGGATTATTGTAGGGTTTCAAGTTTCATAGCAATCGGACTTGTCGTTTGATCGTACGGACTCGAAACGCCTTGAAATCGATAAATTGAAAACAATTGAAATCAATTTGGAAAATTTGACTTTAGCATTACTTCTTCATACGATGGAATTTGGACGTGAAACTTTTTCCATCGCGTTTAAAATATTTTTAAACACCTATTTTGATGTATGGTTTACCCAATTTCGTTCCGGGGTCAGAACGGGCTTTTTGGGCCACTTTGTCGTTAGCGCGTATTCAACCCGATCCATATTCTAATTCAACTTTCTCTATAAATATCCTGCTATAAACCCTAGCCTCCTTAATTCTCATTTGTCTGTACCTAAATTCATTCTATTCCTCATCTTCCTTAATGGCGGATAAAATTCTATATTTCCAGATCCATTGCAAATTCAATCCAAAGCTAAAATTTCAAAATCCTCTGAAAAATTTGAAAAAAATATAAGTTGAAGCTCTCGACTAGCGTAATTCACTGGTGGTGTTCATTTTTTGATTCAGATTATCGTTTGATTAGAATTGTGTTTTAATTCTCGGTCGTTCAATGAGGTCGTAATCAATGTCGATGGATCGAGAAACCCTTTCTGGGTTTTGCAGAGGGGACTGAGGGAAGTCGATCTATGTGGTTTGTTTCGATAATCAACGGTTAGATCATCGGGAATTTGTGGATTAGGATTTTTATTCGAGCGGCGGCTGTGCTCGTTATTCGAGGTGGAGCAATCGAGCTAAGCTCGTGCTCGGTGGCGAGCCTGGCGTGGGTCGCGACGATATGGACGTCAACGATGATGGCGTGCACAATGCATGTTCGGTTTGGGTTTGTTTGAGCTCTGCTGGGTTGCGTGCGTGAGTATGCTGGCTTTTGGTTTGAGGGAGAACACGTGACGTGGCTTTGATGATGGGTGAGTAAATTGTTCTATTTTATTTATTTGTTTAATTGTTTTCAATCGCATTAATCGTCTTATTTTTGGCATACGATATCTGATTTACGTGCGGTTTCTTTAGTTATGATCGTATTGAAATTCCGGACTTGATGATGCTGGTTTGGACAAATTCTGAGACGGTCAAATTTTTGGGTTTAAATTGGATTTGAATTCAATTTAAATTCAAAAGGTGAGTGTTTTAACCCACTCACAACTTCTAAAATTTCTTTTGTTTGTTAAATTGATATATGATGTGATTTAAAATTTATTTATGGTTGTTTGGCATATTTTTTATCATCATCTCAGTAAATTTCATTTATTTAAATTAAATTGCTATTTAATTTATTCATTGCATTTAAACTGCCAGTTAAATGGTTAATTAATTATTCATTGCATATAAACTACCAATTAAACAGTTGTTTAATTTATTATTGAATATAAACTGCTATTTAATACATGTTGTTTATTATCCGTTCTATATTGATGCTATGGTTTGAATTTGATGATGATTGTGATAAATGGTTGATGCTTGATATTGCATAAATGGATGATGTATTCTATATGGTTATAAACTACAAGTTATTATGCATTTTCATTTCATTCGGGATTGCGGTTTGAAATGATATATAACCGCAAATTTTCATTTTTAAATTGCGGATTGAATTGATAAATATCCGTATCACTTGACCATAGGGTAGAAAATTTTATATAGACACCTGGGTATATATATAAAAATATTTTGAAATGATTTTCTATGGTTTCGTAAAGAAATATATATGGTTTTATGAGGTATCGATTCGGATAGTTCATAAAGGTTATTTTATATATAGTAAAATTCTTGGTTTTAAGCTATGTATAAAATTGTTTAAAGTATAAATAAATTTAAGGAGTTGATTTTATTAAATTATAACATGGGAAGTATTTACTTAAATAAAATATTTTTATATAGAGTTTATATTGATTTTTATAAATCAAGTGCGAGAAAATAGTTTTGAAATGGACTTGAGATTTTATTTAATTAAAAATTGTATTTAATAAAAATCCATTGCAACTTATTGAAATTTAGATTAGAAGAAAAAATAATAATATGGTTTTAAAACTAAATTTGGGGTTAAGACGGTTTAAGTAAGTATATCAAGTCTAAATGAATTGAGGAATATTCAATTTCTGAAATTTAAAGTTTTATTAAAGGGATACTAGATTTTAAGTAAATATTTCAAACTAAATAATAGAAAAGTGGAATTGGTATATATATATATATATATGAATTAAAAAAATTAGTTTTGAAATATTGAATTTTAAGCTTTGAAAATATTGAATTAGAAATGGTTTATTTGGAGGTTCGAATCGATATTTGGAATTTATTTGTGAAATTAAAGAAGTTATTTTATTTTATAAAGTAATTCAATATTTAAACCATTTGAGGGGTGTAGTTATATTTCAAAGTTATGAAATTCAGGTTTTATGTTTTGGAAGGTTATATTTTAAGCGGTTGGTTTCGAAATATTATAACTTTGAAAATGTTATGGTTTTAGAAAAGGATATATTTGAAATAAAAATGATATTATATTAATTTGGGTTTTAAATGATATCATATTGATTTGGGTTTTTAAAATAGAAATGATATCGTATTTATATGGTTTTGAAATGGATATTTATTCTGGTTTTAAAGTATAAACTATTTTGAAAAGACCGCGGTGTTATAATAACGTTTGGTTGTTGAAGTGACCGGGATTGGAAGTTGTCATACTCTCTGCCAACTGCGAAAACCACTTTAAAAACCATGTACGCGGTGGAGATTCCAGAATGAAGTAGGATGATGGCGACGTTTCCTCCGAGGTAAATACGTGGACCCGACTCCCGTGAGTTGGCATAAGGTGGCTAAAACAGGAGCGATTCTCGGTCCAATTGCGGTAGCACCTTTGATCGGACACATCCCTTCAATTTTATACATTTACTTTTGGATTGATTCGGTTGCCACTTTCGATTTTTTTTATTTGGGGGTGTGGCTCGAGGTGGGCGGTAGCTGCGGCTATGCTTTACCACCAGCCCGGATAGCAATTGATATATCTACCCTGGCATTGCCTAGTTGTGTCGTGTAACAATCCCCATATTTATCAATTGTATATTTAAATATTTTATTTAAATATTTTATCGTTTGTCGGATTTTGGTCCGAAAAGCTACCTTTTGCAAACAGTCAAATTAAGACTCGAGACCCCTCCCATTGAGTTCAAAATGTCATTTGCAACCATTTTGAGTATAAACTTCGATATGTTTGGAGCTAGCTAAAAATTTGACATTTTTCACTTTGGGTTTGGGTTCAGCCCACTAGCCATAATAATACCCCAAACTGAATCATCCCTCCCCATTCACTCTCACTTCCTCCTTTTTTCAGTTCTAAAGTAAAAATGGTGGAAGAGATTGGAAATGGAAATTCCTAAGCCCTAGCTTTCTTTGCAAATCCAACTTCTAGCTCCAAATTCAAGAGAACCCATTGGTAAGCCTTCCTTCATCTTCCCCCAACTCATTCTCTCTTTTATTTCAGAAAATTCCTAAACCTAATTTGGGAAATATTTCTCTTTTAAGCTTAGAATCAAGCTTCTTGAGTTGGGATTGAAGAGTGGTTGATCCTTCTTTGTTTTCAAGCTTCTCCTTCATTGATTTGGGTTCAAAGGTGAGATTTTTATCTCACATCTATGACTATAATTACCTTTGGTTGTTAGGTATGAATTCCTAACACTTCTTCATGTGAATTTGCTTTTGATTTGGATTGGTTTTGTGAATATTCCAATTTTTGGGTTTTTAAGTCAAATTTGTGTGAAAATCCTTTTATGGATGTTTGATCATGCTTTAGATGATGCATTGAGGAGAATATAGGGCCGGGTTGCCGATTGGCATAAACCCTTAGAGCCAATGTTCGTCCGGTTGCATTTTGGAAAAGTTTGTTGTTCATTTGTATAGGCTGAAAAACAGCCCAGGCATGATTCAGTCGACTGAATCCTCTGTTCAGTCGATTGAACCTGGAACCCGAAAGTTTCCAGGCATGATTCAGTCGACTGAATCCTCTGTTCAGTCGACTGAACCTGGAAACAGAAAGTTTCCCGAACCTGGAAAATTTCCAGGTACTGGGTCAGTCGACTGAAAACTCTGTTCAATCGACTGAACCTGCTGTTTCAGTCCAGTTTGCCTTTTCGGATTGAATTTCCAATTTAAATCGATTCGTGATGATCCTATTTGTTGTTATCATTTATTATCGAGGTCGCTCGATCCTATCCTCCCTTAGGTCTTCGCTAGGTCGTACCGTTTTGGACGGGGCGCTGCCCCTTGGACCCCCGCGACCTGACCGGGCAGGTCTAACCCCGTAGTGGGGGTGTTGCCCCCGCACCCCCACCTTGGGGGGTTGCCACCCCCCCCCCCCCCCCCCCGGACACCCCCCATCCGTAGAGGATCTTATCTGAAAAACATTCAATAGAACTTGCTTTGTTGAGATGCTGAGTTGACCATTCTTCGAGACAAACTATCTTGGGCTTCTCGGTCGATTTTATGGATTTTTGAATATCTATTTCGATGGATTCTTTATCGGTTTCTTTGGATTTTATTCACGTCTTCGAATGTGAATTTTTATGATTGATTGTTTCTACAATAACTTCTATGATTTGTCACTTTAAAATATGAAGGTTTCAATACTAGTAGTAAATATCAAAACCCTTTCAACAAAATGATTTCAACTCTATTTTCAATAACAAAGCTCTTTTCTTAAACCGTTTTCCAATCTACTAGTATATACAAACCTTTACCTCACTGTATGAGAAATTGAATTAAACGGCTTAGTAAAACAAGTGGTATGAAACGCTTGCGTTTGCTTCGTCGGTTAACTCTTGGACTTGTTCGATTGAACCTTTTTGTGACAATTTTCTAGTGGAGATCTACAATTTGTTCGTAAATATTTAAGTTAAGCTATTGGTTATGGGACATGAAGCTAAGCTCGTATATTTACTAGCTTACTATAATTGACACTTCTCTTTGATCATGACGATCATTTTATGATTTAGACTAGCAATTGTGCGATGTCTCTTTGTTTGCAAGGTTAGACTAGACCTCATGGGTGTGATTCCGACTCACACATATCTCCTTGTCCGCAAGGTTAGTCTAGACACCATTTGTGTGATTCCACTCACACATACCTTTTTGTTGCGAGGTTAGGCTAGACACCATTTGTGTGATTCCACTCACACATACCTTTTTGCTTTTTGGTTAGCCTAGACCTCATCTGTGTGATTCCGACTCACACATATCCTTTTGTTGCGAGGTTAGGCTAGACACCATTTGTGTGATTCCACTCACACATACCTTTTTGCTTTTTGTTTAGCCTAGACCTCATCTGTGTGATTCCGACTCACACATATCTTTTTGTTGCGAGGTTAGGCTAGACACCATTTGTGTGATTCCACTCACACGTACCTTTTTGCTTTTTGGTTAGCCTAGACCTCATCTGTGTGATTTCGACTCACACATATGGGGTAGCTCCCCATGGTCTTCGGACAGTCATGTGATAGGCCTCTTTCCCTTTTTCTGTGATTTCTGGATTTCTTGTGTTGATTTCTGGAATTTATGTCATTGACTTGTTATGAGTACAAGTTTAGGGTATGATGCCCTCTTTGGATCTTTGAGAAGATTCTTGTGATATTGATTTATCTCTTATTGATTGATCTTCTGTTCATCATCATTTGCATACTTATAGTAGTATGTCAGTATGGACATTTTATGTTTATGACATATCTTTTACTTTATATCATGTCATCTGATATTTATAGCTAGACTGATCCGTTTATTATTTTCTTATAAATAATACTCGGATCAGACCGAGATGTTACAGGTGCTTCTGCTTGACTTCTCCCCAGGGATTCATTACTCTGACTTTTGGCTAACCACATAGATTAGCAGTTTTGATTGTTTACACTTGAGATATAGACTCATAGTTGTATTCTTTTGTATAGCACGTGTTGCTATTCTCTTGTATTATTGTGGATCTTTTTGACCACTACTCTGACGTACACTTTCATGTGTTAGTTATTTATTCATATCTTCTTCCGCCCTTGTGATATGAATTATCTGTGGCTGATTTGTGTTATGTTTATTTCTATATTTGTTTCCGAAGATTATTATAGCCACTGTGTAGTAGCTTTGAGTTTGTATTTGTATGTCGGATTTCCTCTTGAAATAAAATGCATGTTATACTATCTGACATATCGGTGCTCGCGCAAAGCAATTACACGGATGGTCGCTCCTCAACGGCCTTATACTCCATGCTAGTTGACGGCATTACCCCGTAGTGTCCTTGGCTAGCGTGGGTATAGAGATGGGGCGTCACATGCCGTGTCACCTACCCTAGCGCGCCTTATACGATTTTGTTTTGTACCATACCTATGGAGTGCCCTCTGACGACGCCCAATACGGGGGAGATTACGGTACTGTATAGAATATGGAATATATTATGTGTTAAGGGCTATATGGGTAAACCCTTAACACTATTTAAAAGTAAGTTTATTTTAATAA
Organism: Allium cepa; assembly: GCA_030765085.1. NCBI lineage: Eukaryota > Viridiplantae > Streptophyta > Magnoliopsida > Asparagales > Amaryllidaceae > Allium > Allium cepa. The sequence goes on along the minus strand of CM060934.1, from coordinate 535,592,006 downwards.
TAGACATTATTATAATAGAGAAATATTACTACATAGTAAATAGTTTAACGGATCCTTAGGAGATGTGAATCCCGAGCATCTCTTAAGTTACTGCTCTCATATTTATTTCTGTTGATTTAACTCACATAAGATCTTTTAGTTCTGACTCGAGTGTTTTGTCTTTTCAATTCGCTCGGGTCAGTCCGAGCGTTTCAGGATTTGAAGATTTTATTCTGGAGGACGAAGACGAAGACTTATAGTACTATTATCTACTATATTATTCCACTACACTATAGTATTCCGCTGCATTATTGATATTCTATGGTATGTATAACTCTGATATATATTGTAATTATAATTAAATCTTTTGAAAAACGGCTTCATGAACTGTATATTTGATTATTATATTTTTCCTTCCGCTGTGAGATTCTGTTTTGTTTTATTTCTTTCTTGGTTCTCTTATTTGCCCCATAACAATCCGCCCTTCCGTATGGTTTGAATTGTCACGTGTGTCGATTTAAAGCGTGCGAAAAGGCGGAATGTTACAGCTTCTTTTGGAAACTAAGCAATTTTTGAAAAAAGTTTCTAAGTTTATCTTCAAAGATAAAGTTTTGGATAAGTGCTTTATGATTGTGAGTTTTTAATTTTTTTAACAATTGTGAAAAATCAAACCCATTTTTGATATAGAGTATATTGGGATGACTTCCTAGGTAAGTCGGGTAATGTCAATGTTATGAATAAAATAACTACGAATGCTTATAGGCTAGTAACAAGTAACCCCCTTTGTTTATAAGAAATATTGGAACGAACCCAGGAATGTTTGATTTGACAGATGTGAAAGTGATAAGAAGAACTCTCAAAGGAATGAAGAATGGTATTAAAGTATAATTTTGTGAGTCCTAGGATATAAAACGCATGAAAAATCAAGAATAAAGAAGGCAAATAACAAATTTGAGGATACCATCAAGAGATTTTGATTGAAAGAAGATAGTAGTATGATTGAAGAGGAGAGTAATGAGATGACAATCACAAATAAAGGATGTTGGTTGACTCAACGTTAAAGAAGGTAAAATAGATGGTAGGAAAGTTATCCCACCAAGCCAGTTCTCATATGAGTATTCCAAATGTGCGTAGTTTATATTCCTTCCCCACTACGGTATGGAAATGCATAATTTATCTCATAATCGAGCGTAATAAGTGTAGTAATGGATGGACCTTATTTATTGGGAGCCAGAAGGTAAGTCAAGACATGTGGATTACAGTAGAATGACATACTAGAAATGTCCATCCTAATCGAGTATAGAGTGATATGGCTACAATATCATAAACATCAGTTGATGATTAAGGTCAACTTTCAACAATTGTTTCTTTTAGGTTATTTGGTTTGTAATCACTAGTTGTCTCCATTTAGGTGTTGGAAAAACATACGATATGACATGAAATATGTTCCTATTTTATTTCTATGTTGATTTTATGGACGAGCTTTGGCCGTTATATATATTGAAAAATAGTGTAAATAAGAAAATCTCATAAGGACACTTAACTAGAAAAGGATGTAATTAAAGCTGGAAGTTTATAACATGAGTTAGGAAATTAAATTAGTAACTGGAAATAAAAAATGCTTTAATTTCAAAAACTATAGAATTGTGGGAAAAATAAATTCAGCGAGCGGAGGATAGGGAAATGTTGTTGTGAAATTACAGGTCAATGTTCTTATGCCTTAAAAGCTAAAATTTATAAATATGCTTGTATGTTGTTTTTTGTTTTGAAGTAAAGGGAAGGGTTTTCCAAATCTAAGATTAACTACACAATGCTATGGTCAATAATATGCAATAACTGAATAACTAATCTCGAATATGTTAAGATGTAGTTTTATGGTTTTAAGAATGGAATGACAAATGCTTTTGAAAAGCTGTGTTTAAATGTTTTTGAAAAATTATGTTTAAATGCTTTTGGAAAGTCATGTAAAAAAATTTTGAAAAAAGTTGTTTGAATGCTTTGAAGGTTTAATTTTCAAACTATTTTGCAATTTTTATTGAAAGGAAAACATTTTTTTTTGAAAAATGAGAAAATATTTGATTTTCAAATGCCACATGTGTAGCATAGGGAAGGTCGATGTGTTAATGAACATGAATTTTACTGTCCGATAAGGATGACAGTATGCAAAACACAAAGAATAACAAGGAAAAAGTTGTTTTAGCTTTGGAATTTCTATTTTCATACCTTATTGATAGTGAATAAAACTTAAATTTAGAATAATTCCGTTTTAACATCCAAAAATAAACCTCTTTATGCAAATTGTGCTTGGAAAAGTTGGAAAGATTTGGTGGCAACATAGAAGGTTCCAAAGTGTAATGGAATTGGTATCCATAAGAAAGGTGGAAATGTAAAGTTTTCCATCTAAATTCCTTTTTCGACACAAGGGAGTAGATTTGGAAAATTGGGTTGTCAAAATTTTGGATGTTAAAAATTTTGTGTTAGATATTAGATGGTAGGGATTGTATGCAAAATTGGACGAATCATATTCCTATTCGTAGGAGTGTGGAATTTGTGGTATGAAAACAAAGATTTTTGATTTTTGAAAACTTGATACACATAGTACTGCTTGTATATATAGGTTTTTTTCAATCAAATTTTTTGTAACATCCTCCGCTCCAAGGCTCAAAAATAGAGGCCGATGATGCTGTGTCATAATCGAAATCATTTTCAAACGACATGTGAGTTCGGTATTGTTTTTCATAGCATAAGTAAACAAAGCAGCTGAATATATATTTCATTTCATCAAATGTTTTACATGATCTATTACATCATTAAACCCAAATTGTTGCCCATACAGGGGTAAATATATATATATATATATATATAAATATATAAGAAAAACAAATAGTGTGTGTCCGACATATGAAGATGCCAATCTAATGCATACAGTCAGCCTACTCGAATGAGTAGTAGTGGGTTTATGGAAAATAATAAAAATACGGGTTGGGAAATGAGTCCAGTATGAGTAAAACTTTTACCCTAAGCATTCATAGTGAGACCACGCTGATAACACTGAACGGGTTTTCCCCTCCCTTCAACATCATTAACATACATCAACATATATAATAGCAAACAATGTATATATATGCATGTTTGTGTATCATAGAAACAAACCACGTGCATGAATTCAATACATAAGTGTACCCTACATTTTGAATACAACAAAAAATGTGAGATTTCTTTTCAGACAAGCCGGACTAACTTTTGTAGTCTTAATTTACATTACCGCATAGGCTTAACTTTTCCAGTTCATCTTCCAGTTCTTAATCCTTACTGTTTATTCCTGAGTGTCTTGTCTCTATTTTATTATCAAAAGCTAATTATATTGCCACACATGCCTCACATTAATATTATTGAGTTTTTGTCGAGGATAGACCACATGATGTTATCCAAGCCTTACTCCCTCATTCTCATTGTTTATCGTGAATAGATAATTGGATGCTACGCAAGCATTACTCCGCTGTACTCACTTAACTGTCATAAATGGAAAATTAGATGCTACACAAGCCTTTGATCATTGATACCAATTTCAATGTCGTGGTTATGACACTTGGCAGCCACATAGGATTTCGATCAACAATACCAATTATAATGTTGTGGGTTTGACATTTGGTAACCACTCAGGTCTTAACGATACTAATCATTCGGTAGCCACACAGGCCTTCGCTTGCCACTTAGGCCCTTCCTTAATTATAATGTCATATTAACGATCGCATGGAAATCCCAAACTAACCTGCACAATTTTCAATTCCTACCCGGTCTTGGTGTTGAATTTCAACCGAGGCCACTATGAATTATAACTTCCCTAGGTCATTGGGTGATAAATCCCAGAGACATATCATGTTTTAAACCTGAATCATTGCATGTGAAAACTCAAATCCATCGAGAATTATCCCAAAGTAGGCGTCGTGTATAGTTTGTAAGCCTCTATGAATAGTCTTTGTGAGCAATTATATATAGTTGCCTGCTTTTATATATTCATGCTTATGCTATGCTTACATGTGTCCCTACCTCATCGTGTATAATTTTTTCCATGAATTATTTTACTTTGCAACGTGAGCTGAGTCGTCGCATATAATATTTTTACTTGTCTTTGTGTACTAATAATTAATAAATTCGACATATATTTGTTTATTTTATTTAATATATATTTCCACACATATATTCGCTTACTTCATCTTAATTTATCTCTACGAACTATACATATATATGTGCTTTCTTAATTTAAGCCATCGTGAGATATTAATATGGGCTTGTGTTTTATTTTACACCATTATGTATTAACCATATTATGCCATCGTAATATATATATATGTGTGTGCGTGTGTGTTTTAGCCTAAGTGTACTAAATTATTTTGCAACAAGAGTTTCCATTTGTTTAGAATCATGCATCATATTTCTTTGTATGCAGGCCTTCATGATTCATTATATTCCTTGCGTTACCGTTCTTGTCTTATGTTTGTGTATTAATTAATACAATCCAATTATGTGTTGTTTCGTATTTCATGTGTTGTCGCTTGTATTTCTTCGTGAACATTTGCCTTTGTGTGCTTTGCAATATTAGCCATCGCATGTAATTATATTTATGCATAACCTTCGTGTAATATACTTGTGCTTAGTCTTCATGTGCTACTAAATTCATTTAAAGTTGTTAAATTTAGTTATGTGAATTGTTGCCTTTTCATATGTACTTGTAAATATATTTCTTTCCTCATGCGCAGCTACTTTCCAACTTAGTCCACCGTGTTGTATTTTCTAGGCAAGGGTTATTACATGCAATATATGCCTTCGTGAATAATACATGCCTTCATGAATAAAAGTTGTGCCTTCGTGCACTATATTTCTGTTTCATATGTTCTAATATTAAGTCCATGTGTGGTGTTTACTTTTCTATTCCAGCTTTTATGCACATATTTTATTTGTCCAGTGTAAAGCTTATCCATGAGTGTTAGGTTTTTCTAGGTCAACAATTATTTAATGACAGTTTTGTAATTAAAATAAAACCGATTTAGTATGCACTAACCAACATCTTTTCACTTAAACTTATTTGTTGTCAACTTCGTATTGGCAAATTGCCTTAATATTTCAGTTTCTTTTCGAAAAATTTTAACCACCCAAATTATTTATTTATTTTTTCTTAATTAATTAGTGCTTTCCTTCACTAAATAATTCATCCAAAACATGAAATCGATGGAAAATTTTTTAAAAATTCACTAAAAATCTCTTTTATCATATTTTACCACTTAAAAAAATTTCAAGCCAAAATAATTAATTTGATTATTTTAATAATCAATTAACCACAATTTAACCATTTTTCTCCACTTAGGAAATTTATAAAATATTCATGATAACTCCAAAAATTATGAAATTATAAAATCGGCTCTAACACTACATCAAGCATATTATATCAAAATTTCATAGCAGTTGGATGTAATTAAACCATGATTTTCCCCAAAGCATGAACTATTTCACTTTAACTAAATTTTAAATCGTAACTAAAATAATATTCAAACATCCAAACATGTTTAACATCACTAAAGAATTCATAAGAAAGTAAAATCCAAATCCAATAGGTATCGATAGGTTTTAGAGAAAGACTTTACTCACTTTGATTCATATAAATTGATTTAATCACTTTAGATTGTCTTCGTCTTCTTTTTCCTTATATTTTCTTCCATTTCTCTGGATTATAATGGCTGGCATTTGTCGTGGTTTTAGTGGTTTGTTTTGTGAATGAATAAAATGAAAATATGAGGGTATGTGGCTTAGGATACGGGCCAGTGGTTTTGGGCTTACTAGCTTATTTCCCTTAATCAAATCCTTCTTATTGAAACTAAAATTGTTTTCTTTCGTTAAACAAGGCCAATCAAAGTTACTCTAATTGCCTTTGGTCCATCAAATTAACTTGTTACAGCGTCCTATACTTAATTAATTAAATTTCCCTTAGGAAATTCTTGCAATTAAATCAATATAACAATTTATTTAATAATGTCTTTATAATATTAATTCAATTCAATTTAATTTCTCATATTATGATCTCTCCAAAATATGAGGTGTTACAAGTGTCATCAAATCCCTCTAAGGCAACGTTTTTCTATGAATCAGATCCAGGTACAGAGATGGAGGGAGGCATGGAGAGACTAGTCCCACGGTCATAGAGGTCGACTCGGTAGTAATTGCAACAGAGGCCCTAAGGTTTGAGTAATCGGTGGCAGAGGAGGTGGAAGAGACGACCTACAAGGTTACTGCAATGGCCCGGAAATTTTAACGATTTAAATAACGTAATTATTTAAAAAATTTATGAAAATAAAGAATTAAAATTTTGGGACAGTTTGGCACAGGTCCCTAATAAGTTTCAAAATACACAAAAACCCCCGTAAAAAAAGTTTGTAAATTAGGTCCCTGTAACTAAGTTACTGAATAATGACATATACTTATGAAATTATTCGGTAAATAATTGCAGACATTTATGCAATTGTATCAAAAAATTACAGATATTTCCATAATTATTTATCGAGAAATTGCGGAAATTTTCGCAACATTTTCAAAAAATTGCGGAAATTTACGCATTTATTCACCAAAAAAATTATGGAAATTTTTGCAATTTTTTTCAAAAAATTGTGGAAAATTCCGAAATTATTCTCCAAAAAAATTACGGAAATTTCTGCAATTATTCACTAAAAAGTTGCATAAATTTATGCAACTTTTGGATATAATTGTGTAAATGTCTGCAATTATTCGTTGAATAATTGCATAGCTATATGCAATTACTTAGTAATTTAATTCTAGGGACCTAATTTACATACTTTTTTACTGGGGTTTTTGTGTATTTTGAAACTTATTAGGGACCTCAGCCTAATATTCACTAAAATTTTATGCAATGAAAATTTGATATTTGGAATATGTCTATATAAACGTAGCAAGTGTTAGATTTTCATCAAAAAATTTGAAAGCGTGTTTGTTTGTGAAATTTCAATTTAAAATTTAAATCAGTTACAAATAGATGGAAATAAATTATTTTTTGAAATCTAAATATTTTTATATAAGAAAAGGGTAAATCATTTTCTAAGTGAGAAAACAGATTCTGTTTTGCCAAATTTGGAATGCTCTAGCTCTTATATTATTTTTGGCGTTTTAGCAACAGTTTTGGCAGCAAAAATTGAGTTTTGATAGTCTGGTCGTATCACTAATATCTATGTACCATTCTATTCATCTTGTCATGCTGATCTCTGCAGTATATTCATTTGTGTATTTCGACGTCCGGTACATGGCGGAACCGGCGAAACGGTTAGCCGTATTGATCTCGTTTTGAGCTTTTTCTTTCACTGTGGCCATTCAACTATCTACGGGTTGAAAGCAAACAACCATTTGCTTTTAATTATTCCTAAAATTTATTGTTGACTTTTATTATTCCATTATTTCACTTTATATTTCTGGTTCATCTCCTTCCCTTCCTCTTCTTTTCTTTTGTTTTGTTTTCGTTCTGAAGGAAAATTCTATATAATTTAAATTTATGTATAAAGTTTGCTCATATATTATTTCTAGAGCCTGCTCATCATCTTTCTCACTCAACTCCCTACTCGCCTTCCAACCCTTCTCGTTACCTTCTTTTCCCCTCCACCACTTGCCGCACGCCAAAACCCAACCTCCACCTTTAGCTTCCACCTCCAACCCAACCGGCCCCTTTCCACCATGGCCACCTGCCAACACCATGAAAACACCGCCCTCACTCGACAGTCCCTTCCATTTGCCGCAGCAAACCCATGCCTCGGATCCTTCAACCTCCGCCGTGAAGCCTCCACCCGCCTGTGTCAAACCCATCTCAACAAATCCGATCCAACCCTCCATCACAGCGAGCACCATCGAATAACCATCTGTTGCTCTAGTGGCAGCCCATCCTCCTTTCCTCTGCACTCTCTCCCGACACCAAACTCAGCCTTCCACCTCGACAGCAACCCTAACTCTCATCCATCCCTTCGCCCTGCCTACCTGCGTCAGCCATCTCCCCTCACGTAGCCACTGCCAACGGCTAATGACCTCAGCCCTCCCTCACCACCACACAGTAGCTCGCAGCCCACCTGTCCAATCCGTAATGGACCACTGCTTCAACCTTCCAGATCCGCTCAGCAAGCAACCTAAGCATGCATCCCTCTCTACTGGTAACCCAGTGCCGCACCCTTACTTCCCCTAGTTCTCCACCGAATGGTCACATCACACAGCCCTGACTCGAACAGCCGTCCTCTCCCCTGACAGCTGCAGCCACTTCATTATGTCGAGCACTCCTAGCATTCTCCTTCTTTGAAAAAAAAAGAAAAAGAATATATATATATATATATATCACATATACATACATACATACATATATATTGTTTCCATCGCAACTCAGCTCATCTTCCCACTGTTTTGAACCAAGCTCCAGCCAAGTTTGTTGCATCCTTAGTATTTTGCTCATATTTGTTCTTGTTTCGCTCTCCCAATTATTGTACAGTAGTTTATTGCTTTGCTAACCACGTATCCATGTCTGTTTGCTTATTCTCGTTGTTCTCTCTAGCCTCAAAAGGTGAGCTATCACTCACGATTAACATTCTTATATTTAGTCAATTTAATTCACATGAAATGGCGATTGAAATGCGTCGTTAAAATTGAATTGGTTTGAAATTAAATTGTTAAGTATGATATGTTGCTAATTAAATTTGTTTATCTATGATAATTGACATATGACACCATAACATGTTGTATATATATTATATTTAAATAATTAATTATGATCCATGATTGTAATTGATATGTTATGCTATTTTAAATTATTATGCTATTGTTCTCACACTGCAAATTCCCTGTTAGTTTAGGAAATCCCTATGTGTTGAAATGATACATGCCCGAGCGATATTATAGATTAGGGAAAATCGTTATGAGTTGAAATGATAAACCCAAGAGATTTTATTGATTTTGAAATTTTGGGATTGCGGGTTGAAATGATATATACCCGTATATATTAAATTATAGCGGATTGAAATGATAAATATCTATATCACTTGACCATGGGATAGAAAATTATATACGGACACCGTTGGTGTATCTTGAAAAATGGTTTCCAAAAGTTTTAAAACGAAATAGATGGTTTTTAATAAATATTGATTTTTAAATATAATATAAAGATTTTATTTTAATATATGTGTAAAATTTAGATTTTTGAATTATATGTTTGGAAATTTAAAATTTATAAGTTAAGTTTTGAAAGGGGTAAATTTCAAGATTTTGCTTATAAATTTATTATTTTTAAATATAAAAAATATAGTTAATATAAATAAAATAGATTTAATAAAATAATATTTAATTTAATAATATCTAATATAATAAAATTTAATTTAATAGAATTTAATTGGATAAGTACATATATTGTATTTAAAAAATTCATTTAAAATTTATATTAATATTTTGAAATAGATTTTGTAATAACTTTAATAAACTAAGGTTGGGAAGATAAATTAAAATTGATTTGTAATTTAATTTATTTAAGAATTGTATTTAAAAAGGAATTGATTTGAACTTATTAATTTTGATATTTTAAAGATATGAACTTTATAACTTGATAACTGGAAGTTGATAAAAGGTTATTAAATGAATATTTCCATATTTACATAAAATTGAATTGAATATTTAATATTGATTTAAATTTTTAATTTGAGATTTTTTAAATAATATTAAAAATGACTAAATGAATATTTCAATTTAAAAATAAAATCTTAAAGTTGAATTTTGAAATATAAATGAAATTTATCAAATTGAGTTATTGTAAATGTTTGAATATTTAAACTTTGTAGCCTATTGAATTTGAAGTGGTAGTTCAAACCTGGATTTGAAATCGATATAAATTGAAATGGTTTTAATGAAAATTTGAATTGAACCTTTAACCTTTTTAATTGTAATTGATGAACCGAGATTGATTTAAACTGAATTTTGGAACTAAAATTGATTTGTGAAATTGGAAGAAATAATTCTAATTTGAAAATATTTTCGATATAAACTCTTTTAATATCTAAACTATTTATAATATATATACACACTATTTTAAACTATAACCTATTTTTAAATACAAACTATTTTTAATATATAACTATTCCAAAATGTAAACTACTTTCTATATTCGAACTATTCAAGTTGGAGCTGTTATGATTTGGATTTAACGGATTTAAATGCGAATACTTTGATATGATGGTTTAACTTATTTTGTAGTTATGATTTTGGAAATGAATATCATTTAAAATGATATGATTTCGAAAGTGAATATGATTTCAAAGGTGACATGATTTTGAAATGAATATGATATTTTGATATGAAGTATGAACTGTTCAAAATGAAAATGACCATGGTGTGAAATAAACGTTTGGTTGTTAATGAGACCGAGATTGGATACTGTCGTACTCACTGCCAATATCGAAAACCACTTTAACAACTGTGCACACAGTGGAGAATCCAGAACGAAGTAGGAAGGTCTGGCGAATGTCTGTATAAGGTATGAACACAGCCCTGACCCCCTCAGGTCAGCTTTATACGACTAAAACATAAGCTATACCAGGCCAAGTGAGGGTCGCGCCTCCGATCGGACATGCTTCTTCGATATCATATCTGTTACTTTGTAATTGATTTGGTGGCCACCTTCGATTTTATTATGGAAGTCTATTCCGAGTTGGGCGGTAGTAGCTGGTATCCGTTATCACCAGTTCGGGAGTGCAACCGGTAGAATCCCACCTTGGCATTGCCTCGCGTGACTTGTCATATGTCTTATCGCAGCCGCTACGAGTTTAGTTTGTGTCGTACCCATGGAGTGCTCCCTGATAGCCCACCGGTTTGGTGGAGTTTACAGTACTGTATAGACTACGACATTTATGTAAAAATGTGTTAAGGGAGATATGAATAATGCCTTAACGCTATTTTAATATTTTACTTTACAATAGATATTATCTATGTAGCATATTATACTATGCATGTAGATGGTTTAACGGGTCCCTAAAAGATGGAATCACAAACATCCTTTAAGTTATATTGCATTTCACCTGGCATTTCACTTGAGTTGATTTACTGGCATATGAATGTTAATCCTGACTCGAGTGTTTTGTGTTTTGCTTTATTCTCAGGTCAGACTAAGTGTCATAGCATTTACGGCTCACCTTTGGAGCTTGGAGCTTTTCTTGAAGATCTATATTTTATCAATTCAGCTTTCAGTTATTTTAGTTATTTACAGTTGTTTATGTTGAGACTTGTCAGTTGCTTTTGTATTAGTGACTTCTATTTACTTGGGATTTTCTGTTGTATTTGTTTCAGACTCTAATGTTCTGTAGTAGCTTCATGAACTACTATTTATTTATTCCACTGCTTATTGTTGTATTATCTGTGTCTGTGATTCTGTGATTAATTGATTTATTGAATATGTTAGGTTTGCCAAATATATATTAACAATCTGTTGTTTTGAGCAATTCAAGTCTGACATGTGTGGATTATTATCGATTTGAATGGTTCAAAATGGCAGGTTGTTACAGTTACAAATATATTGGTAAAGGTTAGTAATGGATTCCAATAAGAACTAAAGTTTTTGGAATACTGGAGCGACAAGGGATATATCTTCGCCTAGACTAGGTTGCTGAATAGGGGACTTAGAATTTCCCCCTCTTCGATGAATGCATAGTTAGTGGATCAAAGAAGGGGGGAACATAGGGTTCAACATGAGTAATCATTGCAAAATTTGGAATAACGTTGGTAGTCAGAGCTGTTCCCCTTAGTTGTAGGAGTATCCACTGTGAGCTTTTAAGATTTAGGAGTTAAAGATTCTGCCTAACCCGTTGTACTTGGGTCGACAAGAGCTTCAATGGTAGCTTTAGAAGCAACACCTTCCACGGCCAAGATAGCCTTTCCCTTTTTCAAGTTTCAGGATATCTTCATCATCGAGGAACTTTTTTTTTAACTCTTCTTCGGTGAGGCTTTTAGTGGATGCCTCTGCATGGTGTAAAACTTCTTCGTAGGCATCGACGAGGGTAACATCGTATGTATTTTCCAACCACTTTAAGTTCTTATACCGAATGACTTTAGCAAATAACAACTAAAGGGTGGTGTTCAATTCTTCCATCTCTTTGGCCTTTTTCTCCTTTAGCTTGCTTAGACCATGCACAACTTTGGTATGGTCAACTTGAGTATGTAATTTCTGTATCTTTACCAGGAGCATTTCAAAGTCAAGTTTCTCCTTTTAAGCATGAAGGTTTTGGATTTCAACCTCCTAGTCCTTGATATTTTTATCCTTTTTCAAGATAGTCTCATCATTTATGGTGCTGACCAAGTCCTTGTCAGCAAGTTGTGCCTTTAGAGTAGCATTGTCTTCGTGAGCAGTCTTTACTAAATCTTTTATCATGATCTCAGCTTGGTTATTAGCTATCATCTCCTCCATTAGGACTTTAGCCTTTTTCTCCACATTCAAAATCATGTCTCTCTCCTTTTTCATCTTCGCCAAATCCCTTTTATACCTCTCTATAGGGCTGTCATAAGTTCTCTTTTCTGATTCAAATGACTAAATATTTGTTTGGCTGATTTGGTTAATGTTTGAAATGACATAACGGAGCTTCTTCCACTCATTCCCTTTATTGACAAGCTCCTGGACCCACCCAACCTTTTAGTCCACTTCTTCTTTGAGAATATTTTTATGTCATAATGAAACATGATGTCAGTTAAGCAGAGATCAGGGAAGGCAGCTTGCGTGCGGCTGGACAGGGCCAGCGAAGGAGTTGGAGGAGTAGTGATTCCTTTAAATTGAGGAGGAATGATAGTAGAAAGTGAAAATGAAGCCAAAGATTGTTGCTATGGAGGAAACTGGGTTTGGAGTCGAGGAGGAGGAACTTTGGAAGATTAATAGTGGTGGTCTCAAGAATCTTTGTGCCTTTTCCCATGATCGTAAGGGAGCTGTTCTTAGGCCTGTGTCTTCCTTCTATCGCTTTCTGCCTCACGTTCTTTTCCGTGGGCTCTTTCTTCTTCACTCTCCCGCTTAGTGCAATAGCTGGAGTGAGGTGGATATGGATTGGAAGTTCACTTTGTTTCCACATTAATACCGTACTAGAGATTACGAAATCGATCTCTACCCATGGTACCTGAAATAAAAGAACAGAGCATGTTAGTTTCGGGACATTGGAAAGTAAATGAATGCAAGGAACTTGTGTTCGTGATCCTAAGTGTGTGGACTGCTAGCATGACCCATAAGTACTTTATGGACCATGTTCTTAAGGAAGTAAGGATGGAGTCTTGCCTTTTTCGGCAAGGATACCCTTCGAAGGGAAGCTAAAGCCTAGGAGCACTCCTTAAGAAGATCAACAATTGGAATGTCGAAGTTGCTCAACGAGGCGCAAAACCAGCCAGAGGAGTCACCACTATTGGTGCCATACTCAATTCTATAGCTTCCTTTAGAATTTTGATGACTATATGCTTAGACGAGGTAAGGCATGAAGTTCGGTGCCTTCAGGGGACATCTCACCGTACGATTCATCTCCTTCTTGACTGACGTCATAATCATCGTCGCCTACTTCATTGCTTCCTTTTTCTTCTCCTCCTTCAACCTGTTTCCTTCTTTGCGAATCATTTCCATCTCGACTCTCTTCTTCTTCCATAGGTACGTCACTAGAAATATGCTCATTTGTCACTATATCAATGGTTCATCGAGGTTAAATGTGTTGGATGGCCCTTCAGCACCTCCTTGGATGTCATTGTTGGAACAACGAGCGGGGGCCGAAAGACCTGGTTGGCACTCTTAAGCTACTTGGTGGATTTTTACCAATAATAGCAAAGCATTCAGGGTAAAGAAGGTTACACCGATGAAGATCTCAATTTTTAGGAGGTAGGTAGTAAATCGGAGTTGGACAAGGAGTCTTTGTAGAACTTTTTATTGAATATGCGATTATATGATTTTTGTTTGATGATAATAAACATATATATATTCATTTTAATGTATTTGTTAATATACTATTTTATTTTCACAGATTAAATAAATATTTGATGAATAAAATAAATAACACAGAATTTGAATTCAAACAGATATTTTATTCAAACAAATATTTATTACAATTTTTGAATAGTACAAATTTCAAGCTCTCACTATATATATACACAACTTCAATTACAATACAATTTTGATTACACCACAATTTACATTTACATTCGCACCTCACTACATATCACTCACACTCGTATTTATCTTCAATTTATTCCAATGTGAATCCAGCATTTGAGTAATCTGCAAAAATATATACTGACGCGGTAAAATTGAAAAGGAAATTTTTGTGCAGTATAAATTAAAATGTGGATTTCGTAAATAATATTTGCCTCAGTTATTTGGGTTGTTCGTCATTATTTAATTTTAAATTTATCATACACGAACAGCTTATGACATACACAGTGTATCACTGTATATGCCACAAGGCCGTGCACACCGATATACACTTCATAGAATTACAGGGACAGGTGAGCACAGGTCAAACCCAAAACGCCGGGTTCAACTCAAGTGCAATAAAAATAATGTCACAATATCAGCACAAGGTCAAACCCGAGATATAGGCTGGATTCAACTCAGGTGCGATTTCAAAAATCAACATGAAGTTCAAAGTGAATCAAACTAAATTGAAGCAAATACCAAATCAGTACAACACAGACTAAATAGGGGCAAAACTGCAAACAAATACATATGTCCAAGCAATGCATCATTGAGACAATGCACAAATATATATATATATATATATATATATATATATATACACACACACACATATATGTATATACACATGTATACAAACATGTACCAGCTCAATACATATATGTAGCCTCGACTAAACTCCAATATACACATGAATGTTATGATAAACACATGTACTCAAGCGTCAGGTCGAGTATGTTACAGCATGTCTACATGAAGTATACAAAAGCAAACCAAACTCAAGGAAGCAAAAAGCACATACAAGGCAAGACCAACAAAACAGAAGCAAGGCACAACTTAGTAAACACGAAGATGATACAAGAGAGGTCAGAGAATGCACACACAAAGATAATGCACTCAAATAAATCCGATCCGGGCAAGTCTACACAGAAGTACAACATACTACAAGCTAGAACAGTGCAAATAGGAGTGCAAGAGCAAATAAAACAAATGACAATGCAAGCCAACATCAAAGACACAGCAGAATCAAAGTGAACAAACAGTGGCAAATGCATATACATCAATGTGGACACATGTACACAATGCTACAACAATGACTGATACAACCAAAAATGCATAACCAAAATCCAAATGTACATACACAATGCAGCCACTACATGAAGTTCAAGAGAACCAGTAAATGGCACAACAAGCCAAATCAAACTACAATGAACCAGTGGACAGAACAAGTGCATCTGAAATAAGACTCGGCATGTACATGAAGAGTAGACAACAAAACAATCATATACAAGTTTCACTGACTCGAAGGAACAAGCCAATATGGCAACAATGCAAACACAGTTCGAATGAACGTCACATGCAACAGCGGGTACAAGTTAAAGATGAACAAACCATGGTGGCAAGTTCGAACAAATCCAAAGCCGGGCAAATACAAATATACATATATGCATATATATATGTATACACATACATATCTATATCTAATGAAACAATACCAAAATCAAAGTAGTTCAAGCGGCTGGAGTCATGAAACAGCAAGTAAAATCGAACAAGGTCGAAAGTGCAACCAGAGGCAGTGAGCAGTATGGCCAAAGTCGAACAAAATCAACATCGTCAAAATCAAGTCAAAGCCGAAGATAACAAGAACGAGAACGAACGAAATCAACACCGTGTCAATCAAGGAATCGAACCAATTTAGAAATCAAAACCGTGTTATTCAAGTAATTTGAACAAGTTAGAAATCAATTCCAAGCATCAATATAAAATCATACGGCTGAGATAAATAAATTGATGAAGTTAAATGATCATATACGAACGAATATATAGGAGTTCAAATCCTATATAAACAGAAACATCATCGGCAATTCGACATCGAGTTCAAGCAAGCAAATCAGTAGAAGGAAAAAGAATAATTTACATACCAAATCAAAGTCGAACTCGATCAAGGAGGAGAAGCCGCGAACGATTCAATTGAAGTAAGCAATCGAAGAATCAACCATCAATTAAGTGGTGACTTCACAAAGCCTTAATTTCAGAGCTAAAAGGAATGAACGAAAGTTCTCAGAGCAAAATAGATAAAGGAGATAACGAGGCCGTATTTTTTTAGTGATAATATTTTGGGCCGAGTTATATTAATTAGGCCTTAGTTTAAATTAGGGCTTTGATTATTGCTTTAATTTGTATTTTCTTCTTTAAACCATTGTAATTACTAGTCGTGTGACTAAGGGACAAACTACGTGGCGTAATTTGTGAATTCGCTACTTAGTGGCTGAGTTGTGGCAGGGTTTAGAGCGTAGAGTTAGGTTAGTCAGTAGCGGGTGTCGCGAGTTTACGTGTGTAAGCGTGTAACTACTTAATATCTAGTAGAAACCTTGGGGGCAGCACGTAGACAGGGTTTTACCGAAGTTGGGTAAATTCTGTGTCGTTCTATTTCTGCATTTATTATTTTGCTATTATATGTGCTCTGATTTTGATATATCTATGTTGAAATAATTTTATAAACTTCCACAATAATTTTTATAATTATCAGTATCACCCTATTCACCTCCCTCTAGGGTGAAATCGATCCTACAAGTGGTATCAGAGTAAGGAATAGAAGTCAACTTTTATTTTTAAAAAATTCGTTTTTTCAAAAACCAATTTTTGTTTTAAAATTTTGAATTTTTAAAATGGCTTCTTTTAATAATGCTTTTGCTGAGGGTCAGTCCATAGTTATGCCACCAATGTTCAATGGTGAATACGCCCACTAGAAAAATAGAATGAATTTTTTTTTAAAACCATTGACGCTTGGAATATTGTTGAGACAGGTTATAGAGCACCAACTATAATTGTAGATAATCAGAAAATAGATAAACCGATGGATCAATGGACAGAACTAGAAAATAAATTACAAAATGCTAATGCTAAAGCTATGAATTCTATCATTTGTTCATTGGATCAGTTTGAATTTAATCGTGTCTCACATTGTCTAACTGCGCAGGAAATATGGCACACGCTCGAAGTGACTCACGAAGGAACGTCTCAAGTCAAAGAATCTCGCCTTGCCATGCTAAGCAGTGAATACGAGAATTTCACAATGGCCAAGGAAGAAAATGTCAAAGAAATGTACGAATGACTTTCCAATATCGTATACAAATCAAAGGCTCTTGGAAAATCATACACAGAACTGGAGATAGTCCGAAAAATCCTCAGAGTCCTTCCACGAAGTTTTAAAGCAAAAGTGACTGCCATTCAAGAATTAAAAGATTTAAAACAAATCAAAGTTGAAGAACTCATCGGAACTCTCACCACTTATGAGCTAGAAATGAAATTCAAGGAAGAGAGTGAAGGAGGTGATACTCGAAAGAAATCAATAGCTCTTAAAGGAACAGTAGAAAGTGATGGTGATGGTGATGATGATGATGGAGCAGCAGAATTGGAGTTGATAATAAAGAAATTCAAAAGGTGGAATTACAAATACGAAAATCCAGCTCTAAATCGAAAATTGAAAAGCAGAATAGTCAAAGCACAAGACAACTCAGACGAACAGAAGATCATCTGTCACAAGTGCAACCAACCCGGACACATCAAGCCCAATTGTCCTCAAAACCGACGCGACTTTGAAAAGAAATCAAAAAGGAGAAATTTTGCAGCCACGTGGAATACAAGTGATGAAGATAATCAAAGTACTAGCAGTGAGAGTGAGAAAGTAGATATGTGCCTTCAAGGTAATATAACTGATAGCGACGATGAAGAGCCAAGCGAGGTATCAAAACTTACTCATTCAGAATTACTTGTATATTTCCACGAAGTAAATGGCTGTTTTGAACGACTTAGGGAGAAGTATGCCAAACTTGAATCACAAAAAGACACTTTGATAGAATTAAATAAACAACTTGACCAATTAGTTAAAACCTATCAAAGTAGGATTCTTAAGTGTGATAAGTGTCCAACATTTGAAGAAGAAATTAAAAAATCAGAAATTAATATAAAATCGCTTGAAAATGAAATTCTGATTTTGAAAGAAAGTGAAAATACTAGGAGAGAGAACTCTATTAAAAAGTGCACACAATTATTGAACGAAAATGAATCTCTTAAAACACAAGTCCAACAACTGCCAACGACTTTAGATAAATTTTCCAAAAGTGAAAAATCGTTGAATATGCTCTTAGGGAAACAAACTATTAATACAGTCAGACAAGGACTTGGATATAATCAATCAGAACCTGTTAAAAGAAAATTTAATCCATTCAATTCAATATGCACTATTTGTAGAAAATTTGGACATAATCAAAATAATTATTGGTATAGACCAAAACACGTAAAAACCATTCCAATTTGGGTTCCAAAAGGCACAAATATAAAATCTCTCAAAGTTAAGCAAATCTGGGTGCCAAAAGGAACATATATAAATACTTTTGGGTCTCCATAAAATTATTTTTCAAAATATTCTTCCACTAACAATCATGGACCTATAAAAGCAAATAGGTCACAAAAATCTTTCATCGTGCAGGTGTGGTGGCATGCTAAGGAACAACAATAGTGTTACTTGGATTTTGGCTGTTCCAATGACACAACGAGCGACAAAGCATAGTTCCTTAGCTTAGTACAAAGGTGATAGAACCACAATGGGAAACCATGAAAATTTATCGTAAAGGTAAAACAGGTAATGGTATATTCTGAACGATATATTAAATGTGATAATCTGCACCGTATTCAGAATTAAATCAGCCAATAATTTGATGATGAAATAAATGATGATTTTGATTCTGACTTATTCAAAATTGTTGGTCAATTATATTCTTATGCCAAGAACACTATAAAAATCTCTAGAGTCTTTGAATTACTTCATATATATTAGTTTGGATTAATAATAGTGTTTTATTGGGTGATAATACATTTGGTTATTTTACGGCTCACACTATATTCACGATTTTTGATTATTTACACGGTTTCAATTCAAATTCAAGAGAATGTCATTTAAAAGGCTGTTAAAATTGATTTTGAGAAATTTTGTTGCACAACTCATGATCTGGTCTGTAACATTCAACAAATGATAATTTTTGAGTGAAAGAGAAATTCAGTTGCAAATTACACTGGTAATCTAGTTGATAGAAAAATTACTACTGGAACTGATTTTTGTTGAGACATTTAGTAACAGCATCGTTTTTTCAAAGAAAATATCTGCATATTTTTCATTTCAAATAATTTTCAAATAGCAGAAAATTTTCTCATAAAACCCCTCTAGAAAATCATCTTTGACCTTGTTTTCAGATTGGTCATTTTTAGAAAAATTAATTTTATAATTATTTTTGAATTTAATTTGTAAATTATAACAATGACTAATCTAACTCTCTACTAATTATCAAAAAGATAAATGGTGATTGAAAAAAAGTGATGAGTGTTGATATTTATCATATATTATGACTCGAGACCGTATAATTAGTAAACTTCTTTAAAAATTTAAACAAGAGTTATAAAACTTTTTGTTGGTAAATATTCCATGACCATCTCTATTTCTATCATATTTCTAACGACCATCACTCATCAAAATTCAATATAGTTTGTCGATATGTGGTACTTTAAACAGGAATTATTCGTTTTCCATTTTATATTTTATTTAATAAAAAAATAGTAGTAATAAATAATAATAATAAAATGAAATAAAATAAAATCCATAGTATTTACTCTCATTTAAAAGTCCTCACGGTTATGCATGGGTGAATTACTTGGAATTTGTTATGTGCTTTCATGCTCATTTAAAAATCCTCATGGTTATGCATGTATGGAACGCATATCAAAATTGAGTTTTTAAATAAACAAGTTGGTTCTAATCCCATTTAAAAGTCCTCACGATTATGCGTGGTTAGAAGATACTTGAATTTATTTTTTTAAATAAAATTGGAATACTACCAATCTCATTTAAAAGTCCTAACGGTTATGCATGGTTGGTAGATATCCAAATTCCTGATATAAATATACCACGAATAGACACAACTGTATGGTTTTATATGATGATATCGTTCCCATCATTCTAAAAGTGGAATATGTGCCTAACAAAGTATTTATGATTTTTGTTTGATTTTTTATTGAAATTTAATATTTATATTCGATTGAGTTTTAATGTTGTATTAATATCGATCACTTTATCTTTATTTTTTCTAACACTATTACTCTTTTGCTGATAACAAAAAAGGGAGAGAAAAGTTAAGATTTTGTCAAATAAAATCAAGCAAAGGTCAAATATTTTCTAGTTGCATCTAGGATCGTTTGCATATTTTTAATTGTATGCATATATGAAGGGGGAACTTTGTGTAGAGAGGAAGCATTCAAATAGGGGGAGCAAATGGAATCATCAAATACATTTAATATATTCAAAATCTTAAATATATGTTTGTTATCATCAAAAGGGGGAGATTGTTGAATATGCGATTATATGATTTTTGTTTGATGATAATAAACATATATATATATATATATTCATTTAAATGTATTTGTTAATATACTATTTTTTTTCTTTTTTTTTTCAAACCTTACTCCGGAGAGCAGAGCTAAGGGATACAGCTGTCCGCCACACTGACCCCCCTTTTTAGCCAACCCAGCCAAGAGCATTAATCCTCTACCTCGTTTCGGCTTTGTTGAGGATAGACCGCTCAAGGCCTTAAGGGAAACAAATCTCAGCTGCGGGACTCGAACCCGCAACCTCCAGGAACTTTATTCCATGGTTGCAAGGTAGTCCTCAACCAGCTGAGCTATGCTCGCGGACAAATAATATACTATTTTATTTTCACGGATTAAATAAATATTTTATGAACAAAATAAATAACACAGAATTTGAATTCAAACAGATATTTTATTCAAACAAATATTTATTACAAATTTTGAATAGTATAAATTTCAAGCTCTCACTATATATATACACAACTTCAATTACAATACAATTTTGATTACATCACAATTTACATTTACATTTGCACCTCACTACATATCACTCACACTCGTATTTATCTTCAACTTCATTCCAATGTGAATCCAGCATCTGAGCAATCTGCAAAAATATATACTGACGCGGTAAAATTGAAAAGGAAATATTTTTGGTGTATAAAATAAAATGTGGATTTTGTAAATAATATTTGCCTCAGTTATTTGGGTTGTTCGTCGTTACTTAATTTTAAATTCATCATACATGAACAGCTTGTGAATACACAGTGTATCACTGTATATGCCACAAGGCTATGCACACCGATATACACTTGATAGAATTACAGGGACATGTAAGCACAGGTCAAACCCAAAACGCCGGGTTCAACTCAAGTGCAATAAAAATAATGTCACAATATCAGAACAAGGTCAAACCCGAGCTATAGGCTGGATTCAATCAGGTGCAATTTCAAAAATCAACATGAAGTTCAAAGTGAATCAAACTAAATTGAAGCAAATACCAAATTATTACAATACAAACTAAACAGGGGCAAAACTGCAAACAAATACATATGGCCAAGCGATGCATCACTGAGACAGTGCACAAATACACACACACACACATATGTATATACACATGTATACAAACATGTACCAACTCAATACATATATGCAGCCTCGACTAAACTCCAATGTACACATGAATGTTATGATAAACACATGTACTCAAGCGTCAGGTCGAGTATGTTACAGCATGTCTATATGAAGTATACAAAAGCAAACCAAACTCAAGGAAGCAAAAAGCACATACAAGGCAAGACCAACAAAACAGAAGCAAGGCACAACTTAGTACACACCAAGATGATACAAGAGAGGTCAAAGAACGCACACACAAAGATAATGCACTCAAATAAATCCAATCCGGGCAGGTCTACACGAAAGTACAACACACTACAAGCTAGAACAGTGCACATAGGAGTGCAAGAGCAAATAAAACAAGTGACAATGCAAGCCAACATCAAAGACACATCAGAATCAAAGTGAACAAACAGTGGCAAGTGCATATACATCAATGTGGACACATGTACACAATGCTACAACAATGACTGATACAACCAAAACCGCATAACCAAAATCCCAATGTACATATACAATGCAGCCTCTACATGAAGTTCAAGAGAACCAGTAAATGGAACAACAACCCAAAACAAACTACAATGAACCATTGGACAGAACAAGTGCATCCGAAATATGACACGACATGTACATGAAGAGCAGACAACAAAAAAATCATATACAAGTTTCACTGACTCGAAGGAACAAGCCATTATGGCAACATTGTAAACACAGTTCAAATGAACATCACATGCAACAGAAGGTACAAGTTAAAGATGAACAAACCATGGTGGCAAGTTCGAAAAAATCCAAAGCCGAGAAAATACAAATATACATGTATGCTTATATATGTATATATATATATATATATATATATATATATATATTTGTGTGCGTGTGTACACACATACATATCTATGTCTAATGAAACAGTACCAAAATCAAAGTAGTTCAAGTGGCCGGAGTCATGAAATAGCAAGTAAAATTGAACAAGGTCGAAAGTGCTACCAGAGGCAGTGAACAGTATGGCCAAAGTCGAATAAAATCAACATCGTCAAAATCAAGTCAAAGCCGAAGAAAACAAGAACGAGAACGAATGAAATCAACACCGTGTCAATCAAGGAATCGAACCAAGTCAGAAATCAAAACCGTGTCATTCAAGTAATTTGAACAAGTCAGAAACCAATTACAAGCATCAATACAAAATCATATGGCCGAGATAAATAAATTGATGAAGTCAAATGATCATATAAGAACGAATATATAGGAGTTCAAATTCTATATAAACAGAAACATCATCGGCAATTCGACATTGAGTTCAAGCAAGCAAATTAGTAGAAGGAAAAAGAAAAATTTACATACCAAATCAAAGTCGAACTCGATCAAGGAGGAGAAGCCGCGAACGATTCAATTGAAGTAAGCAATCTAAGCATCAACCATCAATTAAGTGGCGACTTCACAAACCCTAATTTCAGAGCTAAAAGGAACGAATGAAAGAAGGAACCAGGCCGACATTTTTTCTCAGAGCAAAATAGATAAAGGAGATAAGGGGCTGTGTTTTTATAGTGATAATATTTTGGGCCGAGTTATATTAATAAGGCCTTATTTTAAATTAGGGCTTTGACTATTGATTTAATTTGTATTTTCTTCTTTAAACGATTGTAATTACTAGTCGTGTGACTAGGGAACAAACTACATGGCATAATTTGTGAATTCGCAACCCGGTGGTTGAGTTGTTACAGGGTTTTGAGCGTAAAGTTAGGTTAGTCAGTAGCGGGTGTCGCGAGTTTATGTGTGTAAACGTGTGACTACTTAATTTCTAGTAGAAACCTTGGGGGCATCACGTAGGCAAGGTTTTACCGAAGCTGGGTAAATTCTGTGTCGTTCTATTTCTCCATTTATTATTCTGCTATTATCTGTGCTCCTATTTTGATACATCTGTGTTGAAATAATTTTATAAGCTTCCGCAATAATTTTTATAATTATCAGTATCACCCTATTCACCCCCCCTCTAGGGTGAAATCGATCCTACACTTTTAATGTTTCAGTGTCCTCCTCACTCTTATCTTGAGCAGGAATGTCTGCAATGGAAGGAGATAGCAAGTAAAATATTAGGAAAATAAAAGTCAAAGTGCGAAGAAATGCA
Source organism: Allium cepa (assembly GCA_030765085.1). Classification (NCBI taxonomy): domain Eukaryota; kingdom Viridiplantae; phylum Streptophyta; class Magnoliopsida; order Asparagales; family Amaryllidaceae; genus Allium; species Allium cepa. The sequence goes on along the minus strand of CM060934.1, from coordinate 535,568,142 downwards.
TAAAGAAAAGATCTTACTGTCGAAAACTAAGGCCTATTGGAGTCATACGAGCATCGGACAAAGAAGTATTCGTTCTTTAAATATGACTGTTTGTTATGAAGCACTTAAATGACCTTGCGTCGACTAGGCTTTGATGATCATATAACATGACAATGTATGCTGTTACTTGAAACATAAGGTGTGTGTATGCTCCTTGAAGTTTGGAGGTCACTGGAACTGATTTATAAATAGTGCCTACATGGAGCATAATAACGCATATCCATTAGAATGGACTTAGGTTAGTGCAAGCCCAAGATCTTAGAGGAATATAAACAAGAATGGATTGAATGTAGTGCTGGCCAAACACATGCATCTATTGTAAGATATATAGCTCGATGGAGGATTGTGCGCCCGTTGAATTTGCGTCGAAAGCAGGATGTCATCCTCAGGAATCCCATATTGTTGACGTATTATTCAGAGCATTTTGTTGGTTAGAATTGTTGACATTTGGTTGAGAGGGTCATCTAAAACTCTTAAGCCCACATGGACGTTGATTGGACGATGTTGATCCTAAATTAGTTCTACCGACACTACATCCTTTATAAATCAATAGTATTTGAACGCCTAGGTCACGAGGGCATGGAAGTCGAGGCTTGAACAATGGTAGATCCAACTTTAGGAGTGCTAAAGTTGAATCTAGAAGAGTGATGTGTCATTCTCGATAGGAAGACTTGACGTTCAAACATAGTCACATATGTTTTATTTCAAAATTTTCGTTTAAATGCAAACCCGTGTGACCAATGCCTCGAATCCAATAGATGTCAATGTGTCTTGATCAATCGAATTCTGGACGTTGATCGGGGAAAGTGGAAGTGCCAATCTATAGAGTGTGATTCATGTGCAATACATGATGAACAGACCATTTTGTGTAGATAGCCTGCTCGTGCTAGAGAATAAGCCACATCGCCTGATGGAATTGTGTATCAGATCTTACCTGTTATTGTTGGATAATCGATAACGGAATCATTGTATGGAGCGATGCAGAATCTTCTTTTGCGAGAACCCAAGAAGTGCATATATTGGATATTATATGAGATAGAATTTTTTGGATTCCAGAGTGTGCTTGATGCGACCGCTCTTTGGAAAGGAACCATCTCATCGGTGTCTAAAATGACAACTTTTGATCGACGATGCTTTGTTATAGCTTACTTCGGAATATCGAGTGGATAAATGCACTATGTTATTACAATAAGGAAAACCCTAGGTAGTATGATGGAAATGCCCAAAGCAAGATCCTTAAGAACTCAGGACTAACATTAGGAACAAATTAAATTATAGAGACTCTAGGAATTACAGTGTTGGCTCTGTGTCGAGCTTAACGCCACCCTACAGGTTTTATTTTCTTGTTATGCTTGATTTTAGAAGGGAGGTTGATCATAGAGTCACTGCAAATCTGACCATCTAATAGCCATGAATAGCCAAAGATCATGGGTCGGAGCTACTCAGTTATTCTAATGCCGTCATCAAGAAAAAACCTAGTAAGTGCTCTAGAAGGTGGACCTTGACATAAAAGAAAGGTCAATGTTGACTTGTCTCAAGGCTACGATGCTGGTCGAAGTAGAAATCTGGAGGCATCGATGACTTAGGGTGATCGACGATGGTGTCTAGGAGGCAGCGGAGATCGGTTTTGGTCATGGGAAGTTAACTTTCAAGAGCTTAGTGGAAGGAAGGAATAAGTCATGAAAAGTTTCAAGGTAGGAAAAAGTAAGGAAAATAAGCAGAGTACATAGCTTACAAGCACACACCGAGCAGGCGAGAAAATTCTACTCGGTACCAATCAAAGCAGATCGGTATCAAGATGAAATTTTTAGCCAAAAATACAAGGAAAGGAGGGATAAAGGTAGTGTCCACCTATTGAAGCATGGAGCAATCTTTGGAGGGTAGATCTATTCCTTGGCATGGAGATTGCAATTCCTATGTATAAAGCAGTTAGATGGATATCCATGACATAGAGGCAACACTTGGAAGTAACTCCTGAGGTAACTAATCAATGTATGTGGATGACTGTACGCGCTTGCTTTATTCGGGAGCATGCTTGTTTCCAACAGAAGCATACTCTAGGCAATTTTTATTCAGTTTCTTAGCAAGAGGCCTTAAAATGAATCTAGACGCTAGGACAAAGATGAAACGATTCATGGACTTAGGAACCTATTTGGAAGGATAATATGAATAGACTTGAAATTGGAGCAAGGTTGAAGCTAAGGAATGAGCTTGGTACCGACCACTTTTTGGTCGATACCGACTATGTTTTAAATTTTCTAAAGAACTCTATAGCTTTAAAAAGTTAACCTGAGAATTGTCTCGATGTACATTTTTGATGGAATGGGTAAGCAACTCTAAGAAAGTATTAAGGAAAGAAGATAGATGTTGGAAATATTAGAACTTCTTGGAAACAACACAACTTCTAAATAAATATGCTCGAAGCTCAATGGATTAATGATAGAAGACCCAAGCAAGGAAGATGCGACGGTTTCCCATCAAAAAATCAGGTCGATATCAAACAGAAACGATCGATACTGAGATGAATTTTTCGATCTGGGACCTTAGACTTCTTCTTCTTTATTTTTGAATATGAAGTTAGACTTCATATATTGGTACCTGATGATTCCGCTGGACGATTTTCCTATAAATACATCACCTATGGCATTTGGGGAAGAACATCTGGCAATTTACTTTCTTTAACTTCTATCAACCCTCAACCTTAGTCACCAATGAAGTTACTCTTGGTTGTTTCAGGTTATTAGACCTACCAAACCTTTACACTATGAGCATAATTTATAATCAATAACAACACAGTGGATGTTGGCCTTGAATTTGTAGAAACACTTTAAAAATTCTCTCTGTCTTGTTTACAATTGTGCTAAATCATTATATTTCAACTCACTTTTGGGAGTTGTAACATTTCTAGGCTTAATATCTCTAACCTACTATAACATGTCATTTTACAACGTTCATAAAAAGCTATTAAAAACTTTATCTGCATTTTAAAATGCCACAAAAGAGTCTAATTTTTGTAGTGTAGCTATGCCACGATTAGCTCTCAACTACCATATAATAGATAAGTCGGTATAGGGTCAATCTTCTGAACATGACATGTAGTAATGTCATAGGTTATCTATGGATAATTATATAAAGCACATGTATAGGGTAAGCAACCTTATGGCCTCGCCTTTAGTAATAACTACATTTGTGAGTAGTTGCATACTCAATGATCTCATATAGGTGATCAGAGTATGTCCATATTATCACATAAACAACCAAATAAGAGACTAATAAGCTCTTGACTTTGCTTAAGGAGTCTTCCTCACATGCTCTCGACGCTACCCCTACAATCTTAAGTTATCTTGATGGACATTGCAATCCAATGTCCATCCTAAACTAACGTGCTTACATGACTATGCAATGTTATAACATCACCCCGTAAGTACCCCCAAATGGTAACAAACTACTGGCCTAGGTGACCTAAGGCAGTGGCTTTCAGCCTTGGCTGTCGACATATACCATAAAATATGTCACCAATATGGGTCATGACCCTACGATCATGGCGTTAAGATGGATGACAGCCTAATTTGGTTTACTCCCGCTAAAATAATAGGAGTACACACATAAAAGATAAGCATATTATGGCTCTCAACCTACGGCATGCAACTCATAACACCTTATATATAAATACCCTGTATAACTAATCCCCATAAGAGCGATATCTACTCACAAAAATTAATCAGAAAAAATATTAAAATGGGCATCCCATACCATGTTGGGTTACATGCACATTTTATTTACTTAATACTCATAAACTACACTCACTACATGACAATGTTTGTGTAATAAGTGTAAAGAAAAACAGGAGAAATATTACCAACTGTCTCATACCAGATGGTATTTAACTCTGTTTATTCAATATTCTGGTCACAGAGAAAATATAATCAACAACGTGAAAAAGGGTTTTATTCATAGAAAAATATGTTAAAAGTTCCAAAAGCATTTGTATACATTTAAGGGTTAATTACACCATTTTTCCATATATTTGAAACCAAAAATAAGAATTTTAGTCAAGGACCTCCAGCTCAAGTGCTTTGCTCTTTAGAAACAAAGATTATAGAGTCATGGGTTCGAGCCTTTGAGACATCATAATGAGTGCTTTGCTTGATTAAAGTGTAACAACCCATAGTAAAGAAGGAATCAATTGGAATTTGAAATGAAGATTTCACTAATGAAAAGGGGTTTTAATATTTTCAATGTAGATAAACGGAAATAATTGGGAAATTATATGGGAAATATCTTACAAAGTAAGAAAATAATTTATTTGAGAAATTTTTTATTTTTTAAATGAGTTTGGACATTTTAAAGGGTTAAAATGATTTTTAAAATATAATTGAAAAGGATAAATAATTTTTATAAAGTTAAATATTAAAAGTAAATAAGACAAGGAATTATTTTTAATTAAAGTGAATTTTTATATCACTTATAAAAGGAGATTATAAACTTATTACTGAAACTAGGCTTTAATGGGTAAACAAGGAAGTAGTTATCTATTTAGTATAAATTTTAGAAAAATAAATATTGGAAAATAATGAAGTGGTAGCAAAACTTTATGGAGAATAAATATGAATTTATTTTGGGGCATTAGGCTAATTTGTCATGGTATAAAATAGTTTAGCAAAGAAGAAGAAAGGAAAGTGGATAAGTGAGCACATTAGCCCATCTAAGCACTTCGGAGAATATCCACTTTCTTTGCCTTTCATGAGAAGTCTAGAAGCATCTTCCTCGCATACAAATTTCCATCCGGTTTAACACATTTTCCTCCATCTATACTAATCCCTTAAAAATGAGTGAAAACAAAAATAATTATCAAAGAGCAATCATAGTTGGATTTTGATCAAATTTGGTGTCATGTTGTACTTTTAATGAAATGGGAAAATTTGGTTTTGGTGAAGCTATGAAGAGTAATGGAATGAGTGCTTATCTAAGCTAAGGCGAGTATTATCTACTCACAATCTATGTCTAAAATGCATGCTTTACTTATTTATGATTGCATTGTCCTGCATGATTGATTCTGTTAAACCCATTGTTCCAAACTTTCTTGATGGCATTTGCGTGATATGGATATTGAAATGAAGAGTTGTTGTCGCTTTTGTCATTAGGTTCAGATCAGAGAGGGAGTGGTGGCCGAGAGGCAACAAAATAATGCACGATCTAGTGAAAAATTTTCCCAGACCGCATCGAATCGATGGATCGATTTGGGCGGAGTGGTGTACTGTGGAAAGTTTGGAGCCTGCTCCAAACCACCATGTGCTTCATGTACTAGTTTTTTAAAATTATTTCTTGAAAAATTAAATAAAAATTTGATTTTGGAAGTAGATAATTGGCACATTACAAATAAGAAATTATTTTTGCAAAACAGTTTTATTTAAATTAATATTAACGTATCATTAAAGATATTAATTTATTAAAGGGAAAATTGACTTTTACTTCAAATAATTTCTCAACATTCCTATAAAATTCTGGAAAAGTATAAAATGGTTTCTAATCAAAATTTTGGAGTTTTTAAAATAAATTTCATGATTTATGAATATAAATAAGAGTTTTAGAAAATATATTACATGGATTTGAAATAATAGGAAATTCGTTCTGAGTTTATAAATTCAATGAAGAAATGTATTTGATTACATTAGAATTAGGGAATGATTTTTGTAAGTAATATTCGGTTTTGAAAGAGTATTTTAAGATTTTAAAATGTAGAAAAGTGTTTTGGAAGTATTTATAAGAATTAAAATCCTTGTTTCCTACCATATACAAAAAGGAAATAATACAATGTAGTATGTTAACTATTTAAAGTATATAGACTTTTGGAAAGCTAAAAATATTTTTCTATAGATAAAAATTTCTTTTCTAAATGAATTTTGTATTTCGTTTGGATATTTGTTCAATGTGATGAGAATATTGAATAAACGGAGTTACAAAATTGTTTGTTATGAGACTTTCGGTAATATTCCTTCAGTTATTCGTTATACTTGTTACATAAAACACCATCACATTGTGCGAGTGTAATTTACAAGAATTGAGCAAACAGGCAAGTAACAACAAGTTGTATGGGATACCCATGCTGATACTTGTTTGATTATTTTTGTAAGTAAATGTCACTTGAATGTAGGGTTAGGAAATTTATGATATCATCTAGGGGTGACTCTTTAGAGCTTAGTAGTAGAGAGTTCTATTTCTCTCCTAGGGATACAAGTTAGTATTATATTAGGATTTACAGATTCGTCCTTTAAGGACTAACCAACGGAGTATTATTATATTCTCTTAGGGCTAGTAGTCGAATATTTATTATGTTGATGTACTCACAGTAGGACTTATCGAATTGAGAGTATTTGTTGTGGAATCTACATCATATGGATCATGTCACTATGGTGGGTACATAAATAAGATTCATGGAGGCTAGTACCCATCCTAGCGGCTTTGATTGCAAAGTCGTGCCCTGGATCCGTGATTTCACTTCGTTGAGTTTGTAGGATGATTGTTATTAATCTCATTAGAGCCATTGCCCAAACGTCACTTAAAGGCTATTAGTCTATTACAAAGTGCAAGTAGGTGTCATGCCTAATGCACAACGTAATCTTGCAACATGTTTATAACATGCGATGAATATAAGTGTCTTAATTTTGGAAGTAACTAAAGGACTTTAGGAAATAGGTTGCGGTCGGTCTTCCATCTAGACGACTTAGGTAGATCTATTTCTTATGAGTTATTTGATGATATGGCCTCGCTAAACATGATGAATATATGACATTAAGGACCAGTTGCGTGCTCGTCTATTGTTTAAGTTAGCCTAACTCAAGACAACTACATGCTTATCTTTCTACATGACATTGAAGACTTGTTGTGTGTCCGTCTGTCATTCTCTCTTATAGCCTTTAGTTGAGAGAAATTATAACAATCTTGGTCGAGATTAAAATTAAAATAAATATATTATATTGAATTTTAAGAATTTAATTTATATTTTTGATTCTTTGGGAATAAAATGGACAAAGTGATTTAAAATCTTTAGCATTTTATTGCAATTTGTAAACCCAAAAGTCACTGAAATTCATATTAGTGTAAAAAGTGACATTGTGAATTTTGGGATAATTCTAAGAAATAAATGATAGCTATTAGAAAGGTGAATAATTTTTTTATATCATTGAAATGGTTGAGAAATTAAATCTATTTCATAGTTATATGATGGATAATTAAATAAAAATAAATAAATATCAAATTAAATAAAATTATCCAATTATCAAAATATAGTTATGAAATGAAGTGTAAATCGGTTTCAATTGGATTAGAATAAATTAACGAATTAATAAAACAGTTGTTTAAAGAAAAGGAGAAAAAACAATTTGCAACAAAAAGAAAAAAAGAGAAGAAAATGGAAAAAAAATTATGGAGCCCAAGCCGAAGTAGGAGTTCAGTACTTCATCTTATTAGCCATAAACAAATTACACTTGTTCAACCAAGAAGCTGGTTCTCTCCTCCCTAAATTTTGAAAACCCTTATTAAAAAATAGAGTCGCATTACGCCGAATGCTGGCGATGGGGTTGGACAACGCACCTCGGGTGGCAACTAGCGACGCTCGTGTTGGGATTAAAGTCGCAAGCCTGAAAGCACATCTGAGAGTGTGAGTGCGAGTGCAAATAGAGGAGGCAATGATCTAGGCAATAGACGACGTTCGGCATTGAGGCCAACTTCAAGTGGTCACAACTGGGGATGGGCGGTCGAGAAAAGGTTAGGGCAGCAGCAGTGATGGTCAAAACCGGGTTGTTGGAGGTAGGGGTTGAGGCATGCCTTAGGTTCCTGGTGATGTGATTGTAGAGTTTAGCAGAAGCACGAACCAACAATGATGGATAGTGGATTACTTCACAATGTAAAGGTGAGTTATTTAACTCACATCTATATCTAACTTATACGCATGCCTTGCTCCAATTATAAATTACAGTATTCTGTAATCGTAAAACATTGAACGAGTAAATGCTTACATGCTATGGTTTCAATTAGTTGATGATTGAATTGGTTGAATAGAATGTCTGGAATATTGGATTTAATTCGATAATGGATTATGAAATTGCAAAAAAAAAAAAAATCCTTCTAGTTGCATGCAAGTTTATTTATATTGAAAATGTCATGCTCCTCACTGTGGCTTAATTTCCCTAATTTGCTTGCCTTGTCCTTCCTTGGCAGTTTGCATGGCCTTGGTCGGTTTGCTACTTGAAATTGCTTCTTTGATTTTTAAGATTTTGATCCGTCCATTTCTTACCTTGAGATGACATAGTGTTAAACTCTGTGGATCGATTTAGTTGCATGGCTATCTGAGTTGAATTTAGCCTTTTGAACTAACAAATCCTTTTGTTTTTTTAATTATTTTGAATTTTATTATCCTTACATTGAGATGCCATGAATTTATATCCTATGAAAACACTCGTACATATATATATTTATATTATATATATAAATTCTAAATATCAAAAGTTATTAAAAAGGTAAATTTCTTGAAATTAATTTTCATAAAAGAATAATTTTCAAAAATTAACTTTGTAAAGTAAAATTTTATGTACATAAAGTTTTCAAATCATTTTCTAAATAAGTTTTTAAATTACAAAAATATAAATATATTTACAATTACTTAATTTTAGTTATTAAGACAATATTCCATTTGTTTCTAAAGAACTAGTATTCAATATAAAACTATTATTTCATTCAGATGAGAAATTTCATTAAACGATTTAGTAAAACAAGTGGTATGGAATGCTTGCGTTCACTTCATCAGTTAATTTCCGGACTCCCAGACCGAATATTTCATTATTACTACTACTACTACTAATATTATTATCAATATCTTATTGCTTCTAATATAGGGTTTATGATCGCGTAGTGAACATTTGAATTTCGTCGGGTTGTATGGGACATTTGGCCAAGTCCATTTAGTTACTATTTGAAAGTATATTACACTTTCCTATCCGGCGCAACCTTCGAGTTCGTCTTTGTGTTCGGCATAACCTTCGGTTTCGTTCTTGCGTTTGGGGTTACCTTCAGGTCCGTCTTTGAATTTGGCGTAGCCTTCGTACCTGTCTTTGTGTTCGACGGAGCCTTCGTGCTCGTCTTTATGTTTGGTGCAGCCTTCGTGCTCATTTTGTGTGCGGTATAGCCTTCATGCTCGAGTTCGTGTCCGGCATAATCATAGTGCTCGTCTTTATGTTTGGCACTATATATATATATATATATATATTATGAGTTGAATCTTATGGTTTGATTTGTGCTTCCTGATTCACCATATTTTGATATTTAGCCCGTGGAAGGCAAATTTTTGGAGATTTTAACGTGGTGATTCCTTTGGGTTTTATTGATACCATTTGATTCATTTGTGACTATCATTGAATGCTGACTATTTCCATGGACTACATTTTTCTAAAGTAGATTAACTGAAGATGTTCACACGATCATGTTGCCTATACATGTATATATGGATAACACATTTTCATGTTATGCTACTCACACTAATGCGTACTAGTGCATGATTGGCCCATTTATTACCTCGTATAATACTCGGGTCAGACTGAATTATTTCAGGTACCTTTCGTTGACCTTTAGAGATGTTTAGCTCGAAGCCTGTCTTCCATGACCCTATCCATCTACTTATTTCATCATTTTTCCTAGTTTATGATTTCGTACTCTATGTATATATATCGAACTTGAGACTCCTTTTGTATGTATATCATTTTTGCTAGTTATGTATATTTATTGAGTGGAACTCACAAGTCCACCATTTCATAGACTATCTTTTATATATGTACATATGTACTCTTTCGAAATGCAATATATATATATATACACATTTTATTGTGCGCTACGTGATTCTGTGTTCTGTGATATCTTATGTTTTTCTAAGTAATCATTTTAGCCACCGTAAAATTGTTTTAACCCTGGATAATATACGTTGAATCCGCTTCGGAAAAAAATATCGCTCAATTCGACGTGTCAATAAGCGCTCAAAGCAATATTCACCAGTGGTCGCTCCTAATCAGCCTTATTCTCCGCATTAAAACACGATATTACTTAGTAATATCCTTTGTTGGTATGGGTATAGAGGTGGGGCATTACAACTTGGTACCATAGCTGTGTTCAGAAAGATATATGATATCCGAGACACGAACCTTGGCCTAGACAGACTTAGAGTTCCGTCCCTTGGGGTGTTGGGTAGGGATTTAAAATTTATTCTCTAATTAAGACAGGAATATAGATGATTATTAGGAAATAACCATCGGGGACTATTAATAATATTTATACGACTCCATAATTTTATATTAATATGGATTATGTACATTAGACCTTAAGTGGCTTAGGATTGAATTGTTGTGTTATGACCCCTTAAAAAGGAAAAAAATCAGAGTTACGTAGTGGTATTGGGTGGACTATTTTATGTAGAGCACGTTAACTAGTTTATTTTTAGATATATATGATTGATTGGTTATTAGATACATGGTTGCTTAAAAAAAATTTAAATTATTTAGTGGGGATCATTTTTTGGAATTTAGAACCCACACAATATTGACATTTAAAACGTGCGGTGCCTCCGTAGGAATAATCACCACATGGGATATTAAAAATCTTAGTATGTATAAAATGTAAGATTAAATCTTATATAAGGTTAAGTAAATGTAAAAGAATTTAAAATTTTGGAATTGATTACTATTGAATTATTATGAACGAATCATTGGTTGTCTATAACCAAAAAGATTAATTGAGAAGTATTTTAGTAAAAAGCAAGTATCAAATTGAACTTACATTCTTCTTAATATATATATATATATATATATAAATGGAAAGTTAATATATTTATATAAGCAAGGAAATGATTTTGGAAAACGATGAGTATTAAATAATATAATGATTGGAAGAATTATAACGATTTATTTCGTATTAACTAGTCCATTGAGTGGTTTATGGATTTTGGTCGATATGAGTAGCTATCGTATCGAAAAAGATTCTAAATGCTTAAACGAGGCTGTGACAACCCACCTTTTCGATCATCGAAAATTGATATTAATACATCCATAGCATTCACGTGCTGCAAATTCAGGTGCCGAAGAGACGAATGATTAGGGGTAAAAGAAAATAAAGATAGAAACACGGATTCTCACATCACATTAAGCATGTTAAAATTATACATATAGATAGTACATACAATCACTCTTGAAATGAAGTATCAAAGTTATGGCAAGTACTAACCCAACTAGTGAAAGTTCTAACTGCCTATCCTTACACAAGTGCTGGTGTAAACTTATATGTAATATAGTGGAAATATACATAGATAACTATCTACAATGCAATCTTCTGCTCCATGCTCCAAGCTCCTTTAAAATGCTCAAAGTTAATCCTGACTACTTGGCTGTCCGAAAAAATAGAGCACCCTAAGTTTAGGAGAAAAGAAAATAAACTCGGGTCGGTCATGGGACTGGTGTGAGAAAACTCAAAACACGAAGATTTTTTAAAACAAAGGTATCTCATAAGACCAAGCCGCACATAAATACGGATGGATTTCTACCTTATGATAACCAAAAAATTGCTGCGTAAAATCCAATGTTATAATAGTGTCTAGATTACAAATACATATTAATCCTAGCCGAAATTGTTACATTGATTAAATTCCAACATAATAGGTATACAACTACGTCTAAAGGCACTTACTGGAGAATGGATTCTATACAATGATAGCTAAAGGACTACCTTCTGTATAGTACATCTCTAGAGGAATATATTGAGGACCCACAAACTGTCCTCTAAATCTGGCAAGACTGGCCTACCCCTTCCTGGTGACCAACACAATGATCTTAGACAGTACCGAATATGACATCACCTCGGTTGTTACCAGCCTTTAATGAAAAACCATAGCATACACCACATACTCGACATATAGAGAGTAATCTAGAAAAGTGACGATCATGCCCCAATGCGTGCGAACCACATAACCTTCCGACATACCCTGTTTCAGCCATTTTTGGGTGTGAGGCCTGAGGTAATGTATTAAATTTTACAAAGAAACCCCAGAATGCCACATTACCATTTCTAATAACACACTATTGATTTCCACAAAAATACAAACCCCAAGCTCATACGTCTCAAGGGAAGGTGTTAAGTGTAACAGGGTTTACCTCCTACACCACCAAATAGATGTACGTTTGTAAACATCAATCTACGTAATCTTAGAAATGCAATGTCTGATACTCGTCCGTACAAGTTGTCCAAGAACAGGACAAACTGAAGGCACTTCTCCAACAATATCCTATTTGAAAATCACCTTTAGGATGAGTAGCGAGTAGTCATTACATCTAAGATTTCAGAATGAAGATACCAGTGTCACCATACAAGTGATATGGGAGTTACCCTAGAGATTATTGGCAAACAACCCTTCATTACGAAGATCTCCGTCTTCAAAATCATTGTCTTCAACATGTCTTTACATTTGAATGGGTATATTGGTTCGAAGTTGTTTTCGGATAGAAATCGCCCAAATCTGATCCCAATTTCTTCGAAATAATTATCAATAAAAGATGTCTAGTATATAGGTGATTATTATTCAATTAATCAATATCTTTTATTCAAGTGAGTCAAATATATGTCTTTAAACCATTTTCTTTTTCAGCATATACGGAATTATTAACCCTCTTTTTAATTTAGGAAATTCCATATCATTTTTCCTTAATTAATTAGGAAAAGTATAATTCAAATCTTAATGACAATTTCATATCTCCAAAACATATCTTTAATGGGTCAAAAACAATGTATTTTACCCGCCGTTCGTAGCTCGGTTGGTTAGGGAGTTGGGAGATGGGAACCTAAGGACTGTGTCCAGGTAGGTTCAAATCCCAGCGCCAAAACCATCAGCGGGAGTTTCAACGTTACGCATCCGTGTGCGATGACTAAATAAAAGCGGGGTAGACACACATCGTGGGGTTTACTTAAGTGAGTATCAATGAATATCATGATCTTAAGGTTCCCCATGATATAAAAAACAATGTATTTTTAGACATCGTTTACTGTAAACCCAAACTAGTTAGTATTGAGTAAAAAGGGATCCATAGATTTTAGATTAATTATACTCTATACTAATTCCTGTATTCAACCTACACTATTCGTCGAATATACGTGAAATTGCCTTTTAAATTCACACGGATAGTACGGGTTCCCTCCTCGAAATTTAGTACAGAGTTTAATTAGAACGTTCTCTTTACCACAAAAATCTTATTTGAAATCTTGTTTAAATTTATGAAAAATTCGAAACCTTTTTTCATTTATAATCCAAGTAAACCAAATTAACTATCCCTTCTGTCAAGCCAATCCGCATACCTAGGGGGAGCAGGCAACTAGTTTTTCAAACCCCAGTCTAAAGACTACCTCTCTACCACCCATAAGGCGGTCAGGTTATTTGATCGATTCTAAACCCTTTAAAAATGCTTGATTTATTATTTTAAAAGCATTTACAAAGGATTCGGGAAGAAAACCCCAAGTTTAAATCATATTTCTAAAATTTTCAAATTCCTTTGCTAAATTGCCAGTGAATAGTGCTTTTAAGAGCTTCGTAGCAAAAATATCATTTTAAACCTATTATATGTCCAACTTTTAGATTTAAAACTCTTTTAAAATATTTTAACATATTTTTAGTGTTTATACCATTTTTTTAAAGATTAGAAACATCCATTTAAAAAGAATTTGAAACTTTGGTTTTCAAACTGCCAAAATGCAATGTTTTTGAAACTTGATTTGGACATATCTCAGAGTCTACTAAATGAAATCTCGAATTTTCTTTTTCATTTGAAAATATAACTCTAAGGTTCCAAAAAATTCTTATTTCAAAGAATTTCGACTTATAATCCAGCTACTCGTACGTTTAACTTTACGGGTCGCAAAATCGCGAACTGTCGAATTGCGATGGCTTATTTTGACACTATTTTCACATCTTTGAAAAACTTTGTCGAAATAAGTTTTAGTGTTATAAAACATTTATAAACAAATTTAAACCATTTTTATTCATTTTTGAAGAGGTTTAACGATGTCGTAACACTTTTATAATTTATGAAAAAAAGTGATTTCTTTTTGTAAATTCGATGTATATTTACTGTGAATTATTTTCATAACCAAGCAAACATATTATCGCATCCAAAACATGATGATCAAGCATAGAAAACAAACATAACAAACATATCATATCATCATATAGTTTAATAAAATAAACTAGCCGAGTTATTCTCGCATATATACCTATCCTTCTCTTAGCATTAGGAAATTGACTATAGCTTTGATATTGCAGCACCAAAGCTTCTAGTATCTAGCTCGGGAGCCTAGGGTGTGCTCGACCTTGTGCTAGAGAGTGTGGAAAGGTGGTGGTGGCTCTTGATGAGCTCGATCAAGCAAGGAGAAAGAAGAGGAGATAATTGCTCACTTTGATTTCCAACTAAGGTGGTTTATCTTTCTATATGGAAGTGTATTTCTCAAGAAGGCTTCATATGACTATGGAAGACTTTATGAAGAAATGGAAGCCATTAATGTTCTTATGAAGAAGTAGAAGACCTTAAGGATTTTGGTGTAAGGAAATGAGAGGATATGGACATGTATTTATACCCATTTTAACAAAATATCTACACCATCATCATCACCATTCTCGTCACCATATCTCTTACCCACACCTCCCATACAGCCGAACCACCCTCCTCCCATGTGTAACCCTATGTTCTTGTAAATGATGGTGAGTGTAATTTTTTTTTTCTTAGAAAATATCTGGATTTTTATATATTTATCATAAGTAGGTTAGTAAATGCTAATGGTAAATATATATATATGTAAATTTATGTATGTTCATGTGCATGTGTATGGGTGCTTTTATGTTTATTTTTGACAAATTAAGTTGCAATGTTTTGATATAAATTTTATTCGTTAAACCGTGGTGAATCCATGATTTGAATTCCGGTCATGTTTTTACTTCTTAGTTAATATATATAGAAAAAATTTGAAAATGACAATTTTATTATTTTTTAATAATTAGAAGGGCCTCATTCAATGTTTAAAATAATTATTAAACCATTTAAACTAACTTTAAATTCAAAATTTAATTATTTTAAAATGTTGACATCGTTGATAAAGTCATAAAGTCATTTTATTTCTGCAATGACTCAGATTTTTCGAAATTTGATTTGCAAAATTTAAATGGTTTAAATATTGGATTTGGAATTATAATTTAGTTAGTAAGGTTATAAAACAAAAAAGTTCAAGCGATTTCGAAATTTTTGAAATCGCCGATTTAATTGACGCATTAAAATAGCGATCCGTGGCACAATCTTAGAATTTGACAAAACCAGTTCCATTGGATCCGTAATAGTGTATTTTTATCGAATTTCAAATTTTGTAGCGTTTGGATTTTCCGTTTGGCCGTACGGGGTAGAAATACGTTATAATTAATATTGAAAATTTAATTAAAATAGTCGATTCAAAAGGTTATCTTTTCCATACGATCGAGTTAAGCCTTAAAGTTTGTTCCATTTCACTCAAAATAGGGGTATAATATTAGAAACGCCAGGCGGTACATCTCGATAGGGGTTCGGGATTTCCAGATATGCAAAGTGAGATATTTTGAATATAAAAAAACCGAATCAAAAATCACATCTGCCACCCTAACCTAAACCAGGCCGACCTATTATTTGAGATAAGACACTCTATACAGTGAAAAACGCCGTGTCCCCTTTATTTAAAAATCGTGATTTTCCTTCTCCTCCTTCAAATGAAATCAGTAGTAAAAAAAGGAAAAAAATGCTTCAACCAAATTAACTTGATGCCTCATAAACCAAAGAAGCGTCGCCACCAGAAGATTCATCAACGTTTGAGTGAATAATCGAAGTCGTCGATGCCTTATCTGAGTTTTCCACACCGCCAATGACTGGATGTCGTGGCACTTTCCTCTAGAAGGAAATCAGTTTGTTACAAAAGAAAAAAACAAGAGAAAGGAAGCCTATTCGACTTATAAAAAAATTAATCGAGTTTAATCTTCAAAAATCGAGAATCTGCGAAGGCTATCATCTTGATAGTGCGATGCTTGTAGTTTGTGGTTAGTGATCGACTTGAGTAGCAATTCCAAATTCGAATTAGGGTTTGCGATCTTGTGAGATTGAAGCATCGATGGATGGTTTGGAGGATGGATTCGCCTTCAGGGAAGAGAGGAGCACGTACGGCTGAATTTTTGTGAAGTCCGATCGTCTATGGGAGGAGGCGTTTACAGCCTGGTCATACGTGACCCATCAGGTCACGTTTCACTATGAATAGGCGAAAGCGATGGAAGTGGTATGGATGGGTCATGTTCATCGAGAGGAATTCAACGGCAATAACAGTTCGTCATCTAATGGAGCAATGCTCTGTATCAATGGGAAGACATGCATACACATTTGAGTGTTGTGCACGATTTGGAAAAACGAGAAGATGAGGTAATGGCATAAATGTAAATATTTTTTAATTTATAATTAGTTTATTTTAATTGATAAGCTAAATAATCGATGGGTAATAAATTTAATATCTTCTCCGTATGAGGTTTGATCGAAACGAAACAACCGGCAACAGATTCGTATCGGCGGGTGCTACACAATAAAATTGGTATGAAATTCTTCGGAGTTAGCCGGATTCTAAGAAAATAAAAATCTGAATGTTCGGAAAATAAAATCAAGGTGAGTAAATCTCACTCTTTTTGGATTGCTAGAGTAAATTTAAAATAATTATGATAATTTTTGGATGCTTGGTTAAAATTATAAATATTTGTCTGTTGAATGTTATGTTATATATGTATATATAGTAATATATATTAATAGTTGGATATATACCCGCCGATTGAAGCAGATGAGACCCTATGCATCCCGCATAATAGCGGATGACCCTATATTACTGCGATATCTCGACTCGAAGTGGGATTGGTATTTTTATGTTGTATTAACGTCTGTGGATGCAGGGAAAACGAAATGGAAGGATCCAACTAGATTCCTCAAATTTATATTGATTGTTTTTCATATATAGTAACGTATGATGTGTTAGAACAATCTGTTATAGATTATTGTACTGATGTGAATTATTGAATGTTATAGTAGCGTTGGCCTTAACTTTGGTATTTTAAATACCATAAATATTATTTTGTGTTTTTAAGAAATTAAAAGGAGATTTTTAATATGAAAGTATTTATATTGGAATTCGGGTTATTAAAAAGAGATTGATTTGGATAAATGAATAATTGATTTTTGATCGTACTTAACAATCTGGGAAAAACATATATTAAACAGAAAATTTTAAATAATTAATATAGAAGGTTTTAAACAATGGATTTTTAAAATGACATCCTGAAAAATGTGGAAGGCATTGAAATCAATATTAAAAATAGATTTGAAAAGTAAATGGAATTTATAAAGAAAAGGGTTTGTAAAATGAAATTTTGTAAATGAGATTAGTTTTTTATAAAAAGTGAGACTCAAAGGAGTAATAAATTTATAAACGATGTTTATAAATAAAGGAAAATGACATCGATGATAATTTGGGAATATAAATTCATATGGTGAATTTATATTAGGATATGGAAATCGGGTTGGAGAAAATAATGGATTCTATTTTTGGAAGTGGAAATGGTTAGAGGGTTGGAATGAAGTCGATGTGTGTGAATCGATAGGAATTTATAAATTGAATTATTTATTAAGATTTTGAAAATATATTTGTATTGTTAAGAAGTTAAGTTTGTTTTTAAAAGGGAAATTTTACATATTAAACCGTGTAATTATAATTAGTTAGAATTGAAATACATCAAAAAGTGAATTTTGAAAATATTTAATATTTATTTTAATAAATTCTAACTTTTAAATCGACCTTGAAAATTGATTTGTTTAACTAAAAATGAGTTATTGATGTTTTATAAAAAGTGTTTCCATAATTTAAATAATTACTCGAGCATGTATAAAAATAAATTAATGTTCTGTTAAATACTTATTTATTTATATATATATATATAGTTTGTAATGATTTAAATTTATTTATGAGTCTTCTCGAGAATTTGGAATTCGGTAGGATGGGATTTATAGGAGAAATTCTCAAAATTGAATTTGGGAAAAATATAAGAAAATTTCTGAAGTTGTTAAATAAAAAGTGCATTAACTTTAGAAAATAGCGAAGGAATTTTTTTAGGAATCCCAGAACTTATAGAATTCGTTTAAACGAGTTAAGGAATTTACAAATAAATTGAAAATGATTTTGGGAAAATAGGAAATAAATGGAATACTTCCTAAGTGTTGAACATAAAAACGGAGTTGGAAAATATTCTAAGTATTGGAAAGGTTTGGGAATATTCCGTTGAATATATAAGGATTTGAAATCGTTTTAAATGTTGGAAAAATTGAAAGGGATTTGAATATATATCTTAATACGATATTTTGAAAATTAATTTTTTGGAAAATTTATAATAAGGCCCGATATCCGCTTATGGATGTTTTATTGATAGCTAGATAACCAACTATCAATTTTGGCCAAATTCGTTGATCATTTCGAAGAGACCGGGATCAGATTTAATTATCTGAAAACCACTTCGATCCGGTTTGAACATTACGGATGGTGATATCGTGAAGATGGTGAAGACAGTGAATCAGTTTGTCCAGACCTAGGACAACTTGTATGGACAAATGCAATCAAAACATAGTCATTGAAGGACGATGAGCATTCTAATGGAATTATTCTTGAAAGGTAAACCTAGCCTAATGCCTCATCAATAAGGACTGACTAAAACAAATTCTAATGGAATTATTCTTGAAAGGTAAACCTAGCCTAATGCCTCATCAATAAGGAATGACTAAAACAAGGGAGATGCGGCAAGGCTAAGTGGGTCCCACCCAATTAGGGTATGTTATCACCTTTCTAGATACCCTCGGATATATTAAAATTACGGTTATGGTTGTGCATGGAAAAGAGAGCGCTCGATTTAAGGGTGGGAACACCCGAGGTGATAACATGTTCGATACTATCCAGGTTAGGGGTAAGTCGGTCTTGTTTTGGCAGGGGATTCCGGCGGGGTCCTCGGTACATTTATCTAGAGGTGTACTGTAATAGGCGGTACTCCAGTAGCCCAGTCCTTGTATGGAATCCATTCTACAATAAGCTCCATATGGTTTTGATTGTACCCAACTATGCTAAAATGTGAGATGCAAGTATTTCGGCTATTTTCTATTTACTTTCTATGGACACTATTATAATATCAGATGATTTTGATATAAAATGTTTTGGTTATCGTAAGGGAAAAACCTGTCGTATTTATGTGTGACACGATCTTACGAGATACCTTTATTTTTCAAAGGATTTTGACAACTTTAATAATTCAAGTGGAGTGTGTTTTCTCATGCTAGTTTTCCAAACTAACTCGGGTGTTATTTTATTACAATGCTCAGGTCAGACCAAGTATTACAAATTCAGGTTACAGTGCTATGGAGCTCAAGAGACAAGCTGGATGACATAGATGTATACTCGTACTTGATTATTTCTGCTATGTGAGTTATGTACATAAGGACGAGTTATTAAACTGTCCAGATTGGTTGTTGACTGTTGTACTCTAGTAATGTTATGTATATTAATAGTTACAGTTCTTGTATTTATCTGCTATTATATATTATATTTTTTCCGCTGCGTTTGTGAGATTCTATGTTGTTATTTCTGTTTCTTCTTCTACCTTTTCTTCTTCACCCCTACTTATCTGGTATTTCCGGCACTCGATCGCTCGGCATTCATACAATGAACGTATTGATGTCGAATTTTCGGGGGTCAAAAATCCAAGGTCGCTACACTTGGTATTATAGCTGAAGGTTAAGTGAGAACCTTAGCTTTGGTGAGAATTACTCATTAGAGATAGGGTCAGCAGTACCCTAGAATGAGTTGAGCGTCATATAGATATGAGCGCTATTTGTTAGTGAATATAAATTGTTTTGTATTGTCTTGATTTATCTGTTGAGTGGCATATAAATTTTGGTCAAGTAGTGGGATGCCACTAAGTCAACAGAAGTTTCTAAACACTTGAACCAAGTAAACTGACACAATATTGTTTTGAAGTGTGTGAATGAAATAATTTTTCCCAAACTATATTTTGATATAAAAGAAATAATTTTATGAAATTATTATATAGTGAATTGATGTGTATGGTTATTAGTATATAATCAAAACAAGACTATTAAATTGGAAATGGTTTATAAAAACCAAATAGAATTGTATAAATACGATTCGTACAAATGAGTTAAAAACTAAAAAAGGATTCAAATTAGAATTTGGAAAATTAAATCCCAGAGATTTTTGAAAATATTTTCCAAAGTGTTTGAAGATGAATAGTAATATTATTTTCAATATTTTGAAATTAAATTGTTTTAAATGGATTTTGGATGTGATATAGCACTGAACTCAAAACAGTCGTTGGAAAATAATTTAGATGGTGATCGCAACATCATCGGTGTTCATTTTCGAGTTTCTAAGTGATGGATTGCTACCGTAATTGGTATTTAGATTTGTTGAGCAAACAAGTTTTGTTTAAAAAATTTCAAAAGGAATTGTTTTGGATAAAATCAAGTTGATTTTGAAATTCAAAGAAAGTGGTTTGTTAAATCAAAAGGAGTTTATATGTATATATTTGATTTCAAAGTGATTTGAAATAAATACCGGGCGTTTAAAAATTTTGAAATCCTTATTAGATGTTCTAGAAATATCAGAAAATAAGTTATAAACTTATAAACGATGAATGGTTTTAAAGAAAAATATGGAAATTGAATTTTTGAAATAAATTTTAACTTGGGTAAGTTAAAATGAATAAAATTTAATTTGAGCTAAGTTAAATAAAATTGGATTGGAAATGGCAACGACTAGGATTGAGATATAAAATTTAATGGAGTTAAGTTCAATGAATTAAATTTTATAAATTTAATTGATGGCGATTTGAATGAATTTGGTGGAATAAATAGATGAAATGGTGAGTTAACTCTAGCAAAGTTATATGGAATAAATTGGTTAAGTGAACTAATTAAATGAATTGAATTGAAAATGAACAAGTGAATGGAACAAATAAATATAAGTAAGGAAGTGTAGAAAATTTTGAAGTTGGAATGAAATTCTTACTTGATTAAATTCAAATGAATTTTTTGAAATTAAAATTAAACTTATGCAAGTTAAATGAAAATTGAATGGAATATATAAACTTGGATTGTAAAGTGACTAAATAACTATAAGTTATAAAATTTTGATTGGAATAACTATAAATTTAAGCTATGAAGTAATGTAAGTCTTGAGTTAAAAATAAAATGTGAATATACTCGAGTATAAAATTGATGAAAATGTGAAAAGTAAGTTATTTAACACATTAAACCAGGAAAAAAATGGAATAGAACAACCAAAACAAAAATGGTGTGATATTTTAGTGAAGAAAATAAAATCCAAACTTGAATTATAAAATGAATTTGGGACTCAAAAAATTAAATGAAATGAGTTTCGAAATAAAAATCAAATAGTGAGTTATAAAATGGAAGCGAACTAATTAGCTAAATAAATTAGTTAATTTAATATGGGAATGGAGCTTAACTTGGTTAAATAAATTGGATTATGGGTTAAAATTAAAAATTTAATGTGGAACTTGAGTTACAAATTAAATTCAACTTAAAAAGTAAGCAAACTGAATATATTTGAATAAAATAGAAATGGACTGAAATGATGATGAGTTAAGTTATAAATAAATTCAATTTAAGTGTAAATAAATTAAATATGACTTGGGATATTAATTAAATGAATTTGAGTATGACGTTAAGTTTTGAAGTAGATTAAATGAATGGACTAATTAAATTAATTAGCAAATGGAATGGAATTTGATTGAATAAAAATCAAATCAAAATTTTGAATTGGAATTTGATGGCAAGGGAAACAAACTTAAGTTATAGATTGAATTAATTGGGAATAAATGAATTAACTTAAGTTAATAATTTTGGATGGAAGCTTAGCTTGAATAAATTTATGAAATGGTTCATAAATAAATTAACATGGAATAATTCTGAGCTTAATAAAAAGGACTTGAATATAATGAATGTGGATATGAATTGAATGTAAATAAATGATTGAGAATCAATTTGAAATGGAATAAAATTGAAAATAAATTGATTTGGAATCAATTTAAAATAGTTATAAACTGAAATGGTTATTTTATTAAATGAATATCGCCGAATTTGCATGGAAAAATTATTATTTTATGAAAATAGAGGTAAATAAAATTCTACGAATAAATGGAAAGTGGATAAATTGATTTCTAAATCAATTTGGAATGAATATAATTATAATGTGTGTAATAATGAATTGAATGCAAATAATTTGGTTGTAAATTATTTGAATTGAATGAAATGATATATGGATTGATTGAAAGTAATTAAATTAGTATCGGAACCATATAATTGCTTATAAATATATGTTAACATGTTTGGTTATAAAATATTTTTTTTAGCTATTGAAATAAATGAAATGTTATTAACATTTTATGTTTTGGTACTTACTTTTTTAAATAGAGTAAGTACAGGTACCCGAAGGCCATTTGGCTAGATTTTGGTCGTGCAAATTGCATATAAAATATGCCACTCGCTTAAAAATGCCAAATAAAGGTACATTTTCGGATTAAATACAACAAAAATATAAATATTTATGTATATTGTGTTCTCCGACGGTGTGGTTCGATGTATATATTTTAATCTCTCTTATCATATTGCAAAAGGCTCTCCGTACAAAGGAGATTCTGCCAAAATTTTCTAGGAATTTAGGGTGTTCGAAATTTTTTGAAAAAAAATTGTTAACTAAAAAGTTGATGTTCAAATGGAAACTGAAATCAGAGATTTTGGGTTAGAAATGGAAGCTAATGGTTTAGTGGAAAACTAAAGAGTTAGAAACGTGTAATAAAGAATTTTAACTAAGTGGGTTTGGATAAGTTAATGGGTTTAGAGCATTCGTCCTACCTTAGCAATTTCAGGGATGAAATTCTTTTAAAGAGGGAGGAATGTAACGATTCAGACTTTTCAATGTTTGATTTGGGATATTCAAATGGTTTAAATATTAGATTTGGAATTATAATTTAGTTGGTAAGATTTTAAAACTAAAAATTCAAATTTTTGAAATTGTTGATTTAATCGACGCGTTAAAATAGAGATCCGTGGCATAGTCTCGGAATTCGACGAAACTAATTCCATAATAGTGTATTATTATTGGATTTCAAATTTCGTAGTGTTTGGATTTTCAGTTTGGTCGTATGGGGTAGAAATGCATTGAAATTAATATTGAAAATTTAATTAAGATAGTCGATTCAAAAGCAATCTTTTCCATATGATCGAGTTAAGCCTCGAGATTTGTTCCATTTCATTTGGAATAGGGGTATAACATTAGAAATTCTAGGCGGTACGCCTCAATAGGGGTTCGAGATTTTGAGATATGCAAATGAGATATTATATAAAAAAATCAAATCAAAAATCACATCTACCACCCTAACCTAAACCAGCCCGACCTATTATCTGAGACAAGCCACCCTTTGCTTTAAAAAATGTTGTGTCCTCTTCATTTAAAAATCAAGATTTTCGTTATCCTCCTTCAAATGAAATCATTCGTAAAATAAAGAAAAATGCTTCGGCCAAATTAACTCGACACCTCAGAAACCAAAGAAGCGCCGCCACCAAAAGATTCGTCAATGTCTGAGTGAATATTCGAAGTCATCGATGCCTTATATGAGTTTGCCTCACTTCCGATGACTAGAGGTCACGTCTCTTTCCTCTCGAACGACATCAATTCAATTACAAAAGAAAAAAAGAAATGAAACCTGTTCGACTTATGAAAAAAATTAATCGAATTCGATCTTCAAAAATATTTATATCTGGAGTCGAACTATTTAAAAGAGACTGATTTGGATGAAGTAATAATTGGTTTTTGATCGCATATAACGGTTCGAGAAAAAAAAATTAAACAGAGATTTTAAAATAATTCATATAAAAGGTTCTAAACAATGGATTTTTAAAATAATTGAAAAATATAGAAGGCGTTGAAATCAATATTAAAAATATATTTGATAAATAAATGGAATTTATAAAGAAATGGATTTGTAAAATGGAATTTTATTAATGAGATTAGTTTTTATAAAAAGTGAGACTCAAAGGAGTTATAAATTTACGAACAATGTTTATAAATAAAGGAAAATTATATCAGATGATAATTTGGGAACATAAATTCATAGGGTGAATTTATATTATGATATGGAAATCAGGTTGGGGAAAATAATGGGTTCTATTTTTGGAAGTGGAAATGGTTAGAAGGTCGGAATGAAATCGATGTGTGTGATTCGAGAGGAATTTATAAATTGAATTAGTTATTGAGATTTTGAAAATATATTTGTATTATTAAGAAGACCAGTTTGTTTTTAAAAGGGAAATTTTATTTATTAAACTGTGTAATTGTAATTATTTAGAATTGAAGTACATCGAAAAGTGAATTATTCAAATATTTATTATTCATTTTAATAAATTCTAATTTTTAAATCAACCTTGAAAATTGATTTGTTTAACTAAAAATGAGTTATTGATGTTTTATAAAAAGTGTTTCGATAATTTAAATAATTACTCGAGCATGTTTTAAAAGTAAATTAATGTTCTTGTAGATACTTATTTTATTTACATATATATAGAGAGAGAGAGAGATTTTGTAATGATTTAAATTTATTTATGAATCTTCTCGAGAATCTTTAAATGGGGTTTATTCGGTAGGATGGGATTTGTAGGAGAAATTCTCAAAATAGAATTGGGGAAAAATATTTTAAAAAATTCTGAAGTAGTTAAAAAAATGATTGACTTTGGAAAATAGCAAAGGAAATTTTTTTAGGAGTCCCGGAGCTTATAGAATTCGTTCTAAACGAGTTAAGGAATTTATAAATAAATTGTAAATGATTTTGGGAAACTAGGAAATAAACGGAATACTTCCTAAGTGTTGAACATAAAAATGAAGTTGGAAAATATTCTAAGTATTGGAAAGGGTTGGGAATATTCCGTTAAAAATATAAGGATTTGAAATCGTTTCAAAAGTTGGAAAATTTGGAAGGGTTTTGAATATATATCTTATTAAGATATATTGAAAATAAATTTTTGATAAATTTAAAATAATGCCTGATGTCTGCTTACAGATGTTTTATTGATAGTTAAATAACCGACTATCAATTTTGATCAAATTCGTTGATCTTTTCAAAGATACTGGGATCAGATTTAATTATCTGAAAACCACTTCGATCCAGTTTGAACGTTACGAATGGTGATATTGTGAAGATGGTGAAGACAACGACTAGGTTTGTCCGGACCCAGGACAACTTGTATGGACGAATGTTATCATAACATCGTCATTGAAGGATGATGAGCATTCTAAATGGAATTGATCTTGAAAGATAAACGTAGCCTCAAGCCTCATCAAACGGGAATGACTAAAATAGGAGAGTTACAGTAAGGCTAAGTAGTTTGCACCCAATTAGGATATGTTATCATCGTTCTAGATATCCTTGGATATATTAAAATTATTGATATGGTTGTGCATGGAAAAGTGAGCGCTCGATTTAAGGGTGGGAACACCCGGGGTGATAACATATTCGGTACTGTCTAGGTTAGGGGTAGGCCGGTCTTGTTTTGGCAGGGGATCCCGGTGGGGTCCTCGGTACATTTTTCTAGAGGTGTACTATAATAGGCGGTACTCATGTAGCCCAGTCCTTGTATGGAATCCATTCTACAATAAGCGCCATATGGTTTTGATTGTACCCAACTATGCTAAAATGTGAGATGCAAGTATTTCGGCTATTTTCTATTTACTTTCTATGGACACTATTATAATATCAGATGATTTTGATATAAAATGTTTTGGTTATCGTAAGGGAAAAACCTGTCATAAGTGTTTATGTGTGACACGGTCTTATGAGATACCTTTGTTTTTCAAAGGATTTTGATAACTTTAATAACTCAAGTGGAGTGTGTTTTCTCACGCTAGTTTTCCAGACTAACTCGGGTGTTATTTTATTATAATGCTCAGGTCAGACCACCCCTCTATCGATATAAAATATATACAGACCACCTCTCCATCCTAAACTCAGGATATCCCTTTCTCATTTTATCCTTAGTTTTCCAAATGTGGTCTTCAGCATCACTACTCCACTGGACTTTAACTAATCTCACAACCTTTCTCCTTAATCACTTCTCATCTTGATCCATAAATCGAATAGGCTGCCTGGTAACAGTCAACTTTGGCTCTACCTCTAAATCTTCCTGGGCAGTTGTCTCTATAATTTGTTCGCGTCATACACATACTTTCGCAAATGAGATACGTGAAAAACATTATGTATACCTGATAGCCTTTTGGGTAATTCTACTCTATAGGCTAGTGGGCCAGTCCGCTTAAGAACGAAAAATATCCAATACAATGAGTTTTTAACTTCCCAGCCCTTCCAAATCTTAACACTTCCCTCATTGGAGAGACTTTCAAAAATACAAAATCCCCAACAGAGAACTCTAAATTCCTACTCCTTTTATCAGCATAACATTTTTTCCTGCTTTGAGCTTCTTTTAGCTTCTTCCTGATCATATCTGCCTTCTTTGAAGCTTCTCGAATCATATCAGGACTAAATACTAGTCGATCTCCAGTTTTAAACATGCCGGTGATCTACATGGATGACCATATAAAGCTTCATTCGGTGCCATGCCAATACATTTCTGGTAGTTGTTATTATAAGAGAACTCTACCGAATGAAGATGATTCTCCCACGAACCTCCAAAGTCTAACATGTAAGCTCTCAGAAGATCTTCCAACACTCGGTTTACTCTTTCTGTTTCCCCATCAGTCTAGGGATGATATGCGGTGTTTATACTTAGCTTCGTTCCCAAATCTCTCTGTAATGCTTCTCAGAACTAACTGATAAAGATTGGATCCCGATCACTTACGATGTTGGTCGAAACTCCATGTAATGGAACAATTTCTTTCATGTATATATTTGCAAGACTGGAAGTGGTTCTTGTCGGCTTTACTGGAACAAAGTGTATGATATTGGATAATCGATCTATGATAACCCAAATGCCTTCATTTTGCTTCCTCGTTTGAGGCAACCCATCGATGAAATCCATTGATATTTGATCTTTCTTCCAAGTTGGAATCTCGAGAAGTTGAAGTAATCCAGCATTCTTTCGTCAATCGCTATTGATCAGCTGGCAATTGGCACATCTGCTAACATAAGTAGAGATGTCTCTTTTCATACTCTCCCACCAACGTTCGCTTCATGTCTTTGTACATCTTGTGAATTCCAGGATGAATATTAAACGTGGATTGATGGCATGCAGTTAATACTTTCTACCTAAGACTGTCAATATCCTAAACACAAATTCTTCCATCTAACCGTAATATCCCACAACTATCTACTTTGAAGCTTAAATTCCTTTCTTCTTACTCTCTGTTAATGGACTCCACTAGCTATTGATCTTCTCTCTACTTGCTGTCAATCCTTTGCAGAAGAGTTGGAGTAACCTATAGATAAGCTATAACGGCATGCTTTCTGCTTAACGGATCCGCTACTATGTTGGCTTTCCCAGGGGTAAATAAAATATCAAGATCATATGAAGCGAGAAATTCTAACCAACGTTATTGTTTCATATTAAATTCCTTCTAAGTGAAAAGATATTTCAGGAATTTATGATTTGTGAAGGGGTCGAACTTTTCACCCAGTAAATAATGTCTCTACATTTTTAATCCGAACACAATGGCTGATGGTTCTAAGTTGTGTGTTGCATAATTTTGCTCATGAGGCTTAGCTGCCTGCTTGCATAAGCGATTACTTTTCCATGCTGCGTTAGTACTACACCCTCCTTCTCCACAAGCATTAGTATATATAGTTAAACCACCACTTTCATCAACAATAGCTAGGACTGGAGCAGTAGTTACCTTTTCTAAAGCTCCTTGAATGCTTCTTCATATTTCGATGTCCATTCAAATTTAAAAAAAAAATCATAGTCAACTTTATTAGGTGAGAGGAAATTTTTGGGAAGTCCTAAATGAACCTCCGATAATATCCTACCAATCCTAAGAAGCTATGGAAGTCCTTTGGAGTTTGTGGTTGCTTCCAGTTTAGAATGACTGCAATTTTCGCTAGATCAACTAAAATTCCATCCTTGACACAACATGCCAAAGGAACCTTACCACTTTCTCCTAGAAGTGGCATCTTGAGAAAGTAGCTTTAAGCACATTCCTCCTCAATATTTCCAATATAATATCTAGATGCCTTTCATGTTCCCCTCAGTTTTTGAAAAGATAAGAATATCGCCAATAAAAACCAACACAAATTTGGTAAGTACATCTCTAAATACTTTGTTCATAAGGTCTACAAAATAGGAAGATGCATGGTTATCCCAAAAGGCATAGCCAACCACTCGAAGAAACCATTCTGACTTCTGAATACAGTTAAAGGAATGCAATGTTGTGCAATCCTTAGTTGATGGAATCCTATAGCTAGG
The DNA here is from genome assembly GCA_030765085.1 of Allium cepa. Taxonomy (NCBI): domain Eukaryota; kingdom Viridiplantae; phylum Streptophyta; class Magnoliopsida; order Asparagales; family Amaryllidaceae; genus Allium; species Allium cepa. The sequence continues at coordinate 535,539,493 of CM060934.1, read as the reverse complement.
TCCATTTTTTAGAACACTTGAGCACCGTGAAGTTGATAAAACAAGTCTTTATTATGGGGTAGAGGATACTTGTTCTTAATCATATTCTTATTCAAGCCTCGATAGTCTACACAAAGCATTAGGGATCCATCTGTATTTGCAACGAAAACTAGCTCTGTTCCCCAACTTAAGCGACTCGGTCTAATTTGATCCTTCAACTCATCCTTCTCTTTTAGAGCAATTTTATGGATATAGTGAACAACAAGCCTTGCACCAGGAATTAAGTCAATTTGAATCTCAATTTATCGATGTGGAGGTAAACTTTTCACTTCTTCAAAAACGTCCAAAAATTCCTCAACAATCAGTATTTCTTCTATACATTTTGGGAACAAATTAATAACACATATGAAACTATCCCACACTGGACTAGGTTTTTCACAAAATGTTCACTTCTTTTATTTTGCAACAACATTGTCCTTTTAACACAATCAAGAACAGCTTTATACTCAAATAACCAATCCATACCGAGTAAACCTCAACTTCGATAAAATCGAGAAAAACAAGGCCATTCGAAATTTTTGGGATAGGTAGGTTACTCAAACTTTTTCGCAAACCATAGAGAGATTAGTTATACCCCCAATGTGATTAGATGCACAGATAGAGGTATCCATTATTTTTGGGGTTAGTTTTAACCTATCAACCAATTTCTCAGAAAATAAAACTATGGGAAGCCCCAATATCAAATAATACTCTAACTAAACCTTCATCAATATAAATATTACCTTCCAGAACTCCCTTTCTTTTCACATATATGGAGGTTGAGGGTTCATCCTTGATAGCAAAAACTCTAACCAACTCCCCTTTCTTTACTAATGGGAAATCCTTTATCATATGATTTGGTTGGTGATAATTGTAGCAAGTTTTTTTTGAACCTTAGGATTCTTAAAAGTGGTGGAAAGATGGTCGTTCTAGTTGCAATTGTAACAAGTAACATCTTTCAATCGATTCTACTAAAATCCTACTCCCAACTTACCTTACCATGGCTTTTACCCTTGGTGATTGAGTTTTCTCTTCCTTCAATAGTTGTTGCTGCATTGAGCTGTGGGTGGATTCTTCTTTTCCAAAATTTCATGCCAAAAATCTACATCTACCAGATCTACGAAGGCTCCCTTCACATAAGCGGTCATCCTATCATGATACAGCTCATTCATTCCAGACATAAACAACTTATTTTCTTTAGGGGAGTGTCTATCAATTCAGGCCCAAATCGAGAAAATTCATTAACCTTGCACAAATACTATTCCACGGGCATTTCTCATTGCTTCAGATCCATAAAACTTCTATGGAGGCGAGGCTTTCCAGTAGCGAGCATGTATTATTCTTCAAAACTTCTTTAAACCTTTCCCAAGAGAAATTATCTTCCTATTCATTAAGAGTAATGGACTCCCACCAAGCTAGAGCCCCATCCTTCAATTGCCAAGGGCTAAGAACCTTTTTCGATCATCATTGATGTTTAATCCTATAAAGATTTTCTCACATGATCGGAGCCAAGCTTGAATTTTAATAATGGTTTTGTGCCTGAAAATGGCTTTCCTCCCAAGCTGGTATAATCTTTGCATAGAGCGGCATGTTAACCTGAGGTTGCACAGGAACAACTACTTCTTCAATTATCGCAGCATTTGGAGTTCGACCATTGGTGTTCGTTGTGCTGTTATTTCCCCTCCACATCCTCTTTGGTTACTCATTTCCTACTATCTGAATATGAATATTATTAACCCGCCTTTTGGCAGGGCAATACACAGGCAAATTTAACCCAATAGACTCCACGATTGTCAAGGATGGGATATCATTGATTTGGCTCAAATGGAAGGATGAAAAATCAATTACAATTAAAATTGTAGATGATAGTTGAATGGATTTGGATGAAGCAAGGATCTGTGTGGACCAAGGACGATCCATGAAATAGCTCAGGTCATCAGAGCATCAATAAAATAGAGAGGGGAGCCCACACAAACAATCGTGCACCAAAAAGTGAAGGTCTTGGGATGGCCGATCGTTCCTACCGATTGCTCTAGGATGACCATCATAATATGGATCAGCATAAATTAGCATAGTATGGATCGTCATAGGAAAGCATCGACATAGTTTGGAGTGGCATAGTAAGGATCGACATGGGAAGGATTGGCATGGCATAGATTGGCAAAGTTTGGATCAGTACAGCATTTAGGACATGGGGGTTCGGCATATGTCTCTAGCGCTAAAGGGATCAGCATGTCAAGTTAAGGGCTATGTACGAACAAGTATGGAATAGATGGGGAGGTTCGGTATAATATGGATTGGCGTAATATGGATCAGCACACTATGGATTGGCATAACACCCTAATAAAGATGGGTTGGTATGCACTATAAAGCTAGAGGGATCTGTGTACATTCCAGGCGATATTAGGAAGGATCGGTGTATCCTCATGAAGGAGGAGGATCGGCATGCTTTTTGGAGGATGGATCAGTATAGAATATTGGAAGGAGATGGATCGGCGTAGCAATATGGAAAGGGAGGGATCAGCATGAAGGACTCTTCAATGATGCTCGGCCTTGAATTGGATAAAGGTAAAAGGATCAGTAGTATGTTTTCCGATCGATACTTACAGATGAATCATGCATGTTGATCGTTATGGTGGGCCCATGTAGGTGAAAAGGCCTTGTAGCCGAAGTTTCACCTATAAATACAGCAGGCTTGGTTTCGGAATGGGGACCATCATTCTGTTTCTCTTTATCTCCTACCAAGGGATACTCTGCCATTTTTATTCTAGAATTTTGAATTATAATTGTAATCAAACTTCAGTATAATAAAAAGGATTGTTTTGGAGTAGATGTAGGCCGAAGTTTGCCGAACCACTATAAAATTTGCATGTTCCTTTACTTTTTCTACGACTGATTCTGTGATTGCATTTTGTCTTTCTATTTAGATATTATTTTGGGAATTTGGTGCTTTCACATATAACTAAGTGTTGGTGGTTAATTTTGACACCAACATTCTAGTACTTTCACTAAGAGGGACTTGCATTCGCGAATTTGGAAGCTAAAATCTCAGATTGAGAGGCATGGATCTAGGAAGCAATGGCTAGGCAATCAACAAGGAGACAAAGAACGAATATGAGCCATCATGAAGGGACTTAGAAGGCTTCCTCAGTAGCTAATCAAACCTCAATCTTCAATATGAGAGATGAGATGGAAATAGTGATGGATGCTATGCAATAAAGGATGCTGAAGAGACAGGAGTAAATGATGCAGAACCTACTCCGACTGATGATAAGCTAGAGTGCAAAACCAAGGAAATAGAGTAGTAGTAAATACTAGAAATATGGATAACGAAGTTGGGGCTGAAGAAATCCAAAATCAGAGCCAAAGAATGAAGGTAACAGGATGCAGGATGGAGTGGAACCACCGGGAGTAGCCCCTGACTTACCAGGAACAATCGGCGAAACTATAGCCGATCATTATAGAATGATCGGTGCTGATCATTCCACACTCGAGGGCATGCCCCCGTGTCTTGTTGACTTGATTCCAAGCAGGATGCTAGGAGGCACTGTGCGGTTTGGCGTTGATCGGAATATGGAGAGAAGATTTTAGGATTCCCCCATGGACTCGAGGGGCAGGTCGAAGACAATAAGCGAAGACAACCACTTGATGACAATGACAGGCTGGCGAAAGCAATCAGACGGGCTATGAGAGAAGTATTGATAAATAGAGATCCGAAAGATGTGAATAATAACCCCTTTGCTCCTAGGATCAAGAAAGCTAGGAATCCACCGAGATTCAAGCTACCAACGCTTGAGACATATGATGGAAAAACAGATCCCCCCGTTTATTTGAAAAGATACATGATACATATGGAAGTACTAAGGGATTTAGAAGAAGTCGTGGCAGAGTGCTTCCCTTTGTATTTGACAAATACAGTCGCGCAATGGCTCAGACAATTGGAAAGCGGCTCTATAGATATGTGGACAGAATTGATAGCAAGGTTTATAAGGCAATTTAAGTTTCACATCTCGAGATCCAACAGTGTGATGAGTTTGGAAACACTGAAACAGAGGACCGAAGAGTCCCTAAGGAGTTTTCTACGACGGTTTAATGATGCAACAGCATCGGTAGATCGTCCGGATCCATCCTTGGTTTTGATGGTGGATGTACCTGGAATTGCTGATGGCATGGAGTTTAAGTATTCACTTGCACGGGATCCACCTATGGATCTAGGAGAGTTTTACCATGAAGCAGAAAGGTTCCTGCAATAAGAAGACGCATGAGCAAACAAACCAAAGATGAATGTTGTGCAAAGTGGAGGATCGTCAGGAGTTGTAAACAAGAATGATAAAGGAAAGCGGAAAATGAGTGATGGTAGTAATATGTCGAGAAGGCAATGGAGAGAACCGAAATTCTCTTCTTACACGGATTTGAGCGAACCTTTGGAAAGGATTTATTTGGATTCTCGAGGATGCCTTTAGTATCGCAGGCCGGTGAAAAGTGAACCCTTCGAATATGAGCGGGCATTGGGAAAGCACTGCCTATTCCATTAGCTGGATGGGCACAATACAAACGACTGTAGGCATTTGAAGGATATCATTGAGGAATATGCGAGGAATGGTCAGTTACAACAATATATAAGGACTCAGGATGTCGCGGTGGAACAGGAGCAGCCACCGTCCACCTCGAATGAAAATTGCACTGGATCAAGGCATCGTCGTCAGCTTATCATTAATTGATTAGATTTATGGCATTGAATAAGTAATAAACCCCCTCAGTAATACAGCTAAGTCACTTACACATGTATGGGATCAAGGACGGCCCCTAAGCATGCTCTGAGATAATGATGAACCGTAATGCTCGGGCTAGTGAAATCTTGTTTTTTCTCGTTTACTACGAACTCTGGTTTTTTTGATACTATGGCTATTTAGTTTGTTAGTTGTACGGACTCTTAATTTATATTTTACCAAATGGACTTTGGACTGATTAAATCTGGATCAATGTAATAAATAACACAGGTCACGCTTGTGGCTCCGACCAGAGAGATGGGGAAATAACCGGGAATCACAAGTCCCTTCACCGGAGGGTAGCAAGATGGACTCGGACATGGATAACTCCTTGATCGAAGAATCAAGGCTAGAGTATGATACCCATGGATTAAGTCCTCAACGGAGAGTCGAGGCTGGAGTAGGATCCCCATAGATTGAGCCCTCGATCGAAGAGTTGAGTCCAGAGAATAGAACATAACAAAATACTAGGTATGGACTATACTTGGTAAGGGGTAGGCCACTTCGTCGAAGAGCGGTAGGATCAGCCTACTTAGATCATCGAGTATGGATTGTGCTCGGCAAGGACTCCGAGAGGCCTAAGGATCTGGATATGGACCCGGAGCAGTCCTGGATTTGGATAAAACGACACGGTCAGGTCAAATGATTTGGATGTGGACCCGAAACGGTCCCGGATTTGGATAAAATTATCCAGAGAGATCATGGATTTGGTTAATGGATTTGGAATGAATTTAGAATTGGATATCGACTAAGAACAGTCGTAGATTTCGCTAATGATCCAGAGAGATCTAAGAATTGAATTGGCAACGGATTGGATTCTAGATTGAAAAATATGGCAATCAATGGATTATGGACTTCGAATTTTTGAGTTAAGACAAAAAAACACGCCTCCCTATCGCAAGGCATGTTTTAAGGGGGCAAAGTGTTAACCTGCCTTTTGGCAAGGCAATACGCAGGCGATTTAACCCAGTTGAGTTCACGATTGTCAAGGTTGGGATATCCTGGATTTAGCTTAAATGGATGGATAAAAAATCAATTACAGTTAAAGCTATGGACGATAAGTGAATGGATTCGGATAAAGCAAGGATCTATATGGACTAAGGATGATCCATGTAGCAGTTCAAGTCATCAGACATCAATAAAATAAAGAGGGAAGCCCACACAAACGATCGTGCACCAAAAAGTGGAGGTCTTGGGATTGCTGATCGTTCTAGGATGATCATAATATGGATCAGCATAGATTAGCATAATATGGATTGGAATAGGAAAGGACTGGCATAGTTTGGAGCGGCATAGTAAGGATCGGCATGGAAAGGATCGACATTGCATAGATTGGCAAAGTTCAGATCGGTATAGCATTTAGGATATGGGCGTTCGGCATATGTCTATGGCACTAAAGGGATCGGCATGTCAAGTTAAGGGCTACGTACGAACAAGTATGGATGGGATGGGAAGGTTCAGCATAATATGGATCGGTATAACATGGATTGAATGGATGGATTAAAAATCAATTACAATTAAAACTATGGACGATAGTTGAATGGATTTGGATGAAGCAAGGATCTGTATGGACCAAGGACGATCCATGAAATAGCTCAAGTCGTCAGAGCATCAATATAATTGAGAGAAGAGCCCATACAAACGATCGTGCACCAAAAAGTGGAGGTCTTGAGATGGCCGATCATTCCTACCGATTGCTCTAGGATGACCATCATAATATGGATCGGCATAGATTAGCATAGTATGGATTGGCATAGGAAAGCGTCGACATAGTTTGGAAGGCATAGTAAGGATCAACATGAGAAGGATTGGCATGGCATGGATTGGCAAAATTTGGATCAGTACAGCATGTAGGATATGGAGGTTCGGCACATGTCCCTAGCGCTAAAGGGACCAGCATGTCAAGTTAAGGGCTATGTACGAACAAGTATGGAATGGATGGGGAGGTTCGACATAATATGGATTAGCATAATATGGATCGATGCACTATGGATCGGCATAACACCCTAAGCAAGATGGGTCGGTATGCACCTATAAAGCTAGAAGGATCAGTGTACATTTCAGGGGACATCAGGAAGGATCGGCGTATCCTCATGAAGGAGGAGGATCGACATGCTTTGTGGAGGACGGATCGATATAGGATATTGGAAGGAGATGGATCGGTGTAGTAACATGGAAACGGAGGGATCGACATGAAGGACTCTTCAAAGATGCTTGGCCTTGAAGTGGATGAAGGAAAAAGGATCGATGGTATGTTAGTCGATCGATGCTTATGGACGAATCATGCACGCCGATCGTTATGGTGGGCCCATATAGGGGGAAAGGCCTTGTAGCCGAAGTTTCACCTATAAATACAACAGGTTTGGCTTCAGAAAGGGGACCTTCATTCTATTTCTCTTTATCTTCGACCTAGGGGATACTCTGCCATTTTTATTCTAGAATTTTGGATTGTAACTGTAATCATACTTTAGTATAATAAAAAGGGTTGTTCTAGAGTAGACGAAGGTGGGAGTTAGCCGAACCACTATAAAATATGTGTGTTCCTTTACTTTTTCTATCATTGATTATGTGATCTGCGTGTTTGTCTTTCTATTTGGATATTGTTTTGGGAATTTGGTGATTTCATGTAAAAATGGGTGTTGGCGGTCAATTTTGATGCCAACAAATATAGTATGGTATCGGTTTTGAGCACATAGACAAGATTATTTTAAATAATGGTTATAAAATAACTCGAATATATTTATTTGGATAAAAATTTCAAATACGTACTCTCATTGACTAGCCTTATTCTAGGGTATTATTAACCCTATCTCTAATGAGTCGACCCCATCAAGGCTTAGGTGTTCCCTCAAGCTAAGCTCTGATACCAAGTTTGATGACCTACCTTTTATCGAAAATCGATAATAATACATCTATGTTATTCACGTGCCTTATATTCAAGTGCTAGAGAGGCAGATGATCATGGGTGAAAGAAAATAAAGATAGAAGATAGAAATGCAAATTCTTACATCGCATTGAACAATTTAAAATTATAAATATAGATAGTACATATAATCACTCTTAAAATAATGTATCAGAGTCATGGCAAGTACTAACCCAGCTAGGGTCAGTTGTAACTGCGTATCCCTACACAGGTGCTGGTATAAACTTATACATAATACAACGGAAATAGAAATGGATAACTATTTATTAGGGAATCTTCAAATCCATGCTCTAAACTCCTCAAAAATGCTCCAAGTTAAACCTGACTACTTGGCTGCCCAGGAAAATAGTGCACCCAGGGTTTAAGGGAAAAGAAAATAAACTCCGGGTCAGTCATGGGACTAATGTGAGAAAACTCAAAATATGGATATTTTTGAGAAAAAAAGGGTGTATTGTAAGACCACACCGCACATAAATACGAATGGGTTTTTACCTTATGATAAACAAAACATTGCTACGTAAAATCCAGTATATTATAATAGTGTCTAGATTACAAATACATATTAACCTTAGCCAAATATATTACATTGATTAAATTCCTGCATAACAGGTATACAACTAAGTTCGAAGGCACTTATTAGAGAATGGATTCCATAAAATGATAGGCAAGGGGCTGCCTTCCCTATAGTACATCTTTAGAGGAATGTACCGAGGACCCACAGACAATCCTCTGCATCAAGCAAGAATCGGCCTACCCCTTTTCGGTGACCTACGCAATGATCCTGGATAGTGCCGAATATGATATCACCCCAGTTGTTACCAACCTTTATCGGGATACCATAACATACTCCACACACTCGACATATAGAGAGTCATCTAGAAAGGTGATGAAAATACCCTAATGGATGCGACCCACATTGCCCTGTGGCATATGCTGTTTCATCCATTTTCGGATATGCGACCTGAGGTAACGTATTATCTTTTACAAAAAAAATCCCATTTTGAATGCCACATTTCCATTTCTAATAACACACTACTGATTTCCACAAAAGTACAACCGCCAAACTCATACGTCTCAAGGAAGGGTGTTAATTGTAAAAGGAGTTACCTTCTACATCACCAAATGGATGTACGTTTGTAAAAATAAATGTACATGGTCCTAGAAATGCAATGTCCGACACTCGTCCATATAAGTTGTCTAGGAACAGGACAAACTGAAGGCACTTCTCCTAACCACATCCTATTTTGGAATCACCCCTAGGATCGATTGGGAGTAGTCCTTGCATCGAAGATGTCAGAAAAAAGGTACTATAGTCACCATATATATGAGAATTACCCCAGAGGTTAGTGACAAATAGCCCTTCATTACGAAGATCTCTGTCTTTAAAATCTTTTTCTTCTACATGTTTCTACTTTGAATGGGTATATTGATTTGAAGTGGTTTTCAGATAGGAATCACCCAAATCTGATCCCAGTTTCTCTGAATCAATTACCGATAAAAGATATCAAGTATATAGGTAATTATTTTTCAATTAATTAATATCTTCTATCCAAGTGAAATATCTTCTTAAAGATATATGTCTTTAAACCATTTTATTTTTCAGCATATATGAGATTATTAACACTCTTTTTAATATAGGAAATACCATATCATTCTTCCTTAATTATTTTGGAAAAGTATAATTCAAATCTTGATGAAGATTTCATATCTCCAAAACATATCTTTAATGGGTCAAAAACAATGTATTATTAGACAACGTTTATTTTAAACCCAATCAGTTAGCATTGAGTAAAAAGTGATCCGTAGATTTTAGATTAATTATACTCAATACTAATTCCTGTATTCAACCTACACTATTCGTCGAATAACGGTGAAATTACCTTTTGAATTCATACGAATAGTATGGGCTCCCTCCTCAAAATTTAATATAGAGTTTAATTAGAACGTTCTCTTTACCATCAAAACCTTATTTGAAATCTTGTTTAACTTTATGAAAAAATCCAAATCTCTTTTCTTTTATGATCCGAATAAATCAAATTAATTATCCCCTCCGTCGGGCCAGTCCGGATAGCTAGTGGAAGCGGACAACTAATTTTCCAAACTCCCACCTAGATACTACTTCTCTGTCACCCATAAGACAGTCGGGTTATTTTATCGACTCTAAACCCTTTATAAATACTTGATTTCTTATTTCAAAATCATTTATAAGGGATTCGAAAAGATAAACCTGGGTTTAAATCTTGTTTTCAAAATTTCCAAAATTCTTTGCTATATTGCCAGTGAAAAGTGCTTTTATGGGCTTCGTAGCACAAATCTCATTTTAAACTTTTTATCCATCCAATTTTTCCATTTAAAACTCTTTTAAAATATTTTGACATATTTTTAGAATTTACTACATATTTCTAAAGATTAAAAATATCCATTTAGAAAGAGTTTGAAACACTGGTTTTCAAACTGCCAAATAACGACGTTTTTGAAACTTAATTTGGACATATCTCAAACTCTACTAAATGAAATTTGAATTTTTATTTTTCATTTGAAAAATATAACTCCAAGGATCTAGAAAATTCTTATTTCAAAGAATTCCGAATTATAATCAACCCTACTCATTCTTTAACTTTTCGGGTCGTGAAATCATGAACAACCAAACGCGATGGCCTATTTTGACTCTAATTCATATCTTTTCAAAACTTTACCGAATTGTGGTTTAATCTTGTAAAACATTTATAAAACATTTTAAACCATTTTTATTCATGTTTAATGTGGTTTAATTTTGCCGTAGCACTTTTATAATTCATAAAAGAAAGATATTTCTTTGTGTAAATTTGACGTCTATTTACCGTGAATTATTTTCATAACCAAGCAAACATATTATAGCATCCAAAATATAATCATCAAACATAGAAAGCAAGCATAGCAAACATATTGTCATATAGTTTAATAAAATAAACCAGTGG